>CM035845.1:247164484-249876151 GCA_020510985.1 Pholidichthys leucotaenia | reverse complement strand
TTACCTAGGTCACACTATAGGCTTGCCAGTCAGCCCTCAGCTGTTATAAGCTGGAATTGTGACTTACTGATCTGCTGTGACTGGGGCTGAGCTAAGCTACACACAATCTTTAGCTAAATCAAATCACATTTTGCAAAAGCCACACAGGTATAAGTCCACTCTAAATGCAAACCAACCAATTTGTCCATGCAAACGTCTCCCGAGTGTTTTTATAAGGATGCATTCTTGACCTTTCCCATTTTCCTGCTCTCAGAAATTGTCTCTGAGCTGCTACCTATTCCAAACTGAATACCACAAATTCACTTCCATACCCTAAGGGATACCAAAATATAGTCAGGGCAGAGCAATTCAAGAACTGACATACAACTAGACATGACAGTTAGGCGGAAAAAAATCAATTTAATTACTCAGACAGACACAGAAGAACTCAGGAGATTTAGTAAATATTAGAAGAAGACAAGGCTGAACAGAGTCTTAAATTAAAGCTGTGACCCTCAAGTGGATTAGGGGAATTTGGGAAAGAGTCTCAGTTGCCAACACCTTGTCTTCTCTCGGCTTCAATCTCAGAAAACTTGCTGCAATGTCACAATGGCAAGTGTCCTGGGATGAAGCGTGGCATCTAAAGAACTGAAGTTCAAGTTTCAACACCAAATCGACTTCATGGGGGAATTCACATACAAAGTGCCACAATAGTCATAAATTCAATCTGGACCAAAATGAAATGTCACTATAGGCAGGCTGCCAGTGACACATTCGTTCTGCATAGAAAACAGGATTATTAACAAAGAAAAAGAAAGAAATCAGCAGCAGAATGAAGGTCAGAGAAGCTAGACTGCTGAGTGAGTTGTGCTCATGAACACAGAAGTGACAAAGTCGTTTTCTGTGTGCGCGTTCAACAGGAGAAATACAAACATGTTCGTGCATTAAGGAAATGAATCTCGCCATTGTCAAAATGTTTACAAAGCGCACGCATTAGCAGCGTACTAGAAACAGACTCACTACTGCCGCAAGTCTGTTCAAGCTTAGCTGCAGTCAATTTGGTGCACAAGGCAGAGTGAACACAATGTGTGGTGAAGTGTCAGAGGAAATTACAGGCCCCCAAACTGTGTTTGATCCACCCCACGGAGCAAAGCGGTGCAGAGACATGCCCGCCGAGGGCTGCATGGGATGAGCATTTACAAAATAAGTTTGAATCAGGCATTTTTTTAATCTAATCAATTGTAAGTGAAGAAGTGCATCCATTAGGAAGCAAAAAAGAGGACTAAAAGTGCACTGTGATTAATTTGCACCCCTAAAACTCACATTAACAGACACACACTTTACCGATCCCTCTGTTCTCTTCGCTCTTCCCTCGAGTTCCACAACAAGTGCTTCAGAAGTGTCTCTCTGTATTTGCTTTTTTCTCCACTCCTGCCGCTTCCTCGCTCTCACCTGCCTAATTAACTGTCAGCCAAAGCCATTTGTGCTTCTATATTTCATGGGATAGAGAATATTAAAAAAAAATCCACCGAAAGCTGCCACAGCCCTGAAAGGAAATGCAGCGTCTGACTGGGCTCTCTGTGGATGACAGAAGCACACTAGGCCAATGCTGAGGGGAAGTGATAGGAACCTGCACATCCAGGGAATCAAATAGGTGTTCATTTATTATGTAGGCAGAGCTGCTGAGTCTGTGTGGAATATCAAACGGTGCAGAGCAAGAAGCATTAAAAGAAAAGAAAAAAAAGGACTTGCTAATCCTCATCCAGTGGAAACTGAGGTTTGAATGTAGTCTGGTACAGCTGCTGTAACTTTGGCTGTATGAAAAAGAAAAAATACAGTAAAAAGTAGAGCATCTACTGCTTGTTCTTCCAGCTATCAGGTAATGGATTTTGATAATCGCCATCATGATCTATGATAACTCCATCAGCTAAAAAAAAAAAAAAACATGCCCCTTTTCTCTGATTGCCACCTTTTACCTCAGCGTGCCCGTCTCCTTCAATGCCTGTGACAAATTTACTTCAAATCAAGCCTTCCCCATGACCCAGTTTCCCTTCCACCAACAGCTGAGCTTCTTCCCAATATGGTACAAGGTGGGAATCTTCCCCCGAGTTCATCTGCATCCAGAGCTGGTGCGACAAAAATAAAGCCTGAGACGGCGCCACTCGAAGCGCTGCTAACACGACAGAGCTGAAGACGACGTGGAGGTGGATCATGTGCAGACTCACTGTGGTTGAACAAACACAAGCTCCATCCATGTTGCATGAACATGGTGGATGAGTGAAAGAGGAGGTGAAGGAGAAACAGAAGCAGTGGACGTTTCTTTTATGGCAACGGAATCACTTCTTTTTCATTCACCGGTGGAACAAATGACTCATCCTGTTGTTTTTCTCTCCTTCCTGATGAAGGTCCATTCACAAAAGGCCACAGAAAGTGAAGGGGTCTAATTGAAAATCTTGTACATTGAACACTGCATAATTACTCCAAGTCAATTCAGTGCCGCGCCGGCACAAAATGGAAACTTACAAGATAAATATTGTAAGAAAATTGTATTTGAGATCAATGCAACTCAAAGGCAATGCTATATAACAAAGTGTGGTAAGTTTCTGGTGACAGTATGAGTCCAGAAGAGTGTGGGCGCCACAAGCCACAGAACTCAGCTGCACTGCAATGTGGGTAATAATTTAAAGAACAAAGCTATTGAAAGATGTTTGTGTTTTAAGATGTTGTGATCCTTGGCAAAGAAAAACTTTATCATGAATTCTGCATTAAACTCATATCCAGCTTTAACAGTCATTCATCTGCATTCAATCATTGATCTTCTCAGCTGCTTAATCCTATTTGGGTCACACAACTTTTTTAATGCCATATCTGATTTTTTTTTATATCTGAGTATCGGCTGATACTGATACAAAACCACTATGCCCACTGTGGCCTGAATAAATCCAGTGTACTCCTTTGCATGGTAATGTTGAAGTTGTAAAACGACATTCTTATAAAGACACTTTTAAGGAATTTCTATTGATAGATTTTGTCATTTATCAAGCATACAGATTCACATTTACTCTATTTTAATAAAAATAATAATAGAAAATGTTAAGTTGTAACATTTATATATAAGTATAAGATTGTTAACAGCAAAAAGGTCATTGTGTTCATTTTAATACCACCACAAACCACAGGATTAATGTAACTGATTAAAATTTAGATCGATGCCTATATGCATTATGGACATTAATATTAAATAACACTTAATAAATGTTATCATTTAAAAAGAAATCAGTCACTAAATTGCAAAGGTCAATCTGAACTTGGCAAAAAAAAAAATCACAGGAAAAATAAATTTAGAAGAGATGTGAGTTTATGGCCAGTATGATTTTGAGTCTCAAATTTAGAATATGAATCCCTAGTAAATTCAGTCACAGACACCTGCCCCCTCAGTGTTCCTCACCACCCAAATTGCAGTCATCACAGCTCGAACATAAAGTTACATTATATTTTAGTCAGTTTCTGTAACATCTCATTATGACTCATGAAATATGTATGGGGAGAAATGTCTGCTGTATTATACTGAAAATACACAACATTAAAAAAAAAACTTTTTTTAGAATAAGTTAATGTTCTCGCAGCTCACCTCACCATCACAGGTATCGGACATGGAAAATTGCCTTTAATGTTTGTTTGAAATTATTCCAGTGTCTTAACCTCCAGAAAACAAAATTTAGTTTGTCTGCTTCACCGTGAACAAAGATCTTCTCTGATTTTATGAAGATGTAGTGTTTACTCTGACTTTATGAAGAGTTAAATATACAGAGCAAATAAAATCAGTTATCTATTTGTCTACAAGTCTTTCATTTTATTTATTATTTTTAATACATTTTTTTGCTTGCAATGATGCATTTTATTTAGCTTTCATCTCTTTTTTTATGCTAAAGAATAGTCATTAACAACCATCTTGTCCCTAAAATGACATCTTTGACATGCAGACTCCACTCACAGACTGAAGCCTGTATCACAGGACCACTCTCCACAGGAAAGTGGAGGGGTGAGAGAATGTTGGCAGTTTAAAAAAAAAAAAAAAAGCATTTATTGGTTTATTTTATGTTTTAATGGATTTATTTTTTTTTTTTATTGCTCCCGATACGATCCAGTCATTTTCCTGGATTGACGCAGATACCAATACTAAATATCAGATCGGTCAATCTCTAGTCATGGGGGGACTGGGGCCTATCCCAGCATCTTTGGGCGAGAGGCAGGTACACCGTGACAGATCACCACTCCATCGCAGGGCCAACACAAAGACACAGACAACCATTCACTCCACACTGACACCTCGGACAATTTATCCCCAGCTAGTGCCAACTAACCTAACGTGCATATCAAGAAATGCTTTCAAAATTGGCTTTAACAAATAAAGAAACAGGGCTGATGAAGTAATGATTTATACCATTAGTACTTCAAAAAATATCTGTATGTGTGTGCTTCTATTTTTAGCCACAGCAACCATTTATCTTTTTCACTTAATGATGAAATTGTTTGGAAAAAATTGGAGTAATGCACATCTTAACAGTAAAAAGTATTTTACATAAAACAATGTTTGTGTTTACTTTTCGTTACTACTGTATGACAACATTCTGATCGCTTCAGTTCTGCTGATTCCTCTAGTTACTAAAACATAGGCGTCCTAACTGTCGCCATACTTTTGATTGTTTCAGACACGGCTGAGAGGCCCCTTTCATTTGATGAGGTGTAACACAGCACAGAAATTGCTTCTGTCATTAAAACTACACATGCATGTTCTTAAAGTCACCAAAACTTCAAATTAGCATCTGGAAAACGCACAGCATACTGTAGGACCCTTAAATCTGGAGGCAAAATTCCCTAGCCGATCACATCCTTACTTACATACCGTCATTTCAAATCAACACAAATGCATATTCATGCTAAGATACTGAATTCTCTAGATTTTTCAGACAGAACATGGCAGGTTGACCCATGTGATGCCAGCGCTGGTGGAAGCAAAGTAATAACAAGCTAAACTAAAAGCAGTACAGGCATTGATGACATCGGCTGATAGGGTTTTAGACTGTAGAGAATCCTATTTTACATCTCAGTCCAACAAAACCTGTATGCAAAATTCAAGTATTTTTATTAGCTCGCCTGCATTTGGACCATGACGTCATTCAGCATTTATTATATTGCAGCAAATACAAATCCCTCTTTCACCCTTCATATGGACTGACATGCAGTAGAACAATCACACTACAAATGCAAACCAGACAGCTAGCATAAACTAGCCTTTGCCAAGAGCTATAGGCTTATTCACATGCAGATCATGCATGAGGGAACTTTTGCTGTGCTCAACACTTGTTGATATTCCACAATAACACAAACTTTCTAAATATTAAGGACGATGAAAGTCAAGTACTTGGCAAGCAATCTGAAAAGTTTGAGCTGGAAGCATTATATCTTAAAGAAAGTAGCTTGACGACCACATTAAAAACAGCAATAGAGGGGATAAGTAATGAGTGAAATTTCCAAGGAGAAACAAAGAAATATGGACCAATTATACTTCTTTTAGGAACAACAAAATGGCTGTCTATAATAATAGCCTTTTAAATTATGGAACAATTACAAGTGGGTAGTATAAATTGCCACAATGTGCTAAAAATATTCGCCCCCAAACCTCCACCATATATGCAAAACAGTGAAAGAATAAGCCCATTGCACAAAACTGAAAACACAAACAGGAGCTCCTCTGAGGGAATTACCTTCAATTGATTAATCTAGAACTCTGACACAATGCCACTGTGATAAGGCGGCACATACTACTAAAGTGACACCGCGCACTCTGTCAGCAGAGAAAATAAGCAATCACCATAGGGAATGAAACACAGTTTCTTACCTATTGCCATTTCTATGATGGTTATTTGGCTCTCTGGGGGGAAAAGAATTTTGGGTGGCTTGTCGGTCAGGGGAGCTGTGAAAAGACAAGCAGAAAATAGAATGAGCACATTAAATTCCACATCTTTTTTTCCCTGGTGGACTGTGGGTGTGTGATTCATTCATTAAAGGCCACAGTAAAAGCAGCATTAAAATGAGAGCAAACACAATGAAATATGATGTTCAAATAATGGACAGAGAAAGACAGATGCATTACTGTCACTCAGAATTTCCCATTTTCAAGCTTCAAACATCAATGCACATACTTTGGCAGCAGCAGCTGTTTCAGTTCTATTCTCTCCCTTTGTAAATGATGATATGGTACTGTCTGCAATTCAAACCGTGCTATATATATATTGTAGCTATGTAACCAGCCAAGCATTTCTGCATCTACAGACTTGCCTCAGGTAAAACTCTGCAGTGGGCATGGGAAGGTTACTGCAGTATTTTCAGCTGTGGTAGAACTTTAATGAATGGGACGTGGGAGTTCTACTAATGCTCAGAACAACAATATTATTGTGAAAATTCCTTGATGGAAAAAAAAAAAAAAAAACTCACAAAGAACAGCCATGAGATAAAATTGCAATGTGCAAGTTAGTGATTTGAAAATTCATCAGAGTTAACATGAGAAAAGCCTGTGTTGCAACTCTCTTCGATACACACCAACACCAATTAGACAGCTGCTGAGTAACAAAAGACGTGCACTTAGCGGCTCCTCATTATAATGATTCCCTAATTGGCTCTAGTCTTCAAAGTGGCATCGGAGAGGATTTCTATCTTGGAAATACTCAGAGGGACAAGGCTTGTTTCAGTACAAATGAGTTGTGGTTTGACTGGATCTATGACCACTGAGCTGAACCTGAAGAAATTAAACTTTTTTTTTTTAACAAAAAGGAAAGTTTTCCTCCACTTAAGCTGAACTACATCCAGGATCTGACACTTCTGTGCTCTGCTGATGTAACACAGCAGTGATGTTACAGGCAGCAGCATGCTGATGTTTTTTTTTTTTCCCCCTCCAAAACATGCTGTTTCCAAAACTGCATATTAACAGCAGATGGTCTTAATGCAGATGCAAAAGATAGATTATTATTACATCATCACTTGGTACAATAAGGCCTCATAATCAACTGGACGCAAGAGAGAGGATGAGATGGAGGCAGATGATCTGCTGTGGCGACCCCAAAGCCAAAAGAAGAAGATTCAGTTTAGACTCACTTTCAGCTCAGTTTTTCAATTTCTGGTCTCCACTAGAGTAGTATGAACATAATAATAAAGGATTAGATTTATATGGCTCTTTACATATCAAGTGACATTTCAAAGCACTCTTAGAGTGAGTCCATTATTCATTCACTCCAGACAGACACTGATAGTGGTAAGCTACTACTGTAGCCACAGCTGCCCTGGGGCAGACTGATGGAAACGTGGCTGCCAATCTGCACCAACAGCCTCTCTGACCGCTACCGACCATTTATACACATTCATACCCAGTGTCATGGACACTGGAGGCAAGGTGGGTAAAGTGTCTTGCCCAGGGACACAACGGCAAGATGGCTGGGAAGAGCGGAATTAGAACCGCCAACACTCTGGTTATTGGACGACCTGCTCTACCTCCTGAGCCACTGCTGCCCACATCTGCCAATTTATCATCAAAATCGGCTGATGATAACTTTCTTAATGTTTTGTTTATAACAACATATACTGTATACTGTACACAAGACAAATAAGGGAAATCACGAGGTCCATTGTGATTATTAAATCTTAAACTGGGTATCTACAGCAATCCACAAGTTCATCTTAAGGCTTTTTAAGATTTTCTTTAAAACAAGAATGCTATGTACAAGTCCAGTTGCTCACTACACCAAAGCATTCAAGAACTTAGTGATACAACCCATTTAACAGTCCTATAAAACAGGACCAGAACCGGTCATATACTATGAAGCACTCACAACACACACCCATGTCCCTGATACTGCTTTATTTGGCCTTTTCACATTAAGCCATCAGTTGCGTTAGCTAGGTCAGATTGTTTCCGTTATCTTACTGAGTTTTGTCATGATTTTGTTTTAAGTTTTTTGTTTTAAGTTTTTAAAACAAAAAAGTTTTAAGTTTTTTTTGTTTTGAGTTTTTTCCTACCCAGCTCCATGACGTGGCTCGTTTCCTTTTATTATTTCTTTTGTGTCTGTCGTCTGTCAGGTCCGTATGTCAGGCTACTGAGAGCTTTGGGATTTGCCTGCTTCCTGATAGCCGACAGCCACGCCCCCTCCTCCTGTCAGGGCCACAGCTGTTTGTCATTTGTGTTTCACTTAGCACACTCACTCACACACATGCTGTTCTCTGCACACGCACACACTATTCACTCTCACTTACATGCTCACACATCCACGCACTCATTACACACACCGGCATGCACTCAGTTGATTAAATAGTTGAAGTACTTAAGGTCTGTGTTCACTGATGTGCATTGCCGGGCCATTGTTTGGTCTACGCAGTGTTTGTTCCCCTCAGTGTAGAACTAACTGCCAGTCCTGCTGTAGTTGGATCGTCTTTTTCACCAGCCTGCTCTCTGCCATTTGTGTTCCACTGGGATGGCTACCTGGGACTGTCTCAGGCTGCTCAAGCTCTAAATTTTTCCCATACTCGCCCACGCCAATTCAGTTCCACCTGTAGTGCCGGGCTATTTCCTTCAAGTTCTATTTTTTCCTCGAGCTGTAGAGCGTCCGGACAGTTTCCCTTGTATGCTAGTGACATTCATTGCTTGTACGCTGGACACTCTCACGTTTGTTAATAAACACACTCAACTAACTCCTGCGTTTGTTTTTCATGTTCAATTCCCACATGCGCTGCTCTAAGACGCATGCATTTGATAGAATGACCCGGTCTAATTAAGAAAACCAGCGGGGAAGTTGAGGGTGAGTATTTTCTTTGCTTCATCCATTTTGTCTGTGTTTTTACCCACCGGAGTACGCTATGGACTACTGGAGTGTTGAGGAGCTGTGTGCACTGGACCAGTTGAAGGACATTTTCTCCAGGACGCCGGGACGGTGTTCCCCCAAGGATGTTCGTGTGGCCTGGTACACCGCGGCGGAGGTTTTGGATTCATGCCCAGACCTTTTGTTTTTCCCTGAGTCAGCTGACATTCTTCTATCCATCCTCGCTCTGTCTGATGTGGAGTCTGGGGGGCATTCTCCGATGCTGAAGCAGTCACAGAAGAAGCGCTCACGACAGAGGAAGCCTCCCTCCTCCCACGGCTCTCCCGCTCTGGCTCCGCCTCCAGAGCCCAGATCCACCGTTCTCATGGAGGAACACAGACTGGCGATATTGGCGGACATTGACCGCCTCATGGAGGAGGAGAGACGAGCTGCTGAGTCGTTCTTTCCTCCTGCCGCCTCACCTGCAGCCATCTCCCCCTTAGCTTTTATATCCGCCAAGGTGGAGGAGGCAGTTTTTTCTCCGGACTTCCCCCTCTCTGTGCCCACTTGGGGGGCTTCTCCACCACCCACTGAGGAGCCCAAGCCCATGTTAGTCACGGGGAAGGAGGACGACACGCCGGACGCCACTGGATATACTGAAGGTCAGGAGAACAGGCAAGTTCTTTCTCTTTCTCACTCTATTATTGATGAACAATTTTGCCTGTTCCCTGGCCAAGAGACTCAGGGTTCACAGTCCCCTGAGTTCTCTGCACCAGCGGCACATTATAACCCCTCACCAGTCCTCTCTGTATCCTCTATGTGTGCTTCTGAGAGTTTGCCGGCTCCACAACCAAGTCGCCAGAGGGGGGAGGAACCAGAAGCCCTGGAGGATCCAGTTCCAGGGTCAGCGGTGAGGCAGTCCCCAGCTGCCACGCTGGATGAGCCACCAGCGGGGAAAACAACGCCTGGGGTCACTGAGACTGCAACCACCATCATGCCTGCTGCGGAGGCTGCCGCAGCAGAGTCACCCAGCGAACCAGGCCTCCTGCAGACCGGGGGCCAGGACGTCGTCATCGGGATCAACGAAGTCCTGGACGGCGGTACAGCTTGAGTGCAGGCAAGTTCTCTCTCTAGTTTTTCTAATGTCAGTTGTAGAGAGGTCTTGTCTTACTCTTGCTGAGGAGAGTCAGGTGCAGCCTTTAGCTGCATCTGAACTCACCTCACCGGGCTCTGTCGCTGTCGGTGACCCAAACCATCTTCCCTCTCCTGCCATTCCTGAGCTTCCTCCTAGGGTCGCTGGAGAGGATCTATTGCCGTCTGAGGCCCCCGCAGACAATGACGGGAGTCCAGCTTCCCCGGTGGAGGTCGAGGTGAGGGTTTCATTCGGGCTCAGGACCTCCGTGGGTGCTGCACCTCCTTTGCCTGATGAGCCATCGCATCCTTGATTGTCGGAGTCTGGGACGGTGGTGGAGCTGGATTTCAGGCGAGTACGCTCCTTAGTTTCTCTCTCGCCTATTGTGGAGCCGTCTTGCCTGACTCTTGGTGGGGGGAACAAGGGCAGCTCACCGCTGCACTCGGGCTCACCTCACCGGGCTCTGCCGATGCCAGTGACCCTGACCCGGTCTCTCTCTCTCCTGTCTCTGAGCTTCCTGCCAGGGTCGCTGGAGAGCAGCCAATGCCACCTGTGGCCGCTGAGGATCCAGGTTCGTCGGCCGAACTTGCTGTGGAGGTCATTATGGATGTTGCTATGTCCCAGGCTGGGACCACCACAGGTACGGCTGAGCTCCAGTCTGGAATCACCATGGGCACTACAATGTCTCAGCCCGGGACCTTTGAGGGTGCAGCAAGGGCCCAGCTGGGCTCCACCGTGGGTGCAGCTATGGCCCGGTCGTGGTCCTCCAGAGGTGCTACGCAGGCCCAGCCGGGGCTCACCGCGGGAGCAATGAGGTCCAAGGCCAGGACCACCGCTGGTGCAATGTTGTCCCAGGCTGGGGCCACCGTGGGTGCTGCCATGTCCTGGACTGGGACCGTCGTGGGTGCAGCGATGCTTCCTTGCTTCTTCCTGGTTGTGGGTCTCTCGGTTGAAGAACCACCACCCGGGCTGCCCTTCCTGAACTCGTGGCTGAAGTTCCCAGGCTGGCCACCTGATGTACTGTGCTGTTGGGTTGGGTGGCCTAATTTTCCTGGTAGGCCACCTGACTCGGTCCCCGGACTGTTCGGCTGGCCTGGGATGCTGGTCGGCCACCTGATTGGCTGCACTGTTGGGACCCTGGGGTTTGGAGCTTTGGTCAACCCCCTGACCTTGTGAACTCCGGGGCCTTAGGGAGGTTTTTCTAGGTGTTGGTGTTGAAACGGTTACTGTGTTTTCACCTTGTGATTTGTGATAGGTTACTGGTTTTGTTTCCTCCTGACCTGTTCCCCCCATTGCCCACCCTGGGTAGTGTTGATAATGCCTCCTGGGGGAGGCAGGGTTCTTTTCCTTTCCTGTGGTCTTGTTTTCTCATCGGGGGTCTGGAATCCACCCGTTGGATGGTGGTGGTGGTGGTGGTGGGGGGGGACTCTGTCATGAGCAGGGGTTCTAAGTTTTTTTCCTACCCTGCTCCATGACGTGGCTCGTTTCCTTTTATTATTTCTTTTTTGTCTGTTGTCTGTCAGGTCCATATGTCAGGCTACTGAGAGCTTTGAGATTTGCCTGCTTCCTGATAGCCGACAGCCACGCCCCCTCCTCCTGTCAGGGCCACAGCTGTTTGTCATTTGTGTTTCACTCAGCACACTCACTCACACACATGCTGTTCTCTGCACACGCACACGCTATTCACTCTCACTTACATGCTCACACATCCACACACTCATTACACACACCGGCATGCACTCAGTTGATTAATTAGTTGAAGTACTTTTTTTTTTTTTTTTGTTACTTCTTTGTACCCGTAGGTAGATTTGTTTTGCAGTCTGTTGACTTTCGTATTTACAAGCCACCAGCTGCCGGTCGCTGCGTGCGCGAGCGCCCCATATTCCTAACCTGCATGTTTTTAGCATATGGGAGGAAACCGGAGAAATCCCGGAGTAAACCCACGCAACATGGGAAGAACATGCAAACTCCACACAGATCACTGTTGGTCGGGGGCTGGGATCAGAGACGAACCCACGATAAGAACCCACGATTAAGAACCCACAATCTCACAATCCCCCGGCCAAGGGTAAACTGTGCTGCCGCAGTGCTAACCACTGCGCCACCGTGCAGCACGTACTTAAGGTCTGTGTTCACTGATGTGCATTGCCGGGCCATTGTTTGGTCTATGCAGTGTTTGTTCCCCTCGGTGTAGAACTAACTGCCAGTCCTGCTGTAGTTGGATCGTCTTTTTCACCAGCCTGCTCTCTGCCATTTGTGTTCCACTGGGATGGCTACCTGGGACTGTCTCAGGCCGCACAAGCTCTGTAAGTTTTTCCCATATTCGCCCACGCCAATTCAGTTCCACCTGTAGTGCCGGGCTATTTCCTCCAAGTTCTATTTTTTCCTCGAGCTGTAGAGCGTCCGGACAGTTTCCCTTGTATGCTAGTGACATTCATTGCTTGTATGCTGGACACTCTCACGTTTGTTAATAAACACACTCAACTAACTCCTGCATTTGGTTTTCATGTTCAATTCCCACATGCGCTGCTCTAAGATGCACGCATTTGACAAGTTTTCACTAAACCTCCTTTCTGACACCGTTCCTGTTCTTGGTGGGGACACTGACAAGATAGTCCCATAACTTTAAAGTACCCTCTGATTGGCTAACAGGACTCAGGCTGTAAAAGAAGACAGTTGTAGTGTTTTCAGTGTTCCTACTAGAAAAACGAAAGTTACACACTGCTGCTTTAATTTTAAACAATATATTCAATTTAAGCACCATTTTTAAGAACCATATGCACTACCACTGCAAGGAGAGTAGGAGTTGAGCAGGGGTGTAACAGAAAACACTTGCTACCTAACAATTAACCTACAGTGAGACTGATAACATTGTAGAAAAGAGTCTAAAACTGTTAGTGCAACTAAAGAAAAGCTGCCAAAAATGTCTATGTTCTCCAATACCACTAATCATCTAATCTTAAAAAAAACTGCAATGTGTATTAAAACTCACATTTACAAGATTCAAAACTATTAAGAGCCAGCCATTTACTGTAATACTTCTTAAGACTTTATATTAGTAAAAGTATGTTGAGGAATTTTAAGAACCTGTAGCCACCATGTAATAATCCAGCAAATTTCCTTGGAAACGCCAAACAATTACATATCCAAAGTAAATCAAAAGTTGTTCTTCAACCCATTGCAGTATATTCATGGGGTTGGTCTTATTCAAAAGAAAACGCTCTGAAGTTTTGGCAAAAAAGTCTGAATCACTCAGAGCTTCTGCCACTGAATAACAGTGGTCTGAACATACTGAATCTGAAGAAAACAAAGTTTTCCTGACTTTTTTTTAGATGTGCATGTTTACAAATCACAGCTGTCATATATTAGCTGGAAACCAAATATGATTGTTGCACCAAGGGTTACCAAGTTCAGGTTTAAATTTTGTAACAATATAATAAAAATGAATATATTATATTATTATTATTATTATTATTATTATTATTATTATTATTATTATTTTAGGGTCCAACCAGGTAATTTAAACTATTTTAATCTGTGTAACATCCCACAGAAAAACATCTATAGCTTTTGAATTCTTCCTGGAGGTGTTTTTTGGATTAAATGTGGCCATTTTCTAAAAGAAAAAAGAAAAATGCAGCATTACTAAAAACGATAGCCCTTTAAATTGGGGATTTAAATCATTTCGGGTCATGTGTCATGTTACCGTGTTCAGAAATTCATTCTTTACACGATGGTTCAGTCACCAATACGCTCAGCTGCAAATTGCTTGTTTGGTATGCGAGAAAAGTGGGACTAGTAGTTTATAGTAAGTAGGCATTTATTTACTATAGAAAACTGTAGAAATATAACTGTAGCTCTTAAACTAGAAAGTTATGTGAGTGTCTTCAAATTCCATTTCCAGCAATATCGTCACAGGACATGTAGTTTTTATGTGCATGAATGCTGAAGTCAGCCCAGCTGGGATTCAAATAATGTGGTGATTTTAGAGATATTCACCCCCACAACCAAACTGACTGAAAATAAATCTTACTCAGATGGATCTCTTGGGCCTTTGATAATAAAACAGGCTAGTCCTGCGTTCAGTTGACAAAACCGTAACTGAACGACATGATCACCATGAACCGTTTTCTTCATTGGCCAAACTCCTTGGGGAGGTGACTTGCGTAGCGAACAAAGATGGCAGCTAAGTAAGATAGTTGGCGTTATCCTTTTGTTTTCTTTGTTTTCGGAGCAATTCCATCAATTTAAGAGCAGTGGTTATATCAGTTTGTAAGTAAAACAATACCACACATAAAATATTGTTTTTGGTGGGGGTATAACAGAGAATTCTTAGGTAATATGAAGTTGAAGTAGGCTACAGTCTACGCTGTAGTTACCGTATCCTCTAACCGGCTGACAGAGGACCATAGATGTATACAACTACAGAATACACGAGTCGAACAGAAAAACCGTTCACCGAGAACTGCCCGTCCATTTAGGTTAGTTCGCCTTGCAAACTATGTTCAGCAAACTGTTTTGTGAACTGAACTCGTGTCTGGATTTGTTCAGCTGTTGGCTATTGTGGGACTTCAAGGATACTTTATTGGTGAGTCACTGCTATGTTGGTGCTGTGTTGCTATGTTGTGCTCGTTCATCTGAGGTGCCATTTACTTCAGCTGTTGCAATTGATTTTCAAAGCTGTTTTAATAACCAAACAGACACAATTCTAAGCTATCAAATGATGTATGGCATGACTTCCAACTCCAAACAGATTGACGACATTTCACTGTGTGGCTTCAAAAACACTGTGTAAGGTTTGCCTAGGGGGTGCTGGGCAGCCATTGGAACACCAATAGGATAATATAAAAACATTCACACAGGAATCAGTAAATGTAAAAAAAAAAAAAAAAATTATACCGTCTCTGTTTAATACTTATTTTGGAGGAAATCTTCAGGCCAATATTAGAGATAATCTAATTTAGAATTATCTGGATGCAATCAACAATTACTTTGTTTGACAACTTGCGTCTGAGTCATAAAATGCTGTAGTTATCCCATTTTAATAAGTGCTATCTGACACGCTGGCCCCAACATGGTTAATCAACAGGACTTGGTCAACTTTCTTTTCCGCAAATTCCTGCAACCCAAAGAAACTACTTTCTAAAGCCAACATCTCTCAGAAAACTTGAGTAAATGTTTTGTTGACAGGTGAGAGATACAACCATGGTGAACTGTTAAATACAGGATTGTGCAATTATTTGGGAGTAGCAGGCTGAAAGGAGGAAAAAATGCCTCTGAGCTCATTATTAATTACAAACTCAAGAAAGGACCACATCAAATTATACCTTTCCCTGTGCCTGGCGTATTTCAATGCTGTGTAAAAAAATCTCATTACCCTAATTACCTTTTTTTCTCATGAAATACGCTCAGATTATATTGTTTAATCAGAACATAAGAAGAAAAGGGAGTTTTTTCTTTTTTCCATCGTGATGGTTTTCCTTCTGCAAGATAATGCAGAAATGCAAAGGAGGAAATGGTGAACAGGAGTGTATTTTCAGTAACATCAAACCAGAACGCAGCTGGGGACACACACATCAAAGATGCAGCCAGAGCTCATAGCATAGTACACTAACAAGCCCCTGAAAGTAGGAAAGTGAGGGGAGGACTGAAGCTGCACTACTGATTGTCAGTATGTCAAAAATGTCAGGTTGGGAAAATCTAAAGCTTTCAAACTAACCCTGGCAAATATTCCCCGAATAGGCACAGTCATTGAGAAAACATGAGTGTGGTGTAAGAGAACCACAGGTTTGGTTGGCGTCAGCGTGGTGATGCGGCCGCTTGGTGACGTCATCACGCCGAGCTCATAAAAGCGATGGACGGCCATCTTACGGTCTCTCTGCTATCTTTTTGGCTCGCCATTACAGCACTCAGCCTCCCAACCACAGTGTGTATCCATAACAGTATTTTGTGTAATAAAGTCTGTATTCTCAGCAAACGCCATTCTCTGTTGGTCCTTCCAGTTTTCCAGACATCACATCTGGCGATGGGACCAAACCATGGAAGCGTGTTTGAGGCCACTACAGCTGTTTCTGGAAACCCCTGGTGAGTTGCCCATACCGTGGCCACACTGGTTTGATGCTTTCACCACCTACATACCGGCGTTGGGCCTGGATGAGCTAGAGGACGTACAGAAACAAGTTCTACTGGTTCACTATCTGAGCATAGAAGGTCAATGAATTTTCCACACGCTAGGACCAACAGAACCGTTTGCTGAGTCAGTCAAGCTGCTAGTTAGCCACTTGGCCAAACCCGTATTGGAGCGGCTCATTAGGTTTTGCCAACGGCCGAAAGACAGAGAAGAAAACAGAGCCCTGGAGAGACGACAACAATTTGTTGCAGACCTTCGCTGCCTAGCAAGCATGCACAAATTTGGTTCATTGGAGGATGACACGGTACGGATTCAGTTAATCAAGCAACTAGGCCACATATTGCTAGCATACGCAGTAGCCTCAGATGGGCCTGGTGACATGGCAGAAGAGGCCGAGGTAGACACCGCGGATCAGAGGAATGCTACGAGGCACTTCCCATATGGCAACTGTAGCTCCCCAACGCACCAAGAAAGAACGCGCTTCTGGCTGGCCATGTGGCAGTGATGCCAGCACACAGAGAGCAAATACAGTACGGAGAGAGGATAGCGACTGGACTCGCCTCAGATCCTCGCCCAGCATGAGCCTCAGGGAGCTGCTGCAGGAGAGGGAGCCCGTGTCTATCGGAAACCCCGGGACACAACAACCCGGCGCAGGTTCTACCAATGGTGACACCAACATATCACCATGACCAGACTTCCCAGGAGAGGGGGAGAACAAACCGGACACACCTCCGATCCTTGCCCTGCATGAGCTTCAAGCAGCCGCTGTGTAGCCACAGGATAGGGAGTTCGGGGAGAAAGGGGACCCCGGTGACCGAAGAGGGCCCAGCGTGCAACCCGTCGCTGACGACAGTGACACATCACCGCAATCTCAACCAGCACCAAGTGAGAGAGAGAAGAAACCGGACTAGTTCTGAATCCACATCCGGTACCAGCCTCCATGAGCCACTGCTGAGCCACAGGATGAAGAGTTTGTGACCCAACAGGATGCAGCAGAACCACCACAACCTGGTGGACGCCCCACAGCAGACATGAGAGCCACACCATCACAGCCACAAAGCCGAGTGCAGCAAAGCGGCGCGCCCCTTGTGATGGTGGACTGGGTTCGGGTCTGCAGAACCAAGCGACTGGACCTGCAGTCGACCTTAGCATCGCCACCACCACTGACACCCATGAAAATCGCCACTGAGAATCGCCACTGAGACACCAGCTGAGACCATCCGCCGTCCAGATGGCTGATGGATCGAGATGGCAAGCCAGCCATCTGTGGAAGGTGAGGGCAGCTGCCACGGATCGAGACGCAGTGTTGGCGCTGACCCAGCTGGTGTGGGATCCTGGCTGGGATGTTGCTGATGAGCAAACTGTGGCTCCATCGGGATGGTGCCCAGGTCCGCTGCAGCCGGAGCCTCCAGGGGCGCATCCACCACGGGCTCACCTCAAGGGCCCTTGAACTGAACTGCCTTCCTCAATGAAAAAAAGGGACTGTTAAGCTACGAGCGTGGCTGCCAGTGAATAGTGGCACAATAAACCACTCAGCCATGCTGGGCTGCACAGTAGTCTACCCGCTGGCCCTAGCTAGTTTGGGGGTTCACCGTGAACCAAATTGGGGAGGGTCAATTCGGTTATGTGTGTGTTGTTCCATTTTTCTAAGAGGGGGACGCGTGAATGTGATGTAAGAGAACTACAGGTTTGGTTGGTGTCAGTGTGATGATGCAGCCACTTGGTGACGTCATCATGCCAAGCTCATAAAAGTGAGGTATAGCCATCTTACGGTCTCTTTGCTCTCTTTTCGGCTTGCCATTACAGCGCTCAGCCTCCCAACCACAGTCTGTATCCATAACAGTATTTTGTGTAATAAATCATATCATCAATAAATCATATCATGTTCTTAGCAAACGCCACTCTCTGTTGGTCCTTCCAGTTTTCCAGACATAACAATGAGTACAAAAGATGAGTGGCTGTCACCTGTACAACAACTTAACATTTTAACCTTCATTTAACTCAAAGTCCTCCTGGAACGTCATGGATTTATGGGAAGGTCAGTGATGAGATGGTCCTCAAACAGAAAATGGAATATATAAGCATTTTAATGGCAGGTGATACAGCTTATACAGTCCTGATCAAAATCTAAAGACCAGGGGAAAAATTGCAAGTATTTGCATTTCACACTTTAAGAAGAAGAAACAGGAGCAAGTGAGAACAAATAAAGAGTAGAAATTTACTGAAAACTGCATTTAAACCCAAACAGGCTGTTTATCAGCTGATCAAAAGTTTAAGATCATAGCCCCAAAAAACCCAAAACAGAACTAAAAGTGTCAAAAAAGGACGCAGCAGTGAGTAGCCCCACTGTTCTTTTTGATCACTTCAAAAATCATTTAGGCATGCTTGATGCAAGTGTTTCCAGGAGGCTGGTGGGAATGTTGCTCCATGTGGTGAAGATGGCTTCATGAAGGGCATCCGCGGTCCAGGAGTGATGGCCGTTTTTGTAAACTTCCGTTGCCATCCATCCCCAAACGTTCTCAAACGGGCTTTAGATCAGAGGAACATGCAGGATGGTCCAAAAGAGCAACGCTGTTCTCCTGGAAGATGATGTGAACTGCAGCGCTGTCCTGTTGAAAGACAGAGTCATCACCACACAGACGAGGCTCTTCAGTCAAGATGGACGCCCACTGCAACATCTTCACATAGTCAGCCGCCATTTGACACCCCTGCATAACCTGCAGCTCCATTGTTCCATTGAAGGAAAAAGCCGCTCAGATCATGATGGGGCCTCTTCTAGTGTGCCACATAGAAAACATCTCCAGTGGATCTCCTCGTTGTGCCAGTAATGTTGGAAAGCATCAGGACCGTCCAGGTTATATTTTTTCTCATCAGGGAATAAAACTTTCCTCCACCTTTCGTTGTCCCATGATTGGTGCTCCCTTGCAAAGTCCAAACGGGCAAGTTTGTGGCGCGGAACAAGACGTGACCTTTGAAGAGGTTTTTTTGTTCTGTAAGCCCTTCTTTTGTAGATGCTCTCTTATGGTTACTGGGATGCAGTCAGCATCAGTATGGCCTTAATTTGGGTTGAGGATCGGCCTGTGTCTTCACAGACAGCCTTAGGGACAAAATTTCATTTCACTTATAAAATAGCTGCATAATGAAATAAAATGAAATCTCACCTCAGAGGAAGTTCTTCACAACAATATGCAACTGATTAAATTATGTCTTTAATCAAGTAATTATCAAGTAATCAAGTTTATCCACATACACCAGATTGCCAAAAGTATTGGAACACCCTCCAAAATACTGGGCACCAATGCACAAAGCAAGGTCCATAAAGACATGGATGAGCGATGTGACTGGCCTGCCAAGAGCCCTGATCTTAACCTGATAGAACACCTTTGGGTGAATTAGAGTGGAGACTGCAGGCCAGGCCTTCTCGTCAAACATCAGCACCTGACTTCACAAATGCACCTCTGGAAGAATGGTCACAAATTCTCATAAACACACTCCTAAACCCTGTGAAAAGCCACCCTTTGAAGCTACAACTGCTTCAGCTCTTCAGAGAAGGCTTTCCACAAGGTTTACATATAGAAATATTTCAGTTTAACACACATAGTTAATACTTGGTGGCAGGGTTTGACATTAACTGTTTTTGCTCACTGGCCACTGTGGCTAGTGACTTTCCAAAGTGTTAATGTCAAGCCCTGATTGGTGATCTAATAACAAGTGACAAAAGTATAATTTATTGCTTATTTTTGTTTTTTATGTGTCTAGATTTTGTCAGCTTGGCCAGTGGTTCTATCTTATGTTGAAGGTCTACAAGACTGGATAGGAGCTCTTATTCTGGAAGTTCACTCGCAAAAAGAGAATGAAAATGTTTATCTTCATCTGGCTCCCCCATTTTGTGTGCTCAAAGACAAACCTGCTTTGATTCTGTGTGGGTTTTTTTTTTTATCTCTGCTTGTTGCAGATATTCTTGTGAGCAACCACATGTCCTCAGCAGGAGCAGCAGCACATTAAGGTGACACATGCATCGATATATTGAAAATATCTGATGTATCGCCCAGCCCTAACATGTCAGACGCCTCATTTGAAGTGAAACCAAAATCTATCCATATATGATTAGAATAATAATAAATTTGCTTATCATTCCTACGATTCTGCTGTGAACAATAATTTCATTCAGAGAACATTTTCTTTTAGAAACTCCAACTTATTTTTCTCAAAAAGGGTACCCCAACCAAAATAATTTAAATGCTTACTGTTACAGTTTGGTCCATTAAATTATATAACAACATTACTTTCTACCACTGTTAGCTTATTCTGTTTACTCGCGCATTTTGCAGCAAAAGCTGAAAAAGGAGTGACTAAAAGGCATCCTGTGACAATAGACGTTCTGACCAATCCAAATATGGAGGCTAGTTTTGATGTGGAGAGTGGACTGAATGAGTTGAAGGTGAAGTTCCAAACCTGGAGGGCAGTCAAAGAGCCGGCGTATTTTTTAAAAAGCTTTGAGAACACGGTGCTGATTCTTGGCAAGTGTGGACTCAGTTTAAAGCTAAAGTTAACAAAGTAGGAGAACACTGTTTAACATTGCAAAAAATGATGCTCTTCATCAAAATCAAGGGCGTGCTTCTGATATGGTGTTCACCAGTGGGATCCTAGCATGCTGGAAGGCATGTAAGCACACATCCACACACAGAAGCATTTCTGAAGCTGGCTGGTCTTCACATATAAAGCCAAAATTCTGTGGTGGGGTATTATGAGTGAGAGTGGGCAGGCTTTTCACTGGCAGGGCTAACAATATATCCAGCCTGACCTGCTTCCCTGCACATAAACACAGATGTAGTATAAGCATGTTACACACTGCCACCCACACCCTTCTCTGTGCTAATCAACACTGAAAACCCTAATGTTTGCATCAGCTGGGGAGGAAAATTATTATCCCTTCCCTTACAGTAATTGGAACTGGTATTGTCTTACTATGTACTTTGCATGCAGCTATGTTGCAAATAAAGGCATAACGAGAAATGCATTACAAAGTCTCATCTCTTCATATACAGTGTTACATTCATTTATTTGTCTGGACTTGTCCTTGTTGCTCAAGTAGTGGTTTAAACAACAGTCCCAGATTATATTTAATAGACTCTTCTACAACAATGGGTCACTTCTTTTTGGTGATTGTTGAGAAATTATTGTGGAATGAGTCAAAACTTTGATGACTGTGGAGATCACTGAAGATCATTAAGAGATCTTGGCAATCACTGAGAGATTACTGAAAGGTCATTTGGATATCTGGCCATTCTGTCATCACTCAACGATTTCTCAATGATGTCCACCCCTGCGTAAAGGGGTAGACCATGGTACTTATTATACAATCCAGTGCGTCACACTGTGAAACCATAGGGTTCCTTTCACGACATGAAGCCCTGAACAAATGGTACCTTCTTTTTAATGCATCTTGAGTGACAACGGGCTATGAATGATTATGGACTGTAACTGGAATAAATATAGTCTGTAGCGGATTTAACAGGAAGGGTTTGCCAGAAAGATCTTTAAAGTGTCCCTCACAGACCCTGAGATCTACTCTCACTATGACTACATTATGATGGATGGAGGGATTGGGTAATGAAATGGAAAAAAAAAAAGATCTTGTTCTCTCCCATTAACTCTACCATCACCTTTTCCCCTCCACCCTTCTGTGTTGCTCTCTCTACATCTTTGTAGCTCTGTCTGCCTGTTTTATTCACTTTGGTGTGTGTTGGGGGTGAAATAGTCAGAGCGTAGGAGGGAGGAAGGGAGAGGGTTGTGGTCCTCTGTTCACACCTCATTAAAGACCACTTCAGCAGACATAGATTAAGAGGAACACCGTGGATGTGCATGCATCTCTGTGTGTCTGTGAGCACGAGATCGTTAGAGGAAAGATGCAGTTCTACAGGGGGGAAAAAAATGAAAGCGCGACTTGAGATGAAAACCTTGTTAGTCATAC
Source organism: Pholidichthys leucotaenia (assembly GCA_020510985.1). Classification (NCBI taxonomy): domain Eukaryota; kingdom Metazoa; phylum Chordata; class Actinopteri; order Cichliformes; family Pholidichthyidae; genus Pholidichthys; species Pholidichthys leucotaenia. The sequence goes on along the minus strand of CM035845.1, from coordinate 249,854,087 downwards.
CTGTACAAAGAAGGGGAAAAAAAAGTCTTTTTCTTGGAGTTTTCTGTAATCTAAGTGGAAACCCTCTCATGTTTTTGATGTGAAAATGTAACGAAAGACTTTTCCCCCATGAAATGTCAACAATAAAAAAAACATTCCAGAGTAATAAAATGCAAAAGTGTATGTGAATAACAACTTTGTCAACAAGAACAATGTGATGAAAGGCTATATTGCCGATATATATTCTGGTGATTGAGAGCAGCAGTGAATAAACCTGAACAGGAGAGCTTCTGTTTAATTCTCTGAAGCCTACCTGTTTAACCCCGAAGAATAGCAGTGTTGAGGCTAGCCCAGAACGTTCAGGTTTAACCCTGCCAGTTTAGCGGGGTTCATTTCTTTTAACATTATGCTATAATTATTATTGTAATATGCTGCAGAGCCATCCAGAGCAGATTATACAGTATTTGAAGTCAGAGCACCTATGCCTCTGTAGAAAAACAGCATCAACCTTCATTAATGCCTAAAATATCCCATGAACCTTGTTTTGAAAATATCAAGACAACACCATGTGGAAATGCACATTTTAATTTTTTGGGGTGTTGGTTTGTTTTCTTTGACAATCTTAGTGTCTTCCTGGGGAAACCTGCAACAAAATACATCATACAGTCAAAGCTACGTTGCTTTTTGACCTTGATATACAATTTTTCAGTCATGATGCTGTTGAGTCATTTCTTTTTATTTGTTCTCCGAACACCTAAGGGCCTTTCTACACAGCACAGAGATCAATGGGTGACCATCGAAAGATCAAAAATTGGCCCGATCTCCTAAAGCCTTGCAAAAGCAGTTTCTGTACAAATGTTTGGGAGATCGTTTTGCGATCAAAAATGAAATTTTCTGGAACTTTCATGGAGCTCTCTGAAAGATCCTTGAGAGATTTTTGAGCGACCAGGGGCCTCGTGTATAAATGACTGCACAGCTTTCATACTGAAAGATGATGTACTCACAAAATTTTAAATGTACATGCGCACAAAAATATTCAGATTTATAAAAATATGCGCACGCCAGAACCTCCGCTTCTTTTCTTTATACATCCCAGGGTGAAAACCAGCACATGCGGCATTAAAGTCAACGGGTGGATCACTGCTCACTGAGAGTGTTGCTGGGGTGACTGGGGGAGCGGTGCTGACACACGAAAAACAAAAGAAATTGAGAGAAAGCCATCGGCAATCTGCACATCACAGACAGACAGATGATGTTATTAAGTAAATAAAGTAAAACACCACTGAATACCACTCCAATCTTACAGCTGAATTTAGACAAGTTACAAACCAAATCTGTCAGTGTCACTGCCAATCCAAATCATGCACGCTAACCAGGTGGAACACACGGAGCTGCACAATATAAAAGCCTTTACCCCTCGGATTGTAATCTCCACACTGAGATATTTCAGGCCATGGAAACGTCTCCTCACTGTGAGACAGCTGTGTGTACACAAGTGTGTCCGCTGCAGCTACTGGGGCTCACCTGCAGGGATCCGCCTGTCCACTGCCTTGCAGCATGTATAGCGCTGGAAAAGGGGGATGAGAAATTGGAAAGTGTATTTTGCCGACCAAAATTCCTCCCAGGAGAGATGGATCTGGGCACGTTGTCCCGTGAGTCAACTGTGTAGTCTCTGGTAAATGTTATTATCTCTATGTCACATTTACAGAGATGGGATCCAGTTTACTGTGGTGCTGGCTGTGGTCCATGGCTGAGGCAGGTTATCTGATGGAAAATAGTTATTATTCATCAGGGTTTCACTGTGCTCAATAAGCCAAGTTATGGAGATAAATCACGTAATAACAGTCATGTTTTTCACAAATTCATAGAGAAATCCTTTTAACTGAAGTGGAAATGTTATTTCAACACATTTAATGAGTTTCAGCTGTTTTGAAGTTTGGCAGACTCACCAGATAGAGCCAAACAGAATTATGCGGACAGTCGCAACTTCTCACGGCAGGTGGAAACTTAAGCTGGGTTCACACTATAGCGTTTGGACTGACTTTCACAGACGTTTTGAAAAATCAGAGAAATGAGTCCAAATGTTGGTGAAATTACCTTCGTGAGCAGGTTTTTTTTTTTTTTTGTTTAAATCTAGCACACACCAACTTTCAAGAACTTTTACAAACTTTAAAGGAGCTTTTTAACTCCACAGCCTTGCTTGGCCATGGATGAGAGCTGTCTGCTACAATTCAGAAATGATGCCAGTCTTTCTCTTTGTCCAGCAGTTTGAAAGTTGTAAAATTTCCCTCAGTTATATTATCGTTCATCCGAGCTTCTCTTTTAAACGAAGAAAGAGTGAGCCGCTCATCTCGGCCTGAGTTACAGTATATTAGCAATGTTAATGATTAATTGACTTTCAATTAATTGTCTATAAGAATTTAGCCGACTAAATTAAATTACTTGTCAATTGATAACTCAGCAGTCCTTTTCATTGGGAGCTTATTCTATGAAATGTAGTGGCTTCGCCGTCCAGGCGGAGGCGCATGCGGTCACTCACTGCCACATTTCAACCGAAAAAGCAGAAGACGCCAAGCCCCCAGAGTGCATCCGCTGTGGAGAGCAAAAAAACTTGCCTTTCTGGGTTATGTTGGAGCACCACAACAAGTTCTAGTGGCACATTCCAATGTCCACCCACCTACTTCAAATCAGCAGGGCAGAGAAATGGACTGCAGTAGGCTACACGAGCGCAAAACCCATCCCCGCTGTCTTTAACCTGCCACTAGACGGGAAAGCAGACCGGACTCAAGTTACCACTGAGGTAACAGGCAATACAGGGAGCCCAGATCGTACTGTGTTTGCCTGGATTTCCGGGGTACTGTGATAATGTTTAACATGCAACAGATGAAGCAGCTCACTTATTTTCCCGTTAAAACAGTCAACCAGTGCATCTCAGTAAATTAGAACGTGAAAGTTTTTTTGTAATATAACTAAAAAAGATAAATTTATGATATTGGTAATAGTTTTTAAAATAAATAAAAAATCATTACATTTGTAATTTACTGAGATGTACCAGCACATAGTACACACTATACAGTACAAAATTTGTTAAACTACAAAAAATGCCATTGTCTGTAGTAAAAAAAAAAAAAAAAATGCAAACGGTACAATAAATCATTGAGGAATATGATGTTTATGTTTCATTCAGTATATGAAAAAACAGCAACTTTTTATATGTTAAAGACAAACTGTATTGTACCGAGGGAAATGCAGATTCTCAGGAAAAACACTGCTTATCAATTAATCATTAATCGATCAATAAGGTGAATCAATTATCAGTTAATGAATTAATCAATAACTTGCATCCCTAGTAGATAATGAATATCGGGTTTGTGCGCACATAACCTGCATATCAGCCCCATTTAGGTGTTGAAGACGCTGTCATCTACCTGCTGCAATGAGCCCATTTGCACCTGGACAGAGCAGGAGACGCTGTGAGAATCACATTCTTTCATTTCTCCAGTGCATTTAACACCATCCAGCCACTGCTGCTGGGTGAGAAGCTGTGGGTGATGGGGACCGACAGCTCTGTGATCTCCTGGATTACTGACTACCTGAGAGGCAGGCCACAGTTTGTCTGGCTGGGTAATGTCTTGTCTGATGTGGTGGTTAGTGATACAGGATCTCCACAGGGAACCGTGCTTTCTCCTTTACTCTTTACCTTATATACCACTGACTTTCAGTACAACACTGGGTCATGCCACCTGCAGAAATTCTGAAGACTCGGCTGTTGTTGGGTGTATAAGAGGGAGAGAGAAGGGAAAGCACAGGGCACTGGTAGACAGATTTGTGGACTGGATCGAGCAGAATCACCTGAGGCTGAATGTCAGCAAGACCAGAGAAATGGTGATTGACTTCAGGAAGAAGAGGACGCCTTCAAAGCCATTGCAGATTGGGGGGGGGGGCAATGTGGAAGTAGTGGAGGACTACAAATACCTGTGTACAAGAAGGGGATGAGCAGACTCCTTCCTGAGGAAGCTGAGCTCCTTCAACGTATGCAACAGGATGTTGGAGCTTTTCTATCAGGCCATTGTCACCAGCGCCATTTTATTTGCTGCTGTCTGTTGGGGTAGCAGTATTCAAGCCAGCGACACCAACAGACTCGACAAGATTATCAAGAAGGAGGACTCTGTAATTGGTCTCAGGCCGGAGACTTTTGAGACTGTGGTAGAGAGAAGGACACTACACAAACTGCAATCTATCATGGACAATCCTGATCACACCCTCCACCACACACTGGACAGACAGCGGAGCACTTTCTCCAGTAGACTGCTACAGCTCTGCTGCCGGATGGTTAGGTACAGGAAATCTTTCCTGCCACGTGCCTTTTCACTGTACAATAACTCACTCTGATGTTGAATTCTGATCAAAACTATGCTACCACACTGCACCTTACAATTTAATTGGTTCTTCACATTTAACCTTGCACCTTTTTAGTCCTATTTTGTACAGTCAGTACTCTCTCTCTCTCTCTCTCTCTCTCTCTCTCTCTCTCTCTCTCTATATATATATATATATATATATATATATATATATAGGTCATCCTCTACTTATCTTTAGTGGTAGTCTGTGATGTATATAAAGTTATCTAAGCAATTTTACTTTCGCTAGGTCATTCCTTTTTTTCTATTTCCTACCCTGTCATGCTGTGTGTATCTTTGTTGGTTTGGTCGTCTCACTGTGTGCTGCTGTTAGACTGTATTTTCCCAGTTTGAGATCAATAAAGTCCATCCATCCATCCATCCATCCATCCATCCATCCATCCGAGGTCGTGGAGAAGAGCAGCTGTTTTCTCGGTAAGGCAGACTGGTCTGGCACCGTTTTTTTTTTTCCCGCTGTGTAGTGAAAAACCCTGTTCTGTGTTCAATTAGTTTAACGCTCCTCCTTGAACAGAAAACACCAGCTGAGTGCGTTTTTTGATTAATCGGGACGCATGAGCAGAAACGGACACGAGATATGATGATGTGATATGATGACTCAGCATATAACAGATTAGCAGACAAAACGTCACAGAAAAGGTCTGTAGTTTAAAATCTCCAGACTGATAGTATACCCTATTCTACCACCTTCCCCGTGCACTGCACCCTCATCAGAACACACTAGGCTCCCTGTTCATTCATTCATTCATTTATTCCTCTAAAAAAAATACAATGCCTATAGACTCCAACATGAAGTCCGCAATTAAAATGTGAATTCAATTCAACTTTATTTATATAGCGCCATTTCACAACAACAGTCATTTCATAGCACTTTCAACTGTAGGGGAAACCCCCACAGTTGCAGGAAGACCCCAGCAATCAGGCGATCCCCTGTGAGCAAGTGCTTGGTGACGGTGGAGAGGAAAAAGTCCCTTGACTTGACCCTTGAATGTGGACAGAATAACAAAAAAACTATTTAGTGTATCATCATATAAATAAAATGACGGGCGATTATATTTTGACTATTACAACACTCTCCATTAAAATAAAGTCCTGTTAAATCTCATTTACTTTTTGACACCACATCAGTGTTGTTTGAGTCCCTACAATGGAAGTGAACCAATAAACCCTGGAGAATGATTACACACAGAGCAGAAAATTAAGAACTGTAAATTTCTCAGTGAGGATATTTTTTTTTCTTTTGGGCTGTCACATTTTTGGTGTATATATATATATATATATTTTTTTTTTTTTCTTTTTTATTCCCCCCTCTTCTCTCAGCTGTTGGCTTTCCAGCACCATGGACAGCGACACTTCTTTGGCATTTTTCTCTTTCGTTTGTGCACATGTGAAGTGAGTTTTAGTCTAAAAACACCTGCTTCCACCAGCATTTCAGTCAGCATTTGCCAAAGGAGCTTAACTTAAGCTGACTTAGGTGAACTCCTGCATAACTTAGCCCAGCACTCAGGAACTTTTACAAACTGACCACAACTTTCACCAACGTTTATTTCCAAACATCTGTAAATTTTCAAAGAACACAACTTTCGCCAGTAGAGCCAGGCGTTTGCCAAAACGTCAGTAAAAGTTGGTCCAAATGTTGTAGTGTGAATCCATCTTTAGCAGCTTGGCCAGCAGATTCTCACATCATGCTTTTTTTTATACATCACACTCTGTGTATGAAAATTGGCATACGTCATATTTTTGTGCGTGCATACGGTTTATACATGAGGTCCCAGGAGCAATCACTGAGGGATCACTCAGATCAAAGAGGTAAGCTGTGTGTGTGTATATATACACACACACACACGTATATTCGAGAGGATTCTAGTCTTCTAATGTACGGTCTAATCCAAAAAATCTTGGTGTCATTTTCGATCAATCGATGAGTTTTGATCAGCATGTCAAATCTCTGACCAGGAGTTGTTTTTTCCACCTTAGGAATACAGTGATCCCTCACTTATCGCGGTTAATGGGTTCCAGAACCGACCGCGAAAAGTGAAAAACCGCGAAGTAGCGTCACCCCTAATGACGTCATCCATAAATAATACGTACGTTCATTCTCTCACTCTCTCTCTCTCATATGATACGTGTGTGTGTGTGTGTACGTGTACATACATACGTAGATGTAAACAAAGTGTACATAAATATGTTTTTAGAACTCTTTTATTCTTATAACAAGATATGTAACTCAAGATGAAAATGATTTACTGCACAGGTTAATGAGAGCTTTACTGCTCCTCAGGTGACGCCTCATCGTGAGGTGCTGGAGGCGCAGGATCATCGAGGGCAGCTTCCGGTAGAGCTGCAGGAGGCGGCGTAGTGGCTCGACGGGAAGACTATTTCGCACAAAATGGCACAAGAGAACAGCAAAAAGTTCCACGCGGCGAGACTAAGTAACACGAGCGATAAAAAGCAATGAATGCGGTCTTCCTTCCCTTCATGGGTGCTCGGCAGGGAGAGGAGGTGGGTGAAACGTCTCGGCCAATCAGCTTGCGGGGTGAAACGTCTCGGCCAATCAGCTTGCGAGATTTCCGAGCCGAGCCACCACGAGAACAGCGAACAGAGAGTTGTGCGGCGCTCCGTGTGGATACCTGATGGTCTAATGTAGTCTCCCTGCCTTCTGCTAGCGCCCGCCCATTATTTCTCAATTTTGAATTTTTGATGAATATTTTTGAAAAATCCGCGATGCACTGAGGGCGCGAAAGGTGAAGCGCGAAGTAGCGAGGGATCACTGTATATCCAAAATTAGGTCATTGGTTTCCTACAGTCAGTCAGAAATCATTATTCATGCCTTTGTTTCTTCACGTTTGCACTACTGTAATGCTCTTTTTGCATGTCTTAGCAAATCCTCTTTACACCGCCTACAGTTAGTCCAGAACGCTGCTGCAAGATTACTAACTAGGTCCAGTAGATTCTGTCATATCACTCCTGTTTTGGCCTCCTTGCATTGGCTTCCTGTAAATTATAGAGTTGATTTTAAAATTCTTCTTACTTACAAAGCCATTCATGAAAAAGGCGCCTTTTTATATTAGTGACCTGCTCTTTCTACACCAGCCCAGCAGGTCTCTCAGATCTTCTCATCAGAATCTATTGGTAGTCCCTAGAACTAGGCTCAGAACCAAAGGTGATAGAACCTTTGCCGCTGTTGCTCCCAGACTGTGGAACTCCTTGCCTTTTGAACTTAGATCTGCACCTTCCATTGATGTTTTTAAGAAGCAACTAAAGACCCACCTTTTTAGCCTGGCTTTTTAATTAACTATGTGTTGATTGTATTTTTATGTGCTTTTACTGTCTACTTTTTTTTTTTTTTTTTACTGTTTTATGTGCCTGTGTTTTTATTTTGTTTTTTTACCATGTTAAGCACTTTGTGACTCTGTCTGTGAAAAGTGCTCTATAACTTATTATTATTATTCTACCCCCTTTACACAGGAGTGGAGATCATTGGGAGATTGCTGAAAGATGAAAAAATAGCTAGATTTCTCAATGATCTTTTCAAGATTTCTCAGCCATCACCAAGATCTCTCAATGGTCTCTCAATAATCTTCTGAATACTTAAAGTATAAAACACAATCTTCCAGTGACCTCCAGGGTCGCCACCATCTCCTCAAAGTTTTGACTTGGTCCAAAACCATCCCCCAATGATCATCAAAGGGAAGTGATCTCTCAAGGAGCACTCCACAATCTCATCAATCTCATCTCTGTGTTTCATCGGAGGCTCAGCGATCCCTCACTGATCGCTCAGCCATCCCTACCTTCAGAGTTCAAAAGTTTGCTGTTCATTGAAAAATCCCAAAGAGATCATTGAAATATCACTGAGACTCGCAATCCAATCAATCTCACAGTGATCTCTCAGTCATGTTTCAATGATCTCTTTGGCATTTATTGAAATATCCCTAATTTTTCCACCCTGGCGGTAGAGATGGCTGAGAGATCAGTGATGGTGCTGTGCATTCGATAAAAGACCAATGGAGTTCACTGAAAGACTGCTGAGAGCTCTTTGGGAGCTCAATGAGATCAATGAGCGCTCCTTGAGAGACTGTTGAGAGATTGCTTCACTTTGGTGATCACTGAAAGATTGTTTTGGACCGAGTTAAAACTTTGAGGCCATGAAGATCACTGAGAGATCATTGAGAGATGTTAGCATTTGCTGGGCTCTCACTGAAAGCTTGTTGAGAGATCTGGCCATTGTTTTATGTTTCAGCAATCTCCACCAGACAAAATTGGTTTTACACAAAAATAGCTTAATGCCATACTTCATGTTTGTGCAATGACATTATTATTATTATTAATCTTTCTTCTATAACAATACAGAGTCTTTTGTATTGAATAGCATTTTATTGTATTGTATATATTGTATAGCCAATATTTGTAATATGACACTAATCATTCTAAAATATAATAATGTATTTTAATAATGTGATCTTAGACAAAGAGAAGATTTCTTTGGGACAAATTTTTTTCTGTTTCAGTCGAAGTGTTTTCTCATGAACGCCACGACCTTTCAGAATCCAAGAGTCAGAAATCCTGATGCGATATGACTGATAATTATAGTTTTTATGACTACAAGTTGGAAGCGCTGTGAAGATAAAAAGAAAAGACGTGCAAATGCAAAACTGACCAGCTGACCATTAAACCAAAGGACTGATTAAAAATTAATAGATGAATGAGTTTAAACCATTTAATTACAGCTCACTCATCACTTTGCTTTAAAACAAAGTATACAAAGGCTGACGGGGCTTCAAAGAAACTTTCTCACAAACAGAATTTGGCATTTTAGTACGAGTGCATGAACCTGATATATTAGTGGATATGTGGTTAGAGTGAAGAGTCACAAATATGCTGTGCTGAATAAGTTGGCAGGAATGTCTTTAATACTGTCAGTAGCTGTCTGGGATTCTTACAGTTTTTCAAAGGTAACCATCTTCCTCAGGGAAGAGGGGATGCATGAAACAAGATTCTCCACAACCAGCAAGCTTAACTCATTTGGTCACTTTGTCAAATGCAGTTTCATTCTGGTAAATAACGCAACATAATCTAAGCAACCATGAAAACAATATCAGGAAGCTCCCAACAGGCTGTCATCCAAACATTTACATGGCTTTATTGTGTACTACTCTTCTCACAGCCAAATAAACAGGTCAATGGAGTGTAAAATGCCGTTGTAAATTCTTAATGTGACCTCAGCTGAAGGGAAAAATGCTTTCATTACCACGACACAGCTGCTAGAAGTCTCCTTCATCATCAATGCCACAAACAGAGCTGGCTATGAACAATGCTGCCCAGATGAATTCTGTTCAGTGGAGCGGAGACATTTGACATTCTTGGGGAAATGTCTATGATTTTAAGCAAGGGAAGGTAGGATGTTGCCCCAAAACATCTGCCTGAGGGCCGTAGGTAAAACAGAGCGGCGTCGGCATGGATGCACTCGTTGATGAGTTCTCTGAAGAGGACATGGTCTAACAGCTAGAAGAACCGGGTCTGGATTCATTTAGAACTTTAGACATTAGTCATCCCGTTGTAGTTTTTTTTGGTTAACTACTTTGGTACTACTGGACAAAAATAACTGTAGCTGATAAATCCATTATAATACATACAACATAATGTTGTGTTTAATCTTTTTATTCACTCAAATTCTTGTACATATTGCAACTTTTGAACTTTCATTTGCATTTTATGGTCTTTTATGTGCTCTTCATTATCCACCACTTACTTTTGTATTAGATATTTGTTTTGAAACCACTTCAAATGTTTAAATACTGCCACACAATGACATATTTTGTGTTCCTATTCAAAAATGGCATTCAATAACAACGTTAGTAACAGTTGGAAGGAGGACTTCATGGCTATTGAATTGACATGAAAGTTATAAAAACTACAATTAATAATAATAACTTACATACTGTAGTGCATTTTATGAGGATTTGCAAATCATTGCATTCTGTTTTTATTTATGTTTTACACAGTCCTGACTTCATTGAAATTGGGGTTTGTAACATGTCAAACATAAAATAAGATGAAAAAATTATAACTTTGAATAACCTGAAAAATATTGTTTTTAAAAGATTTTTTCCACAGGAAAAAACAGTAGAAACACAGAAATATAATGATACAAAAACATATAATGCTTGTAAAATTGAGAGTTAGTTTAATAAAACCATTAAATTTTAGTTTAATTCTGTAAACACAAAAAATGAACACAATAATAACGATGCAAGGTAATAAGGAGGACATCAATCACAGTTGACCAGTTAGTTATTTTAGAGAGAACGAACCAGTAAGAGATAATGCTGAGCTGAAAAATCAGCTGAATGGTTTAATGTAGTGCACACAGATGCAACACACAGACATGAATGGGTTTGAAACTTCAGGAAAAGAGGATGATGCCTGTGCAAACTTTCAAAAAGCGGAAAGATCATTAACGGTGGCATGGAAGTCGCTCCTGGCCCGTGGGGAGATGAAGTGCTCTCTCTGCTGTTGCTTTCACCAACCGAGGGTCTCCTCTGTCTTATATGGGGGTCTGACGAGGTTTGTGGCTCCCTGTTCCAGTTGAAGGGATGGAGGGAAGAGATCTGGGGCAGTGTCCCATCCACCGCTGACACCCACTACGAAGTGAGCCTGGTCTTAGTGGCCCCCCTTGGGAGCTGTCAGGTGGCAGTTGGGATGCCTGCAGCTTGAGAACCCCGACCGTAGAGCACGGTGCGGGCGGCCTCAGCTGGAAACCCGGAGGCGCACAGCTGCAGGCAGATGTGGGCACATCTCCTGTCCCTCTGGCAAATTACAGTGAAAAGTAAAACCCTGTTCATTCATTCCTTTATTCCTCTAAAAATAAAAACATTAATGGCTAATAAGTCTGTAATGAAAACAAAAATGTTGATGGAATAAAAATCTTCAGACTGACATACCTCCCCCGTGTGCGACATCCACACCGTAACACACACATGCTCCCTGTTCATTCATTCATTCCCATTAAAAAAACATACATTAATGCCTAATCTATAGACTCCAACAGTAAGTCTGCACTAAAAATGAGGATGTGGATGGAATAATAGAAACTATTTAGTGTATCCTCATATAAATAAAATGATGGGTGATTATATTGTGACTACAACACTCGCCATTAAAATAACAGAAAATCTTAGTACTTCCTCATGAACTCAAGTTAAACAATTTCAAAACACACCACTGAAATAGCATTAAACAATGCATTTCTGACGACAGACCTCTTTTTTCCTGATCAAAAAGCACATTGTCATAACATGCACCATAATACCTGTCATGAGACTGAGCGTGGTTATCACCGAGCTCAGGCTCTTAGTTTATTTCTGAATATTTTCTGTATTTTTCCAGCTTTGTGTTGTTTTCCTGTGTTTTGAGTTATGATGTTTCCTAGGTGGTTTATCGTTCTGTTAGTCATTTATGTCCTTAATATCATTTTTATTTTATCAGCCTCTGTAGTTACGGATTATATTTTGTTTCTGTATGACGAGTGCCTTACCTTTCCTTCCAGACACCCCCATCCTGTTATTTTCTAACTGTCTGATCCTCAGTCGTCCCAGTTGTGAGTTACTGTCTAATTAGGTCACCTGCCCACTCATGCTGCCCGCACTTGCCGCCCATTGTGTCATCTTATTCCCAAAACTATTTAAAGACTGTCAGACTGCCTTCTCACGGTGGCAGTCTTAATTATATCCTCTATCTTTGCCTCCAGAAGCCCTATCCTGGTTTAGCGAGTTTTACCTGAGATAATTCCTGTCTGTACGTTTTTCCTTTATGGTTGTTTTTGGATTTTGTGTTATGCACCTCAGAACTTTGTTTTTCTGTAATAAATCCTACAAACTGCAGTTGGCACGTGGGTCTGTCTCTCTCTGCCCAGAGGGGCAATTCATGACAGAAGACTGCCGCCAGTAATAAGACCCAGCTGCTGCAGTTCGTTGTTTTGCTTTTTTGTGTGTTTTCATTCACCTGTCCGGCGAAGCAATTATGTCTCCAGCAGGCAAATCTGACAGGAGGAGGAAGAAGTGGAATCGGGATTAACTGGAGTTTGTCTCCATGATTGAGAATATGGCAGCCGGCGCTTGGAGCTGCTCATCCCGAGAAGACAAAATGCTGTGTTGGGGTGGAGTTGCTAATCTGCTGAAGGTCATACCTAGCGTGTGCTTCCATCCCGGGGTGCTGAGTCTCTCTCTTCCTCCACTACCGCCGCTGCCATCAGCCTCCTCCTCCCCGGATCCAGCCTCCCAATCGTAAGTACTGTTACCAATGGAGCAGGAAGAGCGCTGCGGCAACAAGCTGGCATTCAGGGACAATGGGTGGAAAGAAGGCACTGGGAGACGCCATTCCACTCAATGCCATGAACCATCACCTGCTCCTGCTCCACCGGCTCCACCAGCTCCACAACACCGGGGGTCATCCGCCTCTGGACTGCCGGTGGAATATTCCCGCCTCTCGGGCAGCAAATTCCCCTTCGTCGAGGCAGAAGCCTCCCTCAGCAGTGTGCACTCAGTGTTCTTCGTGTCTGGCTGAATCGTCAGCTCCTCCCCTCTGCACAGCTGCTGTTCTCCGCTTCCAGGGACATGTTGCTGCATTTAAACACGGTTGATGCAGCGGCTGTGATTGAGCCTAAGCCGCAACTGCCGGACATTATTTTGACAGACAGACACAGCGGTGAAAAGAGAGATGGGAGAGACGGGAGAGACGGCAGAAGGAAGCGCGGAAAGCATGGAGGTGTGAAATTGCACCTGAGGAGACGTCAGTTTGGTAACATTCCTCTTCCTTCGATGATTTTTGGGAACGTACAGTCTCTGAGAAACAAGGTGGATGAAATTCAAGGGAATGTACGCTACCAGAAGGACTTTAAGAACTGCTGTGTCATGGCTTTCATGGAATCTTGGCTTACTGCGCATGACCGAGACGCAGACCCGTGGATTGACGGCTTTGGAGCCCCGCTGCGCTCGGATCGGCAGGAAGAGGTAACAGGGAAGCGTCACAGGGGCGGCGTATGTTTATACATTAATAAGCAGTACTGCACATCTGTCACAGTCAGAGAGCGCATCTGTACACCTGATGTGGAGCTGCTGTCTGTGTCACTACGCCCCTTTTATTTGCCTCGCGAGTTCCCCTAACTTTTCATCACAATTGTGTACATTCATCCGAGGGCAGACGCTGACTCTGCCTGCAGCACAATCTTTGATGTGATCCAGCAGCTGCAATCAATTTCTCCAGAGGTGCCAAACTTCATTCTTGGGGATTTCAACCATGTTTCTTTAAAGAAGACACTTAAAAACTTTTATCAGTATGTCTCCTGCCCAACCAGGTGAAAAAAGACATTGGACCTGTGCTATGGATCCATTGAGAGGGCCTATAAATCACTCCCCCTTCCTCCTTTAGGATCCTCACATCACAACTGTGTACATTTGCTGTCCACATATAAAACTGCTCTCAGAAGAGGCAAGGTGGAGACGAGAGACATTGATGTGTGGACAGAAGATTCAGTGCACAGCCTCCAGGAATGCTTTGACTGTACAGACTGGGAGATGTTCACACTGTCCTGTGGGGATGATTTGGACTCTTTGGTGGACGTCACATGCTCATACATGGCTTTCTGTAAAAATAAGATTGTTCCATGTAAACGTGTCAAAATATATCCCAACAACAAACCATGGGTTACAAAATCAGTTAAATCCTGCTTACAGAGGAAAGCACTTGCCTTTAAACAGGGGTCTGTTTCTGAGCTACAGGTTGCCACAAAGGAGCTGAAGGCCGAAATTTTAAGAGCAAAACAGAATTATAAATCAGAGTTGGAAAGCAAGATGGCAGCAAAGAAACTTGGTTCAGCCTGGGCCAGTATGAAAACTATTGCAGGCCTTCAGAGCACAGAGCGCAGTAATCGTGTGTTTTTAGATTGTTTTAATTCAGACACAGAGCTGGCTAATGCTCTTTATTGTTTTTATGGTCGTTTTGACGCCTTTGATTTTAGCACTGAAACCCAAGATTTGAAACACAAACTCAAAGACAATCAGCACTTTAATATTGAGGTGCAGGATGTTAAAAGGGAGTTCTGCACTGTAAAAGTGAACAAAAGTCAGGGCCCTGATAATATATGTGGGCGCTTGGTAAAGTCCTGTGCACATGAACTGAGTCCTATATTTCATTACATTTTCAATAAGTCCTTACAGACACAACATGTGCCTAAGATCTGGAAAGAAGCCGTGGTTGTTCCCGTTCCAAAATCCAGCTGTCCTAAAACGGTAAACTACTTTAGACCAGTTGCTTTGACTTCAATTTTAATGAAAATTTTTGAAAAACTGGTCAGATGTGAGGTCCTAACGCAGACTGAGCATGCATTGGATCCTCTGCAGTTTGCCTACAGGCCTCACAGAGGAGTGGAGGATGCAACTGTCACTCTGTTTAACATGCTTTTTAAACATCTGGATTTTAATGGGACACACGCCAGACTTTTATTTGTGGACTTTTCCTCCGCCTTCAATACAATCCAACCTCATATCTTAGTTGAAAGGCTCCTGCAGCAATTTGATTTGAGCAATAATCTGGTGGGTTGGATTCTGGATTTCTTAACCAACAGGACGCAGAGAGTAAGGGTCAATGGTACATTGTCGGACCTAAAGTGCTCTTCTACTGGCTCTCCTCAGGGGTGTGTGTTGTCACCACTACTCTTCATCCTGTACACAAGCATGTGTCGGAGCAGACATGACAACAGACACATTATAAAGTATGCTGATGACTCAGTTATTGTCAGTCTCCTCCAGGATGGTGAGAGTGGCCACGGCCCAATAGTTGATGATTTTGTTCACTGGTGTGAGGATTCCTACCTGCAGCTGAATACGACAAAAACTAAAGATATGATTATTGACTTTAGGAGGAAAAATCCCAGGCACAAAGTCACCGTACTAAAAGGCCAGACCACCGAATGTGTACAATCCTACAAATATCTTGGGACGATTATTGATAGTAATTTAAACTTTGAAGAGAACCGTGAAAGGGTGTGCAAAAAGGGTCAGCAACATTTGCATTGCTTGAGAAAACTTGCACGCTTCCAAGTTGACCGAACCATAATGACAATGTTTTATCGGGCTTTTATTGAATCTGTTTTATCCTTTTCTTTAATGTCATGGTTTGGTCAGATAAAACTGAAACAGAGGAAATCCTTGGATCAGGTAGTTAGATGGTCCAGTCGTTTGCTTGGTGAGCCACAGCTGAGCCTGACATCCCTGTACGCCAGACAAGTACAGAGGATGGCTACCTCCATTTTAAATGATGACTCCCACCCTTTGCACTGCCACTTTCAGCTTCTTCCCTCAAGACGGAGGTTTGCTGTCCCAAAAAGTAGAACCCATCACTACAAAAACAGCTTTGTCCCTGCTGCTGTCAAAGAGTTGAACAAGCTGTAAAAATATATTGCACATAATTTAGGTACCTATTTACTAACTCCATTTTATATTTTCTTATTTTTGTAGGATGTCACTTGGGTTCTAAATATTTTATTGGGTTTTAGGCCTTTGAGTTTTTAACCTCTTTGACTAGGTTTTAACTTTTAATATGACCCTTCTCTCTTACCTCTGGTTTTTCTCCCATCTCTTTGTCTTTTTATACCCTGATTGGTGGAGCCTTGAGTATTTTTATCATGTTTATAGTCAGCTTCATATGTGCCTGTGTTTGTGTCTATGTTGAATGTAATTTGTGGCTTGTATATATGGATGTCACCAGACTGCAAAACAAATCTACCTACGGGTACAAATAAAGTAACCTGAACCTGAACCTGAAGCGTCATTTCATTCCCTTTCACTTTATGATGATATGCCTTGTCTGATTCCCGGCAGTGAGGCTCAGGGTTTGCAGTCCCATGAGTCCTCGCCACCTGTTGCAGCTATTAACTTCTCACCTGCCCTCTCTGTGTCTCCTCCTGTCACCCCTGAGTGTCCGCCAGCCCCAGAACTGAGCCGCTGGAGGATGGAGGAGCCTGCGGCTCTGGAGGACCTTTAGCCCCGCAGCCATGTAATGGACAGAGGGAGGGCACTGAGCTGATTCCTGTGCTGCCCAAGGAGAATCCCCGGGTTTCAGTTAAGCAGGATGCAGCGCCAGCAAGGAGATGACCTCCTGTCGCCACACAGGGCGAGCCATCTGCGTGGGCCACATCGCTGAGGGGTCCTGGGACTGCACCGACCACCATGCCTGCTGCAGGGGCTGCCGCAGCAGAGATGGAGTTGGATCTCCAGAGAGCTGGGCCCAAGACACCATTGCTTGGATCAACAGAGTCCTGGACGGTGATGGAGCTCGAGCTCAGGCAAGTGCTCCCTTTCATTTTTCTGGTGTCTGTTTGAGAAATCTTGTCTGGCTCTTGGTGAGGAGAGTCGGGTGCAGCCGTAAGCTGTGCCTGAGCTCACCTTGCCAGGCTCTGCCACTGCCGGTGACCCTGAACCTGTTTTTCTGCCTGTTTTACCTGAGTTTTCCCCCAGGGTCGCCGAGGTATTTCCTGATCTGCCAGATGTCTCCGTGGGTCCAAGCTCACCGTCTGAGATCGCCGTGGGTCCAAGTCCCCCTACTAAGGTTGTTGTGGGTGCTCCGTCCCAGCCCAGGACCTCCATGGGTGCTGCTCCCCCTCCTGCTAAGGTCATCGCAGGTGCTCTGTCCCAGCTTGGGACCTCCGTGGGTGCAGCTCCCCCTCAGTCTGAGTCTCCGTGGGTGCTGTGTCCCAGTCGGGGACCGTTGTGGGTACTGCACCCCAGCCTGAGACCTACTTGGGTGCTGTGCTCCAGTGTGGGCCCGCCATGGGAGTTACGCCCTAGCTCAGGGGCCACCGAGGGTGCAGCCTTGGACCAGTCTGGGCCCACCGTGGGTGCTGTATTGGCCCAGCCCAGGCCCACCACAGGTGCTACACTGCTCCAACCAGGAGCCACCGCAGGTGCTGCACTGTTTCAGACCGGAGCCACTGTGGGTGCTGCACTGCTCCAGCCCAGAGCCACCGCGGGTGCTGCACTGCTCCAGCCTAGAGCCACCGCGGGTGCTGCACTGCTCCAGCCCAGAGCCACCGCGGGTGCTGCTTCGCTCCAGCCCGGAGTCACCGTGCGTGCAGCCTCGCTCCAGCCCGGAGTCACCGTGCGTGCAGCTTCGCTCCAGCCCGGAGTCACCGTGCGTGCAGCTTCGTTCCAGCCCGGAGTCACCGTGCGTGCAGCTTCGCTCCAGCCCGGAGCCACTGCGGGTGTAACTTCGCTCCAGTCCAGAGCCCCCGTGGGTGTAACTTTGTCCAAATCTGAGACCACCGAGGGTGCTGCTGGCCAGTCCAAGGGTGTTGTGGTCCCCTCTCCTTTGCCAGACACCGTCGTGGTTCCCTCTCCACTGCCAGACACCGTCGTGGTTCCCTCTCCACTGCCAGACACCGTCGTGGTCCCTCCTCCTCTGCCACACGCCGTCGTGGTCCCTCCTCCTCTGCCACACGCCGTCGTGGTCCCTCCTCCTCTGCCAGACGCCGTCGTGGTTCCTCCTCCTCTGCCAGACGCCATCGTGGTTCCCCCTCCTCAGCTCTCCTTCCTTTTGTTGGCCTCCCCATGGAGGAGCCGCCTCCTGGGCTACCTCTCATATCCAGGTGGCTAAAGAACTCTGGTCAGCCACCTGATTGACTGTGCCGCTGGGTTGGGTGGTCCTTATTCTCTGGTAGGCCACCCGACTCGGACCACCTTGCTGTCGGTCAGGTCTGGGACTTTGGCTGACCACCCGAACTGTTTAGTTCTTTGGCCTGGGAGGCCTAGGGGCCTGGTTTTGCGTGGGTGCGGGTCCTGAGTTGGGTGTGTGTTTTTGTTCCCTCCTAGCCTGTTTCCCTCCTACCTCCCACCCGGGGTGGTCCATTGTTATACCTTTTTTGAAAGGGGCTTTTTTCTTTTTCTTTTTTGGTGTTACTTTGAGGCGGGGGGGCTCTGTCATGAGACTGAGTATGGCTATCACTGAGCTCAGGCTCTTAATTTATTTCTGAATATTTTCTGTATTTTTCCAGCTTTGTGTTGTTTTCTTTTGTTTTGAGTTATGATGTTTCCTAGGTGGTTTATCGTTCTGTTAGTCATTTATGTCCTTAATATCATTTTTATTATATCAGCCTCTGTAGTTAGGAATTATATTTTGTTTCTGTATGACAAGAGTCCCTTACCTTTCCTTCCAGACACCCCCATCCTGTTATTTTCTGTCTGATCCTCAGTCGTCCCAGTTGTGAGTTACTGTCTAATTAGGTCACCTGCCCGCTCATGCTGCCCCGCACTTGCCGCCCATTGTGTCATCTTATTCCCCAAACTATTTAAAGACTGTCAGACTGTCTTCTCACGGTGGCAGTCTTAATTATATTCTCTATCTTTGCCTCCAGAAGCCCTATCCTGCTTTGGCGAGTTTTTTCTTAGATAATTCCTGTCTGTAAGTTTTTCCTCTATGGTTGTTTTTGGATTTTGTGTTGTGCACCTCAGAACTTTATGTTTTCTGTAATAAATCCTACAAACTTCAGGTGGCGCAATTCATGACAATACTGATGTGCATGGAATTACGCACCGCCACACCTCTCTGAAATGACTCTCCACCTCTCAGTGCAATGTGGGCACACTGTCTACTGGTAATTAGATGGCATGATGGAAAGCATAAAAAGCAGATAATGCGCTGACAGAAACTAACAAAAACACTGGCGTACGGTGGAAAGTCTGGCACAAAAATCCGCTGATGACCGTCAAAATAGGGTCCATTGTCTTACTCATTCTAATGTGGAGCTGAAATGGAAATTGAACTGCTGCATTTGCAGCCATTTGTTATGATGAATACTTTGGAGGTGCACAAGATAAATCTATCTCAAACAGAATGCTGCTAGTTAAAAAATAAGCACAATGCTCTGGGACACTCCCAAAGCTGAAATGACAATCTTTCAAAACACTGAAAAATAACAAACTGATGGTGGGGAAAAAAAGCTCTAAAGGAATGACACTACAATACTCTCTAAGGATAGCAGCTGAAAAAACAGCAATATACCACCCCTGCAGGAGAAGAACATAATAAGTGGATATTTCCTTATTGAAAAGGTGTTGCTCTGGAAGATCCATCAAAACAATTGAATATGGGGGGGGCTTGCAGGATGGGACAATGCATCCTAGGGAAATCACATAAATCACATAACTGCAGGCATTGGGGATAGCTGGAACTAACCCTATCTCCAGTGACTGGCTTTGAAAAAGCATCCACCGCACAATTACTCACAATGGTCATATAGGGTACGTGCCGAGATTTCTGCTATAATGAGATGTCTTTTTGAATCTGATGCTGATTAAACTTTGAGCCACAGTAAACAGTTGTGACACTGAAGTGGAACAAACACACACACACAAACACACGTGCATCACATGAGAGGGATCACCTAAGAAAGAGGGGACTATTAATTAGATAAACCTGTACTCATCACTTACCCGTTTCCTCGGCAGGGGCAACAAGCTTTAGATATGCATTATCACGTGATGATAAGCACAGTATAAGAGGAGCTGTGTTTGTGTGCGGCGTGGTGGCGTCGGGTGGGGTGAGTAGTGGGGCATTTGTTTCATGCTACCAGGCCTAAAATATCCTACAGGGGACAAGCTGAGGATGAGTCAGAGAGGAAAGAAATGGTGGTGGAAAAGAGTTGCAAGAAAGCTTGGGGAGATGGTGTGAGTGGTGGAGGGGAAGTGTTCTATGAGAGATTGCCATTTGGTACAATATGGAATGTGTGTGTGTGTATGTGTGTCCGTGTCCGTGTCTGTGTGTGAGTCCATGTTTGTGCTGTGGGCTGTTTGGGTCATTGCTTGTGAGTGCAGATGTACAGTGATGGAGGGAGGGGTGGACGGGGTTGACGTGCGTGTCGTGGTGGCAGTCAGGCTTTGCTCAAAAATAATACTGAAGAAGAAGCTGTTCGGTTCAGCTGCTAGAATGCAAAATGCACGTGTTGCTGCACACACAAGAACAGCAACATGTTCTCACTCTGTCCACGTCGATATTTGTAGCCGAATGCTCACTTTTAAGGGGGCCACAAAAGCCTCATAAGAAAGTTATAGGGGTGGTGGTGGTGGAATACATCACCAGTAAAACTCTGTTCTTTGAGTTGTGGTTTACATTTTTTTCTTTTACTTGTCTGGGAAATTTAGTCAATAACCAAACACTTTATTAGTTTTAGGCACTTTAACTACTTAAAGAGCATGGATCTGCATTTAATGTGTCAGTTTGCATCAGTAACCCTCAGTGTTGTCACATGATGCTTTTGGCCTTTGTTAGTAATCCCAAAGACAATGTCATCTTTTGCTTCATGCAGGTGCATCTCAATAAATTAGAATGTCATTGAAAAGTTGATTTATTTCAATAATTCAATTCAAAAAGTGAAACTCCTAAATAGATTCATTACACACAGAGTGATATATTTCAAGAGTTTATTTCTTTTAATTTTGATGGTTATAGCTTATAGCTCATGAAAACCCCAAATTCAGTTTCTCAAAAAATTAGAATATTACATAAAATTAATTTTAAAAAATTGATTTTTAATAGAAATGTTGGCCAACTGAAAAGTATGTCCATGTACACACTCAATACTTGGTCGGGGCTCTTTTTGTATAATTACTGCATCAATGCGGCGTGGAATGGAGGCGATTGGCCTGTGTTACTGCTGAGGTGTTATGGAAGCCCAGGTTGCTTTGATAGTGGCCTTAAGCTCGTCTGCATTATTGGATCTGGTGTATTTCCTTCACGATACACCATAGATTCTCTATGGGATTTAGGTCAGAAGAGTTTGCTGGCCAATCAAGCACAGTGATACCATGGTCATTAAACCAGGTATTTGTACTTTTGGCAGTGTGAGCAGGTGCCATGTCCTGCTGGAAAATGAAATCAGCATCTCCATAAAGCTTGTCAGCAGAGGGAAGCATGAAGTGCTTTAAAATTTCCTGTTAGATGGCTGCACTGACGTTGGACTTGATTAAACACAGTGGAAAAACACCAGCAGATGACATGGTTCCACATATTGACTGTGGAAACTTCACACTGGACCTCAAACAACTTGGATTCTGTGCCTGTTCACTCTTCCTCCAGACACTGGGACCTTGATTTTCAAGTGACAGGACTTGGCACGGGCAGTGCGGTGGAGGAGTGGTTAGCACTGTGGCAGCACAGCAACTCACCCTTGGCCGGGGGATCCTGGGTTCGATCCCAGCCCCCTGCCAACAGTGATCTGTGTGGAGTTTGCATGTTCTCCCCGTGTCTGCGTGGATTTACTCCGGGATTTCTCCGGTTTCCTCCCACATGCCAAAAACATGCAAGTTAGGTTAACTGGCATCAAACTGGAGATTCTAAATTGTCCTTAGGTATGACTGTGAGAGTGAATGGTTGTCCGTCTCTCTGTGTTGGCCCTGCGATGGACTGGTGATCTGTCTAGGGTGTACCCTGTCTCTCTCCCAAAGATGCTGGGATAGGCTCCACCCCTCCCATGACCCAAAAAGGATTAAGCGGAAGAAGATGGATGGATAGACTTGGCACCTGATTTGGGGAGCCATGTCATCTGCTGGTGTTAGTCCACTGTGTTTTATCAAGTCCAAAGTCAATGCAGCTGTCTACCAGGACATTTTAGAGCACTTCGTGCTTCCCTCTGCCGACAAGGTTTATGGAGATGCTGATTTAATTTCCCAGCAGGACTTGGCACCTGCCCACACTGCTGCAAAAAGTACCAATGCCTGGTTTAATGACCATGGTATCACCATATTTTACTGGCCAGCAAACTCTCCTGACCTAAACCCCATACAGAATTTATGAAGTATCGTCAACAGGGAGATGAGAGACACCAGAACCAACAATGCAGATGAGCTGAAGGCCGCTGTCAAAGCAACCTGGGCCTTCATAACACCTCAGCAGTAACACAGGCTGATCATCTTCATGCCATGCCACAGTGATGCAGTATTAATTCATGCAAAAGGAGCCCTGACCAAGTATTGAGTGTGCGCATGGAAATACTTTTAGTCGGCCAACATTTCTATTAAAAAAAATAATTTTTTAAAATTGATCTTATGTAATGAGTTATGTATGCAGTTTGAGAAACTGATTTTCAGGTTTTCATGAGCTACAAGCCATAACCATCAAAATTAAAAGAAAAACACTTGAAATACATCACTTCGTCTGTAATGAACCTATATAAAATATGAGTTTCATTTTATGAAGTGAATAACTGAAATAAATCAACTTTTTGATGATATTGTAATTTAGTGAGATGCACCTATATAGTGATGTCAAGGTGTTTGATGGAAGAACAAGATATTTTGTGTATGTATAAGCCTGTGTGTTTTTTTTTTTAACATATTTAGACATATAGATATTGAATATCAATGTTAAAAATACTGGGAGATTCATGTAATACATCTAAACAAATAACAGTGAATTACAGACTTTTTTTAAAATTTTCTGTAAAATGAAATTCTAAATAAATAGTGAGGAATAAATTAGGACACCCCCATCTATTTTAGGACACCCCCACATTCATTCCCACTTAAAATGGCTAAAATAAATGTTAAAAAATGCAAATAGAAACAAAAACAAGGATAGATATAGATTTGTAAACATTTTTAATAAAGAACTGAATATATGAATGGATCTTTATCTTTACTTATTTCAGATAGATTAGATTAAAAGAAAGGAACAGAATAATATAACAAAGGGAAAAAAAACCATCCCATCCATCCATCTTCTACCGCTTTTCCGGAGGTCCAGGTCGCGGAGGCAGCAGTTCAAGCAGAGAAGCCCAGACTTCCCTCTCCCCAGCCACCTGCTCCAGCTCTTCAGAGAGGATACCAAGGTGTTCTCAGACCAGCTGGGAAACATAGTCTCTCCAGCGAGTCCTGGGTCTGCCCCGGGGTCTCCTCCCAGTGGGACGTGCCTGAAACACCTCAAGTGGGAGGCGTCCAGGACGCATCCTAATCAGATGCCCAAACCACCTCAACTGACTCCTTTCAATGTGGAGGAGCAGCGGTTCTACTTTGAGCCTCTCCCGGATGACTGAGCTCCTCACCCTATCTCTGAGGGCGAGTCCAGCAATCCTACGGAGAAAGCTCATTTCAGCCGCTTGTATCTGCGATCTTGTTCTTTCAGTCATTACCAAAAGCTCGTGACCATAGGTGAGAGTAGGAACGTAGATTGACTGGTAAATCGACAGCTTTGCCTTAGAACTCCGCTCCCTTTTCACCACAACAGAGCAGTACAACGTCCGCATCACTGCAGATGCTGCACCGACGCGTCTGTCAATATCTAGCTCCATTTTCCCCTCACTCGTTAATAAGACCCCAAGATACTTAAACTCCTCCACTTGGGGCAGGAGCCTGTCCCCAACCCAGAGAGGACAATCCACCTTTTTCCGGCTGAGGACTCGGACTTGGAGGTGCTGATTCTCATCCCAGCCGCTTCACACTCAGCAGCAAACCATCCCAGTAAGACCTGTAGGTCATTGCTGGATGAAGCCAACAGGACAACATCATCTGCAAACAACAGAGATGAGATCCTGTGGCCACCAAGCATGACGCCCTCCATTCCCTAGGCTGCGCCTAGAAATCCTGTCCATAAAAATTATGAATAGGATCGGTGACAAAGGGCAGCCCTGGCGGAGTCCAACTCTCACTGGGAATGAGTCTGACCGAGTGTTGGCAGTACGAACCAAACTCTCACAACGGTCGTACAGAGAGCGAATAGCTCATAACAACAAGCCCGATACCCCATACTCCCGAAGCACCCCCCACAAAAAACCACGAGGGACGCGGTCAAATGCCTTCTCCAAGTCCACAAAACACATGTAAACTGGTTGGGCAAACTCCCACAAACCCTCGAGAATTCTCGAGAGGGTAAAGAGCTGGTCCGATGTGCCACGGCCAGGACGAAAACCACATTGCTCCTCCTGAATCCGAGGTTCGACCAACGGCGGACTCTCCTCTCCAGTACCTTGGCATAGACCTTCCCAGAGGAGGCTGAGGAGTGTGATCCCTCTAAAGTTGGAGCACACCCTCTGGTCCCCTTTTTTGAAGAGAGGAACCACCACCCCGGTTTGCCATGCCAAAGGCACTGCCCCTGACCTCCACGCAATGTTGCAGAGGCGTGTCAACCATGACAGCCCTACAACATCCAGGGCCTTGAGGTACTCAGGGTGAATCTCGTCCACCCCCGGGGCCCGGCCACCAAGGAGATTTTTAACCACCTTGGTGACCTCAGCCCCTGTGATAGGCGAGTCATCCCCCTTGTCCACAAACCCTGCTTCCTCTGTGGTAGGCGTATCAGTGGGATTCAGGAGATACTTGAAGTATTCCTTCCACCACCCGACGATATCCCCAGTCGAAGTCAACAGTGCCCCATCTGCACCATACACAGTGTGGACAGAGAGCTGCTTTTCCCTCCTGAGCCGCCGGACAGTTTGCCAGAATCTCTTCGAGGCCGACCGAAAGTCTTGTTCCATGGCCTCACCGAACTCCTCCCATACCCGGGTTTTTGCTTCAGCAACCACCCGAGCTGCACTCCGCTTGGCCTGCTGGTGCACCTCAGCTGCTTCGGGAGTCCCACAAGCCAACCAAGCTTGATAGGACTCCTTCAGCTTAATGGCCCCCCTCACCACTGGTGTCCACCACTTGGCTTGGGGGTTGCCACCCCGATTTTTTGTTGGAAAAAAATCCAACAAGGTCAAATTAAAAAATAACTCCTCGGATTATACAATTCAAAATAAGTTATCCGAAATGGATGATGGCTGAAGCTGCAGCTTATATTGCCCACCCATGTTCCATCTAAGAATTCAAAAATAAAATAAAAGTGTTTACAAATCAGAACAAAGCTAAGACAAAACGTGACAAAACAAAACTAAGCAACAGCACAACACAGACTGCATATGATAATCCTTATGTGATTTTACATGTCGTTTTGTATATATGATTGGAGTATTTCTTCCTTTAGTTTTTGTTTAAATTGTCCAAGTTTTGTATATGATTTTAATTCAGCACAGTCTGACTCCTTGCACTGAAACACAGTGTTGCTTGGTGGTAGTTCTCACTGAAGGTTTTTGAAATATACATGTTCCTCTGAATTCCTCTAATCTGCTTAAAAATAAGCTGTATTTTGATAACGAAGTTTTTTTTTCTCCTCTCCCCTTGTGTCGTTCCCTCCCTTCCCCTCCCTTTCTTATCTATCTCTGTTTGATGAGGCGCCTATTATGGCTGCCGTGTCGTTGTGTCGCGCGCATGCGCACCAATGTCAAGTCAAGTTCCTCGTGTGTTTTTTACATGCTTGGCAATAAAGTTTATTCTGATTCTGATTCTGAAATGATATTGTTTCTCCCTTATTTGGAACAACTTTTGGATATTTGCTTGCAGTGATAAATTTTTCACTTTAAACATTATTACTGCAGTTTTAAAATCAACCAGATCTTTCAACTTGAGAGCTTTTAATTTCAGAAAAAGTGGGTTTGTTGGTTCCCTGTAAGCAGCTTTGTTTATTATTCTGATAGCTCTCTTCTGAAGTATAAAGACTGGATATATGCTTGTTTTATATGTATTTCCCCATACTTCAGTGCAATATGTCATGTATGGGAGTATTAATGAATGATACAAAGTATATAGTGTGGGTTGATTCAGCAAATATTTCACTCTGTGTAGTATTGTGATTGATTTGGATATTTTACCTTTAATATAATTAATATGTGACTCCCAACACAGTTTATTATCAATTATTACTCCAAGAAATTTAATTTTGGATACCCTTTCAATCTCCACACCATTTACACTGAGTTTAGACACTGAGTTGCTGTGATGGTTGTTAAAAATTATAAATTTTGTCTTACTTAAATTGAGCGTTAATTTGTTTGAATCAAACCACAGTTTGAGCTTTCCTAATTCCTTTCCGAGTGTATCCAAAAGTTGTTCCAAATTGCTTCCACTGCATAATAAATTAGTGTCATCTGCAAACAGTATTAAATCCATTTTCCCCGAAACTTTACATATATCATTTATATACATATTGAAAAACAATGGCCCCAAAACTGAACCCTGTGGGACTCCGCAAATAACCTTCAGTAACTGAGTTTTTGCTACCAACACATACATACTGATATATGTTCTTTAAGTAACTACATAACCAGAACAGTGCTACTCCCCTAATACCATAATTTTGTAGTTTCTTTAACAATACTGTATGTACACTATAAGGGTTTCCAATATGGTGTAGAATGCAATAAAAACCTACATCTTGTGCTTAAATGTCAGCAGTGGTATACTGTCTGAACACTTTGTAGTTTATTAAAGGAGATACAGTAGGGGAAATAAATATGTGAGGTGCCAACAATTTTTTTCAGTACATGTTTCCATTGAGATTAACATGAAATTTTCACCAGACTTTGGTATTAACTCAACAAATCCACACATATAAAAAAATAAAAACATTTAATTCCACAAATTAAATTATGTGTAATAAAGTGGAATTAGGCAGCTCGGTGGAACAGTGGTTAGCAGTGCGGCAGCACAGCAAGAAGGTCATGGGTTTGATCCCACCCCCTGGCCATCAGTGATCCTTCTGTGTGGAGTTTGCGTGTTCTCCTTGTGTCTGCGTTGATTTTCTCCAGGTACTCTGGTTTCCTCCCACAGGCCAAAGACATGCAGGGTAGGTTAATTGGCATCAACTGGGGATCCTAAATTGTCCTTAGGTATGATTGTGAGTGTGAATGGTTGTTTGTCTCTCTGTGTTGGCCCTGCGATGGACTGGTGATCTGTCCAGGGTGTACGTACACTGCCTCTTGACCAAAGATGCTGGGATAGGCTCCAGCACCCCAACCCCCATGACCAGAAAATGATTAAGCGGTAGAAGATGAATGAATAAAAAAGTGGAATTAAACAGGTAAAAGGTACTGAACATGCTAACTGAAATTTACTACACAACAGAGCAGCCTTTGTTTTTGATGACCGTTTCAGGACCCTTCCTCTATGTCATACGGCGTATGCTGAAACAAATGTCCCATAGTGCTGAGCCATGAATTTGGCCCATTCCTCAAAACTGACTCCCTTTAAATCCTGAAGATTTCCCAGGCCTTCTTTTAAGTACTGATTTAAATTCAATTTAAGTCAGGTGACTGAGTGAGCCATCCTATGATCTCGATTTTCTTTATTGCAAATCAGTGCTTCCTCTCCAATATTCACTGCTAGAATAGTGTTTTTTGGGTGATGTATAGTGCTATTTTCAAAAAGTTCTATTTTCGTCTCGTCTGACCACACTACATTCTCCCAGTATTCCATAGGCTTGTCCACAAGTTCTTTGGCAAACTTTTAAAAAGAGCTTCAGGAAGTTATTTCAATAATAATGGCATCTTGCGAGTTGAGAGTGCTTGGAGCCCATGACAGTGGAGTGCATTGCCTATTGTTTTCTCTGTCAAACTTTACTGAAATGCCCACAATCATTCTGACCAGGCAGGTGGCAACAATGTCTAAGTCAACCTTACTCAGGGTACCACATGTCTAACTTGGTCTAACAGTAACCTCCACCATAAAACCATTAACACTCTAAACTTTAGATGACTGAAGTGTTGAACTTAAAAAGAAGATGAACGATAAGAAAAACAATGTACCATTCACTCATAATTTAAAATAAAACATGCCCAGCCCCATGAGCCTTTGTCTTCTGAGGTAGAAAGCAGTCTATAGTTTAAGCAACCCCACCCCATTGGGTCACGACAATATCTAATATGTACCCAGAGTGACTGGAAGGTACTCAAGAACAGAAATCAATTAGTCACTGAAAACTAATTACATGAGCTAAATGAATTAACCTCAGGCAAAATTAATTATCTAAATTAATCACTCATTGGCTTTTGTTTCTAATACAATCTTTCTTTAAATTTCAGTTAGTTTTACATTTAAAAGTAAGTACAGCACAGAAATATGAAGAATGTGGGTTTTCCATTGCGTTTTTGTGCACTACTTGAAAATAAATTGCCCTACAGCAATGCTTTTTGGTTTTACTATCATACTATTGCCATATTCATAAATCTGAAGGAGTCTGCTTCAGTTTAATTTAGAGATGCCTGATAGATGTTTTTTTAACTGATCTGCTGATATTTTGAAAATAGAAGAAGCTAACTCTACTGTCATTCAGCCAATCATGTACAATAGAACAAAATTGTGTTTCACCTATCTACAACGTTAATCACATGTAGAATCAGAGGGGTTGCTGCCATGCAAGGCGCCACCACAAACAACTTCTCCTTCCCCCATTCTATTATGCTGAGCACCAAGCTAGAAGGCACCATTTCTATATGGTCTTTGGTATGACCCGGCCAGGACTTGAACCCCCAACCTCCCAGTTGTGGGGCAGATGCTCTACGAACTAGGCCACCACTCCAGTAGTTTTTCAAATAGTTTTTCAGATTGCCAATAGCGATATATACACATATTTTTCCAGCCTATTTGCATCTCCATTGTCTTACAGTGATGATTAACTGGCATATAAAGACATGCTCCCCATGGAAAATAAAACAGCTGCCACCACCAGTATAGAAGCTCTGGTTTTACTGGCCAATTTTATTGATATTTTATTGCTACTTCAGAAACTTTTTATTATGAATATTTTAAACCTTGGCTGCTTCTAACAATCTTCTTTCAATGTGGTGCAAGGATCTTCTTTTTCTGCTAAAAGCTGTGAGGCGAGGAAGAGACCAACTGTCAGTCCAGACGGCTGAATATTATCATGAAAAGGACTAAAGAAGAGTATGGTTACTTCCACGCTTGTTGCCAAGATAAGGAGTGAGTCGGCCTCCACTGAGCAGCCAATCTTGGATCTCCTTCAGTGTCAGGCCACCAGTGTTGAGAGGCAAAGAAAGCTGATCCCTCCCCCTCTTTGATCCCCAGGTGCTATTGTGGCCCGCTAGCTCCTGTGGCATCTATGATTCTGGGGTGTGGCCACTTTTCAGTGATGATTATCACAGAGCTATCTCGTATGGTCAGTCGGGTTGACATATCCAGTTTTCATTCGTCAATCTTGTTTCCAAGGGATTGGGCATTTACAACACATAGGCTAGGCAACACTGGTCTTCAGCCGAGCCAAATAGACAGACCGGCTCTGTTTACGTTCTCGCCTCGATCTCTGGGGCTGACTGGTCATGTAACAATCCATGGAGAAGATGTTTGATATACTCAAAGGGCAATTACAAACAACAACAACCACATGCAGCATTATTTGAGGGAGCACTGAGCTGCAGTGTGGCTGTGTGGAGGCAGACATGTCTATTGTTATGAGCACAGTGGATGTGACGACATCATTCCCTCACGTCGTGGGAAAAGCATAACGTCACCAGCAAAATGTCACTCCTGACTGTCGAGCCGATACCTATAATGTCATGCGTCCCTAATTTAATTTCTTAACCCTTTTTACCTTGCAATTTTAAGCAGACAAAAACTACCGTTCCTAATAGACATATTTATTCATTCATATAAACAGTACATTCACAGTGCATCCGGAAAGTGTTCCCCAGTGCTTCACTTTTTCCACATTTTGTTGTTACAGCCTTATTCCAAAAGGATTAAATTCATTTTTCCCTCAAAATTCTACACACAATACACCATAATGACAATGTGAAAAAAGTTTTTTTTTTTTTTTTTTTTAAGATTTTTGCAAATTTATTAAAAATAAAAAACGAAGAAATCACATGTACATAAGTATTCACAGCCTTTGCTCAATACTTTGTTGATGCACCTTTGGCATCAATTACAGCCTCAAGTCTTCTTGAATATGATGCCACAAGCTTGGCACACCTATCTTTGGGCAGTTTGGCCCATTCCTCTTTGCAGCACCTCTCAAGCTCCATCAGGTTGGATGGGAGGCATCGGTGCACAGCCATTTTCACATCTCTCCACAGATGTTCAATTGGATTCAAGTCTGGACTCTGGCTGGGCCACTCAAGGACATTCAGAGTTGTCCTGAAGCCACTCCTCTGATATCTTTGCTGTGTGCTTAGGGTCGTTGTCCTGCTGAAAGATGAACCGTCACCCCCGTCTGAGGTCAAGAGCGCTCTGGAGCAGGTTTTCATCCAGGATGTCTCTGTACATTGCTGCATTCATCTTTTCTTCTATCCTGAGTAGTCTCCCAGTTCCTGCCGCTGAAAAGCATCCCCCAACATAATGCCACAACCATGCTTCACTGTAGGGATGGTATTGGCCTGGTGATGTGCGGTGCCTGGTTTCCTCCAAACATGACGCCTGGCATTAACACCAGAGTTCAACCTTTGTCTCATCAAACCAGAGAATTTTGTTTCTCATGGTCTGAGAGTCCTTCGGGTGCCTTTTGACAAACTCCAGATGGGCTGCCATGTGCCTTTTACTAAGAAATGGCTTCCATCTGGCCACTCTACCATACAGGCCTGATTGGCAGATTGCTGCAGAGATAATTGTCCTTCTGGAAGGTTCTCCTCTCTTCACAGAGGAACACTGGAGCTCTGACAGCGTGACCATCGGGTTCTTGGTCACCTCCCTGACTAAAGCCCTTCTTCCCCGATCGCTCAGTTTAGACGGCTGGCCAGCTCTAGGAACTGTCCTGGTGGTTCTGAACTTCTTTCATTTATGGATGATGGAGGCCACTGTGCTCAATGGGACCGTCAAAGCAGCAGAAATTTTTCTGGACCCTTCCCCAGATTTGTGCCTCGAGACAATCCTTTCTCAGAGGTCTACAGACAATTCCTTTGAGTTCATGCTTGGTTTGTGCTCTGACATGCACTGTCAACTGTGAGACCTTATATAGACAGGTGTGTGCCTTTCCAGATCATGTCCAATCAACTGAATTTACCACAGGTGGACTCCAATTAAGCTGTAGAAACATCTCAAGGATGATCAGTGGAAACAGGATGCACCTGACCACAATTTTGAGCTTCATGGCAAAGGCTGTGAATACTTATGTACATGTGATTTCTGAGTTTTTTTATTTTTAATAAATTTGCAAAAATCTCAAAAAAACCTTTTTCACCTTGTCATTATGGGGTATTGTGTGTAGAATTTTGAGGGAAAAAATGAATTTAATCCTTTTGGAATGAGGCTGTAACATAACAAAATGTGGAAAAAGTGAAGCGCTCTGAATACTTTCCGGATGCACTGTATGTGCTGAGTGACATCAGCTTTAAAAAAGAGGCTAGCTTACAGGGGTAACATCAATAAGAGATAAAACAACATTTAGCCGATCAATGGCTGTCAGGCATAAATGATAATGAAAACTGATAACTTTTGACTGAGGCATGAATGTCATCTCCCCTTCATGAATGATGACAAGATGGCATCATTGTCATCAAAAGTGGATAAATCTACATGAAATAAATCACTTTCAGGAGATAATGAAAAAAAAATGCATCCATGATGCACTGAATAAAGGAAGTTTTTATTTTTAAAGGTTAAAATTCTAATTAAACTAAAGACATGATTATTGACTTTAGGAGGAAAACTCCCAGGCACAAAGTCACCGTACTAAAAGGCCAGACCACCAAATGTGTACAATCCTACAAATATCTTGGGACGATTATTGATAGTAATTTAAACTTTGAAGAGAACTGTGAAAGGGTGTGCAAAAAGGGTCAGCAACATTTGCATTGTTTAAGGAAACTTGCACGCTTCCAAATTGACCGAACCATAATGATAATGTTTTATCGGGCTTTTATTGAATCTGTTTTATCCTTTTCTTTAGTGTCATGGTTTGGTCAGATAAAACTGAAACAGAGGAAATCCTTGGATCAGGTAGTTAGATGGTCCAGTCGTTTGCTTGGTGAGTCACAGCTGAGCCTGACATCCCTGTACACCAGACAGGTACAGAGGATGGCTACCTCCATTTTAAATGATGACTCCCACCCTTTGCACTGCCACTTTCAGCTTCTTCCCTCAAGACGGAGGTTTGCTGTCCCAAAAAATAAAACCCAGCGCTACAAAAACAGCTTTGTTCCTGCTGCTGTCAAAGAGTTGAACAAGTTGTAACAATATATTGCACATAATTTAGGTACCTATTTACTAACTCCATTTTATATTTACTTATTTTTGTAGGATGTTATTTGGGTTCTAAATATTGTATTGGGTTTTAGACCTTTGAGTTTTTAACCTCTTTGACTAGTTTTTAACTTTTTAATATGACCCTCCTCTCTTATCTCTGGTTTTTCTCTCATCTCTTTGTCTTTATATCCTGATTGATGGAGCCTTGAGTATTTTTATCATGTTTATAGTCAGCTTCATGTGTGCCTGTGTTTGTGTCTATGTTGAATGTAATTGTGGCTTGTAAATATGGAGGTCACCAGACTGCAAAACAAATCTACCTACGGGTACAAATAAAGTAACCTGAACCTGAAATTCTAATTATTACAAAAACATAATGAGCCATATTTTAGACAAATTATTCTTGACCCTGAAGCCCATACCCTCATCTTTAAAGTTTCAAATGATCCAAGGCTCAAAAGCACTAAACTTTAATAGGATGCAGGATTCTGTTTCTACACAATCAACAAAAATATTCATAAAAGTTTTTACATTCTTGGATTATAAAAAAAAGTAAAAAGCAACTGACATTATGCTAGAAAATTCAAAAAGTGTTGATTAACCTAACATTTTAAAGCAGGGAAAGATGTAATGGTGTTACAAGTGCTGAGTAGATCTCCACAGAACGTAATTATACTTCAGACCTGAATACAGACAACGGCAGATTTGAGGAAAAATGTACCATTCATGCATACACTTTCTTCCATGTACTGCCTTATCAGCCAGCATTGCGTTCCGTTTGTCTTAACTTTAAATCTAACTACTCGACAGGCAATACCTACGTACTTGCCTATAATTAAAAACTGAATTAATTAAACTGAATTAATCTTGAGCACTGGCTGTCATAAATTCCCTTATTATTCACCGTCCTGCTTCCCTGTCCCCCTCAATAAATATGTTCTCAGGAATAAATAGGGGTATTTTGCCCATGTTATCCTCAAAAATGTCTAGTTCTATAGCGGAGCTTGGCTGCCCCTGAAGGAGTAACATGTTTTTCCATTTATTTAAAACTGAAGAAATAAAAGAGCAACACACTGACACCAGAGAAGGAGAGATGGGAAAAGAGAAACAAAGCACTGTTAATGTGACGCGTTCTGCTTGCATTTGAAATAAAGTGAAAGTTGCAATTAGGCAGATGTGTAAACCAAGGCTATGTGCTGTAATTAATCATCATTGTGTTAATTACACTTTGTTTTTTCCCCATGATGAGGCCTAAAAACAGACAAACAGCAGAGGAAAATATAGAAGATGAAGGAGTGTATGCCAAATGACACGGCAGCCTTGCTCTAGCTATATTGAGATTTTAGTGTCGTGGATATTAAAAATGCCAATTCTCTCCCTGCGGCAAATAAGTTCTCCCTCATTCCAGCTACCCTTGCAACGTGAATTATTTCTCTGCTACGTCTGTGAAAATGTTTCTTTTAAGTCCATTATTTCCCTATTTTCCATAAGCAAAGCCATGTTTGATACAATCTTTTAATTAAGATTTTACAAGTTGCTTCCCGCAGCTCAAAAATGATTTTTTTTTTTGTGCTACAGCACAGTTCCCAAGGACAAATTATTACATCTTTGTTTAGCTTGGCAGCTCACCCATCTTGCAAATTTCATCTGCTGTAGGAGCTACGTTTTATTTTATCTTATTTTTTTATTAAGAAGTCCATATTACACAGATAATAAACCAAGGAATCTATAATCCTCTAACAGATATTGTTTAGAGGCACAGCTCTGTCAATAAAGTTTTTATTGGTGTACATGTAGTCAAAGTTTGATTAGAGATTCCAGCTTTAAATTAAATGACTGAAATAATTACCAATTTGAGATGCAATAATCGCTATTCCAAGTACATAAATGACTTTCTGAGCAACAGGTTTCACGGCAGCTGACTGTGCCATCAGAAATCAATCAGAATAATAATTAGCATCATGCAAGTTGGCATTGCTGTTTCTTAAATTTCTGAATGCTCAGTTTAATCAGAAGGAGAAGAGTTGGTGATTCTGACACTTGGGAATGGCCACAATTGAGACAGGACTGTTTAAACCTGATGGCCACAAACCTGATTCAATCAAACCCTTATTATCATTTATCACCAGGCAGAAAAAACGTGGCAGAAAAAGAAGAAGGTATCTTTAAAGTGAACCTTGAGGTTTACCTGACGTGTTGTTTCTCATAGTACAGGTTAGGCTTTGACAATAGCAATCCATCCACCCCTTGGCGACCACTCTCTAAAATCCATACTATGCAGTGACGGCAACAGTTACAAGATGCACATAAATGTTATTGCTATAATAGTCTCAGCAGAGATCATAACCATCTCTGCTGCTCAGCAGCCCCCCAGAAGCAAATACAAGCAATCTGAACCTGCACAAACATATTTTCCTCTCACTGCCCCACTCAAACAAACTGGGTTGATCAAATATTGGCATTTGACTTGAACTGCTGTTTCATTTTCGGTACCTGAAATGATTTTAGCCATTGTTTTTGGCCCCCTGTATACCACACAAACGCTTTTGGTGTGTACATTGACTACAGCACAGTCCTTTGCATTATTCATACAAGCTGCCTTCAACATACCTCTGGAAAAAAGGCATAATTACACTAGCAGGCATGAATGCTTCTGTAAACAAAGATATGAGTCTTTAATAATAACAAGCTCATGGATGAATGCTACATTATGCAAAAAAATAAAAACCATTGCCATTGCAAACAATGAAAAATCTTGAAGATGACATTAAATAATCTATGAAATGACACATCAAAACCTTTATTCAATCATGAGAATTTTATCATTTAAAATGCAGAACAATTTGAAGAAACATCTTTTTTCAATCAGATTAATCAGTACATTGACAAGAAAGAAAGAAAGAATGAATCTCTTCTTCAACTCTTATCACAAACACACATATCTGACCTTCCTGATAGCCCTCTGGCCAAGACCAACATATGAACCTGGAATGTTCGTGACATTCTCTCGTATCATCTCGGCAAGTTCAAAATGACACACTGACCCAGCGGGCACACGATTATAACAGACGTGTTATGAAGCCAAGACCTGTCATTCAAAGACTCCTGAAGAGACAACTACAAAAGAACTTTTCAACACTAATGATTTCCTGAAAAGGAAATCATCTATTTTATAATACAAAAAAACATATATGCCAATTATGTGATCAATTTTGAATTTGTGGCTGTACTGGAACTGTCGAGTATCCACTGGTTGTAATGTGATCTTTATTCTGGCATGATGAGCCAAAGGGTTCTGGCAATCTGAAATGATCCATGGCCATTAAAACATTACGTACAGTCATGTGAAAAAATTAGGAAACCCTGTATAAGCCTATTTTTTTTTTTTAACATATTTGGGCAAATGGATATTTAATATCAATGTTAAAAATACTGGGAGATTCATGTAATACAACTCAACAATTAAAAATGAATTAAAGACTTTCTTCAAATTTTCTGTAAAATGTAATTCTAAACAAAGTGAGGAATAAATTAGGACACCCATCTTTTTCAGGACACCCCCACATTCATTCCCACTTAGAATGGCTAAAATAAATGTTAAAAAATGCAAACAAAAACATGGTTAGACATAGATACACTACTTACAAAAAGTGAGGGATATTTGGTTTTCAGGTGAAATTTATGGAAAATGTAAAAAGTTCATGCCACAGAGATATTATATCGTGAAAGTATGGCATTTAAGTAGAAGTAATGCAATGGTGATTTCCTCATCTCAAACAATTTATTGAAACAAAAGCCAAAAACAGTGGTGGGTATACCACAACAAAAAAATGTCAATGTCTCAATAACTTGTCATGTGCCCTTGACAACGACGTCTCATGCTGTTCGCAAGTTGTCTTATTGTCTGCTGAGGCATGGCATTCCACTTTTCTTAAAGGGCGGCCCTCAGGTCATTGAGGTTGTGGGGTGCAGGGTTACAAGCCTCTACATGGCGACTCAGCTGATCCCAAAGGTTTTCTATGGAATTCAGGTCTGGAGAAAGTACAGGCAACTCCATTTGAGGTACCCCAGCCTCCAGCAGCCATTCCCTAATGATGTGACCTCGATGAGCTAGAGCATTGTTGTCCATGAAGATGAAATTGGGCCTGTGTTGTTGATGCAGGGGCAAAATGACTGGATTAATGATGTTATTCAGGTAGTATTGGCTTGTCACTGGACCATTCACAAGGTGTAGGGCAGTTCTGTATTGACTAGACACACCTGCCCAGACTGTAACATGGTGACAACAGTGGCTGATGCATAGCGCTCTCCTTGACGTCTCCAACATCGTTGGCGGCCATCATTTCTGCTCAATGTGAATCGATTTTCATCAGAGAACAACACTGAGGCCCACTGGTCCCTTGTCCAGCGTAAATGCTTCCTGGCCCATGCAAATGATGATGCCTGTGCCTGGTGGTGTGCTCAGGTACCCTTGCAGGTCATCTAGAACGCAGACCATGCAGATGTAAATGGTTTTGAATGGTCTGATGTGGGACTTGGGTGCATCTCACCTCCCTTAAATGTGCCTGGAATTCAGTGGCATTCATCATCCAGTTCTGCAGGGCACTGTTCACAATGAAGCGGTCATCAGCATGGGATGTGGCCAAAGGACGTCCATTTCTATGCCTTTCTGTGACTCTTCCAGTCTCTCTGTATCTCTGTTGCAACCTGCTGATGACACTCTATGACACTCTAAGCTCAGTGACCACTTCCCTCTGAGAACATTCTGTTTGAAGCCTCACAATGGTGAGGTACTGTTGATCAGTTGTTAGGTGTCGTCTTGGTCTCATGACGTCAAAATGTGAACAGCATGATGAAGAGGACTGATTAAATACCAGTTCTAATTGAACCAGAAAATGTATTGGTCAATTCATGGATCAAACACCTGTTGTGAATTTTGCCATTAAACACCTTGTCAGAGAACAGCAAGTTACACAAAAAGTACTGAAACATTGAACAGCTGGACATGTGCATTCAAAAGATTAGAGAAGGTCAAATTAAGTTCACCTGTAAAGGTTATAGTGCATTTTAGATGCATCCTGAAATTCCACCCAAAAGTCAAATACAGTATCCCTAACTTTTTGTGAGTAGTGTATGTGAACATTTCTTAATAAAGAACTGAATATTTAAAGGGGTGTCCAAATTTTTTCACAACTGTATGAATGCTGGTAGTATATCAGTATACAAAAACACAGTAATGCACAGTTGTAAAGCCCCTGTCACACCGTGACAATTTTGGCAGTATATGCTGACGTTAAAAAAAAATGGCAAATACGCTGCCGCACGTCTAATAAGTTAAGGGTGAGTTTTGAATAAGTTAAGAGCATGCTGAAGCATGCTGGTATACTTCGTAGTATGGCAAGGCCACTGAAAAATTTTGTGCATGACAAAATTTTTCGGACGTATCCAACATATGGCTCATACGTCCCATATACGTGGGCCATAAGTTATATGCAAGTTATGTGATCGTTGACACACGTTACTTGTAAGTTACTCATAAGTCAAAATACATTGAGATAATGTCTAGTGTACCCAAAACTTATTTCTAACTTATGAGTAATGTGCTTTGAATCTATAATACCCTATAATAGCGTATTGCCAGTGTTGGGTCACAGGAGGAAACTGTTAAGACTCTATGGGGAGCAGATGTCCATGTCAAACTGGTCTTGTTCTTCTATTCAGACAAAGTAAAGAGAGGTTTCATACCTTGACATGTTTTGACTGTCATCTGATGTTCGTGCCATGTCACACCAGTTGCTTTATCCTTTCTGTAGGTGTGACCGGCCTGACAGATTTGACAGATCTGCCTGTTCAGTCACGCCCCCCACTCTGCGATGGTCTTTGGAGGAGAGAATCATCTCAGTTCAACCGAGATGATGGAGTCGTCATGCTCTCACACACCTGGGATTCATGGAATCGGGAGGCAATGGCAGTTTGGCATGACCACGCTACGCACAAGGTAGGATAAGCTATGCATAAGTTGGGCATAAGTTGTGAACGCCGGCAACACGCTAAGCATTCGTTGGTGTAAGTCATCTATAAGTTATCTAAATGTTCTATATGAGTTACTAATACATTATGTATACGCCCAACTCGTTATGGATATGCAATGCATACAGTGCAGCCATATGCCAGCGTTTTAGAGACATTTTGATACGTCAATAAACACTGCCTAAATCGTCAAGGTGTGACAAGGCCTTATGCAGCTTAATTCAGTTTAATGGCAATTCACATCCTGCTGTTTTGGACCTGGGACAGTGTTTAAAAAACAGTTGTGTCTTTTTCACCATTTACATAATTATCTTGTTAGCAGAAAATAATTATACAACCCTTACCAACATGGCCACCAACTGCAAAGACTTACCAAAAAAGAACTTATGATCACAATATAATAGCTAGCATTACCTGATCAATGCTGTATTTATTAATTCAAATTTTGAATAAAGGAGCAATAAGTCAGTTTTGATGGTGGCTATAATGCTTTTTAATTTGAGCAATATTTCAAGAGAGAAAGTGAATAAATAGCATCTTGGTGATTCTCCAGATAATGACTGAATCACCACAGAGAAGTATTCATGACACCACATGACCTCGAGTGTAAGGGTGCGGGACGTTACTAATCAGATTGTGACAGATTAGATTGCGCCCATGAGCCACTGTCACAGGGAGATCAATGGACTGTGCTAGAATGCACATTTTATCTGTTGCAGTCCTACGTTCATATCTGTAAGTGATATCTCCAGTTTTTCACAGCCAGGGTGTACGCAGGTCCTTAAAGGTCATAGATTACTCAAAACATAGGCCTTAAATAATCCTTGAATTCCCACTCAATTGCCTGATAAAGAGAACACAACAAAGACCGGATTTACTTCAGTGACGCAACAAAATTCTCTGAGATAGTGTAATTTTTTTTCCACACACACAACTCACTGTACACTCAACACTTCCTGAAATTATTCACAAGCGCACTCTGAGGGAACTGTGATATCCCCCACCTCTGTTTTCTTTGAAGATCTCAATATGTCACTGAAGGAAGGCAGTTTTCAACTTTTCTATATACAGTAATTGGGGCAGAACCAAATTATGATGAGCCTATCATCCATGTATAAAACAAAAATTGTATCCAACCCATAGTTGTAAGTCGGGATCCCAAGGTGAACCTGTGTAGCAAGTTTGGTAACCCAAACTTCCTTTATTGTTCAGATATACAGTAGTTTATATGGCATTTTGAAGTTGACCTTTGGCCTTGTGATCCCAAAACCACAGTTACAATTCAGGGTCTCAGGGTGAACCGTGTAGCAAGTTTGGTGGCCCCAGCTTTACTTGACCTTTTACTTTTTGATCCCAAACCCATAGTCAGGTCAGGGTGTTAACCTTCCAAGATTTATCTTAC
Organism: Pholidichthys leucotaenia; assembly: GCA_020510985.1. Taxonomy (NCBI): domain Eukaryota; kingdom Metazoa; phylum Chordata; class Actinopteri; order Cichliformes; family Pholidichthyidae; genus Pholidichthys; species Pholidichthys leucotaenia. The sequence continues at coordinate 249,814,209 of CM035845.1, read as the reverse complement.
ACACAACAGTGGTATCAATTTGAAAAGCCTACATCATTTCTTTCAGTAACTATTGCATTTTCAAGATTTAGGGAAAAACTGACCTCTGACCTTGACCTCAAGGTTTAGAATTCCTGCAAAAATCATCCAGTCAGAGTGAAACAGAAATATGTGCATCATCAGTGTATATATCACACAGTGGTAACACATTTCAAAACATTTGGAACAAAACTGTAGAAGGAGTTGATTTCACAAGACAGTTACTGCCTATTAACTGAGGTGAAATAGGACACCATAAGTCCAGGGCTATAACTCCTGTAAAAATCTTTCAATCAGAGCCAAATTGGGATATATACATCTTCAGTGTATATCAAACCCTGGTAGAAAGATTTAAAACAATCAGAACAAAACTGTAGGATGAGTTAATTTCACAAAAGTGGGACAGACAGATTGACATCCTTGACGAAAGGGGTCTTTGACAAAAACCCCTTTGGGCAAAAGCGAAGACTCCTTTGGTCTTCGACCCACGGGGGATAAAAACTAACAGCCCTCTGTAGCACTACAATGATCAGAACACAAAAGGAATTCACATGAAGGGAAAGCATAAAGGGAAGCTTGTCATTGTCTGACAGTGATGTAAAGGTGGGCCTTTTATTTTTAGAATATGGCAACATTTTTCTGTACAGCAAAGACTGTGCTACTAGTAGGGCCCAGACCCGGAGAGAGAGGTTAATTATGAGAACTGATTATCATTCTCCATATGATAGACATAATGATTAATGTTACCACTGATCTTTTGTTCTGAGTTGTAGCTCTTGCAAGGAGTGCGTTGTTATCATCTTCTTGCCATTAAAGAAAATACTCTCAAGAGGAAAACTGTGGATCACTTTATATCTTTCAGAAAAAATACCAGCCAATGACAAAAAGGATCTGGATATGTCAACATCAGAAATATTAGGGATGAGACAAGAGACTGATTTGGAGATGTACCACGATACTTCGCACTTGTGATGATGCAACAATCCCTAAAAGCACATACCAATCTTTTAATTATTATCCATCTATCCATCCATCCATCTTCTTCCGCTTAATCCTTTTTGGGGCCGTGGAGGACTGGAGCGTATCCCAAAATCTTTGGGCGAGACAGGGTACACCCTGGACAGATCGCCAGTCCATGGCAGGGCCAACACAGAGAGACAGACAACCATTCATTCTCACAGTCATACCTAAGGACAATTTAGAATCCCCAGTTTGATGCCAATTAACCTAACTTGCAAGTTTTTGGCATGTGGGAGGAAACCAGAGAAATCCCGGAGTAAACCCACACAGATATGGGGAGAACATGCAGTGGCTCAGGAGGTAGAGCAGGTCGTCTAATAACCCGATGGTTGGCGGTTCGAATCCCGCTCTCCCCTGATATCCTGCCGTTGTGTCCCTGGGCAAGACACTTCACCCGCATTGCCTCCAGTGCCCATAACACTGGGTATGAATGTGTATAAATGTATAAAAAAAATGTTCGGTGGTGGCCGGAAAGGCCGTTGGCACAGATTGGCTCCACATTTCCGTCAGCCTGCCCCAGGGCAGCTGTGGCTGCAGAAGTAGCTTGCCACTACCACTGTCTGTCTGGAGTGAATGAATAATGTACCTATTTGTAAAGCGTCTTTGAGTATATATGATAAAGCACTATATAAAACCGATGCATTATTATTATTGTTATTATTATTAACTCCACACAGATCACTGTTGGTTGGGGACTGGAATCAAACCCAGGATCCCCCGGTCAAGGGTGAGTTGCTGTGCTGCCGCAGTGCTAACCACTCCTCCACCGCTGCCCATTACATATTTAAATGTTGCAAACTCTTGGATATTAGTCAACTAATTGGATTTTCCGTCCACTAGATGGGGCAAAGTAAGCACACATTGTCAGGTGAAGTCACAGCTTGTCTCACAAGATTTGCACAAGCTTGTTAGGTTAGGAAGCAATTGGATGCACCAAAAAGATAACTCAAATGTCAGGCCTTTTTTAGATCCTTGGAAGACCGAACGGAAAATGTTGATATGACACACTCAACCCGCAAGGAGCACCACATAAAAACACTTGGAATGTTCCTGTCTGAGCCATTCAGGAACAGCAGTGTTAGCAATAGCTAAGCTAAAAGAACTCCATGAGTGGCGCAGACCCCATTGAATAACCAGCTCTGGACACCTCCCACACAACAAAGCCACCTCCAAACTCAGAGGGAGCCAAGCCAACAACACAGTTCACTGTCCTCCCAGTGTGCAAAGATGCATCGATGTGGAAAATGAAGCCCGCTGGAATACGAGAATGTAGGCAGCAAAAAGGACCACAAAAGCACATCATCCCATGGAGGACTGAGAAGCTGCAGCCACCAAAACAAACACAGCTGTAGTGTGTTGAAAAGAGTGAAAACTTCTATGAAGCTGATAGTGACAGTTGCACTTTGAGACACAATTTGACATTGAAATGGAGGGGATAAGGGGGTATATGGTATAGCAATAGTTAAGGTGTCATAGTATCATGTTGTATTGCATTGTGACACAAGGTATCATGATTGGTTTTGTATTGTGAGGTCCCACCTCTAGTAAATATAATGGAAACAAATGATCTTTTAAGCATTTGTAGTCAACTGAATGTATACGGTACTGATATTTACTAACAAAGTAATAAACCTTGATAAATTCTATATCAAGGATTCATTATACCCCGCCTGGTATGGGGTTACCGGGGTCCCACCCTGGAGCCAGGCCTGGAGGAGGGGCTCGATGGCTAGCGTCTGGTGGCCGGGTTTCCACCCATGGGACCCGGCCAGGCTCAGCCCGAAGGAGTTACATGGGTCCGCCCTCCAGTGGGCTCACCACCTGCAGGAGGGATCATGGGGGTCCGGTGCTACGTGGATTAGGTGGCGGTCAAAGGCGGAGACCTTAGCGGACTGATCCCAAGCTTTCTAAACTGGCTTTTGGTACGTGGAATGTCACCTCTCTGGTGGGGAAGGAGCTTGAGCTGGTGTACGAGGTTGAGAGATACCGGCTAGATATAGTCTGCCTCACCTCAACACACAGCTCCGGTTCCGGAACCAGTCTCCTGGAGAGGGGCTGGAGCTTGGCCTTTTCTGGAGTTGCCCCGGGCGAGAGGCGACGAGCGGGGGTGGGTATTCTTGTATCCCCCCACCTTGCTGCCTCTATATTGGAGTTTTCCCCGGTGGATGAAAGGGTTGCTTCCCTGCGCCTTCGGGTTGGGAAACGGGTCCTGACCATAATTTGTGCCTATGCACCAAATGATGATTCAGAGTACCCACCCTTTTTGGAGTCTGTGACTGGGGTGCTGGAGGGTGCTCCTCTTGGAGACTCCATTGTCCTACTGGGGGACATCAATGCACACGTGGGCAATGACAGTGAAACCTGGAGGGGGGTGACTGGGAGGAACGGCCTGCCCAATCTGAACCCGAGTGGTGTTCAGTTATTGGACTTCTGTGCTAACCACAGTTTGTCCATAACAAACACCATGTTCAAGCATAAGGGTGTCCATATGTGCACCTGGCACCAGGATACCCTAGGTCGCAGGTCGATGATCGATTTTGTTATTGTGTCATCAGACCTGTGACCGTATGTCTTGGACACTCTGGTAAAGAGAGGTGCAGAGCTGTCAACTGATCACCACCTGGTAGTGAGTTGGATCCGATGGCAGGGGAGGAAGCCATTCAGACCTGGTAGACCCAAACGTATAGTGAGGGTATGCTGGGAACGTCTGGCTGAGACCCCTGTCCAGGAGGTCTTCAACTCCAACCTCCGGAAGAACTTCAACCACATTCCGAGGGAGTCTGGAGACATGGAGTCTGAATGGGCCATGTTCTCCACCTCTGTTGTTGAAGTGGTGGCTCAGAGCTGCGGCCGCAATGTGGTCGGTGCATCTCGTGGTGGCAACCCCTGATTCAAGTGGTGGACACCAGTGGTGAGGGGGGCCATTAAGCTGAAGAAGGAGTCCTATCAAGCTTGGTTGGCTTGTGGGACTCCCGAAGCAGCTGAGCTGTACCAGCAGGCCAAGCGGAGTGTAGCTAGGGTGGTTGCTGAAGCAAAAACTCGGATATGGGAGGAGTTCGGTGAGGCCATGGAATAAGACTTTTGGTCGGCCTCAAAGAGATTCTGGAAAACTGTCCGGCAGCTCAGGAGGGGAAAGCAGCTCCCTGTCCACACTGTGTATGGTGAGGATGGGGTGCTGTTGACTTTGACTGGGGATATCGTCGGGTGGTGGAAGGAATACTTCAAGGATCTCCTGAATCCCACTGATACGTCTTCCACAGAGGAAGCAGGGTTGGTGGACGAGGGGGATGACTCGCCTATCACAGGGGCTGAGGTCGCCAAGGTGGTTAAAAATGTCCTTGGTGGCCGGGCCCCTGGGGTGGACAAGATTCACCCTGAGTACCTCAAGGCCCTGGATGTTGTTGGGCTGTCATGGTTGACACGCCTCTGTAACATTGCGTGGAGGTCGGGAGCAGTGTCTTTGGCATGGCAAACCGGGGTGGTGGTTCCTCTTTTAAAAAAAGGGGACCAGAGGGTGTGTTCCAACTTTAGAGGGATCACACTCCTCAGCCTCCCTGGGAAGGTCTATGCCAAGGTACTGGAGAGGAGAGTCCGGCTGTCGGTCAAACCTCGGATTCAGGAGGAGCAATGTGGTTTTCGTCCTGGCCGTGGCACATTGGACCAGCTCTTTACCCTCTCGAGAATTCTCGAGGGTTCGTGGGAGTTTGCCCAACCAGTTTACATGTGTTTTGTGGACTTGGAGAAGGCATCTGACCACATCCCTCGTGGTTTTTTGTGGGGGGGTGCTTCGGGAGTATGGGGTATCGGGCTTATTGTTACGAGCTATTCGGTCTCTGTACGACCGTTGTGAGAGTTTGGTTCGTATTGCCAACACTCGGTCGGACTCATTCCCAGTGAGAGTTGGACTCCGCCAGGGCTGCCCTTTGTCACCGATCCTATTCATAATTTTTATGGACAGGATTTCTAGGCGCAGCCAGGGAATGGAGGGTGTCATGCTTGGTGACCACAGGATCTCATCTCTGTTGTCTGCAGATGATGTTGTCCTGTTGGCTTCATCCAGCAATGACCTACAGCTCTTGCTGGGACGGCTTGGCGCTGAGTGTGAAGCGGCTGGGATGAGAATCAGCACCTCCAAGTCCGAGTCCATGGTCCTCAGCCAGAAAAAGGTGGATTATCCTCTCTGGGTTGGGGACAGGCTCCTACCCCAGGTGGAGGAGTTTAAGTATCTTGGGGTCTTAGTCACGAGTGAGGGAAAAGTGGAGAGGGAGATTGACAGACGGATTGGAGCAGCATCTGCAGTGATGCGAACGTTGTACCGGTCTGTTGTGGTGAAGAGGGAGCTGAGTTCTAAGCCAAAGCTGTCGATTTACCAGTCAATCTACGTTCCTACTCTCACCTATGGTCACGAGCTTTGGGTAATGACCGAAAGAACAAGATCACGGATACAAGTGGCTGAAATGAGCTTTCTCCGTAGGATTGCTGGACTCACCCTCAGAGATAGGGTGGGGGCTCAGTCATCCGGGACAGGCTCAGAGTAGAACTGCTGCTCCTCCACATTGAAAGGAGTCAGTTGAGGTGGTATGGGCATCTGATTAGGATGCCTCCTGGACGCCTCCCACTTGAGGTGTTTTGGGCACGTCCCACTGGGAGGAGACCCCGGGGCAGACCCAGGACTCGGTGGAGAGACTATGTCTCCCAGTTGATCTGGGAACGCCTTGGTATCCTCTCTGGAGAGCTGGAGCAGGTGGCTGGGGAGAGGGAAGTCTGGGCTTCTCTGCTTGAACTGCTGCCTCTGCGACTCGGACCTCTGGAAAAGCGGTAGAAGATGGATGGATGGATGGATGGATGGATGGAAATAAACCAGGGTTTCTTTTAGTAATATTTCTGGGTGGTGGCCCGCCACCCCTGAAAAATTTCTGCTACTCTTATGAGGAAATATAAATTTAAGAAAATATATGAAGCAACGACAGTCCGCAAGCACGCACACAAACAACACGTGTGACCGTCATCTGCGCGGAGTTCAGAAGCGCCCTGACTACGTGAGCGTTCCAGTCACCAAGCAGAGCGTCTCGCTAGCGTGACTGTCCAAGAGAAACATGAGTTTATTAAAGTACTTTAAAAGTGGAAAAAAGGTATGATGAAGAGGTATGCAAGAGGTATGTAAAGAAGAAGAGAAGAGGTATGTAAAGAAGAGGTATGTAAGCACTGGAGGCAGTGCCAATGTGTTCAGGCAGAGGGTCCAGGAGAGGTGAGAGCAGAGGAAGGAGAGAATGATGACACCACTAAAAAGTCCAAACACAAGACGTCTGAGTGGGACCCCAACTGGGCCAATATTCCAACATTCAAGCCTCGGTTGTGCAATACTTCAAATGGCAAATTCCATATGCAAAGTTACTGTGCAAAATTAAAAAAAAATAGTATAAAATTAACATTTTGGTTACAATAGTGCCATGTGTCCCCCACCGGAAAAATATGTTGCCACTGCGCCAAGGTCTTTAAGTCAGAGGAAACACTGATAAACATTTCCTAAACTAAATAATAAATTAACTTTTTGTCAGACAAAGCTCTGAGTAGCATCCCACAAAAAAGGTTAGAACCAGTACAACATTGCTTGACATTTCACTATGATATGAAAAGCAAACAAACAAACAAACAAAAACAAACACTTGCACTGTATGTACACCGGAAACATCTGGACATGCCACTGTGTCAGTACAATTCTGTTCAAAAAACAACATGGGTTTCACAATATAAACTACAATATACAGTCATGTGAAAAAATTATGATACCCTGTATAAGCCTGTACATTTTTTTGAACATATTTGGACATATGGATATTTAATATCAGTGTTTAGAATACTGGGAGATTCATGTAATACAACTAAACAATTAAAAATGAATTAAAGACTTTTTTTCAAATTTTCTGTAAAACATAATTCTGTAATTATCTGTAATAATAATCTATAATTAAATAAATAGTGAGGAACAAATTAGGATACCCCCATCTTTTTTGGGACACCCCGACATTCATTCTCACTTAAAATGGCTAAAATAAATTGTAAAAAATGCAAATAAAAACAAAAACAAGGTTAGACATAGATATGTGAACATTTCTTAATAAAGAACTGAATATTTAATGGGGCATCCTAATTTTTTCCACATGACTGTATACCCATTATACTAGTTCTATTTTCATTACTGGCTTAATGTGCATTCTGTTCTTTTTACGAAGAGCAGTATAAAAGCCAATGCCAATAAACACTTACATATCTATCTAACACCCCCAACCCATCACCAGCCTTCTGCCACAAGCTGCTAAGTGGTCCCTTTGTGTGAGTCAGTAACCTCCCATGCCTCTAACCTCTCCAGAACATGCACTTTTTTCCTTTTATGAAAACAGAAACTGGCAAAAGCACTCCCCATCAATCCATTATTTGTCCTGGTCACCCCATTTACTGTACTCGCCAAAGAAAAGGTTGTCTAGACTGGGTAGCCCTCTGTCACACACTCTGCCTATTTGACATGAATTCCATTCCAATCACTAATCTAACCTGTTCAGTTTCTTGCCAGTGCTCCGTTTAGTTCCTGGTTGGTGCCATTTGTGCACAGTGGCCCCCTATTGCCATGAATCCCTCTTCCCACTCTCCTTCTCCCCTCACCTACTGCCACCCCCTCTTCCTTCCTCTCAAACCCCTGTGCCAGTGGCCCTCCAAATCTCCGGAGGCAGGCAGTGCCAAATGGTCCAGCTGTTTAAACAGGTCAGTGGTTGGTGCATAGCGCCAGCAGGGGCAACATGGCCATTGTGGGGTCCTAAGTAACAGCTCTGTGCTTACCCCATGAATCCCTCTCCCTAAGGATAGTTTGGGGGCTGCACAGCCAAAATGTACTGGAAAATACCTTTAAGGTGCTGGATTTATGTACAGCTAGAACAGCTAGAGATGAGACGAGGAAGAAATTTGAATCTGAATGCCTAGGAAAAAGTTCTAGGAAATTGTGGGACTCAGTTAAAGTAATGACAAAGATGACTCCGTCCAAAAGCTGCATTAATGTAATGAATGAGGAAGAAAAGGCAAACGAGTTGAATAATTTCTTTTGCAGATTTGAGACTAGAGACTTTTCTCATGAACAAAAAGCTGCTCTGGACGCTATATCAGTTTCAGGCTCTGCAAAAATCATAGTTGACCAGCATGTTGTGGAAAGATTTTTCTCACGTATGTGCCCCAGGAAGGCATCTGGACCAGACGGGATCTCTGGGCGCTTACTGAAGTCATGTAGTGAGGAGCTAGCAGAAGCCTGGAGTCCCATCTACCAGAAGTCTTTAGATACGTGTTCTGTCCCAGTAATTTGGAAAAGCTCTATTATAATTCCTGTACCAAAAAAAGCAAGCTGCAAAGAGAATAATGACTATCGTCCTGTTGCACTGACCTCACTGGTAATGAAATGCCTCGAGAAGACTGTCATTGACATTCTGAAAACTGATTGTGGAGGACTTTTGGATCCTCTGCAGTTTGCTTATAAAAATAATAGAAGTACAGAGGATGCCATTTTAACCTTAACTCATTCTGTGTTTAAACATTTGGAGGAGACAACCTCATATGCACGTCTTTTATTGGTTGATTTTAGTTCAGCTTTTAACACACTGCAGCCACACCTTTTAATTAAGAGGTTAAATGATTTTAAAGTGCATCCTGTCATTATTAAATGGTACCACTCATTTTTAACTTATCGTAAACAGCAAATTAGTGTAAATGGAACTTTATCTAAATCCAGAACCCTCAGCACAGGAGCTCCCCAAGGCTGTGTTAGTTCACCATTTTTGTTCACCTTGTACACTGATGAGTGCAGAAGTGTCTATCCAGGTAATCAAATTATTAAATTTTCTGATGACACTGCTATTTTATCACTACTTCAAAAGATTCATGATCTGTCAAGCTATTTTATAGAAATTCAGAGGTTTGTCAATTGGTGTGATGACAGTCATCTCATTTTGAATACTGATAAAACAAAGGAGATGGTGTTTGACCCTCGGGGAGTTGGTGACCACAGGCCTGTGGTCATCCACAACCACACTATAACACAGGTTAGTTCCTATAAATATTTGGGAGTATTTATTGACAATTCATTAACCTGGAGCACACATATTGATTACCTCTGTAGTAGACTACAACAGCGGCTGCATTTCTTGCGTAGATTAAGAATACATGGCGTTGATAAAAGGATTATGCTAATATTTTACCAGGCTGTGTTGGAGAGCTGTATTAGATATAGCATTACAGCTTGGTTTGGCAACCTCTCTGTGAAACTAAAGAACAGAGTGTTGTGTTTAATTCATACAGCATGGAAAATTATTGGAGTTAAAGAGTATTTACCCATGCAGATCTTACACGACCAGGCAGCCTGTAGAGAAGCTCAAAAAATAATCAGTGACATGAGCCATGTACTAAACAATGAATATGTGCGGCTGCCCTCAGGGAGGAGATACAGAGTCCCCAAGTGCAGGTTCAGTAGATACAAGAACTCATTTATCCCGACGTCAGAAAAACTTTTAAACTCAGATAAATAGGTCAGGGACACTTATAACTCCTGTTCTTAATGACTGCTGTTATATATTTATGTATGTATGTACCTGTATTATTTATTGGGTTTTATTTCATTTATTATGTACTACATCCACTACTATGTGTGGATTGTGTGGTTGCAGCACGGGTGTCAAGCCCAAGACAAATTTCCCCTTGAGGGACAATAAAGTTTATCTTATCTTATACTGTGTGGAAAAAGTGTTAGAAGGAAAATGCATCAACACATACAAACACACCTGTAAAACAATGGCCAAACTAGAAAAGCACTCAGAGCACATACCTCCGCCAAGGCTCCTTCCGTTTCTCATGGATCACCTCCAAAATGTAATGGGTTTGTGTGTAGGCCTATAGCCACTTGTGGTGAAAATGGCATCAAAGTCTGTCCATCAGTTTTGGAGTATTGTTGCTAACACACTGTGAGAAGATAAGAGCCTTGGCTGAGGTATGCATTCTCAGATCATCACCAAAATATAATGGGTTCCTGTCTAGGCCAAGAACCACATCTGGTGAAAATTTCATCCAAATCCATCCAGTAGTTTTTGTGTAATCCTGCTGCACAAATACAAAGAAAGCCCTTGGTGGAGGTATGCACTCTCAGATCATCACCAAAAGCTAATCATCTATTCCCCGTGCCATTACACACCTTTCCTGAAAATTTCGTCAAAATCCGTTCATAACTTTTTGAGTTATGTTGGTAACAGACAGACAAACAGACACACAAACCCCGGTAAAAACATTACCTCCTTGGAGGAGGTAATAAGGTATTTTATACAACAGTTAGTTCCAACCAAGCATTTTGATTAGACAAAAGGGATTTAAACAGTGACTATATTATTGACAAGGAGATTGATGATAGGTTAGCAAAAGCAAACAGCACCTTTGGAATGCAGCATCAGCAAGTCTAGAACAACAAACACCTCAGAATGGGCATCATGATCAGTGTGTACAGAGCCATTGTACTGATTGTGATTTTTATATGGCTCAGATTCCAAAACATTTAGAGCCATATCACAAAGATGAAGTCCACAATCAGTTGTCACCAGTGCAGGGCACGTTTATGGGCATTTCCAAGTTCATTTCCTTATTACAGCAACCCAGAAACTGATCTTCCACTGGGTGCAAGGTGCAAAGAGGCTGGTCAAATTATTCAGAGGTGTGTTTTAGATAATTCAATCCAAAGCGCTCCTGCCCATCCCCTTAATGCACAGACGTGCATTATCTAAAGTTATGTAACTCTGATCACAATGGCTTATTTAAGACAGCTTTTGTACTGGCCAAAGGGTGGGTGCATGAGCGAAAATGCACATGATAGTAATGCTACTTGGTAATCAGAAAGACATCAATCACAGCTGATGCCCAGTTAGTTATTTTAGAGAGGACAAATGGGGAAGATAAAATGCTAGGCTGAAAAATCAGCTGAATGGTTAACGTAGTGCACATGGATGCAACACACAGACATGAATGGGTTTGAAACTTCAGAAAGAGGATGACCCCTGTTCAAATTTTCATCAGCTTTTATAAAACAGAAGGATCATTAATGGTTTCCCTGTGGGGAGCCAGAGGGCTCCCTCTCCTGTTGTGAGATGGGTCTCCCCCAGCTCGTGCAGGGGTCTGCCAAGGTTTGTGGCTCTCTGTCTCAATCCCTCCCAGGGGGAAGGGAAAGAGGTGATCTGGCACGGCATCCCATTCCCTGCTGAACCCGGCCAAAAAGCGAGCCCACTCTCAGCGGCCCCTCTTGGTCATTGATGGGTGGCAGTCAAGGTGCCCGCTACTCGAGAACCCTGACCGTAAGCATGGTGTGGGTGGCCTCAGCCCGGCTTGGAATCCAGGGGCACGCAGACACATCAACCGGAGCAGATGTGGACGCACTTCCTGTCTCTCCAGGACGTTACAGTGAAAAGTAAAATGGGGCACACTCCCTGTTCATTCATTCATTCTTTGATTCAATTCAATTCAAATAACTTATTATTCTGCAAGGAACTTCATTTGTGGGAAAAAGCATCAGTGCACACATATCTCATCCACACACACAAAAATGCAGGAAAATACACGCACAAGTCATACAACATAAAAACATACATAGAATAAAAAAACATACAATAGATGGGATAAAAACTACGTATTAAATGGATTAAAAGTAGTAATAGTAAATATGAAAATGAACGAGTGAGTGAGAGTCATCATGAGTCTAATGGAAGTGGCTACAAAGCTCGACATTGCTCTATTGGTCTTGAAGGTGAGTGATATGTATCTGTGGCCTGAAGATAAAAGAGTGTACTGGCTGTGGAGTGTGTGAGTGGAGTCTGAAGCTATTTGTGTTGCTTTTATTTTAGTCCTTCTGTTGTAAATGCTAGTGATTTATTCCTGTTCCTGTCTGATTATCTTGCTGCTCAATATAATGATCTTATGTATTGGGTTGCAATGGATGTTGGGCAGTGCTCCAAACTAGTATGTGATGTTAAAAGTGATTATGTGATTCAATAAAACATTTGTAAAAGGCTGTTAACACTGACTGATGCACCTGGAGTCTGTGGCGTTTCCTTAAAAAAAGAGGCGTTGCTGGCATTTAGAAAAATAATTTGCATGTTCTGTTGAAAAGTGAGTCTGTTTATCAATCGTGGTCCCAAGATACTTATATGACTCCACTCTTTCGGTTTGTTGATTGTTTACTGACAGGGTGGGGATAATGGAAGGTGCTTTGTCGAAATCAATAACCGCTTCTTTTGTTTTTGAGGTACTGAGATCTAGGTGGTTAAGCTTGCACCATTCTATGAAGGTGTTCATTTCAGACTGAAGTAAGTGTTGTGAGTTGGTGGTGCCCATGATCACAGTGTCATCAGAATATTTAATGTATTCTATGTCCGAGTGCGTGCTCCTGCAGTCATTTGTGTATAGTGTGTGAAGAACCGGTGATATTACAGAATCCTGTGGAACTCCTGTGGAGACTGTCATGGATGAGCTGATGTGACCATTGAGTCTGACCCTCTGTGGCTGGTCAGATAGGAATGAGAGGATCCAAAGGACCAAATGTGGATTGACAGCCATGTCTAATAGTTTTTGGCCCATCAGATAGGGTTGCACAGTGTTAAAGGTGCTGGGAAAATCCACAAATACTAGCCTGAGATGAGACTTTGGCTTGTCAAGGTGGGAGTAGACACTGTGCAGCAGTGTTAGCAGTGCATCATCTACTCCCTGTGCCTTTTGTATGCAAACTGAAGAGGGTCAGCATGCATATAGACCTCCTCCTGGAGCTAGGAAAGAAGGAGCCTTTCAAAACATTTCATGACCAGTGATGTTAGCGCCACCGGTCAATAGTTACTGAAACAGGAGGGGTTGCTTTTTTGGGGTACAAGACATATAAATAAGGATTTCCAGGTTTTAGGGACTGAATGTTCTGCCAGATACAGGTTGAGGAGATGAAAGAAAAAACACCTGGGATAGCTGACTACAGCAGGTCTTTAGCAGGCAGCCACAGATCTGGTCTGGTCCTGGTGCCTTGGTAGGCTTCATCCTCATCTGTCTGCTGCAGTTCCCGGTTGGCCCAAGCAGGTGCCATGCGAGTAAGCTTACTTGTCATCGCCTCTCTCTTCTGTGAGAAGTTAGACTGGTTAAACCTGCAGTAGAATTGGTTGAACTCTGCTGCCATGGTGTCACAGTCTTTTGTTCTGGTGATGGATAACACTGAGCTTCTATTAGGGAGACCCACCACTGTTTTAACCCCTTGCCAGGCGTCTCTGGCTTTTCCTTCCCAAAAGAGCCTCTCCACTCTCTCTTTATATGTCCTTTTAGCTGCTTTTTTTTTTTTTTTTTGTTTATTCGGCTTATTTAGAATGAGTTTAGACTCCGTTCTGTTATCAGAGTTAAACGCAACTTTCTTTTCATTTAGTGTTGATTTCAGGGCTTTGGTGATCCAAGGTTTATTATTTGAGAAAACTAACGGTTTTAGTATGGACAATCATCTCTTCACAGAAGGTGATGTAATCAGAGACCACCTCGGTGGCTTCAAGGCTGCTCCCCTCAGTGAGAACCTCCCAGTTTGTGCAGTCAAAACAGCCCTGGAGAGTCTCTACCACATTTCATCCCATAGTTTAACCTGCTTCTTAGCCACTCCCTCTCTCTGCAGTATAGTATGGTAGGCAGGGACAAGATGGACGGCGTTGTGGTCTGCAACGCTTAGTGGTGTTTTTTTAATGATTCACAAGCATTCTTAATATTACCATAACAGAGATCAATAGTTTTGTCCCCTTATGTAGCACAAGTGACATACTGCTGGTAAGCTGGCAGGGTGTTGTTTAGCCTGCAGGTGTTAAAATCCCCTAGGATGAGAACAGGTGATTCTGGGGTGGTGCATTCAATTTTGTGGACACACACAGCTATAGCTTCTGACGCACGTGTGACGTTGCCAGAGGGTGGAAAGTAAATAAGCACTAAAACCAGCTGACTAAATTAACGTGGGCGATATTTAGGTCTGAATGACACAGCAAGTCGCTCCAGATCAGGATTACAACATGAGTCCTTAACATTAACAGTTCTGCACCAGTCCTTATTCTGAATCTGTCCCGACTGTCACGCCGCGCCGCTCATCAGCGGCGCCACCTGCACGCACACCTGCACATCATCAGCGGCAAGGGATTTAAGCCGCCTCGCCCTGGGCTTCGGCCTGAAGCCGTCAGACTTCACTCGCTGGATTGCTGTGAGTTACCTCTTACTCCCCAGCAAGCATCGCGGTAAGAAGCCCTTACCTTTTTCCCTGTCAAGTCTGCTCCCCTGTGCACAGGTGGATTTCCCGGTGGCGGACCTTTCCCCTCCGTCTCCATTCCCTCGCTGCTGCACCAGGCTCTCCAGGTTGCTGTCTACCGGACCTGGTCCTTGCTGTGCCAGCCACCTGCTCACTCCAAGTAAGCTCCTCTCCAACTTTTACATCTCCTGTGTTGGTGTGTGCCCGTCACTCTTCTCCCTGTGCTTTTCCCATAGGGTTGTCCGGCTGTACGGTCCCCTGCCTCCGTGCCCGAAGCAGACACCACCACCAACACATTTACATCTCGCAGACACACATTCATACACCCTTGTTGTTAATAAAGCTGTTTGAGCTACTCTGAGCCTGCGTGTGTGTCTCCTGAGCCGTGCATCATGTCACCGACAAAGTTCTGAGTAAATTGTAAATTGCTGTTTTTAAGGACAGTGCAAGTTGATGAACATTGATATCAATCAATGTAAACTTGCCAGATCGTAGCTAGTGGCTAATTTCCATCTGTTGTCCGTGGGTTACAAAAAGCTAGAGGGTGGGAAGTACCATTTTTATATGGTCTTTGGTATGACCCGACCAGGGCTTGAACCCACGACCTCCCGGCTGGGGGGCGGGTGCTCTCAGTCTCCACTCCAAGTCTGCGATTGTATTGTCCGGCCACGTTTCCGTGAGACAGATCAAGTTTGCCTCCTTGTATGCCCACTGAAATGAAATAATGGCATGTAGTTCAACCAGTTTGTTACGTAGGGAGTGCACATTAGCAAGCATTACAGAGGGAAGTGGTGGGCATTTTGACGTGCCAATCAATCTCTTTAGCATCTGCTTCACTCCTCCTCTCCTTCCTGCTTTCTCTTCGGCTCATTCTGTTGGTGATCTGGTCCTGGTCTGCGTCTCAACCCTGGCCAGTTGTCCAGGTTAGATGCTGGATAATCCATATTCTGGAGAAGCAGCAGATCAGTCCTGGTGTATCAAGAGAATTCCACCACCAAGTCCCCCAGCCGTTACCATTATCGAGTTGGTAGCCCAGAGTAGCAGCAACAGTAGCATGCACTTCCACATTGTTCCTCACTCACAATCTCTCAATAATCCCTCCGAGCAGGATGGACATTAATTCAGTGCAGTAAACGTTCATTCAATTACTTGCAGTCAGGACAAAACTAACTTATAACTTGACAAATGAGCAGACAAATGAGCAAACAAACAGGCAGCACACAGGTAGACGCTTCCCACCCGTCGCCATCACAGCACCATGAACAGTTATTGCAAAGTATTATCATTAATGCCTAATAAGACCATTATGAAAACAAAAATGTGGATTCAATAAACATCTTCAGACTGACATCTACATCAGAACACACACATGCTCCCTGTTCACTCATTCATTCATTCCCCTAAAAAATTCAGACATTAATGCTTAATATATAAAGAGCCTAACTCACGCCCCTTCTACTTCCGCATATGGGACCTTAAATCGGAAAAAATCTCCATTGAAGTGAATGGCAAGAGAGAAATTATCTTTTGATCCCAATCGAATTTTGTCATGAATTACACATATGCTTGTCAATTTAAAAGATAATTTTAACAGTAATATTTAGATTTTATGAAACCGCTTAGTGGACTACACACCCACCTGTCTCGGGCTATAAATGTCACCAAACACGATTACGGTAGTTCCCCTCTCAAAGCTCACCTCCTGTTTTCTGACTGACGGAAGAAGGATCCAAAGATGAGAAAAACAACACAAATTTATTTTGAAAGCTGCAGCTAATCCACGGGACTGTTAGTTATTTCCCCCGGGCGCGCTTTGAAAATGATGATGCAACTTATGTGAGTCTGTGTTTGTAGTCTTTCAATTTGCATATTTTCACAACCTGATACTTTAACATTTAGACAACAACCTACACCATTATTTACATGGAAAATTATTTTATCTTCGCCACCACTCATCCTTGGTGTAAAGGGCAATGAGGTGTTTGTTTTTAGAGTCCGCCCTTTTGTTCACTGTAAAGGTAAATGCTGCATTTTCATTGACAGTGAGTATATGTTATTACAGTCACAGTTGTGCTGGGTAGGGCACATGTCATGAATGCAGGATCATCATCCACCAAAAATGGTCATACATGGTGAATTCTGTTCTGGTCACCATCCCATAGGGGCCCCCAAAAAGAGATTTAAAGACTCTCTTAAACTGCTCAGTAAATGTCATCTTGACCACCACCAGTGGTCCAAACTGGCTGCTGATAGTTGCAACTTAGAGTTAATTTCCTGCCCTCAGCTATCCGCAATACAGACTCACTCCGCTCCTATAAGAATAACCTTAAAAACACCTTTTCAAGAAAGCTTTCAACTGTTAATGGACCGTATTTTTTTGTTCTTGTTTTTGTAAAGGGAGTTTGAGTTCCCAAAAAAGCACTATATAAATCTGCTGTATTATTATTATTAAGCAAGCTGCCAGATACTTTGAGATAACCCTGGGAGCAAACCTGGGAACAAAAAGATGGAAAAGGAAAAACCTCTTCAACCTAATCAATCCAGTCATCAAGAGACAGAGCTTCTCAACCAGGATGTTCTCCCCAACACCATGTAAAACATTCAGATCACATCTGTTCCCATTAAAACAGAGGAGGTGAAGTTTGATTTATCATCTCAATTAACCAATCGTAATGCCTATGTGAAGATAAAATCTTTATTTCATCTTAAGATGCCAAGAAGAAGGGACCAAGTAGACAGAAATTACTGTGGAGACAGGCAAAAGTTAAATGGGGGCTTGCTGCCAACTGTTTCAGCCAATGACAAAATGGACAAACTGAGGTTATATTTATCATTCCAATCAGCCACTTGTAATACCTATGTGGTGATAACTGTTGGCTGTATTGACAACTCCCTCAGCACAGTTATTATGCAAATGAGCATCTGGCTAGGTGGCGCGAGTCATGTGACCCACAAAACTGGCTCAAGAGGATGACCAAGTATGTATGCAAACAGTGGGACTCATGCAAGAATGTGCATTAGTATGTGTAAATCCCACATACTTTGTTAGTGAGCCGTGTTAGTATGGACAAGCCACTCTAGATTCAACAAATGCTCATAAGTCCTGCAAAAGTGTGCAATCAATCTGCGTAAAAATGGTGAATTCAACTCATGTGTAAGTGAGCACACATTCAGAAGTATTGAAGATTTGCATAAAATGGTTTATATATATATATACACACACACACACGCCTCTGACTTGACGTGTTTCGGAGACGTCCTTCTCGGAGAAGAACACTGGGATGACCCAGAATGTGCTGGAGAGACCGTCTCCAGCTGGCCTGGGAACGCCTCTTCAGAGGGGACACCCCTCTGAAGAGCTGGAACAGGTGGCTGGCGAGAGAGTTAAGTCTGGCCTTCTCTGGTTGACCTGCGGCCTCCGCAACCCAGAAAAGCAGTGGATGGATGGACGGATGGATGGCTTTACACTCCTTTATTTGATTCAGACAAAGAAAATATGGAGCCATTTAGTGAACGCTAAGGTCGAATATCAACAAACCATTTCCACAAAACTCTTACAACTTATCTGGACCACTCACAAATTCTGTTAGTACCTGTACTAAATTTCAAGATTCTACCAGATTGGTGAATCTTACAAGTTCATGTAAATTGATTGTAAGTCATGTTCACAAACGAGTCTGTTATTACTAACGGTTCTTGCATGAGGCTCATTGATTTCTGCACTGCACAATGTCTAATTCCATTGTACATGTTTGAAATGACAATAAGAATAATATGAACACTTCTAAATTTGAGTCATTTTTGGCCCCAAACCCTCTGGTGTCAGCCAGGAAGCTGAAGATGAAGTTCACTTTTCAGCAGAACAATGACCCCAATCATATATTCAATTTTTAAAAAAGACATAACTAGAAGAAAATGTTATTTTAGGAATGGCCTAGCCAGAACCAAGATCTACTGTACATCCACTTGAAAATCTGTGGGGTGTCTTGAGGAGGGCTGATCACAAGAAATGTCCTTGCAATCACAGATATCTGGAGTACTTTAGTAAGGAAGAGTGGGAAAACATTGCCAATATAAGACGTAACATGCGACAGACTCCTAACCAAAAAGACCAAATGCTGTAATAAAATCAAAAAGTGCTTTAATAAAGTATTACTTTACGGGTCTCCACACTTACACAAGCAGCCTATTTTACATGTTTGCTGGTTTGTTTGTTGTTGGGGTTTTTTTGTATTTTTCTGGTCAGAAGAAATAATACATAAATGAGTTTTTGTTAAGCTGATTTGCTTTTCATTTGACTTGTACATGCTATAGGTCACACCAAAATTTGGAAATAATTTATCATGGATTTTAAATCACAACAACCTGTCAGGACGTCTTCTTCACCCCGCAGAGGCCACCATGATGCATCCTGTCATTTAAACAGGGGTGGGTACACTTTTCATATACAGTGGGGCAAAAAAGTATTTAGTCAGCCACCAATTGTGCAAGTTCTCCCACTTAAAAGATGAGAGAGGTCTCCAATTTTCATCATAGGTATACCTCAACTATGAGAGACAAAATGAGAAAAAAAATCCAGAAAATCACATTGAAGGATTTTTAATGAATTAATTGGTAAATTCCTCAGTAAAATAAGTATTTGGTCACCTACAACCAAGCAAGATTTCTGGCTCTCACAGACCTGTAACTTCTTCTTTAAGAGGTTCCTCTGTCCTCCACTCGTTACCTGTATTAATGACACCTGTTTGAACTCGTTATCAGTATAAAAGACACCTGTCCACAACCTCAAACAGTCAGACTCCAAACTCCACTATGGCCAAGACCAAAGAGCTGTCAAAGGACACCAGAAACAAAATTGTAGACCTGCACCAGGCTGGGAAGACTGAATCTGCTATAGGTAAGCAGCTTGGTGTGAAGAAATCAACTGTGGGAGCAATCATTAGAAAATGGGAGACATACAAGACCACTGATAATCTCCCTCAATCTGGGGCTCCATGCAAGATCTCACCCTGTGGGGTCAAAATGATTATGAGAACGGTGAGCAAAAATCCCAGAACCACACGGGGGGACCTAGTGAATGACCTGCAGAGAGCTGGGAACAAAGTAACAAAGGCTACCATCAGTAACACACTACGCCGCCAGGGACTCAAATCCTGCAGTGCCAGACGTGTCCCCCCTGCTTAAGCCAGTACATGTCCAGGCCCGTCTGAAGTTTGCTAGAGAGCATTTGGATGATCCAGAAGAGGATTGGGAGAATGTCATATGGTCAGATGAAACCAAAATAGAACTTTTTGGTAAAAACTCAACTTGTCGTGTTTGGAGGAGAAAGAACACCATACCTACTGTGAAGGATGGGGGTGGAAATATCATGCTTTGGGGTTGTTTTTCTGCAAAGGGACCAGGACGACTGATCCGTGTAAAGGAAAGAATGAATGGGGCCATGTATCATGAAATTTTGAGTGAAAACCTCCTTCCACCAGCAAGGGCATTGAAGATGAAATGTGGCTGGGTCTTTCAGCATGACAATGATCCCAAACACACCGAGTTGAAAGTCCGTGCTGCCCAGCGACAGCCCCAAAACATCACTGCTTTAGAGGAGATCTGCATGGAGGAATGGGCCAAAATACCAGCAACAGTGTGTGAAAACCTTGAGAAGACTTACAGAAAACGTTTGACCTCTGTCATTGCCAACGAAGGGTACATAAAGTACTGAAATGAACTTTTGTTATTGACCAAATACTTATTTTACCAAGGAATTTACCAATTAATTCATTAAAAATCCTTCAATGTGATTTTCTGGATTTTTTTTTTCTCATTTTGTCTCTCACAGTTGAGGTATACCTATGATGAAAATTGGAGACCTCTCTCATCTTTTAAGTGGGAGAACTTGCACAATTGGTGGCTGACTAAATACTTTTTTGCCCCACTGTATACTGGGCTAAAACAAAGTAGGAGAAAGTAAAAATTAAAATTCTAAATAACATAGTATTCAATTTATCCCCAAGGTCTCAGCAATTACAGGGGTGACTGTTCAAAATGGCTAGTGCTCTGCAAAACAAATTTTAATTTACTTAGCACAACTTGCTATTTTTTGACAATCAAAACAGGGAGAAAAAAAACAAAACAAATTTTAACCCTTTGCACTTCTCCTAGTTTCTGTTCCATTTAGTTCAAGATCTTAAAAGTCACATGGGCTGGCCTTTGGAAAAAAAACATCCCAAATACTATTTTCTTCCTTTAAAAATACTGAAATAATTTATTTTGCCTTCTGCTCCGGATGTGATCATTTCAGTTGGCTTTTATGCAAAATAATGAAGGACCAAAGGACACTTTTCTTAAATGTGTAATAAAAGGGTATTTCTCTGATAGTTGATACGAATTGAAATAAAAATATTATTAATTAACTATTAATTAGTAATAATTAATATATTATTAAGCTTTCATCTTTTAAATGTCAAAGAAATGGTCAGTTTTATATTGCAATGAGGGAATTGTTTAAAAAGTGAACTGGAGAGACGATGATTTTATACAAGAAATACCCAGTTCTTTGTCAAGATTAAAAAAAAAGGCACACCGATGCAAGTTGGTAAAATAAAGAAAATAATGTTGCACAAAAGATGCAGTAGAATATAAAATATCAACATCAATGACATTTTCCATAAATATAACTAGATTTATGCATAGTCTGCATATATTTGACACTGCAATGTTTCTAAGGGAAATGCATTCGAGGATAATAAAGAAAACCTGCTGACTTGTGGAATTATGCCTCTATTGTATAGACCAATTAGTATAAAATAGTTTTCATTTATCTTATGGGGACAGAATTAAAATCTGCTTTACTCATAATAATAAGATTTTTTTTTCTCATTACTGTGGTATCCCTTTTCTATTATAGAAATGAGAAAATAAAATCCTCTCTTCTGTATCCAGGTTCTATTGCCATAATAACCACCTCAAGAGTGTCACACATTCTTTTATTATTTTTAATGCCATTTTGTTTTCATTAGTAAGAAATTGCCTTGAATTAAATTTCGTGATACGGCAGCCTTAATATTCTCTGTTAAATTAGTTCTTCAGTTATTATGAAAACTCAGAGTTCGCTGTGGTGATTGCTATATAATCCAATTCATTAGCCACACCAGGCAGGAGTCAAAGAAATACTGCTTGGTCGAAGAGTAAATTCATAATCCACTAGTCTCTATGGAAGAAGGTTTAATACTCAGACAAGGACATACCAGTGTTCAACACCACCACCATTCCATGGTTTTGTGGTGACAGATGGAACACACAAATGACTGGAAAACAAAGTAATCACCGAAACGACCAACATTAAAGAGCTGAGCTATTTAGCACTGTACTGCTATTCTCATGTTCTCCAGACATTTACCAGATGCAAGTAGGAACAAAAACGATTAAAGCTGTTGGACAGAATGTTGCAGTGCATCTATTATTGCTATCTTCATTTCAACATCTTCTCCTGAAGGGTAGCATCTCACACACAGGGGAATGCTGGTGAACGCTGCAATTCTGGAGTTTCGTCAGGGATCATAAAAGGTTGCAAAACAGTTCTAACAGTTTTTAAGATCATCAGCAGTACTGTCACGAAGGTTCTTAAACAGCTGCTGGTGTTCACTACTTGGCAAACCAAAAAGAAATTTAGCGGCACATGTTACAACTATTTGCAAACAACTATTTTGCAAATCTTTGCAACTCTTTGAAGAAAAATACAAATTCTGAACATGTTTAAAATTCCTTTGCAACAAGAAAAACTGCCTGTGACCTTAAAAACTGAACTGTTCTGTAACATTTCACAAACATTGATAAAACTTAAACATCGCTTCATTCATCAACATCCGCTGCTCCATGAGCCACAGCCTTAACCAGGGGTGTAGCAAGCTTTTCAAAAGTGTGGGTGTTGTGGTTCGGCCAGCGGGAGGGGGAGGGATTTAATACACATCAGAACTTACAGAAACCATGGTCTTCATCATTATGTATTTACAGCACAAAGGGTCAATGACAAAAAAAAAAAATAAAAAAAAATAGGCAGCTTCCACTGAAAAACAAATATGTTGAAAATACATCTTTGCAAAAATCTGAAAAATATAATATGAAACCTCCAATTATATAAGTAAATCCTTTAAAAAAATAAAAAAGGCCATTACCTTTGTCAGCAAAATGAGCCAAAATCCTCCCCTCTGTTAACCTGCTGCCCTCCATCCTGATAAAGACTGCAAGGATAGTTGGTACAGGACAACTTGGTTTATCAGTAAGAGGATAGGAGCAAATGTACAAGAAAAATCATAAAAATATGAGGAAAAACTGTTGCAAATTCGATAGGAAAAAAATTGCTAATTTTGTAGAAAAAAGTTTTAAATTTATGATTATATTATTGTAAATCTGTTTGGAGGAAAGGTAACAATTTCATCACAAAACATGGCAAATTTACAGGAAAAAAAGTACTAAATTTACTACAAAAATAATAAATGTGCCAGGAAAACATTGCAGATTTGTAAAAAAAAAAAAAGTTATAACTTTACAAGAAAAATGTTAGTTCACACAAAAAAACTCACTAATTGATGAGAAAATTTAACAATTATGAGAGAAAAAGGTTAAAAAAAAAAGAAAAATGCTCTAGAAAATGGCATTTTTTTTCTTATAAATGTGCAACTTCATTGTTGTAAATTTATAACTGTTTTCTTGGAAATGTGACAGTTTTTTCAGCATTTGTAAGCTGTGTATTTTCTCACAAAAATATAACTTTTTTCTAGTAAATGTGGGACTTTTAAATTGTAAATTAGCATCTTTTATCGGATTTTTGCACCTTTATTCTCACATACGGGTACTGAAATTACATTTACACCATATACTACATTTATGAACATCCCCTTGTTAAAAAAAATAAATCACCAACTCTGTAGGAGGGCACTTCAGGAGGGCAAAGGGGCAGTCCAAGAGCATAACACGAAATTGGGAATTTTATATTCACAAACACAAATGCACACACACAGCAGACATGAGTGCACCTTGGACGGAAATAAGCTCCACACATGACACTGACACACATGCGCGTGCTTCCTTCAATAGACCTCTTTCACAAACTGTAACTAAAAAAAAAAAAACCCTGTATGTACCGTAGGTATTTTAATCCTACATTTATTTCATTGCTCACCTGTGAAGCTTTCAACTTTACAGGAACACAAATCAGTCGGTCAACCGTGTCATGTTTCAAGGAACAGGAGAGGGAGGGAGAAAGCAGCACACACACAGACCAGAAAAACTGAGCAGCGTTTGTGGGGAACTGGAAAACTGGGTATTGATTATCCATTCATCCATCTTCTACCGCTTTTCCGGAGGTCAGGGTCGCGGAGGCAGCAGTTCAAGCAGAGAAGCCTAGACTTCCCTCTCCCCAGCCACCTGCTCCAGCTCTTCAGAGAGGATACCAAGGCGTTCCCAGACCAGCTGGGAGACAGTGTCTCTCCACTGAGTCCTGGGTCTGCCCTGGGGTCTCCTCCCAGTGGGACATGCCTGAAACACCTCAAGTGGGAGGCGTTCAGGAGGCATCCTAATCAGATCCCCATACCACCTCAACTGGCTCCTTTCAATGTGGAGGAGCAGCGGTTCTACTCTGAGCCTCTCCCAGATGACTGAGCTCCTCACCCTATCTCTGAGGGTGAGTCCAGCAATCCTACAGAGAAAGCTCATTTCAGCCGCTTGTATCCACGATCTCGTTCTTTCGGTCATTACCCAAAGCTTGTGACCATAGGTGAGAGTAGGAACGTAGATTGACTGGTAAATCGACAGCTTTGCCTTAGAACTCAGCTCTCTCTTCACCACAACAGACCGGTACAACGTCCGCATCACTGCAGATGCTGCTCCAATCCGTCTGTCAATCTCTCGCTCCATTCTCCCCTCACTCAAAAGACCCCAAGATACTTAAACTCCTCCACTTGAGGCAGGAGCCTGTCCCCAACCCGGAGAGGACAATCCACCTTTTTCTGGCTGAGGACCATGGACTCGGACTTGGAGGTGCTGATTCTCATCCCAGCCACTTCACACTCGGCGGCAAACCATCCTAGCAAGAACTGTAGGTCATTGCTGGATGAAGCCAACAGGACAACATCATCTGCAAACAACAGAGATGAGATCCTGTGGTCACCAAGCATGACACCCTCCATTCCCTGGCTGCGCCTAGATATTGATTATGTCCCCTTGAAAACTTTGGGTGTTAAAACCAGTGTTGGGCAAGTTACTAAAAAACAGTAACTAACTACAGTTATTAGTTACTTCTTTTCAAAAGTAATTGAGTTACTTTAGCAATAACTGCATGATAGTTATTGGTATCACGAAGAAGAAGACGAAGACGAAGAAGAAGAAGACCCACCAGATGCAGAGCAATAGAATGACGACAACTGCTGCACGTCAGAAAAGATGCCATGAAGATGAAGCACCTGAGGTTCTAGCAGTACATCATACCCATCTGAGACAGGAGGACACCCTTCACCAGCATAGGGTATGACAGACTTTAAAGCACGTTTCTAGGACATCAAAGGACGGCCTATGATCTCTGCCTCATCATCATAGCACGTCCTATGAACTCAGGCATCATAGGACAACTCGCCATGCCTACACGACGGCAAATGTGTAACCTTGACGAATGCCAGTCTACACTACAAATGTGCAAAATGCCAAGCAAAGCACTGATTTTCTCCGGGTTCTCCAGTTTCTTGGTTTCTACAGGCATGCATGGGCCTTCCTGAACAGGGTCGAAAGCCACTTTTTCAGGATCATGCCCATGAACTAGAATTACGACACACCTATCCCTCAACCAGTGGTCTGAACGAAGAAGAAAAAGACCCACCAGATGGAGAGCAATAGAATGAGGAGAGCTGCTGCACGTCAGAAAGGATGCCATGAACATGAAACACCTCAGGTTCCACCAGTACGCCGCAGGCATGACTGTGAACAACACAACCATCTGAGACAGGAGGAGACCCTTCAGTGGTCTGAATGAAGAAGAAGAAGACCCACCAGATGATGTCTATATGACGGCACATAGACAGAACACATGACTCGCTACAAGACATATACTGTATATAGACACAGGTAAGCAACATAACACAGAACAGTGACAGGCAGGAGAAGAAGTAACAAGCAGGTGCAAACAGCCCCAGATGGCAGGGCATATTTTGTGTGATTTTTATGTTTTGCTGCATACAAAAGCCGTCACATGTGATTGTCACTTAGTGCTGTGTTGCTATACCAAGTGTCCTGTAACTGGCAAGAATTCTGTTCCAATGCATCCCCTCTACGGGCATGCATGGGTTTCTACGGGCATGCATGGGTATGCACTAGTTTAACTAATGGATTACATTATGGGCTTATTAATGTCAGGCTGAAAACAGACTGTTTCAGATGGAGCTTTTAGAACATGTTCAGTCTGTTTTATCCTGCTGTTATAAAGGGTTAATAGGTAGCGGCGTGATGACGCAGCCAGCTGGTGACATCATCATGCCAGCCAATAAATGGGGAGAGTCTGCAATCTTAGGCCTCTCTCAACTCATAGCCACCTACGGTTCAATCATATCCAAACTGGTATTGTACTTTAACTATTGTGTGTAATAAAGTTCGAGTTCAAGCACAGCTCTCCTCTTGGTCATTCGGGGTTTCCAGACATAAGGTTTGGCGATGAGCGTTAAACCATGGAAGCGTGCCTGAGGTCACTAAGACCGTTTCTGGAGTACCCCGGTGAGCCAGCTGTTCCTTTGTCATGCTGGCTCAATGCTTTCGAGACGTATGTGTCGATGTTGGAGCTGGGCAAATTGGACAAGGTACGGAAGTGAGCTCTGTTAGTTCACAACCTAGGCATAGAAGGACAACGCATTTTTCACATGCTAGGACCAACTGACTCGTTCGCTGAAGCTGTAGAGCTGCTAGCTAGCTACTTCACTACACCTGACAATGTGTTGGCGCGGCACATCAGATTCTGCCAACAGTGACAGAGAATTGGTGAAACAACACAACAATTCATCGCAGACCTTTGTCACCTAGATAGCATGTGCAGGTTTGGTTTATTGGAAGATGAAATGGTGTGGGACCAGCTGGCCAAACACACTAGCAACCCGCGGCTGCGGCCGAAGATGCTAACACGCCAAACAACATGACGCTAGCTAACGCCATCGAGCTAGCATTTCAGCTTGAATCGGCCAACAGGTTAGCATTGGAGCTAGGTGCACAACAATAGCAGCGACAGCCAAGCCAGATATCGCTGACATACGCAGTGAGCATGGAGGAAGCTGGTGACACGGCAGAAGGGTTAGAAGCAAACACCATGGACCAGAGGACCACTAGGAGATGCTCCACGTGCGACAGCTGTGGTTCCCCGACGCAGCGAGAGAGAGCACGTTTTTGCCTGGCATGGGGGCAACGATGCAACAAGTGAAGAAAATTCAATCACTTTTCCAAAGTTTGCTGGTCGATGACACCGCCGAGCCCACTGACCAAACAAAACCACCTACCCACGATGACCATCCACATGGTAAGGCCCAAGAATGCAACGTATGGATACAGCATGGTGGAGATGGACAACGTTACTTTGCTGCTCCTGCTCGACACCGCTGCAGTGAGGTCGATGTTAAACTGGGCTATGGTGAAGCAATTTTTCCCCAACCAAAAGATTGGCAAGAACCCTGCGGTGCTGTTTGGGTATGGTGGCTACAGAGTTAGCAACATAGGGACCATCACGCTAACAGTCCGCTGAGTGTCAAGAGTGGTTACTGACTTTGTGTTTCAAGTGGCTAGACATGGAGACAAAGTACTTGGGTATGACTTGTTTTACCAACTGAGTTTCTCCATCCGCGACAGGAACGGACTCAGCTTGACTGACTACGGTGGCTGGAACAAAACATGCCCCGGTGACAATGACGATGAGTGGGACAAGATTCAACAGGATGACGATGACGAAAGTACAGCCGTCCTGTGTGTACAGGAGGAACACTGCCTGGAGGGGGGACAGCGGCTGGATTTGCCTCAGATCCTTGCCCAGCACAAGCCCACAAGAGCCACGACCGATCCCAACAGACTGCCAGTGGAAATTGTGCTACTGTTAGTCGGAGATCGAGGAGGAGAGGGGGAAGGCGTGTTAGGAGGGAGAGAAAGAAAAGGAAAGGTAGAAGTGCGGAGGTGGGAGTAAGTACATTAAATGTAGGGACTTTGATTGGCAATGGCAGAGAGAGAGAAGAAAGGTAGATATACTATGTTCAAGAAACCAGATGGAAGGGAAGCAAGGCTAGAAGCACTGGAGGGGGATTTAAACTGTTCTACCATGGTGTAGATAGCAATATAAGCTGCGGCTTCAGCCATCACCCATTTCGGATAACTCACGTGGAATTGTATAGTAGAAGGAGTCTTTGTCTAATTTGACCTTGTTGCTATATTATACAGTTTCTTTTAACCTGTAATGTACTATCCGAAATAAATAAAATTCATTCAATAAATAAATTCATTCAATTCATGGTGTAGATAGGAAGAGAAATGGAGTAGGAGTAATCTTGAAGGAAGAGTACGTGAAGAGTGTTCAGGGGGTAAAGAGGGAGTCAGACAGGATCATCAGTTTGAAGCTAGAAGTCAAAGGTGTGATGTTGAATGCTGTCAGTGCATATGTCCCACAAGTTGGATGTCAGGTAGAAGACAAAGAGGAATTCTGGAGTAAGTTGGATGAAGTGATATAGAGTGTTCCCTGGGGAGAGAGAGTGGTGATTGGAGCAGACTTTAATGGACATGTAGGTGAAGGGAACACAGGTGATGAGGGGGTTCTGGGTAGGTATGGTTTTAAGGAAAGAAATGTGGAAGGACAAATGGTTGTGGATTTTGCTAAAAGGATGGAAATGGCTGTGGTGAACACATGCTTCAAGAAGAGAGGAACATAGGGTGACCTTACAAAAGTGGAGGAAGGTGCTCACAGGTGGACTACATCTTATGCAGAAGCGGAAATCTGAAAGAGATAGGAGACTGCAAGGAGGTGGTAGGGGAGAATGTAGCTCGACAGCATCGGATGGTAGTCTGTAGGATGACTTTGCAAAGCAAGAACAGGAAAACAGTGAAGGTAAAGCCAAAGATTAAACTTTTAAATAGCCAGATTTTCACGCACCCCCAGTGGTACAGCGCAGCAACTGCGCCTGTCAACTGAATCTGACGCCCCTTTAACTCCCCAGCTGTACTGAGGATTTGTACTGATCTGCCAGTTCAGAAGGTGGCAGGCACGCGTTGGAGGAATCATGGCTGACATGGAATACACCAAAGAAGAAGAAATCCTTATTCTTCTTCTTTGTTTTCATTCTTTGAGCTCAGAAAGCAGATATGGCCGCTGGCATGGTCATGCATCGTCAGATAAAATGGCGTCATACACAAAAAATAGCTGCAGAATACAAACAAAATTGACGTGGGATAATCATAAGACTTTCTAGATGTGGGAGAGTGCGCAAATGACCGACAGAACGCAAAATATTGACCACAATGGACGAAAACGGACCGACCACACCGGCCAGCGAGCCCCCTTTGCAAACAGCAAGTGACGAATTTCTTTGATACTTTACATTGTACTGACTTTGTGGTTCATATACTTTGAAGATAAGTTAATACCCCTGTAGAAAAAAAACGGTGTCAAAAACAGAACCATTCTTTGTGTAAATATGTCCAAAGTCCACTTTTGACTGAGTTATGTAATTTATATAGCTGCCGTGACATTATGCAAATTAGATGTGTAAATTTATTCCTATCTGAAACTTTGGATCATATTCTACATCTTTCTATTTGACAGTAAGCCATTATCTCCTGCAACTTCCAAGTTATAGCCTTGGAAATCTGAACCATTTTCTTGACAAAAAATCTTTACCACTCTTGACCACTAGGGGTTTTGGTGCCAAACAGCGCCTGGGAAATTACAGAAGGAACAAAGTTCAGGAAGGAGTTGATACAGGCTCTGGGTGGTAAGAAAGCATTACCAGATGACTGGGAAAGTACAGCAAAAGAATTGAGGGTAACGATGAGAAAGATATGTAGTGTGTCCAGTGGACAGAGGAAGGAAGACAAGGAGACTTGGTGGTGGAATGAAGAAGTACAGGAAAGTATCCAAAGGAAGAGGTTAGAAAAGAAAGCGTGGAATAGTAAGGTAAATGAAGAAAGTAGACAGGAGTATTTGGAATCTATGGTGATGGATGGGTGCATGGCAAAGAGAGGTGGCAAAGGCGAAAGATAAGCATATATTGAGTTGTATGAGAGGCTGGATGCTAAGGAAGGAGAAAAAGACTTGCATCGATTGGCTAGACAGAGATCGAACTGACAAGGATGTACAGCAGGTTAGGTTGATTAAGGACAGAAATGGTAATGTACTAACAAATGACAAGTGTGTTGAGAAGGTGGAACAAGTACTTTGAAGAGCTGATGACTAAAGAAAATGAGAGAGAGAGGAGGATGGATGAAGGAAAGATAGTGAACAAGGAAGTCCTAAGGATTAGCAAGGTGGAAGTGAGGGCAGCTTTGAAGAGGATGAAGAATGGAAGGGTGGTTGGTCCAGGTGACATACTGTACTTCTGGAGGAATGGAGATGTTTAGGAAAGATGGCAGTGGGCTTTTTAACCTGACTGTTTGACACAATCTTGGAGAGTGACAGGATGTCTGAGGAGTGGAGAAGTGTTTTGGTATCAGTTTTCAAGAACAGAGGTGATGCTCAGAGCTGTAGTGATTACAGAGGCATAAAGTTGATCAGCCACACTATAAAGATATGGGAAACAGTTGTTGAAGCCAGGTTAAGAGGAGAGGTGACAATCAGTGAGCAGCAGGACAGTTTCATGCCAAGAAAGAGTACTACAGATGCAATGTTTGCTCTGAGAGTGCTGATGGAGAAGTATAGAGAAGGTCAGAAGGAGTTGCACTGTGTCTTTGTGGATCTAGAGGAAGCATATGACAGGGTGCCAAGAGAGGAAGTGTGGTACTGTATGAGAAAGTCAGGAGTGGCAGAGAAGTATGTGAGGGTGGTGCAGGACACGTATGAGAACAGCGAGACAGTGGTGAAGTGCGCTGTAGGAGTGATGGATGGATTCAAGGTGGGGATGGGATTACATCAGGGATCGGGTCTGAGCCCCTTCTTGTTTGCCATGGTGATGGACAGGCTGACAGACGAGGTCAGGCAGGAGTCTCCGTGGACTATGATGTTTGCAGATGACATTGTGATCTGCAGTGAGAGTAAGGAGCAGGTGGAAGAGAACCTGGAGAGGTTGAGGTATGCTCTGGAGAGAAGAGGAATAAAAGTCAGTAGAAACAAGACAGAATACATGAGTGTGAATGAGAGGGAGGCAGGTGTAATTGTGAAGATGGAAGGAGTAGCAGTAGTGAAATTAGATGAGTTTAAATACCTGGGGTCAACCGTCCAAAGCAATGGAAAATGCACAAGAGAGGCGAAGACGAGAGTGCAGGCAGGGTGAAGTGGGTGAAGACAAGTGTCAGGGATGATTTGTGACAGAAAGGTAGCACCAAGAGTGAAAGGGAAGATTTACAAGACGGTAGTGAGACCTGCTATTATGTGTGGCTTGGAGACGATGGTGCTGACAAAAAGACAGGAGATGGAGCTGGAGGTGGCAGAGTTGAAGATGCTAAGATTTTCATTTGGAGTGACTCGGAGGGACAAGGTTAGAAATGAGTATATCAGAGGGACAGATGAGGTTGAATGGTTTGAAGACAAAGTAAGGCAAGGCTGAGATGGTTTGGACATGTGCAGAGGATGGACAGTGGATATATTAGACAAAGGATGTTGACGATGGAGCTGCCAGGCAGGAGAAACACCTTCAACTACATGTGTTATCTCATTTGAAGCGTTGGCCATGTTTACTTCAAGCAGGTTCCTATTAAAACAATATGCTGCATGTAAGAGAAGGAAGTGTAAAAGGTTCAATGATCTTTAAACAGTTGTGTTATTCAATTTGCAATATGGATATTTGGTAAGAAAATTCACTGTTTAACTTGCTGGTGTCAATGTCCTACCTCCTGTGAGATTCACCCGCGCAGAACACTTACCTAGGTTATAATGTGGATTTCCAATTGAGCAGTAATTGTAGTACCCTGACACTTACATACTGTATGTTTACTACTATGTGAAGACAGCAAAAAGATCTCCACTTCTGTCAGTTTTGAGCAGCATTTTATTTGGTCCCCCAGAATTCCTCCCTCAACTGGCACCAAGTAATTTTTAGTCTTCCTCGTTTGTGTTTTCCTTTTGGTGTTCAGTGAAGGGTGCTTGCATAATGCTATCTTCTGTTCTTTTCTCATTATGTGACCAGTTCACTACCACCTTGTTCTCAGCAGGACTCTTTGGGATGCACTGCGCAAGAAGTTCTTCATTTGAGACAATACTGGAATGGAAAATTCACAAGATTCCTGCAAAGTTTTTTGTACAGAAAGTTGCCAAATTGTCATGAAGGTTTGAGATCACACAGGTTTTGTATAGTCCCAGATTGATCTGATGCTGTACTGTGATTACCTCCACACTTTGCTCATTGTCTTACAGTTGCATGTCAAAATCTTTTCACCCCCCCTAAAATGGCACAATCGGTGACTAGGCCTAACCCACATCCCACAAGGCTAATAGTGGCTAGTGCCACATTAAATAGCATAAATGCTGTGATAAAAAGATTTACTGGTTGAATGACATGCCCAGCTGTATGCACAGTGGCCCAGGATAATGACTAAAACCGCATCGGTTCTTAAAAGCAGTTTAATGGTAACCTGTTTTAATTTGTGTCAAGTTTTCAAAGCAGCTGTCCAAAAATGCTAACTGGCTGGAGGCTAACTTCAGTTAGGCCAGAGTGTCCCGGTTGGCTCAACACTAGTCACGTGCCAGCGGCTGTACATATCTACATCACCAAAAACACTCAGTTTAAATTTGCCTTTTTTCAGGGGCCGGAGCTTAAGTGAAACTTAACCCTTTGATTGTGAGATTTTGCGTGCCCCTAGTGGCAGAGCGCGGCGCTGCGCCTGTCAACTAATTCCGATATCCCTGTACTCCCCAGCTATACTGACAACTTGTACTGATCGTGGCAGTTCAGAAGGTGGCAGACACGCATTGGAGGAATCATGGCTGACATGTAATACACCAAAGAAGAACTCCTTATTTCCTTTTCCTGTATTCCCTTCTTTTAGCTCAGAAAGCTAATATGGCCGCCATCCATCGTCATGCACTGTCACTTAGACGGCTTCATACACGGAAAATAGCCACGGGATACAAGTGAAATTTATGTGGGATAATCATAAGACTTTGTAGATGTGGTAGAGAGCGTAAATGACTGACAGAATGCAAAATAACAACCACGATGAATGAAAACGTACCAACCACGGTAGCGAGCGAGTCCCCTTAGCCGCCGGGAAGTGACAAATTTCTTTTTTTTTTTTTTTTACATTATACTAATTTCTTGTTCATATACTTTGAAGATAAGATGATAACGTACCCCTGTACAAAAAAGTCTCAAAAGACTGAACCATTCTTTGTGTAAATATGTCCAAAGTTCGCTTTTGACTGAGTTATGTAATTCAGTATAGCTGCCGCTGCATTATGCACATTAGATGCGTAAAATCACTCCTATCTGAAATTCTGGATCATATTTTACATCTTTCTATTGGACAGCAAGCCATTATCTCTTACCACTTTCAAGTTATAGCCTTGGAAATCTGAACTATTTTATTGACAAAAAATATTTACCACTCTGGACCACTAGGGGTTATGTTGCAATTCGGCGACAGTCACACTCAAAGCCTTAAAAGCAAAAATAAAAAACAAAAACCCAAAAAACAGACATGTGAGACATATGAGTGATTTCGCTCTTGATATGTTCTGTAAGTCATAAAAAACATGTTATAGACAGGTTAACAAGGAAAAAAAATAGATTCTTAGCAGTCACTTTAACATCTTAAAATTCCAGTGTTCCACCTGTGGAACGTTTCACATTCGCTGGAAATAGGCTGGAATGCTAAGGGCATTTAGTTTCTGGCCTTACTGGGCCTGTTGATGTCACTGTCAGCTCTATTTCATTTGATAATACAACCGATGTAGGAAAGTCTCCTGTTAACCTTAGGTTTATATTTTTTCTATTTGGATCCTGATAGATGAAAAAACTGGCCATGCCCCGTTGCCTCAGCGGTGAGTTCTAAACCCATTATTGAGGAAAAATCATTAATTTGACTGATTGTTTAGACAAAAAAAAAAGTTGAGTTGGCATGTTCACTGGATGTGAGATCTGCATGCTCTGAAAGACGTAGCTCATTGAAAATACAATCTAATTTACACATGATCCAGGTCTGTCAAACACAGCTGAGGTGTATTAAATCTAACTATGAGCATTCAACTTCACGCGAGCTGAATATGAATGAAGGATATTTTAAGTAATTGAGCATATGAGAGCCTTCTTGCTGCAACCATCTCGCATGCTGTCTTTCACATCACTGCATGTGGTAAACTCATTTCGCCCAAAGATGCAGCTGACCAGCCACCTCTACCTCCGTCACAGACTTGAGCTGCTCACCTACAGACCTTCCACATCAAAGTTAATTTCCAAACTTGTTCAAATGATCAAGCAGTGTGTGAGTGAGGTCTTGGCTCTGCTGACCCGTGTGATGAGGCTTACCGCTGTGCACAGTGGACAGTGACACCAGCATGGGTAATCAGCACAGCAGGATGTTTATGTGAGTGTGTGAGTTGGCTACCCCCCCCCCCCCCCCCCCACCACCACCACCAAATCTGACTTGACACCTTTATCACTGTTAAGCATGACAGCATTGCTTGTATGGGCCAAAGCACAAGATCAGTTTTCACCCTCACAATCAATACACCACTCAAGGATTCTGTCTAGTCCACATACTGTATGTACTAATGATCACTTGAAGTGGGCGGTGACTGCAGTTTCAGTCTGGGAGCAGGATTTTAATTAGCTACTCTAGCTGTCAATTAGTGCAGGGAGCTTTTGATTCGGCCAGACTGTCACGCAGTGAGCCTTAATTGGTCTGCGGACAAAACACAAAACTAAACATTACTTGAAGTGCTCAAGCATGAGTTATCATATGCAGAGCCGGCCCTCAACATCCATCCATCTTCCTCCGCTTAATCCTTTTCGGGTTGCGGTGGGGCTGGAGCCTATCCCAGCATCTTTGGGCGAGAGGCAGGGTACACCCTGGAAACATCGCCAGTCCATCGCAGGGCCAACACAGCGAGACAAACAATTCACTCTCACATCCATACCCAAGGGCAATTTAGAATCTCCAGTTGATACCAATTAACCTAATTTGCATGTTTTTGGTATGTGGGAGGAAACCGGAGAAATCCCGCAGTAAACCTATGCAGAGAACATGCAAACTCCATACAGATCACTATTGGTCGGGGGCTGGGATCAAACCCAGGATCCCCCGACCAAGGGTGAGTTGCTGTGCTGCCGCAGTGCTAACCACTCTTCCACCGCGCTGCCCTCGGCCCTCAACAATAAAGTCAAAACAACAACTCTGATCTACATACAACACAATCACAATATGAAGCATTACATCTTAAAACTGCAAAAATTACACTAATATGCATGCCCATGCAGTTTGCAATGGCATAATAACTCGACCACACAAACACATTGTCTGAAACTGGAGACCCAGCAGAAAAGTTTTATTATGAACCAACATTCACTGAGCCAGAAGCCAAAGAAGCTGTTTTGTCAATATGAATCATATTCGAGAAGCAACACACAGGACCGGGGCTCATGCTGTTTGCAGCCGGAGATTGAATCAGGTGGAATCGCTGCTGGTAGTAGTCACACTCTTCATGCTGTTTAATCGATCAGTTCTGTTAAAGCAGAGTTTGTCACAGCGGTCATCTGGCACATAGAGGAATAAGCAAAGCTGGACTCTCTTCTCTCTTTAGCCAACCAACATGTTTGATTTATTTTACAAATCTCAACAAGCTCCTCTCTGCAGTTTGTTTAAGACGCTGCACTGGTACAAGCATGAGAGGTGGGGTGGGGCCTCTTTAGGGAGTTCTATTTAGGCCTACCATGACACTGCAAACTCTCTGCACTAGTTGGAGTAGGTTAATTCTGTCTTCTTTTTCAATTATAGTTTTTTGTTTTCCTTATGAGCCTGAAGCTGGGGAGGGTACCACAGCTGTGGAAAACATCTTGTGTGGTACCTGTACCAAAAACTTCCCACCCCAAAGACCTGAACAGCTACAGACCGGTGGCCTTGACGTGCCACTTGATGAAGACCCTGGAGAGACTGCTCCTTGCTCACCTCCGCCCCCTGGTGGGACCAGCGATGGATTCACTCCAGTTCGCCTACCAGCATGGCATTGGGGTGGAGGATGCGGTGATCTTCCTCCTTCACCGTTCTCTGTCCCACCTGGAGAAGCCCGGGAATGTGGTGAGGATCATGTTCTTTGTCTTCTCCAGTGCTTTCAACACCATCCAACCGATGATCCTGAAGGACAAGCTGCTGCGCGCAGGGGTGGACCAGCACCTGTCATCATGGATCCTGGACTACTTCACGAACCGGCCTCAGTTTGTGAGAATCCGGGACTGTGTGTCCGACACGATCATCGGTAGCATGGGGGCCCCACAGGGAACGGTGTTGGCTCCCTTCCTGTTCACTCTTTATACTGCGGACTTCTCACACAACACAACACACTGTCATCTACAGAAGTTCTCTGATGACTCTGCGATCGTTGGCCTCATCTCTAATGGAGATGAAGCTGAGTACAGAGGGCTTATCCAGGACTTCGTGGACTGGTGCCATCAGAACTGCCTCCAGATCAACGCAAGGAAAACTAAGGAGCTGGTGGTGGACTGCCGCAGGCATGGACAACCCCTCACAGCACCAGTAAATATACAGGGAACAGACATCGAGATGGTGACATCCTACAAGTACCTGGGTGTTCATCTGAACAATAAACTAGACTGGTCACACAATACTGACGCACTCTACAAGAAGGGACAGCGCAGGCTGTTCCTACTGAGGAGACTCAGGTCTTTTGGTGTACAAGGGGCGCTGCTGAAGACATTCTATGACACGGTGGTGGCATCAGCCATCACTTTTGGAATGGTCTGCTGGGGCAGTGGCATTACCGCAGCCGATAGGAAGAGACTGAACAAACTGATCAAGAAAGCTAGCTCTGTCCTGGGGCAGCGCCTTGACCCGGTGGAGGAGATAGGAGAGAGAAGGACGGTGGCTAAACTGTCATCTCTGCTGGAGTCCGAGTTCCACCCTATGCAGGACATACTGGATGCACTGAGGAGCTCATTTAGCAGCAGACTACATCATCCCAGGTGCACAACCGAGAGGTTTCACAGGTCCTTCCTACCAACGGCTGTCAGACTGTACAACCTAAGCAGGGCTGCTCGCAGAGATAGCAAAAAGATGTAACAACCTAATAGTTTTGAATGCAAAAGATGCAATAGACTTACACAATGGTCCCCTCCGGCATACAACTATGAAAATACCGGTCGCTATGGAGGGTGAGAATATGTATGGGCACATAATCATACAATGTAGGATAACTAAGTAGATGGTTGTGCTGTTTCATCCCATCTAGCAACAATGCCTGCACTGTGTGTGTTTATATATTTACATATTTATTCCATCTAGCTACAATGCTCCGCACTGGGTGTGTTTATATTTATATATCTATATATTTATTCCATCTAGCTACAATGCTCCGCACTGTGTGTGTTTATATATTTATTCCACCTAGTTGCAATGCTCCGTACTGTGGGTGTTTATATATCTACATATTTATTCCATCTAGCTACAATGCTCCGCACTGTGTGTTTATATACTCATATGTTTATTCCATCCAGCTACAATGCTCTGCACTGTGTGTCTGTGTGTATATATATATATATATATATATATATATATATATAGTAATATGTACATATGTATATTAGCTGCTCTTGCTTTTTTTTTTTCTTGCCTTCTGATTGTTGCTCTGAGTGTTGTTATCCCTGTGCTGTTGCAATCCTGGAATTTCCCCATTGTGGGACTAATACAGGCTTATCTTATCTTATCTTATCTTATATCAGACAAGAATGAAAAGGAGATGTTTTAACTTTACCTTGACATGTTTCGACTGACATCTGCAGTCTTCCTCAGAAGCGTCTTCTGAGGAAGTTTTAAGTGTTAATAGCATTTTGAGCTGAATGGCCATTCATACTGCTATGTCTCTTTTGTACATATGATCAGTGGGCATACTTTGACAGAATAGCATACCCATATGGGAAATCGATAGATATAGCTATTGGTTTAGCCTGCTTTGTCAGAATAGCATACCTACAGTGCATCTGGAAAGTAATCACAACGCTTCACTTTTTCCACATTTTGTTATGTTACAGCCTAATTCCAAAAGGGATTAAAATCATTTCTTTTCTCAAATTCTACACAGAATACCCCATAATGACAATGTGACAAAAGTTTTGAGATTTTTGCAAATTTATTAAAAATAAAAAACTAAGCGATCACATGTACATAAGTATTCACAGTCGTTGCCATGAAGCTCAAAACTGAGCTCAGGTGCATCCTGTTTCCACTGATCATCCTTGAGATGTTTCTATAGCTTAACTGGAGTCCACCTGTGGTAAATTCAGTTGATTGGACATGATTTGGAAAGGCACACACCTGTCTATATAAGGTCCCACAGCTGACATTGCATGTCAGCACACATACCAAGCATGAAGTCAAAGGAATTGTCTGTAGACCTCCAAGGCAGGACTGTCTTGAGGCACAAATCTGGGGGAGGGTCGAGAAATATTTCTGCTGCTTTGAAGGTCCAAATGAGCACAGTGGCCTCCATTATTGCTAAATGGAAGAAGTTCAGAACCACCAGGACTCTTCCTAGAGCTGGCTGGCCGTCTGAACTGAGCAATCAGGGGAGAAATGCCTGAGTAAGGGAGGTGACCAAGAACCCGATGGTCACTCTGTCAGAGCTCCAGCATTCCTCTGTGGAGAGAGGAGAACCTTCCAGAAGGACAACCATCTCTGCAGCAATCCACCAGTCAGGCCTCTGTGGTAAAGCGGCCAGATGGAAGCCACTCCTTAGTAAAAGGCACATGGCAGCCTGCCTAAAGTTTACCAAAAGGCACCTGAAGGTTTCTCAGACCATGAGAAACAAAATTCTCTGGTCTGATGAGACAAAGATTGAACTCTTTGGTGTGAATGCCAGGCGTCATGTTTGGAGGAAACCAGGCACCACTCATAACCACGCCAATGGTGGTGGCAGCATCATGCTGTGGGGCTGTTTTTCAGTGGTAGGAACTCGGAGACTAGTCAGGATAGAGGGAAAGATGAATGCAGCAATGTACAGAGACATCCTGGATGAAAACCTGCTCCAGAGTACTCTTGACCTCAGATTGGAGTGATGCTTCATCTTTCAGTAGGACAATGACCCTAAGCACACAGCCAAGATAGCAAAGGAGTTGCTTCAGGACAACTCTGTGAATGTCCTTGAGTGGCCCAGCTAAAGCCCAGACTTGAATCCAATTGAACATCACTGGAGAGATCTGAAAATGGCTGTGCACTGACGCTTCCCATCCAACCTGATGGAGCTTGAAAGTTGCTGCAAAGAGGAATGGGAGAAACTGACCAAAGACAGGTGTGCCAAGCTTGTGGGATCATATTCAAAAAGACTTGAGGCTGTAACTGCTGCCAAAGACGCATCAACAAAGTATTGAGCAAAGGCTGTGAATACTGAGGTACGTGTGATTTCTTAGTTTTTTATTTTTAATAAATTTGCAAAAGTCTCAAAAAAAAAACTTTTTTCACATTGTCGTTATGGGGTATTGTGTGTAGAATTTTGAGGAAAAAAATGAATTTAATCCATTTTGGAATAAGGCTGTAACGTTACAAAATGTGAAAAAAGTGAAGCACTGTGAGTACTTTCTGGATGCACTGTATGCATGTCATGATGTTCCAGCAGGTACATTTAAGCTAACAGAAAAGAATACTACATTAATAAAGTGGTATGATGTTCTGATAGGTTAATTTACATTGACAGAATGGCATACCTATAGTTTAATACAGTGGTAGACCTAAACAAGACAATCATGTATTCACATACAAAAAAACGCCTTAGATGTCAATAAAATTATAGTACTGATTAAGGTTTGGGTAATGGGTAGATGTAGGTACTAAAAATGGGTTAAAGTTAGTGAAATGGTTATGGACAGGGTTAGGAAATGGTGAGGAACTAGTTTACACACTCTGCAGCTGTAGCCATCAGTAACGTTTCTTCATACCATTATTTTCCCAACCACATATACGGTGTACACCTGCAAGTAAAAATGCTCATAAAGTCCTTTTTTGCCCCATTGAAGGACATTGTCTATAATCTAGAGCAGAGATGTGTAACTGGCGGCCCACAGGCTGTATATGGCCACCACTCTCATTCAATGTGGTCTTTCCAAAATTCAATTATTTATTTATATCACGTTTGTCCGTATTTATAAATGCAACTATATAGTGTCTGCCAGCAGAGGGAGCTCTAATTGAAACCTAGGTGCCACTCTGTGTAAGTGGTCGAGCGAGAGTGAGGGAGCGGTGTACACTGGAGCCCATGTTGTAAGGTATGTGTTGCATGCCGAGATGGGAAAGAAAAGAGCTGGTGATCGGAGCAGGAGTAAAGTTTGCATTAACAGCCTGTAAACAGCAATCAATGTACAAGGTATGCTGCTTTTAAACAACAATAAATGCTCCTCAGGAGTGATGGGCAGGTGAAGCCTCAATGAAGTTCTGATGCTTTCCTTCCATTTGTGTCAAAAAAGCTTTGAGGCTTCAGTCGAACTAAGAACAGTGACATCTGGTGGCCAACTGAAGCCATATCAACATCTCAAGAGGTTGACTGAAGCACTGACACTGTTTAATCCCATGCCAGCAATAAAAGTTCAGAGAATACTGTGTGGTTGTTTTAATCTGCTGAAGTTTTTGTTCATTTATACCAGTGGTTCTTGAACTTTTTTTCATTCCCTATCTTGGGGAGGCAAATGATTACCAAGCCTGCATAGGACTTTCTCCGCTCCTCCATACCCACAATGAATCCAAGAGCAAGCTAAGCAATAACCCCCCCCCCCCCCCCGCCACCCAGAAGGTATACATGTAAAAATGGCCCTCAGGAAGTGAGGAAAAAATTTTGTGGCCCTCACTACCACCAAAGTTGCCCATCCCTGATCTCGAGTATCCCACAGACTGCTCTTCCATTTAAGCTTTTCAAAACCCAAGCAAAGTCACCAAGGGCGGCATCACTTATCACTCAAGGCAGGATACACAGTAGAATCCTGATTGTTCATCCAAATCAGAAACGTTGTTATTTGAATTGGATTTTGTAGTTTGCTACAGAGATTCAAGTATTATTCTTTTGTATTTGTACTTTAGAGGTTAAAG
Organism: Pholidichthys leucotaenia; assembly: GCA_020510985.1. Classification (NCBI taxonomy): domain Eukaryota; kingdom Metazoa; phylum Chordata; class Actinopteri; order Cichliformes; family Pholidichthyidae; genus Pholidichthys; species Pholidichthys leucotaenia. The sequence goes on along the minus strand of CM035845.1, from coordinate 249,773,408 downwards.
GGTGGGTTAATGATGAGTTATTATTTAGGTTTGTTGGGATAACAGAATCAGGGAGCAAACATCTCAGGTCAGTTTAGTTTCATTTTTGCTTTAAATAATGTATAAATGAAATCAGGACATTAAACTGATGTCAGTGAAAGCTGCACTTCACTAAGACATTGAATGAGTCTAACGTGAGAGTTTGTACTGAATCCTTTCATAAGTTCTTTAGAGGATTAGTGTGTAACTGCATTAGCAGGGAAATGCTTTGACAGTGAGACTATGTTGTGTTAGTGCATTATATGGACCTTTATTTTAACAGCAAAAGGATTAAGCAGAAGAAGATAGATGGATGGGATGGATATTTACTTCATTTAAATTGTTGAACATCTGTTTTATTGTTGGCAGATTTAATTAGTGTTGCTAACTGCATTCACTCACAAATACATTCTGGTCACATGCAAGAGAACTACATACAGTGGGGTAAAAAAGTATTTAGTCAGCCACCAATTGTGCAAGTTCTCCCACTTAAAAGATGAGAGAGGTTTCCAATTTTCATCATAGGTATACCTCAACTATGAGAGACAAAATAAGAAAAAAAACCTCCAGAAAATCACATTGAAGGATTTTTAATGAATTAATTGGTAAATTCCTCTGTAAAATAAGTATTTGGTCAATAACAAAAGTTCATCTCAATACTTTGTTATATACCCTTTGTTGGCAATGACAAAGGTCAAACGTTTTCTGTAAGTTTTCACAAGGTTTTCACACACTGTTGCTGGTATTTTGGCCCATTCCTCCATGCAGATCTCCTCTAGAGCAGTGATGTTTTGGGACTGTCGCTGGGCAACACAGACTTTCAACTTCCTCCAAAGATTTTCTATGGGGTTGAGATCTGGAGACTGGCTAGGCCACTCCAGGACCTTGAAATGCTTCTTACGAAGCCACTCCTTTGTTGCCCGGGCGGTGTGTTTGGAATCATTGTCATGCTGAAAGACCCAGACACGTTTCATCTTCAATGCCCTTGCTGGTGGAAGGAGGTTTTCACTCAAAATTTCACGATACATGGCCCCATTCATTCTTTCCTTTACATGAATCAGTCGTCCTGGTCCCTTTGCAGAAAAACAGCCCCAAAGTATGATGTTTCCACCCCCATGCTTCACAGTAGGTATGGTGTTCTTTCTCCTCCAAACACGTCAAGTTGAGTTTTTACCAAAAAGTTCTATTTTGGTTTCATCTGACCATTTGACATTCTCCCATTCCTCTTCTGGATCATCCAAATGCTCTCTAGCAAACTTCAGACGGGCCTGGACGTGTACTGGCTTAAGCAGGGGGACACGTCTGGCACTGCAGGATTTGAGTCCCTGGCGGCGTAGTGTGTTTCTGATGTAGCCTTTGTTACTTTGGTCCCAGCTCTCTGCAGGTCATTCACTAGGTCCCCCCATGTGGTTCTGGGATTTTTGCTCACCGTTCTTGTGATAATTTTGACCCCACGGGGTGAGATCTTGCGTGGAGCCCCAGATCGAGGGAGATTATCAGTGGTCTTGTATGTCTTCCATTTTCTAATAATTGCTCCCACAGTTGATTTCTTCACACCAAGCTGCTTACCTATTGCAGATTCAGTCTTTCCAGCCTGGTGCAGGTCTACAATTTTGTTTCTGGTGTCCTTTGACAGCTCTTTGGTCTTGGCCATAGTGGAGTTTGGAGTCTGACTGTTTGAGGTTGTGGACAGGTGTCTTTTATACTGATAACGAGTTCAAACAGGTGCCATTAATACAGGTAACGAGTGGAGGACAGAGGAGCCTCTTAAAGAAGAAGTTACAGGTCTGTGAGAGCCAGAAATCTTGCTTGTTTGTAGGTGACCAAATACTTATTTTCCACCATAATTTGCAAATTAATTCTTTAAAAAAATCCTTCAATGTGATTTTCTGGATTTTTTTTTTCCTCGTTTTGTCTCTCATAGTTGAGGTATACCTATGATGAAAATTGGAGACCTCTCATCTTTTAAGTGGGAGAACTTGCACAATTGGTGGTTGACTAAATACTTTTTTTTCCCCACTGTAAACTGAAAGCCGAAAAGAAATGATACCTATAAACATGTTTCAGAAAGCTATTTTGATGTACACTCTTATTTAAAAAAAAAGTTCTGACTTTAACAAGACATGTTAGCTCAGCTTTAATAGTTAATATAACTCTAGAAGAAGAAGGAAACAAAAACTGGTGACACAAAATAAACTTCAAGATTCTTTGTGTCACAGCTCTTATATTGTAACAATTACCAATGCTAGGCCAATAAACAAAGATTTCATCTTGGCTGAAAACTTCCTCTCTGACAGGTTACTAATGCGATAAATGGGCTAACAGTATATCTAACGTATGCACTATATTGCAAAGTCATAAAACTGACAGCTGCATGGACACAGAAGGCAGAAACCATCCTTTAATTATAACTTCTGTATAAAAGATGGCAACTCTTGAGCTGGCAGAAAATGTCTCTAAACTGTCACCACCAATCCACAATTTCTCTTTGGAAGCTTGCTGTCTTTCTCCCTCATTTCATGTGCTCTCGCTCTGTCTCTCTCATAAATAAATAAAATGCCTTGCAATGCTGCAAAAATGCCCCGAGTCACTGCTCTGCCTCCGCCCTCCTGCTTTTAAACTTCAACATAAGCCTGCTTTAGTGCCATTAAAATAACTTGTCATGACAGTGTAGCCTGGGAGCAGTGCAATCAATTTCCATTACATCAAGGCCCAACTGGGCATCACCACTGAACTAAGTGCTGGTAAGCAATCTCCCTGACCAAGGGTGGTTTGTGTGGCGACACGTATGTGCAGTTTTAAGGGTGTGTTAAAGAGCAGGAAAAGGGCACTAGTAGCAGATTTACTTGATTTTAAAGTACCTTGTGCTTTAAAGTCTGTAGAGGGTCTAAAACAAAAATCTGTCACCATAGAAACCTTCCATTGCTGTCACGTACAGACGTGGACAAAATTGTTGGTACCCCTCTGTTAATGAAAGAAAAACCCACAATGGTCACAGAAATAACTTGAATCTGACAAAAGTGGTAATAAATAAAAATTCTATGAAAATTAACCAATGGAAATCAGACAATGCTTTTGAATTGTGGTTCAACAGAATTATTTTAAAAAACAAACTCATGAAACAGGCCTGGACAAAAATGATGGTACCCTTAACTTAATATTTTGTTGCACAACCTTTTGAGGCAATCACTGCAATCAAATGATTTCTGTAACTGTCAATGAGACTTCTGCACCTCTCAGCAGGTATTTTGGCCCACTCCTCATGAGCAAACTGCTCCAGTTGCCTCAGGTTTGAAGGGTGCCTTCTCCAGACGGCATGTTTCAGCTCCTTCCACAGATCTTCAATAGGATTTAGATCAGGGCTCATAGAAGGCCACTTTAGAATAGTCCAATGTTTCGCTCTTAGCCATTCTTGGGTGTTTGTAGCTGTGTGTTTTTGGTCATTATCCTGTTGCAAGACCCATGACCTGCGACTGAGACCAAGCTGTCTGACACTGGGCAGCACATTTCTCTCTAGAATACCTTGCTAGTCTTGAGATTTCATTGTACCCTGCACAGATTCAAGACACCCTGTGCGAGATGCAGCAAAGCAGCCCCACAACATAACAGAACCTCCTCCATGTTTCACAGTAGGGACAGTGTTCTTTTCTTGGTATGCTTCATTTTTGCATCTGAACATAGAGCTGATGTGCCTTGCCAGAAAGTTCCAGTTTTGTCTCGTCTGTCCATAGGACATTCTCCCAGAAGCTTTGTGGCTTGTCAACATGCAGTTTGGCAAATTCCAGTCTGGCTTTTTTATGATTTGTTTTCAACAGTGGTGTCCTCCTTGGTCGTCTCCCATGAAGTCCACTTTGGCTCAAACAATGACGGATGGTGCGGTCTGACACTGATGTACCTTGACCTTGGAGTTCACCTTGAATGTGTTTAGAGGTTTTTCTGGGCTCTTTTGTTACCATTCGTATTATCCGTCTCCTCCTGCGGCCACGTCCAGGGAGGTTGGCTACAGTCCCGTGGATCTTAAATTTCTGAATAATATGTGCAACTGTAGTCACAGGAACATCAAGCTGCTTGGAGATGGTCTTATAGCCTTTACGTTTAACATGCTTGTATATAATTTTCTTTCTAATCTCCTGAGACAACTCTCTCCTTTGCTTCCTCTGGTCCGTGTTTAGTGTGGTACACACCATGTCAACAAACAGCACAGTGACTACTTGTCACCCTTTAAATAGGCCAACTGACTGATTACAAGTTTGTAGACACCTGTGATGTTAATTAGAGGACACATCTTGGTTGAACATGTCCCTATGGTCACAATATTTTCAATCTTTTCTAGGGGTACCATCATTTTTATCCAGGCCTGTTTCATGAGTTTGTTTTTTAAAATAATTCTGTTGAACCACAATTCAAAAGCATTGTCTGATTTTCATTGGTTAATTTTCATAGAATTTTTATTTATTACCACTTTTGTCAGATTCAAGTTATTTCTGTGACCATTGTGGGTTTTTCTTTCATTAACAGAGGGATACCAACAATTTTGTCCACGTCCGTATTAGAAGCAGGAAAACAAGCCAAAAAAATTCTATCATAACAGCATGCAATATTACCAAGAGCTGAACAACTGTGTCTCGACTCAGCAGCAAGTCCCTCCCTGAGGTGATTTAGAATGCACCTTTTGTAAAAGACCAATCTGGAACTAATTAACATTGTAGTAATTTATGCTACAAAATTGATTTTTGCTCACTATAAATTATGCAAAAGTCCCATCCAACATCCCTTTCCAGCATCTTATCTCTGTGCTGGAGTGAGTGGATTGACACGGGACTGAAGTGCCCTTGATGGGTCATTCCTACAAATTGTCAGGCATGGTGGAGGCAAAAAAAAAGGAGCGAGGGAGAGACTAACAATGTATGGCCTTGTGAAGAGCCACAAATCTAAAAATCAACTTAACCCAAGGAAGGGTGAGGGAAATAATGTTTTTCCTGAAGCATCGCAATGTGGACGTGAACAATTCTGTCACGTTACAAATGTCATGCACAAAAAACATGCACAAATTTCAAAATTTCAGTTCTTAAATAACAATTAATATGGAATTAATTTTGACAGAACAAAAAAAGCAGAACTCGGTGACTGAGCATCCCTTAATGCCCTGCCTGAGCTTTGCCTTGCCTTGTTCCCAGGAGTTCACGTTGGAAGCCAGAGGAGCCTCCAGCAGCCAGGGTGGATGCTCTCAATGACCGTGGGGAAATCGAGCATATGTGCTGAAGACGGGTATGACTGGCTGAATGAACACTAACTACTAACTTGGCTTATTGGCTATTTTTTGCCTGGGTGTACTCAGACTTGCACAAATATGCTGCTACAGGTGCTCTTTTCATGTTGTTTTTTAAAAATGGAATATTTGTTGACAAATGTAGCATTCCATGTGGCCTGCCATATTTCTCTTCCTTTAGTTTTGAGATACTGGAATTAAATTCATGGGTCACTGCAAATACTTTGCTTTAAAAGTACCAAGTTGTCACATTTATGAGCCAAAAGTAACAAAATTAAATCAATAAACAGACCATTTATGAGGGTGACAGATAAAATAAACCCATGAACAGACTAAAGCACAGGACCTATGAAATAATTAAACACCGTATATAGTGAAAAAAGTGTGTCTAAATGAACTAAACAACAATTTATATTATAATTATATGTTTAATCAATTATTTATTCATTTCTAATTTTCAGTAATTCATGACACATGTATTTAATTAATTGGTAATCACTCAATAATAATAATAATAGCACATTGTATTTGCATAGTGACAAGACACTTTACATGAGAAGAAAAATCACACAATTAAAATTAAAGATTAAAAGAAAGTCTGAACAGGTGGGTTTTGAGTAATGATTTGAAGGAGTTTACGTCTGTGTGTGGTTTTGTGTGTGTGTGTGTGTGTGTGTTAAAAGCTTTTCAGCTCATCAGGTCAAAATCACGTGGAACTAAAGGCTTGTATCATTGTATCGCCATATTTTCTCAACTTTTAATTTGCCAGAATTTTGAGATAAGGCTTTGTTTTCAAAACAAAACACAAATTTAACTCACCATTATACCCTCAATGGAGCTGCGAAAAAGGTATTGTAATGACTAGGCTGAGCCAGTAGAGGTTGCACTGAGGCAGCTGCACCTTGGTGCTTTCATTAATGTTGTATTTATTTATTTCATTCTGTCACTTCTGGCCCTCAAAAGTCACACAGTGGGAGAAAAAAAAAATCATGAATTTAAAAAAAAAAAGCTGCATTCAGAATGGTTTTAGAATCGGAGCCCCCTGAATGGTATTCAAATCGAATTGTAAGGTGCTTAAAGATTCCCACCTCTAGTGCAGATATGTACACGTTTTATCAGTTAAAACAGGTGGATGCATTTAAAGGCTTCCAAAAGGAAATCCTTACCAAGAACTTTGATTTTCAACATCTCCCACTATGATCCCTTGCTCAACACTATGTCGGTGCTGAATGACATTAACACTCATTTAGTGCTGAATCTCGCATCTCAAAAGCTAAAGCACTAAGTGAGTGCTAATTACTGGAGTGAAGGCATTAATTATGTAACACATCATCTTAATTAGCTATCCCAGATGCATGGTGTATCAGAGGAGCATTTGTAAGCACAGTTAGCTTAATTGATAGATATTGACAAGATGTATGACAGGAACATGCAACAAAGGTGACAATCTGTTTGAGATCCTAACTCAGTTGATAGATGACTGGACATCTTTGTATGTTATTCATTTCAATTTGTTTATTTACATTCGGAATGTATAAAAACTGTCTTTAGTACAGTTTATGCAATCAGAAAAAAAGAGTGGTCATCAAAAAGCATCATTATGGCTATCAAATCATAAGGAACTCCCATTGTTTCTATTTAGAGCAGTGTTTCCTCTGGTAAAATTTCTGGGTGGTGGCCCACTTCGGCAGAAAAATTACCGCCACGCTTATGAGGAGATATGAATTTAAGAAAAATATATGAAGCAATGACTTTCCGCAAGTGCGCACACAAACAACACACATGGCCATCATCCACGCAGAGTTTAGAAGCGCCCCGCCCACGCGAGCTTTCCATTAGTCACCAGACAGAGTGTCTCGCTAGAGTGGCTGTCTGACAGAAACATGAGTTTATTAAAGCACTTTAAACGTGGGAAAAAAAAATCAAAAGAAGTATACAGCTCTGGCGTTTATTATGGTTTTAACCCACTGGAAACGGGAGCAGTAATGGAAGAGTCGCTCATCTAAGAGGTGTGGTGAGAATTCATTTGCAGCCAGCTTCCTATGAAGGGAAAGGCAAGGGGGACTACTGACTTGGTGAGGATATTTCACCAGCCACTACAATATTAAGTTATGTTCCCTATTATGTACCTGGCAAGTTAAGATGACTGAAATTCATGAAGTCAACGACTTTAATCCATCAGCAGCCTTCAGACAAACTAAATGTGCCAACATTTGGTTTTCAAAATAAGGGAGGTTTTTCCTGCTGTCGGATTGGTGAGATTTCTAAAAAAAAAATATATATATAAATACATAGAAATATTATAACAGAAATAACTGCATCCTTGGTCATTTAAGTTAATTTATTTCATTAAATACAATTTTTTTTCTTTGTAATCAGAGTTAAATTATTGTTCTGTTCTGACTGCAAAGTTATGGTCAAAAATGTAAATTGTTATAAGGAAAAAGTTATAATAAATTACCACAGTTTCAAATTTATTTTAAAAAAAAACAACTAATTTTATTTACAAAAAAAAGAAAAAAATACGCCATAAAATAATCCACAAATTTATAATAAAGTTTCAAATGTACAAGAAAAGTTAATTTTACAAGAGGAAATTACAAATATGAGGAAAATGGTTTTAAATTTAAATAAATTTACAGAGGAAATTAGAAAACTATTAGAAAATTGTTATAAATTTTTGAGAAAAACCTCAAACCTTCAAGACTGAAATCATTACTCAAGTTTTTAAGTGGGTGCTCTTTGTACCCTTAACTTAACTAGAAATTTTGGGTTGTCTGCTTTTAATTATTAATTTCAAAGCACTGCTTTTACATGACTAGAATTTCTGGTCACTATACCCACTTGATCATATAATTTAAGTATGCATGAGTACATTACTATTATGAATGTTTTTTTCCCCTTCCCTACTCTCTCTATGGAAAAAAGAAACACTAGAATAAAAATACAAAAAAAACCCAAAACATATTTTTGTCATTTATGTAAACCATGGCAAAAAAATCCTGCAAGACAAAACATGACACTTGATATTTTTTAACCTGTTTGTATACCACCACAGACAGAGAGAGAACCTGAATTAGACAGAGCTCAGAAAGGGCAAGATGAGACAGAAGAGAGGAGCCATGGAGAGGAAAGTGTTCAGGCAGAGGGTCCAGGAGAGGTGAGAGGAAGGAGAGAAGGATGACACCACTAAAAAGTCTAAACACAGGATGTCTGGGTGGGACCCCAACTGGCCCAATATTCCAGTATTCAAGCCTTGGTTGTACAATACTTCAAATGGCAAGTTCCATATGCAAAGTTACTGTACAAAATTTCAAAAAAGAAATAAACGGTATAAAATTAACATATTCCGGTAACAATCGAGTCATATGTTTACTCCCCCCCCAAAAAAATATGTTGCCACCGTGCCAAGGTCTTTCAGCCAGAGGAAACACTGTAGAGCCTAAACACTTCTGAAGGTGTTATGCAGGGGGATTTAAAAAAAAAAAAAGTCAAACACCAATATTTTGTTGGACCTTCTTTAGCTATCATCACTGCACTCATTATTTTGATACGCTAATTGACTACATTTCAGTAAATATTTTTATATTATATACAGTATATTATATTAGTATGGCCTTGGAATATATTATAAACACACCCACCTTCACATTCTTTTGTTGTCTGGTCAAAACAAAAGAACAAAAGGTGGGATCCTTGGCCAACCAATTGGTGGTTGGCCAAGGATCCCACCTTGGCCAACCACCCCTCCCTTTCACCACCATTAACAAGGATTCACCCTTTGAGACACCAGTGGATCCTGAAACTTTAGAATAAACCCTTTTCTTTCCTTCAGATGACCCACACTGACATACAGCATATTGGCAGCTCGTTGGCACAGTGGTTAGCACTGTGGCAGCACAGTAAGAAAGTCACGGGTTTGATCCCACCCCCATGACCATCGGTAACCCTTCTGTGTGGAGTTTGCATGTTCTCCCCGTGTCTGCGTGGGTTTACCCCGGGTACTCTGGTTTCCTCCCACAGGCCAAAAACATGCAAGTTAGATTAATTGGAGACTCTAAAGTGGCCCTAGATGTGAATGGTGAAGGGATTGGCGCAGCACTGTGGCTGCCTCATCCATCCAATTTTTCTGCAAGATCTTCTACTTACAAGGTGGATGGGACTGCTGTCAAACGTCTTCTCCATTACATCCTTATAATAATGCATTGGACATTTTTCTAACCCAATTCTTGAAGCAGGCCAATCATTTGACCCTTAGAAAACCAAGTTAACATCATTCCAAAACCACAGGATATGTCTTCAACATGGTTTTTTTATAGGTAGAATATGCAGCATTTTCTACTTTGAAATATTCCAGATACACCTACAAATATAAATATAGTATAAGATAATAGCTACAAACATAATTACAGTGTAAAGAAACATCTCTTCTGCTGTCATGCAAAATAGAGCTATGAATTCATTTATGATGTTTGCTGGGCTAATAAAGTATAAATACCCCTCTACACTAGAAAGGTCAGTATAAGTAAGTCTTGAGCTCAGAGTCAAAAATCCTGTGGTGTTAATTTCTAGAGTAGGGCAGAACATATAATGATAACAGTTAACTACCGGTTCACTTGGAGCAGACAAACTTGAAGTCATCATAGGTCATCAGTTAAAAAAAATAAAAAATAAAAAATCAAATTTGCTTTGGCCTAGAGGATGAAGCTTCATTACTGCATTAGTTAAGATTAACAAATATGCTGAAGCTCAAACAACAACTGCAAAAATTATCCAAGAGAAGCTTCTTGCCTATTTGCCCAGTTAAATGCTCCATAACATAGCTTTGCATATAGGAACTCACACACCAGCTGCTAAATTTGCACACTGCTCACCTGTACAGCAGATACAGTATCACCCGTCTGATGTCCATATCATCTCTGCTGCTACTTCAAGTTCTGGTACTACCGTTACAGAAATTAGCACTGGGTACCAATTTGTAATTATACACTGCTCATTGCTCAATGCTCATTTGCACACTGTACATAGTGTTATTAGTACTCATTAATTTTAGTATTTCGTATTAAGGTGTGCTTAAGGAGTCCTAACTGCCTAACTGTGTGCTGGTGTGTGTGTTATTAGCACCCATTATTATTAGGATTGAGTTACTGTAAGTTACTGTGTCATGACATAGAATTGTTGTTAGTGTGTCATGCATGACCTTAGAATTGTTGTTTTTGTACCTACTACCTTGGTATTCGTTCTGAGAGCAACATAAGAATTTTATTGCTCAGGAAATCTAGCATTTCTTATCTGTGCACATGATAAAGCCTTTGAATCTTGAATCTTAAATCGGGTGGTGACTTTATTTCTTTTTGGCAAAGCAGTATTTTTTTAAAAGAACCCAATCAACAGCAGCACAGGCATAGATCACGTGACCTTTTTGTATGTTTGCTCCATCTGCTCAAACCAGCATCACATCTGTTGCTTGTTTTCACTAGCTTCATATAGAGACGCAGACAGAGATTTCCTGAATTATATATAGAGCGATGATTTAGAAGAAAATATAGATATATATGAGTAACACAGACACACAGAGATTTCTTGAATTATACAGTATATAGAATGATATGGTGGAAAACGGTCAAGATACAGACGTGGACAAAATTGAATTGTGGTTCAACAGAATTATTTTAAAAAACAAACTCATGAAACAGGCCTGGATAAAAATGATGGTACCCCTAGAAAAGATTGAAAATAATGTGACCATAGGGACATGTTCAACCAAGATGTGTCCTCTAATTAACATCACAGGTGTCTACAAACTTGTAATCAGTCAGTCGGCCTATTTAAAGGGTGGCAAGTAGTCACTGTGCTGTTTGGTGACATGGTGTGTACCACACTAAACATGGACCAGAGGACGCAAAGGAGAGAGTTGTCTCAGGAGATTAGAAAGAAAATTATAGACAAGCATGTTAAAGGTAAAGGCTATAAGACCATCTCCAAGCAGCTTGATGTTCCTGTGACTACAGTTGCACATATTATTCAAAAATTTAAGATCCACGGGACTGTGGCCAACCTCCCTGGACGTGGCCGCAGGAGGAGACGGATAATACGAATGGCAACAAAAGAGCCCAGAAAAACCTCTAAACACATTCAAGGTGAACTCCAAGGTCAAGGTACATCAGTGTCAGATCGCACCATCCGTCGTTGTTTGAGCCAAAGTGGACTTCATGGTAGATGACCAAGGAGGACACCACTGTTGAAAAAAAATCATAAAAAAGCCAGACTGGAATTTGCCAAACTGCATGTTGACAAGCCACAAAGCTTCTGAGAGAATGTCCTATGGACAGACGAGACAAAACTGGAACTTTCTGGCAAGGCACATCAGCTCTATGTTCACAGACGCAAAAATGAAGCATACCAAGAAAAGAACACTGTCCCTACTGTGAAACATTGAGGAGGTTCTGTTATGTTGTGGGGCTGCTTTGCTGCATCTGGCACAGGGTGTCTTGAATCTGTGCTGGGTACAATGAAATCTCAAGACTAGCAAGGTATTCTAGAGAGAAATGTGCTGCCCAGTGTCAGACAGCTTGGTCTCAGTCGCAGGTCATGGGTCTTGCAACAGGATAATGACCCAAAACACACAGCTAAAAACACCCAAGAATGGCTAAGAGCGAAACATTGGACTATTCTTAAGTGGCCTTCTATGAGCCCTGATCTAAATCCTATTGAAGATCTGTGGAAGGAGCTGAAACATGCCATCTTGAGAAGGCACCCTTCAAACCTGAGACAACTGGAGCAGTTTGCTCATGAGGAGTGGGCCAAAATACCTGCTGAGAGGTGCAGAAGTCTCATTGACAGTTACAGAAATCGTTTGATTGCAGTGATTGCCTCAAAAGGTTGTGCAACAAAATATTAAGTTAAGGGTACCATCATTTTTGTCCAGGCCTGTTTCATGAGTTTGTTTTTTAAAATAATTCTGTTGAACCCCAATTCAAAAGCATTGTCTGATTTTCATTGGTTAATTTTCATAGAATTTTTATTTATTACCACTTTTGTCAGATTCAAGTTATTTCTGTGACCATTGTGGGTTTTTCTTTCATTAACAGAGGGGTACCAATAATTTTGTCCACGTCTGTATAAAGAAAAAGGCATAATTTTATCAGAAAAAGTGCACATTTATACATATATCAAGTTTTTTTGTTGTCTTTTGGCTGCTCCCTTTCGGGGTCCCCACAACGTATCATCACCTGATATCATGGTGATCCGCATGTTGATTTGGCAAGGATTTTTATGCCAGATGCCCTTCCTGATGCAACCCTGACCATTTATCCGGTCTTGGGACAGGCACAGGGAGTATACTGGCTTTTTTCACCCCCTGTGGCTGGGTAACCAACTGTCCTTCCTCTATTCTATTTTTGCTGAGCACCAAGCTAGAAGGCAGTTAGTACCATTTTTATATGGTCTTTGGTATGACCCGGCCAGGACTTGAACCCATGACCTCCCAGTTGTGGGACGGATGGTCTACCTCTACAGTGTTGGCCATTTTTATGACAAATTTATGAGTAGCTACGTCATTCTCACTTAATTGTGTTAACGTTTGTATTTGCTGTTGTACAAAAGTTTTTTTTTTCTGTATAACAGAAGTTTCTGCTTAATTTCCAAATAAATCACTGTTTAAAAGGAAATTTTTGACAAACGTGCTTTTCTTGTAGTGTTATATAGAATATGTATCATTGCAGTAAACTATGGAAAAAAACATCTGTTTTCAAAGTTGTAATTCCTCCCAAAATGTTTAGCGCAAAAAAACCCTCTCAAAACATTGCAACTTTTATCACAACTTTTTAAAAAAAACTCCCACAAATTCAGGCTTTTCAGGCAACAATCATAAAAACATCCCATGAAAACCTGGAGGGACTGACTTCTGTAAGAATTTGAGTATTTAAAAAAAATCCACGATGTTAACATAGTTTAACTACTGTATTTTGCCACCGAACAATTTGTACTCAACAAGATCAACAAGATATCTGATATAAATTTGGACTGCAACCCATCCATCCATCCCTTTTAGTCCTGTGCCCCATGTTTGCTTTAAAAAACACTTGTGCCCAGAAAGTGCCACCTCAACGAGTAAGAGGACATTGATCAAAGTCATCTCACCTTGTGAAAAGCTGGCCAAGCCAAACAAATTCCTGGAGCTCTTTCCTGGGCAGTTTGTTCATGTGGTTTGTATCTGCCAAGATGTTGCCAAATAATGCAGGCCTCCAGTAACGTGCTGCCAATTACCTGTCACTGTGAAACACAGTCAAACAATGCAAACAGTAGATGACCTAAGGATGTAGAGGATAACAAATACGTGGCAATACAGATTTCTCCAAGCTCTGTATCCATGAATGTCTTTGTCTTTAGGATTCACAGGTGAAAGCAACTTTTTTTTTTTCATTTCTTCTGCAAATCCTCGAACTGTTTAACAGATATACACAGTGAGCTCTGCAATCACATCTCCTGTGTGCTGCTCCTTTGGTGGCACCAGCAGGTGGAAACCCACGGGGATGCTGAGTGTGCGCTTACAGTACACACAGACACACACACACACTGCTGGATTGATCAGAGCACAGCAGTGAGTTGACTGGATAGGTTGGGTAGTGATGGCAGGGGAATGCATAACAAACTGCCTGCCAAACCACGGGGGGATGGGGGGGGGTAGTTCTGGAAACAAGGGAGTTGTAGCAAGCAGCTGGACAGTGAGGAGAGTCACTGCAGTGGTGGTGGTGGTGGTGGTGGGGGGGGGTTTCCATGCTAAAAAGGCAAGAATCCAAATGTGGATGCAAAGGGACAGTTCAGTCCATAACCAAAGTGGGGTTTTTTTGTTGCAAGGATGCATTAACCCTCAACAAGAGAATTATCGTTGTGACAGCGTGGAAAGATGTACTCACTAGGGCTTAAACAATTACTAGAATAATTTGAGCCAATCAATTACAAAAAATCCTCAATTCAAAATTTATGATTCAAGGCTTCGTTTAACATAGTACTTCCAGTCTATATGACCTTCTCGCAGTCACGCTATATGAACATGACGCAGGTTTGTTAAATGGTGCAATATCATGGGTTCAGCGGAGCAGGGAGAAAAGCGACAGAGCAATGGGAAAAAGGACAAAAGTCAGAGAAGACGACAAAAAGTATCTCAAGTCTGGGGTCAAAAAACATTGTGCAGTGTATACACTGTAAAACCAAGCTAGCATACCACAAAAGCACAACGTCGATGTTACAGCATTTCGGCAGAAAGTATCCAGCCACATCATGCATGAACAGCGGACTGAGACGAGTTATGTGATTGAGAGTTTAAATTAAGATGAAGCAAATTTAGTCAGCCACACTAATTAAGCTTATATGGCCAAAGAACATATAGCAGCTACCGCTAATAGCAGCCAGTGGGTTTTTTTTTTCCTATTTTGCGAGTCGAAGCTAATGCTACAACACTGAACTTCATGGTGTAACATAACATGAGAACTTATGTCATTAACTGTCATTTTACATCCATACAACAACATTTAAAATGCAGCTCTTCTTCCTGGTGCAAAAGGGGGGAAAAGTGCAAGAGAGGGTGATAAAGGAAAATAAGTCATTGTGTTGCATAGAGTACAGCAGGATCATGTTATCAGTTCAAGTCAAAAACTGAATTCAGATCTTTCTGGCACACAGCTATTTTAAGATAAAGATGGGAGCTGGAGACTTCCCTTAAAGAGCATTTAAAAAAACCCATATTTGAATATTATAGGTACATGAAAGACAAAAACAAGATTTTCTAGTGAACTTAGTGGTATCTCTATACATTTTTTTGTCATATAGGCCAACCTTGCTGACAGTGACTCCACCAAAGCAGAAGACTCAGTAATGCATACAGCCACCAGGGGTGCAACATCATTCTTCCAGAACTTTCTGGGCTCGCCGGACTCCAGTGCCAGGTATCTTACAACTTGAGATTTAAGAATTTGTGCCTTTGTATATTTGCACATCCTGTGTTCTTTCCTGATTGTGACCTTACAATGTCTTCTTTCTGTCTTTCAGTGATGAGCAGAATGAAGAGCAGCAGTTAAATCAAGCTGTGCAGAATGAGGTCCTTATGTACTTTGGAGAATATCCACTGTCCAAGAAGGAGAATCCATTGTCATGGTGGGAAAGAGCAGGGTATCCTACACTGTCAAAACTGGCAAAGTCATTGCTGTGTATTCTGGCAACATCTACACCATCAGAGCATCTGTTTTCTGCAGCAGTTAATGTCACTTCAAAGCGCAGATTAAGCCTTAGTTCTGAGCATGTTGATATGCTGAATTTTCCTCATGAAAACCACCACATGCTCCTGTAAACGATTTTCTCATAGAAACACAAGTTGACATAAAGAAACTCTGGTTTTGGTCTGTATAAACACGGTTAAAGTGTGATCAGATTAATAGTTTTGTTTTGATGCAGTTGACACAGATCTACACGTTATTATAAAAGTGGGGCATTGTCAAACCAGCTGTGATTTAGTATAGCAGTTTTGTTTATGCTCATTGGTGTGTGTGTGTGTGCGCGCGCGCGCGCGCGCACGCACGCACGCACACACACACACTTGCTTTTTGCTTTGCTTGCGGTTGTCCATCGAGTCCGATGATGACATCCACTTCTATCGATGAGTCCTTTGATGGCTGTGTAGTCCTATCCTGGACCCACATGTCCTGTTGCAGGTAGGGCATGTAAAAGTTGTGGTAGTGGCAGCAGGGGCTGCAGGTGCATTCCTCCTCAGTCTTCTCTCCTGTCTCCTGGCTGTTCTGTCCTCCTCCATCATACAGGTCCCCACAAGGCACTGCTGTCACCAGGTGTTCCAGTCAGCAGCAGCCTCCTCCAAAGCCTCAGGTCTGATCCTGCACTTCTTTAAGGCCATCTTTAGCTGGTCCTTGTAACGCTTCTTCTGCCCTCCAGCAGAGTGTCGACCATGGTGTAGCCGGCCATACAACACCCTGCGAGGCAGCCGGTTTGGGGGCATCCTCACCACATGTCCCAGCCAGCGTAGCTGGTGCTGGGTGATCGTTGCCTCAATACTCCTACAGCTGGTCTTAAAGAGTATCTCAGAATGAGGCACATGGTCACGCCAGGTGATTCCCAGGATGTGCTGAAGACAGCGTATATGGAACCGTTCTAGATCCCTAATATGGCGGCTGTAAGTCACCCAGGATTCACAGCTGTAGAGGAGAGTAGTGACACGGACTGCCTGGTAAAGAGAGATCTTCATTTGGAGATGGAGGTTCTTGTTCTGGAAGAAGCTGATGCCTGCCTGATCCTGTTCTGGACCTCACTGTCAATGGTGTTGTCTACAGAGAGGATGCTCCCCAGGTACTTGAAAGATGGAACAACAGACAGCTGTTCACCAGCAACAGTGAAGGTATGTGGAGTAGATGGGATATTGGTGCTCCATTGGCAAACAACCTCTGTTTTGATGGTGTTCACCGTCAGTCCCATCCTGCTGTATGCTCTCACTGCAGCAGTAAGAACAGACTGGAGATCTTGTGGGCTATGAGATACCAGAGCACAGTCATCTGCATACTGTAGCTCAATGACTCTCACCCCTTGCAGCTTGGTGGTTGCCTGGAGCCTCCTTATATTAAAAAGGTTGCCATCTAGACGAAAGTCCACTGTTACACCGCTGCTGTCCTCAATCTCCTTGTGGAGAAGCTGGGTGACACAGAGCAGGAAGATGTTAAAAAGTACTGGTGCTAATACACACCCCTGCCTAACCCCTGTACAAACGGGGAAGGAAGGAGATTCCTGTCCTCCTATAGTCACCCGAGCAGTCATACCATCATGAAATTGACGGAGGATATTGACAAACTTGCTGGGGCAGCCAAACTAAAGAAGAACTTCCCATAGGAGTTCTCTATGGACAGTGTCGAAAGCTTTGGAGAGATCGACAAAGGCCATGAACGGGTCCTGGTGTTGCTCCCGACATTTCTCCTGCAGCTGCCGAGCTGTGAAAAACACCACACACACACAGACGTGGACAAAATTGTTGGTACCCCTTTGTTAATGAAAGAAAAAACCACAATGGTCACAGAAATAACTCGAATCTGACAAAAGTGGTAATAAATAAAAATTCTAGGAAAATTAACCAATGAAAATCAGACAATGCTTTTGAATTGTGGTTCAACAGAATTATTTTAAAAAAACAAACTCATGAAACAGGCCTGGACAAAAACGATGGTACCCCTAGAAAAGATAATATGAAAATAATAATGTGACCATAGGGACATGTTCAACCAAGATGTGTCCTCTAATTAACATCACAGGTGTCTACAAACTTGCAATCAGTCAGTCGGCCTATTTAAAGGGTGACAAGTAGTCACTGTGCTGTTTGGTGACATGGTGTGTACCACACTAAACATGGACCAGAGGAAGCAAAGGAGAGAGTTGTCTCAGGAGATTAGAAAGAAAATTATAGACAAGCATGTTAAAGGTAAAGGCTATAAGACCATCTCCAAGCAGCTTGATGTTCCTGTGACTACAGTTGCACATATTATTCAGAAATTTAAGATCCACGGGACTGTAGCCAACCTCCCTGGACGTGGCCACATTAGGAGACGGATAATACGAATGGTAACAAAAGAGCCAAGAAAAACCTCTAAACACATTCATGGTGAACTCCAAGGTCAAGGTACATCAGTGTCAGATCGCACCATCCGTTGTCGTTTGAGCCAAAGTGGACTTCATGGGAGACGACCAAGGAGGACACCACTGTTGAAAACAAATCATAAAAATGCCAGACTGGAATTTGCCAAACTGCATGTTGACAAGCCACAAAGCTTCTGGGAGAATGTCCTATGGACAGACGAGACAAAGCTGGAACTTTTTGGCAAGGCACATCAGCTCTATGTTCACAGACGCAAAAATGAAGCATACCAAGAAAAGAACACTGTCCCTACTGTGAAACATGGAGGAGGTTCTGTTATGTTCTGGGGCTGCTTTGCTGCATCTCGCACAGGGTGTCTTGAATCTGTGCAGGGTACAATGAAATCTTACAGAAAAACAGTTACAGAAATCGTTTGATTGCAGTGATTGCCTCAAAAGGTGGTGCAACAAAATATTAAGTTAAGGGTACCATCATTTTTGTCTAGGCCTGTTTCATGAGTTTGTTTTGTAAAATAATTCTGTTGAACCACAATTCAAAAGCACTGTCTGATTTTCACTGGTTAATTTTCATAGAATTTTTATTTATTACCACTTTTGTCAGATTCAAGTTATTTCTGTGACCATTGTGGGTTTTTCTTTCATTAACAGAGGGGTACCAACAATTTTGTTCACTTCTGTATACATATATAGATTCAAAACAGCTGAGTTCATTCTAAAATTGAACTTTTATTTATTTTACATTTAATTTATTTAATTTACTTGTTTTATTTATTTTACTTAAGCAACTGTAAATTTTTTGTAAAAAACTTTACATGTTTGCTTTATTTTATCTGGTAATACTACATTAATACCAGGCATCTAATGGTATACACTATACTTCAACAATTTTGTTGTCACAGTTTAAAGGCAACATATAACACAGCAGCTGGAAAAGGATATGCAATAAACACTGCAATAAATGTGTACCTGTGTTATTGAGTGTTTGGTACAATTTCTACTGCTCTTTAGGAACGTTCTGCACATGTTGGGCAATGCAAGTTTCTTCAATGCAAAAAAAAAAAAGTATCCAATTACTTGATTAATCGATTGGAGTGACGATTACTTGATTAGTAAAATGATCGATAGCTGCAGCTCTAGTACTCACTGATGGTGCCCTACTCATCTGAGCTATAATATTAGCTAACTGAACACATTTTTTTTCATGGTGATAAACCAGAGGTAATAAAAAAAAGCCTACAAAAATGCTGAAATGAGTTACTGATTTCTGAATGCTTAAATGCCTGTTAAGTAATAACATTATCATTTTGGCAAAGGCACTGTGTTGCTGAGCTTATCAAATAAACGAATCACCACTTTCAGCACCAATAAATTACATAATTTTAAGGACATTTTAGACTTCAGCTGCAATCATCAGAGCTTGGCGTCAGCACCCATTCACCCATCCAGGCCACCAATAACTTGCATTTTCTGAAATGACTGGAGACCTTTCAGGGTCCAACAGAGCATCTCTGGATGCTAGACCTGCCCAGCACCCTCTGGTCATTTACTTAGCAGGCAGGCTAAGGGTGGTGTTAAGCTGTTTTTGCATTAGAGACAGCTGCTTTCAGCTTCACTTTGTAAAGTTGGGAGACGTAAATGGCATACCATGGGGAAGGAGACAAACCTGAATAACCCAAGTGAATCAAATGCCACCACAAGCACAACTGCCCCCCAAATGCTTCAAATGGCATCCAGTCCACAACACAACTGAAGGATAAAGTTCAGTGATTCAAACACAGCAGAAGTAAAGCCAAGCTCACAGCAACTGGGTCTATTTCATCACACTCTCAGTATTTTTTTTTAATACAAAGGGCTTTAACTTACTGCTTTTAATCAAAAAATTAATGGATTCATTTCAATGAAACTAAGCTGTGATATTAAAATAGCTTTCATTGATCATCCTCTCAGCACTTCTGTTAAAACTGACAAATATAACACGTCAACCAACCTACATTAAATCAGAACATGGGCCACAATGAAGAGCTCTCATTCTCAGGCATAAGTGAGACCTAATTATGCCACAAACCTAAATTAAATTTTGACATTTGGTATGGTGAGGAGAGGATCACAGTGAGTAATGAACTGAAGCCGAGCAAAAAAGCTTCCTTGTTAATAGCAATGGATCTGTGAGGGTGAAAGCTATTTGTTCCTGACCTCCAGCCTTTGCAGCCTTTAAAGAATTCAAATGTTGGTTTCAAGAATTGGAGGGAATGGATTTTCAATTAGAAATTAACACTTGACAAAGCATTCACTGTCTTCTTAGACTGGATAAACACATTGTTCTTATGAGCTAACAATTTTTTTAATTAAAATGCTCTCTGTATCATGTTCAATTATTTTTAAAAAGATTTCCAGGACTTTGTCAGATTTAATGTCATGGACAGTTTATCAATGACCCGTCGTATGCTCCGGTGGTCCATGGACTGGGACTGACCCCCTCAACCCGTCTCGGGGTTGTGCACTTTGTATGGCTCCATAACTGTCTTTTGTTTGAGATTCTGTGTGGGGTAAGAGTTATTTTGGCCTGCCTGCCCTTGGACCTCCACCACCCACCCTGGGAGGGTCATTTTGTGTTATCTGGGTTGTCTGGTATCCAACCCTTTAGAGGGGGATACTGTCAAGGTCTGGGCATGGCTGTGCTCATGTCCTTGCTTTATGTTATTTGTTTTTCTGTGACCTTTGGGACATGAGTTCAGCCATGTCCTCGCCCTCAGTTTATGATATTTTCTCTGTGTTCCCTGCCTCAGCCTTAGCTTGGCCATTGTGTTTATTTTCATTATCATTTCTCGAATTATGTTCCGTAGGATTTGTCCCTGCCCGGTTCTCAGTTGATTATTATTATGATTGTCATGGTCTTGTTTCCCCTGGTACTTTGTTTATGTTTCATGTGCATCCTCTGTCTGTGATTGTGCATCCCCACTCGTCCTGTTCTCCGCACCTGTAGCCACTTCCCTGCTGTCTCCGTTTGTCATTGATTGTTTCCCACCTGTCCTGTGTTCCATAATTACCCGTTGTCTATATATGTCCGGGTCAGTTTGTGTCCTGCATAGGTTCTTTGTATGTCATACGGCATGATCAACACATTTCATGTGCCAGCCTAGTCCTGTATCCTGCCTTGCCTGAGTCTTGTCCTAGTCCAGTCTGTTTTTGATCTAGCTTTTTATTCCAGCTTCCGAGCTGGAATAAAAGGCTCTTGTTTTAAGCCCTTGAGCTGCATCTGGGTGACCGGCTCTCAATAAAAACTGTTAAACTTACGTCCAGCGTTTGGGTCCTGTATTTCCTGCCCAGCCTGGGCAGCCACCAACTGTGACAGCTAGTGGCTTTGAATAGTCCAGAACTACAGCATGGTAAACAAATTCAAGAAAAAAATAATCTGACCTATAATCAGTTCTTCATAAGTGAAATTATGTTACATTTTGTTTCACTTTTTTTGGGGGGGGGGGGGTGATGCTAAGTAATCAGGACTAGAGCATGGCAAAGGCTCATATATGGCTTTTTTCTTACAAATCAAAGTGCATATTATAAAGCTCTTGGCATTTTGCAAAAAGTCATTTTGCATATCTAGAGAGACTCCTATATTATTCACAATGGTGAATTAAAGCTTCTGAGCTTGAAGGTGGAGCAAAGTCCTACGTATCAAACAGAATCCTAATGATGGTCAGTCAGTGGGTTAATAGAATCCAACTTAAGCATCTATCCCCTTTGCTATATTACCTTTACAGTCTGACATGCATGAACTCCCAGTCATGTGTTATTGGAGGTTACACTGTTTCCCATTTCTCATGTGACTGTATGTGGAGTATTATATACACTACATGAATATGATAGATAACAAGTTGGACCTAGATGCCAAAATAAAAACCAGGTGAGAGCAAAAGGGGCTTTTTATGCATTTCCACAGCAACCAGATGTCTGAGTGACAAACTTAATTAATCTACTGAGTACCTGCTGTGATGTGATGTTTGCCAAAAACAGCCAGCATAAGGACTTAGACCACTCCCTAAGAATTTTGTGAGGGTGTGAAGATCAAAGTGCTACACCAAGGACATGGAATAAGGAAAAGGAAACACAAATGATCCAAAAGCCAAGCTTAATCAAAAATCTGTGTGAATTTCTCTACAGATAAGTTCTACATTTACTGCACTGACATACATAGGAAGTAGGAAGCTGTTTTGCGAGTTGTTAGCTTGTTTTAATAAATAAAGTTTAGAAGATACAAAGAATTTAAGACCATCAATAGAGTAGTTGACAATCAAAAAAACACAACACACTTGTAAAATAGGAATGTGCCTTATTTTTATCCATCATGAAAATACAGTTGCAATCAAAATCATTGAACCCCCACTGCAAATTAGGTTCACTGGTAAAACGTACAAACTAGCAGCTGTTTACAATAAACAAATCAAACAAGATCAATCTGAATAGCTCAACACAACTAATGTTACAACTGGTTTCTCCAAATTCAACGCAAATGACTAGTGCAGTTTCAAAATTATTGAACCCTTCATGGCAAGGATCTTTAGTACTTAGTAGAGCACTCTTTTGCTGTTATAATCTTCTGCAAATGTGATGCATAGTCATACACCAGCTTCTGACAGCGTTCCTGAGGAACTTTAGCCCATTCCTCATGGCAAAGGCCTCCAGGTATGCTTTACATCATTGTCCTGTTGGAAGGTCCAATGGCGCCCAAGCTTCAGTTTTCTCACAGACATCATGACATTGGCTAACATGCCAACAGTGCCACAACCATGGAACCTTTGTTTTGAGTATTCCAATGGTGCATCAAGGTTTTCTTATTAAAACTGGAGGAACTGTATGATGGCTAAGATCATAATAAACTTTACACCAGCTTTACGTGTCAGCTGATAAATCTAATCACACTCTGGTTATTGCGTAGGCTGTGAATGCTGGTATTGCTGAGTCGTTTTTTTGTACTCACATAAGTTACATCTTTGTAGGGCATGCTAACACACGGATAAAGGCAGTTGTTTTAAGGCAATACATCTACAAGTACTATCTTGCAATAAAATGAGCCATTGCTTTTCCAACCCTCAAAACACAAGTAATCTATCTTATGAATAGCAAAGTAAAAAGTATTAGGAGTGGAATACTGTAGCAGGGTGAGACTGAAACACAAAGTTCATGAGGACATCCATGTTCTGTTTCAGAAGAAACCCAGTAAGAAAACAACAAGTATTTCTCAACTTGTAATTCCTGTTCTAAACTTGCAATGCACCCCTGCAATATTTTGTTGACTACATTTATAGGCGACAGCCCCCAGCTTCAGCACACACCACCAATAAACACACAAATAAAGTTTCCCATCACTCAGGAGCAGTGGTTGGGCTGTGGAAGCAAACTACAATAGCTCCTGGCTTTTCCATTCAGTCAAGTTGCTGAGCAAAATATTCAATAACAACCCAGGCGCCAAAATGGTATGGCACTACATAGCACAAAACTATTGTTCACTGTAGAGAAATGATTTTTGGATGTGCCAGACAGCAACACGTGTTCCATCAAGAATTTCTTAAAGCCTCAAAGCTTCCACAGTATCAGATCTGTCAATTCAAAATGCCCAGACTTGGGAGGTGTGAAAAATATGTTGTGAAAACCTTTAAGGCTAAGAGAAGCCTTTAATGTTAAGCGATAGATTCATGATGGCTTTCAACCTCTCAGTCATTTCAGTTATTTACGTGCTGGCGCTGCACAACACAGCTCCTTTCTTTTCCTAAATCAAACACACCTCATTACGTTCTGGTTCAAAATAAGAAAATCAGGTTAACAGCATCAGTCCCAGCTCATTAGCTACACTGACAGTCTATTTTACACACCAAAGCTGCTGCTCCTCCGTGTATCTGTTTCATCACTGCTTCTTTATTCTGTGACATCTAATCTAAGACATCAAACGACGCACCTTGCAAAGAAGTCATAAAACCCCAAATTTCACTAAAAAAATGAATTTGGCTTCCAATCAGCCAGTGAGGGAGCTGATGGTGATTTTAGCTGGGCTCATTATAATCAGATGGAATGTGACCTTTTGTACCACTGCAGAGAGGGCCTGTGGGCTGTTGATAAAGAGTGTAATGACAAGGGTTTTAATGGTGAACGGAGTTAATCTGTAGGAGGTTGATGATAATATTACAGAGAGGTTGATATTTACTTGTTCTAGATTAATAAAGAAATGTATGGAGATGAAAAAGATCTGATGCCAATATCTGAAACGTCATTAAATGTAAAAATACAAAAATGAAACAAAATAAAAGCATGCCCATTATTATTACTATTGTGATATGCAGTCAAACAGCACATTAAGACATCTGAAAGAGTAAGACACTTTGTCACTGCACTGCTGTTCAACAGAATTACAATAAAAGTCTGTTAGAGCTCCTTGGTTGCTGTGAAAAGATCAGCTCTCTCCAGCTTCATTAGGAAACACAGGCATCGGTTGACCTATATTTCCATAGGGCCCCTTTAAGCAATCAAAGATTGACCTGCTCTCTCAGGGTAGTATCTCACAGTGTGGCGAATGCTGAGGAACATGGTGATTTTTGGATTCACCAACTTTTCTGAGGAATCTTCACAAACATCGGGGTTCACCTCTGTCATAAGCAACAATTAACAACGTTCAGCGACCTTTAACAACCATTTGCAACATTGATGCAAGTGTTTGCAAGAGTGTTTGTGAAAGCAGCTGGTGAACAATGACGACTATTAACAAATCTTAGCAACAGCATTTGCAATGATTAGCAACTATTTACAACTCTTTTGCCACTGTTTGAGAACATTTGAGACCTTTGCCAGGTGAATGTCAGGTGAATCTTGGATCCAAAAAAGCAAACAGTGTGAGCAAACCCTCCCCAGCATTTATTTTCTCCTGACCACTGTGGAAGACAGATGCCCGTAGAAGATATACAGAACACACAGTATATTGAATAACAAAATATATGAGCAAAAAACACGCTATAACTCCGCCTGGATTGACTGGGTATTTACTGTAGCAACACAGGCCAAAACCTGGGGATTTTGTGGGGCAAAAGCTTCCCACCTCATCCCTGTTCACATGAGCTCCACACTGCAAAACGCAAAGACAGACCACACACACTTAGGCTAAATATAGGCTGCGCTATATTTTTTACAACTCAGCATGTAAATATAGGGAATCCTATCTTAAATCTGGAGACAGTGTTCGAGCGCTCATCGGGAGAGCTACTGTTTCTTGTGGTTCTGTTGAGATTTATTGGATTGATATTATTATTTTCAGCTTTGCTAACTTTATGTTTGTGTTTGGAATTATAATAAAAGTCTAGATCCTTAAAATTATTCCACCTGTAGATGATGCAGTCCAGAGGAGTGGTGCTGAAAGACGGCAGCTGGCACCGGGTGGTTGTGCTGTTGAGACGATAATTCTTTTTTCACGAGGGTAATTTCATTTGTTTACATTTATTTATTTTGTATACTTTATTAATCCCAGAGGAATATTCATGGAATCCACATGGATGGATGGATGGATGAGGCAGCCACGGTGCAGTGCCAATCCCTTCACCATTCACACACACATTCATACCTAGGGCCACTTTAGCGTCTCCAATTAATCTAACTTGCATGTTTTTGGCCTGTGAGGGGTTAAAACAAAGGTAAGGTTACCCAAAAATGAAAAATAATGTACATTTCAAAATGATATAAAAAGGGCTTTTTCAGGGAACAAGAAATGGGTTAAAAACTTAACACTGTTCTGCAGCAGTGGAGGTTGATCAAGCCTTGAAAGTTGGTGCTACCAGTTCCTACAGGTGTCCCAACTTTTCTTCATTACTTACAACCCCCTCTATCTGCATAAAATTAGTGTTGGAACACACTGTATAAATTTCAATTAAAACTGGAAAAATTGGGGTGTTCTAAAACTTCTGACCGGTAGTGTAAGTGTATATAAGCCTGTTCCTCACTCATGTGGTGCTGCTGCTGTGATGGCTGGAACCTCAAATACCCACACCTACTGCATGGATTGTTGGTGCTGCTGGATGGAACTAAAGTCATACTCCAACTTTACAAATTTGTGACTTTGTATCCCAGTTTTACATTTTGCACTGCTGTCTTTCACTTCCACAATCACAATATGCTTCCATGATTAATCTCCTTTACACATAAAAAACATTTTAGGTGGTTAAGTTTAAGGAAATGGTTAGGATTAGGCACTTAAAATACTTGGTTAAGACTGGGTAACAGTTAAGGTTCAGGAAAGAGACTGCCAATGGAATCCTCCACCATGTTTCTTTGTGTCATTATTTCCATAGCCACTAGAAGTCACTTAATGTGCATACAGGTCTTAATGCTTGTTGGTAAGAAAAAAATCATCATATACCTGTAAAGCAGGGACGTCCAATGATGTGCCATGGAGGGCCAAGACCCTGCAGACTTTACCTCCAACCAGTGTCTTCAACAGCAGATTCCATTGAATTTCTTCCCACTGATTGCTGATAAATGAAAACACCTGCTGAAGAGACTGGGTAGAAGAGGAAAGCTGCAGGGTCTTGGCCCTCCATGGCACATGACTGGACAACCCTGCTGTAAGGTATCCTCTGTCAGTTTCTATGAAAGTGTTCCCAGCAAGGCAAGGTAAAACCACACTGGTGTTCTATCCCCATACTATCCACCTCCAGGATGATTTCCTTCATGAAAGCCTAACATTGTTCTTAAAGTTCTGGTGTTGTGGGAATATCTAGATTATTGGTGTGGTGGATCCCTGGTGTACCCCACAGCCTTGCAGATCAGGATATAATGTGAATTCATTATTTCCTTTACAACTGAAACGGGAACTCATAATTAATTGCAAAAAATAGATAGCTTTTGATCATTTTTGCCAACAAATCATTCGTGAAATGTCTCAAGCAAGGTTATTCAAAAAGGAACTAGCGTATTTGTTTAAAAACCAAAAAAAACTTTATTTTATAGCAGTTGTTTCATAAGGATTATGGACTGGAGTTCACTCACGCAAGCTTTTGCATTTGCTGATCTAAACACCAAACAGAGGCTCTTTCCAAGAACACAATCTTCCTCAGTAAGGCGTGATGCATTTCATGTGCACTGAAGCACTGACAGCAGAGAGAAATAGGAGACAGATCAGAACAACTTGGTAGTTAGCATGAGCACTACAGCCGCCATGGCTGCATAAAAGAAGAACAGCATACAGAATCCAAAAACGTCTTCAGTATATAGTAAATCCAAAAACTCACACGAAAGCAGTTCTGCCTGAAATAAACAAGCAAGCCAAAAGTAGAATGAACACTGGCGTTGTTCACCCAAAGATAAAAAGCACTCAAAAGTTTGGAAATTACAGAGGGAGCTTTTGCCACACTGTGCTGCCTCGAGGCCCTGCTGCATCGTATAACATACAGTATAAGCCAGTTTGGGGTGAATGTGTTCATTTGCATACACTGAAAGCACTACAGCTGGTGACCTACTACTAAGGAATTGGAGTTTGCCTGCAGAAATCATCATATTTTCATCCCACAGTGCTGAATACTCCTGTTTTGTTAGATGCTGCTTGCTTCCTATAGATACTTTGTGGTTTTTGGCATCACAGCTAGTTTTAGAAAGTAATTTATAATTTACAAGTCTGTCACTGGAGAAATTACTTTATTTTCCCCCTGTGCTTTAGCATCTGGTTAGATTTCAGATTCAACAGCCATCATGTCTTGGGCCTGGCCCTAAAAGCTTATGTGTAAACATTGAGGAAATCCAGAGTGGAGTTCGGTAAAAAAATGCAAATGCCTATAGAACACTGGGCTTCATATTTGGGGACCTCCTGACCTCACTGCCATAATCAAGCTATGGCTGCAGCGCTCTGGGTAACTTAAACCATTTGTAAATAAAATAAATTTGACAGCTCTCATTTAAAAAAACAAATGACATTGTCAGAAGCTTATTCCAGCATATATTGACTGCAGGAGTGAAGCCTTTTCTTTGCTTTGTTGACTCTTAGAAGGCTTTCCATGCCTTTATTTCATCTCAGCTTCATTAGTACAACAATTTGTCTTAATGAGTGAATTGGTCTTTGATTTCCTACATTTAACTAGTCCAGAAACACTGCTTTGGCCATCTAACAAGCACACTTAAATGAGGTCATATCATCCTTATAATAGCTTCTCTACATTTCGCCTCCCATTCATTTTATAATTGGTTTTAATATTTTATTTCAGGTTTTCAAGAAACTAAAAGGGTTAGCACCTCCTTACTGCACACTCCTTCAAAATCATTAAGGTCCGCTAGTCAGACCTTTGTAGTAATAACTCATCTATGGTGAGACAACACTGAATCTCATCCACAGCACACACTTAAAACCCATTCAGAACTAACATTTATTGTTTTAAATCAGACTCAGATACTGCACTTTGTCCATATTAGTGCAGTGCACTGATTGGGACCTCTTATAATCATTTGCATGATATTACGCAGCTGACTTGCAATCAATTACAAATTAATCACATTTTTTTTTATCTGCCCTAAATGTACTGTAAAGTGACATTTTTCAAGTTTATACTACTATTCCCAACAGCTCTGAAAGGGTTTGTCAGTTTGGGGTGTCAAGACACATTTTAGTCATGTCAGTCAGTCAGTAAGTAGGTAAGTAGGTACTGTGGGTAGGTAAGTAGATAGGCAGTGTCATATCAGCACGTGGGTTATAGGCCCTCAGATATATGGCTGTATTTTGAATCAGGGACGCACACATGTATTTGTAAACTATAGGGTCTGGGTCCCTTACAGGTGCATCTCAATAAATTAGAATGTCCTCACAAAGTTGATTTACAATATTTCAGCAAATGGCGTTCACTTATATAGAGCTTTTTTACTCGTCTCCAGATGATCAAAGTGCTTTACAGTTGGTGCTATCCACCCATTCACACGCACATTCACACACTGATGGTGGTGGAGCCGCCATGCAAGGTGCTGGCCTGACCCACCAGGAGCAACTGGGGGTTCAGTGTCTTGCTCAAGGACACTGACATGCAGACTGCAGACAGAGCAGGAATCGAACCTCTAATCCTTCGATCAGTAGCCAGCCACGCTACACCTGATCCACAGCCACCCCGTAAGGAATTCATTTCAAAAAATGAAACTCATATATAGATTCTTCACACACAGAATGATATATTTCAATTCTTTATTTCTTTTAATTTTGATGACTATGGATTACAGCTAATGAAAACCCAAATTCAGTTTCTCAAAAATTTAGAATATTACATAAAATTAATTTTAAAAAAATGGATTTTTAATGGAAAAGTTGGCCGACCGAAAAGTATTTCCATGTACACACTCAATACTTGCTTGGGGCTCCTTCTGCATGAATTACTGCATCAATGCAGTATGGCATGAAGGCGATAAGCCTGTGGTACTGCTGAGGAGTTATGGAAGCCCAAGTTGCTTTGATTACAGCCTTCAGCTCATCTGCACTGTTGGGTCTGGTGTCTCATCTTCCTCTTGACAATACTCCATAGATTCTCTAAGGGGTTTAGGTCAGGAGAGTTTGCTGGCCAATCACAGTGATTGCCATGGTCATTAAACCAGGTTTTGGTACTTTTGTCAGTGTGGGCAGGAGCCAAGTCCTGCTGGAAAATGAAAGTATCATCTCCATAAAGCTTGTCAGCAGAAGGAAGCATGAAGTGCTGTAAAATTTCCTGGTAGACAGTAAAAAGCCTGAGTGTTTAAGGTTGTTTTTCTCACAGGAGAAACCACCCACTGCAGGAGACGTCCTCGGCGAATTTACATGATAAAGGATACAGTAAACAGTACTAAAGTACGATATGGGAAAGTCACATAGTAAAATGGACTTACGTCCACAAAATGATTTCCATATGATGAGGTGTATGCAACAAAAGTACAGAGATGTAAGTGTGTCACTGATGCCTGTTTGGTGTGAAATGAGATTTCCCGATGGTCATTGTTTTAGTGTAAATCAGTAACAAATTCTGAAATTAAAGAAGCAAAGTGACAAAAAACAAAATGAAAGGGTTTCAAGCAACAAAAAACAAACATGCCCAAGTAGTTGCCTGTAAAATGTCATGATACAACAATAAATAACAGAGCTCCTAGTTTCCATCTAAATAACTTATGATCAACATCATGTACACGAAGAAGAAATCACAGGAGATTGTGCGGCTATGTTTGTGTGCAAGTATGTGTGAACGTGAATATAAGAGGCTGTAAAAGGCAGTGATGAAGGAAAATCTGAACCTGAACTCTCATCAACCCCAGCCATGACAGAAATGACAGGAGCAGAACATGTCATGCTTCCACCTTAAAGCATCACCAATATAATGGGTGGCTGTGACCTCAAGTTTGCCAGAGAGCTGGAACTGCTCTGTAAGGAGCTCGGCTCCACCTCTGCCAAAACCATTCTCTGCTACCATGACTGTTGTGTAATGCTTTAATATGTCTCCTTTACATGTCTGGTGAATGAATAAATGCACTGGAGTCACTGATGTCTTTTTTGGGAGTTTATTCCTTGGCCAAGGAGGAAAAAGTCACACACCGCACAGAGGCATTGTAGTGAGGAGTTCAAAGTTCTAGCATTATATTGTGTTGTTTCTATAATTCACTGCTTTATAGAGGGGTTGCACATGACGTCAGTGGGCACATGCCATTTTGGTTTTCTGCCATTTTGGATGGCAAATAGTGTGGACCCTGTGTTGAGAATAATAATTCCACTAGCACGTACTCAGTCTGACTCGCCACGGTGTTGTTCGTTTTCCATTACGACTTAGGTGAGTGAGAACTTTACAGCAAGGCAGCTCGACACGCCCATGACATCATTTGTATGACTATGTGACAAGAAAAACACAAGATGGATATCGAGGCGATTCTGCTGCTTCCTGGCTTTTTGTTAGAGTAAAGGCAAAAAAGGAGAGCCAGAGAAGGCTACAGGCGGCGAGGCAAAACACTGGAAAAGTACTGGAGAGTTTAGGAAGCCATGGGGCAGCGGAAAACGTGAGGATACAAACTAGATCACTTATGAAGGTAAGCTAATGATCATTAATACTAGCTATCACTAATAAGTCCCCCATACTACATTGTTATCACTGCAAGTTACCGCTATTGGGTACTAAAATATGTACACTGTGTGTTAGTTAGCTCATTGTGTCATGAACTGAGCCGGCATTCTCCTGTGGGCTCGGTTCTGATCATTCTTGGTCTTATGTTGTGTTTTGATTTCTCTCTTGTGTCTTATTTCTGTGCTTGGCCGCTGCTCTGGCCAGCGATCGTTAGGCAACTGTTTGACCCACTTTCTGGTGGGCGTTGTCTAACATTCGCCAGACCGACCATGCCCTCCTCTCTCTGACAGTCAGCTGTTTGCCCCGGTAATTATCTTTCCCGCGCCTCGCCCAGATGTTCCCAATTTGTTAGGCCAGCGGTGTTTATACTTAAGCAGCTCTTTGCTAGTCAAACACCGCTGGACCACTGTACGTATGAGACGGTTGTTCTCCGCCGTCTGACTGTCACGTCCCGAAGGATCGTTTTGTGTTTTTGCTCGCTGGTGGACTCGGACGACTC
The DNA here is from genome assembly GCA_020510985.1 of Pholidichthys leucotaenia. Lineage (NCBI taxonomy): Eukaryota > Metazoa > Chordata > Actinopteri > Cichliformes > Pholidichthyidae > Pholidichthys > Pholidichthys leucotaenia. The sequence goes on along the minus strand of CM035845.1, from coordinate 249,741,895 downwards.
GGACTGTTCCTGTACGGTGAGTAAAAGCTGTCTGCGTTTCTGTTTGCAGTTGTGCTGCTATGCTTGTCTGTAGCATTTCCCTTGCGGCACAACTGCTACGTTCGGGGACTGCTGCCCAGCTCTTCTCCTGTGCCAGTCGGGCATCCTGGAGAACTCTAAGTTTACCCGAGCATTTCTGTCCTGTCTGTTTTTGTGGCCATGGTGCACAGTGGTCTGCCCGCTGCCCGCTATTTGTGGGAGCCATTTTGTGCACGACTGTCTCATCACTGTAAGTCTTTATTTTTCGAACTGTTTGACATCAAAAAAATGTGTGTTTGGTGTAACCCTGCATTTAAATCATCATTCCTTCTTCTCTTCCTCCGTGCGTTGTGAGAAGCACACGGGGAAGTTAATGACAGAATGGTCCAGCCTGTAAAAAGGATTTAGCGGGTTCACCCACACATCCCTTTTCCCTTTTTGTGTGCCATTTTTTAGACTGACCTGTTCCTGGAGTTCACCATGCCCCGCTCTCGACGAGGCAGAAGAGGAATGGCAGCGGGTTTTCCCACGATGGAGGAGGGATGGGCCGCTGAATTTATCCAGAGCTTCGTGAAGGAGGCCCACACCGTCCGGGAACCGAAGAAGAGGCTGGAGTGCCTGGAAGGAGCTGTGGAAATCCTGGAGGTGTATCCTGGGTTATGGGACTACCCCGAGTTCTCCGACCTGCTGGCTACAGTTTGTTCGCTCCAGCTCCTTACCCCGGGTTGACGTTCCCCACGGTGCTGAGACGGAGATCTGGAAACCAGCAGGCCTTCATTCTCCGTGACTCTTCGCCCGATTCTCCTCCTGCTCCAACATGGGCAGTAGCAATTAGCAAGGGACAGCGTCGTCCTGCATGGAAGCGCCGGGAGAAGCCCTCTCCTCCGTCAGCTGCCATCATCCCTCCGGCTGCTGGGAGGTCCGCTGAGGTCATCCCAGGAACGCCCACCTCCATCGTCATGGAAACAGCTCCTCCGCAAGCCCTCGAGAGGACCTATGTCACCGCTGGCACGGAGAGGGACGAGTGTCTGCCGCCTGCAGCTGTTGATATAATCAACCGGGATGACAGGCAAGTATTTTTTTCCATTCTAAATAATTCATTAACATTGAACCTTGCCTGTCTCCCAAGGGAGAGGCCCAGTATCAGCAGTCCACTGGGACCTCTCCTCCAGCTGCAACTACAAATTGTTTCCTTCCCCTCTCCATGTCTCCTCCTTTAATTCCTGAGGGCCTGCCGGTCCAAGAACTGAGCCATCAGATGATGGGAGGAGGTTGAGGCCCTGGATGATTCTGCCCAGGGGCCCGCACGAAGGTGTTTCCCTGCAGCCAGGCCGGTGGATGAGGAGTGGTCAGCTCAACCGCCGGGTTGAAGAGGAGCGCCGTGCGAGGGGGGTCCGAGGACGTGCTTCCCCGGCTGCGAGGGTCCCCCCACGCCTGCTCAACCCCTGGACTCTCCATCAGACGAGGAGTGGGCGAAGCTGCTTGCCGCAGTCAACCGCCGGGTCAAGGAGGAACACCGGGGGAGAGGAGGAGACATCCTGAAGTTCGCTGGGGAGGCCCAACGCCAGGAGAACAGGCAAGTGTTTTTTCAGTCAACTCTCCCTGTTGATGAACAATTTTGCCTGCCTCCTGGCGAGGAGACTCGGGGTGTGCAGTCCCCTGAGCGCTCCGCCCCAGCGGCACATAGTGTTCCCTCACCCGACCTCATCCAGCCTCCTTTTTGTGCCCCTACAAGTTTGCCCGCGCAGGAACCAGGTCACTCGAGGGGGGAGGGATCGGAGGTGTTGGAAGATCCTGCCCATGGGTCAGCGGAGAGGTTGCCCTCGGCCGCCACGCCAGAAGAGCCGGGGGTGTGGATGACGGAACACCAGATCACCAGGACTGCAACCACCATCACGCCTGTTGCGGGGACCACCGCAGCAGAGTATTCTCCTGGACCAGACCTCCAGCTGACGGGACCCGGACCGTCATCATCAGCAGTGTCGGAGTCCTGGACGGCGGTAGAGCTTGAGCTCAGGCAAGTTATCTCTCCTGTAGTTTATTCGTCTATGATCGCGAGATCTTGTCTGGCTTTTGGGGAGGAGAGTCGGGTGCAGCTCCCGGCCGCATCTGGGCTCCCCTCGCCGGGCTCTGCTGCTGCCGGCGACTCTAACCTTTCCTTCTCTCCCATGCCTTTCGAGCCCCTCACTAGGGTCGCCAGAGAGGAGCTGCCACCACCAGGGTTGTCTACCAACGACGATGGGAGACTGGCGGTCCCAGAGGAGGTCGACGGGGGCATGGCACCGGGCGAAACGACTGAATCAACGCACCCCAAATCGCCGGAGTCCTGGACGGCGGTGGAGCCTGAGTTCAGGCAAGTGTGTTTCACTGTGTCAATACTGCACATGTCAATGTCACACTGCCCAACTCATGGCGAGGAGGGCCCGGGGCAGCTTGTAGTAGCCCTCGGGACCGCCTCACCAGGTTCTGCCGCTGCCGGCGACCCTGACCCTGTCTCTTTTTCTCTCTCTCTGGGTTCAGAGCCTTCTGCAAGGGTCGCCGGAGAGCAGCTGACCTCGCCGGAAGCCACTGAGAATAGGGGTCCAGCGGCAGGTGGCGCGAGGAGCACCATCTCCCTCACTGGGGAGGCCACCGCGAGAGCAATGAGGCCCCTGATGGGGGTCACCGCTGGTGCAACTGTGCTCCAACAAGAGCCCATCGCGGGTGCAGCTACGTCCCAGACCAGGACCAGCACAGGTGCTGCAGAGCCTCAGCTGGAGGTCACCCCGGGTGCAACAGAGCCGGCCCAGTCGGGGTCCACCGCGGGTGCAGCTGGGCCTCAAGCCGGGGTCACTGAGGGCACTGCAGATCACCTTGAGGACGCCGTGGCCCCCTTCCCCTCCCAGTCCTACGCCATGGGGGTCCCCTCCCTTTGGTCCAGTCACCCACCAGCGAGTTTCCCGGTAGGCAGGCCACCTCCCGCCTCATCCCGCCGGCCCTGGTGGATGAACAACGCTGGCCGGCCGCCGGACGGATTGATTCCCCGGGTCTGGTGGTCCTTGTTTTCCGGCAGACCACCGGATTCTGTCCACCGGACCTTCTGCCGGGCCTGGGACTCTGGGCGGCCTCCTGAGCCCCAACGCCCGTGGACTTGGGGGGGTTAATGGTATACTCTGGGCGGGGTATTGTTTTCCCTCCTTTCCTGATCCCTGTAGCGTTTCTCTTGCGGCACAACTGCTACGCTCGGGCACTGCTGCCCAGCACTTCTCCCGTGCCAGTCGAGCGTCCTGGAGAACTCTAAGTTTACCCAAGCATTTCTGTCCTGTCTGTTTTTGCAGCCACGGTGCACAGTGGTCTGCCCGCTGCCCGCTATTTGTGTGAGCCATTTTGTGCACGACTGTCTCATCACTGTAAGTCTTTATTTTTCAAACTGTTTGATATCAGTAAGTGTGTGTTTGGTGTAACCCTGCATTTAAATCATCATTCCTCCTTCTCTTCCTCCGTGCGCTGTGAGAAGTGCACGGGGAAGTTTATGATACATTGTCTGCATACAGGAGACAATGGTGGTGTTTGTTCAAAGTGAGCTTTCCACCACTGGGATAAATAATGGCAAAGATGCATAATATCACATCATTCACCATCCTCTATCACTGTTTTCAACAATGATGATGCCGTAGTCGGGTCGATGCCACTCTGCCTCCCATCTGCTTCCGCCGTGGCTGTGAATTTGTTTCAGGTTGCTCCATCCAGCTCCCTCTGGATTTCTTTACTCAGCTACCAAGCACAGAAAAGTCTGCAAAGTCTGTCTGTAGCCATTTATCTCGTTGATTACACTCACTCACGCTTGCTGTTGGTGATTTGACTGTTCGTTGCCGTCCAAAATGGTGCAATAAACAAAAGACACGTGACCCGTGTGACGTCGGTGCAACTACTCTATAGTCCCAGTTGCTGTAACTGTTTTATTCTATAGTGCTTTGGTCAGTGTTGGCTGTTTTTAAATGTGGTTATAAATCAAGTTAACTTTATCCCATCTCTCCACTATGTTTAAATGTAAACATGAAAGCATAGCTCAGAAACTAGCCTGATCTTTGTAACAACCATGCATGTCACACGCCAATGGATGAACAAAATCTCAGCTAAAGTAAGTGCAACTTCTGCTTTATTAAGAAATATATTGATCCATCTATTTAACACCACTTAAAACCAGTGGGAACTGGATTCTACCCAACATTCATGGTCAAGAGTCAAGCTATATTAGAAAAAAAAAAAAAAACACCCACAAGCCAACTGGATGAAGGGTATATTTCTTTATAAAATATCATAACTGCTGCTTCTGCTGCCACGGCCAAATCATCAGTCATCTATTGCTACCTGTTTTAAAATGCTGAATGTCTTCACGGAAGATAGAGAGATTACTGGGATGACATTCTGAGGCTGGTGAGAAAATGATGAATGTTCATCCTTCATTGGAGTCTCCTAGAAACTCCTACAAAGTGTAATCAAGTAGCTGTTAACGACAAGCGCTGCGTCCAACCATCACACCAGAATGATTTTGGGTGATGACGGCAGATATGAAATGTAACAGCATCTCAATCCATCCCAGAGTGGTTCACATTGCTCTGTTTGTTTCAGTCTGTGTCATCTGGTGCTTGTTTGTATGCTTGCAGACATGAGCTACCACAGGGAAGCAAATGAGTCACATAGAGGAGAAGCAGGTTTGCTGCACTTTTAAATCAGCACCTCATGTTGGTCCACATCGCTGCTTTAAGATCCTTTTACATTCTCAAATTTACTACTTTAATACGACTTCTCTTGATAACATGAATCAAACAAAAAATGCAGATAATGCTGACTAATTTGAATTCAACTAAAATGTTATATGACATTATAGGCATCTCTGTCTTCAGGCACCAGTTCTGGGGTGCTCCCTCTCCTTGGTGTCTGCTGGGACGGCGTCAGTGAGAAGCAATCTGACACCTACTTTAAGTGCAGACTTAAATATTTCAACAGCCTTAAGAAAAAGTGCTGAAGTGGCTCTGTGTGAAATCTGCTACTTGGCAATTAAAGCGGCCTGGAAAGTTGCAGAGACAGTGATGGTATTGACAGCAACACTTTAGTAAAGGATTCAGGAATAAGCTTTAGAAAAGTTTAACCTGAAGCACTGAGGTTTCTATTGGTTTTTGAGGGGCAATTTGCAGTGTAAAAAAAAAAAAAAAAAAATCATGTAGAAAAAAACTCCCCAAACAGACATCGCAGAAGCAGTAGAAACAATGAGAACATTTTGGAGAATTGCTTCTGTTGAGAACTAGAAGCCCATTTCAGCATGTATTTACAGTACCTGCATTCAGGTTCTGTCCCTCCACAATACATTCCAAACAATAACATCTTCACAAGTTTGCTGTGCCGTCAAAGTACGTGCAGGAAAAGATATATATATTAAAAAAAAGTGCTGATTTCTTCTTTACCTGTGACTGATAGCTCGGTCGTCCTCCGTACCACAAAGTTCCCAAACGGAAGTTCACAAGTGTAATTCCCAATATCATCTTCCCGTACTTCCTTGATTGACAGTGTGTCCTTCCTTCTTTCAATGGTTTGCCTCCACTGCTTTGGCTTGCATTCCTTTTTTTAAAATAAATCATGGGGAAAAAGAATATTAGTACCCAAAGAATAACAGTACTTTCACACAATTACTTGTAAAATATGAAACTTTTTCACTCATATTTTGAGTGTATAAAGTCAAAAACAAGCAAATTTTGTAACTTAAATTATAGAACAGTCTTAACAAACAGGTGTCTCAAAATGATTAGAATTTATGTGAGATTTAACGTTACTTTAGTGTTTCCATTTCCTGATTCAAACACTATTTTAACAGGTGATTTATGGGGTTAGGTTTTTTTTGTTTATCATTCTGCATCCCGACTGCTGATCTGGATTACACTTCAGTATTTCGTAAATATCTTGAGGCCTCTGTCTAAGGCCAGTCTTTGCTTTTTTAAAGAAATTTTTCAATATAGGCTGTCCACGAGAATGCCAGTGTAATATTTCATCAGTGAAAAGGTATTTTGAGCTTTCCATTCAGAGTAAATTAAGACAGATTATATAGTAAACTGGCAACGTAGTAAAAATTTTGCAAGAAATACAAGGACTGTTTAAATGTTAGCCCATTCACCAGGCTAGGGAGCTTTAACTAGGTTAAAAATAGCTTTATTTGGCAACACCAATCACATAGCTAAATAACATCTACGAGGGCTGCTAATCAAAGATTTCCCCTGACACACTTCTGGTTAGTGTGAGGCTGAAACTGGACATCTATAATAATACATATGCCCTGTTGTATGATACAGCAAGCACCGGCATTGACAGTTCAAGTGTGGTCGGACATCGGTGGAAACAGCACCCATTCCCGAGCAACAACAGTGCACCATTGATGAAGACACCATATGGCAAGTGGAGGACACTATTTTGGAAGATCGCCAACAAGATGCCAAGATCAGTGTGGGGTCTGTAAAAAAAAAAAAAAAAAAAAGCACCCATAACCATTTGCACATGTGGAAGTTGTCTGCACAATGGATTCCCCGGTTGTTCATGCCTTTTTAGAAGCAGGAACAAGTCATGTGCTCCCAGGCTCTTTTGGCTACGTGCCAAGAAAATCAGGGGGAGTTTTTCAACAGACTAATCACATAGAATGAAACATGGGTCCATCACTATGATCCTGAGACTAAAACCCAGCTGAAGTAATGGAAGCATTATGACTCACCACCTCCAAAGAAGGCATGTGTCTAACCCTTAGTGGCCAAGGACATGCTCACAGTCTTTTGGCAACCAGTATGGAGTATTGATGATGGATTTCCTGGCAAACGCTACCACAATTACCGGGACTTACTATGCTTCACTGCCACAGAAACTGCAGAAGGCCATCAAAACCAAAGCAACTCTTGCAAGACAATATCCCAATTCACAACTAACATGTTGCCCAACTGGGAACACAGTCCAGCGACTATAAAATCCTTCCTCATCCAACTTACTCTCCTGACCTCACACCATCTGCCTACCCCCTCATTCCAAACATTAAGTCACTGTGCCAAGTTTCGTTTCTCTCAGTCCACTGGAAATGAGTCAGGGGAAATCTTTAATGAGGAACCCTCATACAAACTCTACACAGCAATGTGAGCGTGTCCTTAAAATGTTGTATTTCAGTACCAAGCTTAGCAAACATACTATTAGCTGCTACCTAGGCCACAGTGATGAAGTGATCCTTCCATTTCTCAGATGTGTCTGTCACCTAATCCTCTTCATGTGTCACTGCCGCATAACCTAATCCTCCTCATGCTTTTGCATATGCTCAGACGCGCTGAGCTGATGAACATTTATAAGATCTCATCACCTCGACTCGTTGTCGTGGTTCAAGTAATGTAACATTTGTACTGTGGCTTCAGCTGCACATTCAGAGCCATCATATCCCAAACCACAACCAACACTATAACTGTGGAAAGTTCCACTTGCAACAGTATTAATATATTAGCCCATTCTTAGTCTTCTAAATTTTGACTCCACTGCTGTACATTACAGTGTCTTAATAATGTTTGCATTTGAAGCACGGATTAAAAACACCTGACAAACTCAAGATTGCTCTGAATGCCAAATAAAACTGAATGTTATGCATAATATTGTCATTTGTGGTAACGTTTCTGCATCAATCTATGAAACGTTCATGTCAGCTGAAACGTGAGCAGCAGGTCTAGACATGGTGATTCACTATTAATGTCCTAGTTAGTAGAAAATGTTTGGACTCAAAAGTAAATCCTTAGGGAACTTTGTCCAATGTGTGCATATGTGCATGGGTGTAAACCTCTTCATTTCTAGAGTTACATTAATTCAAGCATAGAACTGACAGCAGCTCTATAAAAATCAGAATGACTGTGTGGCAGGTACATGGAATAAAACTAGAACTACAGCACATAGATCATGACTGATAGCTCCTGGTTCCTATCCTTCTACAGCATAATGTTTTGTAGGTGGTGCACAAGCCTGGAGACGGTATGGACTTTCAGATTTAGCCGAGTCCTCTCAGATTATGGGCCACCCGAGGCAAAGAAAACTGGGGCACTGTGGGATGGTCTTAGCAGAATTCAATCATCCCACTGACAAAGTGAAAGCCAATAACTGGAGGGTGTGGGTCCCGTAGGCATTATCTGCTTCTTTAATTCGATTTTTGAAGGGAAAAGTGATGTGGCTACCTAATCCAGCTCACATTTACATTTAATAAATTGACCCCCAAGCAGCACACAGTAGCTCTGGTGAAGTGGGACGTCAGACTCAGAAGGTCTGCTAGGTCAGTTACAGAGGGGGCCTCACAATTCTCTAGTAGTGGGGAAGTACATTTAAAAAACATAGAAGAGTAAGAACTTAATATGAAATAAGGGCAGTTAAACCAGCAACCACAAAATGATCTGTCAGATTTTTGGCCAGACTGACCTTGAGCACAACCTGGATACAGACCCACCCGAGGATCGTTGTGTGCCATTTTGGTGAGCATCAAGGCAATCATGATTTTTGTGAAATGTGAATGGGCAGACGGACAACAATGCAGTGCTTTTGGTTTTGCCTGAGTGAGCTAAAAATACATACAAGTGAGTTGGGATTGATGCATGAGGGAGATAAAGGCCATGTTCAGACTGAGGCCCAAATCTCGTTTTCTTGTCCATATCAATTTTTTTAATGATACAAAATTTGACTTTTTCCAAATCAGACCTGGGTCTGAACAGTCATGTCACAATTCATCCAACTTTTACATCACTTTAGCAACACAGTATTGCAACTTTGTGACTTTTTTCATAAAATCTGAGATACTTTCTTAACAAATTTTTTATTTTTTTCTTTTGCAGTGTATCCGGAAAATATTCACGGTGCTTCACTTTTTCCACATTTTGTTATAGTACAGCTTTATTCCAAAATGTATTAAATTCATTTTTTTCCCTCATAATTTTACACACAATACCCCATAATGACAACATGAAAACAGTTTGAGATTTTTGCAAATTTATTAAAAATAAAAATCTAAGAAATCTCATGTACATAAGTATTCACAGCCTTTACCGAAGCTCAAAATTGTGATCAGGTGCATCCTGTTTCCTTTGATCATCCTTGAGATGTTTCTACAGCTTAGTTGGAGTCCACCTGTGGTAAATTCAGTTGATTGGACATGATTTGGAAAGGCACACACCTGTCTATATAAGGTCCCACAGTTGACGGTGCATATCAGAGCACAAACCAAGCATGAAGTCAAAGGAATTGTCTGTAGACTTCTGAGACAGGGTTGTCTCGAGGCACAAATCTGGGGAAGGGTCCAGAAAATTTTCTGCTACTTTGAAGGTCCCAACGAGAACAGTAGCCTCCATCATCTGTAAATGGAAGAAGTTCAGAACCACCAGGACTCTTCCTAGATGGTCACTCTGTCAGAGCAACAACATTCCTCTGTGGAGAGAGGAGAACCTTCCAGAAGGACAACCATCTCTGTAGCAATCCACCAGTCAGGTCTGTATGGTAGAATGGCCAGAAGTAAGCCACGCCTTAGTAAAAGGCACATGGCAGTCTGCCTGGAGTTTGCCAAAAGGCACCTGAAGGACTCTCAGACCATGACAAACAAAAATCTCTGGTCTGATGAGACAAAGATTGAACTCTTTGGCCTGGATGCCAGGCGTCATGTTTGGAGGGAACCAGGCACCGCTCCTCACCAGGCCAATAGCATCCCTACAGTGAAGCATGGTGGTGGCAGCATCATGCTGTAGGGATGTTTTTCAGTGGCAGGAACTGGGAGACTACTCAGGATAGTGGGAAAGATGAATGCAGCGATGTACAGAGACATCCTGGATGAAAACCTGCTCCACAGCGCTCTTGATTGGGACAACGACCCTAAGCACATAGCTAAGATATCAAAGGAGTGGCTTCAGGACAACTCTGTGAATGTCCCCGAGTGGCTCAGCCAGAGCTCAGACTTGAATCCAATTGAACATCTGTGGAGAGATCTGATAATGGCTGTGCATCGATGCTTCCCATCCAACCTGATGGAGCTTGAGAGGAGCAGCAAAGAGGACTGGGCCAAACTGCCCAAAGATAGGTGTGCTGAGCTTGTGGCATCATATTCAAAAAGACTTGAGGCTGTAATTGCTGCCAAAGGTGCATCAACAAAGTATTGAGCAAAGGCTGTGAATACTTATGTACGTACATGTGATTTCTTAGTTTTTATTTTTAATAAATTTGTAAAAATCTCAAAAAACTTTTTTCACATCGTCATTATGGGATATTGTGTGTAGAATTTTGGGGAAAAATGAATTTAATCTATTTTGGAATAAGGCTGTAACATAAAATGTGGAAAAAGTGAAGCACTATGAATACTTTCTGGATGCACTGTAAATTTGTGCTTTTTAGAGTTAATCTTCTACCCTTTCTTTATAGATTTGCAAGTCTGTCATAAATAATTGACTTTTTTTCTCACAAATTTACAACTTTTTATTTCTAAACTATTTATTTCTGCAAACTTTGTAACTTTTTCCTTATAAATGAGCAGCACTTTTGTGACTGTTTTTTTTTTTTGTAAATTTGCATTTTTTGAGTTAAATTTGCATATTTTTCATGGCAAATTTTTAATATTCAAATGTACAACATTTGAAATAAATTTGCAGAGGGTGTCCAAATCCCTTCAGGTGGAACGAGGCCTCAGGTCCGGCACCTCAGAGCACACTTGTTATTGTTCTTCTGCTCGTGCGAGTTACTTCGGGGCCATACTCGGATCACACTGGAGTCTGATATAGGTCTCCTTTAAGCAATAATCTGAACAAAATAGGATCTGAGCAAAATCTCCAAATTGAACATTAAGAGCTGCAGTCTGCGCTACATTATGTGTGTGTGAGTCATGTTATGTGGGCTTGCTGTCTCAGATAGAGTTGCTTGTTTTCACACAAAATCACACAGTGTCCCAGTTCACCCTTTGATTCTCTTGAAATAAAATACAGGTGTTTCTATACCAAACATTAAAATGAATAAACATCAGGTCTATGTCTGTATTCGTTTTGAAAGTACAGCTTTTTAAAATGTTCATTTATGTTTAGCTTTTGGCTGAATGAGCCTTTCAAACTTCTTACATTAATAGCTCCGATGATACGCCGTAGCTTTGAAACCTTGTAACTGAGTCTAACCTTTCCTGTAGAATTGCAAAATTAAATCAAAACAGGTGTTTATTACTTTTCCTGCTCCAACACACTAAATATGGTCAAAAATTTTAATTTAACAACATTAGGCTTCTTTGGGGAGCTTGTCACTCAATCATCATTCTGGATGAAGCACTAAAAGGTTTTTTTCCCCCTGTCATTTATTATATTATCATATTTAGTCCATTTCAGCCATCTCTACCTCTGGGGTGGAAAAAAATTGGCATTGAAAGATTGCTGAGAAATCACTGGAAGCTCAGTGAGATCGTCAAGTGGTCAGGGAGTGCCCGAGTGATCAGTGAGGGGTTGCTGAGCATTTGATGAGAGACCAATGGAGCTCACTGAAAGGCCACAGCAGAGATCACAGAAAGATCACTGGCAGATGGATGAGATCATTGAGGGCTCCTTGAGAGACTGCTTCCTTTTAGTAAATGCTGAGGGATCATTTTGGACTGAGTCAAAACTTTGAGGAGACCGAGGCAACTGTGGAGCTCACTGGAAGACCATTAAGAGATCTTGGCAATCACTGAGGGATAACTGAAAGATTGTTGAGTGATTCACATTAATTTCTATTTTAATATAAATAATAATATAGCATGTTGAGCTGGAACATTTATATATCAGCATAAGGTTGTTAACAGCAGGAAGGCCATTGCATTCATTCTAATTCCACCAGACAGTAGCATCAATATAAGTGATTTTGATCATTAGAATACACGTATGTTGTATGGACATTAATACAAATCACACCAAATAAATGTTATCATTTTTAAAAATCATTAAATAAATTGCAAAGGACAGTCTGAACTTGCTGAAAACGTCACAGGAAAAATAAATTTATAAAAGCTGTGAGTTTATGTCAGTATGATTTTGAGTCTGATATGAAGCCCTAACAAACAGTCACAGACATCTGTCCTCATCGCAGCTCAAATATAAACTCTAATATAATGTTTTAATCATTTTCTGTGACATTTAATTATGATTGCGGAAATATCTCTGGAGAAATGCCTGCTGTATTACGTCTGAACACCGACATTAAAAAACAAAACACCTTTTTAGAACAATGGCGAACAGTTCACCTCATCATCGTAGCCATGGTAAACATGTAAACTTCTATTAAATACACTGGTTTGAAATTTATTTCAGAGCATTTCAGACAAGACCAAGAGCTACTGAGTGCCAGTCATAATGGCTCCTCTGGTGCAAACCAATAAAGATCTCCATTATGGCAGGAGCATTCACTCTGTCAGTCTTGAAAGATTTTATGAAGAGCATATACGCACAGCAGACACAATTAGTTATCTATTTATCTATAAGCCTTCCATTTTGTTTATTTCTATTGATGTTTGCAACAATATATTACATTTAGTTTCCATCAGTTGTTTGCAGCCATCTTGTCTCCAACGTTGCATCTTTGGCATGCACACTCTGCTCACACTGGAGGCTCAATCTCACGACTCAGGAGCGAGGTGATGTTGGCACTTTCAAAAGCCTTTAATGTCATGTTTTAAGTTTTTTTTTTAATGACTTTCTTGCTCCCCAATACTGATCTAGTCATTCTGCCTTGACTGGCCTCAATACTGATACTAAATATTGGATCGGTCCATCTCTGCTCTCAACAACCTCCAACCCTGTGTAAAGGAGGTACAAGAGCACTAGAAACCTCTCAAATATTTATGTACCTCTTTGGCCACCCAAGAAACTCGCTGTGATCTCTGAGCAATCTCTCCTCGTCTCCCAGTGATCTCTACTGGACTCTCAGTGATCTCTCAAGAATCTTTCAAAGATCTCTACAGATTGCAATGAGAACGCACAATGATCTCCCAAACATTTAGACAGAAATGGCTTATTCAAGCCTTTAGGAGATCACTGAGAGATTGGGCCAATTTTTGATCTCTCAGTGGTCACCCAACAATCTCTGTATGTGTAAAGGACCCCTTAGAAACCTTATTTACAACAGTTATAGAAGTGTTGTCAATAATAATAATAATTTTAAAAATGTGCTGTTTTCAAATTTCCTGAAAACTGTCAACATGTATGACCCCATTTGACAATATGGACATTTAAGCATCATTTCCATATATTAACCACATGGTCTTGTATGGTAAAAGATAAATCTCATAAATATTTGGTGATTTTTTTTTTTTTTTAACAATAATCCCAGAGGTTAACCTGGAAAAGTTTCTCAGACTGGAAGGGAATGTAACTGAAATGACTCATTTGTTAGTGTGTGGCGCGCTGTCTCGCTCACTCTCTACGTTTTTAAAATCTGTTAAAAATCAGTTTAAAAATCTTTCAGCTTGAGTCAGGTTTTAGTCAAATGACTGTCCAACTTCCTAGTGCCCCTGTGCCAGTTTTAAGCTGAATTAAACATTTACATATCAGCAATAACACAGAAAAAAGCTTGCAATTGACCTTGTACCACACAATTTCAGGCTCCAGTCCCGGCTGTATATAATCCTCAATGCCGGGGCAGGTGATGTCTTTGCTCTTGCTCAGTTCTGCCTTCTCAAAGAACCTCATCTTGGAGTTGTAGCAGAGGTTTGTGTCATTTTCCGCCACTGTGAGTGACATGGACACCTTCATGCAGTATGTGGAGTTCCTGCAGAGAGAAAGCAAAATCAGTCAGCGTCATAAACGAGTTGGTATCATATCTGAAATCTTTCCAGATGCTGCAGAGAAAGGCTGTCAGCAGCAGTCAGCACTGTTCAATCAAAATCTCTGCACGGCTAATTCCTTGGATTGCATGTGAATCATTAAATGCAGCAGATGGAGGTGGAACAAAACCTTCCTTTGGAGAGAAATTAATCATTTTAACAATTCATGGGGAAACCTTCCTTTTTATGTTGAATATTGAATTATCGACATCTTGATATGGACAGATTCTAGCAAAGATTCCCTCCTCAGTTGGGCTGTGAAGAGCAGTGGTGTGAAATAAGCCAACCTCTTTCAACTATCATTGTATTGCGAAAAGTGTGAGTGTGTGCAGATGCATCTGTGTGTGTGCGCGCGTGTGTATTAAAGGCTAGTGGGTGGTAAAAAGCAACGACAGCTCTGAATGTCAACAGCAACTGAAGATTGATTGATTTTTTTTGTTTTTGCGCGTAAAGCAGATACGGAGTGAGCTAGCAGAAAATTGCTTGTTACAATAGATGTACTGTAACTGCTCAGGTCATATACATAAAAAAGGGAATTTATAACGCAAGGGAGAGTGGGCGTAAAATGCAAGATTCCTTGTAATGTTTGGTGGCTCCACGCTTGCCTGGGCCCACAGATGCCGGTGAGTATTTATCCACGGTGGAATAGACGTTTCATTTTACTGCTGGGATAGCTGTATACTTGCAGTGATTTGTGTCACCTCTGGCTTTTCCATTAAAAATGAACCCATTCTAAGTAAGATCCTGTGTACTGTACATGCAAAAGCTTGTAAGGAGCCTGAGTGATCAGTAGAGGAGTAGATACAGATGCCCGGCATTAAGAGCAATCCTCTTTGTGTCATTAATGGGACACGATTTTGAGATCAGATCTGCAGCTTGAGTAATTTTTAACACAACTTGGGGATCAATAAAACTATCGATTCACCACGAGCACTGGCCTATCTGATGGAGGGGAACAGAGGCAAAGGTCCCCGATGATCAATGTATTCAATGGGAGCACCTTTTCTTTGCCCAAACTGGCTAATAAGGCTGTCACAATAGACGGGCACTTCAGCCTCACTGCAGCAAATCCCTACTGGTTAAAAGACCAAACAAATTGGCAGTGTTTAGGGAAATCTCACAGCTAATTTTTCAACTAAAGCTGGTTACACAAATTGAGCTGAACCAGCAAACAATTACAAACATGTTAAATCCTTACATAATTGTGAGGCATTAGCTGCCTCCTGGATTAGCACAAAACACACTGGTCTTCACCGCAGCGTCTGCAAACAATCCCTCGGCCCTCAAACTGACCAGTGCCATGGACTCTGCTTACAGTAAGCGTGCCATTTTCACGAAGCCGCGATGCAAATGTGACATGATGTGCAGATTATCCTAGACAACTTCTACCAGATGGACACCTGTGCAAATGAGATCCCATGGGTGCACTCTTTTTCCCTGTTAAATATTCTGTGCAGGACTGATAAACTCGCCAGCTGAGAGAGAGCGAGAGAACTGTCATCTGCTTCGCATGAGTGATCAATGATATGGGCCGACACTTTGTCCTATGATGTCTTTCCAACATTTCCCTTAAATCGTGATGTCTTCTGAGCCTGAAGACTGTCCACTTGGTGCATATACAGTAATATTCATGAAGCCTATCACGCAGAATAGGCAGCAAAATCATCCTCTTGCTGGACACCCAACAGCAAGCATCCGTGGGACTGCATACTGCAGATACAGTGATAACAAGCTAGGTGATGCTATGGCATTAATGGCTGAGAGTGCCTGTCAACTGTGACAGGCTGAAGGGGATATGCAATGTCGTGCCAGTGATAGATAGCATCCTGAATATGTCAACCCAAAGAAGTGTCAGGCTGACAGCTATGGTATATAGCTGGAGGGCAGGCAGAGGACTTGAAATGCAATATGCAGCAAATTCAGTGAAATTATGTGCAATGGTCAGTTAGGAATTAAGCAGCTGACTGGGAAGATTAAGAGTGACACGGAGAGGAAAACAACACGCACTCCTCTGACTAAGGCACACTCGCAGGATTTTAGACATACCGAATCGACAGTGCAGCTCTTCAATCAGCAATACAATAGTTTTTTATCTTACTGACTGCTTATAAATGTACCAGACCAGAAGGAGAAACCAGACTGAACATGCCCTTTAACTGAGCAACTCTTGCCTCTGATATTAAATAAGAGGTGACAGAATTGATTTGAAATTCTCTAGAGAATCTGGGGCACCTGTGGGGATATTAATGAACTGACTTAATGAATCTCTTAATTAAATGACTCCCCCTCTAATATAAATCAGATGATGAAATAATTGCCGATTACTTATTACAGCAGACTTTCAACTAACAATAATGTTCTCGAAGAACTGTCTTGTGCAACAGACATCACATGGCAAAAGGAGCAGAGGTAGATTAAAGGTGCACCTGCGACCGCGTCACTCCTCTGCAGCGAAATGAATCACAGGTGCCAAGACTTTCAGGTCTTGTATCAGGAAACTCTTAAACTGAGATGATTGATTTTTATATAGATGCTCTTAGCCACTATGATTTATTTGACAAAATAAAAATATTTGCATTGACCTGAAATGGCTTTGTAGTGAACTGACAGTGGGAAACGACTCGTAAATGCATTCTCCAAAAGAAGCATGTAAGAGTTTCACAACTATCACAAGGTTAAAAGCCCATTTTGACTTACAGCCTTTTGAGAGATGGACACACATACAACAAACTTGTCAATGTCAGCGTCAACTTTATGTATACAGTGCTTGTAAAACCAACAGGAGTTGCACCCAAGTGCTCTAAAATAAAAGACCACACAGAGCAAGAGCCAAAAGTAATACACATTATAAAATAAAAGCACTTTCAATTGGGAAACATAAGTAAATAAATTATAAAGAACAGTAGAATACCAGAAGAACACACAATCAAAACGACCAATAAAATCACGGTGATGAGTTCTCCTTCAGCCAAATGTCGATGAGATGAGGTGGGCCTTTAATAATTTTTTAAAATATTCCAAAGTGTGAGCAGATCTTACAGTCATGTGAAAAAATTAGGACACCCTGTATATGCCTGTGTGTGTGCTGTTTTTTTTTAACATATTTGGACATATGGTTATTTAATATCAATGTTAAAAATACTGGGAGATTCATGTAGTACAACTAAACAATTAAAAATGAATTAAAGACTTTTTTCACGTTTTCTGTAAAATGTAATTCTAAACAAATAATGAGGAATAAATTAGGACACCCCCATCTTTTTTAGGACACTGACACATTAATTCCCCCTTAAAATGGCTAAAATAAATGTTAAAAAATGCAAATAAAAACAAAAACAAGGTTAGACATAGATATGTGAACATTTCTTAATAAAGAACTGAATATTTAAACGGGTGTCAAAATTTTTTCATATGACTATTGAAAAGCAAAGTTGTTCCAAATCTTAGCTGCACCTAGGGCTGGGTGATATACCGGTTAATCCACTATACCCGTGATGCTGAGGAGAAGCTGGAAACGTGCATGGAAATATCTGACTGGGGCATGCTTAAAGGAGCCACGCATGATCTTAAAGATGATCTTAAAGGACCACGCATGATGGCCACCGATCGGCGGAGGTGATCGGTGGATTAGAGCTGCGCCGGCGGAGTGCGACATAACTGACGGGGACGGGGCCCAGCGGAGGAGCCGCCTAGCCAGACGGCGACGAGTGGCTGTGATCGGTGGATTCCGGCTGCGCCGGCGATGCACGACATAACTGGCCAGGTAGACGGAGGCAGGCGCCGGCGATAGACGGCGGTGATCTGCGGAGCTGAGCAGCGTCACTCGGCGGAGAAGCTGCGCAGGAGCGGCGGGTCCAGTAGCGAACGAGCTAGTTGAGGCCTAGCCGGATTCTCTGCTTATTTCTATCCACAGGTCAGTAAAATGCCACCCAAAAAAGAGGAAATGGAAGAAATTAAAAAAAACTCTGAACTTTGTGTTAGAAGAATTGGCCAAAGTGACTAGCCAGCAGGACAAAATATTAGACCTAATACAGGAGGTACAAGCCCTACATTCAATAATAAAAGAAAAAGACAAAAAAATTATGGACCTGGAGCAACACGGGCGTCTTTTGGAGCAACGCGTCGAGGATCTTGAACAAGGTTCTCGCATTGATGACCTAGTTATAAGTGGACTAGACATCAGATATCAGTCGTACGCCCATGCCGCTACAGGACTGAGTGGTGAACATGCTTCCATAAGTGAATCAATGTCCTTAGAAAACCAAGTGCTTCAGTTCCTTAATGATAAAGACATTAAGGTAGAAGCCAATGCGATCTCAGCCTGTTATGCTTTACCGAAGAAAGATAACAAAACAAAGAAATCAATTGTGATGCGCTTTGTGAACAGGAGGGTGAAAAATGACATACTGAGGCAGGCCAAAAAACTAAAGGAAACTCAAGTTTACCTAAATGAACACCTGACAAAAAAAAACGCTGAATTAGCACGGCAGGCACGGATGCTAAAGAAACATAATAAGATACAGACAACCTGGACAAGAAATTGTAGAATTTGGATTAAACTAAATGGATCACCTGAGCAAGCAAAAAGTATAATGATCAGAGATGCTACTGACTTAGATAAATACAGATGAACACTGACTATGAAACACAGAGTGAGGAAACTCCATCCATCCATCCATCCATCCATCTTCTACCGCTTTTCCGGAGGTCCGGGTCGCGGAGGCAGCAGTTCAAGCAGAGAAGCCCAGACTTCCCTCTCCCCAGCCACCTGCTCCAGCTCTTCAGAGGGGATACCAAGGCGTTCCCAGACTAGCTGGGAGACATAGTCTCTCCACCGAGTCCTGGGTCTGCCCCGGGGTCTCCTCCCAGTGGGACGTGCCTGAAACACCTCAAGTGGGAGGCGTCCAGGAGGCATCCTAATCAGATGCCCATACCACCTCAACTGACTCCTTTCAATGTGGAGGAGCAGCGGTTCTACTCTGAGCCTCTCCCGGATGACTGAGCTCCTCACCCTATCTCTGAGGGTGAGTCCAGCAATCCTACGGAGAAAGCTCATTTCAGCCGCTTGTATCCGCGATCTCGTTCTTTCGGTCATTACCCAAAGCTTGTGACCATAGGTGAGAGTAGGAACGTAGATTGACTGGTAAATCGACAGCTTTGCCTTAGAACTAAGCTCCCTCTTCACCACAACAGACCGGTACAACGTCCGCATCACTGCAGATGCTGCTCCAATCCGTCTGTCGATCTCTCGCTCCATTTTCCCCTCACTCGTGAACAAGACCCCAAGATACTTAAACTCCTCCACTTGGGGCAGGAGCCTGTCCCCAACCCGGAGAGGACAATCCACCTTTTTCCGGCTGAGGACCATGGACTCGGACTTGGAGGTGCTGATTCTCATCCCAGCCGCTTCACACTCAGCGGCAAACCGTCCCAGCAAGAGCTGTAGGTCATTGCTGGATGAAGCCAACAGGACAACATCATCTGCAAACAACAGAGATGAGATCCTGTGGTCACCAAGCATGACACCCTCCATTCCCTGGCTGCGCCTAGAAATCCTGTCCATAAAAATTATGAACAGGACCGGTGACAAAGGGCAGCCCTGGCGGAGTCCAACTCTCACTGGGAATGACTCCGACCGAGTGTTGGCAATGCGAACTAAACTCTCACAACGGTCGTACAGAGACCGAATAGCTCGTAACAACAAGCCCGATACCCCATACTCCCGAAGCACCCCCCACAAAAATCCACGAGGGACGCGGTCAAATGCCTTCTCCAAGTCCACAAAACACATGTAAACTGGTTGGGCAAACTCCCACGAACCCTCAAGAATTCTCGAGCCAGGAATAGTGAGGAAACTCAAACTCTAAAAATATGCCACTATGCTGAACATAAACCACAAGAGATGGAGAATGATATTGATCCTGATAACCACTTTTTCAATAATATTCATAACCACTGTGAATATTACACTGAAAAGCAATTCAAAAGTCAAGTGCAATTAGATGGTAAACTGTCAATAATACACTTCAATAGCAGAAGTCTTAACAAAAACTTCTCACAGATTCAGGACTATTTAAAACAGCTAAACAGAAAATTCACAGCTATCGCAGTCTCTGAAACCTGGCTTAATGCAGACCAGGCTCCCCTGATGGCAATAGAGGGATATCAGATGTTTAACATTAACAGATCTCAAAAAAAGGGTGGTGGTGTTGCACTGTATATTGATGACCTATATAGATGTAAGCTTGTAAATGAAATGTCCTCAGCACTACCAGGGCTTCTGGAATGTGTTACTGTTGAGATTGACCTAGACAAAACAAAAAATCTAATCATAAGCTGCATATACAGAACGCCGGGAACTTGCATTGAGACATTCAGAGATAAATTAGTCGAGCTGTACAATAATATTACTAGTAAGAAAATGGTAGCAATTTGTGGAGATTTCAATATTGATCTACTTAATCCACATCAACAAAATGTAGTTACAGAGTTCATGAACTCTATGTACAGCATGAGTCTATATCCCACAATAACACATCCCAGTAGAATCACAGCTCACTCTGCTACACTTATTGACAACCTGTTTGTCAATGTTCTCGATAAGAAAATAGAAAGTGGATTATTGATAAATGATATAAGCGACCACTTGCCAATCTTTGCACTTATCCATGGCCACACGGGGCCCAACCCAGAAAAAATCTCAAAATCGTTCAGACACAAATCACCAAACGCAATCAGTTCTTTTAAAGAGGACTTGCTGAAGCAAGACTGGACAGAAGTCTATGTATCAGATGTAAATGAAGCCTATGACACATTTATAAACATTGTAACCACTCTTTATGAAAAAAACTGCCCATTAGTTAAAAAAAAGCTTAAACACAAATTTACTGACAAACCATGGCTAACCAAAGGACTGCAAAAGGCGTGTAAAAAGAAAAATTTATTATATAAAGCTTTCATAAAGAAAAGGACAAAAGAAGCAGAGCAGCGGTATAAAACATACAAAAATAAGTTAACATATATAATAAGATGTAGTAAAAGAGACTATTACAGTAAAGAACTGGAAAAAAACAAAGACAATATTAAAAATACATGGACAATACTCAACAGTATCCTTGGAAATAAAAGCAGAAATACCAGCTACCCAACTAACATTCCAAAAAATAATAAATCGACTCCGAATGTGAATATAGCTTCACCTGCAGATGAATTTAATAATTTTTTTGTTAACACTGGACCTAAACTGGCCCGAGAAATACCCACTACGGTGCCAACAGGTGATTCAATATGCAATAACACTGCTGTAAAAGACACCATCTTCATAAAGAACACAGACGAAAGAGAGGTCATTGAAATTGTTAAATCGTTCAAAAGTAAAACATCTACTGACTGCGATGGTATTGATATGCTACTAGTCAAAACTGTTATCGAATGCATAGTGAAACCACTGACGTATATCTGTAACCTGTCTCTCCAATCAGGTATATTTCCCAATGCAATGAAAATAGCTAAAGTAATTCCGATTTACAAGACAGGCGACAGAGGGGAACTCTCCAACTACAGACCAATTTCACTATTACCGCAATTTTCCAAGATACTTGAAAAAATATTCTATGAGAGAATTGACAACTTCATACTGAAGAATGATTTATTGTGTGAGCAGCAATATGGGTTCAGACACAAAAGGACAACAGCATATGCCTTAATGGAATTTACAGAAAAAATATCAACAGCCATTGAAAATAAAGAGTATTCAGTTGGAGTATTCCTGGATCTTAAAAAAGCATTTGATACAGTAGATCACAATCTATTATTAAAGAAACTACAAAATTGTGGTATCAGAGGGGTAGCACTGTCCTGGTTAAGAAGTTACTTAAAGAATAGATATCAGTTTGTATGTGTTAACAACAAAAACTCAGAGCTACTGAAGGTCACCTGTGGAGTCCCACAGGGTTCAGTTTTGGGACCATTATTATTCAATATGTATATAAATGATATATGTAAAGTTTCAGAAAAAATGGACTTAATATTGTTTGCTGATGACACTAACCTGCTATGCAGTGGAAACAATTTGGAACAACTTCTGGATACACTCGGAAAGGAATTAGGAAAGCTGAAACTGTGGTTTGATTCAAACAAATTAACGCTCAATTTAAGCAAGACAAAATTTATAGTCTTTAACAACCATCACAACTACCCAGTACCCAAACTCAGTGTAAATGGTGTAGAGATTGAAAGGGTATCCGAAACTAAATTCCTTGGAGTAATAATTGATAACAAACTGTGTTGGAAGCCACATATTAATTATATAAAAGGTAAAGTATCCAAATCAATTGCAATATTACACAGAGTGAAAAATTTGCTGAATCAACCCACACTATACACCTTGTATCATTCATTAATACTCCCATACATGACATATTGTAATGAAGTATGGGGAAATACATATAAAACAAACATATATCCACTCTTTATGCTTCAAAAGAGAGCTATTAGAATAATCAACAAAGCAGCTTACAGGGAACCAACAAACCCACTTTTTCTTAAACAAAAAACTCTCAAGTTGAAAGATCTGATCGACTTTAAAACCGCAATAATAATGTTCAAAGTGAAGAATCTATCACTGCCCGCTAATATCCAAAAGTTGTTCCAAACAAGGGAGAAACGATATCACTTCAGAGGAACATGTATATTTCAAAAGCCTACAGTGAGAACAACTACCAAGCAACACTGTATTTCAGTGCAAGGTGTCAGATTATGGAACGATTTTGGACCTGAATTAAAATCATGTACAAAGCTTGGACAATTTAAACAAAAACTAAAGGAAGAAATACTCCAAACATATTTACAAGACGACATGTAAACTCACATAAGGATTGACATTTCCAGCCTGTGTTGTGTTATAGCTTAGTTTTTCTTTTTTCTCTGTGACACTATGTCTTAGATTTGTTTTTGAATAGTAACCGCTTAACTTAGACTAGCTCAGTTTTCTTTTTCTCTCAGTCATATTTTGTCTTAGCCTTGTTTTAAATTGTAATCGCTCTTGTCTTGTTTTCTCTTTTTTCTCCTTTGAATTCGTGGATGGAATATGGGTGGGCAATATAAGCTGCGGCTTCAGCCATCACCCATTTCGGATAACTCACGTGGAATTGTATAGTAGAAGGAGTCTTTGTCTAATTTGACCTTGTTGTTATATTATACAGTTTCTTTTAACCTGTAATGTACTATCCGAAATAAATAAATTCATTCATTCATTCATTCATTCATTCATTCATTCATCTGGATGAGTATACGGACACTGTGAACTCATATATCCACTTTTGTGAAGAGAACATTCTTCCATCACGCACCAGGGTGAGTTACTCTAATGACAAACCCTGGTTCACAGCTAAGCTCAGACAGATCAGGAAGGAGAAGGAAGCAGCGCTGAAAAGTGGAGACAGGGACTGCTACAGGGAGGTTAAATACCGGTTTAACAGAGAGCTGAAGAGGGCTAAATCTCTATACTCAGAGAGACTCCAGCAGCAGTTCACTGCTAATGATTCGGCTTCCGTGTGGAGAGGACTGAGGCAAATCACCAACTATCGACCTAAGGCTCCTAAAGGTCAGGATGACAAAGCCCTTTGTCAAAGACTGTCCCAACACTATGCCCGTTTTGACACCTCGTCATCTGTGTCCAACTCCCCCCCTCCCTCCAGCTCCACAGCCTCCACATTCCCTACTTCATTTAAGGCACACACCCCCCTCCTCCCCCCCTCCCCTTATCATCAGTGAGCAGGATGTGCTCAAACAGTTCTCCAGACTGAACCCGCGCAAGGCCCCCGGCCCAGACGGCGTGTCTCCCTCCACCCTGAGACTCTGTGCGAAACAGCTGGCTCCTGTATTCACAGACATTTTTAACACCTCCCTTAAGTTATGCCACGTGCCATCCTGCCTCAAATCCTCCACCATCATCCCTGTCCCCAAGAAGCCACGGATCACTGGACTTAATGACTACAGACCTGTAGCGCTCACCTCTGTAGTCATGAAGTCCTTTGAGCGCCTGGTCCTGTCCCACCTCAAGTCCATCACCACCCCTCTCCTGGACCCGCTGCAGTTTGCCTACCGAGCCAACAGGTCTGTAGACGATGCAGTCAACCTGGCCCTCCACTCCATCCTGCAGCACCTGGACTCCCCGGGAACCTACGCCAGGATCCTGTTTGTGGACTTCAGCTCCGCATTCAACACCATCCGCCCCGCTCTGCTCCGGGACAAGCTGTCCCTGCTCAACGTGCCTGACTCCCTCTGCAGGTGGATCATCGACTTCCTGACGGACCGGAGGCAGCATGTGCGGCTGGGAAAGACTGTCTCAGACTATACTAGCATCAGCACCGGATCACCCCAGGGCTGTGTACTTTCCCCCCTACTCTTCTCCCTTTACACCAACTCCTGCACCTCCAGCCACCAGTCTGTCAAGTTGATCAAGTTTGCGGACGACACCACCCTCATCGGGCTCATCTCCAACGGCGACGAGTCCGCCTACAGGAGAGAGGTGGCCCAGCTGGCGTCCTGGTGCAGCAATAACAACCTGCAGCTGAACGCTCTGAAGACAGTGGAGATGATTGTAGACTTCAGGAAAGTCACTACTCCTCTGCCCCCCCTCACCCTCTCAGGCTCTCCCATCACCACTGCTGATTCCTTCCGCTTCCTAGGCACTACCATCACCAGGGACCTCAAATGGGAGCTGACCATCAGCTCACTCATCAAAAAAGCCCAGCAGAGGATGTTCTTCCTGCGGCAGCTGAGGAAGCTCAAGCTACCCACCAAGATGTTAGTGCAGTTCTACACAGCCATCATCGAGTCCATCCTCACCACCTCCATAACCGTGTGGTACGCAGGAGCCACTGCCAGGGACAGACTAAGGCTGCAGCGCGTCGTGCGCACTGCTGAGAAGGTGATCGGCTGCAAGCTCCCATCTCTGCAGGATCTGTACATCTCCAGGACCCGGAGGCGTGCTGGCCGGATCATAGCCGATCCCTCACACCCTGGTCACGTACTGTTTGTCCCCCTCCCCTCTGGTAGAAGACTTCGGTCCATCCAGACTAAAACCTCCCGTCACATGAACAGCTTCTTCCCCTCTGCCATTAGACTGCTGAACACTAAGTGACTTATTGACTCTCGTGCACCATGTACAGCAGCTCAACCAGACTCATGTCAATCATCACTGTTTTCTTCCTGCATTACCGACTGCACTATATAGTTCACCACAGTATCTGCTGCTGGCTAATATATATTTTAACTGTTGACCAGTATCACTTAATCTTATCCTACACTTTATTACATGTATAGTTTATTTCTCTTATCTTATCATGTTTAATGTTGCAGCATTGTACCGAGACAAATTCCTAGTTTGTGTACTACATGAACAATGGCAATAAACCTGATTCTGATTCTGATTCTGATTAATTCCCTGCATGGTATGAAATTTTATAAATTCCTCCACACAGTGATGTGAAAAAGTATTTGCCCCTTTCTGATTTCTTCTATTTTTTGCATATTTGTCATACTTAAATGTTTCAGATCAGCAAACAAATTTTAATATTAGACAAAGATAACCCCAGTAAATACAAAATGCAGTTTTTTAAATGATGATTTCATTGATATTATTATTATTGCTTTTATTATTATTGTTAAATTGGAAGACATTAGGGCCTCACCAGGTATAAATCCCACAGCTAGTCATGATCCTTAGAAGTAGAAGAAAGTGGGTGGGCAACATCATGAAGTGAACCAATACGAAACGTTACGAAGAGGTCGTCAGGATAGCACAGAATAGGCAGAGATGGAGGGCCATGACAGGAGACCTTCAAAACGAAGACGGCTGCTGATGATGCTGATGCTGATGATGAGAGCAGAATTCATGGTTCCATCAAGTCATCCAGGTCCGGAAACAACAAAGCAGCCCCCGACCATCACACTACCACCACCATGTTTTTACTCTTGCTATGATGTTCTTCTCTGAAATGCTGCGCTAGTTTTACCCCAGATGTAACGGGATGCACGCCTTCTAAAAAATTCAACTTTTGTCAGTCCACAGTATATTTTTGTAAAAATCTTAGAGATCATGAAGATGCTTTTTTTTTAGGGGGGGGGGACAAATGTGACATGAGCTTTTATTTAATTCAGCTCTAAAAGAAACAAGCCTATTGCATTTTTGGGGCTTTCTGACATGACAATCCAACAAGCCCCACCTGCAGTTTTCTGAGTTTGCTAAATGGCAGCCGCCTTAATTGTGACTAGCCTTCTCAAAAGACCTTTACCAACCAATTTCAGACAGAATTTTACAGACAACCCAGAAACAACACAGAAATGCACAATATGGGACTTAGATTGAAAGGTTCCACTCCACCTGTCAATAGTAAAACTCAGAAAATTCCCAATAAGAAAAGTGACAAAGCACAAAACAGATTATACTTAAGTTAAGTGTTGTAGTTTTGGATACAGATACAACTATAGCATGCAGTGTGTGTTGCCAGTCCCAGTCATCTTGCATTACCTACACCAGCTAACCAAGATTAACCCAGACCAGTATGGAGTCGACCCAGTTATCCTACATCAGTATTTTATGGTGGCTGCATTATTTATGGCCTGAGCGAAGGTCATAGTGAGCAGTGGGAAGACTGGAGCTCCCACCTGTAGCGCCTGCTCATAACTCAACTGTCAATTCCAACACTGAACTCGGGATGATTAAGCACCTTGGCTACAGGAATCTGACTCTGGGCCAACTTGCTCCTACTTAGCCCCTGTCGAAGAGTGTGGCACTTGTCTGCCATGCTGGAACAACTGACTCCTCAATTACCAACCATTGGCCTCTTTTTCTCTTTCTCATTTCCTTGGCTTGCAGTTTGTCTCCGTCCCAGCCTCCACCCACCTATTTGCCCCTTTTCTTGCTTGTCTTGTAGTACACAATTTCACAGGGAGAAATGCACACCTCTGTGAACAATTTTGTTTTGCCATGCTGTGAAAAACACATGTCTGCATGTGTCTACAGGCTACACACTTGTATCCACACATGAGCATGAACATACAAGCACATGAACGAAGAGAGAGAGCTGAGTTAACTTGATTTAGTCAAACAGCTGACAAAAATTGTCATAAAAACTTTGGGTACTTCAAATAAAATACAATTCAATTAGCACTGGGAGCTAATCGCTATTAAATGATTGTGACTAGGCGTGACACATTTCTATTTATTTATTCATCCATCCATCCTCTTGTAGTCATACTACATTGCATACATAGACCACATAAAAATATGAGTAAGGGTCAGCTTCCTGATTTGAAAATTGCTGCTGATGAAATACATTTGACCTGTAACGGAGAATAAAATGTCTTGAAATAAATTTTGTGAAACGTATGATTTTCAAACCTACTTTACGAGGGCCTGATGACAGAAATCAACACTGAATTTTGATATTTTTAAATTTCACTTTAACGTTTTATTTCTCTTTGACACTGATTCAGTTTTGCCCGTGAAATAGGACACCTTGTAATACAGTCCTGTTTTCTCACAAAATGGTGACAGTCAACATTTTTTCAGTACATACTGTACATACATTTTGAGTGAGGCTACTGACATGAAATTTTCACTAGATTTTGGTAATAAATCAAGAAATGTACACATTTAGGCACACTGAATTTTGATGATACTTTTTTCTTCCAAAGGCTATTAAAGCATTCCAACTTTAGAACTTCCTTTAAAAACAAACTCTTTGGGCCTTTTTACTATGATCAAAGGCACACATTTGTAGAGGTTTGTCTCAGGGAATTAGAATATCATAAAAAAGTTAATTCATTTCAGTAATTCAGTTCAAAAAGTGAAACTCATATATAGATTCATTGCACATAGTGATATACAGTATTTCAAATGTTTATTTCTTTTAATTTAGATGATTACGCCTTACAGCCGAATATCACTTCTCTGGTGGGGAAGGAGTCTGAACTGGTGCATGAGGTTGAGAGATACCGGCTAGATATAGTCCGCCTCACCTCAACACATAGCTTCGGTTCCAGAACCAGTCTCCTGGAGAGGGGCTGGAGCTTGGCCTACTCTGGATTTCCCCGGGTGAGAGGCGACGAGCAGGGGTGGGTATTCTTGTATCCCCCCACCTTGCTGCCTCTATATTGGAGTTTTTCCCGGTGGACGAAAGGGTTGTTTCCCTGCGCCTTCAGGTTGGGAAACGGATCCTGACCATCATTTGTGCCTATGCACCAAATGATGATTCAGAGTACCCACCCTTTTTGGAGTCTGTGACTGGGGTGCTGGATGGTGCTCTTCCTGGAGACTCCATTGTCCTACTTGGGGACTTCAATGCGCAAGTGGGCAACGACAGTGAAACCTGGAGGGGGTGATTGGGAGGAACGGTCTGCCCGATCTGAACCCGAGTGGTGTTCAGTTATTGGACTTCTGTGCTAACCACAGTTTGTCCTTAACGAAACACCAGGTTCAAGCATAAGGGTGTCCATATGTGCACCTGGCACCAGGACACCCTAGGACACAGGTCGATGATCGATTTTGTTATCGTGTCATTAGACCTGCGACCGTATGTCTTGGACACTCGGGTAAAGAGAGGTGCAGAGCTGTCAACTGATCACCACCTGGTGGTGAGTCATCTCCAATCGCAAGGGAGGATGCCATTCAGACCTGGTATACCCAAATGTATAGTGAGGATGTGCTGGGAACGTCTGGCTGAGGGCTCTGCCCGTGAGGTCTTCAACTCCCACCTCCAGAAGAACTTCGACCACATTCCAAGGGAGTCTGGAGATATGGAGTCTGAATGGGCCATGTTCTCCACCTCCATTGTTGAAGCGGCTGCCCAGAGCTGCGGCCGCAAGGTTGTCGGGGCATCTCGTGGTGGCAACCCCCAAACCAAGTGGTGGACACCAGTGGTGGTGGTGGTGGTGGGGGCATTAAGCTGAAGAAGGAGTCCTATCAAGCTTGGTGGGCTTGTGGATCAGCAGGGTGAAGAGCAGCGGGATGAGCATGCACCCTTGTGGGGCTCCTGTGCTCAGCCCGGTCTTGGGCTGAGATGTGGTCTTGGATGTGTTGCTGCCAACTCACACCTTCTGTGGCCTCACTGTGAGAAAGTCCAGCACCCAGTTACAGAGAGAGGTTTTGAATCGAAGGTGTCTGAGTTTTTGTATTAGGTGCTGGGAGATGATTGTGTTGAATGGTGAACAGAAAGTCTAAGGACAGCATTCGCATATAGAAGTTCTTTGAGTCCAGGTGGGTGAGAGCTGGATGGAGAGCAGCAGCGATGGCATCTTCTGTGGATCTGTTTGACCTGTATGCAAACTGAGATGGGTCAATGGGAGGGATGGAGGATGGACTTGATGTTCTGCATGATCAGCCACTTGAAGCACTTCATTATGATGGAGGTCAGTGCTATGGGCCAGTAATCATTGTATCTTGATGGGACAGGCTTCTTTGGGACTGGTATTATGGTAGCAGTTTTGAAACATGTGAGGACAACAGCTTGACTCAGGGAGATGTTGAAGATGTCAGCCAGGACATTCTTGAGCTCCTCCGTACAGTCCTGTTCTCCCTTCTCCCCATGGTGAATAGAGGAGCTAATAAATGCACCCCGGGGCAGGATGGGACAGTCAATCTGAAGATTTCAAACTGTACACATGCTGACATAGCCTTTCATGTCTGTGACATCACAGCGACCTCATCCCTCAAACCCACGTTAACTAGATATCTTAGTTCCCAATAAGAACTGATCAATCCTGCCGCCTTTCTTTGGACAGTGCAGCTCAAACTGACAACAGCCCTGTGTGTGTGCAAACATATTACTCAGTCATTTCTTAGTTGATGCCTTCAGGGAATTTATTCTCCATTCCATGACACCCTTGACTCATCTTTATGCTAGCAACCTGATTTCATAACAAGCATAAACAATTTGTCTCCTTTGTATTCTCTTCTAAAGCTGCCATGACCTTATTCATTGGTCCCTGGGCCCTCCGGGTGTAATGTATGAGCAGCTATGGAGATATGCAAATCAAATACAAACTCACCATCAAATACCAGAAATGATATTACCAGAATGGGCTATTTCACTGAGGGCATGGATTACATTGTGAGGAAAATGTAAATTATTTATCCAGGAAGAGGTGTGCAGTGTTTTGCTGCTGAATGGAATTGTAGTTTGAACAAAGTAAGCAGTTTTGTTGGGAGCTGTAAGCAACAAAGTGAGTTGCAGAGTCAAACAGCAGAAGCTGCCAGATCATTCTCTTCTGCTGTCACAAGAAGGGCAGGACAAGTACTCATTAAAAAAGGAGTTACTTTGTTACCCAACAGCAACTTGTTACAATACAAACAACAATAACAATACTCAGCAATTATTTATATACATTCCACCTATTGTGAAAAAAAGGATCAGGATTCAGTGTGGTGTGTATGTAAACTGCTGAAAGCCATTTAATCACAAGACAAGTTACAAAATTACAATATCTTCAAATTTTTAAATTAAAAGGCACTCTTCTAGCATGACAGTTTAGGGAAACAGCACTGGCATAGCATCAAAATGCAACAACGACAATAAAAAATAATTTTATTCAGTTAATTTCAATTCAGAATGATTTATAAATACTGTTAAACAACAGTTACTTGCAACTGAGCAATTTCATCGGGCAACAGGGATTCCAGGAGTTACTATATTCCACAATAATTGCACTCCAACATTTCACTACATATGTATCACTCCGCTTCAGAGGTGTTCCAGTAACCATTAATTACTAACACCAATTTACTGTCAAGTCTGCAGACTTGAGAATTGCAATACTGTGTTGGATACCTTAATTTTTGAGGTGCTGTTTGAAGAGCAACTAGACAGTCTTAATTCAGCCATCTCTGATCCGGAAGTCCTGTCCTTTTAAACATCCGGTGAAATATTTTACATCTGTTTAAACAAAACAGACAGGCTAGAGTTGAATTTATTGATTGGATTAACAAACCACAATACCTTTGTGGTGATGGACTCTGTTTCATCTGAAAATGCCAAGAAAAAGCGAGCAAAGTGTGCCAAACTCAAATCGCTAGCATGCTAATGAGCCACCAGCACTGATCTTGGCTCTTCTGCAGTACCGACTCAACAAGTGACCACCAGTATGTATTTAGGTGCTTAGCAACAGTTACTGGCTACATTTAGAAGGGACTATTTTTTTCTCAGCTGCACAAAATAACTGGTTAAACAAACCCATCATAGTATTTTGTCCAGTATTGCTGTCATTTAGAATAGGCTTTGTCATTGTACAGTTGTACAGTACAACAAAAATTGTGAGTGCTCCACCAGGCTACTGCACAATAAAGTAAGAGAGAAGGATTAGATAAAACACAGTTACAGAATACACAATTAAACATACAGTACGTAATATTATTACATTTTATGTATAACATATGTAATATTATTAAACATAATAAATTGTGCTTGCGGAGCTGTTGTATAAAAGCTCCGCTATGCATCGGGCATTAGACGTATCACCCCGCAGTTACTATATTCATTGATACAGTACTCCCTCTTGTGTAATATTACTTAAATATAGTATACAAATGCGTATACGTGTGGTGTGTGTCCAGGACATTCAATGTCCCTCAGGTTGTGACCTGTTAATATATTGTATATAGGGTAGTGAAAGAGTAATTCCATATTACTCCATATTATTCTTTTGTATTTCTATGTCTGATATATATTATTTGTGCGTTTTATGTTGTTGATATGTGCCTATTCTTCATGTAGCCTTCAGTAGCCCCAGTCTGCGTGTGAATGTGCCTGAGTTAGCAATTTTAATCACCAGCTGTACTGATACCTTTTTGTTTTGGATGTCTAGTCCTGTGGGACTGAGGATGTACTGGCTCCTTGTTTCCTGGGAACAAAGATAAGAACTATTACACCCTGTCTTGCTAGATGTACTCAAGGACAGTTTCTCCGTGGTCTCCCCGTCTTCCCATGGATAACACAGCTTTAAAAGTTAGAACAATGAATGGCTGATTCAGAAGTGAGTGGATGCTTTGGCTTGGGGCTACATCCTGTATTTCTCCTGGCCAGAAGAATAAATATACTCATAACTTTTCATCCTGTCTGGTTTTTGACTCAGATTAATTTCAGTACAAATAAATCCAACAGGTAGCCAGTGTCACCCCCCAGCCAGTCGCAGCAGATGACTGCCCCTCCCTGAGCCTGGTTCTGCTAGAGGTTTCTTCCTGTTAAAAGGGAGTTTTTCCTCTCCACCGTCACCAAGCGCTTGCTCACAGGGGATCGCCTGATTGATGAGGTCTTTCTGCAATTGTGGGGGTTTCCCCTACATTTGAAAATGCTATGAGATGACTATTGTTGTGAAATGGCGCTATATAAATAAAGTTGAATTGAATTGTCACTTTCTCCTAGGACCATTTATATTTTTGAAATTTCATTTACATTGAAATTTGGGTTTGGGTTCACAGACTTGAACTTACTAATGTCAGCGTCCCTTACCTCACTATTCATTGAAACTATTCAGTTTACATTTTAGAACACAGTACAACTCTGTCTCACCCTCACCTGTGGAACAGAGACTATATGCTCTGTTTTCTGATAGTCAAGTTTGTGACCACTGAGTCTGTACTTGGTCAGTATCTGTCTCTGCTTTCAGTCTCTTACAGTTAAGAGATATTCTGCCCCGTCAGAATTTCTGTAAAGGGCCTGATAACATTCCAGTGTATTTTGGCTGTCAGTTTCTTCTTTCCAATGTTTTAGATAAACTTCTGTTATGCTCCTGTCTTGGGGAAGAGGAGCGCAAAATAAATGAATGGGAAAATCCCATCCCAGTCCCCCAAAACCAAACCAGAGATTAATATCAATTTCAATGTGCTTTATTTACAAGTGGATTATTTACAAACCAGTGAGGGTGCCTGCAGGGTGAACCAAGGCCAAAATAACAATCAAAACCCAACCTAGCTTTACCCAGATTAGTGCTACCTAGTCCCTACGTCCAGGCTTCTCAAATAGCTGACCCCGGATTGCATCCGGACCCAAAGGGTCTTCCGTCTGGACCTGAAGCCTTTTTGATACCATGGACCAGTGATCCAAACATAACATAAAAACAAAAGTCAGACAGCCACTGTCTGATAGCAGTAGGTTTATTTCCAGTTTTTATTAGAAGTCTGATATTTATATGTTAGAAATTCTGTGTTTTTCACTGAAGGACTACGTTACTGTTTATTTTATTTCACCTTTATTTAATATATTTGCTTCTCTGTGCTGACCAACTTTGCTGCGCTGCCTTCAGCGTTGTGTACGTGCATTGAGCGACACCTGTGCTTGTGATCACTCTGTTCAAACAACAGATTTGTCCGACCAACTTCGCCTTGCTGCCACTGTAGCTCAAAAACTGCGCTCGTTGTCTGTGTGTGTGGGTGTGCCCATCTTTGGTGCAATTACGTGCACTACTGTTCTAACTGCCACTGAAAGTCGCTGTCTTCACCCAGCTCCTCCCACAGCAGAACAGCCTGGTGACATGAGCATAAATCAAGGGGGTCCAGCAGGGGGCAATTTTTTTCTTTAAAATTTGGAGCCTCTCATAAATTTGTAACCTTTTCTCATTAATTTACTACATTCGCAAATGTAAAAATTTTGTTGTAAATTTGCCACTTTTTCCTCAAATCTGCCGTTTTTGCATTTTAAATCTATTTTTTTTCTTTTAAATTTGTAACCTTTTTATAATAGATGTGTTTTTTCTTGTAAATTACATATTTTTCTCAGTAGATTTGCAACTTTTTTCTAGTAAACTTCACTTGCAATTTTCTCTCTCATTAATTTATGACTTTTTTCTTGTAAATTTGCAGCGTTTCTTTTCATAAGTGTATGTTTGTACATTCTTTGTCATAAATTTGTGACTAACAACAATATTACTTATAGTGTCCCCTCAATATTTACTCTGGAGAAAATTAGGGATGAGCCGGTACCACTTTTTCAAGACCGATACCGATCCAAACCCGATACTGTCTCTCTTATTTAAAACAACAGTACAGAACATACTTTGGTAATGACCGGCTGCATTCTGCACACATATAAAAACATAAATTTAAAAGTCAAAGAATATATTACAAATTTGACTCAGTTCAACAATGGTGCTGCTTTTTAACTTTAAACTTTGCAACATTGGCAGCATTTCACTGGTCAGCACTACATAAACATGCAGTCTGAAGTTTTAAGTGCAAGTTTATTGCAAAACTTTAAAGCTGAGTATTTAACCTCTTGCACTCCGGTGTACCGCAGGAGGACACGTCTCTGCGTCCTAGAGCGCACAAGGGTGCCCTAGAACGCACACTGTGCATCCTAGGGCGCACTGAGAAAAAAAAAAACCTAGGTAAGCCTGTTATGTCTTCATCCCTGCGCCTCTGGTTTTTACTTTGTTTCCTTCTTTTAGTTTCCTTCTTTTAGTTTCACTTTTAGCGTATTCCAGCAGTAAAACAGTGGCTGCTGCTGCACGACACACTTGGTTCTGCTGGATTATTGACAGAATTTAGCATACTTTGCCATGATATTTTTGCAAGTGTTTTATCAAGTCGGTGGTGTAAAAGTGTAAACGCTGGTACCACACAGCAACACACTGAGGCGAGTCCCACAGACAGACTCCAGTGATTTGACACTTGTCGCCTCTGTTGACAGAAGCCGTGCGCAGCGCGGCTGAGAACAGGATCACGCCTTCATTTTATCATTATTAACGTATCAGATCAGTAAATTACTTTTTATTCCTTACCAATACTGATCCGGCCATTTTGCCTGGATCGAACCCGATACTGATATGGTAGATTGGGTGGGCTCATCCCTAGAGAAAATGCTGCGTTTATTGTCCCATCCAACATAAAAATGAAATATCTGCCAATTACAGCATACTGGCTCTACTCCGGACCTCCGGCCCAGGGGAAAAAATAAATGCGGACCCCTGGCAAAAACATTTGAGGACCCCTACTCTATGTGAAAGATGAGGAACAAAAGACTACCCTACACCTAACTCCCTACACTAACAAAAACAGGAGAAAAATAGATACAAAGAAACAGGCAGCTCACCCCTTCTGCTCTATGAATATATACAATGATGCGGTTTTATTGATTTATGTACATGAGTATTTAAAAGTCCTTTGTGAAAGATCACAAGGAAACTAACAACCGATTTTATAACTGAATTACGCAAGCTAAGCACATTGTTTTGGAGGCTGAAATGAGACGTTGCTGCTGTCAGGCTGCCAACTGTCACACGGTCTGGCCAGAGGTTTTGAACTGGCATTGGCGCCAGCTTCAGCCAATCACCAGCAACTTCCACCCAGCTGTGGTGCACTGCACTGCCAAAGATCCTCTATTAAGAGATGATTCACTGCAGCAGAAAAACACCAAAACAGAACACAGAAAAATGCAAACAAAAAGCCAGGGCCATAACACTTCGTTGCATTGTCTTATAATTAAGTTTACTTTGATCAGTGTTTGGAGATAAGTGTTGTCAGACTTGTAAGAATCAGTTTGAGACAGGGTAGTGAGTCTCAGCACGCACTGACAGAGTGGACTCTTCTAGGTTCATTTCATAGGTTTGGGGGGCTTTGGATAAGCGACTTTCACATTACGAGTGTGCATGTGCGGACTACGCGACCCGACATCCAGTTCAAAGGTCAGGACTACCAAACATTGCGCTAGCCGCCTTGCTTTTGTATTGAGACAGTACCGTCACACCTGAACAATTGCCGTTTAAAGTCTGCTTCAAGCTTTAAATCGCCGTTATGC
The DNA here is from genome assembly GCA_020510985.1 of Pholidichthys leucotaenia. Taxonomy (NCBI): domain Eukaryota; kingdom Metazoa; phylum Chordata; class Actinopteri; order Cichliformes; family Pholidichthyidae; genus Pholidichthys; species Pholidichthys leucotaenia. Next base: position 249,706,240 of record CM035845.1, on the reverse strand, counting down.
CAGGTGCACATTGTGCCGTAATGAAGTGTGAGAACGGCATGTATTATCTAGAGCAGTGGAAAAAGCAAACTTGTAGCATACATGCGTGTAACTTCGGGACCAGCGTGTGTACATGTCCGCCGCCATTCACGTTATATACATTCCCCACGGAGCTGAAGGATCCGGACGGACGTAATTGTTGGATTAAAGCAGTAAGTTTATATTATAACATAATTAAATAGTGTTGTGTATTGTTCAAGTTCTAGCCTAACTGACACGAGTCTAAACCCTAAAGTAGTAGGTACGGACAGGTAGGCCTGGATCTAGGATATAGTTCTTTGTATACTGGTAATGAAGCTTGATCTACACACACATGTAATTAAGGCCATTGATAAGTAGGCTGGTATAAAATAAAATTGCAAATCATTGAAAACGTGTGGTACTTAAACTATAGTAGTATTGACCTATAGATCCAAGTAAGCAGGCTATGCCTTGTAGTGAAATTTACTCAAAATGACAAAACCAAATTTGAGCTGTCAAACCACTCGCTTACCTTCTTTGTAGTCGTTTCAAAGTCTCGCAAGTAAGGGTGCTTCATCCTATGACAACAAAAAATCTGCTATGTCAGTGTATGTACAGGGGGGCCATTTTGGCTAACGTGGCTGGGAATACAAGCACAACTAGTTCATCCTTGCGTTTGCAGGTACAACCGGGAAGACTCCTACGCATACAATATGCTCGTAGATCAGGAACTTTCCATAAATTAAATGTATCGATAGAGCATGTTTGGTAGCCACATTCCCATGATGCTTTGCGTGAGCCGAGATGCAAAAGTCACTTGTAGGAGAATGTCTCGGGGAATTTTTTTAAGGTGAACAAAATTTTGAGTGTTCTCTTTTGGATGTGAAGTATTAGTGAGTAGCAGCCAAATTCTACTCTAATTCTCCAGTATTCTGCATGTTGAGATTCTGTTGGGAGCTGATCCCAGTGGGTATAGCTCTGAAAAGTGGACACCTCATTTCAATACCATACAGTGCTATAGGCAATATTTTAAACCGGATTTTAATGAGAATATAGAGATTAAAAAATTTTGTCTTGAGTAACCTCTTAGCATTTCAGCCAATCTTCCTCAAAATGCCTACAAATAGTATATGCAAAGTAAATCAAATTCTTTCTTCAGTGAGTGCCAGTAGAAAATCTGAAACATCCTGTGGGCAGGACACTATAATTTGAAGATGTTTAATTGAGGGCTCTTAGAGTTTTTTCTTTTAGTACATCCACTGCCATGTTGAACTTTCCAGATGCTGTTATGGTTATACCAAGGTAGTATACAAAGGTTGCTCATACTATGTCCAATGATTAGATTATGTATGGTGAACAGGTAATTATTTTCCTGATTTCCAGGGCATTTAAAAAAAAAAATCATGATATTGGTTTTCTTCATATTCATCACCACATGTGCCATTATTTCTCTACTATTTCCAGCTGTTGTCGTAGACCCTTTACAGTAGAAGACAAGAGAAGATCATCACAATAAAACAAAGACTTCAGTGTCTCTATCATGGAGGGGGAGGCCAGTAGCAGCACAATTATCCAACCGAAAAAGCAAGTTAATTTATACATATTACATAAGGTTGGACTTAAACTGCAACCCTTACGAACTCTTATCCCTGGGTGAAGAAATTAGTGTGCCTCCTATTTTAACTACAGTGGTTTTCTAAATACATATTCATTCATTCATTCATTCACTTTCTTATATTTTGCCTCCTATACCACATTGTTGAATTCTGTAATAAAACCCTTCATGCCAAATGGAATCAAAACTTTTTTTTAAATATGCAATAAACAAATTGTGCCTTATTACAATGATGTATTCAACAGTCTACAATATTGTCTATGGTGCAGAGCACATTTATGGGTGTGTCCAAGTCAATATATTTTCAATAAATATATATTCATATATTTATTCCATCTAGCTACAATGCTCCACACTGTGTCTATATATATTTATATTTATATGTACATATGTATACTCGCTGCTCTTGTTTTTCTCTTGCCTTCTGATTGTTGCTCTGAGTGTTGCTATCCCTGTGCTGTTGCAATCCTGGAATTTCCCCATTGTGGGACTAATAAAGGCTTATCTTATCTTATATTGCTATTACAGCAGTGTTTTGGGCGTACCATGCAATAAACTAATCAATCCAATAAACCGTCTGAGCTCTCATTCCCTTTAATAGACAGGGCACATCATCTAAGGTGTAATACTAATATAACACAATTTAAATGGGAGGAAAAATCTGTTTTGTGCTGGGGAGAATGCGGGCTCATTCACAAAGTGAAAATACATTTAAGGACCTTCCACTGCCCTGCCCACACCAGGGATCAAGGTTCATAAAACAGGCTTTTAATAATACATTGTAATTGATTGTGTTTACCCAAAAATATTGAGATCACCCGAGATTTATTGATTTAATAAATAAATCATTCTCCAGCCCACAAAGATTGATTGTCATAATTACGCAAGGATGAGCGCTGTACAATTCAGAGGTTAAACCAGTCTTCCTTTTTGTCCATGATTTTGATAGACACAGTTGTAAAAGTTCCTTCAGTTACTATCACAGGACATGGGAGACCAGCACCACCTGGGACTGCATACATATGTTTAATGAGAAAAATGTTGATGTGTTCAATACTTATTTTTCCCGCTGTATCACGCTGTCATCCAAACTCATCCATGAAACCACATGTCACGATGTGCTGTTGAAGCAGGACCCACACGCGAGACTGACAGTTTGCAGGATTTACTCAATACAAAACAAGAGGCAACTCTTCGGCTGAAAACAAAACTTGAACTTGGCAAAAGTCATGGCAAGGCATGGAAACAGGACCGGCATGACTACAACGTAGCGATAACCCCTTTTGGTTCAAATTTATAAAATCATTCTTTGCTGAAGAAAATTGTTTCAACTCAGAAGTCTGGTCATGAACTCCTATCACCCAAGGACCACAGCTGTAACACTATCCATCGGCCATAAAGTGGAAGTTAATCCCTTCTCCAGGAAGGAATGCCCCAAATCGACAGATTTATGGTGGATATAATCCAGACTTGGGAGTCAAGATTCTCCAGTAAACAACTAGACAGTTTGACAGTGCCCTCTGGTGGACAAATCAGGAATATTTATTTATTTTTTCTCTGCAGTGGAATTTATGCATTATGGACAAATAAATAAATTCACATTCTTTCTCAAGACAGTATCCGCTACTGAAGACACAGCTGAACTCTTGGGATGGACAATGGTGGTGAAATGTTTTTACTGATATGATTTAATGTGTGTTACTTTATTTTCAGGAAGAAATTAATTTTTGCATGTACTATCACAAATTAATCACAGTTACAATGTAGACACAATGTTTGTTCCCTGATTCTATGACACGGTGGTGGCATCAGCCATCGCTTTTGGAGTGGTCTGCTGGGGCAGTGGCGTTACAGCAGCCGATAGGAAGAGACTGAACAAACTGATCAAGAAAGCTAGCTCTGTCCTGGGGCAGCGCCTTGACCCAGTGGAGGAGATGGGAGAGAGAAGGATGGTGGCTAAACTGTCATCTCTGCTGGAGTCCAAGTCCCACCCTATGCAGGACATACTGAGCGCACTGAGGAGCTCATTTAGCAGTAGACTACATCATCCTAGGTGCACAACCGAGAGGTTTCGCAGGTCCTTCCTACCAACGGCTGTCAGACTGTATAACCTAAGCAGAGCTGCTCACAGAGATAGCAAAAAAACGTGACAACCTAATAGTATTGAATGCAAAAGACGCAATAGACTTACACAATGGTCCCCTCCGGTATACAACTAGGACAATACCGGTCGCTACGGAGGGTGACAATATGTATGGGTACATAGTCATACCATGTAGGATAACTAAGTAGACGGTTATGCTGTTCATTCCATCTAGCTACAATGCTCCACACTGTGTGTGTTTATATATTTATATATTTATTCCATCTAGCTACAATGCTCCGCACTGTGTGTTTATATATTTATATATTTATTCCATCTAGCTACAGTGCTCCGCACTGTGTGTTTATATATTTATATGTACATATGTATATTCGCTGCTCTTGTTTTTTCTTGTCTTCTTGATTGTTGCTCTGAGTGTTGCTATCCCTGTGCTGTTGCAATCCTGGAATTTCCCCATTGTGGGACTAATAAAGGCTTATCTTTTCTTATTATTGAGTAGAATATCTTAGTCACTAAAGTTTAAGGAATTTATGCTTTCATAGCCAACATATGTATTTTAGGAGGATCTCACTTTTCATATCAAATGTCTCTCCCCCTCCTCTCTCTCTGCTCTTTGGGAGACCATAGCTGGACTTTAACTGACCAACAGAGCTCCAGGTTTCACTGCATCTCCTTTTCACTGTGCCTATATGGGCTTCTTCTCATAGTCTAAATGACATTAAGTGGTGATTCTAAGTTAGCCATAGATGTCTTCTGCTAAAAGGAGAAAGGTGCCAAGTAGTTAAAAACAATTGTGAGCAGTTGATAGGATTGGGGGAAAAATCTCTTCCATAAATATGACTAATTAATTCTTGGTTGATAGTGACCTGCTGAAGCTACGATGTTTTGCTCAGGTGGAGACCGAGTCAACCATTTTCCATCCATCCATCCATCCATCCATCTTCTACCGCTTTTCCGGAGGTCCGGGTCGCGGAGGCAGCAGTTCAAGCAGAGAAGCCCAGACTTCCCTCTCCCCAGCCACCTGCTCCAGCTCTTCAGAGGGGATACCAAGGCGTTCCCAGACTAGCTGGGAGACATAGTCTCTCCACCGAGTCCTGGGTCTGCCCCGGGGTCTCCTCCCAGTGGGACGTGCCTGAAACACCTCAAGTGGGAGGCGTCCAGGAGGCATCCTAATCAGATGCCCATACCACCTCAACTGACTCCTTTCAATGTGGAGGAGCAGCGGTTCTACTCTGAGCCTCTCCCGGATGACTGAGCTCCTCACCCTATCTCTGAGGGTGAGTCCAGCAATCCTACGGAGAAAGCTCATTTCAGCCGCTTGTATCCGCGATCTCTCAACCATTTTCCATGATTATTAAATCCAGCTGCTGCTGATTTCAAAGATAGGTTAATAATCCTGTTGAAATAATACTTGACTTGACAAATGAACACATTTTCATTGGAAATATCAAAAATTCTTTGACAGAGGCTATTTCAGTTCTAAGTAGTGTCCTTGTCAATTCTTCTGCAACATCTGACATTAAGTACACTAAAAAAACAGCCATTTTAGTTGCACAAAAATTCAATGAAGCTTTTGTCCCAAGTCTAGGCCACTTCCCTATTATTCTTTCACCCTTAGGACTCAGTCAAGCTGTGTGAGTTCTATTCTATATCTTTTCTTGATTGACAGCTGTGGTATTGCAGATGTCTTGCTTGCAGCTCCACCATTCACAGTCCAGTGGGAGGGGAGGAAAGGCAGGGACTGGGGAAGAAAAGTTGGCTGAGGTGTCAAAGTGATTGTGCTTAGGGAATGGTATTTCTGACATTTGTCTGGCAGATAAAAACCACCATCAGATATGAGGAAGAGAAGGTCAGTGTCCCCCCACTATCAGATGGCAATGGTTTGGCATCTTGTTTGATGACTTCCTCTGTTCAGTGTGGACCAGGAGTGCCAGTAGGCTGGAAACCCAGAAAGCATTACTAAGGATGTGACTGAATAAAATGCTGTGGTTTGGGATGTTACTGCAAAATAAACTTGGGTATCATATAGTATGCAATAAACTCAAATACTGTAGCAATAAATACCACTGATACACATGAACCTCAGCAAATTAGAATGCCATCGAAAAGTTGATTTATTTCAGTAATTCAATACAAAAAATGAAACTCATATTATATAGATTCAGTACATACAGAGTGATATATTTTAAGTGATGGTTATGGCTTAGAGCTAATGAAAACCTGAAATTCAGTTTCTCAAAAAATTAGAATATTTCATAAAATTAATTTCAAAAATTTTATTTTTAATAGAAATGTATGTCGACTGAAAAGTATGTCCATGTACACACTCAATACTTGGTCGGGGATCCTTCTGCATGAATTACTGCATCAATGCAGCGTGACATGGAGGTGATCAGCCTGTGGCACTGTAGGTGTAGGCCCAGGTTGCTTTGATAGGATGGACCAACACCAGCAAATAACATGGCTCCCAAATCATCACTGACTGTGGAAATGTCAGACTGGACCTCAACCAACTTGGATTTTGTACCTCTCCACTTTTCCTCCAGACTCTGGGACCTTGATTTCCACATGACAGGACTTGGTATCTGATTTGGGGACCCATTTCATCTGCTAGTGTTAATCCAATGTGTTTTATTTAGTCCAAAGTCAGCGCAGTCGTCTACCAGGAAATTTTAGAGCACTTCATGCTACCTTCTGCTGGCTTTATGGAGACACTGATTTCCTTTTCCAGCAAGGACTTGGCACCTGCCCACACTGCCAAAAGTACCAAAACCTGGTTTAATGACCATGGTATCACTATGTATGTTTGGCCAGCAAAATCTCCTGTCCTAAACCCCATAGAGAATCAACGGGGCATTTTCAAGAGGAAGATGAGAGACACAAGACCCAACAATGCAGAGGAGTTGAAGGCCCCTATTAAATGAACTCGGACTTCCATAAGACCTCAGTAGTACTACAGGCTGACTGCCTCCATGCCACACCGTTTTGATGCAGTATTAATTCACGCAAAATTCCAACTACTGGATCCAACTCCTGAAATAAATCAACTTTTCGATGGCATTCCAATTTATTGAGATGCACCTGTACGTAGCATGTACAGCGCCCCCCCCCCAAAAAAAAATATAAAAAAAATAAAGAGACCACTACAACATTATCATTTTATCTGCTTATACTATTTATAGGTGTCAGAATGTGGTCATGACAGGGTCTATGACCATGTCCACGCCTGTTGTTATTATGATTAAAGTTTAAAAAAAATAAAGATTATTTCCATTATCACTACTGTTACCATTATTATTATTATTATTATTATTGCTTTGATGTCATTCTCAGTTACTTTGGTACGGATTTGTATGTTGTTTATTTCTTTCCTTAGTTTTTGAGTATACTTTTATTTTGAAAACTCTTGTTGTAATTCGCCACAGCTGTCCCTTGTTTGTTCATTACTTTATTTCCCTATTTATGTTGGCCACTGGCATTTCTCTTGGCGGCATTCTAGCGTTGTGTTCCCCACTTTGTTTGGGATTTACTCTTGTCCGTGAGTTCACCTGCTGTATTGGCTTTATTTGCTCTCCAGCCTCTGGACTGAGCTTCTTATTTAATAAACCAAGCAGCAACTTCTGACTGACGTTTGGGTCCTGTTCTTCCTGGCCCAGAGGGGCAATCATAACAATATGCATGTGGTTGAGTAAGTTGAACAATTTTGTTTTGTTCTGTAAACTACTGAAAACAATTCATCCAAATTCTAAGTCAAAATAGCATTCATATCTGTAGAAAATGAAAACTGGCCAAAATAGCAAAAATGTAGAGTTTTCAGATGTCAAATAATGCAAAGAAAACACATTTATATTCTTTGTAAACACCTCAATGCTAATGTTCTAAGAGCTCGGAAATCAGTATTTGGTAGATTAACCCTCATTTCTTATCACAATTTTCATGTGTCTTGGCATGTTCTCCACAGTTCTTTCAGATTGCTGTTGGGTGATTTTATGCCATTCCTATCACAAAAATTCAAGTAGCTCAGCATGGGTTGATGGCTTGTGACCACCTATCTTCTCAATTACATTCAAGAGGTTTTTTTTAAATGGGGTTCAGGTCTGGAGATTGGGTTGGTCATGAAATGGTCTTGATCTGGTGATCTGTGATCCAGACTTTGATTGACCTGGCCGTGTGGCATGGAGTATTGTCCTGCTGGGGAGAAAAAGTACTCAGTGTTGGGAAACTACACTACTCAAAAAAAGTCAGGGATATTTGGCTATCAGGAGAAATTTATGGAAAATGTAAAAAGTTCATGCAACAGTGATATTATATCATGAAAGTAGAGCATTTAAGTAGAAGCATGCAATGGTGATTTCCTCATCTCAAACAATTTATTGAAACAGAAGCCAACACCAGTGGTGGGTATGCCATCCATCCATCCATCTATTTTCACCCACCTTTCCAGAGGTCCGGGTCGCGGAAGCAGCAGTTGAAGCAGAGAAGCCCAGACTTCCCTCTCCCCAGCCACCTGCTCCAGCTCTTTAGAGAGGATACCAAGGCATTCAAAGACCAGCTGGGAGGCATAGTCTCTCCAGCAAGTCCTGGGTCTGCCCAGGGGTCACCTCCCAGTGGGATGTGCCCAAAACACCTCAAGTGGGAGGCGTCAAGGAGGCATCCTGATCAGATGCCCATACCACCTCAACTGGCTCCTTTCAATGTGGCGGAGCAGTGGTTTTACTCTGAGCCTCTCCCAGATGACTGAGCCCCTCACCCTATCTCTGAGGGTGAGTCCAACAATCCTATGAAGAAAGCTCATTTCAGCCACTTGTATTTATTATCTGCTGAGGCATGGCATTCCACTCATCTTGAAGGGCGGCCCTCAGGTCATTGACATTGTGGGGTGCAGGGTTATGAGCCTCTACATGGCGACTCAGCTGATCCCATAGATTTTCCATGGGATTCAGATCTGGAGCAAGTGCAGGTCACTCTATTTGAAGTACCCCAGCCTCCAGCAGCCGTTCCCTAATGATGTGACCTTGATGAGCTGGGGCACTGTCGTCTATGAAGATGAAATTGGACCTGTGTTGTTCATGCAGGGGCACAATGACTGGATTAATGATGTTTTTTCAGGTAGTATTGGCTTGTCACTGTACCATTCACAAGGTGTAGGGCAGTTCTGTATTGACATGACACACCTGCCCAGACTGTAACACCACCACCACCAAAGGCTTGTCTGGTGACAACAGTAGCTGATGCGTAACGCTCTCCTTGACGTCTCCAACATCGTTGGTGGCCATCATTTCTGCTCAATGGGAATCTACTTTCATTAGAGAACGGCACTGAGGCCCACTGTTCCCTTGTCCAGCGTAAATGCTCCCTGGCCCATGCAAAACAATGACACCTGTGCCTGGTGTGGTCAGGTACCCTTGCAGGTCGTCTAGCATGCAGACCATGCAGATATAAATGGTTTTGAATGATCTGACGTGACACTTAGGTGCATCTCACCTCCCTTAAATGTGCCTGCAGTTGAGTGGCATTCATCATCCGGTTCCACAGGGCACTGTTCACAATGAAGCGGTTATCATCGTGGGATATGGCCAAAGGATATCCACTTCTATGCCTTTCTGTGACTCTTCCAGTCTCTCTGTATCTCTGTTGCAACCTGCTGATGACACTCTGTGACACTCTAAGCTCAGTGGCCACTTCCCTCTGAGAACATCCTGTTTGAAGCCTAGCAATGCCGAGGTACTGTTGATCAGTTGTTAGGTGTCGTTTTGGTCTCGTGATGTCAAAATGTGAACAACATGATGAAAAGGACTGTTTAAATATGAATTCTAATTGAACCAAAAAATTTATTGGTTGATTCATGGATCAAACACCTGTTGTGAATTTTGCTCTTAAGCACCTTGTTAGAGAACAGCAAGTTATGCAGAAAGTCCTGAAACACTGGACAGTTGGACATGTGCATTCAAAAGGTTAGAGAAGGTCAAATTAAGTTCCCCTGTAAAGGTTATAGTGTGGTTTATATTAATCATATATCCCATAACCTACATATGTATAAGCATGTTAGAATGTTTAGTGATTACATATGTACAACGACTTCACGCCTCAGAACAGGACAAGAGGTCTCAACCGCCAGCGAAGATCAAAGCGCATCCGAGGCGCAGCGGTGGAGACCAGATCGATCGCCCTGACTTCCCAGGGCCAGGTGGAAGAGACAGAGGACAATGGAGATCGATCGCCCTGACCACCCAGGGTCAGGTGGAGGAGTAGGAAGACAAAGGAGGGGGGATTAAGCTAATGCGGGATGTCAGCTTTGATGTGCAATGTCTTTTGTGATGTGTAGGTATAAGTATGTAGGTCTGAATGTGTTTGACCTCTTATTCTGCTTCTGCACTGAGATGAGACTTGTTAGAGGAGCGAAGCTGTTAATAAACTTAGGTTTATAAATCACATCGCCTCGTTATTCCAAGCTCTTCTACACTGGTGACCAGACGTGAGGATGGAACAGAGACGTTCTCCCGCGATTGACTCATCGGAGGCGACCCAGGCAAGCGCCGGCGCCCATGCAGACAGGAGAACGGATGGAAGACGTTCCCCCACGGCAGAAGAGAGGGCTCAACCGAGCACCATCCCCAGCCCCGCCGTGAGAGCAGAAGAAAGGCGCTCTCACCCGGTGGACACATCAAGGACGGCCCACACAAGCGCCGTCACCGTCAAGCTACCAGAATTCTGGCAAGAAGACCCGAGCTCATGGTTCCAGCAAGCTGAGGCTCAGTTTGCACTGGCGGGCATAACGGAGGATGAGACGAAATTTTATCACATCGTCGCCAAACTCGACGCTACCACGTCAAGATGCGCGGGGAGCATAATCCGACAGCCGCCCGCCCATGACAAATACAGAGAGCTGAAGGCGACCATCGTCGAGAACTTCGTCTCCTCAGCCGAGCAGAGAGCAGAGAGGATCCTGGCGATCTACAGCCACAGAGGATGCAGACCCAAGGCCCTCATGGAGGACATGCTGCAGCTCAAGGAGGAGGACAACGACAACTTCCTCTTCCAACACATCTTCCTCAGCACTCTGCCGCCACACATGAGAGGGACGCTGATCAACATGCGGTGCAGCACCCAGCAGGACTTCCGCGCGCTGGCCCGAGAAGCGCAGCGACTCACCAACGCCTGCGGGGAACAGGTGGCCACAGCAGCATCCGCAGATGCCCAGAGCAGCGGAGAACCACAGACACCCGAGCAGAGCCCGCCCACCATGGCGGCAACATGACCAAGACGCAGCAGGCGGAACGACATCTGCTATTATCACCACCGTTTCACCGAGGGGGCGTACAAATGCGTTCCCCCCTGCAAGTTCAAAAGTTCGGGAAAACGCCAAAACCGAGAACCGTTAACGGCTGCGGTTCTCGGCGAAAAAAATAAACTTCTTTATGCGACTGACGGACACACCGGGAGACAGTTCCTGATCGACACCGGAGCTCAACTGAGCTTTATCACCCCTTCCCACGCAGATCGGGCCATGGGTCCCCGGGGAAATGGGGCGATGGCAGCCAACGGCTCCATCATCGACACTTACGGTGAAAGGAGCCTGCCTCTTTGCATTCACGGCCGCAACTATAGATGGACATTTATTGTAGCGGCGGTGAGCTTTAACATGTTGGGTGCTGATTTTTTGTGTGCACATGGGTTGTTAGTCGATCTAGCAAATAGACGCTTGGTTAATGCACTGTCATTTTATTCTATTCCCTGCTCAGCTCGAGTCTCTCCACCACCCGTGCAGGCCGGCGTCACAACAGCAGGAGGTAAGTTTGACCAACTCCTCACCCAATTTCCAGCACTCACAGTTCCAAAATTTTCAGCAACAGTAGCGAAACACGGGGTTGAACACTTCATTCCCACAACAGGCCCACCCGTGTTCGCCAAAGCTCAGCGATTAGACGCGACCAAGCTCGCTATAGCACGGGACGAGTTTGCCACCCTGGAAAAATTAGGCATTATTAGACGCTCGAAAAGCCCCTGGGCATCGCCACTCCACATGGTTCCGAAAACCGACGGTTCTTGGAGACCGTGCGGCGATTACCGCAGATTAAACAATGCGACAGCGCATGACCGCTACCTAATTCCTCACATCCAAGATTTCTCACTACATCTGGCGGGTGCGCGGATTTTTTCTAAAATAGACCTGGTCCGCGGCTATCACCAAGTCCCCGTTCGAGCGGAAGACATTCCTAAAACGGCTGTAATAACCCCTTTCGGTCTTTTTGAATTTTTGCGGATGCCGTTTGGCCTCAAAGGCGCTGCTCAAACCTTTCAGCGGATGATGGACGCGGTATTACGCGATCTCCCTTTCGTGTTCATCTACCTCAACGATATGCTGGTAGCCAGCTCGTCGGAGGAAGAACACGAACAACACCTCACTACGGTTTTTCAGAGACTAGAAGAGCACGGGTTAATAATCAATCCAGCCAAATGCAAATTCGGCGTGTCACAAATTGATTTTTTGGGACACAGAGTTTCACCAGAGGGGGCAGTCCCATTGCCAGACAAAGTTCGCGCAGTAAAAAATTTTCCACGACCGCAAACGGTCAAATCGCTGCAAGAATTTTTGGGAATGGTTAATTTTTACAACCGTTTCCTCCCCCGCGCAGCTCAACTCATGCAGCCCCTGTATACCGTGCTCAGAAAACAAAAGCCTTCCAACGCGGTCGAATGGACCCTGGAGCACGAACGCGCCTTCGCGGAAGTAAAAAGTGCTCTAGCGAACGCCACATTGTTGGTTCACCTTGATCCCTCGGCCCGCATCGCGCTAACCACAGACGCTTCAGACCTGGCCATAGGGGCAGTTGTGGAACAACACGTTGGCAGAACCTGGCAACCTTTGGCGTTTTTCAGCAAATCATTAAACCAAACGGAGCACAAATACAGCACTTTTGACAGGGAGCTGCTAGCGCTTCATTTATCCATCCGCCACTTCCAGTTCTGGTTAGAAGGGTGGCGTTTCACGGCTTTTGTAGACCACAAACCGCTCACCTTTGCGATGGCTAAAATTTCAGAACCATGGTCAGGCAGGCAACAAAGACAGCTAGCTGCGATTTCGGAGTTCACCACAGACATTCAACATGTGCCAGGCAAACTTAACGTGGTAGCAGACTGCCTCTCTCGCGCTGTGACATCGCCAGAGCGCGAGGAGACAGATTATACTACCTCAGCCGCAGAACTCTTCGCCAACGCGGACATGTACGTGGCCCCAATTCACATAGGGATAGATTACGCAGCCATGGCAGAGGAACAAAGCAGTGATGCGGACGTGCGCGCACTCCTGTCTGGACCAACAGGGTTAAGGCTGGAGGAAAGGGGTTTACGCGACGGTGTACCCCCCCTAATCTGCGACGTTTCAACCGGCCGACCTCGCCCGGTAGTCCCAGTTGCATGGCACCGCCGTATTTTCGACTCAATTCACTCCCTCGCGCACCCAGGTGTGCGCGCCTCGGTTAAAATGGTCGCCGAAAAGTTTGTGTGGCCGGGCCTGCGCAAAAATGTAAAGGAATGGGCAAAAACTTGCATGTCTTGTCAGCGCGCCAAAATACACAAACACACAAAAGCCCCTCTAGAGCCTTTTCGAATCCCAGCTAGAAGGTTCGACCATGTTCATGTCGACCTCGTGGGACCACTACCTTCGTCTCAGGGTTTCACACACCTGTTAACAATGATAGATCGTACTACGTGCTGGCCTGAGGCGGTCCCTCTGGCGTCAACCACAGCGGCGGAAGTCGCTCGCGTTTTTTTGACAAACTGGGTGGCACGTTTCGGCGTCCCATCGGACATCACGTCCGATAGGGGGCCTCAATTTGTCTCAGAGCTTTGGTCAGCCATGGCCAGCAGCTTAGGGGCGACAATTCACCGCACCACCGCTTATCACCCTCAGGCTAATGGGTTATGCGAGCGTTTTCACAGATCTTTAAAGGCCGCCCTCAGAGCCTCACTAACAGATACAAATTGGGTAAATAAACTCCCCTGGGTTTTATTGGGGTTGCGTGCTGCGCCTAAAGAGGATCTAGACGCCTCCCCAGCAGAATTAGTTTTTGCACAACCTCTCAGACTCCCAGGTGAATTTTTACCAGAGAACCCAGAGCCTGGGCATCTCCCAGCCATGAGGCTTTCAGGCAGCAGCGGACTGGATACTCTCCCCAGATCGGCACACCACTCTTTTCCACGGGTTTTTGTCCCCCAAGCTTTAAAAAACGCCGAATTCGTTTTTGTTAGGCATGAAGCTTTAAAATCTACCCTCCGTCCACCATACGATGGACCATTCAGAGTGCTGGAACCTGGTGATAAGCATTTTGTGCTTGATTTAGGGGACAGAAAAGAAACAGTCAGCATTGACAGACTTAAACCTGCCTTCTTGTTGAGAGACGAACCTGCACGGTTGGCGAGAGCACCTCGGCGGGGTAGACCCCCCAAGAAAAAAGACTCAGCCCCCCTGCAGGGAACAAATAACCACTCTCCTCCCCAAGCTGCAGATTCCTTACAGGAAGGTCCCGTCGGGACGCCCAAGCGGACCCACAGCAGATTCGGGAGAAGACTAAAACCCAGACGGCACAGGGACTGATACAAATTAACCTAAAGTTGTTAACTATTTTATCAGATTGTGCTGTGACAGTTTTAAGACTGATTTGTGATATTACTACGCTGTTATGATTACCACTGAATTCTCTACAGGAGCATAGCTGCTGGGAAGTTTTGTTTTTTTTTCCTTGTCAAGAGGTTTAACAGTTGGTATGTCATAGAAATTATCTTAAACTGTGGACTTTCTTTTATTGTCCTTTTCTTAGTCGTTTGGGGGGGGGCTGTGGTTTATATTAATCATATATCCCATAACCTACATATGTATAAGCATGTTAGAATGTTTAGTGATTACATATGTACAACGACCTCACGCCTCAGAACAGGACAAGAGGTCTCAACCGCCAGCGAAGATCAAAGAGCATCCGAGGCGCAGCGGTGGAGACCAGATCGATCGCCCTGACTTCCCAGGGCCAGGTGGAAGAGACAGAGGACAATGGAGGAGATCGATCGCCCTGACCACCCAGGGTCAGGTGGAGGAGTAGGAAGACAAAGGAGGGGGGATTAAGCTAATGCGGGATGTCAGCTTTGATGTGCAATGTCTTTTGTGATGTGTAGGTATAAGTATGTAGGTCTGAATGTGTTTGACCTCTTATTCTGCTTCTGCACTGAGATGAGACTTGTTAGAGGAGCGAAGCTGATAATGAACTTTGGTTTATAAATCACATCGCCTCGTTATTCCAAGCTCTTCTACAATAGTGTATTTTAGGTGCATCCTGAAATTTCACCAACTTTTTATGAGTAGTGTATGTCAGAGCAAAAGGAATCAAGTTGTCTTTCAAGATGTCTTTGACAGTGGATTGATTCAGAATCTGCCCAATTCCAGCCTTACTGAAATATCCCCAAATCATCACTGAACCTCCACCAAATTTCACAGTGGGTGTGAGGCACTGTGGTTTTGTTTGTTGTTGGCCTGCATCTAATCATTAGATGACCAGGTGTTGGGCAAAGCTGAAAATTGGTCCCATCAGAGGGGATTACTTTACCCCAGTCCACTTTGGTCCAATCTTTATGGTATTTTGCAAACCTCAGCTTGGCTCTTTTTTTGCTTCTCATTGATGACAGACTTTTTTTTCCTTTACCTGACTTCAGCCCTTCACCTTTGATTATGTCTTGAAAACATCCACCTCTGACTGCTGAATCCTTCAGTGAAGATCTTGTTAAACACTTGATATGCCAATGCTGTGGCCTCAAAAGGCATAAATTACTAAAATAGCCAAGTCCCTGAACAGCTTTATATAACTGAAAACACTTTTCACGAATAGGTCATGCCACACAGTGGACTAGAAGAGAAGCAAACTTGGCAGCAACAACAGGAACTAACCTTATAACTCTTTGTTTCTGAGTAAGAAACTTACCTAAAGTAGCTTACAAATTCTTATTTTATTTCATTTCCTTTTATAGGTTGCCAGTTGATCAGTAGTCTACACCATTATTTTTTTTTTCTTGGTGCACTGATATACATTTGCTCTCAGTGTGGCTCAAACGTTGCACCTCCGCATTTAAAGATGGTTGTAGAGCAGACATTTTTTTCCCCAGATATTGATGAAACTCAGAGGACATTTGTGACCGAATGCAATGCACATTTCCTATTTTGCTCTGGTTTTCATATTGCATTCATGTAATAATAATAGTTCTTCAAAATTTGACTGGTCAAATATTCAGTATTAATGTGCTTAATGTACTTAATTTTATATGGTGACCCACAATTTAGCATGTTATAGAGGTAAGACCTACATTAACACAGTTTTTCATGAATCCTTATTGATGCAAATCAAGTTCACCTGTCTATTAAAAGCATGGTACTACTGTCAGCTGCCAGATGAAGCTAGAGTGCTTTGAAAATGTGTTTTACATTATTACATAATAGGTGTTCCCTTGCCAAATTGAGTGGCTTTCTGGTTTAGATGCAGTTTCACCTGGAAATCCTTTATTGGTGTTTTTGTTGTTTACATTTGTGTGTTTCTGGCTTTGTAATTGTGTACAGAGTTCCTCTGTGCCACAATTAATCTAAGGAACCAGTTCAATGCCAACCTGGACAGGCACAGTCCTCGACTGATATCAGAAGCTTTACATAACATCCTGAGCTGTATGATGTCCAAGTAAGTAGAGATGAACAAAAATGCCCTGAACAGCTCGATCTAAATTTATCAAATGGCCACTATAGTCCCCTTCATAAAAACTAGTTGCTTCAAATAAATTAGCTTGTTTCAAATCATAATTTTAGCTGATAAGGAAGATTATTGTATTAATATGAAATTATGTTATCAAATAAATTTGGCAAGTCTATTTTTATTTTAGTTATACTCGTAGCTAGATCATATGAGTATAAAACATTCTGTGCTGAATGTCACAGTTTATTGAACACACTTTCGTCCTAATTGGATGACAGTCATTTTCAGTCCTACAAACTTTTTATTGTCTCCTTTCAGCAAAAACCCAATGCCGGCACATGAAGCACACTGCAGCCCTTCATGCCAACTATAATAAATGTATGCATGAAGATTACCCTGATTTCTCCCGGGCAATGACTGTAAATTTTCATAGCACTGGCAGCTTGTTTCAGTGATGTTATATTTCTTCTATTCTAGGATGATGAAGCTTCTTTTCATATGCAGCCACCACTAAACATCTCATTACTTGAATCAGAGGTTTCTTAACTGAAAACAGCAGATGATATACTTAATTATGACTATATTCTAGTCAGTTGTGAAATACGTACTTGCCAATATACAACCTCAATTCTGGTGAAGTTGGGATGTTGTTCAAAATGTAAAAAAAAAAAAAAAAACAAACAAAAACAACAATGATTTAAAAATCCTTTTCAACCTACAGCAGGGAAAATGAGTACTGGGACACGTCAACATTTTTCTCATTAAACATATTTCTGATGGAGCCACTGACCTGAGATTTTCACCAGATATCAGTGACAACCCAAGTAGACAGATAGATGTACTTTATTGATCCCAAACTGGGAAATTACAGTGTAACAGCAGCATGACAGTAGACAACCAAACACAGAAACACACACATGACAGACAAAGGGATTACCCATGGAAAGTAAAACTAACACGAGTATAAAACCTATATACATCATAGCTTAATATATGATGACCTGTATAAACACATGAATCATCCCGCTGCACAAAGGAGGACTATCAGGAGCAGAGTGAAATGTGAGGTACCAGTTAGACTGTAAGGTGCAGTGTGGCAGCATTATTATGACCAGAATACAACATCATAGTGAGTTATTGTACAGTGAAATTGCATGTGGCAGGAAAGATTTCCTGTACCTGGCCATTCAACAGCGAAGCTGTAGTAGTCTACTGGAGAAAGTGTTTCGCTGTCTGTCCAGTGTGTGGTGGAGGGGGTGATCAAGATTGTCCATGATGGATTGCAGTTTATTTAGTGTTCTCCTCTCCACCACTGTCTCAAAGGTCTCCGGTCTGAGACCAATCACAGAGCCAGCCCTCTTGATAATCTTGTCAAGTCTGTTGGTGCCTCTGGCCCTGATACTGCAACCCCAACAGACAGCAGCAAAGAAGATGGCGCTGGCGACAACGGTCTGGTAGAAAAGCTCCAGCATCCTGCTGCACACGTTGAAGGATCTCAGCTTCCTCAGGAAGTAGAGTCTGCTCATCCCCTTCTCGTGCACAGCATCGGTGTTGGATCTCCAGTCCAACCCACTGTTGATCCTGACACCCAGATATCTGTAGTCCTCAACCACTCCCACATCCTGCCCCCCTAATCTGCAGTGGCTGAGAAGGAGTCTTCCTCTTCCTGAAGTCAATCATCTGAAGTGATGATTGACCTGAAGTCAATCATCATTCATAGTATTGAATGCAAAAGACGCAATAGACTTACACAATGGTCCCCTCCGGTATACAACTAGGAAAATACCGGTCGCTACGGAGGGTGACAATATGTATGGGTACATAATCATATCATGTAGGATAACTAAGTAGACGGTTATGCTGTTCATTCCATCTAGCTACAATGCTCCGCACTGTGTGTTTATATATTTATTCCATCTAGCTACAATGCTCCGCACTGTGTGTGTGTTTATATATTTATATATTTATTCCATCTAGCTACAATGCTCCGCACTGTGTGTTTATATATTTATATGTACATATGTATATTCACTGCTCTTGTTTTTTTTTCTTGTCTTCTGATTGTTGCTCTGAGTGTTGCTATCCCTGTGCTGTTGCAATCCTGGAATTTCCCCATTGTGGGACTAATAAAGGCTTATCTTATTTTATCTCATCTCTCTGGTCTTGCTGACATTCAACCTCAGGTGATTCTGCTCTGTCCACTCCACAAATCTGTCTACCAGTGCCCTGTACTCCCCCTCCTCTCCTCCTCTTATACACCCCACAACAGCTGAGTCAGAGAATTTCTGCAGGTGGCATGACTCTGTATTGTACTGAAAGTCAGTGGTGTATAAGGTAAAGAGAAAAGGAGAGAGCACAGTCCCCTGTGGAGCTCCTGTATCACTAGCCACCACTCCAGACAAGACATTGCCCAGCCGGACAAACTGTGGCCTGCCTGCCAGGTAGTCCGTAATCCAGGAGATCACAGAGCTGTCAACCCCCATCACCTGCAGCTTCTCACCCAGCAGCAGTGGCTGGATGGTGTTAAAGGCATTGGAGAAATCAAAAAAAGTGATTCTCACAGTATCTCCTCCACCATCCAGGTGCAGATGGGCTCGTTGCGGCAGGTAGATGACAGCATCTTCAACTCCTAAATGAGGCTGATATGCAAACTGCAGGGGGTCCAACCACGTCTTCACCTGCGGCCTCAGGTGGGCTAAGACCAGTCTCTCCAGGACCTTCATCACATGAGATGTGAGGGCAACTGGTCAACAGTCGTTCAGGTCCGATGGAGATGACTTCTTGGGGACAGGAACCAGGCAGGACGTCTTCCACAGCACCGGTACTCTCTCCAGACTCAGGCTCAGGTTGTACAGGTGTTTCAGTACCGGAGCTAGTTGGTAGGCACAGGTACTCAGGGTCCTGGCGGAGATGCCATCAGGGCCTGCTGCCTTACGCTGACGGAGTCTCTCCAGCTGTTTCTCCACCTGGTCTGTAGTCACCATGAAGTGAGGGAGTGTCCTGGTGCCCCCCGGGGAGGAGGAGGGGGGAGATGGAGAGAGGTTCTGCGCAGGAGGGTGGGTGGGGAGAGGTGTGTGGGGGTCTGGTTGTGTTGCTGGGATGACAGACTGTGAGTTGAATCTATTAAAAAACAGATTCATTTTCTCAGCTCTCTCCTGGCTCCCAGATGGCTGCCTGACTCTCCCCTTTGTAATCCATCCGTACAAAGAAATCAAGGCAACTGTGTTCACAAAACAAGTTATACTGTATTTAATAAAGTGGAATGACACAGGGAATAAGTATTGAAAATGCTTGGTGAAATTAATTTAATATTTAGTAGAAAAGTCTTTGTTGGTACTAACAGTTTCCAGTATTTTACTGGCATGCCCAAATGTTGTGCTGCAAACTTTAAACAAGCTTCAATGTGCTTTTTCTTCAGCAATGAATGTTGGTTACCTGCTAACTCCAGGTCTTTCTGGAGCTTTCAACGAGTGGTCTTTGGCTTGGATAACTCTTCTGATAATTCTTTTGACTCCTCTCTCAGAAATCTTGCGAGGAGCTCCTGGTTGTGGCCAGTTTATGGTAAAATGATGTTTTTTCCACTTCCAAATGATGGCTCCAACAGTGCTTACTGGAACATTCAGCAGTTTAGAAATGTGCCTGTAACCAATGCCATCATTACTTTATGCAACAATAAGGCTGCGAAGGTCTAGAGAGAGCTGTTTGCTTCTACCCATCATGAGTTCTTTGTGGTGTGACAATCTGATATTCACAAACCTTTAAAAGGCTATCAGTCAGGACTTAACTAGATGAAATTAATTTGAACTGATAGAGGATGGGATAGCGTCCTAAATTCTGACAGATTTCAGCTGGTTTCTTGTCTATGCTTTTTTGCACCTTTTTTCTTCATGTGTTCAATACTTACTCCCTGTGTCATTCCACTTTATTAAATATAACTTGCTTTTTGAACACAATTGCCTTGATTTCTTTGCATGTATGGATTACTTGGATTGTTACTGATATCTGGTGAAAATCTCAAGTCAATGGCTCCATCAGAAATATGTTTAATGAGAAAAATGTTGACGTGCTTAATACTTATTTTCTGTATATTCAATTGAATACACTACAAAGACAAGATATTTAATGCTCAAACTGTTAATTTCACTGCTTTTTGCAAATATTCATTTTGAATTTGATGTCTGCAACACATTCCAAAAAAGCTTGTACAGTGGCAAGAAAAGACTGAAAAAGTTGAGGAATGCTCAAAGAATACCTTTATGGAACATTCCACAGGTGAGCATGTTAATTGGATACAGGTGAGTGTTATGATTGGGTATAATAGGAGCATCCCTGAAAGGCTCAGTAGTTTACAAACAAGGATGGGGTGAGGTTCACCACTCTGTGGGCAAATAGTCCAGTTTAAGAACGTTTCTCATTGTATAACTGCAAGGAGTTTCGGGATTTCATCATCTACAGTCCATAATATCATCAAAAAATTCAGAGGACTTGGAGAAACTTCTGCACGTAAGCGGCAAGGCCGAAAACCAATATTAAATGCCCATTACATTCGATTCCTCAAGCAGCACTGCTTTAAAAACCAACATTATTCTGTAAAGGATATTACCACATGGGCTCAGGAACACTTGGGAAAACCATTGTCAGTTAACACAGTTTGTCACTACATCTACAAGTGCAAGTTAAAACTCTACCATGCAAAGTGAAAGCCATACGAGGGGAGGCTGAAAAATTCATAGGCTGAAAAGTTCATAGTAGTCAAATTTGACCAAATGTGCTTTATTTTTCAATTGCAGGGATCCAAACGCTGCAACACCAATGGAACAAGAATGTGGAACGAAGGGGAGACTATGTTGAAAAATGAACCACATTTGGTCAAATTTGACCACTATGAACTTTTCAGCCCTCCCTCGTATATCAACAACACCCAGAAATGCCACAGGTTGCTCTGGGCCCAAGTTCATCTGAGATGGACTGATGCAAAGTGGAAAAGTGTGCTGTGACCTGATGTTTTTGAGCATTGTCAAGCATTATCAGCATTAAGTTAAAAAGTCAGCATCTGTGATGGTATGGGGTGTGTTAGTGCCCATGGCATGGATAACTTGCACATCGGTGAATGCACCATTAATGCTGAATGGCACACAGGTTTTGGAGCAAAATGCCATCCAAGCAATGTCTTTTTTAGGGGCATCTCCGCTTATTTAAGCAAGACAATGTCAAGCTACCTTCTGCATGTGTTACAACAGCATGGCTTTATAGAAAAAGAGTGCAGGTACTAGACTGGCCTGTTTGCAGTCCAGACCGGTCTCCCATTAAAAATGTATGGTGCATTAGGAAGCACAAAATATGATAATGAAGACTCCAGACTGTTGAGCAACTTAAAACATACATCAACCAAGAATAGGAAAGAATTCCACCTATAAAGCTTCAACAGTTAGTGTCCTCTGTCATGCGGTGATCCTCACGGATCACCATAAGACGCCAAGAGTCCACCAGTGAGTTTTGCGATGATGGTTTATTAACACACAAGACGAGACAGGACAAGACTGTGAGCCGCTCTCGGCAAAAACACACACAAATCAATACATGGGCTCGCAGGGCTGCCCCCAGCCACTACGAGCTAAACTGTGACATGGAACGCGCGAACCTGACAACCTAACGATGCTTTGATGAGATCTTGACAAGGTGTTGACCATACTCCTGCAACATTACTGTCGCTAGTGCCCACTTTATGAAGGCGAACACTAACACTAACGAGCAGTAATGACACACAGCTGACCAGCCTTGACAGGCGGAAGCCCCACCGAGCACCTTCACAATAAGAACCCGGTGAGGCCAGAATACAGCCCACAGCTGTCAAGGCTGGCAGCGAGTTGAGCTTAGTCCGAGCGCGAACAGAACCCAGCGCTCGGGTCGTAACAGTACCCTCCCTCCACGGGCGGGCTCAGAACACCCCAAGGACCACCCTGCCCCCCACCCCCCAGGGTGGGTGGCCGGGGGTAGGAGCGGAGGGAGAGAGACCAAACCCAAAGACAAAACAGAGACAAGAAAAACAACATACAGGACAGTGACAAGAGTAACTACTCAGACAAAATCAAAAAATGCACATGGAGGAAACAAAAAGCCAGAACTACTGGGTCAGAAATATTAAACACAAGACTATGACAAAAAAACAAATATTCAAAATCAGACAAAATACACGGAGAAAAAAAAAACAAGGCAACAGTAGAACAAAACACATACTAGGGCAACTGCAAGACATAACCAAAACACAAAATACACAGAACAGCAAGGATAAGAAAAAAAAAAAAAAGACAGAACAATCACTGACTGATTAACGCAGAAAAACCACTACCCCCCCGACAGTTTATGCTGACCGGCGGAGACCAAGCACCACAGGAACAGTTCAGGTGGTCTCCCTGCGTCCAATAGCCGGCGGGTGGTCACAAGAGGCGGAGCATGACCAGGCGACTCACCAGAGTCCCATGCCCAGCACGTCTGCTCCTCCGGTGGTCGAACCAGGTCGCCCGAAGACACACAACACGTCGGGTGGCCGACCCGATGCGCCGAACCGGCGAAACAGTTCCTCAGGCGGCCAATCCGTGTCCCTCAGCCACCAGTCCCGGGGAAAAACAGCCCGCGGTGGCCTCCCTGACGAGGACAAAACTCGGGAGAGCCGGAGCGAGCGAACAGGAGCCCCCACGGCCCCCGGCGATGATGCACAGGGGCAGTGACTCAGAGGGGACAGATGACCAGGACGAGCCTGTAATCCGTTCGGCGGTGAAAGGTCTGCAGCTCCTCCCCCATCCGCGGACCACGCTGGCGCTGCACCTCCGCTGGACCCCAATTGGGTCCCAGCTGCACCCACGTCGGGCCCCGATTGGGCCGAAACCACACCTGCGGTGGACCCCAATCAAGCCTCCGGTGCACCCACGTTGGACCCCGATTGGGCCTCTGACGCACCCACGTTGGACCCCAATTGGGCCAGAACCGGACCTGCGGCGGACCCCGATTGGGCCACAGCAGCCTCCACGACGGACCCCGACTGGGTCGGTGCAGCTCCGCTGACGATCTCCACCCCCGAACCTGGGACCTCCAACCCAGTGACTCCGACTCGTTCCACGCCGGCGACACTGCAACAAGGCTCAGAAACAAGAAAACCGGGATCAGAATCACCGGTAGCAACAGAACCCAGCGAGACGAGCTCGGGCGAAGCAGATGGCTGCTCCTCACTCGCCTCCCCGAGAGGCAGGCAAAAATGCTCCAACACAGGGGACAGAGACAAAAGAGGGAGCACTTGCCTGCACTCGGGTTCTGTTGCCACCCAGGACTCCGACGATCCAGGTTCAGGGCGGCGACTCTCGTCAGCAGGCTCAAACTCAGCTGCATCGGGCTCCGCAGCTGGCAGGATGTCATTTGCAGCCTGAGGCTCCTCCCACGCTGCTGTCCACGCCGATGACCCGTGTGGCGTGGGGGCAGGGGACCCTCGACCCACTGGCTTGGACCGCTCCAGCGAGGAGACCCGGGGACGCTTCTTCGTCAGCTCAGGCTCCGGGCCGCAGTCCGCTTTTCTCCTCAGTCCATGACGTGGCTGCAGGGCCGGATCCAGGCTTTCCAGCACTGCAGGCCCCCTCTTTATCCAACGACGTTGGCCTGGCGTCGTGGACCGCTTGACGGGGGGGACACAGAGGCAGCAGGTTTAGTCACTTTCTCTACAGCAGGTGGAGGAAGCTCGGAGGGCTGCGAACCCCAAACTCCACCCCCAGGAGTCAGACAAGGCAGATTATAATCAAGATGTAATAAATTATCATGCACTTGCCTTTCTCCCAGGGCAGAGATGGCTCCTGCTGTAGGGGACGTTGTTCCTCCTTCTCCCCGCTGGATGGCGACAGAGGGCCCCCTGGATGGACGAGGTGGGGCCGCTCTCGGCGGTTCGCTGACGGACTTCGCCGGCAGCAGGTCCAGCCGGGGATTCTGCTGAGGGTGACCTGGGCCGTTGCGCCGACGTCGGCGGCGGCCCCCAGATGGCGCACACTCCTGGACCAGCTCCGGGACGGGAACGGGACTCCAACGCGAGGAGCGAGGATGCCTCCTCCTCTGCTTCCTGCTCTCTTCCTCCTCCAGCCCACGAAGCATCTCGTGCTGTGTAGCGAGTTCTTCCCTCCTCATAATCACCTCTGGGTGATCGTCACATTCGAGGGGAAGATTGTCCAGAAGATCCTCAGCGCAGTCCAGGTGCCAGCGTATGTCGCTGGGAGTGTCGTACAGCGTAGCGGTGAATAGAGTACCGTCCACATACTCCAGAGCCTCCGCTAGCTTTCTGCCCAGGCGCCGACCGTGGCCCCTGGATGACGGCATTCTCCCGGCAATAGACACCCAGACAGGGAAGAACAACAGTCTAATTAAGGCACAAACTCATGGTGAAAAGGCGTCTCGGAGTGGCGTCTCCATTCAGACATCCTGGCAGGAGTATACTGTCAGGCTGTGATCCTCACGGATCACCATAAGACACCAAGAGTCCACCAGTGAGTTTTGCGATGATGGTTTATTAACACACAAGACGAGACAGGACAAGACTGTGAGCTGCTCTCGGCAAAAACACACACAAATCAATACATGGGCTCGCAGGGCTGCCCCCAGCCACTACGAGCTAAACTGTGACATGGAACGCGCGAACCTGACATGAAGGTCTAACAATGCTTTGACGAGATCTTGACAAGGTGTTGACCATACTCCTGCAGCATTACTGTCGCTAGTGCCCACTTTATGAAGGCGAACACTAACGAGCAGTAATGACACACAGCTGACCAGCCTTGACAGGCGGAAGCCCCACCGAACACCTTCACAATAAGAACCCGGTGAGACCAGAATACAGCCCACAGCTGTCAAGGCCGGCAGCGAGTTGAGCTTAGCCCGATCGCGAACAAAACCCAGCGCTCGGGTCGTAACATCCTCACTTCATAAATGCTCATTGAGTGTTGTTAAAAGGAAAGGTGATGTAAGACAGTGGTAAACATGACTTTGTTCCAGCTGTTTTGGAATGTGTTGCTGGCGTTTAATTCAAAATAAGTGAGTATTTAAAAAAAAAAATACAGTTTATCAGTTTGAACATTGAATATCTTGTCTTTGTTGTGTATTTAATTGAATATAGGTTGGAAATGATTTGCAAATCAGTGTATTTTCTTTTCATTTGTTTTACACAATGTCCCAACTTCACTGGAACTGGGGTTGTACTTAGTTGTTTGAATAATGACCTGGAAGACGATGGCATGTCCCCTCAAGTTAGCTTTACTTTTGGACCCTCTGCCCTTTTTTTTTTTTTTTTTTTTTTACACACACACACAGGTGGAGAAAGTGGACAAACCACAAATGTTATCATCGCGATGGTCACAGAGAGGACTCCAGGCTCTGCATTTTAACCCTGAAAACGTTGCAGCTGTGATTGAAGACGTGGTAATCAACGACTTCCCCTGGTTGACAGATGCATTTTTATTACTGTTTGAGATCATGCATGCACTGCATTTGGACTATCTCAACAAAACAGTTCACACTTTGACTTGATGCAAAACCATTCAAACCTTTCTGACAATGTGGTAAAATTACCTGCTTTTGATAAACTAGGACAAGTTAAAGATACTTTGCTATAGATACTGTATGGGCATAAACATGTTGACGTTCCTCTTTTGATCACATACACTGTGGTCATGTGTCACTTGTCTAGTTGATTTAAAATACATTTAGTCAGTAATACAGTCTGTCTGGTCTACTGTCAGGTCACCAGCATATTCATTCAAATTATAGTCGAGTATGGTCAAGAGTGTGCTCCTTTTTATAGTACTTTTTCACTCAAATTATTTAATTTTCTTTCCATTATAGACTTGTTCAAATTAAATTTGTTTATGTAGCTTTTTTTCCTTTTTATAAAATTTATATATATTTTAGATTTAAGTTGAAGCCAGTATATAAATCACTGGAATCTTGTAGTCAGGTAAATATGCATTGAATTAATACTTGTCTTTACATTATAGGGTAGGTTCAAATGAGATTATTCATGAAGAAATTTAGCTTTCTATTCACAGATTGCATTTATCTTAGATTCCAGTTGGAGTCCATGTTGTAAAAATCCTTGGAATCTTTTGTGGGTAGTTCTGTTTTATACTAAGGACTTTAAGACAGCATATTTGATTAAAAGGCAGTCACACGCTTTACAGACAGCCTAAGTTTCAACCCCTCTACTCCCACATGTAGGGCCTAACTTTGGAAAAAATCTGTATTGAATGAATGGCTAGAAATAAATTATTTCTATTATTATTATGTTGAATTTTGCTCTGAATTACACATATGACATTTGTCAATTTATAAAAGTTAATGTTCCATATAATTAATGTTGCACGCTGTTGTGTAACTCTCAAAGTATAAGATTGTTGAAATATGTAAATTGAAATACTACAAACCCAGTTAAGTCATCATTTTCAAAAAGAGCCCAGAAGGAACTGAGTAACAGCTCCCTGGATTAGCTGCAGCTCTCAAAGTACAACACAATACGTTTGTATTGCGTTTCTCCTCTTCTAATGTTTACTTCTTTAATCAGAAAAAAGGAGGCAGGCTTTGAGATCGTGTTTGGTGATGTATATAGTCCAAGATGAGAGGATTATGAAATCGGAATGGAAAAATAATTTGGCCCTGTAAATTTTGAATATTCTGAACTTATTTGGGTTTACAGTGTAGAAGTGTTGGGCTCAGACATCAAGACTCTCCTTTAGACATTAGTGGTAAGACCCAAGTCAAAGTCTGAACCAATACAATTTTGTATTAGTAAACTATAGTTGCAGGAGCTGCCAGAATGTTGTGCACGATATCGTCCTACCACCTACGGGGTTCCACTGCTTTTGCTACGCTGCTGCTGACTTGACAGAACAACAACAGAACTACTATATGCCAGAACTACAGTTGAGTTGGTCTTCTGGACCTCACTTGTGATAAACCCCCACCCCCCCAAAGAAATCTTTATTTTTTTATGCAAGAATGCCATTAACACTTTATCCCTAGGAACACTGCTTGACGTTCCTTTGCTCATCAACTTGTCCGATTCCTGTCAAAAGAACTCTTGTCTTTCAACGCATCTGTTGAGCACCAAACCAAACATTGCATATTTCAATCATATATTTCATAATTTCTGGACCATATACACTTATAAAACTACAATTTAGTGATAATCTAATGTGGTTGCACTGTTCTCTTGCCCTGCACAACTGGAATATAAAGAACTATAAAAATTTCCACCTAAAGTCTTCTTTCAACTTACATCTTCTGAATGCATTTTAGCCTCAACACACTTCCAGTGCAGGTTAATATTCATCCCCAAGCCTGGTTATGCCAAATATTTCTTGTTACAGTTCTCAACTGCTTACTTACAGTTCATCACAAGATTGTAAAAGTTCTCTTTTGACTATTGCAGAAGTTTTGCCTTTAAGTGCCTTGAGACAACTGATGCTGTGAAAATGTAGCTTTGCAAATAAAGCTGAAATTGATTTATTATAACACATTACAATCCCCCTCACCCTTACTGGTTTTACGCCTTATCCCCTGTGTGTACATTTGTACTTTAGGTAGCGGTACTTTTTCTTATCTTTTCCTTTTCCTTACTTCTTAACCCTCTGTTACAACACAAAAAGAAGAGCTTGATATATAGTTTTAAAATAATTCACTTTTCTACCTCAGCAGAAGAAATGCTTTAAGTAAAATTTTGCACCAATTTTTGCTTAGTAATTGCTGAAGCTATTTCAGCACATTTTCCCTACTCGACCTTCCCTCCCTTTGCTCCCTGTAGCCAGGAGCCATTTGAGTTCAGCTTAAGCAAATGGAATTGACTATGGGACAAATGTCCAATCAGGAATCATGCAAAAGTCATGTAATGAAATTGGCTGGGGCTGTAGTACATGCACATTGGGGGGGGGGGGGTGTTAAACTAATATTCCAGTTCTTATATAACCAAATATAAATCAAAATGAACTTATGTAGAGCCTGTAAAATGCCATTTTGAAGTACTATATTTAAAAAAAAAAAACATAACTGGGGCAGCTGCTTGGGATTTAAGTCTGCACATATAAATACACACAATACAAATACTTACATGTATGTATTGCTATGATGTTTGGAGGCATATGCTTTATTGAAATAATATCTAAACACACATTCATGAAGTTTGGCCATAACACTTCTTGATTAAGAAATATTATGTTACTAAACGTCAAAATCATAGGGTCTTATTTTGACAGTGGAGCGGGCTTTTGCGCCTCACTTTGTGCCTTCCACTGGTCCTTTTGTTTCCTGTCAGTACCTTGTCTGGTTTTCTGCTGTCCGCCCTTTCCACCTGAATAGTAACTGACTGTGTACATGCCTCGTAGGCATAGGAGGGGACTGATTTAAAGTGGGTGAGGCTTAGTGGCAAGTTTGACGCGGTGCATTTTTTTTCCAATGAACTTTTGATCTGCAGAAAGCCGATCTGAAATCAGCAGCACATTATCAAGTGCCATTTATTATTTAAAAGACTGGACGAGCATGCATGTCTGTTACTACACTGGGGGTAGAATTTCTCAGTGTCCATTATTTTGATGACTAATGTAAAAATCTGTCATAATTGTTTCTGATTTGTCCCTCACTCCCTCACTCACTCGTCCAGGGTGTGCCCCGGCCTCTCTCCCAAAGACAACAGGACAGACTCTAGCGTACCACAACCCAAAAAGGTCCATTAAGAAGATGGGTGAATGAATGAATGAATTGTAACCCTATAGAAAGGTACATACATTAAACATTCAATTACTTATTTATCTATAATCTCCTTAAGTGAATACAATGTGGGTCACTGCTTTGTTTATTTAACTACAGGACTTCCATGCTGTTGTGCAGCAGGACCAGTCTGCCCTAAAGAGCTGTCACCATGGCCATAGGACAGATGGCAGGTGTGTGCAAAGCTAACATCCATCATTGTCTAATTATTGACAGTTTTTTAAAAAAAATATCATTC
Source organism: Pholidichthys leucotaenia (assembly GCA_020510985.1). Lineage (NCBI taxonomy): Eukaryota > Metazoa > Chordata > Actinopteri > Cichliformes > Pholidichthyidae > Pholidichthys > Pholidichthys leucotaenia. The sequence continues at coordinate 249,676,775 of CM035845.1, read as the reverse complement.
CCTGTCATTTTTTTAACAGACTGATTCAAAACCAAAGTATCCCAACAGTTGATTTGAGTTAAAACAGTCAAACAATTTTGTATTCTGCAGAGGAAGGAACATTAATGGACCTCGGACAGAGATGAAATGGCTCACTCTTTCTCAGTTTAAAAGAAAGGTTCGGATGGCAGTGAAGTGGTTGTGCCGGCTCTCGTGTGTCATGTTAATATAACTGAAGGAATTTTTACGACTGTCAAAATCTTGGACAAAAAGAAAGACTGACATAATCTCGGAACTGTACAGCTCTCGTGTGCATAACTGTAATTACATCTCCCCATTGCGAGCAGGGCCATGTACAAGGAGGTTAAAATATTTTAAGTTCCTAAACACATTTTAACTTTGTGAACAAGCCCACATTGTCCTCTGTGCAAAAAGCTGATTAGTCCTAGCATTTAAACACTGTCATATTAGTCATATTAGTATTATGCCTTATGTCCTGCACACCTGTTTATTAAAGGGAATAAGAGCAAAGACAGCAATTGGTTTATTTCACGTTATCTCCAAAACAGCCTCTTTGCATTTTGTGCAAAATTTGTTTTTGCATTGCTCTCCTAGCAAAATGGACTTGGACACACCCATAAATGCGCTCCTTAGACAATAGACTGCTGACTAGACTGTCAAAATCTAACAGATGCATTGGCATACTGGAATAAAGAAATTAAGATCACCATTAACAGAATCAATGACCATTACACATGTACCAAAGTGGCAGAGTCTGCTGTACATAACTGCCATCTTCCCAACAAATAGTTTCCTTCATGACTAATTCAGACGTTGTGTTACACTTTCTCATTATCTGTCATTTTGACAGGCAGGGTTATAAAAATTCTGTCATAATCTATTATAACCTGTCATTTTATTTTAATTATCTCACCCTCAGTGTAATCTGTCAAAATGACAGACAGCTTTCATATTTTTCTGTCACTGCAGAAAAAAAATCTATCAATGGAGAACAATTTTCAGTTAACACAACCGCTGCTCTAACGCATCCACTCTGAGGGAGCTTCTTTATCAGTATGGATAAATTGTAGCTAAATAATTACTTAACAGCATTAACTTGTTTTAGATATGCTCCACAACAAAAACATTTTCTTTTCCAGTCCAGTACTTAGGAATGATTATGTAATTATGGGTATAAAATAGAGACACACCAATTGTGAAATTTTGTGCCGGTGTTTACTAGAGCTAGTTAGCCAGTGGTAAATAACTGATACCAATTGTTTCTTTGCTTTTTGTTTTCATCTTCTTTGCCAGGGAGACTGAAATGAAATGCTTTAAAATGGTCCAGTTCCATATATGTTTTGATGCAACACTGTAGTCCCCTGTAGTCTGTTTCAGGGCAAAATCAACTCCACACAAGTGGGACACAACAAATAAATATTGGCCACTGCCAATTATTTGTCAATAGGCTAGTATGAGTCAACTACATGAATATCATGGCTGATGCAGATATTTCATGAGATAAATTTGTGCAGTCCTAGTTTAAAATACTACTGTTCATGTCCAAATATTTTTGTTCCATCAGTAGTCTTTAGAAATCATTTACTTTGCATAGCATTTTTGAGTTGATGACACCTTATAGCTAAACTACAAATGAAGAGTTCATTTGCAAAAAAAGGTAAGTCCAATTGGTTTCATAATGAGAAAAACAACTTTTTTCATCCGTTGGTTTATAGGTGTTAGTATTTCCAATTCAGCTTCTAAGACATGGTCACTTGAAATATGAGTATCTCACACATAAGGCAAAAAACTGAACATCAACTCATTGCTATTTTTTGGCAATTTATGAGTACAAAAACAGATAAGTCCACAACACATACTTTTGCAAAGCCAGACATGTCCCAGAAACCATGCCAGTTTGTCTGGTGAACGCATCACTGGTTCATCTGCTTCATCAAAATTATCCATAGTCGACATAAAATGCAACAAAACTGTAAAACAAACTGGCAGGGAAAACACACAAAGCGAGCAGACCCTAGTAGGTGTCTCTGCAGAACGCTGCTGCAGCAGATAGACACATGATTGGCTGATCTCAGCATCTAGACATGTGATTGACTGATCCTCGCTGCACCATTGAGTCACGTCACCCAAATACCAAGCGCTGATTTGCCATGTGTGGAGTTATCTGGTTTGGAGTGTGTGGAGTGTGGAGTTATCTGGTTTTGTAAAAACAGGGTCCTGGTATGGGGTATCGGGCTTGTTGTTACGAGCTTTTCGGTCTCTGTACGACCGTTGTGAGAGTTTGGTTTGTATTGCCAACACTCGGTCGGAGTCATTCCCAGTGAGAGTTGGACTCCGCCAGGGCTGCCCTTTGTCACCGATCCTGTTCATAATTTTTATGGACAGGATTTCTAGGCGCAGCCAGGGAATGGAGGGTGTCATGCTTGGTGACCACAGGATCTCATCTCTGTTGTTTGCAGATGATGTTGTCCTGTTGGCTTCATCCAGCAATGACCTACAGCTCTTGCTGGGATGGTTTGCCGCTGAGTGTGAAGCGGCTGGGATGAGAATCAGCACCTCCAAGTCCGAGTCCATGGTCCTCAGCCGGAAAAAGGTGGATTGTCCTCTCTGGGTTGGGGACAGGCTCCTGCCCCAAGTGGAGGAGTTTAAGTATCTTGGGGTCTTGTTCACGAGTGAGGGGAAAATGGAGCGAGAGATCGACAGACGGATTGGAGCAGCATCTGCAGTGATGCAGACGTTGTACCGGTCTGTTGTGGTGAAGAGGGAGCTTAGTTCTAAGGCAAAGCTGTCGATTTACCAGTCAATCTACGTTCCTACTCTCACCTATGGTCACGAGCTTTGGGTAATGACCGAAAGAACGAGATCGCGGATACAAGCGGCTGAAATGAGCTTTCTCCGTAGGATTGCTGGACTCACCCTCAGAGATAGGGTGAGGAGCTCAGTCATCCGGGAGAGGCTCAGAGTAGAACCGCTGCTCCTCCACATTGAAAGGAGTCAGTTGAGGTGGTATGGGCATCTGATTAGGATGCCTCCTGGACGCCTCCCACTTGAGGTGTTTCAGGCACGTTCCACTGGGAGGAGACCCCGGGGCAGACCCAGGACTCGGTGGAGAGACTATGTCTCCCAGCTGGTCTGGGAACGCCTTGGTATCCCCTCTGAAGAGCTGGAGCAGGTACCTGGGGAGAGGGAAGTCTGGGCTTCTCTGCTTGAACTGTTGCCTCCGCGACCCGGACCTCCGGAAAAGCGGTAGAAGATGGATGGATGGATGGGTTCTGGTATTTATCGGCTTTTGAAAAAACCATGAACTTTGTAGTGTATATAGCAGCAGATATAACAGATTTTTAGAAAAAACAATTTGAACATCTATAAGGGATAAGGACCTGTACTTATATAGCGCTTTTTCTAGTCTCAAAGACCACTCAAAGCGCTTCACTAGTACTAACCCTCTATTCTAAGAGCCTATAGGAGACATATCTAGGGACAATTTAGAACAACCAATTAACCTAACATGCATGTCTTTGGATTGTGGGAGGAAACCGGAGCCCACGGAGTAAACCCACACAGCACAGGGAGAACATGCAAACTCCACACAGAAAGGTTCCTACCCCTGCCAGCCTGGGGACTCGAACCTGGAACCTCCTAGCTGTTAGGCAACAGTGCTAACCACTGCACCACCGTGCAGTAGGTAATGTGAACAGTCGTTTGTTGTACAGAGGGAAATTTTCTTGGAAGTGGCATTTATCAGTTTTTGCAAATGAACTCTTCAAATAAAAAATGTTAACATGTCATACAGCCAAAAAAAAAAAAAAAAGATTAGCTTAAAGAGTGGTGATTGATGACAAAAATTACAAATTTATAAGCTGACTAAAGTCTACTACCATGCATCCTCTGCCCCCAAAGAGCACACTCTTCTCTGACACTGCCATTGTAACATCAGAAGTCCACAGTGAATACCTGGTGAAGTTCACACATCCACATCACAAGGCTGAATAAAGCACAGTGTGAAAGGTGGCCTGGGCCCAAACAGCAGCCCATACATCATCAGACAATGGCTGTTGGAAAACAGCCTTTCTTAAGCCATGTAGAGCCAACTAAAAGTCTGTCCAAAAACTGCCGACAGAGCGGCCTCTTTCTATACAGGTGTAACGAATACTGATTATGGGGGAGCATCATCAATAACCCTGTGGCTGGTGAATGAAACAACTTGGCAAATCCATATCACACAATTAACTAAAACCACACCTGGGCCCTAAGAATAACCACTGGCAACATCTTACACCAACTTCCTTATAACCTATTCAAGTAGGAGTGTGAAAGATGCATAATTTTTTCTTGCAGCGGTCATACAGTGGTGAGAAATGTGACATCACAGCTACAGTGGTATGAAAAAGTGTTTGCCCCCTTCCCGATTTCTCATTTTTTTTGTATGTTTGTCACACTTAACTGTTTCAGATCAAACAAATTTAAATATTAGACAAAGATAACAAGTAAACACAAAATGCAGTTTATAAATGAAGATGTTTATTATTAAGGGGGGGAAAAAATCCAAACCAACATGGTCCTGTGTGAAAAAGTGATTGCCCCCTAAACCTAATAACTGGTTGGGCCACCCTTAAGCCTTATTCATGCTACGTTTTCCATCTGGTCCGCTTTGGTCCGCGTGCACTTTGGGCAAGCCTGGCACGCACGCGGCGTTGTCCATGCTCTACCAGGCCAAGCAGTTGACGCATGCGCACAACTGTTATTTGTAGTTTCGCCCCAGCCCTATGGGGAGTGCAAATACGCTCACATGACAGGTTGTTCATGGGCTATAAAACACGGGAGTGACACACATTTTTTTGTAGCAACAACAATAGTGCCGTTTCAAGGAAAAGGAGGAATTACCGTTTTCCAGTGCCCTCCTTCACTCAAGCTGCTGCAAAAGGATTCATGCATGTTTATTCTTGTTTTCTGCCTCCTCATTATCTTCCTCACCTACTTTGTGTTTGTATGCTGTGTTGGTAGCGCCATTTCCTGAATGGGACGTTCAGTCTTGCGCATGCTCTGTCAGCGCGTTCAGATTATGGGCAGGCCGCATGGTCACAAAATTTGGACTGCACGCAGTCGTCCGCAGTATAGCCCTGCATGCACTAGCAGAGTGGAGACCATATTTTACTGTTGGTGTGATGTTCCTTTTCTGAAATGCTGTGTTACTTTTACACCAGATGTAATGGGACACACACCTTCCAAAAAGTTCAACTTTTGTCTCGTCAGTCCACAGAGTATTTTCCCAAAAGTCTTGGGGATCATCAAAATGTTTTCTGGAAAAACTGAGATAAGCCTTTATGTTCTTTTTGCTCAGCAGTGGTTTTCGTCTTGGAACTCTGCCATGCAGGCCATTTTTGCCCAGTCTCTTTCTTATGGTGGAGTCATGAACACTGACCTTAACTGAGGCAAGTGAGGCCAGCAGTTCTTTGGATGTTGTTGTGGGGTCTTTTGTGACCTCTTGGATGAGGTGTCGCTGTGCTCTCAGGGTCGGCCACTCCAGGGAAGGTTCACCACTGTTCCATGTTTTCGCCATTTGTGGATAATGGCTCTCACTGTGGTTCACTGGAGTCCCAAAGCTTTAGAAATGGCTTTATAACCTTTTCCAGAGTGATAAATGTCAATTTCTTTGTTTCTCATTTGTTCCTGAATTTCTTTGGATGGTAGCATGATGTCTAGCTTTTGAGGATCTTTTGGTCTACTTCCCTTTGTCAGGCAGGTCCTATTTAAGTGATTTTTTGATTGATAACAGGTGTGGCAGTAATCAGGCCTGGGGGTGGCTAGAGAAATTGAACTCAGCTTTCCAAAGGTGTGATAAACCACAGTTAATTTATGTTTTAATGGGGGGGGGCAATCACTTTTTCACACAGAGCCATGTAGGTTTGGATTTTTTCCCCCTTAATAATAAACACCTTCATTTATAAACTGCACTTTGTGTTTACTTGTGTTATCTTTGTCTAATATTTCAATTTGTTTGATCTGAAACATTTAAGTGTGACAAACATACAAAAAAAATGAGGACTCAGGAAGGGGGCAAACACTTTTTCACACCACTGTAGCTGTGATGTCACATTTCTTTGATACTCTCAACATAATATTTACAAAGCTTCTATTTCATTTAGGCACATTTTACATCATGCTAGCAGTGGGTTTGTAGGGATGACAAAGTCTGCTTAACGGTTTGCTACTTCAGGTCTGAACATCTCAGCAAGCATCAACTGGACAATTATGGATCCAAAAAGATATAACTTTGGTATTTGATGATGGCACAGTCCTTCTGAAATGTTCTACTTTGATGGACTAAGGGCAGTTATGGTTGCAAAACATGCTCCTTTGAAAACACATTTTAATGGATTTTTTTTCCCCACTTATGGCAGTAAACAGAATTTTGATAAAAATTCCCTTTGAGCCAACTCTACTCCTCAGTATTATATTGATGTCAGAAACAGCAAAATATTGACAGGCTGTGGATGCCTTTATTACCATACAAATGTTAGCAAGATTTCAAGATTTAACATGGCCAAAGCAGCTGCTGAAGGTCTCAAATCTGATGTGAATGACATTTTAATCATTGTATCCTTTGACACTTCCTTGCCACTTATCAAATCAACTCAGATTAACAATTACAGCATTGTAGTTTCTCTATTACTTTGCACTGAATAAATAAGTCAGTATTTCACTTAACAATAGTCACAAACTGCTATTTATGCTCACCGTACACAGTGTTTGGGCATTACACCACCAGGTCCAGCTACTGCTGTGTCTGCTCGCAGTGTTTCCTATGAGATTCTTTAGTTAGCTTAATAAGGCTGAAAAAAGCCCATACAAATGCTGTAATCTTAGGTCAAATTAGCTTTGATAGAATTCTATCAAAGCTATCAAATTAGCTTTGATAGAATTCCTAGTTCTTGCTCATAGGAGATCATCTGGTCATTGGGGCTTTTCTCTGAATTATTTATGATTTGTGCTTATGTATCTAGCACCTTGAGATGACTTTTGATGTGACTAGGCACTATACTGATAAAGTTGAATTGAAATGAACAATTTGGGGATTTGAAAGCTAGCATGAAGTTAAGTGAAATACTGACTTGTTTATTCAATACAAAGTAATATAGAAACGCCAATGGTAGAAACTATGTTAAAAATGTGTAATGCTTGCATTTACCTATTATGTTAATGTAAATTGGATGCTTTGACATGCAGTAGGTCTAACGGATTTCACGACCTCATTATTGTGTCCAACTAACAATTAACTCAATTAATAAAGTCTCATGAATACATCACTGTTATAGCTCTCTTCAGCAGAGATATTCCATGAGACTGATCACCTTCTGGCACGCAGCCTACAATACAAACACCATCCTTGTATTATACATCATCCATAACCCTTGGCAGTACAAACCGTCCCGGCTGCTCCTTAGTCTAGTTTCTCTCATTGGCTTTGACAGCTGGGCTGGATCAATTGGACAGGCCCTGACTAAGGCTGAATGACAGAGTGTTCCAGACGGCCCATTCTTACTGTCACTTCCCTGAGAGATCCCCAGCCACTCCTGCCCACGAATAGTAATGCAGCCAACGTGCTCTAGCCAGGTGAAAACTTTTTTTTTTTTTTTGCATGTGCACTCTTGCTACATACTGTTGGTATAGTCATGTCCACAGGTGCAATTGCAGATAAATGTGACTCATACAAGCAATTTAGGCCTAAATATACAGTCATACACAGGTGCACAAATACTTTTAACTACAGATTTTAGACTCCCACACTTCTTTGTTGGGTGCTGCCCAGAAATTGCAAGACATGGACGATACCTTAAATGAGTATGACGCAATGGAGGTTTGCCCACAGTGTGGACAAAGTCAAAGGGGAGGTGTTCGTCTTCCTGTGCTGGTATATGTGCTCTTAATCAGACAAAAAAATGACTCCCAAACAAGCAGATTCATAGCAGAAAATGGGGCGTGTCTTTAATGACCTTGAGTGGCACTGCTGGGAAGTGGTTGGAACTGTTGTCCCACAGTCAAATGTTGCCACCCTGTATGGAATTGCACGTTCATTTGCAAATAGTCTTTTGCATGTTCTCCACATGCAGATATGGATTTCCTTTGGATATTGCGACCACAGTGTAAAGACGTGATTGTTAGGCTATCTTGTTACTCTAAACATACAGCAGGACTGTGTGTGGTTCGAGTGGCCAAGGGCACATGACCGGTCCCTGGGGTGTAATAAGCAGAGAAACAACCCTGAATGAGTGAACAGTTACACCCCCTTTACACAGGGTGGAGATCATTGAGAGATCTGGACAATTCTTGAACTATCAATGATCTTCAGTGATCTCCACACTCACCTGAAAGTTTTGACTCAGTCCAAAACGCACAAAGATCTCCCAAACAATTCCAAAGATCAAAAATTGGCCCAATCTTTGAACTTTGCTGTAAAGGGGCCCTTAGATCTGTTAAGGTTGATTATTTACTCATCACTGATGATAAGGTGCCTAGGCCAGAATATAACAAACTATAATAAAATAAGATGAAATATGTCTATGAATTAAATATGGTCAAGGGTTGGCAGATAATCTGGAGGGGGAGATGTTTAGCAGGGGTAGATAGATTATATAGAAAACAGACAAAAAAGAATACTGAGTTGGAGCTAAGCTAAAGGCTAGGAGACTCCTATATTTTATTTTTTATTTTTTTTAACCAGTCAGGTCAACATCAAAGTCCATTAGAATCCCTGACTGTAGCCGCTTAACCCAGTTAATGCAAGTAGCCCAATATACCTGGCGATCATTGGCAAAAATATAACAAAATAAGCCAGGACAGTGTAAAATATATAATTAACTGTGGATTAGTGAACAAGCTAGTCTAGTGTGGTGATGAGGATTTCCAAGAAAGAGCCATAAAATCCCTGCTGGGCCTTGATTTACTGTATGTCACTAGGCTAATAGTGCTAACAGTCGCAGTTATGCTGGCCAGAAAATACCAAAATAGGCCAGAATGGCGTGAGATATATTATGGACTGTGAATTAATGAATGAGCTGGAAGCACGAATGTCTAGTGGATGATGTGAATTTACAGAGAAGAGATGAGCTAATTTGCTAACTAAGCTAACTGCACTGGAGCTGCGTGAGTTTTGAGGACACACCCGCCGCTCCTCCGGGCAGAGGGCGTGCCAGACAGGCTACGAGGCAGGTCTGTGTAAGCTAGGGAAAAGCAAAAAACAAACCAAAAATCATAAGAGGGGCATTTTAATTCTTAGTCATGTTCTGGTAGCATTCTGCAATTAATTCAAGCATTGTGAGCTGCGCTCCATCTCGTACACCATTATGGAGAGAGGAGACTTTAGATGACCATTTAGATGAACATTTTCCATAGATCTAGCATATGTTCTCCATTTTCCCAGCTATGTCAGCTATACGCGGTCCACCAGCTATATGCTGGTGGACCAGCTATATGCTGGTCCACCCCTGCGCGCTGCTGCGCGCAGGGGTGGACCAGCACCTGTCATCATGGATCCTGGACTACCTCACGAACCGGCCTCAGTTTGTGAGAACCCGGGACTGTGTGTCCGACACGATCATCAGTAGCACGGGGGCCCCCCAGGGAACGGTGCTGGCTCCCTTCCTGTTCACTCTTTATACTGCGGACTTCTCACACAACACAACACACTGCCATCTACAGAAGTTCTCTGATGACTCTGCGATCGTTGGCCTCATCTCCAATGGAGATGAAGCTGAGTACAGAGGGCTTATCCAGGACTTCGTGGACTGGTGCCATCGGAACTGCCTCCAGATCAACGCGAGGAAAACTAAGGAGCTGGTGGTGGACTGCCGCAGGCATGGGCAGCCCCTCACAGTACCAGTAAATATACAGGGAACAGACATCGAGATGGTGACATCCTATAAGTACCTGGGTATTCATCTGAACAATAAACTTGACTGGTCACACAATACTGATGCACTCTACAAGAAGGGACAGCGCAGGCTGTTCCTGCTGAGGAGACTCAGGTCTTTTGGTGTACAAGGGGCGCTGCTGAAGTCATTCTATGACACGGTGGTGGCATCAGCCATCACTTTTGGAGTGGTCTGCTGGGGCAGTGGCATTACTGCAGCCGATAGGAAGAGACTGAACAAACTGATTAAGAAAGCTAGCTCTGTCCTGGGGCAGCGCCTTGATCCGATGGAGGAGATAGGAGAGAGAAGGACGGTGGCTAAACTGTCATCTCTGCTGGAGTCCGAGTTCCACCCTATGCAGGACATACTGAATGCACTGAGGAGCTCATTTAGCAGCAGACTACATCATCCCAGGTGCACAACCGAGAGGTTTCGTAGGTCCTTCCTACCAACGGCTGTCAGACTGTACAACCTAAGCAGGGCTGCTCGCAGAGATAGCAAAAAGACGTAACAAACTAATAGTTTTTTGAATGCAAAAGATGCAATAGACTTACACAATGGTCCCCTCCGGCATACAACTAGGAACATACCGGTCGCTATGGAGGGTGAGAATATGTATGGGCACATAATCATACCATGTAGGATAACTAAGTAGACGGTTATGCTGTTTCATTCCATCTAGCAACAATGCTCTGCACTGTGTGTGTTTATATATTTACATATTTATTCCATCTAGCTACAATGCTCAGCACTGGGTGTGTTTATATATTTATATATCTACATATTATTCCATCTAGCTACATTGCTCCGCACTGTGTGTGTTTATATACTTGCATATTTATTCCACCTAGCTGCAATGCTCCGTACTGTGGGTGTTTATATATTTACATATTTATTCCATCTAGCTACAATGCTCTGCACTGTGTGTTCATATATTCATATATTTATTCCATCCAGCTACAATGCTCTGCACTGTGTGTCTGTGTGTGTGTGTATATATATATATTTTATAGTAATACGTACATATGTATATTAGCTGCTCTTGCTTGCTTGTTTTTTTTCTTGCCTTCTGATTGTTGCTCTGAGTGTTGCTATCCCTGTGCTGTTGCAATCCTGGAATTTCCCCGTTGTGGGACTAATAAAGGCTTATCTTATCTTATCTTATCTTATCTTATACCAGCTTTCACCCGGCATAAAACAGCGTACATATGTAATTCTAAAAGGTTTAAAGAGAAATCTGTGCTGGGGAGTTTATGACAGTCTTAAAGTTGCTGGATTATGTGTGTGTGTGTGCGCGCGTGAATGTGCATCTGTCATGTTATACTAAGTAACACACACTGCCACTGCAGATGTTTCTGCTTGGCATATGACAGAATTCCTCGGGGTATTACAGCTGAAACATCTGAGTGCTGACCTCAGTTTTACACACGGCTCTGCTTATACGCTCCCTTCCTCTCCCCCACAGCATGAGGTGCTCTCCATCGTACGTCTTGTAATGCATGTAGAAATCTGTGCGCGTGTGTGCGCGCGTGCGCGTGCAAAAGAATTCAGTGGAAGAGACAGGCATACATGCTGAGAATGTATGAGCATGTGCATGTCTGTGGATGTTGGATGCATTTTAAGTTCCTGTCAGTAGAAGCTAGTATCAGGAGAGCAAAAGGACTGGTGTGTGTGTGTGTGGTGGGGGTGGGGGTGGGGGTGGGGGTGGCATCTGACACCCTTAAGTGCGGCTGAGTAAAAACAGGAGTGATGAGTTCGGGCATTCTGTTGGACGTATAAAGGCCAGAAGTGGAAAAACCCACTGGGCGTAATGTAACATAGGAAATGAGGGCCGAGTATATGCATGCTGTGTTTGTTTGAGAATGCACCAGAGAGAACAGAAATAAAAAGTGATGATGTAATAACTGCAAATCACCAGAAAAATACACTTTAGGCAATTCAATGTCATGTTAAGCCCATTAAAAATTGTAAAACCAAATGTTAACAAATCTTGAAAGACGGAGCCATCAGAACGATGAATCAAAACTAGTAACAACCTGCCTCTGGATTCAAAAGTACTTGGAACTAGATGATCTGAATTGGAAGTAACTGTGATTATCTGTGCCCCATTAGCATATTTTTCCCAGCTGCTTTTCAGACTCAAAACTTTATTAAGTGCTAAGCTTATTAAGATGTTTGGCCCTGCCCCCCCAGGGCAGATGTGTGTCTGACTGTACTGTGCCACATGGTATCCAAGCTGCTGATGAACATATCTCCACAACTCTTCTTCATCTAGAAGGAGAAGAAGAGGAAAAAAAGAGTGATATAAAGTGAAGTAGGTGGCAGTAATGCACCTGTAAGCTGGTTGCCAACTGCCAATCAAATCTAAAAGAAGAAGAACATATCTCCACTGTAGAAAAAATAGGCTGTTTTATATGGAAAATACACACTTATAAAATGTTAGACTTTTACATGTAGAGCTTCTCAATGTTGTGAGATTTCGTAAGCATCAGTAATTGATTATTTCTGGCTATATTTCTTTGTTTTATAAATGTTTTTTTTCCCTTTTAAAGGGGTCACTGACTGCACTTTTTCCACATTTTAACAGCTCACACGTCTTAATGAAATGTTTGTGACATATATTGTAAACATTTTCTTTAATTTTTTACTTACTGAAGCAAATTTGTTTTGTATTTTTCACTTTAAGAAACATCCTTCACCTGTTCAACTCCGCTCTCCCTTTTACATCAGTTAGCCATTAGCTAACTAGCTTCTAGCCTGTAGCATTTAGCCTCCTAGCTTGGATGAGCGGTGCTGGTTCACTGATCCAGTCAATGGTGTATCTCACGTCACTCCGGCCCACAACAAATCACTAGCACCCCCCCACCCCACCCCGATCACCACAACCAACCTGGCCCAGGACCTGAGGCTGCTGGCTGACCCACAGGATCTCAAAGAGCAGTGTGTTGCCCTGCGGGATGCCGCTCCGCTCCCACAGCTAGCTGGGGGATGCCCCCTCACGAGGCGGCTCCCCTACACTGCCCACGAGAGCAGAGTGGAGTGGGTGGGGGAGCCAGCCATGAGAGCCAGTAGTCTCCAGCCAGCAGCCTTGGGTCCCGGTGAAGGTGGTTGCCGCGGCTGGCATGCCAGTGCTGGTGATTTGCTGTAGAATCATGGCAAAATCATTGGGAGGTGGGCCGGAGTGATTCGAGGTATATTTTGGACTACAGACTGGTGAACCAGGTGGTAACAGGGATGGTTATTAGGGTGACTAAATGAAGAAAATAACAGGAGCCTTGATTGGTGTGAGCCTCCTGGTACCAGTGTTAGCTGGGGGGCTAATAGGCTACCTTTAGCACCCCATCCATCTACGTGACAGACAGCTAGGCCGGCCAATAACAGAGTAGTAGGTGGGTCTCAAGGATGGTGATGGTCGGCTTTATCAAATCATGAAATATATGATTTACCCAGAAGAGTCAAACACATTTCTAGCTTTTCTGGGAGAGAAAAATGAGATAAAGGCTGTGGGTTTTTTTTTTTAATTGACTGTTTTTTCTTCTTTATTCTTTGGGATAATTACGTGACCAATAGACACATTTCAGACAGTTAAAATCTTCAGTCAATGATCCCTTGAATACCAATGGATCATTTAATACTACACCACTATCGATATATTCATGCAGCGTAGCTTGCCGAATACAGTCACAGCTAAATACAAATGCTAGTTGAGTTGCATGATCCACGACTCAGTCTCATGTATAAAAAAAAAAAAAAACAACTTGAAAAAACAGAGCACTGAAAACAATTTTAAAACAGCATAACAAAAAACATGAAACAGTCATAAAAAGAGAGGTAAAGTCCTTCAATTACTGTAGCTACATTACATGCACAACTACATTTAAAAAAAACAAAGTAATTCAGTGATGCCGTACATAAAGGAAAGTTCATAAGGTTACAGAATGATGTTGTAATGACTGATGTGAACTAAGTGAAGTAGAGTTAAGTGACTGGATAGTGGAGCACGGTTTTATTTTCCTAAAAAAAAAAAAAAAAAAAAAAGCAGAAATAATTTCTGCTTGCACTCAAATTTAAAAGTGTATAAAAGAAATTAGCTGAAAATCCAATCTGTATTGCCCACAACTAGAGCAACAACTTTATTGAACAGCAGACCTACAACTCTCTGAAACAACCATTTATATTTCAGATTTCTCTTCCAACTCACCTGCAGCCTCACGCTGCTCCATCAAAGGCATCTAGCGCGACCTGTCCATAGCCTGAAGTAAAGCTGCACTCCAGGCTGCCGCTACATCCTCCACATTTGGACCCACCATCACCAGCGACTAAACCACACGATCTCAGCTTTGATCAAGACTACCAGATGAAATGAGGCAAATATCTGTGCTGCATTTATAAACATTATTGAGTAGCTGGTTGGAGTACACCGTTTTTGTATTTTATACATTATGTGTATTTTAATAATTTAGTTCATCTTGTGCCAGTGCAGAGAATATTAAGGGATACATTACAGCTGAAAACATGAACAATGAAAGCACAGCGGGGCAGTGGACTGCTGATAGACAGCTGTCTGTCATTCAGACTCTCTTTGACATTTGGGTCTTCAACTGAAACCTGTTCCAACTCTTGAAGGTGTGTTCATCCCAAATCATAAATGGAGGATCGTACAGGAAGTCCAGGACTGTATAAATGCTTCTGAGAAGAGTTTTAAATAATGCAATAAGAAATAAAACAATGTTGTTCTCTCAAAGTTTTATTCAGCATACATTTTCTAAATGCATACTCACTAGCATAATGGCTCCTTCAAATAGGTCACCTTAACGGATCTTTATGCAACCCTGACAACTTTTCTTCCTCTTCTTCAGCTGCTCCCTTCAGGGGTCGCCACAGTGGATCATCTGCCCCATCTCACCCTCTCTTGCTTCTTCTTCTGTAACACCATCCCTCTCCATGTCCTCCTTCACTCTATGCATGAATCTCCTCTGTGGTCTTCCCCTTTTCCGTCTGCCTTGCAGCTCCACCTTCAACATTCTTTGCCCAATATTATGTAACACTGACATTTTAAAGTTATACTGCAGTCTAAATTTAAAACAGTGGAGCCCATCCTCCTCTCCTGACGTGAGTCAGGCGGGTTGCCAAGTTGAGGACAGGACACGCAGGAGTTAGAGTACACAGTGGAAAGTGACAATGACTCCTACTCTGTAAGATGTTCCTCTGAGGTCTGGTAGAAATTATCTCTGATCTTATTCTCTTGCTTGTTTCCATGACTGCAGCACACTGTGCTTTCTCCCACAGAAGTTTGCCCGTCTCTCGTCTGGCATTGCAGGGGGGTCTAATGTGATTGGCTATGTCACTATGTCATCTCTTTTTCAACACAGAAATCGGCAGGCACAAGTTGATCAACACAGTTACTTTCATCCAGCACTCCGGTTTTGTTCATGTTTCCCGTTTTGTTTTTCTGCTGTAAAAGTTTTGTTAATAATCATTATGTCTAATATGTTACTGTATTCCTTGTTAGAAAACTCACATAAGGGTATGCATTTGTTTTTGGTCTGTGGTTTGGCCATCTCCTGCCTCATCCAGCCCCTCACTGAATCCTGTGCTGATTGGACTGGTGCTCCAACACTCCACCAATCAAGCCTCACCTCCAATCAGCCACCTGCTATAAATTCCAGCCAAACAATTAGTCAGGGCGGCTATGATTTAATGTGAGCAGTTCTCACATGCTCACTTATTTGAGTGTCTCATCTTACTTGGTCATTGATACTTGTTTTAAAATGTATCTTTGGTGGAGGACCAAGTGACACTCTGTGTCTGAGTGTCTTTGGTGACTTGTTCTAGGTAACTGGTTAGAAACCAGTTATCTTTGTTTACAGATCAAGTGACACTGTGTGTTTTTGACTTTTCTTTCTTTACAACGCACACTCGGACAACCAGGACTCCTTTCTTGTTATGTTTTGGTTATCTCTTAGCATTGCTTGTCATCACCCATGTTGTCTTTCAGGTTGAGAGACCGGGCCAAGGTTTTTGTTTTCAATTCCATACACATCACTCAGGTACAGTCATGTGAAAAAATTAGGACACCCTGTATAAGCCTGTTTTTTTTTAACATATTTGGAAATATGGATATTTAACATCATCTAGTGCATACCCGTGCATGCCCGTAGAGACCAAGTATAAGCAAGTAATTCTGCTGCATGACTGCCTTTGATCTTTGACATGGTTACCATGGCAACAGTAACCATGGTGAAACATGCCTTTGATCTTTGATGTCACCACTCGCTCAGTGATGCTTGGCTTTGATCTTTGATGATGTCATAGCAAGTCCTATGATCATGACACACACACAAAGTCCTATGATTGATGTCATAGTGAGTCCTATGATCGTGAGTGATGCCTGCCTTTGATCTTTGACATGGTTACCATGGCAGCACAAAGTCCTATGATCATGACACACAGACAGACAGACACATTTCTTGAATTATATATAGTGATGTTAAAAATACTGGAAGATTAATGTAATACAACTAAACAATTAAAAATTAAAGACTTTTTTTTCCAATTTTCTGTAAAATGTAATTCTAAACAAATTGTGAGGAGTAAACTGGGACACCCCCCATCTCTTTTAGGACACCCCTACATTCATTCCCACTTACAATGGCTAAAATAAATGTTAAAAAATGTTAAAGACAAAAACAAAGTTAGACATAGATATGAGAACATTTATTAATAAACAACTGAATATTTAATGGGGTGTCCTAATTTTTTCACATGACTAACTTGGTTGTTAGTCACATTTAGGTTTAGAGGTCCTACTTCCTCTTGTATTTCAGTTTGGGTAGTGAGAGTAGGCAAGTCAGTTTCATTTCATTTCTTTATTTTACTCCCACTCATATAGACAGGAAGCTGTCATCACCCAAGCTGGAATTCTTTTGGTTATATTTCTTTAGTTTGAGTAGTACCTTTTAAGGTCTTTGTTCTCCAACCATTTTATGTATTTATCATTTTGACAATTACCTTCATTAACTCATTAAAATATAATTTTGCTTTGACAACCAATCCATCTTATTTGTTACTCCCCTCTCACCCCTAGACAGAAGGGTCGCAGCACTGCCAATTACAAATAAAAAAAAAAAATAAAAAAATGAAACTATGATGTAAGCAGCCAAAGGTAGACAATTCTAACTTTTCTAGGTTAAAGCCTCTAAATTGAATGATTTGGCCTCTGTTCCTCCTCATAATTTAAAAATTAAATGTGGTTTATTAAATATTAGGTCTAACTCCCAAGTCTCTGTTAGTCCATGATCTGTTAATTGATCATCAGATTGATTTAATATCCCTTACAGAGACTTAGTTAGGGCAAGAGGATTATGTTGGTTTAAATGAATCAACTCCCTCCGGTTATTTAAACTGTCAAAATCCCAGAAGTTCTGGTCGTGGAGGAGGAGTTGCAACAATTTACCATTCCAAACTATTAATTAATGTAAAGCAAAAAACATGTTATAATTCCTTTGAGGGCCTGGTCCTCAGTATTGGGCACTTTAGCAATTTTAGGTTAAACCCAATTTTATTTGCCATAGTTTATCGTCCTCCATCAACCTACTCAGAATTTTTATCCGAATTTGCTGATTTCTTAGCTGATTTAGTGCTGAAATCTGATAGAATAATTATAGTAGGGAACTTTAATATACATGTAGATGTAAATAGTGACTGCCTTAATGTGGCATTTAATTCAATATTAGACTCGATTGGGTTTTCTCAGAAAGTAGGAAATTCTACTCATTGTCTCCACCATACGTTGGACCTTGTTCTGACATATGGCATAGAAATAGAAAATCTTGTAGTGTCTCCTCATAACCCTGTACTGTCAGACCATTGTCTGTTAACCTTTGATTTTACTATTTCTGACTATTTGGCTCCTAAAGAAAAATATTACAGTAGATGCCTCTCAGATGATGCTGTTACCAAATTTATGTAGATTGTTTCCTCTATGCCATGTGTCAACACAACGGAAATAAGCTATAGACAGCTTGCTCCTTCTGTAATTGATAACATGGTGGATAGTGTTACAGCTTCTCTGCATCAGACTCTAGACTTGGTGGCCCCCTTAAAAAAGAAAAAGTCTAATCAGAGATTTTTAACTCCTTGGTTCAACACAGAAACTCGTAGCTTAAAACAGAAGACTCGTCAATTAGAAACAAAATGGCACTCCACTAATTTAGATGAAATCTATTTAGCTTGGAGAAATCATCTTTTAATTTATAAAAATCCCTTAGAAAAGCTAGAACGAGTTATTATTCCGCATTAATAGAAGAGAACAAGAATAATCCCAGGTTTCTTTTCAGCACTGTAGCCAGGCTGACAAAGAGTCAGGACTCTGTCAATCCTAGAATTCCCTTAGAGCTTACTAGTCAGGACTTTATGAACTTTTTCAATAATAAAATTTCATCCATCAGAGAAAAAAATCAGATTCTTCCCACAGTTAACTTAAATACAGTAACTACTACAACTCCTTCTATTGATGTCTGTCTTGATGAGTTTATTCCAATGGACCTTTGCGAGTTAAACAAAATAATCAGAATGAACTTTATTGCCAAGCATGTTTACACATACGAGGAATTTGACTTGACATTAGGTGCGCTCATGTTAAGCGCTCACTAATGACGCGGCAGCCGACAGGCGCCTAATACAGTGGGGGTAAAGAGGGAGAGGGGAAGGGGATGACACATTGGGCAGAGAGAAAAAAAACAGTTATCAGAATAGCGCTCGAGTGAGCAAGATTATGATCACATAGAAAAAAAACCCTCAATGCACACTTAGCAGACAAGTTACAAATACACATAACAAAGCAAAAGGAGAGAGATCAGTGTGTGTATGTCAGTCATGTGATATCAGTATGAGTGCAGTGTGAATGTATCAGTTACTGGTGCACAACAAAAAATCCTCTCCTAGGCAACAGTTAGATGTTATGTCCATGTATTCTAAACCTAGATAAGCATGTCCACAGAGTCCATCTCTCTTCAGTGCATGCCTGGCTGCACGGTGGCGCAGTGGTTTAGCACTGTGGCAGCACAGTTTTACCCTCGGCCGGGGGATCATGAGATCGTGGGTTCGATCCCAGCCCCCGACCAACAGTGAGCTGTGTGGAGTTTGCATGTTCTCCCCGTGTTGCGTGGGTTTACTCCGGGATTTCTCCGGTTTCCTCCCGCATACAAAAAACATGTAGGTTTAGGGCGCTCGCGCACGCACCGACCAGACTGCAAACCAAATCTACCTACGGGTACAAATAAGTAACAAAAAAAAAATAAATAAAAATAAAAAAAATTGCCAGATGGTAAAACTCCACGTTAATCACATGATAACGCTGTCCTTGGAGAGTTCAGATTGCTGCACATCAATTGTTTGGGTTAAGGAGAAGCCAAAACTCCCTTCTTCTTTATCTCTTCTCCTGGAGGAATAAGGACGCCGAATCAAGGCCTGATAAGCACAGTTCACTTAGAGCATAGAAATTTCCTCTCTTATGCATCACAATTTACATACACAGTCTTTAAAATCATTCCCTGGAGAGCACCCAGCGACTCCAAGATGTTTTCCACCTTCCGATTCAGTTCGCCAAACATAGATAAACATGTCCACAGAGTCCATCTCTCTTCAGTGCATGCCAGATGGTAAATTCCATGTTAGTCACATATTTGCCGCCATCAGTGCTCTCCCCAGCTGGTCGAATTTGTTGAAGGAGCTTCGCAGGGTCCGCATTTTGATTAGCTCTTCCAACTTCTTTAATTTTCGATACACCAGGAAAACTCCAGAGCCAGACAGCAGAATCCTGTGATCATGAAGCCGAAACAGGTAGATGTCTTCCACATCTTCAATCGAATCACGCAGACACATGAGTTCCAATTGTTCCATGAGTCTCTCCACTTGGGCTCCCCCTGGCCCGATTTTCTGTTAAAAAGTGGTGTCAATAGCATTAAAGCCCAGCTCACCAATTCCATAATTTCCATAATTTCCGTTTGGGTCGAGATGCAGCAGAAGAAGAGCGAGACACAGACAGGACACAGCAAGCTGGGATCAGTAAAAGGGAGAGGAGAAGAAATGCATCTGCTCTCTCTGATAGCCGGAAGAAGAAGGTAAAGTAGAAGAAGATGGAAATAGTTTCCTCATCCAAACCTTCAACTTGTCTTTTAGACCCTATTCCTACCAGGTTATTTAAAGAAGTCTTCCCACTTACTGGTAGCTTTATTCTTCATATAATCAATTCTTCATTAGCTTTAGGCCATGTACTGCAGGCTTTTAAAATGGCTGTAATTAAACCCTTACTCAAAAAGCCAACGCTAGATCCAGGAGCTTTAGCTAACTATAGACCAATCTCTAATCTCCCTTTCATTTCAAAAATCTTAGAGTTATTGCTACGCAATTATTTGACCACCTGCAGGGAAATGGTTTACTTGAAGAGTTTCAGTCTGGGTTTAGAATCCATCATAGTACTGAAACAGCCTTAGCGAAGGTCACTAATGACCTCCTCATCGCATCTGATAATGGACTGGTTTCTGTACTTGTCCTTTTAGACCTTAGTGCAGCTTTTGATACCATCGATCATAATATTCTACTTGATAGATTAGAACACTATGTTGGACTTAATGGAACTTCGTTGCAGTGGTTTAGATCTTATTTATCTGATAGGTTTCAGTTTGTTCATGTCAATAATGAGTTTTCTTTCAACTCAAAGCTTAGTCATGGAGTTCCACAGGGATCTGTGCTAGGCCCTACTCTTTAGTTACCTCCGCCAGGCCGCAGGCCAGGAGGAGGTTATGTTTTTGCCAGCGTTTGTCTGTCTGTCTGTTTGTCTGTCTGTTGGTTAGCAAGATAACTCAAAGTTTTGGACGGATTTCGATGAAACTTTCAGGCGTTGTTGGAAATGGTACAAGGAAGAACTGATTAAATTTTGGGGATGATCCGGATCACCGTCTGGATACAGGAATTTTTTTAAGGATTCTTTAACATTGTGAGATACGGCCATTTTCAACATGTGCGCAGGCGCAATGGAGGGCGCTGGTCGTCGTGTCTGACGAACACAAACTCCGCGTTCTTCAAAGTTTTACGCACAAAAGCACGCGGAAAACAGTGGTGGGCAGTGCCCGGCACCGTGCCTGTGTTTGTGCTACGCTGCAAAAGCTGAGACGGCCAGCTGTCCGGTGCCGGATTATTTGGCAGAAATTCCCCGGCCAGCCATAGGGGCTGCGCACAAACAAGCTCTCTGCCGGGGAAGCTTCTAAATCCTCTTTTGCCGTGGAGCGCAACCCCAATATAAAACCCACGGCAACCTGTCTACCCAATTTGCATCCGTCAGTGAAGCCCTGAGTGCTGCTTTCAGTGGAGGAGATGGACACAACACCAACACTTCAGTTTATTACCTCCGCCAAGGAGGTAATGCTTTTACTACTGAACCACTAATCCTATCATTGTGAATCCAATTGCTAGTCATATGTTTTCATGGTCAAGGAATCTGAAAACGTACACACAAACACTGTATGGGGGGGAACTGTGGCGCTTGGCGGAGGTCTGCGCTCTCCGAGTGCTTTTCTAGTTTATATATGCTTCCGTTAGGCAACATTATTAGAAAGCACTTTATACATTTTCATTGTTATGCAGATGATACACAATTATACCTGTCAATGAAGCCAGATGATAGTAATCAATTAGCCAAGTTGGAAGCCTGTCTTAAGGAAATCAAAGCTTGGATGACTTGTAATTTCCTGTTATTAAATTCAGATAAGACTGAAGTCATTCTTGTTGGTCCAAAAAACCTTAGAAATACCTTTCCAAATCAAACTTTCAGTTTGGATGCGGTTACTCTCTCTTAATAGCTCTGTGAGGAACCTTGGAATTATTTTTGATCAAGATCTGTCCTTCAATTCACATATTAAATTTGTTTCTAAGACTGCCTTCAATCATTTGCATAATATTGCCAAGATTAGGAGCATCTTGTCTCAGAGTGATGCTGAGAAACTGATCCACGCTTTTGTTAGCTCGAGATTAGATTATTGTAATTCTTTATTATCAGGCTGTCCTAAAACATCTTTAAAAAGTCTTCAGCTGATCCAAAATGCTGCTGCAAGAGTTTTAACAGGTACTAGAAAGAGAGATCATATCTCTCCGGTTCTGGCCTCCCTTCATTGGCTTCCCATAGAGTTTAGAATTAAGTTTAAAATCCTTCTTCTTACTTACAAAGCTCTAAACAATCAGGCTCCTTTTTATTTAAAAGATCTGATACTACCATATTATCCTAACAAAGCACTATGCTCCCAAAATGCAGGATTACTTGTAGTACCTAGAATCTCCAAAAGTACAATGGGAGGCAGAGCCTTCAGTTATCAAGCTCCACTCCTGTGGAACCAGCTGCCAATCTGGATTCAGGAGTCAGACTCGATCTCTGTTTTTAAAAATAGGGATAAAACCTACGTTTTTGATATAACCTACAATTAGGGAGGGATCATGTGTTTCTGAATCCCCCTTAGTTATGCTGCCAATAGGTTTAGTCAGCCGGGGGACCTCCAATAATGCACTGGGCCTCACTCCTTTCACTCTCAATGAAATATTTTTTTTTTGCTGGTCATTAACATCTGCTTGTTCTCTCCCATAGATTGAGCCCCCATTGTGCTGTTTGCTCTCAACATGTCTGTTCTTTTCATCTTCTGTCCCCTCACCCCCCAGCCAGTCGCAGCAAATGACTGCCCCTCCCTGAGCCTGGTTCTGCTGGAGGTTTCTTCCTGTTAAAAGGGAGTTTTTCCCTCTCCACCGTCACCAAGTGCTTGCTCACAGGGGATAGCCTGATTGCTGGGGTCTTTCTGCAACTGTGGGGGTCCCCCCTACAGTTGAAAGTGCTATGAGATGACTGTTGTTGTGAAATAAGATAAGATAAGATAAGATAAGCCTTTATTAGTCCCACAAAGGGGAAATTCCAGGATTGCAACAGCACAGGGATAGCAACACTCAGAGCAACAATCAGAAGGCAAGAAAAAACAAGCAAGCAAGAGCAGCTAATATACATATGTACATATTACTATAAAATATATATATACACACACACACACACACACAGACACACAGTGCAGAGCATTGTAGCTGGATGGAATAAATATATGAATATATGAACACACAGTGCAGAGCATTGTAGCTAGATGGAATAAATATGTAAATATATATAAACACCCACAGTATGGAGCATTGCAGCTAGGTGGAATAAATATGCAAGTATATAAACACACACAGTGCGGAGCAATGTAGCTAGATGGAATAATATGTAGATATATAAAAACACAGTGCGGAGCATTGTAGCTAGATGGAATAAATATATAGATATATAAATATAAACACACCCAGTGCAGAGCATTGTAGCTAGATGGAATAAATATGTAAATATATAAACACACACAGTGCAGAGCATTGTTGCTAGGTGGGATGAAACAGCATAACCGTCTATTTAGTTATCCTACATGGTATGATTATGTGCCCATACATATTCTCACCCTCCATAGCGACCGGTATGTTCCTAGTTGTATGCCGGAGAGGACCATTGTGTAAGTCTATTGCATCTTTTGCATTCAAAAAAAAAAAAAAAAAAAAAAAAAAAAAAACTATTAGTTTGTTACGTCTTTTTGCTATATATAAATGGCGCTATATAAATAAAGTTGAATTGAAATAATGGAAACATTTGAACTGCATGGCAGAGGTAAGAGAAAAGAAAAAAGGAGAATGTGATTGGCTGTGGTTGTAGGAAGTATTTTAACCAAGACCAAACAAAACCAGAGTGGTGGCCTAGTGGTAGAGCATCCGTCCCATAACCAGGAGGTCGGGATTCAAGTCTCGGCTGGGTCATGCCAAAGACCATACAAAAGTGGAACTTCCTGCCGTCCAGCTTAGTGCTCAGCAAAAGTGGAACGGAGGAGGGAAATGTGGGTGGCAGTGGCTCAGGAGGTAAAGTGGGTTGTCTAATAACCAGAGGGCTGGCGATTCGAATCCCGCTCTCCCTAGACATCCTGCCGTTGTGTCCCTGGGCAAGACATGAATGTGTATAAATGTTCGGTAGTGGTCGGAGAGGCCACTGGTGTGGACTGGCAGCCACATTTCTGTCAGTCTGCCCAGGGCAGCTGTGGCTACAGCAGTAGCTTACCACTATCAATGTCTGTGGAGTGAATGAATAATGTATCCATTGTAAAGCGTCTATGAAAAGTGCTATATAAATCTGATGCATTATTATTAAAAACAAATCTTACTGTGAAGGAGCATGAACTCGGCAAACAGGAATTTCCTGGCGGTAAAGTTGTAATCTCTTGTGACACCTAATGGTTATTTTCTATGTATTATGACATAGATTCTCTGACTAATATCTCCTTTAAAACATGAGGCAATTGTCTGCACTATTCATGGACTTCATAACTTCCCTTATAAAATAATACCACATGCCTGGAAAAAGATTACTTCTCATGTTGTCTCTGCAGCATTAATGCACCACATTAATGCACCACATACTCTTGTCTACACTGATACTTGTTTCCTACAATCACATGAGGGGAGACTCTTATAAATCGATTGTTACAATGTGTTCAAGTGGGACTTGGACTGAGTGTGATGCCTAATTATTATGCTGAGTTTCACTTGTTCTGCCACCGAGTGCTCTAATTTTTTTTTGGACCTGGCATGTTTCAACTGGTGACGATGTTCAAATGCCAGGAGTCTAATCCAAATGTGATATGTTAACATATGCAAAGGACTGATCATCTATAGGAACCACACTCCTGACACAAAAGAGGAATCCTCTGATTTGGCTGCAGTGACTGAGAATGTAAATTAGTCACATTGACACAACAGCTAAACATGCTGGGTTGTAGTTGTAAAACAGAATAAATCTATCCCTCTATGGCACCCTAGAGGCACTAAACAGACTAACATTTGGCAGAGTATAAAAAAGAAGAAAAACACCAATATTGCAACTAAAAATTTAGACGTTTTCAGAACGCACACATTTCAGAAGACAATAATATTTCCCCAAAAGCGGTCTTATAGGACAGGATGCTTGAAAATCTAAGTGTTTCAACAGCTATTATCATTGCATTGTATACAGTATCCCTTAAGGAAAAAAGCCATTATTACTACACTTAAAAATATCAATTTCCCCAAAAGTCTGTAGTATATAAAAAATACTGGCACATTAACAGCAAATGTCACTGAGAGAATATTTAAAACTACTCAAATACTATGCAATATTAAATACTTCTAAACCCACTGAATACTAGACAGTGAATTCCATTTTGAATGGTGGGACACCTTCCCAGTAATTGATGCAGAGTAATTAAACAAATTCAGTGTCATAACACATTTATTTGACTGTTTTATTTTCATTTTGTGATCCCAGTCTTATTTCAATGTTCTCTAAAATGTGTTCATTTGCTGCCATGATTTAAACTCATGACTTGGTCAAATATGGCATTGTTTAATACAGCAAGCCCATCAGATTTCTTATAATTTTTTCAGCCTTCACGAGAAAACTGAAAAAAATGTGATGAAAGTGAATATCAAGCTGTAGCCCTTTGCAGGTTAATAGCTTAGACTTTAAAAGCAATAGCTTATTAATTATTACTGCCAAAGAACTTCAGGGTGTTTCTCTTTAATCTTTGACGCTGAATAGTACAAAGGCGGTACGTTCTGTGATATATATACTATGAGGCACAATGTTATGGCTAGGCCTGTGGGTCCAAAGGATGAAGCTAAAAAGAGTCATCCTTCTAAGATATGGACTCTTAATGACTTCTTAAGTTAACCTGTGATATCTGGCACCCTGGAATTTACAACATACTGCAGGTTCCTGAACTTGTGAAGACATAACAATTTAGTCTAGATCAAATTCCTGCTTTTCTTAAGCATTGTTCATATTTGTGGCTATTTAGACATATTTCAGACCTTAACATACAGTACATACCTGTCACAGGATAATTCAGTGTCATCTTGACACAAGTCATCTTGTGGTTTACTATCCCATGTAAGTGGTTTTTTGTCTTGGAACTCTCCCACGGATGCCATTTTTGCCCAATCTCTTATTGTTCCATCGTGGAGCAGTGTGCAAACTGAGGCAAGTGAGGCCTGCAGTT
Organism: Pholidichthys leucotaenia; assembly: GCA_020510985.1. Classification (NCBI taxonomy): domain Eukaryota; kingdom Metazoa; phylum Chordata; class Actinopteri; order Cichliformes; family Pholidichthyidae; genus Pholidichthys; species Pholidichthys leucotaenia. The sequence goes on along the minus strand of CM035845.1, from coordinate 249,650,722 downwards.
CTTTAGATGTTGTTCTGGGTTTTTGTTTCTCATCTGTTCTGGAATTTCTTTAGATCACAGTGGGATGTGTTGCTTTTTGAGATTTTTTTAGCCTACTTCAGGTTATCAGACAGGTTCTATTTAAGTGATTTATTGATTCAACAAGTCTGGCAGTAATCAGGCTTGGTTGTAGCGACTGAAATTGAACTCAGCTTTCCAAAAAATGTGGTCAATCACAGTTAATTCATGATGTAAAATGGGGGAAATTACTTTTTCCACATAGTGCCAGGTAGGTCTGGATAGTTTTTTCCTTTAATAAATGAAATCATTTGAAAACTGCATTTTGTATTCAGGTTATCTTTGTCTGATATTAAAATTTGTTTGATGATCTGAAACATTGGAGTGTGACAAATATGCAAAAATATAAGAAATCAGGAAGGAGGCAAATACTTTTTCACAGCACTGTATGTGGTATTTAGTGTTTGAGTAAATTACTATTCAAACGTATAAATACCACTGATTTTAATAAGCCACAATTGCCATCAAAATTATTGGACCCCACTACAAACTAGGTTTACAGTGCATCCGGAAAGTATTCACAGAGCTTCACTTTTTCCACATTTTGTTATGTTATAGCCTTATTCCAAGGTGGATTAATTCATTTTCTCCTCAAAATTCTACACACAATACCCCATAATGACAACATGAAAAAAGTTTGTTTTTGAGATTTTTGCGAATTTATTAAAAATAAAAAACTAAGAAATCGCATGTAGATGAGTATTCACAGCCTTTGGCAGCAATTACAGCCTCAAATCTTTTTGGATATGATGCTACAAGCTTGGCACACCTATCTTTGGGCAGTTTCACCCATTCCTCTTTGCAGCACCTCTCAAGCTCCATCAGGGTGGATGGGAAGCACCAGTGCACAGAGATTTTCAGATCTCTCCAGAGATGTTCAATTGGATTCAAGTCGGGGCTCTGGCTGGGCCACTCAAGGACATTCACAGAATTGTCCTGAAGCCACTTCAATATTTTGGCTGTGTGCTTAGGGTTGTTGTCCTGCTGAAAGATGAACCTTCGTCCCAGTCTGAGGTCAAAAGCGTTCTGGGACAGATTTTCATCCAGGATGTCTCTGTACATTGCTGCATTCATCTTTCCCTCTATCTTGACTAGTCTCCCAGTTCCTGCCACTCAAACATCCCCACAGTATGATGCTGCCACCATCATGCTTCACTGTAAGGATGGTATTGGCCTGGTGATGAGCATTGCCTGGTTTCCTCCAAACATGACGCCTGGCATTCACGCCAAAGAGTTCAATCTTTGTCTCATCAGACCAGAGAATTTTGTTTCTCATGGTCTGAGTCCTTCAGGTACCTCTTGGCGAACTCCAGGTGGGCTGCCATGTGCCTTTTACTAAGGAGTGGCTTCCGTCTGGTCACTCTACCATACAGTCCTGATTGGTGGATTGCTGCAGAGATGGTTGCCCTTCTAGAAGGCTCTCCTCTCTCCACAGAGGAATGCTCGAGCTCTGACAAAATGACCATCGGGTTCTTGGTCACCTCCCTGACTAAGGCCCTTCTCCCCCAATCACTCAGTTTAGACAGCCGGCAAGCTCTAGGAAGAGTCCTAGTGGTTCCGAACTTCTTCCATTTACGGATGATGGAGGCCACCGTGCTCATTGGGACCTTCAAAGCAGCAGAAATTTTTCTGGACCCTTCCCCAGATTTGTGCCTCAAGACAATCCTGTCTTGGAGGTCTACAGACAATTCCTTTGACTTTATGCTTGGTTTGTGTTCTGACATGCACTGTCATCTGTTGGACCTTATATAGACAGGTGTGTTCCTTTCCAAATCATGTCCAATCAACTGAATTTACCACAGGTGGACTCTAATTAAGCTATTGAAACATCTCAAGGATGATCAACGGAAATAGGATGCACCTGACCGCAGTTCTGAGCTTCATGGCAAAGGCTGTGAATGCTTATGTACATGTGATTTCTTATTTTTTTTATTTTTAATAAATTTGCAAAAATCTCAAAAACTTTTTAATGTTGTCATTATGGGGTATAAAAAAAGAATTTAATCTATTTTGGAATAAAGCTGAAACATAACAAAATGTGGAAAAAGTGAAGCATTGTGAATACTTTCCAGATGCACTGTAATGGCAAGATGTACAAACTAGCTGCCATTTGCAATAAACAAATCAAACAAGAACAATTTAAATGGCTCAGTACAACTCATGTTACACATGGTTTCTCCAAATTCAACACAAAACGTCACTTTCAATGACTACTGCAGTCTAAAAATTATTCACCCTCTTCATGACAATCATCTTTAGTACTTAGTAGAGCACCCTTTTGTTGTTATGACCCGCTGCAAACGTGATGCATAGACAGACCCCAGCTTCTGGCAGTGTTCTGAGGAATCTTAACCCATTCCTCATGGGCAGAGACCTCCAGTTCACAGATATTTTTGGGTTTGTGTGCTGCAACTGCTTTTTTAAAATCCCACCAGAGGTTTTCAGTGGAGTTCAAGTCCGAAGACTGTGGTGGCCAGACTAGTATCTTCCAGGACTTTTTCTGAAACCAAGCCTTGGTGGACATTGAGGTGTGCTTGGGATCATTTTCCTGCTGAAAGGTCCAATGGCGCCCAAGCTTCAGCTTCCTCACAGATGGCATGGCATTTTCTCCCAAGATTTCCTGATACTTGATTAAATCCATCTTGCCTTTCACATGCTGCAGGTTTCCAGTACCACAGGAAGCGAAGCATCTCCAAAGCATCACTGAGCCACTGCCATGCTTCACTGTAGGCAGGGTGTTCTTTTCAGCATATGCATCATTCTTCCTCCTCCAGACATACCACTGATCCATAGGCCCAAAAAGTTCCAGTTTTGCTTCACTGCTCCACAGAACAGAATCCCAAAACCTCTTTGGCTTATTTATATAGTTTTGATCAAATTAGAGCTGACTCTTTTTGTAAATTTGGGTCAGTAGCGGTGTACATCTTGGAGTTTGGGCAGGGGACTCTTCAGCATTTAGTATGCACCTCAATGTGGAAATTGAAACCTTAGTGTCTGCTGCCACCAAGTCTTGCTGCAGGTCTTTTGTAGTCAGTCAAGGGTTTTTGACCACTTGCCTCCTCAGAACTCTGGAGGCAGCCACTGATAACTTCCTCTTTCTGCCACATCCAGGTAGTGTAGCCACTGTTCCTTGACTTTAAACTTGCAAACTATGCTTCCAATTCTATCTCTAGGAATATTTAGTCCCTTTGTTATCTTTTTGTATTCTTTTTCTTGTTTGTGCAAGGCAATGATCTCTTCTCTGAACTTTCTGGACAATTCCCTTTACCTAGCCATTTTTCTAACATGCAATCAAATGTCACCATCACAGTCCAGGTATTTGAGGTGTTCTATCAAGCACATCTGATGCAACTAATGAAGCCCTTGATTGGTTGCACCAGGTGTGATTGAGACCTCTATTTGCAAATATGTGCTCTTATGAGGAATTCTATTCAGGAGTGTTGGATAATTTTGAAACTACAGTAGACATTGAAAGTAGGATTCAGTAGTCAATTTGGATGAAATCCTTGTAATATTAGTTTTATCTATTTAAACTGTTCATGTGTAATTTGTCCATTACAAACACCTGATTTTTTTAAAAATCTGACAATAAACCTAAAATGCAATGGTGATTGAATAATTTTGATTGCAACTGTACAGTGGTACAACGGTTAGCATTGTTGCCTCACAGCTAGAAGATTCCAGGTTCGATTCCCCAGGCTGGCAGGGGTTGGAACCTTTCTGTGTGGCATTTGCATGTTCTCCCTGTGCTGTGTGGGTTTACTGCAGGAGCTCTGGTTTCCTCCCACAATCCAAATACATGCATGTTTGGTGAATTGGTGATTCTAAATTGTCCCTAGGGATCTGTCTCCCATAGGCTCTTAGAATAGAGGGTTAGTACTAGTGAAGCGCTTTGAGTTGTCTTTGAGACTAGAAAAAGCGCTACATAAGTACAGGTCCTTATCCTTAACTGTATATACTGTGTCATAATTGTCAAAATTAAAACAAAAGGGCTCGAAATATTTCATTGTACTCATAGGAAATATAAAATTTGTTTACATTTGGAAATACAATTCTAAAAGATAAATGAGCATTTTTTTACTACTTATGCGGAAGCTTGTTGCGTAACGTAATTACTGTTTAACAACTCAGTAATGCATTACAATTAATTAAATTTGAACAGATTTGTTACTTGTTTTATATATAAATATGGATAGACAAATTAATATACAAATTGACCCTACCATATGTTGAGACACAGCCATCACTCTATGTGCCCTGTTGCACAGAGCCGTGAATCCATCAGTCTGACCAGAGGAACAGATGCAGAACTTAGTTTTTGTGGAAATACGTATATTATTTTTCCTTTCTTGCAGTTAAGGACAAAAATAAATTGGTGGGTTGCAAGCTAAGTACAGGTGGAGACCTGCTTCACTCCAAAAAGTAGTGACTGAAATCTTCAGAAGCGCCTGATTAAACAAGTTCTAACAAAGTTAGTTGCGAAAGAACGGCTATGCTACACTAACACTGCTGAAGTGGAGCTACTTTATCTGAACATCTACAGCTGGATTTCAAACACAGGTATGCAGCTGGACAGTTTGTGACCCAGCAAGAATTAAAATGACTGATTGCCAGAAACGCCATTAAAGAGTGAAGAGATGCTATCTCGTTGTGAACAGTCACTTTCCTTGAGACAGATGAGACTTTGAGCCACTGCAGTTAAAAAGCATTTACCTGTTATCCGGATAAGAATTTTCAAAAATGGATTTTGATCTGAAAAAGACATGAGGGACTGGATGAATGTTTTCTTTGGATTACTGGACAATGTATTAATCCCTATGATAAAGGTAAGATACAGTGGTGTGAAAAAGTGTTTGCCCCAATCCTGATTTTTCTTTTTTTTGTATGTTTGTCACACTTAAATGTTTCAGATCAAACAAATTTAAATATTAGATAAAGATAACAAGTAAACACAAAATGCAGTTTTTAAATGAAGGCATTTGTTATGAAGGAAAAAAATCCAAACCCTAAGAATCCAAACCTACATGGCCCTGTGTGAAAAAGTGATTGCCCCCTAAACCTAATAACTGCTTGGGCCACCCTTAGCAGCAACAACTGCAATCAAGCATTTGCGATAACTAGCAATGAGTCTTTTAAAACGGTGTGGAGAAATTTTGGCCCACTCCATCATCCATCCATCTTCTTCTGCTTAATCCTTTTTGGGTCGGGGGGGGGGGGGGGGCTGGAGCCTATCCCAGCATCTTTGGGTGAGAGGCAGGGTACACCCTGGACAGATTGCCACTCCATCGCAGGGCCAACACAGACAGACGGACAACCATTCACTCTCACAGTCATACCTAAGGACAATTTAGAATCCCCAGTTTTGATGCCAATTAACCTAACTTGCATGTTTTTGGGATGTGGGAGGAAACCGGAGAAATCCCGGAGTAAGCCCACGCAGACACGGGGAGAACATGCAAACTCCACACAGATCACTGTTGGTCAAGGGCTGGGATCGAACCCAGGATCCCCCGGCCAAGGGTGAGTTGCTGTGCTGCCGCAGTGCTAACCACTCCACCACCGCGCCACCCTCATCTTTGCAAAATTGTTGTAATTCAGCCACACTGGAGGGTTTCGGGCATGAACCATCTTTTTTAAGGTCATGCCACAGCATCTCAGTCAGATTCAGGTCAGGACTTTGATTAAGCCACTCCAAAGTCTTCATTTTATTTTTCTTAAGCCACTCAGAGGTGGACTTGCTGGTGTGTTTTGGATCATTGTCCTGCTGCAAAACCCAAATGCGCTTCAGCTTGAGGTCACAAACAGATGGCCGGACATTCTCCTTCAGGATTTTTTGGTAGTCTGCAGAGTTCATGGTTCCATTTACCACAGCAAGTCTTACAGGTCCTGAAGCAGCAAAATAGCCCCAAACCATCACACTACCACTACCATATTTTACTGTTGGTATGACGTTCCTTTTCTGAAATGCTGTGTTACTTTTACGCCAGATGTAATGGGACACATCACCTTCCAAAAAGTTCAACTTTTGTCTTGTCAGTCAGAGTATTTCCCAAAAGTCTTGGGGATCATCAAGATGTTTTCTGGCAAAACTGAGACGAGCCTTTATGTTCTTTTTGCTCAGCAGTGGTTTTCATCTTGGAACTCTGCCATGCAGGCCATTTCTGCCCAGTCTCTTTCTTATGGTGGAGTCATGAACACTGACCTTAACTGAGACAAGTGAGGCATGCAGTTCTTTGGATGTTATTGTGGGGTCTTTTGTGACCTCTTGGATGAGCTGTCACTGCGTTCTTGGGGTAATTTTGGTCGGCCGGCCACTCCTGGAAGGTTCACCACTGTTCCATGTTTTCGCCATTTGTGGATAATGGCTCTCACTGTGGTTTGTTGGAGTCCCAAAGCTTGAGAAATGGCTTTATAACCTTTTCCAGACTGATAGATCTCAATTACTTTGTTTCTCATCTGTTCCTGAAATTCTTTGGATCTTTTGGATTTTGAGGATCTTTTGTTTCTACTTCACTTTGTCAGGCAGGTCCTATTTAAGTGATTTCTTGATTGAGAACAGGTGTGGCAGTAATCAGGACTGGGTGTGGCTAGAGAAATTGAACTCAGCTTTCCAAAGATGTGATAAACCACAGTTAATTTATGTTTTAACAGGGGGGCAATCACTTTTTCCACACAGGGCCATGTAGGTTTGGATTTTTTTAACGCTTAATAAATACCTTCATTTAAAAACTGCATTTTGTGTTTACTTGTGTTATCGTTGTCTAATATTTAAATTTGTTGACGATCTGAAACATTTAAGTGTGACAAACATACGAAAAAAAAATAAGAAACCAGGATGGGGGCAAACACTTTTTCACACCACTGTACATATGGATAGTTTTATGTCCCACACACTGACACATGATCAGCTACACCAAAATTTAAAAAAAAAAAACCTGTCTGTAAAGCTCTGTTTAAAAGTCTGTTTTCAACCTTCCATTAATAGCAAAGAGCCCCTAATGTAATTCATTAATTAAATTATCTAGTTATCTCTGGGAGATAATTTAAATATGCATTTAAAAAGTAAAAAAGTACTTTCTATGTTCTATGTACTACTATGTAGTACTTTATTTTTTAACTATGTTAGAACAAGGATTCAGTGTACCACGCCCAATATGGGGTTTCTGGGGCCCCACCCTGGAGCCAGGCCTGGGGGAGGGGCTCAATGGCTAGCGCCTGGTGGCTGGGTTTCCGCCCATAGGACCCGGTCGGGCTCAGCCCGAAGGAGTTCATGGGTCTGCCCTCGAGTGGACTCACCACCTGCAAGAGGGACCATGGGGGTCCGGTGCTATGTGGATAAGATGGTGGTCGAAGGCAGAGATCTTGGCGGTCTGATCCCAGGCTTCCTAAACTGGCTTTTGGGACGTGGACTGTCACCTCTCTGGTGGGGAAGGAGCCCGAGCTGGTGCATGATGTTGAGAGATACGGGCTATATATAGTTGGCCTCACCTCAACACAGCTCTGGTTCTGGAACAAGCCTCCAGGAGAGGGGCTGGAGTTTGGCCTACTCTGGAGTTGCCCTGGTCAAGAGGTGTCAAGCAGGGGTGGGTATTCTTGGATCCCCCCCACCTTGCTGCCTCTATATTGGAGTTTTCCCCAGTAGATGAAAGGGTTGTTTCCCTGTGCCTTCAGATTGGGAAATGGGTCCTGACCATCATGTGTGTCTATGCGCCAAGTGATGGTTCAGAGTACCCACCCTTTCTGGAGTCTCTGATGGTGGATGGTGCTCCTCTTGGAGACGCCATTGTCCTACTGGGGGATGTCAATGCATACGTGGGCAAAGACAGTGAAACCTGGAGGGGGGTGATTGGGAGGAATGGCCTGCCCAATCCAAACCCGAGTGGTGTTCAGTTATTGGACTTCTGTGCTAACCACAGGTTGTCCATAACGGACACTATATTCAAGCATAAGGGTGTCCATATGTGCACCTGGCACCAGGACACCCTAGGTCGCAGGTCGATTGATTTTGTTATTGTGTCATCAGACCTGCGACCATATGTCTTGGACACTCGGGTAAAGACAGATGCAGTGCTGTCAACTGATCACCACCTGGTGGTGAGTTGGATCTGATGGCATGGGAGGATGCCATTCAGACCTGGTGGACCCAAACGTATAGTGAGGGTGTGCTGGGAACGTCTGGCTGAGGCCTCTGTCTGGGAGGTCTTCAACTCCCACCTCTGGAAGAACTTTGACCACATTGCAAGTGAGTCTGGAGACATGGAGTCTGAATGGGCCATGTTCTCCACCTCCATTGTTGAAGTGGCTGCCCAGAGCTGTGGCCACAAGGTCGTTGGTGCATCTCGTGGTGGAAACCCCTGAACCAAGTGGTGGACACCAGTGGTGAGGGGGGCCATTAAGCTGAAGGAGGAGTCCTATCAAGCTTGGTTGGCTTTTGGGACTCCCGAAGCAGCTGAGGTGTACCGGCAGGCCAAGTGGAGTGCAGCTAGGGTAGTTGCTGAAGCAAAAACTCGGGTGTAGGAGGAGTTCGGTGAGGCCATGGAACAAGACTTTCGGTCAGCCTTGAAGAGATTCTAGCAAACTGTCCGGCAGCTCAGAAGGGGGAGCAGCATCCTGTCCACACTGTATGGTGCGGATGGAGTGCTGCTGACTTCGACTGGGGATATCGTCGGGCGGTGGAAGGAATACTTCGAGGATCTCCTCAATCCCACCGACATGCCTTCCACAGAGGAAGCAGGGCTTGTGGATGAGGGGGACAACTCGCCCATCACAGGGGCTGACATTGCCAAGGTGGTTAAAAAGCTCCGTGGTGGCCGGGCCCTGGGGGTGGGCGAGATTCGCCCTGAGTACCTCAAAGCCCTGGATGTTGTAGGGCTGTCATGGTTGACACGCCTCTGTAACACTGCGTGGAGGTCGGGGACAGTGCCTTTGGCATGGCAAACCGGGTTTATGGTTCCTCTCTTCAAGAAAGGGGGGAGAGGGTGTGCTCCAATTTTAGAGGGATCACACTCCTCAGCCTCCCTGGGAAGGCCTATGCCAAGGTACTTGAGGAGAGTCCGGCCGTTGGTTGAACCTCGGATTCAGGAGGAGCAATGTGGTTTTCATCTTGGCCGTGGCATATCAGACCAACTTTTTACCCTCTCGAGAATCCTCAAGGGTTTGTGGGAATTTACCCAACCAGTTTGCATGTCTTTTGTGGACTTGGAGAAGGCATTCAACTGTGTCCCTCATGGTTTTTTGTGGGGGATGCTTCGGGAGTATGGAGTAACAGGCTTGTTGTTAAGAGCCATCCGGTCGCTATACAACCATGGTGAGAGTTTAGTTCATATTGCCAACATTCAGTCAGACTCATTCCCAATGAGAGTTGGACTCTGCCAGGGCTGCCCTTTGTCACCAATCATGTTCATAATTTTTATGGACAGGATTTCTAGGCACAGCCAGGGAATGGAAGGTGTTATGCTTGGTGACCACAGGATCTCATCTCTGTTTGCAGATGATGTTGTCCTGTTGGCTTCATCCAGTAATGACCTACAGGTCTTACTGGGACGGTTTGCTGCTGAGTGTGAAGCGGCTGGGATGAGATCAGTACCTCCAAGTCCGAGTCCATGGTCCTCAGCCGGAAAAAGGTGGATTGTCCTCTCCGAATTGGGGACAAGCTCTTGCCCCAAGTGGAGGAATTTAAGTATCTTGGGGTCTTATTCATGACTGAGGGGAAAATGCAGTGAGAGATTGACAGACGGACTGCAGCAGCATCTGCAGTGATGCGGACGTTGCACAGGTCCGTTGTCGTGAAGAGGGAGTTAAGCTCTAAGGCAAAGCTGTTGATTTACCGGACAATCTACTTTCCTACTCTCACCTATGGTCATGAGCTTTGGGTAATGACTAAAAGAATGAAATTGCAGATACAAGTGGCTGAATTGAGCTTTCTTCGTAGGATTGCTGGACTCATCCTTAGAGATAAGATGAGTAGCTCAGTCATCCGGGAGAGGCTCAGAGTAGAACTGCTGCTCCTCCACACTGAAAGGAGCCAGTTGAGGTGGTTTGGGCATCTGATCAGGATGCCTCCTGGACGCCTCCCACTTGAGGTGTTTCGGGCACGTCCCACTGGGAGGAGACCCTGGGGCAGACCCAGGACTCGCTGGAGAGACTACGTCTCCCAGTTGGTCTCGGAACGCCTTGGTATCCCCTTTGAAGAGCTGGAGCAGGTGACTGGGGAAAGGGAAGTCTGGGCTTCTCTGCTTTAACTACTGGCTCCGTGACCCGGACCTCCGGAAAAGCGGTAGAAGGAAGATTGATGGATGGATTTAAAAAGTAAAAAGTACTTTCCAAGAAACCAATTACTTTAATTATGCAGTAACTGGTAAAGTAACTCAGTTACTTTTGAAAATAAGTAACTAGTAACGACAACTGCTAATTTTCAGTAGCTTGCCCAACACTGCCTGTGATACAATCCTCCACTGTCAGCCATCTGTACGATGTGTGGGGCTCATTTTGTCAGTCCACTAAACAGAACTCACAGCATATGCTAATACCAGACTATAAATCATCCTAATTTGATGGTCACATGAGGTCGAATTTGATGCATTGCTACGTGCTTCAGAACACTGCATTTAACCAAACCTAACACACATACATACAGATAGCCAATAACCTAATTCTCCAACACCTCTTTAGGCATGCACTTCCCTCTGTTAAAAGACACCGTATGTCACTGTATAGAGCTGCCTAATGACCCAATCACAAGAAAACACCCTTTACCTACAAGGTTAATAAGTTGTTATTATATAATCAAGCATATGTAACTCCACATACTGGTATATTTCTTCAACTCACCTGTTGTAGAACTGACAGTAAGCACCTAGTGACAAATCGTACACTTGATTTTTATGTACAATAGAATCTTTCATTAATGTTTTCTGAGGAATAAAAACAGAAAATTCCAGCAAATACTGTCTGCCACTTTTAATATATTCAGAAGATTGCAAGCAAAGAAATTAATTAATCTTATCTTCTTCTTCTTTGATTTGATTGGCGGTTGGCAACCAGCTTACAGGTGCATTACCGCCACATACTTCACTCTATATCATCACTCTGTCTCTGGCCGGGTCCCCTCTCATTATCCTTAATCTTACCTTTTTTCAAGTACACTGTTCTTCTCTAGAAGGGCAAACACAGGACTGTAACCAATTGTAAGCCAAACTGCTATAGGTTCTTTTTCTTTCTCCAAGTGTGTTGGTTATACAGTCTACCACTCTGGCTGTAAACAGTTTTGCTGTATGTCTGCTTTGTTGCAAACCTTGCATTTTGAAAACTGAAAATAAAAAGAAATACCAAAAATGTCTATTTTCTTAGAAATCATTGTTCTATTTTGGCTGAGGATATATTTTAAGTTATTACTTGTTACCGTTTCTTTTTATGTGGTTGAGACTATTTTATAAGGAGCATTTGGCTAATTTGCATTTTAGTCTCCTAAAATGTACAGTTTACAGCTGTTCATTAATCAGCAAAATAAGCTTTACCAAAGTTATGCAATATTCACCATTATTTTATTTATTTTTGCTTGACTCAGATTTAAACTGAAATATCTATTGCAATAAAATTACATTACTTTTAAGCCCTATCGTATCCGCTGTCTTTATCTTCTTATTTTTTTTTATCCCAAACAATCGCATTTTTGCCCCTTTAAATGTTAAAAAACAATTTTTTTTTCGCACACCCCTCAGACCCAGTGAAAAATTTTATAAACTGGAAAAAATATGTGCCCCCCCCACCCCAAATTTTTTGTGGGCGGGGCCAAACATACAAGGTCAAAGTTTGCCGTACAGACACGAAATTCGGGTGAGGAATGCAACACCTCAAGACATGCAAAAAACATAATGTGACCCTTATCCATGGCCAACAGGAAGTCCGCCATCTTTCCTCAAAGCCGCTCTGCCTCTAATTTTGCTAAAAACCACCCCTTGCATTTGAACGAACTCCTACTTAGGGGCCTACTCAGATTGAGCTCATTTTTGCATGGCAGCATCTATAGGCATGGGCCATTAAAAGTTGTGTAAGTCACAGTAAAAAGCTCAAAGGTGTGGCCAGGGTGCCATGGCGAAGTTTGACTCTGCCCTTTACAACATCAAACAGCTGTAACTCGAGCAAAACCTGACCGATGTCCACCAAAGTTTCCATGATGGAAAACAGTCCCGCCCCAAATGCATCTATATAAAAATTCCTGACAAAAGACAGTGCCACCTAGTGGTTAAAGGAAGAATTGCTGAAAACAGTTTTATTTATTAATCATGCGCAGCTTGCCAGAATTACATGCAATTTTCTGAGGTTTATCAGACCACCTGGACGATCATAACTGCACATCAACTTTAGCATGGCATCACTGCTGTTACCATGGACACGTCCTTCCCGGTATTCAATCCGTGATCTTGTTGGGAGGGTTGGGAACGACCTGGAGTCATGAAATCTGGAACATAGATTGAGGTGACTGTCATACAGTATGTAGTCCTATATGGGGGGCAACACATAAATGACAGGGAAGTGTTGCCATGGCAACATGGCGAAGGTTGACCTCGCCATGGAATATCGGAAACTTGTAACTTGGACAAACTTTGTCTGATTTTCAACAAATTTTCTACAATGGATATTCATCCCACCCTGAACACTCCTATATAAAAAATAATTAACAAAAGTTAGAGTGCCACCGAGTGGTTAGAATATTGGACACAAATTTTCACCAAATTTTCTACAATGGATATTAGTCCCACCATGCACGCTCCTCGATAAAAATATTTAGCAAAAGTTATAGCGCCACCTAGTGGTTATGTAGGAAAAAGTCAATTTTGGACAACCTCTAGAAAACCCCCAGAAAACAGTGTTGATTAGATGCTAATGGCTAATATAAATATTCCTAATAAATGTATCTAAAAGACTGATTTAATGGTTAATGGTAAATAGGAGCATTTATAGGAAATGTAACTAAAGGACTGAATCTGAACTGTTTAGATGTAAACTGTTAGTGAAAGCAGTAGCGCTTTTGCACCACAGGTGGCGCTCAGTAGTGATAAGACGCTGTGCAGTGTTAGAGAACAAGAGAAGAACAGTAGCGAATGTTCCAGAGTGTGAAGAAGATGGTGTCAAGTGATATATGGCCGTTGCTGGCTGATGTGCTGTGTAAGTGGGCCGTGCCGGGTGTGGTGGAAAGTCAATAAACCGCTGCAAAGTCTGACAGCTTGGCCCTCATCCTTTCCCCTTCGTCCTCCGGGGTGTAACAAAAACTTGGTAGCAGAGGACGGTTCAGTCGTGTCTAAGACGGTGAGTGTGCAAATTAAAAAAAAGGCCGTAACGATGGAACTGGAGCAGCTACAAGATAAGCTAAGCGAGGCCTTGGTACCGTTACGGGCCAAACAGCTAAATGAGGTCTGTTTATTTGCAAAGATAAGCCCAGCCGAGCCGTCTAAAAAATACACGCTGATACGACTGTTAATCGAGGAGGTGGAAAAAACCACTGAAAGCGAAGAGGAGGATGTAGCCCGCACGTTTCTGCTGGCACGAGCCGGAAGACCGAGGCACTCGCCAGTTTACAAAGCCAATATGCCGCTCTGCATGAATGATTCAGCTAAAAGGGTTGAAGAGGAGATAGCGAGGCTGACCGATGACGAGGCCGCGCAGCCACCGAGCCGCCATTTTGTGACACAGCCCGCGGTCCCCACAGCGCCCCTACTGCCAGAAGTGACCATTAAACGGGAGTTTAAGATAAATGGACAGATAGGGGAGAGGGGCCAAAAAGACAAGTTGTCTTATTTCAACCTCATTCACCAGATCGATATGGGCCTAAAGAAAAAACAGTGAGGCTGAGATAATTGAGGCTGTTGTCAGAGCAGTGAGTCCCGGATTGAGTTTGCGCGCTATGCTGGAGATCAAGTCAGATCTCACCCTGCCACAGCTGCGCATCATCCTGCGAGGACATTATAAAGAAGATAGTTCCACTGACTTGTATCATCATCTGATAAACCTCACACAAGACAGTAATGAGTCACCTCAACTTCCTGTTTCGCGCCATTGAGCTAAAGGAAAGACTTTTAGCAGCATCCAGAGAGCCTGGCACGGAAGAGCAGTTTAGTTCTGATCTTATTCAGAGGAAGTTTCTGAGGGCAGTGGAAACAGGACTGATCAGTGCTGATGTGAAGTATCAACTGAAGCGCTATTTGGAGGAGCCTGCCGTCACCGACGAGCTTCTGATTTCTAAGACGAATGCAGCAGCCAGTCTTGAATGGGAACGGCACCAAAAATTCAAGAGGCACACAAAAGAACCAAAAGTTCGAGAATGCCGAGTGGAAAATCTGACGGGTCAGTATGCAACTGTGGAAGAAGTGGATGGCCAAGAGCGCCCCCCACCATCGACAAAAGGTAAAAGCCTTAAATTCCAAAACCCCGTGACCCGTACGGAATCTGAGCTCCTGGACATAGTCACGCAGCTGAAGAGTGACATGGAGGAGATCAAGAAGGCCATACGTGAGTCTCCCCGAGCACCTCACGCTCAAAGAGCCAGGAGGACACGTGGCTGCAAGAGCTGTCAGTCCACCAGATATGGCGATCAGTGCGACCACTGCTTCAGATGTGGATTCAGCGGCCACATGTCAAGGGAATGTCGGATAGGAAGGAGACTTGGAAGGACAGGGCAAGTAGACACGGCGGCCAATACTGTCGCAACCACAGCAGAACAAGCTAACACACAAGAACTGTATGAGATCGTTACTGACAGTATTCGGAGGTTGGAAGCAAGGTTGCTAGCAAAGGCCGAGGCACCTCCTGAAGAAACGGTCCGTGTTAATCTACTGTCCCCTAATCGCCAATTACAGTTACTCAATTTGGTTGGAAAAAAAAATATGTCATAACCTGCTTCCTCGATAAGGAGACAGAAGCGTTGTGGGACACAGGGTCACAGGTCTGCTTAATGAATGACACCTGGAGACAGGAGCACCTGCCACACACCACCGTCAGAGACTTAGCCGAGTTGGTGGGTCCAAGTATTCTGAGTGGGAGGGCAGTGAGCAAGACACCGATTCCATTCTTAGGGTGGGTCGAAGTCACTTTTAAGCTGCCGACAGTTAGTCGCCCACCGGTGGAACTCTTAGTTCCTGTGCTAGTGATGAAGGAGGATGGAGTGGCAGAGCCGCCTATCATTGGGTTCAACGTGATTGACCATGTCCTGAAGATGGGCATTAAACCCCCTTGTGCCATCAGTGAAGCTGTTAGTGCAGCCTTCTCATTTGACTGTAAAAAAACAGAGGTATTTTTGAAGGTGATGCAAATTGAGGAGGATAGGCTGGGAGAAGGAATGGTAAAAGTTGGCAGTGAGTTGGTTACCATCCCTGCTGGCCAAACCAAAGCAGTCAAAGGTTGTGTCAGGGCAGGCTCACTTCCAGACACACAAGACGTCTTATTTGAGCCGAGTCAGTACACCCAATTACCAGAGGGTTTGCAGATGCAAAGTGGGTTGGTGCAGTTATGGAAAGGGAGGTGATCTATGTTCAAAATACCTATAACAAACAGTACGTCCCGTGATATCCAGCTGCCCGCTAAGACCATTTTGGGGGAAACACAGAGTTAAAACTGCTTACCCGGCAGGCATTAGACCCCCTGCTGTAAACCAAGCGACAGTCGACCCGACGACAAGTGAAACAGGAAGAAACAAAGAGACTGAGATGAACTGTGCCGTCAAAGAGACTATGGACATGTGGGACCCCCCAGTTCCCCTTGATCATCTCTCGCCCATACGGCAAGAGCAAGTAAAACAGCTCCAACCGGAGGAACGGCAAGCGTTTTCCCGTGATGAGTATGATGTAGGGACAATTCCCTCTTTACAGTTGAAGATCCGACTCAAGGATCCTACTCCTGTCAAAAGAACTTATGTTTCTGTTCCCAGACCACTTCATAAAGAAGTAAAGGAGTATTTAGAAGATCTGCTTAACAGTGGCTGGATCACCAAATCCAAGTCATCGTATTCCAGTCCAATCGTCTGTGTGCGAAAGAAAGATGGAGGTCTGCGTTTGTGCTGCGACTTTAGAGAGCTAAACAAGAAGTCCATCCCTGACAGACACCCAATTCCCCGCATACAAGATATGCTAAACAGTCTAAATGGGAGTGCGTGGTTTTCAGTCCTCGACCAAGGGAAGGCGTATCACCAGGGTTTCCTGGAAGAGTCGAGTAGGCCCCTCACTGCATTTATCACTCCCTGGGGTTTGTTCGAGTGGGTAAGAATTCCATTTGGTTTGTCCTCAGCACCAGCAGCATTCCAAAGATCTATGGAGGAGTGCTTGTGGGGGTTGAGGGATGATATTTGTCTGCCTTACCTCGATGATAACCTTGTTCATTCACAGACTTTTGAAGACCACTTGCGACACCTGAGAAGCGTCCTGCACCGCTATCAAAGCCATGGGGTGAAGCTGACTCCCCGGAAATGTGAGTTATTCAAGCAGCAGGTACGTTTCCTTGGTAAAATGGTAACAGGACAGGGCTACACCATGGACCCTGCGGACATTGCCCCAGTGCAGACACTCAAACAGCAGCAACCTTCCACTGTTGGAGAGCTAAGGAAATTGCTAGGTTTTATTTCATATTACCACAGCTATATTCCAAACTTCTCCCGTATAGCAAAGCCTCTTTACGACCTTCTTGCTAACGATCACACAGATAACGCAAAGAAAAACTCAAGAAAACATGTCAAAAAGAACGATGGTGGCCAGCTGCCCTCATCCCATCCAATCAGGTTGCGCTCAGAGCATCAAGCAGTAGTTTGTCAGCTTGTTGACTTTCTTTCCCAACCCCCAGTGTTAGGTTACCCGAACTTTGAGGAACCCTTCATTTTGCACTGTGACGCTTCACAGGAGGGGCTTGGAGCGGTGTTATACCAGCGACAACAAGACAAACTGGTGGTGATAGCGTATGGCTCCAGGACACTGTCAAATCCAGAGAAGAACTACCACCTTCATTCAGGGAAGCTGGAGTTTCTTGCCATGAAGTGGGCCATCTGTGAGAGGTTTTGGGATTATCTGTACTATTCTCCGCCATTCACTGTCTATACGGACAATAATCCCCTAAAGTATGTGCTCACCACCACAAAGTTAAATGCAACCACACAGAGGTGGGTAGCAGAACTAGCTGATTTCCAGTTTGTGATTAAGTATCGCCCTGGAAAAGCAAACAGAGATGCAGACAGTCTTTCACGTATGCCCCTAGATATGGAGCAGTACATGAACAAATGTACACAAAATGTTGATCCTGATGTAATGAATTGTGTGGCGCAGGCAGTCAAGGTAAAGTCACAAGAAAATGAACCATGGCTTTGCCCAGTCACCATTTCTACTCTCATTAGTGAAGCAGATCGAGAAGCCAGCTCTGTAGCTGAAATATCAAAGACTGCTCTAAAAAGAGCTCAAGAAGAAGACTCCGTGATTGGAGAAGTGTTGCGTTACGTGTTGTCAAAACAATGGCCAAGAAGTGGAAAGCAGCAGAACAGTAAGATTGCAGCTTTAGTCAGGCAAAAACACAAGCTGTACTTGGAAGATGATGGACTGCTTTACAGGAGAACGGCAACGCATGACCAGCTACTCCTACCCCAGGAGTTTCACAAGCTCATGTTCAAAGAGCTCCACGAAAACATGGGCCATTTAGGGGTAGAGAGAGTGATGAACTTGATAAGAGCGTTTTTATTGGGCTCATATGCAAAGAGATGTGGAACACTACATCACTAAAGTTTGCAGTTGTTTTAAGAACAAACGTTCCAATAAGACAACAAAGATATCACTGGCTAACATTGTCACCACGTACCCATTCGAATTGGTGTCGGTTGATTTCCTGCACTTGGAGAAGTGCAAAGGAGGATATGAGTATATCCTGGTTTTAATGGACCACTTCACTCGTTTTGCCCAGGCTTATCCTTGTCGCAACAAAGCCGCCCACACCGCTGCTGAGAAGATCTTTGGAGAGTTCGCCCTCAAGTTTGGCTTCCCCAGACGACTCCATCATGATCAGGGTAGAGAGTTCCAAAATAAACTTTTTGCAAAACTCCAAGAGCACAGTGGTGTGCAGGGGTCCCGAACAACACCCTACCATCCCCAACGGAATGGGCAGGTGGAATGATTTAATCGTACACTGTTGGCAATGCTCAGAAATTTGCCCGAAGCAGCCAAGGAAGACTGGAAGTCCTCTCTGGCAAAAGTGTTTCATGCCTATAATTGTACGCATAGTGAGGCTACGGGGTACGCGCCATATTTTCTGTTGTTTGGCCGTAGTCCAAAGTTGCCTATTGATCTAATGTTTGGCCTCACAACAAGAGAGCAGAGTGTTTCTCAGCAGGACTATGCTGAAAAGTGGAGAGCTACAATGACTGAAGCTTACAAACTCACTTCTAAAACAGCAAACAAAGAGGGGATGAGAAGTAAAGCACTTTATGATAAAAAGGTTCACGGTGCTGAGTTGCCCCCTGGATCCCGAGTACTGGTCCGAAACTTTACCGAAAAAGGTGGGCCAGGAAAATTAAGATCATTCTGGGAAGACAAAGTGTATGTCGTGACCCAAAAGAAGTACCCAGACAGTCCAGTATATGAAATCAGACCTGAAAATGGTAAGGGACGTACTCTGGTCATGCACAGAAACCTTTTGCTACCCTGTGACTTTCTTTCCATGGAAAGAGTGGAGCATGCCTCTAATCAAACAAGAGAAAGAGAGTCTAACAGACAAAGGCATGTAGACAGACAAAACAGCACGGATGATGAAGATGACGACGGTTGGAGTGCCATAATCGGATTACGAGCTGGGAAGAATCAAAATCACCGTCCACTGAGAGCCGATGCACCGGAGTTCTACCCGCACAGTGACACTACTCCGGAGGATGAGGACCAGGACCCAGATGACGTCACGCAGGTGCAGCTGGCACCAGAGGTCAACAATCCGGTGGTCCCAGATCCAGCTGAGGCAGACCAGGACCAGGGTGATGAGGTGTCGGAGTCCAGTTCCAGTGAGCAGGAGGGACCTGACGAGATTCCTGCTAAAACGAATCCTTCAAGAATGAGAAAACAGCCATTGATATTTACTTATGATAAGCTAGGCCAACCTTGCACTTCATCTGTCTAGAACAAATGTGTAGAAGCTAGAGATAACCATTGTTCAGACATGAATGTTTTGGAAAGTAAATGAGTAGTGACTAACCTCATTACCAAGTTACTTTGATGGTTGATTAAAAAAAGAAAAAAAAGATTTTCAGTGTGTTACTAAGGCACAGGCATTACACAAAGGTTTATTTGGTAGGCTATGACTAGATTGAGTACCCTTACTCTCAGGAAAGATGCAGATAGCATCTTTGTGATGCTATCTGCATCAAGGACAGCTCCTTGTGGTAACGTATCGTCACTTCCTGTTTTGCTGTCTGCCTGTGTGGTTTGCTCTCCAGCTCTCGAGCCACTAGCTATGGCTACTAGCTCTCTTTCCTCTCCTCTGGTGTGCTCTCTCTGTCAGATGTTTAGCTACACCTCTGCCTCTTTTAGCGATAACGGTAAATGTAATAAATGTTGTCTTTTTGAGGCGCTCGAGGCGAGGTTGTCTGATTTGGAATCCCGGCTCCGCTGCATTGAAATACCGTCTGCGCCAGTTAATCTTGACGGACGCCCATTAGCTGCAGCGGAGCTAGCTAGCTTAGGCCCCCCTGTCAGCGGTTCCCCGGTTCTCCTCAGCAGCGAGGAGACTGGGTGGGTGACGGTGAGAAGAAAGCCTAGTCGCAAAGCCCCGGTTCACCACCAACCTGTTCACGTTTCTAATCATTTTTCCCCGCTCAGCGACACACCCGCTGAGGAAAAAACTCTGATCATTGGCGACTCTGTAGTCAGAAACGTGAACCTAGAGACTCCAGCGGTCATAGTCCAATGTATCCCTGGGGCCAGAGCAGGCGACATCGAGTCAAATTTGAAAATGCTGGCTAAAAGTAACTGTAAATATTCCACAATTGTTATTCACGCCGGCATTAATGACATCCGTCTCCGGCAGTCGGAAGTCACGAAACTTAATGTAGAATCGGTGTGTGAATTTGCAAAAACGATGTCTGCCACTGTAGTATTCTCTGGGCCCCTCCCCAATCTGACCAGTGATGACATGTTTAGCCGCTCGTCATCCTTGAACCGCTGGCTGTCTGTGTGGTGTCCTGCAAATGACGTGGGCTACATTGACAATTGGAGCTCTTTTTGGGGAAAACCTGGTCTTATGAGACGAGACAGCATTCATCCCACTTTGGATGGTGCTTCTCATTTATCTAACAATCTGGCATCTTTTTTATCCAAATTTCCAAAACCGTGACTACTCAGAGTTGGGACCAGGAAGCAGAGTCGTAGTCTTACACGCCTCTCTGCAGCTCCTCTTCATCCGCCACCCCTCAGCTTAGCCCCTGTCTTCCCCATCAGAGAATCGTTGTCTGCTCCCTCCAAAGTAAATAAAAATATAATATATAAGCATCCCAAAGTGATAAAGCAAAATATTGGTAAAACTCAAATTAAACATAAAGCCTCTAAATTGAATGATTTGGCCTCTGTTCCTCCTCATAATTTAAAAATTAAATGTGGTTTATTAAATATTAGGTCTCTAACTCCCAAGTCTCTGTTAGTCCATGATCTGTTAATTGATCATCAGATTGATTTAATTTCCCTTACAGAGACTTGGTTAGGGCAAGAGGATTATGTTGGTTTAAATGAATAAACCCCCTCTGGTTATTTAAACTGTCAAAATCCCAGAAGTTCTGGTCGTGGAGGAGGAGTAGCAACAATTTACCATTCCAAATTACTAGTTAATGTAAAGCAAAAAACATGTTATAATTCCTTTGAGGGCCTGGTCCTCAGTATTGGGCCCTTTAGCAATTTCAGGTTAAACCCAATTTTATTTGCCATTGTTTATCGTCCCCCATCAACCTATTCAGAATTTTTATCCGAATTTGCTGATTTCTTAGCTGATTTAGTGTTGAAATCTGATAGGATAATTATAGTAGGGGACTTTAATATACATGTGGATGTAGATAGTGACTGCCTTAATGTGGCTTTTAATTCAATATTAGACTCGATTGGGTTTTCTCAGAAAGTAGGAAATTCTACTCATGACCTCCACCATACATTGGACCTTGTTCTGACATATGGCATAGAAATAGAAAATCTTGTAGTGTCTCCTCATAACCCTGTACTGTCAGACCATTGTCTGTTAACCTTTGATTTTACTATTTCTGACTATTTGGCTCCTAAAGAAAAATATTATCACAGTAGATGCCTCTCAGATGATGCTGTTTCCAAATTTATGCAGATTGTTTCCTCTATGCCATGTGTCAACACAACGGAAATAAGCTATAGACAGCTTGCTCCTTCTGTAATTGATAACATGGTGGATAGTGTTTCAGCTTCTCTGCATCAGGCTCTAGACTTGGTGGCCCCCTTAAAAAAGAAAAAGTCTAATCAGAGATTTTTAACTCCTTGGTTCAACACAGAAACTCGTAGCTTAAAACAGAAGACTCGTCAATTAGAAAGAAAATGGCGCTCTACTAATTTAGATGAAATCTATTTAGCTTGGAGAAATCATCTTTTAATTTATAAAAAATATCTTAGAAAAGCTAGAACGAGTTATTACTCTGCATTAATAGAAGAGAACAAGAATAATCCCAGGTTTCTTTTCAGTACTGTAGCCAGGTTGACAAAGAGTCAGGACTCTGTCAATCCTAGCATCCCCTTAGAGCTTACTAGTCAGGACTTTATGAACTTTTTCAATAATAAAATTTCATCCATCAGAGATAAAATCAATCAGATTCTTCCCACAGTTAACTTAAATACTGTAACTACTACAACTCCTTCTATTGATGTCTGTCTTGATGAGTTTACTCCAATCGACCTTTGTGAGTTAGACAAAGTAGTTTCCTCATCCAAACCTTCAACTTGTCTTTTAGACCCTATTCCTACCAGGTTATTTAAAGAAGTCTTCCCACTTATTGGTAGCTTTATTCTTCATATAATCAATTCTTCATTAACTTTAGGCCATGTACCGCAGGCTTTTAAAACGGCTGTAATTAAACCCTTACTCAAAAAGCCAACGCTAGATCCAGGAGCTTTAGCTAACTATAGACCAATCTCTAATCTCCCTTTCATTTCAAAAATTTTAGAAAGAGTTGTTGCTACGCAATTATTTGACCACCTGCAGGAAAATGGTTTACTTGAAGAGTTTCAATCTGGGTTTAGAATCCATCATAGTACTGAAACAGCCTTAGCGAAGGTCACTAACGACCTCCTCATTGCATCTGATAATGGACTAGTTTCTGTACTTGTCCTTTTAGATCTTAGTGCAGCTTTTGATACTATTGATCATAATATTCTACTTGATAGATTAGAACACTATGTTGGACTTAATGGAACTTCGTTGCAGTGGTTTAGATCTTATTTATCTGATAGGTTCCAGTTTGTTCATGTAAATGATGAGTTTTCTTTCAGCTCAAAGCTTAGTCATGGAGTTCCACAGGGATCTGTGCTAGGCCCTACTCTTTTTAGTTTATATATGCTTCCGTTAGGCAACATTATTAGAAAGCACTGTATACATTTTCATTGTTATGCAGATGACACACAATTATACCTGTCAATGAAGCCAGATGATACTAATCAATTAGCCAAGTTAGAAGCCTGTCTTAAGGAAATCAAAGCTTGGATGACTTGTATTTTCCTGCTATTAAATTCAGATAAGACTGAAGTCATTCTTGTTGGTCCAAAAAACCTTAGAAATTCCTTTCCAAATCAAACTTTCAGTTTGGATGCAGTTACTCTTTCTCTTAATAGCTCTGTGAGGAACCTTGGAGTTATTTTTGATCAGGATTTGTCCTTCAATTCACATATTAAATTTGTTTCTAAGACTGCCTTCTATCATTTGCGTAATATTGCCAAGATTAGGAGCATCTTGTCTCAGAGTGATGCTGAGAAGCTGATCCACGCTTTTGTTAGCTCGAGATTAGATTATTGTAATTCTTTATTATCAGGCTGTCCTAAAACATCTTTAAAAAGTCTTCAGCTGATCCAAAATGCTGCAGCAAGAGTTTTAACAGGTACTAGAAAGAGAGATCATATCTCTCCGGTTCTGGCCTCCCTTCATTGGCTTCCCATAGAGTTTAGAATTAAGTTTAAAATCCTTCTTCTTACTTACAAAGCTCTAAACAATCAGGCTCCTTTTTATTTAAAAGATCTGATACTACCGTATTATCCTAGCAGAGCACTACGCTCCCAAAATGCAGGATTACTTGTAATACCTAGAATCTCCAAAAGTACAATGGGAGGCAGAGCCTTCAGTTATCAAGCTCCTCTCCTGTGGAATCAGCTGCCAATCTGGATTCGGGAGTCAGACTCGATCTCTGTTTTTATGAATAGGGATAAAACCTACCTTTTTGATATAGCCTACAATTAGGGAGGGATCATGTGTTTCTGAACCCTCCCTTAGTTATGCTGCTATTAGGTTTAGTCAGCCGGGGGACCTCCAGTAATGCACTGGGCCTCACTCCTTTCCTCACTCTCTATGAAATATTTTTTTTTTGCTGGTCATTAACATTTGTTTGTTCTCTCCCATAGATTGAGTCCCCATCGTGCTGTTTGCTCTCTACATGTCTGTTCTTTTCTTCTTCTCTATCCCCTCACCCCCCAGCCAGTCGCGGCAGATGACTGCCCCTCCCTGAGCCTGGTTCTGCTGGAGGTTTCTTCCTGTTAAAAGGGAGTTTTTCCTCTCCACCGTCGCCAAGTGCTTGCTCACAGGGGATCGCCTGATTGCTGGGGTCTTTCTGCAACTGTGGGGGTTCCCCCTACAGTTGATAGTGCTATGAGATGACTGTTGTTGTGAAATGGCGCTATATAAATAAAGTTGAATTGAATTGAATTGAATTGAATTGAATTGAATTAGATACCCACCATGATGGATGGAGCGGTTGATGGTTATCGTGCACAAAGACCTCTTCTGCAAACGTATTGCATGGAATAGGAGATACATGCTGTACTATGGACTATTACCAGTTTGCATCTTTATGGACTTTAATGAACTCTGACTCCTGTTTAGTAATACCCTACTTACATGAGATACATGGTTACCAAATGTGAACTGTGAGAGAAAAAAAAAAAACAGTAGTTTTGGGAAAGGTGTAATGTCGGGACGACATTACATTTTTGAGGGGTGAGTGTAGGAAAAAGTCAATTTTGGACAACCTCTAGAAAACCCCCAGAAAACAGTGTTGATTAGATGCTAATGGCTAATATAAATATTCCTAATAAATGTATCTAAAAGACTGATTTAATGGTTAATGGTAAATAGGAGCATTTATAGGAAATGTGACTAAAGGACTGAATCTGAACTGTTTAGATGTAAACTGTTAGTGAAAGCAGTAGCGCTTTTGCGCCACAGGTGGCGCTCAGTAGTGATAAGACACTGTGCAGTGTTAGAGAAGAAGAGTAGCGAATGTTCCAGAGTGTGAAGAAGATGGTGTCAAGTGATATATGGCCGTTGCTGGCTGATGTGCTGTGTAAGTGGGCCGTGCCGGGTGTGGTGGAAAGTCAATAAACCGCTGCAAAGTCTGACAGCTTGGCCCTCATCCTTTCCCCTTCGCCCTCCGGGGTGTAACAGTTAGACCAATGGACACTTGTAACTCTGACAAGCTTTGTCCAATTTTCACCAAATTTTCTATGATGGATATTAGTCCCATCCTGCACGCTCCTATGTAAAAATAATTTACAAAAGTTATAGTGCTACCTTGTGATTAGAAAAATGGACACCTGTAACTTGGACAAACTTTGAACGATTTTCACCAAATTGCCTACGATCAATATTAGTCCCACCCCAAATGCATCTATATAAAAATAATTAACAAAAGTTATAGCGCCACCTAGTGATTAAAGGTAGAATTACTGAAAACTGTTTTCTTTATTTTTCTCTCACCAGGTGAAAAAATGACATGAAGGAATGACTAGGGCTCATTGACAGTACATGTACATAGTACAGGACTGTTTCCATGGCAACCGGCATGCTTCAATGGCTTCCTCACCATGCAAAACATGAGTTACAGCTCAGACAATCCTCGTCTGATTTGGACCAAACTTTGCACAAATCCTACTAATCTCACTCTGAACAAGTCTGTATATCAATATTCATAAAAATGTCACACCACCACCTACTGCTGACATGAGGCACTGTACAAAATTGTATCAACTTTCGCACAAAGACCAGTAGTCAGAATGACATGACATTTTCAGTGGTTTCTCAGAGCGCATTGGATTACCCTCAGTGGAAATCACTTTTGTCCTGTGATCACCACAGTTGCCATGGAAACCCACTCCTTGCCATTCAATACGTTTTTTTACTTTGGGAGGTTGGGAAAATCCGAGCATCATGAAATGTGGAATATAAGTCAAGGTGACTCTTCTGTAGTCCTACATATATGGGTCTGCAACACATACCTAACATGTAAGCGCTGCCGTGGCCACATGCAGAAGTTTTCCTCCTGGCAAACTTTGTCCAATTTACCCCGTTAATTGCTACGATGGATCTTAGGCCCACCCCACACACTCCTGCATAAAAATGATTGACAAAGTTATCACACCACATACTGCTCACAAGAAAGTATTTCACGAAACGGTTTTCTTTATTATTCATGCAGCGCTTGCTGCAACGACGGGAAGTTTGCTGGGTCCGATGGGCAGCGGGGTCCGTGGGTGCACGGGGGGTGAGGGCCCACTTACAGCTGTTTGCAGCTTTAATTTTATCATTGAAATTTTCTGTGAACTCATCTACTGAAGGTGGGGGTGGGGTGAGGAAGAGAAAGCTTGGATGAATGTTTCACTGGTATTATCACTGATGTACCGTTTCTTGATGACCTCTGTCTGGATATTTCTTTTGACATTAATAGCACTCTGAAAGAAAACACAAGAACGGTCGGACAGAGCAACGTCCATCACCATAACTTTAGAGATATTCAGACTTTTGGAGAAGACCAAGTCCAGGCTGTGTCCTTGTTGTATGTTTTTTTTTCCATTACACACTGAGTCAGTCCAAAGTTATCAAGGACACAATACAGTTCTTTGGTCCCTCTGTCCTGAGGGTTGTCAACATGGATGTTAAAATTACCAACAATAAATACACAGTCAAAGTCAACACAGATAATAGACAGCAGCTTTATAAAATCATCAAAAAATGTTGCATGGTCTTTAGGTGGTCTGTAAACACTAAGAAACAACACAAAGGAGGAGGAATTCAGCTGAAGAGCCACATATTCAAATGTAGTAAATAGGGATGGGCATTCGGTGAAATTTTCTTCACCGATCGTCGGGAGAATTAATGATTAATAATCGGTTAATCATTAACATTTTTAGGTAGGTAACAAGGCAGGTAGACTACATTAGAACATCAGGTATCAACACGGAGAGCCGCACAACTCAAATCCACCTCTCTGTTCGCTGTTCTCATGTTGGCTCGGCTCGGGAATCTCGCAAGCTGATTGGCCGAGACGTTTCACCCCGCAAGCTGATTGGCCGAGACATTTTACCCAGCTTCTCTCCCTGCCGAGCGGCCACCCAGCAAACGAAGACCGCATTCATTGCTTTTTATCGCTCGTGTTGCTTAGTCTAGCCGCGTGGAACTTTTTGCTGTTCTCTTGTGCCATTTTGTGCAAAATAGTCTTCCCGTCGAGCCACTACGCCGCCTCCTGCAGCTTCCCTCGACGATCCTGCGCCTCTAGCACCTGAGGAGCAGTAAAGCTCTCATTAACCTGTGCAGTAAATCATCTTTATCTTGAGTTACGTATCTTGTTATAAGAATAAAAGAGTTCTAAAAACATATTTATGTACACTTTATTTACATCTACGTATGTATGTACACTTACACACACACACAGGTATCATATGAGAGAGAGTGAGAGAATGAACGTACGTATTATTTATGGGTGACGCGATAAGTGAGGGATCACTGTACTCTTATGTATTGAGAATAATAATAAAAAAAATACAGAGTGTTTTTCTTCGAGGATGAATTTATTAACAAGACAAGTTTGCAGTAAAACGTGAACACATGCGCATTGCGCAAACGAGGGAGGCTTCAAGTTGCGAGCCAGACAATAACGGGAGACACATACAGGACACATAACGGAACATATATTTCTTTCTTTTACTTTTTTCTTTTGTATGCTGCATTGCAGTGATTGCAGTACACCTGGTCATTTTTTAAATTAAAATGGTCCCACGCAACACTTCGCCGCAACCTCTTCATGATTTGGCGATTGCCCTACGGAAGCTCGCATGTATCAACTGAGGCACGCCAGGGTACGGCGATGGTGTAATGTTCAATTCAATTCAATTCAATTCAACTTTATTTATATAGCGCCATTTCACAACAACAGTCATCTCATAGCACTATCAACTGTAGGGGGGAACCCCCACAGTTGCAGAAAGACCCCAGCAATCAGGTGATCCCCTGTGAGCAAGCACTTGGCGACGGTGGAGAGGAAAAACTCCCTTTTAACAGGAAGAAACCTCCAGCAGAACCAGGCTCAGGGAGGGGCAGTCATCTGCTGTGACTGGCTGGGGGGTGAGGGGACAGAGAAGATGAAAAGAACAGACATGTAGAGAGCAAACAGCACGATGGGGACTCAATCTATGGGAGAGAACAAACAAATGTTAATGACCAGCAAAAAAAAATATTTCATAGAGAGTGAGGAAAGGAGTGAGGCCCAGTGCATTACTGGAGGTCCCCCCGCTGACTAAACCTATTAGCAGCATAACTAAGGGAGGGTTCAGAAACACATGATCCCTCCCTAATTGTAGGCTATATCAAAAAGGTAGGTTTTAACCCTAATCTTAAAAACAGAGATCGAGTCTGACTCCCGAATCCAGATTGGCAGCTGATTCCACAGGAGAGGAGCTTGATAACTGAAGGCTCTGCCTCCCATTGTACTTTTGGAGATTCTAGGTATTACAAGTAGTCCTGCATTTTGGGAGCGTAGTGCTCTGTTAGGATAATACGGTAGTATCAGATCTTTTAAATAAAAAGGAGCCTGATTGTTTAGAGCTTTGTAAGTAAGAAGAAGGATTTTAAACTTAATTCTAAACTCTATGGGAAGCCAGTGAAGGGAGGCCAGAACCGGAGAGATATGATCTCTCTTTCTAGTACCTGTTAAAACTCTTGCTGCAGCATTTTGGATCAGCTGAAGACTTTTTAAAGATGTTTTAGGACAACCTGATAATAAAGAATTACAATAATCTAATCTCGAGCTAACAAAAGCGTGGATCAGTTTCTCAGCATCACTCTGAGACAAGATGCTCCTAATCTTGGCAATATTACGCAAATGATAGAAGGCAGTCTTAGAAACAAATTTAATATGTGAATTGAAGGACAAATCCTGATCAAAAATAACTCCAAGGTTCCTCACAGAGCTATTAAGAGAAAGAGTAACTGCATCCAAACTGAAAGTTTGATTTGGAAAGGAATTTCTAAGGTTTTTTGGACCAACAAGAATGACTTCAGTCTTATCTGAATTTAATAGCAGGAAATTACAAGTCATCCAAGCTTTGATTTCCTTAAGACAGGCTTCTAACTTGGCTAATTGATTACTATCATCTGGCTTCATTGACAGGTATAATTGTGTGTCATCTGCATAACAATGAAAATGTATACAGTGCTTTCTAATAATGTTGCCTAACGGAAGCATATATAAACTAAAAAGAGTAGGGCCTAGCACAGATCCCTGTGGAACTCCATGACTAAGCTTTGAGTTGAAAGAAAACTCATTATTTACATGAACAAACTGGAACCTATCAGATAAATAAGATCTAAACCACTGCAACGAAGTTCCATTAAGTCCAACATAGTGTTCTAATCTATCAAGTAGAATATTATGATCGATAGTATCAAAAGCTGCACTAAGGTCTAAAAGGACAAGTACAGAAACTAGTCCATTATCAGATGCAATGAGGAGGTCGTTAGTGACCTTCGCTGAGGCTGTTTCAGTACTATGATGGATTCTAAACCCAGATTGAAACTCTTCAAGTAAACCATTTCCCTGCAGGTGGTCGAATAATTGCATAGCAACAACTCTTTCTAAGATTTTTGAAATGAAAGGGAGATTAGAGATTGGTCTATAGTTAACTAAAGTTCCTGGATCTAGTGTTGGCTTTTTGAGTAAGGGTTTAATTACAGCTGTTTTAAAAGCCTGCGGTACATGGCCTAAAGTTAATGAAGAATTGATTATATGAAGAATAAAGCTACCAATAAGTGGGAAGACTTCTTTAAATAACCTAGTAGGAATAGGGTCTAAAAGACAAGTTGAAGGTTTGGATGAGGAAACTATTTTGTCTAACTCACAAAGGTCGATTGGAGTAAACTCATCAAGACAGACATCAAAAGAAGGAGTTGTAGTAGTTACAGTATTTAAGTTAACTGTGGGAAGAATCTGATTGATTTTATCTCTGATGGATGAAATTTTATTATTGAAAAAGTTCATAAAGTCCTGACTAGTAAGCTCTAAGGGAATGCTAGGATTGACAGAGTCCTGACTCTTTGTCAACCTGGCTACAGTACTGAAAAGAAACCTGGGATTATTCTTGTTCTCTTCTATTAATGCAGAGTAATAACTTGTTCTAGCTTTTCTAAGAGATTTTTTATAAATTAAAAGATGATTTCTCCAAGCTAAATAGATTTCATCTAAATTAGTAGAGCGCCATTTTCTTTCTAATTGACGAGTCTTCTGTTTTAAGCTACGAGTTTCTGTGTTGAACCAAGGAGTTAGAAATCTCTGATTAGACTTTTTCTTTTTTAAGGGGGCCACCAAGTCTAGAGCCTGATGCAGAGAAGCTGAAACACTATCCACCATGTTATCAATTACAGAAGGAGCAAGCTGTCTATAGCTTATTTCCGTTGTGTTGACACATGGCATAGAGGAAACAATCTGCATAAATTTGGAAACAGCATCATCTGAGAGGCATCTACTGTAATAATATTTTTCTTTAGGAGCCAAATAGTCAGAAATGGCAAAATCAAAGGTTAACAGACAATGGTCTGACAGTACAGGGTTATGAGGAGACACTACAAGATTTTCTATTTCTATGCCATATGTCAGAACAAGGTCCAATGTATGGTGGAGGTAATGAGTAGAATTTCCTACTTTCTGAGAAAACCCAATCGAGTCTAATATTGAATTAAATGCCACATTAAGGCAGTCACTATCTACATCCACATGTATATTAAAGTCCCCTACTATAATTATTCTATCAGATTTCAGCACTAAATCAGCTAAGAAATCAGCAAATTCGGATAAAAATTCTGAGTAGGTTGATGGGGGACGATACACTATGGCAAATAAAATTGGGTTTAACCTAAAATTGCTAAAGTGCCCAATACTGAGGACCAGGCCCTCAAAGGAATTATAACATGTTTTTTGCTTTACATTAACTAGTAATTTGGAATGGTAAATTGTTGCTACTCCTCCTCCACGACCAGAACTTCTGGGATTTTGACAGTTTAAATAACCAGAGGGAGTTGATTCATTTAAACCAACATAATCCTCTTGCCCTAACCAAGTCTCTGTAAGGGAAATTAAATCAATCTGATGATCAATTAACAGATCATGGACTAACAGAGACTTGGGAGTTAGAGACCTAATATTTGAGTTTTACCAATGTTTTGCTTTATCACTTTGGGATGCTTATGCATGATATTTTTATTTACTTTGGAGGGAGCAGACAACGATTCTCTGATGGGGAAGACAGGGGCTAAGCTGAGGGGTGGTGGATGAAGAGGAGCTGCAGAGAGGCGTGTAAGACTGCAACTCTGCTTCCTGGTCCCAACTCTGAGTAGTCATGGTTTTGGAAATTTGGATAAAAAAGATGCCAGATTGTTAGATAAATGAGAAGCACCATCCAAAGTGGGATGAATGCTGTCTCGTCTCATAAGACCAGGTTTTCCCCAAAAAGAGCTCCAATTGTCAATGTAGCCCACGTCATTTTTAGGGCACCAATGTTGCCCCCTGGTGCCCAAATTTTGCCAGTGGCACAGTTAAATGCATTGCATTGTTTGAGGACAGCTGTGCACTAGGCCTAATAACCTACATTCGGATTGTTTAAAAAAAAAACGGTTTGTCGACGAAAATGAACTTCCTCGGTGAAATTCTTAATGATCAATTATCGGTTAATCGGTTAATTATGCCCATCCCTAGTAGTAAACCTATCATGAGACATCTGCTTGCATTGGAGGAAATCATTAAATAGAACAGCTACTCCTCTTTTATGCAGCCTGGGTTCACTTATAAAGCTGTAGTTGAGAGGGGCTGCTTCAATAAGAAGAGATCCACCGTTACCATCTAACCAAGTCTCTGCTAAAAACATAAAATCCAGTTTGTGTTTTACAATGAAATCATTAATTAAAAATGTTTTTCCTGCCAAAGATCTAACATTTAATAAAGCTAGTTTCAGTGTGTCAAGAGCATCATCTGCCAGATTTTTATTTTGTTTAGGCTGTGACTGGTGAGAAATGAACACTAGATTTGATAAATTAACAGAATGTGTAGGATGGCTCTTGTTTCTTTAGTAAACTTACCAACCTTTTTCCGCTACCTATTAAAACAGGAATTAAGGAAACTTCTTCCATACGGGGCCCCAGCTTGTCTTGGGAAGAGCCATGAGTACTAGTGGTATCAGAGCCTGGACCCAGTACATCTCATACCCAGCTTACGTTGTTATCAGGCTGTGGATTTTGGTTCAGCTGTGAGGGTGGGGGTAGTGGTGGGCGCCATGGCTTTGGGAGTTGTGTCAGAGCTCGCTGAGGAATTGATGGAGGGGGAGATGGGGGGGGGAGATGAAGTGGGAGGTTATGGGGTGAGAAAACTGGACTAGGGCATGGGGTCAGTTTTGTGGCTATCATGACCAGCTCCTTCATCTGGTCAGTGAAGTCGAGGGGTGGGAAGGATGGGGAGGAGGAAGCTGAAGAGGAGGGGGTAAGCAGTGGTAGAGGAGGTTGGTCCTCACTGGCGGCTTTTGGTGAAGGAGAGGTCTGCACAGGTGGGGGATGAGGCGGTTTTATCTCACAGTTTCTGCTGGGCTGCATCTTATCCTGTTGTTTTGGTTCCTCTTGTCTCTTGTCCTTGTCCTGGGGAACAGAATGACGATGCAGAAAATAGAACATTGGAGGTAAATAGCCTCACGCCTGACCTGCTGAGGCTGAGTCCATCTCCCTTAAAAAGTGTCTGTGGTCCCAGAAAAGGTTGAAATTGTCAATAAAATGAAATGATTTGTTTGTACAAGTTTCTGATAGACATCCATTTAAATTGAACAGTCTGCTGAAATTACTCAAGAAATTACTCAGTCATGTTGTGTTGTGTGCCCCAATGATTCTTGGAGCTATGTTGTCGGGGGCAACTTGCCCCTGGAAGGGTCTTCCAAGGCAAACTGGTCTTGGGTGAAGGGCCAGACCAAGAGTGCTCCAGTGGATCTCTATGAAAAAAGTGACAATAAGAATACAGTGTATCCAAGAAAGGTATACTCTATTAATCCCAAAGGGAAATTACAGGGTATCCACCTAGATGGATAAGGCAGCCAAGGTGTGGTGCCAATCCCTTCACCATTCACACACACATTCACACCTAGGGCCGCTTTAGAATGTCCAATTAACCTAACCATGTGGGTCTGCCCTCCAGTGGGCTCACCACCTGCAGGAGGGTTCATGGTGATCATGGTGCTATGTGAACCAGGCAGCAGTACAGGCTACTCTGTTTGGACTGCTGCCCCTGTGACCCAGACCCCTGGATAAACAGTTGAAGATGGATAGATGGATGTGTTACAAGTGATAGTCAAATCAAATATAGTATCATTAGTGTTAATTCAGCAAGTCTCAAGTACTCAAATTTTGGGTAAAAGTTATTCACATACAACTGCACAGGGACATGTAAGAATAGTCTTTGGTATGCTAGAGTTGATCCATCATGAGACTCTTCTATTGAAATGTAAATGTGAGCCAAAACTATAAACGCCCCATTTGACTAAAAAAGATTAAAAGCTTCACATTTTAAACATTAAGCAAAAAAAGTCAACTCTTTTCTGACTATACAACAAAAGAGTTACAATCTGCAGAAAGCAAAGATGGGCAACAAATGCCCAAAGAGAGGACCGCGAAGAGAATTCCTCTGCAATGGAAATGTGCTCTGTATTCATCACTATTGTTAGTTCTCTCCATCATGTGTGAGTAAGTGTTGCCCCTTAATTTGGTACTGAATAGTAAAGACTGGCAACAATGCAACAGGACTCGTCCAAATCAAATCTCAAGGCTCTACTTTCTGGACAATTACACAATAACTCGGAGCTGACTGATTGTCTACCTACCAGAATATGCTGCCAGCATCACTGAATAGAGAATGGGTTGGATTGGTGCTGCCCGTTTCAATTCATGGTGCCTGCTACAGCAAAGGGCCGAGTGCTAATAGTGTGGAATAGTAATGGCCAGATAGTCCTTGAATAAAACACAAGGAAGCCTTTGCTGAATGAAACAGCTCAAGAGCTCAATAATTGTGCTTCTTCTTTCATTTGTCTTTTGCCTGTATAAGTCACTTGTGCTTAGGGTAAAATATAAATGTTTCTGTGGATTCCGTTTATAATAATACAAGGGTAGTATATTTCAAAGTTCCACAAAAAAATGAAAATGAAAAGAAAAAAAAAAAAAGCACCAGCTTTGTCCTTTCATTCCAATTGGCCACAGCCAAGCTTCGTGTTAATGAAAACATCTCAAAAGCCAGAAATTTGACCACATCACAGAACTCAAATCAAACAACTGTCTACCTCTACCATCACACATGTGGAGAAGGGAGATAGCACAAGTCCTTTATGCTTTGTTTTCTTTCACATTTGCTCAATTTTACCTTTCCATAATCCCCCTGTCTATTCTATGTCTCACTCTCTGCTTCTGTTTTGGACAGAAGGACTTGTGAGGCACGGAGAGTAATGCAATCACCAATTTCACCCAATGGCTTACTGTGCCCGAGGGGAGAATAAAGAAATAATTTCACGTACAAAGTGACACAAAGGGACGTCATAGTGTAAGACAATGCTGCATGAACCAAGGACTGCTTCTCTTTTGGTCAGCCATTAGAAACCGACTGGGAAGGATTTTCACACAGATTCAATTGTGCTCATAGCGTAGTCAAGATTGTTATTTACCCAACTGTCTATGTATACACTGCTGGCAACTTAATCTCGAAAATCATGGAATAATTTGTTGCAATTGATATAAAAACAAAAAGCTTGGCTCCAAAAACCTACCTTAATACACAAGAATAGTATCCCACATCGTCCAACTCTGCTGGTCGGAACCAAATGGCATCCTCCTCTTTGCTCATCCTTGCTCCGTCAAAACTGATGGGTTCCTCAAAGTCCCCATGTCCTGCACTCTTGTACCACATGAGGCTAAGTCCTGTGCTCTGCGCATGGGTGTAGTTGGCCCGGATGTATCCATAGAACAAAGCGCACTTAATCCGCACCGGTTCGCCAAGAAGAACTTTGTATTTCAGGTAGTCCACGGACCAATCTGTGCAGCCTTCCACTGAAAGAGAAGGACAAGAAAGATGGTGAATAAAACAGGGATCAATTTGCGCCATCACCAAGCACACCAGAAGAGATTTTTCCTTAAAACATATTGTGGGAAGCAGGAACCAGCAGCCCTTGTACCACAGGTAATACCTCGTTTCATCCATGCAGCATAATATTTTAAAATGAATTTAACTTTGGCCACATGCCGTTAACAGTAGTCTCTCTCTCGCTCTCTCACGCATGCGTTTGTGGGAGCAGGTGTGTGGAGTGGCGTTGAGTGAGTACTCAAAACTTTGTTTTTCTAGCTTTTCTCTATCTTGTGTGTTGAGGTGTGCGTCTATTATATAGCAGTTTGAGTGTGTGTGTGCTGGGGTGTGAGTTTTGGAGTGAGTGTGTCGGGGAATGATAGCTTCTGCTGCCTGTTTTTTTCCCGGCCGGCATCATGCCGGTAGTTGATGGTGACGTGGAGTTCGAGCGCTTGACCCGGAGGCATGGCGTGAGAATCCTCCCGACAGTTTCCTGTTCTGTGGAGGAGGCCAGCCTCGCAGTGGGACAGGTGGTTGGGCATGATAGTATAAAGTCAGCATCAAGGATGAACAGCGCAATTGTCATTTTTCTGGATCAAACTGAAAAAGCTCATCAGGTGGTGGAACAGGGAGTTGTCACAAATGACACCTTTACTCCTGTTTTACCACTGGTGAACCCTTTTAGGAGGATCACCATCTCTAACGCTCCTCCTTTCATTAAAAATGATCAGCTGATAAGAGAGTTGTCCCGTTTTGGCCAAGTCATTTCCCCCATAAGAATGGTCTCTCTGGGTAGTAAATCACCCCTGCTGAAGCATCTCATGTGTCACAGGAAGCAGTGTTTTATGGTGTTAAACAGCTCTGCAGAAATGAACGTGTCTTAACTTCAGGATTGACGGCTTTAGTTATTTAGTTTTTGCAACATCTGAAACTATGAAGTGTTTTGCGTGTGGTGCAGAGGGCCATCTTATCAGATCATGTCCTGAAAAAGTGAACACGAATAATACTGGGAGTAAGAAAGGTGACGCTGGTGTTTCTGGTGGTCCAGAGGGTAGCGCTACATGTGATGCGGCGGATTGCCGCTGCGGCGTCTGCTTCTGCCAGGGCAGTGGCGGGTGCCGCAGGGGAGTCCACTTCTGCCGGGGTGGCCGCGGCAGGCACGGTGGTTGCTCCTCCAAACAGTGATGGTGGGGAGTTTGTCTGGTGACAGCTCTGATCTTTGTGACAAGCCTGTCACCCAGAGTAAAAAGGTGAAGGACAAAAAGAGTGTAGTTAAAGGAAAAAACGTGAATGAACAGATTTTGCAGGCTTGGGAGGAGCAGACCGAGGCTGTGACGGACACACCAAGTAAACACCGCATGACAAACGCTGCAGTTGATGAAAAAAATGCAGGAATGTAATTTTGTTGAGGAGGATCCTTTTAAAGCTGCACAAAAAAGAAAAAGTGCTGAAAACTTGCAGAGCTCTGCTAAATCTAGTAGGGTGGGGAGTTTGGAAGTGCTGGATGAGAGTCTTCTGATGACAGTGAAGCTGAGTCTGAGCTGATGCAGACACAGGAGGAGCAAAGCTCCTACTCTTTTATGAAGATCAGGAAGTTTCTTCAAGTGACTAAGGGGAGTAGGGCTGTAAAAGTACAAAATTACTTTCCAGATCTGGAATTATTTGTGGCATCAGCTCGCAAGTTTATGAAACTGAATGATGGGAATGAGACTTTCACTGATCAGGAAATTATAGTTTAAAGAAACTTGTTCTTAAACTGAAATCACAAATCACTAACTAAGTTTTTCATGGTGTATGAAAGTCACACAGGGAACAAAAAACCTCTTAAATCTCTCCAAATGTGGTGGGATTTTGGTAAGGCACAAATAAAACAACTCTGTCAACAGTACACTCAAAATGTCACTCGTAACTTGACCAAATCCTTGAAAGCTCTGGAGACTGAGGTGGTAGAGCTAGACGAGTTGCTCAGTTCTACAGGAAAACAAGAGCACTTAGAGGCTCTTAAATCAATAAGGTCAGCCGTGGCTAGCCTGCTAGGGGTCACTGCACAGGGAGCTCTGGTCCGCTCACGCTACATGGACGTACAGTAGCTCTGATGGACTCGCCCTCCCAGTACTTTTTTGGACTGGAGTGGAAAAATGGCCAGAGAAAGCTTATTCACACCTTGTTGGACGATGATGGGAGAACAATCTCCACAGCAGCAGAGATCAGGAAATATGCTGCTAGTTTCTACAGTGAACTGTATAAAGCAGAGTGGAGGGAAGACATGTCACTGGGCCAGAGTTTCCTTGGTGATCTTCCAGTGCTCTCAGAGGACCTTGTTGCCAGCTTGGATGTTCCACTGTCTGTCTGTCTGAGCTGCATGCAGCACTAATGAGCCTCCAGAATGGAAAATCACCAGGCATAGATTGTCTCTGGACTTTTATAAGGAATTCTGGCCCCTGCTTGGTCCAGACCTGCTGGAGGTTCTCCAAGATAGTTTCAAAAGGGAGACCATACCCACGACCTGCAGGAGGGCCATCATCACGCTATTGCCCAAAAAAGGGGACCTACAGAGCCTAAAGAACTGAAGGCCAGTCTCTCTGCTCTGCATGGACTACAAAATTCTTTCAAAAGCTCTGGTCCGAAGACTGAAAAAAAGTGATGAGCGAGCTCATTCATGTAGACCAGACTTACTGTGTGCTGGCAGGCTGATTAGTGACAACGTCTCTTTAATTCGGGATGTTTTGGAGGTCTCTGGTTCATTGGCTGTGGAAACTGGTTTGATTTCAATAGACTAGGAAAAGGCTTTTGACCGGGTTGAACACCAGTATTTATGGAAAGTTTTAGCTGCTTTTGGGTTCAGCCCAGGCTTCATAACCAGGATACGGGTCTTGTACAGTGACATTGAAAGTGTACTGAAGATAAATGGGGGCCTGTCTGCCCATTTAAAAGTCCAGAGGGGGGTTCGGCAGGGCTGCCCTCTCTCAGGGATGCTGTACTCCCTCGCCATAGAGCCTCTGTTTCACCGTTTGAGAAGGGACCTATCAGGAGTCACATTTCCTGGCTGTGAAACCACGTTTAGGCTGTCAGCCTATGCAGATGATGAAGTCCTTGTGCTAAACAAGCTGAGTGACATTGACATTTTGGTTAAGAGTGTTAATCTTTTTGGCCAACTTTCTTCTGCAAAAATAAACTGGGGAAAAAGCGAGGCTCTGATGGTGGGGGAAAAACTAGAAAATCAGCTTACGCTGCCTGGTGGGCTGAATTGGAAAAAAGGAGGATTCAAGTATCTTGGTGTTTTTATTGGAAATCAACAGTCTGAGCAAAAAAAATTGGGATGGGGTCATAGAGAAAATCAAGGGGAGACTAAATAAGTGGAAGTGGCTAATGCCAAAAATACAGTATTTTTTAGAGGAAGAGTTCTCATTTTAAATAATCTCGTTTCCTCATCCCTGTGGCACCGCCTCATGTGCATGGACCCCCCTGCTGGTTTGCTGTCCAAAATTCAGTCTGTTATGGTGGACTTTTTTTTGGGGGGGGGGGGGTGGACTCCACTGGGTCCCTCAAGCCCTGTTATTTCTTCCCAAAGAGGAAGGGGGGCAAGGAGTGGTTCATTTAGCTAGTAGAGGTGCTGCTTTTAGATTGACTTTCATACAGAGACTGCTGACGGGCCCCCAGGACCTGGTATGGAGGCCTTTGGCCTGTGTTATTTTACAGAGTGTCCTTGGGCTAGACCTCCCTGTGTTTTTAATGGATTTTAAGAACTCTAGTGCACTCTCTTTACCCAGTTTTTACCACAGTCTGTTTTCAGTGTGGACTCTTAAAAACAAAGAGGGCCATGCGACTCCCTCTACTGGTTGTTGACGGAGCTGCTGGATTTTTGGTGGTCGTCTTGGTGTCCTGCTGGAAGTTGGAAGGACCTTCTTTGATAGGCTGTGTTCCAGGAATGTTCTCACTCTGAAGCAAGTGGTGGAACTGGCTGGTCCTGGCCTCAACAACGCCTCAGCTTTAGCAGCTCATCTCAGTTTTAGATCAAATCGTTTCATCGATGGTCTTCTTTCACACTGGAAACAGGAGCTTCGTGGACTTGAGCGCTCCCTACTCATGGACTTTAGCAAAGGCACACTGCAGCCAGAAAGCACGGACCCTTTTCCCTCCCTCACACTTCATATGGACTTTGACGTGTCTCCTAGGTCCTTACTGGCATTCTCTGCTCCCACTGGTGTGGACTTTGGAGGAGCCAGTGGTAAGGCACTCTACAGACTGGTGGTGATGGCACTCAACAAGGACAGATTGAACACCTGTGTGGACACTCTGTGGAGAGCCTACTTTAGACTGGAAAAATGGCATTGGCCTGCCTGGTGGGCTCTTTATAAACCCCCTCTTCCTAAGAAGCAGGGAGATTTACAGTGGAGGTCCTGCATGGCATTATAGCTGTCAGTGCTTTTGTCTCTGTGATTAACAGCAGTGTCAGTGATCAGTGTGTTTTCTGTTCCTCTAGAGAGACAGTTTTTCATTGTTTTTCTGAATGTCAGCATCTAAATGGTCTCTGAACTACTCACAGAACTTTTTCACTTTTTCACAGCTTTAAGTTTTCTCCAAGCAGGTTTTCATTTGTGGTTTTATGTACAATCGTCGTTTTAAGCAGAAGTGTCAACTACTGAACTTTGTTTTAGGGCAGGCAAAGTTGGCTATGTAAGCCGGAGAAGAAAACTTGAGAATGATGTTGATGTCAAAATTTTATTTGTGAAGCTACTTAAAGCCAGAATAAGGCTGGATTTTGAGGGTTTTTTTTAAATGGGGATGTGGAAGGTTTTAGGACCTTCTGACCCCTTGAGGATGTTTTTTGTTTAGTCCGTGATAGGCAGCTTTTGTTCGGGCCTTTTTTGGGGGAAGAATTCTTCTTTGTAATGTAGTATAGTATGTGAGAGTGAATGGTTGTCTGTGTCTCTGTGTTGGCACTGCGATGGACTGGCAATCTGTCCAGGATGTACCCTGCCTCTCGCACCTAGATGCTGGGATAGGCACAGCCCCCCCCCCCCGAAAAGGATTAAGCGGAAGAAGATGAATGATAACTGTACTGAATGATGGAAAAATGTGTTTATTAAAGACCTCTCTCTCTCTCTCTCTCTCTCTCTCTCTCTCTCTATATATATATATATATATATATATATATATATATATATATATATATATATTCCCTGCTGTTAGTTCAAAACGACCATTGCTGTATCCATATTTAAGATGTGTCACAAATCAAAGACCCACCAACAGTCATTGAAAAAGCCAGCTTTGTCTTGACAGAGGAAGCAACCAAGAAGAGCAAAATTAAGTTTATCCAAGCTTCATGTAGGCATGTCTTTGGATGGTGGGAAGAAACCTGATTACCTACAATCAACCCATTTAAGCACAGGAAGATCATGCAAACTTCACACAGATGAGCTCATACTCATTTTAATGCACAGGTGGCATCCAGATGCTCTGGATGTATTTCCTATTTATCAGTGGATATGAAACACACTGGAAATACCAAATCTGAGATGCATATTGAGATTTTTGCATGTAATTAGTTGTAGTGATTGACTGTACAAAAGAGTAGTCTGGAGATAAAATATGCTAGTACTGTTATATCAACAAAATTTACCTTGTCACATTAGGGCTGGGTGATATGGCTTTTAATGTGTATTGCGACACATTTAGGGTTTTGTCATGATACATGATTTATATTGCAGTATTCTGAGATCTCCTCTGAACCACTGTATAAATGTTCATTTAAAACATTTGCATAAAATGACACCAGCATAATAGAAATAGACCCTCGTATTGCTTTTTTTTTTTTTTTAAATTGCATGCAAGGGTGGGGTGGGGGGATAAAATCAAGTTAAATTTAGCAAACTTTACTGAAAAAGTAAGGCAGGCCCACTCATAAATTTGCAACAAATGGCAATAAATAATGGTTGGCCTTCCTATTCACCTGATGCTTAAAGACAACAATAAAATCAAACCAAAATTTAAAAAAAGGACTCAAAACAATAAAAATTGCATTAAGCAAAAATTCTAGAGAAAGATATTTCGTAACCATATAAATTAAAGTGCACTTTTTTCTGTTTGGTCATGTTTTTAACAATAGCAGCCATGTCTTTGGCATTATAATTTGTGACTGCAGTCTTGATCTTCTTCCATTTGCACTTTGTCATATGGGATATATTTTTCAAAGGAAGAAGCCACAGTCATTTACCTTGGAAATTCTTGCTTCCTTTAATGTTATTTTTTGTGGGGGCTCCCTGGGATTTTGACAAGCAGATTTTAATGCATTCTTCATATTGTTGTGGATGACATCTCAAGTGGTGAAACAAATTAGTGGTACTGCTACCTTAAAAGGCAACGGCTTTGTGACATTTTGCAGAAAACTTTTTAATTCAGTGTTTTCCTTCTGAATTACAAACCACTGCCAGACAACAGAGCCGGTGCTTTTTTGCTTCACCTTATTTTCCCTCTCCCCACGCTCTGCCAGTGTTGCTAGATTGTGCATAAAAAACAAGTGTCTCTGCTCCACAAAAGAATCAGTTTCCAAAGAAAAAAACAGGAAAAAAAAACAGACCTGGCAATGACCCTAATGCAAAACACGACTGCAGTGGGAGTCAATGAGCTGCAGCGCAGCTGTGTGAGAACTTCAAACTGATAAATAAATGCTGGCAGTTTATGTTAGAGTAACAATTTATCCGCGATAAAGGCATTTTATGTATCACACATAGTAGAATGTATCATACAAGGCTTCCTCTGGTAATATTTCCGCATGGCGGGTCGCCACCTTTGAAGTTATGCTGCCACACTAAGAGGAATTTAAGAAAAATAAATTAAGGAATGATGCTCTGCAAGCGAGCTCATGCACAACGTGTGTGACAGTCATCTGCACAACGGAGTTCGGAAGCGCGCCGCCCGCATGACCATCAGTCGGCAGGCAGAGTGTCTTGCTAGCATTGCTGTCTGAGAGAAACATGAGTTTATTAAAGTAATTTAAATGTGGAAAAAAAACAGAATGATGTACTTTATTGATTCCAAACTGGGAAATTACAGTTACTTTATTGTTGTTGGGGAAACAGTGCATGGTCTGAGCTGGCATGGTTGTGTTTTCACAGAATCTGATGTATTCCGTGATGCAGTCCATTATATGGTCTATGTCCACCCCATGTGGTTCACAGAGTAGGTCCCAGCCCATCATCTCGATGCAGTCCTATAGTGCATCAGCAGCCTCCTGTGTCTAACTCCTCACAGTCTGTGTGTAAGCAGGCTGCTTTTGCATAAGGGGAACACACTTGGGTGATAACAGAACCAGGTTGTGACCGGACCTGCTAAGGGGGTAGGGCTGTGGCACTGTGTGCATCTCTGACATTAGCATGCAGGAGATCCAGCGTTTTATTTTCTCTGGTGGAACAGTCAACAAACTGGTGGAAGTTTGGTAATGTTTTGCCCAGTGAGACATGGTTAAAATCACCCATGATGGTCATAAATGCATCAGGGTGCTGCTCCAGTAAAGTGGCAATAGTGGAGCTGATGACATCACAGGCCACCGCTGCATCAGCTGACGGAAGGACAGAAATAGTAATCCCAATGGCACACGTGAACTCTCGAGGTATATAGTAAGGTTGCACACTCAAAGCAAGAAGTTCCTTCACAGCACCATTCCTTCATATAAATGTGTCCGGGATTACACCACCTCTCATTCACAAAAAGTGTAAGCAATGGAGGCATTTATGGTGGTTTTAACCCGCTGGTAACGGGAACAATAATGAGGAATCGCTTAGCTAACAGGTGTAGTTAGGCTTCATATGCAGGGAAAGGCAAGAGTGACTGAATCGCTGAGGATTTACTTCACCAGCCACTACAATATTAACTAATTTATGTTCATTACCATGTACCTGGCAAGTGAAGGTGACAGACATTCACAAAGTCAATGACTTCAATCCATCAGCAGCCTTCAGACAAACTAGCGTGTCAACATTTGAATTTCAAAAAAAGGGAGGTTTTTCCTGCTGTCTGGGTGGTGAGGAGAGTTCTAAAAACTATAAATGC
This sequence comes from Pholidichthys leucotaenia, assembly GCA_020510985.1. Lineage (NCBI taxonomy): Eukaryota > Metazoa > Chordata > Actinopteri > Cichliformes > Pholidichthyidae > Pholidichthys > Pholidichthys leucotaenia. Next base: position 249,607,992 of record CM035845.1, on the reverse strand, counting down.
ATAGAATTAAAACAAATAACAGAATCTTTGGTAATTTAAGTTAATTTATTTCATTAAATATTTTATTAATATTTTTTCTTTGAAATCAGAGTTAAATTATTGCTCTGTTCTGGCTCTGCAAAATTATGGTCAAACACATAAATTTTATAACAAAAAAAAAGTTATAATTTTACCACAGTCCATTTCAAATTTATATTAAAAAAATCCCATTAATTTTGTAAAAAACAGACAAAAATTAGCTATAAAATCCACAAGTTTATAATAACGTCTCAAATATACAAGAAAAGTCATAATTTTACAAGAGAAAATTACACATGAGGAAAATGGTTTCAAATTTAGATAACTTTACAGAGAAAAGTAGAAAACTAAAGAACATTTTTATAAATTTTGGAGAAAAACCTCAAACCTTCAAGACTGAAGTCATTACTCAAGTTTTTAAGTGGGTGCTCTTTGTACCCTTAACTCAACTAGAAATTTTTGGTTGTCTACTTTTAATTATTAATTTCATAAGATAACACTGCTTTTACATGAGTAGAATTTCTGGCTACTATACCCACCTCTGACCATATACAGTAATTTAAGTAGGCATGAGTACATTACTATTCTGAATTGTTTTTTCCCTTCTCTTTCTCAATAAAAAAAAAACCCAAAACACTAGAATAAAAATACAAAAAAATTACACATTTTTTTCATTTATTTAAACCATGACAAAAAAAAAAAAATCCTGCAAGACAAAATGTGACACTTGGTATTTTCTAACCTGTTTGTATACCACTATAGACAGAGAGAGAACCTGAATTAGACAGAGCTCAGAGAGGGCAAGATGAGACAGAAGAGAGGAGCCAAGGAGAGGAAAGTGTTCAGGCAGAGGGTCCAGGAGAGGGAGGAGAGAAGGATGACACCAGTAAAAAGTCCAAACACAGAACGTCTGGATGGGACCTCAACTGGCCCAGTATTCCAAGACTCAAACCTTGGTTATACAATACTACATATGGTAAGTTCCATTTGCAAAGTTACTGTGCAAAATTAAAAAAAAAAAAAAAAGAAATAGTATAAAATCAACATATTCCAGTTACAATAGTGTCGTATGTTTTCTGCCCCCCACTCCCGGAAAAAATATGTTGCCACCATGCTGAAGTCTTTAAGCCAGAGGAAACACTGCAATATAACGAATATATCTCATGTATCACCGAGCCCTATGCCACATGATACAATGGCAACTACATTATTAAGATGCTAAAAAGTTACATGATTCTTACCATGACTTTCAAAAATAATATTTACTTTTAGAACTTTATGTGAAGTGGAACCAACAATCTGTAGAAGATCAAAGCTGCTGAAATAATACTTTTAGTGAAATTTTCTGCTCTTTGAGGGACTATCAAAGCACTCTTCTTCAATATGAAAAACAAAAGGTTAGTGTAGTGAGTAAGTAATTCTTTTTTCCTTTACCCTACATGATCTTTTTTACTTCCTGTTTTTGTTGTCTCCTCTTTCCTCACCTCACCGCTTCCTCAGAAGAAAAAACAGCTGGCATACACAGCTGTCTCAGACGCAACAGGTTCTACTAATTGTGCTTCTATAATTTTTTTTTTATTATTTTTTTTTTTACAAAGTGACAAGTCATCCATCAGTGAGGTGGGTGCATGTAGCAGACACTGGGAGTAAATGTGGGAGAGGGTTCATCAAGAAATTGATTATAGATGCTAATTTGTGTTATTGTAGCAAACCATATCAGACGACGGGGTCATGCTGAGCATGAGAGAAACAGTACTGATGGGTGCTCTATGTACACGAGAAATGGAAAATAATTTCAAGAAAACACTTTCAAAAGTTGTGACAAGATAATTTCACATGGAAGCAGCTGTGGAATTTAGGAGAAGAAATACGTCAAGATTACCAAGCACTTGGAGTAAAAGATTTTGAGATCAATTTCTCACACTCAAAGAGCAAAAAAATTGGTGTAAAATCAGTACAGAAGAGACAGAAACAGCAATTTCCACAAAGGAAAGCATATACTTCTCTGAAGTGTGACAAACAGGTGTTCACTTCAAAGATTTATAAAAATAGAATATATTTGTTCTAAACTTTGAATTAATGAGATTGCTAATGTGGTAACTTAAATGCCATTTTAAAACAGACACTATGAACACAGATGGGTGACCAGGTGGGAACAAAGATCATCTTATACCTCCTTTATGCAAGAGTGGAGATTGTTGAGAGATCATTGGGTTCTCTCAACGATCTTTCAATGAGCGCCCAGCAATCATCAAGATCTCTCAATGATCATTCAGTGATCTCCCAGTGATCTCCACAGTCTCGCCAAAGTTTTGACTCAGTCCATAACACACAAGTATCTCAAACATTTACAGAAAAATGGCTTTTCCAAGGTTTTGGGAGATCGTTGAGAGATCGGGCCAATTTTTGCTCTTTCAGTGGTCACAACAATCTCCATGCTGTGTAAACAGGCCCTAAAGCTGCAGTCATAAATACCCTTACGAATGGCTGTGAACGCCGTACAGAGATTTTTGGACCATTTCGTACAGCTTTCTTAAGGTGGCTGTAAGAGAATCCAGCATTCGTAGACTGTTCGCAAGTTCGTGGCCAGGTTGATGGTCTTGTCCAAGATTTAAGATAAGATAAGATAAGCCTTTATTAGTCCCACAATGGGGAAATTCCAGGATTGCAACAGCACAGGGATAGCAACACTCAGAGCAACAATCAAGAAGACAAGAAAAACAAGAGCAGCGAATATACATATGTACACATAAATATATGAATATATATACACACAGTGCGGAGCATTGTAGCTAGATGGAATAAACAGCATAACCGTCTACTTAGTTATCCTACATAGTATGAATATGTACCCATACATATTGTCACCCTCCGTAGCGACTGATATTGTCATAGTTGTATACTGGAGGGGACCATTGTGTAAGTCTATTGCGTCTTTTGCATTCAATACTATTAGGTCGTCACGTTTTTTTTTGCCATCTCTGCGAGCAACCCTGCTTAGGTTATACAGTCTGACAGCCGTAGGTAGGAAGGACCTGCGAAACCTCTCGGTTGTGCACCTAGGATGATGTAGTCTGCTGCTAAATGAGCTCCACAGTGCGTTCAGTATGTCCTGCATAAGGTGGGACTCGGACTCCAGCAGAGATGACAGTTTAGCCACCATCCTCCTCTCTATCTCCTCCACTGGGTCAAGGCGTTGCCCCAGGACAGAGCTAGCTTTCTTGATCAGTTTGTTCAGTCTCTTCCTATCGGCTGCTGTAATGCCACTGCCCCAGCAGACCACTCCAAAAGTGATGGCTGATGCCACCACCGTGTCGTAGAATGTCTTCAGCAGCGCCCCTTGTACACCAAAAGACCCGAGTCTCCTCAGTAGGAACAGCCTGCACTGTCCCTTCTTGTAGAGTGCATCGGTATTGTGTAACCAATCTAGTTTATTGTTCAGATGAACACCCAGGTTCTTGTAGGATGTCACCATCTCAATGTCTGTTCCCTGTATGTTTACTGGTGCTGAGGGGTTGTCCTTGCCTGCGGCAGTCCACCACCAGCTCCCTAGTTTTCCTCGCGTTGATCTGGAGGCAGTTCCGATGGCACCAGTCCATGAAGTCCTGGATAAGTCCTCTGTACTCAGCTTCATCTCCATTGGAGATGAGGCCGACGATCGCAGAGTCGTCAGAGAACTTCTGTAGATGGCAGTGTGTTGTGTGAGAAGTCCGCAGTATAAAGGGTGAACAGGAAGGAAGCCAAAACCGTTCCCTGGGGGGGCTCCCATGCTACCGATGATTGTGTCGGACACACAGTCCCGGGTTCTCACAAACTGGCCGGTTAGTGAGGTAGTCCAGGATCCATGATGACAGGTGCTGGTCCACCCCTGCGCACAGCAGCTTGTCCTTCAGGATCATCGATTGGATGGTGTTGAAAACACTGGAGAAGTCAAAGAACATGATCCTCACCGCATTCCCGGGCTTCTCCAGGTGGGACAAAGAACGGTGAAGGAGGAAGATCACTGCATCCTCCACCCCAATGCCATGCTGGTAGGCGAACTGGAGTGGATCCATCGCTGGTCCCACCAGAGGGCGGAGGTGAGCAAGGAACAGTCTCTCCAGGGTCTTCATGTGAGACGTCAGGGCCACTGGTCTGTAGCTGTTCAGGTCTTTGGGGTGGGAAGTCTTTGGTACAGGTACCACACAAGATGTTTTCCACAACTGTGGTACCCTCCCCAGCTTCAGGCTCAGGTTGAAGATGTGCTCCACAATCCCACACAGCTGGTCTGCACAGGACTTGAGGAGCTTCGCGCTGATGCTGTCCGGTCTCGAGGCCTTCCTCACCTTCATCTTCCTCAGCTCCGTCCTCACCTGGGTCTCAGTGAGGGTCAGGTTAGGGGGCTGTGTGGTGGGTGTGGGGTGGGGGTGTTGGTGGAGTGAGGTGTGGGCAGCAGGACTCGTCTTTAGAGGCAGCAGTGGTTGTTGTGCAGTCGGGGGGGGGGCAGTTGGTCAAACCTATTAAAAAAACAGGTTCAGATTTTTCGCCCACTCCCTGCCCCCCGTGGCCTGGGAGGAGGTATTCTGGAGCCCAGAGATGGTTTTAAGGTTTCTCCAGACCCCGCCGATGTCGCTCTGTCGCAGCTTGTCCTCCATCATCTTCCTGAAGCTGTCCTTGCCTTCTCTGATCTTCCTCCTCAGCTCCCTCTGTACGGACTTCAGCATCTCCCTCTTCCCCGACCTGAAGATCCTCTTCTTCTCTCTCAGAAGTGTTTTTATCTCAGGGTTGATCCAGGGTTTGTTGTTCGAGCAACAACGTATGGTCTTGGTGGGTACGGTGTTGTCCACACAGAAGCTGATGTAGTCCTTGATGGTGAGAGTGAGGCCATCGATGTCCTCACCATGTGGACTGCAGAGCTGCTCCCAGGCAGTGGTTTCAAAACAGACCTTTAGAGCGTCCATTGCCTCCTCAGACCATAACTTCACTGTGCGCATGACCGGAGGTTGTCTGTGTACTAGGGGTTTGCACACCGGCAGGAGATGAACCAAGTTGTGATCCAATCTCCCGAGTAGGGGGAGTGGTGATGAGGTGTACGCCTCCTTAGTATTTGCATAGAATAAGTCCAGTGTTTTATTGTCTCTAGTGTGGCATGTGATGAGATGAGATGAGATGAGATTCAACTTTATTGTCATTACACATGTATACAAGGTAACGAAACGTGACTTGGCATTTGGGCACGCTCTGCAGAGCGCATTCAAGGCCGGGGCAGCCGCTAGGCGCCAGTCACGTTTGTTATGTGACATACTGGGTGAACGTGGGTAGAATGGGGGACAGTGAAATATGGTTGAAATCACCTGAGATGAGGAGAAGAGCATCTGGGTGTTCTGTCAGCAGCCTGCCAGTTACTGAGTGAATGACGTCACGCGCTGTCCCAGCGTTCGCCGTCGGATTTGCATAAATAACTGCAGATCACGTGCGAGTATTCCCTCGGGAGATATGTAGGCCGCATGCTAACAGCTAGCAACTCCATATCTTTGTTGCAGTGTTGTTTAACCGTGACATGTCCCGGTCTGCACCAGTTGTTATCAACATACATTATCACTCCTCCGCCCCTTGCTTTCCCACTGTCTGGTGTTCGGTCTGCCTGTATTGCGTGGAAACCCTCCAGTTCAATGTTAGCATCTGTTGCTAGTTCTGTTAGCCACGTCTCCGTAAACAGCATCAGGCTACTCTCTCTGTACACGCTCTCGTAGTGGGAGATAGCCGCTAGCTCATCTGTTTTATTGAGTAGCGATCGTACATTCCCCATAATAACGGATGGGAGGACGGCTCTGTACCTTATATTCCTCGTCCGCAGTCTTACTCCAGCTCGACATCCACACCATTTCCGTCTTATTTCTCCCGGTATGTCGAGTTTTTGCGTCAGCATCGTAGGCCGGTTAAGTGCTAACAGCTGGTCTCTATTGTACTGCCTCCTGCAAGAAACAGTGGCTCCATTCGCTGGCTCAGGAGACATTTGGGCGATCTACGTGTCCGTGATGGATAAAGATGTCGCCGAATCAGAAAGATTAGCAAGAGAACCAGATAGTAAATAGAAATAGGAAGAAATTGACCCGCTGTTGCAAAAAGGCAGCCTACTCGTGTGGCGCCGGAAGACTGTACGTGTGACCAATCGTGTGACCATTTCTACGAATGCCCCACAAAAACCCCTCATCGTAGGGTGGCCGTATGAATGCAATAGGAATAACGTAAGAACTACACAAGATGTTGGCCTTAAGTATGCCTCAAGAACACCTTAAGCTGTTCTTGAGGGCCCCTTACAGCAGTCATAGGAAATGCCATACAATCCCCATTTGTACAGCGTGCATAAGGCAGTAGTGAGGCGCTCATAAGGTGGAAGTATGTCATTTGTGCGAAAGATCTTCCTGAGAGTGCCATGAGTTGCACAAAAAAATTTGTCAGATGGCAGTAAGTATGCTATAGGAAGATCCCAAGGCACCCTTACAAAGAACGTAAGAACTCTAGGGCCATTGTACGACAGAAAAGCACCTCATTTCTCAAAAATGCCTCAAGCTGTTCTTGTGAATTGAATGGCAGCCATAAGAATCTACCCCCCCCCCCCCCCCGAATGTCTGCAAACTCCAGAATTCATAGAAACGGAGATTCTTTCAAACCCACTGATTGTAAGAATCTGTGTGATCATAGCTGCAGTGAATGGCAATACATTTTGTCAGGAAAAAAAGAAACTTCAAACCTATTGGAACTCTAACTGAACCATTTTTTTAAAAGATATGCTGTTAGGAAAAGACCATAGGGGATCATTCATCATAAAAACAATCACAACAACTTTGTATTGGTTTGTGTTCCTTGCCTCTATGAGGACAAACCGACTTCAAAGGATCAGCTAAATGCTCCCAACACCAATGCAAAGCATCCAATTCTCCTTCATTATAGGACTCAAGGGTTAAGATATTTCATCTTTAACCCATTTGTGTGTCATAAATGCTCTTCAGGGCAGGATAAAGGTACCAAATGCTGGCTGTGAGTTTGCATGTTTATTAATAAGCAGAACACAAAAACACTACAGTATAACGAGAGCAAGCTTACTAAACATAGACCAAAGGCAGGATACAACAATGAGAAATAATAAGATGAGGAAGACTTGTCTGGGACAACCAGAGAAAGCGTGGAACACACACCGGTTGGATACAAAGGATAACATGAAATACTAAAAGGTACAAAGAAGTTACGTCCGTTTATTGAGAAGGGTGCTGCGCCAGACAATCGTGCACAGCCGATTAAATAAGGCAAAGGAAATGACCACAAATGGGAACAGGTGTTGAACAGGAGCGAGGAAGAATTAACCAGAATGATGACAACTGTGCTATACCACAAACTTGAGCTAAAACAGGAAGTCAACAAAGCACAGTATCAACACAAGAGCACAGACCGGAAATGGCAAATTCAAATACATAATACATCTAACATCATAAGGTCAAATAATAACACCCAAATGAGGAAATACAGGAAATAAACAGGAATAAACTCACAGCATGGCTCGGCGTCATGACATGGAGTGTATTTGAGCAGAGATCAATTAAACTGCACTGAGAATAGAGACGAATGAGGAGCTGATGTTGGTCCAGTAGGTCATTTCTGCCCTGAGCGATTTAGGAATTTAATTTGTCCATGCTTAATTTGCTTGCTTGATAGGTAATTCATTACTATTAATCAGCTAACTGGCATTCAGTACAACATTAGTTCACTTCATCTATATTGTCTTGAAGATGAAACTGGATAGAAACAGGAACCAGGTGAGCAGGCGGAAACTGTTAAAGAAATAACGGTCAAAACAGGAAAAAATAATACATCATAATGCTACAACAGATTATGCAATAGAGAATCAACATTTACTTCAAATCTAGTCTATATTCTATAATACAAAATTTCAGATGCAGTACCAAATCACTGACACATTCCTCATTGAATTTGCTTATAAAGGATTTCTGATCTAATTTAATGAGCGTGAGAAGACCGTATTCAATCTAGAACTGTGTTCAAAATGTCCACACCCTTCCTTATCTCCCTACTCACTATATAAAGAACTCAAATGTAGTGTACTGTAAACTCAATACAACAATTAAATTTATCAGCTTTAGGACATCATTGTGTTTATTTTCTTGGTGCTGTTAATTATGTAATGATGATATTGTCATGAATTGCCTTTCAAGGAAAAGAATTGAACCCACGCGCTGAACTGCAGTTAGTGGAATTTATTTCATATACAAAAAGACAAGTCCGAAAAAGTATTCAACATAAATCCAAAAAGAGAAACACCTTACAGGCTGAGAAGACCAGAGCGGGATTTGGCCTCTGGTCACAAAGATGGAGGCTCTTGAGTCAAGACTGCCGCAGAGGAAAAAAACAGACAGTCTTTAAATAGTTGAGGAATAAGATGACACAATGAGCCACAGGTGCGGGCAGCATGAGCGAGCAAAAGGTTAACAATGAATGGTGATGGGATCAGCTGGACAAGATGAGGGAGGAGCAGCTGGACTTGACAGCTGACAGGGCAATGCCCACGCAGAGCACAAAACCGGAAATGCCGCCTGCCAGCTGTCAGCCCAGAGAAGGACACCACAGTAAAAATATAAGGAACAAACAATCAATTGCAGACTAATAATTACAAATTGAAATGAAACAAAACTGAAGCCTAAATGGAAGAATAGAAAGCAGTACTAAAACTCAAAGGCACAAAATACAATAATTATATGCAACTTCCAGAGCTCAGCTCGTGACAGATATAACAGATTAATGGTGTTAAGTGAATATCTGCATGTATTTTGTAGTAAATATGTATTTAATCAAATCATTGTTACTGTATTAATAAATATAAATACCTTAAGGCAGTTTATGTCATGATGTGAAGCTCTCCTCTCACTGCTCCGTTGGCTGTGTATTGCATTATGGAACAAATTGGCTAATGTAGCGGCCATCGGTTGGACACTACTTTTCAAAACGCATTATGGGATATTTTGAGTGCACTATACTGTTAATGAAATTTTCAGTTAAGATTTTGAACAGCACTACAAAATGGCTGATTCATTATATAGTACACTATAGGGGGAATGAGTGCACATTTCAAGCACAGCATAAAGCTTTGATATGGCCTTCCAAACCTCTCTTTGATTCCCTCAATCAGCCCCCTAGGAGTCAGACAATCAAAGACACAACCTAAATTTTACAAGTACTACCAGAAACAAAAGTAAACAAATATGAATGCTGGAGAAGGCAGCCTGAGCTCTATGAGCTACACAATGGTGCAGTCTTTTTCATTGTGTTTAAGTCTGATAGTTGCTATGGAAACAATGGGTCCAGTCTCTCTTATCAAGAACTTGCTAATTAGTTTGTGGACGATAATAACTTGAAGGCTTAAGGTAAGACAACCACAGCCAAGATGGTTTCACTTCTAATCATGTGTCCTAATTGAGACACTCAAGTGTTTCACTCTCTGAACTAATAAAAACATCGGGAGAGTGCAAAAGGTCACACAAGCAGCTCAAACACAGATTATTAAGGTAACTTTCAGCATAAAGAAACAGATAATGTTTCTGATAAGTCCTGAATTCAAATAAAGCACACAAATATAATTTGCACAGATTTCAGCTTGGATTTTTAGTTTATTTTGCTTCTTGCAGATATCTTCTTTTTAATAGCAGCAGAGGAAATGTCAGGGGATCGCTTTGTAACCATAGTGATTTCCAAAAGACAAAAATCCAACAAGCAGATGACAAATAATGTAATGTGGGATAATGTGTAGTGAAAGGATTTCTCCTCATGATTAATTATTTGGAAAGCAGACACTTGCTGACACATTAAAGTGGCAGTGGGGGAAAAAAAAACAAGATTATGACTTGCTTATAAACAAAATAACTTCGGCATACTTCAGTGACCGTGTCCTTCTCTACCCTTCTCTATTAACTGCTCATACATTCCGATTCAGCATGGGAGACTGTTGAGGCCAAAGAGAGGATACAGTATGTTATTTTGGAGGTTCATTGGATGAATGGTGGTAATCTTAAAGGTGTCATTGAATGAAATGTGCTTTTGTAGGTTTTAACTTTCTGAAATGCATCTATTTGTCACATGATTACACAACATAAAAATATTTTTTTGTAAGTTGTCTGTTTTTTTTCAACTGATTTGAGACAATTTTGCACTGCTGAATCTGAAAATGACATCCGTTTCTCTCGATCAGGTCAGGTTTTTGTGTGAAGTTATAAGCAGTTGTACAGGTATACTGTAAATTGAATAGTAGACACTGATAACGGTAAGTACATGTAAATTAAATGTTATGTCATCATTGTTCAAAATTCAGAGAATTTCAAGATATAAAAAAGAATTTTGCATCATATAAAGCGAAAATACCTGTACATGTACACAAAAATATAAGAAAACATGTGGCCATAGTTCAAAAGTTGACCTGATTGAGCAAAACCAATGTGATTTTTGGATTCAGCACATCAAAATTATCCTAAATCAGCTAAAAAAAAAACTTAGACAATAAATTTGGTGTTGACCAGTGTTATCAAAAAGGCACTTCTCTTAAAAACACGCAGCCTTTATGTAATTTTTCTAAGAAGCCATTAACTCTTCTGCGTTTGTTCATGTACGTCACCAAACGGAAAATGTCACTAGCCTTGATACCTGCCTGCTGCTCTATTGTGGTCCATCTTAGCTGTCTGTCATGTAGATGGCCAGGGATGCAAAGGTGTTAGCTTAAGAGCTAACAGTGGTACTAGGGAGCTTGATTTATATTGTTCTTTTCTTTAGAGTCGCCCTGAAAGGTGACCGTTTCCACCTGGTTCACTAATCCACAGTTGATAATATATCTTACTTCATTTGGGCTTATTTTATTATATTTTCACCGTGATGCTACATCAAACTGTTAGCACCACCAAGGCGGCTAGCTGAAGCTAGCAGTTTGCAGGGAAACATTCAGACTAGCATTTGTCTTAGCTCATTTACAAATGTTTCTGTGCTTATTGTATTCCAGAGACCAGTCATATCCTATCGACCACTGAAACCACACACCCATGTCCACCAGTGATCCATTATTTCATTCATTCTTTAAGACAAATTTATGTTAGTCGGTTCAGGCTAGATCCAAACTAGGAGTGAGGGGCTTTAATGATGTAAGAGGAAGGGTAGAGTTAAATGCAGTCTTGGAGATTTAAAGAAACGTGCACTGAAATGAGCTGTTCTGAGTAAGGGTGCAAAAGATGATTCGGTAATTATGCTGCTGCTTCTTCTTGTGTCCAAACCATCTCAGCCTTGCCTCTTTGTCTTCAAACTGTTCAGCTTGAGCTTTTCCTCTGATATACAATGACATCTGTGAACATTGTGGTCCACAAAGACTCCTGCCTGGCCTTGTCTGTCATCAACATAGCAAATAAGAAGGAGCTCAGTGTTGATCCCTGATGTAATCCCACTGAAAGGGTTATGAAAAGTTAGAGTGCCAAAATAATAATTCTGTAGGTAATCTCCCATTATGTTCTACACATATTCATTCATTTGCAGTCTTATGAACAAATATTTGGTGCTGAACTCTGGTAAACAGGAATTAGGCAGAGTTACAGAGCCTTCTTTCTGCTCTCTCTCCCCTTTCCTTTAGTCAGGTCTAATACTTAGTTACACACCCAAAACCAACACCCACACACACACTGTTGATCGTACCTTCTAGAAGACAGTGACGTGAACAGAAGATGGCCTGTTCACGTCAGAGTTAAATTGGCCAATCAGACAGTCATGTACAAGCCCATCCTATTGTACGGGGTTGGTCTAACCAACCCGAGAAGATTAATGTAAGTCACACCCGGAAGTCGCGGTCAGTCTGGCACGCTGCACCAAGCGCTGATTGCTTTACATGTGACTTCTAAATAAATGTTACATGTTTGAATTGAACAATTCTCCGGCTTGTTCTTGGATCTTTCAAAGAATCGGGTTTTTCCTAACACCACCCACACCTTGAATCCTTCTGTCAGTCCTACAGCACACCTCACCACCGTGTTGCTGTCCTCATACATGTCCTGCAACTTCTCTGCAACTCCTGACTTCCTCATACAGTATCACACTTCCTCTCTTGGCACCCTATCACATGTGTCTCAATATCCACAAAGACACAGTGCAACTCCTTCTGACCTTCTCTATACTTCTCCATCAACACTCCTAAAGCAAACACTGCATCTGTAGTACTTTTTCTTGGCATGAAACTTTAGTGATGCTCAATGATTGTGACCTCTCTTCTTAACCTTGCTTCTCTTTCCCATGTCTTCATAGTGTGTCTGATTGTCTGATCTACTTTACGTGGGGGGGGGGGGGATGAAAAGTTCATAGGCTAACCATGATGCAGTGGTCAAATTTGACCAAATGTGGTTTATTGTAGCCACACCCTTGACAGTTCTCTCACTCTCAGCTCTGCCCTCTTGTTTCTCGGCCACTGAAGCACAAATACTACTGGCCTCCTCTCACTCACCAGGATTGTGTTAAACAATCTGGTTAAGTCCACTGCCATCTCTCCTAAACATCTCCATCCCTCCACAGGTATGTCATTTGGCCTCAACAAGGAAACAGGAGATAACTATTCCATAAAAACAGCAGTCCCCCACAAAAAAAGAAGAAAAAAAAGCCTTTTCTCCCTCTTTACACAAAATTCAGATTTATGGAAGCATTCATCAGTATTGACTTGTGTATGGAACACATAAATGTTGCCCAGATGATGCTGCAAGAGGTTGCTTCTTCATTCTTTTGCTTGGAAAATTGCCCCCACTCTTTCAGACTGTGTACATCTGCAAGTGTGTTTAAGCATGGAATGATGTTATTGATGTCAAAGCAGACCTGTTTTGGTGGTGGTGGTGGTGATGGTGGGGTAAAAATGCTTGGGCACAATATATAAGAAATGTGCCTAATGTGAAAACACTCAAACTTCACAGGAAACATAGTAGAAATGTGTTTAAAATAGCAGTGTCTGTATAAGAAAAGATGACATTTATACAACTTACCTTTTATACTTTTAAATGACAAAAAACATTTTAAAATATACTAGCTTATTACCAGTGGAAAAAAACTCCATAGTATGAAATACAGTGAAATTAGGCCACATTAAAGCTACACTCAAAAGATATGAAGCTTTCCATTTCTGCAAAAGGATCTTGAATCCCCCTCCCACACTTTATCTGAAAGCTTTACAGAAAAAGGTGACAAAAATTAAAAAATTAATTTCCCTGTTAGACTGAATTCCAGCCAAAACCATTTCAAAGGTCTTGATGTAGGCTATTTATCTATAATACCGCCACAAGCAGCTTGCATGTGCCAGTATATGTTATCTCCCACCTATTCTCAAATTGCCCGTTTCGAGCTTTTGACAGAGGGTTATCGCTCATTTCAGTAAGTAACGGTGGGGATTCTGCTTAATCTGTTGGCAGGAAACAAACATGGTACAAAGCGTAATTGAACTCTATTAACATTTCCCTGCTCACCAGATTTCCATTCTGCTGGATCACAATTGTTGTGGGAATTGGCCAATCTGCAGAGTGATAATAACTCCGACAGCTCTTCAGTGACTGGAACAATCATGAGGACTGTTTACGCTATATCTATAAACTCCCCTGATCCACAGGTAAAAGGAGGCTGTTCCTCATTTGCTGTCTCGGATTGTCCAGGGTTTCAGCAGCAGTGTTCATCAGATGGACAAACCAGCCAGTGGCTGGTATCAGTTGCCATTTCTCCATATAATCATACAAGTGTTTGCAGGCTACTGCATGGATTTTATAGAGCTCCATACACTGACATGTCGAATTGGTGTGTTCACTTGTACTCTGTCTTTAACACAACATTAAAGAAAGACGGGACCATTCATTCAAGGCTGCCAGGTTTTTATGGTTAGCCATGTTTATCCCATTTGTTTGACTGTAAAAAACGACTGGTGCATTGTTCATAAAAGCGTTCTCATCCATAACTGTAACTGAAACCAAACTGAGGTTTTGATTTGCATGACACCAAAAGCAATTTGCTGCATACATATGCATTTTATGTATTATATACTTCTATAATATATAATACCTGGTTTGAAAGGCAAATATAAAATTGGTCTCCTACAAATCTATAGCCAAACCATAATTCCAGTCATTTGCTCTTGAATAAAGATAATTTGCTTTAACTTGAACTGCATTTGTTAAAGGATTACATAAGAATTCTGTATATTTTTCAGCTTGTTAAAAAATTTTTTCTGAATCTATTATATAAATAGATTTATATAAATAAAAGTATATGCTAGAGTATTATAAAACCTAGAATATAGACACATAATCAAATATTGACTGGAATTATATAATTCAAAGGGGGCTTGTGCACTTTTGTCAAATGTTGACATGATTCCCAGAGGTCTTAATGAAATGTTTGTGAGATGCTCTGGTCAAAATATATCAGGGTTTAATTAGTGCAGCACCATTTTCCATCCAGCTTAAGTAGCCTTCCTCAGAATGACTCATTCCACTGCACTGTACTCTATGTAAATGCTAATGAGCCCCAGTTCACCCTCCCTTCCTCCTTCATCACAGCTGAGATCATTGGTTTGTGCCATATTGAAGATAATTCTAGCTGGTTAGCACTATGCTCCAATGGAAAATACAGCCCGAGTAAACTAATGAAAGATAGGCTGACTGTGAGTGTGTAACAGCACAAATAAGCATTACTGGGGACATGGATGTGTGGTGTGAGTGATCGATAGGATTGGTCCCTGCGGCACAATAAGCACAGAAACAACCCTAAATGAATAAATGCCTAACTCTGTTAATGGCCTCTTATAGGGTTGGGTGATATGGGTCAAAAATTATATCTCCATATATTTATTCAGCATCTTGATATTTGATATACAGTCATGTGACAAAATTAGGATACCTCATTAAATATTCAGTTCTTTATTAAGAAATGTTCACATATCTATGTCTAACCTTGTTTTTGTTTGCATTTTTTAACATTTATTTTAGCCATTTTAAGTGGGAATGAATGTGGGGGTGTCCTAAAAAAGATGGGGGGGTGTCCTAATTTATTCCTCACTATTTGTTTAGAATTATATTTTAGAGAAAATTTGAAAAAAGTCTTTAATTCATTTTTAATTGTTTAGTTGTATTACATGAATCTCCCAGTATTTCAAACACTGATATTAAATATCCATATATCCAAATATGTAAAAAAAAAACCAAAAAAACAACAACACAGGCTTATACAGGGTGTCCTAATTTTTTCACGACTGTATACCTCGATACAAAAACTGCATGTGTTATGCACACTGAAAAAATTTGGAGTGGCATTTACTTAAAAAAAAAAAAAAAAAAAAAAAAAAACCTTGTCAAATATTTTCACTCAGACTTTCTAATAAAAGTTACTCAGGCTTTTCTTAAGTAAAGTTTACTTAGTACCAAAAGTATATTTTACAAATATATTCTAGTAAAGTTTGCTAAGAACTTGATTTTTCAGGTAGATTTACTTATTCTTTGGAAATAAATTTTACTCAGTTCTCCTTAGTTTGTTACTCCAAAATCTTAATATTTATTTAGATTGTTAATTTTCTAGGGTTTATCTGAAATAAGGTTTCAAGGTTGTCATAGCCAGGAGCGGCACTGGGGTTAAGCTCCCAGTGCTCATAAAATGCTCCTTATGGCGTGCGTCTCGAAAAGCCTCTGACAACTAAGTCCAACTCCTAGCCTGCCCGTGTGGTTTAGTCTCTAAGCCTGGCGGAACTGCTTTTACTAATAGGAGAAGGGGCGAGGGCAGATCTCTGGCGCCTTAAGACCAGATGCTTCGGGTAGATGGTGGCTCGTCAACCTGGGAAGGTAGCCCATCTAGGGGAAGGTAAACCCTGATTTCAAACCTCTGCTGCCTTGCGGCATACCCGGTCACGGGAAAGGCTTCGGGAGTCAACCCTGAGGAAAAATCCGGAGTCGGAGCCCCTAAGGCTGTTCTATGTTGTGCTCAACATCGTTCTGGCAGCTCCTGCAACGGCGCTGGTGCCAAACTGTAGCAGCCCTGCTGTTCCTTTGGATTCATCAGTGACGTGGAGAGGGGGGACATGCTGCATGGGCAACATCTTGTCCTCCATATCTTCCTGCCCAGGCTTGAATCCTACCAACGCCCAACGCTGGAAGGTAGAACACCGGATCACTGGAGAGGACACTCCAGCTTCGCCTTTGGCGTAGACAAAACACGGGGAATGATAGTTACCGGTTATAAGCCACTGCTCAATTGGCGTAGAGCATGGCGCCAGGGGTTGTTCCCGACGGTGGGAGGGATCATCAGATCTCACTGGACAGCTACCGCCCGCCTCAAGCTGGGCAGCCCCCAGCCAATAAGGTGTTGTCCCGCCACAGCTTGCTTTCCTCATTGGGTGCATGGGGATAAGGAGAAATCCAAACAGCAGGCTGAGAACCTTCGCACCAGGCAAGACAATAAAACAAAAGAGACCAACTCTAAAACTGGGAACTTGGAACGTCCGCACTATGATGACAGGACTCGCTGCTAACCTCAAGGACATCAACGACACCAGGAAGACTGCCATCATCAATAATGAGCTGAAGAGACTGGGAGTGGATATCGCCACTCTCCAGGAAACACGGTTAGCTGATGCAGGCACACTGAGAGAGAAGGACTACACGTTCTACTGGCAGGGAAAGGGCAGTGACGAACACAGGGAACACGGAGTGGGCTTCGCAGTGAAGAACACTTTGCTGAAGATGGTGGAACCGGGCAGCACTGGCTCTGCACGACTCCTCACCCTCCGCCTGAACACCACTCAAGGCCCAGTCACCCTCGTCAGTGTGTATGCCCCAACACAGACAGCCACACCAGAGGCAAAAGACGAGTTCTACGAGAATCTCGCAACAACTGTCAGGATCATCCCCAACTCTGAACAACTCATTCTCCTTGGAGACTTCAATGCCAGAGTGGGTGCTGACCACGACTCCTGGCCCTCCTGTCTTGGACCTTTTGGCGTGGGCAGAATGAACGACAACGGACAGCGGCTGCTCGAGTTCTGCACATATCACGATCTGTGCATCACAAACTCGTTCTTCAAGACCAAGCCCCAACACAAGGTTTCCTGGCAACATCCGCGCTCAAAGCACTGGCACCAGCTAGACTTGATCCTGACCAGGCGCACCTCACTGAAGAACGTGCTAATCACCCGTTCGTTCCAGAGTGCAGATTGCGACACAGACCATTCATTGATGTGTTGCAAGGTCAAGCTGCAGCTGAAGAAATTCCATCGTGCTAGACAACCTGGAAAGGCACGGATTGACATCAGCAAGATGGCCCAACCAGAACTTGTTGAGCAGTTTGCCTCCACCTTTGAGAAGGAACTTAATGTACCACAAGGAGGAGAATCTGCAAAGCAGAAGTGGGAAGAGCTGCGAAACACCATCTACCGCACAGCCTTGGCTACCTTTGGGAGGAAGACCTCGAAGTCACAGGACTGGTTTGATGCCAAGTTGACCGAGATGACCCCCGTCATTGAAGCCAAGCGCTCAGCACTTGCTGAGTACAAGAAGTACCCAAACGAGAAGAATCTCCAGATTCTCAAGGCTGCGAGAAGCAAAGTTCAGCAGACTGCTCAGCGCTGTGCCAACGAGTACTGGACTCAGCTCAGCCAAGACATTCAAACCGCTGCCATAACAGGGAACATCCGTGGTATGTACGATGGCATCAAGAAAGCACTTGGTCCGGCTCAGAGCAAGACGGCCCCCCACAAATCTTCCACTGGGGAGATGATCACAGAGAAGAACAAGCAGATGGAGAGATGGGTGGAACACTACTCCGACCTCTACTCTAGACAGAACACCGTGACACCGTCAGCCCTTGATGCCATCGACTGCCTGCCATCCATGGATGAACTTGATGCCGAGCCAACCATCGACGAACTCAGTAAGGCCATTGATAGCTTGGCCGCTGGCAAGGCACCCGGCAACGACGGCATACCCCCTGACCTGATCAAGCACTGCAAGACCGCCCTACTGCTGCCATTGCATGACGTCCTCTGCCAGTGCTGGAAGGAAGGTGCCGTACCACAGGACATGAGGGACGCCAAGATCATCACCCTCTACAAAAACAAAGGGGAGAGAAGCGACTGCAACAACTACAGGGGCATTTCCCTCCTCAGCGTTGTTGGCAAAGTCTACGCACGAGTTGTTCTCGTTCGTCTACAGAAGCTTGCCGAACGTGTCTACCCCGAGTCTCAGTGTGGCTTCCGCGCTGAGCGATCGACGGTAGACATGATATTCTCCATCCGCCAACTCCAGGAGAAATGCAGAGAACAGAACATGCCTCTGTACGTCGCCTTCATCGACCTCACCAAAGCGTTCGATCTGGTCAGCAGAGAGGGCCTTTTCAAGATCCTGCCAAAGATAGGATGCCCACCAAAGTTGCAAAGCCTCATCGAATCGTTTCACACCAACATGCAGGGGATAGTGCAGCACGATGGCAACGTCTCAGAGACATTTAACATACGCAGCGGAGTGAAACAGGGCAGTGTACTTGCGCCAACCCTCTTTGGGATTTTCTTTGCTATGCTCCTGAGGCATGCCTTCAGCACAGCAACAGAGGGAATCTACCTGCACACAAGATCTGACGGCAGGCTTTTCAACCTCGCCCGCCTTAAAGCCAGAACCAAAGTACGCGAGGCTCTAATCAGAGACATGCTGTTCGCAGACGACGCTGCAGTCGCAACCCACACACAGCAGGAGCTTCAGACCCTGATGGACCGCTTCTTCCAGGCATGCAAGGACTTCGGGCTTACCATCAGCCTGAAGAAGACTAACGTCTTGGCGCAAGGCACGGAAGCACCACCAACCATCACCATTGATGACTACAAGCTGGAGGTCGTGAATCAGTTCACGTACCTGGGGTCCACGATCAGCAACAACCTCTCCCTTGATACAGAGATCAACAAGAGGATTGGAAAATCAGCCTTCACACTCGCTCACCTCACCACACGAGTGTGGGAGAATCCCAAACTCTCTGTCAAGACGAAAATGGCAGTGTACAACGCCTGCGTCATCAGCACACTGCTCTATGGGAGTGAGACGTGGACAACATACGCCCGGCAGGAAAAGAGACTGAACTCCTTCCACTTGCGCTGCATTCGCCACATCCTGGACATATCCTGACAGGACAAAGTGCCCAACACAGAAGTTCTGTCCCGCGCCGGCCTTCCCTCCATGTTCACTCTACTCAGGCAGCGCAGGCTCCGCTGGCTAGGCCACGTTCACCGTATGGAGGATGGCAGAATCCCCAAAGACATCCTCTATGGAGAACTGGCAACTGGCAGGAGAGACGTTGGCCGCCCACAGCTGCGCTTTAGAGACGTCTGCAAGAGAGACATGAAGGCCCTGGATATCAACACAGAGCGCTGGGAGGACCTTGCAACGGACCGCTCCAAATGGAGAGGCACCCTGACCAGACAGCTCAAGGCGGGTGAAGAGAGACTGACTGCTGCAGCAGATGAAAAAAGGACCCGCAGGAAGAACCGCCACAGACCCAGCAGCACGGAGACCACCCACAAGTGTGACCTGTGTGACAGGGACTGTCATTCGCGCATCGGCCTGTTCAGCCACAGGCAGTGCTGTTCCAGCAGAGTAGACATTTAGGATTCTCTTCCATGGTCATCATAGACCGACGGAGGCCGACGATCTGAAATAAGTCATATTTTCTTCATGTGTATATAATCATATATGAATATACTTCACCTCTTAATTATTACAGATTTAATGCATTTAGTACATGCATAGACGTTTCTTTCAGGACAATGTACCCAAGTGTTATCAAACCAAGTGAAGACATACAGTGGTGTGAAAAAGTGTTTGCCCCTTCCTGATTTCTCATTTTTTGTATGTTTGTCACACTTAAATGTTTCAGATCATCAAATAAATTGAAATATTAGCCAAAGATAACACAAGTAAACACAAAATGCAGTTTTTAAATGAAGGTGTTTATTATTAAAGATTAAAAAAAAAATCCAAACCTACATGGCCTTGTGTGAAAAAGTGATTGCTCCCCACTGTTAAAACATAAATTAACTGTGGTTTATCACATCTTTGGAAAGCTGATCAGGTTCAGGTTCCTTTATTTGTACCTGTAGGTAGATTTGTTTTGCAGTCAGGTGACATCCATATTTACAAACCACAATTACATTCAACATAAACACAAAACACATGAAGCTGACTATAAACATGATAAAAAATACTCAAGGCTCCATCAATCAGGGCATAAGACAAAGAGGTGAGAAAAAAAAAACAAAAAACAAAGAGATAAGAGAGAAGGGTCATATTAAAAAGTTAAAGACTAGTCAAAGAGGTTAAAAACTCAAAAGTCTAAAACCCAATAAAAGATTTAGAACCCAAATAAAAAAACCTACAAAAATAAGTAAATGTAAAATGAAATTAATAAATAGGTAACTAAATTATGTGCAATATATTGTTACAACTTGTTCAACTCTTTGACAGCAGCAGGAACAAAGCTGTTTTTGTAGCGCTGGGTTCTACTTTTTGGGACAGCAAACCTCCGTCTGGAGGGAAGAAGCTGAAAGTGGCAGTGCAAAGGGTGGGAGTAGTGATGGGTCCGGCAACACCGATGCGTCGGTGCATGCGTCGAGCTCATAGAGCGAAACCCTGTGTCGGTGCGTGTCGGTGCATATCGCTTTAAGAAAGTCACGTGACCGATACAGGTACTGTATCGGTCACGTGACGCTAGCGCGTCGAAACACTGACGTGCCAGCGTTTATAAGGAAGCACATCTGTCAACGGGATGCATTTGCCCAAAGACTCTCATATGTGTTGCGGACGGTCCTTGTGCAAATTTATCACAAATTATGGAGCACGAGCAGCCTCAAGGAAAAAGAAAGGTTTCCGCCGTGTGGGACCATTTTGATCTGATGTCGGAAAATAAGGTATTTAAAAATAGTATTTTTAAAATACTATTTTCTTTGTTTTAATTTCCTTGTTTCATCCTGTTCCTCTCAGAGTTTCCACTTGATTTATCTGAATTCAAATTCATTTGAAAGTGACTCTTAATTTACTCTTCATATTTTCTGCAGGCTAAATGTCGCATTTGTTCGACAGAGCTGTCGTATTTAAACAAAAGCGCCTCCTCAGTGCTGAGGCATTATAGGGCCAGGCATGAAAATGAAGTCCCGGATACACCCAGGATAGACTCAGGTATACAGCCCTTCTACTACTTACTCACAGTTGCTTTATTGATAATTAATTCCTATTAATTTATTTTTTACTTCATTTTTAACCATCAAGCTTCCAGGAAGCAGATGCTGGATGAAGCTGTGCTCAATTTCATCGTGAAGGACTGCCAGCCCCTCAGCATTGAGGAGAGTGGAGGGTTCAGGGAACTGATTCAGGCCCTTCAGCCCTCATATGTTTTGCCAACCAGAAAGGTTTGTGGAAATCATCTAAAGTAGTAGTTGATATATCCAATTTATTTAATCTTTAATTTAAATATATGGATTTGCTTTTGGTTTGACTTGGTGTAATTTTCAGACCATCAAACAAATGGTGGCCAAAAAGTACGAGGAGGAACGGGAACGAGTGAAAAAGGAAGTACAGCAAGCTGTGGCAGTGAGTATAACAGCTGACATGTGGACATCTGTGAACATGGAGGCTTACTTGGCTCTTACCTGTCACTACATTAATGAGAATTTGCAGTTGTGTACGTCTGTGTTGGGAGTGCAATACTTTCCACAAAGTCACGCTGCTGACAATTTGGCTCAAGTCAAAAGGGGCATGATGGAGGTCTGGGCCATAACCAATAAAGTGTTTTGTGACCGACACAGCACCAAACATGATTGCATCTACTAGACTGCTCCAAATTCGGCACTCAATTTGCATTGCACATAGTCTCAATTTAGACGGGACCATCTTCACAACAGCTGTCTGCACCCACTTCAGCCATGTTATTCAGCATTGTTTGTTTGTTGTTTGGAAATCATGTACTAAAATGCCAATTTGTTGTTTTTTAGATAACCTTTGGCAACATCTCAACATCGAAGTGGGCAGGCAGACCAAAAGTGCCACAGCTGATGCCATCCAGGAGGTGCAGAGATACCTGGCAGAAGGCAATATTGCCAGGTCCCAGGATCCTATGAGATACTGGGACAACCAAAAGACCATCTATCCAAACCTCTTTCAGCTTGCCTTACAATTTCTCTGCACTCCAGCCTCATCTGTGCCGTGTGAGCGGGTGTTTTCTGCAGCTGGAGAAGTTGTATCAAAAAAGCGTAACAGACTCAATTTCAAAACGTTGGAAAAGCTTTTTTGTTTTTAATAAAAATTTGTAAAAAAAAAAAAAAAAAAATCCCAGTCCACAAGCATCTTCATTCACAACACGTTCACTTAGATTTTCACGTTATGATACATGTTCACATTATTTATTGACTGTATCTAAAAATATCAACAATATTTGAAATTAAAATGAAGATATGAAATAATACAATATAAAATACAATGACTTAAATTATATACTGCTCAAAAAAAATAAAGGGAACACTAAACATCCTAGATTTGAATGAAATATTCTAATTAAATACTTTGTTCTTTACATAGTTGAATGTGCTGACAACAAAATCACACAACAGCATGTGAAATTGATTGTCAATCAGTGTTGCTTCCTAAGTGGACAGTTTGAGGGACAGTGTTCCCTTTATTTTTTGGAGCAGTATATTATTGTATATACTAGGCCATCAAATCAGTGTCAGTAGAGTCTGTCAACTAGGTTGCCTGTAGGGATTTTTAAGGTCCAGCAGGTGTCAGTATTCAGTGACACAGTATCAATACAGTTTTGCAATGTGTCGAAACGCATCATGACGCC
Organism: Pholidichthys leucotaenia; assembly: GCA_020510985.1. NCBI lineage: Eukaryota > Metazoa > Chordata > Actinopteri > Cichliformes > Pholidichthyidae > Pholidichthys > Pholidichthys leucotaenia. The sequence continues at coordinate 249,585,072 of CM035845.1, read as the reverse complement.
TCATGGACCCATCACTAGGTGGGAGTCATCATTTAAAATGGAGGTAGCAATCCTCTGTACCTGTCTGGTGTACAGGGATGTCAGGCTCAGCTGTGACTCACCAAGCAAACGACTGGACCATCTAACTACCTGACCCAAGCTGAGTTCAATTTCTCTAGCCACACCCAGGCCTGATTACTGCCACACCTGTTCTCAATCAAGAAACCACTTCAATAGGACCTGCCTGACAAAGTGAAGTAGACCAAAAGATCCTCAAAAACTAGACATCATGCTATGATCCAAAAGCTAACGAAGAGTTTGTTTGTTTTTCCCCAGACCTGCTATTAATTACCTTTATTGGAAGAAATAATAGAATTGGTTGTTGGAAAGACCAGGTACAGCTGTTATATAGATGCTAGTAAACATGAATTAAAAAAAACAACAACTAGGACCTTGTTTAAAGGGTAAGCAATAAACCTAAACAAATATTATATCTGAATGTCCCTGCTAGATTTTACTGTCACATGAGAATGTTCACCTCCTGAAGAGGAAGCAATCAGCTCATAAATTGGGTTACGAGTCTGCTGAGGGGTAATCACATGCAGATTGAGTCGAGTTACCAGAGAGACTCTCACAAAGTGTCAATTCTCTTGTAAGCACTCCAGAAAGTGGCTGACTACTATTTTTCTCCATAAAAGTCCCAGTGTTATTCCATCACAGAAGCATGCATGTATTAGAGCCAGTTTAACTGAATAAACACACAGCAATCTGTGCTCAAAACTACCCAGGCACACAAACTCAGAGGTGATGGGACATCAACCTTTACATGCCCTCAAGGAGTGTAGTGTCTTTGCTGGACTAGCTCCAGCATCCCTGAAGGAACTTATCAGCTTTGCAGTCACTTCTGCAAGTAGAGGGAGGCATTGAGGAGAAAGATGTCTTGAAATCTTGACCTGCCATTTTCCACCTTGTGAAAATGCTGTCGCAGCAGAGTGGGTCTCAATTAAGAGGAAAATAGCTCTGATGTGTGGGAAAGGTAACCTCTCGGCTGCTGGCATGCAGGGGAGATTACCTGCATGATTGAAGTACCTCCAGCAGGTTGAAAAAGAATGAGTCATCACCCAATAAAGCAATTTCTGCAAGTGAGAGCATGTTCACACTTAAACATATGCATACACACACTTCCAAGTATATCTAGGAAAATAAGCAGAAATAAAAGGCTGTCTACTGCTAGTAATGGTACCGCAATAATAAGGAACAGCATCATTCTATAATGGACTGTATGGTGACATGAAGGACAACCCACTGCCACCTGGATGAGAATGGAGGTTGACAAACGCAAAGAGAAGAACTGTGTGAAGGGCCACATGAAGTATGCTGTCATGGTTTCCATGGTAGCCTCAGTTTTTTTTGCTGTGCGTTTATTTTTTTCCCTGCAGCTTTCCCCCTTTAATTGTGTTGCATTGGCTGTAAATTATTTATTTTTCTTGTGAGTCAATTCCTGCTTTATTTTGAAGGTTATTCTCATACATGGTTGAGTGCTTCTATTTCTTTCTTTGTTTTCTTCCTGCCCTCGTGACTGTGTTAAGTTCATCCATCTTTTTCTTCTTGGTGTGACTTTAGTCCATATATTATATTAAAAACCCCATTAGGGACACGGGATAGACATTTCAAGTAAGATTTACCAGTCCTATATAGTACTATAGTTTCCTCAACAAAATTTTACAAATCTGATTAGAGAAGCGCATCAGCTTGAACCTCTAAGGGCCTATTTGCAGTGATTTATTATTTCCACCAGCATGACGACAAGCTGCAATTGAAAATGTGAGTTTAACTGTATCTTCAGAATTTAAGCGGAAGCATGACTTTGGTTTTGATCTTTGAAATGAGGACCACTGTTGTCTCTGCATGACTGGCTATCCATTGTTAATATATGGATTAATTCAGCAATCTTCTGGGTGCTACATTTTCAGATAGCCATGCATTGTTGTGGCAGACCTGTGGTGCAAAACTATACACGCACCTGACAGAGATTGCTCTGGTCATACTAGCCTTTCCATGTTTCTCCAGTTTGTGTGTCAATATCTGATGAACACAGGGAACGCGTTCAAGCATCTGGCATGTTCTATTTGTGTCAAAATGATAGTGGCCAGCACCCAGCTTTATTGTGCATTACTTCCAGGTTCTAGCAGTTTTAATATTACACACATTGTTTACCAGGCACAGATAAAACAAGTAAATACTATATGTATCTTAAAAAGTTGAATATTTGCCCAAACTATGTAACATTTGTAGAACTCCAGGAATATTAAAGTTTTAATAATTATGCTTATTCCATTTAAAGGTCCCATATTGTGCCTTTTCCAGGAAATAATTTTAAATTTAGACATCTTCAAGGCCATAAACATGTAGTTTTCAAGACCAATATCCATTTGTGCTGTTTTACAACTCATCAAAAAGCTGTCTCTAATGTTCTGTCTGAAACAGTCAGTTTTCAGCCTACTCACTAATATTAGTAAGACACTGTGTCACTTTCCTGTCCCTCACAGGTGGACTGAAAAGACCAAAACTGGCACATTTTACCATCTGATTCCCCATAGCCAATCACTGATTGCTTTGTTAGTGGGTGGCTAAAGGTAGGCCCTATGATTAACGATTGGTACGCAGGCCATAAAACATGCCAGTTGTTGGGTTTTGAATTTTGTTTTTACCCACACAGCAACGTTACATAGCGCTTTTGCATGCAATGGGCTCATTCAGGCTACGGTGGAACTGACATTCATCCCGTCAAAGCTGATGTACCATCAAAATGATTCTGAAAACATCATTTTAAGGTTAAATTCTTGCATAATGTTGCTTTATTAAACCACTAATAGGATTGGATAATTGGCCAATTGTTTTGCTAATGTACCAGTGCAGCTAAAATAAATAAATAAATAAAAAAACAAACTATATTGATTCAGTAATTGAATTAGAAAACTTCTAAAAGGTCTGCCCAGGGATGTTTTTAAATTTGATTGACTGATGCCTTTATTTCGAACATGTAAAATTTACATTTAAAAAAAAAATCACAGTTAACAACAACAAAGTAGAGAAAAAAAAGTAGTTGCAGAACAATTCCATTCACAATACCCATTTCCAGTTGGGTATTGTGTTTCCCACGTCCGAAATGTAGTAGGAAGAAGTCAATACTTATACAAACCTACCCTATAATTTATTACAGTTATTTCAATGTTATCTACCCATATGCAATCCCAACCAGTGATCCCTTAATTTGTTTTTGTTTTGTTTTTTTTCTTCTTTTTTGGCAACAGCTCACGTTTTGTCAATGCAAGTAGCAGTATTATAATTATGTCTCTATTTACAAACTATATACATGACACCATGAATTCAAACACCCAGGTGATCATTGAACTCCCAAAACCCTACCTACCCAAGTGATTAACAAAGCCATCTTCCTCTATGTATTTAGCTAATTCCTCCTTTTTGTACTTTATTTTAAAACTCAGAATGTTTGGACATTGTTTTAACTCTGTATTTAATCCATTTCCTAATTTGACCCCACAGAAGGAAACACAAAATCTTCTCCTTGTTGTTCGTGCACCCAACGTCTTTAAAAGTAACTCCCCCCTTAAGTGATCACCCTTTAGTCTTTCAAAGAACATGTTTTGGATGTTAACTGGCTGTAAATTGTTCTATACTTTGTACATTATTATTGCAGTTTTAAATTCCACCAGATCAAATAATCTTAAACTTTTAGACTGTAAAAATAAAAAAAAAAATTGTGTGATCACGGAAACCAGCACTATGGATAATTCTTATTGCTCTTTTTTGTAAAATATCAAGTGGCTGTAATGAACTTTTATATGTATTTCCCCAAATTTCTGAACAATAATTTAAAATTAAATTATTTTTTATCTATGATCACACCTAGAAATGTATCATCTCTTTCAATATTGATATTGATATTGATATTGTCTATTTGTGTCTTTGCTTGAATATTTGCCCCACCATTTCCAAATAACATAGACTTTGTTTTGTTCAAATTTAATGATAATTTATTTTGATTAAACTATTCTTTTATTTTACTGAATTCGGTAGTGATTATGTTCAAACGTTGCTGAAGATCCTCACCAGTACCCAGAACAGTTGTGTTATCTGCAAACATTACAATTTTCAACAGTACATAAACATTACAAATACCATTGATATATAAAATGAAAAGTTTAGGTCCCAGTACTAACCCCTGGGGTCCAACATTTACAAAGTTTTTAAATTTGTTATGTGTACAGGAAGTGTTGAATTTTATAAACAATAAATTCTCTACAAAAAATGGACACAGATTCCACCCTGAAAATAGGTTGCAGTCTTGCAAACCTGCAATGGCCCATAGATGGTTGAAATGAAAAATAATTTTGTGCATTATAGTCCATATTGGACGGTGACTGAATCATCCTTGTATGGCCATTTAAGTCAGTGGGTAACAGTATGCTAAATGCATCTATGTCTTATATACACTCAATGGTATAATGAGCAAAATGCAGTAATCTTAAATAGCAGCTTGTGTCTGAAAAAAAATAAGAACCTGTTAGAGGAAATCACATACATGTCTGTTACTAACTGGAGTTGAATGCTCTCATCCTGTTGTAATGAGTAATGCCTACATTCTGGCTCAGTCAGAGAAAATAAACCAAAAATTTAAGTTTTCTACAAAGTAGATGAAAAGATTGATATTTTAACACGGTGGCTCCGGTTGCCCAGCTTATTAAATGATTGCAATGACATTTACCTCCCATCCTCCCTTCCGATTTTCACAAGCAGATAAACCAGTTCTCTCTCCCCCACAGTTTTGCCTGCACTTTACTCTCTTGACACTTCATCTTCATTTCTCTCTCTCTCTCTCTCTCTCTCTCTCTCTCTCTCTCTCCTCATCTCCCTCTTTTCTCTGACAGCCACTAGGCTGTTATTTATATGCAAATGCTCATATGTGATTGGTGGTGTGAAAAAAAAAAAAATCTTCACATTGCAAAATAAGCATTGGTGGCGATCTTGCCGGCTTTTACCTTCCATATAAGTTTCAGCTCCCCTGATTGGACACAGCTTCCAGAGAGCAATGCCTGCTGTCTCCAATCACAGGTTAAACGCTGATGGAGACATGAAGCCTACAGAGGCAGCTGATGGGAAAGGGGACAATGTTGACTCTTCCAACGCAGGTCCTTGCAGTGAGGAGAATAGGGAATGAGGTATGGGGGGAAATAAACACACACACACACACACTACATGTAGGCGAGCAGAGCAAAAAATATTCAGTTTGGGTAAAAGTTGTTTCTTCTTACTGTCACTTTATGTGGCAAATACATGAATATCTTTGGCGCAATAGAAACAAATCACCTCGAACCTCATATATAACCACATAGTTTTCTTCTTTTGTGAATCAATTTGTGCAAAGCAACACAAAAGGCAGTAAAACTCCATTTTGATACTGTGAAATATAAGCTTCTCGTTCAATTAACTTAGAAAACCGTAGGTGTGGCTATAGGGATTATGATGTCCTACTACCCAGAAACGGTAATCTGCTCATTCCTTCAAGAGTTTTAACTCAGTATTAGCAGGGCGTATTTCTTTGTGAAGTGAGTGTTTTAATGTTTCAGTGTTGTACACGTGACTAGGGGAGGGTTCAAAAGATTAATTTTCTGATTTGAATTGACACATGTGTGAACGAGCTGATATCAATTCACAAGATCCACAGATCAATCTTTCAAGATAGCACTTTATACGTGTGTGAAACTTGGAAGGCATCTCTCGGCCAGCTGAACTCTCACGTAATTCAACATTCACACGAGAGATCAGCCAAAAGTGAGTGTGGATCATCATGGCACCCAGCTGATCGCAAACAAACAAAGGGCTGTGGTTTTGTCAAGCTTTTTACAATACTGACAAAGTGGATGTGAAATATTTTGAAAATACCACAGATCTCATATTTAGCGAGGCATCATCCAGGCTAGCAAAACATTCATCCAGAAGCAAGTGCGCTGATGAAGGCATTTGTGGTGAAGTTAGCATCCACTTCTCAGTGTGCCCAAAAAATAACAGAGGCTGTCCCAACTTTCATATGTAGGGTCAGGATAGACTGTATTCCTGTACAGTATTATTGAAAATGATGGCTTTGGGAAGTCTCATAAATATGCTAGAACCATACAACGTTTCACTAACATATACAGTGAAACAGTAATTCTGAACTTGTATGAAGAAGTAAAACACAGCATTGCAACTTTACTGAAGTCGGCAGAGAGAGACATCTAAAGCAATGACTGACACTACACACCCTTTGTACTAAAGAGCAGCATCATGGCTACACCTCCAATTTTAATGCCGTGTCCCAGGCCACAAAGACCTTACCACACTGCATATGTACTGAATCATTGGTGCATCTTTTTGGTAGCTGCCTCCTTGCACAATTTTGGTGGAGCTATACACTAACCACAGGAAGCCACAGTGATGGAGTCGATCACCCCCACAAAGGATTTCCACGCTGTCATCATGTGGGGGCTTACTGCTCTCCTGAAAGAGCAAACTAAGAGTAATCCAAACCTGGCATCCGAACAAGGCTTACCCTCTCCTGGACTCACAACTCCAAATAAAATCACAAGTTACATTAAAAGTGTTATTATTACTGATTTTGTGTTAGTTGTTAATATGATCATTTATATATTTAATTAACCAAGTGAGAGTATTCCTGGTACAACTTGCAGCATTAGGTGTCTTTTTTTCTTATGCAAGTAAAATAGTTATTATAATGGTATTTTCCTTGAGTGAATCGATATCGAATTGAATCGAATTGGAATTGAATCGATACAAAACATTAAGAACCAGAATGAAATAGATTCTGGAAATTCTTGATGATTCCCAGCCCTACATGTGACACGTGGATTGGATTTATCTAAATTACATAAAAAGTAGAAACCAAGAGTTTTGAAGTAGGATTTTTCAGATGATGGCAGTTAAAAAAAATATGATCAAGTGTGGAGAACTCATAAACACAGAGATAGATATAAACACTATAACCTTCATCGTCATCATCAACAGCCTCTTCATGCCCCTACTGGCAGATGGCCTCCACAACTTCTGCCATGCAACACAATCTTAAGCTATAACTATAACCTTAAGATTTTTTTTTTTTGGTCTTTCGGCTGCTCCCTTTCAGGGTCGCCACAGCGTATCATCACCTTATTGCGATGATTTGGCAAGGGTTTTTACGCCGAATGCCCTTCTGACACAACCCTGTCCATTTTATCCGGGCTTAGGACCGGTACAGTGCTTGAAGTGGTGGTCTAGTTGGTAGCGCATCTGCCCCACAACCGGGAGGTCGTGGGTTCAAATCCTGGCCGGGTCATACCAAAGACCATATAAAAAATGGTACTTTCCACCTTCTAGCTTGGTGCTCAGCATAATAGAATGGGGAAAGGAAAGTTAATGAACAGAGCTACCAGAGGACTGACCCCCTACCGTAGCTTTCACTACTAACAGTAGCTGTGTGGCCTAGGGTCAGAGAAACAGAGCTAGGCACCGCCCCTATACACCATATGGTGTCCCACATGCTGTGGAAGGGATTAACTAACTTAACAGGACCAACACAGGGAGTACACTGGCTTGTGCACCCCCTGGCTGGGTAACAAACATTTCCCTCCTCCATTCCATTTTTGCTGAGCACCAAGCTGGATGGCAGGAAGTTCCATTTTTATATGGTCTTTGGCATGACCCGGCCGGGACTTGAACCCTGGCCTCCCGGTTGTGGGGCGGATGCTCTACTTCTAAGCCACCACTCCGGTAATCTTAAGATATGATAAATACTGAAATTTTCACTGAGTGAAATGGGTACACACTTTTTGGATGGTCTCCATGTCAAATGCACCCTGGGTCACACTATTTTGAGTTTATACAAAGCTCTCTAAAAGGCACAAATGGAACAATCACGTCAAACAATACAAAATTAGCTCAAAATATGACAAGCAAAGCTACAGTCACAGAGATTCTTATGAACGATGGGTTTAGAAGAACGACCCAGTTCCTACGAATTCTGGAGTTCACAGACATTCGTGGAGGGGGGCATAGTTGCTTACGGCTACCGTTTAATTCACAAGAGCAACTTTTTTGATTTTTGATTTTGTATACTTTATTGATCCCCAGAGGGGAAATTGAGGGCATCCACCTGGATGGATGAAGCAGCCACAGTACGGCGCTATCCCTTAACTATTCACACACACATTCACGCCTAGGGCCACTTTAGAGTCTCCAGTTAACCTAACCTGCATGTTTTTGGCATGTGGGAGGAAACCGGAGAAATCCCGGAGTAAACCCACGCAGATACGGGAAGAACATGCAAACTCCACACAGATCACTGTTGGTCAGGGGCTGGGGTCGAACCAGGGATCCCATGGCCAGGGGTGAGTTGCTTTGAGGCATTCTTGAGAAATGAGGTGCTCTTCTGTCATACAATGGCCCAAGAGTTCTTACGTTCTTCTTAAGGGTGTCTTGGGCTCTTCCTACACATACTGCCATCTTAGAAAAATTTTTGTGCAACTCACAGCACTCTCAAGTCACTGGTAGAAAGCTCTTACTGCTTTCGGCACATTTTGTCAGCAGACATGTCGCATGAATGACGTACTTCCGTTTTATGAGTGCCTCACTACTGCCTTACGCACACTGTACAAATCTCTGTTTCCTATGACCACTGTAAGGGACCCTCAAGAACAACTTAAGGTGTTTGTGAGGCATACAGTCGGCCAACATCTTGTGTAGTTCTTACATTGTTCTTATGGCATTCGTATGGCCGCCCTACGATGAGGGGTTTTCGTGGGACATTTGTAGACATCTTAGACAAGACCATCAACCTGGAGATGAAATTACGAATGGTCTATGAATGCTGGATTCTCTTACGGCCACCTTGAAAAGTCTGTATGAAATGGTCCAAAAATCATTTGTACAATGTTCGCGGCCGTTCTTAAGGGCATTTGTGACCATAAGCCTTAATTCATGGAACTGTACATTCAGACACCAAAAACTCTTTCCTTCCTAGAATGTACACATGAATATTTCTGCTTGAAAGTTTGTCAATTTACCATGCTCACGCACTGGAATTAATTTACTTTTGGAACCACTCATAAGTGGACATTCAAGAAATTGCAGTCTTTTTGGTCTTCAGCATCAGTCATAATCTCTGAATATGTGGCAAGAGAAGCTAAAAAGAAGAAAAACAAAAAAAATACACAGAAAATATACAGTGGGCGCATGCGCACGCAGCGACCGGCAGCTGGTGAAAAAAGTCCGACGTCTGTGTCTCTGTTTTTACGCAGTTTAATGTGTTTTAACGAAATTCTCTGTGTCGTTTTTGTCCTTAAATGTTTGTGGACTATATAATGAAGAGCTCTCTGGTTCCATCAGTATGGATTTCCTCCTTATTTTTGCACTGTTGTTTCTTTCCAACCGGCTCTTTGTCTCTGAGGTAAGCGCAATCACGATCATGCCGGGAAGAATACAGTATTCCAGAGACATGTTACTGCATTTAAACACGGATAATGCAGCATCTGTGATTGAGACTGTGCCGCAACTGCCGGACTTTATTTTAAGAGATTTTCATGGACACAGCAATTAAAAGAGAGACAAGAGGAGGAAACGCGAAAAGCGTGGAGGTGCAAGATTAAGCCTGAGGAGACATCAGCTTAACAGCATTCCTCTTCCTTCCATGATTATGGGGAACGTACAATCCCTGAGAAATAAAGTGGATGAAATTCAAGGGAATGTACGATATCAGAAAGACTTCAAGAACTGCTGTGTCATGGCTTACACGGAGACGTGGCTTACGGCGCATGACCTGGATGCGGACTTGTGGATTGACGGCTTTGGAGCCCCACTTCGCTCGGATCGGCAAGAAGAGGTAACGGGGAAAGGTCAGGAGGGCGGCATATGTTTATAAATTAATAAATAGTACTGTACATCTGTCACGGTCAGAGAGCGCATCTGTACACCCGATGTGGAGCTTCTGTCTGTATCGCTACACTCCTTTTATCTGCCCCACGAGTTCCCCCAACTTTTCATAATGACTGTGTACATTCACCCGAGGGCAGATGCTGACTCCGCCTCCAGCACCGTCTTTGATGTGGTACAGCGGTTGCAGTCGATTTCCCCAGAGGCTCCAAACTTTATTCTTGAAGATTTTAACCATGTTTCTTTAAAGAAGACACTTAAAAACTTTTATCAGTATGTCTCCTGCCCAACCAGGCAAAAAAAGACATTGGACCTGTGCTATGGATCCATTGAGAGGGCCTATAAATCACTTCCCCTTCCTCCTTTAGGATCCTCAGATCACAACTGTGTACATTTGCTGCCCACATATAAAACTGCTCTCAGAAGAGGCAAGGCGAAGACCAGAGACATAGATGTGTGGACAGAGGATTCAGTGCACTGCCTCCAGGAATGCTTTAACTGTACAAACTGGGAGGTTTTCACACTGTCCTGCGGGGATGATTTGGACTCTTTGGTGGACGTCACATGCTCATACATGGCTTTTTGTAGAGATATGATCGTTCCATGTAAACGTGTCAAAATATATCCCAACAACAAGCCATGGGTTACAAAATCAGTTAAATCCTGCTTACAGAGGAAAGCACTTGCCCTTAAACAAGGGGTTGTTTCTGAGCTACAGGTTGCCACAAAAGAGCTGAAGTCCGAAATTTTAAGAGCAAAACAGAATTATAAATCAGAGTTGGAAAGCAAGATGGCAACAAAGAAACTTGGTTCAGCCTGGGCCAGTATGAAAACTATTGCAGGCCTTCAGAGCACAGAGCGCAGTAATCGTGTGTTTTTAGATGGTTTTAATTCAGACACAGCGCTGGCTAATGCTCTTAATTGTTTTTATGGTCGTTTTGATTCCTCTGATTTTAGCACAGAAACCCAAGATTTGAAACAGAAACTCAAAGACAATCAGCACTTTAATATTGAGGTGCAGGATATTAAAAGGGCATTCTGTGCTGTAAAAGTGAACAAAAGTCAGGGCCCTGATAATATATGTGGGCGATTGGTAAAGTCCTGTGCACATGAATTGAGTCCTGTATTTCACTACATTTTCAATAAGTCCTTACAGACACAACATGTGCCTAAGATCTGGAAAGATGCCGTGGTTGTCCCCGTTCCAAAATCCAGCTGTCCTAAAACGGCAAACGACTTTAGACCAATTGCTTTGACTTCAATTTTAATGAAAATTTTTGAAAAACTGGTCAGATTTGAGGTCCTAAAGCAGACTGAGCATGCATTGGATCCTTTGTAGTTTGCCTATAGGCCTCACAGAGGAGTGGAGGATGCAACTGTAACTCTGTTTAACATGCTTTTTAAACATCTGGATTTTAATAGGACACACGCCAGGCTTTTATTTGTGGACTTTTCTTCCGCCTTTAATACAATCCAACCTCATATTTTAGTTGAAAGGCTCCTGCAACAATTTGATTTGAGCAATAATCTGGTGGGTTGGATTCTGGATTTTTTTAACCAACAAGACGCAGAGAGTAAGGGTCAATGGTACATTGTCTGACCAAAAGTGCTCTTCTACTGGCTATCCTCGGGGGGGGGGGGTGTTGTCACCACTACTCTTCATCCTGTACACAAACATGTGTCGGAGCAGACATGACAACAGACATGACAACAGACACATTATAAAGTATGCTGATGATTCAGTTATTGTCAGTCTCCTCCAGGATGGTGAGGGTGGCCACGGCCCAGTAGTTGATGACTTTGTTCACTGGTGTGAGGATTCCTACTTGCAAGTGAATACGATAAAAACTAAGGATATGATCACTGACTTTAGGAGGAAAACTCCCAGGCACAAAGGCCAGACCACTGAATGTGTACAATCCTACAAATATCTTGGGATGATTATTGATAGTAATTTAAACTTTGAAGAGAACTGTGAAAGGGTGCGCAAAAAGGGTCAGCAACATTTGCATTGTTTAAGGAAACTTGCATGCTTCCAACTTGACCGAACCATAATGACAATGTTTTATCGGGCTTTTATTGAATCTGTTTTATCCTTTTCTTTAGTGTCATGGTTTGGTCAGATAAAACTGAAACAGAGGAAATTCTTGGATCAGGTAGTAAGATGGTCCAGTCGTTTGCTTGGTGAGCCACAGCTGAGCCTGACATCCCTGTACACCAGACAGGTACAGAGGATTGCTACCTCCATTTTAAATGATGACTCCCACCCTTTGCACTGCCACTTTCAGCTTCTTCCCTCCAGACGGAGGTTTGCTGTCCCAAAAAGTAAAACCCAGCGCTACAAAAACAGCTCTGTTCCTGCTGCTGTCAAAGAGTTGAACAAGTTGTAACAATATATTGCACATAATTTAGTTACCTATTTATTAATTTCATTTTATATTTACTTATTTTTGTAGGTTTTTTATTTGGGTTCTAAATCTTTTATTGGGTTTTAGACTTCTGAGTTTTTAACCTCTTTGACTAGTCTTTAACTTTTTAATATGACCCTTCTCTCTTATCTCTGGTTTTTCTCTCATCTCTTTGTCTTATATCCTGATTGATGGAGCCTTGAGTATTTTTATCATGTTTATAGTCAGCTTCATGTGTGCCTGTGTTTGTGTTTATGTTGAATGTAATTGTGGTTTGTAAATATGGATGTCACCTGACTGCAAAACAAATCTACCTACGGGTACAAATAAAGTAACCTGAACCTCAGAAAGTGTCATGAGTTGAATCTGGAGATCTCGCTAGACTCGGCCTCATGGCTTTTTCTGCCCATTTACTCATCTGTTGCATTTTTGAGTTTATGTATTATTGTCTACTTGCCATTTTTTTGTTTGTGTTTATGTTATAATTTTATTTTTTGTACTTATTTATAATTATACTTTAACATGTTATTTTTATTCTTTATATCCCAGCATGATCCTTTTTACTGTTCACAGCTGTCAGGGGCGTGAAGCTTCATATGGGCGTGCCCTGTCAGCTGTCAGTGCGGGTTTGCCTCCCTCTCACTGCCTCAGCTGATCCCAATCATGTATTATCCCTTTCTCCTGCCTGTTCAGGTACCCACACCTGCTGTTTGTTGTGTTAATAGGTTCTTATCCCTATTTAAGGGGCTGTGCACATTTGTTTAAGATAAGATAAGATAAGATAAGCCTTTATTAGTCCCACAACGGGGAAATTCCAGGATTGCAACAGCACAGGGATAGCAACACTCAGAGCAACAATCAGAAGGCAAGAACAAAACAAGCAAGCAAGAGCAGCTAATATACATATGTACATATTACTATAAAATAAATATATACACACACACACAGACACACAGTGCAGAGCATTGTAGCTGGATGGAATAAATATATGAGTATATGAACACACAGTGCAGAGCATTGTAGCTAGATGGAATAAATATGTAAATATATAAACACCCACAGTACGGAGCATTGCAGCTAGGTGGAATAAATATGCAAGTATATAAACACACACAGTGCGGAGCAATGTAGCTAGATGGAATAATATGTAGATATATAAAAACACAGTGCGGAGCATTGTAGCTAGATGGGATGAAACAGCATAACCGTCTACTTAGTTATCCTACATGGTATGATTATGTGCCCATAATTAAGTTTAGTGCAGCGCCCTACTTCAACTACTACTACTATTACCCACTTGCAACTTTCAGCTTGTTACTCATACACGTAAATCCTCTGTTATTTGCTACATGTGTTTCCAAGTTTGTCTCCAGGTTGAGCTGGCGATTCCCCTTGCCTTAGCTTGGTTATTTTTGCTTGCTTGTTGCTCGAGCTTACTCTCCAGGTTTAGCCGGCGATGCCCTTGCCTTAGCTTGGCTATTTTCGCTTGCCTGCATTTTTCTCCTCTTTTTTGTGTTGTAATTTTTTGTTCTGTCAATAAATTTGCAAACTCACAGCCAGTGCGTGGTGCCTTCTTCCCTGCCTTGAAAGGCATTATGACAGAAAGAAAAAGTGTTGTTTCATTGTTGTTCTTCTAATGGTGAAGTAAGGGACTGCACTGAGAAACTAGCCCATTACTCTTCAAAGCTGTATGTAAATGAGCCTGTTTGAATCTATGTAGGTCATTTTGTTTTCCCCGTTTCATACACCAATTGCACATATTGTATCCAACTTAAGAAGAAAAAAATCCCCTCATTGTCCATCCTCCAATCTCAACAAAGTGTCTTCTCATCTCATCAGATCATCACAGTGGGAGAATGTGCAATGTCTTTAAAGGGGTGATCATGCCAACCGTGCAGCATTTTGATTCTCCTGGGTGACTGAACTGTGAAAATTGGCTCGTATCCATATGTTTACTCCCAGTTTGCACTTATTTTGGGGGAACGTTTGACAGAGAGCAGATGTAAGAGCGATCCTGTAATGGCTTGGGTGCCTCCTCCAGAGGGAAGCACTATATAATCAGAAAATCATCCTTCTGTTCCCCATGGCGTCAGTAATCCTCTCATCTAACAAACAGCCACGGGAGGCGTTGAGACATATAATATAAACAATACTGACTGACTGCGACGCAAAAAATACCTACCCGTGTGCTGCATTGCAGACATGACTAAGCGCACAGGACAAGAGCGTGGATAAGACTTTTTTTTTTCTAAACACTCTCACCCACCCACACAGGTACAAAATATACAGAGAGAACACACACAGAGAAGAGGCCGCACAGTCCGCGCTGCCTCTGCTGGCAGCCCTGTCAGCCTGTTATTCTGTGCTGTATCATGGCAGTGTGGGTGCGCTAAGCCGGTGACTCAGACCCTCGCTGGTCCACTACAGACACCGACACACCATTTGGGCGTTGTGCTCCGGTGCCCCCGCAAAAATGAGCGCTGGTGAAAATAGAGCGTGCCCAGATAGATAGAGAGCCTTGTCACATCAGCCTCTGCACCAGTCATCTGTGAAATGATAAGATGGCAAGAATATGTAACAAAGTAAGCAGCGGGTAGCGTCCTGATGGGCACTGGTGTCAGCTCTCATATGTCAGCTCTGACCTTATTTTTTTGTCTGTCATTTTTTCCCACACTGTTAAACTACAAAAGCATCATCTTTTTCTCCTCTTTTCTGCCTTTGTGCTCTCTCTCTCTCGCTCTCTCTCCCTCCCACTTTCTCTATCCTTCTTCTGTTTCAGAGCTATTCAACTCCAGAACACAAGAGTGGGACAGTGAGGGAAGGCTGTGCCAGCAGTTCAAAGACAGGGAACTTATGATTTAGATGTAGTTCAAGCTTTAAGTAAGAATGCCCATGCAGGAGATCACCTGAGGCAATTGCCAATAATTTATCAGTAGATCACAGCAACTGGTTTTCATGAGAGATATGTCTTCAAGGTCAAATATGTGATGAAAATAGGGAAAAGGGAGAAATTTGGAGGTTAGCCATGAAAAGAGGAACACCCAAATGAACAATTTGTGCCAAGTACTCAGAACCTGCCCTTTTGTAGACATATAATAACACACAAACAAGTGCATACTCACACACAGGCAGACAGGAATCCAGGGAAACCTAGTGGCCCGGAACAAGAGTAGAGCCAGAGCTTCCCATTAGAGGACATTACTGTCAAACACTGAAATGAAAACTACCTGCTGTACGCTGATTACCAAGCTACCTCCAGCAACCATTCAATCACAAATGGGGATAATATAATGCACTGCAATCCCGCTCCATGACAGCATTCAGTCAGTGACATGGGACAGAGATGACAACTGGGGAATATGTTTCCTGAAAATGTGGCTGCTTTTTATTCTCTACTTTTTTTGGTCCTATTGTGGCAGCAAATTTGATTCTGTAGATTTCTTGCATGTATGTACTGCATGTGTGTATGTACTGTACTGTATGTACAGACGTACATACTAACAAACAAGGAGCCACTGTTGATGTACTGGGACTGTCATTCACAACAATCCCTAGGGTTTACAGGGAAATATATCCAGTGTGCAGCAGTTTTGTGGACTAAAACACCTTCTTGATGACAGAGGTCAGAGGAGAAGAGCCACACTGGCTCAAGCCGAAAGGCAACAGTAACTCAAATAACCAGTCATTACAACTGAGTTATGCACAAGAATATCTCTGAGCAGGTCAACCTTGAAGCAGATGGGCTACAGAAGCAGAGGACCACACCTGTCCACCTCCTGTCAGCGAAGACCACAAAACTGAGATTAGAAGTCCCAAAGGTTCACCTAAATTGAGAAGACTGAAAAGACTGAAAAGCATTACCTAGTCAGATGAGTCAATATCTGCTGCAACATTCAGATGGTAGGGTCAGAATTTGGCATAAACAACATGAATGCATGGATACAGCCTCCTGTAGCAACAATTTAGGCTGCTTGTGGTGGTATAACGGAGTGGGGAATATTTTATTTGCATATTTTGGGCCCCTTGGCATCAACTAAGCATTGTTTAAACATCACAGTCTACCTAAAGGCTGTTTCTGATCTTTCTCCAAAACTAGCAAGGCTTATCTAAAAAGTGGCAGTGATCAAATATTGTCATTTGTGCAAATATTTTTGAGAATGAGCCATAATTTAATCTATAATACAAATAATTTATTTCTCAGGGTTTCCTGTCCATACTTAATAATATATACTAGGGTGCCGAAAAAAAGAATATCCTGATTCAGTAATTTAATTCAAAGAGCTGAGTCATAATCACTGAAATTTATAATAAAAAAGACTTGAAATGGCTCATTTTCTGTGACAAATGATGAGATGATGAGATACTTCATTTCAAACAAAAAAGCAAAAACAAAACAAATGACAAGTGTAATAAAAGTGACAGTGTACAGTGCTCGAAAAGGAGAAGGAAGAAGTTAATACTTATTTACTCCAACTCCTCTTTACCCTAAATACAGCCCATGTGAAATATATACACATTAGTTTGAAGCTGCTTATTAATTGCCCTGTACATTATTTGTGCTGTCTTAAATTTAACTAAATTCATGAACTTTATTTAATATTTATCTCTATTTGAAGAGAAACGTTGTGAAGAAGTCCACCATTTCTTCGCTGGTGAAAATCCTGGCACGTCAGTGCCTTGGCGCTACCTATCGGGAGGGAGTGAAACTACAAATGATGGTTGTGTGCATGTGTCAACCGCTTAGCCTGGGTAGATGAAAAAAGTGAGCATTTACAGCGCCGCGTGTGTGCCGGGCTCGTCCAAAGCATACGTGGACCAAGGCGGACTAAAGGGGAAATGCAGCATGAATAAGGTTTGGCTGTCCGACAGAAACATGAGTTTATTAAAGTACTTTAAATGCAGGAAAAAAAATCAGAAGAGGTATGTAAGTACTGGAGGCATTTATCATGGTTTTAACCTGCTGGAAACGGGAGCAACAATGGAAGAGTCATTTAGCTAAGAGATGTGGTTAGAATTCAAATGTAGCCGGCTTCATATGAAGGGAAAGGCAAGGGGGACTAATGAATTGCTGAGGATATATTTCACCAGCCACTACAATATTAAGTTATGTTCCCAATTATGTACCTGGCAAGTAACGATGACCGAAATTCACCAAGTCAGTGACTTTAATCCATCAGCAGCCTTCAGACAAACTAAACATGCCAGCATTTGGATTTCAAAATCCAAATGCTGGCATTTGGATTTTGCCAAATGCCAGCAAAATCCAAATGCTGGATTTTGGATTTTGCTGGCCAAAACGACCACGCTGACTGTGCGCACTAACTTTCACATGCACAAGTTACATCCTCTCATTCAATAGGTGGCACCACTGACAGAGAATAGAAAAATGAAGAAAAAGAATAAGAATAAAAAAAAGGAACATGGCAAGACGAGACCAAAGAAAGGGGGGGGAAAAAAAGACGATTAGCGTTTAAAGCAGTAAACACAGGAACTCCTCTTCTTGCCTACAGTTGCTACTGTCATTGATAAAATGTGCGTGGCTCTTGCTTTTCTTGTTTTATATAGCCGGTAAACAAACTGGCATGTCCATGCATTTGTGCTACCTATCAGGCTGGAGTAAAACTGCAGGTGATGGTTATGCACATGCACCAAAATGCTTGGTTGAACAGTAGAGGCAAATGAAGCATACACAGCCACATGCGAGCCGGCCTTGTTCAAAGTGCAGTGGCATCATAGATGCACAGAGCATTCATAGTTTTCCATTAATTCCAACTATCAACACTGGGTATCAGCACTATAAAAAAAATAAATAAATAAACCTGCCACACAACTCACCCTGCAGGTGAACCAGTAATATTACAGGACATCCAGACATGCCCAAACTGTAAAATCAGTGCAAATCTTTGTAATAAAACACAGGGGCATCTTTATTCTAATGTCATAACTGTTGTTTATAAATGCAGTCAAAGATGGAGTAGCTCTTCCGGCCTGAAATTGAGCACAACCTGTATGAAGACCCACCTGAGGAGCATTGTGCATGAGTTTGCTGAACACTGGGGAAATTGTCTTCGAGAAGTAACGATTTTTGTGAAATCTTAAATGTCCAGCTCACTTGACCTTTGACCCTGGCCTTGACCTTGACTTCAACCTGGATGCAAACCCACCTGAGGATCATTGTGTGTCAGTTTGGTGGCCATTGGGTGAATTGCCTAGGAGGAGTATGGACTCCCATGAAATGTGGACAGACGGACAGAGGGATGCCGCACCATCACATTAGTGCCTTTCAGCTTTGCCACAATGACAAAGAGCTCATTTAAAGTGCTTGCTAGTAGTGACTGGTTGATAATAAACTAGCAGCAAAATTACCAAACTTTAAAAGTGAGCAAAAATTAAAAAGCAAGGTGTGCGTACACACAAAAGAATGTGCTTTTTTTTTGTTTTGTTTTTTTGTTACTTATTTGTACCCGTAGGTAGACTTGGTTTGCAGTCTGGTGACAAGCCACCGGCTACTGGTCGCTGCGTGCGCGAGCGCCCTAAACCTACATGTTTTTGGTGTGCGGGAGGAAACCGGAGAAATCCCGGAGTAAACCCGCGCAACACGGGGAGAACATGCAAACTCCACACAGCTCACTGTTGGTCGGGGGCTGGGATCGAACCCACGATCTCATGATCCCCGCGGTCCCCCGGCCGAGGGTAAAACTGTGCTGCCACAGTGCTAAACCACTGCGCCACCGTGCAGCTTATCATTTATGTTAGGTGCAATATAAGTTAGCCTTTATTTATTTTGCAACCAGTGAGACAGTGTAAACAGAATCATTCAGCGTGTATAAAGATAATCACTCGCCGGCTGATCAAAAGTTAAAGCATAATGCCTAATACCTCTAGAATACACAGTGGTAGGTAGAATATTGTGCTCTACGAGTACTGACTGTGACTGCCACTCTAAAACAAAAAATAAGAGTTACTGATGATCCCTTTGCTGGATAATAAATAAAAAAGACAACACTGGCTATGCAGAAAACCACCACCTCCCTCCATTTCCAGTTTTTGCTTTAAAATGATTAATAGTCTTGAACAAGCATTTTAAAATCAATTTTACCTCTGGGGGGGAAGATTCTTCTGACATTACAGCCTTAATTATAGTAAGGATTGTGGAAGAGAGCAGGTCTGCAAATCATACATTATCTTATTCATGCTGCAAATCTGCAAAAGCAAGTGGGTCATTTACTGCATCACTCACACTGTAAGCCCTAGTACATTGAATTATTAAAAGCTGGTCGAAATGTAAATGCAAAGATATTCCAAAATGTTGCTAAAACAGTCCCAGAATGACAAAAAATGCATGTTTTCAATTACTGTTTTGCATATGTGATAAACAGATTACAGACCATTCAAACTGCACACATACCATCAAAACATTGCAATTAGGGAGGAGGAGTTTCCTAATAGTAGGTCTGAAACATGGTCAACCATAAAAGTAATTAAATAAAAGATGAACACAAGCACAATCTGTTCATTGGAGTTACTTTTTAGTTATATAATCATGCAAGCGTCGTTTAAGACTCATTCATACACAATTCACATGAACCAGGCTACTTTACAGGCCCAACTCATTATAAACACAAAGAAAAACTCTCAATACACAATCAGCAATTCTTTATCCCTCAGCCACCCAGCTGATAACAATTAGTTCATTTTCCTTATTCAAAATAAGCCATCATGTTCTGCTCCAATTAGAAGATTAGTATAAGAATTCCATTACTGCTGAAAGTGAACTTCTCCCTCCAAACGTGCACATGGTTCAGACACAGGGAGAGGTGGCAGGTGCTGAGGTGAATAACAGTTCAAAAATGTTTTCTGCACAGTTTCAGCAAATTAGAACTTTAATACAAATTGTATTTCCAATAAATCCACCTGGAGCTGCCACAAGAGAAGGCAGAGAAGGTAGAATGAAGAGAAAGGGAGGGGGAAAAAAGCCAAGAAAATAAAAATAGGAATGTTGGCACTATGAGTACACATTTGCATATACGCATTTAATTAAACTGGGGTTTACTGCAATGGAAAGATGACCAACTGCGAGGAAACTAGAGAGCTGCACAAAGTACAACGATGTTAAAAGGTTACATGGGCAATGATTTTTATTAAAGGGGTCACTGATTGCAATTTTTTCCACATTTTAACAGGTCACATATGTCTTAGTGAAATGTTTGTGACATAATTTGTACAAATTTTCTTTAATAAATGGAGCAAATTAGTTTTTTTTTATTTTTCCAGCCTTTCTGAAAATGTTTTGATTGAATTCTGTGACTGAGAAATCTTTGACTGCATTCAACTCCGCCCTCCCTCCTACGTCCATTAGATGGCTAGCTCCTAGCCTTTAGCTCGGACATGTCTTGAGCTGAGCTGAACACATCAAGTCGGCCCCCAAAGTCAGCTCTGGGATCTTTAAGGGTAGTACTGTATCTCATGGAGCAGCAAAGAGAGGAATGCTGGTGAGCATTGCGATTTGAGAGGTTCCTCTGAGGTTTGTGGGCGAGGCGGTCCACCAGCAGTTTATATGGTCACGGACTGCTGGTAAACCACAACCCCCATAAACCCCTCAAATCACAACACTTGCCATCATTTGCCGATCCGTGAGATACAGGGGTAATGTCATGAGTGGAGAATTTCTGTAAAACTGTTAAAAAGACGTTTTCTCAGTCACTAACAAATGTGTCATGAACTTGGGTTTGGTGGTCCAAACCCAGTTCTGACCCGTGGTTTTTGGCCCGCTTTCCTATTTATTTTCCATCAGGTGCTTCAGGGAGTCCTTTGGGTCCTCGCTCCCTGACAGCTCGGGCACGTCCCTCCTCCTGTCAGTATCGCCAACTGATCCGCATCATTGGTGTTCACACACTCACATACACTCACCTCATTCACTCTCATTCACACACTCAGACACTCACTCATGCACACATGATTTCAATTATGTCCAGCCCACGCATCCTTACACCGGCGGTCTCTTCCTTCGTTAGTATTATGATTACTTAAACGCTGTGTTAGTTGGAAGAGACCGCCGGAGCATTGAGATTCAAACACGGCAGCGTGTACCTCTGTGTATGCTATTACCTTCGTTATGCTGTCAGCCTGCCTCACCTTCATCCACTGGACTGCACGGACTGACCCGGATCGCTCCTGCACCGTAAGTCCATGTTTGCCTTTCACCCCGTGCCGACTGCAGCTCAGCAGCACTAGGCATTCCCTTTGCCGGGCAGTAGAGCATCCAGGTGGCCTCCCTGTATGTCTGGTGGCCTTAAATCCTTCTATCCAACGTTCTGTGCATATCACGACTGTTTGCTGGACTTGTTATTTTGGGGTTGTTAATAAATTGCACAAATCTGCTCCTACGGTTGGGTTTTTCATTTCTGTCCTCTGTTCGCCACGTAATGGCGCACAAGGATTCATAACAGAATGCTCCGGCCAGTAAGAAAAAACCCAGTGGAGTAGACGTGCATTTTCTCTTTACTTTTTCACCCTTTTTACCTTTTCTCCCAAGCAACATTATGGCAGTCTGGACAGACTAGGAACAAAGGGCACAGGACCTGCTGGAAGAGGCGCTCTTCTCCGCTCAGAGGCTGAAGTTCCCCGAAGATGTTCAGTGGGCACAGCTCGATGCAGAGGACATCGAGCAGTGCCATTCCAGTCTCCGGGTAATCCCAAGAGTGAATGGCATCCTCTCCTTCCTCCTTCCCCTGCCAGCCATGGAGCTGGAGTAGACTTCTCCAACATTGGAGCCTTCCTCCTGTCGGAAGAAGCGCTACCGGCGGAAGAAGACATCCTCCTCCCGTGGCTCACCCACTCCTGCGTCATGCCTACAGCCTGTGCACGTTTCGTCCTCTGATGTAATGACGGAAGAGGAGACACGGGGAGTGATTGCCCTAATCAACCGCCTGATCGAGGAGGAGTGCCGCAAGAGGGAGAGATGAGAAGGGGCTTCATGGGCAGTGACTGTTCCGTCCTCTGGGCTGGCTCCCGCCCAACCCCCAGATATGATGACGGGGGAGGAGAGATTGGGCCTGCTCGCTCTCATCGACCATCAGACTGAGGAGGAGTGCCGCGAGAGGGAGGACTGAGGATATGCTTCATGGGCAGTGACGGTTCTGTCCTCCGGGCCGCCGCCCGCCCAACCCACGGACGTAATGACGGAGGAGGAGAGACTGGGCCTGCTCGCTCTCGTCGACTGTTTGATCGAGGAGAAATGCGCAGTGAGGAGAGGAGACGCCTCGGAGGCCACTGAGAACATCCAGGGCCAAGAGAACAGGCAAGTTTTTCCTCATTAAACTCTGAGTCTCCTGGCCAGGTGGCAGACAAAACTGTTCACCAACAGTGAGGGTGAACAGTCCCCTGAGTGCTCCTCCCCCCGGCATATAGTAGCCCTTCGACTGATCTCTCCAAACCTTCTCTCTGTGCTCCTATGAGTTCGTTGGCACTGGAATCTGGTCGCTCGAGGGGAGAGGAACTGGAGCTCCTCGGTGATAAGACCAGTGGTAAGGTCATCCCTGGCCGCCACGCAAGAGGAGCTGGTGGCATGGAAGACGGTGCACGGGGGCACCGAGACTGCAACCACCATCATGCCTGCTGAGGGGGCCACCGCAGCAGAGTCATCCCCCGGACCAGACCTCCAGCTGACGGGACCCCGAACATCGTTGGCATCGTTGGAGTCCTGGACGGTGGTAGAGCTCGAGCACAGGCAAGTAATCTCTCTTGTAGTTCACTTGTCAATTATTGAGAGATCTTGTCTGGCTCTTGGGGAGGCGAGTCGGGTGCAGCCCCCAGCTGCATCTGGACTCCCCTCGCCAGGCTCTGCCGCTGCCGGCGACCCTAACCATTTCTCCTCTCCCGCCTGCTTCGAGCTCCTTCCTAGGGTCGCCGGAGAGAAGCTTCCGCAACCTGGGTTGTCCACAGACGACGACGCGGGGCTAGCTGTCCCAGAGGAGGTCGACGGAGGTACAGCACATGGCAGACTGACGGTACTCACGCACCCCAAGTCATCAGAGTCCTGGACGACAGTGGAGCCCGAGTGCAGACAAGTGTGTTCCATAACGGCTGTTATGTCTATGTCAATGTCACACTGCCTGACTCATGATGAGGAGGGCCTGGGGCAGCTCGCAGTAGCCCTCGGGGCCACCTCACCGGGTTCTGCTGCTGCCGACGACCCTGACTCGGTCTCTTTTTGTCTCCCTGCGGGTTCAGAGCCCCCTGCCAGGGACACCGGAGAGCAGCTGATCCCGCCAGAGGCCACTGGGGATCTGGTTCAGCGCCAGGGGTCGTGGAGAGCCCTACCTCCCTTGCTGGGGAGGCCACCGCGGGAGCAATGAGGTCCCCGATGGGGACCACCGCAGGTGCAACAGTGCTCCAGCCGGAGCCCACTGGGGGTGCAGCAGAGCTCCAGCCGGAGTCCACCGCCAGTGCAGCCATGTCCCAGACTGGGACCACCACCGGTGCAGCCACATCCCAGACCGGGACCACCGCCGGTGCAGCCACGTCCTAGACCAGGACCGTCGCGGGTGCAGCCACGTCCCAGTCCGGGACCATCGCAGGTGCAGCCATGTCCCAGACTGGGACCATCGCGGGTGCAGCCACATCCCAGACCGGGATCATTGCTGGTGCAGCCACGTCCCAGACCGGGACCATTGCGGGTGCTATGGTTCCCCTGCTCCAAGCTTCGGAGGGCAGGAGGGCTCCTGTCCCTCGGTTTGGCCACTAAGGTTCCCCGGTGGGTAGGCTGCCTCTCCGCCTTCCCCTCCAGTCCTGGTGGCTCCACCACGCTGGTTGGCCACCCAAAAGACTTGGCCTTCAGGTCGGGTGGCCCATCGGCCCAGGCAGGCTGCCGGGTGCTGTTCTATGGGCTGCCTGCTGGACGTGGGACTCAGGCAGGCCACCCGATCAGTCACCCTTCGCCATGCCGGGGGCCTGGGACTCTGGTTAACCCCCTGAACTTTGGACTCCTGGGGAGGGGGGTTAGTGTCCTAGTTGGGGGCTGTTAGGAGGGTCACTGTTCTATATTTGCATGTTATTTTTTGTATTTGTCACCATTTGCTTCCCTCCTAACCTGTTTTCCCCCACCTCCCACCCTGGGTAATTGTTTGTCTCGGGAGGGGGGTCCCTAGTGGTGTGTTTTAGGTTTCAGCTGGTGTTACGGGGGTGTCTAGTATCGCCAGCTGATCCATATCATTGGTGTTCACACACTCACATACACTCACCTCATTCACTTTCATTCACAGACTCAGACACACACTCATGCACACATGATTTCGATTATGTCCAGCCCACGCATCCTCACACCGGCGGTCTCTTCCTTCGTTAGTATTATGATTACTTAAACGCTGTGTTAGTTGGAAGAGACCGCCGGAGTACTGAGATTTATACACGGCAGCGTGTACCTCAGTGTATGCTATTACCTTCGTTACGCTGTCAGCCTGCCTCACCTTCATTCATCCACTGGACTGCACGGACTGCCCCGGATCGCTCCTGCACCGTAAGTCCATGTTTGCCTTTCAAACCGTGCCGACTGCAGCTCAGCAGCGCTAGGCATTCCCTTTGCCGGGCAGTAGAGCATTCAGGTGGCCTCCCTGTATGTCTGGTGGCCTTAAATCATTCTATCCAGCGTTCTGTGCATATCACGACTGTTTGCTGGACTTGTTATTTTGGGGTTGTTAATAAATTGCACAAATCTACTCCTGCGGTTGGGTTTTTCATTTCTGTCCTCCGTGTGCCGCATAATGGCGCACGAGGATTCATAACACAAACGTAAGGTACATTACATGAAATTCTCCGCTCAAGTCACCAAAGATCTCATATCTGATCTGGGAAGCCGACCGGACTAGGGGCCAACCCGACCCATTACCCCTGTGAAGTGAATGCTTGTCTGAAAGAATGAATGAAATAATGCATCACTGGTTAACAGAGGTGTGTAGTTTTAGTGGTCCGTGGAGTACAATAAGCACAGAAACATACGTGAATGAGTGGCTAAACTGCTAGCTTCTGCTAGCAGCATCAGATCCCGGTTTGAGAAAATAAAACTTTAACTAACATCTGCAAATGAAATATATGGTCAAGTGTTGTTAGATGAAAAAGGATTCCAGTGGAGGTGAATAAAATTTATAGAAAATAGCAATCATATTCAGTATTTGTACCAAGTGGTAAATTCATGGAACAGTATCGTGGAGGAAGTGGTTACAGCCCCCAGTGAGAACACCTTCAACACCAGACTGGACAAACTCTGGAAAGGCCATTCCATGCATTACAATTGGGAAGCAGAAGAGTGAGGGATTATCCTCACTATGCTAACAATATCTGGACATAGAGGCCTGAACCTGCACACAAAATATTCATAAAGTAAAGGTAAAGTAAAAGTGGCCAGATCGGCAGTTAAGCTAACGCCAAGTAGCATGTCCATCACCTCCTCCCTGCCGAGGCCAGCTGTATCCGGTTACAATTTCCTCTGAATGCCTAGCACACTGATGCTAACAGTTCAATATACGAGGGGGGTCTGAAAAGTTCATAGCGGTCAAATTTGACCAAATGTGGTTTATTTTTCAACAGTCTCCCCTTCGGTCCACACAATTCTTCCACCAGTGTTGCAGTGCTTGGATCCCTGCGGTTGAAAAATAAACCACATTTGGTCAAATTTGACCACTATGAACTTTTCAGCCCCTCATAGCGTCAAGGTGAAAATATAACAAGACAGAATGGCGCGAGATATATCATCGACTGTGGAATACTGTACCAGGTGGTAAGAGGGATGTCTATTATGGTGACTCTAATCTGAAGAAAATAACGACATAAGCCACCCTTGGTGTGAGCTTCCTACGTGGTACCACTGTTAGGTCAGGGGACAATACCTACGATACCCATCCATCTACATGACAGACAGCTATGCTGGCCAATAACAGAGCAGTGGGTGTGTCTCAAAGATGGCACTGGGCTGAGTTTAACATTTCCTGATGTATAAGAAAATTCCTGGAAGAGTCAAAAAGGTTTGTTGCAGAGAAAAAACGAGATAAAGGCTGTGTGTGATTTTAGAGTGTTTTGATATTTTTTTGATAATCATGTGACCAATAGACATTTCACATGGTTAAAACCTACAAACACACATTTTTCAGTTAAAGAGCCCTTAAAAGAAAAGAAATAACTCATTCACTCATGAAAATAACCTACATAAATTACAGGAAAACTTCAAAAAGAAAGCCTCACACAAAAAACTGCAGTTATGAATACTAACTAGCACTACTTACTCAGCCTGACAACAGCAAAGCAAATCTAAAAAATAATATAAACCCCTCCAGCAAGAAACAAGGTGAGCTTGTTAGTGAGAGCTGGCCGAAGTAAACAATAGGTAATCCACTACAGACAAATTATCCACAGGGGTGCCTGAGCGACTAAATGAATGCAATTGTTCCTGTGCTATTCAGACTGACTCTCTCATTTGATGAGTGCTCCCACTGTAGCTGCAAAATGTGGGCATGCAATGAAGTGTGGACAGAAGTTGTCACCAGCTTATAAAATAATAAACCTAAAAAGCTTTCTCATATTGACATATTCCACATGCTGTATACTTGTCTGCAGGGTACTGCATGTATCGCTGCAAGAGAACAATGTGTTCAGACGATGGATTTGCTAAGCAACTACCAACATGATAAAATACATGTACAATTCACTTTTACACTTAATTTTATAAATAAATATTATTGTAGCTCCCAACTGGACACTTATAGATAGCTAGTAAACACCACAATATTTAACTTGTTCTCAACTAAACAATTGTATTTCATCATTTCATTTAATGTTAGGGCCCTAGGCTTGAACCACGGACCTCCTCCCATGAAGCAACAGTGTTCAGTTACTTTAATATTGTCATTATCATCAAATTCATATTAATTATAATCTTCATCACTATAGGCTCATGTCAGATTTATTGCATAGAACCACTTACAACAATTACGTGTGGGTGTGCACATGTGCACTTGCATGCTTGCACCTCTGCACTCTGTCAAATGAGTGTTCATGTGTTGAGCTGCTACATTAATCAATCACATCAAAAGGAGGAAACAAATGTAGGATATTTCTTTACCTTGGATGGATTGTAGATTAGAGGTTAAGGAAACAGTGTTTGCACTGTCCAACAGTCTCTTATTTATCTTCACGCCTAAACTTTTTTTTCCCCTACCTTGTGCATTTGCCTGGATGTGTGTAAGGAGTGCCTGATGCAGAGTGGTGAAGAGAGACGAACAGTTTTTAACGAGAAACACTCTAAAAGACGTGTATGGAAGAGGAAAAAATTAATTGGTCAATAATTAATTTACTAGTTTTGCTGTTGTGTCTGGGAATCAATGACACAGACTTGTGCATTTCTATAGGCAGCAAGCAACACCTTACAAAACAGCAATATCTGACACACTGGGAGAAGATTTAGGATCTGCTGGACATGGAGATGGCCAGACCATCTCCTCCATTAATGATGGAGGAGCTCATTCAGGCTCAAGAGTGTTGGGATCTACTGACTGTTGACATTAACCTTGATCACAGCCTCAATGCAGACCCACTGAGGATCACTGTGTGTGAGTCTGATGGCCACTGGGGCTATTGCCTAGGAGGAATAGCAGTTTTTGTGATGCTGCTAAATTGCATTAGTTCCTTTTGGCATCGCTGGAATGACCTAAAAATGTGCAACACTTTTCTCAACTGTGTTTTTGGATGCACAGCACAAAGTTTTAAGCCCTCCTTTACAATATTGAAGCCAATTTTATTTAACAGATAATTAAGGCCATAATATTATACAGAATATAATATTCTGTGAAATAACCACATAATTTTAAAGTCCCAATTCATACATACGAAATGTTATTTCATCCTTAACAGAATGCATGTATCAGCAGTGTCTTAGTCTGCAGCTTTTAATATTAAAACACAATTTCTAATATCACAAGGCCCATTTTTATTGACTAAAACATAAGTGTTGAGTTTTTTAGTTAATGTACATCATATTACAGTTTTTCCACATTTACAGAGATCAGTTTTAACCTATTTGCATTTCATGTAAAATTTAACATTTTCTAGCTTTACGTTATTTATTTCACTAATATTTATTATTTTTATCCTTGCAAATTTAGATAATCAGAACATTACACACATAAAAGTAGAAACAGCCTCACTTCAGACAACATACAATTTTATACAAGGAATCTATACAGTAAAGTAAAACTGCAATTTCTACAAAAAGATTTGCACTCCTAAGATAGATATGAAACTAACAAATGCAATAATTGCATGTGAAAAATACCACAAAGGAGACTTTAATACTGCATATTTGCAAGGTAAATTTATCAAGTAGTCTGGCAGTTTTCCAGATTTTTTTATTTTTTAAATAAAAGTTACTATCAGGCAGTCAGCCCCATTTTCTCCAAACCTATGGCTTTAACTGTCCTTACCAAATAATCTAGGCTGTTTGACATTTACCCGCCGATCCTTGGCTGCGCCTAGATATCCTGTCCATAAAAATTATGAACAGGATCGGTGACAAAGGGCAGCCCTGGTGGAGTCCAACTCTCACAGGAATAAGTTTGACTGATTGCTGGCAATGCAAACCAAACTCTTGCAATGGTCTTATAGGGATCGGATAGCTCGTAACAATGAGTCAGATACCCCATACTCGCGCCGCAACCCCCACAAAAGACCACGAGGGGCGCGGTCAAACGCTTTCTCCAAGTCCACAAAACACATGTGGATTGGTTGGGCAAACTCCCAGGAACCCTCGAAGATTCTCTACATGGTAAAGAGCTAGTCCAATGTGCCACAGCCAAGGTGAAAACCACACTGCTCCTTCTGAATCCAAGTTTCGACCAACATTCGGACTCGCTTCTCCAGTACCCTGGCAAAGACCTTTTTTTTTTTTTTTTGACTTATTTTGTACCCGTAGGTAGATTTGTTCTGCAGTCCGGTGACAAGCCACCAGCTGCCGGTCGCTGCGTGCACAAGCGCCCCATATCCCTAACCTGCATGTTTTTGGCATGTGGGAGGAAACCAGAGAAATCCCGGAGTAAACCCACGCAACACGGGGAGAACATGCAAACTCCACACAGATCACTGTTGGCCGGGGGCAGGGATCGAACCCACGATCTCATGATCCCCGCGATCCCCCAGCCGAGGGTAAACTGTGCTGCCGCAGTGCTAACCACTGCGCCACCGTGGTTACCTTCCCAGGGAGGCTGAGAAGTGGGATCCCCTAAAGTTGGAACACACCCTCTGGTCCCCCTTGTTTAAACAGAGGAACCACCACCCCAGTTTGCCATGCCAAAAGTACTGTCCCCGACCTTCACGCAATGTTGCAGTGGCGTGTCAACCATGACAGCTCGGCAACATCCAGAGTCTTGAGGTACTCGAGGTGACTCTCGTCCACCCTCGGGGCCCAGCCATCAAAGAGTTTAACCATTTCGGCGAACTCAGTCCCTGTGATGGGTGAGTCATCCCCCTCATCCTCAAGCCCTGGACAGGGTATCTATG
Source organism: Pholidichthys leucotaenia (assembly GCA_020510985.1). Taxonomy (NCBI): domain Eukaryota; kingdom Metazoa; phylum Chordata; class Actinopteri; order Cichliformes; family Pholidichthyidae; genus Pholidichthys; species Pholidichthys leucotaenia. Next base: position 249,555,160 of record CM035845.1, on the reverse strand, counting down.
CGCAGTCAAGGATCAGAGGGTGTCATGCTCGGTGACCACAGGATTTCATCTCTGCTATTTGCAGATGATGCTGTCCTGCTGGTTTCATCAACCAATGACCTACAGGCCTTGCTGGGATGGTTTGCTACTGAGTGTGAAGCGGCTGGGATGAGAATCAGCACCTCCAAGTCCGAGTCCATGGTCCTCAACTGGAAAAAGGTGGACTGTCCTCTCCGGGTGGGGGACAGGCTCCTGCTCCAAGTGGAGGAGTTTAAGTATCTCGGGGTCTTATACATGAGTGAGGGGAGAATGGAGCGTGAGATTGACAGACAGATTGGAGCAGCATCTACAGTGATGCAAGCATTTTACCGGTCTGTTGTGGTGAAGAGGGCGCTGAGCTCTAAGGTAAAACTGTTGATTTACCGGTCAATCTACATTCTTACCCTCACCTATGATCATGAGCTTTGGTAGTGACCAAAAGAATGAGATCGTGGATACAAGCTGCTGAAATGAGCTTTCTCCGTAGGACTGCTGGACTCACCGTCAGAGACAGGGTGAGGAGTTCAGTCATCCGGGAGAGGCTCAGAGTAGAACCGCTGCTCCTCCACATCGAAAGGAGCCAGCTGAAGTGGTTTTGGCATCTGATCAGGATGCCTCCTAGACACCTCCCACTTGAAGTGTTTCGGGCACGTCCCACTGGGAGGAGATCCGAGGGCAGACCCAGAACACGCTGGAGAGACTATAGGCACTTTTCCACTTGGCACACTTTGGCCTCGTTTGGCCTCGTTTCGCACGGTTCGGCCTCCTTTGTCCGCTTTTCCTTTCAGCACCCAATGGCCTAACAGTTCCGTTATTTCGGAACTGTTCCACTTTTATCGGCACCGATAAAAGTAGGTCCGAAGGGTACCAGCACGGTTTCGTCACGCCACTGCTGGCCATTCATTGGTCTGGACGTAACGTCATGAGAGTGGGAGTTACGCTGACTTTCGAGAATCGCTTGCTGGTCGCCATTTGCAATTTTTTGTCAGTGAGCCCGCGAACAAGTGATATTATAAACCACAACAATAGAATGGCTTAACAGAAATCAGCAGAAATCTAACACCGCGGTCCAGCAGAGTTTCCTGTGCGTTTCGGCCGATGAGAGAATGCAGAGGGAAGCAGACTGAGCTTGCAGTGGGGCGCACAAGCAGACCCACCACAAAATAGACGGAGACGCACCGGGAATTAGACCTAGCCACCCGAATTGAATTGAATGTACAGCCGCGACGCACCCAACTTCAGCAGTTGAAGCCGTGATATTGTGATATACAGGACGGTTAGTGATGTGATATTCATGCTTTATGTTATTTTTTCCAACAGTGGAAAGTTCACTTAGGACAGACGAAAACTTAATCGTGTTTAAACGATGACCTAGCTTAATGCTACGTCTGTCCTAGTATGTTGCTTTTTTGTGTTGACAATATCTGATGAAATAAGCTAGTTGTAATTCTGGTTAAAAAGTTTATTTTATTTTATTTTATTTTTTTTTTTACATGTTGCACTTTCGTGCTGTGCATGTACTTAATTTGTGTGTATTTCATTGTAGAGTCCAAACAGGATCTGCTCAGAATGGCGACGTTTTGACACCAATGTATTGTGACAGGTAAACAACACATCATATTTATAGTCAAATCTTTTGCTTTTTAAAGCGAGGTAGTCGGATACACAAAAGCCGATGGTGTATAGAACACGTATATTAGGATGTGAAATGTCGGCATCGAAACTGCTCCCATTTAGCTGTAATTAATATTCAAAAATGATATTTTTGGGAGGAAAGAAATCAATTTAAACAGCCAAGGACCAAAAAACGTACATTTGCTCATGGAACAGGTCATTCACACTCGCAGACAATCGCGCTATATGTGTCTGTAGGATTTTCTTTCCATGCACGCAAAAAAAGCATTTTTTCCCGGATCCAACTACCTCACTTTAAGTTAAAGTTTAGGTAAAGTGCCAGATTTAAAGTAGCACAATTTCCACTTAATATGAAAGGGACTGAATTGAGATTTATTTGTGTGAATATTAATTACAGAGTAATTGAAAATGAATGGCACATCCAATAGTAGCCAGCATAAAATAAACCGCTTGTTTATTTATTTTTATCAGATCATTTCTGTGATCCTTTATGAGTTCTAGTCATAATAGTGTATCTTGCACCTTGGGGAATGGGAGATGTTCAGTCACCATTAGAATTTAATTTATATGTGTATAGTATTGCATCTTTAAACTCATTCAGTAATAGAACACATTACAAATATTTGAGACCCATTGTAGTGCTTCCTTTTATATTTTAGTAATACAAGCACAAAACACCACCCACACTTGAAACCAGGGCGACACAGCGGTGGCTAAATTTTATTGATAACATTATTTCACACCATCACAACAACTCAGTATTTAAACTCAGTATAAATGGTGTAGAGATTGAAAGGGTATCCAAAATTAAAATCCTTGGTGTAATAATTGATAATAACCTGTGTTGGAAGTCACATATTAATTATATTAAAGGTAAAATATGCAAATCAGTCACAATACTGCACAGAGTGAAATATTTGCTGAATCAACCCACACTATAGACTTTGTATCATTCATTAATGCTCCCATACATGACATCCATCCATCCATCTTCTACCACTTTTCCAGAGGTCCGGGTCGCAGAGGCAGCAGTTCAAGCAGAGAAGCCCAGACTTCCCTCTCCTCAGCCACCTGCTCCAGATCTTCAGAGAGGATACCAAGGTGTTCCCAGACCAACTGGGAGATGTTGTCTCTCCAGTGAGTTCTGGGTCTGCCCTGGGGTCTGAGAACTACTACCAAGCAACACTGTGTTTCAGTGCAAGGAGTCAGACTGTGGAACGCTTTTGGACCTGAATTAAAATCATGTACAAAGCTTGGACAATTTAAACAAAAACTAAAGGAATAAATACTCCAAACATACATACGTGGACAAAATTGTTGGTACCCCTCTGTTAATGAAAGAAAAACCCACAATGGTCACAGCACAGTGACTACTTGTCACCCTTTAAATAGGCCAATTGATTACAAGTTTGTAGACACCTGTGATGTTAATTAGAGGACACATCTTGGTTGAACATGTCCCTATAATCATGTTCATGTCCTTATGGCCTATTTTCAACCTTTTCTAGGAGTACCATCATTTTTGTCCAGGTCTGTTTCATGAGTTTGTTTTTTAAAATAATTCTGCTGAACCACAGTTAAAAAGCATTGTCTGATTTTCATTGGTTAATTTTCATAGAATTTTTATTTATTACCACTTTTGTCAGATTCAAGTTATTTCTGTGACCATTGTGGGTTTTTCTTCGATTAACAGAGGGGTACCAACAATTTTGTCCACGGCTGTATATACAAAACAACATGTAAAATCACATAAGGATTATCATATCCAGTCTGTGTTGTGCTGTTGCTTAGTTTTTGTCACATTTTGTCTTGGCTTTGTTCTGATTTGTAATCACTCTGTCATGATGGCCGCCAGGCCGTCATCAGCATCAGCATCATCATCATCAGCTGCGCTCACTCCAGCAGGTGGCAATCAGCGGGCTTTAAAAGCCTGACGCACGGACTCCTCAGCACGGAGGCGTCTGTCTTCCTTGCCAAGCAATGCGCCAAGATCTCGACCACAAGTCAAGAAGCCAACGCCAAGCCAAGCCAAGTCACGTAAGCAAACCCAGCACTCATCATCTGCAAGTTCTATCCCCTCTGCACAGGTGGACCTCCTAGGTGGCGGACAATCCTCCTCAGCTGACGAGGCACAGCCTCCTCCTCCTCGAAGTTCCTCCTCACCCCCGCAACGCCAGGCACCTCGAGCACCACGTCACACGGACACCAAGAGCCAGCCGGACTTACATTGTGGGACCTGCAAGTAAGCACCTGCAGCATATACGCCGATATTGCTACTGTACAGCAGTAACCTTTGTGCTTGTGTGTTTCCAGGGTTGCCAGGTCATCACAAGACGGGCTCAGCTCTAGTGACCAGACGAGCACATATACATCCACTCACGTACTACACTCACACTTTAACAATAAAAGATAATTGTCTGTAATCACTCGTGTCAGCATCTGTCTCTTGGGTCGTAAATCATGTCAGTACGACTCCGTCAGGATGACCCAACAGACAGCGCGCTGTCGCGCCGTTTAAACACTCTCAGCGCACGAGTTGACATGATTTCCCACCAACAGACGGTAATCTTAAACCAATTGACTCAAATTAACAGCCGGCTGGATTGCCTGGAAGGACACCAGGCGTTTCCCCCGGCCAGCGGGGCACCTTCTGCACCCGCAGCTACTGCTACTAGCCAAACCAACCCACCATCCGCACATTGCCTAACTCCCGTGCCAACCCCCGCTCGTTTAAATGGTAAACTCGGGGAGGCACGAGGGTTTTTGCTGCAGTGCGAGTCTGTGTTTCTCCATGTCCCGGGGGACTTTGCCACTGATTTGAACAAAATTGGATATATTATCAACTTGCTGGGAGGCAGAGCCTTAGATTGGGCTTATACCATCATGGCCAAACCAAGCTATCCATTTTTGACTTACCAGTAGTTCGTGGCAGAGTTCATGGAGGTGTTCAATCATGTTGACCGGGGCGCAGTGTTAGCCGAACGGCTGCTAGGACTTCGGCAGGGCAGTAGGTCTGCCGCCGATTACTCCGTTGACTTCCGGGTATTAGCTGCTGAGGTTGGGTGGGGGGAGCCAGCGCTCTGTGGAATCTTCCTCGGCAGGCTTAGCCCTGAGTTAAAGGACGAGCTAGCAGCAAAGGATAAACCAGACAGGTTAGGGGAGTTAATCTCCCTCACCATCAGCTTAGATAGCAGGCTAAGGGAGCGAGCGGCCGAACGGCGAACTGCGACCCGTTCGAGTAAATCTCGCCTTCGCTCCGTTAGGTCCTCCCTCCTCGCTCTGCCCTCATCTGAGGAACTTCCGGAGCAGGAGGATATGATTGTGGGGCAATCGGGTATTACAGCGGCTGAAAGACAGCGCCACAGGGAGCAGGGGTTGTATTTCTACTGTGGGAATGGGTCACATGGAGTAGTGGACTGCCCGTTAAAAGGGAAAGTCCGCGGATCACAGTAGGGGGATCCGCGGACAGAGATCAGGAAAAACCCCTCACTAGTTGCCACATCCCCATTAGACTCTTCCACAAACACAAGGGACACACCACACATGCCTTAGTTGACTCTGGAGCTGAGCAGAATTTCATCTCCAGAGACCTGGCAACCCTGATGGGCCTCAGCTGTCAGCCCTTATGCCCCCCTGTTCATCTTGTCACCCTATCCAAAGCATCTTTGACATCAGTTTCCCACCAGATGGCCCCTGTATCTGTAATAGTCTCTGGGAATCACAGGGAGGAAATACGGTTGCTGGTTCTGCCCATCTCCTCTTCACCCGTCATTCTGGGGTACCCCTGGCTTCGGCTGCATAACCCCACTTTCAACTGGCAAGTTGGGAGTATCACGGCGTGGAGCTCGTCCTGCCTGAGCGCCTGTCTCCAGTCAGTGGCGTGCGCCCCCTCGGTCCCGATGCTGCCTCCCTCGACGCCTCCTCCGGACCTGTCCAAGGTGCCTGACGTCTACCATGACCTGGGTCCGGTGTTTAGTAAGTCACAGGCACTGTCCCTTCCCCCCCATCGCCTGTATGACTGCGCAATCAATCTCAAGGCTGGGGCCCCTCTTCCGGCGAGCCGCCTGTATAGCCTGTCAGCTCCGGAACGCGAGGCCATGGATACGTACATCAAGGAGTCTTTGGCTTCCGGTATCATCCGTCCCTCGTCCTCGGCCGTAGGCGCAGGGGTCTTCTTCGTGGGGAAGAAGGACGGCTCGCTGCGCCCCTGCATTGATTTCCGGGGTCTCAATGATATCACAATCAAAGACAAATATACGCTCCCCTTGATGAACACTGCTTTCGATTCCCTCCAGGGGGCGTCATGGTTCACCAAGTTAGATCTACGGAACGCCTATCACCTGGTGCGTATTCGAGAAGGTGACGAATGGAAGACTGCTTTCCGGACCCCAAGCGGCCACTTTGAATATTTAGTGATGCCGTTTGGGTTAACCAACGCTCCGGCGGTGTTCCAGCGCCTAATAAATGACGTCCTCCGGGACTTTTTGAACTCCTTCGTCTTCGTGTACCTCGATGATATCCTCATCTTCTCGCGCACACTGGAGGAGCACCAGGTGCATGTACGGCGGGTTCTGTAGCACCTGCTGGAGAATCAGTTAATCGTCAAAGCGGAGAAATGTGAATTCCACACGGACCGCACCTCTTTCCTGGGATTTATCATCGCCCGTAACCAGGTGCTCCCCGATCCGGACAAGGTCAAGGCGGTGGTGGATTGGCCCACACCTACATCTAGGAAACAGCTGCAGAGGTTTTTGGGTTTCGCCAATTTTTACCGGCATTTTGTGCCTAACTTTGGGAACATCGCCAGACCCCTGACTGCGCTCACATCCCCGAAGGTCCCCTTTCACTGGAGTGAGGAGGCTGCTGCGGCATTTGAGAGACTGAAGGAGGAGTTCGCCTCGGCTCGTGTGTTGACCCAGGTGGACCCGGAGCTACAATGCCTGGTGGAGGTGGACGCCTCGGATTCGGGGGTTGGGGCCGTTCTCTCTCAGCGCTCCCCGACGGATGAAAAGATCCGACCCTGTGCTTACTTCTCTCATCGCTTAACACCTGCTGAGAGGAACTACAGCATTGGTGACAGGGAGCTGCTGGCCGTCAAACTCGCTCTGGAGGAGTGGAGGCACTGGCTGGAGGGGGCTGCCCAGCCGTTTGTCGTGTGGACTGACCATCGCAACCTTGAATACCTCAGGACGGCCAAGCGGCTGAACGCACACCAGGCCCGCTGGTCACTCTTCTTCGGTCGCTTTAATTTTACAATCACCTACTGGCCGGGAAGCAAGAATGGTAAGCCTGACGCCCTTTCCAGGCAGTTTCACGTGCCATCCTCTGATGAGCAGGAGGAGACTATCCTGCCGTCTGCCTGTGTGGTGGGTGCGTTGTCCTGGGGAATCTGCAACAAGGTCAGAAGAGCACAGGAGGTGGAGCCCGATCTGGGTGGGGGGCCCCCGGGTCGTCTATTTGTTCCTCGTTCTGTTAGGGGCCAGGTAATAGAGTGGGGTCACGCGTCCAAACTGGCGTGCCATCCGGGTATGAGTCGGACCATTGACCTCCTCCAGAGGATCTTTTGGTGGCCAGGGCTACGGAAGGATGTTAACAACTATGTCCGGGCCTGCACTCAGTGCGCCGCTGGGAAGACGTCATCATCGGCCCCGGCAGGTCTTCTGCACCCTTTGCCCGTCCCTTCCCACCCCGGTCCCATGTGGCCATGGACTTCGTGACCGGTTTGCCCCCCTCTGGCCACTTCACGACTGTTTTGACAATAGTGGACCGCTTTTCTAAAGCTGCCCACTTTGTGCCTCTCCGGGGGTTGCCATCAGCGCGGGAGACGGCGGACCTTCTTGTCCTTCACGTGGTTCGTCCTCATGGGATCCCCGCTGACATCGTTTCGGATCAAGGGCCACAGTTCGTGTCTCAAGTTTGGAAGGCGTTCTGCACGGTACTGGGGGCCACGGCCAGTCTCTCCTCTGGATACCACCCACAGAGCAATGGCCAGTGCGAGCGGGCCAATCAGGAGCTGGAGGCTGCGCTGCGCTGCGTCATCTCCTCCTGCTCTTCTTCTTGGAGCACGTATCTCCCGTGGATCAAGTACGCTCATAACACCACGGTGTCCTCGGCCACGGGGATGTCCCCCTTTAAGGCTTCATTGGGGTACGATCCACCTGTGTTCCCTGAGGAGGAGGGAGAGGTGGCGGTTCCGTCTGTACAGGCTCACATCAGGCATTGTCGGCGGATTTGGTCCATCACCCGCAGAGCCCTTCTGAGAACCACGGAACGCAACATTGAGGTGGCCAGCCGTCACAGGAGGCCCGCCCCGGATTACAAGGTGGGTCAGAAGGTATGGTTGTCCACGAGAAACATCAGAGTGCCTGCCGAGAAGCGTAAACTGACCAAGCGCTTCATCGGTCCTTTTGTCATTGCCCGCATTGTCAACCCTGTGTCTGTGCGTCTTGTTCTCCCCCCTCACATGCGCATCTGCCCCACTTTCCACGTCTCCCAGGTCAAGCCCTACATCGCCGACCCACTGTGCCCGCCTCCCGCGGCTCCTGTCCCCCCGAGGATGATCGATGGCCATCCGGCCTGGGGGGTGACAGCAATCCTGGACGTCGGCAGGAGGGGTCGGGGCCTCCAGTATTTGGTGGATTGGGAGGGGTTTGGTCCTGAGCATCGCTCCTGGATACGCCCTGCGTTGATCCTCGACAAGCAGTTGATCCACGATTTCCATCGGGCGCATCCAGGTAGGATTGGGCAGGTGCCTGGAGGCACCTCTAGAGGGGGGAGTACCGTCATGATGGCCGCCAGGCCGTCATCAGCATCATCATCATCAGCTGCGCTCACTCCAGCAGGTGGCAATCAGCGGGCTTTAAAAGCCCGACGCACGGACTCCTCAGCACGGAGTCGTCTGTCTTCCTTGCCAAGCAATGCGCCAAGATCTCGACCACAAGTCAAGAAGCCAACACCAAGCCAAGCCAAGTCACGTAAGCAAACCCAGCACTCATCATCTGCAAGTTCTATCCCCTGTGCACAGGTGGACCTCCCAGGCGGCGGACAATCCTCCTCAGCTGACGAGGCACAGCCTCCTCCTCCTCGGAGTTCCTCCTCACCCCCGCAACGCCAGGCACCTCGAGCACCACGTCACACGGACACCAAGAGCCAGCCGGACTTACATTGTGGGACCTGCAAGTAAGCACCTGCAGCATATATGCCGATATTGCTACTGTACAGCAGTAACCTTTGTGCTTGTGTGTTTCCAGGGTTGCCAGGTCATCACAAGATGGGCTCAGCTCTAGTGACCAGACGAGCACATATACATCCACTGACGCACTACACTCACACTTTAACAATAAAAGATAATTGTCTGTAATCACTTGTGTCAGCGTCTGTCTCTTGGGTCGTAAATCATGTCACACTCTTATTTTATTTTATTTTATTTTTGAATTCTTAGCTGGAACATGGGTGGGCAATATAAGCTGCGGCTTCAGCCATCACCCATTTCGGATAAGTTATGTTGAATTGTATAATCCGAGGAGTTCCTGTTTAATTTGACCTTATTGGATTTTTTCCCCCCTTTGTTCTATTATTCTGTTCCTTTCTTTTAGTCTAATTATCCGAAATAAAGATTCATTCATTTCTCAAATATGTTTTAAACTTTCTTTAATTATCCACCACCCATTTCTGTCTTTCATCTAGGCAAGGGGAGAACGATCCACCCAAACCGGACCTTGCCTCACTATTTACAGAGATGCAGGCTGAAGATCTGCTGAACCAGGACCAGTACGAGGGGCCGACCAGTTGCTTCTCAGTGAGGCAGCGTGGCTGGCGTGTGTTACCCATTCCAGTTTCTTTTTTTTTTTTACAGTTTGAATTTTGCACATTCTAAATAATCTGTAATTTGCTGCTGATTGGAATAAACAATTTAGTGATTAATGTGTTTGCATCATGATTTTCTATTTTGTCTGTTCAGACACCAGTGGGAAAAGAGTCAACAGTACGAACTATTTATCAGTGACTTTGAAAATAATGGCTCATTTTTAAGAAAAGTAACCAAAACAATTATTTGCTGAAGACTGTAAAACAAAATAGAGACATCTGCAAAAGTACAAAGGTTTATTGTCAAAATTCCCAGGGCAATACTACATGAATACATGTATAGTTCACTGTTGATGCAGAGAATATATATTTATACAGTATCTACATGTAGTCAGCAATACTCAATACGATATATTTCCAGTTAATCCACGTGTTTCTCCATGTAACCTTGGGACTGCTTTATTTTAATTACTTCTAATCCTAGATCCATTTGTTTTGGCTTAAAATGCATCATAATTGCTAAATATATCTTATGCCTAACTCAGTACTGTTTACCTGTTGAAATATATATTTAATGGCTCATATGCTACTATATGGCACCTGATCCATGTTTTGCCACGACACCACTAGCTGGAGCAGGTAAATTCCATGACGTCTCAACAGTCTCTCCATGATTTTGACACAGATCAGAGCAAGTTATTTCACAGGAAGCTAAACATTTCTACAGACATTATAGCCACTTCGCGTTCGTGAACTTGGGGTCACATCACTGTGATGAACGTTAACGCCGACCGTTTGAAGCGATATTTTTGCCACAAGAGAGCCATCTGAAACACGCACAAAGAATACAGATTTTAGGACCTAATATCGATAACTTGCCGACATTACAATGTTGTACGGCGGACTTAAAAGCAAAGTAGCATTAGCAATCATTAGCTTACCGTCATACGTAATGTAGTTCGCATTCTCATGGCTTCTAAATGCTCCAGTACCTTTCCAGAGTGTGTCGTATTGCGGGTTTGCCTTCTGTTCTCCGTTTTTGCCTTTATTCTGGCAAAAACAGCCAGAGAGCGCAGACGCATCGTATCCTGCCAACTTGTGTTTTGCGTAACGTTACGCTTGATTTACGCCAGTTACGCTTGTTTTACGTAGCAGGAGGGAGAGGGTTGCGCCGCCTCCTTTTTAACTATTTCCCAACCACTTCAAATAACACCTAGTGCAATAGAATAACATGCGTGCCGAACTGTACCTTCCCGTACCGGGCCAAACGAGGCCAAAGTGTGCCAAGTGGAAAAGCACCTTATGTCTCCTAGCTGTCTTGGGAATGTCTTGGTATCCTCTCTGAAGAGCTGGAGCAGCTGGCCAGGAGAGGGAAGTCTGGGCTTCTCTGCTGGATGGATGGATGGATGGATGGATGGATGGATGGATGGATGTTTGGCATGTAAAACTGCATCCCAAATGGCTGCATCAACATTCTCTGACCTTGTTGAAAATATAGGTGTATGTACTGTATATTAAAAGTGAGAAGATGTGAAAGATTCTGTACTTTTTGTGTGGCGGTTTTGTTTTGTTTTTGTAATGATAAAAACATTCAAAGTTCAACTACTTGGACCACTGTGAAGCATCCTCCTTTACCCCCTGGCTACTTCTAGAGATAATGATAGAATATGTGTGAGGTAAGAGTAAAACAACTCCCACTACAGTATATCTGTGGAGGCTCTACTGGATAAAAAGCAGTGGTGATGCTGATATTGGTCAGACTATTGTAACGCTGGAGTTCTGGAATATCAATCAGACCAAATAAGCTTTGCTCTTATGCCATTACCAGTAAACTATGCCTACATGGATTACAACTGAACATTATAGGCATTTACTGAAATGACTATCAAAAGTTCTTGCTTTTGTCTCATTCGATTGCTGAGAGATGAAAAACTGACCAGATCTCTCAGTAACCATGTTTATATACCATGCTGCACGGTGGCACAGTGGTTAGCACTGCGGCAGCACAGTTTACCCTTGGCCGGGAGATTGTGGGGATCGTGGGATCATGGGTTCGATCCCAGCCCCCGACCAACAGTGATCTGTGTGGAGTTTGCATGTTCTCCCCGTGTTGCGTGGGTTTACTCCGGGATTTCTCCGGTTTCCTCCCACATGCCAAAGACATGCATGTTAGGTTAATTGGCTGTTCTAAATTGTCCCTAGATATCTGTTTCCTATAGGCCCTTAGAATAGAGGGTTAGTATTAATGAAAGCGCTTTGAGTGGTCTTTGTGACTAGAAAAGCGCTATATAAGTGCAGGTTAGTTAGTTAGTTAGTTAGATATGGATACAAGTAACCAGATTAAAAGCCTGATCAGAATAAAAAATGCTTCATGTAATCGCGCCAATCTGAATATTCTGACCGGATCACACTCATTCGGATCAAATTTTCCTTCCGATTGAGATGGCTGAGCTATGCCAATTGTCAATCCGAATGGTGCGCATATAAACACTTATTCCAAAGTTTGGGTAGAAAATATGTTTACTGCGCATGTCTGTACATCAGCTATACGTCGACGTGACGTATTTCCGCCTTTATAGCAGCTAGCAGAAGACATGGCGGGAGTAAAACAAATGTGGTCTGTATCATCCTGTTGTCTCCCTCTATTCGTCATATGCAGAAGTATGTACTGCTGGACTTGTAGCTTCATTACGGAGACCAGCACAAGCAAAAGTACAGTTTGAATAACACAATACAGGTCCATTTCAAAAAGAGAAAGACACGAAGTGGGGTTTGTTTACATCGGAAGTTGCTTCTTCTTCTACTGTTTCCGGAATGTTGGATAATTGTACGCATATCAAAATGATTTAGTCCAATCAAACGTATGACACATGGAAAAGCACGTCCTAATCGGATCAACTTTTTCAGGATCCATGTAAACAGTAAAGTTCTGATCTGAATTGTAATCAGATTGAAGAAATTTTGCACATGTAACTGTGGCTAGTAATCTCTCAGACTTGTCATTTATTGATCACTAAAATATCTCTGAGAGATCATTGGGAGATTAATGAGACTGTTGAGTGCCCAAGGAGAGCGCAATGATCTCATCGATCTCTCGATGATCTCTCAGCAATCTTTCAATAAACTCAAAATTTTTCCACTCCGAAGATAGAGATGGCTGAGAGATCAGTGAGGGATCGCTGAGTGTTTGATGAAAGACCAATAGAGTTCACTGAAAGACCACAGTGGAGATCGCTGAGAGATCATTGAGCGCTCCTTGACAGTTCACTGAGAGATTGCTTTCGTTTGGCGATCACCGAGAGATCGTTGTGGACTGAGTCAAAACTTTGAGGAGACTGTGGTGACTGTGGAGATCACTGAAAGATCATTGTGAGATCTTGGCAAACGCTAAGAGATCACTGAAAGATTGTTGAGAGATCGGGCCATTTTTTCATTGCTCAACAATCTCAGCAATCTCCACCCCTGTGCAAAGGGGCAGAAGAGCACTAGAAACCTCTGAAACACTCAGAAACCACCTTAGTCACCCAAGAAACTCTCAATAATCCCTCAGTAATCTCTCCTGGTCTCTTAGCAATCTCTCCTGGTCTCTCAGCAATCTCGCCTGGTCTCTCAATGATCTTTCAAAGATCTATATAGATCACCATGAAAGTTGTCGACAATTTAATTTTTGAGCTCCCAAATATTTACACAGAAATGACCTTTTGCAGGCTTTGAGTGAGTAAATGGTGAGGTGAGTGGGCAGAGTTCAGGGTCCTGATGGCCTGGTGAACAAAGCTGTTTAGCAGTTTTGTGGAGTGGGCCTGGAGACTCCGGTACATTCTCCCTGAGGGCAGGAGGCTGAAGAGGGTGTGCGAGGGGTGGGAGGTGTCAGCTGCAATGGTGGTGGCTCTGCGGGTGAGGTAGGTGTGGTAGATGTCCGAGAGGGAGGGGCACAGAGGGGCATTAATTTCTCAGATTTACCTGTCTTTTTGACATTGCTCTCAGTTTTCATTCATTTCCTACCTTGTATGGCCAACATTCTATTTCTAATCTGTCTGCACTACAGCCTTTAATGTTAACCCTTATTGTGGCAAGAGTTCATGGACAGATGGTGCACCCACTGGCACAGGCTCAGCGTGGCACCTGTCATGTGATGTTATTTGACATGGACAAAAACTCCCCAGTTGATTTAAGTTGTACAAAGGATTCCTCCTCACAAGGTGGCAGACACGTATAACTTACTGCTGTTGCCTTGGAGGGGGACATAGAACCATCCTGAAACCTCACCAGAGAAGTAGAGTTTGTAAACAAATCTAGATCTTACTCGATCGCAAGACTGAGGAAGACTGAGGAAGCATTTGCTCCTGAATTTGCCAACTATGATTCTAAAAAGAGATTATTTAGCTTATGAAGGTAAATATATACATTTTGTTATAACAGAGGGTGGGCGAAGCTCGTTGATGTTCACCTGCCATCGCCCCCAGCGCCATGTGACTGGAGAGAACAATTGCGCTGGTTCCGTGTCATCATATAAGATAAATAGTGGCAGAATAAAAGCGAAATTGAGGTGGAATAATCATAACAGTTTCTGGATGTGAGGGGGAAAAATAAAATGACCGGCATAAGAGAAAATAACAACCAGGATGCCACAAAAGAGCCACCCGGCCAGTGGTAAGTGACAAATTTGTTTGTTTGTTTACATTGTAACTGATTTTCTGGTTCATATACTTTGAAGACAAGATAACAAAATGCCCAAAACAAAAAATGGTGACAAAAAACAAAACCATTCTTTTTGAAAAATATGTCCAAAGTCCACTTTTGATTGAAAGTTATGTAATTTGATATGGCTGCTGTGGCATTATGCAAATTAGAAGCGCAAATTTACTCCTATCTCAAACTTTGGATCATATTCTACATCTTTCTAATTGACAGTAAGCAATTATCTCTTACCACTTTCAAGTTATAGCGTTGGAAATCTCTGACATCTGAACTGAATATTTTCTTGAAAAAAATCTTGACCACTAGGGGCTTATGGGGAAATGGAGTGCCTGTGCCAGTCATTGGGTTAAACAGTTTTCTGAGGAGAAAAAAAAAATGAGCAGGAAAGAAGACTAAATCTAAATCACCCCACAAGTTGTCTCAAATTAGTAACAATAAGGCACTAAAATTCTAAGAAATGAAAGATGATACCTACAGAACAAAAGACTCCCTTGAACATCCAGATATAGGAGTATATACAAAATGTTATACAGCAGTAGGTGTGCGACCGAGAGGTTTCGCAGGTCCTTCCTACCTACAGCTGTCACAATTTATAATCTAAGCAGGGCTGCATGCAAAGATAGCAAAAAAACGTGATGACCTAATAGTATTGGATGCAAAAGACGCAACAGACTTACACAAAATGGTCCCCTCCAGTATACAACTAGGACAATATCAGTCGCTACGGAGGGTGAGAATATGTATGGGTACATATTCATACTATGTGGGGCAACTAAATAGACGGTTATGCTGTTTATTCCATCTAGCTACAATGCTCCACACTGTGTATATATATTTATATATTTATGTGTACATACAGTATGTATATTCACTGCTCTTATTTTCTTATCTGCTAAATCAGGGGTGTCCAACCATGTGCCATGGAGAGCCAAGACCCTGCAGGTTTTACCTCCAACCAGTGTCTTCAACAGCAGATTTCTGTGAACTTCTTCCCACTGATTGCTGATAAGTGAAAACACCTGCTGAAGAGACTGGGTAGAAGAGAAAACCTGCAGGGTCTTGGCTCTCCATGGCACATGGTTGGACACCCCTGTTCTAAATTATTGCTCTGAGTGTTGCTATCCCTGTGCTGTTGCAATCCTGGAATTTCCCCATTGTGGGACTAATAAAGGCTTATCTTATCT
Source organism: Pholidichthys leucotaenia (assembly GCA_020510985.1). Taxonomy (NCBI): domain Eukaryota; kingdom Metazoa; phylum Chordata; class Actinopteri; order Cichliformes; family Pholidichthyidae; genus Pholidichthys; species Pholidichthys leucotaenia. The sequence continues at coordinate 249,539,819 of CM035845.1, read as the reverse complement.
TATCTTATGTTCTGTATATAATGGAAACAGTAGTATTGTGGTCAAGACCACACCAAGACCAGACTGAGACCACAGTGTATAAAGACCACAACTTTAAGGAGTCAAGAAGATCAAGTCAAGACCAAAACCAAGCCAAGCACTGACCAAGTCAACACCAAGACCACTGTGTATGTAGGTCTTGGTTTAGACTTGGTCTCGACTTAGTCTTGCCCACTTATAGTCTAAACAGCACCACTATCACACTAATGATATGGTGAAAACCTTGACTATCACCCATGACCCAAAACAAGTTTCAAAAAGTGAAGATGGTACTATTCAAAACTTTGCTTATCAATCGATAGATGATGTCATAGTGACTGTGTTAATCATTTACATGCTGTCGCTTGTTTATACCACCTTTACACAGTGGTGGAGATTGAGAGATCATTGACAAGTCAGGCCAATTTTTGATCTATCGATGATCTTCAGTGATCTCCACAGTTGCTACGGTCTTCTCAAAGTTTTGGCTCAGCCCCAAACACAAGGATTTCCCAAACGATGCCAAAGATCAAAAATTGTCCCAATCTCTCAACAATCTTCATGTTGTGTAAAGGGACCCTTAGAGAGAGGCTGAACCTATAGAGAGCTTAAATGTTTAGTCCAGACAATGAGTGAACTGGCGGCCTGAGTTCCATCCATCCATCCATCCATCCATCTATCCATCCATCCATCACTTATTCAGGGGTCCAGGTCATGGAGGCAGCAGTCTAAGCAGATAAGCCTAGACTTTCCTCTCCCCAGCCACCTCTTCCAGGTGCTCAAGGAGGATACCGAGGCATTCCCTGGCCAGCTGGGACAGCTGACAGTCTCTCCAGTGGGTCTCCATCCCAGAGGGACATGACCAAAACACCTCACATGGAAGGCATCCAGGAGGCATCCTGATCAGATACCCAAACCCACTACACTGGCTCCTTTCAATGTGGAGAAGTGGCTCTGCTCTGAGCTCCTCATCCTATATCTAAGGTTGAGTCCAGCCACACTACTGAGAAAGCTCATTTCAGCAGCTTGTATCCATGATATCATTCTTTCAGTCATTACCCAAAGTTCATGACCATAGGTGAGGGTAGGAACATAGATTGGCCAGTAAATTGGCAGCTTTGCTTTAGAGCTCAGCTTCAACTTCACCACGACAGACTGGTACAATGTCCGCATCACTGCAGATGCTGCTCGAATCCGGTGATAAAGGGCAGCCCTGGCAGAGTCCAACTCATAGCAATGAGCTCAATACCTCATACACCCAAAGCAGCCCCCACAAGAAGCCACGAGGAGCATGGCTGAATTGCCTTCTCTAAGTCCACAAAATACGTACATGTAGACTTGTTGGGCAAAGTCCCACAAGCCCTCAAAGATCCTTGAGAGGGTAAAGAGTTGGTCCAATGTGCCTCGACCAGAACGAAAACCACGGCTGGACTCGCCAATAGATTCCCATAATAGGTAAAAGATCACAGATTCAGTGTACCCCACCCGCTACGGGGTTACCGGGACCCCAACTTGGAGCCAGGCCTGGGGGAGGGACTCAGAGTCAAGTCATGTTTCTGCCCATGGGACCCAGAAGAGCTCAACTCGAAGGAACTACATGGGTTCACCCTCCACTGGGCTCACCACCTGCCGGAACAATCATGGGGTGCTACACGGATTGAGTGGCAGTCGAAGGCAGAGACCTTGGTGGCTTGATCGCAGGCTTACTAAACTGACTTTTGGCTTTGGAAGGGCCTGTGTTAAAAAATGAAATCAAGTTTCAGACATAACAGATCTACAATTTTCTTCACTTAAAGAAAATATATAACAGTGTGATTAAAAAAAAACGTTGAACTTTTAAAGACTACAACCTAACCAAAAAGAAATAAAAGAAAAACCCTTACTCTATGATTACTTTAGATATCCATCAAACTTTCAACATTCCATTTTTCTGATAGTTCTGCCTGAGCAGATTGAGATTTGCATCAGTGCAAATGAAATGTGGCCGACAAGTTGTCATTTCCTCTTTCCCTCTGAGGAGAAAATTACAATATGAAATGCACCGTCAGTATTTGAAAAGGTACACTGTCTCCTTTTTTCCTAATTTGCTAGAAACCTTGGAATCACACTGCTCTGAAAGTCACCAATTCTTCTCAAGCGAAAAAAGGAGTGTATTTCACCAAAATAATCTGCTTTGCTGTCCTTGAGCAAGATGTCTAGTAACGAACCCTGACCTCTATCCCCCTGCCAAGGGAAAGGAAACAAATCAAAAGTGTCACTGATGTGATATAGGAAACAGCAAGACATATGGACAAAAATCAGACCCGACGAAAAGTAAATACCAGACTCCGCTCTTCTGTCATACCTTCCCCCCCTCCATCTCCCTCTCTCTGCCATCCTGCCCAGCTGCACATTATCTCATAAAGCAGAAATGCCATAAAAATAACCTTAAAAACCCTTCAGCCTGCCAAACTCTGACATGGCCTCAATTGAGATGCCGTCATAAATTCTAAAGTCTGTGATTCTTTTATAGACAGTATGGGAAGAGGTGAGCTAAATGGATGAGAGAGATGGTTGCCAGTAATGTATTAGAGGAAAGAGAGAGCGAGAGAAAAAGGGGAGAGAAAGGAAATGACAGAAAAGAAAAAGACAAGCTGAGAGCCCGTATGCAAACTATGTGTATATTAACGCAGCACTGCAATGAAGGTCACCAGAGATGACCAGAACCATGACTAAACAGGACAGTCAACGATTGTTGCAGGCACCCCCTCCCTCCCCCAATCTTCCCGTCAGCTTTACTACCAGCCCTTCACCACTCTTGCCTCCCGCCTGCCCCGCTCAATCCGACGGGCGATCGCTAATAAAACAACAAGTTGCCTCTTTCTCAGTGAACCGCAAGAGTGGGAGGCGGGCTGAATACATGAATTTTGATCAGGGCACACATAATAATGCTCGGGACTGTGATGATGTAACAAGACAGGGTTTCTTGCCTTGGCTCACAATCTCTAACTTTCCTACTTGCTCACTCTTCCCAAGTAGGAAAAGAGGAATGAAGGCGGTGGGGGCCAATCCCGGACGAGCCCTCTGGCCGCCCCTCCACCCCCTTTTTCATCACCTCCATTAAACAAGCAGTGTTGCTAATGGACTATTTCAGCCTAACACATCACATCAGTGCTCGCTGTACCTCATCAGAGCAAGCAGGTTGGGATAATACATGTTCATGCCATAAAGCATTGTGGGAAAAGACTGACTGGCAACAGCAGGTGGTCTGTATTATTTGTGAGTTGACAGAAGATGCATAGCTACTGATGTACTTGGAAGCACCTTCGCTTGCTTGAAAAAATGATCTACACACAGGCAGTTGTGTGATTGGAGTACAGCTATAAAAGCACAAAACGTGCACACGCACTCACATACAGTCAACTCCAGCAGAGTTTCTTTAGGCGCATGATTCCCTTTCGATTAACAACCAAAGTTTCCTGCTGAGTCGGAATTTACGGCTTCTTGCTGAGAAACTACTACACGATCGATGCCACACTTTGATGATCATCTAATGAAGACAGTAAACATGCAGATTAGAGACTGTCTGTAGATTTTTTTGTAAAGGCTTTCCTTCCCTGGATTTTATCTACTACGCACTATTTAGGGCACCATCAAGAGAAATGGATGGCAATATAAACTGCACTATTTATCAAACTAGCAAAAAGCAAGTTTTTTTATTTTATTTTTATTATTTCAAATGTTGCTAATAAATCACAGAGCCTGCTGTGCAAGCTCCATCTGCAGCTGTGGCATCCTTCACTAATCCACAAATACATTTTCTGAACCTGTGTACTTAAACGCATTTAAACAAGGACTATTAGAACGCACTCAAAGAAAAGTACCAGAATCAAATACCGTATCTCCAAGTAAAACTGATACTTACACCAGTATTAATAATGTTAGAAAATTGTTGTTACGGTCTTTTACCTATTATCTTGATTTTAAGCACATAGCTCAACGTGGTAAAATCTGTCCCACCAGAGTGTTGCAGAAGATCTAACAAAGGATAGGAAAAGAGCAGGGTTTGGAGCATGCCAAGGCTCTATATCAAGGCTGTAATATAATTGAGTCTTCATTATTTTCAAGACTTGAAACACACTTTCCACAAGACAGAGATGATAAAGTATATATCAAAAGATGCTTCAAGTTTTGAATGGTAAAGTTAGTCTCACCTCCACTGCTTGCACCCCAGTTGTGTTTGTTGACATTTTGATGTGATACAGTAATGAGGCACAGGTGTTATTATTCTCATTAATTAAGGCTCTACATCTCAGTGCAACGCAACCTTTGTTAACATCTTCAGAAACACCTGTTTTTGTTGTCTATTTCATGTCAAAAGAGCTACTGTGAAATGAAGCTATTCTTAAAAAAAATATCTATGTAAACTGAACCCTTCTACATGTTTTATTCTATAATTTAGGGTACCATGAGCTCTATTTTGACAGTCAACAGTGGGCTTTTGTGTAGCTCTTCATGCCTTGTGCCAGTGCTTTTTAGTTTCTGTCAGTGCCTTCTCTGTTTTTTTTACACTTTGCACCCATCTAATTACCTGCAGATAGTGCGCCGGCTTTGCAATGGGAGGAGTGGACTCACTTAAAAGAGATGTGCCAGTGCACAATCTCGTGCATCGGTATTTTGGTATATTGATGTATTATTTTTTAGAGGAATGAATGAATGAACAGGGAGTGTGTGGATGTGGACTGTCAGTCTGAAAATTTTAAATTACAAAACTCTCTTCTGTCCACATACTAATCTATAGTGTCTGTCACCATATCACGTCACTATATTTTGCATCCGTTCGTGCGCATGCATGTCTCAATTAATGAAAAACACACACTCAGCCATTGTTTTCTGTTAAATGAGGACAGTTAAATGCAAACTATTTGAAGACACAGCGGAGTTTTTCACTGCACAGAGAAAAAAAAAAAAGGTACACGGGTCTATGATCCAGCGGTTCATCCTGTTTTTAACCCTCTTGTGGAAAAAGTCACAGATACGTACCCATCACATGGTGGCCCTCTTGTGGCCAAGATTTTATTGAAGAAAATATTCAATCTAGACACCAGAAATTCCAAAGGCTGTAACTTGAAAGTGATCAGAGATAATGGCTTCTTCTTCTTCTTCATCTTCCCCTTTTAGATTTGATTGGCGGTTGGCAACCAGCCTACAGGTGCATTACCGCCACTGACTTGATTATCATCACTCTATATCTTTGTCTAAGGAGTTCTGAACAACTCTGTATATGTGAAAAAATTATCCGTCCTTGGACTGTGTCCTAGGTGCGGCTCCAAGGAGTGAGATAATGGCTTTCTGTAAATGAGAAAAATGTAGAATATGATCCAAAGTTTATGATGGGTGTAAATTTGCTCATCTCATTTGCATAATGTAATGGCAGCCATATTGGATTACATAACATTCAGTAAATGTCATGATGTTGAGCGCGGGTGGGAAACTGTGCTCAGCCTTCAAGTTTATTTAAGTCATTTTCTGTATTTCTGCATCTCTGTTTATTTTGTATTTAGTGTGGTTGTTGTATTTTGTTATCTGGGTTTGACCTTTTATTTCTGGTCTTAGTTTTCTGTTATTTTATCTTAGTGTGGTTGCTGATGTATTTCTGTATTATCTTGTATTCCAATTTATTTTCCTGTGTTTATATTTTTGTCCTTGTTCTTAGATTTCCTTTGCAGTCTTATTATTCATTAGTTTGTATTATTAGCCTTCCCCAGTTTTGTATCCTCATCCTCTCCTCAGTTCTCTCCTTAGGTGTAGGTCTAGTTTGGCCCTTACTTTTACCCGGTCCTTGTTTAAGTTATTATTCGTGATGTATTCTTGTTCATTTGTTTCTTGAGTTGCATTCTTCACGGGTTGTGCTTTTATTGTGACAGCCACCACTGGTACTTCCTCCTGTCAAATCCTGTTTGCGGACTGTCACATCTGTTTACTATTGGCCCTATTCCACTAGTGTCAGTTTGGCCTAGTTGTAATCCTGGTTAAAAAGGTGTTTTTTTTACATGTTGCACTTTCGTGCTGTTCATGTACTTAAGTTGTGTGTATTTTCATTGTAGAGTCCGACCAGCATCTGCTGTGACAACATTTGGCATGACACAGCAATAATGTGTTATGAGTGGTGTGTTACACATCCTGTTATATACTCAAATCCTTTGCTTTTTAAGGTAAAGTATAGGTAAAGTGCCAAAATTAAAGTAGCACAATTTCCACTTAATATGAAAGGGACTGAGCCGAGATTTATTTGATTGTGTGAATATTAATTACAGAATAATTGAAAATGAATGGCACATCCAATATTAGCCACTGTAAAATAAACCATTTATTTTTTTGGTCAGATCACTTGTGTGATCCTTTGAGTTATATTCATAATAGTGTATCTTGCACTTTGGGGAATGGGAGTTGTTCAGTCACCATTATAATTTAGTTTATATGTGTAGTTTATAGTCTATCGTCAATAAACTCATGAAGTAACAGGACACATTACAAATATTTGAGACCCATTGTAGTGCATCCTTTTATATTTTAGCAATACAAGTACAAAACACCGCCCACACTTGAAGCCAGGGCAGCACAGCGGTGGCAGAGCCGTGGCTAAACTTTTATTGATAAATATTACATATTTTGACTGAGTGACTCCGCACTCAGGGATGCACACCCTCAGTTAAAGTACTAGATTCCATTCAAATGAAGGTATCAACTCATTCTGATTGCTGAGGCCACAGTAAAAACAAATGATTTTAAATGTAACCCAGCCCTTGTAAAAATTTACTTTACTGAAGCACAGCTACATGAAAATTGTGGTTAAATACAACAACAAAGTACTTTATTGTCACATTCCACCACTGGCTTTTAGCAACAAGTTTATATCTCAAATATGTTTTAAACTTGCTTAAATTAACCACCACCCATTTCTGTCTTTCGTCTAGGCAAGAGGAAAATGATCCACCCCAAACTGGACCTTGTGTCACGACGGGTGGCCGGCGTGTGTGACCCAGTCTCCCCACAAGTCTCTTTCAACATGTACACATGTAAAACAAAACTATGACTAATTTTGCTGAAACTTGTAATAAACCAGTGACTGCTGGCATCATGATTGTGTTTTGTCTGTTATTACCAATTTTTTCCCAGACCTTTCCCCACACAAGCATTGGAAGACTCTGCTATTGGAGTGTGTTATGGACTCTAATAATTACTGAGACACACTAATTACATAATAATTACTGAGACAAATTACTGAGACATACATAAGTCAGTAGGTCAAGCTCAAGGATTACAGTCGTGAAATAATTAGGACACCATGAAACAGTCAGTTCTGTATTAAGAAATGTTCATATCTATGTCTAACCCTGGTTATGTTTTTATTTGTATAAAATATTTACTTTAGATATTTTAAGTGGGAATGAATGTGGGGGTGTCCTAAAAAAGCTGGGGGGGGGGGTCCTAATTTTTTTTCCTCACTGTTTACAATTACATTTTACAGAAAATTTGGAAAAAGTCTCCTTCATTTTTAATTGTTTAGTTGTATTACATGACTCTCCCAGTATTTGTAACAGTGATATTAAATATCCACATGTCCAAATTCCTCACCAAAAAGAACACACAGGCTAATACAGCGTGTCCAAATTTTTTCACATAACTGTAGGTTGTGGGAGCAGTTTTGGACCAACAAAATCTTGTGATGCAGTGTATCCTGACATTGTGGTTACAAAATATTTAGATACATTTTGGAAATCCATCCGTGCAATGTTTTCATGTTATCTGTGTGTAATGGTGAATAATGACAGTTCTTTCTCAACCAAAAGTCTATTTTTCCACACTGGAAAATTGTCAGGAATGCTAAGGGGTAAGAAAAGGTTAACAAAACATTTAAGTTTTTCAGTATAATGGGATAAGGTTACATGGGATTTAACTTGTTTCAACACAATGCATAGTTCTGTTAACACACTTGCATCACACCACAAGTGATATATGTAACTGCTGGATTATCCGTAGATGGCTTCCCCTGTCTTTTAGCATTTAATCAGTCTTACCTTCGTAATTAACCCTTATAAACAACAGAGAAGACGTATCTGCAAAGGGTACAAAAAATTTGATTTTAATAATACAACAGTTGTACATGTGTAGGCACATGAATGGAAAGGCACTCAGTGTTTAGTCTGGGTCATATTAGCATCTGTATTTCCTAATAATGGGTTAGGGCAGCAGTGTCCAATCATGTGCCATGGAGGGCAGAGACCCTGCAGGCTTTACCTCCAACCAGTGTCTTCAACAGCAGATTCCACTGAATTTCTTGCACTGACTGCTGATCAGTGAAAACACCTGCTGAAGAGACTGGGTAGAAGAGAGGACCTGCAGGGTCTTGGCCCTCCATGGCACATGATTGGACACCTGAGTTTGGGTTTAATGCGATTTAACATTTTAGCACAAACTGTTTTATGGTTCATAATTCTGTTGGCAGACTTACACCAAACCAAAAGTGATTTCTCAAACTGCTGGAGACAGCTTTTCCAATCTTTTAGTATTTAATTTGTGTCACTTGGTAGTAACCTTCACACATAAAAGAAAAGTGGAGACATCTGCAATCGTACAAAGGTTTATTGTCAAAATTCCTTGTACTAAATGAATACATGTATAGTTCACTGTTGATGCAGAGAATATATATTTATACAGTATCTACATGTAGTCAGCAATACTCGATATGATGTATATCCAGTAAATCCATGTGCAGTATTTCTCCATGTAACCTTGTGACAGCGCTATTTTAATTGCTTTTAATCCTAGATCCAGTTTGTTTTGGCTTAAAATGCATCATAGTTGTTAAATATATCTTATTATACCTGACTCAGTACTGTTTACCTGTTGAAATATATATATTTTACATCTGAATATAACCCCATAACTACAACCACTGAGCATTTGTGAAGCCGGGGTGACATCTCATCACTGGGAACCTGTGTTGAACGCCCAGACCAACGGTTTGAAGCGATAATTTTGCCACAAGAGAGCCATCTGAAACACACTCACAGAGAATACATATTTTAGTACCTAATAGCGATAACTCGCTGACATTACAACGTAGCACGGCGGACTTAAAGCAAAGTAGCATTAGCAATCATTAGCTTACCGTCATACATGATGTAGTTCATATCCTCATGTCTTCCGCTTTATACTGCTCTATATGGTTTCCTAAACGCTCCAGTACTTTTCCAGAGTGTGCCGTCTCACCGCCTATGGCCTTCTGCTCTTTTTCTGTCTTTACTCTGGCAAAAAAAAGCTAGAGACCGCAGTCGCCTTGTATCCTGCCATCTTGTGTTTTGATTGTGTGTGGCGTGTTTTACGTTACGGGAAGGTTGCGCCGCCTTCCTGCAACAAATCCCACCCACATCAAGCGATACTCTGGTGTAGTGGAAACACAAGTGGGCCAAACTGTACCGTAGTGTACTGGGCCAAACTAACATTAGTGGAAAAGGGCCAAATTTGTCCTGATTATGCGCACTCATGTACCCACACCTGATCTCACTTGGTTTGTCCCTATTTAAAGACTGCTGCGTGGTTTCCTCCTCGCAGCAGCCTTCTGGTAATCCAAACATAAATTCTATGTCTTCTTGTGTTTAGACGGAGTCCCCGTCTTTCTGTTATTTTGTATTCAAGGGCATCCACCGTTCCTGTAAGTTGTTCCCGGCATTCCTATACGCCTCATTCTCACCTTTTTGTATCCTGCTTTATCCATAAGTTTGTGTTCTTGTGTATTTTTGTCTTTTGTGTTTTTCTTTAATAAATGTGCAAACTCACAGCCGGCGATTGGTGTCTTCAGTCCGCCCTTGCCAGGGCAATTTATGACAGTAAAACTGGACTTTGAACATATTTACTGTACATAGAGGATTTTTTTTCTGGGGATGGGGGGGTATTATCTAATCTTCAAAATATATGAACCAGAAAATTAACAGAATGTAAACAAACTGAAAAAAAACATCCGACCTACTGCGCGTCATGCGTCGCCATGCATCTATGTGCTCATCCTGGTCTCTTATTTCGTCTTCTGTCCATCATTTTCACTTTCTGTCCCACGTCCAGAAACTCTCACATTTATCTTCTGATTTATTGCACCTCAATTTTGGTTAGGCAACACTGCTGAATCGGTAATAATGCACTCTCTGCGACGTGCTGCTCGGTCGACCACGGACACAAAGTGGCCATCTGCCGGTCCATCTTGCGGTGTCAAAGAAGGCAAATATTACCCTTCACAATCGTTCCCAGGAGCTAAATAATCCGTTTTAGAATCACAGTTGGCAAAATTCAGAGCAAGTGCTTCCTTAATGTTGAAATACGTTGTGCAATTGTCCCGGCTTCTCTTCTTTTGCATTCTGAAACTGGCTTCCAGTTCTGGTGGAAATGGGCCCAGTCCTCCACGGTGGAATTGTGCTAGGATTTAAGCTACACATGTCTGCCATCTAGTGATGTGAAATGGTTAGGACATCTGGGATTATTTGTTGAGTTTTTTTACCTACTTTTTCCACACCATGTGAAAGGCGCGTATTGGCAACCTTTTACACAAGAGGGTTAAATCATGTAATCGTCGGCCTCCGTCGGTCTATGATGGCCATGGAAGAGAATCCTAAATGTCTACTCTGCTGGAACAGCACCGCCTGTGGCTGAACAGGCCGATGCGCGAATGACAGTCCCTGTCACACAGGTCGCACTTGTGGGTGGTCTCCGTGCTGCTGGGTCTGTGGCGGTTCTTCCTGCGGGTCCTTTTTTCATCTGCTGCAGCAGTCAGTCTCTCTTCACCCGCCTTGAGCTGTCTGGTCAGGGTGCCTCTCCATTTGGAGCGGTCCGTTGCAAGGTCCTCCCAGCGCTCTGTGTTGATATCCAGGGCCTTCATGTCTCTCTTGCAGACGTCTCTAAAGCGCAGCTGTGGGCGGCCAACATCTCTCCTGCCAGTTGCAAGTTCTCCGTAGAGGATGTCTTTGGGGATTCTGCCATCCTCCATACGGTGAACGTGGCCTAGCCAGCGGAGCCTGCGCTGCCTGAGTAGAGTGAACATGGAGGGAAGGCCAGCGCGGGACAGAACTTCTGTGTTGGGCACTTTGTCCAGCCAGGATATGTCCAGGATGTGGCGAATGCAGCGCAAGTGGAAGGAGTTCAGTCTCTTTTCCTGCCGGGCGTATGTTGTCCACGTCTCACTCCCATAGAGCAGTGTGCTGATGACGCAGGCGTTGTACACTGCCATCTTCGTCTTGACAGAGAGTTTGGGATTCTCCCACACTCGTGTGGTGAGGCGAGCGAGTGTGAAGGCTGATTTTCCAATCCTCTTGTTGATCTCTGTATCAAGGGAGAGGTTGTTGCTGATCGTGGACCCCAGGTACGTGAACTGATTCACGACCTCCAGCTTGTAGTCGTCGATGGTGATGGTTGGTGGTGCTTCCGTGCCTTGCGCCAAGACGTTAGTCTTCTTCAGGCTGATGGTAAGCCCGAAGTCCTTGCATGCCTGGGAGAAGCGGTCCATCAGGGTCTGAAGCTCCTGCTGTGTGTGGGTTACGACTGCAGCGTCGTCTGCGAACAGCATGTCTCTGATTAGAGCCTCGCGTACTTTGGTTCTGGCTTTAAGGCGGGCGAGGTTGAAAAGCCTGCCGTCAGATCTTGTGTGCAGGTAGATTCCCTCTGTTGCTGTGCTGAAGGCATGCCTCAGGAGCATAGCAAAGAAAATCCCAAAGAGGGTTGGCGCAAGTACACAGCCCTGTTTCACTCCACTGCGTATGTTGAATGTCTCTGAGACGTTGCCATCGTGCTGCACTATCCCCTGCATGTTGGTGTGAAACGATTCGATGAGGCTTTGCAACTTTGGTGGGCATCCTATCTTTGGCAGGATCTTGAAAAGGCCCTCTCTGCTGACCAGATCGAACGCTTTGGTGAGGTCAATGAAGGCGACGTACAGAGGCATGTTCTGTTCTCTGCATTTCTCCTGGAGTTGGCGGATGGAGAATATCATGTCTACCGTCGATCGCTCAGCGCGGAAGCCACACTGAGACTCGGAGTAGACACGTTCGGCAAGCTTCTGTAGACGGACGAGAACAACTCGTGCGTAGACTTTGCCAACAACGCTGAGGAGGGAGATGCCCCTGTAGTTGTTGCAGTCGCTTCTCTCCCCTTTGTTTTTGTAGAGGGTGATGATCTTGGCGTCCCTCCTGTCCTGTGGTACGGCACCTTCCTTCCAGCACTGGCAGAGGACGTCATGCAATGGCAGCAGTAGGGCGGTCTTGCAGTGCTTGATCAGGTCAGGGGGTATGCCGTTGTTGCCGGGTGCCTTGCCAGCGGCCAAGCTATCAATGGCCTTGCTGAGTTCGTCGATGGTTGGCGCGGCGTCAAGTTCGTCCATGGATGGCAGGCAGTCGATGGCATCAAGGGCTGACGGTGTCACGGTGTTCTGTTTAGAGTAGAGGTCGGAGTAGTGTTCCACCCATCTCTCCATCTGCTTGTTCTTTTCTGTGATCATCTCCCCAGTGGAAGATTTGAGGGGGGGCGTCTTGCTCTGAGCCGGACCAAGTGCTTTCTTGATGCCATCGTACATACCACGGATGTTCCCTGTTATGGCAGCGGTTTGAATGTCTTGGCTGAGCTGAGTCCAGTACTCGTTGGCACAGCGCCGAGCAGTCTGCTGAACTTTGCTTCTCGCAGCCCTGAGAATCTGGAGATTCTTCTCGTTTGGGTACTTCTTGTACTCAGCAAGTGCTGAGCGCTTGGCTTCAATGACGGGGGTCATCTCGGTCAACTTGGCATCAAACCAGTCCTGTGACTTCGAGGTCTTCCTCCCAAAGGTAGCCAAGGCTGTGCGGTGGATGGTGTTTCGCACCTCTTCCCACTTCTGCTTTGCAGATTCTCCTTCTTGTGGTACACCAAGTTCCTTCTCAAAGGTGGAGGCAAACTGCTCCACAAGTTCTGGTTGGGCCATCTTGCTGGTGTCAATCCGTGCCTTTCCAGGTTGTCTAGCACGATGGAATTTCTTCAGCTGCAGCTTGACCTTGCAACACACCAATGAATGGTCTGTGTCGCAATCTGCACTCTGGAACGAACGGGTGATTAGCACGTTCTTCAGTGAGGTGCGCCTGGTCAGGATCAAGTCCAGCTGGTGCCAGTGCTTTGAGCGCGGATGTTGCCAAGAAACCTTGTGTTGGGGCTTGGTCTTGAAGAACGAGTTTGTGATGCACAGATCGTGATATGTGCAGAACTCGAGCAGCCGCTGTCCGTTGTCGTTCATTCTGCCCACGCCAAAAGGTCCAAGACAGGAGGGCCAGGAGTTGTGGTCAGCACCCACTCTGGCATTGAAGTCTCCAAGGAGAATGAGTTGTTCAGAGTTGGGGATGATCCTGACAGTTGTTGTGAGATTCTCGTAGAACTCGTCTTTTGCCTCTGGTGTGGCTGTCAGAGTTGGGGCATACACACTGACGAGGGTGACTGGGCCTTGAGTGGTGTTCAGGCAGAGGGTGAGGAGTCGTGCAGAGCCAGTGCTGCCTGGTTCCACCATCAAGGTGTTCTTCACTGCGAAGCCCACTCCGTGTTCCCTGTGTTCGTCACTGCCCTTTCCCTGCCAGTAGAACGTGTAGTCCTTCTCTCTCAGTGTGCCTGCGTCAGCCAACCGTGTTTCCTGGAGAGTGGCGATATCCACTCCCAGTCTCTTCAGCTCATTATTGATGATGGCAGTCTTCCTGGTGTCGTTGATGTCCTTGAGGTTAGCAGCGAGTCCTGTCATCATAGTGCGGACGTTCCAAGTTCCCAGTTTTAGAGTTGGTCCCTTTTGTTTTATTGTCTTGCCTGGTGCGAAGGTTCTCAGCCTGCTGTTCGGACTTCTCCTTATCCCCATGCACCCAATGAGGAAAGCAAGCTGTGGCGGGACAACACCTTATTGGCTGGGGGCTGCCCAGCTTGAGGCGGGCGGTAGCTGTCCAGTGAGATCTGATGATCCCTCCCACCGTCGGGAACAACCCCTGGCGCCGCGCTCTACGCCAATTGAGCAGTGGCTTATAACCGGTAACTGTCATTCCCCGTGTTTTGTCTACGCCAAAGGCGAAGCTGGAGTGTCCTCTCCAGTGATCCGGTGTTCTACCTTCCAGCGTTGGGCGTTGGTAGGATTCAAGCCTGGGCAGGAAGATATGGAGGACAAGATGCTGCCCATGCAGCATGTCCCCCCTCTCCACGTCACTGATGAATCCAAAGGAACAGCAGGGCTGCTACAGTTTGGCACCAGCGCCGTTGCAGGAGCTGCCAGAATGATGTTGAGCACAACATAGAACTGCCTTAGGGGCTCCGACTCCGGATTTTTCCTCAGGGTTGACTCCCGAAGCCTTTCCCGTGACCGGGTATGCCGCAAGGCAGCAGAAGTTTGAAATCAGGGTTTACCTTCCCCTAGATGGGCTACCTTCACAGGTTGACGAGCCACCATCTACCCGAAGCATCTGGTTTTAAGGCGCCAGAGATCCGCCCTCGCCCCTTCTCCTATTAGTAAAAGCAGTTCCGCCGGGCTTAGAGACTAAACCACACAGGCAGGCTAGGAGTTGGACTTAGTTGTCAGAGGCTTTTCGAGACGCACGCCATAAGGAGCATTTTATGAGCACTGGGAGCTTAACTCCAGTGCCGCTCCTGGCTATGACAACCTTGGAACCTTCCGCCGGGCTTAGAGAAATCATGTAATCACACTGACATTTAAAGGGTTAATTTAACTGCCAGATTACAGCAGGACCAGTCTGTCCTATACCAGGAAAAAAGCTGTCACCAGAGAAGAGCCAGCAAGTGTGCACAAAACTGACATTCGTCATTAACTAATTATAACTTCTTTTTTTTTTTACAATTTATTAACCTCATTCATTGTCATCCTTTTAACAGAATGATTAAAAATTAAAATATCCCAACAACTGTTCTGAGTTAAAACACAGCAATTTTGCATTCAGCAGAGGAGATTAACGGGCCTCAGGTTGATATGAATAGCTCATTCTTTCTCAATTTAAAAGAGACGTTTGGATGAAGTTCGCGATAATATAGCTGAAGGAATTTTTACAACTCTGTCAAAATCATGGCAAAGAGAAAGACCGGCATAATCTCTGAATTGTACAGCTCTCATCCATGTGTAATTATGATCAAGTCTCTCCAGTGTGAGCAGGGCCGTGGAAAAGGAGGTTAAAAAGTTCCTTAAAAGCTCCTTGCTCTTAAATGCATTTTCACTTTGTGAATGACTCAGCATCATCCTCAGCACAAAATGTACTTGTCCTCCTATTTACGTAAACTCTGTCATTTTAGTATTAAGCCTTGGATCTCAGACCCATTTATGAAAGTGAATAAGACCAAAGACAACAATTGGTTTATTTCACAATAGGCCCCAAACACATCTCTGAATAATAAGGAGCTTTAGGATAGCATCTTTGTGTCTGGCACAAAATTCATTTTTGCACTGCTGTAATAGCAAAATGGATTCAGACACACCTATAAATGCACCCCACATTTCTGACGACTGACTTCAGACTAGACTGCCAAAGCACAGTCCTATATGTCTACAAGAATGCACGTCTTCATTTTTTTTTTAACTTTTAGTCACCCATGTCGAAAGGCATTTTCTTGATTACTTCATTGTGTTTATTTTTATTAACTCTCATGTATAATAAGGATTTTAAATCTAGTCTGCTCTCTAGAACTGTTTGCCACTTCTGTCTGATTGTTCGTGTATGACCGTTGGCAGGGTGGTTAAAAGGTTTTTGGTTTCTAGAGTATTATCCGTGTCTCACTGGTCTTCTACTGCCCTGCACCTGGACCTTCTTCCTCAGTGATTGCTGTAGTAAGAAAAGGCCCCTTGTGACACAGGAAGTATTTAATCGAGTTTGTCAAATTTCAAGCCCCAGTGACTGTGCAGGGCTGACCTTTGTGTGGCTACTGCTAAAGCTACAGGGATTCATTTGTTACCTGCACACAACAGTGAGTGCTTAAACAGACTGCTTCTATACAGAATCACTACCATGGTCTACGAAGCCCAAATGTCAATTGCCACATTTTCAGTCTAGAATGATTGCTTCTGTCAGAAGTCATAGATGACAGTTTTATTACGTTTAAATTTACCAACATACTATTTTTTTCCAAGTAAGTTCCCCCACAAGCGTATGATAACTGTAATGAGGTCCTGGAGAACATTTCAATTCAACTTCTTTTCCTATGAACCTTGTAAACAGCTTCTCAGATCAACACATTGACAAGTCGAGTATGCAGTAATGGCTTTGTTTTTTTTTCCATTGGAATTAATCTGTCTCAAGGAATGTTGGAGGAGATAATTAACTGCTTCTTTCGTCTTCATTTTAACTGGCATGTTCATTAACAGATTCTCTGTGCCCGGTAAGAAAAGACAACTAATGTTTCTGTTAATGAAAATAAACAAATAAATTACCTGGACCAGAGGCAGTGCAGTCGAGGCGAGACTTTGGCAGGGTGACAGGTATCAATGCACAAGGAGCCAGCTTCATTAACGGGAATAGGGCAATCATGTAAGGATCACATGGGCAGCGCAGACATAATGATCAGGATAATGTCAGTTGGCAAACAATGAAATAAGAAGATCCCTAATGTAAGGGCATAACTGATGCATCATATCGTCCCTTCATTTTTCCTTAACTATTCTGACATTAATCAATATAGCAATAGTGACATGTTAGCATTATTACATAGTAGCTTCCAATTGTCATGACACCTAACTTTTCTGCTACCCCACAGTTTTAGAGACTGAAGTACACCTGAAAAAAGTCAAACTGCCTCTGTGTCATACCTCATCAGATGATTTAACTGCCCCTCGGTTCTCGCCCAATGCTCAATATTGGTTAATGGAGCCCAGTTGTCAAAAGTGGTTAATCTTACTGTCAAGAAAACGAGAGCATATTTTCCACATCTATTCACTGAGCAGCTGCTATAACTCAGTTCAAATAATAATGGTAACTGAAATATCTTGGGGGGTGTGGTGGCGCAGTAGTTAGCACTGCAGCAGCACAGCAACTCACCCTTGGCCATGGGATCCCTGGTTCGATCCCAGCCCCTGACCAACAGTGATCTGTGTGGAGTTTGCATGTTCTCTCCGTGTCTGCGTGGGTTTACTCCGGGAGTTCTCCGGTTTCCTCCCACAGGCCAAAAACATGCAGGTTAGGTTAACTGACGACTCTAAAAGTGGCCCTAGGTGTGAATGTGTGTGTTAATGGTAAAGGGATAGCGCCGTACCGTGGCTGCTTCATCCATCCAGGTGGATGCCCTCAATTTCCCCTCTGGGGATCAATAAAGTATACAAAATCAAAAAAAAAAATCAAAAAATCTTACTGAAAAAATCAATAATTTAGTAGCTGGGGCAGCATCTTGGAAAGCAGCAAAAATAGAACACCCCCATGGTGAGGTGCATTTCCTTTTCAAAAAGTGACAAGATGGTACATTTTTTTAAACTGATTTTTGTTTTATAGCCCCACACGTTTTAATTATTCAGATTTTCTCTCCCTGCTGTGAGAGGACACCCTTTGGTACAGTTAGACAGGGTCCTTTCATGGTAAAAGTTCACAATGCCATTCTGACAGAAACACACTGAGCTGGTGATCGTGAAACAGTAATTTAAGAAACCAAAGCACAACAACATCATCAGCAAAGTAAGCAACAAGCCTGTCTGTGCACTTCATACAGTGTTTTCATTTAGATAAGCATCTGACTTAATTTCCTATAAAATATTTTGACTAAGCTAAGGAATTAGCAGGACTCAGTACAAAGCTCTAAAAATCATAAAAAGTGTATTTATGATCATTTAAATATTAGCTTATGTAATGATACAGTTCAATTATCAGCTTGTGCTTTTTCTACATTTCTTACTGCCAAAAAAGAAACACCATCAACAGACTGCAAGAGTTAGGCATAATGTTACAGATCAGCTTTCATAAAAAATATACCAGTGATGGGACTTGACCCAAATTAATACGGATTTTCTTGAGAGAATCAGATACATATGAATCCAGAACCTTTAGTTCCCATTTTGGAACATACCATCTAATCCTATAAATCAAATAAACACTGTTGGTTTTTTTTTTACAGTCTTAATGAAAATATGCCAAACCAGACCCAGACAAAGGCTTATCCATCGATGGCCATCGAGTCACGATCTCCGTAATTACTTCTGCAATTTTCTTCCTCTCCCAGTGTTGATTTGTGTCTGTTTACAAAATTACAGCCTGCATTTATAGTCCGATTTTCCCACTTCAAAGAGTGTCAAATAGACGGGGTATTTGGGATGTGACTGGTGGAGAGTGTGGTGCGTTACGTGTAAGGATGTATCACAGCCCGGTCTGCCAGAACATACACTCTATTTTAGGAAGGTGCAGTGGTGTAGTGGTTAGCACAATTGCCTCACAGTAAGGTTGTGTGTTCAGATCCACCAGCCAGCGATTCCCATCTGTGGGGAGTTTGCATGTTCTCCCCATGCTTGTGTGGGTTTACTCCGGGCGCTCCAGTTTCTCCCCACATTCCAAAAACATGCAAGTGAGGTTAACTGGCTAAACCTAAAGTGGCCCGAGGTGTGAATGTGAGAGAGAGAGAGAACGGTGAAGGGACTGGCACCGCACCGTGGCGGCCTCATCCAGGTTGATGCCTTGAATTTTCCTCGGGGGATTAATTGATTAGTATAACAAAACAAAAACATAGAGTGTTTGATCACTCTAATGTGAAGGAATGTGTCAAACTGGAATGGCATATATGATTCTGTGGCTATGGAACAGATTTTGTACAGCAGCTCAATAAGCTATATATGAGTCTAACACCAACAATATCCTCACAGCCTCCACTTGTGCACAAATCTGACACCTAAATATTCTGAAATGAAGATTTTGTACAGAAGTTCCTTTGCAGTGATGCATTATGCATCAAAGCATTTCTCCACATGTTACATTAAACACTATATTTGTAAAATACCTTGCTCAACCTCATGTTCGGCATTTTAAAACAGAAAAAAGTTTGCATACCACTTGGTAGGTTTTCCTGTTACAGTTTCACAAAGCTTTTCATACCAAAAGCACCCTGGGACACTGGTTATCACCTCCTGTCTCATCCCCCTCCCTTTCTCCCTTCCCTTCAATCCCTCGCCTCTTTTGACTCCCCTTGCATCCCTCCCTCCTCTCCTTGCTATAGCAGCACACGGTATTTGCATATCAGTTGCTGAGGAGCTGTTTCTCTGGTGGCAGTGGTTGTCGCCCTAGAGTATTCTTGTCTGGCATCACAACACAACTCGGAGATCAGAGAGCTGAGCACTGTGCCTCTTAATGGGAAGATCTCCCCCCACAGGCTCTTCTACCCCCATGCATTCTCCCCTGCTTTCATTTAATCCTCTCTCTTCGCCTGCTCCTCTTATTTTACCCTCCAACATACTTTTTCCTCCTCCTTCCGCTCTCCCCTTCTGCAATCCTCAGACTCTTTTCTTATCCTCCTCTTTTTGAGTCATCTCCATCTCTCTGAACACTTTCTTAACTTTTACACCCCCCCCCCCCCATGTGCTTGTTTTGAACACACCAGAACCAGGACATGAGTCTCTAGGGGTGTTCAGGCTTCTTACATAACATAATAAAAAATTCACACTTTGCATGTTCTTATTATGGAGAGAAAGAGAAGAAAAGGGGAGGAGGAATGTGGTTAGCAAGGTGGAGTGGGGGCTATGCCTTCAAATTAAAAATAGCTGGGGGAAGGGGGAGTCAGTCCAACAGTGCCACTTTGACAGCCGGCATGTTCAGTGGTATGACTGTGCATAATCAAACACAAGCTCGCCAGTTTTTATGCAGCCCCAAAATAAGTACAAGAGAAACGCTGCACAATTCCTTTTCATACCCACCGCTACATCAACATAATGTGCACTGCATTCCACGGCACAAACTCATTTCTTCCAGATATTACTTCTCAGATGGAAGTTTCCTCATGAAAAAACAATACAATTACCATTAAATTGATGCCTGTCATGCCGTGGCCCTACTTCCACGTTATCAATCATCAAAGGGGAGTTATTGTGGAACTGGGAAAGGATTTGGCTGCCTAATGGTGCACCACTTACAATATCCCCCCCATTGACGGATATAAAAGGCATTCCAAACAAATATCATAACAGTACTGTGTTTCTTATTCATAAGGATACTAATTTTTTCTGCTAGCCACAACAAGTTGAATCAAAACTGCACCAACAATGAAGTTATTGGTCTTCTTTTTTTTTCTATTTTGTAGGTATGTAATATAGCTGATATAAAAGCCATTAAAGCCTGTTTACCACTACTTTTCACAGATCATCTGCAGAACATGAATTATTAATCAGCCAGAGTGTCTTTTTATCTCTCATTGCTCTTCCTTTCTCACTGTTTAAAATGCTTTTCTATAATGTCATGCAAAGGCATTAGTCATTACTCAACTATCAGCGAGGCAGTGGAAGACTGAGTAGAGATGCATGATGTGATTTGCTGTTGCAGAATCATTTGATCCAGATGAACATGTGCAAGGTCAAGTCACATAAGCTGGAGAAAGACAGATAGCAAATTATTTTTTTATCCCCTCAAGTCAAGCTATCCGTGTGGGTTTCATATACATTTAATGGCAAATTTTAATACTTTCACACCTTTTTCAGAGTGTCCTTTCGGCATTTTCCAGCATGTTTTAACTGTGTAAAACTTGTATGTACATGCATTTGCTTCGTCTGACCATTTCACTTATTTCCTATCAAAATTAACTCTAGTTACAGCATGTATAACCATATCATAAGTAGGGTGGGAATCTCTAAGAAGCACAATTCAGTTAGATTATGATACAGAAAGGTGAAAGATACATCTTGATGCATTTTTTTTTAAATTTATGATGCATTTTTCTCCACTGTGTGACTACTCGGCACTTTAAAAGAAAAGTATTTGTAGTGACCATCATGAATTTACTTGTAATATCTTTGATTAATAATGCAAATGGAAGAGAGATGTGACAAGTCAACTGAAATGTAAGCAGCATATACATCCCACTACCGGTACTACAGTACCTTTTGTGCATCATTTCAGATTAATGCACCAATGTCAAAAATAATACCCCCACCCCTAGTCATAAGGAATGATAAACTAAAGGAAGATACAACAAAGTAACAGCTATGTTGAATGTACTCTCATCTGAGTATGCTGCTGCTCAGTCAGGAGTCTGGACAAGGGCATAACTTTGTTTCAAGCATTGGGGGGTTGAGATCTCTGCCTGTATAGAGAGCCTAAGTCACGCCCCCTCCAGTTCTGCATATTGGACCTTAAATTGAAAAAAAAAATCTCTATTGAAATGAATGGCAAGAGCAACATTATCTTTTGATCCCAATCAAATTTTGCAATGAGTTACCCATAAGATGATTGTCAATTTAAAAGCTAACTTTCCATATAATTAAAGTTGTCGGCTGTCATATAACAACAGAGTAATATTTAGTTTTTGTTTGAACAACTAGTGGACAACAACTCCCATCATCCCACATCACTAAACACGGTTACATTTTAGTGACGTGAAAAGCACTGATTTCTCATAGCATTGACCCCTGCACTGACAGACAAATCACTAGGATGAATCTTAGCCTGAATCTGAGCTAAATCACTATACAGTGGTAATAACAGAATGGATTCGCCTGACTGCTGCCCTCACCCTGCGTCTCTCTGTGAGGAAATCACATGAACAAAAACAAAATGTCAATCACTTATGAGGACAAGTCTAAAATTCATTAGTTTGTCCAACAGAACATTATTATGATGATCTAGTCAGCAGTCTGTTCTCTGAGGCGCAAAGTTCATTTTTTATTGTCACCTGGTCACTTGTGCCGCCTGTGCTGCCTCACTCTCCCTCTGGTCACCTGGGCCATCTCTCTCCTCCCTGTCTCCCTCTTTGTTATCCCTGCTGCTATCACTTTCACATTCTTGCTCCCGACATACAGTCATGTGAAAAAATTAGGACACCCTGTATAAGCCTGTGTGGTTTTTAACATATTTGGACTATGGATATTGAATATCAATGTTAAAAATACTGGGAGATTCGCATAATACAACTAAACAATTAAAAGTGAATAAAAGACTTTTTTCAAATTTTCTGTAAAATGTAATTCTAAACAAATAGTGAGGAATAAATTAGGACACCCCCACATTCATTCCCACTTAAAATGGCTAAAATAAATTTTAAAAAATGCAAATAAAACAAAAACAAGGTTAGACATAGATGTGAACATTTCTTAATAAAGAACTGAATACTTAAAGGGGTGTCCAAATTTTTTCACGACTGTAAAATAAGTTTAATTAATGTTCAAATGGTTTAAGAGAGGTACTTCACTGACAATTTTGGAAGATGTAATTCATGCAAGAATTTCCCCCACAAAAAACTTGGAAAGATGTAAAATGTTTTCCCCCTTCTTCCCTCTTAATAGCATCTTAACAGTGCTATCAGCAGGTGCATTAGATAAGATAAGCCTTTATTAGTCCCACAACATTAGGTCATCCAGTTTATTTTAATACCACTCATCATTCTAGCCACAGAACTGAGGTTAATGCAGCTGCTGAGTGTGGATGAGGCTTACCACTGTGTAGCTATTTTTTACCAAGTAGATGAACTAAGGACACTAGGTGTGATTTAGTCAGCTAGACTATGATAAAAGTAACAGTTATCCTGCCTGCAGAGGCATAATGAACAAAGCACACCACACCTTAGGTGTTATGTTTTGCTCATTAAATGATAATAAATCTGTGAAATTTGTGACAAAATCATCCTGGTATTAAAAACTTACTCTGGATTCATTATCTAGACATTTATTTTTTTACAATGGCATTCAGTTTTCAAATTTAGGATTCAAGTATTTGCCCCCCTCCCCTCATAAAAGGTAAATAATAAATTTACCTTTACCATATTAACCAGAAAAAATGTACAAATTTAGGAGAAAATAATATAAATTCACAAGAAAAAAGTAGCAACTTGATGATAGTCAAAAACTTATTTAAAAAAATCTGATATTTAAATTATTTTGCAAATATGTTAGGAAAGATGCTTATTTTCCATGACAAATTTAAGAAAAATGCTACATTTTTGTGAGAAACTGAATTTAGGGGGAAAATAACATGGGGGAAATACTGCATATTTATACAAAAAGTAGGGAAATTTACAAGAAAAAATGTCTCTGATTTACAAGAAAAGCTGTAAAACTAAGATAAGATAAGATAAGATAAGATAAGCCTTTATTAGTCCCACAACGGGGAAATTCCAGGATTGCAACAGCACAGGGATAGCAACACTCAGAGCAACAATCAGAAGGCAAGAAAAAAAAAACAACAAAAAAACAAGCAAGCAAGAGCAGCTAATATACATATGTACATATTACTATAAAATATATATATACACACACACACACACACAGACACACAGTGCAGAGCATTGTAGCTGGATGGAATAAATATATGAATATATGAACACACAGTGCAGAGCATTGTAGCTAGATGGAATAAATATGTAAATATATAAACACCCACAGTACGGAGCATTGCAGCTAGGTGGAATAAATATGCAAGTATATAAACACACACAGTGCGGAGCAATGTAGCTAGATGGAATAATATGTAGATATATAAAAACACAGTGCGGAGCATTGTAGCTAGATGGAATAAATATATAGATATATAAATATAAACACACCCAGTGCAGAGCATTGTAGCTAGATGGAATAAATATGTAAATATATAAACACACACAGTGCAGAGCATTGTTGCTAGGTGGGATGAAACAGCATAACCGTCTATTTAGTTATCCTACATGGTATGATTATGTGCCCATACATATTCTCACCCTCCATAGCGACCGGTATGTTCCTAGTTGTATGCCGGAGAGGACCATTGTGTAAGTCTATTGCATCTTTTGCATTCAAAAAAAAAAAAACTATTAGTTTGTTACGTCTTTTTGCTATCTCTGCGAGCAGCCCTGCTTAGGTTGTACAGTCTGACAGCCGTTGGTAGGAAGGACCTACGAAACCTCTCGGTTGTGCACCTGGGATGATGTAGTCTGCTGCTAAATGAGCTCCTCAGTGCATCCAGTATGTCCTGCATAGGGTGGAACTCGGACTCCAGCAGAGATGACAGTTTAGCCACCGTCCTTCTCTCTCCTATCTCCTCCATCGGATCAAGGCGCTGCCCCAGGACAGAGCAGAGACTATGACAAAAAGTTGCACACACGAAAAAGTGACATTAGAAATGTCACAGTGCTACATAAAACACTGAAGTTTACTAAGGGAGAAAAAAGACTGGACAGAATATTTGGAGCCCGCAAAGTTGGTAGTGAGGACAGCTCTAACTTTAAATGGGTTTACAATTTGCTTTCTCTAGGTGCAGCGCAGCGTTTTGCAGAGAGCCCTACTTGACAGGAAAAGCAACAGGCTGGAGGAGGTGACAGATGCTGCAAAAAATGCTGAAAGAAGCACTGCGACATTTTAGTTATCAATTTATTTATTTTTTAGTGCTCCCTTTATTGCAAATGGACCCTTAAGCACCAACAAAATCAAAACGTACAGTGTTAAGGTAATGAATCATACTAGGAGCTAAATCACTATACAGTGATAATAAGCCATCAATATCTCAGTGTTTGA
This sequence comes from Pholidichthys leucotaenia, assembly GCA_020510985.1. NCBI lineage: Eukaryota > Metazoa > Chordata > Actinopteri > Cichliformes > Pholidichthyidae > Pholidichthys > Pholidichthys leucotaenia. Next base: position 249,515,125 of record CM035845.1, on the reverse strand, counting down.
TCACTGCCTAATTTGTGTAATGCTGTCTTGTGATTAAATAAAATGAGAACAGAAAACTAGAAATGTGACTTTAAGCTCAATAATTAAATTAAATAAATAAATCAGTGATGCTGTACTGTAATGCTTTTGACACTTGTAAAAAAGTTTATAAAAAGTTTAGGAATATGAAATGCATCTATTCTTTCATTCATCTATTTGGTGTTTATTTCTTACATATTTGTGTAGATCCTGTGTTGTGCAGTTGTGGTACTTTAACAGAGAACAGAAGATCTGAAAATGATCTGTAGGGAAAATAATCAACGTCGTTTAACGTGGATATTTAAGAATAGCCTTCAGAGAGACTTAGTCTGTAATCAAAAGTGGTAAAACTTGTTTTTTAATTGAATTTTATAATGATCAAAATCATGACGTTTTAAAAATACAGAACAGTTTAAGGTTAACTTGAATTTTGTGGGGATGACAAGCAATATTTAAATGCATTTATATTTAAGGACTAGTGGTTGGAGGAGATTTTGTTTGTACTTGATAAATGTTCGGAGCTGCTAACATTTTGATGCGTACTGAAACACAAATTTCAAACAGTTGACGACCAAATCCATTCTGATCACATTTCATGAGTGATTAATACAATGTAAAGACCAAATCTGCATGAGAAAAGCTAATCATTTCTCAGATCAGCTAAATCCTACCAGGCAGCACATTTATTCTGTGGTGTACTCCTATTAGCAAACTAGCAACCAGCTAACTTCACACAACAATTCACAAGTTTATGTCACCACGGGTTGAGATGCCGTCTCGGCACTCAGCCCATGTTTTCCCTCATCCCTGCTTCCCATTGAGCAGCGTCTCAGCTGGCCCCCAGCTGGCAGCATTACGGACGGCTGGGGCCAATTAGTCCTCATCAGCTGGGGCGCTGCCAATGAGGATAAATAGGAGCAGCCTCGATGACTCGGGGCTGCGACATAAACACATTGCTAAGCTGAAGCCCCTTCGTCTGGTGTCAGCTTATACTCCTCTTGCAGCATTCCTGTGTTTGTATCCCGCTGTGAGTATGTACGTCTTGTTACCCCCACGTCCGGTACGAGCTGCTTACCTCTGCGCTGTGCAACCTGTGAGTGTACGTCTGCATGAGTATCTGTGCTCTCCTCATCCCTTCCCCTTTTCCCTGAATAAAATATCACGACTCACTGGCTTGCCCCTGGCTCTGATTGCCCGGCTCCCTAGAGCCGGATATGACAGTATGTCGCAGCCAGAAGAGTTGCCGGCGGCCGTGAGTCGCTGTGGAAATGTACCTTTCTGTCCGGGTGTCAGCGCTGCTAGCATGCCGTTTCCCAGGAGTCACTTCCGGCGCCAGGGCGACGAGCTGAGGTCCATCTCGGAGGCTGTCGACGGGACGTTCTTCACCCTGCACGACGCCTCCAACGCGAGACGCTGGCATCCGGGCCGTGCTGAGGAACTCCTGGACTGTCACCCTCACTCTCTGTACCATCTGGAGGACAGTGCCAAGATAGACGCTGCAGGTACACAGCGAGAGAAGCTCCACGGGGTGGATGGAAATCCCGGCAGGGAGTCGAAGTGGGCGACGTCTTTCCCCGCTTCGGAGTCCCGTTCCTGCCGCCATTCCAGTCCGGGAGTTCGCGCCAACCAGAGGACTTCCCCCGACCTGCGCCACGTCACTCGGGATTCCCTTCAAGGAGCCGCAGCTGACAGCAGTTATGTCCGGGGTCGAGTGGCTGTCGCGAGCTCTACTGTGTTTCCTGTCACCACCTTCAGGCATGTGGCGGCGGCAGTGAGATTGATGGTGAGGACTTCAGGGCTACGAAGCTTTCCCGTGCTCGACGCCTTCCTCGTCTCGATCTCCGATCTGGAGCGGCGAATCCTGGGTTTCCCCCTCGCTTCGTCCCCTGGGAGTAGTCGTCATCACATCGCCGAGTCACCTCTGCACGAACCTCGTCCGGATCCAGTTCTGGGCTATCGTCAGGACCGTTCCTCCCACGCAGCTGTCATCCCTTCGCCTCGTCAGTGTGGAGACTCTACAGCCTCGTCCCCTGAGCCTCGTTCCCCCGCTGTCATTCCTGGACATTCGGGCTGGCTCACCCCGGCTGTTTCCCCCTCCTCCTCGACGCGCTTCCTGACCGCTGTGTGTGCCTGGAATCCCGGCCTGGTGAGCTCTCTGCTGGAGACAACGCGAGCGACCCTCAGACGAATTCCCGGGGGGTCCTCCGTTATCGCCGGGCGGGAAGAGGAAGAAGCAGAATCCACTACAGCAGGCGATACTCAACCTCCAGGGGGCAGGCAAGTCATTGTTTTTTCACACCTGCTTAATGATTTGCTCTGTCACATCCCTGGAGGAGAAGTTCAGGGTTCGCAGCTCCCTGAACTCTCCCCACCTGCTGTAACCTGTATGCCTAATCCCGCATCCTCTGTGTCTCTCTCCGCCGAGCGGTCCCCGGCTCCGGGTCAACGTGGTGGGATATGGAGAGGGCCTGTGGTTCCGCAGCTACATTGCGGACGGAGGAGGGGGACTGACTGCTGCGTGGAGTCTACGCCGACGACTGAGCGTCCCCGGGTCTCCACGGAGGAGCGGTTCGGTCCGGCGGGACGAGATTCTTCTGGCTTCACGCCGAGTGGATCGTCGGCGGGGTTACCTGAGCTGGAGGGATCTCAAGCTGCGCTGACCATCGTGCTGGCTGCGGGGCCCGACGCGGCTAGATGGGAGCCTGACAACGACCTCCTGACGACGGATCCTGGATCTTCGCAGTCCTGGACGGCGTCAGAACCCGAGATCAGACGAGTGCTCTCCTTTCTTTTCTCTCTTTTTATCCCCGAGCACTTCAGCCTATCTCCAGGGGAGACGAGCCGGGTGCAGCCGTCCGCTGCGTCTGAACTCGTCTCGCCGGGTTCTGGCGCTGCCGGTGATCCTGATCCCGGTTCTGTTTTCTCTTCTGAGCCTTCTTCCAGGGTCACCGGCAAGGAGTTGCTGTTCCTCGTGGTGCTGGAGGGTCCGGGTTCAACGTTGGAGGTCGGTTCTGGTGCAGTATTCAACGTGGGTTCGCCCGAGACCCAGTCGGGGTCCAACGTGGGTTCGCCTGAGGCCCGATCGGGGTCCGACGTGGGTGCTGCCCCAGTATTGTCCAGGTCCGGTGAGGAGGTGGCCGTTTTCCTGCGGCCTGACGCCCGCCGCCCTCGTCATCGGCTCTCCCCTGAGCCTCTTCCACCGGGATCCGCTCTGATCCTTCGCCCGTCTCAACGGTCCTGGTGGTTGAGTGATGCGGGTCGACGACCCGACCCACAGAACTTTCGGTTCGGTGATCTGGTTCCCCCCACTGGTCTGTGTTTCCCTCTGGGCAGCCTGGTTCGGCTGCCGGTGGACTGGATTCCTGGGATCTGGGTCCAGAGTTCGCCGTCCGAACACTTCTCTTTCCCTGATTCGCCAGCTGGACAATGGGCGGGGAGATCTCCGGAGCCATCTCGGCCATTTTTGGACTCTGCCTGCCATTCACCTCGGGTGTCACCTTTTCTTTTGTTATTAAGGTCACTCGGGTGTAATGTTTTGTCCTGTTGGTGGATTCGTTTTTATAGTGCTGTGTTTTCCATCGCTCATGCTCAGCATTTTACTTTTTGTGCCATGTTTTTAGCCTCGTTTTTTGTATTGTAGAGTTATGTTTTGTTTTCCGTAACACCATGCTCTGCAGTTATCCATTTATTCCAGTCACTTTCATTTCTTTAGGTGACTGGGTATTTATATATTCGTGTGTGGGGGTTTTTCTTTGCCTGCACTCAGTATTTCTTTTTTGTCCTGTTGGTTCATTATAGAGTCATGTGCCTTGTTTTCCGTAACACCATGCTCTATAATTGTCATTTGTTCCAGTCACCCTCACTTTTCTTGGTGACTGTGTGTATGTACTTAAATTAGCGCTGTGTATAGGTTCCCCTTTATTTAACCGTACTCAGCATTTTTTGCCCTGTACCTTTTTGGTGGTTCTTTTTTCCTTGCTCTGGGTCACGCATGGTTGGTACTCTCTGGGTAGTATGTAACCGGCGTGCTGACCCAGTTCTTCTCCCCATCTGTACCTGGGTTAATTATTCTGTTTTGTCAGTATTGTATTTGGGTTTTTCTTTCCCGCTACCCTACATTGCCCCATTGGTGTTGTCCTTCCCTTGGCTTCTTCCCCTCCGGTCCGCCTCCCACCCTAGGTGGGTGGGTGGGGGGGGGGGCTGGGATGTTCCTGGTCGTTCAGGAGCCCGACCTTGAGGGAGGGGCTCTGTCACCACGGGTTGAGATGCCGTCTCGGCACTCAGCCCATGTTTTCCCTCATCCCTGCTTCCCATTGAGCAGCGTCTCAGCTGGCCCCCAGCTGGCAGCATTACGGACGGCTGGGGCCAATTAGTCTTCATCAGCTGGGGCGCTGCCAATGAGGATAAATAGGAGCAGCCTCGATGACTCGGGGCTGCGACATAAACACATTGCTAAGCTGAAGCCCCTTCGTCTGGTGTCAGCTTATACTCCTCTTGCAGCATTCCTGTGTTTGTATCCCGCTGTGAGTATGTACGTCTTGCTACCCCCACGTCCGGTACGAGCTGCTTACCTCTGCGCTGTGCAACCTGTGAGTGTACGTCTGCATGAGTATCTGTGCTCTCCTCATCCCTTCCCCTTTTCCCTGAATAAAATATCACGACTCACTGGCTTGCCCCTGGCTCTGATTGCCCGGCTCCCTAGAGCCGGATATGACAGTTTAAATCGATATGATATTTACCTCATTTTGGACAGAGGGTTTGGTCCTTTTGTTTGACAAGTTCAACCAATTTAAAATGGTTTGTTGCCCTTGTGGAGCTCGTTTCATGTTTTCTCACTGAGCTGAATGCGTTCCATACCAGCATCCCCACCTGCCGCCCCGACAACTGACTCCAACTCAATGAAGACGCAAGTACCGGTTGGGCAATACCAAGTCTGCAGCAGGGAGGGGATACATTGTCTGGTTATTAGAAATGTTGCTTTTTGTTGCTTGCAAATGAAAAAATGACAACTTCTTCATACCTCATTGAGTTGTTGATTTTTTTATTAATTATAATTATATGATTATGGGGGGGGGGTATATTGGCTGGATTTGATTATTGTGGGGAATTATAACCACTCTAAACCCCCATAAATTACGCCTATGAGTCAGGACCTTTCTGTTTCACAGGTCTGAAGACCAGGTGCCCGTCTGCCGTTCATCTCTGATGCTTTTACACTGTAATACAGTGTGAAACTGGTAACCATGACATCACAGGGTTTAAAAGGTCCAGAAAATAATAAGACTGGGGATGGGAGATGGATAAAACAATGGTTTCTCATGCAAAAGATACAAGATAGATCACTTCTATTTCAGTCACACATTACATGATTCACTCCCACTCACTCATTACTTTTCATAATAATGACCATTTTTATGGTTAGGTCAGGAATGTCCAACCATGTGCCATGAAGGGCCAAAGCCCTGCGGGCTTTACCTCCAATCAGTGTCTCCAATGGCAGATTTCACAGAATTTCTTTCCACCGATTGCTGATAAGTGAAAACACCTGCTGAAGAGACTGGGAAGAGAAAACCTGCAGGGTCTTGGCCCTCCATGGCCCATGATTGGACACCCCTGGGTTTGGTGCTAAAACTAATTGGTTAAGGTTGTCTGATAGCCTGTCTGATAACCTAATGGTTATGAAACATCACAAGAGCAAGTTAATCAATCGTATTGATCCCTGATTTGATTCAGCAAAAGCAATGTATTCCACATGTGTCTGACCTCCTCTTCACTCTGTTTCCTTTCTCTTAACTGTATCTGACCAATAAAGGTAAGAAAAAAATGGTTATGGTTAGGTAACAAAACTGCTTGGTAAGTTAAAGGCCAGGGTCTACTTTAAGCAGGCTGCAGCTGTCATCCTCAGACTCAGTTGTTGGTGAAGCTATTAGTACCAGAGGTTGCGTTAACTGAAAATTGTCCTTCACTGACAGATTTTTTTCAGCAATGACTGAAAATTCTGAAAGCTGTCCGTCATTTGACAGATTACACTGAGGGTGAGCTAATTAAAGAAAATTAAAATGATAGAAAAAAAATAGATTATGACAGAATTTTTCCAAGCCTGTCTGTCAAAATGATAGATAACAAAAAAGTCTATTGCAGCCTCTGATTGGTACTGACAGACACTGGAGCAGTGAAGCTGTGGCTAGATGTGTGTGCAGTTATTCATTTGTAGACCAAACACAGTGAAATACGTTCACACTCAATGCACAAAGTATTAATCTGAAAATTTGCCTAAACATTCTATCACAGAGGAGTTAGCTTACCGTTTTTCTCACTTCTTAATAAACCTATTGATGCAACACTATAACAGTCCACCCAAGCAATTTAACTGGACAATAGCCATTCTCAGAGTACTGTTGACTGTGCATAATCTCCATTCTTTTGCACAATAATTATCATTAATTAGCCAAAAGTAACTGCCATTTACTTATTATAATGTGAATATACATATACCATGGTGAATACCGCACCATCTTGTATGAAAACAGACTGTCCACTAAATCCACACATTCCGTGACCCAGATGTGCTTTGCCTGGTGCCTTGTAAACATCTGAGTTAAAAAAAAGCTGGCATATCTGCTCTGCACAATGAACTATGTATAGTCTGTTCCCAACAAAATGGATGAGCTGAAATTGGATTTATCATCCCAAAAACCCAGCCACAATACCAACATGGTGACAGAATCTTTATTTCATCTTAAGATGTCAAGAAAAAGCAGACAAAGTGCGCAGAAATAGCAGAAATGGCCTGAAGGTAAACCAAAGTTAGCTGCAAACCATGTCAACTTGTACACAAACAGATAAGCTGATGGCAAGATGGACAAGCTGAGGTTGGATCTTTCATCACTCATAATACCTATAGGATGATAACATAACTGGGGCTTCATCCAGGACCCTTTCAGCACTGCTACTGTGCTATCTTGCAGCCAGACCCATCAAACCTGCTCAAGGGGAAGACTGGGTATGTACAGTATATAAACAATGAGTTGTGCACTACACAATGTCTAACTTTATTGTCCATGATTGAGAAATGACAATAATAATTCTATATCATGCTCACTGTTGCGCTTGGGAACCGTTAACCCTCTAATTGTCCACATTAAATGGACGGGTCGCATGCCCCCAGTGGCACAGTGCAGCAACTGCACCTGTCAACTTATTGAAGTCCCCCAGCTATACTGAGAATTTGTACTGATCTGTACTGATCTGACAGTTCAGAAGGTGGCAGACATACACCAGAGGAATCATGGCTGACATGGAATACAGCAAAGAAGAAGAAATCCTCATTATTATTCTTCCTTTTTCCACTTTGAGCTCACAGCACTAATGTGGTCGCCGCCATGATCGGTCATGGCAGCGGCGATTCTGACTGAAACTGCATCATACAGTAAAAATAGCCACGTAATACAAACAAAATTCATGTGGGATAATCATAAGAGTTTGTAGATGTGATAGAGGGTGTAAATGACCAACCAAACGCAAAACTACGACCACGATGGGTGAAAAACTAAGCTACCAGTACCAAGATGGCAGCGCCCTTGTCGTCATGGATTCTGACCGGAAAAATGCATCAAACAGGAAAAATAGTCACGTAATACAAAAGAAATTCACGTGGGATAATCATAAGAGTTTGTAGATGTGGTAGAGAGTGTACATGAGTGAGCAAACACAAAACATCGACCACAATGGACGAAAACGGACCGGCCACATGAGCGAGCAAGCCCACCCCCCCCCACCCCCCGCAACACGTAAGATGAATACATGGGTTTTTTTTTTTTTTTTACATTTTATTGATTTTCTGGTTCATATACTTTGAAGACTAAATAAAAACATACCCCTGTAGACAAAAAACGCAGTAAAAAAAACCCTGAACCATTCTTTGTGTAAACGTGTCCAAAGTCCACTTTTGACTGAGTTATGTAATTTATATAGCTGCCGCAACAGTATGCAAATTAGATGCATAAATTTATTCCTATCTGAAACTTTGGATCATATTCTACATCTTTCTAATTGACAGTAAGCCGTTATCTCTTGCAACTTTCAAGTTATAGCCTTGGAAATCTGAACTATTTTAATGACAAAAAATATTTGCCACCCTTGTCCACTAGGAGTTATGTTTACCCCTTAACCATTCCTGTAGCCATACGGCGCCTGGGGTAGCTAAAGGGTTAAAAGTGTGTACCATTTTCTTGGCAGAGGAAAAGAACTGGTTAAACAAACAAAGTCTTAATATTTTGTTATGTGTTGCTTTGGATTAATAAACTGTTTGTGGACCTGTTGTATAATAGCAATATCATATTCAAGGTTGTGGATGTTGTGCTGGGACAATCAGCATGCTGTGCTGTCTTTGGCACTCAGCTTTGCGTCGTGCTTATGGCGAATCACAGCCAAGCTGATGGCCAAGTGCAAGATCACTCCCTCTCATGTGATATTGCTTAAGGCTGTGGGTTCACCAAACGCATTTTTTGTCGCCCGACCACCGTAAGCGTTTTTTTTTTTTTTTTTCCCCAGCGCTTGTGTGCTGCGCTCTGGAAAAAAAAAAAGTCTGTGCCCTGTATCCCAGCAACGGCTTGTCACTCTCGGCTCAGCACTTCCGCTTTTCCTATGGTCAGACTTTCTACTTATTTTTTAATAGCACTCTCTAAATAATAATGGACAGGAAACATGTTTTAGCAGCTCTGGATGTAAAATATGATGACACAGAAAACAGGAGTCTGAGTAGAGACTGTATCGGCGTCCCATGTCCCGACCTTCCTTAATTCTGATTGGCTGCTTAGAAAGGTCTGACATTGACGAGCTCAGCTGCAGTCTGAAAAGTTGAACTTTTTTCAACACTGAGTGCCCTCAGCACCGCGACAAAAAACGTCCACTGCTCAAAGCGTTTCAGCGCTGAGCGCTGGACTACACAGAGAATGAAAAGAAAACAGTTGCCCAGAGCGGAAAAAACACGTTTGGTGGACATCCAGCCTAAATGTTTTAGCAATGAGAATTTCTTGCTCAAGAGCACAAAACCCAAATATTGAATGAGATGTCCTACACATTTGGACAAAGTGATCACAAAGACACTGCGATTGCAATTTTAGCCAGTTTATATCACATCCTCAAAAATTACATGCACCTACACAAATTACAATAACATTGCATTTTGAACTCACGCAAACACACAATGAAACCTAATGACAGCCTTCTCTATCTGTCTCAGGCTTCCCGACCTTTGTCCAGTAAAGCTTTTCAGCCTCCTGGGCTGCTTCTCAAAATATGGCCCAGCATAGTTGTAGCTCACCAATGGAACCTTATGTCTGAAGTGTTAATTATCAGAAATTAATTAAGATTAAAATAGGTCCCAAGTTGAAGTGTTTGCTTATTACAGTGTATGTAAATCTTCTATAATCCCACATGCACCAAGACCAGCCAAACACCACAAAAGACGAAAGAATGCGTGCATCGTTTACTCACATACTTTTCAATGCAAACCTACTGAGCTTACACTCATGTAAAGGATCTTAATGTGGGATACTGTAAGGAGCAGCAGGTATGAGATCATGGGACAAGCTTTTGTCATCTGTTGCTGAACAGGTGAGGAACACAGTGACAGAGATGGATTACAGGGTGTCACACAGGGCCACAAATCCTGCATTAGTGATCCATCCTGTGCTCTGCGCTTATTTGTTGGCTAATGGACAAAAGCCAATTGCACATTTTCCGTTTGCTTTCCTGCCGCTATCATTTTCTGTCTCTGCTGCAGCTTTTTTCAACATGCCAAATTTTTTTTTTAAAATGGCAGAGCACAACAGCTAGATGGACGGCGCCATCGTACATTGCTTTTTAACTATACACACGTACACCGGGCTTCATGGCAGGGGCTTTCACTTCCAAGGCAGCGTCATCATTACTTAAAGGTGAACAAACCTCTTTGTGTCGCCACAGTGGGCACAACTCAAGGTTAATCAGTGCATGAGAAAAAAGCAGCCCCTCTCTTGTAAAAAGGCTGTTCTTATTTCTTCCCCACTGGTGGAGCGTCATGTGGTGGACACCAGCGGGGCAATATGACAGTTTACATCAAACATCTCTGTCTCACACATCATGCATTGCTGGGGCACAGGCCAAGTCCCGGTGAGATCTGGATGCCCGACATGGAGTCGACAGCAGATCGAGCTCCAATCACACAACATCTCTCACAGATACGGGAACACGCTGACACAGCAGGACGCACCGCAATAAATCGGAAATGAAAGCATGAAGCACTGGCTGGCTGGCCTCTAAAAGTTTAGCATCAAAGTCATCAACTCGCCTTTCGATACTACTTTAGATTTTTTTTTGAGTAAAATATCTCTCTTATTGTATCTTTACAAAAGAGGTGCCATAATATGCCTGTATTCACAATATCCTCAACAAATAAAAAATAAATAATGATAAACATGACATGTTACACTGTGTGTCAATTATCTGGCTGCCTTTACGCAATCTATTAGGAGTAACTGTTCTTTTTTCTATACTTTTCTATAATTATATATACAGTATTTTCAAAAGTTCACACAGTAAGGGCCCTATTTTGATGGTCATCAGCGGACTTCTGTGCTGCACTTCCCGCTGTGCGCCAGTGTTTTTTATTAGTTGCTGTCAGCACATTGTTTCTTTTTTAAGCTTTGTGTCACACCATCTAATTACCAGTGACTGTGCGCCAGCTTAGCGCTGGGAGGTGGAGAGTCAAATCAAAGAGGTGTGGCGGCACGCAATCTCATGCGCATTGATAATACGGTCCATTTTATGACAATGCGCTTCTGAACAGGAAAAGGGAGGTCTGTCATCAGAAGCACATTTCTTGATGCCGTTTCAGTGGCGTGTTTTGAAATCGTACAGTTCCAGAGCTTGTGAGGAAATGGCATGTACTGGGATTTTCTGTTATTTTAATGGAGAGCATTATAACAGTCATAATATAATCACCCATCATTTTAATTATATTATGATGATACACTAAAGAGTTTTTTTTTATTCCATCCACATTCTCATTTTAATTGCGGACTTTAGTGTTGAAGTCTATACATTAGGCATGAATGTATGACCTTTTTAGGAGGATGAATGAATGAACAGGGAGCATGTGTGCATTCTGGTGTGGATGCAGCGCACGAGGAAAGGTGTGTCAGTCTGAAGATTTCTCTTCCATTCATATTTTTGTTCTCATCATGGATTTATTAAGCATTAATATGTTTATTTTTAGGTGAATGAATGAATGAACAGGGAGTCTGCCATCAGTCTCATTTTATCTTTCACTGTAATTTCCCAGAGAGACAGGAGATGCGTCCACATCTGCTTTGACTGGTGCGGCTGCGCACCCCCGGGTTCCCAGCTAGGCCGAGGCTGCCCGCACCATGCTTACGGTCGGGGTTCTCTTTGTGATAACTATGCAAGGCTATGTATTTATCATTTAATAGTATAAAGACATGGTTACTTTGAATGACAGGTCGAATTGGAGACAGATGGCTGTACCTGCTGGCCATCTGCTACACATCATCTCCAAATCAACTGGACCTCTAGGCCAGGCATGTTGTGTTGGTACCTTTAGCATTGATTTTATAATTTTATATTATACAGCAGTTAGCTCTGACTGATCAAATGACTTGCCAATAGGCCTTCTCAAAATGCTGATGGTGGGGCATGTCAAGTCCATTTGCACAACACACATCACCCTGCTTCAGGTGTGACATTATTCAGTTATCTAATCAATAAGTCAGTGCTATTTCTACACAATTGATAATACTAACAGACCATAGAAGAAGTCTGTGCTTGTAATATGGGGATGAAATTCCAACACTGCATCGTTATCAGTGGAAGCACTTTGTTAATGACCCATGTATACACTGGATGATAAATTAACAGTCCAATCCTGCTCTAAGTATGGACACTTCTAGTGTCATTACCCAAACAATGCAAAGCTGAAGTCCATGCTAAAAAGCTGGACTGGTTAATAAACCAGTGCTACATCATGGTGCCGACATCCATAGTATTAAATAGAGGCTACAAACCAAATTTTCAACCCTGTAGTGTTTCAAATTACCCAATGACAGGATTATACAGAACGCATTAATATCCATAAAAGCTTAAAATGTCAAAAATATCTTTCACTTCCATGTGGCCCTGTTTTTGTCTCCAGCATATTTGACCTTCTTGGTTCTCTATGTGAGACTGGATGTCCCACATAACTATGCAATGATATCAAAGTGCAATAAACAGGAAGTTGTGCAACTTCATTGTACTGTAGCATGGCAAGACAACCAAATAGTGCAAATTTTCCAGATACAAACCCACTGCTCTGACATGCAAAAACTAATAAGGCCTTCATTATGAAAAGGAAGCATTCTGTGAGACAGGGGAATACCAGAACAAGGAACGTTGAGCCCGTTACTAAAATGGTTCATTTTTTTCCTTCCTTTTTTATCCTTCTCGGTACTGTTCTAGGAAGCAGCTGAGTGTTAAGGAATTTGCATTTCTTTGCAGGAGAGACTCATTAATTTGGAATGATTGCAAAAACTGTGCCATTTGTTCCACTCTTGTGGCTTTTAATGCACCAGAGAGGCAGGGTTGTTGCACAGGAGAATGATAATCAGAAACCTCACTGTAATTCTCTGGTTTTACCCACAGTCTGTCTTTGCTACAGATGTAGTCATGAGCCAGAAACAAACAAAAAAAAAAGGATTAATGCTGGTCTTTAATAATATTTTAACCTTACTTTTGATTAGTTTCCTATTTTAATTTTCTTAATTTCTGATTTTAAACTTATTTTATGTTGTTCTTGTTATAATTATTCACTTTGTTATTAAATACTATGACATTTTAAACTGAGTTTAAATGGGTGTGTGTATTTATGATTATCTTTTTATTAACAAATTATGTATCTTATTATTATTATTTATTACTGATAGTTTTATTCATCTTATTATTCTGTCCAAACTCCAGTGTTTCTTCATGGGGGTTCCTCCCACAGGGGGTTGCCTGGTTCTGGCTGCAGGGCGCTGGACTATGACTGCCCTGGTGCACACACTGGCTGGTCCTGGGGGGTGGCAGAGGTGGTGTCCCTGTAGCTGCGAATTTGGCACTTCCCTCGTGTTGAGAGCTCCCTAAGATGGTGCTTCTACACCTGGATGCTCGGCGCCCGGCCATGTCTCACATTGGTGTGTGTGTGTGTGTGTGTGTGTGTGTGTGTGTGTGTGTGTGTGTCTGTCTGTCTGTCTGTCTGTCTGGGGTGGGGTGGGAAGGGGGTGTAATTGTGTTATATTTTTAATTTGTAAAGCACTTTATGCTACAAATTTTTTGTATTAAAAGTGCTATATAAATAAAGTTTTGATTGAATGATTAAATGTACAAATTTAATTGTATTCCATGTGTATTTCAAAAGCTTCCCATATGATGTAGCTCTTGTTATGGCACATATATTAATGAGACACAGAGGTAGAGTAAAACTTTTACCTGGCAGTAATCAGTACAAAGAAATAAGCAGACCATCTATTGTGGAAGAGCTCATTCTGCCATGATGAACACACCCTGAGGTCACCAAAAGCCTTTGCTTCTCCCACGATATATACACCCATGTATATGTTCCCCAAACCTACTGAGAGTTGAAATGACACACTCATTTTTTGACCTTTGATTTTGAGTACAACCTGAATGTACCACATCTAAAGGGGCACTTTAGATGTGGTACAGTATCTGGTTGCAATATTTGATACAGAATCTGAGCTACAGTGTATGGACTGGAGATATAACAGTTTTTTTTAACTAAATATGTTCGAAGCACACCTCTGTGGATCACCACCTTATCATGGTGGAGGGTTTTGAGTACCCAAATGATCCCGGGAGCTATGTTGGGGTCTCCCAAGGCAAACTGGTCCTGGGTGAAGGGCCAGACTAAGAATGGTCCAGTGGATCTCCAGGAAAAACGTTACATCAAGGACCCAGTGTACCCAAAGAAGGCACATGGGTCCACCCTCCAGTGGGCTCACCACCTGCAGGAAGGATCATGGGGATCATGGTGTTATGTGAACTGGGTGGAAGTCTGGGCTGCTCTGCCTGGACTGATGCCCCCACCATCCAGATAAGCGGTAGAAGATGGGTGGATGGATGGATGGATATTTAAGGCAAAAAAAATCATGCTGGCCTGTAAAACTGTTCTTTATGTAAAAAAAACTAGTCTTTTGTGACATCATCAATATTGTAATACTATTATTGTGAAAATTCAAAGAAATATTGTGATATCATTTTTGGGCCATATGGCCCAGCCCTAACAATGGCACAAAGAAAAGAAAGTATCCTACACAGGAGCCATGCACACTATATAGTCTCAAACTGCAGAGGTTTTAATTTCAGCCAACAGTAACCATTTAATCTTCACTGTCATCAAAGCAAGGAACCAGAGAGGCCACACAGCATCTGTATCAAACCAATTTACACACAATCCTAGCTGAGCTGAAAATAGCCCCGTAAAGCACATTTTGTTGCTTAACTACACAAAAAAAAAGAATATTCTACGTATCAGTTTTGGACACAGGTGGCAAGTTATCAAATTACTTTGGAAGCTTCACTATATTTTAGGTCATTTAATATTATACAGAAAAGGCAAATTGAATAATGTTTCCATTTATATTTTGCTCAAGGGAAGCAAAAGCAATTTATCCGCATTGCATAAAAGCAACCCAAACTCTATTTGAATACTGTGGATGTTTTCATATGGAGAAGGATGCGGTGGCACTTTTCTGCAAGCTGTAAAAACACCCCAGACTTCTCATTACAATGGATGTATACCAAGATCGTTTTTCTTTTCCTTAAACAAGGTAAAGAGGTTTTTTCTTTTTTTCCCACTATGAGCTTTATCTGTTAGGAAGGGCTATACAGGTAAAACAATGCAAAATAAAAACCATGTCAATAACTCAAATATTCTTCTTCTTCTTGCTGCTCCTTTTAGGGCCCACCACAGTGGATCATCTACCTCATCTCACCCTATCCGTTGCATCTTCTTCTCTCACACCAACCCCCTCCATGTCTTCCTTCACTACATCCATGAATCCTAGTTTAGTTTAGAAAGTTTGTTTCAGACATGCAATACAAGAACAAAGAAGTGAAAAAAAAGCATAAATTTTAGCCCATATCAAAACCACAGTGTACTGTCAGTGCGAAAAGGAGTAGGAAGAAGTAAAACTTATTTAGGTCCTACCCCTTTACCATCACATCAGATTAATTATTCATCCTGAAGTGCAAATACCCACTTACATGTAACTACATATATACAGTGGTGTGAAAAAGTGTTTGCCCCATTCCTGATTTCTCTTTTTTTCTGTTTGTCACACTTAAATGTTTCACACAAATTTAAATATTAGACAAAGATAACACAAGTAAACACAAAATGTAGTTTTTAAATGAAGGTGTTTATTACTAAGGGAGAAAAAAATCCAAACCTACATGGCCCTGTGTGAAAAAAAGTGATTGCCCCCTAAACCTAATAACTGGTTGGGTCACCCTTAGCAGCAACAACTGCAATCAAGCATTTGTGATAACTGGCAATGAGTCTTTTACAGCGCTGTGGAGGAATTTTGGCCCACTCATCTTTGCAGAATTGTTGTCATTCAGCCACATTACAGGGTTTTTGAGCATGAACTGCCTTTTTAAGGTCATGCCACAGCATCTCAGTCGGATTTGGGTCAGGACTTTGACTAGGCCACTCTAACGTATTCATTTTGTTTTTCTTAAGCCATTCAGAGGTGGACTTGCTGGTGTGTTTTGAATCATTGTCCTGTTGCAGAACCCAAGTGTGCTTCAGCTTGAGGTCACGAACAGATGGCTGGACATTCTCCTTCAGGAATTTTTGGTAGACAGGAGAATTAATGGTTCCATTTACCACAGCAAGTCTTCCAGGTCCTGAAGCAGAAAAACAGCCCCAGACCATCACACTACCACCACCATATTTTACTGTTGGTATGATGTTCCTTTTCTGAAAAGCTGTGTTACTTTTACACCAGATGTAATGGGACACACACCTTCCAAAAAGTTCAACTTTTGTCTCATCAGTCCACAGAGTAGTTTTCCAAAAGTCTTGGGGAACATCAAGATGTTTTCTGGCAAAACTGAGACAAGCCTTTATGTTCTTTTTGCTCAGCAGTGGTTTTCATCTTGGAACTTTGCCAGTCTCTTTCTTACGGTGGAGTCATGAACACTGACCTTAACTAAGACAAGTGAGGCCTGAAGTTCATTGGATGTTGTTGTGGGGTCTTTTGTGACCTCTTGGATGAGTCGTCGCTGCGCTCTTGGGGTAATTGTGGTCAGCCAGCCACTCCTGGGAAGGTTCACCACTGTTCCATGTTTTCTCCATTTGTGGATAATGGCTCTCACTGTGGTTTGTTGGAGTCCCAAAGCTTTAGAAATGGCTTTATAACCTTTTCCAGACTGATAGATCTCAATTACTGTGTTTCTCATTTGTTCCTCAATTTCTTTGGATCGCAGCATGATGTCTAGCTTTTGAGGATCTTTTGGTCTACTTCACTTTGTCAGGCAGGTCTTATTAAAGTGATTTCTTGATTGAGAACAGATGTGGCCGTAGTCAGGCCTACGTGTGGCTAGAGAAAATGAACTCAGATTCCCAAAGATGTGATAAACCATAGTTAATTTATGTTTTAACAGGAGGGGCAATCACTTTTTCCACACAGGGCCATGTAGGTTTGAATTTTTTTTCCCTTAATAATAAACACCATTTAAAAACTGCATTTTGTGTTTACATGTGTTATCTCTGTCTAATATTTAAATGTGTTTGATGATCTGAAACATCAAACAAATTTGTTTGATGATCTGAAATATGGGCAGCACGGTGGCGGAGTGGTTAGCACTGCGGCAGCACAGCAACTCACCCTTGGCTGGGGGATCCTGGGTTCGATCCCAGCCCTCGACTAACAGTGATCTGTGTGGAGTTTGCATGTTCTCCCCGTGTCTGCGTGGGTTTACTCCGGGATTTCTCAAGTTTCCTCCCACATGTCAAAAACATGCAAGTTAGGTTAATTGGCATCAAAACTGGGGATTCTAAATTGTCCTTAGGTATGACTGTGAGAGTGAATGGTTGTCTGTCTCTCTGTGTTGGCCGTGCAATGGACTGGCGATCTGTCCGGGGTGCACTCTGCCTCTCGCCCAAAGAAGCTGGGATAGGCTCCAGCACCCCCCCCCCCCCCCGTGACCCAAAAAGGATTAAACGAAAGATGATGGATGGATTTGAAGCATTTAAGTGTGACAAACATACAAAAAAACTGAGAAATCAGGAAGGGGGCAAACACTTTTTCACACCACTGTACACACATACACAGATATTGACATACAAATCTGTCTACATTCAGCGGGGAAAATAAGTTTTGAATACATCAACATTTTTGTCATACATATTTCTGATGGAGCCATTGACCTGAGATTTTCACCAGATATCAATAACAACCCAAGTAATCAATACATACAAAGAAATCAAGGCAACTGTGTTCACAAAACAAGTTATATGTAATAAAGTGGAATGACACAGGGAATAAGTATTGAACACATGAAGAAAAAGAGGTGCAAAAAGGCATAGAAAGCCAAGAAACCAACTGAAATTCATCAGAATTTAGGAAGCCATCCCATCCCCCATCAGTGCAAATTAATTTCAGCTGGTTAAGTCCTGACTGATAGCCTTTAAAAAGGTCTGTGAATATCAGATTGTCACACCACAAAGAACTTATGATGGGTAGAAGCAAAGAGCTCTCTCTAGCCCTTTGCAACCTTATTGTTGCAAAACATAATGATGGCATTGGTTACAGGCGTATTTCTAAATTGCTGAATGTTTCAGTGAGCACTGTTGCAGCCATCATTCGGATATGGAAAGCACATCATTTTACCATAAACTGGCCATGACCAGGAGCTCCTGGATTTCTGACAGAAGAGTCAGAAGAATTATCAGAAGAGTTATCCAAGAGCCAAAAGCCACTTGTGGAGAGCTCCAGAAAGACCTGGAGTTAGCAGGTACTGCTGTTTCAAAGAAAACAATAAATAATGCACTCAACCTACATGGGCTCTATGCCTGCTCACTTTGTAAGACTCCATTGCTGAAGAAAAACATGTTGAAGCTCATTTAAAGTTTGCTGCACAACATTTGAGCAAGCCAGTAAAATACTGGGAGAATACAGCCTGAGCAGATGAGACCAAAATTGAACTTTTTGGATGCCACAACACACAGCATGTTTTTAGGAGAAATGGCACTGTACATTAGCCCCAAAACACCAAACCAACAGTGAAGTTTGGAGGTGGGAGCATCATGGTGTGGGGGGGTGTTTCAGCACATGATATAGGCAGATTTCATATAAATGACGGAAAAATGAATGGACAAATGTACAGAGACATCCTTGATAAGAACCTGTTGCCATCTGCCAAGATGCTGAAGATGAAACAAGGGTGGACATTTCAGCAAGACAATGATCCCAAACACACAGCCAAGGAAACTCTCAATTGGCTTCAGAGAAGGAAAATAAAGTTTCTAGAATGGCCCAGTCAGTCACCTGACCTGAATCCAATTAAAAATCTCTGGAACAAACTGAAGATCAGAGTTCATAAAAGACAACCATGGAACCTTCAAGATTTAAAGACGGTTTGTGTGGAAGAATGGGCTAAATTCAGTCCTGAGCAATGCCTGCATCTAGTTTCTCCACAGAGGAGGCATCTGGAAGCTGCTGTTATCAACAAAGGCTTTTCTACTAAATACTAAATGAATTTACCCAAGCGTGTTCAATACTTATTCCCTGTGTCATTCCACTTCATTAAATATAGCTTGTTTTGTGAACACAGTCGCCTTGATTTCTTTGTATGTATGGATTACTTAGGTTGTTACTGATATCTGGTGAAAATCTCAAGTCAATAGCTCCATCAGAAATATGTTTAATGAGAAAAATGTTGACATGTTCAATACTTATTTTCCCCGCTGTACATGCATTATATACACACATACAGTACACACCCTCTACAGACACTATATACATACACACAAAAACATAAAAAAATATACTTATACAAACATTTATACATATTTATACACATATATACGTACACCCTACACATATATGCATACCCACTTAAACAGAAATATACTGTATATACACACCACATATACACACCTATACATAGACCCTACATAAAAACTATTCTTCCCTATACACACACATGCAGTACATATACATTTTACACATCCACAACAATCTTCTCTGTGGTCTTCCTCTTTTCTTCCTGCCTGGCAGCTCCACCTTCAACATCTTTTGTCCAGTATAACCACTATCCCTCCTCTGCACATGTCTAAACCATCTCCACCTTGCCTCTCTTACTTTGTCTCCAAACCGCTCAACCTGAGCTGTCCCTCTGATATACTCATTTCTAATCCTTACCCTCCTAGTCACTCCCAATAACAACAGCACTCTGAGGTGGGGGCAATATATCCTCCGCCTCCATTTTCTTTGTAATCCCAATATGTCACGGAAGGACAGCAGTTTTCAACTTTTCCATATAATTATTGAGGCAGAACCATTTATGATCAGCCTATAATATCATACATGAATATACAACAAAAATAATTTTATACAACCTATAGTTGTAGGTCAGCATCCCAAGGTGGACCTGTGTAGCAATGTTATTGACTCTAAGGAGCTTTAGTCATTTTGTTGTACGAGGGCATGGGGAACACTAACCTTGACCTTTAACCTTCTGACCCCAAATCCATAGTCAAGGGCTCAAGACTGACAATGGTGAGAAGGCATACAGGGCAGAGGAAGAAAATCTGCTGCTGTGGTGCCAAGCAAACAACCTGAAACTGAATGTCCAGACAACCAATGAACTCATACTAAACTTCAGAAAGGACAGACAGGACCCCCACCACCACCACCACCATAAATGGCGACCGCATGGAAACCGTCCCCACCTTCAGGATCCTGAGCACCCACATCTCCTCTGACCTCTCCTGGTCTGTCAACACCAAGGCCCTGGTGAAGAAAGCTCAGCAGTGGATGAACTTCCTTTGTGTCCTGAGAAAGAACAACCTTGACCAGAAGCTGCTGCTGACCTTGTACCACTGCTCTGTGGAGAGTGTGCTCACCTACTGTCTGGGTGTGTGGTACGCCAGCTCAGGAACAGGAAGGCTGTGCAGAGAGCCATCAACTCCACCCAAAAAATTATCGGCAGCCCTCTGCCCTCTCTGGAGGACATCTCCAGAGCCTCATGTCTCAGAAGGATCAAGGCCCTCACAGGAGACCCCTCAAATCCAGGTCCCACACTTCCTTAAAGACCTTGGGGTGGTGGCAACATATTTTTCCCGGGGGGGGGGGGGCAGTAAACATACCGGAATACGTTAATTTTATACTATTTATTTCTTTTTAAAATTTTACACAGTAACGTTGCATATGGAACTTACCATCTGAAGTATTGTACAACCGTTGAATATTGGGCCAGTTGGGGCCCACCCAGACATCCTGTGTTTAGACTTTTTAGTGGTGTTATCCTTCTCTCCTTCCTCTGCCTGAACACTTCCCTCTCCTTGGTTCCTCTCTTCTGTCTCATCTTGCCCTCTTTGAGTCCTGTCTAATTCAGGTTCTCTCTCTGTCTATGGTGGTATACAAACAGGTTCGAAAATATCAAGTGTCATGTTTTGTCCTGCAGGATTTTTTTGTCATGGTTTACATAAATGACAAAAATATGTTTACTTTTTGTATTTTTATTCTAGTGTTTCTTTGTTTCCATTGTGAGAGTAGGGAAGGGAAAGAAACATTCATAATAGTAATGTACTCATGCATACTTAAATTATATGATCAGGTGGGTGTAGTAACCAGAAATTCTACTCATGTTAAAGCAGTGCTTTTAAATTAATGATTAAAAGTAGACAACCAAAAATTTCTACTTGAGTGAAGGGTACAAAGAGCACCCACTTAAAAACTTGAGTAATGACTTCAGTCTTGAAGGTTTGAGGTTTTTCTCAAAAATTTATAACAATTTTCTTATAGTTTTCTACTTTTCTCTGTAAATCTAAAGTTGAAACCAAGTTCCTCAAATTTTTAATTTCCTCTTGTAAAATTGACTTTTCTTGTACAATTAAACCTTTATTATAAATTTGTGGATTATTTTATGACTAATTTTTTGTCTGTTTTTTAAAATAAAATTACTTTTTTTATATACATTTGAAACTGACTGGTAATTTTTTTTTAACTTTTTCCTTATAACAATTTACATTTTTGACCATAATTTTGCAGTCAGAACAGAACAATAACTTAACTCTGATTACAAAGAAAAAATATTAATAAAATTGTATTTAATGAAATAAATTAATTTAAATGACCAAGGATGTTGTTAATTCTGTTATGATATTTCTTTATGTTTATAGTTTTGTTTTTTTTTCAGAAATCTCCTCACCACCCAGACAGCAGGAAAAACCTCCCTGATTTTGAAAACGAATGTTGGCACGTTTAGTTTGTCTGAAAGCTATTGACGGATTAAAGTCATTGACTTCGTGAATTTCGGTCATCTTAACCTGCCAGGTACATAACAGAGAACTGTAGCGGACTCTAAAGACATAATTCACTACAATATGTGTTCATGACAGAATGATCTGTTTAGGCAGTTATAGTTGTGCTCTCAGGCTTTCTCGTCAGGCACCTCTCTAGGCAGCTTTTAAAGATGCGCAAATGATATATAAAACCCAAATATCACAGCAACCAAACCTTGGATATATGTACAACAGTAACACTGTAAACTCACAGTGTAACTAAGGAGTTAATGCTTATTTTGCAATATTTAATATGTCCCATCAGCTGCAAGGGCTGCTGGGAAATAAGAAGCCATAATGGCCCTGTCTGGCACCCATTTACCATTTACAAGAAAAGTTTACACCTTATATGACGGTTGTTGTTTTTCTAAACCTTTAGGATAAATCATGTGCGATTTGCCGCAGATGAATCTAGAGGTGGGGTGTGTGCACTTGTGTGCAATTTTAATACAATCTGACCATTCATTCATTGATCTTCAACTGCTTAATTCTTTTTGGGTAATGGGGGGGATGATCTGACCATCTCTCTCCTTCCCTCCCTCCCTCCCGACAGGCAGGCAGGCGGGCAGACAGACAGCTGTACTTTATTGATCCCAAACTGGGAAATTAAAGTGCAACAGCAGCATGACACAAACCACCCAACCAACAGAAATACACACAGCATAACAGAAAAAGGAGTTACCTAGGAAAGTAAAGTAAAAGTTCTTAGATAACTTTATATACAACATAGGCCGCTACTAGGTTAAATAGATGATGACCCATATGAGTCTATGGATAGTACTGACTGTACAAAGAAGGATTATAAGGCACAGGGTGAAATACAAGGTACCAACTATACTGTAAGGTACAGTATGGTAGCACTGTTATGACCAAAATTCAACATCAGAGTGAGTTATTGTACAGTGCAATGGCATGTGGCAGAAAAGATTTTGTGTACCTGGCAGTTCAGCAGTGGAGCTGTAGCAGTCTGCTGGAGAAAGTACTCCATCGTCTGTCCAGTGTGTGGTGGTAATCAGGACTGTCTATGATAGATCACAGTTTGTTCAGTGTCCTCCTCTCCACCACAGATTCAAAGGTCTCCAGCCTGAGACCAATCACAGAGCCAGCCTTCTTGATAATCTTGTCAAGTCTGTTGGTGTCACTGGCTCTGATACTGCTACCCCAACAGACAGCAGCAAAGAAGATGGCGCCGGTAACAACAGCTTGGTAGAAAAGCTCCAGCATCCTGTTGCACACGTTGAAGAATCTCAACTTCCTCAGAAAGTAGAGTCTGCCCCTTCTTGCACACAGCATCAGTGTTAGATTTCCAGTCCAATCCGCTGCTGATCTCGACACCCAGGTATTTGTAGTCCTCCACTACCCCCACACCCTCCCTCCTAATCTATAATGGCTGTGAAAGCATCCTCTTCTTCCTGAAGTCAATCACCATCATTCTGGTCTTGCCAACGTTCAGCCTCAGGTGATTCTACTTGGTCCACTCCACAAATCTGTCTACCAGCGCCTTGTATGCCTGATCCTCTCCCCCTCTTGTACACCCAACAACAGCTGAGTCATCAGAGAATTTCTGCAGGTGGCATGACTCAGTGTTGTACTGAAAGTCAGTGGTGTATAGGGTGAAGAGAAAAGGAGAGAGCACAGTCCCCTGTGGAGCTCTTGTATCAATAACCACAACATCAGACAAGACACTGCCCAGCCGGACAAACTGTGGCCTGCCTGTCAGGCAGTCAGTAATCCAGGAGATCACAGAGCTGTCGACCCTCATCACCCGCAGCTTCTCACCCAGCAGCAGTGGCTGAATGGTGTTAAATGCACTGGAGAAATCAAACAACGTGATTCTCACAGTGTCTCCTCCTCCATCCAGGTGCAAATGGGCTCACTGCAGCAGGTAGATGACAGCGTCTTCAACTCCTAAATGGGGCTGACATGCAAACTGCAGAGGGTCCAGCCGCATCTTCATCTGCAGCCTCAGGTGGGCTAAAACAAGTCTCTCCATGACCTTCATCACATGTGAGGTCAGGGCAACTGGTCGATAGTCATTCAGGTCTCATTCACACAAAGCGCAATTCCACCTCCCTTCCTTTTAAATGAGTTAGTTAATTCCCTTCCACAGCATGTGGGACACCATGTGGTGTATAAGGGCAGCACCTGTCTCCGTTTCTCTGACCCTAGGCCACACAGCTACTGTAAGTAGTGAAAGCTGCAGTGGGGAGTCAGTCCTCTGATAACTCTGTGTGTAACTTTCCTTTCCCCATTCTATTATGCTGAGCACCAAGCTAGAAGCCAAAAAAGCACCATTTTTATATGGTCTTTGGTATGACCCGGTCGGGATTTGAACCCCAGCCTACCGGGTATGGGGTGAATGCTCTACCAACTAGGCCACCACTCCAGTTTACAGTACTTCCTTTTACTGCTCCCCTTAACGTCCCTGTCCACCCGGATAGTGTTGAAGCTGGATAATGACAGAACCACTTGCATCATATAAAAGAATATAGTTAAATAGATATACTCCACTGAAGACAGTGTTAGGGCAGATAGCAGCAGATGTGAGGAGCAACCACAGGCGATATATCATTGTTGTGCTGGGTGGGAGACATCTCTAACAAAATCAATTAAAAACATTATACTTTATGTGTACTTTCAGTACACAAATTGATAAGAATTGGTGAAATATTAACTATTGGTGTAACAAGCTGAGTTTTTTTTTAATTATTCAATAATTGCATGGTGCTTTCCGCATATTTTCACTGAAAGTACACAGTAAGTACCCTGTAACTTCGGTCTGGATTGTAAAGTGTTACACATTATCCCAACATGGAGAATTGCATCACTAGGAGCAATTCTTAGCACTAGGACACTGCAAGCACATGGGCTGAGACATAAACTTATCTACTTTCACTACCTGTATTCCTTGCATCTTTCCCATTACTCCTGCATCACTCTCATTCACACTTATGTATGGGGCTCATGTACAAAGGGTACTTACGCACAAAAACATGGCGTACGTCCTTTTCCACAGAAAATTTCAGATGTATCAAGAATGAAATGACCGTGGAAATATGCGCAGCCCCACGCCAACTTTATGGCTGGCATACGTACGTTTCTACTGTTATTGGTCCATTGGCGACACTCAGGTGATGTTGGGAGACTGATAATGACGTGAAAATGATTGTATACACCAGAGACACATGATGAACAAACATCCAAGTGTGCACAATTAGATGAGTGGATATAAAAGCAAGCGCAAAGAAGTGCAGAAAATGCCTCTATCAACAGAGGATTAGTGGATATTGCAAATTGCGCAATGAGAAGAGAATGGGTATTTTAGAGAGAAGATTTTCTGGCTCAGGATGATGACTGGCTTGTTAGCCGGTTTAGGTTTCCACAGGCAGTCCTTGTGCAACACGCTTGTGCGCCCCAAATATCACCCTGTCTTCAAGGCTTCATTACAACTCAGTGATTTGAGTATGTGACTTTCTTTTTTTGCTGATTAAACTACAGTTTCACAGCATTCTACCAAGCCCCCAATTGCCTCTGTGTATACAGTAGTTATGTCAATAAACACATGCGTAAAGTTTGAAATGCAACAGTCTCACGTGTTCCCCGGCGCACTTATTCATTTACAATAGTGTGTGTGTAATCCATGTAAGTTGTATATAATTATAAAGGATGAGATTTGCATTTTGGACATAAAATATGTACTTGCCGAGTCTAACATGATCTGCTTTCTACTGACAGGTGACCTTGCCTACCCACTAAATAGGTTTATATTGCCTTCTTTTCCGTGACCGTTTTCTTTTATTCAACCAGCTGATCCTCCCGGCTGGTCACAAATTGATTGATTCATTCATTCATCATTTAAAATAACATTGTATAAAAGATACAACATACATCTAAAAACAATGCAATGACACAAGACAGTGCACACACTTATTTCCATTGTGGTCCCTAAAACAGATTGCAGCTGGTCTCGTACCTGCAAGCTTTTGCTTTGAAATTTGGCACTATAACCACTGAGCTATATATGCTCCCAGTTACAGCGATCAGCTGACGCTTCTGAGGACGACTGCAGATGTCAGTCTAAATATGTCAAAGTTAAATAAACTGTTCCTTCTTACCCCTGTCTGAATAAATGAAACAATAAACTAATCTTATAAGGCTGTGAGCAGGCTATTGAATTACCTGTATCCGGCGCTAATGCCGGCGGACAGCGTGCTAAACAAAATGTTTTTATGTGCCTGTGCCTCCTTCAGCAGCACCTCCAACTCACATTCCGTGAAATTCCATTAAATCCATTATTTTTGATTGTGGATACAGGAGAATCAAATGTGCAGGACTTATATATATATATCTATTTGCATACCTATTTGTATCTAATTGCATATTCAAATGGAGGTGTGTCAAGAGAGGAGTCCGGTATTTCCTCACGTGCGTTCAATTTCAAGCAGATCAGAATGTACAAAGGAAATGTGCTTGGATTCCTGCATATGGACGGTTTCATGCATGTGGATTTTTTTTTTTTTTTGCTTACAGCGTTTTCTTGATTTAAATGTACGTCATCTTTCAGTAAGAAATCCACGCAAGTCTTTGTACATGAGGCCCCAGGTTCTCTTCCACCTGCTCCCTACTCTCACTACAGCTCACAATGTCGTCTGCAAACATCACGGTCCATGGAGACTCCTGTCTGACCTCGTCTGTCAGCCTGTCCATCACCATGGCAAACAGGAAAGGGCTCAGAGCCGATCCCTGATGAAATCCCACCGCCACCTTGAATCCATCTGTCACTCCTACAGCACAAGTCACCACCGTCTTGCTGTCCTCATACATATCCTGCTCCACCCTCACATTCTTCTCTGCCACTCCTGGCTTCCTCACACAGTATCACACTTCCTCTCTTGGCACCTTATCATATGTTTTCTCTAGATCCACAAAGACACAGTCCAACTCCTTCTGGCCCCCTCTATACTTCTCCATCAACACTCATCTGTAGTACTCTTTCTTGTCACGAAACCATACTGCTGCTTGCTGATTGTCACCTCTCTTCTTACTCTGACTTCAACAATTCGTTCCCATATCTTCATAGTGAGGCTGATCAACTTTATGCCTCTGGAGTTACTACAGCTCCGAGTATCAACCTTGTTCTTGAAAATCAGTACCACAACACTTCTTCTCCACTCCTCAGGCATCCTCTCACTCTCCAAGATTGTGTTAAACAATCTGGTTGAAATGTCCACAGCCATCTCTCCTAAACATCTCTATACCTCCACAGGTATGTCATCTGGACCAACCCTCAAATATACAATGGGGGAAATAAATATTGAATGAGTCAGCATTTTTTCCAGTACATATAATTCCAATGACGCTACTCCTGTGAAACTTTTCCCAGATTTCTGTATTAACTCAAAAAATTCACATCAAGAAATACAAACATTTAAGTCCATAAATAGACTTAAGTATAAAATAGTGGAATCAAACAGGAAAAAAGTATTGAACATAAAAACACAATTTATTTAATACTTGTACACGATCAATGCCTGAACCAAGAGAAGATTCAGAGTGCAACACACTGTACTTTTTAAAAAAAACTTACACAGTATAGGAGGAGGTTTTCCCCTTATTCTAAAAATGCTGAATAAAATTTTGCTTTGTCATTAAAATTTAGTTTTGTAGAGTAAACAAAACATTTCATCGCATAAACAGTTCTTTACTTGCCAGCCAATGCTTCCTACTGTGTTTTAAGCTGAAATGGGAGCCCATGTGTGACAGTAGGGGATATAGGACTGCATATATTCATCACTGTCAGAAATATATAAAAACCACATCAAAGCAATAAGGGGACACATTAAAATGGTAAACAAACATCTGCACCACCGTGGGATAAAAATGCTTATTCACTACACCCTTCTGAATTGTTTTCTGCAAACTCTGCAGGTGTATTTTTTATTATTATTATTTTTTTTTTTTTTTTGCCTGGGCTATTTAAATGAATCAGTGTCATGCATGGCCAGCAGCATCAAGACTCGATGAATACTTTTGCACATGAAAAGCGAAGGTGGGGAAGAGGTGGCGGGGAATCCATTAGCCCTGCTATGTCTCACTGACTCCATTGTTTTACTCTGTTTCCTGGCAGCAGAGGATTCACCTCTGCGACGCTGCGGCACAGAGAGGAGGCGATGAAAAGCATGAGCCTGGACCACACAAAGATTTGAATGTGAGAACAGGCAACAAAGCAAGGAAATGGGTTCTTGTTGTGCTTCTGTAGACGGATGTGTATGTGTGTTTGCAGAGTTTGGGCTGGTACGTACCCTACATGTAATTTGACACAGGACAGAGGTCCCAACTACAAGAGCGTAACTCAGACTGGAGAAGAAAAAAAATCCTTGATTTGATTGGAAAACACTCGGGGCCTGTGCACACAGAAATGTTTTTACCCCAAACTGACACACTGCTTTTGCATTTCAGCTGTCCATGCATATGACTCTAGGATTTTGGAGGTATGAAGGTGTAAAGATTTGAAACCAGTCTCCAGAGTGGTTTTGCTGGCACCATTTTTCCTCCGCCATGTGCATGGGAGAAAACAGGAGAAACAGCCAGCAGCACACGCATATGTGACTCGTGCTGGCAAAATGGGTCACTTTGAGGAAAATATCAAAACTGAGGTAACATTTTTTCCATATTCTGTATTGAAAGACCATCAAAATGATATTTAATTTGTAGGAAGTGTGCAAAATGGAAAAAGCTCATTTGTTTATATTTAGGCTAGGTTTAAAACTTGTGCTCAATCGGTTGGGAGTCACATCTTCCACCAAAACATATTTATTTTTAGAAAGTACGATTTCTAAGCTTTACAATGATACCAGGCATTCACGGGAGTTTTCCTGGGACTTGCCGCTAGCAAAGAAAGAAAGAGTCATGATTTATGACTTCTGCCTGTAGCTCGTAATGACACGGTGCACATTCTGACTCATTTTGCCAGCACAGGTCACATGTGTCGATCATTTGTTGTGGTGCCGGTGGTCACGACCCATTCACATGCCTGTGATGCTGACGTCACCGTTACAAAAACCTCATTGCTCGACGTATCCCCAAAAGATGTTCAGGTCTGCTCATCTCCATCCAAGATGGTGCCGGGACGTTAAACTCTCTCATATCTTCAAAACTAAACAACAAAAAGTTTCTGAAAACAATCGAGGTGAAAAATAAATGGTGTAGTTGCTGAATATGAGTCTATTTTTCAATAACAACCGCTATTTTAAAAGCTCAGCACGAACTCCCTGACGCTATCGACAGCTGACAGGAAGTCATATCACACTGCCACCTACTGGCCCAGCATAGTTAAAACAGCAGTTTTTCACACCTTGGGCGTAGCACCATTGTCCCCTGTGAAAGAGACAAAGTTTGTGTGACGTTAACATGTGCACACGGATTTTTTTTCCAGTTTAAATAAAAACAATTTCATGTGTACAACCCCTCAGTTTAGTAGGCCAGCTTTGAGCCCTGATTTTGGCAATTTATTTAGTGAATGCAAATAAATAAAAAAGGGCTCAAAGCTGGCCTACTAAACTGAGGGGTTGTACACATGAAATTGTTTTTATTTAAACTGGAAAAAATAGACTAAATAGACTTGACATTATCAGATGTGTACCAATGGCTCGGATCTGATGGTATAAATAGTGAACCGGTTATTAAATAACGTCTAGACTAGAATTTACAGTCTACAATTATTTAACCCAACAAGTGTGTCTTTAGACTGTGGGAGGAAGACCGTGCTTGCAGACACACAGAGAACACTCAAAGTTCTCATGGAAAGGCCTCTGATGACCACGGGATCTGAAGCGGGATCCTTCAGCCATGAGAAGATAGTGCTAACCCATCTCCAGAATGTTGCCAGTAAATGCAAAGTATGTGTTAAAAAAACTATTTCATTTTAGAAAACTGCCCACTCACAGGTGTGAACAGGTGGGAATCCACAGCATAACAGGATCTCAGTGTGCTTTAGCACCTACCACACATTTATATCCTGCCCTCCGACGGTGATTATGATCATTAAGACAAAATTGCGAAGAAAACTTCAGATTTGTATAGTGGGATATCTTTGTTCTAGCACCAACTGAGGTGGATTTTAAAGGGTTCTCTTGCCATTTATGCTCAGCCAAAGCTCTGATTACAAATAATGACATTCATGCCACATGCAGATGAACGATGGACAAAGTTAATGATGGCAATGCGGGCTGGATTATGTCAGGGAAAATGTTCAGCACTTGAAAATGTCAGGGTTATCAGAGAACAAAGAGGGTGGCTGATAAATGCCTGTTATAAGTTCAGATACATTATGAAATATACAAATTAACAGAATTCACAAAAAGTACTACTTGTAAAAAGAGTTTAATTCAATTATGGAGTTGGTGACAGACAAAAAAAAGAAAGAAAATTAATGATTTGTTCCCAGGCTGTGTAAGAAGCGGCAGATTTATATAGTACTTAATTCCAGGGATGTTGTCTGCTCACTAATCTGTTCAGCCATTTGCTGTTGACTGATGTAACAAAATGAAGGCGTAATAGGAATGAACAGCTGAGGAGTGTGACTTGTGAAGGAAGGGAAAGGTCAGCCGAAGTGATGAACTCTTCAGGTTCAGTCTCATCACACTGAGCATTGATCACCTGCTTGTATGGATCTGTCTGATCACGCTGGTGTCTTTGCTTTAAACACCAATTTGTCTAAACAACACCAGTTTCTATAAAAAACGACAGGGAGACCAGCTCACAAAGTAATAAGATGTTGTTTAATGCGGGCACAAAAATACATGTTAGCCATTGTCCAACCTTAAATGGGGCCTGCAATCTGACACACTAGGTTTTCCTGCTAAAGACCGCAGCTACACGATGGGTGTCGCAGTCCTAAATGAGTCCAAGTGCCCAAATGGGAAAACTGTGGTTTCTAAATGAGGCATTACTAAAAGAATTTGGATTCCTCTCACTGCACACAGAGAGGCTAGAAAATAATATTTTATTTAGAGTTTAATTGCAGCTTCAGGCTCTGAGTGCTCCATCAGACAAACTATAATGGAATCTAATGTGATTGAAATGGTGACCGTCTTCACTCCACTTCTCTGCATGATCCTGCAGCACATGTTACCACAAGGAATGGTCCTTTTCTTTGAGTAAAGGACACATGGCAGTGTGAGTTGCTCTAATTAGACTGACATATTGTGAAGTCTGTTGTATTAACACAGACTCTCACTCAAACCAACAGTAAAACACCAATTAATACACTGAGCGCCCTAAAACAAGTGCCCAGTCAAAAGTGCAATGTGAAAAGTGCAAACCTCCTTTATGGGCATGACCAAATTCAGTTTGTTATTATGATGGTGGCAAAATAGTTTTTGCACAGACAAAAAGTGCAAAAACATTGTCCTAACTCTTAATTA
This sequence comes from Pholidichthys leucotaenia, assembly GCA_020510985.1. NCBI lineage: Eukaryota > Metazoa > Chordata > Actinopteri > Cichliformes > Pholidichthyidae > Pholidichthys > Pholidichthys leucotaenia. The sequence continues at coordinate 249,484,069 of CM035845.1, read as the reverse complement.
TTCAGAGGTGTGTTTTGGGTATATAAGCCAATCAGACAGCCTTGTCATGCCCCCTTTCAAAGGTAGGCGTGCATAACCCAAGACAGACTGCTATCATAATAGTGTGTTAATCTGAGAAGAGATAATATTTTTCAACCAGGGAAACGGACATGTTCACACGCAAAGGGAGAATACGCACACCATAATTTATGGGAGCACCACTGTTCCACTTAAGCTTTTCAAGGTGAAGCAGGCATTGGATGAAGTAGCAGGGAGTGTATTCTCATTTTCTAGTGCCCATGCATTTTTAAAATGCACCACTTAAATAGCTACCCAAATAGCTACTAAGATGCAAGGAATCTAACATGTGACAGCTGTAGACAATGACTGCATGCTATAGCCAGACTTCGCCTCATTCAAGACCATGAACTAGACATTTGCCCTAAGTTAAAAAGCAACCATTTATAGCCCTTTACACAGGGATGGAGATCACTGAGAGATTGTTGAGAAACCTGACCAATTTCTGATCTATCAATGATCTTCAATGATCTCCACAGTCGCCACGGTCTCCACAAAGTTTTGACTCAGTCCAAAACACACAAAGATCTGCCAAACAATCCCAAAGATCAAAAATTGGCCCAATCTGTCAATGGTCTCCATGATGTTTAAAGGGACCGTTACCATACATCAGGGATGGGTTAATTTTGGTGGTAACGAAAATTTGTTACAGTGGATGGCAGGGGATTTGGTGGTGGTGGTGGGGGGGTCGCAAATGAAAACTCAGTGTTTTATCATATTTTGAAATTAAAATTATTGATTAAAATTAAAATTACTGATAAAATTATATTGAACTTTTTTTTTTAAAATTCCTGATGATAAAGCCAAGAAGAAAAGGAAATACGATGAGGCCTTGCTTGCTCTTGGTTTCACTGTGGGTGTGACAGATCAGAGAAAGACCCGTGTGTGTGTGTAGGTAGCTTGGTAATAATCTGCCTCCCCACACTTCATGTCAGGTCAGGCATTGGTTTGCTTGCTACCGGATAACCATGAAAACCAGTACTACCTGTCTCATGGGTCGGGCCGTCGGCGACTCAACCGGCAACCCCACCCTTCCGAGGGTGTGGATGGTGAAACTGGGCATCCTGTTACGACCTGAGCGCTGGGTTCTGTTCGCGCTCGGGCTAAGTTCAACTCGCTGCCGGCCTTGACAGCTGTGGGCTGTATTCTGGCCTCACCGGGCTCTTATTGTGAAGGTGCTCGGTGGGGCTTCCGCCTGTCAAGGCTGGTCAGCTGTGTGTCATTACTGCTCGTTAGTGCTCGCCTTTATTTAGCGGGCACTGGCGACGGTAATGTGGCAGGAGTATTGTCAACATCTTGTCAGATTGTCAGACTTTGTCTAAACCTCGTTAAGTATTGTCAACGTTCCTTGTCAGTGCGTCGTTTGACCTTCATGTCAGGTTCGTTATCCCTTGTCATGTCACAGTTTAGCTTGTAGTGGCTGGGGGCAGCCCTGTGAGCCCAAGTATTGATTTATGTGTGTTTGTGCCAAGAACGGCTCACAGTCTTGTCCTGTCTTGTGTGTTAATAAATCACCATCTTCGCAAAACTCACTGGTGGACTCTTGGCGTCTTATGGTGATCCACGAGGATCACCGCATGACACATCCTGGCAGAATTAAAAACAATATCTGTCACAGGTCTGTGATGGACCACTCCCAGTTACTCGGGGTGAGACTGGACATCCTGGCAGATAAGCACATCTGTCACAAGGTCTGTGGTGGACTTTTGCCAGCTGGTGCATCGTGACATGCACGACACAAAGAGCAGAGATAAACAAACCTATCATCTGGTCAGTCACTGCAACAGATACTGGAGTCAGTTTGTCTTGGCCTGTCCTTGCCACTGATAATACCGCTATCTGCCAAGAATGTGCTGCTAGTTCAGCAAAAGCTAGCGGTACTCAAATACTTTGCAAGCAGTTTCATGAAATGGTCAGTCAGAAAGCAACTCATACCAGCTCAGACGTCGCCTGGATTAACAAGGTCAGGAGTTCCTGACAGCGGAGGGCGAAAGACAGAGCTGCGTGGAGGAATCTGATCAGACCTAAATGGAACAGTCATTGTCACCCCCGACAGACTGCTATGATGACCTTGTACACTGGGGGCGGCTGTGGCACAGGTGTAATGTGGCCGACTACTGACTGGAGAGTCAGGGGTTCGATTCCCGCTCTGTCTGCAGTCTGCATGTCGAAGTATCCTTGAGCAAGACACTGAACCCCCAGTTGCTCCTGGTGGGTCAGGCTAATGCCTGTGTATAGCAGCTCTACCGCCATCAGTGTGTGAACGGGTGGATAGCAGGCTCTGTAAAGTGCTTTGGTCTTCTAGAGATGAGAAAAATTGCTAAATAAGGCTACGGTCACACTGCAGGTCTTAATGCTCAATTCCGATTTTTTGCTGAGATCCAATTTTTTGTGTAGATGTTCACAATACAATTTAAACGCGACCCCCCTCAGACTCCAGTATGAACGGTCTACAGCTATGAAGTGACCGGCATGTGCAGAAGAAAACGTAACGTCAGACACAGCGTTGTGTTTATGGAAGTAAATATGAGCCCTGAACGATTGAGAGGGACAGAACTTCTTCACCTTGATGCAGCGCAGCAAAATAAATGTTAAAATCATTCAGAAATGATTATGCACAAAATACAGTGGGGTAAAAATGTATTTAGTCAGCCACCAATTGTGCAAGTTCTCCCACTTAAAAGATGAGAAAGGTCTCCAATTTTCATCATAGGTATACCTCAACTATGAGAGACAAAATAAAAAAAAAAAAAATCCAGAAAATCACATTGAAGGATTTTTAATGAATTAATTGGTAAATTCCTCGGTAAAATAAGTATTTGGTCAATAACATAAGTTCATCTCAATACTTTGTTATATACCCTTTGTTGGCAATGACAGAGGTCAAACGTTTTCTGTAAGTTTTCACAAGGTTTTCACACACTGTTGCTGGTATTTTGGCCCATTCCTTCATGCAGATCTCCTCTAGAGCAGTGATGTTTTGGGGCTGTCGCTGGGCAACACAGACTTTCAACTCCTTCCAAAGATTTTCTATGGGATTGAGATCTGGAGACTGGCTAGGCCACTCCAGGACCTTGAAATGCTTCTTACGAAGCCACTCCTTCGTTGCCCGGGCGGTGTGTTTGGGATCATTGTCATGCTGAAAGACCCAGCCACGTTTCATCTTCAATGCCCTTGCTGGTGGAAGGAGGTTTTCACTCAAAATCTTACGATACATGGCCCCATTCATTCTTTCCTTTACACGGATCAGTCGTCCTGGTCCCTTTGCAGAAAAACAGTCCCAAAGTATGATGTTTCCACTCCCATGCTTCACAGTAGGTATGGTGTTCTTTCTCCTCCAAACACGACAAGTTGAGTTTTTACCAGAAAGTTCTATTTTGGTTTCATCTGACCATATGACATTCTCCCAATCCTCTTCTGGATCATCCAAATGCTCTCTAGCAAACTTCAGATGGGCCTGGACATGTACTGGCTCAAGCAGGGGGACACGTCTGGCACTGCAGGTTTTGAGTCCCTTATGGCGTAGTGTGTTTCTGATGTAGCCTTTGTTACTTTGGTCCCAGCTCTCTGCAGGTCATTCACTAGGTCCCCCCGTGTAGTTCTGGGATTTTTGCTCAGCGTTCTCATGATCATTTTGACCCTACAGGGTGAGATCTTGCGTGGAGCCCCAGATTGAGGGAGATTATCAGTGGTCTTGTATGTCTTCCATTTTCTAATAATTGCTCCCGCAGTTGATTTCTTCACACCAAGCTGCTTACCTATTGCAGATTCAGTCTTCCCAGCCTGGTGCAGGTCTACAATTTTGTTTCTGGTGTCCTTTGACAGCTCTTTAGTCTTGGCCATAGTGGAGTTTGGAGTCTGACTGTTTGAGGTTGTGGACAGGTGTCTTTTATACTGATAACGAGTTCAAACAGGTGCCATTAATACAGGTAATGAGTGGAGGACAGAGGAGCCTCTTAAAGAAGAAGTTACAGGTCTGTGAGAGCCAGAAATCTTGCTTGTTTGTAGGTGACCAAATACTTATTTTACTGGGGAATTTACCAATTAATTCATTAAAAATCCTTCAATGTGATTTTCTGGATTTTTTTTTCTCATTTTGTCTCTCATAGTTGAGGTATACCTATGATGAAAATTGGAGACCTCTCTCATCTTTTAAGTGGGAGAACTTGCACACTTGGTGGCTGACTAAATACTTTTTTGCCCCACTGTAAATATGAGACCAGCTTCATTCCTCTACAGGCCAGATGACCGTTGTAATCAGCACTGCTTTAACAGCTCGCTTGGAAATGAGACCCCGTGTCTCAATGGGATTACCTGTATAACCCTTTAGCATTCCAGCCAAAGTAAAACATTCCATGGGTGGAACACTGGAATTTTAAGAGGACAAATAAGTTTAATAACAAATAATCCTAGCAATTACAATAGGGCTCTCACCCACGGACGCTGTCAGCAGCTCGTACCAGCAGTCCCGCACAGGAAGGAGAAGCCGCAACAGACTCCCCTCTCCCGTGTCCCTCTATCTGGCCATTCCGCTCCACAGTTAACTTTACATTTTAGATATTACAGCAGCCGGGCATCATGGTGTGCTGTTTACAGGGAAAAAGAAATTTGCAGCGTCCAGTAAATGTGCCGTTACTTTTTTTTAAATGTGCTGCTACTGTGAGCCTGCTTGTCTGATGGTTTCAGCCTTGAACTCCTTCCCCCCTGAAATGTCGGTTATTGTGCAGTCAGAGCCGACAAAATTACAATCCAGCGACAAAGGGAAGAAGATTGATTAAAAAGAGAGCACACATTAGCTGTGTCTGCCATGCTTGCTGCATCCTCCACCGCAGAATTGTAGTGTCTGTCTCACTTCAATGAGGAAAAAGTTGGATGACATGCGACATGACCGTTCAGACTGAGGTCGCTTTGGAAAATATCAGATACGTATCCAAATTAGGACCACACATGAAAGTGGCCTGGGTCTGGTGTGAAAAAACTGGATATGTGCTGTTCAGACTGTCATTAAAAAAAAATCAGATATGGGTCACATTTGTGCAAAAAAATCGGAATTGAGCATTAAAACCTGCAGTGTGACCATAGCCTAAGTGAACGCCATTTACCATTTACTACCGTTTACAGCCTGTTAATGCTAACTTTACTCCTGCTCTAATCGTCAGCTCAGCATGCATCACCTACCTTACAACACGGACTCAGTGCACACTGTTCCCTCCCCCTCGCTCTCTTGCTTGACCACTCTCATAGAGCGGCACCGAGGTTTCAATTAGAGCTCCTTCTGCTGGAGTACACTACAACTGCATTTACGAATGCAGCTCTAAATATGATCAAACATGATATAAATAATTTATTTTTGGGAATGGATTGGCAGGCTGCAGTGATTGAGGGTGCAGGCCGCCAGTTGCCCATCCCTACAATACATCAAAGGTAAGCTGCGTTGCTTGCCCACAGCGACATCTCTTTGATTAAATGTCACAGATTGGTATACTTTTCCACCCATAGCGATATCCACGAAGACCACTGGCTCAGAGGGAACTTCACAATACAGCTTCTAGTATGTGTGTTTTGGGTGAGATAACACTCGAGGCTACAGAGATGATGTTGCCCAAGTTAGTAACTCTTTCATAACTGCTGTTTGTGTCTTTGTTTAAGCAGAAAAGAAGATAAAAAACAAACGTTATATTTTTTTATCAATATCCAACAAACCATTGCATTTTTTTTCAAATTCCACTTTAACAGTTTTATCTCAAGCATCATAAGGACTACATAGTAAAAAAAATGGCACAAAACCAAAAGAAATGATTTAAATTTGTTGCTAATGCATAACCAAAGCAACTGCAAATGAGCTCTGTGGTCTCTAAAATTAAAAAAAAACAACAACATATCAGTAAATAAATATCACAGGCTGAAAAACAGCACAACTGAATGTTAATTTTTCTTTTTCCAAGTGTAGCAAAATGAAAACATTTAAACTGTGAAACATCCTATTTTTCCCACAATTTAATATATGAAAAAAGATTATTTCCATTTCATTAAAATTCCAAAATCCAATAAAATATCATTTTTACCTACATCTGCATCCCTTGCTAATTGCTAAAACTCACTCTCTGTTTGAAATATATGATTTCACTCTTTAATATAGCATGTCTGGCTGTGATGCCTTCAAGTTTTACTCTTGGCCAGTATTTGTCAAGGAGGGCTGGGGTTCACTTGTAGCTATATCTGAGAGGAATTAGTCATAACAGCAGCCTTTGACCTCATCACTTAGTTTGGAAAAAGTCTGGTTAAGAGGGCATGCATACCCCAAAAGGTGGAAGCCTGGCAAGGATCTCAACAAAAGCACCCCGAACTCATCAAAAAGGTCAAGCCTACAAAGTAGCATGAAAGCGGAGTTGTTCTGACATCACTCTTTTTAAGCCCAGTCTCAACCATTTTATTCATAAAGGAGATGATAACAATAGAGGAGACGAGACCGCCTGAGAAGTGATTGTCAGGAGGAGGGAGGCATGCGGCAAATGACATGACACACTTCCAAAGGCATGCCGGCGGAGACAACAAATCCTCCCACATCTTTATCTGTGATCAAAGGAGAGATTTTTGATTGTCTGCATTTGTAGTCAACTCTCCTTCCCACTATCTGCCTGCCTCCTCGCACATTATCTTTCCGAGTTCAGGCTATCAGAATGAATTTGCCAGCCGACATTTTTGATGCCCAAGCAGCGTGTCATAAAAATTTCCACAGAGTGACACTTTCATCAGGCCATTTACTGTCTTGACCTTCTGCAACTTGTGTCCTTTGAGTGGCATAAATGCAGCTAATGTTAGCAGGTCTCAGTCTTCAGGCTAGCTCACCGATGTCCTTAAACTGACACACAGCAGGCTGGATAGGTGATGATGATAATAGCTTTAAACTTAGTACATGACTTGCACTCAGCAGCCACTTGAATTGCCACATCTTGCTCTTTCTGGCCTGGATCTCTACTGCCTTCAGAACTGAATTAATTTTTCATGGCGTACACTGAACAAGGCGTTGGAAACATTCCTCATAGATACTGGCCCATATTGAAATGCTAGAAAGACACAAATGCTGCAGAGTTGTTGGCTGGACATCAGTGATGCTCCACGCATGCATCCATTCTTTCATGTTATTTTCATGATACTAACAAGCCACACTAGGATCCCTGGGTCTGAATGGAAGTTCTCCGGCCACAGTAGCTAGCTCCTACTGAGAGACAGGGGGTGCTCATGTAACAGCCATGGCGGTGGAATGGGAGCCTAAAACTAACTCATACCCTACCAGTCTCAGTCCGCTGTGTTTATCGATAAAGTTGGCTTAATCATTTTGTACCCAATAAAACATGCTAAGTTTTTCTAGTCCAATTTGCATTGTTATTGTTGGTTCAGAAGCTAATGGGGCCTTGGAGTAGCATAATCAGCCAGTTTGGAACTGAATTTTCTTCTTTCTCCTGACAAAAAATTCCTTAGCCTCAAACTTCAGCCACAGATAACTTTCCCAAGACCCAGGCTGACTTTATGCCAATGAATCCCATTTGAAAACATCTCAGTGGACATTTACAGTTTTGTTTTTCCCCAAATATAGATGCTGACAATTCACAGATATAGATTCCAAGGGGCAATAAAGCCTCTCGCCCATCTTTACAACGTTAACTCCCCCTCTCTAAAGAGTCAGAGAACGCCCTTGAAAAACTCACAATTGAGACCAATTTATCCATGGTATTGATATTAAAATATTAATAAAATTGAACATCATAGATAGTTCAATTTTTATATGGGGCTTAATTCTAGTATGCACTGGTAATAAGCCAATGACACAATGATGGGATGTACAGGTAAATGAAGGTCAGATTATGTGTAAGTGATGTAGGAAAATGTATTCTGGAGGCGCTACATATAATCTCCTGTCCATTCTGCAAAAGTGTAAAAATATAAATATTTCTAGAAGAAGAAAGATTTTAATAGTTTTACTGCAATCATATGACTCAGCAAAGTATTTTCAAAGGGTAAAACCCACAAACACACCATGATTTGGAGAATATGACCTTTAAAATGAGAAAAGTTAACTATTATAATAGAAATAGTTGTTGTGAAATAGTTGGACAGAAAAGTTATATTTAATTCTCATTTTTCCCTCAAATCTAAGCAATCAAAGTTTTGTAAGCAAAGTGGTCCTGGGGCGTTGCCCTTTCAATAAAAGGTGATTGCAATCACATAATACTGCCTTTCAGTCCAGCTGATAAATCTGCCACCTCCCCCACTGCTACGATGATCTTTTGGAGTTGTGAACATAACAGGGTCCATCTTTAATGTGTAGCTATTCTACCACTCCACCTTTGCGACTGTGGAGGATAGTGTCTTCTGTTACCTCCAAGGGTCCAGTTTGAGGGTGATCCTTACCGAGAGATAACATTTGTCTACCTACAGGAATTGTCTATCAAATTCAAACTCAAACCTTTACAGCCACTTTCGTACACACCTCTGATATGTAGGTTTCATATTACACTTGTAGCAGAATTGGTACCAAATGGAATGATAGACTTTAAACTGGATTCATGTTGCACCTCCGCTGTCCATGTGCGTGCAACCGGAAACCTCGTGTGATGAAATTTACATCATTGTCTCCAGTCCACTAGTATCCGCAAAGCTCTTCTGCGGACAACTGCGTGAAGCCAAAATTTTATGACCGCACGGCCTGCCCACGACCTGAATGCATTGACTGCACATGCGCAAGACTGAACGACCCATTCACAAGGTGGCGCTACCAACACAGCATACAAAGACAAAGTAGACAAGGAAGACAATGAGGACGCAGAAGATGAGAATAAACATACATGAATCCTTTTGCAACAGCAGCAGTTTGAGCGGAGAAGAGCACTGGAAAACAATAATTCCTCCTTTCCCTTGAAATGATGCCATAGCCGGTGAGCAAACTGGCGTGTTAGCACATTTGTGCTACCCATAGGGCTGGAGCGAAACTACAAATAACAGTTGTGCACATGCATCAACCGCTTGGCCTGGTAGACGAAAAAAGTGAGCAGGTACAATGCCGTGTGTGAGCCGGGCTCGTCCAAAGTGCACGTAGACCAAAGCGGACCAAAGGGGAAATGCAGCATGAATAAGGCTTCATGGACATTCAAGGAAGGCCATGAGGAAAAGTTGCCTGCACCCATTTCCCCCAACACCTGACTCTTTCTCCACTGAATAGACAGAACTTTCTTTTGAACTGTGAAGACTGTGATCGATACCAAGGTGAGAAAGGACTGTTCTCGGCTCCCTGCCGGGAAGCAGCAACACCCCAGCTGTCTTTAATCCACAGTGCTACCTTAGGGATGAGTAGTGATGCTTCACTCAGATAAAACAATATAGACTTTATTAGGGGTGGGTTCAAAAGATCAATTCTCCGATTCGAATTGTTTCACGTTTGACTGAGCTGATATCAAATCACAAAATATAATGCTTTTATGTCTGTGAAACACAAAACGCAAGTGGTCCTTGGGCCGGCTGAACAATGGCTTGAAAGTTCCCTGCGCCGCATGCTCACGTCTTTACTTCTGTGTTTACATGACCGGAGATGCCGACGTGTGTCAAAACGTCTAATTTATCAACAAAAGTTGATAGCTAAAGACTGCTCAACAGTTTACAAATATTTTTCATAAAGCAGGGATAAACTGGTTTGTACTATGTGCAGTGTTGTGTTGGAACATAAACAAAAAATGACGATTGATAAACACTTTTCAAACAGAAAACACACGAAGAATGGACAGCAGACCAGACAGAGAGGGAGACTGTTGCAGCTGCTGAGAGAGTCCAAGCAAGTAAACTATCGTTTTTTAAAACATTTGTGTCATAAGTTAATAATTCAACCAGCATGATGGTGTTTTCTTTTACAAACTATGGATACAGTAGTTAACTGTTGGTTAAGAGCTGTAAATAAATGCAGAATAAAGGTATATTTTATGAGATTAGAATATAATGACATAATCCAATTTACCTTAAAGCAGACTTAGAATCTAGTCAGAGCCACAAAGAACCACAACACTGTGCTTGGGTATTAGTTTTAATGTCAGGGGAACGCTGAAGGCTCATGTTATTGCCATGTCATGAATGCTTTTTATTTAACTTCCCACCTTCAGACTTTCTCTGATAATTGTTCAAAGTCTTATTAATCTATATTTTGTGACAATTTAAAATTTAATTATAGCATGCTGAAGCAGCCAACATCAAGTCCACATCCTTGGCGCTGGCCGGAAACGAAGGCGGCGTGGTAAACGTGCCGGTGCGTTAGTCAGGCTGAAGAAACGAGGATTTCGCACGCCGCTCCCATCGATCCATCTGGCAAATATCCGCAGTTTGGCGAACAAAATGGATGAACTGCTGCTCCTGACTCACAAAAACCGGGATTTTAGCAGATCTGGCGCCCTTTGTTTCACAGAGTCCTGGCTGAGTGAACACATCCCGGACAGCGCGGTCCGCCTGGAAAGATTTCAACTGTTTCGCGCTGATCGCAGCCGAGAATTTTCTGGAAAGACTAAGGGTGGTGGAATCTGCTTCTACATAAACGAAGGTTGGTGTACTGATGTCACAGTGTTGAAGAAGTTTTGTAGCCCTAACCTAGAGTCACTGTTCATAAACTGTAAACCCTTTTATTCACCGCGAGAGTTCTCCTCATTTATTCTGGTCGGAATTTATATCTCGCCTGCTGCTTGTACAACGGAGGCACTGCAGCACCTCGCTGACCAGATAGCAGAGGTGGAGGAAAAACATCCAGACTCTCTGCTTATCATTCTGGGTGATTTCAATAGAGCTAATCTCACAAATGAGCTTCCTAAATACAGACAGCATATTAAATGTCCCACCAGGGACACAAATACACTTGACCACTGTTACACAGTTTTAAGAAATGCCTATCATGCCGTCCCCCGTGCAGCTCTGGGTTTTTCTGACCACTGTCTGCTCCATCTTATTCCAACATACAGACAGAAACTAAAAACTTTCAAGCCTGTTGTAAGGACTGTGAAGAAATGGACTGAGGAATCAAAGCTGAAGTTACAAGCCTGCTTTGACTGCACAGATTGGAGTGTTTTTGAAGCTGCAGCCATTAACCTAAATGAACTCACTGACACTGTGACATCATACACCTGTTTCTGCGAGGACATGTGTGTGCAGACCAAGACCTTCTGCATATACAACAACAATAAACCCTGGTTCATTCCTAAACTGAAGCAGCTACGTCAGACCAAGGAGGAGGCCTACAGGACTGGTGACTGGACTCTGTACAAGCGGGCCAGAAACATGCTGACGAAGGAGACCAGGCTTGCTAAGAGGAGCTACAGTGTGAAGTTACAAAAAAACTTCTCAGCTAACAACTCTGCTTCTGTCTGGAGAGGCCTACGGAATATCACCAACTACAGGAGACCATCCCCCCACCCTGCGGAAAGCCTCCAGCTGGCTAATGACCTAAACAGCTTTTACTGCAGGTTTGAAAAGAACCTACAGTTCTCACCTCCCACCCACACAAAAGGATTATCTGCAGCCCCAGGAACTCCATCCCTCCTCCACTCTGGTCTCCCACCAGCACTAATGATCTGTGAAGAGGAGGTGCGCCGGGTCTTTCAGAGACAAAAGATCAAGAAGGCTGCAGGACCTGATGGTGTGTCTCCGTCCTGCCTGAGAGTCTGCTCCAACGAGTTGGCCCCCATCTTCACCCGGATCTTTAACAGATCACTGGAGCTGCGTGAAGTGCCTTTCTGCTTCAAACGCTCCATCATCATTCCAGTTCCCAAGAAACCCTCTATTACAGGATTAAACGACTACAGACCTGTTGCCCTGACCTCTGTGGTCATGAAATCCTTGGAGAGATTGGTGCTGAGCCACCTGAAGGTCATCACAGGCCCCCTGATGGACCCACTGCAGTTTGCCTACCGGTCAAACAGGTCAGTGGATGATGCAGTGAATATGGGACTACATTACATCCTGCAACACCTCGACTCCCCAGGGACGTACGCCAGGATCCTGTTTGTCGACTTCAGCTCAGCGTTCAACACCATCATCCCAGGCATTCTTCATCAGAAACTCCTCCAGCTCAAGGTGCCCCCCTCCACCTGCCAGTGGATCTCCAGCTTTCTGACTGACAGGTGGCAACAGGTGAAGCTAGGGAGATTTACATCCAGCTCCCGAAAAATTAGTACTGGCGCCCCCCAAGGATGTGTCCTTTCCCCACTGCTCTTCTCCCTCTACTCCAACGACTGCACCTCAGAGGACCCTTCGGTGAAGCTCCTGAAGTTTGCGGACGACACCACAGTCATCGGTTTGATCCGGGATGATGATGAGTCTGCATACAGGCGGGAGGTGGAGCAGCTGATCCTCTGGTGCAGCCAGAACCATCTTGAACTTAACCCAGCCAAAACGGTGGAGATGACTGTGGATTTCAGGCGACACCCCCCTTCATTCCCCCCACTCACCATCCTCAACAGCACAGTGTACACTGTGGACTCCTTCAAGTTTCTGGGTACCACAATCTCCCGGAACCTGAAGTGGTCCTCCCATATTGACACTGTCCGGAAAAAGGCCCAGCAGAGGTTGTTTTTTCTGCGTCAGCTCAAGAAGTTTGATTTGCCTCAGGAGCTGCTGGTTGTCTTCTACACCGCCATCATCCAATCTGTCCTCTGCTTTTCCATCACTGTCTGGTTTGGATCTGCCACTAAACAGGACAAGACCAGACTGCAGCGGATCATTAAGTCTGCGGAGAGGATCATTGGTACCGACCTACCCTCCATTGAGAACTTATATCGGTCCATAACCAGGAAACGGGCGGGAAACATCTGTGCTGACCCATCACACCCCGGCCACAAACTGTTTGAACTTCTATCTTCTGGTCGTCGTTACAGATCACTGAAGGTCAAAACCACCCGTCACAGGAACAGTTTCTTTCCTCAAGCCACCACTCTGATGAACTCCTAACATTCACCTAGTCCTACCTGTTGCTGTACTCATGACTTTTCATCCATTATTACATTGCACATAACTCTCACACTGCTTTTTACTTCATGCACATTATATCACTGAATCTGAGTCCACATTGAAATACTGTGTGATTGTATATTTTTTCATATATTTCTGCAAAGTGTGGTTAGTCCGAGTAAATAACTGCATATATTCCTGTATATATTTGCATCCTTTTATAGAAACGTGGACAGACTGTAATTTACTGTACATACTCTGGTTGTCATTGAATCCTTATTTAAATCCTTCACCTGAACAACGAGAGCAAGTTTTTAGCCAAAGTCAAATTCCTTGTATGTGTTGTGCATACTTGGCCAATAAAGCTGATTCTGATTCTGATTCTGATTAAGGTGCCTTCGCACCAAATGTGAACGGGCATATTTTTCGCGCAGCACGATTACATTGTAATTCAATGTAAATACATGAATAGACATGAATTCACTGTCTGGGTGAGAGACAGACAGGCGAAGTTGCCTTTATAACTTCTGCAGCAGTGTTCAACCTGCTGTTGAAATCCCCAAAATAACGTCAAGCTTAGCTTTACATTGTCCGACGGCGGGCTCACCTGAAAAAGTTGTCCATGCCTCGAAAACTTGATGGGTGTTTCCGTTGCTAGCTAGCTAGCCTTGTTAGCACGTCTGTGGCAGGAATCCGGGGGTAAATACTCCAACATCCCAATTCAGCTGAAGAGCTCCCAATCCTTCTGTCGTCAGGTGCGTGTCAGTCTCATTTTCAAACTAGTTTAATCTCCAGTGTGGACACTTTTACTCCAATGATGGCAGTCTCAAAACAAGCACTATTCCTCGGGCGTGAACGTGCCAATGCAAAATTTCGTGCGTGCTCACCTCTTTCCATTGATTTTGTATGGATTCGCGCCGCCTGTTTGTATTTGGTGTGAAGGCACCTTTACACTGCAACAGAGCAGCTGATAAATTGATGACATCATGTAATACTGCCCCGTCACACTTTTTCATTAAGAGCTTTGACCTCACACTTTTCTTTTATCAATTTCATTGTCAGTTGCAATTTAATTTGAGAAGTTTACAGTTCAAATAGCAAATCTGAAAAAAAAAAATATTTCTGACAATATTCATCACACAAAAAACTATCTGATATCTTTCCTAAATTGTTGAGCTGTATTAACCAACCTGTTGGAGCCTTGCACTAGGACAGATATATTCATATATCACACAAAAATGTGACCCTTCATCCATTCTTCTTCCGCTTAATCCTTTTCGGGTCGCGGGGTGGGGGTGGGGGGTGGGGGCTGGAGCCTATCCCAGCATCTTTGGGCGAGAGGCAGGGTACACCCTGGACAGATCGCCAGTCCATCGCAGGGCCAACACAGAGAGACAGACAACCATTCACTCTCACAGTCATACCTAAGGACAATTTAGAATCCCCAGTTTGATGCCAATCAAATGTGACCCGTGCTGGCAAAATGTGTCGGAATGTGCACCGTGTCATTACAAGTTACAGGCAGAAGTCATAAATCATGACTCTCTTTGTTTGCTAGCAGCAAGTCCCGGGAAAACCCCCTTGAGTGCCTGGTGTCATTGTGAAGCTTAGAAATTGTACTTTCTAAAAATGCATATGTTTTGGTGGAAGATGTAACTCACAACCGATCGAACGCACGTTTTAAACCTAGCCAAAATATAAACAAATCGGCTTTTTCCGAGTCCATTTTTGCGCACTTCCTACAAATTAAATATAATTTTGAAGGTCTTTCAATGCAGAATATGGAAAAACGTTACCTTAGTTTTGATCATTTCCTCAAAGTGACTCGTTTTGCCAGCACGGGTCACAAATGACAGCTCTGTGACATTCAAACAAGTGAAAACGTACCTGGTGCCTGTCCTGTGTCTGCACCAGCAATCACATGAACAATCCCTTTTAGTTTTCGTGCATGATCTACACATTGTTGTTGAAGACACAAATTTAGCTTTGCTTGGTTATGAGTACAACCATGAACAGTGCAGAAAGTACCAGAACTACACAAAGACATTCTAAAATACAAAAACAATAAGTGGGGCAATTAACCGCCATATTAAAAAAATGGTACTTCCTGCCTTCTAGCTTGGTGCTCAGCATAATAGAATAGGGGAAGGAAAATTGATTACCCAGCCACGGGGGAGCATAAGCCAGTCTTCTCCTTGTGCCGGTCTCACGCTAGGTAAATGGGGAGGGTTGTGTCAGGAAGGACATCTGGCGTAACAATCCTTGCCAAATCGACATGCGGATCGTTGTCATATCTGGTGATTATACGCTATGGCAACCCCAAAAGGGAGTGGCCGAAAGTATATACTGTAAATATAAACAGTATTTATAGGCTGTATAACAACTTTAATACTTTATACTACGCCACCACTGCTGACTGCTTCAACACTTCTGCCCCACGGCAGAAGCTGCACCCATAATCGTTTCTACAGCAGGAACCCCAGGAAGAAGGTGGGTGAAGACACAAATACACCATCATGCACCCTTGACTGCAAATTAACACCTTTTTTTCCCCGCTACAGAAAAATGTATTGCACACACCACCGTAATGCAGTGTTTACCACTGTCCTCTCATAGAAATAAGGTGCTTCACTCAAATCTGCCAGTCAGCCAGCTAGCTGGGGTCTTTCTGTGTGGAGTTTGCTTGTTCTGTCTGTGCCTACTGGGTTCTGTTCAGCTGCTACAGCATCTTCCCAAACACAGCCATATTAGGTTAAATAGCAATAATGGGGCATTCTAAATTAGTTGCAGGTGAGAATGATGGCATCGATGGCTGTCTGTTTCTCTGTGCTGGCCCCGCATTTGACATGGGATCTCTTCAGGATGTACAGTGCAACCTGAAGAAACTAGGATAGGCTTCACCTAATCAAGCTCGGGGGTCTAGGCTCTGAGCTCATTACTCATCATACTGTGTGGATCAAGGCAGAAGTAGGGGCATGATGCCTAAATACCCCAGGAACCCACAGATAGATGATGGGGTGATGAAGGGGTTTAAACAACAGAAGAGGAACAACAACAAAAGCACTAGGCTCCCCACCACCGCACTCCTTAAACCCTGAAAATCATGCATGGTCTACTTTGAAATATAAGAGCAAATGTGGACTGGCAACTACCTCTTTACGAACATCAAAATGCATAAGAATGCCAAGATGAATGAAAATCCCTTCCCTATACTTTCTCATCATCATAACTATTCATCATCATTATTATACCTACACATTCACTGAAACTGACTGAGACGGAGCTTAATGATGTACGTCAGTGTATCGCACATTGTTAGAGCCATAGTTTGGAATGACTATGGCACTCTGAAATAGAGGTAGCTCCAATAAATCACAATGCATTCAGAAAAAAAAATCCAGCGATTTCATTTCCATTGTGTGCTTTTATTGATGATAGAATGCCACATTTTACACAAAATTACTGTGTTCAAATATTGATCATATAATATAGAAATCAATTACTGAGGTGGAAATATTATGATCTGTAATACTGAAATTTCAGAACTGATTCTTTATTTTTCTCTCAGTCTTTTCAAAGCCAAATCTTTCTCAGAGATTACATATTCACAAAATAGATTACAAGGGCAAAAGCTGAAGAAAAACATAAACAGCACTTTGTCCTCATCAGAGCTCTTTACAATCACTGCACCAGATCCTTTCACTACAAAGAGAGACCATATTGCCACAACTGTCACATTCCTGTCACAGACAGAATAGTTCACCAGCAAGAAATGCATTAGCACAGCTAACTACTCAGATGGAAGAAAACTGGAGTGACACTGCACTATCATTATGTAAAGTTTATTTAAGCAGGCAGGTTGACTCACAACACACTTTCATTGACAGTGACAGGCCGAGTTTCTGCAGAGAGGGACGACTAGTGCCATATGGGTTAAGCACAAATCTCAAGAGCAGTGTAGATGTATAATTGCTGGACGTGTGGAATGAATGTGCACTATGAATTTCTTTCCATTTTTTCCTGCTGCGGGGACTTAAAAAAAAATCCACCTTTTTAAACGCAAATAAACTTCTCTTTCCATTATGATATGACTGCCCTAAAACTTAATATTGGTTTCTAGCAGACTGGAACCAATCCGCAAAGCAGAAAGTACCCCCCCCCCCCCCAATCCAGCGCCAGACTATCTCTGCCTCACAAACAGCTCAACAACTCCTTTATTTGTGCCTCCATTCCTAGTACACTGCTCTCGCAATTGCATGTGGCTGCTGGAGTGAAATGCAGTGTGTGTTCACACCGGAAATCTCACCAGAATTTGAATTCAATACTGGATCATGAAATTAGACCAACAAAAGCACTGAGTTTTGGCAGAAAGCAGGGAAATCATCATGAATGAATGAATGAATGAATGAATTTATTTCGGATAGTACATTACAGGTTAAAAGAAACTGTATAATATAACAACAAGGTCAAATTAGACAAAGACTCCTTCTACTAAACAATTCCACGTGAGTTATCCGAAATGGGTGATGGCTGAAGCCGCAGCTTATATTGCCCACCCATATTCCATCCAAGAATTCAAAGGAGAAAAAAGAGAAAACAAGACAAGAGCGATTACAATTTAAAACAAGGCTAAGACAAAATATGACTGAGAGAAAAAGAAAACTGAGCTAGTCTAAGTTAAACGGTTACTATTCAAAAACAAATCTAAGACATAGTGTCACAGAGAAAAAAGAAAAACTAAGCTATAACACAACACAGGCTGGAAATGTCAATCCTTATGTGAGTTTACATGTCGTCTTGTAAATATGTTTGGAGTATTTCTTCCTTTAGTTTTTGTTTAAATTGTCCAAGCTTTGTACATGATTTTAATTCAGGTCCAAAATCGTTCCATAATCTGACACCTTGCACTGAAATACAGTGTTGCTTGGTAGTTGTTCTCACTGTAGGCTTTTGAAATATACATGTTCCTCTGAAGTGATATCGTTTCTCCCTTGTTTGGAACAACTTTTGGATATTTGCGGGCAGTGATAGATTCTTCACTTTGAACATTATTATTGCGGTTTTAAAGTCGATCAGATCTTTCAACTTGAGAGTTTTTTGTTTAAGAAAAAGTGGGTTTGTTGGTTCCCTGTAAGCTGCTTTGTTGATTATTCTAATAGCTCTCTTTTGAAGCATAAAGAGAGGATATATGTTTGTTTTATATGTATTTCCCCATACTTCATTACAATATGTCATGTATGGGAGTATTAATGAATGATACAAGGTGTATAGTGTGGGTTGATTCAGCAAATTTTTCACTCTGTGTAATATTGCAATTGATTTGGATACTTTACCTTTTATATAATTAATATGTGGCTTCCAACACAGTTTGTTATCAATTATTACTCCAAGGAATTTAGTTTCGGATACCCTTTCAATCTCTACACCATTTACACTGAGTTTGGGTACTGGGTAGTTGTGATGGTTGTTAAAGACTATAAATTTTGTCTTGCTTAAATTGAGCGTTAATTTGTTTGAATCAAACCACAGTTTCAGCTTTCCTAATTCCTTTCCGAGTGTATCCAGAAGTTGTTCCAAGTTGTTTCCACTGCATAGCAGGTTAGTGTCATCAGCAAACAATATTAAGTCCATTTTTTCTGAAACTTTACATATATCATTTATATACATATTGAATAATAATGGTCCCAAAACTGAACCCTGTGGGACTCCACAGGTGACCTTCAGTAGCTCTGAGTTTTTGTTGTTAACACATACAAACTGATATCTATTCTTTAAGTAACTTCTTAACCAGGACAGTGCTACCCCTCTGATACCACAATTTTGTAGTTTCTTTAATAATAGATTGTGATCTACTGTATCAAATGCTTTTTTAAGATCCAGGAATACTCCAACTGAATACTCTTTATTTTCAATGGCTGTTGATATTTTTTCTGTAAATTCCATTAGGGCATATGCTGTTGTCCTTTTGTGTCTGAACCCATATTGCTGCTCACACAATAAATCATTCTTCAGTATGAAGTTGTCAATTCTCTCATAGAATATTTTTTCAAGTATCTTGGAAAATTGCGGTAATAGTGAAATTGGTCTGTAGTTGGAGAGTTCCCCTCTGTCGCCTGTCTTGTAAATCGGAATTACTTTAGCTATTTTCATTGCATTGGGAAATATACCTGATTGGAGAGACAGGTTACAGATATACGTCAGTGGTTTCACTATGCATTCGATAACAGTTTTGACTAGTAGCATATCAATACCATCGCAGTCAGTAGATGTTTTACTTTTGAACGATTTAACAATTTCAATGACCTCTCTTTCGTCTGTGTTCTTTATGAAGATGGTGTCTTTTACAGCAGTGTTATTGCATATTGAATCACCTGTTGGCACCGTAGTGGGTATTTCTCGGGCCAGTTTAGGTCCAATGTTAACAAAAAAATTATTAAATTCATCTGCAGGTGAAGCTATATTCACATTTGGAGTCGATTTATTATTTTTTGGAGTGTTAGTTGGGTAGCTGGTATTCCTGCTTTTATTTCCAAGGATACTGTTGATTATTGTCCATGTATTTTTAATATTGTCTTTGTTTTTTTCCAGTTCTTTACTGTAATAGTCTCTTTTACTACATCTTATTATATATGTTAACTTATTTTTGTATGTTTTATACCGCTGCTCTGCTTCTTTTGTCCTTTTCTTTATGAAAGCTTTATACAATAAATTTTTCTTTTTACACGCCTTTTGTAGTCCTTTGGTTAGCCATGGTTTGTCAGTAAATTTGTGTTTAAGCTTTTTTTTAACTAATGGGCAGTTTTTTTCATAAAGAGTGGTTACAATGTTTGTAAATGTGTCATAGGCTTCATTTACATCTGATACATAGACTTCTGTCCAGTCTTGCTTCAGCAAGTCCTCTTTAAAAGAACTGATTGCGTTTGGTGATTTGTGTCTGAACGATTTTGAGATTTTTTCTGGGTTGGGCCCCGTGTGGCCATGGATAAGTGCAAAGATTGGCAAGTGGTCGCTTATATCATTTATCAATAATCCACTTTCTATTTTCTTGTCGAGAACATTGACAAACAGGTTGTCAATAAGTGTAGCAGAGTGAGCTGTGATTCTACTGGGATGTGTTATTGTGGGATATAGACTCATGCTGTACATAGAGTTCATGAACTCTGTAACTACATTTTGTTGATGTGGATTAAGTAGATCAATATTGAAATCTCCACAAATTGCTACCATTTTCTTACTAGTAATATTATTGTACAGCTCGACTAATTTATTTCTGAATGTCTCAATGCAAGTTCCCAGCATTCTGTATATGCAGCTTATGATTAGATTTTTTGTTTTGTCTTGGTCAATCTCAACAGTAACACATTCCAGAATCCCTGGTAGTGCTGAGGACATTTCATTTACAAGCTTACATCTATATAGGTCATCAATATACAGTGCAACACCACCACCCTTTTTTTGAGATCTGTTAATGTTAAACATCTGATATCCCTCTATTGCCATCAGGGGAGCCTGGTCTGCATTAAGCCAGGTTTCAGAGACTGCGATAGCTGTGAATTTTCTGTTTAGCTGTTTTAAATAGTCCTGAATCTGTGAGAAGTTTTTGTTAAGACTTCTGCTATTGAAGTGTATTATTGACAGTTTACCATCTAATTGCACTTGACTTTTGAATTGCTTTTCAGTGTAATATTCACAGTGGTTATGAATATTATTGAAAAAGTGGTTATCAGGATCAATATCATTCTCCATCTCTTGTGGTTTATGTTCAGCATAGTGGCATATTTTTAGAGTTTGAGTTTCCTCACTCTGTGTTTCATAGTCAGTGTTCATTTGTATTTATCTAAGTCAGTAGAATCATAACATGAGCCTTTTTACAGCACAGTTTACTGTCCACCTTGTCACTCTCACCTCAGGGTTAAAACCATTTTGCACTTCCAAGACGGGTTAAACTTGATTCAAACCTGGCTGCCTTTGTTCATGAGGAGGGCTGGCCTCAATTTTTACAGGGTTATTGTCTGAAAAATGTAGGAAACTCGGGGTTAATTGTTGCCAGTGTGGGCTATGGGTTAAGGTTCAAAATGACAACTGAAACACATTTGCATTATTCAGCTCAACATGTTAAATTAATCTTGCAAATTTTCTTTGCTTTTTTTTTGCAGAATGCTTTGAACACTTTCCTTTTGTCCTTTCAAATACTAAAGCTGTGGATAATTAAAGCCATTCTGTTTAATTAGAGTCCCTTTTTCTTCCAAATGTGCTTCCCTTTCAAATGGAGTACAAATGTATGTTGGATAAATCAGTAAATGGGTTTTGATTTGTGTATTTTTGTCCATTGTGAGTCAGAATATACAAGAAAAATATTGAAAATGCTGCCACAATGCCTCAAAAATGCTAAAAAAAAAATGGAAAAACTAACCACTCTCACTATCTGATGCATGGGGGAACTAACTTGGAAATATCTCACATAAATAAAAAGACAGGTTTTCGCACAACAGCCACTCACTACGGAGCCAAACACAAAGTTGTCCAAGACCTGACAAGTTGCTGGTGTAAAGTAAGATCCAATCAAAAAGTGCATAACAAACCTTAAAAATAAGCCTGAAGATGACAGTGGGAAGGACACGATTTTTTCTGTGTGTTTGTAAGATGCTGAGTTGGCTCAATGTACTGGCTGTGTCGACAAAGCGATTCCCCAGCTGAGCCACACTGCACAAATCTCTGGTAGAGAAGGAAGAGTGAGTTACTTTAAATCAGCACTGCAGATTGTCAGCATGCCTAGTGCTGAACGGATGAAGCTGTGAATAGAAAGAACGCAGAGGAGGAGCTGAGAGTGGTTGTCTGGGGTTTGAAATAAACTTTTGGCAGATTGGCATTTTGGTTATTTAAACATTTGTCAGAGTCTGAGTTGCAGGATTGAGTGATTTGAGTGAATGTTTAAACTTTTTTTGTTTTAACTAGTATTTTCATAAAATAATTTAGAGGTGCAAAGTAACAAAAACAGCATTGAACTAGATATTAATAAATTTTCACCTAATAATTTTTCTGTCCCAGGGTCTCCTTCCAGTGGGATGTGGCCAAAACACCACACATGAAAGGAAGCATACTGATCAGATGCCCAAACCACCTCAACGGGCTGCTTTTAATGTGGAGGAGTAGTGGTTCTACTCTGAGCCTCTCCCAAATAACGGAGCTCCTCACCCTATCTCTAAGGGTGAGAAAGCTCAATTCAGCCGCCTGTATCCCTGATCTGATTCTTTCAGTCATTACCCAAAGTTCATGACCATAGGTGAGGGTAGCAACGTAGACTGACTGGTAGCAAAATTTGTCGGGCTGATTTTTCTCACCAAATATGATGTCTCACAATACATACCAAGAACACTGGTGCAAGTAAATCAGCACTTCCAGCACAGGATGCGAGTTGAGTAGGGCAGTGCCTTTTGAAATAGAGGAAGCAGGAGCTGCTGCTGCCCGTCATATCAGTGAAAGACAATGCAACATTATTTATGCCTTACGCATGTACAGTTTGTCAGAAGACAAAGGTTGGGATGACATCACATCACATCAAGACTGACCAAGAACTGGAACAAGTCAAAACAATAAGCTTGTTAGCCATTATAAGCAACACCAAATAAATATACTACAGTATGCAGTTGTTGGTGCATAAAAACACTGTATCAAGATGTTCAGAGGTAGAAGAGGGGCAGTACTATGTGCACAAGAATCAAGAAGAGACATTTACGTCACGTATGTTAGACTAATTGGTGGTATAAAATTGTCTTGACGTGGATGTACAGTATTATGCTGTTGGTAGTTCAGCACTTTGAGTGGTCTTTCAGAATAGAAAACAGGGTTTATGCTGGTAACATTTCTGCGTGGTAGTACGCCACGCCAGAGACCTGACCCGCCACGCTAAAGAAAATAAAGAAAATAAATGAAGGAATGAGCTCCACAGGCACACACGTGAACAATGCACGTGACCACGCATCGGAGTTATGGAGCGTGCCACCTGTGTGACAATTCCAGTCAGCAGGCGGACCTATCTAGGATGGCTGTCCGAAAGACAAACCTGATTCCGCGTCAGAGTAAAGCACAAGCTTATTTAAGCACTTTAACAAGGGAAAAAAGCAGAGGAGGTATGTAAGCAGTGGAGGCATTTATCGTGGTTTTAACCTGCTGATCTTCTTCTTCTTTCAGCTTCTCCCTCCCTTTAGGGATCACCACAGTGCATCATCTGCCTCCATCTCACTCTATCCCTTGCATCGTCCTCTATAACACCAACCCTCTCCATGTCTTCCTTCACTACATCCATGAATCTTCTCTGGGGTCTTCCTCTTTTCCTCCTGCCTGGCAGCTCCATCTTTAACATCCTTTGTCCAATATATCCACTGTCCCTCCTCTGCACACGTCCAAATCATTTCAGCCTTGCCTCTCTTACTTTGTCTCCAAATCACTCAACCTGAGCTGTCCCTCTGATATACTCATTTCCAATCTTGTCCCTCCTAGTCACTCCCAATGAAAAACTTAGCATCTTCAACTCTGCCACCTCCAGCTCCATCTCCTGTCTTTTTGTCAGCGCCACCATCTCCAAACCATGCATAATAGCAGGTGTCACTTCGTCTCATAAATCTTCCTTTCACTCTTGCTGCTACCCTTCTGTCACAAATCACCTCTGACACTCGTCTCCACCCACTCCACCCTGCCTTCACTCTCTTCTTCACCTCTCTTGTGCATTTGTCACTGCTTTGGATGGTTGACACATCCATCCATCCATCTTCTTCCGCTTAATCCTTTTCGGGTTGCGGGGGGGCTGGAGCCTATCCCAGCATCTTTGGGCGAGAGGCAGGGTACACCCTGGACAGATCGCCAGTCCATCGCAGGGCCAACACAGAGAGACAGACAACCATTCACTTTCACAGTCATACCTAAGGACAATTTAGAATCCCCAGTTTGATGCCAATTAACCTAACTTGCATGTTTTTGGCATGTGGGAGGAAACCGGAGGAATCCCAGAGTAAACCCACACAGACACGGGGAGAACATGCAAACTCCACACAGATCACTGTTGGTCGAGGGCTGGGATGGAACCCAGGATCCTCCGGCCAAGGGTGAGTTGCTGTGCTGCCGCAGTGCTAACCACTCCACCACCGACCCCAGGTATTTAAACTCATCTACTTTCACTACCCTCTACTTTCACTACCCCAGAATACACTCATGTATTCTGTCTTGCTTCCACTGACTTTCATTCCTCTTCTCTCCAGAGCATACTTCCACCTCTCCAGGTTCTCTTCCACCTGCTCCCTACTCCCACTACAGATCACAGTGTCATCGGCAAACATCATGGTCCATGGACACTCCTGCCTGACCTCATCTGTCAGCCAGTCAGTCATCACCATGGCAAACAAGAAGGGTCTCAGTGCCGATCCCCAATGTAACCCCACCCCCACCTTGAACCCATCTGTCACTCCTACAGCACACCTCACCACCATCTTGCTGTCCTCATACATGTCCGGCACCACCCTCACATACTTCTCTGCCACTCCTGATTTTCTCATACAGTACCACACTTCCTTTCTTGGCACCCTATCATATGCTTTCTCTAGATCCACAAAGACACAGTGCAACTCCTTCTGACCTTCTCTATACTTCTCCATCAGCACTCTTAAAGCAAACTGCATCTGTAGTACTCTTTCTTGGCATGAAACCATACTGCTGCTCACTGATTGTCACCTCTCCTCTTAACCTGGATTCAGCACCTCTTTCCCATATCAACATAGTCTCCCCTTCCGTCCACACACTTTTTCCATCAGTGTTGCAGCGCTTGGATCCCTGTGGTTGAAAAATAAACCACATTTGGTCAGATGTGACCACTATGAACTTTTCAGCCCCCCCCCCCCCCTCGTACTTCAGTACTACTTACCACTACTTCAGTACTACTACTTAAAGTATGGGGCAGTGCACCAGGAGACCCTGCTTTGAACATCCTTCTGAGCCAATTCCACAAAATGTAATAGTACTGATGACAAAACCAAAAAGCGTAAAAGTTTTTTTTTTTTTTTTTTTTTTTTGACAAATGGCATTTGGGAATTTAGAAAGTATTTAAAAAAAGTCTTTATTGCATTACTGAAAAACAGTTTTGGGTTGTCCACCTTAAGGTTTTATCAGCCTGGCTGATAAAAGAAAGAAAGTGCAAATCAATTGAGGTTTAACGTTAAAGCAGCAGCTGATTTAATGAAATGTAGAAAAGAGAGGTAACTGATAGGACTGGTGCAATCATCAGTACAACCATATAAATAAGTTCTTGCGCAGGATTCATGGATATTAATGGCATCCAGTTTGGTTTTAAATCAGAATTATCCAGCACAGTTTGGGGCCTCACTGATTCTAGGAGCCTTTAAAAAATAGGTAATTACACTATCAAATGATCTGGGTGTTTATCATGTCAGGTGTGGAAGTGATGGAAAGGAAAAGGGGGGGGGTGTTAGATAGCTTTGGAAGACATGTAAAGGAACCTCCATACTTGTTCGTTGTTGTGCTTTGGTGCATAGTATCACCACATTATTTTTTTCAGTTGCTTATATATGTCCAAATACAGATGCTACAACTCTGCATAAATAACTCTGTAATAACTTTCATGTAACCTGCATGACAGATGCTTTACAAAAATTTTTTTTTGCTCTTTTCTACAGTATGCTACTTTCAACTGGACAGCACATGAATACAGATGGCAACAGCTGCGCCTCACATGAAAATGTTCATGCAAAAACGTAGCAGGGATGTTTGGAGCGTGATCGTCTAAGCAAATCTCACCACACATCCATCATGGAAATGCCACGTGAAAAGTCATGTGGCAAATTATTTTAAAGGTCACATGTGAGTGATCTTTAATTTTAATAGCAATCAGGACAAGAAAATTGTATGGAGGGAATCAACAGTCAAAACAGATTTTTTAATAAAAAAAAAGGATGCTTATTAATTTTCAAAGAGTTTTTTTGTCTTCTAAAACTTAAGATTTCTTTTGACATTTTTGCTGTTGTCCACACATTTTAACCTTAGGTTAAAGAAAATCCTGAATAGGTTAGACGTGTGTAAGAAAGGTTAATGCGACCGAGGGCTGTGGGTTAGTGGTGATTCAAAGATTGTACAAGTGAAGTGGCCTGTAGAGACCACGGTGCAGAAGCTTAGCAGGAGCAAACCAGGCCTTGATGGGTAACCCAGACTGTCAGTGATGTGACTGTGCATGTTCTGTCTCTGTGCATGGCCGCATCAGTGTAACTCAGAATGCGTTAAGTGTGTGACTGTCACAGCAAAGTGAATGTGTGACTGTCATTTGGACAGCTGAGGCCCACCGCGTCCTGATGTTTGTACAGCCGCCCACTCCAGTATGTCTGCAGAGCCACAAGAAAGCTCAAAGAAAAGAGCAAAAATATTCAACAGAAATGTTTTCCACAGGCAATGATCCCTGTCTGGTTGATAGCTCAAAAGCTCAGAAAAACACACAGAAATATCAGCAAATATGTGTTTAAAGCACAATAAATCCCCCAATAGACCCATCTATTGGTACTATAACCCTTCACAGCACCATGTGAAAACATGGAAGACTTCGCACACCAAAAGTGTGACTTTGGACAATTTGCAGCCACTTTTGAAGATGATATTTTCCTTCAAGCAAAAACAGTCCCATGTTTTCACTCCTACAGCCTTATCTGACATCTATGTACTCCACTATCTGACACCTGCAGCTGCCTTAAAAAACTGAGATGCTCAGGAAATGAATATTTCTGATTTAGGGCCATTTGGAAACATTTCAGTGAATATAAATGGCACACTGACACCTTTAGTTTAAATCAAAAAGGTTACTACATTAAAAATGGAACAAGGAATACAATACCAGAATATTCTGTATGACATTTACTTTTAGTATTACTCTACACTTTACACCTCAAAAATTAATGATTTAAAATTCATTTGAAAATTTTGAATTATCTAATCACAGTGACACAAGAAAACAAGCACTCCCCCACAATAACCCCTGCCTCTGTTTTCTTCAAAGATCCCAATATCTTACTGAAGGAGAGCAAGTTTTCAACTTTTCCATGTAATTATTGGGGCAGATAATTGTGATAATCCATGAATACACAGCAGAAATAGTTGTATACAACCCACAGCTGTAGGTCAGGACCCCAGGGTGAAACTGTGTAGCAAGTTTAATGACCTTAGCTTTACTCAGTCTATAGTAATAGGGCACAGGGAACGCTAACCTTGACACAAATTCATACAATCAGGCAGACACAATAAGCCAATTATTCAAACAGCATGAATTTCGCAGCCACACCCAGGAAACTCCAATTAACCAATTTACTACAACCAGGAAGTCTATATAGTGTTGTTAGAACAGGACAACCTCCCTCTGTGTCAGTCCTCCCGTTCAGTCTGCAAGAAGTTTATATGTTTTTATTTTTTCCCTCGGATTAAGTGGTGTCGCCAAACTATACTAAACTGGAATCATAAATGGACTGTTATTCTTTGGAGACTTTAAAAGACCCTGGTACTAAGTTTCATAACAATTAGTTTAGTTTAATGTGTATTTGAAAGGGACATTGCATACTAATGAACATTAATACAAATGTAAATATGCCAGATTTATCAATACTGCTAATTTGCATCTGTAGCCCCCCGGCGGGTCACAAAAACACACAAACAAACAGTCATACACAAGAAGGACATCTGCAATGAAACTGTGCAAAGTGGATATGCTAAAGTGCAAGAGTTAAGGTGCTACAAAACAAAACATTCAAGTGTCACACGGCTTAAGTGCTGTGTAGGCGCACATACATTGGAATTAAACTGTAGTTAAGAGCTGATTTCACAAAAATGGAACAGCCAGGTGGATAGATGGACCGCCCCATAACATAATCCCCCTTTTGTCTTCGACCAGCGGGGGAGAAATATTAGTGATTTACTCAAAAATGGACAAAATGACCATCTGCAACAAGGGCTTTTATCATGTCAAAACAGAGATTCAAGATGTTTAAGATCCCAAAACAACACCTCATTTTAAGGGGAATTTTCTTCTTTTTCTAAAAGGATAACCTTTTTCACATGGGTCTACTGCAAGCCAAATATCAGCCAACTCAGGTCTGAAAAGCTAATTAACTAACCAATTATAATCACCATACTGAAATACCACCTAAACCTGTGCATTTTAAAACTGCCATTTCATTGATACTTGGATATCAAACCATTTTCTAGGAGAGCCGAGCACTGCTGTCATGCAACTATCCATTATAAGACATATGGTGGGTGACAAGTGAAGTTCAGATATGAAGACTTAAATGAGCACGATGACATCTTTTAATACTACTGCTTTTATTTGTAGGAGGCAGAAAATTTGAGAGGATGAGGATTCATAAGTTTCAGGGGCTGATATGTCAAGAGAAATAAGTAGAGACCAAAAACTGTGAAAATTTTACTTTGTCCAGTGAGTCTGCTATTTAAAAATCACACAGAGGAAGTCCAATAATGTCTACTTCTCAGTTATAATGTATCTGTTTATAAATGCAAAGAATCTCCGTCTGTGTATGTGTGTGTTCCTCATATACATATCTCTCAAACTGTTAGTCAGACTGACCTCAGATTTTGTGTGTTTTGCTGAGGTTACGAGGGTGTGCATCCCCAAGTATGGAGTTGCTCAGTCAAAATGTGTAATTTTTAGCAATATAAGTTTAGCCACCGCTATGTCTCATGCCCAGGCTTCTAGAAATGTGGATGGGGTTTCGGATTGACTTGTACTGATTGGATAATACGCAGCATTACGGCGTCAGTAACCACAGCACTCCATGAGCAAAACAAGGAAGCGAAAACCGACAAATTTGACTAGAAAAAGATGCTACTTAAGATTTAATGTTTAAATAATTATACCGTAAAGTTGCCATGATTGTGTAGGTTTAAAGGATAATTCAGCATGGACAACAAGAGGTGTGTGTGGTGGGAGGGCTGAGGTGTGCAAAAGATCATCTCTGTTCAACTGAGATGATTCTCCCCTCCAAAGACCATGGTGGGGGGGGGGGGGTGACCAACCTGGCAGAGCTCTCATATCTGTCAGGTCAGTCACGCCTAAAACAGTTGATGTGACACATCAGGAACATCAGATAACAGTTGTCACAACCTGGCTCAAAGGCACGCGAACTGATGGCGATAAAAAAAGTTTATTTTCAATAAAGTGAAAAAAAAACAAGATGATGCATGGAGTGTGCTTTTGCCGGGCAGTGCAGCCAACAGCAAAGTGTGATTTATCATGGAAAACAGCTGAGCTATGTGCTTCGGGCGATCAGCAGATTGGATCCACCTCCTCCAGTGTTCTGACATTTTGGCATATCTATCAGAACAGCACTGGACAGCTGATGGTTCAGACTGCAGTCAAAGGTGAAAAAAACATGGGGGGGGGGCGGTAAACAGTGATTTGGATCTCTATCTTGTCGTTTGAAAGTGCTCAGACACATCCCTGACAGGTCCCGTTATACAAAAAAGTATGTGTGTTTAGATCTGTGTATGTGTGTATGCGCTGCAGGCAGCAGCTGAGCTCTGTACTGGTTTTTCCTGTGAACCAACGCAGCAAATACACCATTATAGGGTAGCTTCAAGTTAAAAACCCATTCAATAAGTTACACACAGGCCTGTAAAGCCTGACTGATCTACCCGTTTCAGACAGGAATACTTGCCACTCATAGGATGAGTGGCAAATTGTATTAGTGTGTCCAAAAAAAGAATTTGAATCTTAAAAGCAACATTGACCCTGTTTACATGGTCACATGTAATCAGCTTTCTGGAGTTACCTGGTTAATCAAACTGTCATGTAAACAGAGTAATCTGATTACATTTATCAGTTAATGGCCATTATCGGTTTATGAGAAATGGATTAACACACCTAGTTTATTTGCCCAGTAAACCGTTTTCTCGGTGCATGTAAACACCATAAGCTGTTTATTATTTTTACTGGTTTACTCCAGTAATCAGTTTACTTGTAACCATGTAAACAGGGTCAATGACTATGTTTCTGGTCATTCCAATAATATACTGTAATAGTAATATTAACTTTACTGGTATAGCACTTATCACAGACAAAAGTCACAGTGCTTTACATAAAATAAAAAACAGACACAAGAGATTAAATGACAGAGATTCACAAATTAAAAGAATAACATTTGAAGTGACAAGCTAAAGACAGCGGTTATGATAAATTACAGCAAATATAGCAAAACAAAACAAATAAAACCATAAAGTAACAACCAACTCCACCCCCATAAAATCAATTTTGACCTTAAAGCCTGTCTAAACAACAGTGTAAGACTGTGTCCATACAGACTGACAGGGAAAAAGATTTCTGTGCAGCATGGCCAGACCTCCACCGCAGCCTGACAGCCTAGGGGCACTGATGTAAGAACAGTCAGGTGGGCACAGTTCATTCAGGTTGAAAAAATGTGAAATCTGCTGCCAGGTTTCAGTTAAAAAACATAAAATCAAGTCTCTCTCTAATAAAAAGATCATTAAGATAAAATGCCTTATTAGTAATAGAACATGCATTATCTAAAGGGGTCACTGACTGCACTTTTTCCACATTTTAATAGCTCAGACATGTCTTAATGAAATGTTTGTGACATATTTTTTTCAAATTTTCTTAAATTTTTTTTAAATTATTGAAGCAAATTTGTTTTTTTTATATGTCCTGGCTTTCTTTAAACACTCTGATTTAAGGCCTGTTACTTTAAGAACCATCCTTCACCATTTCAACTCTTCCCTCCCTCTTACATCAGTTGGCCATTATAGCTGACTAGCTTCTAGCCTTCCAACTTGAATGAGCAGCGCTCTGGTTCACTGATCCACAGTCAATGGTGTCTCTCGCATCAGTATGGGTTATCTCCCAATAATTTTGCCATGATTCCACAACAAATCACTAACACAACTCACTTGACGGTTCCCCCGATCGCCACAACCTGGCCCGTGACCGGAGGCGAAGTACCGAGCCAAGGGATCTCAATGGGCAGTGTGGCTCTGTGGGACTCTACTCTGCTCTCTCTGCCAGCTGAAAGCTGGAGCGATTAGGCTGCCCGCGAGAGTAGCTGGATCCACAGAGGGCGGTGGGGGAGCCAGTGGCCTCCAGCCAGCAGCATCTGGTCCCAGGACATTTTGATTGCAGCAAGCTGGAGGCTTTGTCATGATTCTGCAGCGGATCGCCTGCCCTGCACCAGCTTGTGGCTCGCACAGCCAGCTAAAGGCTAAAGGTAGCCTATTAGCCCAAGAGCTAACACTGTTACCAGAACACTCGCTGTAAGCGCGATTTATACTGTTTTCTTCAGATCTTACTCACCCTAATAGCCATCCCTGTTATCACCTGGTTTGACGGTGTGCTTCACATCACTGTGGCCCATCTTTCAGTGGTTTTGTTGTGATTCCGTGGTGACTCACCCATACCAAAACTCCCCTGCCCATTTTGGAGAGTTCTCGGCATAATACCGACCACTAGCCCTGCCCCCGGGCCATTGCAGCAACTGGTGTGCCCGATGGGCAATGCGCCGTGGAATCATGACGAAGCCACTCGGAGATGGACCGGAGTGAACCAGGTGGTAACAGGAATGGCTATTAGGGTAACTAAGAGCTGAAGAAAATAACATAAGCCGTGTTTGGTTCGAGCTTCCTGGTATTAGCTTGGGGGTAATAGCCCAGGGGCTAATAGGCTACCTTTAGCATGCCACCATTAACATGACGGACATACAGTACATGACAGACAGCTAGGCGGGCCAATAATAGAGCAGTGGGATGGTCTCAAGGATGGTGGTGGCTTTTTCTAAATGTGACGTATATGATTTTCACAGAAAAGTCAAAAACATTTCTGACCTTTCTGGGAGAGAAAAACGAGATAAAAGTTGTATTTTTTTTTTTTTTAAGAGAATTGACTGAAATTTTTTAGCTAATTACGTGACCAGATGACACATTTGAGACCGTTAAAACCTATAAACACACCATTTTTCAGTCAATGACCCCTTCTAATCAGTGAACTATTCTGCCTCTTATTCACTACAACAGGTAGCTGACACAAGTTTGACATACGCACGCCATGACACACAATTTCAGTCACCCTCTTTTTTTTATAATGACTGGGACGAGGGGGGTGAATTCAGATTTTTCTTCCAAGCTATTGTGACAGTAGGGGGATGCAGAGATACAGTCGGGAGGTGGAGCAGTCACAGGACAGGAGCATTCAGAGACAGGTGTGCTGCCTGGAGACGTCATGCTGTGAGCAGCTGTCAGTCAGTGGACACTGTGTGGAAAATGTTTGTTGAGAGTGCACGAGCTCCATGGGTACTAGGCTAGATTCCGTCTTTGTCAAAAAAGGAGGCTTGGTTCCAGAACAGATGAAAACTACCAATAAAAACCAGGATGTGTGATGGACAGATGGACTGCAGCCAGGTGTCCAATACCCCTGTTCAGAGAAGGGAGGGGTCCAGAGATGAAAATGGGTTTTCCACAGTTTTTAAGTTCATTAAAAAGCCTGATAAAATCTTGTTTTGAAACTTCAGACTGCTGCCTGGAGATATTGTTTGTACAACATTGTATAATGATGTTGTGGACCTGGACTTGCGAAGTAGAGGTGAAATTTATTGCAAAAAGTCAGCAAGTCTGGCAGTTTTTGATTTAATATTCCTAACAATGGAATTGCCAATGGCCAGAGAAGACATACTATCAGCTCCACACATCTGGGCAGGTGGCGAGGTGGGAAAGCTAGGTGTGCAACTATTCGCCGACTCATGACAAATACTCCCTCTGGAGTGCCACTGCTTTCTTAGGATCCTACACCTAGTAGAAGAAATCGAGGACCGGGATGAGGGTCACAGAGGCTCTGATGAGGAGAGTCCAGCTGTCCAAGCACCATCCACTGACACTGGAGGGAATGCTGAGGTGTCAGTCAGTTGGGGCACTGCGTCAGCAGTAATGGCAACAGCAGGAGGTGGATCAGTCAGCAGTGTGGTTCGGGTTGCCTGATCAGCTGATGTAATCTCAGGAGGAGCAAGTCTTGGCTCAGCATGAGTATGGGAAGCATCAATCAAGGGCCCATCAACATGGTGACTTGTAGCAACAGCTGGTAACATGGAGAAGTGGTTGGAGAGGTTTGTGGGCCATGGTGAGATGGCTCTATATTGTTTTTTTGCTGCGTCTGAGGACCACCTCCAACCAGGTTGCCTGTGAGCTTGGAGTGGAACAGGAGGCTGGCCGGCACAGTGGTGGATCGTAGAGGACGGTGTCGACCAAGGCAGAGTCCATGGAGGCCGAGATCACCTTGGACTGTTTAACAGTGATATCCATCAGGCTGGAGAGTAGAGTTTCTTTGTTCCGCAGCTCATCAGAAAGTCAACAGATACCATCCTTGACGTACACTACCGGTCAAAAGTTTTAGAACATCCCAATTTCTCCAGTGTTTTACTGAAATTCAAGCAGTTCAGATCTAATAAATAGCTTGAAATGGTACAAGGGTAAGTGCTGAAATGCCAGAGGTTAAAACATAAGGTAAGGTTACCCAAAAATGAAAAATAATGTACATTTCAAAATTATACAAAAAGGCTCTTTTTCAGGGAACAAGAAATGGGTTAAAAACTTAAAGCTGTTCTGCAGCAGTGGAGGTTGATCAAGCCTTGAAAGGTGGTGCTACCAATTCCTACAGGTGTCCCAACGTTAGGGGTGGGAAAAAAACGATTGATTCAGTGATGGATCATGATACTTGGCACTGGCGACAATGCATCGATCCATAAACGCACAGATCGATCTTATATTTTAAAAAAATGCATACTCATATACTTTTGGGTTATCAGTTAATCAATGGCGTTTTCAGTCCGCTAGATGGCACAAAGCAAGCACCCAGTCAAATGAGGTCATAGCTTGGCTCGATGATTTACAGCCCGCTTTGAAAGTTGGGAAGCAGTTAGCTCAAAGATAGCTCAAATGTCAGGCGTTTTTTTTTTTGTTTGTTTTTTTTTACAACAAAGATGGAAGGAAAGACCTTGACAGGACACACAACCCACAAGAAGCGCTGCACGAAAAAAAGAAAAAGCACTTAGGGTGGGTCACACACATCTTGGAGCAGCATTAGCAACAGCTAAGCTAAAGAGACACCGGCATGGAGCTTTTTCTCTGATTGCTAAGTAAGTAAGGTTTATTTATGAAACGCTTTTCAGAGACATAGTCACAGAGTGCTGTACAATAAAATAGAATAAAAGGAAGTTGATAGATAATTTAAAAAAAATATATAAAAACAAGTTAAAACACAAGATTAAAATAATTTAAAAATATGAGACTTACCATTAAAAGCAGTTGAAACTCAACAGAAATTCTCCTTAAACAAAAAAGTTTTCAGATGCTTTTAAAAAAAAGTCCAGAGTAAACTAAACGTATCTGGAGTGTGAGTCCATTCCAAACAGCACCATCCACTGCCCTCCCTGTGTGCATAGACATGTCTCCACGGAAAATGAAGCCCCAAGAATACTTTATTATATGAAAAAGATGTCAACAGTTTTACTTTGGGACATGACTTGAGGTTGAACAAGGTGAAAAAAATTTGGAATATATGGGATCGTGATACTCGATTGTGATATCGTGATTATCGTTGAATCGTGATAGGATTGAATCGTGACCCAGGAATCACAATCTGAGCCGAATCATGAGGTCCCTCGCGATTCCCACCCCTACCCAACTTTTTTTCATTACTTATAACCCCCTCTGCCTGTATACTTAACAAAAATTTTTGTGCTGCCAAATGTGCTCAACAACACAAATTCCATACTCCCAACAGATACTTTTCACATCGATGAGGTAAATGAGAAGTTAATTGCTGGTATTGTTAAAACACTGTCAAACTCAAAAACTAGTGATATCTACAATATGAGCACCTCCTTTCTCAAAATGCACAGCAAAATATTAATCAAACCACTGACTCATCTCATTAATCTCTCCATTAGGTCTAGTACATTTCCATCTGGCTGGAAAAAAGCTGTCGTCATACCAGTTCATAAATCAGGCAGTAAAGACGATATATGCAATTACCGCCCAATCTCTATCTTACCAGTCCTATCTAAGGTTCTTGAAAAAGTTGTAGCTACACAGCTGATAGACTACTTACAAGACAGTCAACTTCTTCATCCACATCAATTTGGTTTTAGACCAGGATACTCAACAGAAACAGCAAATTGTTGCCTTATTGAAAACGTCAAACAGTCCTTGGACAGGGGTAATGTGGTAGGAGCTGTTTTTCTAGATCTCAAAAAGGCTTTCGATACTGTAAACCACAGTTTGCTTTTATCCAAAATGGTATCTTTTAACTTCTCCCCAAATACATTAGAATGGTTTGCATCTTATCTCCAGAATAGAGAACAGTGTGTAAAAGTTCACCAGGATAAATCCTCATTTTTAAACAACCGCATGGGTATCCCACAAGGGTCCATTCTTGGTCCTTTACTTTTCAGCATTTTTATTAATGACTTGCCGTTACACTGCTCAGCTGCAACATGCCAACTTTATGCAGATGATGCAGTTATTTACACAGCTGCCAAGACTCCAGCACAGGCTGCAGATGTACTGTCTACAAGTATGGTTGATGTCCAAGAGTGGCTCCTCAAGAACCATCTATTGCTGAACCTTCAGAAAACAGTCTCAATGTGCTTTTCAATCAAAAAATGTAACCTGCAACATTTTAAAGTTAATATACATGATCATGACATCAGTTTAGCTACAGAATTCAAATACCTTGGCATTGTACTAGATCCTCAACTCAAATTTAATCTTCATATAAAGAAAATTTCAAAAACAGTAAAAAAAAATCTGAACTGCTTTAAATTAATTAGATATTACATACCTTACGAAGCAGCTGCACTGTATATGCATTCTATGGTTTTTTCTCATATATCATACTGTTTGACAGTCTGGGCTCAAGCAGCCCCTTCCACAATAAGACATATAGGTTCATTATATAATCAAACCCTAAAAATCTTGGACAAAAAGCCCATTAGGTGGCATCACTGTAATGTTTTAAAAAAATACAACCTATTGAGTTTTGAGAGCTTCATTGACCTCTGTCTTCTGAAATTAACGTTCAAATGTTTCCATAAATCAGCACCCGAGCCACTTGCTGGTTTCGTCCAAAGACAGGACAGCAGCAGAGCCACCAGGAGTTCTGTTAACAATAACTGTAAAATATTCCACCGCAGAACCACATTTGGACAAACAGCTTTCTCTATAAAGGGCAGTCACATCTGGAACACAATGCCAAATGAAATTAAAATAATAACGGACTTTAAAACATTCACTAAAAATGTTAAAAACTGGCTGAAAAATAAACAAGAATGTACTCATGTATGAATTATTTGTCTGCAAAGTGAGAGTGAATGAAGGGAAGGAATAAATGTGTTTGTTTATAGTGAGTGACGGAGGGAGGAAGGCCTGAAATAGGCAAATGTGAGTTATGTTATATGTGTTAAATGTGAGTCAGGCTGTTATATTTGTGTATTTATAATATTTATGTTAAAGGTGAGTCAGGCTGTTATATTTGTGTATTTATAATATTTATAATATTTATAATTGTGTATTTATAATTTTTCTGCATTGATGTATGTGGTTATTGTGTATATTTTTATCTTGATTCTTTTTTCTAAAGCCCATCCAGGGACAAGAGTTGCAAATTAGCTAATAGCTATACACTCTATGTGCAACACATCAGATTGATTGTCTTTGATTAATTGTCTATGTTTATTGCACTGTCCCTGTCAAATAAACTAATCTACTACTACTACTATAAAAGTAGTGTTGGAACACACTATAAATTTCAATAAAAACTGGAAAAACTGAGGTGTTCTAAAACTTTTCACCAGTAGTGTAGGTAATGTCTGTGTTTTCCTTAAGGCAGTGTTCACAAGGCATTTTTTGCCATTATAATTTAGCAGATACATTAAACTATTTCTTAAAACAGTTAACTAATAAAAATAGGATAAAAACGATGATGGAAATTAAAATGAACATCAAAATCTTTATAAAACAAGGGTAAAAATACCAAAGAAACAGTCAAAATTACAGAAAACTATGACCACTTTTCAAAACCAAATGCCCAGTATTGTTGTGCACATGTGCATAACAATACTGCTTGTTAAATGTGATGATCCTCAACATATTTGGTGGCTCAGTTGGTAGAGCATCCGCCCCACACCCGGGAGGCAGGGGTTCAAATCCCGGCCGGGTCATGCCGAAGACCATATAAAAGTGGAACTTCCTGCCATCCAGCTTGGTGCTCAGCAATAAATAGAATGGAGGAGGGAACTCTGTGGCGGCGCCTTGCATGGCAGCGGCCCTCTGATTCTGCACTTGGGGTGTGTGTGATTTACACTGTAGATAGGTAAAGCACAATCTCGTTCTGCTGTACATGATTGGTTGTACGGTTGAATGACAATAAGGGTGATTTAATTAATACTGCTTTAATTGTGCAAAACACCTGAACAGGTTTTTAAGGGAGTTATCCAAATGTAGCCTGACGTCTGGAAGCACCTAAAAGAAACTAACATTACCAAATTATGCAAAGCTTACAAATAACTGAGAAACATGCAAGATATTTTGATTGTATATTTTTTCTCTTAAAAACCATGACAGATGAATCGAAAAGCTCATATGTTCTTTTTGTGTTTACAGTTTTTTTGTCCTATTACATCCTTGTGACAAAAGCAAGAAAAAACACTGTCATGACGCTCATCTTTTCATTTTTCCCCCATGAGGGTAAAAGAATAAAAAATAATGGTGGCATCTTTCAGGCTACCGACAACACTACTTTCTCTTTTTTCCTACATTGAGAACACGTTCACAGTGACTTTAAGCCGCCATCCACAGTGGCCTTGGAAGAACACTCAAGAAACATTTCCATTACTGGAGAGACCAGCAGGGAATACTTGAGGGTTTTGGGGGTGGTGATGGAGCAAGAATGAATACTGAATCAAAAGAGGCCTCCACAGTGCAGCGATGGCAAACATACAGCTGAGGCTTGCGGGCTCTACAACATGTAGCAAGCAAGTGACCACAGTGGCAAAAACGTCTTAGCCACAGGAACACAGGAAGGAAAGAGATATGCCAGACAGGAGAGCATGACTGTGTGTGGGAAGGGGTCATGAATGAGCCCAGATGCTACAAAGTGAATATAGACAAAGAGACGTTGGACAGAACAGAAACGGGGGGGGGGGGGGGTGCTGATGAAACCTGAAAGGGTAAAGAAAATGGCCTGTCCTGAGATCTGGGTGGCTTTGGTGACAGGGGACTCAATGCCAGTAGCAACACGAGAGAGCGGGGAGTGCTGTTGGAGATGTCAGGCACCCCTGCGCCCACATATACAGCTCTTTGTACCATTGGGAAAGGCCCATTTGTCAACTGCAAACGAGTTTTATTCTGTAGAACTTTGCAAAATACAGCATCAACAGAAGGCTCTGTGTTAAACTGTTGAAAAGAGGTTTGGAGAGAAATCTGACTTGAATTCCTTTGTTTATTACACTAGCAACTGTCAAATTTGTACGGCGATATCGTCCATCTTTTTGCCACATTCACTGGCTGCATTTTATGGGGAAATGTCAACTATTATCCTTAACTCCGAGGAGAGGTTATTTGGCGTTGCGTGAGAAATGAGTCACGTCCAAGCACAATGATATTCTTACATAATTTAGGCTGCTTAAAT
Organism: Pholidichthys leucotaenia; assembly: GCA_020510985.1. Classification (NCBI taxonomy): domain Eukaryota; kingdom Metazoa; phylum Chordata; class Actinopteri; order Cichliformes; family Pholidichthyidae; genus Pholidichthys; species Pholidichthys leucotaenia. The sequence continues at coordinate 249,445,296 of CM035845.1, read as the reverse complement.
ATTCTGTTTGTTCACTTGCCCTGTATTTACAATCCTTGCGAGGTTACATCCCAGTTTTGAAAGACCCAGACAAGATGAGCTGGGATGTGCTGATGGTAGCAGAAATATAGGCCATCTCATCACTTTCTTACAATGTTTCTTGCACCTTAAGCAAATCTGACTTTCATAGTTTCGATATTGTTTCTGTCCATCTTTGGGAAGAGTTTCACGCAGTAAAATATTATTAGCTATGTAATATATTCCACACCAGCATCTTCTGCTACCTTTTCCTTTTAATGATGTCGGCCTGCACCTAGAGATTTAGCCTGCCTCTCTTGTGTTCAGCTGTGGGTTTATACTTACTGTGTGGGTGGACAAAGCAACAGTGATAGGGGAAAAAAGTGGAGGAGAGTTTTCCTCTGCTTAAGAAAAAGGTAAAGGCTCACAACACTGTATTCTGGGCTTTCAAGCTGACTGTTGGTAGAAGAACTTGTGTTTCACTACTTCTATAAATGATGACTCAATATGGTATGCTTAATGTTCAGGAGAAAGGAGCCTCTGTACAGCCACCGTGTGCTAGAACTGTCTGTTCAAAAGACTTTTTTTAAAAACTCAGCAGCCAGAGAACAATCGGCCTTTTTCCATTACCAGAAACCAGGAACCAATTAAGGGGGCTAGGAACTTCTAGGGTCGCTCTTGTATTTGGGGCTCTCACCTGTCCTGTCTCCATTAACAAGGTAGGAACTATCAGTCTCTGGAGGATTTGTTGGTGATGTAATCATCTGACAATTTCAGCCTGACACAGCAAGGCAAAGTAAAATATGTTAAAATCATACAGAAATGATTAGGCACAAAAATGTAGAGTGGAATGCATGGGACTAGCCATTGTTGTCTAATAACTGCAGAGAGGAACCGAATGATAAAACAGCATAAACTATGTGAGTAGCACCGGCGGCTGGCCAACAGTGTGGACTCATTCTCTGGCTACAAAGCCCGAGTGCTGGTTCTGTGCCTTGCTTCTCTGCTGTGTTCCTGATCTTAGGTCAGTCAGATGAACAGTTCAAGAGATAGGCGAAAACACACACACACACACACACAAACTCTCTCTCTGACAGATGTTCCTTGCATTTATATAGAATGTCCTACTTAAAAAGACTCATATAGGAGGGTAGTACCTCTGGCAGATATGCTGGAAGAGACCACCAGGTCCAACAACCAGGAAGGCAGTTCCAGCAGGTGCTGTGGAGCGCTTAGAACAGGGGTTCCAAACCTGGGCCTCCTGGAACGTTTAGGTTTCTGTAGGAAATTTTCTAATTTCACTTCTTAATTGGTCCAAAGATTTGCAAATCTTGCAACAGGATAATGACCCAAAACACACAGCTAAAAACACCCAAGAATGGCTAAGAGCGAAACATTGGACTATTCTAAAGTGGCCTTCTATGAGCCCTGATCTAAGTCCTATTGAACATCTGTGGAAGGAGCTGAAACATGCCGTCTGGAGAAGGCACCCTTCAAACCTGAGACAACTGGAGCAGCTTGCTCATGAGGAGTGGGTCAAAATACCTGCTGAGAGGTGCAGAAGCCTCATTGACAGTTAAGGGTACCATCATTTTTGTCCAGGCCTGTTTCATGAGTTTGTTTTTTAAAATAATTCTGTTGAACCACAATTCAAAAGCATTGTCTGATTTTATTGGTTAATTTTCATAGAATTTTTATTTATTACCACTTTTGTCAGATTCAAGTTATTTCTGTGACCATTGTGGGTTTTTCTTTCATTAACAGAGGGGTACCAACAATTTTGTCCACGGCTGTACATTATATATTCTGATCTGGGAGAGACAACGAGAGAAAAGATGGAGAGGAATCACCATTTTATTCACCACATACCAACAAACAAATATGGATAGAAAAAAACTCTGACCAGACTCTGTGCCTGAACCTCTGCAATAAAAAGCTCACTGTCTGTGAAGCACAATTTTGTCCACGTCTGGAGATACAGAGTACATTCACAAGTGCATTTGTTCATGCCTATTCACATACTCAGGCATACCACACCAAATTCATGTACACATGAAAAGAAATGAAAAAAAAAAAAAAACAGAAGCAAAACCAAAGAAAATCAGTTACAACTTTAGGCAGAAAAACACCCCCCCCCCAAAAAAAAAAAAAAAAAAAAACAGCGTAGGTCATCAATCCCAGACTGTTCAAATCTTAGTCTGGCAAATAAGAATTTAAATTCTCTAATATTCCAGGAATAATACAAAGTTTTGTGCAAATTGTTCAAGCGTTTAACATGATAAACTGTAATACACCGTTGTTTAAAAGATGTCCTACAAAAATTGTCTTTGAAGTGAAGTTTTCTCCTGTGCTCAAAAGATTTGTTTCTCATGATGAATAATTTCTATAGATGAAGTGGCAATGACCCATGTGATGCACTATACATGACTGATAAAATTTTTCAAATTAATCAGATCATGGAGTTTTAATAGCTTTGATTTAAAAAACAATTCATTGGTGTGTTCTCTTGAACCTGGCTTATGTATTATTCTTATAGCTCTTCTCTGTAATATTCTTAAAGGTTTTAAATTGATCTCATGTTTTACCCCGCAGCTCAGCACAATAACTTAGATATGGCAAAATTAAAGAATACAGTATCTTTAGAGCATTATGATTGAATACTGTATATATTTGACCTTGTTCAGTATAGCTATGGGGTTTTTTTAGATTTTTTATTGAATGCATCTTAAATGAGACTTCTAAGAGAGTTTATGATCAATCATCACACCAAGGAATTTTAATTTCGTCCACCCTTTCAATCTTGGTTCTATTAAACTTTTAGACTAATTTACACAGATGTAAATTTGTTGCCAAATATCAAATATTTAGTCTTAAGTATATTTAAAATTAGTTCATTTTCATCAAACCAGTTTTTTTTATTTAACAATTTCACCATTAACATTAACAATGAGTTCAGATCATTACCAGAGCAAAAAAAAAAAAAAAAAAAAAGTATCATCAGCAAAAAGAACATATTTGAAAAATCTTGATATACTGAAGATATCTTTTATAAAAAAGTTAAACAGTTTTAGACCCAGTATTGACCCTTGTGGAACTCCAATCATTACATCCAAAAGCTGTGATTTACAATCAAAGTTGTTCATACTGTTTCCTGTCAAGTAGGTAACTTAATGTGTGTGTGAATGGTAAAGGGATAGTGCCATAATGTGGCTGCTTCATCCATTCAGGTGGATGCCCTCAATTTCCCCTCTGGAGATCAATAAAGTATACAAAATAAAAATAAAATAAATAACTTTGCAACCAATTATAGGTTATACCTCTGGTACCATATGACCATAATTTTTAAAGAGTCGAATGCTTTTCTTAAATCAATAAATAGTCCAACAGTATATTGTTTTTCATCTATTGCTGATGTGACATTTTCAATAAAGTCCATAATTGTCACTGATATTGATTTCTTCTTTCTAAAACATATTGATTTTCAGTCCATACTTTTTTATCCAAGAAGAGATTGAGTCGCTGATCAAAAATCTTTTCTAAAATTTTAGAGAACTGTGAGAGCAGAGATATAGGCCTATAATTGGTGAAGTTATGAACACTGCCATTTTTGAACAGAGGTATAACTTTTGAAATTTTTATCTGGAAACATGCCAGTTTATTGAGACCAGTAACACTTGCAGATCAAAAAAGCACCAGTTATTGGTTCTTATGTTCTCCAGACAAGATAAATTCAACTACTGTAAATTTAAACATACTAATATATGAATGACTGCTATATTACTGTATTTTCTAGCAAAATACAACAGAGGATTTTACCTGTACTGTCTCTAAATTAAATCTCTTCATCAAAACTTTGAAATGCTCTGTCATACCAAAAAGTACTGCAACACACACACACACACACACACATTACAATCAATCCATATACAAAAACACAATTTTTACAGTTCAGTATTGACCAGCCTCAGGCCAAAAGTACCCCACAAAGCTATGTTATTAATCTTGAAGAGGAGGGTAATTTATTTTCTCTGGCACACAAAGCTAATTAAGGGGTTGGGGGTAGATGAGAGTTTGAGCATTCTTACTTGTTGCTACCTCTCATGTGTTGCCAATATTTGAAGTAACCATCAAAAAAAACCCCACCTTCTGCTTCTGTGGGAAGGTCTAATCTGCATGTTGCAGCATACTGACATATTATTCGGCCCAGGAAACACGCACGCAGGCTCAGGCAGATTTGAAAGCTTTATTGTTAACCAATGTGATGTGTATGGATGCGTGTGTGAGAGATAAGGATGTATTATGGGTGGAGGATGCAGGTCAGGACAGAGCAGCACGCCGTGCAGCCAGACAACCCTGTGGGCGAGAGGAGAACAGGGGTTAGCTGGGCAAACCACACAGGAGAGTGACAAGGTTGTGTGCTTACTTGTAGTGATTGTGGTGGCTGGCGTTGGCAAGGTCCCGAGCCTGGGGGACAGCGTCCTGCTGTGCGTCCGAGGAGAAGCGGTGAGGCAGAGGAGCGGCGAGGCGAGGGAGAGAGTGTCCGCCACCGGGGAATCCACCCGTGCACAGGGGAAGGCTGACAGGAAAACAGGTGAAACAATAACTGACAGCTTACTTGTCGCGAAGAGGAATCAGCAGGCCTGGAGGGAAGGAAACTGCTGAAGGTTCCAGTACGCAGGGAGACAGACGGCTCCAGGCTGCAGCTGAGGGCAAGGTGGAATAAGTAGCTGCGCACTAACGAGATGCAGGTGTGTGCGCAGCTGAGGTGGATGCCCGTGAGCGGCGAGTGATGACAGTACTCCCCCCCCTACCAGCGCCTCCTGGCGCTGGCTTACCTGGGTGCGTCCGATGAAACTCCGCGATGAGGTCCTGATCCAACACCCACGAAGAGCGCACCCAGGATCTCCACTCTGGACCATAACCTTCCCAATCCACCAGATATTGCAGCCCACGACCTCGGTGCCGGGAGTCCAAGATGGCAGTAACACCCCACGCCGGGTCACCGTCGATCATCCTAGGCGCGGGAGGAGACCTAGGAGGGGGGCAGAGTGGATTGGAAAGAACAGGTTTGATCTTAGATACGTGGAAGGTGGGACACACACGTGGGGGGGGGGGGGGCAAACACACAGCCACCGGGTTGATAATTTTTGAAATCACGAAGGGGCCGAGGAATCGCGGCGCCAGCTTCCTCTTCTCACCCTTAAGGTTAATATCCTGGGAAGAAAGCCAAACCCGCTGACCCACCTGGTAGACAGGAGCCGGTCTTCTGTGGCGATTGGCGGTGGAACTGCTGCGCGCCGCTGTGCGTAAAAGTGCGTTCCTTGTCTTGGTCCACACACTCCGGCAACGACTCATGTTCGCCTGGACCGATGGGACAGCTAACTCACCATCCTGCTCGGGAAACACGGGGGGATCGTACCCCAAGGACGCTTCGAAGGGCGACACACCAGTAGCAGAGGATCGGGCCGAGTTATGGGCGTATTCCACCCAGGTCAGGTAGGCGCTCCAGGATGATGGATTCGAGGATGTCACGCAGCGCAGGGCGGCCTCCAACTCCTGGTTCGTGCGCTCGCATTGCCCGTTGGACTGGGGATGGTGACCAGAGGAGAGACTAACCGTAGCCCCCAAAGCGTTGCAAAAGCACCTCCAAACCTGGGAGACAAACTGCGGGCCCCAGTCCGAAACCACGTCCAGCGGGATCCCATGCAGCCTGACGACATGTTTGACCAGGAGGTCGGCCGTCTCACGTGCCGAAGGGAGACCCTGAAGAGGCACAAAATGGGCGGCCTTGGAAAATCTGTCCACAATTGTCAGGACCGTGTCAAAGGTGTTAGAGACAAGGAGACCGGTGACGAAGTCTAGGGCGATGTGTGACCAGGGCCTGCCCGGGACCGGCAGGGGCTGGAGTAGACCCGCAGGTGGAGAGTTCTGGGATTTGCCGGTAGCGCACTGGGGACAGGCCCGGACATAATTGGTGACGTCCTTCTGGAGACCCAGCCACCAAAACAAGCGTTGCAGGAAACTCACCAGGCGGGTGATGCCAGGGTGGCAGGCGAGCTTGGAGGTATGGGCCCAGTGGATCACTTCTCCTCGAACTGCCGAAGGGACGAAAAGCCTCCCCTCTGGCCCCCCGCCAGGATCTGGCTCTGTCTCCTGAGCCCTAAAGAATCTTGTCCTTGATGGACCAGGAAATCACCCCCACAACGCACGAGCTGGGCAGGATGGTGTGTTCAGACTCCTCCGGGTCCTCAGGGGCGAATTGTCTGGATAGGGCGTCAGGCAACCTATTCTTCGAGCCTGGACGGTAGGTGATGGTGAATTGAAAGCGAGCAAGAAATAGAGACCAGCGCGCCTGGCAGGCATTCAGGCCCCTCGCTGACCTGAAGTACTTGAGGTTCTTATGATCCGTCCAGACCACAAAAGGCTGGGCTGCCCCCTCTAACCAGTGGCGCCACTCCTGTAGCGCGAGCTTGACAGCGAGGAGCTCCCTGTCGCCGACATCATAATTGCGCTCCACCGCCGATAACTGCCGGGAGAAGAAGGCACAGGGCCGCTTGACACCATCCACCGGCGAGCACTGGGAGAGCACTGCCCCCACCCCCGTGTCGGACACGTCGACCTCCACCAGATACTGCAGCGCGGGATCGACCTGGGTCAGGACCCGGGAGGACGAGAACTCCGCCTGGAGAGTCTTGAAGGCAGTGGCCGCTTCTTCTGACCACTGGAAGGGCACCTTCGATGATGTGAGGCAGGTCAGGGGGGTGACAATGGCGCCGAAGTTTGGGATGAAGCGCCGGTAGAAGTTAGCGAACCCAATAAACTGCTGCACCTGCTTCCTGGAGGTAGGCGTGGGCCACTCGACCACCGCTTTAACCTTAGCGGGGTCGGGGAGGATCTGGTTGTGTGAGATAACGAACCCCAGGAAGGAGGTGGTCCGGGCGTAGAACTCGCACTTCTCTGCTTTTATATACAGGCGATTCTCCAGCAGCCGTTGCAGAACCCGCCTCACATGGGCCTAGTGCTCCTCCCATGATTTAGAGAAGATGAGTATGTCATCTAGATATACAAAGACAAATACTCCCAGGAAGTCCCGAAGAACGTCATTTATGAGACGCTGGAAAACGGCAGGTGCGTTGGTGAGCCCGAACGGCATCACAAGATATTCGAAGTGGCTGCTGGGCGTCCTAAAGGCCGTCTTCCATTCGTCTCCCTCCCGGATCCTAACGAGATGGTAAGCGTTGCGGAGGTCAAGTTTGGTGAACGAGGTCGCCCCTGGAGGGAGTGGAAGGCGGTGTCCATAAGCGGTAATGTGTAGCAGTCCTTGATGGTGATGTTGTTTAGCCCTCTAAAGTCGATACAGGGGCGTAAGGACCCGTCCTTCTTTGCCACGAAGAAGAAACCCGCGCCAAGCGGGGACGAGGAGGGGCGGATGATCCCAGTGCTGAGCGACTCCTTGATATAGGTGTCCATCGCCTCGCGTTCTGGCACAGAGAGGCTGTATAGGCGGCCAGATGGCAGGGGGGCCCCTGGGCGGAGGTTAATTGCACAGTCATATGGCCGGTGAGGGGGAAGGGACAAGGCTCTGGACTTGCTGAACGCTACCCCCAAGTCGTGGAACTCCTGCGGCACTAGAGTCAAGTCCGGGGGCTCGGAGACCGGCGCCGGCGGAGGGGAGGACGGAGCACAGGCCGCCGACTGGAGGCAGGTGCCCAGGCAGAAGGTGCTCTAGGACAGGACGCTGCCGGTTCTCCAATCCAGGACAGGGTTATGCAGCCGCAGCCAGGGGTAACCCAGGATGACATGGTCCAACGAGGAGGGCAAGACATAAAGGGTCAGATCCTCCCGTGGTTGCGGAGATGATGATGGGGACTGGCTTAGTGCGATGCGTCACTGTTCCCAGGGGAGATCGAGAGAGGGTGACCAAGTTAATGGGGGTAGCCAGCGGTTGGCAGGGTATGCCCAAACGGGTTGCCAGGCTTCTAGAGATGAAACTCTGCTCTGCCCCAGAATCCACCAGTGCGTGTGTGGAATGCCCGGTGGAGTTGTGGCAGAAACGTATGGGCAATGTGCATGATGATAGGGGATTTGGCCGGTTAGAGTCCGTGAGGCCCCCTACAGTGACTCGCGGACCTCCCCATTTGGCTTAACCGGGCACAGCTCCACGGGATGCTGGTCATCTCCGCAATGCATGCAGAGACCCCGTTCCCACCGGCGTTGTCTCTCTGCAAGAGGGAGCCTAGTGCGCCCAATTGCCATGGCCTCTGGTTCATCGGCGGACTCCGGAGTCCCATAGATTGAGTCCCCATCATGCTGTTTGCTCTCTACATGTCTGTTCTTTTCATCTTCTCTATTCCCTCACCCCCCCAGCCAGTCGCAGCAGATGACCGCCCCTCCCTGAGCCTGGTTCTACTGGAGGTTTCTTCCTGTTAAAAGGGAGTTTTTCCTCTCCACCGTCGCCAAGCGCTTGCTCACAGGGGATCGCCTGATTGCTGGGGTCTTTCTGCAATTGTGGGGGTTTCCCCTACAGTTGAAAGTGCTATGAGATGACTGTTGTTGTGAAATGGCGCTATATAAATAAAGTTGAATTGAGTTGAAGTAACTTCATGGCTTATGAAATTTGCACAATCTCAGCAATTTGCTGATTTAGATGCATCATGACAGGTATGTGTCATCACTCGCCGCTCACGGGCATCCACCTCAGCTGCGCGCACACCTGCATCTCGTTAGTGCGCAGCTACTTATTCCACCTCGCCCTCAGCTGCAACCTGGAGCCGTCTGTCTCCCTGTGTACTGGAACCTTCAGCAGTTTCCTTCCCTCCAGGCCTGCTGATTCCTCTTCGCGACAAGTAAGCTGTCAGTTATTGTTTCACCTGTTTTCCTGTCAGCCTTCCCCTGTATACAGGTGGATTCCCCGGCGGCGGACACTCTCTCCCTCGCCTCGCCACTCCTCTGCCTCGCCGCTTCTCCTCGGACGCACAGCAGGACGCTGTCCCCCAGGCTCAGGACCTTGCCAACGCCAGCCACCACAATCACTACAAGTAAGCACACAACCTTGTCACTCTCCTGTGTGGTTGCCCAGCTAACCCCTGTTCTCCTCTCGCCCATAGGGTTGTCTGGCTGCATGGCGTGCTGCTCTGTCCTGACCTGCATCCTCCACCCATAATACATCCTTATCTCTCACACACGCATCCATACACATCACATTGGTTAACAATAAAGCTTTCAAATCTGCCTGAGCCTGCGTGCGTGTTTCCTGGGCCGAATAATATGTCAGTACGGCTCCAGCTAAGCGGCCCAGCGGACAGCAGGCTCGCACGCCGCTTTTCCACCCTTGAGGCTCGGGTGGATATGTTAGCACACCAACAACAGGTTATTCTTAACCAGTTAACCACAATTACTAACTGGTTAGACTGTCTGGATCCTCTGCAGGCTTTCCCTCCGGGTCCTCTCGGTGCTTCGGCTCCAGTCGCCTCCCCGGCTGGCCAGCCTAGCTTGGGAATGCCAATCCGTCTCACACCCATTCCAACCCCCGCTCGCTTCAACGGGAAACTCGGTGGAGCGAAGGGGTTTATCCTGCAGTGTGAGTCGGTGTTTCTGCGCGTTCCCAGGGATTTTCCCTCAGACCATAGCTGAATCGGGTACATGGTTAACCTCCTGGAGGGGCGAGCGTTAGCTTGGGCTTACGCCGTAATGACGAAGCCCAGCTACGCAAACCTCTCTTATGACCGATTCGTGCGGGACTTTTTAGAGGTCTTTGACCACTCGCGTCTTGACAGCGTCCTCGCTGATCGGCCTCTTAGTCTCCAACAGGGAAGCCGGCCAGTGGCGGAATACGTTGTCGACCTCCGGGTGGCAGCGGAGGAGGTGGGCTGGGGAGAGGCTTCTCTCTGCAGTATCTTCCTCCGTAGCCTCAGTTCCGGTCTGAGGGATGAGCTAGCTGGTCGGGATCTCCCAGGGCGGCTCTCCGAGCTGATCTCGCTCACCATTAGCCTGGACAACAGGCTACATGAGCGAGCCGCGGAGCAAAAGTCTGTCAGCCGCTCGCGCGGAGCTTCCGCCCGCCCAGCTCAGTCTTCCATTATAATTGCACTCCAACATTTCACTGGATATGTATCACTCTGCTCCAAAGGTGTTCATGTAACCCTTAATTACTAACAGTAATTTACTGTGAGAATCGCAATGCTGTGTTCCATCGATCCATCTTCTACCGCTTAATCCTTTTCGGATTATGGGGGGATGGAGCCTATCCCAGCATCTTTGAGTGAGAGGCAGGGTACACCCTGGACAGATTGCCAGTCCATCACAGGGTGCAATACTGTGTTGGATACCTTAATTTCCACAGTGAGGCGCTGTTTGAAAATATTTCTTACCTGACCCAGAAGTCCCATCCTTTTGAAAAAAGCTTTATTCAGTTTACAAAGTCTGTCCTTGTATAAACATTGTGAAGCTATTTCACATCTGTTTAAAAAACAGGCAGTGCTAGACTTGGATTTATGGTCTCGATAAACAAACCACAAAAACTGTGTGGTAGTGGACTCTTTGTTTCATCTGAAAATGCCAAGAAAAGCAAGCCAAGGGTGCCAAAGCCAAATTGCTAGCGTGCTACTAGCCACTGGCTAGCTACCAGCATTGGCCAGGTTTTGATTTCGGTCTTTTGCAGTACTGACTCAACAGGTGACTGGTATGTTTTATAAACACTTACTTTTGCACTTGACAGTATTTAACTTGTTTACATGTGTGTGTGAAATGACAATAGACGTCTACATGCCAACTGAGATGTTTAGCAACAGTTACTGGCTACATTTAGAAGGGACTATTTTTTTCTCAGTTGCACAAAATAACTGGTTAAACAAACAGATCATAATATTTTGTCCAGTATTGCTGTCATTTAATAAATTGTGCTTGCGGAACTATTGTATAAAAGCAATATTACACAGGTCATATGGTATCAATGACTATAGTAACTGTGGGTGTGATACATCTAATGCCCAACACATACTCCCTCTCATGTAATATTGCTTAACTGTCTCATAACTGTATTTTCAATTGGTGCCTCTCTCTGTCCCCCTCTGTCTCTCTCAATATATGCTTCTGTTTGTGTGTTCATGCTACACTTGCCTTAAATTCTTCTTCTGCCACTTGAATTAACCTTTTTGCTTAAAAGCTGTTGAGGAAGCCCACTTCCTGAAATGGAAAATAAATCAACTCTTGCTTTCAGTTTAGAATGTAAAGCAGGACAGTTATAAAACAAGTTGCAAGAGCATTCATATTTTTTAAGATGACAAGCTGACCACCAAAGATAGCTGTCAACTGCATGATACATCTATAACATGTACTATAGGTGATATGATGATGCTCAAACTAAATGAACAATTAATTTTAGTGCACCAGATTATCAAAATAATAACAACACAGATAATAGCAGAGGTGGGTAGAGTAGCCAGAAATTGTATTCAGTTGAAAGTGTTATTGTAGGATATTAATTATTCAAGTACATTTTGATTTATCTATTTTTTTTGACAAAGTTCAATTAACTTCAACAAACAACAAAAATCCAATTAAATTTAGAGCCCACGCAGTTAGAAACAATACAGGAGCATCAAAATCATAAACTATGGAGAATTTTTGTTGGCTAATGCTACTAGCAAATGGCAGTTACTGAGGTTTGCATTTTACATTGCCAGTGCAGATGCCCCATAAAAAGCAGCCAATATGACTGGTACAGTTTACATTTTTTTCCTTCAACATCCAGACAAAAGGCAACAAAAAATAAGTTTCAACTGATTCAGCTAAAACGTTAGGACATGTTCAGATTTTAAATTCAGAGATTTACAAACAAAAAAATTTGAAAAATTCAAAGAGATCAGATGACTAGAAGTGGAAAGAGACAGGGAATAGGCACAGATAGAAGTAGACTATGGTTATAGGTTCAAATGTTTTCTGGACAAAGTTTTAAGTGGCTTGTTGCCAAGAGTTTTTTTCCCACTTGTAAATTAAAAACGTCTCTTTTGCGGTGATCCTGAGAGATTATTCTCATGAGAAACAATGGACTAATTTTTCTCAATGTAGACAGTGAGTGGGCAAGTAAACACAATGTAGCAGTGTTCAACATGACCTGATTATAGTGTCTGCTGAAAAAAAAAACCCACCACCAACCTCACCAACATATCCTTCACAACAGCATTAAGGCTTGCAACGCGTCTTTGTTCTTCCATACTGCAGTATCATAGGGTTCCTATCACTGTAGTGGACATGCTGGCAGAATGTGGTCTGCCTGGGGGGACACTGACTTCCCTACAGCCGTTTCCTGTCACAGTACCCCATAATTGGCCCCCTGCTTCTCACCAGAGAGTCAGTTCGTGTGTGTGTGTTGCTGTGCATATGTGTGGGTGCCCGCACGCTTGCCTGTCAAACTATCGGATGACACACAGATCCATGGGCACCGCGGAGCCCTGAACTGCTATGAAGACATTCTGTCAGCTTAGAGATGCTGGGAACTGCTGAGATAGTTCAATCTGCAAGCTTTTTTTTCCCACAAGGTTAAAGTTGGGGATTTTCAGGAAGGATGTGCCATATCTGATCGCGGTGGAAGAGTGAAGAAATAATGGATGTATGCTGTGAAAACGCACTGCAGGGAGCAAGATTTGGCCACAATGGTGGAAATGTGATACCGAAGAACAATTGCTTGTTATCGGTCAGGGATGCGGGCTGTAATGCTGAATGAAGCAGTTCATACCAGAGTCGTGACTTTAATTTGCATCGGATTTTGGAGTGGAATTTAGTAAGGATATGCAGGGTGGAGATTTGCTTCCATGTAAAAAGGGTAGTGTGAGACTTTGAACCGAACAGAGGCGATAAGAAGAAACAGCGAGCAGAACTCAGACTGGATCCAAGAATGTGTTTTCTTTGGAGAAAATAGAAACAACCCATTAAGCTCCAACCAAGGAAAACACTCTGGCACATCGAGTCCCCAAAGAGGCAGACAGAGTCAACAATAAATCCACACAACTACACACCACTAACCAAACTTTGTTTGGCCAGTGAGGGTGGGATTCAGATGGTAATTCACCATATGATGTTTATTACTACATGATGCCCAAATTACGTTTGCTATTATCAGTCTACCAATTCTGTTTGTTGAAACATCAGTTGGTCTTCTACCTTTTGATAAGGTACAAAGTATAAAATACAGATTTATGAATTATAAAAATACTTGATATTAAGAGAAGCGAGATGAGCTCACATGAGACAGCCAGTAGGACTATCCCCAATTATGAAGATAATCTTGCTACATTTTTCTTTTTACCTCTTTCAATGAGTGTTTTTTCCTCCAAATAAAGAAAATAGTTTATTTCCACAGTATAAACAACAGCCAGGTTGTCGTTGTGGTTTCTATAGCAGCTAGTAGGGCTGGGAACGATCCCTAGTTTCCAGAATCGATTCGATTCCGATTCTTGAGATTCTGAATCGATTCAATTCGATTCGATTCGATCCCGATTCAATCTGGGGAATTACCATTTTAATAGCCATTTTACTTCCCATGAAACAAAAATCTTTGAGACCTAATGCTGCAAATTGTACCAAGAATCTTCTAACTTTGTTAATACATAAATTATCACATATAAAACTGACCCAAAATCAGTTACAATAATGCACTTTTTATTATTTAACTTATCATTTCATAAAGTGCTCACAGGTGCTTTCTTTAGTGCAAAGGGTGTGTCGTGTCAAGTTAACCACCCAGAGTAAGTAAACCAATTCAATGCATGAACCATGCAGACATAATCTCACTGTATTTCAGTCCCTCCAGGATTTTGTCAGCTGTTTTTGTGATTGTTGTGGCCCAAAAAGCCTGAATTTGTGGGAGCTTTTCCAAAAAGTTATGGCACTTTTAGAGTTTTTTTGCACTCAAAGTTGTGTGAGGAAGCACAAATTTTAAAGCAGCTGCTTTTTCCATAGTTTACAGTGATGTTATTCTATGTAACACCACAAGAAAAGCACAGGATTGCCAAAAATTTCCTGTTAAACAGTGATTTATTTAGAATTAAATGCTCAGTAAAATTGTAAAAAAAAAAAAAAGACCAATATTGTGTTCTTGCTGAGAACTTTTCAATTCAATTCAATTCAATTCAATTCAATTCAACTTTATTTATATAGCGCCATTTCACAACAACAGTCATCTCATAGCACTATCAACTGTAGGGAGGACCCCCACAGTTGCAGAAAGACCCCAGCAATCAGGCGATCCCCTGTGAGCAAGCACTTGGCAACGGTGGAGAGGAAAAACTCCCTTTTAACAGGAAGAAACCTCCAGCAGAACCAGGCTCAGGGAGGGGCAGTCATCTGCTGCGACTGGCTGGGGGGTGAGGGGACAGAGAAGAAGAAAAGAACAGACATGTAGAGAGCAAACAGCACGATGGGGACTCAATCTATGGGAGAGAACAAACAAATGTTAATGACCAGCAAAAAAAAAAAAAATATATTTCATAGAGAGTGAGGAAAGGAGTGAGGCCCAGTGCATTACTGGAGGTCCCCCGGCTGACTAAACCTATTAGCAGCATAACTAAGGGAGGGTTCAGAAACACATGATCCCTCCCTAATTGTAGGCTATATCAAAAAGGTAGGTTTTAGCCCTATTCTTAAAAACAGAGATCGAGTCTGACTCCCGAATCCAGATTGGCAGCTGATTCCACAGGAGAGGAGCTTGATAACTGAAGGCTCTGCCTCCCATTGTACTTTTGGAGATTCTAGGTATTACAAGTAAACCTGCATTTTGGGAGCGTAGTGCTCTGTTAGGATGATACGGTAGTATCAGATCTTTTAAATAAAAAGGAGCCTGATTGTTTAGAGCTTTGTAAGTAAGAAGAAGGATTTTAAACTTAATTCTAAACTCTATGGGAAGCCAATGAAGGGAGGCCAGAACCGGAGAGATATGATCTCTCTTTCTAGTACCTGTTAAAACTCTTGCTGCAGCATTTTGGATCAGCTGAAGACTTTTTAAAGATGTTTTAGGACAGCCTGATAATAAAGAATTACAATAATCTAATCTCGAGCTAACAAAAGCGTGGATCAGCTTCTCAGCATCACTCTGAGACAAGATGCTCCTAATCTTGGCAATATTATGCAAATGATAGAAGGCAGTCTTAGAAACAAATTTAATATGTGAATTGAAGGACAAATCCTGATCAAAAATAACTCCAAGGTTCCTCACAGAGCTATTAAGAGAAAGAGTAACTGCATCCAAACTGAAAGTTTGATTTGGAAAGGAATTTCTAAGGTTTTTTGGACCAACAAGAATGACTTCAGTCTTATCTGAATTTAATAGCAGGAAATTACAAGTCATCCAAACTTTGATTTCCTTAAGACAGGCTTCTAACTTGGCTAATTGATTAGTATCATCTGGCTTCATTGACAGGTATAATTGTGTGTCATCTGCATAACAGTGAAAATGTACATATACAGTGCTTTCTAATAATGTTGCCTAACGGAAGCATATATAAACTAAAAAGAGTAGGGCCAAGCACAGATCCCTGTGGAACTCCATGACTAAACTTTGAGCTGAGAGAAAACTCATCATTTACATGAACAAACTAGAACCTATCAGATAAATAAGATCTAAACCACTGCAACGAAGTTCCATTAAGTCCAACATAGTGTTCTAATCTATCAAGTAGAATATTATGATCAATAGTATCAAAAGCTGCACTAAGATCTAAAAGGACAAGTACAGAAACTAGTCCATTATCAGATGCAATGAGGAGGTCGTTAGTGACCTTCGCTAAGGCTGTTTCAGTGCTATGATGGATTCTAAACCCAGATTGAAACTCCTCAAATAAACCATTTCCCTGCAGGTGGTCAAATAATTGCGTAGCAACAACTCTTTCTAAGATTTTTGAAATGAAAGGGAGATTAGAGATTGGTCTATAGTTAGCTAAAGCTCCTGGATCTAGCGTTGGCTTTTTGAGTAAGGGTTTAATTACAGCCGTTTTAAAAGCCTGCGGTACATGGCCTAAAGTTAATGAAGAATTGATTATATGAAGAATAAAGCTACCAATAAGTGGGAAGACTTCTTTAAATAACCTGGTAGGAATAGGGTCTAAAAGACAAGTTGAAGGTTTGGATGAGGAAACTATTTTGTCTAACTCACAAAGGTCGATTGGAGTAAACTCATCAAGACAGACATCAATAGAAGGAGTTGTAGTAGTTACAGTATTTAAGTTAACTGTGGGAAGAATCTGATTGATTTTATCTCTGATGGATGAAATTTTATTATTGAAAAAGTTCATAAAGTCCTGACTAGTAAGCTCTAAGGGGATGCTAGGATTGACAGAGTCCTGACTCTTTGTCAACCTGGCTATAGTACTGAAAAGAAACCTGGGATTATTCTTGTTCTCTTCTATTAATGCAGAGTAATAACTCGTTCTAGCTTTTCTAAGAGATTTTTTATAAATTAAAAGATGATTTCTCCAAGCTAAATAGATTTCATCTAAATTAGTAGAGCGCCATTTTCTTTCTAATTGACGAGTCTTCTGTTTTAAGCTACGAGTTTCTATGTTGAACCAAGGAGTTAAAAATCTCTGATTAGACTTTTTCTTTTTTAAGGGGGCCACCAAGTCTAGAGCCTGATGCAGAGAAGCTGAAACACTATCCACCATGTTATCAATTACAGAAGGAGCAAGCTGTCTATAGCTTATTTCCGTTGTGTTGACACATGGCATAGAGGAAACAATCTGCATAAATTTGGAAACAGCATCATCTGAGAGGCATCTACTGTGATAATATTTTTCTTTAGGAGCCAAATAGTCAGAAATAGTAAAATCAAAGGTTAACAGACAATGGTCTGACAGTACAGGGTTATGAGGAGACACTACAAGATTTTCTATTTCTATGCCATATGTCAGAACAAGGTCCAATGTATGGTGAAGGTAATGAGTAGAATTTCCTACTTTCTGAGAAAACCCAATCGAGTCTAATATTGAATTAAAAGCCACATTAAGGCAGTCACTATCTACATCCACATGTATATTAAAGTCCCCTACTATAATTATTCTATCAGATTTCAGCACTAAATCAGCTAAGAAATCAGGAAATTCGGATAAAAATTCTGAATAGGTTGATGGGGGACGATAAACTATGGCAAATAAAATTGGGTTTAACCTGGAATTGCTAAAGTGCCCAACACTGAGGACCAGGCCCTCAAAGGAATTATAACATGTTTTTTGCTTTACATTAACTAGTAATTTGGAATGGTAAATTGATGCTACTCCTCCTCCACGACCAGAACTTCTGGGATTTTGACAGTTTAAATAACCAGAGGGAGTTGATTCATTTAAACCAACATAATCCTCTTGTCCTAACCAAGTCTCTGTAAGGGAAATTAAATCAATCTGATGATCAATTAACAGATCATGGACTAACAGAGACTTGGGAGTTAGAGACCTAATATTTAATAAACCACATTTAATTTTTAAATTATGTGGAGGAACAGAGGCCAAATCATTCAATTTAGAGGCTTTATGTTTAATTTGAGTTTTACCAATATTTTGCTTTATCACTTTGGGATGCTTATACATTATATTTTTATTTACTTTGGAGGGAGCAGACAACGATTCTCTGATGGGGAAGACAGGGGCTAAGCTGAGGGGTGGCGGATGAAGAGGAGCTGCAGAGAGGCGTGTAAGACTGTGACTCTGCTTCCTGGTCCCAACTCTGAGTAGTCATGGTTTTGGAAATTTGGATAAAAAAGATGCCAGATTGTTAGATAAATGAGAAGCACCATCCAAAGTGGGATGAATGCTGTCTCGTCTCATAAGACCAGGTTTTCCCCAAAAAGAGCTCCAATTGTCAATGTAGCCCACGTCATTTTTAGGACACCACACAGACAGCCAGCGGTTCAAGGATGACGAGCGACTAAACATGTCATCACTGGTCAGATTGGGGAGGGGCCCAGAGAATACTACAGTGGCAGACATCGTTTTTGCAAAGTCACACACCGATTCTATATTAAGTTTCGTGACTTCCGACTGCCGGAGACGGATGTCATTAATGCCGGCGTGAATAACAATTGTGGAATATTTACAGTTACTTTTAGCCAGCATTTTCAAATTTGACTCGATGTCGCCTGCTCTGGCCCCAGGAATGCATGTGACTATGGCCGATGGAGTCTCTAGGTTCACGTTTCTGACTACAGAGTCGCCAATGATCAGAGTTTTTTCCTCAGCGGGTGTGTCGCTGAGCGGGGAAAAACGATTAGAAACGTGAACAGGTTGGTGGTGAACCGGGGCTTTGCGACTAGGCTTCCTTCTCACCGTCACCCACCCAGTCTCCTCGCTGCAGAGGAGAGCCGGGGAACCGGTGACAGGGGGACCTAAGCTAGCTAGCTCCGCTGCAGCTAATGGGCGTCCGTCGAGATTAACTGGCGCAGACGGTGTTTCAATGCAGCGGAGCCGGGATTCCAAATCAGACAACCTCGCCTCGAGCGCCTCAAAAAGACAACATTTATTACATTTACCGTTATCACTAAAAGAGGCAGAGGTGTAGCTAAACATCTGACAGAGAGAGCACACCAGAGGAGGAGAGGAAAGAGAGCTAGTAGCCATAGCTAGTGGCTCGAGAGCTGGAGAGCAAACCACACAGGCAGACAGCAAAACAGGAAGTGACGATACGATTTTATTTCTTTAAAAAAAGAAATAAAAGAATTTGTCATTATAACAACTAAATTGCATTGAATGCATGTTAGTGTGGAGAAAATGATGGCAGCACCTCCTTGAATCTTGAATTTGAAGGTCTTCTTCTGTGCTGAAATCCACATGAAGCAGGGATGCTCCTCCACTGATGACCTCTGACCTTCAGAAGGTCTCAGTGAGGATGAAGCTTCCAGTCTTCACACATCTGAAGGCAGATAAAAAGAATAGATTTCACAGTAAAATTAACATTCATATTTTTAGATTCCCACACCACAGTAGGGTTTAATAATTTAGGGTTTTTTTTATATTTTAACTACAAATTAACTTTCAATGTTTGAAAAGGGTTTCAATTCATTTCCTGAGAAGGTTTGTTCATTTCAATTTAGTTCTACTGAGTAAAAATAGCTTGTTGTACTGCAGCCTTTATTAATTTTATTGTGATTTATTCTCTTCACATCTCTTAAGTTGCAGAAGTCCATAATCTCATAAAATATACCTTAATTCTGCATTTATTCACAGTGCTTAACCAACAGTTCTCTCTGTGTCCATAGTTTGTAAAAGAAACCACCATCATGCCAGATAAATTATTAATTGACGACACAAACGTTAAAACAAACAAATGATATTATACTTACAGTCTCAGCAGCTCCAAGTCTCCCTCTGCTTCATGGGTTTCAGCCTCCGCGCATTTTCCGTTTATCAGTCGTCAACTTTATGTTCCAACACAGCGCTGCACGGAGTAAAAGTCCGTTTATCCCCGCTTTATGAAAAATATTAAGAAGCTGTTGAGGACAGTCTTCACGGTGACTTTTGCTGCTAAATTAAGAGACACGCACGTTATTAACTCCGCGTCATGTAAACACGAAAGGCGTGTGCCCACGCAGAAGGAAACTCTTGCCGGATGAGAACCGTTTTAACACCACAGAAGAAGAACTAGCATATCCGTTAGCTTGCTAGCTCCGTTAGCGCGTCGGTTGTTTATGGTTCTCGGCCGTGGTTCCTGGCTCACTGACCCGGTTTCGACCCGATTATACTCAGCAGACGTTCACAAACGTAAAAATATTATATTAAAATATATTAATATTAAAAGATCGATCCGCGGATTTTGTGGATCGATATCGGCTCAGTCAAACGTGGATCGATCCATATTGATATATTGATCTTTTGAACCCACCCCTAGCAGCTAGTGTTGTATTCGAGACCGGGCCAAGACCGACTCAAAACCAGACTGTCTCAAGACCAAGACCAAGACCAAGCCAAGTGGAGACCAAGACCACTGTGTTTGTAGGTCTTGGTTTTGGTCTTGGGAGACTCTGGTCTCGACTACAACACTAATAACAGCACAACAGAAGATTGTGCCAACCTGCCTTAAAAAAGAACCACCAGGCATGATCCGTTAAGATAAAAACCTTAACAAATTCTGGTAAATTAAACAAAACAAATCAATAATTACTGTACGTACCAAACTATTTACAAGAGATGGGCATTTCCAGAAAAATGCTTGTCAAAAATCACTGTGTGGTGTTCTTTATTTAGGTATTGCCACCAATTTCCACTTATTCTTCAGGAACATATACATAGGAGTAGTAGTTGCTCTTGGCTTTGCATGTATTCCAGCCAGTATGCAAGCATCAAATTATGTAGCATTACCCAACACATACTGTGTACCAACTTTACAACCGGTGTTTCATAGTGCTTCGTCCTATAGTTTTGCTTGGCTGGCAAACTGCAACTAGGCACATAATGTACACTTCAACTTCTAAAAAGGGGTGTACATTACATACTTCTGTCTTCAGGTAAAAATTGAGAGACACAATTTAGAAAAGGAAAACTATCATTTTAATGTGGTTAAAACTTCAAAGTTCAAAAGTAGTCACAACTAAGACTGCCATAATCTTCTTTCTATTTTCCATCAAAAAGACACTGGTATATGTACGTTAAGATGTGCATCACCTTTACCGGTTCCAGAAAAACTAATCATCTCTCGATACATATCTAACATCTCCCCAAAATGTTAAAGAAGATATAAAATACTGCAAGTAAAGAATGGTGTTGATGATCAAAAGGGCAATCAAACTAAAAGACCAAATGATGATGCCATTTAGTTAACATTTGCCACTACTGACTACCCTCCTGAGTCTACCTATAGGATACTTATCATTCTAACATCTTTCACTCTTTTTTGCCTGCTCCCTTGAGGTCAAACATTGGAGGTGCTGCTTCTGCTGACAACTGAGCCCAAGGGGAATTGGTGGTAACAGAGATGCTTGTTACAGACACCTGTGATGTGTCCGTCCTCTGGAGAGGTGAGACTGACAGTGAGAGGACCTATAAGCAGAAGTGCTGTCAGATTATGCAGAAGCCTGAAGGAGATATGGATACGGGGAGAGGGGTGCAAAAAGAACTTGGCAGTATGTGTTTAATGAGGACCGCTGTTTACACTGGGCCTCTCAAAGGAAGTACAAACTTGTTTACTTGGTTCTCTTTCTAAATGACAAATACTAGTGAACAACTTTTCAATAACATTACCATAACAAAAGCCATATAGTTCATAGGGGTAATCATTAGGTTGTAAACACTTTATAATCATTAACCTACAATGGCACATGCAATAAAAAAGAGAAATGGTGATTTGTTTCTTGCCAAATAAATCTGTTCTCTCAACACTTAGACGTCAGTTTATTTAGATTATTCTGTTTTCTCATCAGCTTCATTTTCATCAGTAAGTTACCAGCATTTAAGTACTATCAACATTTCTAGTCAGAAGGACCTTTGATCCTGTCAAACAGTGATCAGTCACTGATGTACGGAACACATACTGTGATTTATTTTTTACTGCCTAATCACAATTTATAAAGCATTTCTAACCTAATTAATAACCTCCTTATAAAATATTTATAAACTATTTGGGTATTCTTAATTTAAAGTGGCACTAATCCTAGTTGCAGAATCTTATATTAATTGGGGAAAGCTTTCATGAATTACCAGAGGCCTTTTTTGTTTTCTATGACATCTAAAAGCTTCAGATCACATCAGCTAGGTTGCCACTCAACACTTTCACATGTTAAAATGTATCACATATTATCGATACATGATGAAAGGAAATTTTAAATTATTCCTGTTTCCATCTCCATTTTGTTAAGTATATCAGTGTCACACATGCCCTACCTCCCACATAATGGGCCTCATGGAAGAACTGTTAGTATTAACAGATTTTCTTGTAAATGTGATCTATAATCAATTCATGTGAACTTGTTGGATTCACCCATATGTTAGTATCGTGAAATTTAGTACAGGTACTAACAAAGTTAGTTGTAACAGTTTTGTGTAAGTAGTTTGCTGTTATTCTAACCTTAGTTTTTCTTTATGCCTCTATAGTGTGTCTCAATCAAGTAGAGTATAAATGCTATAAACTTAATAATATAGTTGACAAGATTTTATACTTTCATTCAAGTAATAATTAGAATTAAAATAATTAAAAATACTTGAAAATGATTAAAAGCAGTATCATTCCATCAATGTATAGGATCATCTTCAGATGCAAAATATAAGATTGTAAATGTTGTTGCAGAGCAACGCACAACTCGGTTATACTACAGGCCAGCACAGTGGAGATGTGTCTGACACACGGTGATGCTGATGGCTGGCTGATTGGTAAGTAACATATCAACTCTCATAATGCAAACCACATGGGATCAGATGGATGTAATTCTGATTTTTACTGCTTTCACATGAGGTGTGGGCTTTGCCTCTGGGTTAGCATGCAAAGCAGGGTTCATTTTGGTTAAGGGGCCCATCACATCGAGGTAGTTAACAATAAATTCTGGAAAATTTGACAGAATGGGGTAAAACTGAGTAAGAAACCCATGGACAGGCATGGACAGGAAGGGTGCTCCAGAACATCAAGCATGTTCAAAATTTTCTCCCAACCATCTGTCCAAAAAAAAAGACTGAGTGAGGATGTACTGCAAACGTGATTGAATGAATGAATGAATGAATAAAGTTTATTGTCAACACTACAATACGTGCAATACATACAGGAGAATTGAAATTTGACTTGACATTGAGCGCGCTCCTTGTAAGCGCATCCCATAGCCGGGGCAGCCCGAAGGCGCCAGTCGAACGGGGGGGGGGGGGGGGGGGGTAAAGAGGGGGGGATAAGGAAAACACAATAGGCAGAGAGAAAAAAGCATTGTTGATCAAAATAAAGCTCATTTTATGACCAAAATTGTGATTACAAGAAAAACACTCTCAAATGCACAATTAGCAGGCAATAGATCACACAAAACAAGTTGAGAGAGTCAGTGTATTGTAAATATGTATCAGTATTTGTGTCAGTCATGTAATGTTGAATGCAGTAGTGTGGGTGTGTCAATTGCTAGTGAACAGCAGAGGGCGCCTCCTGGCAGTGGATGGATGTTATAATCATGTGATCTAAAGCAAGTCCAGAGCAAGTCCAGACTCTTGCTTGCAAGATGGTAAGTTGACACATGGTACACTGTCCTTGAGTCCAGTCTGTTGAAACAACAGCAATTGTGTCGATTGTTTGGGTTAGCAGAGCCGCTCCTTCCGCTTATCTTCATCGAGGAGGAATGAAAATAGGACCAAAAAAGGCAAGGTCAAATCTGCACAGTGCACTCAGAGAATAGAATTTTCCTACCCTATGCGATTCTGTGCTTCATAATTTACAGGCTTAAACTTTAAAGTCATTCTCTGGAAAGCACTCAGCGGCTCCAGATGTTGTCCACCTACCGAAACATAGGTAAACATGTCCAAGAGAGTCCATTCTCTCTTCAATGCATGCCAGATGGTAAATCCATGTTAATCCCATATGCCGCTATCCGTGCTCCCCCCAACTGGAAATTGTTGGGGGAGCTACGCCGGGGTCAGCATTTTGATTAGCTCACCCGAATATAATTTTGATACGCCAGGAACTCCAGGGCCAAACAGAAAAATCCTGTGATCATGCCAAACTTCAGTCAAATCACGCAGGTTCCAATTCTTGGGCTCCCCCCTGGCCCGGTTCTTGTTGAAAAGTGGTGACAATAGCACATTTAAGCCGCTTTCCAAATCCATAATTTCCGTTTAGATTAAGATTCAGCAGAAGAAGAGCGACTAAAACACAACATTGCAAGCTGGAATCAGAAGGGAGAGGATTAGGAGGGAGAGGAGGAAGAAAGTGCGACTGCTCTCTCTGGAAGCCGGAAGAAGAGATGCTTGCCGTACTACAAACGAAATTGTCTTCAAATGTGATAGAAACATGTTGAGAATGAGCAAAATGCAGCATGGTCGGGAAAAATTAGAAGTATGCTTGAACCAGAGGTTGCGCTAGAATTTACTGCTGTCCATCAAGATGACGGATAGGGCAGTAAATATCCAGTTATGACCTAATCCATCATAATGAAAAATTCATAGAAACAACTACTCACGCACACCACTGAAGGTATGAAAACTGCTGAAAAGTTTTATCATTAAGAAGACAAAATGAACCTGTTTGAGATATTATGCAGAAGATTTGGACAAGACTGTGTCAAAGCTTCCCGCCGCTTGGAGAGACTTGAAAAACACGGGCACGCCACAGAAACCACCTCAGATTCAACCTCCGATGCAAAGACGAAAACATCACACCACCAAGCCTCAACATCAAAAATCCCATTCCAGCCGGTAATGTGGGGAAGATTATCAACAAAGCAAGAAAAGCCTTGATAAAAGAGAGAATAAGAGGAACAGTAAACAAAATCAACAAAATCAATGAAAAACTGAACGAGGAAATTTCACATGCAATTAACCTTTGTGCAGAAAAATCTCAGAGGCACTTCACAGGTTTTAAACTGTTTCATTAGATATTATTATCCATATGGTTCAGGATGCCCAAAAAAATAAACTTGATGTCTACATGAGGTTAGAGGTTAGTTCCTTGTTATGAGAGTATCTAAAAACCAGACCATCAATGACGGAGTAGCTCATTCCGGCCTGAGGATATCACCCTGATCAGATCTCCTCAGATCTCCTGAGCACTGAACTTAAGTTTAAGTTTAATGTTCATTTGAAAGGGACATTAATAATAATAATAATAATAATGCATCAGATTTACAAACGGACAAAATTGTTGGTGCCCCTCTGTTAATGAAAGAAAAACCCACAATGGTCACAGAAATAACTTGAATCTGACAAAAGTGGTAATAAATAAAAATACTATGAAAATTAACCAATGAAAATCACACGATGCTTTTGAATTGTGGTTCAACAGAATTATTAAAAAAAAAAAAACTCATGAAACAGGCCTGCACAAAAATGATGGTGTGGAGAGTGTGGAAGGACGAGGCTGAGTTTATTTCACAAGTCCAGTTTTATTCACATTCTCCAACATCCAAAAACAGAAAGAGAATGAATCCCCCAACATCTGTCCCTTTTATACCCCAGGACATCAAAGCACACAGTCACATTGTCTTTTAATCCCAAGTCACAATGCATCTCCCTCCAGGTCTTCTCACCTCCACCTAAAGTCCTGGTGGTCAGGAAATCCCTCAAGGCCATGTCTTTGCATACAAAAGGCCAGATCTCACATCCTCCTGTTACCCCTAGGAGGTTCAGTCCTTTTGTTCCTCTGAGACGTGAAGCATACAATAAGCACACAGTAATATATATGTGAAGCATATGAAATCCACATATGTGCCACAATGGTACCCTTAACTTAATATTTTGTTGCACAACCTTTTGAGGCAATCACTGCAATCAAACAATTTCTGTAACTGTCAATGAGACTTCTGCACTTCTCAGCAAGTATTTTGGCCCACTCCTCATGAGCAAACTGCTCCAGTTGTCTCAGGTTTGAAGGGTGCCTTCTCCAGACGGCATGTTTCAGCTCCCTCCACAGATGTTCAATAAGATTTAGATCAGGGCTCATAGAAGGCCACTTTAGAATAGTCCAATGTTTCGCTCTTAGCCATTCTTGGGTGTTTTTAGCTGTGTGTTTTGGGTCATTATCCTGTTGCAAGATCCATGACCTGCGACTGAGACCAAGCTGTCTGACACTGGGCAGCACATTTCTCTCTAGAATACCTTGATAGTCTTGAGATTTCATTGTACCCTGCACAGATTCAAGACACCCTGTGCCAGATGCAGCAAAGCAGCCCCAGAACATAACAGAACCTCCTCCATGTTTCACAGTAGGGACAGTGTCCTTTTCTTGGTATGCTTCAATTTTGCGTCTGTGAACATAGAACTGATGTGCCTTGCCAAAAGGTTACAGTTTTGTCTCGTCTGTCGATAGGACATTCTCCCAGAAGCTTTGTGGCTTGTCAACATGCAGTTTGGCAAATTCCAGTTTGGCTTTTTTATGATTTGTTTTCAACAGTGGTGTCCTCCTTGGTCGTCTCCCATGAAGTCCACTCTGGCTCAAACAACGACGGATGGTACGATCTGACACTGATGTACCTTGACTTTGGAGTTCACCATGAATGTGTTTAGAGGTTGTTCTGGGCTCTTTTGTTACCATTCATATTATCCGTCTCCTCCTGCGGCCACGTCCAGGGAGGTTGGCTACAGTCCCGTGGATCTTAAATTTTTGAATAATATGTGCAACTGTAGTCACAGGAACATCAAGCTGCTTGGAGATGGTGTTTATAGCCTTTACCTTTAACATGCTTGTCTATAATTTTCTTTCTAATCTCCTGAGACAACTCTCTCCTTTGCTTCCTCTGGTCCATGTTTGGTGTGGTACACACCATGTCAACAAACAGCACAGTGACTACTTGTCACCCGTTAAATAGGCCGACTGACTGATTACAAGTTTGTAGACACCTGTGATGTTAATTAGAGGACACATCTTGGTTGAACATGTGCCTATGGTCACATTATTTTCAATCTTTTCTAGGAGTACCATCATTTTTGTCCAGGCCTGTTTCATGAGTTTGTTTTTTAAAATGATTCTGTTGAACCACAATTCAAAAGCACTGTCTGATTTTCATTGGTTAATTTTCATAGAATTTTTATTTATTACCACTTTTGTCAGATTCAAGTTATTTCTGTGACCATTGTGGGTTTTTCTTTCATTAACAGAGGGGTACCAACAATTTTGTCCACGTCCGTATATAGCGTTCTTCATAGACATTCAAAGACACTTTACAATGGATACATAATTCATTCACTCCACAGACAATGGTAGTGGTAAGCTACTACTGTAGCCACAGCTGCCCTGGGGCAGACTGACGGTAACAATACATACTAATGAACATTAATACAAATGTAATTTTGCCAGATTTAGCAACACTGATATTTTACATCTGTAATCCTCCAGTGGGTCACAAAAATACATAAACAATCATACACGAGAAGAACATCTGCAATGAAACTGAACAAAGCTGATATGCAAAAGTGCAAGAGTTAAGATACTACAACTCAAAACATTCAAATGTCACACAAGTGAAGTGCTGTGTATCTATACACACGCACACACCCAAGCACCTCACAACAACAACAAACAACAGTAACAAACACGAGGCAGGGTATATGTGTGTGATGCACTGGCACATGTACAGCAGGGAAAATAAGTATTGAATACGTCA
Organism: Pholidichthys leucotaenia; assembly: GCA_020510985.1. Lineage (NCBI taxonomy): Eukaryota > Metazoa > Chordata > Actinopteri > Cichliformes > Pholidichthyidae > Pholidichthys > Pholidichthys leucotaenia. The sequence goes on along the minus strand of CM035845.1, from coordinate 249,418,046 downwards.
ACATTTTTCTCATTAAACATATTTCTGATGGAACCATTGACCTGAGATTTTCACTAGATATCATTAACAACCCAAGCAATCCATACATACAAAGAAATCAAGGCAACTGTGTTCACAAAACAAGTTATATTTAATAAAATGGAATGACATAGGGAATAAGTATTGAACATATGAAAAAGAGATGCAAAAAGGCATAGAATGCCAAGAAACCAGCTGAAATTCATTAGAATTTAGGAAGCCATCCCGTCCCCCATCAGTGCAAATTAATTTCAGCTGGTTAAGTCCTGACTGATAGCCTTTAAAAAGGTCTGTGAATATTAGCTTGTCACACCACAAAGAACTCATGATGGGTAGAAGCAAAGAGCTCTCTCTAGCTCTTTGCAACCTTATTGTTGTAAAGCATAATGATGGCATTGGTTACAGGCACATTTCTAAACTGCTGAATGTTCCAGTGAGCAGCACTGTTGGATCCATCATTCAGACGAAGAAAGAACATTTACCATAAACCGGCCACAATCAGGAGCTCCTCGCAAGATTTCTGACAGAGGAGTCAAAAGAATCAGCAGGAGAGTTTTCCAAGAGCCAAAGACCACTCATGGAGAGCTCCAGAAAGACCTGGAGTTAGCAGGTACTGCTGTTTCAAAGAAAACAAAAAGTAATGCACTCAACCCACATGGGCTCTATGCCCACTCACCTCGCAAGACTCCATTGCTGAAGAAAAATCATGTTGAAGCTAGTTTAAAGTTTGCTGCACAACATTTGGGCAAGCCAGTAAAACACTGGGAGAATATAGTCTGGTCAGATGAGACCAAAATTGAACTTTCTGGATGTCACAACACACAGCATGTTTGGAGGAGAAATGGCACTGCACATCCCATCATGGTGTGGGAGTGTTTTTCAGCACATGGTATAGGCAGTCTTTATATAATTGAAGGAAAGATAAATGGACAAATGCACAGAGACATCCTTGATAAGAACCTGTTGCCATCTGCCAAGATTCTGAAGATGAAACATTTCAGCTAGACAATGATCCCAAACACACAGCCAAGGAAACTCAACTGGCTCCAGAGAAAGAACATAAAGCTTGACATGAATCCAATTGAAAATCTCTGGAACGAACTGAAGGTCAGATTTCATAGAAGATGCCCACGGAACCTTCAACATTTGCAGATACTTTGTGTGGAAGAATGGGTTAAAATCACTCCTGAGCAATGCCTGCACCTAGTTTCTCCATACAGGAAAATCTGGAAGCTGTTATTACCAACAAAGGCTTTTCTACTAAATATTAAATGAATTTTACCAAGTGTGTTCAATAGTTATTCCCTGTGTCATTCCACTTTCTTAAATATAACTTGTTTTTTGAACACAGTTGTCTTGATTTCTTTGTATGTATGGATTACTTGGGTTGTTACTGATAGCTGGTGAAAATCTCAGGTCAATGGCTCCATCAGAAATAGGTTTAATGAGAAAAATGGTGACATGTTCACGGTGGCGCAGTGGTTTAGCACTGTGGCAGCACAGTTTACCCTCGGCTGGGGGATCGCGGGGATCATGAGATCGTGGGTTCGATCCCAGCCCCCGACCAACAGTGAGCTGTGTGGAGTTTGCATGTTCTCCCCGTGTTGCGTGGGTTTACTCCGGGATTTCTCCGGTTTCCTCCCGCATACCAAAAACATGTAGGTTTAGGGCGCTCGCGCACGCAGCGACCAGCAGCCGGTGGTTTGTCACCAGACTGCAAACCAAATCTACCTACGGGTACAAATAAGTAACAAAAAAAAAAAAAAATGTTCAATACTTATTTTACCCCACTGTGAAACAGTTTCATGAAATGGTCAGTCAGAAAGCAACTCATACCGGCTCAGACATCGCCCTGGTTAACAAGGTCAGGAGTTCCTGGCAGTGGAGGGTGAAGGACAGAGCTGCATGGAGGAATCTGATCAGATAAATGAATCAGTCATTGTCGCCCCAGACAGACTGCTATGATGATGATGATGATGATGATAATGATGACGATGATGATGATATCAGTTTTGATCCCTGTTTTGAAAACTGGTCTAACCACTCCTACCTTCCAAGCAGTTGGGACAACAGCATGTTTGATTGACAGACTGATTAAATGAGTAATTGGACAAATGAGAGACTCCTTATGTTCTTTTAAAAAACTGGTATTAAGACAGTGTTCATCTGTTGCTTTTGAGCTATTCAATGAGCTGATGATAGTTGCGACTTCATATATTTGTAATATATTAAGAACTGGTTGTGTGGGGTTAACAGGACTATAATTATGATCAGGTGGATTAAATGAATTGGATATTTCTAGCACAGAGTTTATGAAAAAGTTGTTAAACTCTGTAGCAATGACAGTGGAATTCTGTACCAATTTGCTATTAATGTGAAGTTCCATGTCTCCGTCATCTTTTTTGTTCTGTTAATTTGTCATTTTGTTAATATTATTCCAAATTTTTTGCAATCTCCTTTTGCATTTTCTATAATGGTTATAAAAAGTTTGCCTTAGCCTTCCTCAGAGTTTGTGTTACCTTATTTCTAGCAGGTGTAAATTTTTGTCTGTCTGTTAAACCTGATTTTAGAGCTATTTTAAGAAGTTGATCTCTCGTTTTCATTAGTTGTAGACATTCGGAGTTGAGCCAAATTGACTCTTCTTCTGTAATTTCCTTTTATTGAAAATGCACTTGACCTTAAACACAGCCTAGATACAGACCCATCCTCTTGTGCTTAAAGTAAAGGTCCTTTTGCCTAGGAGAAGCATTGTTTTTTGTGAAATCTCAAATGCCCAGATCTCTAGACCTTTGAGAATGACCTTGACCTCAACCTGGATACAGACCTACCTACTTAGGGTCATTGTGAGTGGTTTTCATGAGAATCATGGTAATTTCCTAGGAGGAGGAGTAATTTTTCTAAAATAATGCAAGTGCCCAGATCTCCTGAGCTTTGACCTTGACCACAACCTGGATACAGAGCTGTCTGAGGATTATTGTGAGTGAGTTTAGCGAACATCACCACAATATCCTACGAGTAGCAGCAATTTGTCTGAAATCACATAAGTGCCAAGATCTCCTGACTGTTTACCTTGACATTGACCTTGAGCACAGCTTGGATGCAGACCCACTTGAGAATCATTGCGAGTGAGTTTGACAATCATCGAGGCATAATATATGATTGTGATTTGTGTATATGATTGTGATTTGTGATTTTTCTGAAATCACAAATGCCCAGATCTCCTGACTTCTGACCTTGAGCTCTACATGAATGCAGACCCACCTGAGGATCACTATGAGTGAATTTGGTGACCACTGACGTAATTGCCTAGGAGAAGTAGCGATTTTTCTGAAATCACATACATAGGTGCCCAGATCTCCTGACCTTTGACCTTGAGCATAACTTGGATGTAGACCCACCTGAGGATCATTGTGAGTCAGTTTGGTGAGTAACTGGGCCAAATGCCTAGGAGAAGTAGCGATTTCCATGAAATGTGGACAGACGGACGGACGCCGAACGCCATGTCACCACATTAGCTCCTTACAGCTTGAGCAAATATTATGCTGTCTTCCTGCAAATCTATGTGCAGTATTTGTTTGTTCTCAAAGAAAAGGCACATTGAGAGCGAGGGAGCGAGCGAGTGAGTGAGATTCAGAGCCTCAAGTGTCATCCCATCTACATATGCATGGTAGAAGGAAGAAACTTGAATTGGAGAAAACATCTACAGCTACCACTACTGATTAATCTGTAATTGCAGTATATAAATTAAACGCACAATCATTTCTGAAATTTGAGACGCAAATCTGTGAGCTATAATGTACAGCTCAACTTGCAATAATCTTAGCTGCGATACACATAAATCCTGCTAATATAAATGTAGAAAGCTACGTACAACTCATTTTTTGTGTTTTTATTAAACATGGAGACTCAGCATTGTAGGCACTCAGCCAAGGCATATGGATGATTGCTGCAGAAAAAATGATTGATACGCCATTGACTCAGATGATAGTCGTGTTTGCTTTTCTCATGGTTGTGTAATTTGCAGTGCACCCTTAAATAAACATACTGTGTCATGAGCTGAGCACAGGAGGTTTCCGCCTTGCTCAATCTCATGGCTTTTTCTTTATATTTATATATTTGTTGTATTTTGTGCTTTTTGGGTTTCTGTATTCTTGTGCTGTTTGCCATTTTCCTGTTTATGTTTTAGTTTTGTTGCACTTTTATTTTGTATTAACTTACATTTATATTTCAGTCTGCATTTGTTGATATTGTATTCTTTAGATTTTTACTGTTGGGTTGACAGCTGTCAAGGGCGTTTCCGGGTTTTCGTGCTTCATGTGGGCATCACCCCTGTCAGCTCTCAGCTGCCCTCCTCTCATTGCCCCCAGCTGGTCCTATTATGAATCATTGGTTCCTTCTGCCCGCTCATGTGACCCACACCTGTCGTTACTTATGTAAATTGTTTTTGACCCTATTTAAGGGCAGTTATTTTCATTTCTTGTTGCCATTGTCTTGATTAAGTTTCTCCTCATTTCCACCAGAGCCCTGCCCTTGCTCTGGTGTGCTTAATCTGTAAGTTACCCATTTATTTGTATTTTGTGTTTAGTGCACTGTTTGGACTTATGCTTTGTTATTTTCAATAAACCTCACAAACTCACAGTTCAGCGCGTGGGTCTCACCTCTCTGCCCCGAAGGGCAATTCATGACATATTGGGGCTTTCCCTGTTGTCACATTTTCAAAAACCAGAAGGTGGTCAGAAAACAATCATGTTTTTAACATCAACAAATCAGGGCACTTTGATGTGCAGAACTCTCATGTGTAATATATTCATAAAAATATCAATAATTCATGAAAAGTCACAAATCAGTTTCTCCCCATTTCATAGCCTCAAAGTTTCAAGCTCCCGCTGGTGACCTCATTCAACTTTTTTGGGACGGCTGGTGTTTGCGAAGAATGGATTTCTAAAGGGATGAAAGTTTTATTGATGTGTTTTTATGTTTTATCAGCTGCTGCACACCCGTTGCCTGCTGGTACAAGTCCATGGGTGACTCCTTAGGGTTCACAGGCTAATCTGACTTATCCAAAAGTGCCACCGCACCTCCAAATCTGTGAGGACTCCTGCCATACTCTGCCCAATATCATGGACATGGATGTTGAATGGAGGCAAAACCCACCTGACAGTGTGCATTTGTTATTTGTCAAGTATAGTGTTTGAAGAAATATATCTGATCACTGACTGGACTTTTATAACTAACCTTGCAAGCTAATTAGCTAATGTAGGTTCAGGGAAATGATTCATGTGATGTTTAATGCACTGTCAATCATCAGTGATAGTGTTAGGGCCGTGCAGAAGGAAGGAGACAGAGATGTATGAGATGAAATTGGGGAGTAGGCGGACAGAGGGGACGAGAGCAATTCAGAAATAGACACGCTGAAGGAGTGGTGCTTAAAAACAAGATGAGAGATGACAGTGAGAAAGGTAAAGAAGAAACAGAGGCCAAGCTTAAGAGTGGAAGCGATGGGGCGACAGTAGGGTAAGACAGCGAGGGGGGAAAAATTGAGGGAGTGAAGACAGGGAAGAGATTACGGACTCGCACGCAACCACTCTTTTCAGCTGACACAGGAGAAAAGCTACACTGTAGATTCACATAACGAGACCACTGGACCATCATTAAAACCCAGGGCCGGCAAGACAAACCAAGCTCCACCTGACTGTTGGCTGGTGTTGCACCCCAGAGGAAAGCGTCTCGTTGAACCTGCTCCTCTTCTGTCAGCATTTTCATAAATAATTCACAGAGCACTCTAGGCAAGAGCGCCATAGTGTACAGCATTTCTCCCCTGGCTTTCTCTGCATTATTTTATTGCCCTGGATTTGCATGGGAAAAAAACTAAGATGCCCTCATTTACATAGGAGGGGACTTCAGGGTATAGGCCATCAGAGCAACCTGTTAAAGCAAAATTTAAAGTGTGTTGTGCTGGGAAAAAAAAGGGACAGATTTTTGGTTTCATGTTGCAGCAGGTTTATGGTCAAATTTGTTTTGGTGTTCCAAAAATGCAAATGGAGAAGAGACAAGAGGAATGTTCAAGAAAGTACTATAGCGTGAAAAGAGAGGCGAACTTGTGCCTGAGTAATGGAGTATTTGGGAGAAAATGGAAATTAGGGAAAGTAATGTATAAGTAAACTTATCATCCATGTAATTATGCTGTTGCAATAAAGCAGCCTATATCTATGAATAAAATTTAAAAAAAGCAAGTGAAAATGAATTATACAAGGTCTAATTATTCCTGTGCCCAAACCAAAGCAACTCTATTCTATGGATGCACTAGCATATAAAAATATAGACCTACTGCAGATAGTATAAACTACCCACTCGGCCTTTGGTTCGTTTTTTATTTTTATTTTTTATGACAGTTGGAGCTGATCCAATAACCTACGACACACACAGCAAACTACGGTGGTAGAATTCTACTGTATTTTGGGAATACCATGACTAATCTCAAACTTGACTAGAAAAGTACTCAGTGCATACCTCCACCAAGGCTCCTTCTGTCCCTCATGATCACCTCCAAAATGCAATGGGTTTGAGTGTAGGCCATGAGCCAGTTCTGGTGAAAATTGCATCAAAGTCTATCCAGTAGTTTTGGAAGATTCTTGCGAACTCACTGTGAGAAGATAAAAGCCTTGGTGGAGGTATGGATTCTGGGATCATCACCAAAATGTTATGGATTCACCTCTAGCCCAAGAACCACCTCTGGTGAAAATTTCATCCAAATTCATGCAGAAGTTTTTGTGTAATCCTGCTGCACAAAAACAAACAAGGTCCTTGGTGGAGGTATGCACTCTCAGATCATCACCAAAATTTAATGGGTTCATCCTTGGCCAAGGATCACCTCTGGTGAAAATTTCATCCAAATCCATCCAGTAGTTTTTGTGTAATCCAGCTAACAGACAAACAAACAGACGGACGAACAAACATACAAACCGACAGACAGACCACCAGGATTACATAACCTCCTTGGTGGAGGTAAAAATAGTGGTTGAATAAGTTGAGTGTAAATTTATTATGACTCCCCTCAAATATACCATTTTGATTTAAACCTTGTTAAATGCGAAAAATATCAGGTATTCCATTGACACATCATTAATCATTCTCTCAGTTGTGACGGCCAAGGAATGTGACTTCATTTAGAGTTGGTTGTCCCCACAGTGCCATTTATTTTTCATTGTATTCTGAAAAAATCTCAGAAGAAAACACAACAATGACTTCAGGGCCGTGACACAGTGACAATAGAGCAGTTTTGTCATCGACTGTCTTGCAGCTGGGATACATCAGTGTAATCATGAGGTGGGAAGCAAGATGGAAATCTTCATACATAACACAGGCCTTGTACAAAGTGTTTTAGCTATCATATTCATTTTATTTGTGAAAACAGTCAAATACATTTTGTAGTCCAACTGTGTCAGGGAGGCAGGGAAGAGGAGGTTGGTCCTGCATTTATTTAAATGACAAGAAGCTTTAGAAACTTTCTCTGTGGACGAATGATGCAACCAAAGCTTGCTTAAATCTGAGTAAATCTTGTATGAGGCTCCCCAACATTGAAATCAAAAATTTAAACACCGGGAAGAAATATGTACAAGCAGTAAACACTGAAACTATTATTTTGCTGTCAAAGAAATGCCACACTTTATTATTTCACTGAATCAATTTCTATGAAAAAGATCATTCTTGTCCTGGATCCATAAGTACATTAACATCAGAACAGACCCTGTTGTGTTTACTTGATTGCTGGTTGTGTTTCATGGGCTTCACAGTTCCACATAGTAGGTTCTGTTGCCTCAAAGCTAGAAAGTTCCAAGTTGAAGTCTATTCATCAGGTGCCTTTGTAAGAGAGGTGTGCTTGTTGTCCCTGGACCAGTGTTGGTTTACTCCCACAGTCCAAAACCATGCTCGGCAGGTATATTTTGGTGACTCTAACATGGTTTGGTGACTCTGGACATACAGAATCTCACAAAAGTGAGTACACCCCTCACATTTTTGTAAATATTTTGTTATACCTTTTCATGGGACACCACTGAAGAAATGACATTTTCATTACATGAATCTCCCAGTATTTTAAATATTGATATTAAATAGCTATATGTCTAAATATGTTTAAAAAAAATGCACACACACACACACACACACACACACACACACACACACACACACACAGAGGCTTATACAAGGTGTCCTAATTTTTTCACGACTATGATTAATGAGAAAAATGTTGTGTTCAATACTTGTTTTCGCCGCTGTATGTACAGTATCTTACAAAAGTGAGTACACCCCTCACATTTTTGTAAATATTTTATTATATCTTTTCATGGGACAACACTGAAGATATGACACTTTGATACAATGTAGTCAGTGTACAGCTTGTATAACAGTGTAAATTTGCTGTCCCCTCAAAATAACTCAACACACAGCCATTAATGTCAAACCGCCGGCAACAAAAGTGAGTACACCCCTAAATGAAATTGGGTGTTTATGGGAGGGTTCCCATAAACATACCCCAAAACACAACACACACAGGCACATACATCAACCCCTACTTCTCTTACACACATATAAAATAAAAGAGACATTGCTCGACACGGAGGCACCACGTGAAGGAGCAACCATCCTGTGGAGCCCCCTACACCAGGACACCACACAGCCAGTCACCACAGAAGGCACCACAAGAGCTGCCCCAACCAGGACAGGCCGGGGCCTGCACCACAGCTGTAGGCAGTGGTATAAAGCCCCCACCCACCCAAGCTAGAGCGACCCACCAGACCAACACCCCTGCAGATGGGCCGGGCAGTATCTAGCATGAGGGGCCCCACTGAGGAAACAGTGGAGCTAAAACACATAAATACAAAATAAAACTAAGAACACAAAGAACAAAGGGAACTAAAGACCCATACTTAGAAACTGAGCTAAGAACACATCAAAATAAGAAAATCTAGAAGAAAATGGAGCTAAGAAGAATGTAAAAACAATGGAACATAAATGACTACGTCAATAATAATTAAACGGTTTGTTAAAAGCCAAAATTTAAAAAGGTACAAAAAGAACTAAGAACATATAAAAACAGGAACTAGAAATCCATACTTAAAAAACTGAACTAAACATCAATAAGAAGATGAGAAAATCTAAGAACAAATGGCATCAAAAAGAACATAAAACAATGGAACATAAATGACTACTTAAGTAATAGTTAAACAGGTTTATTAAAAGCCAAATTAAAAAGGTGGGTCTTGAGCTTGTTCTTAAAAACATCTATTGACTCTGCGGCCCTGAGGCTCTCTGGCAGGCTGTTCCACAGACGAGGACCATAATAGTGAAAGGAAGCTTCACCAAAGTTCTTGGTCTTGACTTTGGGAACCATTAAAAGGCCAGTACCAGAGGACCTCAGGGTTCACGAGGGCTCATAAGATAAGAGCAGCTCAGATAGATAAGAAGGCCCAGGACCACTGAGGCATTTAAAAACTACTAAGAGAACCTTAAAATCGATCCTAAAATGCACAGGGAGACAATGCAGCGATTCTAAAACTGGTGTAATATGCACCCGCCCCCTGGTCCTCATTAACACTTGTGCTGCTGAATTTTGGAGCAGTGGGAGATGTGATATTCTTTTTGGAGGAAGACCAGAGAGCAGGGCATTACAATAGTCTATACGACTAGTAATAAAAGCATGCATCAAGACCTCCGTGCTGGCAAGAGAGAGAAAAGGGCAGACTCTGGCTATGTTCCTAAGATGGTTAAATCCGATTTTTGTTACATTTTTAATGTGTGAAATAAAATTAAAGTCAGAGTCTAAAAGAACGCCCAGGTTCTTGACACAATGTGTAGGTTTTAGACCTAGCAATTTTGGTAGAACTTTCCCTCTCTTGCCTTCTGGACCAATGATTAAAACGTCTGTTTTGCCCTGGTTGAGTTGTAGGAAGTTCTCTGCCATTCATGACTTTATATCTAAAACACAGTTCAAAAGGGCATTAACTGGTTTTGTGACATCAGGAGACGTGGCAATGTACAGTTGAGTATCATCACCATAGCTATGAAAATTGATGCCATGTCTCCTGATAACATCCCCAAGTGGTAACATATAAAGATTAAAAAGTATTGGCCCTAAAATTGAACCTTGGGGTACCCCACACTTGATTTCATGGATTGCCAAAGAACATGTATCCATACTTACACAATAGCAGCGATCTGTGAGACAGGAATGAAGCCATTCAAGAACAGTACCTGAGAGGCCCACCAGGTGTTTGAGTCTGCTTAAAAAAATGTGGTGATCAAAGGCAGCGCTGAGATCCAGCAGCACCAGGACTGACAGTTTGTGGGAGTCCATGTTACACCTGATATCACTAACGATTTTTAAAAGGGCTGTCTCAGTACTGTGGTTTGTCCTAAAACCAGAATGAAATTTCTCAAGAATGTTGTGGTCCATAAGAAAATCGTTTAACTGGATAAAAACAATTTTTTTCTAAAACTTTACTTAAAAATGGTAAGATGGATACAGGTTGATGGTTACTGAGAATATCAGGATCTAAATTACTCTTCTTCAAAAGGGGCTTCACCACAGCCATTTTAAAGGCAGCGGGGAAAACACCAGTCTGAAGAGAGCAATTTACAATGTTTAAAATCTCATGTTCGAAGAATCCATAAAATGTTTTAAAAAGTGATGTGGGAATCGGATCTAAAAGGCAGGAGGTCAAGTTTACCTGGGAAAAAACTCTACCAAGCATCTTAGCATCAACCAGGGCAAAACAGTCCAGCATTTCCTCAGCTAAAGGTGAGTCCAAGATTCCACTAAAAGCAGTCTTCTGGTCAGATAAAATGTTGGATCTAACAGAATCAACCTTGCACCTGAAGTGGTCTGCAAAACTCTCACAGAGAGAGTCTGATGGCAGGTTTGTGTTTTTATTAAAATCTGGGTTGATTAAGTGATCAGTGGTTGCAAAAAGTGGTTCCAAGGTTGTCATAGCCAGGAGCGACACCGGGGTTAAGCTCCCAGTGCTTTTTTTTTTTTTTTTTTTTTTTTTCTCTCGGCGCCACACGAGTCGGCTGCCTTTTGCAACAGCGGCTCGATTCCGAGTCTTTTTCCCTTCCTCTCTCTTTTGATCCGTCTTTTTTTTTTCACCCCACTTATATCACGGACACACAGATCGTCCTAAATGTCTCCTGAGCCGGTGGACGGAGCCACTGTCTATAGCAGGATACGATACAGCAGAGAACAGCTGCTAGCATTCAACCGCCACCCGGTCCCATTGGAAAAACTCGACATACCGAGTGAACTGAGGCGAAAACGCCGCGGCTGCCGGGCTGGAGTAAGGCGGAGGACAAAAAATATAAGGTACAGACCCTCCCTTCCATCTGTTGTCATGGGAAATGTACGGTCGATACTGGGAAAGTTAGATGAGCTAGCGGCTATCTCCCGTTATGATAGCACATACCGGGAGTGCTCTCTCCTTTTGTTTACTGAGACGTGGCTAACTGAACTAGCAGCAGATGCTAACATTGAGCTGGAGGGTTTTCACATGATACGAGCTGACCGAACACCAGACAGTGGCAAAACTAGGGGCGGTGGAGTGATCATGTATGTTAACAACAACTGGTGCAGACCGGGACATATCACTGTTAAACAACGACACTGCAGCAAAGACATTGAGTTGCTAGCTGTTAGCATGAGGCCTACATATCTCCCGAGAGAACACTCACACGTGATCTGCATTGTTGTTTATGCAAATCCGACGGCGAACGCTGGGACAGCACGTGACGTCATCCATTCAGTAACCAGCAGGCTGCAGACAGAACACCCAGATGCTCTTCTCCTCATCTCAGGCGATTTCAACCATGTTTCACTGTCTCCCATTCTACCCACGTTCACCCAGTATGTCACATGCCACACTAGAGACAATAAAACACTGGATTTATTCTACGCAAACACTAAGGAGGCGTACACCTCATCACAACTACCCCCACTCGGGAGATCGGATCACAACTTGGTTCATCTCCGGCCGGTGTACAAACCCCTAGTGCACAGACAACCTCCGGCCATGCACACTGTGGAGTTATGGTCTGAGGAGACAATGGACACCCTAAAGGGCTGTTTTGAAGCCACCGCCTGGAAGCAGCTCTGCGATCCACATGGTGAGGACATCGATGGCCTCATTCACACCTTCACGGGCTACCTCAGCTTCTGTGTGGACAAATCCGTTCCCACCAAGACCATACGGCGTCACTCAAACAACAAACCCTGGATCAACCCTGAGATAAAAACACTTCTGAGAGAGAAGAAGAGGATCTTCAGGTCGGGGAACAGGGAGATGCTGAAGTCCGTACAGAGGGAGCTGAGGAGAAAGATCAGAGAAGGCAAGGACAGCTTCAGGAAGAAGATGGAGGACAAGCTGCAACAGAGCGACATCAGCGGGGTCTGGAGAAACCTCAAAACCATCTCGGGGCTCCAGAATACCTCCCCCCAGGCCACAGGGGGCAGGGAGTGGGCGAACAACCTGAATCTGTTTTTCAATAGATTTGACCAACCGCCCTCCCCCCTGACTGCACAACAACCACTGCTGCCTCTAAAGAAATCAAGTCCTGCTGCCCACTCCCCACTCTACCAACACCCCCCCACTCCCAACACACAGCCCCCCATCCTGACCCTGACCAGGACCCAGGTGAGGACGGAGCTGAGGAAGATCAAGGCGAGGAAGGCGCCGGGACCGGACGGCATCAGCGCAAAGCTCCTCAAGTCCTGTGCAGACCAGCTGTGTGGGATTGTGACGTATATCTTCAACATGAGCCTGAAACTGGGGAGGGTACCACAGCTGTGGAAAACATCTTGTGTGGTACCTGTACCAAAAACTTCCCACCCCAAAGACCTGAACAGCTACAGACCGGTGGCCTTGACGTCCCACTTGATGAAGACCCTGGAGAGACTGCTCCTTGCTCACCTCCGCCCCCTGGTGGAACCAGCGATGGATCCACTCCAGTTCGCCTACCAGCATGGCATTGGGGTGGAGGATGCGGTGATCTTCCTCCTTCACCGTTCTCTGTCCCACCTGGAGAAGCCCGGGAATTTGGTGAGGATCATGTTCTTTGACTTCTCCAGTGCTTTCAACACCATCCAACCGATGATCCTGAAGGACAAGCTGCTGCGCGCAGGGGTGGACCAGCACCTGTCATCATGGATCCTGGACTACCTCACGAACCGGCCTCAGTTTGTGAGAACCCGGGACTGTGTGTCCGACACGATCATCAGTAGCACGGGGGCCCCCCAGGGAACGGTGCTGGCTCCCTTCCTGTTCACTCTTTATACTGCGGACTTCTCACACAACACAACACACTGCCATCTACAGAAGTTCTCTGATGACTCTGCGATCGTTGGCCTCATCTCCAATGGAGATGAAGCTGAGTACAGAGGGCTTATCCAGGACTTCGTGGACTGGTGCCATCGGAACTGCCTCCAGATCAACGCGAGGAAAACTAAGGAGCTGGTGGTGGACTGCCGCAGGCATGGGCAGCCCCTCACAGTACCAGTAAATATACAGGGAACAGACATCGAGATGGTGACATCCTATAAGTACCTGGGTATTCATCTGAACAATAAACTAGACTGGTCACACAATACTGATGCACTCTACAAGAAGGGACAGCGCAGGCTGTTCCTGCTGAGGAGACTCAGGTCTTTTGGTGTACAAGGGGCGCTGCTGAAGTCATTCTATGACACGGTGGTGGCATCAGCCATCACTTTTGGAGTGGTCTGCTGGGGCAGTGGCATTACTGCAGCCGATAGGAAGAGACTGAACAAACTGATTAAGAAAGCTAGCTCTGTCCTGGGGCAGCGCCTTGATCCGATGGAGGAGATAGGAGAGAGAAGGACGGTGGCTAAACTGTCATCTCTGCTGGAGTCCGAGTTCCACCCTATGCAGGACATACTGAATGCACTGAGGAGCTCATTTAGCAGCAGACTACATCATCCCAGGTGCACAACCGAGAGGTTTCGTAGGTCCTTCCTACCAACGGCTGTCAGACTGTACAACCTAAGCAGGGCTGCTCGCAGAGATAGCAAAAAGACGTATCAAACTAATAGTTTTTTGAATGCAAAAGATGCAATAGACTTACACAATGGTCCTCTCCGGCATACAACTAGGAACATACCGGTCGCTATGGAGGGTGAGAATATGTATGGGCACATAATCATACCATGTAGGATAACTAAGTAGACGGTTATGCTGTTTCATTCCATCTAGCAACAATGCTCTGCACTGTGTGTGTTTATATATTTGCATATTTATTCCATCTAGCTACAATGCTCCGTACTGTGGGTGTTTATATATTTATATATCTACATATTATTCCATCTAGCTACATTGCTCCGCACTGTGTGTGTTTATATACTTGCATATTTATTCCACCTAGCTGCAATGCTCCGTACTGTGGGTGTTTATATATTTACATATTTATTCCATCTAGCTACAATGCTCTGCACTGTGTGTTCATATATTCATATATTTATTCCATCCAGCTACAATGCTCTGCACTGTGTGTCTGTGTGTGTGTGTATATATATATATTTTATAGTAATACGTACATATGTTTATTAGCTGCTCTTGCTTGCTTGTTTTTTTTCTTGCCTTCTGATTGTTGCTCTGAGTGTTGCTATCCCTGTGCTGTTGCAATCCTGGAATTTCCCCGTTGTGGGACTAATAAAGGCTTATCTTATCTTATCTTAAAATGCTCCTTACAGCGTGCGTCTCGAAAAGCCTCTGACAACTAAGTCCAACTCCTAGCCTGCCCGTGTGGTTTAGTCTCTAAGCCCGGCGGAACTGCTTTTACTAATAGGAGAAGGGGCGAGGGCGGATCTCTGGCGCCTTAAAACCAGATGCTTCGGGTAGATGGTGGCTCGTCAACCTGGGAAGGTAGCCCATCTAGGGGAAGGTAAACCCTGATTTCAAACCTCCACTGCCTTGCGGCACACCCGGTCACGGGAAAGGCTTCGGGAGTCAACCCTGAGGAAAAATCCAGAGTCGGAGCCCCTAAGGCAGTTCTCTGTTGTGCTCAACATCATTCTGGCAGCTCCTGCGACGGCGCTGGCGCCAAACTATAGCAGCCCTGCTGTTCCTTTGGATCCATCAGTGACGTGGAGAGGGGGGACATGCTGCATGGGTAACATCTTGTCCTCCATAACTTCTTGCCCAGGCTTGAATCCTACCAACGCCCAACGCTGGAAGGTGGAACACCGGTGCGCATCGGCCTGTTCAGCCACAGGCGGTGCTGTTCCAGCAGAGTAGACGTTTAGGATTCTCTTCCATGGTCATCATAGACCGACGGAGGCCGACGACAACGGTTGCAAAAAGGACTTTAGGGTTATTGTTATGGGTTGAGATTATGTTGGAAAAATACTCAGTTCTCAATGTCTTGACTGCATTATCGTATATTTTAATTTATTCTGTAGTATTTGGTAATTGATAGTTAATTTGTTTTTCCTCCATTTCCTCTCAGCCATCCTGCACTCTCTTTTCAGTTGTTGGACTTGGTTATTTCTCCATGGAGGCTTTGGTTTATTCCTAACTGTCCTTGTGACTATTGGGGCAACTCTGTCAATAGTTGGTCTTAATTTACTGTTAAAATTATCAACAATAAAATCACACGATGCAGATGAAATAACTGGGGGAGTGTTGCGTAAGAGTTTGATAAAATCAGCAGCCACTTCAGGTGTCAGATGGCGCTTCCTCACAGTTCGCACCGAGGTCTCCCGTTGCAAAAAAACAGTGATGTTAAAAAACACACAGTAATGGTCAAATATGGCCAAGTCAACAACAGAGGACACACTCGTGGGCAGGCCATGGCTAATGACAAGATCCAGAGTGCGTTCCCTGTTGTGAGTCAGCTGCATGACATGTTGAGTAAAATTCATGGACGTGAGCAGGTCATTAAAATCTTCTGACATATGGTCGCCCTGCTTATCAGTGTGTAGATTAAAATCACCGGAAATGAGAATAAAATTATATGAGGAGTCAATTATTGATAAAAACTCAGAGAACTCATTAATAAAAACAGGGCAGTATTTGGGTGGTCTGTAAATGGTGACGCATAAAATTGAGGGGCTGCCAAAGACAAAAGCGTGGCACTCAAATGCAGTATATTGATCAGGTAAAATTTGCTTTACTGCAAGTGAGGAATAAAAAATAGAAGCAGTACCCCCACCCTTCCTGCCCTTCCTTATGGAAAAAAATTGAACAAAAATCTGGTGGGGAGGCCTCAGTGAGAACTGCTGGTGCATTCGTGCCAAGCCAGGTCTCTGTTAAAAATAAACAGTCAATTATCTAAAATCAGGTCATTGATGATAAAAATCTTGTTAGCAAGTGACCGTATATTTAAAAGAGCCATATTTAGGGTAGGTGGCGAGTTATTTATGGGTGGGTAATTTGTTTTCTGTGGATTACTGTTAGGAGACTGATCCACAGAACATAGGCAGCGTAGGCGTGAGTTCTTATGAACTAAATGTTTTATGGATGGAGGTCTGTCCATGATCAATGTCCTAATGGGGAAGGTGGGTAGAGAATGAATTTCCAGACCAGATGGTGGAGGCTGACAAAAACAAGGCTGGTGCTGGGTAGTCTTCCTGGGGGTCAGAGATGTGAGTGGATCTGGAGGGGAGGGGTCGTCGGATGTAAATGGTCAATTGCATGTTGTGGTTTGAATGATATGCATCAGGTTTGCTGCTAAAAGCCGGCTACCTGATGCATTTAAATGTATGCTGTCAGATTTATAGAGATTGTGGTGGCCCCAAAACAAGTTAAAATTGTCAGTAAAATTAATGTTGCTGCTGCAGGAGGACTTGAGCCAAGTTGAGAGGGCAAGAACACGACAAAAACGGTCTGATCCACGGCGCAGTGTGGGAATGGGGCCAGAAATAAAAACAGACTTTCCGCTGTTTGATAAAATATTTAAAAATTTGCAGAAGTCATTTTTAGTGATTTCAGACTGCCTGCGGGTGGAGTCGATAGTCCCTACGTGAATAATAATCCTTGTGATGGAGGGAGGTTGTGACTGCAGCAGATCCAGGAATTTTTCTAACAGGTCAGGGACAGTAGCTCCTGGGAAACAGTGAGTGATAGAGTTAAAATACCTGATATGCCTGATGATGGAGTCACCGACGATCATCGTGGTTGGAGGAAAAAGAGGGCGGGATGTTGGTGGTTGCAGGGTCCCTTGGCGAGAGTCAGTGCAGTGAAGTGGCGGCAGAGTGGGGGTCCCGTCGTTGGGGCAGGTAGGGCCCCTTACCTCACCAGCCGACGAGCAGGGCAGCGAAGCAGCGCCAGAAGTGGCCAACACTGATAAAGTGGCTGATTACCATGGGCCTCATTACTTTGTCATGTTGGTGCAATTTAAGGTTGTTGTGTGATCATCCAAGAAATTTGAGCTTCATCCCTGACGTGCAAAATTCTAGTGTTGCCTTAACTTATCCACTGGCACTAGCAGCATGTGATACAACAATACAGTTTCTGGATCTAGCTTTTTAAATCTACAGTATTTGCATTGCTACCAGCTTAAGACTCGACACAATCTTAAAATACCTTGCTAGCTGAAAGAAAGACACTTTGCCACTGGGCGTTAAAAACCTCAAAATACAAGTCTGTAAACAAAAGAATAACAGCTATGTTTTTCCAGTTTATTATCTATTTATTATATAGAACAACAGATGGGTGGTCAGGTTTAGAGGGCTTTACTACAGTATATGATAAAAAGGCAAAATGTTTATTATGGATGAAGTTACATGACTTTACACCATATCTGCTTGAGAATTTAATCTTTTGCATCCCTTGGTACTTGAAAATGAAATTTAAAAAAGACTTGGTGTAATAAAAAAACTGCTCACTCTAAAGCTACAGTCACAAATGTAATATGTAATCTGTAATTTCCCCATTGTGGGACTGATAAATGTTTATCTTATCTTATAAATACCCTTATGAACAGGTGCAAACACCGCACAAATGATTTTTTGGACTATTTTGTATGGCCTTCTTAAGGCAGCTGTAGGAGAATCCAGCATTTGTAGACCTTAAGTTTGTGGCCAGGTCAATGGTCTTGTCCAAGATTTCTATGAACACCCCATGAAAACCCCTCATTATAAGGCAGCAGTACGAATGCCTTAGGAACAATGTAAGAACTAAGGGATAAGGGGGTATAAGGACCTGTACTTATATAGCGCTTTTCTAGTCTCAAAGACCACTCAAAGCGCTTCACTAGTACTAACCCTCTATTCTAAGGGCCTATAGGAGACAGATATCTAGGGACAATTTAGAACAACCAATTAGCCTAACATGCATGTCTTTGGATTGTGGGAGGAAACCGGAGCCCCCGGAGTAAACCCATGCAGCACAGGGAGAACATGCAAACTCCACACAGAAAGGATCCTACCCTTGCCAGCCTGGCTATGCAAAATGTTGGCCATAAGTATGCCTCAAGAATACCTAAAGTTGTTCTTGAGAATACCTTGAGTTGTTTTTGAGGGCCACGGGGATTAATAAGGTGGAAGTATGTCATTTGTGCAACATTTGTGCCGATAAAATGTGCAGAAAGCTGTAAGATCTTCCTGCCAACGACTTGAGAGTGCGGTGAGTTACAAAAAAAATTTCCGTAAGATGGCAGTAACTATACCGTAGGAAGATCCCAAGGCACTCTTACAAAGATCATAAGAACTGTAGAGCCATCGTACGACAGAAAAGCATCTCATTTCTCAAGGATACCTCAAGCTGCTCTTGCGAACTGAATGGCAGCCATGCTATGCTTCCCTCCACGAATGTTGACCACAGCTTTACTTGAAGGAAACTTAACTTGAACTCCAATCACTAATACCGAAGCACGATGATCCCTAAGGGTAGTATCTCAGAGCGGCAAATGTAGACGAATATGACAATTTTTGGATTCATCAACTTTTCTGAGGAATCTTCACAAACATCAGGGTTCGCCTGTGTCATTTGCAAATATTAGCAGCGTTTGACCTTTAACAAGTGTTTGCAAGAGTGTTTGTGAAAGCAGCTGGCAAACATTGACAACTATTAACAAATGTTAGGAACACCGTTTACAATGATTTGCAACTATTTACAACTCTTTTGCCACCATTTGAGAACGTTTGAGACCTCTGTCAACTCCAGGTAAAATACCAGGTGAATGTTGGGTGAATCTTAGATCCAACCCGGTAAAACAGTGTGAGCAAACCCTCCCCAGCATTTATTTTCTCCTGACCACTGTGGAAGACAGACCCCTGTAGAAGCTATACAGAACATATATTACAAAATACGTATATGAACAAAAAACATGATATAACCCTGCCTGGATTGACTGAGTATTTACTGTGGCAACACAGGCCAAAACCGTTGACGCAGCTGGGGCAAAAGCTTCCCACCTCATCCCTGCTCACATGAGCTCCACACTGCAAAACACAGATAGACCACACACACTTAGGCTAAATATAGACTACACTATATTTTTTATAACTCGGCATGTAAATATAGGGAACCCTATCTTCATCTGGAGACGGTGTTCGAGCGCTCATGGGGAGGGCTACTGTTTCGATTCCGCTGAGATTTATTGGATTAATATTATTATTATTTTCAGCTTTGCCTTACTTTATGCTCGTGGTTGGAATTATAATAAAAGTCTAGATCTTTTACAATTATTCTTCTTGTAGATGATGCAGTCCGGAGGTATGGCGCTGAACAGTGCTGCCAGACATACAATAATTATCATATTTGTATGATAGTTTTGCCCTTTGTACAATGTATGATCAATAATTCCAAAAATCCCATAATGTATGATAATTTAGCCCCTTCACTAGGTGGTTAAGACAATATATTAGCAAACAATCAGAATACGGTTCCTGTGCATACATACTACACTTGTCACACATCGTCTCACGTGCTTGGGCTGCGTGGAAGAGAAGACGTGTCATGGTAGCAGAGCAAAGAGGCTAGTGATGAATCCACAGTTCACTGAAATGTACTGAGTCAAGCTAAAAAGATCTGTGGTACGCCGAATCACTCAGTGCTGGACTGGAGCTCTAACTATCTACCACTCACTGAACTGAGAGTTGGAGAAACCAAGACAGTGGGGCTCGTTTGCTGCTCAGGCAGGTGATTCAGCTGGTGATCCCTGGCTTCCAGTACAGTTCCAGTGAGTGATTCATACAGTACGTTCACCCATAAAAACTAGTGCACTCGATCGACTCATTCGCATGCATTACAGCACTAATGCAGGCACGGCAAACTCAACATGTAAGCAACATCACCAGCAGGTTGAGAAACGAAAGGTGGGGGAGGGGGGCAGACCCCAGTTTTACTGGACAGTTCAAACCAGCTGTTGGCATTAGCACTAAAGTTTTCTGTTGCTGCTGCAACGTGCAAATGTCTGCAAAAATGTCACTGGATTGTGGTTCTCAATAAAACTACAACCAATTTCTATTTAAATTATCAGAGGCATTTTAGCAGTAGTTTAGGTGGATTGATTTTAATGTTTATTCCTAATGTATAAACAGATTACTTCTCAAAATATTTATGAGGCAAGACCTTGATAAGTGATGATTCAACAGAAGACATATAGAAGATAATTAAATATGACTGACATTTTGGGCTGTTCAGTGCAGGCCAGGAGCATATCCTGTACTCCACAAAGGTAGAGGTGCTTTTTTTTTTTTCAACCAATCTTTTAGATTATTTAAAGGTAAAACTGTGTTGTAGGCCATAATATGCACGGTCTGTGATAATATGTTACTGAAGCAAATGGTCCTGAGCCAAGTCAGAATGAAAACAGAAAACTGGGTGTGTATGATAATTTTCCTCAAAATACGATAATTTTAGGCATACGATACTTCAACATTTCCCATATGGCAACACTGGTGCTGAAGGACAGCAGCCGGCGTCCGGTGATTGCGCTGTTGAGACTAATTCTTTTTGCACAATGGTGATTTCATTGGTTTACATGTACACTAAATTAATTTGTATTCACAAAATGTCTGTGTAGTAGAGCTTCCTACCTGGAGTGGACATAGGCCTACTAACAGATGTGTCAGCAGACAGTGAGCTTTTTATTGCAGAGGTTCAGGCACAGAGTCTGGTCAGAGTTTTTTTTTTTCTATCCATATTTGTTTGTTGGTATGTGGTGAATAAAATGGTAATTCCTCTCCATCTTTTCTCTCGTCTCTCCCATATCAGGATATATAATGTACAGCCGTGGACAAAATTGTTGGTACCCCTCTGTTACTGAAAGAAAAACTCACAATGGTCACAGAAATAACTTGAATCTGACAAAAATGGTAATAAATAAAAATTCTATGAAAATTAACCAGTGAAAATCAGACAATGCTTTTGAATTGTGGTTCAACAGAATTATTTTAAAAAACAAACTCATGAAACAGGCCTGGACAAAAATGATGGTACCCTTAACTTAATATTTTGTTGCACAACCTTTTGAGGCAATCACTGCAATCAAACGATTTCTGTAACTGTCAATGAGACTTCTGCACCTCTCAGCAGGAATTTTGTCCCACTCCTCATGAGCAAACTGCTCCAGTTGTCTCAGGTTTGAAGGGTGCCTTCTCCAGATGGCATGTTTCAGCTCCTTCCACAGATGTTCAATAAGATTTAGATCAGGGCTCATAGAAGGCCACTTTAGAATAGTCCAGTGTTTCACTCTTAGCCATTCTTGGGTGTTTTTAACTGTGTGTTTTGGGTCATTATCCTGTTACAAGATCCATGACCTGCGACTGAGACCAAGCTGTCTGACACTGGGCAGCACATTTCTCTCTAGAATACCTTGATAGTCTTGAGATTTCATTGTACCCTGCACAGATTCAAGACACCCTGTGCCAGATGCAGCACAGCAGCCCCAGAACATAACAGAACCTCCTCCATGTTTCACAGTAGAGACAGTGTTCTTTCTTGGTATGCTTCATTTTTGCGTCTGTGAACATAGAGCTGATGTGACTTGCCAGAAAGTTCCAGTTTTGTCTCGTCTGTCCATAGGACATTCTCCCAGAAGCTTTGTGACTTGTCAACATGCAATTTGGCAAATTCCAGTCTGGCTTTTTTATGATTTGTTTTCAACAGTGGTGTCCTCCTTGGTCGTCTCCCATGAAGTCCATTTTGGCTCAAACAACGACGGATGGTGCGATCTGACACTGATATACCTTGACCTTGGAGTTCACCATGAATGTGTTTAGAGGTTGTTCTGGGCTCTTTTGTTACCATTCGTATTATCCGTCTCCTCCTGCGGCCACGTCCAGGGAGGTTGGCTATAGTCCCGTGGATCTTAAATTTCTGAATAATATGTGCAACTGTAGTCACAGGAACATCAAGCTGCTTGGAGATGGCCTTATAGCCTTTACCTTTAACATGCTTGTCTATAATTTTCTTTCTAATCTCCTGAGACAACTCTCTCCTTTGCTTCCTCTGGTCCATTTTTAGTGTGGTAAACACCATGTCACCAAACAGCACAGTGACTACTTGTCACCCTTTAAATAGGCCGACTGACTGATTACAAGTTTGTAGACACCTGTGATGTTAATTAGAGGACATATCTTGGTTGAACATGTCCCTATGGTCACATTATTTTCAATCTTTTCTAGGGGTACCATCATTTTTGTCCAGGCCTGTTTCATGAGTTTGTTTTTTAAAATGATTCTGTTGAACCACAATTCAAAAGCACTGTCTGATTTTCATTGGTTAATTTTCATAGAATTTTTATTTATTACCACTTTTGTCAGATTCAAGTTACTTCTGTGACCATTGTGGGTTTTTCTTTCATTAACAGAGGGGTACCAACAATTTTGTCCACGTGTGTAATATTACGAGGAAGACAACAACAAAAATAAGAAAAGCACAGACTGCGAAAACATCCATGGAAAGTGAAACACTCCTAATGTGTATCTAAAACCTTATACGGTCACAGCTGTAATTAGCTAAGATCTAAATGACAGCAGGTGCCAGTCCAAGGAATAAATGCTCTGAAATCATCTGTGTTTTATTTTAATTTTAGACACCAGAAAACATAAAACACACATACAGTGCTGTGAAAAAGTGTTTGCCCCCTTCCTGATTTCTTATATTTTTGCATATTTGTTACACCTGAATGTTTCAGCTCATCAAACAAATTTTAATATTAGACAAAAATAACCTGAGTAAATACAAACTGCAGTTTTCAATTGATGGTTTAATTTATTAAGGGAAAAAAGCTATCAAAACCTACCTGGTGAAAATGTAATTGCCCCCTAACTGCCCCCTAAACCTAATAACTGGTTGCGCCACCATTGGTGCCAACAACTGGCAATGAGTCTTTTACATCACTGTTGAGGAATTTTGACCCACTCTTATGTGCAGAATTGTTTAAATTCTGTCATGTTGGAGGGCGTCATAAACTGCTGGCCGGACATTCTCCTTCAGGATTTTGTGGTAGAGAGCAGAATTCATGTTTCTGTCAGTTAGGGCAAGTTGTGCAGGTCCTGAAGCAGCAAAGCAACCCAGACCATGACACTACCACCACCATGTTAGACTGCTGATACGATGTTCTTTTTATGAAATTTTGTGTTTGTTTTATGCCAGATAAAACAGGACACGTCTTCTAGAAAGTTCAACTTTTGTCTCATCAGTCCCCAGAATATTTTCCCAAAAGTCTTGAGGATCATCTAGATGTTTTCTGGCAAATGTGAGACAAGACTTTATGCTCTTTTTTTCCAGCAGCGGTTTTTGTCGTGGAACTCTCCCATGGATGCCATTTTTGCCCAATCTCTTTCTTATTGTTCCATCATGGACCAGTGTCCAAACTGAGGCAAGAGAGGCCTGCAGTCCTTTAGATGTTTTTCTGAGTTTTTGTTTCTCATCTGTTCTTGAATTTCTTTAAATCACAGTAGGATGTGTTGCTTTTTGGGATTTTTTTTAGCCTACTTCAGGTTGTCAGACAGGTTCTATTCAAGTGATTTCTTGATTCAACGAGTCTGGCAAGTAATCAGGCGTGGGTGTAGCTACTGAAACTGAATTCAGCTTTCCAAAAAATGTGGTTAATCACAGCTAATTCATGACGTTCATGATGGGCAGCGCGGTGGCGGAGTGGCTAGCACTGCAGCAGCACAGCAACTCACCCTTGGCCGGGGGATCCTGGGTTCAATCCCAGCCCCTGACCAGCAGTGATCTGTGTGGAGTTTGCATGCTGTCCCCGTGTCTGTGTGGGTTTACACTGGGATTTATCCGGTTTCCTCCCACATGCCAAAAACATACAAGTTAGGCTAATTGGAGACTCTAAAGTGGCCCCAAGTGTGAATGTTGAAAGGGTTGGGTGCTGCACCAGTGGCTGCCTCATCTACTCATGTGGATGCCCTGTAATTTCCCTTGTGGGACTAAAAGGATTCAAAAAAATTCAAATGTAACAAGAGGGGCAATTACCTGTTCACATAGGACTAGGTAGGTTTGGATAGGTTTTTTCCTTTAATAAATGAAATCATCATTTGAAAACTGCATTTTGTATTTATTCAGGTTATCTTTGTCTGATATTAAAATTTGTTTGATGATCTGAAACATTGAAATGTGACAAATATGCAAAAATGTAAGAAATCAGGAAGGGGGTAAATACTTTTTCACAGCACTGTACTTAGGAAAAGTCGTGGACTGCGATGCATGTAGATTTTGCTCAGACAAAGTTATTCACATAATAAAACCCCAAACTATCAGTCAGACCGACTAGTGAGTCGTGTTCACTACTTGGTGGACCAAAACGAATTGTAGCGACATATGTTACAACCATTTGCAAACACTTACAACTTTTTTGCGAACTTTTGCAACTGAGGAAAAATATAGTCGCCAAAAAAATTCGAACATGTCCAAAATTTTTTGAGCAACAAGAAAAACTGTTTGCACCCTGTTTGGCAACCTTTTACAAACCCTGATGAACCCTGACAAAACCCCCAAATCACTACATTCGCCAGTATTTGCGGCTTCGTGAGATACGGGGATCAGCACTGAACTTTGCATATTCCAACACTTTTCATGAGCATTTATCAATTTGATGAATGGCTGACACACGATTCATACATATGCAACACTCAGGCCTGGTTCTTTAACAGTGGCTGTCCAGTGACAAGTGGGGAAAAGCAAGCAATACTGGTAAATGAAAGGCAATTAGCATCTTGGTGTTCTGTGTATTACAAGTGCTTCAGCTGCTAATGATGAGCTGCTGCACAAAAAGTGCAGCTCCTTTGATGAGAGTATAATAAGCACAAACAAACGCTTAATTTAAAAAATGAAATCAAACTAAAAGGTGAGTTTACAGTGCCAGCATTCCCACCCCCAGACAATTTATGAACCTAATACTAAATGGGTCAACACACAAATATACAGCTCTACGCCCCTCCCAGGTTTCACTACAGTAATGCATTTAGACAACTAGCCGTGTTTCTTCAATATGAGCTCATATATCCTTGTACTTGAAGCCCCAGGAAACTGCTGCTGTTTACCATGCAGTGTTTAATTCCTTCAAAGAGCCACAAATTGTTCCCCCATTATCTGTCACTTTTTATAAAAATATATTATATTACGAGTCCCTTTCTTTCTTCAACCAGACTGTTCTGTTTGTTATTAGGTAAGAGGTAGTGTGGTAGAATCCAGACAAAGAGCAACTGGGATTTGGTCTGGTTTCATGCTTGAGCGGAGGTGAGTGACAACTTTTAAGATTCATCCCTAGTGCATCCTCATGGAGACTTGGAATGTGGCAAAGAAATGAAATGGGTCTCATAGGGAGCATGTTTTCTGGCAAATTGCTTTGAACTATTCTTAAAGGAGAATCCCTCAAGTCATGCTGAGAATACATGCAGAAGCATCAATGATTTTACCCAATTCAGTATAAGAACAATCCAGCGCACTTGTTTTGATGTGCTTTTTGACTTTTTGGGGGGAGGGGGGCAGAAATGGTAAAGAAATGAATGTGAAAACAATTATGTAAGTTTGAGAATAATCCTCTGACCTTGGTGAAAGCCATCAACAAAACTCCTTATGGTGGTTAGATGGGAAGTCAGTTTAAAGAAAGCTGCTTTCATACCTGTCAAGTGATACGGTTTCGCCGTATTTTAATACGGGGAAAATGCAATTTTAGCAAATACGGGCGTATTGCCATTTCTGTACGCCAAAAAGAAAAATATACAGCCAAAAAAAAAAATTATTGAGAGAACCTAAAATCAACTGAACAGTAATACGATGCCTGGCGAAATTGAGCGCACCTAAGCAGTCTTTTCGTGATTTTCAAAACGCTTCATGCAGCGTGCCACCGGCGAAGAAAACAAAGCTTGAAGAAAAGGGAAATCGAGGGACTGGACGTCACCGAAAAGAATGGGAGAGTCCGAGCTTCGAGAAGGGAAAATACGCTGGATGGATAAAGGCTTCTCCAGAGGGCCCTACACACTCCTTCTGTGTTCCATGTAGGAAGAGCATAAAAGTGACTGCATCGGGGATTTTCGACCTGAAGTTGCACTTCGCTACACAGGGCCACAAAAACTGTGTAGCCAATTCGAAAACGTATTGATCGATGGATGAACATTTTCAGCCAGTGAGAAAACCAACGCCTTCCAAATCCAATGCATCACTAGCAGAAGTGATGTTTTGTCATTTTGTGGCAGAGCACAATCTACCCCGATCGGTGGCAGATCACTTCAGTGATTTGGTGTCAACATTGTTTCCTGACAGCAAGAGCGCTCAAGACTTTGCTTGCAAAAGAACCAAAACGACCATGATCATCAAAGAGAGCCTGGCGCCTGCCTACACAGAACAAGTCATAGAAGCATGCAGGAAGGGGCCTTTCTCAATCATGGTCGATGAGAGCAACGACAAGAACACCGAAAAGCATCTTGTCATCCTTGCAAGAATTTTCAATGGGGAGATGTCCCAGACCAGGCTGCTGGACATGCCCATTCCAGCATCGGAATGGGAACATTTTCTTGTTTCAAGTTCATCCAAGTGTAACAAGGCTGACAATTAAAAACTCTTTAATTCCAAGTGTATATATCTAGCTGGCTAATTAACCACTTGCACTCCGTTGCTCCGCGGGCGGGCAAGTCTCTGCGTCCTAGGACGCATGAGGGCGCACAAGAGCGCACTCGTGCGCGCTCGGACGCATAACGCATGATATACTGATGATGGTGCAGATGGAGATGGTGCTGGCCTCCAAGCGCCACTGGGAAAAAAATGCTGCAGACACAGAACAGATTAGTTCATCTGATTGACCTCTCATTCGACTAATAAGAGCTTTGAATTGGATTTCTGAAACCATGAAGAGCCAATGAAAGGAAAACCTAGGAAGGAGGACCCGCCTCCCAACGCTTTGAATGCAGTGAGCCAATTGAAGCAGAGAAGTTCGTGAGCTGTTTTTTTTTTTAAGGCTGGGTGAAGACTGGCTGCTGGAACGGATCAAAAAAGGACACAGGAAGAGCCCCACAGACCCAGCAGCATGGAGACCATCCACAAATGCAACCTGTGTGACAGGGAGTGCCATTCGTGGATCGGCATGTTCGGCCACAGGCGGTGCTTATTTTGTATTGGTTCCAGCAGAGTAGACGTTATGATTTCTTCCATGGTCATTATAGACCGACGGAGGCTGACGACGAAGGCTGAGCGACACACACGCCTTCGCCAGTCTTTTTTTAATTACTACTGTTATTTGTTTTGAAAAATCATTCGCCAAAAACCGCAATCATGGAAGCACAAAACCGCAATAATGAAATTATGTTTTGATCGAGTCGCGAGACCAGAACCAGAGCGGACCAGCGTCGCGTTCGTCTGACAATGAGGAAGACAAGTTCGCTAAGACTCTGCTGTGAAGAGGTAAGGTGTTATAAGCTAAATTATTATTTATCCCTGAAAATTGTAATCAAAAATGACTTTTGACCGATCGGTAAATTACAGCTGTGCGGTTCACGAAGTCTGAAGTCCATGCGCCGCGGTACAAGGGGTTGCTCGCAGTGTACAGGCTGTGAACGCCCCCCCACCCCCGCTATTCTTCTGCAGCAAGGGGGGGGGGGGCCGGGATGATTGCACTGCTGTCCCACATCACCACATGAGGCTAATCCGTTGTGTAGCGATGGCCGAAGTCCATCCTCTGTAGCGAGCGAGGGGGGGGGGCAACCCCCCCCCCACACACACAGTAGCGAGGGGGGGAAGCCGCTGTGACAGCATTGCTGTGGAAACATGCAACGAGTGTAATCTGTCATGTAGCGAAGGCCGAACTCTGTCCTTGGTAGCGGGGGGGGCGACCCCCCCCCCACACACACACACAGACACAGCCCTGAGTGTGACCTTTCCTTTGAGCCTAAAATGAAGCTTCTACATTGAATTATTCAAAAGTTACAGACGTTTTTCCAAACTGTGCCATTTGGCACAATTTGGCACAGTTCCAAAACGCCTGGGAACAACCTGAGAACAAAGCTGTGTAAAATATTCATTTTTTGTGGTATTGTTACCAAATTTGGATCTCAGCTGGATAACACTTGGTTCTACATTTCTGTTGCATTTTCCAGCCGGATCGGACAGCTGTGTGTTATTTACAAGCATTTGTATCCAAAAAAACACTGTGTCCAAATTTTTTTTCTTCAAGTTCAGTATGTTTAGATGACTGTAACTCAGTGGCCGGAGCACGTAGAGAGATTATGGTTTTTTTTGCCAAAAAATTCAAAGTGTTTTCTTTTAAATGAGACCAACCCCATGAAGATGCTACAAAGGGTTGAAGAACAGCTTTCGATTTACTTTGGGCACGTTATTTTTTGGCATTTTTAGGAAAATTGCCCGGAGTGCAAGTGGTTAAGAACTATATTCAGAATTATTCTTATTGTGTACTTTCAAATTAAGCAATCTACCTTGTGCTAATGTAAATTTGAAAAATATTGTTTTTTATTTATTTTTATTTATTTATTATTAATATTATCATTTTTTAAAAATTTATTATTTTTTTGTGTGTGCTACTTGGCTTATTATTTTCACATTACCAAAAAGTTATAGCTCAAGATTGTGTCCATATAAGTGTACATTTGAATAAATACTAGATACTTGAAAAAAATATTCTATGAGAGAGTTGACAACTTCATACTGAAGAATAATTTATTGTGTGAGCAGCAATATGGGTTCAGACACAAGAGGACAACTGCATTTGCTCTAATGGAATTTATAGAAAAAATATCAACTGCCGTTGAAAATAAAGAGTATTCAGTTGGGTTATTCCTGGATCTTAAAAAAGCATTTGATACAGTGGATCACAATTTATTATTAAAGAAACTACAAAATTGTGGTATTAGGGGGGTAGCACTGTCCTGGTTATGTAGTTACTTAAAGAATAGATATCAGTATGTATGTGTTGGTAACAAAAACTCACAGTTACTGAAGGTTACTTGTGGAGTCCCATGGGGTTCAGTTTTGGGGCCATTGTTATTCAACATGTATATAAATGATATATGTAAAGTTTCAGAAAAAACTGATTTAATATTGTTTGCTGGCGACACTAATTTATTATGCAGTGGAAGCAATTTGGAACAACTTTTGGATACACTCGGAAAGGAATTAGGAAAGCTTAAACTGTGGTTTGATTCAAACAAATTAACGCTCAATTTAAGTAAGACAAAATTTATAGTTATTAACAACCATCACAACAACTTAGTATCTAAACTCAGTGTAAATGGTGTAGAAATTGAAATGGTATCTGAAACTAAATTTCTTGGAGTAATAATTGATAATAAACTGTGTTGGAAGTCACATATTAATTATATTAAAGGTAAAATATCCAAATCAATTGCAATACTACACAGAGTGAAATATTTGCTGAATCAACCCACACTATATACCTTGTATCATTCATTAATACTCCCATACATGACATATTGCACTGAAGTATGGGGAAATACATATAAAACAAACATATATCCAGTCTTTATGCTTCAGAAGAGAGCTATTAGAATAATAAACAAAGCTGCTTACAGGGAACCAACAAACCCACTTTTTCTTAAATTAAAAGCTCTCAAGTTGAAAGAGCTGGTTGACTTTAAAACTGCAGTAATAATGTTTAAAGTGAAGAATCTATCACTGCCCGCAAATATCCAAAAGTTGTTCCAAATAATGGAGAAACAATATCATTTCAGAGGAACATGTATATTTCAAAAACCTTCAGTGAGAACTACCACCAAGCAACACTGTGTTTCAGTGCAAGGAGTCAGATAATGGAACAATTTTGGACCTGAATTAAAATCATGTACAACGCTTGGACAATTTAAACAAAAACTAAAGGAAGAAATACTCCAAACATATATACAAGATGACATGTAAACTCACATAAGGATTGACATATCCAGTCTGCGTTGTGTTGTAGCTTAGTTTTTTTTTTTTTTTGTCACATTTTGTCTTAGCTTTGTTCTGAATTGTAATCGCTCTTGTTTTGTTTTTCTTTTGAATTC
Organism: Pholidichthys leucotaenia; assembly: GCA_020510985.1. NCBI lineage: Eukaryota > Metazoa > Chordata > Actinopteri > Cichliformes > Pholidichthyidae > Pholidichthys > Pholidichthys leucotaenia. The sequence goes on along the minus strand of CM035845.1, from coordinate 249,387,547 downwards.
TTGGATGGAATATGGGTGGGCAATATAAGCTGTGGCTTCAGCCATCACCCATTTCGGATAACTTATGTTGAACTGTATAATCAGAGGAGTTATTGTCTAATTTGACCTTGTTGGATTTTCTTCCCCATTTGTTATATTATTCTGTTTCTTTTAATCTGTACTTTTATCTATCCGAAATAAAGATTCATTCATTCATTCAAAAAAAAAAATATGTTTGAAATAGTCCATGTTGCAATTGTTGTTGTTTGTTTGATTTTTGTTTGTTTGGTTTTTTTGCTTCAGTTTTCTTTCATCTGCTGATAAATACAGTTTTTAAGTACTCAGTACAGGTGTGAAAGCCCCCCCAATAAGGGAGGCATGAGGTATGCCTTGACAGGTATGTGCTTTGTTCGTTGAAGGAACTGGAAAAAGACAGGAATTCTTATTATTTTGTCTTCAAAATGTTTATAATTCACCATCAGATCTCTATACTACATAGAAGAATCTTAATGACATCACCAGTATGAAAATCACACATGAATCAGACAATTTTTCTGTTGTCATCATCACTAAATCCTCTATCTTACCCTTTCCCAATGTTTAAAAGAAGCCACAGTAGACATTACTTGAATAAGTTAAAATAAAAAACACTACCTCAGGGATGCTTCAAACTTAAGACTATTTCTTGACAACTGGACTGTTTTTGCCCAAGAGGCTGAAAATCCTTAAGGCGAAGCCCTGATCCTCCTTATCTCTTCTCTTAGCCTCTCCAACCAGGTCTTATCTCCTCCTGGACAGTAATTAACAGGAATTACACAGAGCTGCTATCTGCTGAGCCCACAACCTTAACACAAGAGCCCTTTCCCCATTTAGGGCCTGTCTGTTGTTAGATTACCACAGAAGGAGGACTCCTCAATCACAGGGTGCCACATCATGGATGTGCTTTTGTGCCAGAGTTGGTCAGAGCTTTGCTCAGTTGTGCAGCTAAAGCCCAAATGGGGAAAAAAAAAATCCAACAGTGTCTTGTCGTGTGTCAAGGTTATGAAAAACTAGAATAAGCAACTGCCATCTTTATATTAAGACCATAGCTCAAACTGACAGAAATTCCCAAAATGAATGCACATCCTCAGCTTTATCATGACTGAGATTATGCACCAGTAAAAGTTACTTTTTGCTTTATTTCCTCTTCATGTTCTTTTCATGTTTGTCAAAGTCAAAGTCAAAGTGCCTTTATTGTCATTCCATTGTTAATGAACAATGCAACGAAATTGAGATGCTGCTCCCTAAAAACAAACTATAAACAAACTATCACACTCACAGTTCACTCATGCATTTAACATTCTTATAATTACAACAATAAATAATGCTTGAAACAAAATTACCTAAAAGTTGAATACAATATGTACATAGCAATAATGAAAAACATACTGAGCGATAAATACAAATGTCAAGCACATTCATTGAGTTACCTTTGCGTATAAAATGTGCTATATAAATAAACTTGCTTGCTATGTGTTACTGTCAGCAATTTTACTTTCAATGTGTCAGTTAAATTATTTGTAATGTTATGCAAACATTCAAGAAGAATTATGTGAACATTTCAGTCAAATATTTTCTGTCCTTGGTGATGTAAAAAGTTAAAAAAAAATTCAAAATGAAATGATACTTATAGTACATTTTTGGCCAAATGGTGGAACTGGGAGGTAAATATACCACAAAATCAAAGTTATTTCTCTTTCACTTCACTGTAACTGCACTGTTTATACATTCACTGAATAAATATGAATGTTCACAACTGATAAATTACAGACATTTTCAGGAATTCACATCTTCATCTTGATATTTTTAGGTGAAGATGCATCAGGATGACCAGATTGCACAAATCGTTCAACTTCTTTAAATGATCTGCTCTTGTTTTGTGAATTCATGACTTTTTAACCGTTCCACTGTCTTCCCTCTCTGTTCACCCATAACAGTGATATAACATATAACATATCTATAAACCCAATTTCACACATATGAGCCACCTATTCAATTCAATTCAATTCAACTTTATTTATATAGCGCCATTTCACAACAACAGTCATCTCATAGCACTATCAACTGTAGGGAGGACCCCCACAGTTGCAGAAAGACCCCAGCAATCAGGCGATCCCCTGTGAGCAAGCACTTGGCGACGGTGGAGAGGAAAAACTCCCTTTTAACAGGAAGAAACCTCCAGCAGAACCAGGCTCAGGGAGGGGCAGTCATCTGCTGCGACTGGCTGGGGGGTGAGGGGATAGAGAAGAAGAAAAGAACAGATATGTAGAGAGCAAACAGCACGATGGGGACTCAATCTATGGGAGAGAACAAACAAATGTTAATGACCAGCAAAAAAAAAATATTTCATAGAGAGTGAGGAAAGGAGTGAGGCCCAGTGCATTACTGGAGGTCCCCCGGCTGACTAAACCTATTAGCAGCATAACTAAGGGAGGGTTCAGAAAACACATGATCCCTCCCTAATTGTAGGCTATATCAAAAAGGTAGGTTTTAGCCCTATTCTTAAAAACAGAGATCGAGTCTGACTCCCGAATCCAGATTGGCAGCTGATTCCACAGGAGAGGAGCTTGATAACTGAAGGCTCTGCCTCCCATTGTACTTTTGGAGATTCTAGGTATTACAAGTAAACCTGCATTTTGGGAGCGTAGTGCTCTGTTAGGATGATACGGTAGTATCAGATCTTTTAAATAAAAAGGAGCCTGATTGTTTAGAGCTTTGTAAGTAAGAAGAAGGATTTTAAACTTAATTCTAAACTCTATGGGAAGCCAATGAAGGGAGGCCAGAACCGGAGAGATATGATCTCTCTTTCTAGTACCTGTTAAAACTCTTGCTGCAGTATTTTGGATCAGCTGAAGACTTTTTAAAGATGTTTTAGGACAACCTGATAATAAAGAATTACAATAATCTAATCTCGAGCTAACAAAAGCGTGGATCAGCTTCTCAGCATCACTCTGAGACAAGATGCTCCTAATCTTGGCAATATTACGCAAATGATAGAAGGCAGTCTTAGAAACAAATTTAATATGTGAATTGAAGGACAAATCCTGATCAAAAATAACTCCAAGGTTCCTCACAGAGCTATTAAGAGAAAGAGTAACTGCATCCAAACTGAAAGTTTGATTTGGAAAGGAATTTCTAAGGTTTTTTGGACCAACAAGAATGACTTCAGTCTTATCTGAATTTAATAGCAGGAAATTACAAGTCATCCAAACTTTGATTTCCTTAAGACAGGCTTCTAACTTGGCTAATTGATTAGTATCATCTGGCTTCATTGACAGGTATAATTGTGTGTCATCTGCATAACAGTGAAAATGTATACAGTGCTTTCTAATAATGTTGCCTAACGGAAGCATATATAAACTAAAAAGAGTAGGGCCAAGCACAGATCCCTGTGGAACTCCATGACTAAGCTTTGAGCTGAGAGAAAACTCATCATTTACATGAACAAACTGGAACCTATCAGATAAATAAGATCTAAACCACTGCAACGAAGTTCCATTAAGTCCAACATAGTGTTCTAATCTATCAAGTAGAATATTATGATCAATAGTATCAAAAGCTGCACTAAGATCTAAAAGGACAAGTACAGAAACTAGTCCATTATCAGATGCAATGAGGAGGTCGTTAGTGACCTTCGCTAAGGCTGTTTCAGTGCTATGATGGATTCTAAACCCAGATTGAAACTCCTCAAATAAACCATTTCCCTGCAGGTGGTCAAATAATTGCATAGCAACAACTCTTTCTAAGATTTTTGAAATGAAAGGGAGATTAGAGATTGGTCTATAGTTAGCTAATGCTCCTGGATCTAGCGTTGGCTTTTTGAGTAAGGGTTTAATTACAGCCGTTTTAAAAGCCTGCGGTACATGGCCTAAAGTTAATGAAGAATTGATTATATGAAGAATAAAGCTACCAATAAGTGGGAAGACTTCTTTAAATAACCTGGTAGGAATAGGGTCTAAAAGACAAGTTGAAGGTTTGGATGAGGAAACTATTTTGTCTAACTCACAAAGGTCGATTGGAGTAAACTCATCAAGACAGACATCAATAGAAGGAGTTGTAGTAGTTACAGTATTTAAGTTAACTGTGGGAAGAATCTGATTGATTTTATCTCTGATGGATGAAATTTTATTATTGAAAAAGTTCATAAAGTCCTGACTAGTAAGCTCTAAGGGGATGCTAGGATTGACAGAGTCCTGACTCTTTGTCAACCTGGCTACAGTACTGAAAAGAAACCTGGGATTATTCTTGTTCTCTTCTATTAATGCAGAGTAATAACTCGTTCTAGCTTTTCTAAGAGATTTTTTATAAATTAAAAGATGATTTCTCCAAGCTAAATAGATTTCATCTAAATTAGTAGAGCGCCATTTTCTTTCTAATTGACGAGTCTTCTGTTTTAAGCTACGAGTTTCTGTGTTGAACCAAGGAGTTAAAAATCTCTGATTAGACTTTTTCTTTTTTAAGGGGGCCACCAAGTCTAGAGCCTGATGTAGAGAAGCTGAAACACTATCCACCATGTTATCAATTACAGAAGGAGCAAGCTGTCTATAGCTTATTTCCGTTGTGTTGACACATGGCATAGAGGAAACAATCTGCATAAATTTGGAAACAGCATCATCTGAGAGGCATCTACTGTGATAATATTTTTCTTTAGGAGCCAAATAGTCAGAAATAGTAAAATCAAAGGTTAACAGACAATGGTCTGACAGTACAGGGTTATGAGGAGACACTACCAGATTTTCTATTTCTATGCCATATGTCAGAACAAGGTCCAATGTATGGTGGAGGTAATGAGTAGAATTTCCTACTTTCTGAGAAAACCCAATCGAGTCTAATATTGAATTAAAAGCCACATTAAGGCAGTCACTATCTACATCCACATGTATATTAAAGTCCCCTACTATAATTATTCTATCAGATTTCAGCACTAAATCAGCTAAGAAATCAGGAAATTCGGATAAAAATTCTGAATAGGTTGATGGGGGACGATAAACTATGGCAAATAAAATTGGGTTTAACCTGGAATTGCTAAAGTGCCCAATACTGAGGACCAGGCCCTCAAAGGAATTATAACATGTTTTTTGCTTTACATTAACTAGTAATTTGGAATGGTAAATTGCTGCTACTCCTCCTCCACGACCAGAACTTCTGGGATTTTGACAGTTTAAATAACCAGAGGGAGTTGATTCATTTAAACCAACATAATCCTCTTGTCCTAACCAAGTCTCTGTAAGGGAAATTAAATCAATCTGATGATCAATTAACAGATCATGGACTAACAGAGACTTGGGAGTTAGAGACCTAATATTTAATAAACCACATTTAATTTTTAAATTATGAGGAGGAACAGAGGCCAAATCATTCAATTTAGAGGCTTTATGTTTAATTTGAGTTTTACCAATATTTTGCTTTATCACTTTGGGATGCTTATACATTATATTTTTATTTACTTTGGAGGGAGCAGACAACGATTCTCTGATGGGGAAGACAGGGGCTAAGCTGAGGGGTGGCGGATGAAGAGGAGCTGCAGAGAGGCGTGTAAGACTGCGACTCTGCTTCCTGGTCCCAACTCTGAGTAGTCATGGTTTTGGAAATTTGGATAAAAAAGATGCCAGATTGTTAGATAAATGAGAAGCACCATCCAAAGTGGGATGAATGCTGTCTCGTCTCATAAGACCAGGTTTTCCCCAAAAAGAGCTCCAATTGTCACTGTAGCCCACGTCATTTTTAGGACACCACACAGACAGCCAGCGGTTCAAGGATGACGAGCGGCTAAACATGTCATCACTGGTCAGATTGGGGAGGGGCCCAGAGAATACTACAGTGGCAGACATCGTTTTGGCAAAGTCACACACCGATTCTACATTAAGTTTCGTAACTTCCGACTGCCGGAGACGGATGTCATTAATGCCGGCGTGAATAACAATTGTGGAATATTTACAGTTACTTTTAGCCAGCATTTTCAAATTTGACTCGATGTCGCCTGCTCTGGCCCCAGGAATGCATGTGACTATGGCCGCTGGAGTCTCTAGGTTCACGTTTCTGACTACAGAGTCGCCAATGATCAGAGTTTTTTCCTCAGCGGGTGTGTCGCTGAGCGGGGAAAAACGATTAGAAACGTGAACAGGTTGGTGGTGAACCGGGGCTTTGCGACTAGGCTTCCTTCTCACCGTCACCCACCCAGTCTCCTCGCTGCAGAGGAGAGCCGGGGAACCGGTGACAGGGGGACCTAAGCTAGCTAGCTCCGCTGCAGCTAATGGGCGTCCGTCGAGATTAACTGGCGCAGACGGTGTTTCAATGCAGCGGAGCCGGGATTCCAAATCAGACAACCTCGCCTCGAGCGCCTCAAAAAGACAACATTTATTACATTTACCGTTATCACTAAAAGAGGCAGAGGTGTAGCTAAACATCTGACAGAGAGAGCACACCAGAGGAGGAGAGGAAAGAGAGCTAGTAGCCATAGCTAGTGGCTCGAGAGCTGGAGAGCAAACCACACAGGCAGACAGCAAAACAGGAAGTGACGATCTCGAAATCATTCATCACCTATGTGATGAATAAATACCTTGCTGTGCATATTGTATAGTAGATATAAATAATACGACATATGGAAACACGCAAAATAGCTATTTCAAATATACTGTATTCTCCGTAGTCCCCACTGTAAATCAATGAAATCAGCAGCCAATTAAAGTTGAATACCATTAATGTGATTTATGTGCAGCAGCTGTCATGACCCAACAGACCCACTGACCTGACTCATTATGACTAGGAACCACAGCCCTCAAAACTCTAATGTATTCTCCAAAGCCCCTATAATATACTGGTTCCAATAATGATTATTACACAAGTACGCTGGTTGACCTGTTCACCACCCATTACACAGATTTAGTAGTAGTAGTAGATTAGTTTATTTGACAGGGACAGTGCAATAAACATAGACAATTAATCAAAGACAATCAATCTGATGTGTTGCACATAGAGTGTATAGCTATTAGCTAATTTGCAACTCTTGTCCCTGGATGGGCTTTAGAAAAAAGAATCAAGATAAAAAATATACACAATAACCACATACATCAATGCAGAAAAATTATAAATACACAATTATAAATATTATAAATATTATAAATACACAAATATAACAGCCTGACTCACATTTAACATAAATATTATAAATATTATAAATACACATATATTATAAAATATTATAAATACACAAATATAACAGCCTGACTCACATTTAACACATATAACATAACTCACATTTGCCTATTTCACTCACATTTGCCTATAGTGTAACTGCAGAATAAAGTCAATATGATGCTTCAAAGGGTTGTTTTTTCACTCCTGTTCACATTCAAAGCATCTTGTGATGTTGGCGTATTCTCTGTAGCCCTGTATTTTTATGCACTGGGGTACCTACGTTTACTGTAATACTGTAACTTGAATACTGTTTGAGGATACTTCACAAAATTTTCACATCAAATTGCCAAAACATTATAGGTTTCAAAGCAAACTTAGTTTTATTTCTATCTTTACTTTGATTTTTTTTTTACGTTTTTGGAATGCAAACACCTTGAAAGAAAAAACTGTTCTATGGCAGCATTAGATAAATTTAATGTTTCATGAAAATGATGTCCTTAGTTGCATTGAAAACTTGTAACCCGTAAAAACTAAGTCGCTGTCAAGGCTTTTGCCTCGCTTATAGAAATGATAGATGTATTTTATTGATCCCAAACTGGGAAATTATAGTTAAAAAAGCAAAACCTTCACAGATTAGAAAAAGAGGGACAGGGAATTGTCCACAATACATTACATGTGCCCTCATTCTTCACTCTTCCTCTCTCTGGCAGAGCCCTGCACACTCTAAATGTTTAACAGGATCCTTGAGAAAAGCCTCCCCACTTCTGTTTCCGTGGCAACTGGCATGCATTGGAATTGATGACATCTCCTGATCGCCCACTTACATTGCACTAAAAATGCTCTCCCAGTGAACTTCACCAATGCCATTTCCCTTGCAGAAAGACGATGCCACTTTTCCTACAGTAGACCAGAGATGGAAAGAAGGAGACTCTCCAAAAGGACAAATGGGCAAAACATTTTTATTCTGTCTATGAAGACTGTAGAGTTGGACATACTCACAAGCACTGGTAAAAAAGAAATTATTTCAAATGAGCCACATCAGGCTTAACTTTTAAGAATTCAACAGAAGACATATATCAGTAATTGATAGTATTCTATGAGCCTGTGGTTTGATTTGTATACTTTGCACTGGCTTGTTTTAGCTCCACCTTTAGACCACAAACTTGTATAAAAAAAGAGTGAAATCCTGTCCATATTCAGGCTATCCAGTTAAACGTTTTGATCTAACAGTGTTCTCATTCTTCACACTTTCAGTCTCTACTGTAATTAACATAGACGAGCAGTCAGACAGCTCCAGAGGCTAGAACCTGTAGCAAGACCACTCACTGTCACCTTGTTACCACCATAATAGGTTCAGACGAGGTCCTCCTGACACAGGAGAGAGAGGAAATGAATTCATGAAGCCCAGCCTTACGTGCTTTCCACTTTACCTCTTCCTACTTTTGCCCTTACTCCCTTCTCCACCGACACAGCCTCATGCAAGCTGTTTGTACCACAAGATAGAAAATACACATGCTAAATGATCATGCTGCAGCAACCTCATATATAGCTTCATTAATATTACACACATCACACATGCTGACAAAAAATTAACACATGCTTTCTTGACTTGACTTTGACTTTTATTGTCGCAAAGGCAAATTATTTTTCACAGCACTGCAGAAATAGCCTAGACAACATCAGTGGGGTCTGCTGTTAAGGTGTGCGATGGCTGAGGGAAACAGCCTTCTTCCAAAGCGGGCCATCCTGCACCTCAGAGCCCTGTACCTACGCCCTGAGGGCAGAGGGGCTAGATACTCCCTGAGTGAGTGTGTTGAGTCCTGTTCTATTGAAACTGCCAAGCGTGTAATGGCTCTACAATTCAGTTCAGTGTGGTTGGATGTGGGAAGGCCTACTATTTTTGCTGCAGCATTGGTCACCTTCATGAGTTTGGTCCTATTTTTAACAGAGAGCATGCTAAAAAAAACAGGTGGAATAATACAATAAAATTGGCTGAATGATGCTTTGATAAAGTAACCGTAATAGATGAGGAGCAACACCAAGTCCTTTGAGTCTGTGTCATGAGTCCGAGCTCAAGTATTCCCTCTGAGCGCAGACTCAATTTATTTTTGAGTTTTGCTTGTCTGTTATTATTATGTTGTCAGTTTTCTGTATATATTTTGGTTTAATTACACTTATGTGCCCTCCTCTCTCAGACATCCCCACTGCTGCTCACAGTCTGTTCCCAGCTGTGAGCAGTGGGTAATTAGGTCACCTGCCTACTTAGCCCACACCTGCTGCTCATTTGTTTGTCCAGGTATTTAAGGACTGCAAGTTCCCCGTTTCACTGCTGCAGCAATGCATTGCATTGTTTGGACTTCTTCCCCTCCGTGTTTCTCCTCATCTCCTCCAGAGCTATTCCAGCTCTGGAGTGTATCCTCTGTAAGTTATCTTAGTTTGTATTTTTGTGTTATCTGCACTGTTTGGGTATTTTTGTTAATAAATGTCACCCTACAGTTCAGCGCCTGGGCCTGTCTTTCTGCCCCGGAGGAGCCAATTCATCACAGAATGCTGCAGCCATAATTAGACCCAGCTGCTGTAGATGTGCATTTTTGCCTTTTTGCTTTTTCCTTTTTTTTCCCACTCACTTGTCTGTGGAGCGAACAATGAATTCAGCAGGTGGACGGGGCTACCCGATGCATCTGGGGTGGAAGTTGGAAGTGGAAGGGGTGGGGCTGCACGGTGGCGCAGTGGTTTAGCACTGTGGCAGCACAGTTTTACCCTCGGCCGGGGGACCACGGGGATCATGAGATCGTGGGTTCGATCCCAGCCCTCGACCAACAGTGAGCTGTGTGGAGTTTGCATGTTCTCCCCGTGTTGCGCGGGTTTACTCCGGGATTTCTCCGGTTTCCTCCCGCATACCAAAACATGTAGGTTTAGGGCGCTCGCGCACGCAGCGACCAGCAGCCGGTGGCTTGTCACCAGACTGCAAACCATGTCTACCTACGGGTACAAATAAGTAACAAAAAAAAAAAAAAAAAAAAAAAAAAGTGTTGCCAAGCTCTTATGGAGATTGATGGGTTAATCTCCACGGCATGCACATATTCCACCCAGGAGGACGCATTGTGGTATCTGAAGCTCACGGAGGCAGTGGCTCACCGGTACCCTCAGCTGATGGAGCACGCTGAGGGAAAAGAGGATTTCTCTGGCGGCTGCGCTGCAACGCGAGAACAGTGGGATGGAGAAGAATTCCCCGGAGAAGCCTGGGTGCACGCCGAAGGGGAGGCGTTCCCGGGCCTCTGTGGTTTTCACTCCGCACCAGCCTCCGGCGCCCGTTCCAGCCCCATCTACTCCACGACAACACCATCATCCCGCTTTGGACCACCAGAGGAATCCTCCCGCCTCTTCGGCAACCTTCTCCCCAACATTGAGCCCAACAATTCCCGCAGCAGTTTGTCTCTCTTCTCCTCCTTCACCAGCTGTCACGTCAGCCCCCTCTCTCTCCACTGCTGCTACGACTCCTGTCCCCTTGATGTGTTCTCCTGCCACTGAGAGGTCATTCCTTGGTTCCCCGGCTATGCCCATCTCTGTGACTACAGGGGAGGCTCCGCCACCATACTCAGGGGGGCCCACATTCACCATGGCCACGGAGAAGGATGACACTCCACCCGCTGCAGCAGTTAATCCTTCTTGTGGGAAGGTTTCAAGGAACAGATAGTGCCCCCACCGCCACAGGCATAGCACTGCGCCTGTCATGTGATGTTATATGACGTGGCCAAAAACTCCCCAGTTCATTTAAGTTGTACAAAGGATTCCACCTCACAAGGTGGCAGACACATATAACTTACTGCTCTTGCCTTGGAGGCCTGATGGCGGACATAGAAGCATCCTTCTGGACACCAGAGAGGAAGAAATTTTTCGACAAACAAATGTGGACGTTACCGATCGCTGTGGATGTACTCGATCGCAGACAGAGGAGCCATTTGCTCCCAAATTTGCCAACTATGATTCTAAAAAGATATTATTAGCTTATGAAGGTAAATGTTTACATTTTATTATAACAGAGGGTGGGTGAAGCTGGTTGATGTTCACCTGCTGCCGCCTGCAGCGCCATGTGACTAGACAACAATTACGCCAGTTCTATGTCGTCATATAAGATAAATTGCAGTGGAATAAAAGCGAAATTGAGGTGGGATAATCATAAGAGTTTCTGGATGTGGGAAAGAAAGCACAAATGACCGACAGAAGGCAAAATAACGACCAGGATGGACAAAAGTGGACGAAGCGAGAGCCGCCTGGCCAGTGGTAAGTCTGACGAATTTCTTAGTTTGTTAACATTCTACTAATGTTCTGGTTCATATACTTTGAAGAGAAGATAACAAAAAAACCCAAAACAAAACCGGTGACAACGCAAAACCATCCTTTGTGTAAATATGTCCAAAAGTCCATTTTTGACAAAAAAGTTATGTAATTTGTTATGGCTGTATCACATTATGCAAATTAGATGCATAAATTTATTCCTATCTCAAACTTTGGATCATATTCTACATCTTTCTAATTGACAGTAAGCCATTATCTCTTACCACTTTCAAGTTATAGCCTTGGAAATGTCTTACATCTGAACTGAATGTTTTCTTGAAAAAAAAAAAACTCTTGACCACTAGGGGCTTATGGTGCCACGGAGCGCCTGTGGCAGTCATTGGGCAAGCATCAAACACCGGGAGAGCAGACAAGTTTCATTTCATTCTATTTCAAATTTTGATGATATGCCTTGCCTGATTCCCGGTAGGGAGGCTCAGGAAACACAGTCCCCTGAGCTCTCCCCACCTGCTGCAGTAAACAATTCCTCACCTGCCCTCTCCGTGTCTCCCCCATCTGTCCCCGAGTGTCCGCCGGTCCCTGAACTGAGCCGCCGGATGATGGAGGAGCCTGTGGCCCTAGAGGACGCGAACCCAGTGCCAACGCGGAGCCAACCCCCAACTGCCACGCCGGACGAGCCACCTGCGTGGTCCACTTCATCTGGGGAGACTAGGACTGCCACCACCATCATGCCTGCTGCAGAGGCCACTGCCGCAGAGTTCAAACCGGAGCTGGACCTTCAAGAGACCTGGCCCGAGATGTCGTCGTCTGGAACAATGGAGTCCTGGACGGCGGTGGAGCTCGAGCTCAGACAAGTGCTCTCTTTTGTTTTTCTCTTTTCTGTCTTAGAGAGATCTTGCCTGGCTCTTGGTGAGGAGAGTCAGGTGCAGCCATCAGCTGCACCTGAGCTCACCTCGCCGGACTCCCCTGCTGCCGGTGACCCTGACCCTGTTCCTTTGTCTGTTTGTTTCGAAACTTCTTCCAGGGTCACCGGGGGAGAGCTAACTTTGCTAGATGTCTCCGTGAGTCCAGGCTTGCCACCCGAGGACATCATGGGTCGCCGCCGAGGACACAGTCCAAGGACGGATAATTTTTTCACACATAAGGAGTTGTTCATAACTCCTTATACAATGATATAGAGTGATGATAATAAAGTCAGGTTGCCAACCGCCAATTAAATCTAAAAGAAGAAGAAGACATCATGGGTCCAGCTCCCCCTGCTGAGATCATTGCGGGTGCTCCGTCCCAGCCCGGGACCTCCGTGGGTGCAGCTTCCCCTCTGCCCGAGGCCATCGTGTGGGTCCCTCCTCGGTCTGAGTCTGTGTGGGTGCTGTGTCACAGCCGGGGACCCTCATGGGTGCTGTGCCCCAGCTTCAACCCAACATGGGTGCTGCAGAGCTGGCTCAGCCCGGGTCCACCGCGGGTGCTGCAGAGCCGGCCCAGCCCAGAGCCACCACGGGTGCTGGATAAAGCCATAAAATAATCCACAAATTTATAATAAAGTTTCAAATGTACAAGAAAAGTCAATTTTACAAGAGGAAATTACAAATTTGAGGAAAATGGTTTCAAATTTAGATAAATTTACAGAGAAAAGTAGAAAACTATAAGAAAATTGTTATAAATTTTGGAGAAAAACCTCAAACCTTCAAGACTGAAGTCATTGCTCAAGTTTTAAGTAGGTGCTCTTTGTACCCTTAACTAGAAATTTTTGCTTGTCTCCTTTAATTTACATGGCACTTGATATTTTCTAACCTGTTTGTATATCACCATAGACAGAGAGAACCTGAATTAGACAGGGCTCAGAGAGGGCAAGATTAGACAGAAGAGAGGAGCCAAGGAGAAGAAAGTGTTCAGGCAGAAAGTCCAGGAGAGGTGAGAGCAGAGAAAGGAGAGAAGGATGACACCAGTAAAAAGTCCAAATACAGGATGTCTGGGTGGGACCCCAAATGGCCCAATATTCCAACATTCAAGTCTTGGTTGTACAATACTTCAAACTGTAAGTTCCATATGCATGGCAGTGGCTCAGGAGGTAGAGCCAGTAACCGGATGGTTGGCAGTTCAAATCCCGCTCTCCCCAGATATCCTACCGTTGTGTCCCTGGGCAAGACACTTTACCCACCTTGCCTCCAGTGTCCATAATACTGGGTATGAATGTGTATAAATGTTCGGTGGTGGCCGGAGAGGCCGTTGGCGTGGATTGGCAGCCATGTTTCCGTCAGCCTGCCCCAGGGCAGCTGTGGCTGCAGTAGTAGCTTGCCACTACCATTGTCTGTCGGGAGTGAATGAATAACGTATCTGTAAAAAGCGTCTTTGAGTGTCTATGATAAAGCGCTATATATATCTGATACATTATTATATGCAAAGTTACCGTGCAAAATGAAAAAAAAAGAAATAAATAGTATAAAAATAACATATTCATACATATGTGTTTTCTGCACCCTCCCCCCAAAAAAAGAAAATATGTTGCCACCGCGCCAAGGTCTTTAAGCCAGAGGAAACACTGCTATCCCTTCATCTTCATCTGTAACACCAACCCTCTCGATGTTCTCCTTCATTACATCCATGAATCCTCTCTGTGGTCTTCCTCTTTTCTTCCTGGCTGGCAGCCCCATCTTCAACATCCTTTGTCCAATATATCCACTGTCCCTCCTCTTCACATGTCCAAACCATCTCAGCCTTGCCTCTCTTAGTTTGTTTCCAATCTGTTCAACCTGAGCTGTTCCTCTGATATACTCATTTCTAATCTTGTCCCTCCTAGTCACTCCCAATGAGAATCTTAGCATCTTCAACTCTGCCACCTCCAGCTCCAAACCATACATCATAGCAGGTCTCACTACTGTCTTGTAAATGTTCCCTATCACTGGTTGAAACTGGCTTTTAAATAATGACAGTCCTTAAAAGTGCTTTTAACATAATGCAACATACAGAATTTTATGTTAGATAAATTGAACATTAATTGTTAAATTGAGTCTAAAACCTTCCAACAGGATGTCTTTGTTACTGCCAACAGTCCATCAAGGAGGTGTGATTCCATTGTCTTTTTTATTGTACATTCAGTAAGCTAATTTGTTGGTTTAACCCAATTATTTTGTGACTCTCTGCACTGTAGATTTCTCTGTTTTCTTAATCCCAGTCAATAATCCTTAACCTTCCTCTGAGCCAGTCAGAGACTTTGAATGCCCACTATGTCGTCAGCCCAGAGCAAATGCACTTTGATTAACTGTACACAGTCAGCATGAACGTGTGACTGGATAATCTGAACCGCACCCTCTCTTCGTGTGAATCAGTGTGTGTGTGCATATAGTCAATATGTCAAACAACAGTGGTTTATACACCTGGACTGCTGATTTAATAAGTGCACTGAGTTGTCAATGTAAATTCAGTCCTCTTTGTTTCAGACTTGAAGACTTTGTTTTAAAATTGCTACCATGTGTATTAGCATGATTCTTTATACAGCATCTGATCTCATGGGTTAACAGAGGTTAGGATCAATTCATTGAAAAACAGCAATTTCTGTTTGTTGTTTAAGATGGATCATGTTATTTAGCATGCAGGACTTTCCTCAAAGGGTTAAATGTTGCTACTGCATCTACAAATGCAGAGGTAGCCCACACTCAAAATTTAGGTCACTGAAATCACTCAATTATAGATGTTGACATTGCATGTGCATTGTATAGCTCTAATGCCGGGATCACAATTCCAAGATATGAAATGTTTCTGACTCCTTCCTCCTCCCATCTGCAATGAAGATCAAAAGAAATGCTAGAATTGCTTCCCATGGCACATTTGAAATGCTTTTCTGACAGTGTAACGTTAAAGTCCTTTACCCAGCTGCATTTGGTTTTTGCTATGAATTGCAGAGATGTCACTTTCTTGTTTCATTTGATGTCCCTGAGCCATGTCACTTCAATCATACTCTGTTGCTCAAATGAAATCCTGACAACTGCCTTTGGCCTGAATTGATAATACTGAATCATGTTACTGAAACCTTGTGCTTTCCTGTAACTCTTAATACATTTACTTTCTAATAGTTTCTTCTCAAAGTTGGTTCTGCATAAAACTGATATTGAGAAGGGAAAAAAATAAGGTGGGAATGGTTAGCATCACCTCCTGGTGGAAATAACTCTCATGCCAGTTTCCTTTCAAAGCTAATCTTTTATTTGCATATTAAAGGCAATGAAAGGCACATACAGAACCATAATCCTTAGCTGTCCTTGTGTTTTTCAAGACCAAGCACTCTGTGCACAAAAATGTGACAGAAAGCCTTAGAGTGCACTGAGCAACGGCAAAATAGAGGCCCTTTTCATGCCTATATCACACGCTTTTAAAATCACTGAGGGTGGCATGCAAATTAAACATATAATCAGGCCATATTTGAATTTCAATACATAGCAAATAAAAGTGGTAGAACTGGATTTGGATACATTTATTTTGAATAGGAGAGTATCAGAACTGAAACTGGGGCAGACGACTTGTCAAAACAGAATTAGCAAAACTGTTTTGTTTAGCTTTTTATAATATTTTACAATAAGCAGTTTCATTCACCAACAGGCAAACAACAGGATGGAAGAAAACAGTAACTTAAAGGAGCAAAAGTTTTTCTTCCCAACCTTTGTGATGCTCAAAGTACTAAAAATACATATTTGGTCAGAACAGTTCTATCTAAAAACAAATTTATTTCTATTTTATTAACATTTCTCATAAACTGCACCACTGGCATACATACACACTAATACAATAATTATAATGAAATTTTTGGAGTTGTCTTGTTATTCAAGTAGCCATGTAAACAGTAAAATCAGATTTTACTGAACCCATACAAAGAATCATGAAAAAACACAGAACAAACACAGCAATAAAACTCGACACAACACTGCAGCAGCTTTTGGTTCACCCCAAGGACAAAATACAACAAGACAAAAAAATGCAACGTAGTTTATGAAATACCATTCAAATCATGTGAAAAAGCATACATAGGAGAAACGGGGAGGATGTTCACAACATGGACAAGGGAACACCAAAAAGAAAAAAGCAGGGCAACTCACAAAACGCAAAAAAAGGGCAGAACAGGAAAACCTCAAATCAGCAATATCAGACCACTGCAAGATAAACAACCACATCTTGGACTGGGATAATGCAAAAATAATTGGATCAGAGAACAATAAACACAAACGCTGGATCAAAGAAGCAACTGAAATCAGGAAGCAGGGCCACAACACCATGAACTGGGATGATGGAGCCTTCGTGCTCTTGCACACCTGGGACTCTCCCCTCCAGAGACCATCGCACGGCAGGGGGGCATGACCGACCTGGCAGATCAATCAAATCTGTCAGGATGATCACACCTACAGAAAGGATAAAACAGCTGATGTGACACGTCACTGATGTCAGACGACACTTTCTGAAGAAGACTGCAGGTGACAGTCGAAACACGTCAAAGGTATAAAACATCCCTTTGTCTTAACTCTTTAGCTGTCCCAGTCACCGTATGGCAACTGTGACGGTTAAAGGGTGGTTAAGGCCCCTTGTGGTCAAGCGTGGTAAAAAATTTTTGTCAAGAAAATAGTTCAGATTTCCAAGGCTATAACTTGAAAGTTGCAAGAGATAATGGCTTACTGTCAATTAGAAAGATGTAGAATATGATCCAAAGTTTCAGATAGGAATAAATTTACACATCTAATTTGCATAATGTCGCGGCAGCTATATAAATTACATAACTCAGTCAAAAGTGGACTTTGGACACATTTACTCAAAGACTGGTTCATTTTTTTACACCGTTTTGTCTATAGAGATATGTTTTTATCAAATCTTCAAAGTATATGAACCAGAAAATCATTAAAATGTAAAAAAAAATAAATAAATTGTGACTTACCTGTGGCTGGGGGAGGCTCGCTCTCTCATGTGACTGGTCTGTTTTCGCCCATCGTGGTTGTTGTTTTGCATTTGGTCGGTCATTTATGCTCTCTACCACATCTACAAACTCTTATGATTATCCCACATTAATTTTGTTTGTATTACGTGGCTATTTTTCTGTATGATGCAATTTCTGTGAGACTCCATGACGACAAGGGCACGGCCATCTTGGTGTTGTGAGCTCAGTTTTCGCCCATCGTGGTCGTTGTTTTGCGTTTGGTCAGTCATTTACACTCTTTCCCACATCTACAAACTCTTATGATTATCCCACGTGAATTTTGTTTGTATTACGCAGCTATTTTTCCTGTATGATGCAGTTTCTGTCAGGATCGTGGCCACCATGACCATCATGTCGGCGGGCACATTGGTGTTGTGAGCTCAAAGCAGAAAAAGGAAGAAGAATAATGAGGATTTCTTCTTCTTTGCTGTATTCCATGTCAGCCATGATTCCTCCAACGCATGTCAGCCACCTTCTGAACTGTCAGATCAGTACAGATCTGTAAAAATTTTCAGTATAGCCGGGGGACGTCAGTGAATTGACAGGTGCAGTTGCTGCGGTGTGTCAGTGGGGGCGTGCGACCCGTCCATGAAATGTGGACAGTTAAAGAGTTAATAGAAGAATAAGATCAGCTTAACATCTAAGGTAGTTTATTGACCAATAACCTGTTTATTCAGTCCATGTAAACATGTCAAAATTTTTACCATTATCTGATTATTCCCAATTTTTGGATTAGAGTGACCGTGTAGTAGGGATGGGAATCGCAAGGGACCTCATGATTTGATTCGGATCGCAATTCTTGGGTCACGATTCGATCCTATCATAATTCAACGATAATCATGATATCGTGATAATCGATTATCACGATACCATATATTTCAAATTTTTTCACCTTATTCAACCTGAGATCATGTCCCAAAGTAAAACTGTTGACATCTCTTTCATATAAAAGTATTTTTGGGCCTTAATTTTCCACAGAGACATGTCTCTGCACACAGGGAGGGCGGTTGATGGTGTGATGCTGTTTGGACCAGACTCCCACTTCAGCTACTTTATCTGACTGTGTGGTGTCTTTTAAAAAGCAGCTGAAAACTTTTTTGTTTAAGGAGACTTTCCGTTGAGTTTCAACTGCTTTTTAATGGTAAGTGTGATATTTTTAAATTATTTTAATCTTGTGTTTTAACTTATTTTTGTATTTTTTTAATTATTTTTATCGATCAACTTCCTGTTATTCCATTTTACTGTGCAGTGCTCTGTGGCTATGTGTCTGTGAAAAGCACTTCATAAATAAACTTTACTCACTTGACGCTAGGAGAAAAAGCTCCATGTCGGTGTCTCTTTAGCTTAGCCATTGCTAAAGCTGCTCCGAGACGTGTGCTGGTCTGCTGTATTCCGAGTGATTTTTGTTTTTCCTGTGGAGCGCTTCTTGAGGGTTGTGTGTCATGTCAAGGTCTTTTCTTCCATCTTTGTTATAAAATCCAAAAAGGCCCGACATTTGAGCTAACTGCTTCCTAACTTTCAAAGCTGGCTGCAAATCACTGAGACAAGATATGACTTCACTTGACTGGGTGCTTACTTTGCGCCATCTAGTGGACTGAAAACACCATTGATTAACTGATAACCCAAAAGTATATGTGTACGCATTTTTTTAAATAAAAGATCGATCTGTGCATTTATGTATCAATGCATTGTCGCCAGTGCCAAGTATTGCAATCCATCACTGAATCGATATTTTTTCCCCACCCTACCTTGTAGACAGGGTCATTGTGCATATAGTTAAATGACGTTAAAACAGAGACTAATAATTGCTCCTGACCGTGCAATCCCTACTTTTAAAGAATCGTTTGGGGCACTTAGTTCCTCCAGTAAATCTTCTGTACGCACTCTTGGAGTAGTTCTTGACAGCTCATGTAAATCAGCGGACTCTCTCTGCTTTTTTCCACCAAAGAAATATTGCCAAATTGAGAGGCATGGTGTCTGTGGCTGAGTTGGAAATGGTTGATAATGCTTTTATTTCTTCTCATTTAGACAATGGTAATTCACTTTATAATGTTAACAAAACTTCCTTAAATCAGCTCCAGATGCAGCAGCATTTTGAACCAACTAAACTAAACGAAAGTTAACAACTGATCTCACATCACCAACATTTTATCTAATCTTCATTGGCTCCCTGTTAATTTTACAGTTCAGCTTAAAATTCTGGTTTTAACTTTTAGAGCCTTGCATGGTCTCTCAGCTCCCTACATTGCAGACCTCATTCACCTCCTCTCGGCCCCTCAGGACCTCTGATGAGCTTTTATTAGAGGTGCCTCAGACTTTTTAAAAAAACGTGGTGATTAAGCTTTTCAAGCTGTAGCACCGAAGTTGTGGAACTCTCTACCTCCTTCAGTCTGTTTGACAGACTGAGGTTATTTTTAGGAAGCAAATTAAAACACTTTTGTTTAGACAGGCCTGTAGGTCGGCGGAAAGGGGTCATTATTTGTTGGTTTTATTTGTTTTATTTTACTTTATACAACAGTTAGTTCCAACCAAACAATTTGATTGGACAACAGGGATTCCAGGCGTTATTATATTCCATGATAATTACACTCCAGTTTTTCACCGGATATGTATGACTCCGCTTCAAAGGTATTCTAGCAACCGTTAATTACCAACAGTAATTTTATAGGAGGGGGTTATGCAGCATCTTAGACAGAGACAAGGAATAAACATTGGAGAACAATGCCCAGAGAGTTCCTGGAGATATAGCAGGAAGGAGTCAGAGGCATAGGGGGTTGAATGCTGTGTGATGTAGATGTCATGCTGTGTGAGAGGAAAACTCCATGAAACGTGTGAAGAGGATTTGAGGGGAGAGAGGAGAGCTTGTTGAATTCATTCATTCTGTTCTGTGCTTGTGAGATGTGAAGTGTGTAATAAACCGTCTGTCCATGGATCTGCCTCTTATTTGACACACTCCACACTGGTGACCCAAGACGTATTATGGAACACGAGGCAAGAACCCCGGAGCCGGCCCGGTCGGGAAGCCCCAGCGAGGCAACAGCCATCCCACAGACAGCCCAGACTGGAACCCCCAGACACGCGTGTGCGGTTTCAGTCAAGCTACCGGATTTCTGGCAGCACAACCCGCACTCTTGGTTCCATCACACCGAGGCCCAGTTCGCCCTCCGGGGAGTAACGGCAGACGACACCAGATTCTACCATGTGGTCGCAGCGCTGGACGCCCGCACAGCTCAGCAGGTAGCAAACCTGCTCGATCAGCTGCCAGCCCGCAACAAATATGAGGCGCTCAAGGCTGCGCTCACCCGGCGCTACACGCTCTCAGAATGTGAGAGAGCGGAGAGGCTCCTGAGACGGACCGAGTTAGGAGATGGTTCAGCCGTCGACCTGATGGAGAAGATGCTAGCGCTAATGGACACGGACGACGGGCACTTTCTGTTTGCCCACCTCTTCCTCCGGAACCTTCTAACAGTGGCGAGAGCGGTTCTGGCCAATTTGCCGTTGCTGGCCGCGCGTGACTACCGTGCGCTAGCCCAGGAGGCAGACAGGATCATCCTCACCACCAGGGAGATCACAGTCAACGCGGCAGCGGCGGAGCCCAGCGAGACGACCAGAGGAGGCGAGGAGCCACCGACGGTAGCAGCAGCGGGGGCCAAGGAGCGCCAGAGAGACACGATCTGTTTCTACCACCGCAGCTTCGGAGAGAACGCACGCAGATGTGCATCACCGTGCCAATTCAAGCGCTTGGGAAAATGCCGAGGCCGGCGGTCGGTAGCAGCTGCGACCCTCGGTGAAGAGAACAAGCTGCTCTACATGACGGACGCGCGCTCGGGGAGGCGTTTCCTCGTGGACACCGGAGCCCAGAAGAGCTTCATCCTGCCGACCTACGCCGACCGGCTGGCAGGACCTAGCGGCCCCGTGATTTTGGCAGCAAACGGCTCGGAAATTAAGACCTTTGGTGAGAGGACACTGATCTTATCTCTACACAGCCATACATACAAGTGTGGACTTTTGTCGTAGCAGCACTGAATTACCATATCCTGGGGGCTGATTTTCTGTGTGCACATGGTTTACTGGTTGATGTTGCTAACAGGCGCCTGGTTAATGCACTGTCCTTTGACTCTCTCCCCTGTATAGCTCGAGTGACCCAGCCAACAGCACAAGCCAACGTCACAGCTCCAGGCAGTAAGTTCCACGCACTGCTCACTCAGTTCCCAGCACTCACGGTCCCAACGTTTTCGGCGGCCATCGCTAAACACGGGGTGGAGCACTTTATCACCACCACCGGGCCGCCCGTTTTTGCAAGACCTCGGCGCTTGGACGCAGCTAAACTGGCCATAACGCACGAGGAGTTCGCCAACCTGGAAAGGTTGGGCATCATCAGGCGTTCGAACAGCCCATGGGCATCCCCGCTACACATGGTCCCTAAGGCTGAGGGATCGTGGCGACCGTGCGGTGATTTCCGCAGGTTGAACAACACCACAGCACACGACCGCTACCCGATTCCCCACATACAGGATTTTTCTGTCCACCTCGCCGGAGCACGCATTTTTTCCAAAATAGACCTGGTCCGCGGTTACCATCAAGTCCCAGTGCGTGCTGAGGACGTACCCAAAACAACGGTAATAACTCCGTTCAGTTTATTCGAGTTGAGAAGTCTGCAGTATAAAGCGTGAACAGGAAGGGAGCCAAAACCGTTCCCTGGGCGGCCCCCGTGCTGCCTATGGTTACCGTGGTAACGCACAGAGGATGGAGCCGATGGTTACAGGGTGTTTCAAATGGAGAAATTTTGTGAAGGGCAGTTAACTTAACTGATATTCCCTGAGAACACAGCAGGGAGTAGGGAATACAGCTGAAGTACACTGTGTATCAGAATGTAGCTTAGTATCTTGCCACTAGCACCGTTAGCCACAGTCATACTAATAGAGCCCACACTTCAAAACAAATGTGCTACATTGTGGGTTGACGGTTGCTAGGTTACGCGGAATGTTGCATTTATGGTCTGTAGTAATTAATGGATTTCTGCAATTTTGTGAAACGTGATGGCCTTTGCTTCTCTGGCTGTACCACAGACTGGGCCTGGGCCACTCGGAGGTTGGTTCTGGGCCCGCGGGGCGCTAAATGAATAGACCTGAACTAAAATGTCGATGAAAGACAAAAGCTTCTCCACCACTAATTATGTGAAAAGGAAAAAAAAGAACAATTTTGTCAAGATGCACCTAGCAGACTTCACAGTTAAGCTACAGGCCTCATCACACACTCTCAGAATATAACACTTCAAGAGCAAATCTTAATTGGTTGCTTCAGTAAAGTATTTTTCTACAGCAATCTATTTTGCATTTTTGATGTCAAATGATGTTCAAGGGGAAATGTCCGTCTCAGGCGGAACAGAGCGGGAAATGTGTTGTCTCCCTCTGGCAAGATCACATGCACAAAACATGCAGAGGTTGTGGTGAGAGGAGAATTTATTTTTTAATCCTGTTGTTGAGGAGCGTGTGTGTGTGTGTGTGTGTGTGTGTATTGTGAGGTCATGGCGTGTGGCATTGCTTGGCTACTAGCAGGATACAGAGATGCAGCGTCTACTAATATCTGTAGTGTTCTCAGCTAGCAGAGGGTGCTAATAAAGAGTTGAAACTTGTGTAATGCTGCAGGCTCTGTACTGTCACAAAGTTACATTTTTAGTGCATCAACTGCTTCCGGCCAACAGCCTTGCACTGTCATTGCTCAACAGGCTCCATCTGCATGTCTCCTCACCATTTCTCCAAACCTAGAGCCTTCCATGTTCTCCTTAACTTACGTTAAGAGAGAACTGTAAGACAATCTTATAGTTTCAGAAGGCCAATGAGAACCTTTGCTACCTCAGTGGTCTCAATTTGAAAAGCACTATTCCATCCATCCATCCATCTTCTTAATCCTTTTCGGGTCGGATTTGATCCCAAAATTGCATTTCACTTTTCCCAAGCTGTATGTCACCTAAAGATGATGAAAATCCCTTCTTGTAGGTGACCAAATGTAGCACCTGTGTTTGTTTCACGAACATAGAAGCTTTTGGGGAGGCTTTGGAGCTCCACTGAGCACTGGTCAATAGATAATGAGAGAAAGGCTATTCTTCCCTTATAAGACCTTGAAAATAACAGAAATGTAAAATGTATTGATCCTTATTATTTACCGAGGGAATCTACCGCTGTATTTTTGGCCACTGAATACATATGCCCACAGAGAAACTACACAGTAGCGCTAAACAAACTCCATGACGTCATCAGCGCAGTAGAGACGAAACATCCTGATGCTGTTTTTATTGTTGCTGGCGACCTTAACCTGTGCAATTTACTAACTAACTAACTAACTAACCTGCACTTATATAGTGCTTTTCTAGTCACAAAGACCACTCAAAGCGCTTTCACTAGTACTAACCCTCTATTCTAAGGGCCTATAGGAAACATATCTAGGGACAATTTAGAACAACCAATTAACCTAACATGCATGTCTTTGGATTGTGGGAGGAAACCGGAGCCCCCAGAGTAAACCCACGCAGCACAGGGAGAACATGCAAACTCTACAGAGAAAGGTTCCAACCCCTGCCAGCCTGGGGATTCGAACCAGGAACCTTCTAGCTGTAAGGCAACAGTGCTAACCACTGCACCACCGTGCTGCCCGGACAGTACTCCCCAAATATTACCAGCATGTGGACATTCCCACCAGTGATAAAAGCACATTAGATCATGTTTATTCCAACATAAGTGGCGCCTACACAGCGGCACCCTGCCCCCACTTCGGACAGTCAGATCACATCTCACTGTTTATGTACCCAGCCTACAGACAAAAGCTGAAACAAACAAACCCTGTTATTAAGCAAATTAAGTGCTGGACTCCAGAGACTGAGAGCATCTTACAAAACTGTTTTGCCTGCACAGACTGGGATGTGTTTAAAGCTGCAGCTACCCGAGAGGACTCTTCTGTAAACATACAGGATCATGCTGAATACGTGACTGGGTACATCAGCATGTGCGCTGATACCATTGTACCCACCAAACAGGTCAGGAAGTTCCCTAACCAGAAGCCCTGGATCAACAGTCAGGTACATCAGATGCTGCAAGCTCGCTCTTGTACATTTAAATTAGGCTGCGAGGTCGAGTACAAAGCTGCAAAGTATGGACTGAGAGAGGCTATAGCAACAGCCAAGAGGCAGTACAGAGAAAAGCTGGACAGCCTCTACTCCACTCCTGACCCGGGGCACATGTGGCAAGGCCTGCAACACATCACAGACTACAAGAGGACCAACAGCAACACCACTAGCCCTACAGACAGCCTGCTGGATGATCTCAACATCTTTTACACCCGCTTCGAGACCACCAGCCACAGCACAGAGAAAAGACACACACTCCTGCACCCACCCCCACCCACTAAGAGTCTCACCAGGCATAGGTAAACAAAGCACTGAGGAATATCAACCCCTGCAAGGCAGCAGGACCAGACAACATACCTGGGTGGGCCCTCAGAGCATGCGCTGCTGAGCTGACTGACGTTCTCACGGCAATCTTCAACCTCTCCCTCAACCAGAACATAGTCCCCTCCTGCTTCAAAACGACAAGTATCATCCCCCTCCCCAAAAGGAGCCCGCCGACCTGTCTGAATAATTACAGACCAGTAGCACTCACTCCAATCATCATGAAGTGCTTCGAAAGAGTGATGCTGTCCCTCATTCAGGACAGCATACCAGGCACCCTGGACCCCCTGCAGTATGCCTACCAGCCCAACAGGTCCACCTCAGATGCCATTGCTGCAGCACTCCATTATTCTCTCTCCCATCTGGAAGATAAAGACTCCTACATTAGGATGCTCTTGGTCGACTACAGCTCCGCCTTCAACACGGTCATCCTCCACAAACTCACCGACAAACTGTCTTCATTAGGCCTGCACCTCACCCTCTGCGACTGGCAACTAGACTTTCTAACTGGCAGGCCCCAGTCTGTCAGGATGGGTAACAGGACCTCAGCCAGCATCATCACAAACAGAGGTGTCCCACAGGGTTGTGTTCTCAGCCCCATCCTCTACAGCCTCTTCACCCATCACTGTGTTGCCTCCCACAAGGACAATATCATCCTAAAGTTTGCGGATGACACAGCAGTGATAGGATGCATCACTGGTGATGCCGAAGCATCCTACAGGAGGGAGGTGGTCAACCTGGTATCATGGTGTGAGGACAACAACCTCACCCTCAACATGGACAAGACAAAGGAGATAATAGTGGACATGAGGAAAGGGAGGATAAGACCCCATTGGCCGCTGTTCATCTGGAAGTTTGAGGTGGAGAGGGTGAGCAGCTCTAAGTACCTGGGCATCCACATCAGCGAGGACCTTAAGTGGACACACAACACCAGAGAGATGATTAAGAGAGCTCAACAGCGACTGTACTTTCTGAGGAGGCTGAAGACATTTGGCATGTCTTCCAGGATCCTCAACAATTTCTACAGCATCGAGAGCATCCTGACCAACTGCATCACTGCATGGTATGACAGCACCACTGCCCTGGAGCGCAAACGCCTGCAGAGAGTGGTGAAGACAGCAGAGAAGATCATCAGGACTCCACTCCCCTCTCTGCAGAGCATCTACCCCTGCAGAGTCCAAAAGAGAGCTGACGCCATCCTCCGGGACCCCACCCACCCCCAGCACAGACTGTTCACACTTCTACCCTCAGGCCGGAGGTACAGAAGTTTGAAATGCAGGACAACCAGACTGAAGAACTCCTTCTTTCCCACTGCCATCAGACTCCTGAACAGATAACTCCCAAAACTCTGTAACACAGCTTTGCATATAGGAACTCACACACCGGCTGCTAAATCTGCACACTGTTCACCTGTACAGTAGATATAGTATCACCCGTCTGATGTCCATATCATCTCTGCTGCTACTTATCATGCACAGTCTACTGGTACTATTGTTACAGAAATAATTTGTAATTATTCACTGCTTGTTGCACAATACTCATTTGCACACTGTACATAAGTCTATGCCATCTCAGGTTCACATCAGGTTGCACAATGCTCATTTGCACACTGTACATAGGTTCATGCCATCTCAGGTTCACATCATCTATGATATCAATATACCACTATCACTTTAGTCATCCAGTGAATTTTCAGTTTCATTCCTCTACTGACTAACTGTGTGTTGGTGTGTGTGTTATTAGCATCCATTAGTATTAGGATTGAGTTACTGTGTTAATGTGTCAAGACTTATTAGAATTGTTGTTTCTGTACCTTTTACCTTGGCATTTGTTGGGAGAGCAAAGTAAGAATTTCATTGCTTAGAAAATGTAGCATTTCTTAACTGTGCACATGATAATAAAGCCTTTGAATCTTGACTCACTCCACTATAGGGCAAACAGCTCTCATCTTCTTCCAGAAGATTGTAAATAAAAGGCTTTTAATATTTAAAGCATGTGTGCCACGTCAAACGAGCAGTAAATATGACAGAAAAATATGTGACAGCGCTTGATTGTAAATTCTTCCAAATGGAATCGTGAAGCATGTTTATTAGGTACATTTCAGCAGAATTTTGGATAGAATTGATTTATAGAGCAAACCAACTGTGTCTTAAATGAAGCAATTTAAATAATAGGTGCTGGATTGAATGACATTGGTTCCTGTGGGTGCAATGCTGGGTAATTCCCTCCTTATTATAATGACAATGCCAAACCACAGGATTTGAATGGGGCCTGCTTGTATCTTCAGAGCAAAGAACAGTAGTGAGAAAAGCAGCCAAGGCCCAAAGAATAGAGTCAACCTGGTTTGTTTCCAAAACTCTTGCAGTGTGTCAGCCTCCTGCAACCAGCAAAGGCGTACTCCACTGCAAGCGAGCTTACGTTCTGTCTCCTTAGCATAAAAAAGGGGGAAACTGAAAGGCCCGAAACTTGGCAAGATTCTTTTGAGACCCGCAATGATTCACTGTGCCTATGTTTGTTGCAAAAATAGGCTGATTGTGTTTGGCCAATCTTAGCTTGACTAAAAAGAGTCAATTAAAGGACTCGTACAAAGAGCACAACGGAGTAGTGTTTTTGTTCTTAGCTGTCACGACTAAGGGCCACTGTGAACAAGGAATGAACGCAGCAAGAAAGGATGTGTTCAAACTTTCCAACAAAAAGACTGAAAAAGGCCACACGCTGTGTGCCTGGATGATGTGAGAGAGTCCGACAGCCTCATCAAATGCTGCGTTGTTGGGGGACTTCCTGAATTCACAAAAGCTTACCTCTCAAGTGACCACAGCCTCAATGTGCACAGGACGACTAATTAAAAATTGCAATTCATGTAGTTTCTCTTACGTTGGTAACACTTACGCCAGGAAAAGGCCACAAACTTCCCATCCACTGACAATATCCCTTGCCTGACCGGATGTTTTTAAATGTAGTAGAAACAAGGAAATGATAGGTTTACAAGGTCACATAGTATACATAGTATATCAATAGCCTCAACTCTGACAGCTTGATGGAAACACTTCAAATCACCAACTCCAGTTACACCGTCCCTCCATTCACTGATCTGGAAAAATCCAGACTTTTTAGTTAATAAAAGTACATTCTTATTCTTATTCTTTTGGCTGCTCCCTTTAGGGGTCGCCACAGCGGATCATCTGCCTCCATCTCACCCTATCCCTTGCATCTTCCTCTGTACAACCAACCCTCTCCATGTCCTCCTTCACTACATCCATAAATGATCTTGAGGTAACTGAAGACATGCTCAGATAGAAGAGACTTTCGGTACTTCTGACCAAAACAAAAGCTTTCAGAAAACCCAATTTTTGGAAATTAGCTGAAAAGAGGGTCACTAAATCAAGCTCAGGTGCAATCTTAACCAGTTCAAATGTTTTGATTGACCAGCAAACATACTTCTATGCATCTGTCATAATTGGGGGCATGGCCAGGGACCATGTCCACGCTTTATGTTCATTTTAGTCCTTGCTTTTTCATGTTGTTATTATTATTATTATTATTATTATGATCATCACTATTATTATTATTAAGTGCCCCGTGTTCCCTGATCAGTGTCTGTCACATCTAGTTACCCTCTTTTGTCTGTGGCTTATGGTTGTCTTTTAGTATTTGATTATATTTTGTCATCCCTGTTTATTTTTATGTTTCATATTATTGTCCTGTTGCCTTTAGTCATGTCATCCCCTGTCTAAGTTCATGGTTGCGTGTGTGTGTGTGTGCCCATTTACTTATTGTCTCCAGCTCCTCATGGTCATTTCCTCATGTGTGCTCCCGATTGATCGTGATTGTCCATAGCTGTCCTGCATCTGGTTGATTGTTCCCTCCCCTATTTATGTGTCTCTGTGCTATGTTTGTTGAGAGGTTATCATGTCGTTTTCCTGTTGGCGCCACCCTGCTGTCATCCATGTCTATATTTCTGAGAGTCTGTGAGTTTGCAATGCTTAAGTTTCAGCACTGCTTTGCTTTTGAGTTTAGTGTTTGTTAATTAAATTATTATTGAACCTGAGCCTGCCTGCAAAATGAGTCCTCTTTACAAACTCTTGTCTGTCCGGAGGGCAGAATATGACAGTATCCAGTTGGCAAATTTCAACTAAAAGGGGTTATTCACTTGGGTCTGACTCAGTTTCTGCAAGTCACCTACATCCAAACTTTAAATGGTTTTTAAGGGTTCTGTTCCAGCTGTTGCCTGTCACAAACCGAGCCGGTCTTGTCCTTTAGGCTCAGTTCTGACCTTTTGAGTTCTGGTAGTGTCTTTGTCATTAGTTTACTTTTTTCCATACCTGTAGCCACTGTTCTGGCCGGCAGCTGTGAGGCAGCCTCCTTTGGCCTACATTCATGTGGGCGCTTACTGGCATCTGCCAGTCTGACCACGCCCCCTCTCTCATGACAGCCAGCTAGATCTCCTCCAGTAACTGCCCTTCCCGTGCTTCGCCCAGGTGTTCCCAATTTGTGTTGCCAGCAATGCTTGTACTTAAGCAGGCCTTGCCAGTCAAGCATTGCTGGATTATTGTATTGTCATGTGCATGTGTTTGTCAGGCTATATTGGGACTTACTTGGACTGCTCCAGTTCTGTGAGTATTGACTGTGTGCATTTTCCCAGTGTTCTCACCCATAGACTGTAGAGCGTCCTGGAGGACTCCTTGAGTACCCTGAGCAATTATGTTATTTTGTACAGTTGGTTTTGTTTGTCTTTTGCTTAATAAATGTGTTTGTGGTGTAACCTGCGTGTAAATCCATCTTCCTTCCCCTCCTCCATGTGCTGTGTCAAAGCGCACAAGGATGGTCGTGACAGAATAATCCAGCCAGCAAAGGATTTAGCGGGTTACACCCACACATACCTTTTTCATTTTTGAACTGTTTTCTTTTTCACACACCTGTGTTGGAGTTGGCTATGGAGGTGGCAAGTCGGAGTTATCCAATGAGCCTGGGGTGGGAATGCTGCCGAGCCTTGATGAACATTGACAGGCTCATCTCCTCGGTAAGCAAATATTCCACCCCGGAGGACGTCCTTTGGTACGTTGGTCTGGCAGAGGCAGAGGTCCAGCGATGCCCTCAGCTCTCTGAACACGCTGAGGGGGTCGAGAAGATAACCCTATTGGCAGCGTTGCGGCATGAGAATGGCGGGAGGGTGAGGAAGTTCCCTAGTAAGACCAGTCTCGTGCCGAAAGGGGAGCACTCCCGGGGCTCCAGTTTCCCTGCGTCATGCCAGAGTGCTACACCCGCTCCCGCCCCACATAAACCAGCACCAGCACCTCGCAAACAGCGTCATCCTGCGTGAAAACGTCAGAAGAAGCCCTCCTCGTCCTCGGCAGCCATCTCCCCTCCAGCTGCCGTGAGGTCTGCTAGGGTCACCCCGGGAACACCCACCTCCATCGTCATGGAGACGGCTCCTCCACAATCTGTCGAAGAGGCCCAAGTCACCGTTGACACGGAAAGGGATGACTGTCTGCCACCTGCAGCTAGAAACACCGGACACCGGGATGATAGGCAAGTGTTTTTTCATTCCACTCAATTAAATAACTATAAACCTTGTCTGTCTCCCGAGGGAGAGGCCCAGTCTCAGCAGTTCGCTGGATCCTCTCCTCCAGCTGCAAACGTTGACTTTATTCCTATTCTCTCCGTGTCTCCTCCATTTTTTCCTGAGCGCCCGTTGGCCCAAGGTCAGAGCAATCAGATAGTGGAGGAGCCGGTGGCCTCGGAGGACTTCACTGCGGAGCCAGCACGGAGATGTCCCCCTATGCCAGAGGAATCCCCAGCATTGGAGCCATCGCAGGAGGACTATGGGACTGCTATCACCATCTTACCAGCTGCAGAGGCTACCGCGGCAGATTGGGAGCCAGAGCTGGACCTCCTTGAGGCCAGGCCCGAGTCTTCATCATCAGGATCGACGGAGTCCTGGATGGCAGTGCAGTTCCAGCTCAGGTAAGTTTTCTCTCTTGTATTTCTAATGTCAGTGATAGAGAGATCTTGTCTGGCTCTAGGTGAGGAGAGTCAGGTGCAGCCCTCAGCTGCATCTGAACTCCACTCGCCAGGCTCTGCCGCTGCCAGAGACCCTAACCTCCTTTTTTCTCCTGAGCCTTCTCCTAGGGTCGCCGGAGAGGGTCCACCGCCTCCAAGGGTCCTTGTGGTCCCGGTCCAGTTGGCTGACGACATTGTGGGTCCAGCTCCCCCCCTCACCCCCGTGATCGTCAGGGCACCCCTAATCGATCGCCTCCTCATCTTGGTGCTCCTGCAGGTTGGCCCGGTTGGGGTCCACCACAGACGCAGCGTTGGCCCGGTCGGGGTGGGTGCTGTAGAGCTCCAGTCGGGAGCCACTACAGGTGCTGCTGAGCTCCAGCCGGAATCCACCACGGGTGCAGCTGTGTCCCAAGCTGGGACCACCGAGGGTGCGGCTGGTCAGCCTGAGGACGCCGGGGCCTCCACTCCTCAGCCTGATACCAGTGAGCCTCCCAGTGGGCAGGCCACCTCCTGCTTCACCCCTCCGGTCCTGGTGGCTCAACCACGCTGGCCGACTGCTGGAAGGACTGAGTCCCTGGGACAGGTGGCCCGTGTTTTCCGGCAGGCCACCGGACTCTGTTCGCCGGACTGTCTGCTGGGCCTGGGACTCTGGGCAGCCTCCCGAGCCTCCACGCCTTTGGACTTGGGGGGGTTAAGTGTGTTTTTGCTATGGGCCCTGGGCAGGGTGTACTGTGTTCCCTCTTTACCTGTTCCCCCTTCCTCCCACCCGGGTTCGTTGGTTGTTGTTCCTGTCGGGGGGGAGGGGGGGGTTCTTTTCTTTATGATGTTGTCGTGGGTGTCTGGTACCCACCCCTTCAGAGGGGGGCTCTGTCACGAACCAAGCCAGTCTTGTCCTTTAGGCTCGGTTCTGATCGTGCTCTGTGGCTCAGGTTATCGGTATATTTGTGTATTGTGTTATCTTTTGAGTTCTGGTAGTGTCTTTGTCATTAGTTTACTTTTTTCCATACCTGTAGCCACTGTTCTGGCCGGCTGCTGTGAGGCAGCCTCCTTTGGCCTACATTCATGTGGGCGCTGTCTGACACCTGCCGGTCCGACCACGCCCCCTCTCTCATGACAGCCAGCTAGATCTCCTCCAGTAATTGCCCTTCCCGTGCTTCGCCCAGGTGTTCCCAATTTGTGTTGCCAGCAATGCTTGTACTTAAGCAGGCCTTGCCAGTCAAGCATTGCTGGATTATTGTATTGTCATGTGCATGTGCTTGTCAGGCTACATTGGGACTTACTCGGACTGCTCCAGTTTTGTGAGTATTGACTGTGTGCATTTTCCTGGTGTTCTCACCCATAGACTGTCGAGCGTCCTGGAGGACTCCTTGAGTACCCTGAGCAATTATGTTATTTTGTACAGTTGGTTTTGTTTGTCTTTTATTTAATAAATGTGTTTGTGGTGTAACCTGCGCGTAAATCCATCTTCCTTCCCCTCCTCCGTGCGCTGCATCAAAGCGCACGAGGAGGGTCGTGATAGTTGCCCTTCTCATTCATGGCTTTTCCACTGTGTATGTGAAATAATCTAATCATTGAACCACAATCTTACCATCTTTTGATTAGTCATCTTGACTTGTTTGTCTTCACTACTGTATATAAGCAGAGTCTTTCCTTGCTTGCAGCTCTTTACAGCACTGTACAGCAGCAGCTGACTGGAGCGGTGGTCCACTGGTAGACCAGTTTCCCCACAGCTGGGAGGTCATGGATTCATGCCCCAAGTCACTGGAAAGACTATATAAATGCTACTTTATGTCTTCAAGATTGGTCTTCAGCATAAACATAGTGGGTAATGTTTTTAAAGCACACAGCTGACCTCCACTTTAGTGTCAACTATTCAGGGCCTTAGAAATGGAGATACTGTACAGGTGAATCTCAATAAATTAAAATGTCACTGAAAAGTTGATTTATTTCAGGAATTCAATTAAAAAATGATACTCATCCAGATTCATTATACAGAGTGATATATTTCATGTGTTTATGGTGATATTTTATTTATATTTGTTTATAAGTGATATTTCAAGTGTTGATTTCTTTTAGTCATGATGGTTATGGCTTTCAGCTCATGAAAACCACAAATTCAGTTTCTCAAAAAAATTGAGTATTACATAAAATTAATTTTAAAATTGATCTTTAGTAGAAATGTTGGATGACTGAAAAGTATGTACACACTCAATACTTGGTCAGGGCTCCTCTTGCATAATTACTGGATCAATGCAGCATGGCACCGCTGAAGTGTTCTAGAATCCCAGGTTACTTTGATAGCGGCCTTCAGCTCATCTGCATATTTGGGTCTGGTGTTTCTCATCTTCCTCTTGAGACAATACCCCATAGATTCTCTATGGGGTTTAGGTTAGGAGAGTTTGCTGGCCAATCAAACACACTAATACCATGGTCATTAAACCAGGCTTTGATACTTTGTCAGTGTAGGCAGGTGCCCAGTCCTGCTGGAAAATGAAATCAGCATCTTGCCAGCAGAGGAAAGCATGGAGTGGTCTAAGATTTCCTTGTAGACTGCTGCGCTGACTTCGGACTTGCTAAGACACAGTGGGCAAACACCAGCAGATGACATGGCTGGTCACTGGAAATCATCAGTGACTGTGGAGACTTCACACTTGACTTCAAGCACCTTGGATTCTGTGCCTTTCCACTCTTCCTCCAGACTCTGGGACCTTGATTTCCAAATGAAATGCAAAATTTACCCTCATCTGAAAAGAGCACTTTAGACCACTGAGCAACAGTCCAGTTGGTTTTCTCCTTAGCCCAGGTAAGATGGTTCTGACGCTGTCTCTGGTTCAGGAATGGTTTGACACAAGGAATGTGACAGTTGTAGCCCATGTCCTGGATACATCTGTGTGTCGTGGCTCTTGAAGCACTGACTCCTGCTGCAGTTCACTACTTGTGAATCTCCCCCAAATTCTTGAATGGGCTTTGCGTCACAATCCTCTCAAGGTTGCAGTTATCCCTGTTGCTTGAGCATTTTTTTCTTCCACACATTTTCCTTCCACTCAACTTTCCATTAATATGCTTGGATACAGCACCCTATGAACAGCCAATTTCTTTAGTAATGACCTTTTGTGGCTTACCCTCCTTGTGGAGGGTGTCAATAACTGTCTTCTGGACAACTGTCAAGTCAGCAGTCTTCCCCATTACTGTGTAGACTATTGAACCAGGCTGAGAGACCATTTAAAGACTCAGGAAACATTTGCAGGTGTGTGGAGTTAGTTAGCTGATTAGAATGTGACACCATGAGTCTACAATATTGAACTTTTTCACAAATTGTAATTTTTTGACAAACTGAATTTGGGGTTTTCATGACCTGTAAGCCATAACCATCAAAATTAAAAGAAAGAAACACTTGAAATACACCACTCCGTGTGAAATGAATCTATAGCCATCCATCCATCCATCTTCTACCGCTTATCCGGGATCCAGGTCAAGGGGGCATCAGTCCAGGCAGAGAAGCCCAGTACTCCCATTGGGTTCACATAGCCCCATGATCACTCCTGCAGGTGGTGAGCCCACTGGATGGCAGACCCATGCTACTCCTTTGTGTACACTGGATCCTTGATGCAACGTTTTTCATTGAAATCCACTAGACCGCTCATAGTCTGGTTCTTCACCCCGGACCAGTTTGCCTTGGGACACCCTACCATGGTCAAGTTGCCCCCAGCAACATAGCTCCTGGGATCATTTGGGCACTCAAACCCCTCTGCCATGATAAGGTGGCGATCCACAAATGGGATGAATCTACATATATAGATTATATATAGATTATGGATGGAAGCTCATGAGTTTCCATCCATCCATCTTCTACCGCTTTTCCGGAGGTCCAGGTCGCAGAGGCAGCAGCACAAGCAGACAAGCCCAGACTTCCTTCTCCCCGGCCACCTGCGCCAGCTCTTCAGAGAGAATACCAAGATGTTCCCTGGCCCAGCTGGAAGACGTAGTCTCTCCAGCGTGTCCTGGTTCTGCCCCGGGATCTCCTCCCAGTGGGATGTGCCCAAAACACCTCAAGTGGGAGGCATCCAGGAGGTATCCTGATCAGATGCCCAAACCACCTCAACTGGCTCCTTTCGATGTGAAGGAGCAGCGGTTCTACTCTGAGCCTCTCCTGGTGATTGAGTTCCTCACCTTATCTCTAAAGGTGAGTCCAGCAATCCTACGCAGAAAGCTTGTTTCAGCCGCTTGTATCCGCAATCTCATTCTTTCAGTCATTTCCCAAAGCTCATGACCATAGGTGAGGATAGGAACATAGACTGACCGGTAAATCGACAGCTTTGCTTTAGAGCTCAGCGCCCTCTTCACCACAACAGATTGGTACACAGTCCACATCACTGCAGATGCTGCTCCAATCTGTCTGTCAATCTACTTGCTCCATTCTTCCCTCACTCATGAATGAGACCCCGAGATACTTAAATTCTTCCACTTGGGGCCGGAGCTTGTCCCCAACTCGGAGAGGGTTTCATTTTTTGAAATGAATTACTGAAATAAATCAACTTTTCAATGACATTCCAATTTATTGAGGTGCACCTGTATGAACTGCCCAGTGAACCACATTAAGAAGGCCTTAACTGTTGCTAACACACTGTGAAAGATAAGAGCCTTGGCTGAGGTATGTATTCTCAAATTATCACCAAAATGTAATGGATTCGTCTGTAGCCCAAGAACCACCTCTGGTGAAAATTTCATCCAAATCCATCCAGTAGTTTTGAAGTATTGTTGCTAACACTCTGTGAGAAGATAAGAACCTTGGCGGAGGTATGCATTTTGCGATCATGACTAAAACCGAATCATCTGTTCAGTGTGACATTACACACATTTCCTGAAAATCTGAATGAAAGGCGCTATATAAATGCAATCCATTATTATTATTAACAGACAGAGAAATGACAGTAAAAACATGACTACATTATAATGATAATAATAATAACAAGACTGTCATAACTGTATTGACCATACATTGGGGCTGGGCAATTCCACCATAAATTAGCATCATGGTTTATTGAATCTTTCAGGTCGTTTTGTTTTTCCTCCTCTCTTCTCCATACCATTTTTTTGACATTGACATTGATTTTTATTTGAACATTCTAAAAAAAAAGAAGAGAATTCAAAACAAAACAAAAAAGACAAGCCAAAAATAAAATGTTCAAAAGGAGTGGGAAGAAGCCAACGCTTATATAGTCCCACCCCTTTTCCATACCCAACAAATTACAGTATCACAAATTGCAGTTATCAACTACAAATTCACATAATACCCATATTATCTACCACAACAAACTTGTAAGAAATACAACCAAGACAAAGGCACAAACGCTCACCTGGCACACCGACAGATGCAGACATGTTCCTCCAAGCATTTGTTTTCAAATGTTGATCATGATATCCTTTTAGTGTCAGATCAAAGAGTACTGGGTTGTTTGATGCCGCAAAGTTTTCCTGTACCGGCATCCTATGGCCACCCTTCCTTAATTCTGATTGGCTGCTTAGAAAGGTCTGATATTGACGAGCGCAGCTGTACAATAGTCTGACAAGTTGAACTTTTTTTCAGCCCTGAACACCGCGATAAAAAGAGGCCACTGCTCAAAGCGTTTTAGCGCCAGGGGTGCTCTGCACTGTAATATGCTACACTACATAGAGAATGAATAGAAAACAGTTGCCCACAGCAGAAAAAATGAGTTTGGTGGACACGCCCCCTAATACTTTTTCAGCAGTGTTTAATTTTCGGGTTGCTGAGGCATAACTCAGTGGACATGTCTTAAAGGGGCAGTACATGAAAAGCACCAAATTACTATATAAAACTAGAAAAGCACTCAGAGAGCGCATACCTCCGCCAAGGCTCCTTCCATTTCTCATGGATCACCTCCAAAATGTAATGGGTTTGTGTGTAGGCCTATAGCCACTTGTGGTGAAAATTGCATCAAAGTCTGTCCACCAGTTTTGGAGTATTGTTGTAACACACTGTGAGAAGATAAGAGCCTTGGCTGAGGTATGCATTCTCAGATCATCACCAAAATATAATGGGTTCCTCTCTAGCCCAAGAACCACCTCTGGTGAAAATTTCATCCAAATCCGTCCAGTAGTTTTTGTGTAATCCTGCTGCACAAGTACAAACAAAGCCCTTGGTGGAGGTATGCACTCTCAGATCATCACCAAAATCTAATCATCTGTTCCCCGTGCCATTACACACCTTTCCTGAAAATTTTGTCAAAATCTGGTCATAACTTTTTGAGTTATGTTGGTAACAGACAAACAGACAGACAGACAAACCCTGGTAAAAACATTACCTCCTTGGCGGAGGTAATAATATTCAAAAAATTCCTGCATCCGAATCACCATCAAAATCTAATCATCTGTTCCCTATGCCATTACCGTATACACATTTCCTGACAATTTCATCAAAATCTGTTCATAACTTTTTGAGTTATGTTGGTAACAGTCAAACCAACAAACCAACCAACGCCACTGAAAACATTACCTCCTCCCTTGGCGGAGGTAAAAATATCCCTAATTTTCCCTTGATGGGTTCCATGGTATGAGACCAATTATACAGGCAAATAAATGTGGTAAATAACAAAAGACAATATTCTTAACCAACTCAGTGAACCCCCTTCCAAATTCAAAGTTCAGTGAATTCAATCAGCCTAAAGCAAAGTTAGGACTATAATCAATAGAAAACATATGCACACCAAGGGTCACAATACTGACATTAAACAGTGTCTATGATCGTTCCAAGAGTGAGACAAGTAGATTGTGAAGTAACAGTCTTTATATTTTTTTTTACTGAATTCTTGTCATGCCATGGTAAGGGTCTGGGAGCATTCTCAATATTCTCAAGATCTTTTAAAAGATATAATCTAGTTTTACTCCACTCAAACAGCTACTACAAGTGTGTAATTTAAAGGTGAAGCATAGCATTTGGTCTTCAATAAGTGGCCTCATTTTCAAATTACACAGATCTTCAAAAGTAAATCACAGATGCTGCTGCTGCAAAAAGGAATCCATATATGAATAAAACATGGGAGACTTACATAAAACAGGCTTTTGGTTTAAACCAGTTCAAAAATAATGACTGCAGAATAGGATTACTGAAAGAAGTATTGGTTTAATTGTACTGCAACTCCAAAGGGATGTTGTCTTTCTTTTAGGAAATAATCACCAACCAAAGGCAGACATTGCCATCAATTTCTATAAAGGGAGGTTGAAGACATGTCTTCTTCTCCTTTCAGCTGCTCCCTTTAGGGGTTGGCACAGCAAATCATCTGCCTCCATCTCACCCTATCCCTTGCATCTTCCTCTATAACACAAACTCTCTCCATGTCTTCCTTCACTACATCCATGAATCTTCTCTGTGGTCTTCCTCTTTTCCTCCTGCCTGGCAGCTCCATCTTCAACATCCTTTGTCCAATATATCCACTATGCCTCCTCTGCACATGTTCAACACATCTCAGCCTTGCCTTTTTCACTCTGTTTCCACACCACTCAACTTGAGGTGTCCCTCTGTTATACTTATTTCTAATCCTGACCCTCCTAGTCACAGCCAGTAAGAATTTTAACATCTTCAACTCTGCCACCCCCAGCTCCACCTCATGTCTTTTTGTCATCACCACCGTCTCCAAACCATACATCATAACAGGTCTCACTACCATTTAATAAATCCTCCCTTTTACTCTAGCTGCCATCCTTCTTTCACAATCACCCATGACACTCGTCTCCACCCACTCCACCCTGCCTGCACTCTTTTCTTCACCTCTATTGTGCACTGTCCATTGCTTTCTATGGCTGACCCCGGGTATTTAAACTTATCAACCTTCACTACGTCTACTCATTGCATCTTTAACTGTTATATCTGCCTCCCTCTCATTTACACACATTATTGGAAACACAACAAACATGCGAAACCATATCGCACGTTTCCATCCGGCGGTTAGCGAGAATAAAACAGTTGTGGCTGCCGCTGCTGACCAAAGCACCACTGAGTAGGCAATGTCAAAACTTCCACACAACTCAGAAAGGGCAAAGCGAATTACAAAATCTATTGTTGCTTTTATTGCCAAGGATTTACAGCCAAATTTCATTGTTGAGAACCAGGGCTTTCGCGCTATAATGCTGAAGTAAAACGTGGTAATATTTTGTGTAAAGCTGTTGGAAAGACTTTTCCCCGTCATTTCTTCTTCTCCTTTCGGCTGCTGCCTTTAGGGGTCGCCACAGCAGATCATCTGCCTCCATCTCACCCTATCCCTTGTATCTTCCTCTATAACACAAACTCTCTCCATGTCTTCCTTCACTACATCCATGAATCTTCTCTGTGGTCTTCCTCTTCTCCTCCTGCCTGGCAGCTCCATCTTCAACATCCTTTGTCCAATATATCCACTATCCCTCCTCTGCAAATGTCCAAACCATCTCAGTCTTGCCTCTCTTACTTTGTCTCCAAGCTGCTCAACCTGAGCTGTCCCTCTGATGTACTCATTTCTAATCCTGTCCCTTCTAGTCACTCCCAATGACAATCTTAGCAACTTCAACTCTGCCACTTCCAGCTCCACCTTCTGTCTTTTTGTCAGCACCGCCATCTCCAAACCATACATCATAGCGGGCCTCACTACCATCTTGTAAATCTTCCCTTTCACGCTTGCTGCTACTCTTCTGTCACAAATCCACCCTGACAGCGTCTCCACCCACTCCACCCTGCCTCCACTCTCTTCTTCATCTCTCTTGTGCATTTTCCATTGCTTTGGATGGTTGACCCCAAGTATTTAAACTTATCTAACTTTCACTACCTCTGTTTCCATCTTCACCATTACACCTGTCTCCCTCTCATTCACACTCATGTATTCTGTCTTGCTTCTACTGACCTTCATTCCTCTTCTCTCCAGAGCATACCTCCATCTCTCCAAGTTCTCTTCCACCTGCTCCCTACTCTCACTACAGATCACAATGTCATCTGCAAACATCATGGTCCACGGAGACTCCTGCCAGATCTCATCTGTCAACCTGTCTATCACCATGGCAAACAAGGGGCTCAGAGCCGATCCCTGATGTAACCCCACCCCCATCTTGAACCCATCTGTCACTCCTACAGTATACCTTACCACCATCTCGCTGTCCTCATACATGTCCTGCACCACCCTCACATACTTTTGTGCCCCTCATGACTCATACAGTACGACACTTCCTCTCTTGGCACCCTATCATATGTTTTCTCTAGATCCATAAACACAGTGCAACTCCTTCTGACCTTCTCTATACTTCTCCATCAGCACTCTTAAAGCAAACATTGCCTCTGTAGTACTCTTTCTTGGCATGAAACTGCACTACTGCTCTTTTTAACTTGGCTTCAAAAACTCTTTCCCAAATCTTCATAGTGGGGCTGATCAATTTTATGCCTCTGCAGTTACTACAGCTCTGAGCATCACCCTTGTTCTTGAAAACTGGTACCACAACACTTTTCCATTCCTCAGGCGGCTTGAGGACACGTGAAACTGCTAACCACTAATTTCACAAGAAAAACTAAAGGGATCAACCTGAAGTGTTAATTAGAACCAGGACAAACAGTTAAAATTTGTCTTTGATAGACAGGCAAAGGGTGATGCAAAATGAGAGGTTGTAGCAACATGGATTAATCATGCAGAGCAGCCCCAGATTAACCATGTGTTGTTGGTTTTTTGTTGTTGTTGTTGTTGTTGTTGTTGTTTTCAGGCAATTTGCAAACTGCTAAGAAAGCACAGCTTCATTTCAGAATGCGGTACAGCTTTAGGAAACCAAGTAGTCAAGCAGGGAAAAAAACCCATAAATGTTAAGGTTACAAATTGCCCTAACCTGAATTAGTATTCATGTTATTTACTTTTCTGTTTCCCCTCTTTGGTTAGGTTTATTTCCCTAAAAGTCTTCTTTTGCTAAACCTGGGAGCCAGATTTTCTTAAATGAAGTAGTGGCCAGCCTTCTTCATGTTTAAATCCTCTTTTGGACTAAAGCTCATTATCATCCACACATATAATCTCTCAAATTGGTACCAAATGCCCCAGCTGTTAAAGTGGGCTGTATAATTTGCTAAGGGAGGCTAAAATGAACATATTATCTTTCAGAGAGAAATATTAAATTTGGGATAATGCATTATACTGTATTTAATATCAACTGCCTGCAGACAGTTGAGAGTCCAAGTGAATGAAAAAGAAAAAGGAAGGTGCATGGGAAAGGTGGAAAGAAAATGTAAGAAATGAAATATGTATAGTTGACGAGTGAAATCACAAAGTCTTAACTAGAGTCCAATTTTTATCAGAAAGAATGTATTACTGTAGGTTGCCAAATTCCATAATATATTTAGTAGTGGTGTCATGTAACTGAGATTAATCGCATTTGATATTGATTAAAACTTTCACCACTATTCATTCCACACAGTGATGTTTCAAGTAGGATGTAGCTTTTATCGTGATTAATCGCATAAATCTAGGGCTGCAACAATTATTCAAATAATTTGAATAATTCCATTACAAGAATTTCTCTATTCAGAATTTATGCTTCGACGTGTCATTTAATGCAACACTTCCAGTCTATATGACCTTCTTCCAGTGCAACCTTCTTCCGGTCATGCTACCTAAACAAAACACAGATCTGTTGAACAGTGCCATGTCAGAGCGGCATAGTGACGGGTCGGCAAAGAGGAAGAAAATTTAAAACAAATTGCAAAAGTACCTCAAGCCTGGGATCATTTCAAGCTCAAACTGAAAGAAAACATTGTGCAGTGTGTACATTGTAAAGCCAAGTGGCGAGCTAGCATGCTACAACATCAGATGTTACAGTGTCTCGGCAGAAAGCATCCCACATCATGCACAGCCAGCGCACACGAGACAAGGTACGTGATTGAGATTTTAAATTAAGATGAATGGAATGTAGTCAGTTACCCTAATTATGCTTATATGACCACAAAAACATATAGCCACTGCCATTGGCATCCATTGCAGCTAGCGCTAGCAGATGCTAATGGCTAGCGAACGGAACTTCATGGTGTAATGTAATGGCGTCGCTGTCCAGGCGGGGGCGCACATGGTCACCCACTGCCGCCTTTTAACCAAAAACGCAGAAGATGGCGCTAAGCCCCCAGAGCGCACGCGCTGAAAAACTCGCCCTTCCGGGTTACGTCAGAGCACCACAACAAGTTCTAATAGCACGTGAGCTTGAAGGGCCACCTGCTTCAAATTAACATAGCGGAGAAACGGACCGGAGCAAATAAAAACATTACACAAGCACAAAAACCTATCCACTCGCCGCAAGACAGGAAAGCAGACCGGACTCAAGTTCCCATTGAGGTACTAGACAACAGAGGTGACCCAGATTGTCCTGGGTTTGCCTCGATTGTTGGGGTACTGTGATAATTTAACATGTAACAGATGAAGCAGCTCAGTTTATTTTCCTGTTAAAACAGTCTACTAGTGCATCTCAATAAATTAGAATGTGATTTTTTTTTTTTTGTAATATAACTAAACAAAGACACATTTGTCATATTGGTATAGTTGTTAAAATAAATTAAAAACCATGACATTTGAAATTGTAATTTACTGAGATGTACCAGCACATAGTACATACTATACAGTACAAAATTTATTAAACTACAAAAAACGCCATTGTCTGCAGTAAAAAAAAAAAAATGCAAATGGTACAATAAATCATTGAGAAATATGGTGTTCATGTCTTATTCAGTATATCAAAAACAGTAATTAACTTTTTATATGTTAAAGATAGACTGTATTGTACCGAGGGAAATTCAAATTCTCAGAAAAATTGCCGCTCATCAATAAAACGTTAATCGATCAATAAGGTGAATCAATTAACAATTAATGAATGAATGGATAACTTGCATCCCTAGTTTAAACCAGTGTTTTTCCAACTGGTGGTCCCTGGAATGTTCAGGGCTCCATGAGAAATTTTCTAATTTCACTTCTTAATTGGTCCCAAAAATTGAAAATAATTTCCCACTGTTGTACATGGGTGGACTGGTGTCTCCAGAACATCCTTTGACACTGTCATACATACAGTATATATCATTGGGTAACATGACTAGTTACTTTTTACAGTACAAGATTATCACAACAAAAGAATCATTGCTGCATTGCTGAGAAAAAAAAACTATATGCAATTAATCTCTTTCTATTTGATTTATAAGTTTCACTGTTATCTTCTAGACTAACAGGTGTCTGGCTTTGTTAACTTCACCCACACATCCGCCCCAGTTCCCAAATCTGGATTTTGGTATACCACATTCAGTCATATCATAGGCTTCATCCACATATATTGTACACACACAAATTTAAAGTATTTCAATGTGCAGCTTCAGTACACTTCATCACCAAGCAACAGCCCTCTACACCCTTTCCCTGGCATTTTTCTCTCTTGCTGTGATGTTGTAAGATTATTACTGGTCAGAAAACAGGCCACAGCAACACTCCTGCACCCATAAATCAGCTGAGTGATCATCATCTATCGCACATGGAGGGTTACGGCTCGTGTCTTCAACCAGAAATACATATCCATAGTAACCCCAGTTGACAAGAGGCCTATATCAGTCAACTGTGGAGAGCTCTCTCTCTCTCTCTCTCTCTCTCTCTCTCTCTCTCTCTCTCTCTCTCTCTCTCTCTCTCTCTCTCTCTCTCTCTCTCTCTCAGCAGTGGGAGAGAAAACAACTTTATGTGGCAAACCATTTTTATTTCTAATACCTTGTGTGTAATCAATCTCCTTGTTATGAACTGCAGTGCAGTCGAGGCAATCGTTCAACATTTGTGACAGGTATGTGGTATTGACCGAAGAAAGATAAACTGCAGGTATGCATGCGTGTGTGCCTCTGTAGGTGTGCCTGTTGCTGGGATATCATGAAAGAGAGAATAAGCAACAGAGGGAGAATGAGAGTGACTTCGAATCTGAGCTTAAATTTCACTTTTTTTTTCTCTCTTAATGGTGTTCTCGCCGAAAACCTAACACGGTAACTGAAATTTATTCAGTACTTAGTGGAGT
The DNA here is from genome assembly GCA_020510985.1 of Pholidichthys leucotaenia. Classification (NCBI taxonomy): domain Eukaryota; kingdom Metazoa; phylum Chordata; class Actinopteri; order Cichliformes; family Pholidichthyidae; genus Pholidichthys; species Pholidichthys leucotaenia. The sequence goes on along the minus strand of CM035845.1, from coordinate 249,343,661 downwards.
AGTCTTTGTGATGACAGCTTAAAGATTCTTGTATGAAGAAACTAATCTCTTGCAGTGCTCAGGTGGGAATTTGGCCCATTCTTCTAAACAGACTGTCTTTAAATCTTTTTCCCCTTGTCCTGTCAAGCAGCTAGGTAAGTAGAACAGAAATCTGCTTCCCTTATTGTGCCAAACAGATTTACTTTGCCAAAAGGAGCTTTAACCAGCACATATCTATGTACAGTATATTACTTGTAGACTCCTCTTGTAATAACTTTTAATACTTTATTTAAATTGTTTTACCCACAATAGACCCGACGGGGGGGATGGGGAAGGGAGGGGAGGTGTGGGGAGGGGAGGGGAAAGAAAAGAGAGAGAAACAAACAGAAAAAAACAAACTGACACAACTGAAACAAACAGACAAACTGTTTCTTCTTCTGAAAAGGCCTCATCACAACTCTGGTATCTGCACCTGTAAAAGAACATACAGTATGTGTGTGTGCATGTGTGTGTATGAGAGCACACTCAGAGTGTGTGAGTGGTTTACCAGGAAACATAGAAAGAGGGCGGAAAGTCACAGCAAATCTCCCCCACCCCCCAAGAAATGCCGAGTAAGCAAGACAGCACCACCAACCCCCACAGAGCACAAATGCCCCGAAGCCAGCAAGCCCCAGGACAGCTATGCAACCACCCCAGGAGGGACGTCTGAGGGAGGCCAGCACGGTGCACCCCCGTCCCCGGACCAGCCTGCCCCCCAGCGGGGCCAACGCCAGCTCCCAGGCCCCAGAAGGCCAACGCACCCACCCACCCACCCGCACTGGGCTGGAAACCGGCCTGCTCCCCCGGCACACCCCCCCCAACCCCCCCAAAAGCGGGCCGCACCCACCCCAGCACACCGACCCACACCCCGGGAGCCCCCATGCCCCACGCCCAAAGAAGGTGCGGGGAGCCCCACGGTGGGTCAGCCTCCCAATCCAAGGGAGCCCACATGGCCAGGAGGTACTAGAATGCGCTATCCCCTCAGTCCAGCACCCCCCACCAGCACATGCACTCACTCTCACGCACTCACTCAAACTCACACGCACTCGCTCACTCACTCTCACTCACCCTTTCCACACAATCTTACACTTGCACTCCCACACTCAGACTCATTCACTCTCACCCACTCCCATACTTGTTCAGTCTCGCTCCCATTCCGACTTACCCTCACAGTCGCTCGCACTCCCATATGCTTCCTTCCACTCATGCTCACTCATATATACACTCTAACTCGCGACTGTCTTTAAATCCTAAAGATTTTGGGGCCCCTCCAGTGAATCCTCATTTAAGTCAGGTGAGTGGATAATTCTATCAAGTTGATTGTCTTTATTGCAAAAAGTTTCCTTTACTTTGTGTTTGAGATCATTGTCCTGCTGGAATGTCCACCGACATCTCATCCTCATCATCCTGGTGGGCAGCAGTTGCATACTAAAATCTTTTAATATATGGCTTCATTCACTGGTCCTTTAATTCTGTGAAATCTGCAAGTACTGTGAGATAAGAAACAGGCTCACACTATGATACTTCCACCACCAAACTTCACTTCTCTTTCTCCTTCAAATATGGTGTGTATCATGACAACTGAATGTTCAATTTCAGTCAGGTGAGTGGATAATTCTATCAAGCTGATTGTCTTTATTGCAAAAAGTTTCCTTTACTTTGTGTTTGAGATCATTGTCCTGCTGGAATGTCCACCGACATCTCATCCTCATCATCCTGGTGGGCAGCAGTTGCATACTAAAATCTTTTAATATATGGCTTCATTCACTGGTCCTTAAATTCTGTGAAATCTGCAAGTACTGTGAGATAAGAAACAGGCTCACACTATGATACTTCCACCACCAAACTTCACTTCTCTTTCTCCTCCAAATATGGTGTGTATTATGACAACTGAATGTTCAATTTTCATCTCATCTGACCACACTAGACTCAAATTATTTTACAGGCTTCTCCAAATGCTGCTTAGCAAACTTTCAACAAACTTCAACATACATTTTCTTTAAAGGTGTAGCATGTAATATTCAGCACCATCTAGCAGTCAGATTTTGAAATGCAACAAATTCCCATTTTGTCAGTCATCACCCTCTTACACATACAAAGAGAGAACTTACAGAAGCCATGAGGGTGTAGCATCCAACATAGGCCCTTAGGCAAATTCCCTAATGCTACCAGCTAGGGCTGTGCGATATGACCAAAAATTCATATCACGATAGAAGTAATCTTATTTGACGATATATATATCACGATATACATTTTCTGTAAATTCTGTCGTTTATACAATGGTGTGAAAAAGTGTTTGCTCCTTTCCTGATTTCTCAATTTCTTTGCATGTTTGTCACACTTTAATGTTTCAGATCATCAAACAAATTTAAATATTAGACAAAGATAACACAAGTAAACACAAAATGCAGTTTTTAAATGACAATGTTTATGATTAAGGAGAAAAAAAATGCAAACCTACATGACCCTGTGTGAAAAAGTGATTGCCCCTTAAACCTAATAACTGGTTGGGCCACCCTTAGCAGCAACACCTGCAATCAAGCGTTTGTGATAACTGGCAATGAGTCTTTTACAGCGCTGTGGAGGAATTTTGGCCCACTCATCTTTGCAGAATTGTTGTAATTCAGCCACATTGGAGGGTTTGAGCATGAATCACCTTTTTAAGGTCATGCTACAGCATCTCAGTCGGATTCAGGTCAGGACTTTGACTAGGCCACTCAAAAGTCTTCATTTTGTTTTTCTTAAGCCATTCAGAGGTGGACTTGCTGGTGTGTTCTGGATCATTGTCCTGCTGCAGAACGCAAGTGCGCTTCAGCTTGAGGTCACGAACAGATGGCCGGACATTCTCCTTCAGGATTTTTTGGTAGACAGCAGAATTCTTGGTTCCATTAACCACAGCAAGTCTTCCAGGTCCTGAAGCAGCAAAACTGCCCCAGACCATCACACTACCACCACCATATTTTACTGTTGGTTTGATGTGCCTTTTCTGAAATACTGTGTTACTTTTATGCCAGATGTAATGGGACACACACCTTCCAAAAAGTTCAACCTTTGTCTCGTCAGTCCACAGAGTATTTTCCCAAAAGTGTTGGGGAACGTCAAGATGTTTTCTCGAAAAACTGAGATGAGCCTTTACGTCCTTTTTGCTCAGCAATGGTTTTCATCTTGGAACTCTGCCATGCAGGCCATTTTTGCCCAGTCTCTTTCTTATGGTGGAGTCATGAACGCTGACCTTAACTGAGGCAAGTGAGGCCTGCAGTTCTTTTGATGTTGTTGTGGGGTCTTTTGTGACCTCTTGGATGAGTCGTCACTGTGCTCTTGGGGTAATTTTGGTCGGCCAACCACTCCTGGGAAGGTTCACCACTGTTCCATGTTTTCACCACTTGTGGATAATGGCTCTCACTGTGGTTCGCTGGAGTCCCAAAGCTTTATAAATGGCTTTATAACTTTTACCAGACTGATAGATCTCAATTACTTTGTTTCTCATTTGTTCCTAAATTTCTTTGGATCGCAGCATGATGTTTAGCTTTTGATGATCTTTTGGTCTACTTCACTTTGTCAGGCAGGTCCTATTTAAGTGATTTCTTGGTTGAGAACAGATGTGGAAGTAATCGGGCCTGGGTGTCGCTAGAGAAGTTGAACTCAGCTTTCCAAAGATGTGATAAACCAGTTAATTTATGTTTTACGGGGGGGATCACTTTTTCACACAGGGCCATGTAGGTTTGGATTTTTTTTTTTTTTTACCCTTAATGATAAACATGTTCATTTAAAAACTGCATTTTGTGTTTACTTGTGTTATCTTTGTCTAATATTTAAATTTGTTTGATGATCTGAAACATTTAAGTGTGACAAAACTACAAAAAATGAGAAATCAGGAAGTGGCAAACACTTTTTCACACCACTGTATATAATAACCAATAAAAAAGGACCATCACTTTTTCTACATTTTAAATTACATCGTGAAAAAAATCAATTGCACAAATTCATTTATCATTAATTTTATGCACCCTTTTTCCCTCTTAATTTTGCTGTGTTGTTATAAAATTGGTTTTTTTTTAATGTGCTTTTGAGATGACTTCATCTATTCATTATCGCTACTTGACTAATTAAAAATGATTAGAAATCAAGCTACATTAAGAGCCAGTTTGTTCCTTGGAACATTTTATTTATTATTTATTTAGTGTGTATGCGGCTGCTGTCACGCACTTTTGCAGCTTTAATATTTTTTCAGACAAAATTAAGAAACTCTGCAGTAATTTAAACAAAAGAAACAATGGTCTGATACACTATGTCTCCTATTAGTGACAAGTTAGCATCATCATTTGGCATTTCTTGTTTAATAATTAGAGGAACATGGTTTTAACGTTATTTACCTCCAATTAAAACGAAGTTAGACGACTATCCTCTCTGATGCAGCAAAAAGTCCCACATCCCTGGCAAACAGAAGTAGTGGCTCTATGACCAAAACATTAGCTTGCAGTTAACTGCTAACCACCGGAACCTACTATTGCACACACCTGGCACACTGCAGGAGCGGTGACAAGTAGAAACGGGGTGTGTGTCTTTGAAATCCCGATATAAACAATACAGTTTTATATGAAACGTTTTTTTATCGCGTCACCAATATATATCGTTATATCGCACAGCCCTACTATTAGCCTAAATCTACTTGATGTGAATGTAGCACTACATACTCTCGCTACTGAGGCAATAACAGAAACTAGCAAACTGATGTATTCAACTGCAGCAACGATCTTAGAGATGCTTGGCTACAAGATAAACACAGTAACCGATAAGCAGTGTCTACCATGGAAAAGAAGGTTAAAAAGAGAGACACTGGGAGAAGATGGCAAGCCTTCAGAGCTCTAGTCTGAAAACATGTCTGTCCACCACAAGCCACTTTGCAACCCACTTCTACCCTGATGTGCCTTATTTTGCGTTGTGCCTGTAACTTCAGGATGGTTCTATACTGTTCTGACAGGCTGGTTGTACACTCTAAATACACACATACTAGAAAATTTAAATTGTTGCAAATTGGTTCAATAATATTTTCTAACTTTAGTGATGGTGACTCTAATTCAGTTATCATAGATGCAAGAATTATCAATGGACCCAGAGGCAAGGGCTTCTTCTGTTGTGTACATTTTTGCTGGTAGTTTCCTCCCATATTTGAAGTCCCATAATATTAATTACAAAGTCAAGTTGCCTGCTATAATTTAATTTGTGCTGTGTGCTGATGTCCCCTGTTAGGAATCACCATCTTGTCCAATTAAGAGGGCCCTTATTATTGGCCAAATTGTGAGTAGCCCCATTAATGTGGGGGATGAATCGATCTTTTAGCTGACATATTAATGCTGACAACCTCCCAGAGTCGCATGCTGCAATGGGTGTGAAGACTGTAAATTTAATTGACTGTCAGGATGCCCTTGATTCTTCCAGCTGGAAGACTGAAGAAAAAAGTGAGCAAAGAAAAAAAAATTGTGGATGGACTGTTACAGTCATAGACAAATCCAAGGAGCAAGACAGATGATGCTGCTGCTCTGTAATGGGAACCAAGGCCTTGCTGAAGTAAAGTGCTTTATTTGAAATATTTTCCAAACTGACAAACTGGGCCCTTTGACTATTCCTAATAATGAAAAAGCAGAAGCTACAAACAGATTCTGTATTCCATTTCCAAATTTCAACACATGTATTTTTTTTTTTTTTTACAGAGACATGAGTGAATGATTTAGTCACAGTAACGGTTATAGGTAACACATTACAGGAATTACCTGGGGGACTTTGGAAAGGTGTGCATCATTTGTCAGGAGAATCATCAGTGTCTCCTGAAAAAATGGGGAGTAATGACGATAGCAGACCGAAGGAGAGAGGTTCAATTTGTTTCAGTCAATGTCAAGAAGCATAATCGACACTCAACAGCTGTCACAAGTGTTCACTTGGGGGAACATGTGTTAACAGTTTTGTTAAGAGGCCGCCTGTAGCGAAAGCAAAATAGAAATATTTCCTGCACTGCATCAAGGACAGTTTAAATACCAATACCACCATTCAGTGGACCAAAAAGATCACTGCTTTGAAAATGATTGATTGCAACTGGTAGCTGGTGATTTCTGGTTTGCATCATTACATGTACAACATGGACAACAATTCTCGACTGTCTATTTTTCAGTATAATTTCAAGGAGTTGTGCTTCAACAGCCCATTTAGTCTTTTGCCCAAGAACTGTGAAAGACAGGTATAACACTGTGAATCAAAAATTTAAGCAAAGGTTAAACTACACTGAACATGCATTCAGAAGGCAATGAGACTGTAGCCTGGTTGGATAAAGTCTTTTAAAAGTTTGGAAATGGTTTGGAAATGCGTGTGTGTGTGTGTGTGTGTGGGGGGGGGGGGGGGTTATTGGATATACTGGACAAAGGATGTTGAAGATGGAGTTGCTAGGTAGGAGGAAAAGAGGAAGACCACGGAGAAGATTCATGGGCCAAATCTCAGTCTCTTCCCTAAACCCTCAAGCCCTGAGCCCTTGTAGACTTAAGCAGCCGCCATCAGTAGTGCTCAAGTGTGAGAGTCTACAAGGGGATGAAGTGGCTCAAAATGACAGAAATGAGACACACTTCACTTTACCTTGGCAACACTACAAGTTTTTTTTTTTTAAATAAACTTTGTTGAAAAATTAGGAAACAAAAACAGTGTATAAAACAGTGTATATATAAGTCATCACAAAAAATAGGACAGAATAAAAAAACTGATTAAAGACAAAACTAAAATAGAAACAAATTGGTGTATTAACAAAGGATTAAAAAATGATCCTGAAAGTTCAGGTGTGTGTCCAGTGTCTCTATAACTTTTTTGTTTTTTAGTCTGTGTAACTTTATAAAATAAAATCCCAATTTTGTTTTAAATGATTGCATTCTCGTTCATTTTTTACATCTATATTTAGGAATATTTTCTTGTTGAAATAAAGAGGTTCAAATAGTACTTTTTTATTTTATTTTCAGTGTTAGTTTTAATAAAAATATATATTGTCAACCCGTTTATTTTAACCATGCTTTTAATTTTTTTTAAAATTAAAACGTGACCAGCTATTGTGGGTCTCAGACTTTGTTTTAAACATATTACAGTACTTTCTTCAGCAATGATCTGAATTAAATGTGCTGCAGCCTCTTGTAATTAAATAATCATCTTTTTTTTTTTTAAACTGCACAATTCCCCCCCCCCACACACCACCCTAAATTATTTAAACTATTAAACTGGGTGTAATTCAGCATAAACTCGGTCTTTATTTCATGTATTTTTATTCTGACAAAAATTCATGTCAAGGCAGTATTTTTTTTTTTTTTGTGGAGGGGAGCAGGGGTGAAGGGGTGGTCAGTGATGAACAGGTGACCAATCAGGAGCTTTACGTTGAGAAACCCCAGCATGGCGCTCTGAACTGTGGGTAATTCCCTTACCTTAAGTCAGCACAGCATGCTGAGTTGGGAAAAGGGATCATTTAAGGGCTCAAAAAGTCAGCGAGTGATCAGTCAGCCTCTTCCTGATTTCAGACTGGGACAGCCCTAAACCCTCAGTCACTTAACGTGAACGCACCTAAAGTCAACGAGTCTGCAAGGGAGGAGAATGAGATTCGGCCATGGATGTAGTGAAGGAGGACATGGGTTGGTGTGATAGAAGAAGATGCAAGGGGTAGGGTGAGATGGAGGCTGATGATTCACTGTGGAGACCCCTAAATGGCACACCTGGAGAAGGAGGAAGGGGAAGAAGAAGACACTTCTAATTCCTAAATGAGATAAACAGACGTAGCTGGTAAAACAGGCAAAACATCTGACCATTTCCTAAACGCCTTACAAGAAATCTCAAGCTATATTGTTTGTTATAACAGTAAGTGTCTGCTCTTTTATTCTATTCCATATTCAGAAGCTCCATGTTTCTCCTCGCTTTGATTGTAATCTATGTTCAGAGTCTAGAAAAAGAATAAATGCATAGTTATTACTTCAGAGAGTGTAAAGTGAGACCTTATGTGATCTCTCAAGTTTCCATTTCCCATCTAATAAAACACAGCTTTGTGGTGCACAGAAAGAGAATTCTTCTTCATTCAGCTCACTGACAAGAAACCAAACGTACACTTGCAGGGATTTATCACACAGCTCTTCCAGGCTTCCACTGTACAGAGCAGCATGAGTATCCAACAAGGGAACTCATTGTGCATTTAGGGCAATAATAACACCTAAGCCATTTTTGGAGAGCTTTAAACTGACCCGCCCTGGCAGGTATGATATCATAGCTGGTATCAATCACTCAAATCTAAATAACTCATTATTACAAATACTAAAAAACACTACTTTGGCCATACATGGAAGCTATTTGAACATTTTTCCACCCTTAAATGTCAGCAGTTCACTGAATGCACTTGACTGATAAAATGAAGAGGGGTTAGTATCTGGTGAACCTACACTTTTACTGGGGTGTGATAAAAATTTAATGTAAAACCATCAGACTCCTATCATGTTCGTTAACCTTTAGAGGTTTTTAATCACCATTTCCTTTGCAACTGCCCTAAAGAATAAAATTGATTTTGTTATAATGATGGCCTATGTTGGCTTGACTTTTATAATTTCTTTATACTTGTGCTATGTTAACCACTGATATGTATTATGACAATCAACAGCTAACACTGTTGTAAGTTATAAGTTTTAAAACCCTGTTGTAGGTAATGAACAGAGTCCCTATGTCCTTACGATAACATTGCAATGCTCACTCCTCCCCCCACACACAGTTTTCCCCTAAATCAGACAAAGAGTGTAAAGAGTTATCTAATTCCATACACTTGAAATGACTTCAGTTGACATAATAGTGTAATTCTAGCTTTTTCTGTATTCTTGAGTTCTTGATACAGAAATGTATTGTCATGAACTGAGTTTGGACTTTCTCCCAAACTCAGTTTCATGGCCTTTCTGTCTTTACATTTATCTGTTGTATTTTTTGTGCCCTTTTAAGTTGTCACTACGTTCTATTTGTTTGTTTATGTTTCAGGTTGTTCTGATTATCTCTTGTTTTATTTGTAGTTATTTTCTGGTCTGCGTTTGGTTTTGTTTATATTTTATTTTGTGGGTTGACAGCTGTCAGGCTGCGCTTCCGGGATCGCATTGTGCTGCCTGTCAGCCACCAGCTACTCCACCCTCTCATTACATCCATGCTGATTCCAGTTTCCAATTGTTATTCCCCTCTTGCTCAGGTTTTCCCGCACCTGTTATCACTTATGTTATTGTCTCACCTATTATTTAAGCTCAGGCTGTTCACTCTATTTTTGCCATTCCATTGAGTTTGTTCTGCTACTCCTCCACCAGAGCACGGTCTGATCTGGTGAAATATCTCTGTAAGTAAATGTCGGCCCTTACCAGTTTGTATGTTGGAGCGCTTTGTGGCATTCTTTGTTCTTTTCTCACTTGCCAGTCAGTTTGGGAGTGCTCTGTGTTTATTCCTTATTTTGCTTGCCAGTTCGCATGTGGACTACTTTGTGTTAATTCTTTGATTGAAATGCACAATACCATCCAGCACATAGGTTTGTTCTTTCTGCCCCAAAGGGGCAAACATGACAGAATGGAACGGCCATAACAGAACCCAGTAGTGGTGTCATGTGTTTCCTTTTTGTGTTTTTTCCACCCACCTGTTTTTGGAGCACGATGTCCAACCTGGATGATGTGAAGCTGCATGCGGTGTGCGTCCTGGAGGACATTTTGTCATGGATCCAGGCTTCCTCTACTCCCAAGACGGTCCGAGAGGGTCGGGACAGTGCAGCGCGGGTGATGGAGACATGCCCCAGCCTACAGAATCACCCGGAGGCTACCGCCATACTACTCTCTATTTACACCCTCCCGTGTACAAGTGATGAGCCTGGGAAAGCCGCTCCGACGCTTGAGCCGACCCAAACGAAGAGGAAGCTCTCGCACAGAAGGAAGCCTCCAGTCTCTCACAGCTCTCCCACAGCAGCTCCGCCTCCTCCTCCTGAGCCCTGGCCCGCTTCATCAGCCGAGGAGCTGGAGGAGCAAAAACAGGTGTTGTTGGCAGAGACAGATCATCTTCTGGAAGTTGAGCTGTGGCTCCTCCCGGATTTGGCCGGGGAGTTGGAGGGGTTTTCTCCAAGGGAACCAGAGGTTGAGCCTATAATTGAGTGTTCCCTTAACTCGGAGCCTCCTCATCTCCACGATGAGCACACGCCCCCATCTCCCACTCGTTGCCACCGAACCTGGAAATCTCAGCAGAGAGACTTCACCACCTCTCAGCCAGCAACCCCTCCTTCACAGAGGGAGAAGATTTTTGCAGCAGAATCCCTCCAAGCTCCCAGGGAGACAGAGCACGACCTTGGGACAGCAGCTGATGTCATCACCTCCCAAGAATTCAGGCAAGTTCTTATTCATTCCCTCTCTCTCTCTCTCCTGAAATTGCTTGCCTGATTCCTGATGAGGAGACTCAGATTTTACAGTTCAATGGGTTGCCATTATCAGCTGCTGTTACTGCTTCTCAACCTTTTTCTCCTGTCTCCCCCAAATCTCGCTGGTCGCGGGAGGGAATCACCGGATGCGGGAGGAGCCAGTGGTCCTGGAGGAGCCTACTTCACGGCGAAAGCATCATCCTGCATCAGACTGCCAGAGGAAGCCCACCTCCTCTTCAGCAGCCATCTTCCGGACATTAAGCCCGATAACTCGCGTGGCAGAGCCTCTCTCTACTCCTGCCGCCACACTCGTCGCCTCGACGTACCCTCCTACTGCCGAGAGATCTCCCAGGTTTTCCCCGGCAACACCCACCTCTGTGTCTACAGGGATGGCTCCTCTACAATCCACTGAGGGGTCCAAGTTCACCCGAAAAAAAGCATCAAATAGTGCAATGCCTTGGACAAGGTATAAAAATATTAGCTATTTAATGAAAACTTAAGCATGATCATTGTACTGTGAAGAAATCTGTGGCTGATTCAGAGCACAGATGGGTTTGTGCAGATAAAGGCATAATGAGGAAGGTTTCTGCCAGAGAAATTCATCAGATTAAGAGAGCAGCTGCTAGAATGCCATTACAAAGCAGCAAACAGGTATTTGAAGCTGCTGGTGCCTCTGGAGTCCCACGAACCTCAAGGTATAGGATCCTCCAGAGGCTTGCGGTTGTGCATAAACCTACTATTTGGCCACCCCTAACCAGTGCTCATAATCAGAAACGGTTGCAGTGGGCCCAGAAATACATGAAGACTAATTTTCAAACAGTCTTGCTTACTGATGAGTGCGGTGCAACCCTGAATGGTCCAGATGGATGGAGTAATGGATGGTTGGTGGACGGCCACTATGTCCCAACAAGGCTGTGATGTAAGCAAGGAGGTGACAGAGTTATGTTTTGGGCTGGAATCATGGGCTGAGAGCTGGTAGGCCCTTTTAGGGTCCCTGAAGGTGTGAAAATGTCCTTGGCAAAGTATATAGTGTTTCTGACTGACCACTTTCTTCCATGGTACAAAAAGAAGAACCGTGCCTTCTGTAGCAAAATTATCGTCATGCATGACAATGCACCATCACATGCTGCAAAGAATACCTCTGTGTCATTGGCTGCTATGGGCATAAAAGGAAAGAAACTCATGGTGTGGCCCCCATCCTCCCCTCACCTCAACCCTATCGAGAACCTTTGGAGCATCTTCAAGCAAAAGATCTACGAGGGTGCGAGGCAGTTCACATCAAAACAGGAGCTGTGGTTCAAGGTTCAAGGTTCAAGGTGACTTTATTAATACCCGTAGGTAGATTCTTTTCACAGTCTGTGGGAGACTATTCTGACATCTTGCAAAGAAATTCAAGCAGAAACTCTCCAAAACCTCACAAGTTCAATGGATGCAAGAATTGTGAATGTTATATCAAAGAAAGGGTCCTATGTTAACATGTAACTTGGCCTGTTAAGATGTTTTGGATTGAAATAGCTTTTGATTTCAGCTAATATGACCTCCTAATGCTGCAAATTCAACAAATGACCATTTTCAGTTCTTTACAACCAATACAATGTTTTGAAACATTGTTGTGCATAATAATTTGGAACAGTGCATTTTGAGTTTTTATTTTTGCAAAAAAATAGCTATCATTGGGAGGTTTGTTCAATAAAAATTGAATTATGTTCTAATAGTTGATGACTTGCAAATTATACTGATTGTCATTTGCATCGAGTATTTAGGAAAATCAGAGACAAATATCATTTACATAATAATTTGGAACGCAATGCATTTCCCCCACTCTATTTGATATCAAATGACATGCTTCAAGGTCTTATTTAATTAAAATGTAGCTGATATATCCACTAGAACAGAGTGGAAAAATAATAAGCATTTGTGTCATTAGATTAATGCTAGCATATAATAGAAATTCCCATAGACAGGGTAATGCATTACCACTGACCCATAACCATATCAAACAGGGCTACAGAGTACTATTTCACCTCACTTATTCAACATTAACCGACAATGTGCTGATACTTACAGAAACATAGGTACTCAAACTTGCTTACTCCCCCTAGCAGACTGGTGGAACTACTGCAACCCAGCAAAGGCAACGTAATATTCCTTTTAAGCTCCCACAGGCCACATAAAATGGCATGGCGAGTTGGATTTGGCCTGCGGGCCTTGAGTTTGATACATGCTATAAGGCGTCAAATCTGATTTTTTTTAAGGGTCAGTTTTAGGGATGAGCTGATCCCAATACTGATCCGCCGTTGGGTTCCATCCAGGGAAAATGGCTGGATCAGTATTGGTAAGAAATAAAAGTAATTACCGAGCAGATACATTAATAATAAATAAATATACACTTGCAAAAGTATCACGGCAAAGGAGTATGCTGCACTTTGAACTTCATCTGAATGTTTACTTAAATACTCAGCTTCAAAGTTTTGTATAAATTTGCCCTTAAAACTTCAGAATGCATGTTTACATGGTGATGACCAATGTTGCAAAGTTTAAAATAAAAAAAGCAGCAGCGTTGCTGAACTTAGTCAAATTTTTTAATATGTTCTTTGACTTTTAGATTTCTGTTTTTATGTGTACAAAATGCAACTAGTCATTAACAAAGTATGTTCTCTACTTTTATTGTTTTAAATAAGAGACGGTATCGGGTTTGGATCGGTATTGGCCGATAGTCAAAGTCAAAGTATTGGTATCAGTCTTGAAAAAGTGGTATTGGCTCATCTCTAGTCAGTTTAAGCATAATCAGAAGAAGGTCACTGCACTGTGTGCATGTACTGTTTTGCACTGAAAGGTGAAAACAGACCTTTAACAGATAAGTATTCACTAACAATCATAAAGATAACATGCAGCACATTTCATGTTCAAAATATGGCAGAAGTTCCAAAAATTGAATGAAATGGATTGAACATCACTATAGATCCACATAAATATATCCAAGAGTGGGGGATTTACTTCAACATCTATCTTGATTTGCTGCATTAAGCAAAAATACACATAATTATTCTGTTCGCCCAACCATTCAAGCAATATCAGCATTCTAACAAAGAGCAACCACGGCAGAGGACAAATGGATATAATCTCCTATGCGTGCTGGGGATAAGTATGACAGATATGCATTGTATATTTCTGTACCATTCCACTGCAAGTATAAATGTGGAGAAGCATTACCCAAGGATATTGTTTTAAATCTAATAATATATAGATAATAGCAGGATATATTTCATGAGTGGCACCATGCCGGGTTTTCCAGAATTATGTGAGTGAGCCAGTGGAAGAGGAAAAGGGAGTGAGATAGCATGGCAGATTTGTTGTTCCTGAGAAAGGCGATCAGTTTGATTTCCTCAAAGTATTTTTCAACAAAAGGCTCAAACAAGAGCACTCTGAGGCAAGTGCAATATCCCCCGCCTCTGTTGTCTTTGAAGATCCCAATACTTACTGACGAAAAGCAGTTTTCAACTTTTCAATATAATTATTGTGGCAGAACCAAATTATGATAAGCCCATCATGCACAAATATACAACAAAGTATACAGTATTACCCATAGTTGTAGGTCAGGATCCCAAGGTGAACCTATGTTGCAAGTATGGTGACCCGAGAGCTTTACACGTTCCATAGTAAGGCATATATCAAATCAAATCAAACTTTATTGTCATATTGCTGTACATACAACTGTAGTGCAGGCAAGATGAAATTGCGTTTCTCTCGGCATCCATATAAATAGAAGCAGCATGATTTAAGACACACTCACACATAGCTTCACCCCCCCCCACCCCCACCCCCCCATCCATTCACACATCCCTGAGACATACTTGGGAAAAAAACTAACTAACTATAATATACAAATATCCATCCATCCATCCATCTTCTACCGCTTTTCCGGAGGTCCGGGTCGCGGAGGCAGCAGTTCAAGCAGAGAAGCCCAGACTTCCCTCTCCCCAGCCACCTGCTCCAGCTCTTCAGAGGGGATACCAAGGCGTTCCCAGACCAGCTGGGAGACATAGTCTCTCCACCGAGTCCTGGGTCTGCCCCCGGGTCTCCTCCCAGTGGGACGTGCCTGAAACACCTCAAGTGGGAGGCGTCCAGGAGGCATCCTAATCAGATGCCCATACCACCTCAACTGACTCCTTTCAATGTGGAGGAGCAGCGGTTCTACTCTGAGCCTCTCCCGGATGACTGAGCTCCTCACCCTATCTCTGAGGGTGAGTCCAGCAATCCTACTGAGAAAGCTCATTTCAGCCGCTTGTATCCGCGATCTCGTTCTTTCGGTCATTACCCAAAGCTCGTGACCATAGGTGAGAGTAGGAACGTAGATTGACTGGTAAATCGACAGCTTTGCCTTAGAACTAAGCTCCCTCTTCACCACAACAGACCGGTACAACGTCCGCATCACTGCAGATGCTGCTCCAATCCGTCTGTCGATCTCTCGCTCCATTCTCCCCTCACTCATGAACAAGACCCCAAGATACTTAAACTCCTCCACTTGGGGCAGGAGCCTGTCCCCAACCCGGAGAGGACAATCCACCTTTTTCCGGCTGAGGACCATGGACTCCGACTTGGAGGTGCTGATTCTCATCCCAGCCGCTTCACACTCAGCGGCAAACCGTCCCAGCAAGAGCTGTAGGTCATTGCTGGATGAAGCCAACAGGACAACATCATCTGCAAACAACAGAGATGAGATCCTGTGGTCACCAAGCATGACACCCTCCATTCCCTGGCTGCGCCTAGAAATCCTGTCCATAAAAATTATGAACAGGATCGGTGACAAAGGGCAGCCCTGGCGGAGTCCAACTCTCACTGGGAATGACTCCGACCGAGTGTTGGCAATACGAACCAAACTCTCACAACGGTCGTACAGAGACCGAATAGCTCGTAACAACAAGCCCGATACCCCATACTCCCGAAGCACCCCCCACAAAAATCCATGAGGGACGCGGTCAAATGTCTTCTCCAAGTCCACAAAACACATGTAAACTGGTTGGGCAAACTCCCACGAACCCTCGAGAATTCTCGAGAGGGTAAAGAGCTGGTCCGATGTGCCACGGCCAGGACGAAAACCACATTGCTCCTCCTGAATCCGAGGTTCGACCAATGGCCGGACTCTCCTCTCCAGTACCTTGGCATAGACCTTCCCAGGGAGGCTGAGGAGTGTGATCCCTCTAAAGTTGGAGCACACCCTCCGGTCCCCTTTTTTAAAGAGAGGAACCACCACCCCGGCTTGCCATGCCAAAGGCACTGCCCCCGACCTCCACGCAATGTTGCAGAGGCGTGTCAACCATGACAACCCAACAACATCTAGGGCCTTGAGGTACTCAGGGCGAATCTCGTCCACCCCCGGGGCCCGGCCACCAAGGAGATTTTTAACCACCTTGGCGACCTCAGCCCCTGTGATAGGCGAGTCATCCCCCTCGTCCCCAAACCCTACTTCCACTGTGGAAGGCGTATCAGTGGGATTGAGGAGATCCTCGAAGTATTCCTTCCACTGCCCGACGATGTCCCCAGTCGAAGTCAACAGTGTCCCATCCGCACCATACACAGTGTGGACGGGGAGCTGCTTTCCCCTCCTGAGCCGCCGGACAGTTTGCCAGAATGTCTTTGAGGCCGACTGAAAGTCTTGTTCCATGGCCTCACCGAACTCCTCCCATACCCGTGTTTTTGCTTCAGCAACCACCCAAACTGCACTCCGCTTGGCCTGCCGGTACACCTCAGCTGCTTCAGGAGTCCCACAAGCCAACCAAGCTTGATAGGACTCCTTCTTCAGCTTAATGGCCCCCCTCACCACTGGTGTCCACCACTTGGTTCGGGGGTTGCCACCACGAGATGCACCGACCACCTTGCGGCCGCAGCTCTGGGCCGCAGCTTCAACAACAGAGGTGGAGAACATGGCCCATTCAGACTCCATGTCTCCAGACTCCCTCGGAATGTGGTTGAAGTTCTTACGGAGGTGGGAGTTGAAGACCTCCCGGACAGGGGCCTCAGCCAGACACTCCCAGCACACCCTCACTATACGTTTGGGTCTACCAGGTCTGAATGGCTTCCTCCCCTGCCATCGGATCCAACTCACCACCAGGTGGTGATCAGTTGACAGCTCTGCACCTCTCTTTACTCGGGTGTCCAAGACATATGGTCGCAGATCTGATGATACGATAACAAAATCGATCATCGACCTTCGACCTAGGGTGTCCTGGTGCCAGGTGCACATATGGACACCCTTATGCTTGAACATGGTGTTCGTTATGGACAGACTGTGGTTAGCACAGAAGTCCAATAGCTGAACACCACTCGGGTTCAGATCGGGCAGGCCGTTCCTCCCAATCACCCCCCTCCAGGTTTCACTGTCGTTGCCCACGTGCGCATTGAAGTCCCCCAGTAGGACAATGGATCGTCACCTTATCGTGGTGGGGGGGTTTGCGTGCCCCAGTGATCCCAGGAGCTATGTTGTCCGGGGCAATTTGCCTCTGATAGGGTCTCCCAAGACAAACTGGTCCTGGGTGAAGGGCCAGCCTAAGAACAATCCAACAGACTCTCATGAACTGTATATCAAGGATTCAGTGTACCCCGCCCGGTATGGGGTTACCGGGGCCCCACCCTGGAGCCAGGCCTGGGGGAGGGGCTCGAAGGCTAGCGTCTGGTGGCCGGGTTTCCACCCATGGGACCCGGCCGGGCTCAGCCCAAAGGAGTTACATGGGTCCGCCCTCCAGTGGGCTCACCACCTGCAGGAGGGATCATGGGGGTCCGGTGCTATGTGGATCAGGTGGCGGTCAAAGGCGGAGACCTTGGCGGACTGATCCCAAGCTTTCTAAACTGGCTTTTGGTACGTGGAATATACAAATAATACACAAAATATCTGTAGGTGCAGTAGTGTGTATGAGAGATTCCGGGTCAACTGTTCAGCATCCTGACAGCTTGTGGAAGGAAGCTGTTGATCAATCTGGTGGTTCTGCCTCTGATGCTCCGGAATCGTATATAGTAAGTATAGTAAGCGTTCTATAGTAAGCATAGGGAGTGCCAACCTTGACCTTTGACCCCAAACCTGCAGTCAGAGGTTATGGTCAGAGTTAACGTGTGTACAAGGTTTGGTGACCCTAGCTTTCTTTGTTGTTGAGATATACTGTACTTTTTCATTCATTCATTCATTCATTCATCTTCTTCCGCTTAATCCTTTTCGGGTCGCGGGGGGGCTGGAGCCTATCCCAGCATCTTTGGGCGAGAGGCAAGGTACACCCTGGACAGATCGCCACTCCATCGCAGGGCCAACACAGAGAGACAGACAATCATTCACTTTCACAGTCATACCTAAGGACAAGGCATTTTGATGTTGACCTTTGCCCTTGTGATCCCAAAACCACAGTCACACTTCAGGGTCAAAGGGTGAACCTGTGTACAAAGTTTGATGGTCCTAGCTTTACTTGTTGTACAGCAATAAGACATAAGGAATGTTAACCTCGACCTTTGACCTTTTTACCCCAAACCCATAGTCAGAGATCAGGATCCCAAGGTCAACCTGTGTACCAGGTTTGATGCCCCTAGCTTTACTTGATGTACAGTAATAAGACAACTACAGAAATGAAGTGAGCCAACTGGTCCAGTGGTGCAAAGACAATCTCTTCCTGAACATGGGAAAAACCAAGGAGATTGTTGTCAACTTCAGGAGGGGACACACACAACACCCACCTCTGATCATCGATGGAACAGCTGTGGAGAGGGTGAGCAGTACCAAGTTCCTGGGGGTGCACATCTCTGAGGACCTCTCCTGGTCCAACAACACCACATCACTGGCCAAGAAGGCTCAAACTCGCCTCCATTTCCTCCGCAAATTGAGGAGAGCATGAGTCCCACCCCCCATCATGTGCTCATTCTACTGGGGCCCCATTGAGAGCATCCTCACCAGCTGGTGTGGTACGGAAGCTGCACCACCTCCTGCTGGAAGACACTATAACGCACAGTGAAAGCAGCCAGCAAGATCATTGGTGCCCTCCGCCCCCACTCTCAGACATCTACCACACCCACCTCACTTGCAGAGCCAGCAACATTGCAGGCAACACCTCCCACCCCTCACACTCCCTCTTCAGCCTTCTGCCCTCAGGGAAAAGGTACCAGAGCCTCCGGCCCCACTCCACAAGAAGACTGCTAAACAGCTTTGTTCACCAGGCCATCAGGACCCTGAACTCTGCCCCCCCCCCAACCCCTGGACTATAACACACTCACCGACACAATAACTACCTCAGCTGTTTGCATAGAAAGACTTGGCACACCTACAGTAATACATCTACTGTTGTATGTCTCTGCACCTCACTGTAACCATCTGCACAAATGCCATACTTTCTGCTGTCTGTCTGTTATTGAAATACTGATCATGTGCAGTCCAATCTGTCAGTGAACTTGCAATTACGGGTATTACGGCTCCACTTTTTCTGTATATAGCATTGCTGGGTTTTATCGTTTATCTTCATTTGCACTACAGCTAGCATTACTGTACATAGACTGCTGTTGTTGTTTTTCATCTTTATTCGTTTTCTTATATACAGCAGGGAAAATAATTATTGAACACGTCAACATTTTTCTCATTAAACATGTTTCTGATGGAGCCATTGACCTTAGATTTTCACCAGATATCAGTCACAACCCAAGTAATCCATACATACAAAGAAATTAAGGCAACTGTGTGCACAAAACAAGTTATATTTAATAAAGTGGAATGACACAAGGAATAAGTATTGCACACGCTTGGTGAAATTCATTTAATATTTAGTAGAAAAGCCTTTGTTGGTAATAACAGCTTCCAGACACCTCCTGTATGGAGAAACTAGGCACAGACATTGCTCAGGACTGATTTTAGCCCACTCTTCCACACAAACTGTCTTCAAATCTTGAAGGTTCTGTGAGTGTCTTTTACGAACTTCGATCTTCAGTTTGTTCCATAGATTTTCAATTGTATTCAGGTCAGGTGACTGACTGGGCCATTCTAGCAGCTTTATTTTCCTTCTCTGGAGCTAATTGAGAGTTTCATTGGCTGTGTGTTTGGGATCATTGTCTTGCTGAAATGTCCACCTTCGTTTCATCTTCAGCATCTTGGCAGATGGCAACAGGTTTTTATCAAGGATGTCTCTGTACATCCTTGATAAAATGTAGATGTCCATTCATCTTTCCTTCAATTATATGAAGTCTGCCTATACCATGTGCTGAAAAACACCCCCACACCATGACGCTCCCACCTCTAAACTTCACTGTTGATATGGTATTTTTGGCCGATGTAGAGTGCCATGTCTCCTCCAAACATGCTGTGTTGTGGCATCCAAAAAGTTCAATTTTGGTCTCATCTGAAAAGACTGTATATTCTCCCAGTATTTTACTGCATTGCCCAAATGTTGTGCAGCAAACTTTAAACAAACTTCAACATGCTTTTTCTTTAGCAATGGAGTCTTGCAAGGTGAGGAGGCATAAAGCCCATGTTGATTGAGTGCATTACTTATTGTTTTCTTTGAAACAGCAGTACCTGTTAACTCCAGGTCTTTCTGGAGCTTTCCATAAGTGGAATTTGGCTCTTGGATAACTTCTGATAATTCTTTTTGACTCCTCTGTCAGAAATCTTGCAAGGAGCTCCTGGTCGTGGCCGGTTTATGGTAAAATGATGTTCTTTTCACTTCTGAATGATGACTGCAATAGTGCTCACTGGAACATTCAGCAGTTTAGAAATGTGCCTGTGACCAATGGCATCATTTTTTTTTGCAACAATAAATTTGCAAAGGTGTAGAGAGCTCTTTGCTTCTGCCCATCATGAGTTCTTTGTGGTGTGACAATCTGATATTCACAGACCTTTTTAAAGGCTATCAGTCAGGACTTAACCAGCTGAAATTAATTTGCACTGATGTGGGATAGGATGGCTTCCTAAATTCTGTTGGATTTCAGCTGATTTCTTGCCTTTCTATGCCTTTGTGCACCTCTTTTTCTTTGCATGTTCAATACGTATTCCCTGTGTCATTCCACTTCATTAAATATAACTTGTTTTGTGAACATAGTTGCCTTGATTTCTTTTTAAGTATGGATTAGTTGGGTTGTTACTGATATCTGGTGAAAATCTCAGGTCAATGGCTCCATCAGAAATATGTTTAATGAAAAAAATGTTGATGTGTTCAGTACTTATTTTCCCCGCTGTATTGCACACACCACAGAGAGAAATGGCATTTCAATTCTCCTGCATGTCCTGTACATATGAAAGTATTGACAAATACAAATCTTTGAGCATAAGGAATGCTAACCTTGACTTTTTGACCCCAAACCCATGATCAGATGTCAGGATCCCAAGTTGAACCTGTGTAGCAGGTTTGATGACCCTAGCTTTCTTTGTTGTTGAGATATAGTTTATAAGCCATTTTGATGTTGACCTTTGACCTTGCGATCCCAAAACCATAAACACACTTCACGATCCCAGGGTGAACCTGTGTACCAAGTTTGGTGACCCTAACTTTACTCACTGTACAGTAATAAGGCATAGGGAATGTTAACTTTGACCTTTGAGCTTTTGACCCCAAACCCGTAGTCTGCAGGATCCCAAGGTGAACTTGTGGACAAGGTTTGATGGCCCTAGCTTTACTTGTTTTATAGTAATAGGGCAAATGGAATGCTAGCCTTGGCCTTTGACCTTTTGACACCAAACCCAGGTCAGGATTCCAAGGTGAACCTGTGTACCAGGTTTGGTGGCCCTAGCTTTATGTGTTGTACAGAAATAAGGCAAAAGGAAAATTAACCTTGACCTTTGGACCCCAAACCCATAGTCAGATGTCAGGATCCCAAGGTGAACCTGTATACCAAGTTTGGTGCGCCCTAGCTTTACTCATTTTATAGTAATAGTAAATGTAGTTAGGGCTGTCAAGGTAGAGGAATTTCCCCTGCAGTGACGGTGGATAGTTCAACAGCGCGGTATGTGTTATTATTGCAAATGTTTATAGGACCCAGTGGTCTTGTAATTTAGACAGGGTTCATAACTTATGTGGCAAATGATGGAAGCTATGTTGAGAATCGCTGCAGCTCTGCTCTCTATGTGTGTGAATGACAGAGCTCTTCCTACAGTCATGAACTGCTGATTTGGCAAAAAAAAAAAAAAACCTCGATCATTTTCATAAAGCAGTCGCGATAACTCCAGCATTTAAACTACAGGGTGTGTGGATTGGTTGGAGACAGCTGTGACATTCAGCTTATTTAAACAGGACAGACTCTGTGCAGGACCCTGTGTGGCTCGTGTCTCCGTGTCTAATGCCACTGTCCGAAAAATCACATTCACACAGCAAACAAGCAATGCACTATGCAGTAGAAGAACTTAATCGTCAGGATCATAAACACTCAGAAGAAGCCCATCCAGCCATTATTTTATTAAATTTAGGATATTTTCTCACCTCTTCACCCCCAATCTGCCACAAGCAATCTGATCTCACCAAAAGTAGTACAAACAACACTTTATGCCCCACAACCATGCTGCTAGCAATAAAGATTTCCCGCAAAAAATCATCCGATCAGAACCAAATTGCAATATAATATTGGAATATATTATTACAATATTGCAATAATATAACAAATTGCAATACTGCGCATCCTCAGTATATATATCAAACCATGGTCCCAAGTTTCAAAACAATCGGACCAAAACTGTAGTAGGAGTTGATTCCACAAAAGTGGGACAGACAGACGGAGACACGGACGGACCTATAACATAATCGCCCTTTGGTCTTTGCCCAAACGGCTCTTTGACCCCTTCGAGCACCAACCGGTGGGGGATAACAAAAAGCACAACACATTCACTTAAAATTTTGCTATTTGTATTGATGATTTGTCTCATTTTTTATGTTGGGATTTAAATTATATAATCTTCAGCAGTTAGTTCCAAAATGGAAAATACAGATCAGACTTGTAAACTCTTTTTTGATACATGGGCCAAACCAACATTTAAGATGTCTACACAGGTCTATCAGTCCATCCTATGCACCAGTAGTTCCAAGTTTCCCATTAAAAAAAACAAAACAAAACACCAGAACACAAGTGAAACTAAAACACAAAATATGTCAACAATTTTGTCAACAAAGAAGCAATAACCACTGATATACATTTCTTTGAAACTACACCTGCAACTGGGAAATTCACCTTTCCATCCCACAGTTTCTTTCTCTTTCATAAAAGGAAAGTACTGCAATTTCAAACTGTCTTTCACTGCCCAGAATTCCATTTTTACAACAGTGCTTTAACTTGCAACCAGCACAGCTTCTAATAAAGCTGTACAATCTAAAAAGAGATGGAACAAAGGATGGGGGTCTGGCTCTGAAGGGGTGTTCATTTATCAGTGGACACGTTTCAAATCCTTGCCATAGGCAATGGCTCGTGAAGCATTCGAAAAGATAGCCCACAGGGACTTCTGCTGGAAAAGCAGAAAACCCTTTGATGAGCCTTGGGCCATTCCTGCACCTGTGTCCAATATGCATGGGTAAAAAACCCAGACGCAAGCAGATACTCACTGGCAAAAGAGCTCTTTTATGTATGCCAATGAAGATGTTTCTAGTCTGTATCCTTATTTACAGAGTAATTGCATACAAGTCAGGAGAGGCATCCAGGGTACTTTCAACAACCATGTTAACATTTGGAAAATTCAAAAAATCAGAGATGGATCCTATGATACAACATGCATCAGACTTCAGTATGATCCATATCTGAAAGGTGATAATTTAAACATATGACAGCCCTCTTCCTTACAATACTAGTAACCGGGACGTACACTACAACTGATGGTCTATTAGGTAGGACAAAACAGCAAGGAATTAAAAATTTCAAACCTACACTGTTATGAAGATGTTTTATGAAACAGACTCATGAAGGGAAACTTTATACATTTATTGCAAGGCCTTACTGTATATTTTATAGATAAAACAATATTGTAAAGTGCTGTTTGAAGGAAATCTTCCTATGTAGTTTGTGTTAAAAAGCTTCAGATTCTGTTAACTGTATGATGGTTTATGTCTTAATCCTCACCTCTAGCCCTGTGTTTTGAAATGAAATAAAACACACTAAAGAGCACAAATTACATACAAATACCAATGAAAAAAATCACCAAGCCAAAGTTGTTTTTATACCGATATTATATTATGGTTAAGGTTTAGGACCATGGATTGGATTAAAGGCTTAGACCGCAAACAGCTAATTTAGGGAATGGAAATAATATATAAAGGTTTAAAAATTAGGTTCAATTTGAATATTTTTTTCCAGTGATGTCTAAAAAGGCCAGCATACCTAAAAGATACTGGTGGCTGCCAGTGATACCCCTTAGCCTCTTTGTTTGTTGTTGAGATGTAGTTTATATGGCATTTTGACCTTGATCTTTGACCTTGCAATCTCAAAACCATAGGCCGAGGTCAGGGTGTCTGGGTGAACATGTGTACCAAGTTTGGTGACCCTAGCTTTACTCGTTCTATAGTAACATTGCAAAGGGATTGTTAACATTGATCTTTGACCCCAAACCCATAATCAGAGGGTAGGGTCTAGGC
This sequence comes from Pholidichthys leucotaenia, assembly GCA_020510985.1. Lineage (NCBI taxonomy): Eukaryota > Metazoa > Chordata > Actinopteri > Cichliformes > Pholidichthyidae > Pholidichthys > Pholidichthys leucotaenia. Next base: position 249,319,649 of record CM035845.1, on the reverse strand, counting down.
GTCCAAGACTTGTGTTAGAAATGATGATATCAATTTGAAAAGCCCATAGTTTCCATAGATATCGCGTTCACAAGATTTTGGGAAAACTAATCTCTGACCTCAACCTAAAGGTCAGAGGTCACCCAATTCGAACCTGTCCCACATTTTCCATAGATACACCCATGGCATCAATTTTAAAAGGCCACATCATTTCTTTCTCTGGTTATTGCGTTCACAAGGTAGGTGTTGAGGCGACCGCCACTGCCGCTGCCACCCATCTGCCAGTTGGGTGCAGAAATACCCCTTCAACCTTTAGACGCTAAGGGGTAAAAAATGACCAACATATAAGTTGTACCACACCCATCTGTGAAATCTTTACTATGTGAGTGTAGTTTGGAAAATTGTGGCACCACTGATATGACAAATTCTTCCCACAGATATTCAGACAAACAGAAACCTAAGCACCTGCCAAACACCTCCAAAACAGCCTTTGTGGTAGTTCTTGTGAGAATATGCACACACACACACACACCACTTTTTTTTGCTTGTAACAAAGCTGTTTAGCAGTGACTTCCACCATGCCTGGTCTCCAAGCACAACGGCATTAAACAACACTGATGACTGAAATATGATCTATACCATCAAGCCAAAAAAAAAAAAAAGCTTTTTCTTGGGATTAAAGGTCTATGCAATTAATGTAACGCCTCTATTTACTCCACTCATGCAAGTAAAGTGCAGTTTTGTTTTCTATTATTAGAAATGATAGAGATTCAACAGATTAGGAACAAAGACTTACCTGAGCCTCTCTTTGACACCACTTTCAGGCAATCAACCACAACAGCATGAAGCAGGATCAGCAGAGGAATGGGTGCTTTCATTTTTTTTTTTCAATCAGTCCTGTGTAGAAAGAAAAACTTGGGTTATAAATCCACAGAGGTAAATACACTAAAGCAATCCAGGACATTGGTTGAAGATGAACTAATGAGTTTGGTATAAGATGCTCCACCAAACTGTGGAGTCCAAAAACAACTGAAATTTTATATAACAGATTGTCAGCCAAAAATTATGTCAGCCAATAATTATGTAACTCCTACAAGCCTCAAGGTCAGCTGGAGGAAAATCTGGCACATCTATGTGCAAATTTTGTTTGTCTGCCTCCGTTTTGTTTATATTAGATTCTCTTCAGGGACTAACTGCATAATCAGGGCAAGACTGTTGATGATACAGATGTCAACACACATATCCATCAGGCAAGCCGAGCTTTGCTGCTCTGTCAGCTACCTGCAACACTAATCCCACTTCACAACACAGATGACATATTCAAGAGCCCACTTGGATTGGGATCTCTCTCTCTCTCTCGCTCTCTCTCTACATATATATCAGCAAGTGTTAATTTTGAAAAAGTACAGCATTACAAATGTCATGAATGGCCCCTCTGGGGCAGAAACACAGACCCACACGCTGGACTGCAGTTGTGATATTTAATAACAAAAAAAATCCAAAACTGTACAGGAGACACAAAAATACAAGCAAGGCTAACTTACAAGGAAAGACACTCCAGAGCCGGAATTGCAAAAAGTGCTTAAATACATGAACACAAATGAGCAGCAGGTGCGGGCAGCTGGGCGAGCAGGTGACCTAATTATTCAACTACTCACAGCTGAGATGGCTGTGAAGCAGTGAGTAGCTGGTGGGAGTGTCTGGGAAGGAAGAAGGGCGCTCAGTCACAAAACCAAAAATAAATAGAAACAGACAAAATAATCATAACAGACATAAAATACTCAAACATAAATTAAGAGTCTGAGCTCTGTGAGAACACTGAGCTCAGACTCATGACAGCAAAATAAAGAAGCCTAGTACTGTCCTCACTGCTATCTCTAGGAGAAGACTGCTAGAAGAGAAATTGTTTCTTAATGAAACAATCTTAAGACACTTATGCCAAGAACTGGTTTAAAATAAGTATCTAAGATAAACTTTATAAAACCCGCATCATCAGCTGCATCAACCCTTCAGTGTTAGCCATGTAAGAATGAGTGGAAATATTTTAAAATTTTCAAAATTATTCAAACATGTCTGGCAACAAATACTCTCCAAGAATACCCTTGCTAGACTGTCAGGGCTCTAGCATCTAAGTCATGACAAAGATGTTTCACATATAGTCAGAAAAGATGCATAAGAAAACCACTGTGAAGAAACTCTGAAATGCCACAATAACCTTTGCGATGCTTAAAGGCATGTGAAACTGGCCGGCAGCCAAAGATGCCGACATTGCCGTGTTCTCCTCGTCAAAGCCCTTTTTGTCACTAGCCCTTGCTTCCTGCAACCAATGCCAACTCAGAAAGCCTACACGTCACTCCAAAAAAATCTTATCTTTTTAATTAGTTTTCCATGTCCAGTGCAAGCCTGCAACAGTAGCACAAAACCCCAAACCTCAGTGTGAATACTGAAGAAGGCACTGTGTCACAATTTCTGCATTTCATCCATTTGGCTTGCGGTTATTTCCCAGGCTGTTTTTGTCGATTCTATAGATGAAGAATTCCAGTAATGGGTCACTGATCATTCCCTCTGTGTGCATGTATAAATACAGTACATTAACATATAGAACAGTAACAGAACATGAATGACACAATGAAATGTTGCTTTGGATATGTGGTTTTGTGCAGACCTCCAGAGGACAAATGATTCCAGAAGTATGATTTTGAAATGCCATACTACCTTCCCATGACAGTTTTGTTGTAGTTTTATCTTTTAGTGGGCAAGTGAGAAACACTGTGTCAGGGTACAGACTTGTGTAAGTACTGTATTTTGCATTATTACTATAGGAAAGGGTTAATACAGAGATAATGAATTAGAAAAAGCAAGATATGCAAAAGCCACATCACACCACAGAAAACTCCAAGGAGTACTCCAATATAATATAGCTGAGTTAAATTATGGCTCTAAACTTAATTCAATATTATTAAAAGTCAGATGAGAAGCAAAAGTAGGTGAGATCATTGACATTTAAGTTTTTATTGGTGGTACTGTTTAAAGGGGTGCTGGGAAGTCAGACAGCCTGAGGGAAGAACTGCCCCACATTCACATGAATCCTGCCTCTTCTGCTAAGTGAACAATTGGGTGGATAGTTTCAATCTAGAATCTTCTTCTTTCTGTTGCTCCCTAGATGAGGGGTCGCCACAGTGGACTATGGGTTTGGCAAGGAATATACGCCACATGCCTTTCCTGATGCAACCCTCCCCATTTACCTGGGCTTGGGACCGGCGCTAGGAGGACATTACCCTCCCCCACCCCTTCCCCAGGATGTTGGGTGGATGCTTTACCACTAGGTCACCACTCTGGTATACTCAAGCTAGAATACAGTATCTAAATTTCTTAATATATCTACAGGCTCTCTCCACATATCATACCTTGCCAGTGTTCTACAGCCACGGACTAGCTTACATGTCCTGACATTTGACTAGAAATCTCTTCCAGCTGCCACACTCAAGAAGAGCACTCTGATGTGAACATTTTTACCTTTATTGGCGCCTTTAATAAAAACTGTAAAGCTACCAGAGTTCCAACAGTTTGATGTCTACTGTAACTGATCTTACTGATTACTTGCATCTTCAACTGGCATCAAACGCAAGGAAAATTTTTCTAACTGCTACTTGCAAAGTGAGCTGGTAGCCTTAAAAATAAAACAATGTGTCTCAAGAGGACGTTTTTTTTCCCTTCTGATACTGTTGGAGAATATTTTTAAAAAGATGGTCAATTTCTCAAATACAGCTACTTAAGAGCTTACTGTGGTCAAACTGTACACTGATTAATCATCTAGGCGGGAGTCAGTGTAATATTGTTGGTATTGTTTTACTTCTTGGCACATGGTTATTAGCTATTGAGACGTAAAAGATTCAGTGCAGCTGTCTATCTGTCAAAGATACAATCAGGAACACAATAGAGTAGAAATTAGCAAGAAGAGTTATCACCCTTCAACAAATGAATGGGATATTTGATGTCCAAGAAAATTATGAAACCCAAGACAGACAAAAATTAGCCCTCCCTCAAAATCAAAGCTTAAATCATGCAACTGCCTGTTGCCTGTCACCTGCCTCTCATTCCTTCATTGTTTTTTTTGTTTTGTTTGTTTAACATTCCCTCTCACCTTTTCAGGACAGTATTTCCTTTTCAGCAGATTCATCCAAAATTCTATTACCTCAGGAAGAGAAATGGGGCACTCGCTCAACACTCTTGAGGTTCAGAGTTGGGCCCCTTGGGAATGCATCTCACACCCATGCACAAACAATTTCTGCAATCGCCATTTTACTACAGCTAAGCAGATGGATATCAAGATAATGATTTATACGGCTCTCATTTTAAGTCTCTATTGCTCTGTCACACATTTTCTCGAGTTGCTCGCATTGAGGGCCCTCATGCTCAATTCTGAACCACTGCCATATCTGATGCTTCTGGATAACTGCTCATATACTTGTAGGATGTTACAGAGATACAGAGTGGCAAACTGATGGGATGAAGCAATAACAGACATTCAATTTTTATACAAATTCTGTTTGGAAAACATTTCAGGTCTGTGGGTTGAAAATTTGATTGAAATGAGGTGTAAAAACTTAAGACATCTTGCTCACATTTGAATCTGCATTGTTAATCCCTCCTATCATGCATCCAAACACTGGCTCAGCCTAAATGTTGTGGGGGCCAAAATTGCAAAAATATGGAAGCACAATTAGTAATGGAGTTGGTGCAGCCTGTCCTATTTTTCTCAGTGAAAAGAAATCAAGGCAGACATAGCATACCACCATACACTGATGCGTCAAAGTTTGTGAACCCTTTACAATTTTCTATATTTCTGCATAAATATGACCTTAAAACATTACCAGATTTTCACACGTCTGAAAAGAATAATAAGAGAAACCGATTAGATAAATGAGAGAAATATATTTTACTTTATCATTTACTGATTTGAGGAAAATGATCCAATATTACATATACAGTGGGGAAAATAAGTATTGAACACGTCAACATTTTTCTCATTAAACATATTTCTGATGGAGCCAGTGACCTGAGATTTTCACCAGATATCAGTAACAACCCAAGTAATCCATACATATAAAGAAATCATGGCAATTGTGTTCACAAAACAAGTTATATTTAATAAAGTGGAATGACACAGGGAATAAGTATTGAACATGTGAAGAAAAGGAGGTGCAAAAAGGCATAGAAAGCCAAGAAACCAGCTGAAATCCATCAGAATTTAGGAAGCCATCTAATCCCCCATCACTGCAAATTAATTTCAGCACTAATGGGGGATGGGATGGCTTCCTAAATTCTGATGGATTTCAGCTGGTTTCTTGGCTGGTTAAGGCCTGACTGATAGCCTTTAAAAAGGTCTGTGAATATCAGATTGTCACACCACAAAAAACTCACGATGGGCAGAAGCAAAGAGCACTCTCTAGACATACACAACCTTATTGTTGCAAAACATAATGATGGCATTGGTTAGAGGCACATTTCTAAACTGCTGAATGTTCCAGTGAGCAGCACTGTTGGAGCCATCATTTGGAAGTGGAAATAACATTATTTTAGAATAAACTGGCCATAACCAGGAGCTCCTTGCAAGATTTCTGACAGAGGAGTCAAAAAGAATTATCAGAAGAGCTATCCAAGAGCCAAAGACCACTTATGGAGAGCTCCAGAAAGATCTGGAGTGAGCAGGTACTGCTGTTTCAAAGAAAACAATAAGTAATGTACTCAACCGACACGGGCTCTATGCCTGCTCACTTTGCAAGACTCCATTGCTGAGGAGAAAGCATGTTGAACCTCGTTACTAAAGTTTGCTGCACAACATTTGGGCAAGCCAGTAAAATACTGGGAGAATATAGTCTGGTCAGATGAGACCAAAATTCAACCTTTTGGATGTCACAACACACAGCATGTTTGGAGGAGAAATGGCACTGCACATCAGCCCCAAAACACCATACCAACAGTGAAGTTTGGAGGTAGGAGCATCGTGGTGTGGGGGTGTTTTTCAGCACATGGTATAGGCAGACTTCATATAAATGACGGAAAAATGAATGGACAAATGTACAGAGACATCCTTGATAAGAACCTGTTGCCATCTGCCAAGATGCTGAAGATGAAACAAGGGTGGACATTTCAGCAAGACAATGATCCCAAACACACAGCCAAGGAAACTCTCAACTAGCTCCAGAGAAGGAAAATAAAGCTGCTAGAATGGCCCAGTCAGTCACCTAACCTGAATACAATTGAAAATCTATGGGACAAACTGAAGATCAGAGTTCATAGAAGACACCCACAGAACCTTCAAGATTTCAAGACAGTTTGTGTGGAAGAATGGGCTAAAATCCTTCCTAAGCAATGCCTCTGCCTAGTTTCTCGATACAGGAGGTGTCTGGAAGCTGTTGTTACCAACAAAGGCTTTTCTGCTAAATATTAAATGAATTTCCACAAGCTTGTTCAATACTTATTCCCTGTGTCATTCCACTTTATTAAATATAACTTGTTTTGTGAACACAGTTGCCTTGATTTCTTTGTATGTATGGATAACTTGGGTTGTGACTGATATCTGGTGAAAATCTAAGGTCAATGGCTCCATCAGAAATATGTTTAATGAGAAAAATTTTGATGTGTTCAATATTTATTTTCCCTGCTCTATGTGAGTGGCAAAAGTTTGTGAACCTCCAGGATTAGCAGGTAATTTGAAGGTGAAATTAGAGTCAGATGTTTTCAATCAACAGAATGACAATCAGGTGTGAGTGCACACCCTGTTTTATTTAAAGAATCTTTTATTTAACTAGTACATACCCGTGCATGCCCATAGAAACCAAGAATAAGCAAGTATTTCTGCATGCTCGTAGAAAGGAGGTGTAAGCAAGCGTGTAAGCAAGCACATTAGCACTCATTCAGTGATGCCTGCCTTTGATCTTTGATGGTGTCATAGTGAGTCCTATGACCTTTGATGATGTCATAGCGAGTGCTATGATGGTGAGTCATGCCTTTGTTTGATCTTTGAAGATGTCCTATGTCCTATGATCTTTGATGATCGCATAGCGATGATGTACTGCTTCGAATGGGTGTAAGATTTTGTGGTGATCCCGAGCGCAGGTCTGTCCCACGCTAGAGTCATTTATTATTTTTCCTTTTTCTGTCTGTTTAGTCTTGTTTGTTAGGGGATTGACTTTGTGCTTTTATTTTGACAGCGCCGCAGCAGCACTTCCTCCTGTCAGGCTGCTCGCGGGCTGTCACAGCCGTGGGCTCTTAATCCCTTATTATTTATCTCACCTGTTTGTGGTTTATTGTATGCCCTATTTAAGATCGCTGTGGAGATTCATTCTTCGCTGCGATCTCACACCCTTTAGGCTGGAGTCCCCACATCCGGCTCCAGTCTCTTTCCAGCGTCAGGTTTCGCCCTCGCTGTATAAAGTGTAAGCGTCTCGTTTGATTCTCTGTATTGTTTAGTTATTCTGACCCTTCGTGGTCAAGTGTTATAGTTTATGTGTTTTGCCCCTCGAGGCACATTATTTTGTACTTTATAATAAAATAACAAAACTCACTGTTGGCTTGTGGTATCTCATCTTTGCCCTGCGAAGGGAAAATCATAACAGTAGATTGCAGCCAGCTGAGGTGCCAGCCTGAGTGAGTTTTGTTTTTGGCTCTGTATTTTTTCCCTTACCGGGTGCCAGCGTTTCTTGTTCGGGGGGAGGTTATGGCGTCTGTCAGCACATGGTAACCTATGAGCCTGGGTCTTGAACTCGTCCAGGCTCTAATGGAAACAGATGACCTCCTGGCCATTGCACGCCAATATTCGACCCCCAAGCACGCATTATGGTACCTGGACCTCATGGAGGCAGCTGCAAAATCGTCATACTCGCCTTGCTGATCACTCAGAGGGCAGGGAGAGGATGGCTGAGCTAGCGGTGCTTCAGCAGAAACATTGTGAGCTGGTGAGGAGTTCCCACAGGAAGCCGAAGACGGAGCAGACGGCGACCCGGGACCAGGTTCCTGTTATGATTCCAGCCCCAGTTTCTGCTTCACCGAAAAGCCGTCTCCCAGCACACCATAGAAGGAGGGCAGCCGAGGCTCCCAGTGAAGAAGAACAGTGGGCAGCTGAACTCATCAGGGGCCATGTGGCTGAAGCTCGCTCTTCCTTCTACCCCGGTGAAATTCTGAAGAGCGTGGTGGCAGCTGTTAGACTGGTGGAGTCAAATCCCGGATTAAATAATTATCCTGAGTACTCCGAGCTGCTGGCCTCAGTTTCAGTGCAGCAGCGGCGTTTCCCCAATTTGAATTTAGCTTCGCCTCCAGCCAGAAGACGTTGCCGCCCTGCACAGAACTCATCTCCTCCTCGGAACACGGCCATTCCGAAGGGGAGGGAGTATAACGACTGGGGCAATTCACCGCGAGGTTCCCGTTTGGGTCCAGCTACGGGCTGCCGGAAGAACTCCCCTGTCTCCCAGCCAGCTGTTTTTTTCCTCGCCACGGCAGAGAGGTATGACAGCAGCTTCAGCCTCCGGGTCTTTGTTGTCAGCTGTTCTGCCAGCTCCCCTGCCCCGGACTGACTCAGCTGCTCCTCCCTCCGCTACGGTGCTTCCTCCAGCTGCTGCGAGCCTAGTGCCTTCTTCCCTGGCTGTCTTCATCGCCAGTCCGCCAGGAGTGGCTCCTCCTTGCCTTCCCGAGGGATCTGCCTGCATTTCTGGAACAGGAGAAGAGAGTACAGAGCCTGCTGCAGCAGTGACCACCATACCCCAGGGAGACAGGCAAGTGATTTTTCATTCTCAATCGCTAACTGATGAATAACCTTGTCTGATTCCTGGGGGTGAAGCTCAGGTTATGCAGTCCCCTGAGCTCTCACCATCTGCTGCAGCCATAAATTCGCTACCTGCTTACTTTGTGTCTCCTCCTATATTCCCTGAGTGTCCGCCAGTGCCAGGACTAAACCGCCGGAGGGAGGAGGGGCCTGCGGCCCTGGAGAACCTGGTTCCAGCCTCGCAGCCATGACACGGACAAAGGAAAAGGTCAGCCTGCCAGTTGGAGTCTGTGCTGACGACGAAGCATCCCCGGGTCTCCACTGAGCAGAATTTTGTTCCGACTGGGAGTGGATGTCCGGTCGCCACGCAGAGCGAGCCATCTGCGTGGGCTGCAGCGCCGGGGGATCCAGAGACTGCCGAGATCATCATGCCTGCTGTTGGGGCTGCCGCAGCAGAGTTGGAGTTGAACCTCCAGGAGGCCGGGCCAAGAGGATCGGCATCCAGATCGACGGAGTCCTGGACGGTGGTGGAACTTGAGCTCAGGCAAGTACTCTCCTTTGTTTTCATTATTTCTGTTTTGGAGAGATCTTGTCTGGCTCTTCGAGAGGACAGCCGGGTGCTGCCATCAGCAGCATCTGAGTTCACCTCACCGGGCTCCACTGCTGCAGGTGACCCTGACCGTGTTCCTGTGCTCCTTGTTTCCGAGCCTTTTCTCAGGGTCACCGAGGTGCTTCCTGCCACGGTAGAGGTCTCCGTGGGTTCCGGTCCGCTGCTTGAGGTCATCGTGGGTCCAGCTCCGCAAGCCGAGGTCACCGTGAATCCACCTCCTCAAGCCGAGGTCACCGTGGGTGCTGCTACGCCTCAAGCGAGGGCCATTGTGGGTGCTGCTACGTCTCAAACGGGGATCATCGCGGGTGCTGCTACGCTTCAAGCGGGGGCCATTGCGGGTGCTGCTACGCCTCAAGCCAAGGCCATCGAGGGTGCTGCGCTGGGGCTGAAGGCTGCCATGGTCCGGTTACAAGTCTTTGGTTCCTTCATGGTTTGTTCCCTGCCAAGGGTTGGTGGGGGTTACCCGCCTCCTCTTCTGCCTTCTGGGGGAGGTGAGCGGGGATCCGTGGTCTGCTGACCCAGCGATGCACGGAGGCCACTTGAGGGACTTTTTCGCCTGACATTTTGGTACTGGAGGTCTAGTAGGCCGCCCAACCTTTTTCTTGTGACAGTTGGGTGGAGCTGGGACTCTGGGAGGCCTCCAGAACAGTGCATTCATGTGACTGGTAATACATGATTCTTAGTGTGTATCCTTTTTGTAAACATGTATTATCCAATTATCTTGTCCATATTTCTTTTTTGGTTTAACTTTTCTAGGAGAGAAGTTATTGTCGTTTGGATTTAAAGTGTGAGAATTTGCTATGGCGGTATAAATTTCCACGTCATTTCCAAAAAGAAAAAAAAAAAGGGGGAAAAAAGGGGAAAGAGAGCTCTCCTTTTTGAACCTGTAGTTTTGCAATTTGTTATATTTTCGTGTTCTAGTTCATTAGTAAATTTTTGTATGGACATTTCTGTAAGAAGAGAGAAGTTCTCATTTCAAACTGGTGTGTTGCAATTTGTTATATTTTGGTGTTCTAGTTCATTGTTAATTTTTTTTTGCATGGATTTTTCTAAAGGAAATGAAAGAGTAAATTAATCTATTTTTGCCTACCATATAAAGTGTCAAGTGTTCTGACAGAAATTAATGGGAATTAAAACTGTGGAAAATAGGAATTCCCATTTGCAGTTTTTGGATGATATTTTGGTGTTATTTTGGTACGTCTTGGTATCTTGCTGTTAAGCCTTTTGGGATCATTTTTTCCACTTCAGTGTCGCTCCCTCCAGGCCTGGATTCCCTCTCCGCCCTCCCAAGACTGGTTTTGATAGTGTGTGTGGGTGGGGGGTTCCTCTTAGATGTTATGATTGGGATGCCTGGAATCCATCCCTTAAAGCGGGGGCACTGTGCTGCTTGATATACTGCTTCCAATGGGTGTAAGATTTTGTGGTGGGACGGACCTGCGCTCGAGTCATTTATTATTTTTCCTTTTTCTGTCTGTTTAGTCTTGTTCGTTAGGGGACTGACTTTGTGCTTTTATTTTGACAGTGCCGCAGCAGCACTTCCTCCTGTCAGGCTGCTCGCGGGCTGTCACAGCTGCGGGCTCTTAATCCCTTATTATTTGTCTCCCCTGTTTGTGGTTTATTGTATGCCCTATTTAAGATCGCGGCGGAGATTCATTCTTCGCTGCGATCTTACACCCTTTAGGCTGGAGTCCCCACGTCCGGCTCCAGTCTCTTTCTAGCGTCAAGTTTCATCCTCGCTGTGTAAACTGTAAGCGTCTCCTTTGATTCTCTGTATTGTTTAGTTATTCTGACCCTTCGTGGTCAAGTGTTATAGTTTATGTGTTTTGCCCCTCGAGGTGCATGATTTTGTACTTTATTATAAAATAACAAAACTCACTGTTGGCTTGTGGTGTCTCATCTTTGCCCTGCAAAGGGCAAATCATAACAAATTTCCAGATTTACACACAAACTGACAGAGATTTCATGAATTTATCGAGTGATATTTTTTAAGATTTCCAGATTTACTGCTTCGAATGGGTGTGGTTTAAAGTGCTGTGTCCTATTGTGTATATGACGGCATGGCCTTTTGTTTATATGACGGCATCACGAGTCCTGATGTTCACTGTATATGACATCTTAAAGACATCAAGGACAGCATCATATCATATGCTGTCAGGCAGCCATCACTCTATATGAAATCATAAAGGCATGAAGGCAGGCTTGATGTATATGACATCATAAAGACATGAAGGCAGGCTTGATGTGACATCATAGGCACATCATATGCTCTCCTATGATTCAGACATCATAGGGACATCATAGGAACATCATAGGCCATCCTATGATGTCCTATGATCGTGACAGACAGACAGACACACAGAGATTTCTTGAATTTATAGAGTGAAGAGCTATCATAGTGTCAACACATGCTTGTGGAATGTTATGGCATGGACAAAGGAGATTTCTGAGGACCTATAAAAAGGGTTGTTGATGCTCATCAGCCTGGAGAAAGTTACCAAACCATCTCTAAAGAGTTTGGACTCCACTAATCCACAGTATGGCAGACTGTGCACAAATGGAGGAAATTTAAGACCATTGTTAGCATCCCCAGGAGTGGTCGATGAACTAAGATCACTCCAAGAGCAAGGCGTGTAATAATCAGCGAGGTCACAAAAAGCCCCAGGGAAATTTCTAAGCAACTGAAAGCCTCTTGGGCAGCGCAGTGGCGGAGTGGTTAGCACTGCGGCAGCACAGCAACTCACTTAGCCCCCGACCAACAGTGATCTGTGAGGAGTTTGCATGTTCTCCCCATGTTTGCGTGGGTTTACTCCATGATTTCTCCGGTTTCCTCCCACATGCCAAAAACATGCAAGTTAGGTTAATTGGCATCAAAACTGGGGATTCTAAATTGTCCTTAGGTATGACTGTGAGAGTGAATAGTTGTCTGTCTCTCTGTGTTGGCCCTGCAATGAACTGGCGATCTGTCCAGGGTGTACCCTGCCTCTCACCCAAAGATGCTAGGATAGGCTTCAGCCCCCCCGCGACCCGAAAAGGATTAAGCGGAAGAAGATGGATGGATGGATGGATGAAAGCCTCTCTTACCTTGGCTAATGTTAATGTTCATGAGTCCACCATCAGAACACTGAACGACAGGGTTTCCAATGCTCTCCAAAAAGAAACATTTCTGCTCATCTGCAGTTCGCTAAAGATCACATGAACAAGCCCGAAGGCTACTGGAAAAATGTTTTGTGGACGGATGAGACCAAAATAGAACTTATTGGTTTGAATGAGAAGCATTCTGTTTGGAGAAAGAAAAACACTGAATTCCAGCATAAGAAAAATATCCCATCTGTGAAACATGGTGGCGGTAGTATCGTGGTTTATGCCTGTTTTGCTGTATCTGGGATAGGATGGCTTGTCATTATTGATGGAACAATGAATTCTGAATTATACCAGCAAATACTAAAAGAAAGCATCAGGACATCTATCCATGAACTGAATCTCAAGAGAAAGTGTGTCATGTAGCAAGACAACAATCCTAAGCACACAAGTTGTCCTACCTGACCTTCATTTAATTGAGATGTTGTGGAAGGAACTGAAGCAAGCAATTCATGTGAGGAAACCCACCAACATTCCAGAGCTGAAGCTAGGGTTTCCTCTAGTAACATTTCTCGGTGGCGGGCCGCCTCACCAGAAATTTTACTGCCTCACCAAGGAGATATGAATTTATTAAGAAAAATATATGAAGCAATGACTTTCCGCAAGCGCGTACACGAACAACGCGCGTGGCCGTCATCCGCACAGAGTTTAGAAGCGGCCCGCTCACACGAGTTTTCCAGTCAGTCAGCAGGCAGTGTCTCGCTAAGCCCGACTGTCCGACAGAGACATGAGTTTATTAAAGTACTTTAAACGCGGAAAAAAATCATAAGAGGTATGTAAGCACTGGAGGCGTTGATCATGGTTTTAACCCGCTAGAAATGGGAGCAATAATGGAAGAGTCGCTAAGAGATGTGGTTAGAATTCATATGCAGCCGGCTTCATATGAAGGGAAAGGCAAGGGGGACTGATGAATTGCTGAGGATATATTTCACCAGCCACTGAAATATTAAGTTATGTTCTGTAGGAATTGCAGGAATGAAGAGACTGGCAATTTCTCTCTTTTCTCGCATGAGCAGGCATGCCGTTTTTATGCTCCAGTGACAGTGACAAAAAGCAACAGCTAAAAATGCTAGCTCTCTTTTCACACTAAACTGAGGTCCTTCAGAGGCTGCCTAGAGAGGTGCCTGATGACAAAGCCTGAGCGCGCAACTATAACTGCCAAAGCAGATCATTCTGTACATGAACACATATTGTGGTGAATTATGTCTTTAGAGTCCGCTACAGTTCCCTATTATGAACCTGGCAAGTTAAGATGACCGAAATTCACAAAGTCAATGACTTTAATCTGTCAGCAGCCTTCAGACAAACTGAACGTGTCAACATTTGATTTCAAAATAAGGGAGGTTTTTCTGCTGTCTGGGTGGTGGTGAGATTTCTAAAAAAAATACAAAAAAAAACTATAAATATAAAGAAATATTATAACAGAAATAACGGCATCCTTGGTCATTTAAGTTCATTTATTTCATTAAATAAAATTTTATTAATATTTTTTCTTTGTAATCAGAGTTAAATTATTGTTCTGTTCTGACTGCAAAATTATGGTCAAAAATGTAAATTGTTATAAGGAAAAAGTAAAAAAAAAAAATACCACAGTCTGTTTCAAATTTATCTAAAAAAACAGTAATTTTATTTTAAAAAACAGACAAAAATTAGTCATAAAATAATCCACAAATTTATAATAAAGTTTCAAATGTACAAGAAAAGTCAATTTTACAAGAGGAAATTAAAAATTTGAGGAACTTGGTTTCAACTTTAGATTTACAGAGAAAAGTAGAAAACTATAAGAAAATTGTTATAAATTTTTGAGAAAAACCTCAAACCTTCAAGACTGAAGTCATTACTCATGTTTTTAAGTGGGTGCTCTTTGTACCCTTAACTAGAAATTTTTGGTTGTCTACTTTTAATTATTAATTTCAAAGCACTGTTTTTATATGAGTAGAATTTCTGGTTACTATACCCACCTGATCATATAATTTAAGTATGCATGAGTACATTACTATTATGAATGTTTTTTTCCCTTCCCTACGCTCTCAATGGAAAAAAAGAAACACTAGAATAAAAATACAAACAATACACATATTTTTGTCATTTATGTAAAACATGACAAAAAAAATCCTACAGGACAAAACATGACATTTGATATTTTCTAACCTGTTTGTATACCACCATAGACAGAGAGAGAACCTGAATTAGACAGGACTCAGAGAGGGCAAGATGAGACAGAAGAGAGGAGCCAAGGAGAGGAAAGTGTTCAGGCAGAGGAAGGAGAAAAGGATAACACCAGTAAAAAGTCTCAACACAGGATGTCTGGGTGGGACCCCAACTGGCCCAATATTCAAGCCTCGGTTGTACAATACTTCAAATGGTAAAGTTCCATATGCAACGTTACTGTGTAAAATTTTAAAAAGAAATAAATAGTATAAAATTAAAACATTCTGGTATGTTTACTGCCCCCCCCCCCCCCCCGGAGAAAAACATGTTGCCACCGCGCCAAGGTCGTTAAGCCAGAGGAAACACTGTGAAGCTGTTCTGTACAGAGGAATGGGCTAAAGTTCCTCCAAGCCGATGTGTAGGACTGATCAACAATTACCAGAAACATTTAGTTGCAGTTATTGCTGCAAAAGAGGGTCATACCAGACCCTGAAATCAAAGGTTCACAAATTTTTACCACTCACATCTATGTAATATTGCATCAGTTTCCTCAATAAATACAACCCCATTTCGAGTGAAACATTGTGTAAAAAGTAAAAAAAAACAAAATACAATGATTTAAAAATCATTTTCCACCTGCTGTATACATCACTCTATAAATTCAAGAAATCTGTCTGTCACGATCATAGTACATCATAGGACGGCCTATGATATCTGCCTGATGTCCTATGATGATTCTATGATCTCAGGCATCATAGGACTCACGATGATCATAGGACTCGCGATGCCATCATAAAAATATGATGTCTATTTTTATAGACATCATATTTTTATGATCTCAGGCATCATAGGACTCGCGATGATCATAGGACTCGCGATGCCGTCATAAAGATATGATGTCTATATGATGTCATATAGACATACAGACAGGTGTCTTTGTCTATATGTCTGCGTATGATGTTCCTATGATGTCTGCATGATGTCCTATGATGTTCCTATGATGCCAAAAGATTATAGGACCACCTATGTCTGTATGTCACAATCATAGGACTTTGTGTTGCCATGGTAACCATGCCAAAGATCAAAGGCAGGCATCACTCACGATCATAGGACTCGCTATGAGATCATCAAAGATCAAAGGCAGCCATCACTCACGATTGTAGGACTCGTTATGACATCATCAAAGCTCATAGGACTCGCTATGACATCATCAAAGATCAAAGGCAGGCATCACTCAGATCATAGGACTCGCTATGACATCATCAAAGAGCAAAGGCAGGTATCGCTCATGATCATAGGATTTGCTATGACATCATCAAAGATCAAAGGATCATCAAAGATCATCAATGATCATATGACTCGCTAGGACATCATCAAAGACCAAAGGCAGTCATCACTCACGATCATAGGACTCGCTATGACATCATCAAAGATCATAGAACTCGCTATGACACCATCAAAAATCAAAGGCAGACATCACTGAACGAGTGCTGACGTGCTTGCTTACACCTGCTTTCTACGCGCATGCAGAAATACATGCTTATACTTGGTTTCTACGGGCATGTATGGGTATGCACAGGTATGCACTAGTCATCACTCTATAAATTCGAGAAATCTGTGTGTCTGTCTGTCACGATCATAGGACATCATAGGACGGCCTATGACGTCTTGCTTGATGTCCTATAATATTCCTATGATGTCGGTGTTCATAGGACCATTTACTTGATGTCTATATGACGTCACATAAACCGAACTCTATATGATGTCAGATAAACCGTAAGGCTGCTTTTCCTATGATCTCAGAAGGATGTCTATATGACATCATACAAAGTGCAGGACTCGCTAAAAGACATACACATAGACACAGGTAAGCAACATAACACAGAACAGTAACAAGCAGGAGAAGAGGTAACAAGCAGGGGCAAACAGAGACGGCAGGGCATGGTTACAGAAAATGGCATGGCCAGGGCTGCACAGATAATAACACAGAGGGGACCAGAGGGCAGACAAGACCAAGGCAATAATGATAATGATGATGACGATAA
Organism: Pholidichthys leucotaenia; assembly: GCA_020510985.1. Classification (NCBI taxonomy): domain Eukaryota; kingdom Metazoa; phylum Chordata; class Actinopteri; order Cichliformes; family Pholidichthyidae; genus Pholidichthys; species Pholidichthys leucotaenia. The sequence goes on along the minus strand of CM035845.1, from coordinate 249,302,962 downwards.
TAAAATGGGCTGGGACCCATGACCGAGAGACAAGGAATATCACTCTATATATAATTCAAGAAATCTCTGTCTATCATGATGTCATGGGGAGACAAGAGCAATGGGGAGATAAGACCAAGGCAATAATGAGAATGATGAGAATGAGAATGACGATAAGAATAATAATAATGCTGACACACTTAAACGAAGAGGAAGACCAGTGAAGAAATAAATATGCAAGACAGAATCACTATAAATTCAAGAAATCTCTGTGTGTCTGTCTCTGTGTGTCTGTGTGTCAAGGTCATAGGACATCATAGGACGGCCTATTATGTCTGGGACTGACTCTATGATGATCCTTCACTCTATAAAATTCAAGAAATCTGTCAGTGTAAATCTGGAAATCTTACTCATCACCCAATTAACAATAGGACACACTACTTTAAACCACACCCATTCGAAGCAGTACATCATGTCACGATCGTAGCACATCATAGGACAGCCTATGATGACTGCATGATGTTCAATGATGATCCGAAGATATCAGGCAACATAGGACTCGCGATGCCGTCATACAGACAATAGGACTGGCGACCTATGATGTAGGCATGATGTCCTATGATGCCTGCCTGGATGTTTTTATGGTGTCGTAGAGACCGTCACTCATGATGCCTGCCTTCATGTCTTTAAATCACTCTATAAATTCAAGAAATCTCTGTGTGTCTGTCTGTGTGTCACAGTCATAGGACATCATAGGATGGCCTATGATGTCTGGGACTGGCTCCTATGATGATCCTTCACTCTATAAATTCAAGAAATCTCAGTTTGTGTGTAAATCTGGAAATCTTACTCATCACCCGATTAATAGGACACACTACTTTAAACCACACTCATTCGAAGCAGTACATCATGTCTGTGTGTCACGATCGTAGCACATCATAGGATGGCCTATGATGACTGCATGATGTCCTATGATGATCTGAAGATATCAGGCAACATAGGACTCGCGATGCCATCATATAGACAATAGGACTGGCGACCTATGATGTAGGCATGATGTCCTATGATGCCTGCATGGATGTCTTTATTATGTCGTAGAGACCATCACTCACGATGCCTGCCTTCATGTCTTTATGATGTCATATAGACCATCACTCACCAAAGAAGAGACACTCATCACCCGATTACCAATACTTTAAAACAAATGGGAGTTGCCAGAAACAGGAAAGAAGAGATACTCATCACCCGATTAGGAATAGGACACACTAATTTAAACCAGGATCAAATGCAGGCACCATAGGACTCGCTGTGCCATCATCAAAGATCATAGGACATAGGACATCTTCAAAGATCAAACACAGGCATGACTCACGATCATTGGATTCCCTATGACACCATCAACAATCATAGAGCTCACTATGACATCCCACAGTGCTGTGCTGCAGTGGCGTCCTGTACTGAGTGCAGACAGTGGATACTATGAACGTTCTGTTCGTGTTAGCTGTGGGGCTGGTCCTTCACGCTAAGTAGGAGCTGTGGGATGTGCTAAACTAACGTTATCGCTATGGCTAACACCATAGCTTGTCATAGCACCTAACACCGATACAAAGGAGCGACTCTGTCCCCGGTTCGTCTCACTGACCTGGCATTGGCCCGGTAGATGACGGCTGAGCCTCCCGCACAGATTCTTACAATCTTGTGATTGGGGCTTGCCGGAGGAACTGACCGAGACAACAGCTGGACTGGAGCCAGATCGGAGCTCAACTATAGCGGCGGTAGGAGATGGGGACCAGTGGAGGAGCAGCCGGGGCCCCAGCTGGATAGGAGCCGGATCAGAGCTCAGTTACAGCGGCGGGGCTCGGCAGAGGAGCTACTGAGGAAGACGGCGGTAGGTGGCAGAGCTCAACGGAGGCGCTACCGGGACCCCAGCTGGACAGGAGCCGGATCGGAGCTCAACTACAGCGGTGGCGGGGCTCGGTGGAGGAGATGACGGTACCCCGGCTGGATAGGAGCCAGATCAGGAGCTCAATTACAGCGCCGGTAAGCAGCGGGACTAGCAGCGGAGAGGGCTAGCTGAGGCCCCAGCTGGATTCGAGGTCGGTTGGATCGGATACCAGCGACACCAGCAGAGATCGTTTTACTATCAATAGGTCAGTAAAAATGCCACCAAAGAAGGAAGAAATGGAAGAGATTAAAACATATCTGAACTTCTTGTCAGAAGAACTAACCAAAGTGGCCAATCAACAGCTTAAACTATTAGGGCTAATGGAGGAAGTCCAAGAATTGAAATGAACAATTAAGGAAAAAGACAAAAAAACTGCAGACTTGGAGCGGCGCATCAAGGATCTTGAACACTATTCTCATATGGATGATCTAATTATAAGTGGACTAGACATTAAATATCAAACATATGCCAATGCTACAGCAGGAATGAGAGGTGAGGAGTCTCCCTTAAGTGAATCCGTCTCCCTGGAAAACCAGGTGCTTCAGTTCCTTGAAAGCAGAAATATAAAGGTTGAAGTAAATGCAATTTCAGCCTGTCATACTTTACCCAGAAAAGATAATAAAACAAAGAAATCAATTGTGATGCGCTTTGTGAACAGAAGGGTAGAGAATGACATACTGAGGTAGGCCAGAAATGTACGGGGAACAGAAGTTTACCTAAATGAACATTTAACAAAGACTAATGCTGAACTAGCACGGCAAGCAGGGATGCTGAAAAGACAAAATAAGATACAGGCAACATGGACAAGAAACTGTAGAGTTTGGATCAAACTAAATGGAACACCCGAGGAAGCAAAGGCCATAATAATCAGAGATCTTACTGACTTAAATAAATATAGATAAACACTGATTAAGAAAATTAAGAGACTATGATAATCCATATCCACACACACACGGCAAGAACAGCTCTTTTGTGACATACCATGTCAATGTACTTTAAAAAAAAAACAAAAACAAAAAACAAAACAAAACAAAAAACTTATGACTGACTTTAGTAGACATCAATTATCCCCAGTTGGAGGAAGTCATTTGACACAGAGTGAGGAAATTCAAACTCTGAAAATATGCCATTATGCTGAACATAAACTACAAGAGATGGAGAATGATGTTGATCCTGATAACCACTTCTTCAATGATATTCATACTGTAATCATTGTGAATATTATACTGAAAAGCAATTTAAAAGTCAAGTGCAATTAGATGGTAAACTATCAATAATACACTTCAACAGAAGAAGTCTTAAAAACTTTCCACAGATTCAGGACTATTTAAAACAGCTAGATAGAAAATTTACAGCTGTCGCAGTCTCTGAAACTTGGCTTAATGAAGAGCAGGCTTCTCTGTTGGCAATAGAGGGATGTCAGATGTTTTATATTAATAGATCTCAAAAAAAGGATGGTGGTGTTGCACTGTATATTGATGACCTGTATAGGTGTAAACTTGTAAATGGAATGTCCTTTGCACTACCAGGGATTCTGGAATGTGTAACTGTTGAGACTGACCAAGATAAAACAAAAAATCTAATTATAATTTGTATATATAGAATGCCGGGAACTTGCATTGAGACATTCAGAGATAAATTAGTCAAGTTATACAACAATATAACTAGTAAGAAAATGGTTGTGGACTTCCGGTTATGGCGGCCACGTAGGAAGACGTGTTTCACACTGCTCTGCTCTTGAAAATAAAAAAAAATTACTAAAACTCTCTTAATTGGAACAAAAACCCATCCTAGCATTTTGGCGTGGATATGGTAAAGACTAAGGCTGGAAAATTAGGTGGAGGAAAAGGTAACTCGACAAAACAACCCAAGCTAACAGACTTCCAAGCTCGAGGCAAAACAGAGAAAATTCCAGAGGCGATGGCAGAGGAAGGAGCCAGCGGCGGAGCGGGAATAGTTGAAGAGGGGACAAACGCAGTGCTCACTGCCATCAACTCCATGAGAACAGAGTTTTCGTCTAAATTTGACGGGATTATAACAGCGATAGAAGGAATGAGAAAAGAAATAAACGACTGCATGGAGCGAGTGTCGCAGGCGGAGCTCCAAATTTCAAGCGCTGAAGATGACGTCACCAGCCTGCAAACTAATCTGCAAATAAGATAAGATAAGATAAGATAAGCCTTTATTAGTCCCACAACGGGGAAATTCCAGGATTGCAACAGCACAGGGATAGCAACACTCAGAGCAACAATAAAAAAAAACAAGCAAGCAAGAGCAGCTAATATACATATGTACGTATTACTATAAAATATATATATATACACACACACACAGACACACAGTGCAGAGCATTGTAGCTGGATGGAATAAATATATGAATATATGAACACACAGTGCAGAGCATTGTAGCTAGATGGAATAAATATGTAAATATATAAACACCCACAGTACGGAGCATTGCAGCTAGGTGGAATAAATATGCAAGTATATAAACACACACAGTGCGGAGCAATGTAGCTAGATGGAATAATATGTAGATATATAAATATATAAACACACCCAATGCTGAGCATTGTAGCTAGATGGAATAAATATGTAAATATATAAACACACACAGTGCAGAGCATTGTTGCTAGATGGAATGAAACAGCATAACCGTCTACTTAGTTATCCTACATGGTATGATTATGTGCCCATACATATTCTCACCCTCCATAGCGACCGGTAAGTTCCTAGTTGTATGCCGGAGGGGACCATTGTGTAAGTCTATTGCATCTTTTGCATTCAAAAAACTATTAGTTTGTTACGTCTTTTTGCTATCTCTGCGAGCAGCCCTGCTTAGGTTGTACAGTCTGACAGCCGTTGGTAGGAAGGACCTACGAAACCTCTCGGTTGTGCACCTGGGATGATGTAGTCTGCTGCTAAATGAGCTCCTCAGTGCATTCAGTATGTCCTGCATAGGGTGGAACTCGGACTCCAGCAGAGATGACAGTTTAGCCACCGTCCTTCTCTCTCCTATCTCCTCCATCGGATCAAGGCGCTGCCCCAGGACAGAGCTAGCTTTCTTAATCAGTTTGTTCAGTCTCTTCCTATCGGCTGCAGTAATGCCACTGCCCCAGCAGACCACTCCAAAAGTGATGGCTGATGCCACCACCGTGTCATAGAATGACTTCAGCAGCGCCCCTTGTACACCAAAAGACCTGAGTCTCCTCAGCAGGAACAGCCTGCGCTGTCCCTTCTTGTAGAGTGCATCAGTATTGTGTGACCAGTCTAGTTTATTGTTCAGATGAATACCCAGGTACTTATAGGATGTCACCATCTCGATGTCTGTTCCCTGTATATTTACTGGTACTGTGAGGGGCTGCCCATGCCTGCGGCAGTCCACCACCAGCTCCTTAGTTTTCCTCGCGTTGATCTGGAGGCAGTTCCGATGGCACCAGTCCACGAAGTCCTGGATAAGCCCTCTGTACTCAGCTTCATCTCCATTGGAGATGAGGCCAACGATCGCAGAGTCATCAGAGAACTTCTGTAGATGGCAGTGTGTTGTGTTGTGTGAGAAGTCCGCAGTATAAAGAGTGAACAGGAAGGGAGCCAGCACCGTTCCCTGGGGGGCCCCCGTGCTACTGATGATCGTGTCGGACACACAGTCCCGGGTTCTCACAAACTGAGGCCGGTTCGTGAGGTAGTCCAGGATACTGGACTACCTCATACTGGAATTAAAATGCAAACGTCTGGAAGATAACGTCCTAGACTTGGAATCCCGCTCGTGACGGAATAATTTGAGGCTGGTGGGCCTCCCGGAGGGAGCGGATGGACGGGACCCATGTTCCGTTTTGGAAAAGTGGATTCCAGAAGCGCTGAACAACGCGGATCTGCAGTCATCGATCATTTTAGAGAGAGCTCACCGAATCGGCCCACCGAGAGAGAATAAGACACCACCGAGGACGCTGATTATGAAGTTCCTCAACTACAGAGACAAGATGACAGTCACCAATGCGGCGCGAGCTAAAGGAGAAATTAAATACCAGGACCAACAGGTGCGGTTCTATCCGGATTTGGCTGCAGGAATACAACAATTAAGGAGGCAGTTTGACCCCGCCCGTAAAGAGCTGCGCAACATAGGGATTCGTCACGGAGTAATTCATCCGGCAAGACTGCTGGTCACATATAAGGGGAGAACCCACACCTTCAAGACCCCTCAAGAGGCGCAGGAGCTCATCAAGCAGATCCAAAAGGAAACTGACGGGAGCTAAGCATGAACATGACAAAAGTAGAACATTTAAGCATTTGTACAGGCATCTGATTGATCTGAAACATAAACATGTCTACAAAATACAGACTGTAATAAAAAAAAAGTTATGATGTACAACATTGCTATAAAACTTTGAAGTTATGTTGAAAAAACTACAGAAGAGAGTTAATGTAATTAAAAATAGTAGTAGAGTCAGGGTGATTGAGAGGAGAAAGAGTGGTTTGACTGATCCTCGCAAGTGTAGAACAGTCACTAGCTATAACGGGAGACGGAATATTTTTGATTTTGGGGGGATTACCATGAATGTGGGGAAAGGGAATCTGTTTTTGTTTAGTTTGTAGGACAAATGTTCCATCATCCATGTTTTTGCTTCTCTGTAAGAGTATGTTCATATTGCAAGGTAATCTCAAACCCCTTATTGATCATAGATCAAAGCGTTAATCTTAATTTAACTTCATGGAATTGCAGAGGTCTACAAAATCTAAAAAAACTTAAACAAGTCATGAATAAAATAAAAGACATGGATTCAAAAATTGTATTTTTACAAGAAACTCATCGATTAGAGGAGGATGTACCGGAGTGGTGGCTCAGTTGATAGAGCATCCGCCCCACACCCGGGAGGCAGGGGTTCAAATCCCGGCCGGGTCATGCCAAAGACCATATAAAAGTGGAACTTCCTGTCGTCCAGCTTGGTGCTCAGCAATAACGGAATGGAGGAGGGAAATCTGTGGCGGCGCCTTGCATAGCAGCGGCCCTCTGATTCTGCACTGGGGTGTGTGTGATTTGACACTGTAGATAGGTAAGACACAATCTCGTTCTACTGTACATGATTGGTTGTACGGTTGAATGACAATAAAGGTGATTTAATTTAATTTAATTTAATGTAAAAAGAATTAGGAGAAGATGGCAAGGTAACGTGTTCACCTCATCATTTTCATCCCGAGCTAGGGGAGTTATGATTCTCATACATAAAACAGTCCCATTTCAAACGAAAAATGTAATTAGAGACAAATTTGGAAGATATCTAATTATCCAAGGATCTTTGTTATTAGAAAATATAAATCTGGTGAACTTATTCGGCCCCAATATTGACGATCAAAATTTCTTTGTTAATTTATTCCTCACTTTATCATCACATACACGGCAACATATAACAGCAGGGGATTTTAATTGTATATTGAATCCCAGTATAGATAGATCAACAGGACTGGACTGTACGCACAATGGATGTAGGATGACCATTAATCATTTTATGAAAGAATTGAGATTGCTAGATATATGGAGAGAAATGAAACTACAAGTCAAAGCCTATTCTTGTTATTCTAATACCTATAAGACATTCTCACGTATAGACTACTTTTTGATTTCTACAGAATTAAGGTCCAAGATTCAAAACTGTTCCTATGATAACATTGTAATCTCTGATCATGCACCCTGCTGTCTAGTATATGTAGATAAGAAATTGACAAAGAGCCCAGTTAGGTGGCATTTTCAACATAAATGGCTTCAGAATGAGGAATTTGTTAAGTACATAGAAAAACAGATAGATGAGTTCTTTGATATCAATACTACACAAACAACGACATGTATAAAGTCAGAGGCTTTCAAAGCTTTTATTAGGGGGCATATTATTAGTTATACAGGTTCAAAATCTAAGAAGACCCGAGAGGAGAGAGTCCAAATGGAACGTAAAATAAAAATTCTTCAAGAAAAGGTGTATGCAGGAAGTAACCCACAGCTAGAGAACGAATTACTGATTCTGAGAGCTGAATATGTCAAAAAATCAGCGAATAGAGCTGCCTCGAGTCTTCTAAGATTGAAGCAAACTTTTTATGAACAAGGTGAAAAATCAGGAAAATTATTGGCATGGCAGATTAAACAATTAGAATCTAAAACACCAATTACCAGTATTATAAGTAACGGACAGGTAGTTATAGATCCTTGAGAAATTAATAGTGCCTTTAGAGTTTTTTTTTTTTTTTTTTTTTTTTTTTTTGTTACTTATTTGTACCCATAGGTAGACTTGGTTTGCAGTCTGGTGACAAGCCACCGGCTGCTGGTCGCTGCGTGCGCGAGCGCCCTAAACCTACATGTTTTTGGTGTGCGGGAGGAAACCGGAGAAATCCCGGAGTAAACCCGCGCAACACGGGGAGAACATGCAAACTCCACACAGTTCACTGTTGGTCGGGGGCTGGGATCGAACCCACGATCTCATGATCCCCGCGGTCCCCCGGCCGAGGGTAAAACTGTGCTGCCACAGTGCTAAACCACTGCGCCACCGTGCAGCCCCGTGCAGAGATTATTATGAAAAACTATATGATACAAAAAATGAAACTGACTTAACAAAACTAAATGGGTTTTTGGGTGGATTATCCATACCAGGTATTCCAGATGAAAACAGGGAGATACTGGAGCCTAAAATTAGTCAAGAAGAAGTTGGGCAAGCCATTGATGATAAGAAATCAGGAAAAACAGCAGGACCAGATGGTCTTCCAGTCGACCTCTATAAAAAATTTAAGAATAAATTAATAAATTTACTTTTGGAAATGGTTTTAGAACCATTTCAAAATGGTAATTTACCATCATACATGAATAATGCCTTAATTATACTGTTGCCAAAACCAGGTAAACCCTCTAATAAATGTGAAAATATGAGACCAATAAGCCTATTAAATGCTGAACTTAAAATAATCTGTAAAATTTTAGCAAAACAACTACAAGAAATATTACCAAATATTATTAACCGAGATCTGAATGGCTTTATAATGGGAAGACAAGGCTTCCATAATGTAAGAAGACTATTTAATATTATTTATTCCAATAAAGAAGCACCGGATTCAGCTCTCCTATCATTGGACGCCAAAAAGGCCTTTGATAGGGTTGAATGGCCCTATCTTTTTGAAGTCCTACAAAGGTTTGGACTTGGAAATAATTTCATAAAATGGGTCCAGATAATATACAATAATGATATAGCAGAAATCCTAACAAACAACAATATCTCAAAATCAATAAAAATCAATAGAGGATGTCGACAAGGCTGTCCACTTTCACCTTTATTGTTTACCATGGCAATTGAACCTTTAGCAATGGCAGTACGTTTACATCCACAAATACATGGAATTAAAGTAGGACCAACAGAACATAAAATCTCCCTGTATGCCATGACATAATTTTGTTTATGTCGAATTTTAAAAAATCAATTCCGACCTTGTTAAATTTAATAAAGAACTTTGGGGATATATCAGGATCTAAAATAAACAAAACAAAATCTTCAATATTAATGTTAAATGAGACCCAGAGAAATCACCCAGCTCCTGAGGTAAACCAATTCAATGTTGTAAATCAGTTTAAATATTTAGGAATTCAAATTTTGCCTAAGCTAGAATCAGTCGCCAATGCCAACTATGAAGCCTTAATGACAAATATTAATGAGTTGCTTCAGAGATGGATGTCACTACCAATGTCAATGATCAGGAGAATTAATATACTTAAAAGTAATATCTTACCAAAAATACTTTATTTATTTCAAAACATTCCTTTACCACCACCTTCAGATCTATTCTCAAGAATTAAAAAAAAGTTAGTGGAATTTATATGGAACAATAGGAAGGCTGGATTACGTTTGTCCTTACTATACTTACCATTCAATCGTGGAGGTCTGAAATGTCCAAACTTTATGTTGTATTACTGGTCAGCACAACTGAGGTCTATGACATATTATTTTTCATCAAATGATCCTCCTCACTGGACTGAAATGGAATCATACAATTTACCTTTACCTCTTCCCTTATTCATACACTCAGACTCGGCTAAAAAATTACAGAAACAAGTTAAAAATCCAATTGTAAAGCACATGATCAAAATATGGTGTGAAACCAAAAAATATTTAAAAGAACCACACTCACTGTCACAATTTAGCCCAATATGGGGTAATCAATATTTTACACCAGGGAGATATTGTTATATTAGACCAGCGGATATTGTATTTTAAGTATGAATTTAAAAGGGATTCAAAAGATTCAAGACTTATATTTGTCACGCTCAGATAACATAATGTCTTTTGAAGAACTGAGGATTAAATTCAATCTCAATAGAACACACTTTTTTAACCCTCAAGCGACCAAGCTATTTTACGGACTGAAATGACCAAGTGGGGTCATTTATGACCCCATTGTGCTCTGTACAGGGATCCTTATTATAAATGGCTGGTTGGAGGTTTATCATACCAAAACTACTCCCTGTATTTAAGACAGGTATTTTATAATGATCTAATGTAAAATGTGTTTGCTAATAATACTTTTATTGCAAGAAATAACCAAAACGCAGACTGTAAGAACAACACTACACTACACTTATTGATAACTTGTTTGTTAATACTATTGATAAGAAAATAGAAAGTGGATTATTGATAAATGACATAAGTGATCATTTGCCAGTCTTTGCACTTATCCATGGCCACACAAGAGCCAATACAGAAAAAACTTTCAAATCTTTCAGATGCAAATCGCAAATTGCAATCAGTTCTTTTAAAGAAGACCTACTTAAGCAAGACTGGGCAAAAGTCTATGTATCAGATGTAAATGAAGCCTATGACACATTTATGAACATTGTAACCACTCTTTATGAAAAAAAAATTGTCCATTAGTAAAGAAAAAGTTTAAACAGAAATTTGTTGACAAGCCATGGTTAACCAAAGGATTACAAAAAGCATGTAAAAAGAAAAATTCATTATATAAAGCTTTTCTAAAGAAAAGGACAAAAGCAGAGCAGCGGTATAAAACACACAAAAATAAGTTAACATATACAGTGGGGCAAAAAAGTATTTAGTCAGCCACCAATTGTGCAAGTTCTCCCACTTAAAAGATGAGAGAGGTCTCCAATTTTCATCATAGGTATACCTCAACTATGAGAGACAAAATGGGGGGAAAAAAAATCCAGAAAATCACATTGAAGGATTTTTAATGAATTAATTGGTAAATTCCTTGGTAAAATAAGTATTTGGTCACCTACAAACAAGCAAGATTTCTGGCTCTCACAGACCTGTAACTTCTTCTTTAAGAGGCTCCTCTGCCCTCCACTCGTTACCTGTAGTAATGGCACCTGTTTGAACTTGTTATCAGTATAAAAGACACCTGTCCACAACCTCAAACAGTCAGACTCAAAACTCCACTATGGCCAAGACCAAAAAGCTGTCAAAGGACACCAGAAACAAAATTGTAGACCTGCACCAGGCTGGGAAGACTGAATCTGCAATATGTAAGCAGCTTGGTGTGAAGAAATCAACTGTGGGAGCAATTATTAGAAAATGGAAGACATACAAGACCACTGATAATCTCCCTCGATCTGGGGCTCCACGCAAGATCTCACCCCGTGGGGTCAAAATTATCACGAGAACGGTGAGCAAAAATCCCAGAACGACATGGGGGGACCTAGTGACTGACCTGCAGAGAGCTGGGACCAAAGTAACAAAGGCTACATCAGTAACACACTACGCCGCCAGGGACTCAAATCCTGCAGTGCCAGACGTGTCCCCCTGCTTAAGCCAGTACATGTCCAGGCCCGTCTGAAGTTTGCTAGAGAGCATTTGGATGATCCAGAAGAGGATTGGGAGAATGTCATATGGTCAGATGAAACCAAAATAGAACTTTTTGGTAAAAACTCAACTTGTCGTGTTTGGAGGAGAAAGAACACCATATCTACTGTGAAGCATGGGTGTGGAAACATCATACTTTGGGGCTGTTTTTCTGCAAAGGGACCAGGACGACTGATCCGTGTAAAGGAAAGAATGAATGGGGCCATGTATCGTGAGATTTTGAGTGAAAACCTCCTTCCACCAGCAAGGGCATTGAAGATGAAACGTGGCTGGGTCTTTCAGCATGACAATGATCCCAAACACACCGCCCGGGCAACGAAGGAGTGGCTTCGTAAGAAGCATTTCAAGGTCCTGGAGTGGCCTAGCCAGTCTCCAGATCTCAACCCTATAGAAAATCTTTGGAGGTTGTTGAAAGTCCGTGTTGCCCAGCGACAGCCCCAAAACATCACTGCTCTAGAGGAGATCTGCATGGAGGAATGGGCCAAAATACCAGCAACAGTGTGTGAAAACCTTGTGAAAACTTACAGAAAACGTTTGACCTCTGTCATTGCCAACAAAGGGTATATAACAAAGTATTGAGATGAACTTTTGTTATTGACCAAATACTTATTTTACCGAGGAATTTACCAATTAATTCATTAAAAATCCTTCTATGTGATTTTCTGGATTTTTTTTTTTTCTTATTTTGTCTCTCATAGTTGAGGTATACCTATGATGAAAATTGGAGACCTCTCTCATCTTTTAAGTGGGAGAACTTGCACAATTGGTGGCTGACTAAATACTTTTTTACCCCACTGTATAATGAGATGTAGTAAAAGAGACTTTACAGTAAAGAGTTGGAAAAACAGAGAAAAAATTTAAAATACATGGACAATACTTAACAATATTCTTGGAAATAAAAACAGAAATACAAGCTACCCAACCAATCTTTCAAAAAAAAAAAAAAAAAACGACTCAGAGTGTGAATGCAGTCTCACCTGCAGATGAATTTAATAAATTTTTTGCTAACATTGGTCCTAATTTGGCACGAAAAATACCCATTACGGTACCTACAGGTGATACAATAAGCAAAAACATTGCTATAAAAGACTCCATTTTCATAAAGAACACAGACGAGAGAGAGGTCATTGAAATTGTTAAATCGTTCAAAAGTAAAACATCTACGGATTGTGATGGTATTGACATGCTCTTAGTCAAAACTATCATTGAATGCTTAGTGAAGCCACTGACGTATATCTGTAACCTGTCTCTCCAAACAGGTATATTTCCCAATGCAATGAAAATAGCTAAAGTAATTCCGATATACAAGACGGGTGACAGAGGGGAATTTTCAAACTATAGACCAATTTCACTATTGCCGCAATTTTCCAAGATACTTGAAAAAATATTCTGTGAGAGAACTGACAACTTCATAATGAAGAATAATTTATTGTGTGAGCAGCAATATGGGTTCAGACACAAGAGGACAACTGCATTTGCTCTAATGGAATTTATAGAAAAAATATCAACTGCCGTTGAAAATAAAGAGTATTCAGTTGGGGTATTCCTGGATCTTAAAAAAAGCATTTGATATAGTGGATCATAATTTATTATTAACGAAACTACAAAATTATGGTATTGGGGGTAGCACTGTCCTGGTTTTGTAGTTACTTAAAGAACAGTTATCAGTATGTACTGTATGTGTTGGTAGCAAAAACTCACAGTTACTGAAGGTTACTTGTGGAATCCCACAGGGTTCAGTTTTGGGGCCACTGTTATTCAATATGTATATAAATGATATATGTAAAGTTTCGGAAAAAATGGATTTAATATTGTTTGCCGATGACACTAATTTATTATGCAGTGGAAGCAATTTGGAACAACTTTTGGATACACTCAGAAAGGAATCAGGAAAGCTTAAACTGTGGTTTGATTCAAATAAATTAACGCTCAATTTAAGTAAGACAAAATTTATAGTTTTTAACAACCATCACAACAACTTGGTATCTAAATTCAGTGTAAATGGTGTAGAGATTGAAAGGGTATCCGAAACTAAATTTCTTGGAGTAATAATTGATAATAAACTGTGTTGGAAGTCACATATTAATTATATTAAAAGTAAAATATCTAAAACAATTCTAATACTACACAGAGTGAAATATTTGCTGAATCAACCCACACTATATACTTTGTATCATTCATTAATACTCCCTTACATGACATATTGTACTGAAGTATGGGGAAATACATATAAAACAAACATATATCAAATCTTTATGCTCCAGAAGAGAGCTATTAGAATAATAAACAAAGCTGTTTACAGGGAACCAACAAACACACTTTTTCTTAAATTTAAAGCTCTCAAGCTGTAAGATCTGGTTGACTTTAAAACTGCAGTAATAATGTTTAAAGTGAAGAATCTGTCACTGCCCGTAAATATCCAAAAGTTGTTCCAAATAAGGGAGAAACAATATCATTTCAGAGGAACATGTATATTTCAAAAACCTTCAGTGAGAACTACCACCAAGCAACACTGTGTCTCAGTGCAAGGAGTTAGATTGTGGAATGCTTTTGGACCTGAATTAAAATCATGTACAATGCTTGGACAATTTAAACAAAAACTAAAGGAAGAAATACTCCAAACATATATACAAGATGACATGTAAAATCACATAAAGATTATCATATTCAGTCTGTGTTGTGTTGTTGCTTAGATTTTTGTCACATTTTGTCTTAGCTTTGTTCTGAATTGTAATCGCTCTTGTTTTTCTTTTGAATCCTTGGATGGAATATGGGTGGGCAATATAAGCTGCGGCTTCAGCCATCACCCATTTCGGATAACTTATGTTGAACTGTATAATCAGAGGAGTTATTGTTTAATTTGACCTTGTAAGATGTTTTTTTTTTCTTTCCCCTTTGTTATGTTATTCTGTTCCTTTCTTTTAATCTTTACTTTTAATCTATCCAAAATAAAGATTCATTCATTCATTCATTCATTCATCAAAGATCAAAGGCAGGCATCACTGAATGAGTGCTGACATGCTTGCTTACACCCTTGCTTACACCTGCTTCGTACGGGCATGCAGAAATACTTGCTTATACTTGGTTTCTATGGGCATGCACGGGTATGTACTAGTTCAACTGAATACACTGCAAAGACAACAGATTTAATATTTAAACTGATAAACTTTATTGTTTTTTGGAAATATTCACTCATCTTTAATTTGATGCCTGCAACATGTTCCAAAAAAACTGAGACAGGGGCATGTTTACCACTGTGTTACATCGCCTTCCCTTTTAACAACACTCAATAACTGTTTAGGAACTGAGGACACTAATTGTTGGCACTTTGTAGGTGGAATTCTTTCCCATTCTTGCTTGATGTACGACTACAGTTGCTCAACAGCCCAAGGTCTCTGTTGTCGTATTTTGTGCCTCATAATGCACCACACATTTTCAGTGGGAGACACATCTGGACTGCAAGCGGGCCAGTCTGGTACCCACACTCTTTCACTATGAAGCCATGCTATTGTAACACATGCAGATGTGGCTTGGCACGTCCCCGAAAAAATATTGCTTGGATGGCAGTAGAGCTGCATGATTATGGCCAAAATGATGATTGTGGTTATTTTGATCAATATTGAAATTACGAGTATTAATCACGATTATTCATTAACTTTAGGAAAAACACAGATTACATAAAATTATAATTTTTTTTAATCCTATTTACCAATTGCTAGATGAAGCCTGTGGCCAAAGCACTGGAACCTCATCCATTTATTTAGAGAAGCTGCCTGAACGACGTTATATCCACTGCCTCTTGCTGTGCAGACTAGTTCCTCTTCCTGCAGGCCCCAAGATGACTGCACTTCCCTCAGTCCGTGGGCTATAGCTTCTCCTGTGTGGTCTTGTGGGAAAAACAATGTCTGCAAGCACCCACTCTTTATTTAAAATCTCCATCATTGTAGTGAATTGTCAAGGACAGATAGGGCTCTGTTATTCTGCTTGACCATAGGTCAGTCGTAGTTGCAAAGTACTCGAGAGTTGTGATATCCATCTGTATTTTTCATACAGTGCAGGTAAAGCAACTTTGGAGACATCACATTTGGAACTTTGGAGAGATCACATGGGGATCATGTATTTGTTGTCCAGTGTTTTGACCATGTTTCTGAAGCCTTCGTTGCTCATACAGTATTTAGTGGACATGTGTCTTTGGCCAAATAAAACACTATTGCATCAGTTACTTTAAAGTGTCTTTGGGAGGCAGATGGATACAGTGAAGCTCTGTGCAGGGTTGATACTATGGTTGCTTGGGTCGGCGCCGGACACAGACTGTAATTTAGTGAAGTGACATTTGCTTTAGCCTTCATGCATTTATCGTACTTGTGTTTGTGGTGTTTTTTCAGGTGGTTGAATAAGTTAGTTGTGTTGCCCTGCGGTGCAGCTCTATGGCACTCTTTGCATATAATTTGTTTTTAGTCAGCATCACCTGCCCTGAATCCAAAACATGTCCAGACAAGGGATGATGATCCTTTCGAGGCACTAGCTCCTTGCCTCCATGTGCAGCCGTACTGTCACCTTCTGCTCCCGACATCTGGTTTGTGTTTCACCATCACACCAGTCCACTATTGAAAACTTAAGTGTGCAGCCCTAGATGGCAGCATATGTTGCTCCAATACCTGAATGTACAGTTCAGCATTAATGGTGCCTTCACAGATGTAAGCTACTCATAAGCACTAACACACCCCCATACCATCACAGATGTTGGGTTTTGAACTTAATGCTAACAATAATCTGGATGGTTGTTTTCCTCTTTAGTTCGGAGGACACGACATCCATGATTTCCAAAAACAATTTGAAATGTGGACTCATCAGGTCACAGCACACTTTTCCACTTTGCATCAATCCATCTCAGACGAACTCGGGCCCAGAGCAACCTGTGGCGTTTCTGGGTATTGTTGATATGGCTTTCGCTTTGCATAGTAGAGTTTTAACTTGCACGTGTATATGTAGCAACGAACTGTGTTTTTCCAGTGGTTTTCCAAAATGTTCCTGAGCTCACGTGGTAGTATCATTTACAGAATGATGTCAATTTTCAATGCAGTGCCACCTGAAGAATCAAAGGTCACGGGCATTCTCTGCTGGGTTTTGGCCTTGCGGCTTATGTGTGCGAGACTTCTCCAGAGTCTCTGAATCTTTTGATATTATGTACTGTAGATTATGAAATCCCTAAATTCCTTCAATTGTACGTTGACAAATGTTGTTTTTAAACTGTTGGACTATTTGCCCATGCAGTTGTTCACAAAGTGGGGAACCTTGCCCCATCCTTGTTTGTGAACGACTGACCCTTTTGGGGGATGCTTCGATTATACCCAATCATGACACTCACCTCTTTCCAATTAACCTGTTCACCTGTGAAATGTTCAAAAAAGTTTTTTTTTTTGAGCATTCCTCAACTTTCCCAGTATTTTCTTGCCCTGTCCCAGCTTTTCTGGAACGTGTTGCAGACATCAATTTCAAAATAAGTGAATATTTGCAACATGACAAAGTTATATTCATATTCTGCAGGGTAATTTAACCCTTGTATTATGTTAAGGGTCAATTTGACCCATTTCGGTTTTTGTGTTGACCAAAGTACGGGTTATCCTTTCTTTTTCTTCATGAAATTTTGTGACTTTTCCTCATCTAGGGTCATGAACTGGTGTGTAAAATCTGGACACTTTGATGTGTAGTGGAATGTATGTGCAGAGTTTGTATACAAAGATGATGTTGCGGGTCATTTTGACCCGGACACTTTTATGTGGGTAAGTAGCTGTACAGATCCAAAATAAACATGCCTCTTTGATGTACTTTATTTTGACTGCCCAGTTAATTGTATTTTGACTGCCAGAGACCCAGGTGTGTGTCAAGGAGGGACTTTCTCTCCCTTGTCCTTGTCACTTTTTTCACGCCATCTCTTTGACAAACAGACCAAAAATGAGCTCCAGAAGGTTTACAGCTGAAGAAGCTTCATCACATATTTTGAACTGGGATAGTGACGCAGAGGAAAAGATTTCAGAGACCGAGGACAATGTAATTGATGATCCAGATTGTCAATTTTCCGACGATGAGGAGGATTCAGAGGACGAGCCTGCTGTTGTGTCTCCATCGGATGAAAGCCAAGGAATGCAGCAATCATCGTCCACAGAGGGGACATGGGCATCTAAAGATGGTAATATAAAATGGTCAACATCACCACACCAAAGCCGAAGTAGACTGTCATCTTCCAATGTCATCAAAATGACTCCCGGTCCTACAAGATTTGCTGTCACACGAGTTGATGATATTCAATCAGCATTTCAGCTCTTCATATCCCCACCAATAGAGAAGATTATACTGGAAATGACCAACTTGGAGGGGAGGTGTGTATTTCAGGAGAAATGGAAACCACTGGATCAGACTGACTTGCATGCTTACATTGGAATTCTGGTATTAGCTGGAGTGTGCAGGTCAAAGGGAGAAGCAACTGCAAGTCTATGGGATGAAGAGTATGGAAGACCAATCTTTCGAACAACAATGTTTCTGGAGACATTTCACATGATATCTCATGTGATCCGATTTGACAACCATGACACCAGAGCTGGTCGACGTGAAAGAGACAAACTAGCTGCGTTTAGAGATGTATGGGATAAATGGGTTGAAATTCTACCTTTGTTGTACAATCCTGGTCCCCATGTTACTGTAGATGAGCGCCTTGTACCATTCAGGGTGCGCTGTCCCTTCAGACAGTACATGCCCAACAAGCCTGCCAAGAATGGCATCAAAATGTGGGTAGCCTGTGATGCAAAATCTAGTTATGCATGGAATATGCAAGTGTATACTGGAAAGCTACCTGGAGGAGCATCTGAGAAGAATCAGGGGATGTGTGTGGTGCTGGAGATGAGTGAAGGGTTGCAAGGTCATAACATCACATGTGACAACTTTTTTACATCCTACCGCCTTGGAGATGAACTTCAGAAGAGAAAGCTGACTATGTTGGGAACAGTCAGAAGAAATAAGCCAGAACTTCCCAGTGAAATTCTGAAGATGCAGGGCAGACCTCTACATGCCTCAATATTTGTTTTCACTGAGAAAGCAGCAGTTGTTTCATACTGCCCAAAGAGAAACAAGAATGTTCTTGTAATGAGCACAATGCACACAGATGCATCTCTGAGCACAAGAGAAGACACAAAGCCACAAATGATCCTGGACTACAACTCCACCAAAGGAGGAGTTGACAATCTGGACAAAGTCACAGCAACATACAGCTGCCAGCGCAAGACTGCCCGTTGGCCTTGGTGATTTTCTACAACATTGTCGATGTGTCTGCTTACAATGCCTATGTCCTGTGGACTGAAATCAACCAGCAATGGAATGCCGGCAAATTGTACCAACGTTGGCTTTTCCTGGAAGAACTCGGCAAAGCACTTGTCACTCCCAAGATCCAGAGGCGAGCCAGGCCAGCTCGATCCCCAGCAGCTGCAGCTGTCATTGAAAAGGTCAAGGTCAGGTCATCCAACCAATCCGCAACGGATCCAGTGGACACAGGTGTAAAGAAACAGAAAAGATGCCAGGTCTGTCCCTCCCGAGAGGACAGTAAAACAAGTACCTCTTGTGTGAAATGCAAGAATTACATCTGCAGAAAGCACACAGCTACATTCTGTCCATCATGTGGAGAGCATTGAAAATGTTGAACATTGAAAATGTGAGAAAAAGGGGCAAGTTAAATGAAAAAAAATAAATGCAGAGGGAAAAACTTGAACAAAATAGTTCTTAAATATAGTGTTGAAATTAAAAATGTATTGTTATGTCTCTTTTATAAATGTTTATTCATTCATTCATTCATCTTCTTCCGCTTAATCCTTTTCGGGTCGCGGGGGGGCTGGAGCCTATCCCAGCATCTTTGGGCGAGAGGCAGGGTACACCCTGGACAGATAGCCAGTCCATCACAGGGCCAACACAGAGAGACAGACAACCATTCACTCTCACAGTCATACCCAAGGACAATCTAGAATCCCCAGTTTGATGCCAATTAACCCAACCTGCATGTCTTTGGCATGTGGGAGAAAACCGGAGAAATCCCTGAGCAAACCCACGCAGACACCAGTGATCTGTGTGGACTGATAAATGTTTATATAATCTAAAATAAAGTTGCTATTGGTTTAACCTGTTTTTTGACTGTTTTGAGTGGATTTACACAGTACAGGTCAAAATGACCCGCAACATAATCAATGTAATTTTTTTTCAACATAATACAAGGTTAACAAACCGTAATGCTGTTTATTCCATCTAGCTGCAATGCTCCTGCACTGTGTATATATCTGTGTACATATGTATATTCATTTACTGCTTTGGCTAACCAGTTCTTATTATCTTATTAACTATTGCTCTGAGTGCTGCTGTCCATTTGCTGCTGTAATCCTGGAATTTCCCCATTGTGGGACTAATAAAGGCTTATCTTATCAGTCTGAACATTAAATATCTTCTGTTTGTAGAAGAAGGTAACTTTATTGTCATTCAATCTCTACAGTCAATCATGTACAGTAGAACAAAATTATGATTCTCCTATCTACAATGTTAATCACATCTAGAATCAGAGGGGCTGCTGCCATGCAAGGCACCACCACAAACAACTTTTCCTTCCCCCATTCTACTATGCTGAGTACCAAGCTAGAAGATGGGAAGTGCCATTTTTATATGGTCTTTGGTATGATCCAGCCGGGGCTTGAACCCACAACCGGGAGGTTGTGGGGTGGATGCTCTACCTCTAGGTTACCACTCTGGTAGTGTATTCAATTGAATATAGGCTGAAAATTATTTTTAAGTCATTGTATTTTGTTTTTTATTTACATATTACGTCCCGACTTCATTGGAATTGGAGTTGTAAATGAGAAAGTAAAATGTTTTTCTCTCAATTTACTGGGTTCTCAACTAACTAGGTTCTCTTCATTTACTCTTAGGACTGTGATCATGATGTTTTCGATCATGTTTATGCCAAAATGTAGAAAACTCTAAAGGGTTCACAAACTTTCAAGCGCCACTGTATGCCCAAATACACACAAATTAACCAAGGCCTTAAGGTTGGCTCCAAGAGCAAATCAATCACAACAGAGGCATAGGTAAAAAACTCCAACTTTTCAGCAGAAATACATATAAACCTTATTATCATGATAGCAGTTGCTAACATGTTCTATTACTTACTTTCTCTCGACAAGACAAGTTTCTCACCTCAAGAGCTGTAATAAGGCTTATTAAATAAGGCTTACTTGTACACGGTAAGAGGTTAAAGGTGCATAAAGACTAGATGAATCATTTCCAGACTTTATTTGTTAAAGTGTCTCATAATCATAGAACATACAAAATATTTAGCCAACCAATCCCCAAACACATTCCCAGCAGACATGTACAAAATGTATATAACTTCAGCAAAAAAGAAAAGAACAAAACAATGTCTCTACTTCAGCATGGATGGATAATAATTTTCAAATGATCTTGATATAATTTAATGGATGTTATTCACTTTTTCACGCTGACACACCTCTCAGAGGTTTTAATGAAATGTCTGTGACATGATTTGATCAAAATATATCAGGTTTTGTGCAGAAGTGAAATTTGCACCATATGTTCCCGTTGATATGTACAGCATGACTCTAATTTGGTGACAACTTCTCAGCAGACAAAACTGACCTATTTCTACATCATTCTCTAGTGATTACTGTCAAAGACACAATGACGTAATGAAAATTTTTGAGCTTCTCCATATTTTGCAATTCTGAACTTGGTTCTTAGGGACCGTAATAGATTAGATGACTTTATTTATACATTAATAAAACACCCAAATAAAGTAGCAACACTGCATTACTATGACATAGCCTCACCTCTAATATATCTTTTCCCCATGTCACCCACAGTGCCACATTCCTCCAGCTTAGCCAGACAAAATTGACATGTACTTCACTTGGTGAGTTATTAACATTTCAATTTGTGAGAAACCTTTTTTTTTTTTTTCAGGCCCTTACACCTTTAGCTGGTGAACACACACCCACAAAAGTCTGTCCTCTCTCTTCACTGAATTATTCCATTTTATATTATCTAATAACCCTCTTACCACAAGCCTCAAAGTTCTTGATATACATGCAGAAAGATATATTTTTTCTTTTTGCAAAGACAATCCAACATCTCCAAATGACCATAATTGCCTTTTGCACAGCCATTTCTTCCCCAAAACAGTGTCAAAATCTAACTTTAAGACTCTGCAGATCAATGAAAACTGAAGAAGGAATAACAAAATATGTGTTGAGAAGCAATAGATGTGCAGTAGTTTTTAGACGCCGCTAATTTGAAAAAAAAATTTGAAAAAAATAGGTTTTATAAATGCATGCCTGAGTGGATGCTAAGTGACACATTGAGGCTACTGGCTATGTGCTTGAAAATGTGAAGTTCTTATTAGTTAACCATCTAGCTACAATATGTTGCCACAGCTCATTTTTCTTTCATGATGGTGCCATGCTGGAAGCAATTTAAAAACGCTGAGGTCATACAGTTTGACAAAACAGCAGTATTTAATGCCCCTGGCACAAACTCAACACCCAAAAGATTCAGAACATGCAAGTGTAAAGAGCCTGTCAAATGTGGGAAAATACCCACACCAACCACACTGAGTTAACAGCCATTTACTTAAGTATTAATATGTCCAGTTTTATATTTTTACAAGAATATAGCACTCTGTTATCTTTTTTTTTTTATTATTACTTATTTTGTACCCGTAGGTAGATTTGCTTTGCAGCCTGGTGACAAGCCACCAGCTGCCGGTCGCTGCGTGTGCAAGCACCCCTTATCCCTAACCTGCATGTTTTTGGTATGTGGGAGGAAACCGGAGAAATCCTGGAGTAAACCCACGCAACACGGGGAGAACATACAAACTCCACACAGATCACTGTTGGCCGGGATCAAACCCACGATCTCACGATCCCCGCGATCCCCCAGCCGAGGGTAAACCGTGCTGCCACAGTGCTAACCACTGCGCCACCGTGGGCTGCACGGTGGCGGACAAGCACCTTTGGTGGCGGACAGATGGGCATGCAGATGGCGCATGCCCATCTGCATTAGTGAGTTAAAGAGTGACATATAAATTGAATTTTTATTACCATGTTTAAAGACTAAAATTTAAAGGAAACAAAGCAAAAAAAATGCCCAAATTATGCAGTTTGAGAGCAGCCACTAAAATAATTGCTTGTGTTTTTTAGATGCACCGTGCCACTGTAGAAGATTTTGAATTGATGCACAGATGTCAAAGAAACTGATTTTTAAATGTCCAGAGTTTAGCAGAGACCATGTCTGTCTATGCCAGAGCTGAAGAGGAAGTAACCAGGTAGTGTAGTACCTGTAATGGGATATATGCTGGTTAAATGTAACATTTCTGCTGACTTGACACATCTCTCTTCCATTTTAATAATAAAAGATATTAAAAGTACATTCATTATGGGTCATTACAAATACTTTGTTTTGAAAATGCAGGTAGTCACACAGTGAAAAAAGGAAATCCAGAATATATACACTACAGTTCAAAAGTTTGGGGTCACTTAGAAATTTCCTTATTTTTGAAAGAAAAGCACTTTTTTTCGATGAAGATAACTTTAAACTAATCAGAAATACACTCTATACATTGCTAATGTGGTAAATGACTATTCTAGCTGCAAATGTCTGGTTTTTGGTGCAATATCTAGATAGGCGTATAGAGGCCCATTTCCAGCAACTATCACTCCAGTGTTCTAATGGTACAATGTGTTTGCTCATTGCATCAGAAGGCTAATGGATGATTAGAAAACCCTTGTGCAATCATGTTAGGTCTGCAATGCTGTAATTGCTGCAAATGGAGGATTCTTTGATGAAAGCAAAGCTTGAAGGAAAAAAATTATTATTTCAAATACAAATCATTATTTTTAACCTTGTCGATGTCTTGACTATATTTTCTATTCATTTTACAACTCATGGTGGTAAGTAAGTGTGACTTTTCATGGAAAACACAAAATAATTGTCTGGGTGACCCCAAACTTTTGAACGGTAGTGTACGTATTTAAAAAAAAAAAAAAAGATGCATCAAAATGTACCAATAATCGTTTTACAATTGCAGCCCTCTTTATCGTAATCAAATCTGATGTGTCATGATCTGAGCGTGGGGGATTCTGCCGTGCTCAGTCTCATTGTCTTTTTCCATATTTGTATATTTGGTTTTTTTTTTTGTTTTTTTTTTTTTTTTTTGTTACTTATTTGTACCCGTAGGTAGACTTGGTTTGCAGTCTGGTGACAAGTCACCGGCTGCTGGTCGCTGCGTGCGCGAGCGCCCTAAACCTACATGTTTTTTGGTGTGCGGGAGGAAACCGGAGAAATCCCGGAGTAAACCCGCGCAACACGGGGAGAACATGCAAACTCCACACAGCTCACTGTTGGTCGGGGGCTGGGATCGAACCCACGATCTCATAATCCCCGTGATCCCCCGGCCGAGGGTAAAACTGTGCTGCCACAGTGCTAAACCACTGCGCCACCGTGCAGCCACATTGTACAGTGTTGTACAATAAAGGGAGTTTTTCCTCTCCACCGTCGCCAAGTGCTTGCTCACAGGGGATCGCCTGATTGCTGGGGTCTTTCTGCAACTGTGGGGGTTCCCCCCTACAGTTGATAGTGCTATGAGATGACTGTTGTTGTGAAATGGCGCTATATAAATAAAGTTGAATTGAATTGAATTGAATTGTATTTTGGGGTTCTTAGTTTCCTGTCATTTTATCCTTGGTTGGTTTTCACATATCTTGTATTATTTCTTAGTTCTACTCATTCTCCTGTTTACGCTCTTCGCAGTCTTGTCATTTATATATTTGGTATTATCTGTATTTATTCTTCAGTTTATTATTTGCCGTTATTTTAGTTCTCGCTTTATATTTGTATTTTTGCCAGTACCTTTTGATCCTGTGTTCTCTCTCTCTCTCTCTCTCTCTCTGGGGCTGCAGCTGTCAGTGGCACTTCCGGGTTTTGCTCTGGTAGTGGGCAGTGCTCCTGTCAAGCTGTCAGTCCCGTCTCCTCTCCTCTCCTGACTCAAAGCTGATTCAAATCATGTAATCCCTCTCACTCCCTACTTAAGCCTTGGTCCTCCATTTGCTAATCGCTGGGTCAATGATTCATCTGTCCTCGTCCTGAGACGGCGTTCCCGTCTCCGTGGTTCCCTGTTATCGTAAGTCCAGCTCAGCTGGGAATTCGTAGTTTCCTTTTCTTTCTCTCCATATGTCCAGCTTCACTGGGATATCATAGTTTACTCGTCCGTCCTGTAGTGTGTGTTTTTGTACGTGTGCCATTTATTAAATATAAAAACTCACTGCTCACATTTGGTGTCATCTGTTTGCCCTGTGAACAGGCCAATCATGACAGAATGACCCAGCTATACAGATGCCAGCAGCAGTTAAGTGTGCTTTTTTCCTTTTCCTGTAATCTCCCCTCCCGTATCTTTGTATTAGTCCAGGGCTTTTTGGAATATCTGCCACTCTGGACTTCCGTATTTTTGGACTGAACAAGGAGGACTGTGGGGCAGCAGAACTGATTGTGGGTTTTGTCTCGGAGGCTCATGCCTCCCACACTCCAAAGGAGGCGCTGGGACATTTGGACAGCGTGGCTCAAGAAGTTGAGGCATATCTCAGCCTCTGGAGCTACCCAGGTCTCACAGTGCTCCTCATCACCATGTTGGAGTCCCAACATAAATTCTGTATGCGGGTGAGAAATTCCTCTTCTGCCTTACCTGTGCTGACAAAGAAGCGTCCCCGGGTGCGGAAGGCTCGCTCACCCCGTCAGGTGCCTGTGTCCTCGCCCATCTGCCAGACAACCCCTGTTGGTCCCGGAGAGGTTTTGTCTGGTCCCATCGCAGCTGCTACCATCATGCCCTGGGAATTAAGGCAAGTTCATTTTCATTCTCTCATAACTCACAATGAAGTGTCTTGTCCAATTCCCGGTGGCGGGGCTCAGCAGCAGCAACTCCATTCTGCTGAGTCTTTACCGCCAGCTGTTGGAACATTTCTCTCACCTGCTTCTCCTGTTTCCCTTGGGTGTCCGCTGGTCCTGGGAGGGAGCCGCCGGATGACGGAGGGGTCTGTGAATCCAGAGGGTACTGGTCCGGCCCTGCAGCCTCGCCCAACTAGGGAGAAGAGCGCCCCCTGTGTCCCAAAGCCTGTGTTTACAAAAGGGCATCCCCTGGTTTTGACATTGTCATTTTATCCTTGGTTGGTTTTGATATATCTTGTATTATTTCTTAGTTCTACTCAATCTCCTGTTTACGCTCTTCGCAGTCTTGTCATTTATATATTTGGTATTATCTGTATTTATTCTTCAGTTTATTATTTGCCCTTATTTTAGTTCTCACTTTATATTTGAATTTTTGCCAGTACCTTTTGATCCTTTGTTCTCTCTCTCTCTCTCTCTCATAGGGAACTCCATGGTTTGTTTGGACATGTTTTCTGTTTCCTACTACTGGCCGCATTTTCAGTTTTTGTTTTTTGGTGTGGAGGATGGCGACCTTGGAAATGCCACCTCCATCTATCCACCAGGGGGTGAGGATCGTTCCCCCGGACAGCAGCGTTACTGTGGAGGAGGTGCTTCTGGCCGTGGCCGAGCAGGTGGGCCATGATGCGATCTGCTTTGCGTCCCGAATGAATAGAGCTGTAGTTGTGTTTCTGGCTGCTGAAGAGGATGTCCACACCCTGATTGCAAGCGGTGTTGTTATCGGGGAAACGTATGTACAGGTGTCCCCCTTATCTGTCCCATCAACGCGAATCACCGTCTCAGGTGTTCCGCCTTTCATCACTGACGAGCAGTTGGCAACGGAGCTCCGCAGATTTGGGAAGTTTGCGGGCCCGTTTACAACTCTGACTTTGGGATGCAACATGTGAAATCACTCAGGCGACAGGTGTTCATGTTTTTGGACTCGCCAACTGCGACCCTGGAGGTGTCCTTCCGGGTCAAACACGGGGACGGCTCCTATATGGTGTATGCGAGCTCGGGACAGATGAAGTGTTTTGAATGTGGAGACGTGGGCCATAAATGGTTCGCTTGTCCGCACAGGCAGCGGGCGGAGGGCCCTGATGGAGCCGCGGATGGTGCCGGCGGCGAGCCCTCCACTCACACCGCAGCTGCGGACAGCGGCGCGGCCTCCGCTCCCGCCGCCACTACGGACGACGTTGCAGTGGACAGCTTGGCTGTGGCACCCGCGGCCCAGCTTACGGTCGGGAGCATCGCTGGTGATGGCGCCCAAAATGTCACTGATGGTGCGTCAGAATCATCTCGCTGTGTGACATCAGCGGCTGTGCCTCCGGAAGCTGCTACCGTTTCGGAGCAGGAGACGGAGCAGCGAATTGATGGTGCGTCAGAATCTCGCTGTGTGACATCAGCGGCTGTGCTTCCGGAGGCTGCTACCGTTTCACAGCAGGGGACGGAACAGCGACAGTCAGCTGCTGTGGGTGGCGTCCAGGAAAATGTGGCCCATGATGAATCCACTGGCCCAGAAGAACCAAACAGTCAGCTGAGTTGTGCTGACGAGGAAATGGAAGCTGATCCCGACACTGTGTCTTATACTGAGTCTATTGAGGCAAAATGCAGTACAAACACGAGTTTGTATTCACTGGAAGAAATAAATGCTTTTCTGGATGAAACCTATAACAAGGCCATTAAAGTCACTGACTACTTCAGTGACACTGATAAATTCATTAAGTCTGTTAATGTGCTAAGAAGGCAGGTTGGTCTTGACCTCCTGGATGAAAGGAAACGTTTTTGCCTCAAGAAACACCTGACAGCCCTGCGTAAAGCAGCAGGGGGAACAGGGGTCAAGCGTGCCCGACAGGAGGAATAAATGGCAGTCGTTCCTCTGCCTGTTTTACACATTTTTGGGATATTGTTTGATCAGACTTTTATATGACGTTTCTAATTGACTGTCATTGACTGTCACGGAACTGGATCTTTATCTGCAGGGCATGGATGCCCCAACGTTTTCTTTCTACAATCTGGACGAGCCTGCTGCGAAGATGACTTGCTTGAAAATCCCGCATGGTCTAAGGACTACAATCCATCTGAGATGAGGAAAATGTCTCTGGGACGTGCAACGGAACTGGCTGCGGCCGCACGGCGCTATCTCTGCTGCCGGAGGAAGGGGAATTGGCCTTGCTTGAGAACTGGAGGCCTCTGGCTCGTCTTTGCACGGACTACGAGGAAGACTCGCACTACTGCCACTGGCAATGTGGAATAGGTGGACTGTAAGGAATGCTCTATGTTGTGTGTGTGGGGGGGAATACTTATGTTTGCACTTTTCCGATGTGACACACTTGGTGGAATGATATTGGTGCTCTTACGTTTTCTTGAATTGTGCAATAAAGGCATTTTTTAAAAGTCAAAAGTCTCTCTCTCTCTCTCTCTCTCTCTCTCTCTCTCTCTCTCTCTCTCTCTCTCTCTCTCTGTGTTGTGTGGGGGGGGGGGAGACTTATGTTAGCACTTTTTCCAATGTGAGACACTTGGTGGAATGATGTTGGTGCGCTTACATTTTTTTGAATTGTGCAATAAAGGCTTTTTTTAAAAGTCAAAGTCTCTCTCTCTCTCTCTCTCTCTCTCTCTCTCTCTCTCTCTGGGGCTGCGGCTGTCAGTGGCACTTCCGGGTTTTGCTCTGGTAGTGGGCAGTGCTCCTGTCAAGCTGTCAGTCCCGTCTCCTCTCCTCACTCACAGCTGATTCAAATCATGTAATCACTCTCACTCCCTACTTAAGCCTTGGTCCTCCGTTTGCTAATCGCTGGGTCATTGATTTATCTGTCCTCATCCTGAGACGGCGCTCCCATCTCCGTGGTTCTCTGTTATCATAAGTCCAGCTCAATTCAATTCAATTTTCAATTCAGCTTTATCTATATAGCGCCATATCACAACAAAAGTCATCTCATAGCACTACCAAATGCAGGGAAAATCCCACAATTGCAGAAAGACCCAGCAATCAGATGATCCCCTGTGAGCAAGCACTTAGCAAAGGTGGAGAGGAAAAACTCCCATTTAACAGGAAGAAACCTCTAGCAGAACCAGGCTCAGGGAGGGGCAGTCATCTGCTGTGACTGGCTGGGGGTGAGGGGATAGAGAGGATGAAGAGAATGGACATAAAGGACAGGAACAATGAGAAGCCACGGTGCTTCTCATTGAAGGCTGCATGGTGGCGCAGTGGTTAGCACTGCGGCAGCACAGTTTACCCTCGGCCGGGGGATCGCGGGGATCATGAGATCGTGGGTTCGATCCCTGCCCCCGGCCAACAGTGATCTGTGTGGAGTTTGCATGTTCTCCCCGTGTTGCGTGGGTTTACTCCGGGATTCCTCCGGTTTCCTCCCGCATGCCAAAAACATGCAGGTTAGGGATACGGGGCGCTTGCGCGCGCAGCAACCAGCAGCTGGTGGCTTGTCACCAGACTGCAAAACAAATCTACCTACGGGTACAAAATAAGTACAAAAAAAAAAAAAAGCCAAGTACATTATTGGAGGTCACCCAGCAGTCTGAATCTACTAACAGCAAAACAAAAGGGGGGTTAAGAGACACAAGATCCCTCCCTAATCATAGGCTATATTGAAAAGGAAGGATTTTACCCTGTTCTTAAAAACAGAGATTGAGTCTGACTCCCAGACCCAGAATGGTAACTGGTTCCACAGAAAAGGAGCTTGATAGCGGAAGGCTCTGCCTCCCATTGTACTTTTGAAGATTCTGGGTATTACAAGTAATCCAGCATTTTGGGAGCGTAGTGCTCTGTTAGGATGATAGGGTATCAGAATTTTTATATATAAGGGGGCCTTATTATTAAGAGCTTTGTAAGTGAGAAGAAGGATTTTAAACTTAATTCTAAACTCTATAGGAAGCCAATGAAGGGAGGCCAGAATCGGAGAAATATGATCTCTCTTTCTAGAACCAGTTAAAACTCTTGCAGCAGCATTTTGGATCAACTGAAGACTTTTAAAAGATATTTTAGGGCAACCTGACAATAACGAGTTACAATAATCTAATCTAGAGCTGACAAAGTCGTGGATCAGTTTCTCAGCATCATTCAGAGACAAGATGCTCCTAATCTTGGCAATATTGCGCAGATGATAGAAGGCAGTCTTAGAAACAAATTTAATATGTGAAATAAAGAACAGCTCTTGATCAAAAATAACTCCAAGGTTCCTCACAGAACTATTCAGAGTGAAAGTAGCGGCATCCAAATTAAGAGTTTGATTTGGAAAGGAATTTCTAAGGGTTTTTTTTGATGAACAAGAATGACTTCAGTCTTATCTGGGTTTAATAGCAGAAACTTACAAGTCATCCAGGCTTTGATTTCCTTAAGACAGGCATCTAACTTGGCTAATTGATTACCATCATCAGGCTTCATTGACAGGTATAATTGTGTATCGTCTGCGTAACAGTGACAATGTATACAGTGCTTTCTAATGATATTGCCTAACGGAAGCATATATAAACTAAAAAGAGTAGGGCCTAACACAGATCCCTGTGGAACTCCGTGACTGAGCTTGGAGTTGAAGAAAATTCATCATTGATGTGAACAAACTGAAGTATATCAGACAAATAAGATCTAAACCACTGCAGCAAAGTTCCAATTAGTCCAACATAGTGTTCTAATCTATCAAGTAAAATGTCATGATCGATAGTATCAAAGGCTGCATTAAGATCTAAAAGGACAAGTACAGAAACAAGTCCATTATCAGATGCGATAAGGAGGTCATTAGTGACCTTCACTAAGGCTGTTTCAGTGCTGTGATGAACTCTGAACCCAGATTGAAACTCTTCAAATAAACCATTTCCCTGCAAGTGGTCAAACAACTGCGTAGCAACAACTCTTTCTAAGATTTTTGAAATGAAAGGCAGATTAGAGATTGGTCGATAGTTAGCCAAAACTCCTGGATTGAGCGTTGGCTTTTTGAGTAAGGGTTTAATTACAGCAATTTTAAAAGTCTGCGGTACATAACCCAAAGTTAAAGAATTAATTATATGAAGACTATGGCTACCAATAATTGAGAAGACTATTTTAAATAACCTGGTAGGAATAGAGTCTAAAAGACAAGATGAAGGCTTAGATGAGGAGATTATTTTATCTAACTCTAAAAGGTCAATTGGAGTAAACTTATCTAAACAGATATCAATTGAAGAAGTTGTAATAGTTAATGTACTTAAGTTTAAGGTGGGCAGAATCTGACTGATTTTATCTCTAATAGATAAAATTTTATGATGAAAAAAGTTCAAAAAGTCCTGACTAGAAAGCTCAAGGGGGATGCGAGGAATGACCGAGTCCTGACTCTTTGTCAGTCTAGCTATAGTGTTGAAAAGAAACCTGGGGTTATTCTTATTTTCTTCTATTAATGCAGAGTAATAACTTGTTCTAGCTTTTCTAAGAGATTTTTAAAAAATAAAGAGATGATTTATCCACGCTAAATAGAATTCATCTAAATTAGTAGAACACCATTTTCTTTCTAATAGACAAGCCTTCATGTTTTAAGCTACAAGTTTCTGTGTTAAACCAAGGGGTTAGAAATCTCTGGTTAGACTTTTTCTTTTTTAAAGGGGCCACCAAATCTAGAGTCTGATGCAGAGAGGCTGTAACACTATCTACCATGCTATCAATTACGGAAGGAGCAGGCTCTCCATTTTTTATTTCCGTTGTGTTGACCCATGGTATAGAGGAGACAATCTGCAAAATTTTGGTAACAACGTCATCTGAAAGACATCTGCTGTAGTAATATTTTTCTTAAGGAGACAAATAATCAGAAATAGTGAAATCAAAGGTTAACAGACAATGGTCTGACAGTACAGGATTATGAGGAGACACTACCAGATTTTCTATTTCTATACCATAAGTCAAAACAAGGTCCAATGTGTGGTGGAGATAATGGGTAGAATTTTCTACTTTCGGGGAAAATCCCATTGAGTCTAAAATTGAATTGAATGCCTTATTAAGACAGTCATTATCTACATCAACATGTATATTACAATCCCCTACAATAATTATTCTATCTGATTTAAGCACTAAATCAGCTAAAAATTCAGCAAATTCGGATAAAAACTCTGAGTAGGCTGAGAGAGGGCGGTAAACTATGGCGAAGAAAACTGGGTTCAAGCCAAGATAGCCAACATGCCCCACACTGAGGACCAGGCTCTCAAAGCAATTAAAACATGATTTTCGCTTTACATTAACTAGTAAATTAGAATGGAAAATTGCCGCTACTCCACATCCATGACCAGAACTTCTGAGATTATAAGATAAGATAAGATAAGATAAGATAAGCCTTTATTAGTCCCACAATGGGGAAATTCCAGGATTGCAACAGCACAGGGACAGCAACACTCAGAGCAACAATCAAGAAGACAAGAAAAAAACAAGAGCAGCGAATATACATATGTACACACGGTTTCCTCCCACAGGCCAAAAACATGCAGGTTAGGATAATTGGAGACTTTAAAGTGGCCCTAGGTGTGAATGTGCATGTTTTTTAAATTTTTTTAATTTTTTTTTTTTTTTTTTTTTTTATTACTTATTTTGGACCCGTAGGTAGATTTGTTTTGCAGTCTGGTAACAAGCCACCAGCTGCCGGTCGCTGCGTGCGCAAGCGCCCCTTATCCCTAAACTGCATGTTTTTGGCATGTGGGAGGAAACCGGAGAAATCCCGGAGTAAACCCACGCAACACGGGGAGAACATGCAAACTCCACACAGATCACTGTTGGCCGGGGGCAGGGATCGAACCCACGATCTCACAATCCCCGCGATCCCCCGGCCGAGGCTAAACTGTGCTGTCACAGTGCTAACCACTGCGCCACTGTGCAGCCCTGTGTAAATGGTTAAGGGATAGTGCCGTACCGTGGCCGCTTCATCCATCCAGGTGGATGCCCTCAATTCCCCTCTGAGGATCAATGAATTATACAAAATCAAAAAAAAAATATATGTACAGTGGGGCAAAAAAGTATTTAGTCAGCCACCAATTGTGCAAGTTCTCCCACTTAAAAGATGAGAGAGGTCTCCAATTTTCATCATAGGTATACCTCAACTATGAGAGACAAAATGAGAAAAAAAAAATCCAGAAAATCACATTGAAGGATTTTTAATGAATTAATTGGTAAATTCCTTGGTAAAATAAGTATTTGGTCACCTACAAACAAGCAAGATTTCTGGCTCTCACAGACCTGTAACTTCTTCTTTAAGAGGCTCCTCTGTCCTCCACTCGTTACCTGTATTAATGGCAACTGTTTGAACTTATTATCAGTATAAAAGACACCTGTCCACAACCTCAAACAGTCAGACTCCAAACTCCACTATGGCCAAGACCAAAGAGCTGTCAAAGGACACCAGAAACAAAATTGTAGACCTGCACCAGGCTGGGAAGACTGAATCTGCAATAGGTAAGCAGCTTGGTGTGAAGAAATCAACTGTAGCAGCAATTACTAGAAAATGGAAGACATACAAGACCACTGATAATCTCCCTCGATCTGGGGCTCCACGCAAGATCTCACCCCGTGAGGTCAAAATGATCACGAGAACGGTGAGCAAAAATCCCAGAACCACACGGGGGGACCTAGTGAATGACCTGCAGAGAGCTGGGACCAAAGTAACAAAGGCTACATCAGTAACACACTACGCCGCCAAGGACTCAAATTCTGCAGTGCCAGACGTGTCCCCCTGCTTAAGCCAGTACATGTCCAGGCCCGTCTGAAGTTTGCTAGAGAGCATTTGGATGATCCAGAAGAGGATTGGGAGAATGTCATATGGACAGATGAAACCAAAACAGAACTTTTTGGTAAAAACTCAACTTGTCGTGTTTGGAAGAGAAAGAACACCATACCTACTGTGAAGCATGGGGGTGAAAACATTATACTTTGGGGCTGTTTTTCTGCAAAGGGACCAGGACGACTGATCCGTGTAAAGGAATGAATGAATGGGGCCATGTATCGTGAGATTTTGAGTGAAAACCTCCTTCCATCAGCAAGGGCACTGAAGATGAAACGTGGCTGGGTCTTTCAGCATGACAATGATCCCAAACACACTGCCCGGGCAACGAAGGAGTGGCTTCGTAAGAAGCATTTCAAGGTCCTGGAGTGGCCTAGCCAGTCTCCAGATCTCAACCCCATAGAAAATCTTTGGAGAGAGTTGAAAGTCCGTGTTGCCCAGCGACAGCCCCAAAACATCACTGCTCTAGAGGAGATCTGCATGGAGGAATGGGCCAAAATACCAGCAACAGTGTGTGAAAACCTTGTGAAGACTTACAGAAAACGTTTGACCTCTGTCATTGCCAACAAAGGGTATATAACAAAGTACTGAGATGAACTTTTGTTATTAACCAAATACTTATTTTACCGAGGAATTTACCAATTAATTCATTAAAAATCCTTCAATGTGATTTTCTGGATTTTTTTTTTCTCATTTTGTCTCTCATAGTTGAGGTATACCTATGATGAAAATTGGAGACCTCTCTCATCTTTTAAGTGGGAGAACTTGCACAATTGGTGGCTGACTAAATACTTTTTTACCCACTGTATATATATATATATATATACACAGTGCGGAGCATTGCAGCTAGATGGAATAAACAGCATAACCGTCTATTTAGTTATCCTACATGGTATGAATATGTACCCATACATATTGTCACCCTCTGTAGCGACTGATATTGTCCTAGTTGTATACTGGAGGGGACCATTTGTGTAAGTCTATTGCATCTTTTGCATTCAATACTATTAGGTCGTCATGTTTTTTTGCTATCTCTGCGAGCAGCCCTGCTTAGGTTATACAGTCTGACAGCCGTAGGTAGGAAGGACCTGCGAAACCTCTCGGTTGCGCACCTAGGATGATGTAGTCTGATGTTAAATGAGCTCCTCAGTGCGTTCAGTATGTCCTGCATAGGGTGGGACTCGGACTCCAGCAGAGATGACAGTTTAGCCACCATCCTTCTCTCTCCTATCTCCTCCACTGGGTCAAGGCATTGCCCCAGGACAGAGCTAGCTTTCTTGATCAGTTTGTTCAGTCTCTTCCTATCGGCTGCTGTAATACCACTGCCCCAGCAGACCACTCCAAAAGTGATGGCTGATGCCACCACCGTGTCGTAGAATGTCTTCAGCAGCGCCCCTTGTATACCAAAAGACCTGAGTCTCCTCAGTAGGAACAGCCTGCGCTGTCCCTTCTTGTAGAGTGCGTCGGTATTGTGTGACCAGTCTAGTTTATCGTTCAGATGAACACCCAGGTACTTGTAGGATGCCACCATCTCAATGTCTGTTTCCTGTATGTTTACTGGTGCTGTGAGGGGTTGTCCTTGCCTGCAGCAGTCCACCACAAGCTCCTTAGTTTTCCTCGCGTTGATCTGGAGGCAGTTCCGATGGCACCAGTCCATGAAGTCCTGGATAAGTCCTCTGTACTCAGCTTCATCTCCGTTGGAGATGAGGCCGACGATTGCAGAGTCGTCAGAGAACTTCTGTAGATGGCAGTGTGTTGTGTGAGAAGTCCGCAGTATAAAGGGTGAACAGGAAGGGAACCAAAACCGTTCCCTGGGGGGCCCCTGTGCTACCGATGATCGTGTCGGACACACAGTCCCGGGTTCTCACAAACTGTGGCCGGTTAGTGAGGTAGTCCAGGATCCATGATGACAGGTGCTGGTCCACCCCTGCGCACAGCAGCTTGTCCTTCAGGATCATCGGTTGGATGGTGTTGAAAGCACTGGAGAAGTCAAAGAACATGATCCTCACCGCATTCCCGGGCTTCTCCAGGTGGGACAGAGAATGGTGAAGGAGGAAGATCACTGCATCCTCCACCCCAATGCCATGCTGGTAGGCGAACTGGAGTGGATCCATCGCTGGTCCCACCAAGGGGCGGAGGTGAGCAAGGAGCAGTCTCTCCAGGGTCATCATCATGTGAGACGACAGGGCCACTGGTCTGTAGCTGTTCAGGTCTTTGGGGTGGGAAGTCTTTGGTACAGGTACCACACAAGATGTTTTCCACAACTGTAGTACCCTCCCCAGCTTTAGGCTCAGGTTGAAGATGTGCTCCACAATCCCACACAGCTGGTCTGCACAGGATTTGAGGAGCTTCGCACTGATGCCATCCAATCCTGAGGCCTTCCTCGCCTTGATCTTCCTCAGCTCCGTCCTCACCTGGGTCTTAGTGAGGGTCAGGTTGGGGGGCTGTGTGCTGGGAGTGGGGGGTGTTGGTGGAGTGGGGTGTGGACAGCAAGTCTCAATGTCTTTAGAGGCAGCAGTGGTTGTTGTGCAGTCGTGGGGGAGGGCGGTTGGTCCAACCTATTAAAAAACAGGTTCAGATTGTTTGCCCACTCCCTGCCCCCTGTGGCCTGGGGGGAGGTATTCTGGAGCCCAGAGATGGTTTTAAGGTTACTCCAGACCCCTCCCCCCCCCGATATCGCTCTGTTGCAGCTTGTCTTCCATCCTCTTCCTGAAGCTATCCTTGCCTTCTCTGATCTTCCTCCTCAGCTCCCTCTGTACGGACTTCAGCATCTCCCTGTTCCCCGACCTGAAGGTCCTCTTCTTCTCTCTCAGAAGTGTTTTTATCTCAGGGTTGATCCAGGGTTTGTTGTTCGAGCAACACCGTATGGTCGTGGTGGGTACGGTGTTGTCCACACAGAAGCTGATGTAGTCCGTGATGGTGTGAGTGAGGCCATTGATGTCCTCACCATGTGGATCACAGAGCTGCTCCCAGGCAGTGGTTTCAAAACAGTCCTTTAGAGCGTCCATTGCCTCCTCAGACCATAACTTCACTGTGTGCATGACCGGAGGTTGTCTGTGTACTAGGGGTTTGTACACCGGCAGGAGATGAACCAAGTTGTGATCTGATCTCCTTAGTATTTGCATAGAATAAGTCCAGTGTTTTATTGTCTCTAGTGTGGCATGTGACATACTGGGTGAACGTGGGTAGAATGGGGAACAGTGAAATATGGTTGAAATCACCTGAGATGAGGAGAAGAGCATTTGGGTGTTCTGTCAGCAGCCTGCCAGTTACTGAGTGAATGACGTCACGCGCTGTCCCAGCGTTCGCCGTCAGATTTGCATAAATAACAATGCAGATCACGTGTGAGTATTCCCTCAGGAGATATGTAGGCCGCATGCTAACAGCTAGCAACTCCATGTCTTTGTTGCAGTGTTGTTGTTTAACCGTGATATGTCCAGGTCTGCACCACCTGTTATTGACATACATTATCACTCCTCCGCCCTTTGCTTTCAGAATCAGAATCAGAATCCGAATAAGTTTATTGCCAAGCACATTTACAAGTAAATAAACAGGTAAATATACGAGGAATTTGACTTGACAATGGAAACGTCATAGATGACATTCCCAATGACGCGGCAAGCCATGGAGGCGCCTGTCAGCAGGAGGGGAATAGAAGGCGGGGGAGTGGGGGAGGGGACACAATAGGAGAGAGAAAAAAGCATTGTTTATCAAAATAAAGTTCATTTATATGTGATTACAAGAAAAAAACTCTCAATGCACAATTAGCAGACAACAGAATCCACACAATGACACAGAGAGAGCAGTGAATGAATATGTCTTCATCAGTATAAATGGGTCAGCTGTATGTGTGTTGGTTGCAATCAGTGTAAATCAGTTAGGAGAACAGCAATAGTCTCTCTCTCAGCAGATGTTATGACTAGTGTCTAAGGCAAAGGCACGTGTCCTTGAGCACGGCAGATGGAATAGTCTGAGCCAGACAGCTGTCCATGAGAGTCAGATACTGTCCGCCAATGTTATGAAAACAATTATACTGTTGATCATCAGGAGGACTGAGTGCTGAGGGTGCCGAAAAGCAGGTCGAATAGCACTGACTTCAGAGAAAAAACTTTCCATTCTCTTACGGATTCAGTGCTCCAATGTACAGGCTTAAACTGTTTTTCCATGGAAAGCACAGGGCTCCAGATGTATTCCTCCACTGAATCACTGTCATTCAGTTCACCGTTTGCCGCTACTCGTGCCTTCCCCAACTGGTCGAATTTGATGAAGGAGCTTGCCGGGTCCGCTTTGATCAGCTCTCTCATCTTCCTTCAATTTCTGATGCATCAGGGAACTTCACAGCCAAAATAGAAGTCCTGAGATCATAACCAATAATGTTTCCATAGACGCATGAATTCCAATGTCCATGAGTCTCCTCGCAGGTTCCAATTCTTGGGCTCCCCCTTGGCCCGATTCTTGTTGAAAAATAGTGACAATAGCACATTTAAGCCGCTTCCAAATCCATAATTTTCGTTGGATGAATCAGCAGTAGAGAGACATAACACGCAGACACAGACAATAGCAAGCTGGGATCCATCAGTTAGGGAGGGAGAGACAGGGAGCGGGAGCAGAGAAAAGATGCGACTGCTCTCTTTGGAGGGCGGAAGAGAACCACTGTCTGATGTTCGGTCTGCCCGTATTGCGTGGAAACCCTCTAGTTCAATGTTAGCATCTGTTGCTAGTTCTGTTAGCCACGTCTCAGTAAACAGCATCAAGCTACTCTCTCTGAAGACGCTCTCGTAGCAGGAGATAGCCGCTAGCTCGTCAGTCTTATTGAGTAGAATATTATAGTAAAATTATTAATATAATTATATTAATAATTATAATAGTTTAGATAACCAGTGATTCATTCAAACCAACATAATCATCTTCCCCTAGCCAAGTCTCTGTGAGGGATATTAAATCTATCTGCTTATCAATTAATAGATCGTGAACTAGTAGAGACTTGGGAGTTAGAGACCTAATATTTAATAAACCACATTTAATTTTTAAATTATGAGGAGGAACAGAGGCTAAATTAATAAATTTAGAGACTTGAGGTTTGATTTGAGTTTTACCAACATTTTGTTTAAACAATTTGGGATGTTTATATATTATATTTTTTTTTAACTTTGGGGGGAGTAGACAAAGGTTCTCTAAGGGAGAAGACAGGGGCAAAGTTGAGGGTGGTGAATGAGGAGGAGCTGCAGAAAGACGTGTATTTATCAAGTTGTGTTGTATTTGTCTTGGGTTATAATATTTTGGGTAACGGGAGACAGACACAATCTCTGTAGGGTTATAAATCAAAGACTGAACCAAACAGTGAGGATTATTTGGATTAATGGGATTAATATGAGAAGTGGAAATAAAAAAGGGCTGATTGGCAAACCCAGGAACTTCGGAGTGAGTTAACGCATCAAATCTGAGTCACTGCATTAAAAAAACGCTGAACAGAATAGAACAGATTGTCCCTTAAAACATCTGCACCAAGTCTATTCGGATGGATGCCATCAGGCCTCATAAGTGATGGGAGGTTCCAAAACAGGTTAAAATTGTCAATAAAACCAACGTTAAAAGTAGGGCATGTAAAACACAACTAAGTATTAAGACTGAGAGTTCTGCTAAAATAATTGCAACCTCGTCTGAAAGGTGCCAAAGGCCCAGAGATAAACGCACGTCTGCCACAGTTCATCAGAGTGGACAGAAGGCTCCTGAATTCACTCTTTAAGATCTCTGACGCTTCATCTGGGATGTTGCTGCATCCAACATGTACTATGACAGTTTTAGCATGGGGGAATTCATTTAATAGATCAGGGGTAAGAGCCTCAATGTCAGACACTCTAGCCCCAGGAAAAAATTTAGTCACACAGTACCTGCTTCTGACGTTCCTCATAATGGAGTCACCAATTACCAGCGTCGTCTGGGGGGGCTTTGTTGGTGGTTTCTGAGGTGGTGAACAATCTAGTCGAAGGTGTTGTTGTGATGGCGGGGCAATTCGCTCTCTTCTTTTTGGAGCTGGTGTGTAATTTGGCACACCTAAAGTAGTCTTAATCCGGGGTTTGTGGGTTTGAACCGCCGCTGAAGGAGAAGGAGAGGGAGGGGAAGGGGCGGCCACAGGCGGACAGCCAGCATCCAGGTGGGGAAAATCCTCCAGAGAAAGGATGTCAAATTTATTTTCCAGTAGCAGGGGAAGAGAAGAGGCACGGCCCTGTCTGGTCGATCAACGATGATTGCCTGATGGTTTAACCAAGGTCCAGGGCGCACACTGAGGATGAGAAGAACCAACCAGGACTTTGGGTTTAGCCCCGAGTTGAAGCCAGTGTCTATTGTTGTGGTCCTGGACATCAGAAGAAACCGGAGCAGGGATGGAAGTAGGCAGAGACACGCTGAACTCACACAGGTAAGTAGCCGTCTCTGCTAGCTGCGAATCGGTTGCCGCGGCCGTTATTTGCCCAAGAATTATGGTGTCAAGATGGTCTTCAGCCTCCCGAATCTTATAGAGGTTGGAGAGTCTAACTTCCAACTCAGAAACCTCCCTAAGAAGGGACACACAGCTGACACACGTCGGGGATGGAGCCATGACGTTCCAGGTGATAGGTGGATAGCCAGCCAGCCAAAAGCATCTAAAAACAGGTTAGCTAAAAACAGCTAAAAAGGCTTAAAAACAGATTAGCAGGTTAGCCTAACCCGGTAAAACAGCCCAGCTGGGAATTTGTAGTTTCCTTTCTCTCCATATGTCCAGCTCCACTGGAATATCATAGTTTACTCGTCCATCCTGTAGTGTGTGTTTTTGTATGTGTGTCATTTATTAAATATGCATACGTACTTACTGCTCGCATTTGGTGTCACCTGTTCGCCCCGTGAACGGGCCAATCATGACATGATGTATCTGATGGCTGGACTCCCACCCCTCAAACATAGAAGACAAAGTAATTCAATTTCTAGAAACCCTGTTAATTAAAACATATTACTTTACATAATAATTACCACAACCCTCATCTTCAATCTCAAAAACGTTTCAGTTACCAAAATCCATTTTTAGCATAAAAAAACCAGACCATTATATCCACTCCAAAGTAATGTAATGTATGAATAAACCAGGAGCCAATAAAAAACTTGTAACGTGATGAAAAGATATTCTCATAATGTTTGTAATAAATAACGAGTCAGATTTTTCTGATGTATTCTTATCAATACTTTGAGTGTTCTGATGTTGTGATATAGACAACATGATCATGTCTTAAAGACATACAATATAATGTGTGTCAAATATCTGGTTGCGACCTTTTCATAATCCATTAACAGCAATTGTTAATTTCGCACACTTAAAAAAAAATAAAGTTAAAGATCAGTTTTACTCATCGTCATATTATTTTTGTATTATTTTCTTGTTTTCTACAACCACCAAGACAATATTGTTATGGTAATATTTCTGGCCATGTCAATTAGTGAAAGTCTGATATCATGACAGTCCTAATTAATACTGTCCACTTCACACTGCTCTTCTGGATTTCAGTAATGCTTCATTATTGTTCATTAGTATCCTAGGGGCAGTGCACATGACAACGTTTTTACCCCAAACTGTGGGAATTCGTCTGCAGTTTAGGTGTCCGTGTATATTATACTGGGTATCTGAAGGTGTGAAAGTGTAGAGATTTGAAAACAGTCTCCAGAGTGGAGAGGTTTTCACAGCGCTGATTTTGCGCGTCCATATGCACAGAAATAAAGACCTACGGCATGATAGAGCCCCGATTAACAATAGATTTCAGCCAATCCACACACCAAGGAGCTTTTATTTCTCACAGAGAAATACAAATACGGATCTTGTATTTCTGCATTTCACACAGAAATACAAGCTCTGTGATTAAATTTAAAGCCTGATGTGTTTATAATTAGAATTAGGTTAAAAAGGCTCTTAATTGTATCTGTAAAACTGTTTTTTCTTACACAATAGATGTAGCCTTATATAGGAAAATAATCATCAAAATCATAACCAAGGAGGATCACTGTGGAGCTGCCAATGTTCCAAATCCAGCTTTGCGCTGCTGCGCAAATAATGTGATGTCAGCTGCAGCCAACATCACATCATTTCACTATTTTTTCTTACTTGAAATGCTTTTGTAAAAGTTATGACTGAAGACTCCTTATCAAATACTCAAACCAGCTGTCCATAAGATTTTTTTTATGGCCTGTAATTATACAGGTTTTTTATTTATTTAGCCTATTTATTTAATTCAATTCAACTTTATTTGGATAGAGCCAAATCATAACAAAAGTCATCTCAGTGTGCTATTTATTTATTTATGACTCCCTCATTCTTTCAGCTTAAAAATGAATATAAATATTTCTTGCAGATGGAATCTGGTGTTTATAGTTATCATCCAAAGTCCCTAGTAAAACTTCTACTTGTTATCCATTAGTTCCAGCAGCAGTTTTCACACCTTCGGTGGATCCGTGTGCACGTGTGGTTGCTTCTGTGGCGTGTTGTGTGCACACAGATGTTTCTCTCTGGGTCTAAATGAAAACAATGCTGTGTGCACCAGGCCTTAAGTCACACTTTCAGCCACAGGTACAAGTATTTACCTAAACAAATTTCTTAAATAAAAATCTGTGTTTAAATTAATTGTGAATGGTTTAATGTGGAAATGTTAAGCATTGTACCTTTAACATTTAAGCTACTGTATTTAGTATTGTTTAAAAGCTGACACATACATCAAAGTAACAGACACACAGTGTGAAGCCTCACAATACGGTATTTTCTTGGGATACTTGGGCCACGATATGATAATATCGCAATATCATATATTGCGATATCCCATTCTGATCTTTGTCTTGTTCAAC
Source organism: Pholidichthys leucotaenia (assembly GCA_020510985.1). Lineage (NCBI taxonomy): Eukaryota > Metazoa > Chordata > Actinopteri > Cichliformes > Pholidichthyidae > Pholidichthys > Pholidichthys leucotaenia. The sequence continues at coordinate 249,260,579 of CM035845.1, read as the reverse complement.
TCCTGGCTAGATCTCATGAGTCACTCCTTTGCTGCACTGACCTAACCAGACAGTGAGTATTTAGCACCATCTAGTGGACTAAAAGTCAAATTCTGTTTTTATTACTCCATTTACCATTTAGTACTCAAAAAACTGAGCTTGTATTTGCAACATTTATAAATACTTCTATATAATCATCACTGTACTGGTTTCTCTGAATTGATACAGTATCATCTACACTAAGTATCGCAATACTATAATGTATCAATTTTTGCCCCACCCCTAGTATGAGCAGCTAATCATTGATCAGCATATTATGGAGAAGAGAAAACCAAATTTCTATAGACACAAATGGCTCAAGCACAGGAATACTAACTGTCTCTGTCATTCTTTGAGCTGCTTTCTAACTAGATTCTTTATTGTCCCTGGCTATCAGAAGAAAAAGGATGACATTAACAGTAAATGAATGTTTGAAAGTTCCAGGTCAGGGCTAAGGGAGCCAACAGAGAGCTTTTTGGGGCTAGCGTGAGGAAGAGGTGAAAGGGGATGTGTGGATAAAGGAGAACCTGAAAGGGAAACCATGGAAAGATTGAAAAGAAGGCAGCCATGAGAAGTGGTATCACTGAATAGTGTTAAGCATCATAGAGAGAATACCCATAGGACATTCGGGTAAAAAAAATACAGATTTGTTGTAGATTTAAAAAGTCCAATTTCAGCCACAAACTAAACTCTATACCACATTATGTTAATTTTACAGTGTTACTAGCGCTTCATTTTTTAAAGAAACAATTATTAGGGCTGTCAGATAGCTTTTTGCTGCTGCTCTGCAAACAGTCTAAAACTTTTAAATCAACTCTTATGGTTGTGGATTTATTGTGAAATAGGGCAGTGATGATTCATACCCTGATAAATTAATTCTGATCTTTCTTTTTCGCTACATCAAATATCATTTAGCCCTTATTGAAAATGTACTACCAGTCTCAAACAGACTTTGCGTGTAAACACATACTGTCATCAGAGCTCTGACTTCCAGATCATCCGACAAATGTAGAACAACAGATCACTTCACAACCTCTCTCATTCTAAGAGGCAGAAATAATCCCCCTGGGTGCTGGGAGAGAAAAAAAAAATCAATAAAAGGTTTAATAAACTTGCAAAAGACCGGAGTGGTGGCTCAGTTGGTAGAGCATCCGCCCCACACCCGGGAGGCAGGGGTTCAAATCCCGGCCGGGTCATGCCTAAGACCATATTAAAGTGGAACTTCCTGCTGTCCAGCTTGGTGCTCAGCAATAATGGAATGGAGGAGGGAAATCTGTGGCGGCGCCTTGCATGGCAGCCGCCCTCTGATTCTGCACTGGGGTGTGTGTGATTGACACTGTAGATAGGTAAAGCACAATCTCGTTCTACTGTACATGATTGGTTGTACGGTTGAATGACAATAAGGGTGAAAAAAAAAATCTAATTGTTTCATGTAAATACCCAGGGATATATAAAAATAGCATTTAGGACAGCCCTATAAACAATGTAACTACCTCCTATTGTTAATTATAATGTATCTTTTTAGAAATGGAAATCTTGGCCCGTGTACCTGTATCCGATATATCAAAACACTGAAAAGTTGGTTGCCCCTAGAGGCAAAGTCATCAGACATGCTGATGGGTTCCAAGATTGTCTTTCTTGATTTAGCTTTAGTGCCAAGCTACTTGTATAAAAGAATCAGCCAGTAAACTTCAGCTGAAAATCTTTGCCTCCACAGCCACGATTTGGCATAATTAAGCTCTAAAACACGGTCACAGTTCAACACATGAAACGAGATTCACCTCGAAGTGACTCCCTGCCTCAGTAGCAGCTGAACGACACGGAAAACTTTGTGCTGCAGGGTTATCTTAAGTCTAACATTAGCAACATCCAACTACGGCAGTGGCGGCGGCAGGGTAGGAGCACGTGTATTTCAGAGAAATGCTAAGTAACATGAAAATTCCCCAAGCTTTGGTGGAGACTTCCAATGGGAGCGATTAGATATTCACGGGCTGAAGCACTTCTCCCTTTATCTCCCTCGCACACAACCTCCAACACACATTTTTACTCGGCACCTAAATTTAAATCTGTGACACTGAGACTGATCTGCTGCTGAACCGATGAGTCTCTAGCTAACACTACACTATGTTAATGCTATTCACTGAAGAGCATCAAAGGCTAAGTTCTTCGAAAAGCTCTGACTTATGTAAAAAAAAAAAGTACAATTTTCAGTATAACAACCAGGGAAATATTTCATTGGGTGAGCAGCTTTAACAGATTAAAGAGAAAAATTAGTTGTAATTGGTACAATCTTATCATGTTTATAAACTAATCAAATACAGAAAATAAATTGCTGTTTGCCAAATCACTTGAGCTGAATGCACCGTCTTGTCTAACTCTGGGCTGGTTTGATGGGAACTGAAAGAGGACTGTCAGAACATTAACACAAGTTAATAAATGCTTACCCTATGGCAACTATAATAATCATTAGGGCTTCTAAATATTTATCTTTCAGCTGTTTGAAAATCAAGTCACTCGGTCGGGAGAATCAACTTGAGCCAAAAGTGAAGCACCATCCAGCAGACATAAAGAAAACAAAGCCTTCAAACAAATAATCAGAGTCTTTCATCTAGCAGACAATGTGATTCAAATTGTACGGCCAATTGATCTGACTGTGAATAGAGGCTGCCTTCTGCCTTAAAGTACTCTGGCTTTCATCATGGTGCAAAAGAAAATAATGAACGTTCACATGTGCAGCACACGGTTTTGGAGATTATTTGATTTAAAGAGAGACAACAAACTTTTCTGCTGTCTAATGCATTGGTTAAATATAGCACTTCAGATTTCTCAGGGGACAGGTGCTCAAACGAGGCTCAGCAAACATCTGTTTAAATATATGTTCATGCTATATATAATCCCAGGTACACACAGTGACACACAAACGCAAATGCGAGAGCAATTTATCTTCAGTGCACCTTTCCTCTAAAAGTGTCCCTCACATGTCTGAGCCAAATAGCCCTGTGAGCAAAAATAAACTTAAGAGCTAAGGCGAGCAGACACGCTGTAGCTGCCGCTGAGAGCTGAACGCACAATGCAAATAAGCTTTCACACAATAACAGACGACCCACATCTCCATGCTAGGCAGCCGAGATTCAATATCGGAAGACTGGGAGTGCTTCGTCCCCAGGCCCTTCTTGTAAAATGGCCCATAAATCAAGAACCCTGTTGAGAGCCAGTCTCAGTGGGTCTGGTCTAGGATGGGAGTTACAAAAAAAAAGAGAGAGAGAAAAAGAAAGAGAGAGAGAACTGGTCTGTCTCAGTAAAACAACACACCAGTAAACTCCCACAGCTTAAATACAATGTCTTAGCAGCATTAAATTACTACCATTATTGCTGCACTGGGGATTGGATGATTACAATGACTAAAATCGTTCTGTTCAAGTTTACAAATGAAGCTGTTCAGCCATGGATGTAACTAAACTAAATAAAACTACAAATATCTATGAACGGTTGTTGCTCTTAACAACGTCAAGACAATCGCAAGAAATGACTTCACAATTAACAGACATTATCCCTTCACAGCGCTATTACAGCTGCATAAAATGCAACTAATACTGAAGCTTAGTCTGGCCAATCTTATGGCAGAAAGTACCACATGCACTGTCGGTACCTTTTTTTGGTTTGGAATTGCACCTTTTTTACATAACAAGCAGCAAATCTGAAGAGAGGTACAACGTATCTGTGCACAAAATGATCAAAATGGTTTTCCAAAACTACTCTGTGCAGATTGGAAATGGAAATGTGTCCTCTTAGGGTGTCCTGTATTGTCGGTTCCAACACCTTCTCAACAGATGCCTTGGGTCCAGCATGTTTTGGATGTTATTGTAGGTTTGGGGGAGTTTGAAAACCAGATCATCATCTTGGCCACTTCTACCATGCAAAGTCATTCTGAGCAATTTTTAGACAAAAAAAAAATAAATCAGTATAGACCCGTATAAACATATTTGAGCCGAAAAATTAAGGTAAAACAGCTCAGAAATAAGATTGAAATTATCTTTTAAAATCAGTTATACATGAGCTTCTTAAATATCAAATTTATGAATTTTTATGTACATCTGCAGCATATTTGCATTTTTCTCCCATAAACTTTTGATTTTTCTCTTGTAAGACTTGTTTTTTTTATCTTTGATCTTTTTCTTATAATTTTGATATTTCTTCTTTGGACATTTATAACCTTTTCATGCAAATGTCAAACTTTTTACCTGTATCTTTCTCAAAATTCAAGACTCATTTTTTGTTTACATACGTATATTTGTGAGATGTTTTTAGTTTTATGCCAAACCCACAATGAGCCACTAGCTATGGGTAAAAGAGTCCATGTAGCTCTGGAGCCGCAGGCTGCTGACCCCTGATCAATGATAATGTTTAGCTGCGGTGTAAAGTTTTGAAATGTCATGCTCATCAATGCATAGATCCTTTTCTCCCATGAAAAGCACTTCTTGTTCCATTGTTTCACATGACCATCAAACTGAGCCACCTGCATGGAACTAAAGCTACGGTCACAAAGATTCTTATGAACGATGGGTTTGTAAGAGTTCCTATGAATCCAGTTCGTACAAATTCTGGAATTCACAGACATTCGTGGAGGGGGACATAGTTTCTTACGGCTGCCGTTCAATTCGCAAGAGCAACTTTTTTTTGCATTTTGCATACTTTATTAATCCCAGAGGGAAATTCAGGGCATCCATCTGGTTGGATGAGGCAGCCACAGTACAGTGCCAGTTCCTTCACCATTTACACACACATTCACACCTAGGGCCACTTTAGTCTCCAATTAACCTAACTTGCATGTTTCTGGCCTGTGGGAGGAAACCGGAGTACCCGGAGTAAACCCAGGCAGACACGGGGAGAACATGCAAACGCCACACTGAAGAGCCCATCCCCTGACCACTAATGGTCAGGGGATGGGATCGAACCCACGATGGTCAGGGGTGGAATCGATCCTGAGACCTTCTTACTGTGCTGCCACAGTGCTAACCACTGCGCCACCGAGCTGCCGAGCTTTAGGCATTCTTGAGAAATAAGGTACTTTTCTGTCATACGAAGGCCCAAGAGCTCTAATGTTCTTCATAAGAGTTCCTTGGGATATTCCTACGGCATACTTACTGCTATCTTACGAAATTTTTTGTGCAACTCCCAGCACTCTCAAGTTATTGGTAGGAAGATTTTATGGCTTTCGGCACATTTTGTCGGCACGGATGTTGCACAAATGATGCACTTCCACTTTATGAGTGCCTCACTATTACCTTACAAACACTGTATGAATCTCCGTAGCAGCGGGGATTGTACGGCGTTTCCTACAACCGCTGTAAGGGGTCCTTCTTCTTCTTCTTTGTCTTCTTCTTCTTATAGATTTGATTGGCGGTTGGCAACTAGCCTACAGGTGCATTACCACCACTGACTTGATTATCATCACTCTATATCTTTGTATAAGGAGTTCTGAACAACTCCTTATGTATGAAAAAACTGTCCGTCCTTAGACTGTGTTCTAGGAGCAGCTGAAGAGCTCCTGGTCCTCCTGCCTCCCAGCGAGAGCTCACTCAAGAACAACTTAAGGTGTTCTTGAGGCATACTTAAGCGCAAGTTATGCACCCGTGTCAATCTGACGCAGCTGTGACCATGTCGACACAGCATCAACGTGCATTTCTATTGGGTCGTCCGATGTGCACCTCTCCAGACAATGAGAGGTGCACGTCGGCGACGCAGGCCATAAGAACTGTGACTGGTCTGCTTTGTCTCCTCCTTCACATTTCCTCATTCTCAACGCTGCTTCACTCTGCCTGTTCACAGCGGGACAACTTCCAAAGCGAGTCTATTAAAACAACGGTCCAAATTCAAAAGAATATTGAGGAAGCACATACAGAGCATTTCGTGGCTCGTCATAACCCCAGTAATTACACAGATTGTCAAACAACGGCAGCAGCGGTGGTCGCACGCACCGTTTTCTCCAACTTCTCTTTTTCACTGTGCAACGATCGTATTAAATGTTGCTTTTTCTTCACAGTTAGCTCCAACTCCATCACAATCTGTTCTTGTCTGTCACTATTTCATAAACAAAAACACGAGGACACAAATCACTATACACATCAGCTGAAACCCGTTTTGGTAACGGAACAAAGCATTTCACCCCACATACAAGAAAAAATTGCCGCTCAATGTATCTGCGATGGACGTCGGTAATGGCGTCAATGTGATGGGGGTGCATAAATTCAGCTTTACAGCCAACATCTTGTGTAGTTCTTATGTTGTTCCTATGGTATTCGTAAGGCCGCCCTATGATGAGTTTTTTTTTTCAGGGGCATTCGTAGAAATCTTGGACAAGACCATCGACCTGGCCACAAACTTATGAACAGTCTAGAAACACTGGATTCTCCTACGGCTGCCTTAAGGAGGCCATGCAAAATGGTCCAAAAATCATTCATATGGTGATCGCAGCCACTCATAAGTGAATTTGTGACCATAGCTTAATGCTGCCAGAGCTAGCCACCGAGTGAGTCAGAGGACCAAAACTAATGCACAGAGCTTTTAGGACGTGGAAATGATAAAGGTGTGGCGGTTTGGTGTAACCACCACAACAGGCTGGACAGACACAGCGCTCGGCTAGAGCAATTAACAGAACAGTGAAATGTGTATTAATGTCTACAGGCAGCCCCGCTTCTTCTGGCTCACTTCTGTGATGTTAATGTTGCCTTTCATGCATTGTGTTCATGCATCCTGTCCTTACTGTGACCTAGAGACCGAGATCAATATGTCTCTCAAATGCAAATGTCTCATGCCTGTTCTGTTATCTCTTTGATCATACCAACTGCTGGGGGAAAGCTCTTTTATGTATTGTTGTAGTTGGGTATATATACTGCACTGTAACCCATGCTCACTCTCTCATTCACTCACTCTTCAGCTGCTGCTGCAGACACACACTGTGTCTCCTCTCTGAGAGCCTGAGGAATTCGGCTTCAGCCTGCTCACACTATGGGCTGGAGCCGAGTTCCCGTGAAGGCGGTATGATTCAATAAACTCTGCTTAAAACCAACACCAACGCCGCTTTATTTCATGCCGCTTCACTGGTGACCCCAAGAATGCACACGCTTTGTGCAACGCAACCTTCTGGTCTGGACGGCCACGCTGGCGACCCGACGCTGAAAAAAACACGCTGCCAGCGAACACAGCAGCCTGACGCAAACGAGCTGCCCTCCCTTCTGCTTCAGGGAGACCTCGACGCGGAGCCAACTCAGGCGAGCTACTCTCCGGACATCACCCACGACCGGGAAAACTGCAGAAAACGTCATGGCGCGACCCTTGCCTGAGATCGGGACGTCCACGCTGGACCAGCTGAGGGACATAGAATGTTTTCTCCCTCTCACCGCTACTCCTCCCTCTCAGCGATCCTACTCATCTACCCGAGCCTGAGGAACAAAGATCGTCTATCTCCCCTCAACGCTCCAACGCACCATGACTAATCTGCAGCCACAGCTCATCACAGATGTTTTTCGGTGCCGACTGCGCCGATCTCCACCAAGTTTCCTGACCCTGGTTCTCCTCTCCAGCTGGCCCACCCATCACGGAACCCCGGCGCACGCACCGGGGAGTTACGAGGACGGCGCACCACGCACGGGACACATACGGCTACACTGACCGCCTTCCTTCTGCTGCACACTGGCCCTTCAGGCTTGCTCGTACACCTGAGGCCCGCAGCTTGCTCACTGGATTTTATGGTCTTAGCCACGGCACACAAAGGGAATTCAGCTGTCTGCGGTTCCTGAGGCTTTAGGGTTACGCCTGAACCTAAAGTCAACACGCCGGTCCCTCTGCTTTTGTCTTTTTTTTTTTTTTTCTGACAGCCGCTCCTGCTTTTCTTCATGGCCACGAGAGGAGTCAGAGACTAATTTTTCTTCTTGCGGACCTCCGCACGTTCAACGGGACAGCCCCTCGACGTCGCGGACCAGCAAGCAATTTTTGCACGGCTCGGACGATTTCACCGTCCCCGTCCAGCACATAGTACCCCCTCCTCCCTCCCCCTCCTCCTGCAGAGAGCTTCTCCTGCTCGCTGCCCAAGCTGAATGATCGAGACCTCGGCCTCCTGCTGAGCCCTCTGGGAGGGAGCGTGGGGCGGTTTGGTGTAACCACCACAACAGGCTGGACAGACACAGCGCTCGGCTAGAGCAATTAACAGAACAGTGAAATGTGTATTAATGTCTACAGGCAGCCCCGCTTCCTCTGGCTCACTTCTGTGATGTTAATGTTGCCTTTCATGCATTGTGTTCATGCGTCCTGTCCTTACTGTGACCTAGAGACCGAGATCAATATGTCTCTCAAATGCAAATGTCTCATGCCTGTTCTGTTATCTCTTTGATCATACCAACTGCTGGGGGAAAGCTCTTTTATGTATTGTTGTAGTTGGGTATATATACTGCACTGTAACCCATGCTCACTCTCTCATTCACTCACTCTTCAGCTGCTGCTGCAGACACACACTGTGTCTCCTCTCTGAGAGCCTGAGGAATTCGGCTTCAGCCTGCTCACACTATGGGCTGGAGCCGAGTTCCCGTGAGGGCGGTACGATTCAATAAACTCTGCTTAAAACCAACACCAACGCTGCTTTATTTCATGCCGCTTCAAAGGTACATTATCCTGGTCACTATCTAGAGCCACAGCATGTGTGAACAGCCAGGCTTAGGTCTGAAGGACCAGAAGTAGGGCGGTATGTCTGCACTCCCACATACTAATGGACAGCCAAACAGAGTAGCTCCTTAACATACTGTATGTACAGCACCACATACTATATGCCATTTCGCTCTAATCATATAGTACACATTAATTGGTAGAAAATACTGCACTGTGGGTTAGTCACTGTGACAAAACTAAAATTCACACAACTATGATGGTAAGATGTTTCTCAGACCTTAGATTACAGTGAGATAATCAATGCCTGACCATACCAAATGTAGAAAAAAAAGCATACCAACATACAGCCATGGCTTTTAAGTATCCTCTAGATTTGTTTATGTATCCCAGTTGTAATGTTAACACATGCAGGATATATAGATGTGTAAAAGTGTTATTGTATAAGTGGAAAGTGTTCAAAATCAAATGTAATGGCAAAATGGATTTCCTGGATTGAATTGTATCACCTTACGTCTGTTGGTAGCAATCCACTCACACAAGCATGGCATTAACATTCGTGTTGACTGTGTGCAAAATTACCCTGTCACCAAGAGTTAAACTGGAATTTTTAAGGGGGGAGCTCTGATCCAGACAGATTAGGTATTGACCACAGTCCAAATGACAGAATAAATACTAAATACCTTGCCCATAGAAAGCAGCTCCAGTAGAAATTCTATTTTTAATGAGTATGTTGTTTCTGGAATTAGATGTTGTAGTTTAAGCAAATAAAATGCTCCTTTATTCTGACAACAAATTCAACTGGCCTCAAGGTCATTTGTGTTAAATTATACTAATCCAACAATTAACCAGATACCACTGTTGAGAATCTAAACCACTTTCATTTGAATTTTTAGACTCTCACCTCAGTCTTCTGGTATTCAAAAGGAAAACGGCATACACTTTCAGTGTATATAAGGCAAGTGATAAGGTAATTGATTTCATCTCAATATGACACTCACATACCGTATTTTCAAAATAATAGTCATTTCTATTAAGTCCCAAACTTGCAGAAATGCCAGTACTGGAAATATTATCGCATTTATTATAACAAAATTGAAAGGGAAAAATAGATCCAAAAGGGAATATAATATTTTACAGTTTGCTGAAAATGAAGAAGTACAGTAGCTATAGTGCTTTCGGTGCAAGATTTGTCAGCATAATTGCTTTGTTCTACATGATTTTCTTGTATGACGTGCAGCCATCAAACTACTTGTTATGCAGGTTAGTAAAAGGGATCATTGACTGAAAAATGGTGTGCTTGTAGGTTTTAACTGTCTGAAATGAGTCTCCTGCTCACCTAATTATCAAACAAATTTTCAAAACAGTCAATTCGCTTAAAGAAAAACACACAGCCCACACACAGCCTTTATCTCATTTTTTCTTTCTCAGGAACGCTAAAAACTTTTTTGGCTCTTCTGTCTAAATCATTAACGTCAGGATGAGAAAGACCCAACCCACCACTGCCTTGAGACCCACCCACTGCTCTATTACTGGCCCGCCTAGCTGTCTGTCATGTAAATGGAAGGGGTGATACACGTAGCCTATTATCCCTCGAGCTATCAGCCCCCAAGCTAACACTGGTACCAGGAAGCTAGAACCAAGCGTGGCTTATAATATTTTCTTCAGATCTTAGTCACCCTAATAACCATCCCTGTTACCACCTGGTTCACTGGTCCACAGTCCACAATATACCTCGAGTCGCTCTGTGCAACTCCACTCCACCTCCGCAGGCAACATTGGGGAGCCGTTTCGTGACGGTGCATCCCCCAGCTGGCCACAGAAGAGAAGCGGAGTCCCGCGGAGCAAGACACTGCATTTCGAGATCCCGTGGCTCGGCAGCTCAGCTCAGCCAGCAGCCCCGGGTCGCGGTGATCAGTGGGTCGCCCGGCACACGGCGCTGGCAATTTGTTGTAGCATCCCAGCGAGGTTGTTGGGAGATAGGCCACAGCAATGCCAGATACACAACCAACCGTGGATCAGTGAACCAGTGTTGCTCATCTAAGCTAGAAGGAGGCTAGAAGCTACTCAGCTAATGGCTAACTGACAAAAGAGGGAGGGCGGAATTGAACAGCTGAAGGATTAAGGTTAGGTTTCTTAAGGTGACAGGCTTTAAATCAGAGCATTTCAAGAAAGCCAGGAAAAATAAAAAATTTGCTTCAGTAATTAAAAAATTAAAGAAACTCTCGGCCAAAGATGCTAGGATAGGCTCCAGCCCCCCCCCCACCCCCGCGACCCGAAAAAGATTAAGCGGAAGAAGACAAATGAATGGACAAAATATGTCACAAACATTTCATTAAGACATGTGTGAGCTGTTAAATGTGGAACAAGTGCAGCCAATGACCCCTTTAAGCTTTAAAGGATGTCACGAAGAATAAGAAGTTAAATATTTTAAAAGATATTTCTGCTGTATCAACTGTAGAGAAAATGGTCCTCATTTATCAAACGTGCATAAGAGAAAAGTGGTTGTACGATCATTTCAATTCACAGATCAGTAGTTATCAATCTGAACGCGATTGTACAGTGTGCTCAAACCTCACATCAGCTCTGAGTTTGGGTATGCAAATTTTCAGGTCGCTGTATACTCCCCACGCAGCAGGGAAACTTAGCTGTGTGGAAGTATTATTTTATCATATATATAATTATAATGGGCAGTGCAACCTTTCAGGAAGAGTAAAGAAGCTACTTTATTAATTATAAAGGTTGTATCCATATTTATGTCACTGCAGCAAATATTAAAGCAAATTTAAGCAGGTTTTTGAAAAAAGCTATTTGATGGAGTGTATAAAATTTAATTTAGTTTCTGAAATATTTTTTACTGTTGCAGTTGAGCTGCATGGTTTTTCAGTTGTTTTATTACTGCATGTACATATATATCTGTAGTGTAAGGAGTCTCCTGTGTAATCAATGTTTTAAAATATTCTAAAGTGTCTCTTTGACTGTTTTCTGTCATGTAGTACAGTATCACATAATAATATTCCCTTACAAATCATCCGTTAACTAAACCACAACAATTCTGCTGTAAGAAGGTGTTCAGAAATTATTTTACTTTGCCTCTGTGGTTCTACACATTATTGAGGGATGCCAGAAAGTGTGGCTGAGCTGAGCCAGTGTGTGCAGGTAGAGCAGACAGCTGTTCTGGAGAGGCGACGTCTTTCTGCACTTCGAAAAAATGAGTGATAAATTCTCAAATGACAAAAAGGTCAGCATTTAGTTAGTCATCTAAGTCAAACAATAGGCTACAGATATATATTATACCCCTCAGCTGGAGATGAGCTGATCAAACCAACAATGTTGTGCAGCACCAATCTCCTCCATTACAGTACGTGGTTCTTTTGCATTTAAAGTGACCTTTGAGGTTAACAAACTATACTACTTTATTATTTTTCACTTCTCTCACAATAACATCAATTTCGACTTTGGAAAGGTTTCTCTTTTTGCCATCTCATATTCCGGTAAGATCTTTTCCATCCACCACATTTATCAGTGACTAAACATCATACGACGAGATTGAGCAGATACGCACGGTTTCATAAAGAGCACCTAGACCTTTTCATACGATCAGATCTACAGCCAAATGTGCACTGATTTCTATGTACTTTTGATAAATAAGGGCCAATATCACCAACAAAGATATGATACTAGTAATTTAATAATGTCAAGCAAAAGTGAACTTTAAAGTCTACTGTATTCCTTTTGTCTAATGGGTGGGCCCCAAGGTTTTACACTAGATAAACTGCTGCTTTATATGTCCATCCATCCACCCATCCATGCATCCATCTTCCACCACTTATTTGGGGTCCAGGTTGTGGGGGCAGCAGTCCACGTAAACAAGATAGACTACCACCTGGTTCACATAGCACCATGATGCCCATGATCCCTCCTGCATGTGGGGAGCCCACTGTAGAGCAGACCCCTGTGGCTCATTTGGTACACTGGGTCCATGTTGATCGGCTGAACCAGTCTCGGTCTCTCCCTTCACCCAGCACCTGTTTGCAATGGGAGACCCTACCAGAGGCAAGCTGCCCCTGACAACATAGCTCCTGGGATCATGAAGGCACGCACACCACTCCACCACAATAAGATGGAGTGTTCTATATACATTCATATAAAAATATATCACATACTACTGTGTTTAATGTTTGGTGAGGGTGGCACAATCTAGGACTGGATTGTTAACCAAAAAAACCATCAAAACTGATATTCACACCCACGAACCAATAATTCTGCCCATGGTAAGCCTGGGTCACAACCGGCCATACAGGCTGCTATGGCCTGTCTGCATGCAGATTTTGGGCCGAATATCACATGCTACTCAAGAGTTTCTTGCAAATTTTTAGAGGTTTTTAGAGCACGTAAGCAGGTGCAGAGGATGATGGACGTGTCCAACAACCTCCACGAATTCTCTGCGAGCAAGAGGTCAGAAGTGTGATATCCTTCACCTGCAAGGAGTTTGCATGTTAGACGTATGATTGTTAAGGCCCCTGAGAAGATAAAATTGTGGTATAACAAGATAAAACTATATGTGTTATAATGTGTTACTTACAATACTCTTAACACATAATACTATGAGTGTACTGTATGTCATTGAAATATTTTCTAAATTCTAAAAATGACAACACCAAAATCTAATTGAAATAAACATTATACTAATTAGTATAATGTTTGTTTTAATTATGCGGGGTGACACATGCTGCAGCAGTTCAGCAAAGAGGTTGTGGTCCATCCAGATGAAGGCCATGAAGTCTCCTTGACCTTCTCTGTCCAGCTCATGGAAGAGTGTCTGATACTGGCCAAGCAATCGCCGTTTTTTTTTTTAATTGAAAGAATGAGCGAGTCATAAAAAAATAACCTGTGTACATTACAGGCAATAAAAAAAAATCGGACTTGCTGACAGCGAGTCAGTATATTTGATAGGTGGTGGGCCGAGTGGCTCTGATTTAGTTTTTGAGATGACTGATCCTCATCTAGACAGTAGCTGATTTTCACAGATAGGCTAACTCATATTTTTCAAAACATGAATCTGTTTGTTGGCACGTTCGGTATGTGCATATTTTTTTATGAAAATTAAATTTTAGTTACGAAACCTGATAAGGTGGCTCTGAGGCGACCACTAAGGACCTCTACAATCAATCAAAACAGCGCTCCATGATCACGACTTGAGTTCGACCAACGAGCTGCGTCATTGTCAGAAGTTAACCGTAAAGGAAAGATGGACTGACGAGGCTGCAATTTCATCAGCCAGGTAAGTACAATAACGTTATATTTATGTCCTTCTATTTTCTTTTCACGTTACAGATCTCCATCGTTAATATTGCAACCAAGTGCTGCTTCCCCTTGTCCCTTGTCTTGTGTAGCATATCACTAAATAAATTACACGTCCTTCGCGTTGTCCTGCTGTTAAAGAAGCCCTGCTGAAAAAAACAGCATACAACAGCATCAGACCAGCACCAATAAATAATAGTTTAGTATTGTAAATAGTAGTTTTAGTATTGTTTGTGAGAGTTTTTGAGTGTTTATTGTTTTTGTACGTATTGTACGTGTTTTGTCATGTTTTTGAAGAAGTGGCTTTTTTTTCATATTGTTCATCTTTTTCACTTTATTTATTTTTATAGATTTTTTTAAGTAATAATTTGTAAATAGCTTAGCAAAAAATGTTGAGGAGATCAACTGGAAAGAAGACAGCCCCCGTGGAAGAGGAGGAAACCTCAGGAGAAGTGTGTCGGTCTCAACCACAGTGATACAGTTTGTATCACTGGATATTTATTCCCAGCTTTGTTACAATTTTTATTTTTCAGTATCTATTTATTTATATTATTTCTATTTTTTTCAATAGCTAGTGTATTTTTTATTGGCTTGTTTCAAATTGTTTTGTCATCGTTATATTTATTACTTACTTTATTGCTCTGAATGTTGCTATCCCTGTGCTGTTGCAATCAGGGAATTTCCCCATTGTGGGACTAATGGGGAAATCAGTTATCTAATGGGGAAATTATCTTATGTTATTTGTATACTGTTGAACATTTGTTCTTGAAACACAACTTTCTTCTGGATAACTCTTATCTAATCTTATGTTATATATTTATATTTTTAGAGGTTCTTCAGCTGAAGAGCCATCCACCAGGACCAGCAGTGGAACAGGAACAGCTGGAGAGAACTGAGTCCTGGACTACCACAGAGCTGAAAACGCCTCGACATGGACACATAAAACAGCCTGTAAACTGGACACTGTAAGTTCTGGGCAAACACAAATATTTCAGAATATGTATAAGGGGTTCAGTTTAATTTTTGTTATCGCAAAACTTTTGTTCATGTACATTTGAAATATTTATAAAGCAAAAACCGGTGAAAATTCAAATCTGTTTTTAATTTTTTTTTATTACAATGTTTTAAGCATTTAAAACATATATTGACACATACTTGCCAGATTTTGAAGTGTACACTTCTCCTGAAAAACAGGGCAAAATATTTTACACAAAGGACATTTTATGACATATTAAAAAAAAAAAGATAAAAAGCACCAGGCGAACTATTATAATTATAGCACTAAAAGGCTTTAAAGCATTCCAGCAAGTTTCCAGCCAATGTGAGATGTTCCACAGGTGGAACACTGGAATTTTAAGAGGTTAAAGATTAAATATTCAACATTTCAAACAGGAGTAGCTCATTTTTCTAAATTAACTTTAACATTTTTATTGGTGTTATAATCACCACAAAATCACCAACCAACAAAGAACAAGTGAAGCACAACAAGAAAACTCATTGCAACATACCACACCCAAAAGTCCATACAGAACACACAGTGTGTGTGTCTATGTGGCCTAGTGAGAAATGTTCTCACAGTCCAAGCAATGACGCACATCTGTGCATGGAAGCTCGTTCTGTCTGCATGTGTGTCTTCCTTTCACAGCGTCGTGTTTTTTTTTACAGGAGCAGTATGGAAGCTCCAAAATGCTGAGAGGTGCAGGGAAAAGAGTCATCCAGTCGATCTGAAAGGAGTCTCCCTCAATCTTCCAACCATGGGCCATTGGTGGAGGTATGTCTGGCTGACTCTGCAGGCATCTTCTATAGACGGCTGCCTGGTAGTTTGTTCGCTGAATGTGTTTATATTCAATTCAATTCAACTTTATTTATATAGCGCCATTTCACAACAAGAGTCATCTCATAGCACTTTCAACTGTAGGGGAAACCCCCACAATTGCAGAAAGACCCCAGCAATCAGGCGATCCCCTATGAGCAAGTGCTTGGCGACGGTGGAGAGGAAAAACTCCCTTTTAACAGGAAGAAACCTCCAGCAGAACCAGGCTCAGGGAGGGGCAGTCATCTGCTGCGACTGGCTGGAGGGTGAGGGGATAGAGAAGATGAAAAGAACAGACAAGTAGAGAGCAAACAGCACGATGGGGACTCAATCTATGGGAGAGAACAAACAGATGTTAATGACCAGCAAAAAAAAAAACAAACAATTATTTCATTGAGAGTGAAGAAAGGAGTGAAGCCCAGTGCAATTATTGGAGGTCCCCCGGCTGTCTAAACCTAATAGCAGCATAACTAAGGGAGGGTTCAGAGACACGTGATCCCTCCCTAATTGTAGGCTATATCAAAAAGGAAGGTTTTAACCCTATTCTTAAAAACAGAGATCGAGTCTAACTCCCAAATCCAGATTGGCAGCTGGTTCCACAAGAGAGGAGCTTGATAAGTGAAGGCTCTGCCCCCATTGTACTTTTGGAGATTCTAGATATTACAAGTAATCCAGCATTTTGGGAGCGTAGTGCTCTGTTAGGATAATAGGGTAATATTAGATCTTTTAAATAAAAAGGGGCCTGATTGTTTAGAGCGTTAAAAGTGAGAAGAAGGATTTTAAACTTAATTCTAAACTCTATGGGAAGCCAATGAAGGGAGGCCAGAACTGGAGAGATATGATCTCTCTTTCTAGTACCTGTTAAAACTCTTGCAGCAGCATATCAGCAGCAATGTCTTGCTTGTGTTTATATAGTGAGTCTCTGTTTGGTGGAAGACTTCTGTCTGTGCACTTGCCACTCTTAAGTTGGCATCTTGTGTAATTCACATACTTGGAGCCTTTGAGGTCATACAGAACACAAGTTCATTTTTCAGTGGCCTCATACTGTTCTGGGAGTAGTTGAAAAGCTTTTCCCAGCGTCTTTAATGACACGCAATGTGCTTTGTTGGGCAGTAGTATTTTCATTGCTTAAGTTTCTCTCTTAGCTTCTTTCCATTATATTTTTGAGTTATATACTTTTTTCCCTTCTGCATATGATGCATTGCCTTGGGAGCAGATGTGGTGCTCTTCTGAGGTGGACTAGAACCTCTGTTTTTTTTGACCGGAGAACCCGGTTTGGTTGGGGATTTGTAGCAGAAGTATGTGGCTCTTCATCAAAAATATTGTAAAGGAGACAAAATTGGGTGGGATGCTTAATTTGGGACAACTATATATTTACTGCATAAGTGTTCACTCTAAAGATAACTACATTGTGCTAACATTGTCTGTTCTGTTCTACAGGTAACTCCAGCTGCTCAGACATTCCTGACACACTCCTGGACCTGTCTGGATCTTTCTGTCTTGTCTTGTCTTAAATTGACTATTGAGGCAGTGGCTAGACCTTGCTTGGAGCCAGTCTAGAATGGAGAAGTCAGGGGCCTCCTTCCCTCCACTAGCCTGGGTGTACACCTTGGGCAAGTGCTGGCACACCGTCAGCCTCCCTTGGCCGGGGATACGGCCTAGGTCTCTACACTCGGTGGTTCTGCTTGTCAACTCAGCATAAGTCCCGGCAATCCTTTTTGTGAGCATGCCACTTGTGGGCTTGCCTAGCCGGCATGTGAAGTCAGCCTTTGGCGGAAAGCTTCGAACAATCAGATGCTTCAGCAAGCTGGATGGCAATCGCTGCGATGTGTTGTGGACTGCGAAGAGCGTGACGAGGCACAAGAAGTCACGGTCATCCACTGCATCTGTCTCTTCCTCCAGCCGTCTTGACAATGTCTTGCTGCTGGAACTAGGAGGAGCTTGGACGAGAGGGTGAGGTCAACGTGTCGCGCAAACGTCTCCTCACTTTAAACTATTTTTTCACGCAACTCACCTTTCAAATTGACTATTAATGTTTACACTCATTAATGTACATGATTAGTTCAGCTGGAGTTCATCAGATTAAAAATGAATACTCACCATCACTTGTGTATACCGATTTTTCTGTCACTTTTGGGGCTTTTTCAATATTTCTTGTATTAGCATCCTGCTTGTAGCATTGTCTTATAATAACCTACGTTAACTGACACATCTGAAGGGTGGGTATCATGCAAATTATATTTTTCTATTGCTTTTTCAGCTATTTTGCTTTCCTTTGTATCAAGATTTACCCACTCTACTGAACAGTGCACAAATTTTTTTCCAACTCCTGTCTGAAAATTGAATTATATTTTCTAAAGAGCTTGTAACATGCACACAGCACTCCATACCTGTCCCTGATATTCATGTTAGCTAATAAAAGCACGTGTCTGACTTGACATAATTGACATGTTATAAATAAAGATAGGCCCATACCAAAGCAAGCAATTGAGCAGCAGACATAAGGGTGGGACAAACTAGTTTATTTTAGCATTCTGATCAGATCTAAATATAAGAAGTGATGCTGGTGTAATAGTATATTATGAATAAATATCAAATTTCCAAAGGATGTTGTGATACATTGTTCTTAATGCTATTATATATTTTGTTCACAGAATAAACCTGAAAATGTATGTGATAAAATGTGAGGTAATGAATCAAAGCTTATAAATGTATTATGCTCTATAATTTTGCACTTGTCTGGTTGTTTTTCAACAATCAATGTTATTTTTTTGTAAGCTAATTAAATTCTTGAAAATTAATATTCACGTCAGACCCACTGCATTTTAATCTTTTTTTACCCTGGAGGC
Organism: Pholidichthys leucotaenia; assembly: GCA_020510985.1. NCBI lineage: Eukaryota > Metazoa > Chordata > Actinopteri > Cichliformes > Pholidichthyidae > Pholidichthys > Pholidichthys leucotaenia. Next base: position 249,241,937 of record CM035845.1, on the reverse strand, counting down.
GTGCGGTGGGGGGGGGGGGGGGGGCTGATTAAGTCGAATGTGATTGGTGTATGCAGTCACCCACCACAACCTGGTTGGTTCATCAGCTAAAGCTGTTCTGAGATGCTGGAGAGGACTGACGATAAAAATGTAAGTTTATTAAAAAAATGCCAGCAAGCCAAGGCTGCCAACAAATTTTCTCAGATTTACCAAAAATAGAGAAGCCTATATTTTAAAAAAATGGCATACTCTGTCGATGCGGATTGATCAATGACACGAAAAACGCACTTGGCCCACCGCCTATGAGCAGGAGTCTTCAGTCAAAACATTTAGAAAAGGATCAGCCTACAACTAAGAAGAAAAGATGATGTGATGTTGCACAGGCTTGGAGCGGCACAACACTGGATTTACAAAGTTTTTATTTCCACAGTTCCACAGTGATCCTTTTTTTTTTTCCATCATTCAGCGAAGGTAAGTGCCATTTTAGGGATGCACTTCAGTTTGTAACAATCTCCTTGGTTATAAATTTGATGATTATTTTTATCTATAAGTCTGACTGGTTGCACTGAAAGGTAAAGCCACACTTTGATGGCAGGCCACTGCTGAGGTTAAAGATTGGTACTGGGGAGAAAAAAGGGCAGATATTATCTGACACAAACTAATTTTTTTTTTTTCGTTTCAATATTTTTTTTCGAACAAAAATTTTTTTTTCGAACAAATGTACATCATGAACAAAAATGTTAATTCCCATCATAAAAGAGTAGGACTAACTATTTAAACCACTCATTTGCCATAGAAGCAGGCACACATTGTTATTTCCCCACCCCCATCTCCCTACATTGGTTTCACCAGAATTTGGGAGAAAATACTGAATTATCCTGTTGTCCTTTTCCTACCTGCAGTTTCTCAGTCAGTTTGTTAAAACGCACAAGATTAATAAACCCTCATGACAGTATTGTTGATTAGTTAGTTGATTAATTAGAAAGCATTAAATTTTAATTAAACTGCTCTGACCATTTTATTCAATAGTACAGAAACCATACCAATATGGTACAAAAAGACACAAATGTTTTCATTCACATTTTGATTTTTAATCATTAACTTTAAGAACAAGAATGCAGATTAAACACTTGCTTCTGATTACACAGATGAACAGCACAATATTACAAGATAAAGTTAAAATAAAAATATTAAATGTGCAAAAATGAACACAACCTCATCTCAATCGACTGTTACGTTGTCTATAGGCCTGAACTCAAATCCTCCTCCGGGTGTGCACAGATGGGGTGCGAATTACAGTTAAATACTATCAGTGCAATCCATCAAAATATGGACCGCTCTGGAAATTTTCCTTGATTGTTAAAAATTACCGGTCAAGGACAGAGAATTCTCGGTTAACACAACCTCAGTCTGGCACATGTACGTATATATAGCCTACCTCACGTGGATCCTGCAAGGTGCAAGACACACTTAAGACTGTGTCAAAGAACTGCTTATATAAGTGGACTTAAATAAATGCTTTATTAAATTCAGTCTGAAATAATAGTGCTTTGTGACAATGGACAACAGAGCAACAATCAGGTGATATTCAAATGAGTTTCTCCAGTCTCTCAGTGAAAAGAACAGCAGCAGCCATTCCACTTATAATACCTCATCTCTGACTCTTTTCCTTTGGCTTTACCCTGCTAAAAGCAAAACCTGCTAATGTTCACCTAGAAGAAGACCAAGTGATATAGAGCTGTTTGTCCCCTTTCGTACAGATTTTAATCATTGTGATTTTCTTAAGTCCGTGGTTAGAACAATCTGAATTGACACGATTTCCAAACAATAAAGACTTAACATTTAATCTCCCAAAAATTCCTGCTGCTAAAAGTTTATTCTCAAGCTCTGTGGGTTAACTTTCCTTTCCCTATTCTATTCTGCTGAGCACCAAGCCCAGTCTTTGGTATGACTGGGCTGGGGCATGAACCCACAACCTCCTGGCTGTGGGACGAGTGCTCAACCAATATCCACAATTGGTAAATATGGGTGGAAATGATGCTACTGACCCAAAACCAGTGGATGTTTTCTGGGCTATGTCTAGTTCATCAGTCATGGTCTTTATATAATGAAAAAAACATAGTCACTGGAAATGTAATGTTCAGTGTAAATAATCCAAATTTAGCCCAAGATAGACACCTGTAGTGGACCACAAACAGACATAATAAAGCCAGGAAAATTGGGTCATATCCCACCAAAATAAATACATAAATATATAAATGAATAAATAAATAAAAATTGGAAAGTTGTTGAAGACATACCCGCTAGATGTCACAAACTTGACATCTGCTTTTACATGTGAAACTGCATCCAAACCCTTATTTGTAATATCTGACAGTTGCATTTATCCATTTGTTTTCACAATAAACCAATGTGTACTGCTCTCCTAGACAGGCAAAAGTAATATTAGACAATAACTTTACACATAAAGGCTAAGTCTTTAAAACAACCCCTTTAAAGTACAAACCTCCATTCCAATGAAGTTGGGTCATTATGTACAATGTAAATGAAAACAGAAAACAATGATTTGCAAATCGTTTTTAAACTATATTTGACTGACTACACTAAAAAGACAAGATATTTAATGTTCAAACTGATAAACTGTAGCATTTTTTGCAAATATTCACTTATTTTGAATTTGATGCAACATGTTCCAACAAAGCTGGGACAGGGCAGTGACGTGCGGTGAGTTTCATTTACGGTGAGGCTGTGATGCTTTCTGGGTCTAATTTACAAATTAGACTTTATAAATACTTTTAACAAAACAAGTGTAAGGTATTTTATTAAATTACCTCTTAATGGAATACACAGAAAAGGCAGTGACAAAAGTCCATGTTTTCATTTTATAACTCTCCTTGAGTACAGACAACATGCAAACACCCTCAGCTACAAAAGTATAATGTATAAAGTTATTTTACAAACAAGTTTTTTGAGCACAAAATTCATTATATTTTGTTTTTGGCCAAGGAATAATGTAAATTATTGTGGCTCAGAGAGCTGCATCTCTCTGTGTGTTGCAGCGCCACAGTTTACACTCATTACAAATTATTAGTAGTATTTACAACTACCATGCATGCATGATCTTACCTTTACTTGTAAATAAAATAAATTTGCCTATCCTTCTGGACAAAAATCACTGTGACTTTGGTTGAAAAAAAATTCCTTACCTTCTTTCATTTAAAAAAAAAAAACTGCTTATGGTGCTCAAGGACACCCCCTCCTGTTGGGGCAATGGTACTGCACAACCTCTGATCGTCATTTTCAGCCTCACCTGCCTCCCCTGACCGCACATCACTGGACAGGGGCATATTTACCACTGTGTTACATCACCTTTCCTTTCAACAACACTCAATAAGTGTTTAGGAAGCTTTGTAGGTGAATTGCTTCGTATTCTTACTTGATACTTCAGTGTCTCAACAGTCTGGGGTCTGGGGTACCACACATTTTCAATGGGAGACAGTTCTGGACTACAGGCAGGCTCACCTAGTATCCGCACTCTTTTTCTATGAAGACATTAACACGTGCAGAATGTGATTTGGTGAAATAAGCAGGGACGTCCCTGAAAAAGACATTGCTTGAATGGCAGCATGTGTTGCTCCAAAACCAGAATGTGCAGTTCAGCATTAATGGTGCCTTCACAGATGTGCATGTTACCCATGATATGGTCACTAACCCCCCTCCCAATGCAATCACAGATGCTGGCTTTTGAGCTAACAATCTGGAGGGTCCTTTTCCTCTTTAGCTTGGAGGACACAGCATCCTCCTTTCTCTCTTTCTGCTGCTCCCTTTTTGGGCCACCACAGCGTCTCATCACCTGACATTGTGATGAGCCACATCTCAATTTGGCAAGATTTTTTTTTTTTTTTTTTTTTTTTTAAAAACACCGGATGCCCTTCCTGACGCAACCCTTCCCATTTATCCGGGCTTGGGACTGGCTTAGGACCTGGTAACCAACTTTCCTTCCAGAGCACCAAGCTAGAATGTAGAAAGTACCATTTTTATATGGCGTTTGGTATGACCTGCCCGAGACCTGAACCTATGACCTCCTGGCTGTGGGGCGGATGTTCTACCAACTAAGCGACTACTCTGGTTCCAGAGAAAACAACATCCATGATTTCCAAAAACAATTTGAAATGTGGACTTGTCAGACCACAGCACCCTTTTCCACTTTGCATCAGTCCATCTCAGATGAGCCCGAGCCCAAAACAACCAGCAGTGTTTTTAGGTGCTGCTAATATACGGCTTTCACTTTGCATGGTAGCGTTTTAACTTGCACTTGTGTGTTTTTTGAGCATTCCAAAACCTTCTCAGTGCTTTCTTGCTTCTGCCCCAGCTTTTTTTGGAACGTGTTGCAGGCATTAAATTCAAAATGAGTGAATATTTGCAAAAAAAACTACAAACTTTATCAGTTTTAATATTAACTATCTTGTCTCTGTAATTTCCCCATTGTGGGCCTAATAATGGTTTATCTTATTTAATTGAAGATAGGTTGAAAAAGGATTTGCAAACCGTTGCATTGTTTTTATTGACATTTTACACAACATCCCAACTTCACTGGAATTTTGGTTTGTGCATGCAAAGAAAATGAGTTTATTGTGACATGGTGCTTCCTCGTGCTAGCACCTATGTCTGCATTATTTTAAAGTCATCCACCAGGCCCATCTTGTAATTGAGGCAGGTTGAAATATCTGTTTAAAATTAGCAGTAAATACTATGTTGCCCCAGGTCTTGTGTGAAGTGGCTAATGACAAATGACAAATCGCTAATGAAGCGCTCCTTGATTTCACTCACTGTTAATCCCTTGACGTAGCTGTTCTAGTTAAGCTTTTGCCTGGCTCAGAGGAGAGAATTCAGTGCAAACACGCTGTGTTCCTACCGAGGATCCCCATGTGTGCATTCATATGGTGTATGCAAATAGGCCGTGGTCATGATTCCCACTTGAGTAGATGCTGTATACAATAGCACGAGTTGTTTCTTTTCAGTGGATACTGCTAAAGCTGCTGCACATGTCACACCATTCTAAATTGGTCTGTAGGAAGCCTCTGACTCCTCTACATATCTCAGCACCAGCCACATACAGCTCAGGTCAAAATGTAAATACAGACTGGTAGTTGTGATTGAGTTTTGATAGCATTACGGGAGCCATGGCTCTTCTGGTATGCAGTTATCCTACAGAATAATATAGTCTGGCATACCTTTTTCCTGCCAACTGGCATCCTGTGTGACTTTTTTCTTATCTCCATACCAATGTATGGAGTGTCACAACAAAGCCTTCATGAATGAGCAGGCACAGATCCTGTGAAGAGAGGAGGGGAAATGGGAGGAAAAATTGCTCATTTTGTTTCCCCTGGCATGCAATTTCCATCCTCTATCCACATCTCTCTAAAAGCTATCTAAAGCACATCAGCTTCATCTTTCTAGGCTGGATGGGTCTCAGAGGATCACCTCCAGACATGGCACGTTGACAGTGGAGCTGAAAAGAAAGGATGAAAACAATAATTTCATCCTCTTGCTTATAGCAATACTTCCCATTTTACCGATGATTAAAAGGGGGGGAAACATTTTAAAAGCCAGTTGCCCCTGGCAAAGAAAAAGTACTGTATATTAAGGTAACTGATCATGCCTCAGATGGTCATTTCATCAGACTGAGTACAACAGGACTATTTCAATAGCCCCTTTCCAGTTTAGTCATGTAACAACTGACCAAAGCAACATTTAAGCCTTGAGGCATTCCACACTGACTGACCTGGATCCCTTTATTTTATATCAAATGGGAAAATAAACGCTTCTAAATTCCATTTGGGTCTGCCACACTACGCGCTTTGATCACCCCAAAGACACACCCGCATATAAAGTCAGGATGGCTTGCATATGTTTTAAAGAGCAATGCAAAGAGACAGCTAGAAATGATGCCATTACCATACCATGAGGCATTTTTCTCTTAGAATAGGAATGCCATTACATTCAGGAAGTAAATAAACCTAGTCTCGCAGCGGCAGACCCTCAGCTCAATTCACATCTATACATGAAGACATTCAGATAAAGGTCTAAAAAATGAATGGCCATGAAAATGATTTGCAAGGAGGGCCATTCTTTACGATACCTCTCAGCTAAATAACGGCAGAAAAGGCTGCACCCAGAGTCAAATATCACACAGTGAACGGAGGTCCCAATTTTGAGGAGCACTTTTTCCCCATACAGTTTAGTAGTCTACCATCAATATATGCTTGTGTTTAGCATATTCTTTCAAACTAACTCAAGAGCTGATTTCCATGTCTGCAGGAAACCCATTTCTAGAACAAAATAAGCACCAGGTAAAGGTGTGTTAATATTGTCACTTGAATGTGATATAAACTACTGTAAAGGTGACACAGTGCTCAGTGTTATATGTAATATATTCCAAGACTCATGCATTGCTCTTCAACTTATAGCTTTTCCAGATTATATTTCCCAACATCACAAAAAGAAAACCTTACCTTCAGTTACCACCCTCACTAAGCTATTGGCTGTAATATTGATCTAGAGCTGAGTTGTCAAAGCTATTTTAGTTCAGGGGCCACATACGGCCCAATTTAATCTCAAGTGGGCCGGACCAGTAAAAAAATAGAACAATTACCTACAGTAAATAATAACAACTCCAAATTTGTTTCTTTGTTTTAGTGCAAATAAGCACAAGTACATTATGAAATGTTCACAGTTAATGAACCATTGTTTTACAAAATATTTTGATCAACAATATTATGCCTCAGTTACGCGTCACAGTGGATCTACAAAGGCACAAAGCATTAAGTCACACGTACCTGGAACTCAAAACTATAGTATTTCAACTGTCAAGATCTAGAAATTATTTTAAATTTACATACATTTCCACATCAGTCGTCAATCCTAACAACCTGAACTGACTCAACACACCAACTGAAGTGGCAGCTATTAAGGAAGAAAGTTAAAGTGTCTGTGACATGATGTAGGAACTATGGATCAATATTCAGTATAAATTTTTCTTCAATCGTCCATATAGTTGGCTGTTTTGACTTTGAACGCTAAATAAGTAGAAAAATATTTCCAAGTGAATTCAAATTTAGCGCCGTGTTGCACTAACGCAATCTCCTGAGACTCGCCTCATTTCCGGATATGACGTCATGAGGTGAAGTTCATCTCGGCTGATCTGTGTGCTGTCAGTGTAAACAAGCTGTTTAGCTTCTATATCAGCAAAGAAATGCCGAAACATTGCATGGCAGCTGGATGTTCTAATTGCTCCAGTGTACAAGCCTGTTCGCATTCCCAAAAGATCCAGATCTTCTTAAAAAATGGGCGAAGCAAGTACAGAGAACAAGGGACAAATGGCAACCAACACCATCTTCTGTACTCTGCAGCGATTATTTCACTGCAGACAGTTTTGAGGAGGCGCCTGCTATACAGGAATCTTTAGGCTTGAAAGTTTGTTACAAACGGGTTCTACGGAACCCACAGCTCAAGACGATATCAACCTATCAAAACAGCGCAGAGAAGCAACAGTGTCAAAACTTGCCAGGAAAAGATTTTGTGTAATTGATTTTTTTTCCACATAAGGCAATCGCGATTTTATTATATTTTTTCCACTGAAAGTAAAATCCCCCCCTTTGAATTTTGAAGCCGAGTGTTGACTTTATTCCAAATGGAACAACTTTGCGTTAAAAAAACGTTATATTACTTTTTTCAGTTTTCATTTTTATGAATCTCATTGCCTACCGAAACTGAATATCTGAGCTTTTTTTTTTTTATTTCCCCGAATATCCCGATCAGGGAAATAAAAAAAAAAAATTGAAGCCAAAATTTCTGTAAACCAAACGATTAAATAACAATCGCCTTATGTGGAAAAAAAAATCAATTACACAAACTCTTTTCAGGGCGAGTTTTGACACTGTTGCTTCTCTGCGCTGTTTTGATATGGGCGATTGCTCATTAGCATTGGAGATAACAATAACCAATACCTTAAGATACTCCTGGTTCACCATTGTGATACATACACGTATACACTCACTAGCCACTGTACACCTGTTCAACTGCTTGCTAATGCAAATGTCTTATCAACCAATCATATAGCAGTTATGCAATACATTTAGGCATGTAGACATGGCCAAGACAAGCTGCTGAAGTTCAAACAGAGCATCAGAATGGAGAAGAAAGGTGGCTTAAGTGGTTTTGAATGTGCTATGGTTGTTTGTGCCAGATGGGCTTGTGTCAGAATTTCAGAAAGTGCTAATCTACTGGGTTTCTCACACACACAACCATCTCTAGCATTTACAGAGAATAGTCTGGAAAAAAAATATCTAGAGAGCAGCAGGTCTATGAGCAAAAATGCCTCGTTGATGCCAGAAGTCAGCGGATGATGTCTAGCCTGGTTCAAGATGATAGAAAGGCAAGAGTGACCAGTGTTTCCTCTGGCTTAAAGACCTTGGCGCTGACCCAGCAGTTGATATTTTTTATAGAAAAAATATCAACTGCCATTGAAAACAATGAGTATTAAGTTGGGGTATTCCTGGATCTTAAAAAAAGCATTTGAAACAGTTGATCATAATTTATTATTAAAGTAACTACAAAATTGTGGTATTGGGGGGTAGCACTGTCCTGGTTATGTAGTTACTTAAAGAATAGATATCAGTATGTATGTGTTGGTAACAAAAACTCACAGTTACTGAAGGTTACTTGTGGAGTCCCACAGGGTTCAGTTTTGGGGCCACTGTTACTCAATATGTATATAAATGATCTATGTAAAGTTTCAGAAAAAATGGATTTAATATTGTTTGCCGATGACACTAATTTATTATGCAGTGGAAGCAATTTGGAACAACTTTTGGATACACTCGGAAAGGAATTAGGACAGCTTAAACTGTGGTTTGATTCAAACAAATTAACGCTCAATTTAAGTAAGACAAAATTTATAGTTTTTAACAACCATCACAACAACTTAGTATCTAAACTCAGTGTAAATGGTGTAGAGATTGAAAGGGTATCCAAAACTAAATTTCTTGGAGTAATAATTGATAATAAACTGTGTTGGAAGTCACATATTAATTATATTAAAGGTAAAATATCTAAATCAATTCCAATACTACACAGAGTGAAATATTTGCTGAATCAACCCACATTATATACTTTGTATCATTCATTAATACTCCCATACATGACATATTGTACTGAAGTATGGGGAAATATATATAAAACAAACATATATCCAGTCTTTATGCTTCAGAAGAGAGCAATTAGAATAATAAACAAAGCTGCTTACAGGGAACCAACAAACCCACTTTTTTTAAATTAAAAGCTCTCAAGTTGAAAGATCTGGTTGACTTTAAAACTGGAGTAATAATGTTTAAAGTGAAGAATCTATCACTGCCCGCAAATATCCAAAAGTTGTTCCAAATAAGGGAGAAACAATATCATTTCAGAGGAACATGTATATTTAAAAAATCTTCAATGAGAACTACCACCAAGCAACACTGTGTCTCAGTGCAAGGAGTCAGATTGTGGAATGTTTTTGGACCTGAATTAAAATCATGTACAACGCTTGGACAATTTAAACAAAAACTAAAGGAAGAAATACTCCAAACATATATACAAGATGACATGTAAAATCACATAAGGATTGTCATATCCAGTCTGTGTTGTGTTGTTGCTTAGTTTTTTTGTCACGTTCTGTCTTAGCTTTGTTCTGAATCGTAATCGCTCTTGTTTTGTTTTTCTTTTGAATTCTTGGATGGAATATGGGTGGGCAATATAAGCTGCGGCTTCAGCCATCACCCATTTTGGATAACTTGTGTTGAACTGTATGATCAGAGGAGTTATTGTTTAATTTGACCTTGTAAGATTTTTTTTTTTCCCTTTGCTGTATTATTCTGTTCCTTTCTTTTAATCTTTACTTTTAATCTATCCAAAATAAAGATTCATTCATTCATTCAATCAAATGCCATGTAAATTAAAAGTAGACAACCAAAAATTTCTAGTTTAGGGTGCGAAGAACACCCACTTAAAAACTTGAGTAATGACTTCAGTCTTGAAGGTTTGAGGTTTCTCTCCAAAATGTATAACAATTTTCTTACAGTTTTTTACTTTTCTCTGTAAAAGTATCTAAATTTGAAACCATTTTCCTCAAATCTGTAATTTCCTCTTGTAAAATTAATTTTTCTTGTACATTTGAGACTTTATTATAAATTTGTGTATTATTTTATGGCTAATTTTTGTCTATTTTTTAAAATAAAATTACTGTTTTTTAAATAAACTTGAAACAGACTGTGGTAATTTTTACTTTTTTCTTATAACAATTTACATTTTTGACCATAATTTTGCAGAGCCAGAAAAGAGCAATAATTTAACTCTGATTTCAAAGAAAAAAATATTAATAAAATTGTATTTAATGAAATAAATTAACTTAAATGACCAAAGATGCAGTTATTTCTGTTATAATATTTCTATATATTTAGGGTTTTTTTTAAATCTCCTCACCACCCAGACAGCAGGAAAAACCTCCCTTATTTTGAAATGCAAATGTTGGCACGTTTAGTTTGTCGGAAGGCTGCTGATGGATTAAAGTCACTGACTTCGTGAATTTCGGTCATCTTAACTTGCCAGGTACATAATATGCCAGGTGCATAATACCTGGTACTTGCCAGGTACATAATAATGAACATAAATTAGTTAATTAACATTAACTCAGGTAAAGGTAAAAACGGTTCCCTTTTATTCTTGTCTGAAATAAGAAAAACAAAAAAACTAACCACACCTGTTAGCTAAGCAACTCTTCCATTATTGCTCCCATTACCAGCGGGTCAAAACCATGATAAGTGCCTTCACTGGTTACATACCTCTTCTGATTTTTTTCCACGTTTAAAGTACTTTAATAAGCTCGTGTTTCCCTCGGACAGCAACGCTCGTAGCAAAACACTGCTTGCTGGCTGGAACACGTGGGTAGGGCACTTCTGAACTCCGCACGGATGGCAGTCACGCGCGTTGTTCGTGTGCGCACTTGTGGACCATCATTGCTTCATATATTTTTCTTAAATTTATATATCCTCGTAGACAGGCGGAAATTTTTCTGGCGGGGCGGGCTGCCACCCAGAAATGTTACCAGAGGAAACCCTGAGTGACTCAAATAACCAGTTGTTACAACCAAGGTCTCAGAAGACCTTCTCTGAAGGTACAACACATCAAAACCTTGAAGCAGATGGGCTGCAGCAGCAGAAGACCACACTGGATGCCACTCCTGTCAGCAAAGAGAAAGTTGAGGCAACAAAATACTGGAAAAAATGTTGCTTGGTCTGATGAGTCTTGATTTGTGCAGTAACATTCAGATGGTAGAGTCAATAATCAGCATAAAAGCATGGATCCATCCTGCCCTATATTCACGTTTCAGGCTGGTGGTTATGGTGTAATAATGTTGAGGAAATTTTTAGCACACTTTGGACAAACTGAGCATTGTTTAAATGCTCCAGCCTACCTAAGTATTGTTGCTAACCATGTCCATCTCTTTATGACCATAGTGTACTTATCTTCTTATGGCTACTTCCATCAGGATAATGTGCCATGTCACAAAGCTCAAACCATCTCAAACTGTTTTGCTGCACATGTTCTCTGTACTCCACAGTCACCTGACCTCAATCCAACCGAGCACCTAAAATCTCTGAGAAATGTTTCCAGCACCTTGTTGAGTTTATGCCACAAAGAATTAACCTTCTTAAAATTCTAGTGTTCCACCTGTGGAACGTTTCACATTGGTTTGAAACTGGCTGGAATGCTAGCAGTCCTGAAGTCAAAAGAAGGTCCAGCCTGGTACTAGCCAGTGAGTGTGCATTGTATATCATCTGATGATGTTAAAACTTTAAAATGTCCCTGGAAATGGCAAAAAAAGACAATTAAATTTGATTTACTAATTCAATTGAGTGATTGCTCTGGCCCAAATACCATTATAATATTACAAAAAAATAACGCCAGTCATTTGTTGAATTATTCATCCTGCATATTAACTGCATAAACCTGAAAATGAAATGCTGGTTAACAGTATTTCCATATTAATTTTCATCCTTTTGATATGTAACCATAAGCAGCACATTATTATCTGAAACTATTTTAGACAACTCACAGGACAGTAAAGGACACAGGAAATGGCTGCAATGCAGTAATAGCAATTCACTGCTGGTATATACACATACAGAAAGTTATAGTCCTCCAGACTTTCCCCCAGGTTGCCAGATCAAACAAGCCTCGTGACAGTTTAAAAGGAAGTTTTCCTTCTGCATTCTGTGTCATAATTTGTGTTAGAATCGGAGAAGCTGCATACTCAGACATGCTGTTATCCACCTGATCTACCATACGTGTCGATTCACAGTGTGATGGCTGCAAGAAAAATAAATAGCTTTGAATCAGATCGATGGCCAATGATTGCGACCGAAAATGGAACAGGGCAAGGGGAAAGAGGAATCTCATCTTGAGTGGAATTGGATTTTCAAAAGATTTAACTGGGGGCATGTTTGTTATGCATGTAGTCCACAGCTTCTTGGATTTCACCGCAGTTAATAACTTCTGCACAGTGGTGCCAAGAAGGAATGGAAGGTGTTCAGTCTTCAGTATAAGATCGTTGATATTTGCACATATGCATGGTCACACACATACAGTAATGGAATGCACAAACTAAATCACATCTCAACATTTCCATTTCCCTTCTACTCTTATTAATGTCATTTAATAGCCATGACTGAGGTGGTTGACTCTCAGCTTCCATGCCAGCATTCTTGCTCACAAATCCTCATCAACTGCTTCAATCAGTCTTCACAAAGAGCCAATAGTCTACAGTGCGACAAGCCTTATTTCCCACCACATTAATGAACTCTTTCATTTGAAAGCCTCAGACTGTCCGTCTCTTGATTGCAAAGCCAAGGCCAACAGGCCTCCGCAACGGCTCCTTGAAAATTAAAAGTATCAATCAAGTCGAGAAGAGAAAAAAGTTGCGATGGTTTCAGATCTCTGACAAAGCAGAGAGAGCGATGAAAGCCAAATGGGGTCAAGAGGCAAAAATGCTTGTCATTGCTTCCTTAGCTCATCTCAATTCAAAGTGGGTGGAGTCTGACTCAGTCATATTAATGGTTAATTAACCTAAGAGACAGTTCACCCCAAGGTCACATATGCATATTTTCCTGTGATCTCTGGTGTTATAATTCAAGTTTTGATTTTGCCCAGTTTGGGAGATATTTGGTCTCTTTAAAAAAGCTTAGTCCTATAAAGTGTTCGTTTTTAATTCTCTTATATTTGTTTTTAGACATTCTTGTGGGTGTGTGGTCGTTTAACAGTGGGTAGAAGATGTTAAAATGATCATTAGGTGAAGTAAGAAATGTACTCTTAATTATAATAATTAAGAATATACCTAGTCAAAAGAACGATTTAGTCCATATTTTAAAGTGGTAAAACTTGCATTTTAATTGAAGTCTATAATTATCAACCTAAACAACAGAGGATAAAAAGTCATCTATCTATAAATGCAGCGTGTGTGTGTGTGTGTGTGTGTGTGTGTTCCTCCCATATTTCTCAAACCGTTCATCAGACTGACCTCAGAATTTATAAGTGCTTTGCTGAGGTTAGGAGGATGTGTATCCTCAAGTATGGAGCTGTTCAGTCAAAATATGTAATTTTTTTCAATAAAAGCTTAGTCATTGCCCTCTCCTTATGCTCTGGCTTCTAGAAGTGTGGGCGGGGTTTCTGATTGACTCCGTAATGATTGGATAATACACAGCATCATGTCATCAGTAACCACAGCGCTCCGTGAGCAAAACAAGGAAGCGAAAAGTGACAAATTTGACAAGAAAAAGATAATACTGAAGATGTACTGCTTAATAAATTACACTACAAAGTTGCAGTGATTGCGTGCATCTAAAGGATAATTCGGCATATGTGCAGAACACGAGGCGTGTGAGCAGACTTGGTGAAGCATCAGCGGGGACCCGGGTCTGACAAAGAACACCGGAGTATCAACACAGAACATGCTGGGAAAAGCAGCAGCCCGACCGGGCGGACCATGGTCCTTCGCAGGGAGGCACGCCCAACCTGCCCAGTCAGAGGTAGATGGGAGTCCTGACTGCTGCTTCACCCGTGTGTTACCACTGTACTTTGCAGGACCGTGAGTCCCCCCTCCTTTTGCGAGTATCTAAAAATTAAAAACTTAATAATAATACCGCCATGATTGTGGAGCGGAATGGCCAAACAGGACACAAAAATGCCCAAATAACGAAATAAATCATTTTTAGTTAAATATTTACTGACAAATGGGCAACACTGATACAACGGTTGCAGTCAAACAGGTCCTTCTGCTGTGTAGAATAATGTTGGGTGTTTTGTAGCTAATTTGATTGATTACAGTTTTAAAAACCTTTAAATAACAAAATATTGCTACAGTATAAAATGATACACTCCAATGGCTCTCAAATATTTGTAAACGTGTCCCGTTATAGTACTGCATGAGTTTATTGACGATACACTATAAACTACACACATAAACTAAAACAATTATAATGGAGACTGAACAACTCCCATTCCCCAAACTACAAGATACAACACTTATGAATATAAGTCATAAAAGATCACACAAATAAGTCTGACAAACAAATAAACAAGGGTTTTTAAACAGTCGCTAATATTGGATGTCCCATTCATTTTCAAGAATTCTGTAATTAATATTCACACAATCAAATACATTTTAGTGTTCAGTCCCTTTCATATTTGCCAAAGTACAACATGTGATTGCCTACATATAGGCTACATCTCTGTATTCCACTTTCAAACACAGCCTACATTTTGGCCTGGAAAGCCTGATTGGCCTACCTGTTTCAGACGGGAATACTTGCTTTCTACGGCCATGCACTAGTTTTAATTAATTCACCCATATTTTTAAGAAGTCCAATCTGAACCTTAAGACTGCTAATTAATAAAAGTAAATGTATTAGCTATTTCAATTCATGTTTAAAAACCGCGTTTGAAAGCATTTGCACATTGTGAATATGACACAGAGCAGGTTCATTTAAGCTGAAATTTCTCTGGATACACACACTTTCAGCTGCTCCCCATTCAGGGTCACCACAGCGGATCATGGGTCCACAAATCTGAATTGGCAAGGATTTTATGGTGGATGCCCCTCCTGACGCAACCCTCCCCATTGAGATCAGCACAAGGAGTACACTGGTTTTATGCTTCCCCCCGTGGCTGGAGAACCAACTTCCCTTTCCCCATTCTAGTTATGCTGAGCACCAAGCTAGAAGGTACAATTTTTATGGTCTTTGGTATGACCTAGCTGTTGCTTGAACTCACAACCTACCAGCTGTGGGGCAGATGCTTTACCACTAGGCCACCACTACGGTGGTAAAGTTGAAATGTGTGGTAATGGCAAGCGATAAGTGCATTTACATTTACACTAGCACTACGAGTGGTCAGAGGCAGGAGTAGATTTTGTTCATACATAATTATGAAAACAGTGGAGCTGCTAACACTGTGATGACTGCAGGAACCAATGTCAATCTCACTCGAACAGTTTACAACAAATCTCTTCTGCTCTCATTTCATGTATGAGATCCATTCACTATTGTGACATGGGCCTTGTTTTTATCTTGAAGGAGCTAAATAGCACTTTTAAAAACAGACACATGGTTTTCCTTTGTGGCAGTAAAATTGAATAGGTTGTTGTTTGTCCCTAAAACTCTCCCTATAGAATGTGAGCAGTGGTAAGTCCCATGATGGAATCCAAACCTCCTTTTAACACCTTACATAACCGTCCCTCATAACGCCGTTTTTTACACACTGATCTGACTATCGGCTGGAGTTCAGTAGAAAGACAGACAGTCCTAAATGTGCTCATGGTGTATTTTTGATTCATCTTTTTCACTTTGTTGTGAAACCAGGTCAGGATTTCTGGTAAACTAGTGCAAACTATAGGTTTTCCCACTTTGAGCAGCACAGAAAAAGTTCCACTTTCTTCATTTATATTCAACAGAAAGTAAACATTTTGTACTCAAGACGTCTTCTAAACCGGGTAACTCTTAGCAAAACAATCTTGAAAGACATAGCATGAATGTAAAATTGATCTGGGGTGCAATGCACCTTTACAACAAAAAAGAGGTTACAGATAAAAATTAAGTCCAGATGTTTCCGAAACAGCTGTATTGATAACCTGATATTCGCTACACGCCCGTATTTGAAGTGTTTCTGCGCAGCTCCAATGGTCAAAGCGTGGAGAGAATGAACTAGAGGGTTTATTAAGAGGGAAGCATGATCATTCTTCTCGAGTGCTACATTTCTTTCAACTTTAATGAAGGATAATTCAAATAAAACCAGCATAGCTTTAAAATTCAATCAGCAATTAACATTTCCTTTAACCCAAGAAGAATTCGTGTTGCTGGGTAAACTTGATCAGCGTGGAAAAGTGCTATTGCTGGATGCCATAATCTGTCTAAATCAATCTGTATGTGAACTCTCTTGACTCAGCTCAATGTGTAGCTGCAGGGCTTCCAGTAAGTGGCTCCTGCCACTTACCTATTAATTCATGTGGTTTGTACCATAGCCAAGATTAACCCCCAGCTGCTGGAAATAAATAAGAATATGCACCATAAATAGTGGCATAAATCATAAAGAAGTTTTGAAGGGGGTTTGGCGCAAAACATGATGCAACGAAATTCTGGGACTAGCAATGAAGCCCGTTAAAAAAAAAAAAAAAACCATGAGGAAAAGAGTGCATCACTGCTGAGAAATGTGTCTGGGGTAAAAGAGACCAAAGCACCTCTGCAGCCTTTTTTTTCTTGCTCAAAACATGCGCGGCAGACTGCAAAGCAGCTGCATCCTGAGAAGAAAGATGGTAGGTTTTCAAAGTCAGCCTCTGCTCCAACTTTACATCGGTACAGCCTCCCAATTCTCAAATATGTTGAAATGGGCATCCCGGCTCTGATCGGAGCCAGAGTGGCGCTTCAAGATCCATCTGGACGATCAGAAGCCCTCATCCGTCCAAACGGGGGAGGAAGAGGAGCACGGAGGCTTGACTCGCCAAGCAATCACTCAGCAGAAATGACTGGGAATAACTAAGCCAGAGCTCCTCTTCCATCCTCCTCTGGCTGGCGCACACGCGCGCTTGGAATGTGCGTCCGCTGGCACGCGCACACTGCTGACGCACCGGTACCGGAGCGGTGTGCAAATGGAGTGCAAACGGTTGCACAATTAAAATAAATAAATAAATAAATAATGCAGCTGAAATCCACAGGCCCACTGATCGCTGTGTTTGGATAATTAGATTCCCCGCTGAGGAGCGCAGGAGAGTTGGCGGTGCACTTCCACGGCCGCGCTGCAGCCACGAACTGAGGAGGTTCCGTCCGCGGCCGGAGCAGAAAGACAGACTGGGATCCGCGCGCAACTGGACGGCAAACATGTCTCCAAACGCGCGTCTAGGCGCCGCGTATCAGGAGTGCATCAACACAGCTATGCGCATCTGCGCAGCTGGAAGCGGCGAGCTCAATTAAGCGAATTTAAACGCGTCCACGGAGTGAAGCACGCGCCAACTTTGGTCCGGTGAAATGATAAATGTGACTTACCCACGGCAGTTTGCAGAATACAGTGAATCAGTCCCGGGAGCCCCACACCATCACGGTGTCCCACGGCGCGTTCTGAACGACTGAGAAAAGCATCGATTTTCACAAGAAGAAATTCCAGCTGTGAAATAGTCCACTTTTCCAAAAAAAAAAAAAAAAAATGAAAACGCAGCGTCTCTCCCAATATTACATATTGCCAGTCTTCACTGGCGCAAAATGGAGCGCAAAAAAAACAAAACACCTGCAGCCGGCCACTTTCAAACAGCGGCAAAGAAGAAAATGAAGAAAATCATGACGATGATTTGGGAAATGGTCGAAGGAATCGATAACTGGCAATATCAGAAGAGGCAATTAGTCTGATTATCCTTGTAAATCAGTTGCAGAGCTTCTTGCAGTCACGCAGTCCCGGCAGGTGAGCTGGCTTTAAGCACGACTGCACGAGCGCAAATTTCCAATGTGCAGAGAAACACACATACACACACACACACACATCGGACAACGCTCTCTCTCTCTCTCTCTCTCTCTCTCTCTCTCTCTCTCTCTTTCTGTGCGTGTCTGTGTGCGCGCAGGTCTACCACCGTGAAATGCGTCAAGTCATTGAAAATGACCAAAAGGGCAAAGGACATGGCAAGATTTCTGTCAAAATAAAACAAGCATTTGGGCTCACGATAGCTTCCAGCTGTGATCTACAAAGCACAAAAGGCAGAAGTTTATATAACATGATACAGAAGTATGGGTATATCTGTTTATATTGGCAATATGGTCTGTTTTTTATATCAGCTTTCTTTTCGATCGCCTTAGTCCAGGATTACGCTATTCTGCTTTTATTTTGAAGTTCACATCCAAAGGTGTAAATCCCTTTTCATCTCTAGCTTGATGTTTGCTTTTTTTTTCAGACCGGCGTTTCACCGAAGTCTCGTCCTCCACATGGCGCACTAGCCAAGCCATATTAATGCACGGGAGGCTAACCAAGCCCATTATGCGCCTGTTTTGACAATAAACGCAATCATGAATACTGGGGTCTCATGTTAGTTATACAGTATTTAGGGAGATGGGCAATAGTGCATCACAATCTTAAAGACAGAGTCGCACTGTGTTGTCTCCACAATTCTTGCAATAATAATCGGGCCAAAGGTGAAGTGGAAGGTAGCTGTATCCCAATACTAACTATATACAATGCCGCTATGGTGCTCCTGTTTCCAGAGGGTTGACAGCAGAAAGAAAGATGGCTGCCTCTCGCCGTGCCCTTTATATCCCGGGTGGTGTCATCACCGGAAAGGCGGGCCGCCACCCCCTACTATTCCCCGGTAGCCCCGGCCGCCATCTTATTACCGTAACTCCATACATAACATTTGTCCCACTGCAGAAAAATGTCAAACACACCAATCGGGCCCTCCCCAAAATTCCTTTCACACCTTTCTATCGCAAAACCATCTAAAATGTCTTACTTGGAGGTGGATGGAACCAAACATAGAGCTCTCATGCTGGAGTTTTATGCCAATGTTGTCACAACTTGCTCTCGCCCGTCATCTGTTTCAGCCGCGCGCACACCTGTGCCTCATCAGTCTTCAACTATTTAACCCGCTCTGCCTGGAGCCTTGGCCTGGAGCCGTCTGCTCGTCTACGCTCCCAATTCCAGCGCACGACCGTTCCTTCCTGGCCTGCGCCTTCGTTCCTCATGCACGTAAGCTGTTATTCCCTTACCTGCTCTCCAGTATTCTTCCTTGTGCACAGGTGGATCCTCCAGGCGGTGGACTACTCCCTCCTTCGTCTCATCCTCGTCTGTCCCGTCCTCGTCCGTCCCATCCTCGCTTCGCCGAGCGCACACCTGGGCACTGTCCTCAGAATCAGAATCAGAATCAGAATTCGATTTATTGCCATTGTTCATGTAGTACACAAACTAGGAATTTGTCTCGGTGCCATGCTGCAACATTAAAAACATGATGAGATAAAGAGATAAACTAAAAAACTAAAGGACTAAAAACATGCAATAAGTGTAGAAAAATAAGTAGTAATAATAATAATAATAATAATAATAATAATAGTAATAATGAGTAATACTAGTCAAGGCAGTTTTAAATAAATTAGCAAGTAGCAGATAATATGGGGTACCACAGTGCAGTTGATAATGCAACAGAAAAACAGTGATGGATGTCATGAGTCTGGTTGAGCTGCTGTACATAGTGCAAGAGAGACAATAAGTCACTTAATGTTCAGCAGTCTGATGGCAGAGGGGAAAAAGCTATTCATGTGCCGGGAGGTTTTAGTCCGAATGGACCGAAGTCTTCTACCTGAGGGGAGGGGGGCAAACAGTACGTGACCAGGGAGTCTCCAGGCTCCAGACTCCAGGCAGGAGTCTGCAACTTGCCAACACCAGCCACCTCGACATCTGCAAGTAAGCAGCACTTTGTGTGTAAACCCTGAGTGGTGAAGATCATTACTCACTCCTGTCTTTGCTCTGCCCTTAGGGTTGCCTGGCTGCACGGCGCACTGTTCCGCCCCCGGCGGTCCCTGTCCTCCAGCAGTCCATTCACACCTCACACTCACGCATCCAAACACCTGTTGTTGTTGAATAAAGCTTTTGAATCTCACTCGAGCCTGTGTGCATGTTCCCTGGGCCCGACATCATGTCAATACAGCTCCAGCAAAGCGGCCCTGCGGACAGCGGGCTCGCACGCTGATTATCCACCCTCGAGGCTCGAGTGGATTTAATTGCTCATCAGCAGCAGGTTATTCTTAATCAGCTCACTAACATCACTCACCGGTTGGACCGTCTGGATCCCCAGCAGGCGTTCCCTCTGGCTCAACATAGCGGGCCAGCTCCCGTCCCTTCCCTAGTTAGCCAGGCTAGCCCAGGGCTGCCAACCCGGCTCACCCCCATTCCAACACCCTCGCGCTTCAGCGGAAAACTCGGCGAAGCGCGCGGGTTTCTTCTCCAGTGTGAGTCGGTGTTCCAGCGCGTCCCCGGGGACTTTCCTTCTGACCATAGCCACATTGGGTATGTTGCCAACCTCCTGGAAGGGCGAGTGTTAGCTTGGGCTTACACCGTTATGGCGAGGCCCAGCTACGCGAGCCTGGCCTATGCCCAGTTCATGCACGACTTCAATGAAGTCTTTGATCACTCGGTTCGTGACAGCGTGCTAACCAATCGGCTACTCAACCTTCGCCAGGGTAGTCGATTGGCAGCCGATTACACTGTTGACTTCCGGGTGGCAGCGGAGGAAGCTGGCTGGGGCGATGCTGCCCTCTGCAGCAGCTTTCTCCGCAGTCTGAATTCTAGTCTGCGGGACGAGCTGGCCTGCCGGGACCAGCCGGAACGGCTGTCCGAATTAATTTCACTAGCAATTAGCTTAGACAACAGGCTGAGAGAGCGGGCCGCCGAGTGGAAGTCCTACAGCCACTCAAGCGGTGCTTCCGCCTGTGCATCTCAGTCTCGCCCCCTGGCGTTACCCGCTCCGGAGTCCGCCGACGAATCTGAGGCTATGCTAATTGGGCGGACCAAGCTTCCACTGGCAGAGAAACAGTGCCGCAGGGAGCTGGGTCTCTGCATGTATTGCGGAGACGACCAGCACTCCGTGGAGGTCTGCCCGGTTAAGCCAAAAAGGGGAAGTCCGCGAGTCGCTGTAGGGGGCCTCGCAGACGCAACCCAGTCTAATCCCCTCTCCAAATGCCTCCTCCCAATCAGGTTCTGTCATAACTCCATCGGGCATGTCACTCACGCACTGGTGGACTCGGGGGTGGAACAGAACTTTATTTCCAAGAGCCTGGCAACCCGCCTGGGCATTCCGTGCCAAGCGTTGCCAGCCCCCCTTAACCTTGTCACTCTCTCCTGCACACCTCTGGAGAGGGTCACTCATCGTACTAAACCCGTCTCCGTCATCATCTCTGGCAATCACTGGGAGGACTTAAGCCTGTTCGTCCTGCCCACCTTGGCTGCTCCCGTCATCCTGGGCTACCCATGGCTGCGTCTTCACAACCCAGTTTTCAATTGGCAGTCCGGCAGCATCCTCTCCTGGAGCACCTTCTGCATGGGAACCTGCCTCCAGTCCGCTGCCTGCACCCCTTCTGTGCCTCTCCCCTCCTCCGACTCACCCCCGCCGGATCTCTCCTTGGTGCCTCCGGAGTTCCACGACCTGGGGCTCGTCTTCAGTAAGTCCAAAGCGCTGTCTCTTCCCCCCCACTGCCCATATGATTGCGCCATAAATCTCCGCCTGGGGGCGCCCTTGCCTTCTGGTCGTCTCTACAGCCTGTCTGCCCCGGAGCGGGAATCCATGGACGCATACATCAGGGAGTCCCTCAGCACAGGCATCATCCGCCCCTCCTCATCCCCACTCGGAGCCGGATTCTTCTTCATTTCCAAGAAAAATGGGTCCCTGCGGCCGTGTATTGACTTTCAGGCCCTAAATGACATCACAGTGAAAGATAAATACACGTTGTCCCTCATGGACTCCGCTTTCAACTCCCTCCAGGGGGCCTCCTGGTTTACCAAGTTGGACCTCCGCAGCATATACCACCTCGTTCAGATCCGGGAGGGCGACGAGTGGAAGACGGGGTTCCAGACGCCCAGCGGCCATTTCGAGTATTTGGTCATGCCGTTTGGACTCACCAACGCTCCGGCCGTCTTCCAACGACTCATAAACGACATCCTTCGTGACTTCCTGGGGCTCTTTGTATTCGTCTACCTGGACGACATCCTGATCTTCTCCCGATCTTGGGAGGAGCATCAGGCCCACGTGAGGCAGGTCCTCCAGCGGCTCCTTGAGAACAGGTTGTACATTAAGGCGGAGAAGTGCGAATTCTACACCAACAAGACCTCCTTCCTGGGCTTCGTCGTGTCCCACAACCAGCTTCTCCCCGACCCTGCCAAGGTCAAAGCGATGGTTGAGTGGCCCACTCCCTCATCCAGGAAACAGGTGCAACAATTCCTAGGATTCGCCAACTTCTACCGCCGTTTTGTACCAAAGTACAGCTCCATCGCCTCTCCCCTGACCCGCCTCACCTCCCCCAAGGTGCCGTTCCGGTGGACAGAGGAAGCGGCGTCGGCCTTTGAGATGCTGAAGATGGAGTTCTCCTCCTCTCGGATCCTGACCCAGGTTGACACCACACTTCAGTGCCTGGTCGAGGTGGACGCATCCGACACGGGGGTGGGGGCAGTTTTGTCTCAGCGCTCTCCGGTGGACGGGGTGGTGCACCCCTGTGCCTTCTTCTCCCGGCGCCTGTCTGCAGCGGAGCGGAACTATGACGTCGGTGACAGGGAACTCCTGGCAGTGAAGCTTATGCTGCAGGAGTGGTGTCATTGGCTGGAGGGGGCAGTGCAGCCTTTTGTGGTCTGGACGGACCACAAAAATTTGGAGTACCTAAGGACGGCCAAGTGTCTGAATTCCCGCCAGGCGTGTTGGTCTCTGTTCTTCGGCCACTTTAGATTCACGATCACCTATCGGCCTGGCTCCAAGAATGGCAAACCAGACGCGCTATCCAGACAATTCGCTCCAGAGGCCCCACCATCCTGCTGGCCTCGTGCGTCGTGGGGGCCGTTTCATGGTCCATCAGGGACAAGGTCCGGAGAGCTCAGGAGGCTGAACCTGATCCTGGCGGCGGTCCAGCTGGGAAGCTGTTTGTGCCATCATCTGTCCGGGGCGACGTTATCCACTGGGCACACACTTCTAAACTCGCCTGTCATCCTGGAATTTCCTGGCTGGTGGAGCTCCTCCAACGATCCTTCTGGTGGCCCGGACTTCGGAGTGATGTCGCCAATTACGTCCATGCCTGTCCACAGTGCGCTACGAACAAGACCTCGACCTCCCCCCCAGCGGGGCTTCTCCACCCCCTGCCGGTCCCCGGTAGGCCCTGGTCCCATGTATCCCTAGACTTCATCACCGGTCTTCCCATGTCCAACACCTACAACACCATCCTGACCATCGTGGACTGGTTTTCTAAGACTGCCCATTTCGTGCCGCTCCACGGCCTCCCTACGGTGCGGGAAACAGCAGATCTATTGGTCCAGCATGTGATCAGGCTACATGGGATCCCGTCTGACGTCGTCTCCGACCAGGGCCCTCAGTTCGTGTCCAAGGTCTGGAGGTGCTTTTGCAACGCCCTGGGGGCCATGGTGAGTCTTTCCTCCGGTCACCACCCATAGTCCAATGGGCAGTGCGAGCGCACCAACCAGGAGCTGGAGGCTGCTTTGCGCTGCATCACCTCCTCAAGTCCCTCTTCTTGGAGCACCCATCTCCCCTGGGTGGAGTACGCCCATAACTCCACCTTATCATCGGCCATTGGAATGTCCCCTTTCCGGGCTTCCCTGGGGTACGACCCCCCATTGTTCCCCGAAGAAGAGGGTGAGGTGGCAGTTCCTTCCATCCAGGCACATCTCAGACGCTGCCGGCGCCTGTGGACCAAGACGCGGCAAGTGCTATTACGCACAGCGGCGCGTGACTCCAACGCAGCAAATCGCCACAGGAGAGCCGCTCCTCGTTACCAGGTGGGCCAGCAGGTGTGGTTATCGACCCGTGACATCAACCTGAAGGCGGAGAAGAAGAAGCTGGCTCAACGCTTTATCGGTCCCTTCCCGGTGACTAAGGTAATTAACCCGGTGACTGTGTGTTTGGCTCTCCCTCCCTCCCTCCGTGTCTGTCCAATATTCCATGTCTCCCAAGTCAAACCTATGATCTCTGACCCACTCTGTCCTCCTCCTAGGGTGCCTCCCCCTCCCATGATGATCGACGGCGACCCGGCGTGGAGGGTCACCTCCATCCTGGACTCCCGCCGCCGGGGTCGCGGGCTACAATATCTGGTGGACTGGGAGGGGTATGGCCCGGAGTGGAGGTCCTGGGTGCACCCTTCCTTTGTGCTGGATAAACAACTTATCCATTATCTTATCGCGGAGTTTCCACCGGGTGCACCCAGGTAAGCTAGCACCGGGAGGCGCTGCTCGGGGGGGGGGGGGGTACTGTCACAACTCCCTCTCGCCCATCATCTCGGCCACCATCTTATTACCGTAACTCCATACATAACATTTGTCCCCCTGCAGAAAAATGTCAAACACACCAATCGGGCCCTCCCCAAAATTCCTTTCACACCTTTCTGTCGCAAAACCATCTAAAATGTCTTACTTGGAGGTGGATGGAACCAAACATAGAGCTCTCATGCTGGAGTTTTATGCCAATGTTGTCACAGCTTGCTCTCGCCTGTCATCTATTTCAGTTGCGCGAACACCTGCACCTCATCAGTCTTCAACTATTTAACCTGCTCTGCCTGGAGCCTCGGCCTGGAGCCGTCTGCTCGTCTACGCTCCCAATTCCAGCGCATGACCGTTCCTTCCCGGCCTGCGCCTTCGTTCCTCATGCACGTAAGCTGTTATTCCCTTACCTGCTCTCCAGTATTCTTCCCTGTGCACAGGTGGATCCTCTAGGCAGCGGACTACTCCCTCCTCCGTCCCATCCTCGCTTCTCCGAGCGCGCACCTGGGCACTGTCCTCCAGGCAGGAGTCTGCAACTTGCCAACGCCAGCCACCTCGACATCTGCAAGTAAGCAGCACTTTGTGTGTAAACCCTGCGTGGTGAAGATCATTACTCACTCCTGACTTTGCTCTGCCCTTAGGGTTGCCTGGCTGCACGGCGCACTGTTCCGCCCTCGGCGCTCCCTGTCCTCCAGCAGTCCATTCACACCTCACACTCACGCATCCAAACACCTGTTGTTGTTGCTGAATAAAGCTTCTGAATCTCACTCGAGCCTGTGTGCGTGTTCCCTGGGCCCAACATCATGTCAAATGTCCCTATCTTGCTTTATTCATTACATTGCAAAACATGTAGCTGGGCACGGAATAGGCATTTTCAGGTGGTTAAGGTTGGGATAATGGTTAGAGTTAAGCATTATGATAGTTTGGGAAGGTTAGGGAAATTTTCAGCATTATGGTTAGAAAAAGGTGACAGTGGTATCCCTCTACTTCATGTCATCATTTGCAGCCACTACTCAAAATGTACACATAGGACATTTTCTGTAAGACTGACTCCACAGTCATAATGTAGAAGTCTCATCAAGAAATGTACTTTTCCCAATATAGAATTTTTACCTTTATTTATTCAGGGAAGGTCCAATGAGAGGCAACCTCTCTTTTTCAAGGACATCCTGATCACATTCACACCTTGAATCTGCTCAGTACAACCACAGATTGACCTGTGGCCAGTGAGCAGCTCTGCTGGAGTGGGTAGGGTTAAGGGCCTTGCTCAAGGGCACCACAGTGGGGTTAATGAGGATAAGGCAAACACTGCTTTGTCATCTGTCTTGTTCACATCTGATCCTGACCCTCTAGTCACAAATCCACATCCCTAACCATTAAGCCACTTCTGCCCCACACATGTATTTCCACATGTGACATAAGTATCCATTCCATTTTACCAGTACTTTTCTTTTAAATTTTGTTGTGGAAATTGCAAACAATTACAAGTGCATATCAATAAATTAGAATGTCATTGAAAAGTACATTTATATCAGTAATTCAATAAAAAAACCGAAATGTACGTATTTAGATTCATTACACACAGAGTGATGTATTTAAAAGTGTTTATTTCTTTTAATTTTGATGGTTATGGCTTACGGCTCATGAAAACCCCAAATTCAGTTTCTCAAAAGATTAGAATATTGTGAAAAAGTTCAATATTGTCGACTCATGGTATCACATTCTAATCAGCTAATTAACTCCAAACACCTGCAAAGGTTTCCTGAGCCTTTAAATGGTCTCTCAGTATGATTCAGTAGTCTACATAGTCATGGTGAAAACTGCTGACTCGACAGTTGTCCAGAAGACAGTCATTGACACCCTCCAAAAGGAGGGTAAGCCACAAAAGGTAATTGCTAAAGAAGCTGGCTGATCACAGGGTGCTGTATCCAAGCATATTAATGGAAAGTTGAGTGGAAGGAAAAAGCGTGGCAGAAAAAGGTGCATTAGCAACTGGGATAACCACAGCCTTGAGAGGATTGTGAAGCAAAGCCCATTCAAGAATCTGGGGGAGATTCACAAGTAGTCGACTGTGACTGAAGTCAGTGCTTCAAGAGCCACGACACAGATGCATCCAGGACATGAGCTACAATTGTTGTATTCTTTGTGTTTAGCCACTCCTGAACCAGAGACAGTGTCAGAAGCATCTTACCTGGGCTAAGAAGAAAACAGACTAGACTGTTCAGTGGTCCAAAGTCCTCTTTTCAGATGAGAGTAAATTTTGCATTTAATTTGAAAATCAATGTCCCAGAGTCTGAAGGAAGAGTGGAGAGGCACAGAATCCAGGTTTCTGCTTGGATTCTGTGCTCCTGTTGGCTCCTGCTGGAGTCCATGTCCTGGTGATGAGAAATACAAACTATAAATCAAGGTGAGGATATGGGGCCCAGCCCACAACCTGACAATACCCCCCTCTTAAGGGGCGGCTTCCAGTCAACTCTCTCAAAAGAACACCAAAGAACTCTTCCTGCTCCACAACGTCTGCTACCATGGCTGGTGGAGTAAAGACAGCTGGCAGCGTAGAAGCAATTGGGGAAGCAAGAAGCAGCTTACTGGAGGCAGGAGAAAGCGCTGATGAGCCGGAGCCAGGCTGGAAGAGGTGACGCGGGCAGTCAATTTGCTCAAGCAAGTACCAGAGTTGCATTAGGCTGGAGCGAGGTTTAACTACCTTGGCGAATCGCAGCAGGTCCAGGTGACTGAGGATTACATCCTCTGCAACCCTGAGATCTCCCAGTCCCTCCCAGGGGTTGCTACGATCCAGGACCTGGGCCACCAGGTGGGTGATTTGGCTCAGAAGCCCCAACAACTCCTTGTGGTTCCACTCCTTCCTCCTCCTGCCGATTTTGTCAGTTGAGTCCTTTACAGGCGGCATCCTACTATCATGGTTGGTGCCCAGGCTCGGCAGAAAGCAGGGCTCACGAGCGTGCCGTTTTCTCGGCATGATTTATTATTTCATCATCATCATCATCATCGACAATGAGTGTTTCATTTAGGTCTGATCAGATTCCTCCACGCAGCTCTGTAATTCGCCTTGCGCTGCCAGGAGTAGAATAATGCAACCTTCTTCTGCTGTCTGAAGTACAAAACCACAAAATAAAGCACAGCTCGTGGGCTGAAAATAAATACAAAAGGCTTGGCAGACAAATAGAAAGACTACGGCTAGGATCACAGGCTTGGCAGAACTGGCAAGGCAGAACAGAAGCAGGTGGGTTCATACCGAAATGACAAAGGATGCCGCACCCAGATAGGGGGCGGTGTTCCTTAAATAAAGCAGGACTCATTAACACAAAATACACACAGCCATGGATAATCAAGAAATCAACAGAACAAGAACCAAGCTAGATTAAGGCAGAAATAAACAACACACATAAACTTAAACCCAATACCAAAACAAAGAGCACAAACATGACATAATAATAAACAGAAAAATGGAAAACTAAAGCAAGAATAATAAAATATAACTATGTCTATGATGATAGTAATACTAAGGATAAGTAGGGAAAATCAAAAACACAAAACAGAGACCATGAACCCAAACACCAATGAAATAGAACAGAGAATCTCACTAAAGTAAACTCAAAGTGAAGATGTGGGCTGGAGCCCATGTCCTGGTGACGAGAAATACAAACTATAAATCAAGGTGAGGACATGGGGCCCAGCCCATGACACATGCTGGCACAACATGCACGGGGTGGAGGTGGGTGGGAGGGTGCAACAACTTGCTCTGTGTAACTTTTTGCCCTGGTTTACCTTACTATATTCATCCATCCTTAAAGATCCCATACTGTGCCTTTTCAGAGATTAATTTCAAGTTCTAGCATCCTCAAGGTTATACAGATGTAGTTTTAAACACAAAAAACATCTCTTTGATGTCTTACAGCTTATCAAAAAAAAAATGTCTGTAAAGCTCTGTCTGAAACAGTCAGTTTTCAATCAGACCCTAAGCCCAAACCCTTAATCTATAGGTATTTTTTTTTTTCAGAACTGGCCAATCACAAGTAACAAGATTTGCCAACTTAGAGAACTGAAGATGGGGGTCTTTGGTTTGTGCCATCGTAAATCTAGAAAGTGATATCTGATCATTTGTTTAAGAGTTCACTTAATTAACAACAATGTATTTCTTTGTGAAGTGAGTGTTTTTATATTATAAATGTCCCATGCATCTTATAAGATCAGAACCCATAAAAACACAATTTTAGTTATTTATGCCATGAACCTCATGAGAGCACTGTATTGTCCTCCATATTATTGTTGTTTTTGATGCTCATGGCTGGCCTCCTCCCCTCTTTGTTTTGCAGGAGTCTTGCAGTAGCGGCACTGGGAGCAGAGCTGTTTCTACTCTTGCAATCATGCTACCAATAGTTCTACACATAGTTCTACACAAGTTCTACACAGCCATCATCGAGTCCATCCTCACCACCTCCATAACCGTGTGGTACGCAGGAGCCACTGCCAGGGACAGACTAAGGCTGCAGCGCGTCGTGCGCACTGCTGAGAAGGTGATCGGCTGCAAGCTCCCATCTCTCCAGGATCTGTACATCTCCAGGACCCGGAGGCGTGCTGGCCGGATCATAGCCGATCCCTCACACCCTGGTCATGTACTGTTTGCCCCCCTCCCCTCTGGTAGAAGACTTCGGTCCATCCAGACTAAAACCTCCCGTCACATGAACAGCTTCTTCCCCTCTGCCATTAGACTGCTGAACACTAAGTGACTCTCGTGCACCATGTACAGCAGCTCAACCAGACTCATGTCAATCATCACTGTTTTCTTCCTGCATTACCGACTGCACTATATAGTTCTCCACAGTATCTGCTGCTGGCTAATATATATTTTAACTGTTGACCAGTATCACTTAATCTTATCCTACACTTTATTACATGTATAGTTTATTTCTCTTATCTTATCATGTTTAATGTTGCAGCATTGTACCGAGACAAATTCCTAGTTTGTGTACTACATGAACAATGGCAATAAACCTGATTCTGATTCTGATTCTGAATACTTAAGTAATGTTCTCTTGCTTCACTCATATACAGTACTCTAAAGCTGGATTCATGGTGCACCTCCGCTGTCCACGAACGTGCAACTGGAAACCTTGTGTGACAAAACTTAAGCCATACTGTCTCTAGTCCGCTAGTGTCCACAGGGCTCTACTGTGGATGACTGCGTGCAGCCCAAATTTTATGACCGCACATCCTGCCCATGACCTGAACGTGTTGACAGCGCATGCGCAAGACTGAGCTTCCCACTCACAAGGTGACACTACCAACACAGCATACAAAGACAAAGTAGACGAGGAAGAAAACAAAGATGCGGAAGACAAGAATAAACATACATGAATCTTTTTGCAGCAGCAGTTTGAGCGGAGAAGAGCACTGGAAAATGGTAATTCCTCCTTTTCCTTGAAAGAACGCCATTGTTGTTGCTACAAAAAAAAAAAAAGGTGTGCTGCTCTCATGTTTATAGCCGCTGAACAAACTGGCGTGTTAGCACAGCTGCGCTACCCGTAGGGCTGGGGCAAAACTATAAATAACAGTTGTGCGCACGCGTCAACCGCTTAGCCTGGTAGACGAAAAAAAATGAGCATGTACAACGTCGCGTGCGCGCCGGGCTCGTCCAAAGTGCACATGGACCAAAGCAGACCAGAGGGGAAATGCAGCATGAATAAGGCTTAAGCCATAGTAGCCTTTAACCCATGATTTGCCTAATTTGTCTTCCATGTCCATATAGCCAGTATACCATATTTAATTTGAATGAAGTCCAAAAATTAGTTTCTAACAATTTTGTATGTCTACAGCTCTACTGTGTGCATATACTGCATACTGAGAGGCATTAAAAATGTGACATGCAAAAAAATCCTGGCTATCGTTACAATGATTACGTGCTTTAAAACTGCTGTTGTTGTTGTGTTGTTGTTTTTTAACAATGTTAATGCATGTACAATAAAATAATCCCTGTCATTGGAATGCATAAAACTCCCCATCAGAACATCTATGGGACATTTTGGATCAACGTGTACGCAGTCAGAATCCTGCACCAAGAAATCATGCTGAGCTTGAGGTGGCACTGCTTGCTGAATGGACCACATTCCTCAGCATCAAATTGACAACTTAGCGGCATCAATCCCACACAGAATTCAGCCTCTGCTGGCAACAAATGGCAGTCACACGATAATGAACGATAAAATCAAGAGAAATGGTTAAGGATTAAGTTTTGTTGCAGATCTGTATGTCCAGATGATCTCAATTCGTACAGTAATAACCATTAACTAATAAATATTAAATGTTTCTTCATTTGTGTTTAATTCAGTGACAACTTCCACCACTTTCTGAAATTGACACAATGTTGCAGTTTTAATGCCTCTCAGTATATAAAGGAAATATGCACACATTTCATGTGAACATTATAACGGTCCTCCTCCCATGAAAAGCCAAAATAGGGATTCCAAATCCTGTAAAACATTTTAGACTTTATAAAAATACTCCTGTTGTGTTTGTTTTAATGTATAGTTTGTTTTCAATTTCTCCCATCTTTCATATGTTGGTGTTTATTCTTGTCAATATTTTGCAATTACTGCATTAATATTCATCACCTTATTTTCCCTGTTCAGTAATAACTACAGATTCAGAGGAGTGTGGTAAGTCAACAGGAAAACTTAAAATAGTTTCAATTTTAGAAGACCTTATATTACAGTTTTTTTGAGTAGCCAAGAACTCACATCCAACAGAACCCTGGATTACTAAAGATGATAGTAGGGTTACCTTGTTATTCTTCAGAAATGGAAAGGTGGGATTCAGGTTGGGGGCCTGTGTGTTTGCTGGCCTCCCTGTTGACCAGCATGTTAAAAAAAAAAAGAGGGACTCGTTTGATTTCCCCCTCACTGGGCTACCCCTGTCAAGACTTTGGCCTCTGGCACCACACTTGTGTGAGGTGAATTTCGATGAGGGGAGGGCTTTGAGGAGGAGAAAAACCACCCTTTTCGGACTGAAAGTGTGCACTTGTGAGCTCTCTTTGTTATATACAAATCTTGATGTGAATAGAGGCTCCTTAATGAGTGAGGAAGTGGACAAACACAGCATTGATTTGCTCTTCTATTCGAGGTTTGCGGCCGCAAATGCTCTCGACTTAACTGGTTAGTGCAGTGGTTCCCAATCATTTTCATCAGATACACAGCCTGTCAGACACTAGTCCTGTCAGATGGGTAACAAACACACTCCTCATAGCCTTTTATGATAAAAATTAGGTCATGTTGAACTGCGGAAGAACACCTGTGATGTTAATTAGTCAGTTTCAACCATCCAACTCTTTTAGCCCTTTATTTTCCAAATTCCCACACTTGAATCTATGAGTCAGTATGACAGTTTGTTGAATTACATTATTACACAATTATCCATAATGTTCATAACTAAGTAAACTATTTAAATAATTTGTTTTAACTTAAAATGTATACAAACTAAGTTAAACCAACTTAAGTGCTGTAATTAAATACAACAATGCGCAAAGTTTACTTTTGACTGTTGGATACTGGTATGTATATATTGCAAATATTGGCCACAACTTTAGTGGTCTATTTTATTCAGTTAATGTCTACAGGAAAAGCTGTCTGCGCCGGGCACGCAGCATTCTTAGGGACTCCAACCATCCTGCTCATGGACTGTTCCAGCTTCTCCCCTCCAGAAGACGTTTCAGAAGCCTTCGGACTAGAACCAGCAGGTTTAGGAACAGTTTCTTTCCAACAGCTGTCACGTTATTGAACTTAGTTCCCCGCTGACTCTCTTACAATCATCTTTTACCATCCTCACCTGTACATAACTGCATAACTACATAACTACATCTAACTTATTGCACATTATTTGCACATAACAGTACTTTTAACTTTCTGCACTGCTGCATATATTTGCATATATTTGCTTAAATTGCACATACTGTTAATTACCGTATATACTGCACTGCTGTCCTTTGCACTTCTGATTGGATGCTAAACTGTGTTTCGTTACCTTGTATTCATACATGTGTAATGACAATAAAGTTGAATCTAATCTAATCTAATCTAATGACTATTGTTTCTATTTTGATCATTTATGTATTCCATAAGCTGCTACTTTCAGATTCATTATTCAATATTAGTTAAATACAACTCTATATAGAGGGTTTTAAGGGTAGAAATGCATAGCCTAAAAGAGGCTGTGCTCCAGGTAGTCACTAAAAAGTGTCACCAAAACTCTACTTTGCAAAAATTCTATACAGTACCTTTAACTGTAGATGTTTCTTCTCAGATTTTCTTCTCAGGCAAAGAGAGAGGTAGGAAAGGAAACGGAAAAGGCATATAGTGAGTTGCATGAATGGCTGGACACTAAGGGGCAGATTTACTAAGGCAGTGCAAATTAGTGAGTGTGCAAATTAGACAGAGCGCCTAAGAGAGTGGACAATTTTTGCCAGTGATCTACTGTCAACACACAAAATTATGAACACAGATGCAGTCACTTCATTTCATTAATGCCCACCCATCCACCCAGAGCACCGCAAAATTGTGCACAGGCACACCTGAAGGAGTGGGTCATCAACAAAGGCACAGCCAGTTCGGTGGAGCATAATATAGTTTTTTAAGCTTTTTTTAAGCTTTTGTTTAAGTGCAAGCCCCAATAAAATAGTTTATATTTGTTCGTCATATATCAAAGTTTTGATTTTCATTTCACATGGCAGATTCCTTTGTTTAATATGTATAAATTAAGGACTACTCATGAATAAATCGATTATTTGACCAACGTGTTTATTTTATTAACACAAGAACCGTCAAGATGGTCTGATGGAGACTCTGGGCTTATGTTATGTGAATAACTTTGTTTTAACAAAATCTACAGGTCTCCCAGTCCATGACTTTTCATAAATACTGTATGTGCATTTTATCTTTTCTGAAGTCTGGATCATAATAAAATTAAACACACATGATTTCACTTATTCCTTGGACAGCCACAGCAGAGACTACTGTCATTGAGTTACTACAATGTTACAATGTCAGAGGATGGATCTGTGCTCCTTTTGTCCACTAAAGGTAGGAAGGGCTGTACTGTTTTATGGACACAAATTCATTGATTAGGAAAGCTTTTTCATTTTAATTTGACCTTTATTTTACCAGGTAAATATTTGAGAGCAATTCTCATCAGGGATGTCCTGGTGTGTCATCGTATGTACTTAATGTTTGCTTCTGATGAGATGAGATGAGATGAGATTCAACTTTATTGTCATTACACTTATTCTTGTACTTGATCCTATTAGTGGAGAGATTTTGCACCGAGACGTAAAGTGCGTCATAAATGAAATAAATTATTATTATTAGGCTATATATAAACAAATGACATTTTAAAAAATCCTCTGCCGGCTGATGTCCAGTTCAGCACAACACCAGTCTCTGTGAGATTGCTTCACGCGCAGGGAAAAGCTTCTCTCTTTCTGGCCACGCGACCTTGCCGGCAATCACTGTCATCAGGCGCAGATGAATTAAGACAAGCTGTTTTTGGAATTAACATAGTCCATGCCTTTCCACCGCTAACTTTGCCCTGGGTCCTTTAGTAAATCTCAACAGTAGATTTTTTAATGCCAAAACAGAGTTTTGCAATGGTACAGCACATTAGTAAATCTGCCCCTAAGGGAGGAGAACGGGACTTGTATCAATCGGCTAGACCAGGGATGGGCAACTTTGATGGTAGTTAGGGCCACAAAATTTTTTCCTCACTTCCCAAGGGTCAGATTTACATGTAAACCTACAGTGGGAGGAGGGGGTATTATTTCCTGCAAAGTTAAAAGTTCCACAATTAAAACTGAAAATGCAAATGGAAATAAAAGCTACTCAGTGAATCAGAATCAGAATCAGAATCAGATTTATTGCCATTGTTCATGTAGTGCACAAACTAGGAATTTGTCTCGGTGCAATGCTGCAACATTAAACATGATAAAATAAAAGAAATAAACTATACATGCAATAAAGTGTAGAATAAGAGTGAGTAATACCAGTCAACAGTTTAAATATATTAGCAAGCAGCAGATAATGTGGAGAACCATATAGTGCAGTCGGTAATGCAGGAAGAAAACAGTGATGATTGACATGAGTCTGGTTGAGCTGCTGTACATAGTGCACGAGAGTCAATAAGTCACTTAGTGTTCAGCAGTCTGATGGCAGAGGGGAAGAAGCTGTTCATGTGACGGGAGGTTTTAGTCTGGATGGACCGAAGTCTTCTACCTGAGGGGAGAGGGGCAAACAGTACGTGACCAGGGTGTGAGGGATCGGCTATGATCCGGCCAGCACGCCTCCGAGTCCTGGAGATGTACAGATCCTGCAGAGATGGGAGCTTGCAGCCGATCACCTTCTCAGCAGTGCGCACGACGCGCTGCAGCCTTAGTCTGTCCCTGGCAGTGGCTCCTGCGTACCACACGGTTATGGAGGTGGTGAGGATGGACTCGATGATGGCTGTGTAGAACTGCACTAACATCTTGGTGGGTAGCTTGAGCTTCCTCAGCTGCCGCAGGAAGAACATCCTCTGCTGGGCCTTTTTGATGAGGGAGCTGATGGTCGGCTCCCACTTGAGGTCCCTGGTGATGGTGGTGCCTAGGAAGCGGAAGGAATCAGCAGTGGTGATGGGACAGCCTGTGAGGGTGAGGGGGGCCAGAGGGGTTGTGACTTTCCTGAAGTCCACAATCATCTCCACTGTCTTCAGAGCGTTCAGCAGCAGGTTGTTGTTGTTGCACCAGGACGCCAGCTGGGCCACCTCACTCCTGTAGGCGGACTCGTCGCCGTTGGAGATGAGCCCGATGAGGGTGGTGTCGTCTGCAAACTTGATCAACTTGACAGACTGGTGGCTGGAGGTGCAGGAGTTGGTGTAAAGGGAGAAGAGTAGGGGGGAAAGTACACAGCCCTGGGGTGATCCGGTGCTGATGCTAGCAGAGTCTGAGACAGTCTTTCTCAGCCGCACATGCTGCCTCCGGTCCGTCAGGAAGTCGGTGATCCACCTGCAGAGGGAGTCAGGCACGTTGAGCAGGGACAGCTTGTCCCGGAGCAGATCGGGGCGGATGGTGTTGAATGCGGAGCTGAAGTCCACAAACAGGATCCTGGCGTAGGTTCCCGGGGAGTCTAGGTGCTGCAGGATGGAGTGGAGGGCCAGGTTGACTGCGTCGTCTACAGACCTGTTGGCTCGGTAGGCAAACTGCAGCGGGTCCAGGAGGGGGGTGGTGATGGACTTGAGGTGGGGCAGGACCAGGCGCTCAAAGGACTTCATGACTACAGAGGTGAGCGCTACAGGTCTGTAGTCGTTAAGACCAGTGATCCGTGGCTTCTTGGGGACAGGGATGATGGTGGAGGATTTGAGGCAGGACGGCACGTGGCATAGCTTAAGGGAGGTGTTAAAAATGTCTGTGAAGACAGGAGCCAGCTCTTTCGCACAGTGTCTCAGGGTGGAGGGAGACACGCCGTCCGGACCGGGGGCCTTGCGCGGGTTCAGTCTGGAGAACTGTTTGAGCACGTCCTGCTCACTGATGACAAGGGCAGGGGGGGAGGAGGGGGGGCGCCTTTGATGAAGTAGGGACCGTGGAGGCTGTGGAGCTGGAGGGAGGGGGGGAGTTGGACACAGATGACGGGGTGTCAAAACGGGCATAGTGTTGGGACAATCTTTGACAAAGGGCTTTGTCATCCTGACCTTTAGGAGCCTGAGGCCGATAGTTGGTGATTTGCCTCAGTCCTCTCCACACAGAAGCCGAGTCATTAGCAGTGAACTGCTGCTGGAGTCTCTCAGAATACACAGATTTAGCTCTCCTCAGCTCTCTGTTAAACCAATATTTAACCTCCCTGTAGCAGCCCCTGTCTCCACTTTTCAGCGCTGCTTCCTTCTCCTTCCTGATCTGCCTGAGCTTAGCAGTGAACCAGGGCTTATCATTAGAGTACCTCACCCTGGTGCGCGATGGAAGAATGCTCTCCTCACAAAAGTGGATATAAGAGTTCACAGTGTCCGTGTATTCATTCAGATCATGCGTGGCTCCTTTAAACATGCCCCAATCAGTTATTTCCATGCACGTTTCCAGCTTCTCCTCAGCTTCACTGGTCCATTTCTTCGTAGTGCTCACAACAGGTTTAGTGAGCTTCAGTCTCTGTCTGTATGTGGGAATGAGGTGGACCATCACGTGATCAGATAGTCCGAGCGCAGCGCGGGGAACAGCGCAATATGTGTCTTTCACTGTGGTGTAACAGTGATCCAGCGTGTTTTTTCCTCTGGTGGGGCATTTAATAAACTGTTTGTAGCGGGGGAGATCGTGGCTCAGATTGCTCTGGTTAAAGTCGCCAACCACAATAACCAGAGAGTCTGGAAAAATCCGCTCCATGTGTTGGATGTGATCCGCGAGCACGCGCTGAGCTTCGTGCGTGTTCGTGTCAGGACGAGGATGAATGAGGCGAACTCCCACGGGGAATAAAATGGCTTGCAGTTAATAAAAAGAAATTCCAGGGCGGGAGAACAGTGTTTGGAAATTACCGTTACATCAGAGCACCAGCTGGATGCTACCGCCCAATCTCCCTACTCAGCGTTCCTTACAAAATCATGGAGCGCCTAATTCTGCAACGCATTTCCCCAGAGGTAGAGGATATTCTAAGTGTGGATCAAGCAGGTTTCCGCAAGGACCGCAGTACAGGAGAACAAGTACTGGCCCTAACCACCTTCATCGAAAATGGCTTCGAGAGCAGACTGAAGACAGGGGCTGTGTTTCTCGACCTTACAGCCGCCTATGATACGGTCTGGCACAAAGGCCTCCTCCTGAAACTTATAAAGGCGATCCCTGCTTGGGCAACAGCAATTATAAAAACCCTGCTGACCAACCGAAGGTTCAGAGTCCACCTCAGTCAGAAGACAAGTGCATGGAGAATGCAGAAAAACGGACTCCCACAAGGCTCAGTTCTAGCTCCAACTCTGTTCAACCTCTACATAAACGACCTGCCTACTACAAAATCCCGCAAATTCACCTATGCAGACGACATCTGTTTGGCATTCCAAGCACCAGACTTTGAACCACTGGAACGGGTGCTCACGGAAGATCTTGCCAAACTGGACCAGTTCTGCAAAATCTGGCGCCTAAAACCAAGCCCAGCAAAAACCGTCTCCAGTGTATTCCATCTCCACAATGCAAAAGCTGCCAGAGAACTAAACATCCACCTGAGCGGACTCAAGCTTAAGCATGCCCCAAATCCAACTTATCTTGGAGTGACCCTTGATAGGACCTTATCCTTCAAGGAACATCTAAAGGGGACGGCTGCTAAGGTGAAGGTACGAAACAACCTGCTCTGCAAGCTCGCTGGTGCAAAATGGGGGGCGGCAGTCTCCACCCTGCGCACCTCAGCACTGGCCCTTTCATACTCTGTAGCAGAATATTGTGCCCCTGTCTGGTCCAGGTCATCTTACACACACCATGTAGACACCCAGCTCAACACAACCATGAGAACTATAACTGGAACAATCCGCTCAACACCACTCCCCTGGCTCTCTGTACTGTCAAACATAGCCCCTCCACACATCCGGCGAGCAGCATTAACTCAAAGGATGCTCCAAAAAGTTAAAGATTCTCCTCACTTACCAATCCATGCAGATATCTACACTCCACCCACTGCCCGACTTTCATCCAGACGGCCGATTTGGAAAAACCCTCCCCCAGCTGACTTTACCATCCAGACAGCTTGGCAAGAGGAATGGGAGACCAAGGAGGTCCCAAACAAACAGCTGGTGATAAACCCCAACCAACAGGTCCCGGGCACCAACCTCCCAAGGAGACAGTGGTCTACACTCAATCGCTTCAGGACTGGACATGGCCCCTGCTTGGCCAGCCTTTACAGATGGGGCAGTAGCCCTAGCCCACTGTGCGCATGTGGAGAGGAGCAAACAATGGAACACATCATAGAGGCTTGCCCGCTCCAAAGACTGGAAGGAGGATTACACACCCTCCATACAGCAAACCAGGAGGCAACTGCTTGGCTTAAGGACTTTGCATTCGCTAAATAAATAAATAACCAGCTGCTGTTGATGTAGAAGCAGACTCCTCCTCCTGAGGATTTACCGGAGAGCTCTGTGTCACGATCAGCACGAAACAGCTGAAATCCCTCGAGGCGCAGCGCGCTGTCCGGTGTATTTTCCCTGAGCCAGGTCTCGGTAAAACAGAGGGCAGCCGAGGAAGAGAGGTCCTTAAAACGCATCAGCAGTCTCAGTTCCTCTACCTTGTTAGAGAGAGAATTGGCATTGGACAGAAATATGCCAGGCAAAGCCGTGTGTGTGCCTCTTCTGCAGAGCCGGACGAGAGCGCCCGTTCGTCTTCCTCTCTTTTGCCGTCTCACTTTTTGAGCCAAGCAATGAACCAGATCGGCGGCAGGAGCTAAAAAAACTGGGAGTAGGTCTGTGGGAGTGAAAGTCCTGATATTTAGAAGCTCTTCACGGGTATAAGAGCAGGCAGACACACAATTGACAAACAAAAACAAACAAAGGGCGCAGCGAAGCACCATGGCGACCACTGTGGGCGCCATCTTGCGCAGTGTTTTATCATATTAGAATTAAAATTAATGATAAAATTATATCTGCCTTGCAATGGACTGCGATCTGTTGAGCGTGTACCCCGCCTCTCACCCAAACATCTACTGGGATAAGCTCCAGTCCCCCCTGCCCCCCCCAAAAAAGGATTAAGCAGTAGAAGATGGATGGATGGATGGATGGATGGATGGAAGGATGCATGGATGGATGGATAGGTAAAATTATATCATGACCTAATTTTTAAAACTCTCTCCATCAAAATGATGAGCAAAGAGAAATTCCGGACGATAATTAACAAAAAAAAAGCCAAGAAGAAAAGGAAATATGACGAGGCTTGGATTTGTTCTTGGATTCATTGTGAGTGTGGAGGGGCAGATAAATAGCTGTGTGGGCTTGGTAATGTCTGTCTCCCCAAAATGGGGAATTAAAAATAAGTTTAAGAGCCACTGGTATAAATGAACAAATAAAAAATAAAAATAAAAATCAGCAGATTACAACGACCATGTCATGGTCTGAGCACTGACTGTGTCTGCGCTTGGGTTGTCCGATAGTTCCCCGTTCTCTTCTCGGGCATATCATATGGCCTCCGGGCTTTTATTGTGACAACGTCTCGGCGGGGCTTCCGGCTGTCAGAGCCGAGCTCCGCAGGGACAGCTGGAATTCAATCAGCTGATGATGTTCCCATCAGCTGATTAATCTGTTAGCCCTATTTAAGGGAGCAGCTCGGTTTACTCCGGGCTGCGACCTTGTCAAACATCCCTTCGTCCAACTTCCGTCCTAGATTCACGATTCGTGCCTTTCACAGTAAGTGTATTCGTTGAGAGTCTGTTATTCCTTTTCCATAGTCATAGTCATAGTTATAGTGTGGTCTGCTCCTCGTGGCTCATTATTTTGTCATTTGTCTTTTGTTAATAAATTATGCAAACTCATCGGCTGGCTTTCGGCGTCTTATTGATGGCTCGTGAGGGCCATTGCTGATAGTAGGTCGCAGCCAGAAGGAGACGCCTGTCACCGTGAGTTTGCTGTGGGATTGAGTTTTTTTTTCCCTTCTCTGGGGACTAGCATTGTTTAGTATGTCTGCGCTCGAGCGGGGGTATTGCCCCGAGTGGCTTCAGGAGATAGATGGCTACCTGACAGAAGCCTGTCTCTTTATGCCCACCTACGCGGCATACAAGCCCCTGGGTCTCGCTCAGAGGACGTTGTTAAAGTATCATCTAACCTCCTTTCCGGAAGGAAAGGAAAGGGTGGCGTGGATTGTGGCACAATGAGGGCAGATAGAGAGAATGCTCAAGAGGGTGGCCAAGGAACCCTCACCTCCTCCCCCGAATACGGCGTTCCTGATGAGGGAGGAGATCCACGGACTGGATAGAAACTCTGGCAGGAGGCCGACGGTGAGGCATCCCTGCTACTCGCCTCGGGATTCAGCTCCTGTTACCCGTCCAGCCCAGGTGCAGTGTTTCCCTGACCCCGCCTTCACCTCGTCCTCTGCCGGTAAGCGTCGTCACAACGTCTATAAGAAGCCTCAGCGAGAACCCCGTCCGGATCCAGTGCCGGTTCGCCGGAAGTACTCTATCTCCCAGCCAGCTGATGCTCCTGCATCATAACGGAAGGGAATGACAGCAGCTATCGCCTTCGGGGCTTCTGTTCCTGCTGTCCCATCAGCTCCTCGTCTCCAGACTGCCTCGGCTGCTCCTCCCTCCTCCTTGACGCTCTCCCCAGCTGCGGTGAGCTCCGCGAGTCCTGATCCGGCTGTGCCCGTGGTCGATCCTGTGTAGGCGGCCCCTTCTCATCTTCCCGGGGGACCCTCCATCACCATCCTAAGGGGAAAGGGAAGAACAAAGCCCGCTACAGCAGGCACCATTGGCCCTCTGGAGGAAAGGCAAGTGCAATTTCATTCTTCTCCTCACCATTGTGATTTGCCTTGTCTGACTCCTGGGGGTGGAGTTCGGGGTTCGCAGTCTCCAGAGCTTCCTCCACCTGCTGTAGCCTCTAACTATGAACCTGCTGCCTCTGTGTCTCCTTTTCCTGAGCGTTCCCTGCGATCAGGACTACACCACCGGATGAGGAAGGAGCCTGCGGCCCTGGAGGGTTTGAGTCCAGCCCCACAGCCACATCACAGGCAGAGGAGAAGGGTGGATTGCTACTTGGAGCCTGCGCTGACAACTAAGCGTCCCCGGGTCTCCACGGAGGAGCAGTTCATCCCAGCAGGTCAAGGATCTCCTGCCACCACGCCGTACGGGTTTTCAGCGTGGACGTCGGCGTCGGGGGGTCCTCAGACTGTGGAGACCATCATGCCGACTGCGGAGCCCGCCGCTCCAGAGTGTGAACCAGAGGAGGTCCTTCTACTTGCTGAACCCGGATTGCCGAAGTCCTGGACGGCAGCAGAACTCGAGATCAGGCAAGTGCTCTATTTTGTCTTTCTCCTATCTACTCTGGAGCATTTTTGCCTGTCTCTCGGGGAGACGAGCCAGGTGCAGCCGTCCGCTGCATCCAAACTTGTCTCTCTGGGCTCCGTCGCTACTGTTGATCCTAATCCCGGTTCTCTTTCCTCTCCTGAACCTTCTCCCAGGGTCACCGGTGATGAGTTGGTTCAGGTCGCTGTTCTGGAGGTTCCGGGCTCGGGGTTGGAAGTCATCCCTGGTGCTGCTCTGACCCAGTCGGGGTCTGTCGTGGGTGCAGCCGTGACCCAGTCGGGGTCCATCGTGGGTGCAGCATCGGCCCAATAGAGGTCCGTTGTGGGTGCAGCCGTGACCCAGTCGGGGTCCGTCGTGGGGGCTGCACCAGCCCAATCGGAGTCCATCGAGGGTGCAGCGCAGTCTTGCTTGGGATCCGACAGGAGGGTAGCGCCTGTTCTAGTGGAGTTTGGGGGAGGAGCTGCAGATCCTTCGCTGATCGACGCCAGACTAGTCCCTCGTCTGTTCCCCGTTCCTTTTTCCCTTCCATCGGGGGCTGCTGGGACTTCCCGTTATTGGCTCGGCCCTCCCTCGCTATCCCTCTCAATAGGGAAGCCGTCTCCGAGTTCTCCCCTGCGGTCCTGGTGGTTGGATAACGTGGGTCGGCCGCCTGGGGGATTGCTTCGTCCATTTGGGGTTCTGGGTCGGCCACCCAACAAATTGGACTTTCCGTTCAGCGACCTGGTCCGGCCGCCAGAGGTACTGCTTCTCCGGGCCTGGGACTGGGGTAGGCCGCCCGAACTAATCCTTTTTTCCCTGCCAGCGTTCTGGACGCTGGACGCAGGAAGACCCCCAAACTATTTGTTTTCGTGCTATTGTGCTCTGCCTGCCGTCATCCCCGTGTTTTTTTTTTTTTTTTCTCTGCCTGCTCCTCTGGAATATTAGGGATGCTCTTGTGTTTTGTTATTGGGACTATAGTGAACTGTGTATATCGCTGCCCCGTAGCGTGTGTTTTTTTCTTTCTTTTCTCCTCTCTTGTGCGGTTACTGTATTTATACTTCTTTGACCTATGTATATCGCCGCCCTGTAGTGTGTGTTTTTTTTCTCCTCCTCGCTTGTGTTGTTATTTATACGACACTGAAGTGTATTTATCGCTGCTCCTTAGCATGAGTTTTTTTTTCTTTTTTCCGCTCTGGTATTATGGGGTATGCTGCATTTTTGTGCCTGTATTTGAGTTTCCTGTTTCCTCTGTGGGTTGTGAAGATGATTTTTTTTTTTTTTTTTGCCTGTGACTTTATTGGTCTGATCATGGTGTTCTGTTTGTAGCCTGTTTTTTTTTTTCTTTTTCGCCTTCTCTGTTATTATGCTGGTTGGTTCTTGCCCTCCGAGCCTGTTCCCCTACCGCCCTCCCTAGGAT
Source organism: Pholidichthys leucotaenia (assembly GCA_020510985.1). NCBI lineage: Eukaryota > Metazoa > Chordata > Actinopteri > Cichliformes > Pholidichthyidae > Pholidichthys > Pholidichthys leucotaenia. The sequence goes on along the minus strand of CM035845.1, from coordinate 249,198,977 downwards.
GGTCCTGTTGACCTTCTGGGTGGGTGGCTGGGGAGCTCGATATTACACGGCACCTGGAATTCGCCTCGTGAACGGGGGCAACTGTCATGGTCCGAGCGCTGACTCTGTCCGCGCTCGGGTTGTCCGGTAGTTCCCCGTTCTCTTCTCGGGCATATCATATGGCCTCCGGGCTTTTATTGTGACAGCGTCTCGGCGGGGCTTCCGGCTGTCAGAGCCGAGCTCTGCAGGGACGGCTGGAATTCAATCAGCCGATGACGTTCTCATCAGCTGATTAATCTGTTAGCCCTATTTAAGGGAGCAGCTCGGTTTACTCCGGGCTGCGTCCTCGTCAAACATCCCTTCGTCCAACTTCCGTCCTAGATTCACGATTCGTGCCTTTCACAGTAAGTGTATTCGTTGAGAATCTGTTCTTCCTTTTCCATAGTCGTAGTCATAGTTATAGTGTGTTCTGCCCCTCGTGGCTCATTATTTTGTCATTTGTCTTTTGTTAATAAATTATGCAAACTCATCGGCTGGCTTTCGGCATCTCATTGATGGCTCGTGAGGGCCATCGCTAACAGACCAGTCTCTGAACCTTTGTTGCTGACATGGGATTTTAACAGTGTGCTTCAGTTGCACTCTTTAGAAAGAAACCTCAAAGCTTTGAATATTTTTATGCACAATTAAGGAAAGTCTCCAAGCTCCATGAGGCTTCACCTGCCATACAAGAATAAATGCTACAGCTCCTCAGCTATACAATTTATTCTTGTTTAAAAGCAGCCCACTTTGTACATTTAGTGCTGTTTGCAGCCTATTAATGTGATCTTAGCATGCAAAACATTCCTGACAACACTCCAGTGCCCACTGCTGCTCCCGCTAGTGGCTTCCTCACTCTCACTCTATCACTTATAGAGACTGGCATTTAGGTTTCGATTAGAGCTCCCTCTAATAAGGAAAACGTCAAAGCTATGAGGAAAACGTCACAAAGTTATGAGGAAAAACAGACACACAGACAGACAGACGAGATTTCTTGAATTATATATAGCGTGACACACAGAGTGAAGTGCGTGGCGGTAATGCACCTGTAAGCTGGATGCCAACCGCCAATCACATCTAAAAGAAGAAGAAGAAGAAGAAGAAGAGCTCCCTCTGCTGGCAGACTCTATAATTGCATTTAAGAATGCAGTTCCAAATGTGATATAAATAAATAACTGATTTTTGGAAATGGACTGGTGGGCCGCAGCAGATGAGGCGGTGGGCAATCCCTGGGCTAGACAGAGAGATGGTGCTATAACAGATGTGCAGCAGATTACCATAACTAAGGACAAAGATGCTATTGTTCTAACAAGTGAGGAGAGAGTGTTGAGAAGATGGAAGGAGTGCTTTGAGGAGCTGATGAATGAAGAAAATGAGAGCAGGAGGAGGATGGATGAAGGAAATGTAGTTAATCAGGAAGGTCAAACGATTGGCAAGGTGGAAGTGAGGCACACTATGAAGATATCAGAAAGAATTGTTGGAGCCAGGTTAAGAATAGATGACAATGTTTGCTTCTATAGTGTTGATGGAGAGGTGTAGAGAAGGTCAGAAGGAGTTAGACTGTGTCTTTGTGGATCTAGAGAAAGCATATGATTGGGTGCCAAGAGAAGAAGTGTGGCACAGTATGAGGAGGTCAGGAGTGACACAAAAGTATTGTGAGGGTGGTCCAGGACATGTATGAGGACAGCAAGATGGTGTTGAGATGTGACATAGGAGTGACAGATGGATTCAAGGTGGGGGTGGGATTACATCAGGGATCAGCTCTGAGCCCGTTCTTGTTTGCTATATTGATGGACAGGCTGACAGACGAGGTCAGCCAAGAGTCTCAGTGGACCATGATGTTTGCAGATGACAGTGTGATCTGTAGTGGGAGTAGGAGGCAGGTGGAAGAGAACTTGGAGAGGTGGAGGTATGCACTCAAGAGAGGAGGAATGAAAGTCAGCTGAAACAAGAAAGAATGCCTGTGTGTAAATAAGAGGGAGGCAAGTGTAACTGTAAAGATGTTGGGGTCAACAACAAGCCATGGACAATAACATATGCCTCAGTACCACCTGTGTACCAATCCATTTCAATCAATCAATACATCAGATTTATATAGTGCTTTATCATAGACACTCAAAGACGCTTTACAGAAATTAAGGGTCATCCACCACCTGGATGGATGAAGCAGCCACAATACGGCACCATCCCTTTTAACCATTCACACACACATTCACACAAAGGGCCAATTTAGAGTCTCCAATTAACCTAACCTGCATGTTTTTGGCATGTGGGAGGAAACCGGAGAAATCCCGGGGTAAACCCACGCATACACGGGGAGAACATGCAAACTCCACACAGATCATTGTTGGCCGGAGGCAGGGATCGAACCCACGATCTCATGATCCCCGCGATCCCCCGGCCGAGGGTAAACTGTGCTGCCACAGTGCTAACCACTGCGCCACCGTGCAGCTCACGGCTTGATCTAGTTTCAATTTTGGTTTTATTTTTGCATGTTTCTTTTAGAACTAATCATTGAACAAACAGCTTTTACAGACCTTTTCAGACATCCATTTTAAAATATGTGGGTCAAGCGTAATGTAATTTCTTTTGTATCTTTTTGTGACATAGTGTTATAGAGACCTAAAGAACCAGTCAGAGTGAACCAGTCAGAGTGAAAGGTCATGTAGTGTGTGTATAGTGTGAGGAGTACTATTCCTGCATTATTATGGCTTGCCGTTTATACCTGTATTGCAAAACAATTAACTCAGAGAGCTGAACATTTTGATGTACCGGTATAGAAAAAAACAAAAATGATTGGTGCCTCCATTTAGCAGGATAATTAAATGAATTAACTTTAGCTCCTGCTAAGAATTAAAATTTATTTGCTCTCTGATTTTTCACGTTCCCTTTGAAACAATTAACACAACTGACCTAGAAAGAAATAAAAATATCACACACTTTTAAATTCAGAATATGAATTTCTGTATTTAAAATTAAATAAATGAAAACAAAAAAATTAAAATGAATAAAAATGGAATATACTTTTGAATATTAAAATGCTTCTCTGAATACAACAAAAATGAAACTGGGTTAAAAACCAAATCATAAGCTCACTCACACAGGCACACACATAGACTGCTACTAAAAAGTCCTTTAAAAAAAATGTTGCAGGCCTGTGTTGATGCTTGGGAGCGGTGTGGTCTCAAACTGATTGACCCCTTCACTTGCAAAGCAAGTACAAATAAACAAAGGGTGAAAAATAAAAAAGCATGTGCATTAGTTAATTACTCGCAACCTTGGAGCAGTGGTGTAAATTGAGAGGGGCAATAGTGTAGCATAAAGGCCCTGTCACACCTAGACGATTTAGGCAGTGTTTGCAAAACGTATGAAAAATTTGGAGAATACGCTGGTGTACATTGAATCAGTTATGGTTACGTTTTGTCTAAGTTAAGAGCACGCTGAAGAATGCTGAAGCACCCTGAAGTACGCTGGTATACGGTATAGTTCGCCGAGCTCCTCTGAAAATTTTCCGATGTATCCAGGGTATGACTGATACGTCCTGCATTCGCAGAGAAAAGGTTGTAGGGAAGTTATGCATTCATTTACACACATTACTTGTCAGTGAGTGACTCATAGTAACTCAAAAGATGAAATACGTCGAGATTAATGTTTAGCATACCCAAAAATTATTTCTAACATATAAGTAACGCTCTTTGAACCTATGTGTAATTTACTGAACGGGTTTCTAACTTACACCTACCCTATAATGGCGTATTTGCAGCATTGGTTCACAGGAAAAACCTGTACAGAGCTCTGCCTGCAGTGCACACATACACACACACACACACACACACACACACACACACACACACACACACACACACAGAGCTAAGCACACATACTTTTTCATATAATGGGACCTGTCGGGGATGTGTCTGAGCACTTTCAAGCTACAGGATAAAGATCCAAATCACTGTTTGGCCCTCCCCCCATGGTTTTTTTTTTACCTTTTACTGCAGTCTGGACCATCAGCTGTCCAATGCTGTTCTGATAGATATGCCAAAATGTCATAACACCGTAGGAGGTGGATCCAATCAGCTGATCACCCGAAGCACAGAGCTGAGCTGTTTTCCATGATAAATCACACTTTGCTGTTGGCTGCACCTCCCGACAAAAGCACACTCCATGCATTATCTTGTTTTTTTTCACTTTGTTGAAGATAAACTTTTTTTTTTTATTGTCATCAGCTCTCGTGCCTTTGAGCCAGGTTGTGACAACTGTTATCTGACATTCCTGATGTACCACATCAGCTGTGTAGTGTTATCATTTATAATTATGATCAGGTATAAAGTTTATTTAATTTATATTAAGAGGTGTATCGGGACCTGAGATTTACTCCAGTTCCACACACACAGAAAAAGTTGACAGTAAACACTCGTTTGGGGCACCAGCTCACTAAATGTGAACAATTATTAATAATTAACCTTTATACCTGTTTAATCAGTCTCATAATATTAGTGAGTTCTACTGGGGCTTAGAACATTCACAGACATGAATAAATTACTCAACGACTTCTCTCATTTTTACCGATTTATTAAAATGAAACTCTGATTAAATGACATCACATTCCAATAATTTGTAAGCAGGCGAAATTATCAACATTAAGCCATCACATTAAATTTGTAATTGAGGATAGAGTAACTATAACCGCTCCCAAAGTCTTCTTCTAGGTCAGAAAACCACGCTCCAACTGATGTTGACATGTTTTTTTAAAATTTATTTTGCCACAGCAAATCTTCGCCCTTAAACACCGTGAAAAACTAAAAATACAGACATAAGAACATGAGTACAAAATAAATTCTAACACTTAACAAATGTTCATAAACCAAAATAATCACATACCGTGTGCGCCTTCTGCCTAGAATTTAGGAGTTGTTAGTCAAGTCTCAAATTTCCCAAACAAAGTCCTCTCTCCGCATCTAATTGTGGACAGCCTCCAGCAGCCATGTGTCTCTTCTAATCAGGCATGTGAACAGCGCATGCCTACCACCCATTTTTTGCACCATATCTTCCCAGCAGGTGGCAGCAATGGACAAAACAAGGCACACACATCCATAAACAAACATTATTTCAGAAAAAGAACCAAAGATATATAAACCTTTTCACTGTGACAGCTAAAGTAACAATGTGAGCACATCTATAAACCATGGACCTTAGCATGGATTTAGAGCAGTTTGAAGTAGAACTATGAAAAACTGAACGCAAATTTATTGAGAAAATTGAACTTGTTATATGAAAAATTTTGAATTATTTCAACAAAGTAAAAATGGAATTTTAATAAAAAGTGAATAGTAATTCTCTTTAATTCTGCATCTGATCAGATTTTTGAATTATTTCCAAATCTTATACATTCATTCAGCAGAGAGAAACGAAGAGGGCTCACGTGAATCCGGGTTAAAGTTCAGTTGTTGAGATGATCCTGACATCTGCCAGCAGTTATTCGGGCAAAATTCAGTCACAGGCTGATATTTCACGACGATGTTGAGGCTTTTACGCTCCGCCAGTGGGGAGCTCTTATCCGGGCAATTTTCAAAGTCTACAGTCACAGAACGAGATTTTGACTGTATCAATCACAGTTGGAGCTTAGGTCAGGCGACGTGAGGATGCTTCTTCTCCTTTTTCGTTGGCAAGTGGCTTTCTTCCAGGGTCCAGATAAACTTGGAATATAATAAAAAAAACTGATCTGAATAGCAGAATTTTAGAGAGATTAAGATAAAAACTCGAGCAATAAGATCCAGATTCTTCTAAAACACAAGTAGAGTTGGCTGAAATAGCTTCCAGTATGAAGATGGATGGTCAGTCAGTCCTTTTAAAAAACACACAGTGTCATGAATCTGGGTTTGGTTGTTCCAAACCCAGTTCTGACTTACTGTTAGTTCTTGCCCTATTTCCCGTTAGGCGCGTCAAGGAGCTGTTTGGGTCTTTCGCTCCCTGACAGCTCGGGCACGCCTCCTCCTCCTGTCAAGTGCCATCAGCTGTGCGTCATTACGGTTGTTCACACACACACACACACACACACACACACACACACACACGCACACACACATGCACACACTCCATTCATTCCCATTCACATGCTCATACACGCTCTGTCACACACCAGGTTCAATTATGTTCAGCCCACGCTTCCTCACACTGGCAATCTCTTTCCTCATTAGCATCAGGATTATTTATTTGCTGCGTTTTTGGAAAGAGATTGTCGGAGCATTCACCTCCATACACGGCAGCTAGTTCTCCACGTTTGGGTTCTCACTACTGACATGTTATTCAGCCAGTCACTTTAAGTTTGGTTAATCCCTTGGTGTGACGGTTGACTCTGCTTTTCTTCCTCATCCTCCAGACTGCATGGACAGCCCGGATCACTCCAGTCCTGTAAGTTTAATGTTTGCCTTTCTCCTTGTGCCGACAGCTGCCCTGCAGCACTAGGCAATCCCCCCCCCCCCCCGGGCTGTAGAGCATCCGGGTGGTGTTCCTGCATGTTTGGGGGCCTCTTTCCATCATTTCTATTCCCTGTATTTTTGTGGTTGACTGGACTTGTTATCTGTGTGGAAGTTTATGCTAATAAATGGCACGTTCTACTCTCGCTATTGGGTTTTTCATTCCTTCCCTTGTGCACCAGATAATGGTGCACGGGGAATAGTGACACATGGTGAGTTTAAAGAAAGTTTAACAGGACAAAAAGTTAGAAAAAGAGAAACGCCTGTGAAGCATGAAGTTTGACTTCATTTGGAAGAATTTTGAGCTCAGGAAAGAAAGAATTAATTCCCAGGCGTTTAAAGAAAAAACATTAAAACACACAGACGTTTACACAAGCACAATACTTCATGTCCTCTGTAAAAACTGCAACTCTCCTGAGTACAATGGCCGCGCTCTCCTTTATACTCATTGGAGTTTTTGCAGGAGTTTTCTGATTGACATGAAAATAAGCCAGTTACCTCCCGTTGTGGGCGGGTTTTATGAACTTTAGTCCAATCAGAAAACAGTCCTTTGTCTGTAACAACCAATGATATTGAGAGAGCTGTTGCTAAACAGAGACTGGCGGATACCAGCCATACAGTATGACTTAAGGAACATTTTAGCAACCTGATACACACATCTTAATACTGAAAATTCATCAATATACATGTGTATAAAATCTAAGCTACGTCATTGATTCATGACTAACTTCAGTGGGCATGCAACCTTATAACTAAGATAAGATAAGATAAGCCTTTATTAGTCCCACAACGGGGAAATTCCAGGATTGCAACAGCACAGGGATAGCAACACTCCGAGCAACAATCAGAAGGCAAGAAAAAAAAAAGCAAGCAAGCAAGAGCAGCTAATATACATATGTACATATTACTATAAATATATATATACAGTATATACACACACAGACACACAGTGTAGAGCATTGTAGCTGGATGGGATAAATATATGAGTATATAAACACACAGTACGGAGCATTGCAGCTAGATGGAATAAATATGTAAATATATAAACACAGTGCGGAGCAATGTAGCTTGATGGAATAATATGTAGATATATAAACAAACAGTACGGAGCATTGCAGCTAGGTGGAAAAAATATGTAAATATATAAACACACAGTGCGGAGCAATGTAGCTAGATGGAATAATATGTAGATATATAAACACACAGTGCGGAGCATTGTAGCTAGATGGAATGAATATATAGATATATAAATATAAACATAAACATAAACACACCCAGTGCGGAGCATTGTAGCTAGATGGAATAAATATGTAAATGTATAAACACACACAGTGCAGAGCATTGTTGCTAGATGGGATGAAACAGCACAACCGTCTACTTAGTTATCCTACATGGTATGATTATGTGCCCATACATATTCTCACCCTCCTAGGTGAGAGCTAGTTAAAACTAGTTAAAACTTTTAGGCTTAAAACTAATGCTTTTAAATTAACATGCAAGAATATGCACATATTTAAAATCAAGAATTAATAAGCATTTCAAACCCAAATGCTTGTCCACACAGAATGATATGTTAAGAGTCCCACTCACTTTTCCATGGTGTCCTGAATAAGAGGATAATCTGAACAGTGAGAGTTTTGAAAAAAGGTAGTCATTAATGTCAGGGAATAAAATTCAGCTGGTTAAATCCAACGTGTGTCTGGGTTGCCAGAGCATGGCAACAGAGTGGTTTAACCAATAAAACTGCCTTGTAAGGAAGGAAGTTTGTTATTTATGATGTAACTTAATCCGTTCCTTGCACGAGATGGAATCCTTATCTCTTGTACCTCTTTACAAAGGAATGTGTTCTCCACAGTGATCCTGAGATGAAAAAGCAATTCTTGACAAGCCTTTTTCTGGGTGAAACAATGTCTTTAAGATGCGAAGTCTATTTTATAGATAAGAGCCAAGGAAATGATGCTACAGCTGTTTTAGGTGTGACTGACCCAACAGATCTCACAACTCTGCCAGGTCGGTCACACCCCCTGCCGTTGTCTTTGGAGGAGAGAATCATCATGGCTGAGCAGAGATGATCTCTCGCACACCTAGGATTCATGGACTGGGAGGCTACGGCAGTCTGGCATGACTGCGCTATGCAGAAGTTAGGATCAGCTATGCAGAAGATAGACTATTGTTGCGCATAACTTGTGAATGTCGGCAACATGCTAAACATTAGTTGGTTTAAGTTACTTTTAAGTTATGGAAATATTCTATATAAGTTACTAATATGTTATGTATATGTTCAACTCCTTATGGATATGCAATGCATATGGCAAAAAGTGAAAATTTTGGCATATGCCAGTGTTTTAGACCAATTTTTATGTTTGGCAAACGCTGCCTAAATCGTCAAGGTGTGACAGGGCTTTAAGATGAGATGAGGGGGTAGTAGAAGGCGGGGGAAACCCAGGGGCTGGCGTGATGGCAGGGCGTGTCGACGGCTGCACCGGGATTCTTCTATGCTCAGACAAAAGTCCAAGGATTGACTCCGGGCCCAGTCCTTCAGTGAGCATAGACAAATATCTTTAGTCAATTTTCTTGCCTAAAAGTCTCTAAATAAATTCTTTCTGAGCTCATTTAGCTTCACATTAGCTTACAGCGTTTAGCACATATTAGCAACATTCACAGTCACACCAATGTTACACATGCTAATATGGTTAGCGGCTAATATGCTAGTTGCGATTAGCATCCACATTTAATGCCACTGCATCTCATTAATACAGCTCACAATTAACAGAACAGGTCTTTTACCATCTGCACAGGTCTAGAAAGTCCTTCTACTCCTCAGTAGGCTCTGCATCCACCGTCAGAAAAGGCTTATTGTTCTAGTAGCTTGTGACAATGCTATGTGTACTCAACATCAGCTCATCATCTAGCTCACTGATCACAGCTCGTGACGTGCACTCACTGTAGGTGCATTGATGTGGAACTTTTTATCAGAAGGAAATGTCAGCAAACAGTTCAACTCCAAGAAAAAGATGTTATATTTTGAAACAAAGGACACGAACAAAGACACCATCCTCTTTATTCAACTGATACTGCTCCTGGGAAAATTTCACATTCATTAAAAAAGATGGACAGACTCCAAACCAAACTTCGAACATTTCCGAAATGAACTTCTACAATACAGCATCACACTTAAAGACCTCGAAAACAAGAAGGCAATCAGAACAAACTGTGTTTTTGATAAATTTCATTTGAACAGCTGATTTTTTTAATTATTTGTTTTTATTGGTATATATCCTCACTTTTACTTTAAGTTTTCTTTTCAGTATTTTAATTATTAATTATTATTATTATTATTATTATTATTATTATTATTATTATTATTATTATTATTATTATTATATTATTATTAATTATTTAATTACCCTGGCAAACAATGGGTATATAAATTAAAGTTTAAAAAAAGTGTATTGATTATCCCGCCCCATTGTTCTGATTGGTTACACTTCTTATTAACAACCAATACAAATAAACAAAGGGTAAGATAGACAGATTTATGCTCCAGAAAGATTAAGCTGTGACTGAGCATGCTATATTGCTGTGTATATCAAAGTACTTAAATTCAATCCAACTTTATATTTATCTGATAAAGACAATTTTATCAGCTCCGATTTAACATGTTAAACACATCATGAACTGTTTTTAACTGAGTTTAACACTGTACATGAATTGTCATAGTTTATCACATTTTAGAAATATTTATTTATTAACTGGTTTAGGTACTATCTTGTTTATAGATGAAATCTTACACTGAGCTACATTTGAAAAGAATGAGAAATTTGACATTTTATATGTGTGTGTGTGTGTGTGTGTGTGTGTGTGTGTGTGTGTGTGTGTGTGTGTAGATGGAATTTGTGATGCATGGCAAACTTGAGAGGACCAGATCATTTTAACATCTTAATGAGAAGGAGCAAAAATGTTTTCTCATCCCCAATGTGTCAAAAGTGTGTTTGCTACTGATTAAAACTCTCAGGCAAGGTGAAAATCCTTTTTACAAGGATATGGACACCAGCAGAGCACCATACTAAATTATAAAATCGTATACTTGCACATTGCCTTTTTAAAATATTAGTGACACTTGTGTTTGCCAGTTGTTTCATAAAAATAAAACCAATTGCTGACTATTTTACTGACATTAACAAAGGATCACTTATATTTTGGCTGAGTTACAGTATAATCTAATTGCAACACTTGAATTGCCTACGATTTCACATTAAACTTTATGCTATGAAATAAGTCAATAGAAAAATGAGGAACTCATGAGATGAGGACTGCCCTGTTATGTCGTAACTTGTAGACAGCGATGACACCAGGAGTGGAGCTGAACACTTCTTTATTATAATGCTGATCTTGGTGCTATAGCCGTGCATGCAGCCGCTGGTAAAGGTAAGGCGGAAGAGACCGCCCCCCTACCTGCAGACCCTCTTATACAATCAGTGCTGGTGGAACCGGAAGCCGGAGCCACCACCCTGCACCACACAAAGAAGAGCTCCAATATCAACAGTATAAGAACAGTGAACAACTACATAACCCCCCCCCCCCCCACGTAGAAAAAAATCCAAAACACACACAAACAATCAGCCCACCCCAATTTGGAACCCAAATCATCCGCTAAACATAACTAAACTAAAAATCACCAAAAAGGGCCTATTACACTCACACAAACAACTAAAATTAGGGTAGACGGGTAGACTAACGTCCTACCCCCCACACGGTGAGGCAGATTATTCTGCTGCCTATGTTACAAAAAAGTCCAGATATCAACTAAAAGAAAATGCTGCTGTGTCTCCTAACTACAAAATACAAAGTAATCCCAGAACTATAAATACATAATAACCACTAACAATAAAACACAACATAACAATTCACAACCCGCCCATGACTCGGTGAGGATGACCCGTCCCCCCCCCCCTTTCCCCAGATCCATCACCATCAGAATCAGAATCAGAATCAGAATCAGGTTTATTGCCATTGTTCATGTAGTACACAAACTAGGAATTTGTCTCGGTACAATGCTGCAACATTAAACATGATAAGATAAGAGAAATAAACTATACATGTAATAAAGTGTAGGATAAGATTAAGTGATACTGGTCAACAGTTAAAATATATATTAGCCAGCAGCAGATACTGTGGAGAACTATATAGTGCAGTCGGTAATGCAGGAAGAAAACAGTGATGATTGACATGAGTCTGGTTGAGCTGCTGTACATGGTGCACGAGAGTCACTTAGTGTTCAGCAGTCTAATGGCAGAGGGGAAGAAGCTGTTTATGTGACGGGAGGTCACATAAGTCCGCCATCAGTCCGCCCCTGGAGGCAGTTGGCTTCCCGTACCACAGCTGGTTGCCTCAGTCCCGTAGCATCTTCTCCTCCACACCTCCGAGTGCTCCAACTGTCTGGGGCTGTGCCTTTCTGTCTTCCTTGGGCCACGCTGTAGCTCATTAGGATGACGCCATGAGCCATCTGACAGCAGAAGATAACCATCATGGTGCACATCCGTCAGCTACAGCCGACCCTGGTACCACTCCATCTTCTGCTTTTCCCTCACCCGCCTGGACCTCGCCTCCGCCCAAGCCCGAACCCAGTCCATGACTCCAAGTGGGACCTTGCACAGCCTGCAGTGTTTCCGCCTGGAACTCGCTCCTTCAGTGCCACTCGATCCTGCCCTGATTGCTTGTAGATCCGCTGCTGACCCCGCCCCTGAGGTCCTGTGTTCACCAGTCCTCCACGACAGTGCTCCGGGAACGCCTGAGACCATCATCTGGGCATTGCTCGCCGCCGCAGATCCTCCCCCATTCCGCCTGGCGCCCCCATCCAGGGCAGCTTGGACACTGGCACCGGGGCCCTCCCACGGCAACCCTGAGCGTGTCACGGCCTGTCTACTTTCCAGAGTGCCCAGCAACTCTTCATCCCACATAGCATCGTCCCTAACTCTCAGAATCGGTCAGTCCCACAGTCCGCAGCCCAACCACTCTTCCCCAGCGTCACTCTTGATGGAAAATCTAAGGCCATAAAACAGATTGCAGCCCATGATGTTAGAACCATAGGCCATCACAACAAACTCCACATCAGCCATCTCCACCGATTTGTATTGAGCCGTCAGTGTGACGGTACCCACCGTGACCAGCCATCCTCCTCCCTAGCCTCAAAGTGGTGCTGAGACACATCCAGAGTGGTGCTGAGACACATCCAGTCATGTAGTGGGGAAAGCATTCTCTAACCGTAGCCCAATTCAGCACCGAACTCTCCGCTCCTGTGTCGACCAGCATCGGTACCAGAACTCCATCCAGAACCACCGTGCAGCTTGTGCGCCCACAGGTACTCGGGGACACTGTGTGTATCACCGTCGGGACAGGGAGAGTTGAATTCCTGCGTGGGCTCTCCTGCTCTGTTTACTGGCATACTCTCGCGAAGTGGTGTCCGCAGTGCTTCCCTCTTGCCGCACACTCTCTAGCCTTATAAGCGGTGCTTCGTGGACCCACAACCCATACACCCGGCCTTCCCCGGGGCAGACCTTATCTGTGCAGCGCTGGCCTCCTCCACGTTGTCCTCGACGCTCCCATCAGTGTCCAGGTCCACTACCTGCGCGGCCATGGAGGATCTTGAATTTTCCGGTGAAAGGCGCTCGCTTAGCTCCTGAGTTAGCTTGTCCGCTGCTTCCAGCTGTAGCGCCAACTCGACAGCCCTAGTCAGTGTCAACTCACCCGGGAATGAGAGCAGCTTGGAGCAGACCACAGCACAGTTGATGTGTTCTGCTAACTGGTCCCGAACCATTTCTTCCTCCAACGGCCCAAACCGGCACTCAGCGGCCAACTGCCTTAAGTCCGACCCGAACCGCTGGGTTGGTTCGCCTACCTGTTGGCGGCACTGTCTGAACTTAATCCATCTGATGATGACGTTGTCTGGCGCCCTAAAATGGCGGGACATTAACTCAACCACTTGTCTGTAAGATAAGATAAGATAAGATAAGATAAGATAAGCCTTTATTAGTCCCACAACGGGGAAATTCCAGGATTGCAACAGCACAGGGATAGCAACACTCAGAGCAACAGTCAGAAGGCAAGAAAAAAAAAAACAAGCAAGCAAGAGCAGCTAATATACATATGTACATATTACTATAAAATATATATATACACACACACACACAGACACACAGTGCAGAGCATTGTAGCTGGATGGAATAAATATATGAATATATGAACACACAGTGCAGAGCATTGTAGCTAGATGGAATAAATATGTAAATATATAAACACCCACAGTACGGAGCATTGCAGCTAGGTGGAATAAATATGCAAGTATATAAACACACACAGTGCGGAGCAATGTAGCTAGATGGAATAATATGTAGATATATAAAAACACAGTGCGGAGCATTGTAGCTAGATGGAATAAATATGTAAATATACAGTATAAACACACACAGTGCAGAGCATTGTTGCTAGGTGGGATGAAACAGCATAACCGTCTACTTAGTTATCCTACATGGTATGATTATGTGCCCATACATATTCTCACCCTCCATAGCGACCGGTATGTTCCTAGTTGTATGCCGGAGAGGACCATTGTGTAAGTCTATTGCATCTTTTGCATTCAAAAAAAAAAAAAATTGTCCGCATCTCCAAGCATGCCCAAAATTCTCTGTCCCTCCATTCCTAAGTTGTGTATGAACAACGCACGAGCCCTCAGCTTCTCCATTCGTCCCAGGTCCAACACCACCCTGTATGTCTGGAAAGCCTCGTACCAACGAGGCCACGGTACAGGCGGCTCCCCTGGGAGCTCCAGGAATGAACGAATAGGTGTTCCACACGCCTCCATGAGTTTACCTCTCGTCACCAAATGTTATGTCCTAACTTGTAGACAGAGATGACACCAGGAGTGAAGCTGAACACTTCATTATTATAATGCTGATCTCAGTGCTACAGCTGTGCATGCAGTCGCTGGCAGAGGTAAGGCAGAAAAGGCCGCCCCCCTACCTGCAGCCCCTCTTATACAACTGGGGCTGGTGGAACCAGAAGCCGGAGCCATCACCTCGCACCACAAATAAGAGCTCCAATATCAACAGTATAAGAACAGTGAACAACTATATAATATGCCCTACTTGCATGACCCCTGATGTGTTAATTATAAACATTTCTATGCTTTTTAAAAGAAAATGTTATTTCCATAGAGATCTGGTACATTGTGTGTGGGCCTGTAATTTATGCAGGATAGTCTAATCGTATTCATTTATTTAGTCATGCAGCCAACACATCATGGTAAACATCATGCTTGTTGTGTTTCCATAGAACTATATCTATTCAAGTTTTGATTATGTACAAAAGAAAAACTGGAAATGGAAACAATACTTGCATTAAGTCCAATTTCTCACAACAAAGCTAAGCAGATTAAGGACCTTTCTGATGGGGTTCTGTTTAAATACATAAATAAACATGGCTGTGTTTATGTGAATGCACAGTAAAAACTGTTTTGTTCCATTAATTTTATTCCAAGTAGCAACATACTGTAAATACCGGCCCAAGCTTCTCAACTCAAGGATTTCTTTTATAATTTAATACAGGGACTTCATCTTGGTTTGTTTTTCCTTTTTCTTTTTGTACAGTAGTACACCCTCCTACATAATTTGGCCAACATTGCCGATGTATAAAGACACTATTTTGCTTTTTTATTTATGCAAATAATCAGAAATATACTCCAAAATGTGATGATGATAGGGTTTTCTATGCATTATTCGGTAAAAATATAATTTTGGTAAAATGGAGAAGAAAGCCATATGAGGCGATTGTAAAAGGCCCGACCATGTGTCTCTACCCCGTCTCCTCGGCTGTGATAATCAGACAGCACTTTGTGAGATGGACTGTTTTCAGAGAAGGCTACAGATTTAATTGGGGTAATGAGGTCACTGGAGGAAGCCTCGAAGCTCTTCTCAGATTACTGCCTTCCAAACACAGAGTACTAAACAGAACGCGCAGAGAACATCTCAACATGACAAAGTTATTATCAAGTACGAACCTCACTGACTTACACAGCGTGACCCTCCCTACTAAACAAACAATGCACATTTTAATCTATTCCTGTGGTTAAATAATGACGCGGGATATACTATAAACAACATAGAGCAGAAATGTTTATGTGCACAGCTGACCTTGCCTACGCTGCATTCTTTATCTTCCTGCTGCGAAGTTTGCAGTGAGAGAGGACATAGCATCAGTGGCAGAGATGTTACACATGCAGGTTTTTTTTTTTTTTCAAAGGATGATGTCACCATGTGGTTGATGCATAATTCACTCACTCATCTCAAATTCAGTTCAGCTCTCCAGAGAGGATTTAATGGGATAGAACTTGATGTAAGCTTGAATGTGATAAACACGACATCCACAGTGCTCCTGCTGAGGTGTGTGATTTGGACATTTCGGTCGAGCTTTTGGACCTGTTTGAAAAAAAATTCTTTAAAGCCAATTTAGGGGCATTTGAGTTCAGCAAACAGACCACTGTCCTACATTAATAAAAGAAACCGTTTTCTGTGAGACCACCAGCCCAATACGGGTGAGCAATTCCTACAAGTCAACAGAGGGTTCTTGGATGTGACAGCTGACTCACCGCACTCGCAGTCCGCTGCACACAGATCAATCTGGAGTATTGTTTAGCCACAAAGAGACAAAAATACACTGTGTTGCTTTATATCACCATGAACCCCTGATGCACCAAACAAATGGGGAGCAGACAAATTTGTCCATGATGGACATTCACTTCTCTGACAGTAGAAGTGTCATGTAAATTGCGGGAGTCCATTTACTATGCACTGCATGGTACATTTGATTGGGAAGAGAAGCATTCATAGGATGAAGTTTTTTTTTTTGTTTGTTTTTGTTCAGGCTTTTGCTAACTGTCAGGAAAGAAAAGCTGATTTTATGTCAAGCCTGTTATGTCTGGAAAACGTAGAAGGAACCGACAGAGAGTGTCTTGCTGGGAGCACAAACTTTAATACAAAAGATCCTTAATGGTGGTACAGAGTAACGTTGGTTGGGAGGCCAAGTGCCGGAGACAAGAGACGAAAGAAACTTTAAATGGCCGTCCCTCATATTTATGTGTTTGGCATGATGACATCACCGAGCAGCCACTTCATCACGCCGACACTGACCAAACTTGTGGTTTCAGAACACCACAGTTGCACCCCCCCTTCTTTGGAAAGACAGAGAAACACAATCAATTTACCCTCCCCAATTTAGTAATTGTAACACCCCAGAACTAGCTAGAGCCAGCGGGTGGACTACTGCGTGGCCCAGTGTGGCTGAGTGGTTTATTATGCCACTTCTATTGGCAGCTGCACCCCTAGCTACACACAGTCCTTTTTTATATTGAGGAAGGCAGCTCAGTTCAAGTGGCCCTGAGGTGATCTCGTGGTGGACGCGCCCCTGGAGGCACGGGCTGCAGCAGACCTGGGCGCTATCCCACTGGAGCTACGGCTCGCTCGTCAGCAATGTCCCAGCCAGGATCTCACACCAGCTGGGTCAGCTCCAACGCTGCCTCTTGATCTGCGGCAGCTGCTCTTATCTTTCACAGATGGCTGGTTTGCAATCTCGAACCATCAGCCATTTGGAAGGCAGCTGGTCTCAGCTGCGCGGCAGTCTTCATGGGTGTCAGTGGTGGCCAACTGTGGGTCCGAGCGTTTGGATCTGCGGACCCGAACTGAGTCCATCACTGCGAGTGCCGCTCTGTTCGGCTGTACTCGGCGTCGTGGTTGTGATGGTGTGGCTGTCATGTCTGCTGTGGGGCATCCACCAGGTTGTGGAGGTTCTGCTGCATCCTATTGGGTCACGGACTCTTCATCCTGTAGCTCAGCGGAAGCTCCTGTAGGCTGATGCCGGGCGTGGATTCGGAAGATGTCCGGTCGCTCTACTGCGTTTTGTTGGATCGTCTACTCTTCATCCTGCAGCTCGGCGGTGGCTCCAGGAAGCTGGTGCCGGGCGTGGATTTGGAAGTCCCAAGGTTCCTGATAGATGCTGCTCCGTCTCCTGCAGCTCTGCAGTGGCTCCCTGGGGCTTATGGTGGGCGAGGATCTGAGGCGAGTCCGGTCTGTGCTCTCTCTCCGTGCTGTGTTCACTCTCTGTGCTAAGTTCTTCAGCTAACTTGTCATGGGTTTGCTCGTCTTCTAAGGGCCTGAAGACACACATGCTCGCTAAGACTCGGAGCTCCGTGGAGTAACTTTGAGTTGACTCACCCACATGCTTTTTGCGGTGGAAGAAAATGATTCTTCAGGCTGTAACGTTGCTCGTGTCGTTGTAATATTTCACCATCAGAGTCTATTTAATATTTCAATATATATTGAATATTTCATCATCATTTACAAAATGAGTCTGCTTGACCCAGAGTGCGGAGCACGCGCCGCCCTTCTTCACCTAAACTGAGAACCAGCACACTCTTTAACTTCTCGTCGTCAACATCACTTGGGCCAGCCGAGCCGATATAATCTTTAAACTGGTCGAACCAGTGGTGCCACGGGACGGGCAGCTCACCAGGGGTCTCCAGAAACGGCTGTAGCAGCCTCAAACACATTTCCATAGTTTACTCTCGTTGCCAATTGTTATGTCTGGAAAACGTGGAAGGAACTGATAGAGAGCATCTTGATGGGAACATGAACTTTATTACAAAAGAACCTTAATGGTGGTACAGAGTAAGTTTGGTTGGGAGGCTGAGCGACAAAGACAAGAGACGAAAGAGACTGTAAAATAGCTGTTCCTTGCATTTATATGTTCGGCGTGATGACGTCACCGAGTGGTCACATCATCACGCCAACACTGACCAAACTTATGGTTTCAGAACACCACAAAGCCGTCTTTAAAAAAAGTGCTAATAAAGATGCATATTTAGTGTATTTGAACTCCAACTCAATTGGACCTAGTTTCAGTAATGGATGTACAGTAAGTGAAGAAAAGCATCTGAACCCCCCCCCCCCACACACACACACACACACACTCCACCACCACCACCACCACAGATAGCAAGTGTTACTGCAGAAAACCCATAGCCAATTTAACCTTTACATGCCCAAATGCAGGCTGTCTTTGAAAGTTGGACACAGAGGTGTGCATGTAGTGTGCAGTGTTCCAAGATCTTCCAAAGCATTTGTCACAAACATTCATGGTTAGAGCTGACTCTCAAAATAAGTGCTGTCCACAAAACAACTGGCAGTTCAAAAAATCTCACTGAAAATCACTATTGGCTCTCTGAAAAGTCACGAGATTGTGTGATGTTGTCATTTTATGTAGTCTGCATATGTAAAGGACAAATCTGGAGAGCAAAAACGTCCGTGTAGCTGGTGTTGTTGTTCCAACATAAGATGGTCATTACTTCTAGAAGTTTGGCTGTGCTGTTTTAGGTGGGTGTGATGCCATTTACACAGAGGTAAGCACTGGAGGACACAGAGAGATGGCTAACAGTGGCACAGGGACAAACTTTTGGTCATAGTAATTGCATATTTTGTCTGAACAACTCCACAGTCAGGAAGACACACCCTCGTAGCCTAATGTAATAATTCTTACGTAATAATTCTTAGGTCAGTCTGATGATCGGTTTGAGAGTTATGCAAGGAAAACATAAACACCAACAGAGACAGACGTTCCTTGCTTTAATAGGTAGATTCCTGACCTACAGTTAAAATTTCTAATAGCAATGCTTATGAAGGAGCTACTATTTTTTGTTAAAATGATTGTACGTCAGAGCTTGTCATAATTGCTTCACCTTGTCTGAGCAAACAAAATGTAAAAATTCTGAGGTCAGGTGCCTTGGCCTTTCATTGTGGCAAGTAAACAGGGTTCAGCAATGTAGTCCTTTAAGGGCAGTTGAACCTCTAAATGCACACTTAATAGACTGCCAGTTGGTAGAGAGGACAATAGGGGATACTGCTTTACACTTCTGCAAGGGGGTAGGTGTCAAAAACTATATGAAGAGTTGTTTGCAAAAACGGATAAGTCCAATTGATTAAATAATGAGGAAAAGCAACTTTTCATCTGTTGGTTTATATGTGTTAGTATTTCCAATTCAGCTTCTAAGACATGGTCACTTGAAATAGAGTATCTCACACATAATAAAGCCAAAAATTGAACATCAACTCATTGTTATTTTTTTTTTGGTAATTTTTGAGTACCGTACTTCTTGCTGCAAAAACAGATAAGTCCACATCACATACTTTTGCAAAAACAGACATGTCCCGAAAACCATGGGAGTTTGTCTGGTGAACGCATCACTGGTTCATCTGCTTCATCAAAATTATCCATATTTGACATAAAATATACTGTATATATACACTACCGTTCAAAAGTTTGGGGTCACTTAGAAATTTCCTTATTTTTGAAAGAAAAGCACTGTTTTTTTCAATGAAGATAACTTTAAACTAATCAGAAATACACTCTAATATCTAATATACACTACCGTTCAAAAGTTTGGGGTCACCCAGACAATTATTTTGTGTTTTCCATGAAAAGTCACACTTATTTACCACCATGAGTTGTAAAATGAATAGAAAATATAGTCAAGACATTGAGAAGGTTAGAAATAATGATTTGTATTTGAAATAATAATTTTTTCCTTCAAACTTTGCTTTCGTCAAAGAATCCTCCATTTGCAGCAATTACAGGATTGCAGACCTAACATGATTGCACAAGGGTTTTCTAATCATCCATTAGCCTTCTGACGCAATGAGCAAACACATTGTACCATTAGAACACTGAAGTGATAGTTGCTGGAAATGGGCCTCTATACACCTATGTAGATATTGCACCAAAAAACAGACATTTGCAGCTAGAATAGTCATTTACCACATTAGCAATGTATAGAGTGTATTTCTGATTAGTTTAAAGTTATCTTCATTGAAAAAAAGTGCTTTTCTTTCAAAAATAAGGAAATTTCTAAGTGACCCCAAACTTTTGAACGGTAGTGTACATTGCTAATGTGGTAAATGACTATTCTAGCTGCAAATGTCTGGTTTTTGGTGCAATATCTACATAGGTGTATAGAGGCCCATTTCCAGCAACTATCACTCCAGTGTTCTAATGGTACAATGAGTTTGCTCATTGCGTCAGAAGGCTAATGGATGATTAGAAAACCCTTGTGCAATCATGTTAGTACAGCTGAAAACAGTTTAGCTGGTTAGAGAAGCTATAAAACTGACCTTCCTTTGAGCAGGTTGAGTATCTGGAAAAAATTATTATTTCAAATACAAATCATTATTTCTAACCTTGTCAACGTCTTGACTATATTTTCTATTCATTTTACAACTCATGGTGGTAAATAAGTGTGACTTTTCATGGAAAACACAAAATAATTGTCTGGGTGACCCCAAACATTTGAACGGTAGTATATATATATATATATATATATATATATATATGTGACATAACGTTCGGCTCAGGAGACGCACACACACAGGCTCAGAGTAGTTCAAACTGTTTATTAACAACAGGGATGTTTGGGTGCGTGTCTGCGGAATGTTAATGTGTTGGTGGTGGCGTCTGCTTCGGACCCAGAGGCAGGAGACCGTTCAGCCGGCAACCCTATGGGAGAAATCAGACACAGGGTGATGAGCACACACCAACACGGGAGGAGAATAGGCGAGGGAGAGAAGCTTACTTGTTTGGGCAGATGACTGGCGCTTCAAGGATGGAAGCCCGGGAGACAGCCACCTGCAGGGCTCGGTGCAGCAGCGAGGAGAGACGAGGGACGGGATTGTCCGCCGCCGAGGAATCCACCTGTGCACAGGGGAGCAGACTGGAGAGATGAGGTAAGTGAACTTCTTACCGGAGATGAGGATGCTGAAGAGAATGTGGTAGAAGTCCATACAAAGGGAATGAAGTCTACGGCTTCAGGCCGACGCTCAGGGCGAGGCGGCTTTTATCCTTCGCCGCTGACGAGTAGCAGGTGCGTGAGCAGGTGGCGCCGCTGATGAATGGCGCGGCGTGACAGTACTCCCCCCTCTAGCAGCGCCTCCTGGCGATGGCTTATCCGGGTGCGCTCGGTGGAAGTCCGCGATGAGCGATGGGTCCAACACAAACGACGGGGGCACCCACTGTCGATGCTCGGGCCCATAGCCCTCCCAGTCCACCAAGTATTGCAACCCACGACCCCGGCGCCGGGAGTCCAGGATGGAGGAGGCGGACCAGGCCGGATGGCCACCAATCATCCGGGGCGCGGGTTGCGCTGCAGGAGGAGGGCAAAGGGGGTCAGTAACCGCCAGTTTCACCTTCGACACGTGGAAAGTAGGATGAATGCGGAGGGAGGGGGGAATAGCCACGCGCACAGCCACCGGGTTGATGATCCGGGTGATGGGGTAGGGACCCATGAAGCGCTGTGCCAGCTTTCTCCTCTCGCCTTTTAGAGTGACGTCCTGGGTGGAAATGTAAACAAGCTGCCCAACTCTGTACGCCGGGGCAGGTCTCCTACGCCGGTCCGCCACAGTCCTGTTGCGCTCCGCTGTGCGCAATAGCGCATGGCGCGCGGCAGCCCAGGTGGAGCGGAACTGCCTGAGATGGGCCCTAACTGACGGGACAGTTACCTCACTCTCCTGCTCCGGAAACAGCGGGGGGTCGTAACCCAGGGACGCTTTGAAGGGGGACATCCCTGTAGCAGAAGAGCGAGCGGTGTTGTGGGCATATTCAACCCAGGCAAGATGGTTGCTCCAGGACGCGGGTTTGGATCTGGACACACAGCGAAGCGCAGCCTCCAGCTCCTGGTTGGTCCTCTCACACTGCCCGTTGGATTGGGGGTGATGGCCAGAGGAGAGGCTCACCTTGGCTCCGATGGCGTTGCAGAAAGACCTCCAAACCTCAGATGAAAACTGGGGGCCCCGGTCCGAGACCACGTCCACCGGAATCCCATGCAGCCTGACCACGTGTTGGACGAGGAGGTCCGCCGTCTCCAGGGCAGTAGGGAGGCCTCGCAGGGGGACGAAGTGCACGGCCTTGGAGAAGCGGTCCACGATGGTCAGGATGGTGTCATAGGAGTTGGAGATGGGGAGTCCGGTGACGAAATCCAGAGCGATGTGCGACCAGGGCCTGCCAGGGACGGGCAGGGGCTGGAGCAGACCCGCTGGAGGGGCATTTCCCGACTTGCAGGTGGCACAGATTGGGCAAGCCCGGGCGTAGCGGGCTGCATCCCTCCGCAGGCCTGGCCACCAAAAGGACCGTTGGAGGAGATCTATCATCCGGGAGGTGCCAGGGTGACAGGTGAGCTTGGAGGTGTGGAGCCAGTGGATGACCTCTCCTCGGACCGCGGATGGCACGAACAGCCTCCCCTCCGGTCCGCCGCCAGGGTGCCTTCCGGATCTTGCTCTCAATGTCCCACGAGATGGCTCCCACGACGCACGACCTGGGCAGGATGGAGTGGGGCGCCTCCTCCGACTCCACGGGGGCGAACTGCCTGGAGAGGGCGTCAGGCAGGACGTTCTTAGAGCCAGGCCTGAAGGTGATGGAAAATTGGAACCTGGCGAAGAACAGGGACCAGCGCGCCTGGCGGGCGTTCAGGCGCTTGGCAGACCGTAAGTATTCCAGGTTCTTGTGGTCCGTGAGGACCACAAACGGCAGGCTTGCCCCCTCCAACCAGTGGCGCCACTCCTGCAGGGCGAGCTTGATGGCCAAGAGCTCTCTGTCCCCCACATCGTAGTTCCTCTCCGCCGGGGACAAGCGCCGGGAGAAGAAGGCGCACGGTCGCTTGGCGCCATCGTCCGGTGACCGCTGGGACAGCACTGCTCCCACTCCCGTGTCCGAGGCGTCTACCTCTACAATGCACTGCAGCGCGGGGTCGACCTGGCGAAGGACCCGGGAGGAGGAGAATTCCGCCTTCAGCGCCTCAAAGGCGGCAGCGACCTCTTCGGTCCACCGGAACGGGACCTTCGGGGACGTGAGGCGGGTCAGTGGTCCCACGATGGCACTGAAGTTGGGAACAAAGCGGCGGTAGAAATTGGCGAAGCCAACAAATTGCTGCACCTGTTTCCGAGATGCAGGTGTGGGCCATTCCACCACCGCCTTTACCTTCTCTGGGTCGGGGAGCACCTTATCGTGGGCGATGATGAACCCCAGGAAGGATGTACTCCTGGCGTAAAATTCACACTTTTCCGCCTTAACGTACAGACGATTCTCCAGCAGCCTTTGGAGGACCTGCCTCACGTGGACCTGGTGCTCATCCCTGGACTTGGAGAAGATGAGAATATCGTCCAGGTAGACGAACACGAAAAGGCCAATGAAGTCCCGGAGGACGTCATTAATGAGGCGCTGGAAGACTGCAGGAGCGTTGGTCAACCCGAACGGCATCACCAGATATTCAAAGTGGCCGTTCGGGGTACGGAAGGCCGTTTTCCACTCATCTCCCTCCCGGATCCGGACGAGGTGGTAAGCGCTGCGTAGGTCCAGCTTGGTGAACCAGGTCGCCCCCTGGAGGGAGTGGAAAGCAGTGTCCATGAGAGGCAGGGTGTAACGGTCCCTCTCCGTGATATTGTTGAGGGCCCGGTAGTCGATACAAGGGCGGAGGGACCCATCCTTTTTCCCCACGAAGAAGAACCCTGCCCCCACGGGAGACGATGATGGGCGGATAATCCCAGCACTTAATGACTCCTTCAGGTAGGCGTTCATCGTCTCCTTCTCCGGCGCAGACAGGCTGTAAAGGCGACCAGAAGGTAAGGGAGCCCCCTGGCGGAGGTTGATGGCGCAGTCATAGGGCCGATGAGGGGGAAGAGACATAGCTTTCGCTTTGCTGAACACCATACCCAGGTCGTGAAATTCTGGGGGCACCAGAGACAGGTCCGGGGGTGCAGCGTCCGTAGCAGGGGGAGGAGCGGACGGAGAGCAGGCAGCGGACTGAAGGCAGGTGCCCATACAGAACGTACTCCAGGCCGAGATCCCAGCTGATCTCCAATCCAGGACCGGATTGTGAAGGCGGAGCCAGGGATACCCCAGGATGACGGGCGACACAGAGTTGGGAAGGACGTAAAAGGTCATTTCCTCCCGGTGGTTTCCCGAGATGATGACCGGTAGGGGAACAGTTTGATGTGTCACTCTCCCGAGGGTGGCACGGGAGAGGTGGATCAGGGAGATGGGAGTGTTGAGTGCCTGGCAGCGGATGCCCAATCGGGTTGCCAGGCTTTGTGAAATGAAGCTGCCTTCTGCGCCCGAATCCACCAGTGCGTGGGTGAGGTGCCCAGTAGAGTTATGGCAGAAACGGATGGGCAGCTTCAATTGAGTAAGTGATCCTAACCGATTGACATCCGCGAGGCTTCCAACAGTGACTCGCGGACCCCACCGACTGGCTTTCCGTGGACAACGCTCCACGGTGTGTTGGTCGCCTCCGCAATACATGCAGAGGCCCAACTCACGGCGGCGTTGTTTCTCCACAGGGGAAAGTTTAGTCCAGGCCGTCACCATCGGCTCCGACTCCTCGGGGCGCGATACTGGCGGCGCCGCCAGGGGGCGAGCTTGGAACAGGTGCGGCGAGGCTCCACGAGGGCGAGAAGAAGAAGACCTCCGCCCCGAGGAGCGCTCGCGCAGCCTGTTATCCAAACTTATCGCTAAGGATGTCAGCTCCGCTAGCGTCCCAGGGATATCCCGACCAGCCAGTTCATCCCTCAGATCACTATTGAGGCTGCGGAGGAACAGGCCACAGAGGGAGCGTTCCTCCCAGCCCAATTCCTCCGCCGCTACCCGGAAGTCGACCGAGTGGTCCGCTGCCGACCGGCTTCCCTGCTGGAGAGCGAGAAGCCGATCGACCTGGACCGTTTCGGTTTGTGAGTGGTCAAAGACCTCCAGAAAGCGCCTCACGAATTGGTCATAGGTGAGGGTGGCATAACTGGGCCTCGCCATTACGGCGTAGGTCCAAGTTAACGCACGCCCCTCCAGAAGATTCCCTATGTAACCAATTCGGCTGTGATCCGAGGGAAAATCTCCGGGCACACGGTGGAACACGGACTCACACTGCATAATAAACCCCCGCGCTCCGCCGAGCTTACCGCTAAAGCGGGCGGGGGTCGGAATCGGCGTGAGCTGAACCGGTGCCACTGGAGCCGGCTGGACGGCCGCTGGAACAGCAGGAGCCGCGCCACCCTGGTGAGTCGGGAGGAACGGCTGTTGGGGGTCCAAGCGGTTCAATCGGTTAGTTAGTTCTAATAATTGATTAAGAACCACCTGTTGCTGATAAACAATCTGATCCACCCGAGCCTCGAGGATGGTAAACCGGTGTGCGAGCCCGCCGTCCGCCGAGCCGCTCTGCTGAAGCCGTACTGACATAACGTTCGGCTCAGGAGACGCACACACACAGGCTCAGAGTAGTTCAAACTGTTTATTAACAACAGGGATGCTTGGGTGCGTGTCTGCGGAATGTTAATGTGTTGGTGGTGGCGTCTGCTTCGGACCCAGAGGCAGGAGACCGTTCAGCCGGCAACCCTATGGGAGAAATCAGACACAGGGTGATGAGCACACACCAACACGGGAGGAGAATAGGCGAGGGAGAGAAGCTTACTTGTTTGGGCAGATGACTGGCGCTTCAAGGATGGAAGCCCGGGAGACAGCCACCTGCAGGGCTCGGTGCAGCAGCGAGGAGAGACGAGGGACGGGATTGTCCGCCGCCGAGGAATCCACCTGTGCACAGGGGAGCAGACTGGAGAGATGAGGTAAGTGAACTTCTTACCGGAGATGAGGATGCTGAAGAGAATGTGGTAGAAGTCCATACAAAGGGAATGAAGTCTACGGCTTCAGGCCGACGCTCAGGGCGAGGCGGCTTTTATCCTTCGCCGCTGACGAGTAGCAGGTGCGTGAGCAGGTGGCGCCGCTGATGAATGGCGCGGCGTGACAATATGTAGTAATATGTACATATGTATACTAGCTGTTCTTGTTTTTTCTTGCCTTCTGATTGTTGCTCTGAGTGTTGCTATCCCTGTGCTGTTGCAATCCTGGAATTTCCCCATTGTGGGACTAATAAAGGCTTATCTTATCTTATCTTAAATGCAACAAAATTGTTAAAAAAAAACAACAACAAAAAACGGGCAGGGAAATCATACAAAGCGAGCAGACCCAAGTGGGGGTCTTTGCAGAATGCTGCCACAGCAGATAGACACATGATTGGCTGGTCTCAGCATCTAGACACGTGATTGGCTGATCCTCACTGCACCATTGAGTCACTTCACCCAAATACCAAGCGCTGATTTGCCATGTATGGAGTTTTCTGGTTTTGTAAAAACAGGGTCCCGGCGTTTATCGGCTTTTGAAAAAAACAAAACCAAAACAAAACATGAACTTCGTAGTGTATATAACAGCGGATATAGTGGATTTTTAGAAAAAAATAATTTGAACTTCTATCCACCTCATTCCTGGGGGTGCCGCTGTAGGAACAATTATGGGTGGCACTTCCAGTTTCGGCTGACGTAGTGTTAAATCAGTCAGTAAGCATGGAGTAGCTTGGGCATTTAAAATAGCATTTTTTAAAATTTTTCAAATTCATTTTAACATATAGTCCAAATACGTGTTTTGCACTTAAATGGCAGCTAATTTCAGCACTTGCACTTTTTGTATTTTTTGAATGTTTTGGCATAGTTCTGGTACTTGTTGCTGGTGTTCGTGGTTGTGCCATAGACTGTATAAATGGAGGCTTCTTTGTGGCTCTGACTAGATTCTACGTCTGCTCTGAGGTAAATCTTATTATGGCCAACATATTTTAACAAAATGCAGCCAACTTTAATGTGGTGGAGACATTGATGTATGTGTGCTTCTGTGTGCTGGCAAAATGAGTCGGAATGTGCACCGCGTCATTACGAGCTACAGGCAGAGAAGTCATAAATCATGACTCTTTCTTTGTTTGCTAGCGGCAAGTCCTGGGAAAACCCCCATGAATGCCTGGTATCATTGGAAAGCTTAGAAATCGTACTTTTAAAAAATACATATGTTTTTGCGGAAGACGTAATTCCCGACCAATTGAACCCAAGTTTTCAACTTAGCCAAAATATGAACAAATCGTCTTTTTCCGTCCGTTTTTGCGCACTTCCTACAAATTAAATATCATTTTGAAGGTCTTCCAACACAGAATATGGAAATAACATTACATCAGTTTTGAAAATGTCCTCAAAGTGAGTAATTTTGCCAGCACGGGTCATTTGTTTACAGCATTAGCATATTAGCAGCGGCACTAACAAACACAGCTACAGTCTGCCAGGCCACTTTTTAAGGTCATCTTCTCATCTCTCGATAGTCGTGGGAAGTGGTATGATTATATTACTGTTTTTGAGGTGCAAAAGGCCGTGTTCCTGTATTTCTGATGCCAAAGTCACTGTTTCTTAACAAGGAAGTGTCCCGTTTCAGTGACAACCATACTGTATGTTCTAAACTAGTAGCAGAAGTTACTACCATAAGGCTGCGTGTCCGCCAAACGTGTTTTTTGTCACCCTGCCACCCGGAGCATTTTTTTTTCAGAGTTTGTGCACGGCACTCTGAGAAAAAAGTCTGTGTTCTGTATCCCAGCAACAGCTTGTCACTCTCAGCTCAGCACTTCCACTTTTCCTATTGTCAGACTTTCTACTGATTTTTTAATAGCAGTCTTTAAATAATAATGGACAGGTGACGTTTTCTAGCAGCTCTGCATGTAAAATATGATGACACAGAAAGCAGGAGTCTGAGTACAGATTGGTACTGGCGTCCTATGTCCCGCCCACGCAGCAGTTCTGATTGGCTGCTTGGTCTGACATTGACGAGCTCAGCTGCAGTCTCTGAAAAGCTGAACTTTTTTCAGCTCTGAGTGCCCTGAGCACCGCGACAAAAAACGGCCACCGCCGAGAGCGTTTCTGCACTGAGGGCGCTCAGCGTTGTAAACGCTGGACTACATAGAGAATGAGTTGAAAATAGCCACTCAGAACGGAAAAAACACGTTTAGTGGACATGCAGCCTAATTCACGCAAGGCATCATGGGGCCTAGGAATAAGGTGGATAAGTAGGTAATGTGAACAGTTGTTTGTTGTACAGAGGGAAATTTTCTTGATAGTGATGTTTATCAGTTTTTTTGCAAACAAACTCTTCATATATAGATATACAGTAGGAGAAATTTAATAGATTTGGTATTTTACAGCAGCTTTGTGGTGCAGTTGTTAACACTGTGACAGCACAGCAAGAAGGTCATGGGTTCAATCCCACCCCTGACCATCAGTGACCCTACTGGGTGGAGTTGGCATGTTCTCTCCATATCTGCATAGGTTTTCTCAGGGTACTCCGGTTTCCTCCCACAGACATGCACGTAAGGTTAAGTGGCATCAACCGGGGATTCTAAATTATCCTTGTCAGGCTTCAAAGATATTGACCCAAAAACAGACACATAATGGAAACAAGGGATAATGTATAACAATGACTTTATTTACAATAATGTGCAAAATGTGCAATAATGATAATTTCCAGCAGAGATCTGGCAACCCTGTGAGGATAGAGCAGAACACAAGTAAGTGTTATGGAATAACTGATGATGATGATTTAATTGTACTCTTTATGCTTACAGGGTCTGTGGTGGGAGAGCGGCTGGAACCAGGTACAGGTCCTCCTTCACTGGGGAAGTGGTGACAGTGGATACCAGTGCTGGAGAGTTGCGGGGGCTGCAGGAGGAGAGACTTGAGACAGGCTGGCCAGGCCTGTGTGAAAGGGAGAAGGTAGAAGTTGCAGTGAGGGAGAAATGGTGATAAGTGAGCTTACATGGGGAGAGGGATAGTGTGCACTAGTAATGGGACTTCCAGCACCAGAGCAGAGTGTGTGCAGAATAATCAAAGCGTGTATCGAGGTGTGTATTGATGGCGTATAAATAAACAATGTGTGTTTACCGTGGATGCAATTTTTTATGATTTTGATATTAACTTGTTTATTTGTATATTTCTTTGTGTATTTGTCACCCACAAAGGACTTCGATGAGCTTCTTTATTCAAGAACTCTCAATAATTTCTGCCTGAGATGTTAAGTATCCTTTGTAATCTCTCCAAGTCTAATGAATTAAATGTGGTTGGTTGTGGGGCGGATGCTCAATCAACTAGGCCACCACTCCTGTTGGTGGAAATACATATACATGCGCACACACACACACACACACACACCCACACACACACACACACATGGGTGGAGTTAGGTCTTTTTTTAGGGGTGCTGTAGCACCCCTAAATTTAAACTCAGCACCCCTAAAAATTGGAGTGAGAAAAGTTGTGATTATAAAATTTTAGTTCATGGTTGACAAGCTGAAATCAAATCCAAAACATATTCAGTAGTTTTGTGGTTTAAACTTTTGAAAAATGAAAATGAAAACACACTCAGCAGGCAAATGGTATGATCACGCCTCCCGCACACTTTCTCTCCCCTGTACCTGCACAGGCTGCAGCCCTGGCGCACACACCCAGAGAAGTCCCTCCCTATCCCAACAGCAAGAAAAGTGGGGGGACAGGAGCTCTTCTACAGGTAACACACACTCATAATGATGTATGACGCCAGCCTCAGCTGGAAAATTCTGCAATGCTATGGGTAGTTTTTTGGTCTGTCTGAATTTATTCAGTAAGAGTATGATGCATACCTGAAAACATTTAGGTTTCAAAGTACCTGAGGCTTTCATGGGGTGGGGGTTAGAAAATAGGCTATTAATTTTGATTTTATTTTTTAATTTGTATTTTGTATACTTTATTAATCCCAGAGGGAAATTCAGGGCATCCACGTGGATGGATGAGGCAGCCACGGTGCAGCACCAGTCCCTTCACCATTCACACCTAGGGCCTCTTTAGAGTCTCCGATTAATCTAACTTGCATGTTTTTGGCCTGTGCGAGGAAACCAGAGTACCCGGGGTAAACCCACGCAGACGCAGGGAGAACATGCAAACTCCACACAGAAGGGTCACTCATGGTCAGGGGGTGGGATTGAACCCACGACCTTCTGACTGTGCTGCCACAGTTCTAATCACTGTGCCACCAAGCTGTTCATAGACTAATAGGCTATAAATAGCTGATAATATAACAGAAAATATTGTATTTTTGCTCATTTTATTTTTCATTTATAAGGAAGAAACTCACAAATTTATGGGAGTAAAGTCTCAAATGTACAAGAGAAAGCAGATTTAAGTGGGAAAAAAATCTTTCAAATGTACAACGAAAAAGTACTAAATTTTGAATAAAACTGCAATAAATTTAGGACAAAAACCTCAAACTGTCCAGATTAAAGTCACATCTCAGTAACTTTTTAACTACTTTGGGGTAACTACTCATGTATGTTTGAGTTATAATATACAGCAGGAAAAATAAGTATTGAACACATCAACATTTTTCTCATTAAACATATTTCTGATGGAGCCACTGACCTGAGATTTTCACCAGATTTCAGTAACAACCAACATAGTCCATACATATAAAGAAATCAAGGCAACTGTGTTCACAAAGCAAGTTATACAGCAGGGAAAATAAATACTGAATGCATCAATATTTTTCTCATTAAACATATTTCTGATGGAGCCACTGACCGGAGACTTTTACCAGATATCAGTAACAACCCAAGTAACCCATACATACAAAGAAATCAAGGCAACTGTCTTCACAAAACACGTGATTGTCATGACTGAAAGTGAGAAGGTCATGTGCAAGGCAACTAACACCAGAGAAGACACTCAGACGCGGAGTAAAGCATTAAACACAACTTTATTGAAAACACACAGCTGTAGAGAAAGTGGGGCACGCCAAGGGAACACACAGCCTGTAGGGGGAGAGAGAGACGAGAGCTGGTTAGAATGGGGAGTGAGAATAGGGATAAGGGATAAGAGCAGGGGTTTATCTTACTACAGATGAGCAGAGAGCCCGGCAGAGGAACCCAGCGAGGAAGGGGGAGGAGCCAGCAGAGCAAGGCTGGTGGAGAAAGTGGAGAGGAGAGGAGCTGGGGGGAGTCTGACCGGGTGGAGAAGGCAGTCTTGGTTGAAGATGATGTCCTCATCATCTTCACCTGCCTCCTGGTGGTGAAGATGATGCGCACTGTAATCCCGGAGACGCACTGTAATCCCGGAGACGCACCACTGAGATGGCAGCAACCTGGGGAGAGATGAGGAGAGGGAGGATTAGGCTGAGTTCCAAGCAATACAATTCTTAACCTTACTTCAGGCAGCAGTAACCAACAGTCCAGCACAGAAGCATTCACCAACTGATCCTTTTAAGTGCTGGCAAAGAAGGGGCAGCAGGTGCGTCCACTCACACAGGTGCGTTGATGACCTGCAGAGCCTGGGAAACAGATGAAGGACCTCCCACAGAAGGGAGGGGGGCGCACTCACCCGATCATCACAGTTATATTTAATAAAGTGGATTGATACAGGGCATAAGTATTGAACACATGAAGAAAAAGAGGTGGAAAAAAGGCATAGAAAGTGAAGAAACCAGTTGAAATCCATCAGAATTTAAGAAGCTATCTCATCCCCCATCAGTGTGAATTAATTTCAGCTGGTTAAGTCCTGACTAATAGTCTGTGATAGTCTGGAAATATCAGATTGTCACACCACAAAGAACTCATGATGGGTAGAAACAAAGAGCTCTCTCCTTTGCAACCGTATTTTTGCAAAACATAATGATGGCATTGGTTACAAATGTATTTCTAAACTGCTGAATGTTCCAGTAAGCACTGTTGGAGTCATCATTTGGAAGTGGAAAGAACATCGATTTACCATAAACTGGCCATGACCAGGAGCTCCTCGCAAGATTTCTGACAGAGGAGTCAAAAGAATTATCAGAAGAGTTATCCAAGAGCCAAAGACCACTCGTGGAGAGCTCCAGAAAGACCTGGAGTTGGCAGGTACTGCTGTTTCAAAGAAACAATAAGTAATGCACTCAACCAACATGGGCTCTATGCCCACGGACCTCGCAAGACTCTAATACTGAAGAAAAATCATGTTGAAGCGCATTTAGAGTTTTTTGCACAACATTTGGGCAAGCCAGTAAAATACTGGGAGAATTTAGTCTGGTCAGATGAGACCAAAATTGAACTTTTTGGATGTCACAACACACAGCATGTTTGGAGGAGAAATGGCACTGCACATCAGCCCCCAAACACCATCCCAACAGTGAGGTTTGGAGGTGGGAGCATCATGGTGTGGGGGTGTTTTTCAGTACATGGTACAGGCAGACTTCATATAACTGAAGGAAAGATGAATGGACAAATGTACTTGTTACGTGTGGCTCTGGGGAGCCACACAGTGAGAGCCAAGGGCGAGCCAGTGAGTTGTGATGTTTTATTGATGACAAGGGTGAGGGATAAGGAAAGCACAGATACTCATACAAAGTAACACTCACGAGTAGTACAGCACTGGAGTAGACAGTTGGCACTGGGCATAGGGGTACCAAAGTATGAGAACTCACAGCGGGTAACACTCACAGGTTATGCAGCCAGATGAGTAGAGAGCTGGCACCGGACATAAGGGCTCCAAGACAAATACTCATACAAGATGACACTCCCCAGTAATATAGTAAGGCAAGCAGAGAGCTAGCACCGGACATAGGGGTACCAAGGCACAAATACTCCTTATGGGATAACACTTACGAGCAATGCTGCCAGATGAGTAAAGGACTGGCACCGGACGTAGGGGATCCAGCCTAACAGTGCTTAAGTCGCAGCCCCGAATGATCGAAGCTGCTCCTTTTTATCCTCATTAGCAGCGCCTCAGCTGATGAGGATTAATTGGGCCCCAGCCGTCCCGTAACACTGACAGCTGGGAGCCCGCAGAGACGCTGCCCAATGAGAGACAGGGATGAGAATGGATATGGTCTGAGCGCCGGAACCCGGCGTCTCATCCCATGGTGACAGAGCCTCGCCCTCACGGTCGGGCTCCGAACGACCCGAGACATCCGAGCCCCCCCCCCACCACCACCACCACCTAAGGTGGGCGGAAAGGAGGCAGGACCGGAGGGAGATAAGCAGAGAGAAAGACAAATAAACCATGAACCAATACAGAGAACCAGGGCCGAGATAAAAAACCCAAATACAATACTCTATATCGCACAGGAAATAAATAAACCAGGGCACAGATGGGGAGAAAACTGAGCAAGATTACAGGTAAAAACACACTACTGAATAACACAAACAATGTTTAGACCGGGGCAAGGAAGAGGAAAAAAAAACCCACCATGAAGGTGACAGGAACAAATGGGGCCATGACAGAGTACGGTTGAGTGGGAAACAAAACTCATTACTCCATAACGCAACACTACTCAATAACACACAAATAATGACTAAATCGGGGCTAGGGAGAAACCCACCATGAAGGTGACAGGAACAAATAAGGCAATTACAGAGTACGATTAAGAGGGAAACAAAACACACTACTCCATAACGCACAAACAAGACTAAGAACAGGACAAAAATGACGAAAACGCTGAGTACCACCAGGACCGTTGAGATGGGCAAGGGGTCAAAGCGGACCCCGGTGGAAGAGGCACAGGGGAGAGCTGATGACGAGGTAGACGAGCGTCAGGCCGCAGGGAAACAGCCACCTCCTCACCGGACGTGGACAACACTGGTGTAGCACCCACGTCGGACCCTGATTGGGCCTTAGGCGAACCCACGTCAGACACCGCTGGAGCAGCACCCACGTCGGAACCCAATTGGGTCTCGGGCGAACCCACGTCGGACACCGCTGGAGCAGCACCCACGTCGGAGCCCAATTGGGTCTCGGGCGAACCCACGTCGGACACCGCTGGAGCAGCACCCACGACGGACCCTGACTGGGTCGGCACCGCACCAGAACTGACCTCCAACGTTGAACCTGGACCCTCCAGCACCACGAGAGACGGCAACTCCTCGCCGGCGACCCTGGAAGAAGGCTCAGGAGAGAAAACAGAACCGGAATCAGGGTCACTGGCAGCGCCAGAACCCGGCGAGACGAGCTCGGACGCAGCGGGCGGCTGCACCCGGCTCATCTCCCCTAGAGACAGGCTAAAGTGCTCAAAGATATGAAGGGAAAAAAGAAAGGAGAGCACTCGCCTGATCTCGGGTTCTGACGGCGTCCAGGACTGCGAAGATCCAGGATCCGTCATCAGGAGGTCGTTGTCAGGCTCCCACTCAGCTGCGTCGGGCCCCGCAGCTGGCACGATGGTCAGCGCAGCTTGAGATTCCTCCAGCACTGGCAACCATGCCGACGGTCCACGCGGCGTGATGGCAGGAGAACCTCGTCCCGCTGGACTGAACCGCTCCTCCGCGGAGACCCGGGGACGCTTGGTCATCAGCGCAGACTCCACGTAGCAGTCGGTCTTCCTCCTCCGTCCACAACGTAGCTGTGGAACCGCAGGCCCTCTCCTTGTCCCACGACGTTGACCCGGAGCCAGGGACCGCTCGGTGGAGAGAGACACAGAGGATGCAGGATTAAGGACACAGGTTACAGCAGGTGGTGGGAGTTCAGGGAGCTGAGGACCCCGAACTCCACCTCCAGGAGTATAACAGAGCAAATCACTAAGTTGATGTGAACAAACTGGGACTTGCCTGTGTCCTGGAGGCTGGATGATGCCTGCTGCAGTGGACATTGCTTCTCCCTCTCCCCGCCGGGCGATAACAGAGGACCCCCTGGGAGGTCGTCTGGGACTGCTCGTGCTGTCTCCAGAAGAGGGCGCACCAGGCCGGGATTCCAGGCACACACAGCAGTCGGGAAGCGCGTCGAGGAGGAGGGGGTGACAGCCGAGATGAGCTGGCCCGAATGCGCTGGCGTGACAGCGAGGGGGGGGGGGCTCAGGGAACAGGGCTATGAAATCTCCTCTCTGACGAGGCGAAGAGGTGACGGCTGCGTGGGGGGAAAGGTCCTGGTGACAGCCCGGAACTGGATCCGGACGGGGTTCGTGCTGAGGTGACTTGGCGATGTGATGACGGCTATTCCCAGGGGATGAAGCGAGGGGGAGACCCAGGAATCGCCGCTCCTGAGCAGAGACCGAGGCGAGGAGGGCGCTGAACTCGGGAAAGCTTCGTAGCCCTGGACTCCTCTCCAACAATCTCACCGCCGCTGCCACATGCCTGATGATGGTAAATTGGTGCACAGCGGAGCTCGCAACAGCCACTCGGTCCCAGACGTTAACTGCTGTCAGCTGCAGCTCCTTCGGGGGAATCCCGAGTGACGTTGTGCAGAACGGGGGAAGCCCTCTGGGTGGCGCGAACTCCCGGGCTGGAATGGAAGCAGGAACGGGATCCTGATGCGGGGGGCGACGTCTCATCCACTTCGGCTTCCTGCCGGGATTTCCTTCAAACCCGCGGAGCTCCTCTCGCTGAGCTCCTCTCGCTGTGCAGCGTCAATCCTGGCACAGACCTCGAGATGGAATGAACGGCGAAGGTGACTGTGCAGGAGATTCTCAGCATGGCCCAGATGCCAGCGTCTCGTGTTGGAGGCGTCGTGCAGGGTAGCGGTGAAAAGCGTCCTGTCGACAACCCTCGAGATGGACCTCAGTTCATCGCCCTGGCGTCGAACGTGACTCATGGGAGACGGCATGCTAACAGCGCTGACACCCGGACTGGAAGGTACAAGTCCACAACAACTCACGGCCGCCGGCAACTCGTCTGGCTGCGACTTACTGTTACGTGTGGCTCTGGGGAGCCACACAGTGAGAGCCAAGGGCGAGCCAGTGAGTTGTGATGTTTTATTGATGACAAGGGTGAGGGATAAGGAAAGCAGAGATACTCATACAAAGTAACACTCACGAGTAGTACGGCACCGGAGTAGACAGTTGGCACCGGGCATAGGGGTACCAAAGTATGAGAACTCACAGCGGGTAACACTCACAGGTTATGCAGCCAGACGAGTAGAGAGCTGGCACCGGACATAAGGGCTCCAAGACAAATACTCATACAAGATGACACTCCCAAGTAATATAGTAAGGCGAGCAGAGAGCTAGCACC
Source organism: Pholidichthys leucotaenia (assembly GCA_020510985.1). NCBI lineage: Eukaryota > Metazoa > Chordata > Actinopteri > Cichliformes > Pholidichthyidae > Pholidichthys > Pholidichthys leucotaenia. Next base: position 249,162,557 of record CM035845.1, on the reverse strand, counting down.
GGACATAGGGGTACCAAGGCACAAATACTCCTTACGGGATAACACTTACGAGTAATGCTGCCAGATGAGTAAGGGACTGGCACTGGACGTAGGGGATCCAGCCTAACAGTGCTTAAGTCGCAGCCCCGAATGATCGAAGCTGCTCCTTTTTATCCTCATTAGCAGCGCCTCAGCTGATGAGGATTAATTGGGCCCCAGCCGTCCTGTAACACTGACAGCTGGGAGCCCGCAGAGACGCTGCCCAATGAGAGACAGGGATGAGAATGGATATGGTCTGAGCGCCGGAACCCGGCGTCTCATCCCATGGTGACAGTACAGAGACATCCTTGATAAAAACTTGTTGCCATCTACCAAGATGCTGAAGATGAACCAAGGGTGGACATTTCAGCAAGACAGTGATCGCAAACACACAGCCAAGGAAACTCTCAACTGGCTCCAGAGAACGAAAATAAAGCTGCTAGTATGGCCCAGTCAGTCCCCTGACCTGAATCCAATTGTAAATCTATGGAACGAACTGAAGATCAGAGTTCATAGAAGACACCCAAAGAACCTTCAAGATTTGAAGACAGTTTGTGTGGAAGAATGGGCAAAAATCACTCCTGAGCAATGCCTGCGCCTAGTTTCTCCATACAGGAGGCTTGTGGAAGGTATTATTACCAACAAAGGCTTTTCTACTAAATATTAAATGAATTTCACCAAGTGTGCTCAATACTTATTCCCTGTGCCATTCCACTTTATTAAATATAACTTGTTTTGTGAACACAGTTGCCTTGATCTTTGTATGTATGGATTACTTGGGTTGTTACTGATATCTAGTGAAAATCTCAGGTCAGTGTCTCCATCAGAAATATGTTTGAGAAAAATGTTGACATGTTCAATACTTATTTTCCCCGCTGTATTGAATAAAGTGGAATGACACAGGGAAGGGACACAACAGAGTCAGTGACATGTTTATTTTCACCAGATATCAGTAGCAATCCAAGTAATCCATACATACAAAGAAATCAAGGCAAATGTGTTCACAAAACAACTTATATTTAATAAAGTGGAATGACACAAGGAATAAGTATTGAACACTCTTGGTGAAATTCATTTAATACTTAGTTTTCTTCTTCTCTCATGTATCACGTTCAGATGTTCAGCTTGGTGTTGTAAAACCACATCCTTGTCTCAGGGTCCACTTGAAAGAAGCCGGCCTCTGAAGGTAGTCTGTACAGTCTGCAGGTGGTAATGATGTGGTCAGTAGTCTGTTCAGGGTCCCCACACTCGCATGCTGTGCTTTTTGCCAGGCCCCAGTTCATGGTTGATTTGAAGTAGCCAGCACCCATACGTAGGTGGTTCTGCTGAGTCCATTGACGGTGAGGAGAACCCATTCCTTCTAAGCCATCCCCCAGGTCCCAGTTGTAGTGGTGAATATATGAGGGACCAGATGATTCCCACTCCTGCTTCCAGGATGCTACCAGACAGTCATGTGTTAACTGGTTCTCAGGGATGGAGCAGAGCAGCTCTTGTGCTGCCCTGTTGTAGGGTTGGTGGGACTTGAGTCTGCTTGGGGGCACAGCTATTGTTGTGGTATTATGCAGGATATGCCAGTCATGTTTCTGGGCTTTCCTTGCTAGGGCAAGGGTAGCAGTCTTTTGTCTGAGGTCAGGAGGGGCGATTCTGGAGAAGAGTGGCAGGAAGGAGACAGGGGTGGATCTTAGGCAGCCTGTTATCGTCCTGAGTGCATTGTTGATGGCAGCATCTACCTTTTTGACATGTGGGCTTCTACACCATGCTGGGGCACAGTATTTGGCTGCTGAGAAGACCAGTGCTTGGGTGGAGATTTGTAGAGTCCTGGCTGATGCTCCCCAGGAAGTACCAGTTCGGTGTCAGATAAGTAATTCATTCATTTTCATAAATTCATTTAATATTTAGTAGAAAAACCTTTGTTGGTAATAACAGCTTCATGACGCCTCCTGTATGGAGAAGCTAAGTACGGGCATTGCTTAGGAGTGATTTTAGCCCATTCTTTCACACAAACTGTCTTCAAATCTTGAAGATTCCGTGGGTGTCTTCTATGAACTCTGATCTTCAGTTTGTTCCATAGATTTTAAATTGGATTCAGGTCAGGTGACTGACTGGGCCATTCTAGCAGCTTTATTTTCCTTCTCTGGAGCTAATTGAGAGTTTCCTTGGCTGTGTGTTTGGGATCATTGTCTTGCTGAAATGTCCACCCTTGGTTCATCTTCAGCATCTTGGCAGATGGCAACAGATTTTTATCAAGGATGTCTCTGTACATTTGTCCATCTTTCCTTCAATTATATGAAGTCTGCCTGTACCATGTGTGGCAGCGCAGGCTGTACCTCATGAGGAGACTCAGGTCTTTTGGAGTGCAAGGGGCACTCCTGAAGACCTTCTACGATTCGGTGGTGGCATCAGCCATCACATTTGGAGTGGTCTGCTGGGCAGCGGCATCATGACAGCTGACAGGAAGAGACTGAACAGGCTAATCAAAAAAGCCAGCTCTGTTCTGGGGCACCGCCTCAACCCAGTGGAGGAGATAGGAGAGAGGAAGATGGTGGCTAAGCCGTCATCTCTGCTGGAGCCCGAGCCCCTTCCCATACAGGACATGCTGAACACACTGAGGAGCTCATTTCGCGGTAGGCTGTGCCATCCTAAGGACTTGAGAGAGAGGTTCCGCAGGTCCTTCCTACCTATAGCTCGCCAGTGCTGCTCGTAAGGGTTGTATTAAACGTACTAAACATCACAACTTTGCACAATAGAGATCATCCCCTCCAATACACAACTAAAACAATTACAATTATTATCAAGGGTGGCAACAACACTGTTGATTCAAATGTGAATTACTATACTGTCTGAGTACATATTTACTGTATATTCTACCGGGTAATTTAACTAACCGTAATGCTGTTGATACCATTTAGCTGCAATGCTCCTGCACTGTGAAAATAACTGTGTACACATATAAATTTATTTATTGCTTTGGCGAACCAGTTCTTGTCTTATTATCTTATTTACTATTGCTCTGATTGCTGCTATCCCTTTGCTGCTCCAATCCTGAAATTTCCCTATCGTGGGACTAATAAAGGTGTCATGAGTCTGAGCTCTAATTTCCCCTCTGAGCTCAAACTCAATTTATTTCTGAGTTGTGTATGTGTGTCACTATTATGTTGTCAGTTCTTTGTATATATTTTGGTTTGTTGACACTCAAAGCCCTTCCTCTTGCCCGGACACTCCCACCAACTACTCACGCTGTCTCCCTGCCATCTCAAGCTGTGAGTAGTTGATTAATCAGGTCACCTGCTCACTCAGCTCCCCACACCTGTACCTCATTTGACTGTATGGTATTTAAGCACTGTCTGCTCATTGTTTCCTTGCGGCAGTCTTAGATGAATGTGGACTGGATTATCTCCTGCTCTCTTCTCTCCAGCACTCACAGGGCGATGTCGGCCCTGGAGTGTTTTTCACTGTAAGTTATCCTCATTTATATTTTGGTGTTCTCCATGCACAGTTTGGATTATAGTTTGTCTTTCTGTTGAATAAATGTCACAATTACAGTTCAGCGCGTGAGCTTGTCTTTCTGCCCCGGGGGGCCATTCATGACAGAAGACTACTGCCACATGAAGGCTCAGCTGTTGTAGTTATGCTATTTTTTTTTTTGCCTTTTAAGTGCTTTTTCTTTTTCCTCTCTCCTGTTCTACAGAGCTGACATGTCTTCCTCAGGCAAGCCAGACCGGAGGAGGAGGAGGTGGAATCAGGATGAGCTAGAAGTTGTCTCCATGATTGAAGACATGGCGATTGAAGCTCAGAACTGCTCATCCCGCAAAGATGAGATGCTGTGCTGGGGTGGAGTCGCCAACTTGCTGGAAGTTAAACCCAGTGTGCGCCTCCATCCCTGGGTGATCAGACTCTCCCTTCCTCCACTCCCACTGATGCCATCTCCCTCCTCCTCGCCTGCCCCTTCAGCTCCACGGCGGCGCTGTTGTCCCACTCGGGACCACCAGAGGAAAGTACCCACTTCCTTGCTAGCATCCTCTCCTTCACTGAGGCAGGAGACTCCTGCAGCAGCCTCTTGTTTTGACTCTCTCTCTCCGGCTGTCCCGCCAGCCAATTCTCCCGCTGCACTTTTTTCTCCCTCCTCCTCGGAGACTCCTCCCACTGCACTGGAACTGGTCGCCTCCCTCTAGGTTCCTTCCACCTCCGTGACTCCAGGGGTGGCTCCTCCACACTCTATAGAGGGGCCCAAGTTCACCAGAGCCATGGAGAGGGACGACTCCCCACACACAGCAGCAGAACACATCAAGATCTGGGAAAACAGACAAGTTTCTTTTCATTCTATTTCATTTTTTGATGATATGCCTTGCCTGATTCCCCATAGGGAGGCTCAGGAAAAGCAGTCCCCTGAGCTCTCCCCACTTGCTGCTGTAACTAATTGCTCACCAGCCCTCTCTTTATCCTCTCCTGTGGTCCCTGAGTGCAAACTGACCCCGGGAGTGAGCTGCCCAACCCAAGAGAAGCCTGTGGCTCTGGAGGTCCCAGTTCCGGTGCCAACAGTGAGCCGAGCCCCGGCTGCCATGGTGGACAAGCCACCAGTGTGGGCTCCTTCGTCTTGGGAAACTAAGACTGCAACTACCATCATGCCTGCTGTGGAGGCCGCTGCAGCAGAGTTTGAGGCTGAGCTGGACTTCCAGAGAGCCGAGCCCGAAGTGACACCATCACCTGGATTGTCGGAGTCCTGGACGGCAGTGGAGCTTGAGCTCAGGCAAGTGCTCTCTTTTGTTTGTCTCCTATCCATCTTAGAGCAATCTTGCCTGGCTCTTGGTGAGGAGAGCCGGGTGCAGCCGCCCGCTGCACCTGAGCTCGCCTCGCCGGGCTCCGCCGCTGTCGGTGACCCTGATCCCCCTTCTCTATATATATGTCTGAGCTTTCTTCCACGGTCACCGGGAACATTCCAGCCATGCCAGAGGGCTCCGTGGGTCCAGGCTCGCCACCCAAGGTCATCAGAGGTCCAGCTTCCCCCGAAATGGAGGTCATCGCGGGTGCCTTGTCTCAGCCTGGGACCCCCGTGAGTGCAGCTCTGGCCCAGGCTGGGTCCACTGTGGGTGCAGCTCCTCCTCTGCCTGAGGCCGTCATCTGGGTTCCTCCTCGGACCAAGTTCCCATGGGTGCTGCTTCCCGGCTGGGGATCCTCGTGGGTGCTGCGCCCCAACATTAATCCTACGTGGGTGCTACGCTCCAGCTTGTGTCCACCATGGGCACTACGCCCCAGCCCAGGGTCCATTGAGGGTGCCGCATTGGCCCAGTCCAGGTTCCCCAAGAGTGCAGCTCCGCTCCAGTCTGGAGCCACTGGGGATGCTACAGTGCTCCAGTCTGAAGCCACCGCGGGTGCTGCGAAGCTCCAGCCCAGAGCCACCGTGGGTGCTGCTAATCTCCAGCCCAGAGACACTGCGGGTGCAACTACGTCTCAACCTGGGACCACCGATGGTGCAACTGGCCAGCCCGAGGACGTCATGGTCCCCCTTCTTTCTCTGCCAGATGCCATCATGGTCCCCCTTCCTCCACCACCCGACACCGTCGTGGTTCCCCCCCTCAGGCCCTGTGTTCCGTCATTGGGCCCGTGGGGGAGCCACCTCCTGGGTCACCCCTCCTGTCCTGGTGGCTAAAGAACTCAGGCCGGCCGCCCGACAGACTGAGTTGCTGGGTTGGGTGGCCCATATTCTTCAGCAGGCTACCCAACTCATTCCACCTTGCTGTCGGCCTGACCTGGGACTTCGGCTGGTCACCTGAACAGCTGGGTTCTTTGGCCTAGGGGCCCAGGGGCCCGGTGTTGCGCAGGTGTGGGTCTTCAGCGGGGTTTGTATTTTCATTCCATAGCCTGTTTCCCCCACTTCCCTCCCGGGGTGAATTTTTGCTGTTCTCTTTTCTTGGCGGGGGGGGGGGGGGGTGTGTCCTTTTGGTGTTGCCTGGGGGTGTCTGGATTCCACCCCTTGGGAGGGGGGGGGCTCTGTCAAGAGTCTGAGCTCTAATTTCCCCCCTGAGCTCAGACTCAATTTATTCCTGAGTTTTGTATGTGTGTTACTATTATGTTGTCAGTTCTTTGTACATATTTTGTTTTGTTGACACTCAAAGCCCTTCCTCTTGCCCAGACACTCCCACCAAGTACTCACGCTGTCTCCCTGCCATCTCAAGCTGTGAGTAGTTGATTAATCAGGTCACCTGCTCACTCAGCTCCCCGCACCTGTGCCTCATTTGACTGTATGGTATTTAAGCACTGTCTGCTCATTGTTTCCTTGCGGCAGTCTTAGATGAATGTGGACTGGATTATCTCCTGCTCTCTTCTCTCCAGCACTCGCAGGACGATGTCGGCCCTGGAGTGTTTTTCACTGTAAGTTATCCTCATTTGTATTTTGGTGTTCTCCATGCACAGTTTGGATTTTTGTTTGTCTTTCTGTTGAATAAATGTCACAACTACAGTTCAGCGCGTGAGCTTGTCTTTCTGCCCCGGAGGGGCTATTCATGACAAAAGGTTTATCTTATCTTATCTTATCTTATCTTATGTGCTGAAAAACACCCCCACCCACACCATAATGGTCTCACCTCCAAACTTCACTGTTGGTATGGTGGTTTTGGGCTGATATGCAGTGCTATTTCTCCTCCAAATGTGCTGTGTGTTGTGGCATCCAAAAAGTTCAATTTTGGTCTCATCTGACCAGACTATATTCTCCTAGTATTTTACTGGCTTGCCCAAATGCTATGCAACAGACTTTAAACAAACTTCAGCATGCTTTTTCTTCAGCAATGGAGTCTTGTGAGGTGAGTGGGCATAGAACCCATGTCGGTTGAGTGCATTACTTATTGTTTTTTTTTTTTAAACAGCTGTAGCGTTGACCTTGAGTTCCAATCTATAAAATCAGTCTTTGCTGAAGAAAAGTGTTTCAATTCAAAAGTCTGGTCTTGAACTGCTTCTCTCATCCAAGGACCAGAGCTGTAACATGGTAACATAATCCATCGGCCATAAAGTGGAAGTTAATCCCTTCTCTATGACTTAGTCATTCTCTTTTTCTTTTTTCTTTTTTCTTTTTTCTTCTTCTTCTTGCCTTGAGAGAAAGCAGTCGCATTTTTCTTCCCTCCTCTCGTCTGCCTTCCTGACCTATTCCCAGCTTTGCAATGTTGCGTTTTTGTCTGTGTTTAGTCGCTCTTCTTCTGCTGAATCTTAATCTAAACGGAAATTATGGATTTGGAAGCGGCTTAAATGTGCTATTGCCACTATTTTTCAACAAGAATCGGGCCAAGGGGGAGCCCAAGAATTGGAACCTGCGAGGAGACTCATGGACATTGGAATCAGGATCGTCACTTCCTTGTGGTAACGTATCGTCACTTCCTGTTTTGCTGTCTGCCTGTGTGGTTTGCTCTCTAGCCACTAGCTATGGCTACTAGCTCTCTTTCCTCTTCTCCTCTGGTGTGCTCTCTCTGTCAGATGTTTAGCTACACCTCTGCCTCTTTTAGCGATAACAGTAAATGTAATAAATGTTGTCTTTTTGAGGCGCTCGAGGCGAGGTTGTCTGATTTGGAATCCCGGCTCCGCTGCATTGAAACACCGTCTGCGCCACTTAATCTTGACGGACGCCCATTAGCAGCAGCGGAGCTAGCTAGCTTAGGCCCCCCTGTCAGCGGTCCCTCGGCTCTCCTCAGCAGCGAGGAGACTGGGTGGGTGACGGTGAGAAGGAAGCCTAGTCGCAAAGCCCCTGTACACCACCAACCTGTTCACGTTTCTAATCGTTTTTCCCCGCTCAGCGACACACCCGCTGAGGAAAAAACTCATCATTGGCGACTCTGTAGTCAGAAACGTGAACCTAGAGACTCCAGCGGCCATAGTCAAATGCATTCCTGGGGCCAGAGCAGGCGACATCGAGTCAAATTTGAAAATGCTGGCTAAAAGTAACTGTAAATATTCCACAATTGTTATTCACGCCGGCATTAATGGCATCCGTCTCCGGCAGTCGGAAGTCACGAAACTTAATATAGAATCGGTGTGTGACTTTGCAAAAACGATGTCAGCCACTGTAGTATTCTCTGGGCCCCTCCCCAATCTGACCAGTGATGACATGTTTAGCCGCTCGTCATCCTTTAACCGCTGGCTGTCTGTGTGGTGTCCTAAAAATGACGTGGGCTACATTGACAATTGGAGCTCTTTTTGGGGAAAACCTGGTCTTATGAGACGAGACAGCATTCATCCCACTTTGGATGGTGCTTCTCATTTATCTAACAATCTGGCATCTTTTTTATCCAAATTTCCAAAACCATGACTACTCAGAGTTGGAACCAGGAAGCAGAGTCGCAGTCTTACACGCCTCTCTGCAGCTCCTCTTCATCCGCCACCCCTCAGCTTAGCCCCTGTCTTCCCCATCAGAGAATCGTTGTCTGCTCCCTCCAAAGTAAATAAAAATATAATGTATAAGCATCCCAAAGTGATAAAGCAATATATTGGTAAAACTCAAATTAAACATAAAGCCTCTAAATTGAATGATTTGGCCTCTGTTCCTCCTCATAATTTAAAAATTAAATGTGGTTTATTAAATATTAGGTCTCTAACTCCCAAGTCTCTGTTAGTCCATGATTTGTTAATTGATCATCAGATTGATTTAATATCCCTTACAGAGACTTGGTTAGGGCAAGAGGATTATGTTGGTTTAAATGAATCAACTCCCTCTGGTTATTTAAACTGTCAAAATCCCAGAAGTTCTGGTCGTGGAGGAGGAGTAGCAACAATTTACCATTCCAAATTACTAGTTAATGTAAAGCAAAAACATGTTATAATTCCTTTGAGGGCCTGGTCCTCAGTATTGGGCACTTTAGCAATTTTAGGTTAAACCCAATTTTATTTGCCGGCCTTCCCTCCATGTTCACTGTACTCAGGCAGCGCAGGCTCCGCTGGCTAGGCCACGTTCACCATATGGAGGATGGCAGAATCCCCAAAGACGTCCTCTATGGAGAACTGGCAACTGGCAGGAGAGACGTTGGCCGCCCACAGCTGCGCTTTAGAGATGTCTGCAAGAGAGACATGAAGGCCCTGGATATCAACACAGAGCGCTGGGAGGACCTTGCAACGGACCGCTCCAAATGGAGAGGCACCCTGACCAGACAGCTCAAGGCGGGTGAAGAGAGACTGACTGCTGCAGCAGATGAAAAAAGGACCCGCAGGAAGAACCGCCACAGACCCAGCAGCACGGAGACCACCCACAAGTGTGACCTGTGTGACAGGGACTGTCATTCGCGCATCGGCCTGTTCAGCCACAGGCGGTGCTGTTCCAGCAGAGCAGACGTTTAGGATTCTCTTCCATGGTCATCATAGACCGACGGAGGCCGACGACGATCGTCCCCCATCAACCTACTCAGAATTTTTATCCGAATTTGCTGATTTCTTAGCTGATTTAGTGCTGAAATCTGATAGAATAATTATAGTAGGGGACTTTAATATACATGTGGATGTAGATAGTGACTGCCTTAATGTGGCATTCAATTCAATATTAGATTCGACTGGGTTTTCTAAGAAAGTAGGAAATTCTACTCATTACCTCCACCATACATTGGACCTTGTTTTGACATATGGCATAGAAATAGAAAATCTTGTAGTGTCTCCTCATAACCCTGTACTGTCAGACCATTGTCTGTTAACCTTTGATTTTACTATTTCTGACTATTTGGCTCCTAAAGAAAAATATTATTACAGTAGATGTCTCTCAGATGATGCTGTTTCCAAATTTATGCAGATTGTTTCCTCTATGCCATGTGTCAACACAACGGAAATAAGCTATAGACAGCTTGCTCCTTCTGTAATTGATAACATGGTGGATAGTGTTTCAGCTTCTCTGCATCAGACTCTAGACTTGGTGGCCCCCTTAAAAAAGAAAAAGTCTAATCAGAGATTTCTAACTCCTTGGTTCAACACAGAAACTCGTACCTTAAAACAGAAGACTCGTCAATTAGAAAGAAAATGGCGCTCTACTAATTTAGATGATATCTATTTAGCTTGGAGAAATCATCTTTTAATTTATAAAAAATCTCTTAGAAAAGCTAGAACGAGTTATTACTCTGCATTAATAGAAGAGAACAAGAATAACCCCAGGTTTCTTTTCAGTACTGTAGCCAGGTTGACAAAGAGTCAGGACTCTGTCAATCCTAGCATTCCCGTAGAGCTTACTAGTCAGGACTTTATGAACTTTTTCAATAATAAAATTTCATCCATCAGAGATAAAATCAATCAGATTCTTCCCACAGTTAACTTAAATACTGTAACTACTAAAACTCCTTCTATTGATGTCTGTCTTGATGAGTTTACTCCAATCAACCTTTGTGAGTTAGACAAAATAGTTTCCTCATCCAGACCTTCAACTTGTCTTTTAGACCCTATTCCTACCAGGTTATTTAAAGAAGTCTTCCCACTTATTGGTAGCTTTATTCTTCATATAATCAATTCTTCATTAACTTTAGGCCATGTACCGCAGGCTTTTAAAACGGCTGTAATTAAACCCTTACTCAAAAAGCCAACGCTAGATCCAGGAGCTTTAGCTAACTATAGACCAATCTCTAATCTCCCTTTCATTTCAAAAATCTTAGAAAGAGTTGTTGCTGCGCAATTATTTGACCACCTGCAGGGAAATGGTTTACTTGAAGAGTTTCAATCTGGGTTTAGAATCCATCATAGTACTGAAACAGCCTTAGCGAAGGTCACTAACGACCTCCTCATTGCATCTGATAATGGACTAGTTTCTGTACTTGTCCTTTTAGACCTTAGTGCAGCTTTTGATACTATCGATCATAATATTCTACTTGATAGATTAGAACACTATGTTGGACTTAATGGAACTTCGTTGCAATGGTTTAGATCGTATTTATCTGATAGGTTCCAGTTTGTTCATGTAAATAATGAGTTTTCTTTCAACTCAAAGCTTAGTCATGGAGTTCCACAGGGATCTGTGCTAGGCCCTACTCTTTTTAGTTTATATATGCTTCCGTTAGGCAACATTATTAGAAAGCACTGTATACATTTTCATTGTTATGCAGATGACACACAGTTATACCTGTCAATGAAGCCAGATGATAGTAATCAATTAGCCAAGTTAGAAGCCTGTCTTAAGGAAATCAAAGCTTGGATGACTTGTAATTTCCTGCTATTAAATTCAGATAAGACTGAAGTCATTCTTGTTGGTCCAAAAAACCTTAGAAATTCCTTTCCAAATCAAACTTTCAGTTTGGATGCGATTACTCTTTCTCTTAATAGCTCTGTGAGGAACCTTGGAGTTATTTTTGATCAGGATTTGTCCTTCAATTCACATATTAAATTTGTTTCTAAGACTGCCTTCTATCATTTGCGTAATATTGCCAAGATTAGGAGCATCTTGTCTCAGAGTGATGCTGAGAAACTGATCCACGCTTTTGTTAGCTCGAGATTAGATTATTGTAATTCTTTATTATCAGGCTGTCCTAAAACATCTTTAAAAAGTCTTCAGCTGATCCGAAATGCTGCAGCAAGAGTTTTAACAGGTACTAGAAAGAGAGATCATATCTCTCCGGTTCTGGCCTCCCTTCATTGGCTTCCCATAGAGTTTAGAATTAAGTTTAAAATCCTTCTTCTTACTTACAAAGCTCTAAACAATCAGGCTCCTTTTTATTTAAAAGATCTGATACTACCGTATTATCCTAACAGAGCACTACGCTCCCAAAATGCAGGATTACTTGTAATACCTAGAATCTCCAAAAGTACAATGGGAGGCAGAGCCTTCAGTTATCAAGCTCCTCTCCTGTGGAATCAGCTGCCAATCTGGATTCGGGAGTCAGACTCGATCTCTGTTTTTAAGAATAGGGCTAAAACCTACCTTTTTGATATAGCCTACAATTAGGGAGGGATCATGTGTTTCTGAACCCTCCCTTAGTTATGCTGCTAATAGGTTTAGTCAGCCGGGGGACCTCCAGTAATGCACTGGGCCTCACTCCTTTCCTCACTCTCTATGAAATATTTTTTTTTTTGCTGGTCATTAACATCTGTTTGTTCTCTCCCATAGATTGAGTCCCCATTGTGCTGTTTGCTCTCTACATGTCTGTTCTTTTCTTCTTCTCTATCCCCTCACCCCCCAGCCAGTCGCAGCAGATGACTGCCCCTCCCTGAGCCTGGTTCTGCTGGAGGTTTCTTCCTGTTAAAAGGGAGTTTTTCCTCTCCACCGTCGCCAAGTGCTTGCTCACAGGGGATCGCCTGATTGCTGGGGTCTTTCTGCAACTGTGGGGGTTCCCCCCTACAGTTGATAGTGCTATGAGATGACTGTTGTTGTGAAATGGCGCTATATAAATAAAGTTGAATTGAATTGAATTGAATTGAATTGAATTCATGCGTCTGTGGAAACATTATTGGTTATGATCTCAGGACTTCTATTTTTGGCTGTGAAGTTCCCTGATGCATCAGAAATTGAAGGAAGGTGAGAGAGCTGATCAAAGCGGACCCGGCAAGCTCCTTCATCAAATTCGACCAGTTGGGGAGGGCACGAGTAGCGGCAAACGGTGAACTGAATGACAGTGATTCAGTGGAGGAATACATCTGGAGCCCTGTGCTCTCCATGGAAAAAAGTTTAAGCCTGCACATGGAAATTATGAAAGCACAGAATTGCACGGGTGAGGAAAAATTCTATTCTCTGAGTGCATTGTGCTGATTTGATTTGACCTTGTCTTTGGTGCCCCGTATTTACATTCCTCCTGATGAAGATAAGCGGAAGGAACGGCTCTGCCTGCTAACCCAAACAATGACACAGTTGTTATTGTTTCAGCAGATGAACGCTCAAGGACAGTGCACCATGATTTCGAACTTTGCTCTTATCAATGCCGCTTCAAAACACAAACAGAGTTGGTAGGGATGGATGCAAGGCTCCGTCTGCACTTCATCCACAACAGACTGCATCCAGAGTCAGTGAAATCCAGGGGACTGGTCATATCCTGTCGACCAGTGAAACCACACACGCCTGTCCACCAAAATAAAATAAAAATCTAACCTACAGCGATCGGATATACCTCCGGTGGATTACCCCTTTGATCGCTTTTATCCGGCCACTGTGAGTAAACTGACCAGCGATTCCAGCGCTTCCTTGTGATTCACTGATGTGCCCTACCTGAAGCGATTGCTAAGCTAACGCTAGTTAGCTTAATGCTGGCGCCAGCCATTCCACCTAACACCAGCCTGAATCAAAGCCCAGCTGCGAGGCCCAGCGGAGATACTACCAGGCAGGCGGCTATTTGTTTGACGGGGCTCAGCAGAGATTTCACCCAGGCAGACGGCGGTAGGCGGCGGTGCCCAGCGAAGGACTTACCGTGACTGCAGCGGCGGTGTGCGACGAGACTACCCGAAGCGATTGCTAAGCTAACGCTAGTTAGCTTAATGCTGGCGCCAGTCATTCCACCTTACACCAGCCTGAATCGAAGCCCAGCTGCGAGGCCCAGCGGAGATACTACCAGGCAAGCGGCTATTTGTTGACGGGGCTCAGCAGAGATTTCACCCAGGCAGACAACGGTAGGTGGCGGTGCCTAGCGGAGGACTTACCGTGACCTCAGCGGAGCTCGGTGGCAGCGGCGGTGTGTGACGAGACTCGGTTGGAGGAGCGGGACGGGAGACCAGTTACGGCGACTATGAGCAACGAGACCAGCAACGGAAGGGGCTAGTTGGCTAGCTGAGGCCCAGCTGGATTCGAGGACGATCGGATCAGATTCTGGCGATATAAGCAGAATTTATTTTACTATCCACAGATTTTCTTTTTCCTTCTTTCCAAGAAAGACTGAAGATGGCGGCCACCGGATTAAAAAGTGGGCTGATGGGCACCACTAATAAGCCTTCTCTACTTCTCTACTTCCTCTTCGTTTTGTCTTTGTGTGTCTGGACCTGCAACAAGAAGGATTTTCCGACAAACTCAACCAAAGGTGAAGTTAAAAAGTTTTATCTGTATGGATTTGGGCTTGGACATCTCACCCTACACTCTATGTGGTCTTTAAAAGGCCTGAGCAAAAACTTCCAAATTAAGGCAAACATGGCTGTTAAGCAAAAATCACAATATGGCAGAGGATATACAATTAAAGTTCTGTTAGTTCTGCTACTTCTGGCAGGAGATATTCACCTTAACCCTGGACCTGCCACTATTAAACAGCAGACCACTGGGTTAGCACAAAACCGAGCTGTACAAAAGCAAAAACAACATTTATTTTTCCAAACTGTTAATCATGCACGAGTTCTTTGGGACACCAAGGCTAAACCAAAGGGGATCCTCGGCGGTCATTTAAACATACGGAGCATAATCCCCAAAAGAGATGAGATTTCGGTGTTGCTGTTGGACTCAAATCTGGACTACCTTTGTCTCTCAGAAAGCTGGCTACACAGGAACATAGACACTAATATGATCGATATTGTGGGCTACCAGTGTTTTAGAAAAGACAGGCAGGTAGGGAGGGGAGGAGGTGTTTTAATTTACATCAAAGACAAATATAAATGTCAACTGGTTGATTTGAATACTTCACTTGAATGTTTAGCTGTTAATGTATGTCTCTCTCCGGTAATGAATTTCAACATTGCAGTATTGTACAACCCACCATCACACAATTCTTCCTTTTATAATGAATTAAGTGATCTGGTTAAACAACTTGAGAAGAACAGAGAAACAATAATTCATGGTGACTTTAATATCAACTGGTCTGATAAAAAAGACAAACAAAAACTGAAAAGCCTCATGACTAAATTTAATTACCAGCAAATCATCAAAGGACCCACCAGGATAACCAAACAATCCAGAACACTTATTGACATGGTATTTACTAATAAACCAGAACGAATAACCAGAACCTATAATCTTGTAACTGGTCTCTCAGATCATAACATGGTTCTTGCTGTCAGGAAACTTACTAAAAAGCGACTACAGTATTTTGGGGGAGTCGATATTGACAAATCAAATTTTATTATCCCCAAATCAAAAAATGAGGAGTTTGAACATTACTTAGAGAATCAAAATTGGGAGCAGCTCATGTCAACATGTGAAGTAGATGATTGTTGTAATTTTATAACTGCAACAATCACAAAGTCTATAGAAAAATTTTCAAAGCAAATTAAAAGTAGACAACAGAAGATTAGCCTACCATGGTTAAATAATGAAATAAGAAAACTTATGAAGAGGCGAGACTATGCACTGAAAACATCACTAACCTCCAAACTACAAAATGATCACCTTGTGTACAAAAGTTTAAGAAATAAAGTGGTACATGAGCTGCGAAAATCAAAAATATCTTATTACAATAAACTGATAGATCATGCAAAGGGTAACAACAGTTCCCTATGGAGGCATTTAAATAACTTAACTAATAAAAAAAACGATCAGAAGGGGGTAAAGGAACTTAGAATCAATGGCAAGACCGTCAGTGACAAGGCTACTTTGGCAAATGAATTTAATTCACACTTTGTGGGCTCTGTGGAAGACTTAACAAAAATTTTTGTGCTGCCAAATGTGCTCAACAACACAAATTCCATACTTCCAACAGATACTTTTCACATCGATGAGGTAAATGAGAAGTTAATTGCTGGTATTGTTAAAACACTGTCAAACTCAAAAACTAATGATATCTACAATATGAGCACCTCCTTTCTCAAAATGCACAGCAAAATATTAATCAAACCACTGACTCATCTCATTAATCTCTCCATTAGGTCTAGTACATTTCCATCTGGCTGGAAAAAAGCTGTCGTCATACCAGTTCATAAATCAGGCAGTAAAGACGATATATGCAATTACCGCCCAATCTCTATCTTACCAGTCCTATCTAAGGTTCTTGAAAAAGTTGTAGCTACACAGCTGATAGACTACTTACAAGACAATCAACTTCTTCATCCACATCAATTTGGTTTTAGACCAGGATACTCAACAGAAACAGCAAATTGTTGCCTTATTGAAAACGTCAAACAGTCCTTGGACAGGGGTAATGTGGTAGGAGCTGTTTTTCTAGATCTCAAAAAGGCTTTCGATACTGTAAACCACAGTTTGCTTTTATCCAAAATGGTATCTTTTAACTTCTCCCCAAATACATTAGAATGGTTTGCATCTTATCTCCAGAATAGAGAACAGTGTGTAAAAGTTCACCAGGATAAATCCTCATTTTTAAACAACCGCATGGGTATCCCACAAGGGTCCATTCTTGGTCCTTTACTTTTCAGCATTTTTATTAATGACCTGCCGTTACACTGCTCAGCTGCAACATGCCAACTTTATGCAGATGATGCAGTTATTTACACAGCTGCCAAGACTCCAGCACAGGCTGCAGATGTACTGTCTACAAGTATGGTTGATGTCCAAGAGTGGCTCCTCAAGAACCATCTATTGCTGAACCTTCAGAAAACAGTCTCAATGTGCTTTTCAATCAAAAAATGTAACCTGCAACATTTTAAAGTTAATATACATGATCATGACATCAGTTTAGTTACAGAATTCAAATACCTTGGCATTGTACTAGATCCTCAACTCAAATTTAATCTTCATATAAAGAAAATTTCAAAAACAGTAAAAAAAAATCTGAACTGCTTTAAATTAATTAGATATTACATACCTTACGAAGCAGCTGCACTGTATATGCATTCTATGGTTTTTTCTCATATATCATACTGTTTGACAGTCTGGGCTCAAGCAGCCCCTTCCACAATAAGACATATAGGTTCATTATATAATCAAACCCTAAAAATCTTGGACAAAAAGCCCATTAGGTGGCATCACTGTAATGTTTTAAAAAAATACAACCTATTGAGTTTTGAGAGCTTCATTGACCTCTGTCTTCTGAAATTAACGTTCAAATGTTTTCATAAATCAGCACCCGAGCCACTTGCTGGTTTTGTCCAAAGACAGGACAGCAGCAGAGCCACCAGGAGTTCTGTTAACAATAACTGTAAAATATTCCACCGCAGAACCACATTTGGACAAACAGCTTTCTCTATAAAGGGCAGTCACATCTGGAACACAATGCCAAATGAAATTAAAATAATAACGGACTTTAAAACATTCACTAAAAATGTTAAAAACTGGCTGAAAAATAAACAAGAATGTACTCATGTATGAATTAATTGTCTGCAAAGTGAGAGTGAATGAAGGGAAGGAATAAATGTGTTTGTTTATAGTGAGTGACGGAGGGAGGAAGGCCTGAAATAGGCAAATGTGAGTTATGTTATATGTGTTAAATGTGAGTCAGGCTGTTATATTTGTGTATTTATAATATTTATAATATTTATGTTAAATGTGAGTCAGGCTGTTATATTTGTGTATTTATAATATTTATAATATTTATAATTGTGTATTTATAATTTTTCTGCATTGATGTATGTGGTTATTGTGTATATTTTTTATCTTGATTCTTTTTTCTAAAGCCCATCCAGGGACAAGAGTTGCAAATTAGCTAATAGCTATACACTCTATGTGCAACACATCAGATTGATTGTCTTTGATTAATTGTCTATGTTTATTGCACTGTCCCTGTCAAATAAACTAATCTACTACTACTAAAAATGTGACAATTTACCATCTGCAAGCAAGAGAGAGAGACTCTAGACTGTTTAGATCACATGACTTTAACATCTATCCACTGCCAGGAGGCGCCCTCTGCTGTTCACTAGCAATTGACACACCTACACTTGCATTCAACATTACACTACTGACACAATTACTGATATACAGTATATTCACAATACACTGACTCTCTCAACTACTGCTTTGTCATTGTGTGATCTATTGTCTGCTAATTGTGCATTTGAGAGTTTTTTTCTTGTAATCAAAATTTTGGTCATAAAATGAGCTCTATTTTGATCAACAATGCTTTTTTCTCTCTCCTATTGTGTTTTTCCCTATCCTTCCCCCTCTCCCCCCTCTTCCCCCCCCCATATGACAGGCGCCCTTCATGGCTGCCGCGTCATTGGGATGCGCCTTTCGTGCGTGCCCAATGTCAAGTCAAATTCCTCGTATGTTTACTTGTTTACTTATAAATGTGCTTGGCAATAAATCTGATTCTGATTCTGATTCTGATTCTCCCTTTTCTGCTCTTTGGCAAAGGAATGTTTCAAATCGACAGATTTATGGGTGATATAATCCAGATGTGGGAGTCAAGATTCTCCAGTAAACAACCAGACAGTTTCACAGTGCCATCTGGTGGACGAATTAGGAATATTTAATATTTTTCTCTTTGCAGTGGAATTTATGCAATATGGACAAATAAACTAATTCATATTCTTTCTCTCAAGACAGTACCCGTTACTGAAGACATGGTTGAACTCTTGGGATGAACAATGTGGTTTCAAATGCTTTTATTGATATGATTTGATATGTGTTGCTTTATTTTCAGAAAGAAATTAATTTTTGTATGCTTAGTATCACAAATTAATTACAGTTAAAATATAGAGACATTGTATGTTCCCTTATTATTGAGTAGAACATCTTAGTCACTGAAGTTGAATGAATTTATGCTTTATTCAGCACACATATTGTACTTTAGGAGGGTCTCACTTCTCATATCATATCTCATATCTCAAACATCAATATAGCGGCTTGTGCACAACGCAAGGCTCAGCGTCTCCTCAGATTTTGTGGATTAGCAGTAATACTTCTGCTCATTTCGGGTCTGTTCGTTCAGAACAGCTTCGCTTTCACATCCTACAACCGAAATGAGCTTTTGGACATTGGATTACAAAATAACGATCTTTTTATCAGCAACCTACGTCTCATCCCTGAGCTCCGGAGAACACCTGATGCTAGGCAAGCTACTCGGCCGACCGGAAGTGCTCGCAGGCGGCGTAGAGACCATAAACAAAGGCGGGGGAAGCGCGGAGGGCTAAGAGCTAAGCTAAAGCTAATACCGCACCGGCTTTCTCTACCCAGCATTTTTCTCGCTAATGTACGGTCACTGGCGAACAAAATGGATGAGCTACGGCTTCGGATCACCAACAGTAAGAAACTTATGAACTGCAATATCATGATTTTCACGGAAACATGGCTACATAGTGGAATACCCGACAATGCTATTGAGCTAGCCGGACAACACACTCTCCGGGCAGACAGAGCAGCTGATGACTCTGGTAAGACCAGAGATGGGGGAATGTGCATTTATATTAACAAGGCTTGGTGCACGAACTTTGTCACTGTTGGGAGACACTGCTCAGCCAACCTGGAGTTTCTCATGGTTAAATGTAGACCTTTCTATCTGCCACCGGAGTTCACTTGTACCATCATAACAGCTGCTTATATCTCTCCGGATGCTAATGCTAAGCTTGCTATGAACGGACTGCATGCAGCTATTAGCAAACAACAAACTGCACACCCAGAGGCAGCATTTATTGTGGCAGGTGATTTTAACCACTCTAACCTCAAGACAGTGCTTCCTAAATTCTACCAGCATGTCTCCTGTCACACAAGAGGGGACAAAACATTGGACCACGTTTACACCAATATTGTGGGAGCCTACACAGCAACTCCCCTCCCCCACCTAGGTCAGTCTGATCACTTATCTTTGTTCCTTACCCCCAAGTATGTACTGCTCATCAACCGGGTGAAGCCACCAGTGAGGACCATCAAAGTGTGGCCAGAGGGGGTTGACTCTGTACTTCAGGAAAAGTTTAGGAACATAGACTGGAGTATTCTCACCTCTCAGGCTACTTGTGGCTCCCACATAAACATCGACTCTTACACCCAATCAGTCCTGGACCATATCAACACCACTGTTGACAGTGTCACCATGGAAAGACAGATCACCATGTACCCAAATCAGAAGCCGTGGATGAACAGAGAAGTGCGGCTTCTGCTAAAGGCACGTAACAATGCCTTCAGATCTGGTGACGCACAGGCCTACAGTTCATCCAGGGCACATCTGAAGAGGGGCATCAAGAAGGCCAAGCACAGCTACAAGCTGAAGGTGGAGGAACATTTTGGGGACTCTGACCCCCGACGCATGTGGCAGGGCATTCAAGCTATCTCTCATTATAAGCCCAGCAACTTCACACCTACAGCCATGACTGTGTCCTTTCTCAATGAACTAAATGACTTCTATGCTCGTTTTGACAAGGACAATAACGAAAAGAATATCAATTTCCCACCCTCTGACGACCTCCACTACCTCACACTCACCCACACCGACGTCCGTAACACACTGAGTCATATCAACATACGTAAGGCTGCTGGCCCTGACGGCATTCCTGGGCGTGTGCTGAGGGCATGCGCTGAGCAGCTGGCAGGGGTCTTCACGGACATCTTCAACCTGTCCCTGGCCCAGGCGGTGGTACCAGCATGCTTCAAGACCACTTCTATAGTACCAGTGCCGAAACATTCAACACCATCGTGCCTAAATGACTATCGCCCTGTGGCACTGACGCCCATAGTCATGAAGTGCTTTGAGCGACTGGTCTTGGCACAGCTCAAAAAATGCCTGCCCCCTACACTGGACCCTTACCAATTTGCCTGCCGGAGTAATAGGAGTACAGAGGATGCGGTTTCTACAGCGCTGCACTGTGTACTCTCACATCTGGATGACAAGAACACTTACGCAAGAATGCTGTTTGTTGACTTCAGCTCAGTATTCAATACAGTCGTCCTCTCCAAGTTGATCACTAAACTTGGGGACCTGGGATTCAGTACCTCCACCTGCAACTGGATCATGGATTTTCTGACCAACAGACCCCAGCATGTTAGGTCAGGCCCCAGCTGCTCTTCCACCATTACACTCAACACTGGTATACCACAGGGCTGTGTGCTCAACCCATTCCTCTACTCCCTCTTCACCCATGACTGCAGGCCTATGTATGGATCCAATTCCATCATAAAGTTCACAAATGACACCACAGTGATCGGACTTATCAGAGACAACGATGAGTCAGACTACAGGGCAGAGGTTGAGCACTTGGCTACTTGGTGCGCTGACAATAACCTGCTCCTTAACACCAGCAAAACCAAGGAGCTCATAGTGAACTACAGGAAGGAGAGGGGAGAGACACATGACCCCATCCATATCAACGGCATGGCTGTTGAACGTGTCTCCAGCTTCAAATTCCTGGGGACCCACATCTCGGAGGACCTGTCTTGGTCAGTTAACACAACCAGCCTGATCAAGAAGGCCCATCACCGCCTCTTCTTCTTGAGGACACTGAAGAAGAATCATCTGTCAGCTGACATCCTGGGCAACTTCTACCACTGCGTGATAGAGAGCACCCTGACCAACTGTGTTACAGTCTGGTATAGGAGCTGCTCTGTCACTGACCGTAAGGTGCTGCAGCGGGTGGTGAAAACCGCCCAACGCATCACAGGGACTTCACTTCCAGCTATAGAGGACGTCTACAGGAAAAGATGTCTGCGCCGGGCACGCAGCATTCTTAGGGACTCCATCCATCCTACTCATGGACTTTTCCAGCTTCTCCCCTCCAGAAGGCGTTTCAGAAGCCTTTGGACTAGAACCAGCAGGTTTAGGAACAGCTTCTTTCCAACAGCTGTCACGCTATTGAACTTAGTTCCCTGCTGAACCTCCACTTCTCTCCCCTTTAACACCCCCCCGTGCTTCTTCAAACTGTATACACATATATATATAGTTGTACTCCAACTTTCTACACTGATCTATCCGTATATATTTGCTGAAATTGTACATACTGTCAATTACTGTATATACTGCACTGCTGTCCTTTGCACTTCTGATTGGATGCTAAACTGTATTTCGTTACCTTGTATTCATACATGTGTAATGACAATAAAGTTGAATCTAATCTAATCTAATCTAATCTAATCTAATCTAATATCTCTTCCCCCTCCTCTCTCTTCTTTCTGCTCTTTAGAAGACCATAGCTGGACTTTAACTGACCAATAGAACTCCAGGCTTTACTGCATCTCCTTTTTAGGTTCAGTTTATGACTTCTGTTGAACAAAACTCCATGTAATTGGCTCAGCTCAAGTTCCATGAAATTCAGTGAGATTCTGCCATACCTAGGAAAAAACTTTCCTTTCTTTCAGTTTTGGGGCGGTGGTCAAGCTGTAAGGAGCCTTCTCTGCTCTCCAATTTTTTCTATCTTCCAAGTAAGGCCCAGAGCCTGTGATGCTCTGTGAAAATCCTGTTTCTTTTCTTTAAAATTCATTTTTCTTATTGTAATCTTTTTTCTTTAAATTACCGTGTAAGAAGATTTTGTTTGATTTTTTTCTAAGTTTAAACCAACTCATTTAAACCACCAATGTTGGAAGAAATGGATTTGTGATGTGTTTTTGCCTCAGTTTGAATTTCTAATGGGACTTTGTGTAATAAACAAATTCCTTTTCAGTGCATAAGAGGAGACCTCGCCCAGTTTGCCGAAGAACAGCCCGATTGTGATTTCAGGAGCGCGGCCTTGTGGGAAAATCTGTCTATCAGCCTCTCCATCAACAGAATCCACGGACATCCAGCTGAATCAAGGTTGGCATGTGGACCACCTGCTACTTACTGAGATGCAATGATTCTGCTTGGCTGACGGTCTGTTGTTTAATTTAAACTTAATTCTTCGGAATATTCCTGGTATAAATTCTTTTAACTTAATTTCATGCAACCCCCAGTCAGAATTTCAAAATGCATTTTGTCCTTTCCTTAATTTACATTCTTTTTCAGAGTAACACCAATTTTCCATTTTTATAAATAGTTAATCATCATTTTCATCATAAAATTGCATCCACTTTTCTTAACCAATGCTATTTTATGGTTTTCCAGTATACTGACAAATTAAACTATGGTTTCTTTGGTTCCACAAATGTTTGATTCACATGTGATACTTCATAACTCAGTCTATGATGCCTATGATACATGTTGAATTCTTTGTTTTAAAATTATCCAAATGTGTTAACTTATTCTGACATTTCTTATTAAACTATTGAAAGACATATGGGAGTTATTGTTTGATTTCATGTCCATCTTCTTGATTATCAGCAGACAAAAACTCACAAGGTTTTTTTTTTTTTTGACTGATTCATAATTGGTACAAATGAAGAATTGTTAATAAATTTTCCATTATCTGGACTGGTGCCCTATGAGGATAGGTTTGTGTAAGGAAAGGAAATTTTCATCAATACTCACATTCATATTAATACTTGTACTGTGGAGAAAGGAATAATCAGGCCAGGCATTCAAAGCAGACTAACTTTATTCACTCTCTCACATCTCTCAGAATCAGAAAATATTGACCTCATGCTGCAGGCCTCTCCTTTATATTACAACACTCACACCCCCTGCTGCCTGAGGTCTTGCATCACAATTCATTCTCGCATCACAATTCCTATTGTCCCCCCAGCCGCTTAATCCCCATGCTCTTCCGGCAGAGGAATTTACTGTCTCTCCCTTCCTTCCAGTCTGAGATGAATACCACAGCATTGGTCCCCCATAGCCCCCCCCCCCCCCAGAGTCTCAGACTGAGCGTTAACTCTCATGCCCTCTCGGCTTCAGCCTCCTCCCGCATCTGCAGTAAAAAGGGGTCTTCGGCTCCGTGGTGCTGATGTGCCGGTGGGGGGTTCCTGGGGGTGTGTCCGTCTGTGGGTGGACAATGGGGGGGGGGGGGACATTCAGCATGCTTGTGTGACTGCTCTGATGAATCATTTACCTGGGGAGTTCTCAGTGGGGGTCTTCAACGCCGAGGAGCTCGAGCCAACATCACCTGCTCGTCTGCCACCACAAAGGCGGGCTTAAGCCTGTCTATACAGATTTTCTCCCGGCGACCCCCCAAGTCTAACACAAAATGTTTATCCCCTGGTTCCAGCACTCTAAATGGGCCATCGTAGGGTGGGTGCAATGGGGGCCGGTGGGAATCATGCCTGACAAACAAGAACGCCGCATTCTTCAAAGTTTTCAGCACAAAAGTGCGTGGAAAACAGTGGTGGGCCGGGCCAGGTAGTGTGCCTATGTCTGCGCTATTCCATGAACACGAGGATGGATGGGTGTTCAGCGCGGGGTTATCTGGTAAAAATTCCCCGAGGAGCCGCAGCGGCTGAGAAAAAACCAGCTCTGCTGGGGAAGCCTCAACATCCTCTTTTGGTGCGGAACACAACCGTGATAGAACCCATGGCAACCGGTCCACCCAATTTGCATCTGTAACCGAAGCCCTGAGCGCTGCTTTCAGTGACCTATGAAAAAGCTCGCATAACCCATTGGCCTGTGGGTTGTACGTGGTTGTGCGATGAATTGCGACGCCCAGGCTCTGGGCCATCGCAGACCAGAGGTCGGAAACAAACTGAGGGTCCCAATTGGACGTGATGTCTGAAGGGGTGCCAAAATGTGCCACCCATGTTGTCAAAAAGGCACGTGCCACGTCTGCGGACGCGGTGGAAGCTAGCGGGACTGCTTCTGGCCATCATGTGGTGGGGTGCACCACTGTTAGGAGGTGCGTGAACCCCTGTGATGGCGGGAGGGGGCCCATGAGGTCCACGTGAACGTGGTCGAACCTCTTAGCCAGGATATGGAACGGCTCCAAAGGGGCCTTTGTGTGCCTGTGCACTTTGGCTCGTTGGCACGCTATGCAGGCTGCAGCCCACTCTTTCACCTGTTTGCGCAGGCTCAGCCAGACAAACTTTGCTGCCACCATTTTGACTGACGCGTGCACTCCTGGGTGCGCCAGGGAGTGAACGGACTCAAAAACGTGGCGGCGCCAAGCGTGTGGGACCACCGGGCGCGGGCGTCCTGTGGAGACGTCACAGATTGGGGGGGGGCGTCTTGCAGTACCCTGCTCTCCAGCCTTAACCCTGTTGGTCCAGACTGGAGTGCGCACACGTCTGCATCGCCAATCTGCTATGTGGCCATGACCGTATAATCTATCCCTACGTAGACTGGGGCCACTACTGCGAGCGAGAGGCAGTCCACCATCACATTAAGTTTACCGGCCACATGCTGAATATCGGTCATAAACTCCGAGATCGCGGCCAGCTGTCTCTGCTGCCGGCCCGACCATGGTATGTTAGTGGCTTGTGGTCGATGAATGCAGTGAAGTTGCGCCCTTCCAGCCAGAACTGGAAATGACGTATGGCCAGGTGGAGAGCCAGTAACTCTCTGTCAAATGCGCTGTATTTACCGTCACTGTCACCCAAAGACCTGCTAAAGAAGGCGAGCGGCTGCCAAGAACCGGTGATGCATTGCTCCACGATGGCCCCTATGGCCACATCCGAGGCGTTGGTAGTGAGCACTATCTGAGCCGCCGGGTCCGGGTGTGCCAGTGGTGTGGCGTTTGCCAGGGCTGTTTTAACCTCAGAAAATGCCTGCTCCCGCTCAGGAGTCCAGTCAACTCTGTCCACCGGTTTCCGTTTCTTGAGTGCAGCGTACAATGGCTGCATGAGCTGGGCTGCGTGGGGGAGGAAATGGTTATAAAAGTTAACCATCCCCAAAAACTTCTGCAGCGCCCTGACCGTCTGAGGCCGGGGAAAATTTGCCATTGCTTGCACCTTGTCCGACAAGGGTATCGCTCCCTCCGGTGAGATGCAGTGTCTCAAAAAATTGATCCCCGTCACACTGAACTGGCATTTCGCCGGGTTGATTATTAACCCGTGCTCCTCCAACCTCCGGAAAACCGTCCTGAGGTGGGTTATGTGTTCGTCCTCGGACGTGCTGGCCACCAGGATGTCATCCAGGTAGACAAACACAAACGGCAGATCGCGCAACACCGCATCCATCAATGCGTTGGAATGTCTGTGCCACGCCTTTTAATCCGAAAGGCATGTGTAAAAACTCAGACAGACCAAAGGGGGTTATTACTGCCGTTTTAGGTATGTCCTCCGCACGCAGCGGGACCTGGTGGTAACCACGGACCAGGTCTACCTTAGAAAAAATACATGCGCTGGCGAGGTGAACGGAAAAATCTTGAATATGGGGATCGGGTAGCGGTAGTGCGCTGTGGCGTTGTTTAATCTGCGGAAATCTCTGCAAAGTCGCCACGATCCCTCAGCCTTAGGGACCATATGTAGTGGGGATGCCCATGGGTTGTTTGAGCACCTGATGATGCCCAACCTTTCCAAGTTGGCAAACTCCTTGCGTGCTATGGCCAGTTTAGCTGTGTCCAGGCGCCGAGGTCGTGCGAAAATGGGCAGCCTGGTGGTGGTAATAAAGTGCTCCACCCCGTGTTTAGTGATGGCCGCCAAAAACGTCAGAACAGTGAGTGCTGGGA
Source organism: Pholidichthys leucotaenia (assembly GCA_020510985.1). Lineage (NCBI taxonomy): Eukaryota > Metazoa > Chordata > Actinopteri > Cichliformes > Pholidichthyidae > Pholidichthys > Pholidichthys leucotaenia. The sequence goes on along the minus strand of CM035845.1, from coordinate 249,136,370 downwards.
ACTGAGTGAGCAGTGTGTGGAACTTACCACCTGGAACTGTGACGTTGGCTAGCATTGTTGGCCCGGCTCCTTGAGCTGTACAGGGGAGGGAATCAAAAGACATTGCATTAATCAGGCGTCTGTTAGCAACATCGACTAGTAGTCCATGTGCACACAAAAAATCAGCGCCTAAGACTGGGAAACTGCATGCTGCTATGGTGAATGTCCACTGGTACGTACGGCCGTGTAGGGATACAGTCAGTGTCCTTTCACCAAAATTCTTAATGTCCAAGCCATTTGTGGCCATCAGCTTGGGGCCGCTAGCACCCGCTAGCCGGTCGGCATAGGACGGCAGGATGAGGCTCTTTTGGGAGCCGGAGTCCACGAAGAACCGTCTCCCCGGGTGCGAGTCTGTCACGTAGAGCAGCTTGCTTTCTTCACCGGCGGTCGCAGCTGCTACCGACTGCTGGTCCTGGCATTTCCCGAATGCTTGAATTGGCACGGCGGCACACACCGCACGCGGCGTGCGTCCTCTCCAAAACGGCAGTGGTAGGAGCAGAGCATGTCTCTCTGGCGCTTCCTGGCCCCTGCTGCCGCTACCATCGCTGGCTCCTTGCTTCTGCTGGCCGTCTCGCTGGGTTCCGACGCCGCTGCATTCACTGAGAGGGCTCTGGTGGTGAGGATGATCCAATCTGCCTCCTGGGCTAGCGCACGTTAGTCACGCGCGGCCAGCAACGGCGAGTTGGCAAGGACCGCTCTGGCCACCGTTGGGAGGTTCCGGAGGAAAAGGTGGGCAAACAAAAAATGCTCGCCGTCCGTGCTCATCAACGCCAACATCTTCTCCATCAGTTTGACCGCGACCCATCTCCTAACTCGGAGCGCGTCAGGAGCCTCTCTGCTCTTTCGCAGTCCGAAAGCGTGTAGCTCCGGGTCAGCGCGGCTTTGAGAGCCTCGTATTTGTCATGGGCTGGGGGCTGTTGGAGCACGCTTGCTACTTGCTGAGTCGTGCGAGCATCCAGCGCTGCGACCACATAGTAATATCTGGTGTCATCTGCTGTTATTCCTCGGAGCGCGAACTGGGCCTCGGTGTGGAGGAACCAAGACTTCAGGTCATGCAGCCAAAAGTCTGGTAGTTTGACCGAAATGGCACACGCGTTGCTGGAGCTTCCTGTCCGGGTCATCTCCGGAGTGTTTGCCTCGTGTTCCATTATTTGTCAAGGGTCACCAGTGTGGAGAGGGGAATAATCAGGCCAAGCATTCAAAGCAGACAAACTTTATTCACTCTGTCACATCTCTCAGAATCCGAAAACACTGACCTCATGCTGCAGGGCCTCTCCTTTATATTACAACACTCACACCCCCTGCTGCCTGAGGTCTTGCATCACAATTCATTCTCGCATCACAATTCCTATTGCCCCCCCAGCCGCTTAATCCCCATGCTCTTCCGGCAGAGGAATTTAGTGCCTCTCCCTTTCTTCCAGTCTGAGATGAATACCACAGCATGGGTCCCCCATAGTACCAACAATAAAACACCTATAAAACCCCCAAATCCACTACATATTTTATAATGGCACCGCTGTGTGAGGCTCTGCTCGAAATCTAGAAATGGACATGAAATTATGATTTCACAAGCTGTGTGGGTATAGTCAAATCTGATCTTTGGCACTGTAAAACTTTGTTTTTTTCTCTTTATCTAACTGGTCGCTCAGCCAGTATTTAACCCTTGTTATCTGCCTGAGCCTCGCAGTGTCTGTGTGTGGGAGCACAGAGGGGAGGAGGGAATTTGCCCCCACTCAGCTGAGGCCTGTGTGAAGAAGCAGCAAGGGGGAGGGGTCGTAGACCAACCCCGCTCAAACTTCTGCACTGCACAGACTGTTTTTTTTAAAGCATGCTATCAGTTCAGAAAAGCATTGCCATATGCTGAATTAATTAAAATAAGGCCTGAAAAGACGGAAGCACGACGAAATCCGATCTGTTTCTTTTGTTAATTCAACTTGTTGGCGAGAATTTCTGGCGAGGTAAACTGAATTAACCATTATTTTTAATAAACCTCGTGTAAAGCTTTAAAGTTAGTATAATAATAATTATTATTATAGTTATATTAATAATAATATTATTATTAATAATAATAATAATAATAGTTAATTCCACTGTAAAGCAGTGGAATTAACTATTTCACGCTGGACAACAGTAATAAAATTTACTTAGAGGAAATTGTTTTGAGGTAACAGCGCTTAATTGTACCCAGAGTTAAAGTTGTAAGATTATTCTTGACTGAATAAAACCAAATTAAGGAGATTAACTCTCCAGTTTTAAGAAACGAAGAAAGGCGTGGTCAGCAGGCCGCTCTCACATCCCAGGTGACTGAATTGGCACGTGCGCGTCCCATTCTGCTTGTGGGAGGTGCAGATGCACAGACTAAGCAGTGCAGACGCCATTTTGAAAGCCTCCAGGTGAGTCATCCTAGATGCCATTTTAGAGCTGAGACAGATAGACCGCCTCCGAGCAATGTCACTGTGTCTCCTTCTCCTTGAGTGCAGAAGGAACTGCCTCCATCTTGTGGTCAACCATAAGAACTGCATCCTTTGATAAAGTCACATCTAAAACTTTTAATCTGTTAAGCTGATTTATAACCAAATCGAGCTTCCAAATTAACTTCAAAGCAATCCACATTATTCAGAATAACCTATATTTAAAACCAATTTAAAGTTTCCATGCCAAAAGCAGCGAAAAAGAAACTTGTTGGCTGTTGAAGGTTTATTCTCACTTGTGAATCATTGGCCCAATATAAATGAATACCAGAAGGGCATGAAGCATACACTTTGTATTTAATAACTTATGTTAACCACACATTTTAATCTCTAAAGTTAAAAGCGCATATATTTACACATTTTAAGCAACAATTGCACACTTTTGAAGCTATATATGTGTGTCTTAAGCTACATTATTTGATCTCTTCCACAGGAAACCCAATTCAACTTAAGGATTTGAATAAATGACAATGTCTTTTTCAAAAGTGACCTTAAAGTAATGTTAACCCTATGCATGCTGGCAAAGGATTTAGTGATTCACTGAATATTTACCAAATTTTTTCAAAATAGGAAACCACATTAATCAATTAACACTAAAAGCTCTAAGTGTTATCTAAAGTCATTGGGATTTTCTTAGAGGATTAACTTTAATCCTCAGAAATCCTTGGTAGCAAAATACACAGAAACAATTTACTTATGTTTCCTAATCTGTAAATATTAAAATATTTAAAGCTTCAAACGAAAATAGGCTTTAACAAATAAAAACAAAAGTCAACTTTAAGAGAAAGTCAAAGCTTATAACCTTAAATCTCGAAAGCATTTAACCTTTTTCTATTTTTGTAGTTCCCCTTTTTGTAAATAAAATTATTAGGCCAATTATTAGGCCAATATTAGGCTTTGAAAATTTAAGGAAAGAGGTCAATCCACACAAATTTTAAACTAAAAATCAAAATACAGTTTCAACAAACAAATAAATTAAAACATCTCCATATTTCTACAACAATTCCAAAATTCTACCTCCCTTCTTACAAGCCTGTAAGTTGGAACAACTTCTAAAAAGAGCTTATAACTACCACTAATATAAAATAACAATCGAGGTTAACCCTTGACTAACAAATTTAGCTACAATCAACAAGTTGATTTTTAAGCTAACTGGTAAACAATGTTAAAACATGGCAGGTCTACGAACAACTGACCGATTTACAAAACTGGATGACCTTCAAGTAACATTGGAAGAATGGACTTCTGATTTTCTATGTAGCTTCACAACATAGGTCAAGAAAACACAGCCCGAAGATCTGAAGCATCTCACTGAAGAACTTTTGGATGATTACACAACATAACAAAAATATTTTTTTTGTAAGGTGTTTGTGCTTTTCCAACTGATTTAAGACAATTTTGCACCACTGAATCCAAAAATGACATCCGTTTCTCTCGATCAGGTCAGGTTTTTATGTTAAGTTATAAGTAGTTGTACAGCAGTTGTACAGTTGTACTGTAAATTGAATAGTAGACACTGATAAAGGTAAGTACATGTAAATTGAATGTTACATCATCATTGTTCAATATTCAGACAATTTCAAGAAATAAAAAAGAATTTTGCATCAAATAAAGCGAAAATACCCGTACATGTAAATAAAAATGTAAGAAAACATGTGGCCATAGTTCAAAAAGTTGACCTGATTGAACAAAACCAATGTGATTTTTGGATTCATCACATCAAAATTGTCCTAAATCAGCTAAAAAAATGTTGACAATAAATTTTGTGTTGACCAGTGTTATGCAGAAAACCCACCAGAAGGTTGCTTCTACCCATCACGAATTCTTTGTGGTGTGACAATCCTTTTTAAAGGCTATCAGTCAGGACTTAACCAGCTGAAATTAATTTGCACTGATGGGGGATGGGATGGCTTCCTAAATTCTGATGGCTTTCAGCTGGCTTCTTGGCTTTCCTTGCCTTTTTGCACTACTTTTTCTTCATGTGTTCAATACTTATTCCCTGTATCATTCCACTTTATTAAAAATAACTTGTTTTGTGAATAAAGTTATCTTGATATGTTTGTGTGTATGGATTACTTGGGTGGTTACTGATATCTGGTGAAAATCTAAGGTCAATGGGTCTATCAGAAATATGTTTAATGAGAAAAATGTTGACATGTTCACTCCTTATTTCCCCCCTGTATAGACTAGACAGTGCATCTGGAAAGTATTCAGAGCGCTTCACCTTTTCCTCATTTACATGTTACAGCCTTTTTCCAAAATGAACTAAATTCATTTTTTTCCTCAAAATTCTACACACCACACCCCCTAATGACAATGTGGAAAAAGGTTTTTTTTTTTTTTTGAGATTTTTGCAAATTTGTTAAACATAAAAAATTAAGAAATCACATGTACATAAGTATTCACAGCCTTTGCTCGATACTTTGTTGACACACCTTTGGCAGCAATTTTTTGAATATGATGCCACAAGCTTGGCACACTTATCTTTGGGCAGTTTCACCCATTCCTCTTTGCAGCACCTCTCAAGCTCCATCAGGTTGGATGGGAAGCGTTGGTGTGCAGCCATTTTCAGATCTCTCCACAGATGTTCAATTGGATTCAAGGCTGGGCTCAGGCTGGGCCACTCAAGGACATTCACAGAGTTGTCCCGAAGCCACTTCTTTGATATCTTGGCTGTGTGCTTAGAGTTGTTGTCCTGCTGAAAGTTGAACTGTTGCTCCCGTCTGAGATCAAGAGCACTCTGGAGCAGGTTTTCATCCAGGATGTCTCTGTACATTGCTGCATTCATCTTTCCCTCTATCCTGACTAGTCGCCCAGTTCCTGCCGCTGAAAAACATCCTCTCTGCATGACGCTGCCACCACCATGCTTCACTGTAGGGATGATATTGGCCTGGTGGTGAGCGGTGCTTGGTTTCTTCCAAACATGACTGTTATGTCTAGAAAAATATGGAATGACCAACGGAGAGTGGACTTTGCTGGGAACAGGAACTTTATTAAAAAAGACCTTAGTGGTGGTATAGAGTGTCTTCGGTTGGGAGGCCGAGCACCAAAGACGAGAAGAAAAGAGAAGAGAGAGGAAACAAAATGGCCATCCCTTGCATTTTATATGTTCGGCATGATGATGTCACCGAGCGGCCACGTCATCACGCTGACACTGACCAAACCTGTGGTTTTAATACACCACATTCATCCCCTTCCCTTGGAAAAATAGAAAACACACATGAACAAATGCCCCCCCCCCCAATTTGGTACACAAAGAACCCCAAAACTAGTTAGAGCCAGCAGGTGGACTACTGCATGGCCCAGCGTGGCTGGGAATATCATGAGTCGCCCGATGTCGCTCCGTCAGGGTAGCAAGTGTGTGGCCGACTTCTCGGTGGAGTTTTGAGTCGAGGCAGCTGATTCAGGGTGGAATGAGGTTGCACTGCGCAATGCGTTCCTCCATGGACTGAACCCTTGGCTTCGCAATGACTTGGCGGTTCATGCCATTCTTGCCACCTTGGAGGGCCTGATAGATCAGGCGGTTGGGCTGGATAACCGGTACGGCAAACGCGCCCAGGAGCACAGTGCCTCCTCTCGCCCGTTTGCCACAAGCACACTCCCGGCGCCTACTGACCTAGGTGAGTCCGATTCCGCCCCCGAGCCTATGGAGCTCAGCTCTGCTCGCCTTGCGCAGGCAGAGGTTGAGCGGCGGCGGCGGATCGGGGCCTACTGTGGTTCGCTGAAGCACAAGCTGGACACATGCCACCTACGGCCTGTCAGTAGCTGCGGGGAGTCTGGCGGGTGGGCCTCAATCTGATCCCCCCGGTAATTTTTCTATTTCGGTCCTGGTTTGATACCGGGGGTCGAGATGAGGGTCTCTGCCCTAACTGATTCTGGGGCAGAGGGTAATTTCATCTCCTCTAAGCTGGTGCATGAGATGGGAATTCCGATGGTTAAACTGCCAGCTCCCCATCCTGTGCAAACACTTTCTGGCCAGATGGTGGCGTCCGTCACTCATTGCACGGCGCAGTTGGCTGTCCTATTGTCCAGTAACTACTGGGAGAGGTTGACTTTTTACATGTTTCCATGTGCCTCTCATGCGGTGGTACTAGGTTATCCGTAGCTCTGAAGGCATAATCCAGTTCTTAATTGGGCACAAAATTCCATCACCCTCTGGAGCCCTAATTGTTTGGCTACTTGTCTAAATTCGGCTGAGTGTTCACTGTCCCTCCCCGTCTCCTCTCCTCAGGTTAAGCCGCCAACCTCAGCCTTGTGCCCGAGGCTTATCACGACCTCGGGGAGGTCTTTAGCAAGTCACGAACGTTAGCGCTTCCTCTGCATCACTCGTATGACTGTGCCATTGACCTCTTTCTGGGTGTGAAGCTGCCATCCAGCAAGCTCTATAGTATTTCTGGGCCTGAGAGGGAGGCGATGGAGAGGTACATTGAGGATTTGTTGAACACCGGCCTCATTTGGCCATCCTTGGCTCCCCTTGGGGCGGGGTTTTTCTTTGTTGGCAAAAACGACGGATCTTTGCATCCATGCATTGACTACCATGAGCTTAACGCCATCAAAGTGAAAGATAAATACCCTCTGCCCCGATGAGCTCCGCTTTCAAGCTCCTGCAGCGCTCGTGCGTATTCTCCAATCTTGATTTACGCAATGCATACCACCTAGTCAGAATACGCGAGGGGAATGAGTAGAAAACAGCATTTAAAACACACTTGGGGCAATTTGAGTATTTAGTTATGCCTTTTGGATTAACTAATGCCCCCACTGTTTTCCAATGTTTAATCAACGATGTCCTCCGCGATATGCTAAATCGGTTTGTTTTTGTCTATTTGGATGACAACCTGATTTTTTCTCACACACCAGAGGAGCATGAAACCCATGTTAGAGCCGTGTTACAGCGGCTCTTAGAAAACCAACTTTATGTCAAGGCTGAAAAGTGTGAATTTTCACAAATTCCACTTCTTTCCTTGGCCTTATTGTAGCGGAGGGAGAGCTGAGGGCTGACCCGGCCAAGGTGAAGGCTGTGCTGGATTGGCCAACACCCCACTCCTGTAAGGAGCTGCAACGCTTCTTGGGGTTCACGAATTTCTATCGCAGGTTTATCCGTAACTATAGTAGGGTAGCACAGCCTTTGACACAGCTGACCTCTGTTAAGGTACCATGTTTATGGACCGAGGCAGCTGAGCAGGCCTTTGCCAAATTAAAGGGCCTGTTCGCAGACAAATCTATCTTGGCTCAGGTCGACCCCCAACTCCAATTTACCCTGGAGATGGATGTTTCAGAAACAGGGATGGGCGCTGTTTTGTCCCAGCACTCTCCCCCGGACTTGAAGCTCTGCCCGTGTGCGTATTTCTCTCGGCAGCTCACCTCAGCCGAGGGGAATTATGATATTGGGGATTGCGAGCTGTTGGCCATTTGGCATTTGAGGAATGGAGACATTGGCTAGAGGGAGCCGTTCACCCAGTAATTGTGTGGATCGACCACAAGAACGTGGAGTATCTGTGGTCGGCCCACTGGCTGAATCCTAGGCAGGCTCGCTGGGCCCTATTTTTCCAGCGTTTTAATTTCATTGTCACCTATAGGCCTGGCTCCCGTAACGGGAAGCCTGATGCTCTCTCCAGGCAGTTCAGTCAGGACTTGGCTGACCCCCCCTTCCCACTCGCAGTCCATTCTTCCACCTTTGTGCATCCTGGGAACCCTTACCTGGGAGATTGAGAATTGAGTCCGCCAGGCCCAGTCCTCAGAGTCCGAACCAGTGGGATGTCCCCCTAACTGCCTTTATGTCGCTGCCGCCCTCCGCAGCGAAGTTATCCAGTGGGGGCACACCAGATGTTTCGCCTGCCACCCGGGGGTGGTGCGTACTGTGGACATTATTAGGTGAGCGTTTTGGTGGCCCAAGCTGCAGCGGGACGTACAGGAGTACGTGAAGGCTTGCCAAACATGTGCCCGTAATAAGACCTCCCTAACCCCTCCCGCTGGCCTTCTTCACCCTCTCCCCATCCCAGCCGGCCCTGGTCCCACATCGCTATGGACTTTGTCACTGGTCTTCCGCCTTCCCATGGTAATACTGTGATTTTGACCATTGTGGACAGATTTTCTAAGGCCGTACATCTGGTTATCCTCCCCAAGCTGCCATCTGCCTCCAAGACTGCTGAATTACTGTCCTACCACGTCATCAGGCTGCATGGAATTCCCACGGACATTGTGTCTGACCGGGGTCCTCAGTTTATTTCACGGGTATGGAAGTCATTCTGCCACTGCCTCGGCACCACCGTCAGCCTGACCTCTGGTTATCACCTGCAGAGCAATGAGCAGGCTGAGCGTGCCAACGAGCGTGCCCTTTGTTGTGTGGCAGCCAATGATCCTGCTTCTTGGAGCTCCCATCTGACCAGGGTGGAGTACTCGCTAAATTCCACGGTCTCTTCAGCCACGGGCCAATCACCATTTGAAGCGTCCATGGGCTACAACCCCCCCCTGCTTTCTATGATGGAGAGAGAGGTAGCGATGCCATCCGTGGGGGCCCATTTTCATCGCTGCTGCCGGGCCTGGAGATCCACCAGAGAGGCTATCCTTCGCTCCACTGAGCGTAATCAGCACTATGCTGACCTCAAGAGCGTCCTGGCGCTGGAATACAAGACTGGACAGCAGGTCTGGGTGGCCACGGATCAGATCCCGCTCAAGGCTGAGTCTCAGAAGCTCGCTCCCTGGTTCGTGGGTCCCTTCCCTGTCACCAGCAATATAGGCGATTCTGCTGTCCGGCTCCAGCTCCCACAGGCGCTCCGTGCGCACCCAACTTTCCACATCTCCAAGGTAAAGCCTCTATCCTCCAGCCCTCTCTGCCCTCCGCCGAAGCCACCTCCTTCTCCCCAGGTCTTTGACGGGCACGTTACTCACACCGTCAAGGAGATCCTGGGTGTTTGCCGTCGGGGTTGGGGGTTCCAGTAATGGTTGACTGGGAGGGCTATGGCCCAGAGCATCGGTCATGGGTCCCTTGGCCTGGATTCCATGACAAAGGTATGGTCCGGACTTACCATTGAGCCCACCCGGGGAAGCCTGGGGGACCGCCAGGAGGCATTCCTTGAGAAGGGGGCACTGCCATGTGCTGGCGAGCGCTCGCCCCCTCCTTTCTGTTCACCTGTCTCCTCATCAAAAGCACCTGCTGTTTCCTGCTTGGCCAGCATTTATAAGGAAGTGCTCTTCAGTGATTCAACGCTGGCTCTTTTGGGTATACTGCTCTAAGCAGACAGCTCATCAAGTAAGCGGTTGTGTTGTGTATGACCTCATCTTACACATGTTATCCTTCTATCTCTTCCAGGTTGCTGCCAATGTAGTAGTGCGTCTCCAGGGATTTAGTGCGCTTGCCAGCCTGTTGCTCCACCTCTACACTGCTCATCTACTCCACCCGGTCAGACTCCACAAACCATTTCCTACCGGCAGTTCCGACCTGCTGGTTCCTCTCCTTCACTGGGTTCTGTGCTGTTCACTCCTCACCTCCCACGTAAGTGGTGTAATTAGATTTCCATCATCCCTCCATTCCTCTCTAATCAGCCTCGTCTTATCCTCCACAGGTTTGCTGCTTCTGTGGCAAGTGACTGACTTTTTCCACAAGCGTGCTGTTTTGAAAATTCTAATAAAAGGTCAAACATTCTCTGTGTGTTCTTTTGGTGATTGCACTTTGCACTCAGGTTGCTTGTCCGGTCAATATGACACAGTCCAGGTCCCACACCATATGAGTCAACTCCTGCATAGCTGTGTCATCCGGGGCAGCTACTTGAACTCTGCAAAGGCGGTTGGTGTGCCACACTGAACCATCTGCCAGCTGGAAGGTCACTGGCCCCAGCTGCACGGTGATCTTGATGGGTGCAGGTAGTGGTGGAGATGGTGTTGAGGCTGACTGTGGATTCGGCCATTTGGTTCTGCGGACCCAGACTCAGTCCATCACTGTGAGTGGCGCTCTGTTTGGCTGCACTCAGTGTTGTGGTTGTGATGGTGTGGCTCCCACATCTACTGTGGGGCATTCACCAGGTTGTGGTGATTCTGCTGCATCCCATTTAGTCACAGACTTTTTGTCCTGCAGCTCAGCGGTGGTTCCTAGAGGCTAATGCTGGGTGTGGATCCAAAAGAAGTCCAGTGGCTCTACTGTGTTTCGTTGAATCACGGACCCTTCATCCTGCAGCTCAGCGGCGGCTCCTGGAGGCTGATGCCGGGCGTGGATTTGGAAGGCATCTGGCCTATTCTCCCCCTCTGGTCATGGTGATGTGTTGTTGTTGCCATTGATAGAACCTGTGCTGGGTTGTTGTGTCCCGGGGTTCGCGATAGATGTGGGTTCCCTCTCCTGCAGCTTTGCAGCGGCTGCCTGAGGCTAATGCTGGGTGAGGAGCTGAGGCACGTCCGATCACTGCCCCTTCTCCTGGCAGTGCTCCTCCTGTGAGCACGGGACAGCTGTACCCTTGTCGTCTTCATCTGGGTGTGTTGCGTCCTACTCGTCTTCAGTCAAACAGAGTCCGTTACTGTCGCAGATGATGAAGCCCAGCTGATAGAACAGGTCACATCCTAGTATGTTGTCTCAATGCATAACCACCTGAAAGCTGAAGTCAGGAATGACTCTTGACACCTAGTGGACCGTTAGCATGATGGTCCCTACATTGCTGATGTGGTAGCTACCATACCCGTACAGCTCCTCTGGGTTTTTCCCGATTGGATGGTTGGGGAAGAACTTCTTCATGGTGACCCAGTTCAACATCGATCTCACTGTGGTGGTGTCGAACAGGAGCAATAAGCTGGCATCACCCAGCCCTACCTTGCAGAATGCGTACACCGCACATCTGAAGCTCATCATGTGAATAGTAGTTGCGGGTGAGTGACTTGAACTGACCAGTGGGCTTGGTGGTGGTGCTGACCGGCAAATCTCGGTGAAGTGGTTGAGTTTGGCGCATCGTTGACATCGCTATCCCCTTGCCAGGCAGGAACGCGCTCTCTCTTGGTTCATAGGGGAGCCACAGTTACCACATGGGAAGCGCCTCATAGCGTTCCTCTGATTTGCGGTGTTTACCTTGGCCTCTTCTGTTGTGTCACCAGGCCCTTCTGTGGTTACAGCATGTGTTAGCAGTGTCTGGCTTGGCTGTTGTTGCACACTTAGCTCCGATGCCAACCTGTCCGCGGCCTCTAGCTGGAATGCTATCTTGATGGTCTTGGCTAGCGTCATGTTGTCTGGGGCCATTAGAATCTTCACTCATAGCCGCGGGTTGCTAGTGTGCTCTGCCAACTGGTCTTGCACCATTTCGTCCTTCAACAAACCGAATTTGCATGTGCTAGCTAGGTGTTGAAGGTCTGTGACAAATTGTTGTGTCATCTTTCACTGTCTTCTGTCGACGTTGTCGGAACCTGATATGCCGTGCCAACACGTTGTTGGGTGTGGCAAAGTAGCTAGCTATCAGCTTGACTGACTCAGCAAACGTTTCTGTTGGTCTTAGCATGTAGAAAATACGTTGGCCTTCTGTGCCTAGGCTTTGTATGAGTAGAGCTCGTATCCATACCTTGTCTAGCTTGCCCAGATCCAGTGCCAATATGTATGTGGTGAATGAACTATACCAGGGCGGCCTCGGTACAAGCAGCTCTCCGGGAGCCTCCAGAAAAGACTGAAGTGGCCTCAGACACGCCTCCATTGTTTTTTCTCGTCGCCAATTGTTATGTCTGGAAAAACGTGAAATGACCAACAGAGAGTGGAGTTTGCTGGGAGCAGGAACTTTATTAAAAAAGACGTTATTGGTGATACAGCGTGTCATCGGTTGAGAGGCCGAGCGCCAAAGACAAGAAGAGAAGAGAGAGGCTGCAAAATGGCCCTCCCTTGCATTTTATATGTTCTGCATGGTGACGTCATCAAGCGGCCGCGTCATCACGCCAACACTGACCAAACCTGTGGTTTTTATACACCACAATGACACCTGGCATTCACGCCAAAGAGTTCAATCTTTGTCTCATCAGACCAGAGAATTTTGTTTCTCATGGTCTGAGAGTCCTTCAGGTGCCTTTTGGCAAACTCCAGGTGGGCTGCCATGTGCCTTTTACTAAGGAGTGGCTTCCTTCTGGTCACTCTACCACGCAGACCTGATTGGTGGATTGCTGCAGACATGATTGTCCTTCTGGAAGGTTCTCCTCTCTCCACAGAGGAATGCTGGAGCTCTGACAGAATGACCATCAGGTTCTTGGTCACCTCCTTGACTAAGGCTCTTCTTCGCTCAGTTTAGACGGCTGGCCAGCTCTAGGAAGAGTCCTGGTGGTTCCGAACTTCTTCCATTTATGGCTGATGGAGGCCACTGTGCTCATTGGGACCTTCAAAGCAAATCCTCAGATTTGTGCCTCGAGACAATCCTGTCTCGGAGGTCTACAGACAATTCCTTTAACTTCATGCTTGGTTAGTGCTCTGACATGCACTTTCAACTGTGGGACCTTATATAGACAGGTGTATGCCTTTCCAAATCATGTCCAGTCAACTGAATTTATCACAGATGGACTCCAATTAAGCTGTAGAAACATCTCAAGGATGATCAGTGGAAGCAGGATGCACCTGAGCTCAATTTTGAGCTTCATGGCAAAGGCTGTGAATACTTATGTATGCATACTTATGTACTTATTTTTAATAAATTTGCAAAAATTAAAAAAAAAAAAAAACTTTTCTCACTTGTCATTATAGGGTATTGTGTGTAGAATTTTGAGGGAAAAAATGAATGTAATCCATTTCGGAGTAAGGCTGTAACATAACAAAATGTGTAAAAAGTGAAGTGCTGTGAAAACTTTCCGGATGCACTGTATATTCAAGGTTTGACATAGTTCCATATTATAAAAGTCAAACTGCCTACAAAACAGATGTAAAGAGGCTGCATGTAAACAAAATCTAGAGCAGGATGCGGGTCTCTGTGGACCAATCACATTTTGATGATGTTGCTCAAGAAGAAAATTAGGCCTTACAAATGTAGCCACTGGGGAGGCAGGAACAAGAGTTATGTTATCTAAAGGAAGTGTTGATGTGAGGATAGCATAATTATTTAAATAACATCTACTGCTAGTGTTTAATCCTCTGCAGATGTAGCAGATATTGAAGCTCAGACTTCTGTTTTCACACAGAATTTTACAGTAGTGTGATTTATTCCAATAATCACTGTCACTTACCATTTAATATAGCCTGTTCTTTTGTACAGTCCATGCTTCATCAAGTAAATATATATAGTAATTCATAACATATTCACTTGTATTTTGTCTTTGTATTTTGTATACTTTATTAATCCCAGAGGCAAATTCAGGGCATCTGGCTGGATGAGGCATACATGGTGTGGTGCCAATCCCTTCCCCATTCTCACACACATTCACACCTAGAGCCACTTTAAAGTCTCTAACTATCCTAACTTTTGTCATCAAGTATTAAAAGTTTATTAGTGGAAAAAAGGTGTAGTTGATATCCTATACTTGCAGAACATGGTCATGCAGAATAAGGCATTAATACACGATTTATAGTTACCAATAAAGAGTCAAAAGGATATCGATATACATACTGATGAGTAACTAATTTGTGTTTCCTAATCTAAAGGGGAAGTTTGTATCTTTTTTCAAAAGGACCCTCTGAGTTTTCAATTTGTGATTGATTTTGTGTGAAATCCCTTCTTTCTACACAATGGACTATTATAGCAAGTTTGCCATTTTGCAGTCCTCTCCAAATATAAGTACAAAGAGTGGTTTTACTCTGTGTAATATATTTCCATTCTATCAGAGCCACTAGTTTAGCTAGAAATGAAGGAAAAAGGCACCCTTTGGCTTCATTTATTGACACACCAGAATGTGGCATTAATAACATAATCTAAAGGCATTACATGACAGTAGGTTTACAGCTGTGACAGGGAGTGTTTAAAGCAAGCCCATGATTTCCCCCTAACCCTAGCCAAGTACTGTAGTTTTAATGCCTAAACCTAAGAGAGTGTTTATTTAATCCAGCACCTTTTCCTTATGTGGAGTTTATGGCTCTCTTAAAAGTTGTCATGGCCCTGATGTGAGATGCACAAAAACACACACTTCATTTGCCTAACCTCTCCTTGTGATTACCTGCAGCTGCTGCCAATTACCCACCTCCTGCTGATGAGCTCCAATATTATTTAAGCAGGGCTCACTCTGACCATGCTGTGGGTTCGTCATGGTTATTTGGCTTGCTGGCGCTCTTTCCGTGATCTCCTGCACTCACCCTGTGGTCTGTTCTCCTCCTTGTGCTCCTGCTCCTTGTGTTCCCCTCTTCCTGGATTGTCATGTACAGTGGGGAAAATAAGTATTGAACACGTAAACATTTTTCTCATTAAACATATTTCTGATGGAGCCATTGACCTGAGATTTTCACCAGATATCAGTAAGAACCCCAGTAATCCATACATACAAAGAAATCAAGCCAACTGTGTTCACAAAACAAGCTATATTTAATAAAATGGAATGACACAGGGACTAAGTATTGAACACATGAAGAAAAAGAGGTGCAAAAAGGCATAGAACACCAAGAAACCAGCTGAAATCCATCAGAATTTAGGAAGCCATCCCATCCCCCATCAGTGCAAATTATTTTGAGCTGATTAAGCCCTGACTGACAGCCTTTTAAAAGGTCTGTGAATATCAGATTCTCACAGCACAAAGAACTCATGATGGGTAGAGGCAAAGAGCTCTCTCTAGACCTTTGCAACCTAATTGTTGCAAAACATAATGATGTCATTGGTTACAAGCATATTTCTAAACTGCTGAATGTTCCAGTGAGCACTGTTGGAGTCATTATTCGGAAGTGGAAAGAACATCATTCATTCATTCATTCATTCATCTTCTTCCGCTTAATCCTTTTCAGGTCGCGGGGGGGCTGGAGTCTATCCCAGCATCTTTGGGCGAGAGGCAGGGTACACCCTGGGCAGATCGCCAGTCCATCGCAGGGCCAACACAGACAGACAGACAACCATTCACTCTCACATTCATACCTAAGGGCAATTTACAATCCCCAGTTTGATGCCAATTAACCTAACTTGCATGTTTTTGGCATGTGGGAGGAAACCGGCGAAATCCCGGAGTAAACCCACGCAGACACGGGGAGATCATGCAAACTCCACACAGATCACTGTTGGTCGGGGGCTGGGATCAAACCCAGGATCCCCCGGCCAAGGGTGAGTTGCTGTGCTGCCGCAGTGCTAAGCACTCCGCCACCGCACCGCCCTGGAATATCATTTTACCATAAACCGGCCTAGACCAGTTGCTCTTCACAAGATTTCTGACAGAAGAGTCAAAAGAATTATCAGAAAAGTTATCCAAGAGCCAAAGACCACTCATGGAGAGCTCCAGAAAGACCTGGAGTTAGCAGGTACTGCTGTTTCAAAGAAAACAATAAATAATGCACACAACCTGTCGTGACTCTGAGCACAGTGTTCACACTGTAGTCATGCTGTTAGTTTATTCCTGGCCACTTCTTTTTTCCAGTGTTATTATTTGACTTTATGTGGTTTGTTGTATTCTGTGTTTGATTTTGCCATTTCCAGTTTATGCTTTTGTTTTGACAGTACGTTTGTTGACCTACTGTTTTGGGTTAAGTTCGTGGTATTACACAGCTGCCATAACATATCGTCACTTCTGGTGTTGCTGGCTGTCTGTGGTTTGCTCTTTGGTTAGCTCTCCTCATTCTCCTGAGGATTTTGCCTTTAATTTTATTCTAATCACTTTTTTCCTTCTATTGTTAGCTCTCACTTCTCTTTATTAAGCCTCCTGCACCTGTGTGTGCACTCAGTGTCATCTAATCACCCTCTTCAGCCTTCTGTTCACCTTTCATCTGTGTTTTTGTTAGCTTCGGATTAGCCAATTGCTATGGCTACTAGCTCTCCTTCCCCTTCTGCTTTGGCGTGCTCTCTCTGTCAGATGTTTAGCTACACCTCTGCCTCTTTAAGTGATAACGGTAAATGTAATAAATGTTGTCTTTTTGAGGCGCTCGAGGCGAGGTTGTCTGATTTGGAATCCCGGCTCCGCTGCATTGAAACACCGTCTGCGCCAGTTAATCTTGACGGACATCCCTTAGCTGCAGCAGAGCTCCCTAGCATAGGGTGGCCTGTTAGTGGTCCTCCGATCCTCCTCAGCAGCGAGGAGACTGGGTGGATGACGGTGAGAAGGAAGCCTAGTTGCAAAGCCCCGGTTAACAAC
Source organism: Pholidichthys leucotaenia (assembly GCA_020510985.1). Lineage (NCBI taxonomy): Eukaryota > Metazoa > Chordata > Actinopteri > Cichliformes > Pholidichthyidae > Pholidichthys > Pholidichthys leucotaenia. The sequence goes on along the minus strand of CM035845.1, from coordinate 249,119,667 downwards.
CAACCTGTTCATGTTTCTAATCGTTTTTCCCTGCTCAGTGACACACCCACTGAGGAAAAAACTCTGATCATTGGCAACTCTGCAGTCAGAAACTTGAACCTAGAGACTCCAGCGGCCATAGTCAAATGCATTTCTGGGGCTAGAGCAGGCGACATCGAGTCAAATTTGAAAATGCTGGCTAAAAGTAACTGTAAATACTCCACAATTGTTATCCACACCGGCATTAATGACGTCCGACTTCAGCAGTTGGAAGTCACAAAAATTAATGTGGAATCGGTGTGTGAGTTTGCCAAAACAATGTCTGCCTCTGTAGTATTCTCTGGGCCCCTCCCCAATCTGACCAGCGATGACATGTTTAGCCGCTTATCATCCTTCAACCGTTGGCTGTCTGTGTGGTGTCCTGCAAACAACGTGGGCTACATAGATAATTGGAACTCATTTTGGGGAAAACCTGGTCTTATTAGATGAGACGGTGTCCATCCCACTTTGGATGGTGCATCTCATTTATCTAACAATCTGGCATAATTTTTATCCAAATTTCCAAAACCTTGACAACTCAGAATTGGGACCAGGAAGCAGAGTCGCAGTCGTACAAGCCTCTTTGCAGCTCCTCTTCATCCACCACCCCTCAACTTAGCCCCTATCTTCCTCATCAGAGAATCATTGTCTGCTCCCTCCAAAGTAAATAAAAATATAATGTATAAGAATTCCAAAGTGATTAAACAAAAAGTTTGTAAAACTCAAATTAAACATGAAGCCTCTAAATTGAATGGTTTGGCCTCTGTTCCTCCTCATAATTTAAAAATTAAATGTGGTTTGTTAAATATTAGGTCTCTAACTCCCAAGTCTCTGCTAGTCCATGATCTGTTAAATGATCATCAGATTGATTTAATATCTCTTACAGAGATTTGGTAAGGGCAAGAGGATTATGTTGGTTTGAATGAATCAACTTCCTCTGGTTATTTAAACTGTCAAAATCCCAGAAGTTCTGGTCGTGGAGGAGGAGGAGTAACAAGTTACCATTCCAAATTACTAGTGAGGGTAATGGGGTGAAGCAAAAAGCACGTTATCAATCCTTTGAGGGCCTGGTCCTCAGTATTGGCCATTTTAGCAATTTTAGGCTAAACCCAATTTTATTTGCCATAGTTTATCGTCCTCCATCAACCTACTCAGAGTTTTTATCCGAATTTGCATAATTCTTAGCTGATTTAGTGCTGAAATCATTCATTCATTCATTCATCTTCTTCCGCTTAATCCTTTTCGGGTCGCGGGGGGCGCTGGAGCCTATCCCAGCATCTTTGGGCGAGAGGCAGGGTACATCCTGGACAGATCACCGGTCCATCGCAGGGCCAACACAGAGAGACAGACAACCATTTGCCTTAATATGGCATTTAATTCAATATTAGACTTGATGGGGTTTTCTCAGAAAGTAGGAAATTCTATCCATTATCTCCACCATACTTTGGACCTTGTTCTGACATATGGCATAGAAACAGAAAATCTGGTAGTGTCTCCTCATAACCCTGTACTGTCAGACCATTGTCTGTTAACCTCTGATTTTACTATTTCTGACTATTTGGCTCCTAGAGGAAAAATATTACTACAGTAGATGCCTCTCAGATGATGTTGTTACCAAATTTATGCAGATCGTTTACTCTATGCCATGTGTCAACACAACAGAAATAAGCTATAGACAGCTTGCTCCTTCTGTAATTGATAGCATGGTAGATAGTGTTACAACTTCTCTGCATTAGACTGTAGACTTGGTGGCCCCTTTAAAAAAGAAAAGTCTAATCAGAGATTTCTAACCCCTTGGTTCAACACAGAAACTCGTAGCTTAAAACAGAAGACTCGTCAATTAGAAAGAAAATGGCACTCCACTAATTTAGATGAAATTTTTTTAGCTTGGAGAAATCATCTTTTAATTTATAAAAAATCTCTTAGAAAAGCTAAAATGAGTTATTATTCTGCATTACTAGAAGACAACAAGAATAATTCTAGGCTTCTTTTCAGCACTGTAGCCAGACTGACAAAGAGTCAGGACTCTGTCAATCCTAGCATTCCCTTAGAGCTTACAAGTCAGGACTTTATGAACTTTTTCAATAATAAAATTTTATCTACTAGAGATAAAATCAATCAGATTCTTCCCACCGTTAACTTAAATACAGTAACTACTACAACTCCTTCAACTGATGTCTGTTTGGATGAGTTTACTCCAGTTGACCTTTTAGAGTTCCATCCATCCATCCATCTTCTACCGCTTTTCCGGAGGTCCGGGTCACGGAGGCAGCAGTTCAAGCAGAGAAGCCCAGACTTCCTTCTCCCCAGCCACCTGCTCCAGCTCTTCAGAGAGGATATCAAGGCGTTCCCAGACCAGCTAGGAGACATAGTCTCTCCAGCGAGTCCTGGGTCTGCCCCGGGGTCTCCTCCCAGTGGGACGTGGCTGAAACACCTCAAGTGGGAGGCGTCCAGGAGGCATCCTAATCAGATGCCCATACCACCTCAACTGACTCCTTTCAATATGGAGGAGCAGCGGTTTTACTCTGAGCCTCTCCCGGATGACTGAGCTCCTCACCTTATCGCTGAGGGTGAGTCCAGCAATCCTAAGGAGAAAGCTCATTTCAGCCACTTGTATCTGCGATCTCGTTCTTTCGGTCATTACCCAAAGCTCATGACCATAGGTGAGAGTAGGAACGTAGATTGACTGGCAAACCACGGACCCTTGAGAATTCTCGAGAGGGTAAAGAGCTGGTCCGATGTGCCACGGCCAGGACGAAAACCACATTGCTCCTCCTGAATCCGAGGTTTGACCGACGGCTGGACTCTCCTTTCCAGTACCTTGGCATAGACCTTCCTGGGGAGGCTGAGGAGTGTGATCCCTCTAAAGTTGGAGCACACCCTCCAGTCCCCTTTTTTGAAGAAAGGAACCACCACCCCGGTTTGCCATGCCAAAGGCACTGCCCCCGACCTCCACGCAATGTTACAGAGGCGTGTCAACCATGACAGCCCTACAACATCCAGGGCCTTGAGGTACTCAGGGCGAATCTCGTCCACCCCCGGGGCCCGGCCACCATGGCCACCTTGGCGACCTCAGCCCCTGTGATAGGCGAACCATCCCCCTTGTCCACAAGCCCTGCTTTCTCTGTGGAAGGCATATCAGTGGGATTGAGGAGTTCCTCAAAGTATTCCTTCCACCGCCCGACAATATCCCCAGTCGACTTGGTACCATTTAGAGTTAGACAAAATAATTTCCTCATCCAAACCTTCAACTTGTCTTTTAGACCTTATTCCTACCAGGTTTTTTAAAGAAGTCTTCACACTTATTGGTAGCTTTATTCTTCAAATAATCAATTCTTCATTAACTTTAGGCCATGTACTGCAGGCTTTTAAAACGGCTGTAATTAAACCTTTACTCAAAAAGCCAGCGCTGGATCCAGGAGTTTTAGCTAACTATAGACCAATCTCTAATCTCCCTTTCATTTCAAAAATCTTAGAAAGAGTTGTTGCTATGCAATTATTTGACCACCTGCAGGGAAATGGTTTACTTGAAGAGTTTCAATCTGGGTTTAGAATCCATCATAGTACTGAAACAGCCTTAGTGAAGGTCACTAATGACCTTCTTATTGCATCTGACTTGTTTTTGTTCTTGTCCTTTTAGAACTTAGTGCAGCTTTTGATACTATTGATCAGAATATTCTACTTGATAGATTAGAACACTATGTTGGACTTAATGGAACTTCGTTGCAGTGGTTTAGATCTTATTTATCTGATAGGTTCCAGTTTGTTCATGTCAATAATGAGTTTTCTTTCAACTCAGAGCTCAGTCATGGAGTTCCACAGGGATCTGTGCTAGGCCCTACTCTTTTTAGTTTATATATGCTTCCGTTAGGCAACATTATTAGAAAGCACTGTATACATTTTCATTGTTATGCAGATGACACACAATTATACCTGTCAATGAAGCCAGATGATAATAATCAATTAGCCAAGTTAGAAGCCTGTCTTAAGGACATCAAAGCTTGGATGACTTGCAATTTCCTGCTATTAAATTCAGATAAGACTGAAGTCATTCTTGTTGGTCCAAAAAGCATTAGAAATACCTTTCCAAATCAAACTTTTAGTTTGGATGCGGTTACTCTTTCTCTTAATAGCTCTGTGAGAAACCTTGGAGTTATTTTTGATCAAGATCTGTCTTTTAATTCACATATTAAATTTGTTTCTAAGACTGCCTTCTATCATTTGTGTAATATTGCCAAGATTAGAATCAGAATCAGAATCAGAATCAGAATCAGGTTTATTGCCATTGTTCATGTAGTACACAAACTAGGAATTTGTCTCGGTACAATGCTGCAACATTAAACATGATAAGATAAGAGAAATAAACTATACATGTAATAAAGTGTAGGATAAGATTAAGTGATACTGGTCAACAGTTAAAATATATATTAGCCAGCAGCAGATACTGTGGAGAACTATCTAGTGCAGTCGGTAATGCAGGAAGAAAACAGTGATGATTAACATGAGTCTGGTTGAGCTGCTGTACATGGTGCACGAGAGTCACTTAGTGTTCAGCAGTCTAATGGCAGAGGGGAAGAAGCTGTTCATGTGACGGGAGGTTTTAGTCTGGATGGACCGAAGTCTTCTACCAGAGGGGAGGGGGGCAAACAGTACGTGACCAGGGTGTGAGGGATCGGCTATGATCCGGCCAGCACGCCTCCGGGTCCTGGAGATGTACAGATCCTGGAGAGATGGGAGCTTGCAGCCGATCACCTTCTCAGCAGTGCGCACGACGCGCTGCAGCCTTAGTCTGTCCCTGGCAGTGGCTCCTGCGTACCACACGGTTATGGAGGTGGTGAGGATGGACTCGATGATGGCTGTGTAGAACTGCACTAACATCTTGGTGGGTAGCTTGAGCTTCCTCAGCTGCCGCAGGAAGAACATCCTCTGCTGGGCTTTTTTGATGAGTGAGCTGATGGTCAGCTCCCATTTGAGGTCCCTGGTGATGGTAGTGCCTAGGAAGCGGAAGGAATCAGCAGTGGTGATGGGAGAGCCTGAGAGGGTGAGGGGGGGCAGAGGAGTAGTGACTTTCCTGAAGTCTACAATCATCTCCACTGTCTTCAGAGCGTTCAGCTGCAGGTTGTTATTGCTGCACCAGGACGCCAGCTGGGCCACCTCTCTCCTGTAGGCGGACTCGTCGCCGTTGGAGATGAGCCCGATGAGGGTGGTGTTGTCCGCAAACTTGATCAACTTGACAGACTGGTGGCTGGAGGTGCAGGAGTTGGTGTAAAGGGAGAAGAGTAGGGGGGAAAGTACACAGCCCTGGGGTGATCCGGTGCTGATGCTAGTATAGTCTGAGACAGTCTTTCCCAGCCGCACATGCTGCCTCCGGTCCGTCAGGAAGTCGATGATCCACCTGCAGAGGGAGTCAGGCACGTTGAGCAGGGACAGCTTGTCCCGGAGCAGAGCGGGGCGGATGGTGTTGAATGCGGAGCTGAAGTCCACAAACAGGATCCTGGCGTAGGTTCCCGGGGAGTCCAGGTGCTGCAGGATGGAGTGGAGGGCCAGGTTGACTGCATCGTCTACAGACCTGTTGGCTCGGTAGGCAAACTGCAGCGGGTCCAGGAGAGGGGTAGTGATGGACTTGAGGTGGGACAGGACCAGGCGCTCAAAGGACTTCATGACTACAGAGGTGAGCGCTACAGGTCTGTAGTCATTAAGTCCAGTGATCCGTGGCTTCTTGGGGACAGGGATGATGGTGGAGGATTTGAGGCAGGACGGCACGTGGCATAACTTAAGGGAGGTGTTAAAAATGTCTGTGAATACAGGAGCCAGCTGTTTCGCACAGAGTCTCAGGGTGGAGGGAGACACGCCGTCTGGGCCGGGGGCCTTGCGCGGGTTCAGTCTGGAGAACTGTTTGAGCACATCCTGCTCACTGATGATAAGGGGAGGGGGGGAGGAGGGGGGGGTGCCTTAAATGAAGTAGGGAATGTGGAGGCTGTGGAGCTGGAGGGAGGGGGGGAGTTGGACACAGATGACGAGGTGTCAAAACGGGCATAGTGTTGGGACAGTCTTTGACAAAGGGCTTTGTCATCCTGACCTTTAGCAGCCTTAGGTCGATAGTTGGTGATTTGCCTCAGTCCTCTCCACACGGAAGCCGAATCATTAGCAGTGAACTGCTGCTGGAGTCTCTCTGAGTATAGAGATTTAGCCCTCTTCAGCTCTCTGTTAAACCGGTATTTAACCTCCCTGTAGCAGTCCCTGTCTCCACTTTTCAGCGCTGCTTCCTTCTCCTTCCTGATCTGTCTGAGCTTAGCTGTGAACCAGGGTTTGTCATTAGAGTAACTCACCCTGGTGCGTGATGGAAGAATGTTCTCTTCACAAAAGTGGATATATGAGTTCACAGTGTCCGTGTACTCATCCAGATCATGCGTGGCTCCTTTAAGCATGCCCCAGTCAGATATTTCCATGCACGTTTCCAGCTTCTCCTCAGCATCACTGGTCCGTATCTTCGTAGTGCTCACAACAGGTTTAGTGAGCTTCAATCTCTGTCTGTATGTGGGAATGAGGTGAACCATCACGTGATCAGATAATCCCAGCGCAGCTCGAGGGACAGCGCGATATGCGTCTTTCACTGTGGTGTAACAGTGATCCAGTGTGTTTAATCCTCTGGTGGGGCATTTAATAAACTGTTTGTAGCGGGGGAGATCGTGGCTCAGATTGCACTGATTAAAGTCGCCAGCCACAATAATCAGCGAGTCTGGAAAACTCCGCTCTGTGTGTTGAATGTGATTCGCGAGCACGCGCTGAGCTTCGCGCGTGTCCGCGTCGGGAGGGGCGTACACAGCGATCATTATGAAAGAAGCAAACTCCCGCGGGGAATAGAAGGGCTTGCAATTGATAACAAGAAATTCCAAGGCAGGAGAACAGTGTTTGGAAATTACCGTTACATCAGAGCACCAGCTGCAGTTGATGTAGAAGCAGACACCGCCTCCTGTGGTCTTGCCGGAAAGCTCTGTGTCACAATCAGCACGGAAGAGCTGAAAGCCGTCGAGGCGCAGCGCGCTGTCCGGTATATTTTCCCGGAGCCAGGTCTCAGTAAAGCAGAGGACAGCTGAGGAGGCGAGGTCCTTAAAACGCATCAGCAGTCTCAGTTCATCCACCTTGTTAGAGAGAGAGTTGGTATTGGACAGAAATATGCCAGGCAGCGCCGTTCGCGAGCCTCTCCTGCGAAGTCGTACGAGAGCGCCCGCTCGTCTTCCTCTCTTCCGCCGTCTCACTTTCCGAGCCAAACAATAAACCAGATCGGCGGCAGGGGCTAGAAAAACTGGGAGGAGGTCCGTGGGGGTCAAAGTCCTGATATTTAGAAGTTCTTCACGGGTATAAGTGCAAGCAGACACACAATTGACAAACAAAAACAAACAAAGAGCGCAGCGAAGCACCATGTCGACCGCTGTGGGCGCCATCTTGGATCTAGATATGATTAAGAGCATCTTATCTCAGAGTGGTGCTGAGAAACTGATCCACGCTTGTGTTAGCTCTAGATTAGATTATTGTAACTCTTTATTATCAGGTTGTCCCAAAACATCTTTAAAAAGTCTTCAGTTGATCCAAAATGCTGCAGCAAGAGTTTTAACAGGTACTAGAAAGAGAGATCATTTCTCTCCAGTTCTGGCCTCCATTCATTGGCTTCCCGTAGAGTTTAGAATTAAGTTTAAAATCCTTCTTCTTACTTACAAAGCTCTAAACAATCAGGCCCCTTTTTAATTAAAAGATCTGATACTGCCGTATTATCCTAACAGAGCACTATGCTCCCAAAATGCTGGATTACTTGTAATACCTAAAATCTCCAAAAGTACAATGGGAGGCAGAGCCTTCAGGTATCAAGCTCCTCTCCTGTGGAACCAGCTGCCAATCTGGATTTGGGAGTCAGACTCGATCTCTGTTTTTAAGAATAGGGCTTTAAACCTTCCTTTTTGATATAGCCTACAATTAGGGAGGGATCATGTGTCTCTGAACCCTCCCTTAGTTATGCTGCTAATAGGTTTAGACATCCAAGGGACCTCCAATAATGCACTGGGCTTCACTCCTTTCTTTACTCTCAATGAATTATTTTTTTTTTGCTGGTCATTAACATCTGTTTGTTCTCTCCCATAGATTGTAGATTGAGTCCCCATCTTGCTGTTTGCTCTCTACATGTCTGTTCTTTTCATCTTATCTATCCCCTCACCCCCCAGCCAGTCGCAGCAGATGACTGCCCCTCCCTGAGCCTGTTTCTGCTGGAGGTTTCTTCCTGTTAAAAGGGAGTTTTTCCTCTCCACCGTCGCCAAGCGCTTGCTCACAGGGGATCGCCTGATTGCTGGGGTTTTTCTGCAACTGTGGGGGTTTTCCCTACAGTTGAAAGTGCTATGAGATGACTGTTGTTGTGAAATGGCGCTATATTAATAAAGTTGAATTGAATTGAATTGAATCATTCTGTTTAATCATGCCCTGCTCCTGTTCCACACCTGTTTCCATTTGTTGCCGTTTCCCTTTCCTTATTAAAGGGGCTGTGCACGGTTCTTCAGTGCAGCACCCTTCTCATCAGCAGGATGTAAGTTCTTCATTTTCCTCAGTTTAGCTCTATGCATTCCGAATGTGTGTTTCTAGCGCAGTTCTCCAGGTTTAGCTGGTGATTCCTCTTGCTTTAGCTGTTTGCTATTTTTGGCTTCGCCTGTATTTTCCTGTTCACTTGTTTTGTAAGTTTTTGTGTTGTGTGTGTCACTAATAAATTTACAAACTCACAGCCAGCACGTGGTACCTTTTACGTTCCTTGAAAGAGAGTTTATGACAGAAGGGCGCTGCCAGTCAGGGCACCAGCAGATGTGAGTTTGCTCTTTGTTTTTTTTTTTCCCTCCTGAATATTTTTTCAGTCCGTTTTTTTTTTGCTACGATGTCAACATTTGTGGACTATGCAGGGGTTGATCTCAATGCGGTGGAGCGTGGGGCTGTCGGGATATTGCAGGGAATATTATCAGCTGCTCATACCTCCCACACGCCCAAAGCAGCCCGGGAATGTCTGGACGGTACGGTACAGATACTGGAAGCGTGCCCCAGCCTGTGGAGCCATCCCGAACTCATGGACCTCCTCGCTTCCATCATCAACCCACAGCCCATGCTTCACAGGCTGGGGAAAGGCTCTCCCTCATCTGTACCTGTGCTGATGAAGAAGCGTCCCCAGGTACGGAAGACTCCAGCCAGTCACCGCCACTCCGCTGTGGCCCCGCCTTCTCCTGACCGGCAGTGGGCCACACCATCCGCTGTCCCTTCAGCGCAGGAGGAACCCACAGGCGCCCAGCTCGAGCACAAGGTCCTTTCGCCTCCCGCCAGTCCAACTGCAGAGGAGCTGGAGGAATGCCAGCAAGCCTTGGCAGCAGAGGCGGAGCTTATTCTGGAATATAGGCTGTGGCTCCTTCCAGAGTTTCTACAGGAGCTGGAGGGAGTTTCACTGGGCAGAGCGGAGTCTAAATCGACAACAGAATGTCCCCTTTCTCAGGTGCTCCGCTCACCTCCCCAGACGACCGTCACTGCTCCAGAGGAGATGTCGTCTGGTTCCACAGCAGCCACTACCAAGCCCCAGGAATTAAGGCGAGTACCTTTTCATTTATCTATGCCTTATAATGAATTGTCTTCCCTTATTCCTGGCAGTGAAGCTCAGCAGCAGTTTCCCGGTTTGGCTGAGCTTTCACCACCAGCTGTGGTTACTACTTCCTCACCTGTCTCTCCTGCCTCCCGAAATATCTGGTGGTCCTGGGAGGGAGCTGCTGGACGTCGGAGGGGCCTGTGGTTCCCAAGGCCCATGGACCAATTTCACCACCATGCCCTGCGGGGGAGAGAGGCACCTCCTGCGACTTGAAGCCTGAGCTGACGAGAGAGCGTCCCCTGGTTTCGGCGTCATGGGACCCGGCGTCATCAGTGAGGCATTCCCTGGCTCTTCTTCCCGGGGCTAGGGGCTTACTTCTGTTGAAGTCTGTGCCGACGATCCAGCATCCCCGGACTCTGATATCACACCAGGTGACCTCTGCCGCTCCTGGAGGGACTACATCCGGCTCATCGGCAGCAGCTTCCATCATGCCCCGGGAGGAAAGGCAAGTGTTTTTCCATTCATACCCTAATAATAATGAACTGTCTTGCCTAACTCCCAGTGATGAGACTCAACTCCAGCAACCCGCTGAGTTCTCACTGCCTGTTGCCGATTTTGATCCCTCACCTGCTCCGTCCGTGTCTCCTCCTATTTTCCCTGAGTGTCCGCCAGTTCCTGGGTCGAGCCGCCGGATGATGGAGGAGCCTGCGGTCCTGGGGGACTTGGCTTCAGCCCCGCAGCCATGACCTGGACAGAGAGAGAGTGCTTCCTGTAACCTGAAGCCAGTACTGACAGCAGAGAGTCCCCTGATTTCAGCCACGTAGGACTTGGTACCAGCAATGAGACAACCTCCAGCTGCCACACCGGATGAGCCAATTGCATCGGCCGCTTTGCCTAGAGGTCCGGGAGTTGCACCTACCATCATGCCTGCTGCCGGGGGTGCCGCAGCAGGTTTGCCTGAATCCTGGACGGCGGTGGAGCTTCAGTTCAGGCAAGTACTCTGTTCTGTTCCTCCTTCAGCAGATTCAGAGAACGCTTGTCTGGCTCGTGGTGGGGGGAGGCAGGTGCAGATGTCCTCTGCTCCTGAGTTCCCCTCGCTGGGCTCCACTGCTGCTGGTGATTCTTCTCTGGCGTTTTCTCTGCTTTTGTCTTTCAAGATGACCACGCTGAGTGAGAATGCCCAGATGGAGGGACTCGAGTTGCCCCTGCACTGGATCGCCAGAGTCCTGGATGGTGGTGGAGTCCAAGACAAGGCAAGTGCTCTGTTCTATTACCACCTCATCAGATCTAGAGATTTCTTGTCCTGCTTGGGGTGAGGGGAGTCAGTCGCAGCAGTCAACTGCTTCTGGTCTCTCCCCATCGGACTCCACTGCTGCCAGTGGTAGTAACTCTGCGTATGTTTTCTCTTTCCTGCTCGAGTCCTCATCTGGATCCACGGATGGTCATCCTCCTTCTCCTCTGCCCAAGTCCTTTGTGGGTTTCTCTCCTCCGCCCGAGGCCTTCGTGGGTTCCTCTCCTCTGCCCGAGGCCATCGTGGGTCCTTCCTCCCTGCCTGAGATCTCCGTGGGTCCAGCCTCGCTACCTGAGATCTCCGTGGGTCCAACCCCTCCAGCTGAGGTCGTTCAGGGTTCTTCGTCCCAGCCCAGAACCTCCATGGGGGCTGCTCCTCCTCCAGTTGAGGTCATCGTGGGTGCTTCGTCCCAGCCTGGGACCTCCGTGGGTACTGCTCCCTCTCCAGCTGAGGCCTCCCTGGGTGCAGCTACATCCCAGTCCGGGTTCACCGTGGGTGCAGCTACACTCCAGTCCGGGTCCATCTTGGGTGCAGCTACGCTTCAGTTCGGGGCCATTGTGGGTGCTGTGCTCCAGCCCAGGGCCCCTGTGGGTGCTGTGCCTCGGCTTGGGGCCGCTGCGGGTCCTCTCCCTTCTCCTATGGTCACCACAGGTCCTCTCCCTTTGCCTGTGGTCACTGCGGGTGCTAGGTCCCCCCAGCTCCTGACTCTCCCATGTCAAGTTGATGTTCCTGTCGTCCTGAAGCAACGCTCGTACCACCTGCCGCCTCCAGGAGGGGGCAGGCCATGCTCCACGGCCCAGGTGCTTTGGGATGCTGGGAGGCCACCTGATAGGCTGTGCCATTTGGTTTGGTGGCTTTTGGACTCTGGTAGGCCACCTGATGGACCGTTCTCTTTGCTGGGGTGGCTCCGGTATACCGGGAGGCCACCCAGCCGATGCTGGACTGCATCACCTGCCTGGGTGGTCTAGGGACTCTGGTAGGCTGCTATTCCTGGCCACTTCTTCTTTCCAGTGTTATTATTTGACTTTATGTGGTTGGTTGTATTATGTGTTTGATTTTGCCATTTCCAGTTTATGATTTTGTTTTGACAGTATGTTTGTTGACTTCCTGTTTTGGGTTAAGTTCGCAGTATTACACAGCTGTCATCATTCTGTTTAATCATGCCCCGCTCCTGTTCCACACCTGTTTCCATTTGTTGCCGTTTCCTTTTCCTTATTTAAGGGGCTGTGCATGGTTCTTCGGCGCAGCACTCTTCTCATCAGCCGGATGTATGTTCCTCTTTATTTTCCTCAATTTATCTCTACACAATCCCAACGTGTGTTTCTAGCGCTGTTCTCCAGGTTTAGCTGTCGATTCCTCTCGCCTTAGCTGTTTGCTATTTTTGGCTTCGTCTGTATTTTCCTGTTCACTTGTTTTGTAAGTTTTTGTGTTGTGTGTGTCACTAATAAATTTGCAAACTCACAGCCGGTGCGTGGTACCTTTATCTTTCCCTGAAAGGGAGTTTATGACACAACCGACATGTGCTCCATGCCCGCTCACTTTTCAAAACTCCATTGTGGAAGAAAAGGCATGTTGAAGCTCATTTAATTTTCTGCACAACATCTAGCTAAGCCAGTAAAATTCTGGGAGAATATAGTCTGGTCAGAAGAGACCAAAACTGAACTTTCTGGATGCCACAACACACATCATGTTTGGAGGAAAAATGGCACTGCACATCCCATTAAGGTGTGGGAGTGTTTTTCAACACGTTACAGGCAGACTTCATATAACTGAAGGAATGATAAATGTACAAATGTACAGAGATATCTTTGATAAGAACCTGTTGCCATCTGCCAAGATGCTGAAGATGAAACAAGGGTGGACATTTCAGCAAGACAATGATCCCAAACACACAGCCAAAGAAACTCTCAACTGGCCCCAGAGAAGGAAAATAAAGCTGCTAGAATGGCCGTCAATCACCTGACCTGAATCCAATTGAAAATCTATGGAAAAAACTGAAGATCATTGAAGACACCCACAGAACCTTCAAGATTTGAAGACAGTTTGTGTGGAAAAATGGGCTAAAATCACTCCTGAGCAATGCCTGTGCCTAGTTTCTCCATACAAGAGGCATTTGGAAACTCTTATTACCAAAAAAGGCTTTTCTACTGAATATGAGATGAATTTCGCCAAGAGTGTTCAATACTTATTTCACTTTATTAAATATAAATATTGAGTATAAGTATATTTATTAAATATACTTTATTAAATATAACTTGTTTTTGTAGTGTTCTGGATAGGGCTGCAGCCCTTGTCCATGCTTTGTGTTCCAGTTTTACCCATTTATCATGTTTGGTGTGTATTCCCTCTGTGTTTGTATATAGCTCTACCAGTCCTGTGCTGCCCATTTGCCTTGATGGTGCTCACCTGTTCTGTTTTGTCTTGATTGCTCTGCTCTCTATTTATGTGTGTTTTCAGTCTGTGTCCTTTGCTGCATCTTATGTTGACTCCACGTTTTTGTACTAAGCCGTTTGGCTTTATTGTTGCCGTTTTTCACTCCACATTGTCTGGTTTATGATTTCATATTATTTCTGCCCATGAACAGGGTTTATCTTCTGTTATTAATAAATAATGGTTTACTAGATCTGCCTGGCAACTGGGTCCTCCTCTCCTTCTTTACCCCAGAGGGGCAAACGCTTCCATGAAAGTTTTGTGAACACAGTTGTTTTGATTTCTTTGTATGTATGGATTACCTGGGTTATTACTGATATCTGGTGAAAATCTCAGGTCAGTGGCTCCATCAGAAATATGTTTAATGAGAAAAAATGTTGACGTATTCAATACTTATTTTCCCCACTGTATGTCCTTTGCAAAACCAAAATATTAACTAACCTCTGTCACAGGATTCACTTGCACTCCACTGGATACCTACCTCTTGGACATCACCTCCCTTACCTGGATCCTCTTCCTGCTAACCAGAAACTCACAAAAGCAACCATCCTTTATATCGGGAAATATCATTCTACAAAGCTGCACAGCAAGAAAGCCCTGGACCCGGGAACCTTCCTGTCAGAAACCAAGCCACTAAGAAGACGTTCCTCGCCCTACCTGTTTTTTTTTTTTTGTTTTTTTTTTTTTGAGGCGGGGGGGGGGGTATTTTGTTTTAATCCCAGAGGGAAATTCAAGGCATCCACCTGGATGAGGCAGCCCTTCACCATTCACACATACATTCACACCTAAGGCCACTTAAGAGTCTCCCATTAACCTCTCCTCCCACTCTGAAAGCGAACATTACGCACCAGTTCCCTGATCCTCTGCAGTTCTGACAATCCACAATAGTAAGCTCACTGCTAACTCTAATCACGTTTACATACCTGACTCCATCAGTTATTTACCTTCTCCATTCTCATATCCACAGGAGTGACATGGCCAACAAAACCAACTCAAATGAGAAAAGCACTCAGAAAGTGCATACCTCCGCCAAGGCTCCTTCCGTCTGTCATGGATCACCTCCAAAATGTAGTGGGTTCGAGTGTAAGCCATGAGCCAGTTCTGGTGAAAATTGCAGGAAAACCTATCCAGTAGTTTTGGAGGATTCTTGCCAACACACTGTGAGAAGATAAGAGCCTTGGTGGAGGTATGCATTCTCAGATCATCACCAAAATGTTATGATTTGAGAATGCATGCCTCCACCAAGGCTCTTATCGTCTCACAGTATGTTAGCAAGAATACTCTATACTGTAACTACTGGATGGATTTGGATGAAATTTTTACCAGAGGTGGGCAGCACGGTGGTGCAGTGGTTAGCACTGTTGCCTTACAGCTAGAAGGTTCCTGGTTCGAATCCCCAGGCTGGCAGGGATTGGAACCTTTCTGTGTGGAGTTTGCATGTTCTCCCTGTGCTGCGTGGGTTTACTCCGGGGGCTCCGGTTTCCTCCCACAATTCAAAGACATGCATGTTAGGTTAATTGGCTGTTCTAAATTGTCCCTAGATATCTGTTTCCTATAGGCCCTTAGAATAGAGGGTTAGTACTAGTGAAAGCGCTTTGAGTGGTCTTTGTGACTAGAAAAGCGCTATATAAGTGCAGGTTAGTTAGTTAGTTAGTTAGTCCTTGGCCTAGAAAGGAACCAATAACATTTAGGTGATGATCTGAGAATGCATACCTCCGCCAAGGCACTTATCTTCTCACAGTGTGTTTGCAAGAGTCCTCCAAAACTATTCAATTCAGCTTTATTTATAATGCGCCACATCACAATAAAAGCCGTCTCGTGGCGCCATAATGTCTATCCACTACTGGATAGGCGTTACTGCAATTTTCACCAGAACTGGCTTGTTGCCTACACACGAACCCATTATATTTTGGAGGTGATCCATGATGAATGGAAGAAGCCTTGGTGGAGGTATGCACTCTGAGTGCTTTTCTAGTTTATGCCTGTGATCAAACGGATAACAAATAATACATAGCTCAAAACATTGTCGAAATATTTTGCATATTAAGATTCATATATAGTATTTAAATATAGTATTTATATATAGTAAGAGTCTCCTTGAGAAATAGTACACAAAAGATTGTCAGATAGTTGCTGCAAAAGTCTTTTAATTACCTCCACCAAGGGGGTTATGTTTTTACCGGGGCTGGTCTGTTTGTCTGTTACCAACATAACTCAAAAAGTTATGAACGGATTTTGACGAAATTTTCAGGAAATGTGTGTAATGGCACGGGGAACAGATGATTAGATTTTGGTGATGATCTGAGAGTACATACCTCCACCAAGGGCTTTATCTGTATTTGTGCAGCAGGATTACACAAAAACTACTGGATGGATTTGGATGACATTTTCACCAGAGGTGGTTCTTGGCCTAGACAAGAGCCCATTACATTTTGCTGATGATCTGGGAATGCATACCTCAGCCAAGGCTCTTCTCACAGTGTGTCAGCCACAGTACTCCAAAACTAATGGACAGACTTTGATGCAGTTTTCACCACAAGTGGCTCTAGGCCTACACACAAACCCATTACATTTTGGAGGTGATCCATGAGAGACTGAAGGAGCCTTGGCGGAGGTATGCACTCTCTGAGTGCTTTTCTAGTTTTAACTGATATAATAAAAAACCTCCACAAAGTACTTACAGTGTTTATCATCCATTTAGTATTCAATTCAATTCAATTCAACTTTATTTATATAGCGCCATTTCACAACAACAGTCATCTCATAGCACTATCAACTGTAGGGAGGACCCCCACAGTTGCAGAAAGTCACAAAAATGCATGCTTGTATTTATTTACTTTCAATTTATTAGTTATTTATCTATCTATCCAGCTCAGTGGCCACATTGTGTGTAACAGTGTCTGAATGTGCAACGTAAGGGGTTAGGGAGTCATGAACAAGTGAACACAAACATCTTTACATTTTTTTCCTACTATGAAATACAGTGGATATAAAAAGTCTACACACCCCTGTTCAAATGCCAGGTTTTTGTGATGTAAAAAAATGACACAAAGATAAATCATTTCAAAAAAAATTTCCACCATAAATGTGTTCTATAACCTGTACAACCCAATTGAAAAACAAACTAAAATCTTTTAAGGGGAAAAATAAAAAATAAAAAACTTACAATAACCTGCTTGCATAAATATGCACACCCTTAAACTAATACTTTGTTGCATCACCTTTGGCTTTTATTACAGCACTCAGTCTTTTTGGGTAGGAGTCTATCAGCGTGGCACATCTTGATGTGGCAATATTTGCCCACTCTTCTTTGCAAAAACGCTCCAAATCTGTCAGATTGCGAGGGCATCTCCTGTGCACAGCCCTCTTCAGATCACCCCACAGATGTTTGATCAGATTCAAGTCTGGACTCTGGCTGGGCCATTCCAAAACAGTAATCTTCTAATGAAGCCATTGTTTTGTTGATTTGGATGTGTGCTTTGGGTCATTACCATGCTGACAGATGAAGTTCCTCTTCATTGTCAGCTTTGTAGCAGAAGCCTGAAGGTTTTGTGCCAACACTGACTGGTATTTGGAACTGTTCATAATTTCCTCCACCTTGACTAAGGCCCCAGTTCCAGCTGAAGAAAAACAGCCTCAAAGCATGATGGTACCGCCACCATTCTTCACTGTAGGTATGGTGTTCTTTTGGTGATAAGCAGTGTTGTGTTTGTGCCAAATATACCTTTTGGAATTATGGCCAAAAAGTTCAACCTTGGTTTCATCAGACTATAACACGTTTTCCCACATGCATTTGGGAGATTTCAAATGTGAATTTGCAAAATTTGGCAGGGCTTGGATGTTTTTCTTTGTAAGATAAGGCTTCCATCTTGTCACCCTAGACGGAAAATTGTTGTCACATGTACTAAACAGCCAGTACTTGCAAGAAATTCCTGCAACTCCTTCAATGTTGCTGTTGGCCTCTTGGCAGCCTCCCTGACCAGTTTTCTTCTCGTCTTTTCATCAATTTTGGAGGGATGTCCAGTTCTTGGTAATGTCACTGCTGTGCCATATTTTCTCCACTTGATGATGACTGTCTTCACTGTGTTAATGCCTTGGAAATTCTTTTGTATCCTTCTCCTAACTGAAACCTTTGAACAATGAGATCCCTCTGATGCTTTGGAAACTCTCTGCGGACCATGGCTTGTGCTGTAAGATGTGACTACAAAAATGTCAGGAAAAGCCTGTGAGAACAGCTGAACTTTATTTGGGATTAATCAGAGGTACTTTAAATGGTGGCAGGTGTGTGCTGACTCCCATTAACATGAGTTTGAATGTGATTGGTTAATTCTGAACACAGTCACATCCCCAGTTATAAGAGGGTTTGCATATTTATGCAATCAAGTTATTGTAAGTTTTTATTTTTTATTTTTCCCCTTAAAAGATTTCAGTTTGTTTTTCAGGTGGGTTGTGCAGGTTATAGGTCACATTAATAGTGGAAAAAGTTTTGAAATGATTTGTCTAGGTATCATTTTTTTACATCACAAAAAACTGGCATTTAAACAGGGGTATGTAGCCTTTTTATATCCAACGTTTACATACAGTATGTGGATGAAATTAATACCATAGATACATTTTTTAATTAAAGCAATAAAGGCTGAATAATATCACCCCTATCCTATAAACAACAATTAGTCGATTTATGCCATGTGGTCTGTATTCTGAATTTTTGCTCATCTAGCAGTCTTTGTCATCTGTATTTGAAGGCAGGACATGAGGTGTAGATGCTTGAGAAGAAACTGCTCTGCAGGTCTTTATGTGTATGCAGTGGAGCTTTAAATTCCATCACATTATCTTAATAAAAGTCAATGTATAGAAAATTCTTAAAACAAGTAAAAGGATATGTGCCATTTTTAGGTCAAAATGAGGCTAAAGGGATTTAATGAACAGCTCTGCATTTATTACTGCTGCTATTACATGGGTCTTGCTCTTCAAAGCCTACCTCTTCTGGCGGTTGTGTGTTCAATGGAATGTGTAAGCACCAGGTTTGATGAATCTGGTATGTTTCACTTGTTTCACGGAAATCTTGTTTAGAAGGTAATTGAGTGAATGAATAATAAGTAATTCCCTGTGAGCTCCATTTGGCTTTGTAGTGGTAACCAGGCAATCCAGGCTTTTTACTTTGATTTCTCAAGCAAAATATTCAAAACCCTGAAACATAAAAGGCCTCACCTCTCTTTCATGTGGACAATATGCTGCACATAATTAATGGAAATAGACCCAAGTGATCCAGTGTGTGCCTAATGTCAAATCTCATATCATTATGTAAAAACACACATCGATATATGAGACATTATCATTTAAAATGGCAAAGATAATACAAGGGCAAAGTAAAACATTCAAAATTGAAGGGCAAATTCATGTACCCAGTGTTTCCAGTAACAAGAGAAGAGAATTAGAAAAATGTAGGCATCTGGTGTGATTTATAAGTGACCATTCAGCTGCTGTTTCTTAAAACACATCATGCCTCCCACACAGCTGGCATTAGAGCCTGATCTTATAACAAAGTCTGCTCAGCAGGGTTCAGCATGGAGCACTGCCCTGTTCTCATCTCATTGTGTGCCATATAGGATTATTCAGGTCAACATATATAATGTCGGGTATACAGTATATCATCTTGGTGAGACTGTCAAAGGTGAATCATCGGTATGTGCTGGCATTAAAGTAATGAGCTGGATACCTTATCCATTTGTTATCCTATAAAATGGTTCAACTTAAAGGGGACACATCGTGCACTTTTTCCACGTGTTGCCACAGTTCTCAGAGGTGTTAATGAAATGTCTGTGATATACTTTGGTCAAAATACATCAGACTTTAGTTATTGCAGCTCCATTTTTCACCCACTTTAACCAGACTTCCTTGGAGTAGCACAGCTGGTGATCCCAGGTTTTCACTACAGTTCTGGTGAGTGATTCAATACAGTCCATTCACAAATAAAAACTAGTACGCTTGATCCAATCGTTTGCGTACGTTACAGCACTAATGCAGGCATGGCAGATTCAACAAGTACTGTAAGTAACATTACTAGCAAGTTAAGAAATGAATGGGGGGAAACAGAGCCCAGTTTTACTGGTTGGTTCAAACCTGTTGTTGGCATTAGCACTAAATCTTTCTGTTGCTGCTGCAAATGTTTGTGCAATAATGTCACCGGATTGTGGTTCTCAATAAAACTGTGAAACAGGTTTCTGCTTCAATTACCAGAGGCATTTTAGTAGTAGTTTAGGCGGATTGATTGATGCTTATTCCTAATGTATTAACAGATTACTTCTCAAAATATTTATGAGGCAAGACCTTGATACATGATGATTTAACAGAAGCCATCTAGAATAGGGAGGAGCAGCTTTAGTGGTAGTGAAGTCCACAAATTTTTTTCCTCACTTCCAGAGGGACAGATTTACATGTAAACCTACTGTGGGTGTGTGCGTATGTGTGGGATTATTTCCTGCAAAGTGAAAACTTTCACAATTAAAACTGAACATGCAAATGAAAATAAAAGCTGCAAAATGTTTTATCATATTAGAATTAAAATTATTGATAAAATTATATCTGCCCTACAATGGACTGGCTATCTGTCCAGTGTGTACCCTGAGGTTCCTACTCACACATGTGGTGATTTAAAACAAAACAAAACAAACCACAATAGTGGATGTGCAATGTTTGTTAATGTCATCAATCTTTTTTTTTGGGTGTTTGTGCACTGAAGTGTTTGACAGTTCTTTTTTTATTCAGCTAAATGCACTTTGTGATGTGCCAAGGTCAGTTATGACCAGGATGTGTAGTATATTTATTTCAAAAGAGAAACAAATGTTAACGCTACTAACAGTGCACATGGTTTTTATGCACTTTGAGATAATACCTGAGTAATGTGTGATCAAAATGGTTATCTACACAAATTTTTTTTTTCATTCTATTTATTTAATTGTTGTTCAAGAGGAAAAATACTTCTATTACTTCAAGTTCCACTCAACCCCAGCACTGTTATTGTGTTTTTATGCACTTTTGATGTGCCTTTGTGATGTACCAAATGCACATTTAAAACCAAGACAATGAATAAAATGCATATTTTTGTCATGATTTGCCCCTCACGGCAGTGAGAGACAGACCCAGACACCGACTGCAGTTTGTGGTATTTATTAACAAAAAACACATAAAGTGCCACAGTGCATCAAAGCAAAATCCAAACAGAAAATAAGGTAGACTTACACACAGGAATGAACTTGGAATAAGCTCACCAGAGCTTCAGCGCAGGCCCAGGTTTGCTCGGGGAATTCCTCACCATCTCATTGTTCTCTCGTTGCAGCGCCGCCACCAGAGAATATCCTCTCCACCTTTTCAGCATGCTCTCGAAGCTGGGGGCACCGGTGAACAGTTGCATCCACGAGGCCCAAGTACCATAAAGTGTCTTTCGGGGCAAAACCGCTGCGTGCTACAGAGATTAGTCCATCAGTATCCATTTGGGCTTTGCAGCATTCCCACCCCAGGCTCATCGGGTAACTGCGCCCCCTGCAGAGTCCGACATGATGCGCTCCAGGGAATCAGATGAGTGAAAACAGAAAAAAGGCAAAAATCCACACGCTGCAGTGGCTGAACCTTTTACTGGCTGCAGTCTTCTGTCATGATTTGCCCCTCGGGGCAGTGAGAGACAGACCCAGACGCCGACTACAGTTTGTGGTATTTATTAACAAAAAACACACAAAGTGCCAGAGTACATCAAAGCAAAATCCAAACACAGAAAATAAGGTAAACTTAGACGCAGAAATGAACTTTGAATAAACTCACCAGAGTGGGAAAAGGGCTCTGATGGCGAGGAGGAGTAATCACTAAGACTGCGGCAGTGAACAGAAAAAACAACAGTCTATAAATACTGAGGACATAATTGATGGCAGGTGCGGATTCACATGAGTGGGCAGGTGATCTAATTGCTAACACAAAACACACGGACGCGATAATGACAAAGTGGGAGTGTCTGGAACAGGTGCAAAGCTCATGCCATGAGGAAACAAAATATAAACACTGAGAGCCAAAAATAAAACATTCATTCATTCATCTTCTTCCGCTTAATCCTTTTCGGGTCGCGGGAGGGCTGGAGCCTATCCCAGCATCTTTGGGCAAGAGGCAGGGTACACAAAAAATAAAACAGGAATCTAAAAATACTGACAGAATCATTGTCATAATAATAAGGGCAAGAAAACATCATCAAACTACTGACAGCCAAGAACACATCTAGATTCAATCGTCGTCGTCAGCTCCAGCTCGTGTCCGAGCATTGGTTTTGTTTTAGTTTTCAGGACGTTGCCATCTGTGATCAATGTCGATGGCGGATGTGGCTCTGAAGGCCCAACCTATGATAGAACTGTCGTGGGCAGAAGTCACATTTTATTGTGGGTGGGGCACATGGTGGGTTTTGTTTTTCTTGTCTTTGTTTGTGTTTATCATCATTTTGTTTTCTGAGCCTCTCAAATGAGTCTGTGCCTTCCCAAGTTCTTCTTCTCCAGGCTGCTCTGTCGGTGGCAAGTTGTTCCCAATATCTTTTGTCTACAGTATGTTAGCTTGCTTCAGGGAATATTTTAGCTGGTCCTTGTAGCGCAGTTTTGGCCTACCATGTGGTCTTTTTCCTGTCTCAAGCTCCCCCTGGAGCATGATTCATGGTAGTCTGGTGGGGTCCATCCGTACGACATGTCCTGTCCATCGAAGGCGGTGCTGCAAGATGGTAGCTTCCACACTAGGCAGCAGAACACGCTTGAGAATCTCATTGTTTGAAAGTTGATCCTCCCAACGAATGCCAAGTATTTGTCTGAGCTTTCTCTGTTGGAAGTTCTCAAGTCGTTTGATATCGTGACGATACAAGGTCCAGGCTTCACAGGCGTAAAGAAGGGTGGAAAGAACAACGGCCCGAAAAACCATGATTTTGGTGCGGATGGTTATTGCATGATTATTGAAGACTCGATGACAAAGGTGTCCATATGCGGAGTTTTCAGCTTTTATGCGGTTTTTGATGTCCTTTGCACAAGTTGGTATTTTTGAGAGGATGCTACCAAGGTAAGAGAAATGCTCCACTTCATCGACAGGAGTTCCGTTAATCTTAAGGTTGGTCCTTGAGGAAGTTTGACCAGGTGCTGGTTGGTTGAGGATTTTGGTTTTGTCAGTGTTAACTTCCATTCCAAAATGCTCATAAGAGTCATTATAAATGGTAGCTATCCTCTGGCGGTCATTAACAGTCTGAGCTGGTGTGGCATTATCGTCTGCAAACTGCAATTCATGAATACTGTTGACCGAGGTCTTGGATTTCGCGCGAAAGCGAGCAAGATTAAAAAGCCCCACATCCAAGCGGTATCGCAGATTGATACTAGGGGTTGTTGGTGGTATTTCATTTAGCATTGCAGCCATATACAATGAAAAGCATGTTGGAGCAAGGACATATCCTTGCTTGAGACCACTAGTGATTGGAAAAGGGTCTGAGAGGGTATTTTGATGGCAAACCCTACCAACCATGCCATCGTGGAAAGTGCGAATGAGAGCGATGAAATCATCTGGACATCCAAAACGAGCAAGAACAGCCCACATAGCAGGGTGAGAAACTCGATCAAAGGCCTTCTTGAGGTCCCAGAAGATGAACATGAGTGGTTGTTGTTGTTCTTTTCCTGGAGTTATCGAGCACAGAATATCATATCTACTGTACCACGAGAGGGTCTAAAGCCACATTGGGACTCAGGAAGTACATCCTCGGCTACTACAACAACACAGTTGAGAAGGATATGAGCAAAGATCTTGCTTACAATGCTCAGTAGTGAGATGCCGCGGTAGTTACTGCAGTTCTCTCTATCTTCCTTCTTGAAAATGGTGACTATATTTGCATTTTTAAAGTCACTTGGTAACGTCTTGGTTTCCCATATTTTAAGTAGAAGCTGAATTAAATAGTTTTTCACCTCGGGACCTCCATGAAGATAGAACTCCAGCGGGATGTTATCTGGTCCTGGTGCTTTGCCTGTCTTCATGTGCTTTATAGCTTTATTTAGCTCATGTAGTGAAGGTGGTGTAGACATCCACTCGCGAGTGGGGTGTTGCGGGGTCTTGCAGAGGAGATCACTAGGGGTGCAAAAGTGACTATTTAACAGACTCTCAAAGTAGGACTTCCAACAGTCAAGGATCCCCTTGGTGTCTATGATAATGGTGGAGCCATTTACATCTTTTAGGCTGCCCACAGATGATCTGGTGGGGTCAAAGATCTCCTTCGTTGCAGCATAAAAACGGCGCATATCCCATTGGTTGGCATATTTTTGCAAATCTTCTGCTTTTTGCTGCCACCAAGTGTTTTGGGCTTTATGAATCCCTCTCTGGTATGCCGCTTTTTCTTGCTGGTGTTTCTGTTGATTCTTTGCAGACGGATCATTTTCAAACAGAAGACGTGCATGGCATTTAGCCTCTATGAGGTCAGTGATTGTTTCATCATTCTCGTTGAACCAGTCTTGGTTTTTCTTGTGTTTGTGACCAATTGTTTCTTTGGCGGCAGCAGTCAATGCATCACGGAGAGTGGTCCATCGGTCTTCAACTGAGACATTGACTGGAAGGCTCAGTTCATTCATGTTTTTACCAATGGCCTCTCTAAAGGACTGCAACATTTGGGGATCGCAGAGCTTGTCACAGTCAAAGCGATGGTGAGGAACGTTTGCCAAAATGCGCTTTGGTGGTTGCCGGATCGTAATATTGAGTCAGGAGATCAGGAGGCGGTGATCTGTCCAGCAGTCATCTGCTCCAGGCATGGGTCGTGTGATGCGGACATCATTTCGGTCGCTTGTTTTTGTGAGGACATAGTCAAGGGTGTGCCACTTTTTGGAGCGAGGATGTTTCCAGGTCATCTTCTGGCAATGGGGGAGTTGGAAAAGGGTGTTTGTTACAATAAGATTGTGTTCGGCACAAAGACCCAGTAAAAGTTCCCCATTTGCATTGCATTTTCCCATACCATGGTGGCCTATGATGCCTTTCCACAGTTGGTGGTCACTGCCAACTCTGGCATTGAAGTCACGCCGAATAACAAGCTTGTCGGATTCTGGGACTGTCAGAATGGTATGTGTGAGCTGTTCATAGAAGGAGGTCTTGCTTTCATCTTCAGATGTACAGTAAGTGTAGGTGCATACACTGAGATCAGAGTGAGGAAACGTTTTTGGGTGAGTGGGATTCAGATGGTCATTATTCACTCATTGATTGCAGTTGGGACAAGGTTGTGTTGGTCCACAAGCTGGGATCGGATGGCAAAGCCTACACCATGGATACGTGGATCTTCTGTATCCTTTCCCTTCCAGAAAATGGTGTAGTTTGATCCAGTTTCCTTGATGTTGCCTTCCTCAGCAAGTCTAGTCTCTCTTAGAGCTGCTATGTTGATGTTAAAGCGTGCAAATTCTTTACATACCAGAGCTGTACGACGTTCTGGGCGCTCGCTGCGCCCCGTGTCCTGCAGTGTGCCGATGTTCCAAGCACCCAGGATGAAGGGTTTTGTAATGAGAGATCCAATCGGTGGTTGAGAATCCAGGCAGTGGTCAAAAGCGGTTGAGTTTGAATTTTTATGGTTTTGATATGTAGGTTGACCGCTGTGATGGGTAATCTGCCAGCCGCGGCATGCTAGCCAGATAAGTCTGCAGTGTCCAATGTTTGCCCCACCTTTTCTAGGGGCCTCCCCATATGGGGTGGGCTGTGGGAGTCCTAAATAGGTCAGCCTAGTCGCGGATCCAGCTACTGAAATCCAGTGTCACCGTAGAGTTCATTGGAAGGCGATCATCTTAGATCCGCCGCCAATATGTGGTTGCGAGCTAGAGGCTTCCAGTCATACCAAACCTGCCCCTGTTACTCGCAGTTCCATTGCCATTGGGCTTGAAGGGATCGTCCGAGTTGAAGACGAAGGCCAATTGCTTGTGAATTTGTTTAGGATGGTCGTGGCTGCGTGAGGGCCATGCACACACTCTCGGCCATCAGCATGTCCAACGTGGTTCGACAGGCCGAATCGTGCGATTTTCATGAAGTTGGCTGCAACGGGCTGCCGGGTGCTTTGTTTATCAAGGCCCGCCTCTCTAGCACCTGCCCGCCAGGCACTGCCCTCATCAGCCAAAGTAGTAGACTACTCGCCATTGGGGACTTTCCTAACGGACTATGTAGTCCATTAAAAGGCTGTGTGATGTGTCTAGTGCATTATAGAAGTGTACACTTCTGTCCCGCCGCTAGCTAGCCTGCTGTTTACAGCAAGCGAAAAGGGAGCCGTGTGCGTAAGTCTCCTCTGTTAGTACATAGCCTCTCCACAGCAAGTCCCATGCGTACCTCCTCGTGGTAATGGATGGAAACTGGGTACCGTGAGGCCCCAGGCTAAAATGCAGGGACTCGGAGGAGGTTTGGCCTCCAGACTTGCGGTACTCATGGCCCACCGGCGTGTGGACATGCCCTGATACCCATGAAGCAAATCCCCAACTATGGGTTAAATAGTATACAGACTCTAGAATCAATACACAGAAGAATAATACAATGCTGGGAAAATGCAGAAAATACTTAGATATTAAATTAAGAGCCTGACCCCGCTGACGCACCACGCTCAGCCTCGTGACAATTTTTCATCATATTGATCTGTGTTGGTTTGAAATTTGTCATATTCAACAGATCACTGAACATGCACAGCACAATTACTTGTCTTGATTTCAAATTGTTGCCCAACTGATTTTGTAATTGATTCTGTAATTGAATTACTCATGGATTAATTGTGAGTGTGGATTGGTAAAGAGCTAGTTGTGCGGCCTTGGTAATGTCTGGCTCCCCAAAATGGGGAATTCAAAAAAGTTTAAGAACCACTACTATAAATGCAAAAAAAAAAAAAAAAAAATCAGCAGATTACAACCACCAGTCTCTGAGCTTTTATTGCTGACATGGGCTTCACCTGCCAAACAAGAATAAGTGCTAGAGCTTCTCAGCTGTGCAATTTATTCTTGTTTAAAAGCAGCCTACTTTGTACATTTAGGGCTGTTTACAGCCTATTAATGTGGTCTTAACCATGCAAAACATACCTGACAACACTCTGTTGCACACTGTCACTGCTGCTCCCGCTAGTGTCAGAGAGCGGCACTAAGTTTTGATTAGAGCTCCCTCTGCTGGCAGACTCTATAATTGCATTCAAAAATGCAGTTCCAAACGTGCTATAAATAAATAATTGATTTTTGGAAATGGACTGGTGGGCTGCAGTGGATGAGGGGGGCGGGCTGCATGTGGCCTGCAGGCCACCAATTGCCCATCCCTTTTCTATGGGGTTTAGGTCAGGATAGTTTGATGGTGAATCAGTCAAGCGTGGTGATACTATGGTTATTAAACCAGGTATTGGTACTTTTGGCAGTGTGGTCAGGTGGCGGACTCAGATATGGTCCATGTGTGCAAGTGCCCAGGGTGCTATTCTTTTGAGGGTGCCATAATAATGATAATAATAATCAATCATAACAGTCTGTCGGGAGTGACAATGACTGTTTCATTTAGGTCTGATCAGATTCCTCCACGCAGCTCTGTCCTTTGCCTTCTGCTGCCAGGAACTCCTGACCTTGTTAACACGGGCGATGTCTGAGCTGGTATGAGTTGCTCTCTGACTGACCATTTCAGGAAACTGCTTGCAAAGTATTTGGGTACCGCTAGCTTTTGCTGGACTAGCGGCACATTCTTGGCAGATAGAGGTATTATCAGTGGCAAGGACAGGCCAAGACAAACTGACTCCACTATCTGTTGCAGTGACTGACCAGATGATAAGTTTGTTTGTCTTTGCTCTTTGTGTAGTGCATGTCACGATGCACCGACTGGCAAAAGTCCACCACAGACCTTGTGACAGATGTGCTTATCTGCCAGGATGTCCACTTTCACCCTGTGTAATTGGGAGTGGTCCACCACAAACCTGCGACAGATATTGTTTTTAGTTCTGCCAGGATGCCCAGTTTCACCCTCCATGCCCTCGGGTTGCCGGTTGAGTCGCCGACGGCCCGACCCATGAGACAGGTAGTACCGGTTTTCATGGTTATTCGGTACCAAGCAAACCAGTGCCTGACCTGACAATCAATAATAATAATAATAATAATAATAATAATAATAATAATAATAATGTGTGCTGAGCATGTATTTGTGGCAAATGGGCGCCCTCTATAGGCGGGATGCCGGCACCCTCTGTCTGCGGCTGGCAGACTCCAGTATGGTGGAGATTCAGAGTGGAGCAAAGAAGGGGAAAAAAAAATTGAAAGTAAGGTTTTTTCTTAAATTATGCAGCAGTTTGAATTTCAACACATTGAGCCCTACAACGGCAGCATTTGGTTATCACAGCTTACGTTACGTAACATCATTTTTCTCCAATGTTTTGTATCAGCTTCAGTTTACTGGCTTCATAAATTAATTTCAGGGCTGTGCAGAGATCATTTGAGAGGCAGGGGTGGAAATTAATTATAAAAAAGGGCACATGGAATGAGATTTGCTAAAAATATACGTCAACTTTATGTCTTACTTAGTTGGTCTCTATTTTACTTTAATAACTCTACACTCATAGACATTTTTAATACCCCACAGATTTTTACAAATTACCAACTGCCATAGAGACCACAGTTTTCATTATTAATTATGTAAAGGTCAATAACAACAACAACAACAACAACAACAACAACAACAAATGGGCAGCCTTCATTGAAAAGGATTATTTCTTCAAAAATAAAAACATCTTTGCAAAAATCTGAAAAAAGCTTTTCTTTCAATAAATAAATTATTAAAACTTCATTCAAAACACTAAATCATTGCAAAAAATTAAAAAGGCTATTTGCCTAGTAAGCAAAATGACCCCAAACCATCCTCTCTGTTAACCTGCCCCCCTCCATCTCCACAAAGACTGCAAGGACAGTTTATACAGGACAATGTAATACAGGAGCATCTTTATAAATTAGAATGTTATTGAAAAGTTGATTTATTTCAGTAATTCAGTTTAAAAAAGGAAAGTCATATATTATATAGTCATTACACACAGAGTGATGTATTTCAAGTGTTTATTTCTTTTAATGTTGATCGTTATGGCTTATAGCTTATGAAAACCCCAGATTCAGTTTCTCAAAGAATTAGAATATTACATGTGATTTTTAAAAAATGGATTTTTAATAGGAATATTGGCTGACTGAAAGTATGTACATACTCAATACTTGGTCAGGGCTCCTTTTGCATGAATTACTGTATCAGTGTGGCGTGGCATGGAGGCAATCAGCCTGTGGTACTACTGAGATGTTATGGAAGCCCAGGTTGCTTTGATAGTGGACTTCAGCTCATCTGCGTTATTGGGTCTGGCTTCTCTCTTCTTCTGTCGACAATACTCCATAGATTCTCTATGGGATTGAGGTCAGGAGAGTTTGCTGGCCAGTCGAGCACATTGATGCCACAGTCATTAAACCAGGTTTTGGTACTTTTGGTAGTGTGGGCAGGTGCCAAATCCTGTTGGAAAATGAAATCAGCATCTCCATAAAGCTTGTCAGTCGAGGGAAGCATGAAGTACTCTAAAATTTCCCAGTAGATGGCTGCGCTGACTTTGAATTAAAGACAAATATTTTTTTAAATTAATTTTATGTAATATTTTATTTTTTTGAGAAATTGAATTTGGGGTTTTCATTCACTGTAAGCCATAACCATCAAAATTAAAAGAAATAAACACTTGAAATATATCACTCTGTGTGTAATGAATTTATATAACATAGGGTTTTTATTTTTTTAAATTGAATTACTGAAATAAATCAACTTTTTGATGGCATTCTAATTTATTGAGATGCACCTATCAGTGAGAGGATAGGTGCAAATGTACAAGAAAATTATGAAAATATGAGAAAAAAAAGGTGAAACATGGTAAAAGTTTAAAAATAGTAATAAACTTGCCAGGAAAAAGCTACAAGAAAAACCTCACTAATTGTTGAGAAAATTGAACATTTAGACATTTAAGAGAGAAATAAAAAAGTAAAAAAAAAAGTTAGAAAAAAAAGTGTGTGTGTGTGTGTGGGGGGGGGGGGTGGCAGCTGGGCAGGCAGTTGTCCCGGGGTGTCATACAAACCAGGACAACCCCTGTCTTGTAGTGTCACCAGTGTTGGGAGTAATGTGTTACAGTTACTGTAACTCCACTACTTTTGCAGTAATGTGCTGTGTAACGAAATTACTGTTTAAAAATTCAGTAATGTGTTACACTTACTGAAATTTGATCAGATACGTTACTTGCATTACTCGTTTTATTAATATGGATAGATTTTTTAGCACAAATACATATAAACTGATTCTACATAGCTGGCGCAGCCGTCAGTCTCCTCCACGCGTTGGTTTCCTGTCCTGCTCACGCCACAACCCGGTGGGAAGAAATCCTGTGGTG
Source organism: Pholidichthys leucotaenia (assembly GCA_020510985.1). NCBI lineage: Eukaryota > Metazoa > Chordata > Actinopteri > Cichliformes > Pholidichthyidae > Pholidichthys > Pholidichthys leucotaenia. The sequence continues at coordinate 249,089,904 of CM035845.1, read as the reverse complement.
GTGGTAACTTCTCATATCAAGCCCTTATCACCTGTTGTCCAAGCGGTGAGTAGCCCCCAACAGCTCCTACCTCTGTGGTTAAACATGAGTATTTTTAGAGCAAGAAGCTTGCATTTAATGTCCACAGTTGTGTAAATGTGTAAGTTGTGTAAGTAATTGTGCAAGTTTTCTTACCGCACAGAGAAAAAGTGATTTGTTGCAGTAAAGAACAGCTTCTTCTAAGGTGAACTTTCATTTATCTGTGCTTTCTGTTTTATTTTATCTTATTCATTTAATGCTGTTGTGATATGCAACTATTTCATGGAAGTAAATCCTCTAAATATGCATTTTTAATGGGCTGGTCCAGGGGTGTCAAACATATGGCCCGTGGACCAAAAACAGCCCACCAGGGGGTCTAAAATTTTCTCTGTGAATTTACTGCTTTATTTCTAGTTAAATTCTGCCTTTCTACTGATTACAACAGTTTATGTAAATCTGAGACATTTTTTCTCTGTAAAATGAGACTGTTTTTCTCATCAGTTTTCTTTTTCTTCTTTTTTCTGATAAGAACAAGGGGCCCTTGATCTTGCTATGTGTGCAAGATAATTTAAGTATGCATTTAAAAGTAACATGAAAGTTACTTCTCCGAGTAACTAGTTACTTTAATCATACAGTAACTGGTAAGTAACACCGGTACTTTTGAAAAGAAATAACTAGTAACTGTAACTAGTTACTATTTTTTAGTAACTTGGCCAACACTGTGTCAGACGCTAATGCGTGTGTGACATTAGTGGCCCTACCTGCAGGCGTGATAGAGTACGTATCACACCTGCAGTTACTATATTCATGGATACCATATTCCCTCTCATGCTATATTGCTTAAGTAGATGCTTAATAATGTATGTGACGTTACACAGATAAAGCAGTGGACTGGTTTCTGCTGAACTGTACAACAGTATTGTGCTGTATGACTGTGATGAATGAATAAACATCACAATAAAAAAGTATATGAATTGAAAATATTCTTTTTAACTTTCCCATCAAATTCTCAAATATTTCAGTGTAATGTAGTTTTTTATATTGGTATTTTCAGTGAGCAAGACAATTATTGAGTAATATAGAGGTTTTCAATATTTGTTCCCGTTTAAAACACGATAATTGTCAGTTCAATATTCTTTGTCTTTTTCTGTTGGCAAAGAATGAGAACAAAAAAAAAGACTAGAATAGAATAGAACAGAATACTAGAATAGACCTTTATTGACATTGTTACATGAACAACAAAAATCATTTTCGCAGCTCTGTTCTGTTTAGCAGCAGATTCTTAAGGTGCAGAATAAAAACTACATACACACACTACTGTATGTAAAACAACTGTCACACAATATACGAACACAGAGCGATTAAAAACAAGGTGCATGAGTCAGTCAGCATTGCATTGCCCGTTAGACAGTTCCTCCAGGATTTCGTGGGGTGTTTTAATGATTGTTGTGGCCCAAAGAGCCTGAATTTGTGGGAGCTTTTTTAAAAAGTTGGGATAAAAGTTGTGATGTTTTTAGTGTTTTTTGCACTAAAAGTTGTGGGAAGAATTACAAATTTTAAAGCAGATGTTTTTTTCTGTCATGTTCTGAGCTTAGATTTCCTCTGAGCTCAGACCCTTATTTTATTTCCTGTATTATTTATCCGTTAGTCTTTGTGTCAGGTCAGACATTGGCTTGCTTGCTACCGGATAACCATGAAAACCGGTACTACCTGTCTCATAGGTCGGGCCGTTGGCGACTCAACCGGCATCCCCGCCCTTCTGAGGGCGTGGAGGGTGAAACAGGGCATCCTGGCAGAACTAAAAAGAACATCTGCCACAGGTCTGTGGTGGAGCACTCCCAGTTACATAGGGTGAGACTGGACATCCTGGCAGATAAACACATCTGTCGCAAGGTCTGTGGTGGACTGTGCCATTCGGTGCATTGTGACATTCACTACACAAAGAGCAGAGATAAACAAACCTATCATCTGGTCAGTCACTGCAACAGATACTGGAGTCAGTTTGTCTTGGCTTGTCCTTGCCACTGATAATACCTTTATCTGTCAAGAATGTGCTGCTAGTCCAGCAAAAGCTAGCAGTACTCAAATACTTTGCAAGCAGTTTCATGAAATGGTCAATCAGAAAGCAACTCATACCGGTTCGGACGTCGCCTGGGCTTACAAGGTCCCCACTGATCTGTTCACACTCCGACAGGCAGTGAAAAGTAAGCTAGGAGCAGGAAGACAAAAGAAGAGGAAAACAGCAGCCTTGTGTGTAGCAGAATGGAATGTACGCACTCTGTTGGACAGAACAACATCACAGCGCCCAGAAAGACAGACCGCGCTTGTGACCCTGGAAATGAACAGGTACAATGTAGACATAGCTGCACTTAGTGAAACAAGATTGCCTGGATATGACAGCTTGGAAGACCATGGGAACATCTTCTTTTGGAGTGGGAGATCAATTCAAGAAAGGAGAGAAGCAGGAGTGGGCTTTGCAGTTAGAAAGGAGATAGCAGCAATGCTTGATGAGGAACCGGTGCCAATCAATGACAGGATAATGACTATGAGACTCCCACTACAGCAGAAGGTGTATGCCACACTAATCAGTGTATATGCCCCAACAATGACCAACACAGAGGAGGTGAAGGAAGAGTTCTACAGTGATTTACGTGAGACTATCAGGTGTGTACCGACTGATGACAGGCTGATACTCGTTGGAGATTTTAATGCCAAAGTTGGTTCGGACACTGAGAAATGGAAAGGAGTGCTAGGTAGTCATGGAGTAGGCAAGTGCAATACTAATGGAGAACTTCTACTTGCACTATGTTCAGAGTACAACCTTGTGATAACCAACACTCTATTTAAGCACAAGGACACACACAAGAAGACATGGATGCACCCAAGATCCTAGCACTGGCACTTATTAGACTACATCATAGTCAGGCAGAGAGACATAAGGGATGTATTGGACACCAGAGCAATGGGAGGCGTGGACTGTGGTACTGATCATGTTATGCTGAGATCTAGATTAAGGATTTGCAGACGAAAACAGTACTGCAGGACGGGTGCGAAGCCACCATGGAAGCTAAACACTAGTGCACTGAAAGGCCAAAAGAAGCAGGAAGAACTTACACAGGAAATGGATGAAAACTTGAAAGACTGGGACAGCAACAACTCAGAGAATGACATAGAAGAGAAATGGGCAACACTGAAGGATACAGTGTATCAGACTGCGAGTGATGTATTAGGCTACCCTGAGAGGAAACATCAAGATTGGTTTGATGAGCATGATGAACACCTGAAGAAACTACTAGAAGCAAGGAATACAGCTAGGCAGGAAAACCTACAGTGTAACACAAGGTCGAAGAAGATGAAATACTCAAAGGCTCAGAGTGAGCTACAGAAGAACACCAGAGAGATGAAGTCCAACTGGTGGGATGAAAAAGCGGAGAAACTTCAAACTGCAGCAGACAGGAAGGACATGAAAACATTCTTCACAGGTTTGAGAGAAATCTACAGCCCTAAACCAAGATGATTGATCCAACTAAAGGCTATGGATGGTGAAATGGTTTTGCAGGAGAAAGACAAGATCCTGGACAGATTTGCAGACCACTTTGACCAACTACTAAACAACCCTGGAGATCTCACTGAAGAGGCTAAAGAAGCTCTAGTACAGCGACCAGCTGTATCAAGTCTGGATGAACCACCAAATTTTGATGAACTAATGGCAGCTACCAGGGCAACACAGGATAGTAAAGCTCCAGGAAGGGATGGAATTCCAGCAGAAGTGTGGAAATTTGGTGGTGTTCAGCTGACCAACTGCCTGCACAAGCTCATCCAAGAGATATGGGATGCCCAGAAAGTACCTCAAGACTGGAAGGATGCAAGTATTGTGCCTTTGTTCAAGAAAGGTGACAGAAAGATTGTGGAAATTACTGAGGCCACTGTTGGTAAGTGACATAACGCACGGCTCAGGAGACGCACACACACAGGCTTAGAGTAGTTCAAAGAGTTTATTAACAGCAGGAGTGAATGAGTGTGTGTCTGCGGGATGTAAATGTGTTGGTGATAGTGTCTGCTCCAGGCACAGAGGCAGGTGACCGTTCAGCCGAGCAACCCTATGGAGAGAGCACAGGGAGAGGGTGACGGGCATACACCAACACAGGAGGGATTTATGGCGAGAGAAGGACTTACTTGGTGGGTCAGGACAGCTGGCACAACAAGGGGGCGAAGCCCGGAAGACAGCCACCTGGAGAGCTCTGTACAGCAGCGAGGATTGGGCGATGGAGTGGAGATGTCCGCCGCTGGGGAATCCACCTGTGCACAGGGGAGAAGACTGAAGAAAAGAGGTAAGCGATCTTCTTACCAAAATGGTGACGCTGAAGGGAAGTATGCTCACAACGGTGAGGGGCGAAGTCTGACGGCTTCAGGCCGAGCCTCCGGGCGAGACGGCCTTTATCCCTCGCCGCTGATGATTGTCAGGTGCGTGAGCAGGTGGCGCCGCTGATGAATGGCGCGGCGTGACAGTACTCCCCCCTCTAGCAGCGCCTCCTGGCGATGGCTTATCCGGGTGCGCTCGGTGGAAGTCCGCGATGAGCGATGGGTCCAACACAAACGACGGGGGCACCCATTGTCGATGCTCGGGCCCATAGCCCTCCCAGTCCACCAGGTATTGCAACCCACGACCTCGGCGCCGGGAGTCCAGGATGGAGGAGACGGACCAGGCCGGATGGCCACCAATCATCCGGGGCGCGGGTTGCGCTGCAGGAGGAGGGCAAAGGGGGTCAGTGACTGCCAGTTTCACCTTCGACACATGGAAAGTGGAATGGATGCGGAGGGAGGGGGGAATAGCCACGCGCACAGCCACCGGGTTGATGATCCGGGTGATGGGAAAGGGACCCATGAATCGCTGTGCCAGCTTCCTCCTCTCGCCTTTTAATGTGACGTCCTGGGTAGACACATACACGAGTTGCCCAACTCTGTACGCCGGGGCAGGTCTTCTGTGCCGGTCCGCCACGGTCCTGTTGCGCTCCGCCGTGCGTAAAAGCGCATGACGCGCGGCAGCCCAGGTGGAGCGGAACTGCCTAAGGTGCGCCCTAACAGAGGGGACAGTCACCTCGTTCTCCTGCGCTGGAAACAGCGGGGGGTCGTAACCCAGGGACGCCTTGAAGGGGGACATCCCCGTTGCAGAAGAGCGGGCGGTGTTGTGGGCATACTCCACCCAGGCGAGATGGTTGCTCCAGGACGTCGGCTTGGATCTAGTAACACAGCGGAGCGCAGCCTCCAGCTCCTGATTGGTCCTCTCACACTGCCCGTTAGACTGGGGGTGATGGCCGGAGGAGAGGCTCACCTTGGCTCCGATGGCGTTACAAAAGGATCTCCAAACCTCGGATGAAAATTGGGGGCCCCGGTCCGAGACCACGTCCACCGGAATCCCGTGCAGCCTGACCACGTGTTGGACGAGGAGGCCCGCCGTCTCCAGGGCAGTAGGGAGACCTCGCAGGGGAACGAAGTGCGTCGCCTTGGAGAAACGGTCCACAATGGTCAGGACGGTGTCAAAGGAGTTGGAAACGGGGAGTCCGGTGACGAAGTCCAGTGCGATGTGCGACCAGGGCCTGCCGGGGACGGGCAGAGGCTGGAGCAGACCCGCTGGGGGGGCATTTCCCGACTTGCTGGTGGCACAGATTGGGCAAGCCCGGGCGTAGCGGGCTGCATCCCTCCGCAGGCCTGGCCACCAAAAGGACCGCTGGAGGAGGCTGATCATCCGAGAGGTGCCGGGATGACAGGTGAGCCGGGAGGTGTGGAGCCAGTGGATGACCTCTCCTCGGACCGCAGATGGGACGAACAGTCTTCCCTCCGGTCCGCCGCCAGGATCAGGTTCCACCTCCTGCGCCTTCCGGATCTTGTCTTCAATGTCCCAAGAGATGGCACCGAGGACGCACGACCTGGGCAGGATAGTGTGGGGCGTCTCCTCAGCCTCCACGGGGGTGAACTGCCTAGAGAGGGCGTCAGGCAGGCCGTTTTTGGAGCCCGGCCTGAAGGTGATCGAGAAGCGGAACCTGGCGAAGAACAAAGACCAGCGCGCCTGGCGGGCATTCAGGCGCTTGGCAGATCGTAAATACTCTAAGTTCTTGTGGTCCGTCAGGACCACAAACGGCAGGTCCGCCCCCTCTAGCCAGTGGCGCCACTCCTGTAAGGCGAGTTTAATGGCCAGGAGCTCTCTGTCCCCCACATCGTAGTTCCTCTCCGCCGGGGACAGGCGCCGGGAGAAGAAGGCGCACGGCCGTTTGGCGCCATCGTCAGGTGACCGCTGGGATAACACTGCTCCCACTCCCGTGTCCGATGCGTCCACCTCCACAATGCACTGCAGCGCGGGGTCGACCTGGCGAAGGACCCGGGAGGAGGAGAACTCCGCCTTCAGCGCCCTAAAGGCAGCAGCGACCTCTTCAGTCCACCGGAACGGGACCTTCGGGGACGTGAGGCGGGTCAGCGGTCCGACGATCGAGCTGAAATTTGGGACAAAGCGGCGGTAAAAATTGGCGAAGCCAACAAACTGTTGCACCTGCTTCCGGGATGCGGGAGTAGGCCACTCCACCACCGCCTTCACCTTCTCTGGGTCTGGGAGCACCTGATCTTGAGCGATGATGAATCCCAGGAAGGATGTGGTCCTAGCGTAGAATTCGCATTTCTCAGCCTTCACGTACAGACGATTCTCCAGCAGTCTTTGGAGGACCCGCCTCACATGGACCTGGTGCTCGTCCCTGGACCTGGAGAAGATAAGGATGTCATCCAGGTAGACGAACACAAAAAGGCCGATGAAATCCCGGAGGACGTCATTAATGAGGCGCTGAAAGACGGCAGGAGCGTTGGTCAGCCCGAACGGCATGACGAGATACTCAAAGTGGCCGTTCGGGGTACGGAAGGCTGTCTTCCATTCATCTCCCTCCCGGATCCGGACGAGGTGGTAAGCGCTGCGTAAATCCAGCTTGGTAAACCAGGTCGCCCCCTGGAGGGAGTGAAAGGCAGTGTCCATGAGGGGCAGGGTGTAACGGTCCCTCTCAGTGATGTCATTCAGCGCTCGGTAGTCTATGCAGGGACGGAGGGATCCGTCCTTTTTCCCGACAAAGAAAAACCCTGCCCCCACGGGTGACGACGATGGGCGAATAATCCCAGCGCTCAGAGATTCCTTCAGGTATGTATTCATGGTCTCCTTCTCCGGCGCCGACAGGCTGTAGAGCCGACCAGATGGCAGGGGAGCCCCCTGGCGGAGGTTGATGGCACAGTCATATGGTCGATGCGGGGGAAGAGACATAGCTTTCGATTTGCTAAATACCATACCCAGGTCGTGAAATTCTGGAGGCACCAGTGACAGGTCCGGAGGTGCTGTATCCGCCACAGGGGGAGCCGCGGAAGGGGAGCAGGCAGCGGACTGAAGGCAGGTGCCCATACAGAAGGTACTCCATGCCGATACCCCAGCGGACCTCCAGTCCAGGACAGGGTTGTGGAGGCGTAGCCAGGGATACCCCAGGATGACGGGCGACACAGAGTTGGGCAGGACGTAAAATACCATCTCCTCCCGGTGGTTCCCTGAGATGATGACTGGGACAGGCATGGTTTGGTGAGAAACTCTCCCAAGGGAGGCACGGGAGAGATGGACCAGGGAGATGGGGTGTTTTAATGCCTGACAGCGGATGCCCAATCGGGTTGCCAGGCCTTGTGAAATGAAGCTGCCCTCTGCGCCCGAATCCACCAGTGCGTGGGTGAGGTGCCCAGTGGGATTGTGGCAAAAACGGATGGGCAGCTTTAATTGAGTGAGAGAGTCTAACCGGTTGGGATCCGCGAGGCTCCCTACAGCGATTCGCGGACCCCGCCGACTGGCTTTCCGCGGGCAACGCTCCACAGTGTGTTGGTCACCTCCGCAATACATGCAGAGGCCCAACTCACGGCGGCGTTGTTTCTCCGCAGGGGAAAGCTTGGTCCAGCCCGTCACCATCGGCTCCGACTCCTCGGGGCACAATGCTGGCGGCGCCGCCAGGGGGCGAGCTTGGAACAGGTGCGGCGAGACTCCACGAGGGCGAGAAGAAGAAGACTTCCGCCCCGAGGAGCGCTCGCGCAGCCTGTTATCCAAACTTATCGCTAAGGATGTCAGCTCCGCTAGCGTCCCAGGGATATCCCGTCCAGCCAGTTCATCCCTCAGATCACTATTGAGGCTGCGGAGGAACAGGCCACAGAGGGAGCGTTCCTCCCAGCCCAATTCCTCCGCCGCTACCCGGAAGTCGACCGAGTAGTCCGCTGCCGACCGGCCTCCCTGCTGGAGAGCGAGGAGCCGATCGACCTGGACCGTCTCGGTTTGAGAATGGTCAAAGACCTCCAGAAAGCGCCTCACGAACTGGTCATAGGTGAGGGTGGCATAACTGGGCCTCGCCATTACGGCGTAGGTCCAAGTTAACGCACGCCCCTCCAGAAGATTCCCTATGTAACCAATCCGACTGTGATCCGAGGGAAAATCTCCGGGCACACGGTGGAACACGGACTCACACTGCATAATGAACCCCCGCGCTCCGCCGAGCTTACCGCTAAAGCGGGCGGGGGTCGGAATCGGTGTGAGCCGAACCGGTGCCACCGGAGCCGGCTGGACGGCCGCTGGAACAGCAGGAGCCGCGCCACCCTGACGAGCCGGGGGGAACGGCTGTTGAGGATCCAAGCGGCCCAACCGGTTAGTTAAATTCAATAATTGATTAAAGATCACCTGTTGTTGATAAGCTATTTGATCCACTCTAGCCTCGAGAGTGGAAAACCGGAGTGCGAGCCCGCCGTCCGCCGAGCCGCTCTGCTGAAGCCGTACTGACATAACGCACGGCTCAGGAGACGCACACACACAGGCTTAGAGTAGTTCAAAGAGTTTATTAACAGCAGGAGTGAATGAGTGTGTGTCTGCGGGATGTAAATGTGTTGGTGATGGTGTCTGCTCCAGGCACAGAGGCAGGTGACCGTTCAGCCGAGCAACCCTATGGAGAGAGCACAGGGAGAGGGTGACGGGCATACACCAACACAGGAGGGATTTATGGCGAGAGAAGGACTTACTTGGTGGGTCAGGACAGCTGGCACAACAAGGGGGCGAAGCCCGGAAGACAGCCACCTGGAGAGCTCTGTACAGCAGCGAGGATTGGGCGATGGAGTGGAGATGTCCGCCGCTGGGGAATCCACCTGTGCACAGGGGAGAAGACTGAAGAAAAGAGGTAAGCGATCTTCTTACCAAAATGGTGACGCTGAAGGGAAGTATGCTCACAACGGTGAGGGGCGAAGTCTGACGGCTTCAGGCCGAGCCTCCGGGCGAGACGGCCTTTATCCCTCGCCGCTGATGATTGTCAGGTGCGTGAGCAGGTGGCGCCGCTGATGAATGGCGCGGCGTGACAGTAAGATTCTCTCACGTGTACTACTTAACAGACTCAGTGAACACATCTCGCAGAATGTACTACCAGAAACCCAGTACGGCTTTTCTGCTTGAAACAGGTTCAAGAAAAGTGTATCGAACAGAGCATGCTGCTTTATGTAGTCTTCATAGACTTCAGTAAAGCCTTTGATACTGTTTCGCGACAAGGACTTTGGCAGGTACTCAAGAAATATGGTTGTACAGAGAAGTTTGTCAGCCTGATTGAGGCACTCCATACAGGTATGCAAGCAAACGTGGCAATGAGTGGTTCAGTATCTAAAGATTTTTCAGTAAGCAACGGGGTGAAACAAGAGTGTGTGCTGGCACCTACACTCTTCTCGCTATATCTAGCAGCCATGCTTGAGGTGGCCTTCAAAGACACTTCAGAAGGAGTATACATTCAAACCAGGAAAGAATAAGACTTGTTCAATGTGGCGCAGTTTAAAGCCAAGAGTAAGACGATAAAGGTAGTAAAAGAAATGCTCTTTGCCGGCGACAGTGCTCTAGTTGCACACAGCGTGGAAGATATGCAATCTTTAGTGGAGAAATTTGCAAGAGCAGCTAGCCAATTCAGTCTCCAAATCAACATCAAGAAGACAGAGTGCCTTTATCAACCACCAAAGTTCCAGTTATCAACATCACTACCAGAAGAGATCAGCATTGGTACAGAGCCACTAGTCAAGTGCAAGACTTTCAAGTACCTAGGGAGTACTGTTTCAGAGAATGCTAGGCTGGAGGATGAACTATCTCTCAGAATGGGAAGAGCGAGCGCTGTGTTTGGAAACTTGAGGGAGAGACTGTGGAACAATCGACATGTGTCTATCTGTGTGAAATGCAAAGTGTACAGAGTGACAGTACTAGCTACTCTATTGTATGGTGCTGAAACTTGGACTGTCTACAGAGTGCAGGTGAAGAAACTCCATGTGTACATGATGAGACACCTTTGAGCCATAATGAACATCTCATGGAAAGACAAGATAACCAACACAGAAGTGTTGAAATGAGCTGGTCTACCATCAATGGAGGACATGCTAATACAGATGAACCTGAGATGGCTTGGACATGTTGAGAGGATGGACCCCCAGCGTCTCCCTCGGCAGTTACTCTACTCACAGTTATGCGAGGGCAAACGCAATCAGGGTAGACCAAGGCTCAGATTTAAAGACACTGTAAAAAGAAACTTGAAGAAGTTGGACATAGACAGGAGTTCCTGGCAGCGGAAGGCTAAGGATAGAGCTGTGTGGAGGAATCTGATCAGACCTAAATGAAACAGTCATTGTCGCCCACGACAGACTGCTATGATGATGATGATGATGATGATGATGATGATGATGATGATATCTGTCTGTTTTTTGGTTATTTTCTGTACATATCGTTGTGTGTTATTCTGTTTCTTGGCAGAGTGTTGCTCTCAATTCCCAGGCACACCCTCCAGCTGATTGCTGGGCCTCTGGTCCTGGCAGCTACAATCAGTTGGTGATTAAGTCACCCTGCCACCTGCACCTGTTGTTCGTTTGTGTCCTTACTATTTATTTGGCTGCTGTGCACTCATTCAGCATGGCAGCCTCTGCAAGTTTGGATTGGACTCTTCTGCCCTGCTTTGGAGACCCATCCTTTTGTAAGTCTTTTTGTGCCCTTTCTACGGACTGCTTTATTATGTACCTGGACTCTCAGCTATGCTACGTTGGCAGAGCGATGCTGGCTCTGGAAAGCTAAGTTATAGCCTCCTGCGTTCACTGAGCGATTCTTGCTCAGGAACGTTTGCCTCTTCTTGCGTTTTTCTGTCAGCACCGTTATTATTGTACTGTCATGTTTTGTGTTAATAAATGTCTTCACTGCAGTTACAGCGTGTGAGTTTGTTTTCCGCCCCAGAGGGGCGTTCATGAAATTTTCCACTTCACTGCAGTGATATTCTATATAATAATACAAGAAAAGCACAGGATTGTCAAAATTTTCCTATTACAGTGATTTGTAAATTAAGCAGAAACTTCTGCTATACAGAAAAATTCTTTTATGCAACAGCAAAAACTTTAACACAATATCCATTTTAACAGCGAAATTGCATTGAACGCATGTTAAAGAGTATAGATTTGGAAATTATTGGCAGCACCTTCATTTGAAAACTCCCTATGTTGCCCAACAACTCAGTACCGAGCAGAGAGGAAAATATAAATAATTTATTCTGTTGCTCTGTATTGTCTATATCAGTCTGTATTTCTGAAAAAAGTTATAGACAATACTCTCTCAATTTCCGTGCCCGACTCCTACCTGTCTGTCTGCTGCACGTCGGCCTTGACACACACACTTATCTCTTCAGACACACATCTTTCATTTACGGTGGGGGGGAGGGGGGACGCATTTGTCTATCCAGATTGACCAGATGTAGTAATAATTTTACCTCTAAAGATGTATAAAATGTTCAAGCACTGGCTGTAGTGTTAGATTTGCTCGTACGGTGTCTCGCCTCACGCATGCTCCTGCGAAGTGGTGCTTTTAGGGCACGAGGATGTTTTTCAATACAAACCCAGCGCTTTGTACACACGGTCAGGACGGAGACGTGGCAAGGCATCCACCGGCAGGCTGGGGGAGACGGAGGAAGGGACGATGTTGGAAACCTCGCGGGTGAGTGTTTTTTTTTTTAAATCAAACACTGTTTGCTGATGTGTTCAGTTAAATCTCACTGTAAATACAGAAGTGAACGCGGTGCAGTGATGCATTTTGTTGGCTGGACTGAGTGTTGCAGCGCCAGTCAGAGACAAATTTGATTGGTGAAATTGGCGGAAGTTGATGAGGATTGGCCAAAATTGCAGGAAAGTTGCAAGGTTGCACAATAGTTGCACTGATTGGCTGATTTTGCGTGAATTGATGTGATTGCAACATTGCGAAATCCTGGAGGGACTGGTTAAATTGAGGGTGGATGGTTGCTCAGTTAGTAGGGGGCTGGGGGTGGATGGATTTAACAGCCTGTGGGTAAAAGCTGTTCTTGACTCTGGTTGTCTTACAAATACAGGAGACCATCTTGAAAAGTTGATATATTATTATTTGTTATCATTATTATTATTATTATTATTATTATTATTATTATTATTATTATTATTATTATTATTATTATTATTATTATTATTTGTAGTAGTAGTATTTCCTCTTCCTATTATTATTAATATTGGTATTATTAACTTATTATTATTATTGGTAGTAGCATTTGTTAACCTCTTGCACTCCGGTGTACCATGGGTGGGCACGTCTCTGCGTCCTAGAGCGCACGAGGGTGCTCTCGTGCGCTCTAGGACGCATGATGTAGATGGTGATGTAGGTGGTGATGGCGTCCAAGTGCGCACTGAAAATAAAAGCTGCAGACACAGCCGCGAACAGATTAGTTCATCTGATTGACCTCTCGTTCGACTAATAAGAGCCTTGAATTGGGTTTCTGAAACCTTGAAGAACCAATGACTGAAAACCTAGCCAGAAGGACCCGCCTACCAAGGCTGTGAATGCAGTGAGCCAATTGAAGCAGAGAAGTTTGCGAGCTGTTTTTTTTAAGGCTGGGTGAAGACTGGCTGCTGGAGTGGATCAAAAAAGGACCCGCAGGAAGAACCCCACAGACCCAGCAGCACGGAGACCATCCACAAATGCAACCTGTGTGACAGGGAGTGCCATTCGCGCATGTTCGGCCACAGGCGGTGCTTATTTTGTTTTGGTTCCAGCAGGGTAGACGTTATGATTTCTTCCATGGTCATAGACCGACGGAGGCTGACGACGAAGGCTGAGTGACACACACGCCTTCGCCAATCTTTTTTTAATTACTACTGTTATTTGTTTTGAAAAATCGTTTGCCAAAAACCGCAATAATGGAAGCACAAAACCGCAATAATGGAATTATGTTTTGATCGGGTCGCGAGACCAGAACCACAAGCGGACCAGTGTCGCGTTCGTCTGACAGTGAGGAAGAGAAGTTCGCCAGGACGCTGCTGTGAAGAGGTAAGGTGTTATAAGCTAAATTATTCTTTATTCCTGACTATTCTTCTGTAGTGAGGGGGGGAGGGGAAGCCGCGGCGACTGAGCTGCTGTCCCACATCCCACATGAGGCTAATCCGTCATGTAGCGATGGCCGATGTCCATCCTCTGTAGCGAGAGGGGGGAACCCCCCCCCCCCCACACACACACACACAGACACAGCTCTGAGTGTGACCTTTCATTAGAGCCCAAAATGAAGCTTCTACATTGAATCATTCAAAAGTTACAGACGTTTTTCCAAATTGTGCCATTTGGCACAGTTCCAAAACGCCTGGGAACAGCCTGAGGAAAAAGATGTGTAATATATTCATTTTTTGTGGTATTGCTACAAAATTTGGACCTCAGCTGGATAGCACTTGGTTCTACATTTCTGTTGCATTTTTCAGTCCGGATCTGAAGCTGTGTGTTATTTGCAAGCATTTGTATCCAAAAAAAACACCCAGGCCAAATTTATTTTCTTCAAGTTCACTATGTTTAGATGACTGTAACTCAGTGGCCGGAGCACTTAGAGAGATTATGACTGTTTTGCCAAAAAATTCAAAGTGTTTTCTTTTAAATGAGACCAACCCCATGAAGATGCTGCAAAGGGTTGAAGAACAGCTTTCGATTTACTTTGGGTACATTATTTTTTGGCGTTTTTAGGAAAATCGACTGGAGTGCAAGGGGTTAATATTGCTATTAATAATATGAGCATTATTAACTATTATCATTAATTATTATTAGTAATATTAATTAATATTAGTAATATTAACTATTAGCATTGTTATAAAGTGTTTTTATACTGGCTGTAGTGTTAGATTTGCTTGTACAGTGTCTCTCCTAATGCACACTCCTGCGAAGTGGTGCAGTCCTGCAGGTGGTGAGCCCACTGGAGGGTCCGCCCTCCAGTGGGCTCACCACCTGCAGGAGGGATCATGGGGGTCCGGTGCTATGCGGATTAGGTGGCGGTCAAAGGCGGAGACCTTGGCGGACTGATCCCAGGCTTTCTAAACTGGCTTTTGGTACGTGGGATGTCACCTCTCTGGTGGGGAAGGAGCCTGAGCTGGTGTACGAGGTTGAGAGATACGGGCTAGATATAGTCGGCCTCATCTCAACACACAGCTCCGGTTCCGCAACCAGTCTCCTGGAGAGGGGTTGGAGCTTGAACTTTTCTGGAGTTACCCCGGGCAAGAGGCGACGAGCAGGGGTGGGTATTCTTGTATCCCCCCCACCTTGCTGCCTCTATATTGGAGTTTTCCCGGTGGATGAAAGGGTTGCTTCCCTGCGCCTTCGGGTTGGGAAACGGGTCCTGACCATCATTTGTGCCTATGCACCAAATGATGTTTCAGAGTACCCACCCTTTTTGGAGTCTGTGACTGGGGTGCTGGAGAGTGCTCCTCTTGGAGACTCCATTGTCCTACTGGGGGACTTCATTGCACACGTGGGCAACGACAGTGAAACCTGGAGGGGGGTGATTGGGAGGAACGGCCTGCCCGATCTGAACCCGAGTGGTGTTCAGTTATTGGACTTCTGTGCTAACCACAGTTTGTCCATAACAAACACCATGTTGAAGCATAAGGGTGTCCATATGTGCACCTGGCACCAGGACACCCTTGGTCGCAGGTCGATGATCGATTTTGTTATCGTGTCATCAGACCTGCGACCGTATGTCTTGGACACTCGGGTAAAGAGAGGTGCAGAGCTGTCAACTGATCACCACCTGGTGGTGAGCTGGATCCAATGGCAGGGGAGGAAGCCATTCAGACCTGGCAGACCCAAACGTATAGTGAGGGTGTGCTGGGAATGTCTGGCTGGGGCCCCTGTCCGGGAGGTCTTCAACTCAAGATCGATGAGTTGTCCGCATTGAACAACCAGCGGATTTACCGGGAGAGCAGCTTGTTCATTTTTACAGAGACATGGCTGAACCACCTAGTACCGGATGCTAACGTGGACCTGCTAGGATTCACTGCTGTGAGAGCCGACAGAGACACTAAGGCTAGCGGGAAAAGAAAGGGTGGGGCACTCATCATGTATGTTAACAATCGCTGGTGTAACCCAGGTCATATCTCTGTAAAGACAGTCTCATGTTGCCGGGATCTTGAGCTGCTAGCTGTTAGCCTGCGGCCATATTACTTGCTGAGAGAGTTCAGTCACGTGATCACCGTCTGTGTTTACATCCCTCCGAGAGCGGACACAGCCACTGCCTGTGAAAAAATCCATTCAGTCACAGCAAGGCTGCAGACACAGCACCCTGAGGCACTCATGATCATCTCTGGGGACTTTAACCATGTAACTTTGGATGCTACTTTGGTTGTTTTTAATCAAGTTGTAGACTGTCCGACTAGAAACAACAGGACAATTGATCTGCTGTATGTTAATGTACGGGATGCATACAGAGCGACCCCCCCTTCCCCCACTAGGGAAGTCTGATCACAACCTGGTTTATCTACAGCCACTGTATATTCCCCTGGTTCAAAAGCAACCTGTGACAACTCGATCAGTCAGGAGATGGTTCCCTGAGAAGGAAAGTGCCTTGAGAGACTGTTTTAACACCACAGCCTGGGATGTGCTGATGGACCCGCATGGTGAGGACATAGAGGGGCTGACACACTGTTTGACGGATTACCTGAACTTCTGTACAGACGTGGTCTTCCCTGTCAAGACTATCCGTTGCTACCCTAATAACAAGCCATGGGTAACACGGGAAGTCAAAATGGTCCTCAACAAGAAGAAGGCTGCTTTTAGGAGCAGAGACAGGGAGGCCATGAAGGCAGCACAGCAGGAGGTGAAATACTGTGTGAAGGAAGCCAAGGACAGCTATAGGAGAAAGGTGGAGCAGAAGCTGAGGGAAAACAACATGAGGGAGGTCTGGGAAGGTGTGAGGACCATCACAGGTCTCAACACAAAGACCAGAGTTGTTGAGGGGACAATAGAGAGGGCAAATGAACTGAACGATTTTTTCAACAGGTTCAACCAGCCTTTGCCCTTGCCCCTCCTACCCCCACCCTCATTACAGCCACGCCCCCCCTCCCCTCCACACACCTCCCTCCAAATATTGCAACCCCCCCCCCTCTACGTCAGTACGACCCTTGCCATTTATTACCACAGAACAGGACAGAGGGCAGCTGAGGAACCTCAGACTCAGGAAAGCTGCAGGCCCGGACAAAGTGTGTCCAAGAGTATTGAAGACCTGCGCTGCAGAACTGGGGGAACCACTACAACGGATCTTCAACCTCAGCCTGCAGATTGGGAGAATGCCTACTCTTTGGAAGACATCCTGCATTGTTCCAGTTCCGAAAAAGAACCGGCCCAGTGAGCTGAATGACTACCGACCAGTGGCGCTCACCTCACATCTGATGAAGACGTTGGAGCAGCTCTTCCTCAGCCTCCTCAGACCCCAGGTGCAACACGCCCAGGACCGCCTGCAGTTTGCGTACCAACCAGGTGTCGGTGTGGATGATGCCATCCTCTACCTGCTTCATCGAGCCCACTCCCATCTGGATAAGGGAAGTGGCACAGTGAGGATCCTCTTTTTGGATTTCTCCAGTGCCTTCAATACCATTCGGTCCCCCTTGCTTCGGGATAAATTAAGCAAGATGGGAGTGGACTCCCACCTGGTGGACTGGATCTCTGACTACCTCACTGGCTGACCACAATATGTTGGGCTGAAGGATATTACGTCTGACACCATTGTCTGCAGCACTGGAGCCCCCCAGGGCACAGTATTGGCCCCTCTTCTCTTCACCCTGTACACCTCGGACTTCTGCTACAACTCGGAGCTGTGTCATATTCAGAAGTATGCCGATGACACAGCCATTGTTGGGTGTATCAGGGATGACAGAGAGGAGGAGTATCGGAGACTGGTAGGGGACTTTGCTGCATGGTACCTCACTAACCACCTACAGCTCAACACCTCTAAGACGAAGGAGCTGGTTATTGATTTTGGGAGGTCTAGACCAAGACCTCAACCAGTCCTGTTAGAGGGAGCTGAGGCGGAGGTTGTGGATTCATACAAATATCTTTGGTTGTGGTTGGATAATAAATTGGATTGGACAACATACATTAGTCACTTGTATGGTAAGACACAAAGTAGGATGTACTTCCTAAGGAGATTGCGGTCCTTCAACATCTGCAGCAAACTTCTGCGGATATTTTGCCAGTCGGTGGTTGCCAGTGTCCTCTTTTACTCTGTGGTGTGCTGGGGGTGGGGGGCAGTATATCCAAGAAGGATGTGTCCAGACTGGATAAACTGATCAGGCGGGCCGACTCTGTGGTCGGCGCGAAGCTGGACACCCTGGTGACGGTGGCAGAGATGAGGACTCTGGATAAACTGTTGGATATAATGGACAACGTCAGCCACCCTCTGCACGCTGTCATCAGTGACCAGAGGAGCCTGTTCAGTGAAAGACTGCTCCTTCCCAAGTGTCGGACCAACAGGCTCAAGAACTCTTTTGTCCACCATGCCATCACACTCTATAACTCCTCACTTGGGGGGGGGGGGGACATAGAGTACAGAGGACAGTAGAGCATTCATAGTGCAATAACCTTAACCATACTTGTACAAGCAATATTTAGCCTTGTATTTATATTGTGTATATTATGTTAAGTGTTTATTTTTTTCTTTTTTGCTTTTCTGATCTGTATGCTCCTTTTATGTGCTGCTGGAAATTTTAAATTTCCCAGAGGGAGTCATCCCAAAGGGATTAATAAAGTTAAGTCTAAGTCTAAGTCTAAGTCTAAGTCTAAGTGTCTAACTCCCACCTCCGGAAGAACTTCAACCACATTCCGAGGGAGTCTGGAGACATGGAGTCTGAATGGGCCATGTTCTCCACCTCTGGTGTTGAAGCGGCGGCCCAGAGCTGTGGCCACAAAGTGGTCGGTGCATCTCGTGGTGGTAACCCCCGAACCAAGTGGTGGACACCAGTGGTGAGGGGGGCCATTAAGCTGGTGGAAGGAATACCTCGAGGATTTCCTCAATCCCACTGATACGCCTTCCACAGAGGAAGCAGGGTTTGTGGATGAGGGGGATGACTCGCCTATCACAGGGGCTGAGGTCGCCAAGGTGGTTAAAAATCTCCTTGGTGGCCGGGCCCCGGGGGTGGACGAGATTCTCCCTGAGTACCTCAAGGCCCTGGATGTTGTAGGGCTGTCATGGTTGACACGCCTCTGCAACATTGCGTGGAGGTCAGGGGCAGTGCCTTTGGCATGGCAAACCGGGGTGGTGGTTCCTCTCTTCAAAAAAGGGGACCGGAGGGTGTGCTCCAACTTTAGAGGGATCACACTCCTCAGCCTCCCTGGGAAGGTCTATGCCAAGGTACTGGAGAGGAGAGGCCGGCCGTTGGTCGAACCTCGGATTCAGGAGGAGCAATGTGGTTTTCGTCCTGGCCGTGGCACATTGGACTAGCTCTTTACCCTCTCGAGAATTCTCGAGGGTTCGTGGGAGTTTGCCCAACCAGTTTACATGTGTTTTGTGGACTTGGAGAAGGCATTTGACCGCGTCCCTCATGGTTTTTTGTGGGGTGTGCTTTGGGAGTATGGGGTATCGGGCTTGTTGTTACGAGCTATTCGGTCTCTGTATGATCATTGTGAGAATTTGGTTCGTATTACCAACACTTGGTCAGACTCATTCCCAGTGAGAGTTGGACTCCGCCAGGGCTGCCCTTTGTCACCGATCCTGTTCATAATTTTTATGGACAGGATTTCTAGGCGCAGCCAGGGAATGGAGGGTGTCATGCTTGGTGACCACAGGATCTCATCTCTGTTGTTTGCAGATGATGTTGTCCCGTTGGCTTCATCCAGCAATGACCTACAGCTCTTGCTGGGATGGTTTGCTGCTGAGTGTGAAGGGGCTGGGATGAGAATCAGTACCTCCAAGTCTGAGTCCATGGTCCTCAGCCGGAAAAAGGTGGATTGCCCTCTCTGGGTTGGGGACAGGCTCCTGCCCCAAGTGGAGGAGTTTAAGTATCTTGGGGTTTTATTCACGAGTGAGGGGAAAATGGAGCGAGAGATTGACAGACGGATTGGAGCAGCATCTGCAGTGATGCGGACGTTGTACCGGTCTGTTGTGGTGAAGAGGGAGCTGAGTTCTAAGGCAAAGCTGTCGATTTACCAGTCAATCTACGTTCCTACTCTCACCTATGGTCACGAGCTTTGGGTACCGAAAGAACAAGATCGCGGATACAAGCGGCTGAAATGAGCTTTCTCCGTAGGATTGCTGGACTCACCCTCAAGAGATAGGGTGAGGAGCTCAGTCATCCGGGAGAGGCTCAGAGTAGAACCGCTGCTCCTGCACATTGAAAGGAGTCAGTTGAGGTGGTATGGGCATCTGATTAGGATGCCTCCTGGACGCCTCCCACTTGAGGTGTTTCGGGCACGTCCCACTGGGAGTAGACCTGGGGCAGACCCAGGACTCAGTGGAGAGACTATGTCTCCCAGCTGGTCTGGGAACGCCTTGGTATCCTCTCTGAAGAGCTGGAGCAGGTGGCTGGGGAGAGGGAAGTCTGGGCTTCTCTGCTTGAACTGCTGCCTCCGCGACCCGGACCTCCGGAAAAGCAGTAGAAGATGGATGGATGGATGGATGGATGGATGGATGGATGGATGGATGGATGGATAAAGTGTTTTTGTAACAACCAAAATCTTCTTCTTCTTCTTTCAGCTTCTTCCTTTAGGGGTTGCCACAGTGGATCATCTGCCTCCATCTCATCCTATCCCTTGCATCTTCTTCTGTAACACCAACCCTCTCCATGTCCTCCTTCACTACATCCATGAATCTTCTCTATGGTCTTTTTCTTTTCCTTCTGCCTGGCAGCTCCATCTTCAACATCCTTTGTCCAATATATCCACTATCTCTCCTCTACACATGTCCAAACTGTCACGAACCGAGCCGGGTTGTTCTTTGGGCTCGATTCTGACCTGCTGTGGCTCAGGTTTATCTGTGTAGTTATATATTATGTTATCTTTTGAGTTTCTTGTAGTTTCTATTTTCCCCTTGCTTATTTTCCTACCTGTAGCCACTGCGTTCTGGCCGGCAGCTGTGAGGCAGCCTCATTTGGCCTACATTTGTGTGGGCACTGTCTGACACTTGCTGGTCCGACCACTCCCCCTCTCTCATGACAGCCAGCTGGGTTCACTCTGGTAATTGTCCTTCCCGTGCTTCGCCCAGGTGCACCCAGTCTTTCCTGCCAGCAATGCTTGTACTTAAACAGCTCTTTGCTAGGCAAGCATTACTGGACTATTGTATTGTTTACTTTTGTGTGTTGCCACTGTTCACTGTGGCCTGCCCACTGCATGTCCCGTCGCGTGAGCTTGTAAGTAAACCTTGTCGCCTTTTTGTTAATAAATGTGTTGTGGTGTAACCCTGCACTTACATCAATTCTTTCTCCTCACTCCTCCGTGTGCTGCGTAAAAGCGCATGGGGAGAGCGTGACAGAATAGTCCAGCCAAAAAAGGATTTAGTGGGTTACACCCACACATAACTTTTTTCATTTTCGAACTGTTTCTTTTTCACTCACCTGTGTTTGGAGTTGGCTATGGTGGTGGTGAGCCGGAGTTATCCAGTGAGCCTGGGGTGGGAATGCTGCTGAGCTCTGCTGGACATTGACGGGCTCATCTCCTCGGCTAGTGAATATTCCACCCCGGAGGACATCCTCTGGCTTGTGGGTCTGGCGGAGGCAGAGGTCCGGCGATGCCCTCAGCTCTCTGAGCATGCTAAGGGATTCGAGAGGATAACCCTGCTAGCAGCACTGCGGCATGAGAACGGCGAAAGGGTGAGGAAGTCCCCTAGGAAGACCAGACTTATGCCGAAGGGGGAGCGCTCTCGGAGCTCCGTTCTTCCTGCTTCACGCCAGAGAGCTACGGCTGCTCCCACTCTGGCTAGACCAGCTCCAGCACCCCACAGACAGCATCATCCTGAGTTGAGACGTCGGGAGAGGTCCTCCTCACCCTCGGCAGCCATCTTCCCTCCAGTAGCCATGAGGTCTGCCAGGGCCAGCCTGGGAATGCCCACCTCCGTCGCCATGGAGACAGCTCCTCCACAATCCTTTGAAGGGGCCAAGATCACCGTGGACAAGGAGAGGGAAGACCGTCTGCCTGCTGCAGCTGTGAACAACAAGCACTGGGATGACAGGCAAGTGTTTTTTCATTGTACCCAATTAAATCATGATAAACCTTGTCTGTCTCCTGAGGGAGAGGCCCAGTCTCAGCAGTCCGCTGGGTCCTCTCTTCCAGCTGCAAATGCTGACTTTATTTCTATTCTCTCCGTGTCTTCTCCATGTTCTCCTGAGCATCCGTTGGTCCAAGGTCAGAGCCAACAGATGGTGGAGGAGCCGGTGGCTTTGGTGGATTCCACTCCGGAGCCAACACGGACCTGTTCCCCAGCAACCACTCCGGAGGAGTCTCCAGCGTTGGAGCCACTGCCGGGGAACCACGGGACTGCCACCATCATCTTGCCAGCTGTGGAGACAGTCACAGCAGAATGGGAGTAAGAGCTGGACCTCTTGGAGGCTGGGCCCGAGATCACATCGCCAGGTTCAACGGAGTCCTGGACGGTGGTGGAGCTCGAGCTCAGGCAAGTTATCTCACTTGTATTTCTGATGTCAATGTTAGAGAGATCTTGTCTGGCTCTAGGTGAAGAGAATCAGGTGCAGCACGCAGCTGCATCTGAACTCCCTTCGCCGGGCTCCGCTGCTGCTGGAGACCCTAACAACCTTTCTTCTTCTGTTGCTCCTGAGCTTCCTCCTAGGGTCACTGGAGAAGAACCACCATCACCAGGGGTTTCCGTGGATCCGGCCTCTCTGACAGCCCGCGTCGCAGGTTCAGCTTCTCTTCTGCGTGAGGCCATTGTGTGGTTCCCTCCGCAGGCTGAGTCTCTGTGGATGCGGCATTCTGGTCTGGGACCCTCGTGGGGGCTGTGCCCCTGTGTTAGCCTGACATGGGTGCTGTGCTCCTGCACGGACCTGTCATGGGTGAAACACTCCAGCCCAGAGTCTACTGAGGGTGCAATGTTGGCCTGGTCAGGGTCCACCGAGGGTGCAGCGTTTGCCTGGTCGGGGTCCACTGAGGGTGCAGCATTGGCCCGGTCAGGGTCCACCAAGGATGCAGCGTTGGCCCGGTTGGGGCCCACTGAGGGTGCTGCAGAGCTCCAGCCGGAGTCCACCGCGGGTGCTACTGATCTCCACCCAGAGTCCACCGTGGGTGCTGCAGAGCTCTGGTCGGAGTCCACCGCGAGTGCTGCAGAGCTCCAACTGGAGTCCACTGCGGGTGCAGCTAGATCCCAAGCTGGGACCACCAAGGGTGCTGCTGGTCAGCCTGAGGAGGTGGGGGCCGCCACTTCTCAGTCTGATGCCGTCATGGCTTCCTCCTCCTCCCTATTTGATGCCATGGGGGTTCCCTTCCTATGGTCCGGTCACCCACCAGTGAGCCTCCTGGTGGGCAGGCCACCTTCTGCTCCACCCCTCCGGTCCTTGGTGGCTCAACAGCGCTGGCCAACTGCCGGAAGGACTGAGTCTCTGGGCCAGGTGGCCCGTGTTTTCCGGCAGGCCACCGGACTCTGTTCGCCGGACTGTCGGCTGGGCCTGGGACTCTGGGCGGCCTCCTTAACCTCCACGCCTTTGGACTAAGTGTGTTTTCTTTTGTGGGCCCTGGGCGAGGAGTATTTTGTTCCCTCCTTGCCTGTTCCCCCTACCTCCCACCCGGGTTTGTTGGTTGTTGTTCCTGCTGGGGGGGGGGGGGGTTGCAGGGGTTTTCCATTCTTTTCTGATGTTGCCGTGGGTGTCTGGATTACCACCCCTTGAGAGGGGGGCTCTGACATGAACCGAGCCGGGTTGTTCTTTGGGCTTGGTTCTGACCCGCTGTGGCTCAGGTTTATCTGTGTAGTTATGTATTATGTTATCTTTTGAGTTTCTTGTAGTTTCTATTTCCCCTTGTTTATTTCCCTACCTGTAGCCACTGCATGCTGGCCGGCAGCTGTGAGGCAGCCTCCTTTGGCCTACATTTGTTTTGGCACTGTCTGACACTTGCCGGTCCGACCGCGCCCCTTCTCTCATGACAGCCAGCTGGGTTCACTCTGGTAATTGTCCTTCCCATGCTTCGCCCAGGTGCACCCAATCTTTCCTGCCAGCAATGCTTGTACTTAAGCAGCTCTTTGCCAGGCAAGCGATGCTGGACTATTTTTTTTTGCCTACGTTTGTGTGTTGCCACTGTTCACTGTGGTCTGCCCGCTGCACATCCCGTCGTGTGAGCTTGTAAGTGAGCCTTGTCTCCTTTTTGCATGTCATCCTTGTTTTTGAACTGTTTGTGTCGGCCATTGTACACTGTGGTCTGCCCACTTCACACCCATCGTGTAGACATTTAGTGTACCTCGTCACCGTTTTTGTATGTCTTTATTTTGGGAACTGTTGCCTTCATTAATAAATGTGTTGTGGTGTAACCATGTGCTTAAATCCATTCTTTCTGCTCACTTCTCCATGCGCTGTGTAAAAGCGCACGGGGAGAACGTGACACAAACCATCTCAGCCTTGCCTCTCTTACTTTGTCTCCAAACTGCTCCACCTGAGCTGTCCCTCTGATATACTCATTTCTAATCTTGTCCCTCCTAGTCACTCCTAATGAAAATCTTAGCATCCTCAACTCTGCCACCTCCAGTTCCACCTTCTGTCTTTTTGTCAGCGCCACAATCTCCAAACCATACATCATAGCAGGTCTCAGTACCATCTTGTAAATCTTCCCTTTCATTCTTGCTGCTACACTTCTGTCACAAATCACCCTTGACACTCGTCTCCACCTACTCCATCCTGCTTACACTCTCTTCTCCACCTCTTTTGTGCATTTTCAATAGCTTTGGATGGTCAAGTATTTAAACTCATCTACCTCCATTACAGCTACTCCTTCCATCTTCACCATTGCACCTGCCTCCCTCTCATTCACACTCATGTATTCTGTCTTGCTTCTACTGATTTTCATTCCTCTTTTCTCTTCAGCATACCTCCACCTCTCCAGGTTCTCTTCCACCTGCGCCCTACTCTCAATGCAGATCACAATGTCATCTGCAAACATCACAGTCCATGGAGACTCCTGCCTGACCTCGTCTGTCAGCCTGTCCATCACCAACAAACAAACAGTATTAATTATTATTATCATTATTACTATTAAAAATAAGTTCTAAAATCATCTACCATATGTGTTTAGACTTGCCATCCTCACAATTACAATTCTATGAATGAATAAGCATCACTATAAAAAACATGAATATAAGAAGAAAAACAAAAAAACAAACAAACTAGAAAATCACTCGGCGAGCGCAGCAGATGACTGCCCCTCCCTGAGCCTGGTTCTGCTGGAGGTTTTGTCCTGTTAAAAGGGAGTTTTTCCTCTCCACCATCGCCAAGCGCTTGCTCACAGGGGATCGCCTGATTGCTGGGGTCTTCCTGCAATTGCGGGGGTTTCCCCTACAGTTGAAAGTGCTATGAGATGACTGTTGTTGTGAAATGGTGCTATATAAATAAAGTTGAATTGAATTGAATTGAATACCTCGGCCAAGGCTCCTACTGTCCCTCATGGATCACCTCCAAATGTAATGGGTTTGTTTTGGAGGATTTTTGGTAACACAGTGTGAGAAGATAACAGCCTTGGTGGAGGTGTGTTCTCAGATCATCACCAAAATGTTATGGGTTCCTCTCTAACCCAAAGACCACCTCTGGTGAAAATTTCATCCAAATCCATGCTGTAATTTTTGTGTAATCCTGCTGCACAAATACAAACAAGGTCCTTGGTGGAGGTATGCACTCTCAGACCATGACCAAGATTATTGGGCTCATCCTTGGCCCAAGGGCTATCTCTGGTGAAATTATCATCCAAGTCAGTGCAGTACTTTTTGCATAATCTTGCTAACAGTCAGACAGACAAACAGACATATAGACAAACAGACAGACACACAGACAGACAAAACACTCCTTGGCAGAGGAAATCACTTGCATACACATGAGACAATCTTGAAAAGTTAATACTTGGGTGCTGGAAACAGTCACATCAGTGTAAAATCAATAAATTAATAACATTTTTAAAACAGAACATTTTCTATTATTATTAATTTTGTACCATAATCAGGCATTGCACCTGACAACTGTTTATTTCACATAATATTCAACTTCTTCAGCCAAAATGAAGAAAATGCAGTACATGCCTACATGGCTCAATGGCTTGTTTGTGTTTCTTATCAGCACCAGTCTGGCTTCCACACTTGGTCACCTAAAACTAGCCTGGTGGCTAGCAATGAGCACTCTAGCCTATTAAATCTCTGTGAGGCTGCTCCAGTGAAATAAAAGTTGAAAGCAAAAAAAGATGGAAAGGAAGACAAAGTGCCCTCTACTAGATAAATTGAGTACTGCAATTAGTTACCACGGGGAAAAAAATCACCTTCCAAAATTTTTAGGAACACAGAATTTTCCTTTCTGGGGTCACTAGTGTCTCTCTCTCATACACACACTGACCTGTGTTAGGTCAGCTCTTTGAATGGGGAGCCATATCCTACACAGATCCTCATTCTTGATGATTTTCCACACAGCCAACACCGGCCCCTGCTTGTACACATTGGCCTACAACTTCCAGTCATATACAGCCCAAGGAAGATGCGCTGGAACTTCCGCAAAGCCAGCTGGAAGAAATTCAGTGAAACTCTGGACCGGAGCGTTGTTACCATCCCACTCCACACCATCACTGTAGATGAAGCATACAATCGCTTCTGCAGCGCAATCTTCAAGGCTGCCCATACTGCAATCCCACGAGGCTACCGACCCCTCTATGTCCCATGTTTGGACGGAGAAAGTGCTGCCCTCCTACAATCCTATCAAACATCAGGGGACCCAGAGATAGCAGACCATCTCATTGAATCGCTAAATACAGCCCGGCGAAAGAAATGGGAGGAGACAGTTGCTGACCGGGGCTTTACCCACTCTAGCAGGAAATGTTGGAGCCTCATCCGTCGCCTAGGAGCTGCACAGAAGCCCCCTAGCCAAAGCCGAGCATCCGTCACACCCAACCAAGTTGCATCCCACCTACTGACTATCGCCAAAGCACCCCAAGACAAAGACACCAGAAGAGCAGTTACAACTGAGCTAAAAAAAACACCAAAAAATGCCTGTAGAGGAAACGAACCCTGAACCCTTCAAGGCTGCTGAACTGGAGAAAGTCCTACAGAGCCTGAAATGTGGAAAGGCAGCAGGATACGATAACATCTTCCCAGAATTCATGAAAAATCTTGGCCCCCGAGCCCTAACCTGGTTGACACAATTCTACACAAGGATCACACAAACAAACTCGATCCCAAAGAAATGGCGGACAGCAAAGGTCATTGCCATCCCAAAACCTGGCAAAGACCACAAACTACCAGCAAGCTACTGCCCAATCTCCCTACTCAGCATTCCTTACAAAATCATGGAGCGCCTAATACTGCAACGCATTTCCCCAGAAATAGAGGATATTCTAAGTGTGGATCAAGCAGGTTTCCGCAAGGACCGCAGTACAGGAGAACAAGTACTGGCCCTAACCACCTTCATCGAAAATGGCTTTGAGAGCAGACTGAAGACAGGGGCTGTGTTTCTCGATCTTACAGCCGCCTATGATACGGTCTGGCACGAAGGCCTCCTCCTGAAACTTATAAAGGCGATCCCTGCTTGGGCAACAGCAATTATAAAAACCCTGCTGACCAACCGAAGGTTCAGAGTCCACCTCAGTCAGAACACAAGTGCATGGAGAATGCAGAAAAACGGACTCCCACAAGGCTCAGTTCTAGCTCCAACTCTGTCCAACCTCTACATAAACGACCTGCCTACTACAAAATCCCGCAAATTCATCTATGCAGACGACATCTGTTTGGCATTCCAAGCGCCAGACTTTGAACCACTGGAACGGGTGCTCACGGAAGATCTTGCCAAACTGGACCAGTTCTGCAAAATCTGGCGCCTAAAACCATCCATCCATCCATCCATCCATCTTCTACCGCTTTTCCGGAGGTCCGGGTCGCGGAGGCAGCAGTTCAAGCAGAGAAGCCCAGACTTCCCTCTCCCCAGCCACCTGCTCCAGCTCTTCAGAGAGGATACCAAGGCGTTCCCAGACCAGCTGGGAGACATAGTCTCTCCACCGAGTCCTGGGTCTGCCCCGGGGTCTCCTCCCAGTGGGACGTGCCTGAAACACCTCAAGTGGGAGGCGTCCAGGAGGCATCCTAATCAGATGCCCATACCACCTCAACTGACTCCTTTCAATGTGCAGGAGCAGCGGTTCTACTCTGAGCCTCTCCCGGATGACTGAGCTCCTCACCCTATCTCTTGAGGATGAGTCCAGCAATCCTACGGAGAAAGCTCATTTCAGCCGCTTGTATCCGCGATCTCGTTCTTTCGGTCATTACCCAAAGCTCGTGACCATAGGTGAGAGTAGGAACGTAGATTGACTGATAAATCGACAGCTTTGCCTTAGAACTAAGCTCCCTCTTCACCACAACAGACCGGTACAATGTCCGCATCACTGCAGATGCTGCTCCAATCCGTCTGTCAATCTCTCGCTCCATTCTCCCCTCACTCGTGAACAAGACCCCAAGATACTTAAACTCCTCCACTTGGGGCAGGAGCCTGTCCCCAACCTGGAGAGGACAATCCACCTTTTTCCGGCTGAGGACCATGGACTCGGACTTGGAGGTGCTGATTCTCATCCCAGCCGCTTCACACTCAGCGGCAAACCATCCCAGCAAGAGCTGTAGGTCATTGCTGGATGAAGCCAACAGGACAACATCATCTGCAAACAACAGAGATGAGATCCTGTGGTCACCAAGCATGACACCCTCCATTCCCTGGCTGCGCCTAGAAATCCTGTCCATAAAAATTATGAACAGGATCGGTGACAAAGGGCAGCCCTGGCGGAGTCCAACTCTCACTGGGAATGGCTCTGATCGAGTGTTGGCAATACGAACCAAACTCTCACAACGGTCATACAGAGACCGAATAGCTCGTAACAACAAGCCCGATACCCCATACTCCCGAAGCACCCCCCACAAAAATCCACGAGGGACGCGGTCAAATGCCTTCTCCAAGTCCACAAAACACATGTAAACTGGTTGGGCAAACTCCCACGAACCCTCGAGAATTCTCGAGAGGGTAAAGAGCTGGTCCGATGTGCCACGGCCAGGACGAAAACCACATTGCTCCTCCTGAATCCGAGGTTCGACCAACGGCCGGACTCTCCTCTCCAGTACCTTGGCATAGACCTTCCCAGGGAGGCTGAGGAGTGTGATCCCTCTAAAGTTGGAGCCCCCTCATGGATCATCACCTTATCGTGGGGGGGGGGGGGGGGGGGGGTTTGCGTGCCCCAGTGATCCCAGGAGCTATGTTGTCCGGGGCAATTTGCCTCTGATAGGGTCTCCCAAGACAAACTGGTCCTGGGTGAAGGGCCAGACTAAGAACGATCCAACAGACTCTCATGAATTGTATATCAAGGATTCAGTGTACCCCGCCCGGTATGGGGTTACCGGGGCCCCACCCTGGAGCCAGGCCTGGGGGAGGGGCTCGAAGACTAGCGTCTGGTGGCCGGGTTTCCACCCATGGGACCCGGCCGGGCTCAGCCCGAAGGAGTTACATGGGTCCGCCCTCCAGTGGGCTCACCACCTGCAGGAGGGATCATGGGGGTCCGGTGCTATGTGGATCAGGTGGCGGTCAAAGGCGGAGACCTTGGCGGACTGATCCCAAGCTTTCTAAACTGGCGCCTAAAACCAAGCCCAGCAAAAACCGTCTCCAGTGTATTCCATCTCCACAATGCAAAAGCTGCCAGAGAACTAAACATCCACCTGAGCGGACTCAAGCTTAAGCATGCCCCAAATCCAACTTATCTTGGAGTGACCCTTGATAGGACCTTATCCTTCAAGGAACATCTAAAGGGGACGGCTGCTAAGGTGAAGGTACGAAACAACCTGCTCTGCAAGCTTGCTGGTGCAAAATGGGGGGCGGCAGTCTCCACCCTGCGCACCTCAGCACTGGCCCTTTCATACTCTGTAGCAGAATATTGTGCCCCTGTCTGGTCCAGGTCATCTTACACACACCATGTAGACACCCAGCTCAACACAACCATGAGAACTATAACTGGAACAATCCGCTCAACACCACTCCCCTGGCTTTCTCTACTGTCAAACATAGCCCCTCCACACATCCGGCGAGCAGCATTAACTCAAAGGATGCTCCAAAAAGTTAAAGATTCTCCTCACTTACCAATCCATGCAGATATCTACACTCCACCCACTGCCCGACTTTCATCCAGACGGCCGATTTGGAAAAACCCTCCCCCAGCTGACTTTACCATCCAGACAGCTTGGCAAGAGGAATGGGAGACCAAGGAGGTCCCAAACAAACAGCTGGTGATAAACCCCAACCAACAGGTCCCGGGCACCAACCTCCCAAGGAGACAGTGGTCTACACTCAATCGCTTCAGGACTGGACATGGCCCCTGCTTGGCCAGCCTTCACAGATGGGGCAGTAGCCCTAGCCCACTGTGCGCATGTGGAGAGGAGCAAACAATGGAACACATCATAGAGGCTTGCCCGCTCCAAAGACTGGAAGGAGGATTACACACCCTCCATACAGCAAACCAGGAGGCAACTGCTTGGCTTAAGGACTTTGCATTCGCTAAATAAATAAATACACACACGCATGCACAACTGGACCAATTATTTGGATATTAGAATAGAATAGAATAGAACAGAATAGGCGTTATTGTCATTGTACAGTTGTACAGCACAATGAAATTGTGGGTCCTAACCAGGCTACTGCACAGTAAAGTAAGTGAGAAGAATTTGAAATGAAACAGTTACAGAACACACAGTTAACCAGATGACTGAAGAAGAAATAAAATGTAAAAATAATAATAATAATAAATAGCCCATAGGTATATACACAGGTAGGGTAGTGGCTTCGCAGGTGGAACTATGTACATAAGAGTGTGGTGAGCAGAACACATACTGTAATAGAGTAAAATGGTCCAAGGATTATGGAAAATATGTACAGTAGTGATTTCATGGATGGGTCAATATACATGAAAGTGAGGTGTGCAAAGACAGGTGAGTTATAGTGATAATTAAAAGGTCCTTAGTTCTGTGCATGTGGGCATTCAGAGGGAGGGGGGTGGGGCCTCTGACTGTTTGCAGTTAGTATGGCCCAGGGGAAGAAACTGCTTGTCAGTATGGAGGTGTGGGACCTGATCGATCTGAACCATCATCCAGAGGGAACCAGGTCACACAGGTGGTGGGCGGGATGTGAGAGATCTCCTGTGATGGCTTTGACCCTTCTGAGACAGAAGGCTCTGGAGATGTCTTCCAGGGAGGGCAGAGGGCTGCTGATAATTTTTTGGGCGGTGTTGATGACCCTCTGCACAGTCTTCCTGTTCTCTGCAATGGAGCTGGGGTACCACACACCTAGACAGTAGGTGAGCACGCTCTACACTGAGCAGTGATAGAAGGCCAGCAGTAGCTTCTGGTCCAGGCTGTGCTTCCTCAGGACACGGAGGAAGTATAGCCGCTGCTGGGCTTTCTTCACCAGGGCCTTGGTGTTGACAGTCCAGGAGAGGTCAGAGGAGATGTGGGTGCCCAGGAACATGAAGGCGGGGACGTTTTCCATGCGGTCGCCATTTATGGGGAGGTGGGGGGGGGGTCCTGTTTTTTTTTTTCTCCTGAAGTCCAGGATGAGTTCTTTGGTTTTTTGGACATTCAGTTTCAGGTTGTTTGCTTGGCACCACAGCAGCAGATTCTCTACCTCCGCTTACTCATCTGTCGTGTGAATTGCCTATAAAAATATTTGTCATAAGGTACAGGAATTATTTATTTTATTTAATAGTGGGTGTGAAAGGGGGCGGAGTTAAACCAGCACTTCTACACTCGCTAAATTAAATAAAAGCACTCGTAAAAGGGGCACCAGTCCTAACGGACAATAATATTAACTTTAATTTTAATTAATTTTGTACCTTCAATTACTTAATGAATCAGTCTCAAAGTTTCAGTGAGTTCTTGTCCTGCCGTGATTAGGAAACCTGTATATGCAAAAGGAAAATGCTTCAACTTCTCTCATTCATCCCTTTTATTAAACTCATTCAGTTTACATGGCCTGGCGTTCAAATGATGGATAAACAGATTCAGATGATAACAGCGTAATATATCACATCAACTGATATTGGATTCCTGAACATAACATCCAGCGTTACACCTCTGTAGAACCAAAGAGGAACCAGACTTATGTTTCAACGGTAAATGAGGCTGAAATGTTTTAACAAAACAACGCAATTTTATGGGGAAAATTCATAAGCTAATTATCTAAAAATGACTTCTGAATTAATCTACAAAAATTTAAGGGCAGTTACTTAAAAATGACTAAGAGTTTTCCTTCAGTTTACAGCTCTATCCTGTGGCTGAGAGATTAATTGAGTCCTGAAACACGGGCCATATTCAATTGTAATTTAATTGTTAGGACATCACGTTTTAACCCAGCAGATAAGAAAAGTAGGAGCTTCACTCACACAACAGCTGTAGGTCCACGTTTCCGTGGGTCGGTACCGCTGGGTTTTGAAGTTAGGACGTCGGAGGAAGCGGCTGCTGTCCTCACAGCCGTGGAGGTGATAACTCAGCTGGGGGGGCCCATCAAGGAGACCGTGGCAGCCGTGGATGGTTTGTCTCAGGGCGGCGTGAAAAGTCCTTGGAAAAAGAGTCCAAATTTGAGGTCTCATGTAGCGGGATAGACCAAAAAAACTGAAGGAGAAACTTCTCAGTCTCTGTTCACTTTAACTTAGGCAAATTAAAGGTCCACTTTAACGGCGTGAAAAGTCATGAAAAAAATGAGAAAAACATTTACTAGGATAAGAATGGCTTCTGAGGTGAAGGAAAAAAAAGTGTGAGAATTTGATTCTCTAAAAGGATCGAGCTCTAAAGAAAAATGGTTTCTCCTCAGTGACCAGAATGTCTTGACAAACTTCACAAAGAACAGAATAAAACTTCACAGGGCCTTGAAACGGTGGAATAAAATCTTCTGAGATCTAGATTACTATTCTGCTTCTTTTAATCTTAATTTAGTTCCTAATCTTTCTCAAAATCTCTTTCTTCTTTCTGTGTTTCTAATTCTTAATTCTATCACCGTTCTCTATCTTGCTGTTCTTGTTACTAATCTTTACTTTACTTCTTGCTAATCTTGCCCTTTTGTCTGATCTTACTCTGCTCTTTGTTTACTCTGCTTACCAAACTCAAATCTAACTTCTTTCTTTTAAAGTTACCTCGCCGGGTCGTAAAACTGATGATGTCGATCGCAAGACTGACCAATCAACTTTTTCAGAAGCAGTTTGAAATGGCTGCTATCCAATGTGAGAACATTTCTTTGTTTGAGAGCAGCCAATCAAATGAAGACACCATCCTAGCCTAGCGGCTGCCCCGGCCTTGGATGCGCTCTGCAGAGCGTGCCCAAATGCCAAGTCACGTTTCGTTACCTTGTATTCATACATGTGTAATAACAATAAAGTTGAATCTCATCTCATCTCTCATCTCATCTCATCTCATCCCATAAAATTGCAGAGGAAAAATCAACACTCAGTCAGTTCTTATGAAATTAAGTGCTCAATATAAAATCTAACTAGATTAAATGACTTGGCTAATATTTGGTGATCATGCATTTATACCATTACTCCAATATTACATCTGTTTGAATAACACTCATGAATATAACATTTCTTATACATAATTATAATACATGCATTCACATTTAGATCAAAATGCAGCAAACCATGCAGCAAACCATGGTTGGTGATAAAAGAGGGATGATTTTCAGTGTCCTTAGGATCCAGAGGATAAGCTGAAAGAAACTTAATGTTTAGAACAAATTAAAAGTCATCCTATATACTGAAAACACATTCCGTAGGTATCCGCTAGGAGGTACTGTTGAGCTGTAGATGATTTCCTTTAGTATCTGGGCGAAAACCTGGATAGTATCGTGGGCTATAAACCCATCAGATTAAGTGGTTTATGACTCTTAAGAACACTGGTTTCCTGTGAAAAGGTATGTTATCAAATGCAGTGTTCATGTTGAGAGGTCTGGTCTCCTGAGTTTTAAGTTCCTTTGAGCCTTTAAAAGCAAATTCTGATCCTTACAATCTCTGCAAGAGGCAACTGTTTACATTGGGGTCCTGGGAAAGCAAGCATCTTTGGTCAGGCCTGGAAGAGGCCTGCATGAGTCGACATAAAAGCCAGTGACATTCCTGAAAAGGCAGAAAAGTGGTATTCCTGTATAATGAATAAAGTGAAATTCCTGTAAAACTGGAGAGAAGTGATCTTCTGTCTTGGTTTGAGGAGACGATGATGCTACACATCGTTGTCGGTGATGAGCCCAACCAAGGTGGTGTCGTCTGGGTATTTCACAATGACGGTGGTTGGGTGGGTTGGAATACAGTCAAAGGTATACAGGGAGTACAGTAGAGGGCTTGGCACGCAGCCTTGGGGGGAGCCAGTGCTGAGGGACAGTGTGGAGGAGTGGTGGAGGCCAAGTCTGGCTGTTTGTGGGTGGTTGGTGAGAAAGTTCTTTTCCCAGGGGCAGGTGGGGGGGGGGGGTGCGTCTGGAGGAGGTGCAGTTTGCTGATCAGGATGTGTGGGATGATGGTGTTAAAAGCTGAGCTGTAGTCCACAAAGAACATCCTCACATAGCTCCTTGGGTTCTCCAGGTGGCTCAGCACTCTGTGGAGAGTGGTGGCGATGGCATCTTCCGTAGACTGGTTCTCCCTGTAGGCGAACTGACGGGGGTCCAAGGAGAGGGGAAGACAGGCCCATTAAGGTTTTAATTCTTAATTTTAATAAGCACTGTTTGAATACAAGTGTGTTTTTTCTCTTTATTGATGTTCACATCTTGAGCTCCAGGTATCCCTAGGCTTAATATTCATACTTCTGGTTCACAATACTGATGTAACATCTCACAGCCATACCACCCCAAGCACTTCTGACCTCAGAAGCAAAGCAGGGTTTAGCTTGCTTAGTACCTAGATGGAACACTGCTTGGGAATACCAGGTGCTACAAACTTGGCCCTGTGATGTACTGGTGATCATGTCCAAGATGGATTTGGCCTCTTGCCCAAAGATGCTGGCATAAGCTCCAGCCTCCCTGCAACCTGAAAAGGATCAAGCAGTTAAGAAAATGAAAGACTTTGATGTAACAAAAGTTGGTTACAGATGTCTATATGAAGATTATTTTTCTGAGCCAGGCATTTTTTAGACAGTTGGCAAAACCACCTTTTAAACTTTTTTTTTTTTCAACATTTTTTTGCTGGGGACAAAGTTCAACAAGTATTGGTTTGGTTTGGTTTTTATTTGGAATTTCCCCATTGTGGGACTAATAAAGGCTTATCTTATTTTATTTATTTGGCAGGGACTATGTACAAAAAAACATTAATCGCATAAGAGAAGAGATGCATTGCACCAGATTTAGCTATTGGCTAATTTCCATCTGTAGTCCCGCGGCAGGTAAGCGCAATAACAAAAATATACAGTGGTGTGAAAAAGTGTTTGCCCCCTTCCAGAGTTCTCTCTTTTTTTGTATGTTTGTCACACTTAAATGTTTCAGATCATCAAGGAAATTTAAATATTAGACCAAGATAACACAAGTAAACACAAAATGCAGTTTTTAAATGAAGTGTGGTGGTACAGGTGGAGGATTCTCCACCCAGAGATGGCAGCTGGGGGAAAGAGGGAACAATGTGCTGAAGGAGGAAGTGTCACCGGGGGTCTTAGACAGGACAGTAAGGACTATTCGCCCCACAGGGAGAGGAGGAAATGCCAGAACTGCTGGAGGAGGAAACGGTGTGAGAATGCGGTACTGGAGCTATGTTATGGTAATGTGCCATGCATGTCTTTGTTCCACACAATGATTATGGTCGGGATTCCTGGGTCTCAGTGCATGGAATTAAAGATGATAAAAAGAGGATGCACAGAGACCCAGCAGATTTTACTGTACTGAATGTTGGAGAAGGAATAAAGTTTGTGTGTTGTCTAGCTCGTTGCCTTGCCTGCTTCCTTTCTCCACATTGGTGATCCCAAGATGTGCCATGGAGAGTGAGCCAAGCACCACCCCGGAGACTACCTAGAGGGAGAGCACCAATGCGACGTGCGCTGTCTCAGTCAAGCTCCCAGACTTCTGGCTTCACAGCCCGACTGCGTGGTTCCTGCACATAGAAGCCCAGTTC
Organism: Pholidichthys leucotaenia; assembly: GCA_020510985.1. NCBI lineage: Eukaryota > Metazoa > Chordata > Actinopteri > Cichliformes > Pholidichthyidae > Pholidichthys > Pholidichthys leucotaenia. The sequence goes on along the minus strand of CM035845.1, from coordinate 249,054,248 downwards.
TCGCTCCACGGGATAACAACGGACGACACAAAGTATTACTACGTGGTCACTGCGCTGAATGCGCGCACCACGCCACAGGTGACAAGCCTGCTCCAGGAGCCACCAGCCCAAGGGAATTATGAAGCGCTCAAGAGAATGCTGCTCCAGCGCTATACCCTTTCTGACAGTGAGAGGGCAGAGAGACTCCTAACATGCTCAGAGTTAGGAGACAGATCAGCCGTGGTGCTCATGGAGAGCATGTTGGCGCTGATGGGGAAGAATGACGATTCTTTCCTGTTTGCTCACTTGTTCCTCAGGAACCTACCGGCTGCAGTGAGGGCGATCCTGGCCAACTCACCGCTGCTGGTGATCAAGGACTACCGCGCACTGGTGCAGGAAGCGGATCACATCATTTTATTGACCAGGAATCTTAGCGTGAATGCAGCAGCACCGGCGTCCATAAGGGACTCCAACGAGGTCAAGGAGCCGTCGGTGATAGCCGGAGCAGACTCCAAGAGATGAAAAAACGGGATGATCTGTTTCTATCATCACCGTTTTGGCTTGAATGCCCAACGCTGCCTGTTGCCATGCCAATTCAAGAAGCCGGAAAGACAGCAGGTTTGGCATTCAGTAGCAGCTGCAACCGCTGGTGACAGGAACAAACTGCTTTATGTCACAGACACACGTTCAGGGAGACGGTTTTTGGTGGACTCCGGCTCCGAGAAGAGCCTCATCCTGCCGGTCAATGCAGACAGGGTGGCAAGAGGCAGCGGTCCCGACCTCACGGCTGCCAATGGATCCACCATCAGGACGTTTGGCGAATGGACACTGACGATATGCTTGCACAGACACAATTTTCAGTGGGACTTTGTGGTAGCTGCATGTTCTGCCCCCATTTTAGGTGCAAATTTTTTATGTGCTTATGGGTTGTTAGTCGCTGTTGCTAATAGGCGATTAGTGGATGCTGTCTCTTTTGCCTCACTGCCCTGCACAGCTCGGGGAGCTGGGTCAGCAAGACTGGCTGATGTTATAGCTCCAGGGAGTAAGTACCAACATTTACTCGCAGTTTCCAGCGCTCACGGTCCCGACGTTTTCAGTTACAATAATGAAACACGGGGTTGAACATTTCATAACTGCTAAAGGCCTGCCGGTGTTTGCGCAACCTTGGTGCCTGGACTCAGCTAAACTGGCCAGCGTGCATGAGGAGTTCGCCAACTTAGAGCAGCTGGGCATTGTCAGGTGCTCCAACAGCCCATGGGTATCCTCACTACACATGGTGCCTAAGGCCGATAGGTCGTGGTGACCGTACAGCAATTTATGGGGCTTGAACAACGCCACGGAACACAATCAGTATCCTATCCCGCACATCCAGGATTTTTCCGTGCACCTGGCCAGGGCATGTGTTTTTTCCAAAGTGGATCTGGTCCACGGTTACCATCAGGTCCCTTGTGCGTGGAAGATGTTCCAAAAACAGCGGTAATAACTCCTTTCAGACTTTTCGAGTTTTTACGCATGCCGTTCGGATTAAAAGGCATGGCGCAGACTTTCCAGAGAATGGTGGACGCAGTGTTTCGTGACTTGTCCTTCGTTTTTTGTCTACTTAGACGACATTCTGGCAGCAAGCACATCCGAGGAGTAACACATCCCCCATCTCAAGATGGTTTCCCAGACATTGCACGGGCTGATAGTTAACCCTGCGAAGTGCCAGTTCAGTGTGCCAGTGATTGAGTTTTTGGGCCACCGCATTTCGCCAGAGGGCGCAATTCCGTTACCGGATAAGGTGCACGTTGTGTTGGACTTTCTGCGTCCGCAGACCGTGAGGACCCTACAGGAGTTTTTGGGAATGGTTAATTTTTATAACCGTTTCCTTCCCCGGGCAGCCCAGCTGATGCAGCCGTTGTATGCCGTGTGTAAAAAAGAAGCCCCCAGAAACCATCTACTGGACTCCTGAGCGAGTCCAGGCTTTCACAAACGGCAAAACAGTGCTGGCGGATGCCACATTGCTAGCCCACCTGGAATTGTTGGCATAGATAGTGCTCACTATGGATACATCTGATGTTGCCATAGGGGCAGTGGTGGAGCAGTACATCTCCGGTTCGTGGCAGCTGCTCGCATTTTTCAGTTGAACTTTGCGCGACAACGAACGCAAATGCAACACGTTCGACAGAGAATTGCTGGCTCTCCACCTGGCGATGCGCCATTTCCACTTTTAGCTGGAGGGGCGCGAGTTCACCGTGTACGTGGACCATAAGCTGCTGACGTACGCGATGTCCAAGGTCTCGGAACCGTGGTTGGCCCAGCAGCAATGGCATTTGGCCGCGATTTCGGAGTTTACTACCGACATTCAACACGTTGCCAGTAAGCTCAACGTCGTGAACTTACTGGCCAATTGTCTGTCATGCACGTTAGTCTCCCCGGTCAACATGGGAATAGATTTCCCTGCCATGGCCATGGAGCAATCTGGGGACACGAACATTTGCACGCTCCAGTCGGTGCCTACTGGGTTAAGGCTGGAGAGCAAGGTGATGCAAGAAGGATGCCCTCCCTTGCTCTGCGACGTCTCCACTGGCCACCCGCAACCGGTGGTTCCGAGCTCTTGCCACCGCTGCATTTTTGAGTCAGTCCACTCCCTTTTGCATCCAGGTGTGCACGCTACGGTGAGGGGGTGAAATTTGTCTGGCCGCCCTTGCACAAGGACGTGAAAGATTGGGCTGCAGCTTGAATCGCGTGCCAGCAGGCCAAAGCGCACAAGCACACCAGAGCGCCCCCCCCCCCCCCCCGAGCAGTTCCAAATCCCTGCTAGGAGGTTTGACCACATCCATATGGATTTGGTGGGACCCCTCTCGCCATCGCAAGGTTTCACGCACCTTTTGACAGTCGTGGACTGCACCACACGGTGGCCTGAAGTGGTCGTGCTGGCTTCTACCACGTCTGCAGAAGTGGCTTGCGCTTTTTTGTTGGCTTGGGTTGCATGTTTTGGATCCCCATCGGACATCACTTCTCACAGGGCTCCACAATTCATTTTGGAACTCTTGCCCACGATGGCCCAGAGCCTGGGGGTCAAAATTCACTGTACTACCGCGTATAACCCCCAGGCAAACGGGTTATGCAAGCATTTTCATAGGTTGCTTAAGGCAGCGCTCAGAGCTTTGCTCACGGATACAAATTGGGTCGACCGTCTGCCCTGGGTTCTTTTAGGGTTGCGCTCCCTGCCTAAGGAGGATCTGGCAGCCTCCCTTGCAGCACTTGTTTTTTCTCAGCTGCTGCGGATCCCCGGAGAAGTTTTTACCGGAAAACCCTGTGCCCGGGGCCGAGCCGACTGTGCAATTTTTGCACAGTACGGAGGCTTTTAACGTGCCGGGCCCGGCCACCATTTTTTCCCCACACTTAGGTCCCCAAGAGTTTACAGAACGCTGGTTTTGTTTTTGTCAGGCACGATGTGCACCGGACCCCACTGCGCCCACTGTACGATGGACCGGTCAGGGTGTTGGAACCTGGGGCGACACATTTTGTGTTTGACTTGGGGGCGTGTAGGGAGACCGTCTGCATGGACAGGCTGAAGCCCACTTTTGTGTTGGCAGACAAACAGGTGGTGTTAACCCAAGCTCCTCGGCGCGGACGCCTGCCGTTGGGGGCTCCGCAAGTTGGTGTTCCCTCAGTAGGGACCGGCACTCGCGAAACTATTGTGCTTTTCCCCCCCTCCCTTTTTCCCTCCACAGACTGACGTGCCCTCCTGTACACCTCGCCAGCAGGGTGTTTCGACTGGATTGACAACCCCCTGGTACAGCTGCTATGGGCGCCGGCTCAAGCCCAAAGGACGGGGGGGTTAGGACCCTTTCTGGGTGTTCGGGGGGGGGCTGTGTGGTAGTACAGGTGGGGGATTCTCCACCCAGAGACAGCAGCTTGGGGAAAGGTGGAACAATGTGCTGAAGGAGAAAGTGTCACCGGGGGGTCTTAGACAGGACAGTAAGGACTATTCGCCCCATCGGGAGAGGAGGAAATGCCAGAACCGCTGGAGGAGGAAAGGGTGTGAGAATGCAGTACTGGCGTTATGTTATGTTAATGTGCCATGCATGCCTTTGTTCCACACAGTGATTATGGTCGGGATTCCTGGGTCTCAATGCATGGAATTAAAGATGATAAAAAGAGACCCAGCAGATTTTACTGTACTGAATGTTGGAGAAGGAATAAAGTTTGTGTGTTGTCTAGCTCGTTGCCTTGTCTGCTTCCTTTCTCCACAGAAGGTGTTTATTATTAAGGGTAAAAAAAAATCCTAACCTACATGGCCCTGTGTGAAAAAGTGATTACCCCCCCATTCAAACATAAATTAACTGTGGTTTATCACATCTTTGGAAAGCTGAGTTCATTTTCTCTAGACACACCCAACCCTGATTACTACCACACCTGTTCTCAATCACGAAATCACTTACAGACGTGGACAAAATTGTTGGTATCCCTCTGTTAATGAAAGAAAAACCCACAATGGTCACAGAAATAACTTGAATCTGACAAACGTGGTAATAAATAAAAATTCTATGAAAATTAACCAATGAAAATCAGACAGTGCTTACAACAATTCTGCAAAGATGAGTTGGCCAAAATTCCTACACAGTGCTGTAAAATACTCATTGCCAGTTTTCGCAAACGCTTGATTGCAGTTGTTGCTGCTAAGGGTGGCCCAACCAGTTAATAGGTTTAGGAGGCAATCACTTTTTCATACAGGACAATGTAGGTTTGCATTTTTTTTTACCCTTAATAATAAACACCTTCATTTAAAAACTGCATTGTGTGTTTACTTGTGTTATATTTGTCTAATATTTGAATTTATTTGATGATCTGAAACATTTAAGGGTGACATACAAAAAAATGAGAAATCAGGAAGGGGCAAACACTTTTTCACACCACTGTATGCAGTAAATACATGTCTAACAATTCAATATAATTACTGGGTACAATCATGATATTAAATATATACATAATACTGTTCCCTACACTCACTTAATGTACACACACACACACACACACACACACACACACACACACACACACACACACACACACACAACCCCAGCACATACACATATTAATCAATTCCATTACCATAAAATCCATATGTTGTGAACCAATGTTAATTTCTTAATGTTGACAATACTGGTTCATTAAAATCCATTTTTTGGCCTCGTGAAAGAAGGTATGAAAGTCTGCACAAGTTTTTATATCATCAGGGAGACTATTTCGTTCCTTAATTGCTTTAAAGGAAAAATCAGACTGACCAAAAGCAGATCTTTTTTTTAGGGATTCCACACTGCCCTTTTACAGTGGATCTTAATTTTTTTTTTTTATTTGCTCTGAGCATAACTGTACAAAAGTTCGCAATGGTGGAGGAGGATTTTAAAGACAAGCCAAACATATGAAAACACAATACGGCTCTCAAAACTCAACATTCTGTGTTTACTGAGTATTTCACAGTGATGATGATGTAATGTTTTTTTTTTTTTAAATCTAAAACATGTAAAGCTTGATTGTAAAGTGATTTAATTAGTTTTAAAGTTGTCTGGCTTGCTTGAGACCAACAAGAAATACAATAGTTAATATGAGAAAGTATCATTCCATTCAAATACACTGTTGATGCTTCCTGTGTGAGAATTTTTAATATGTCTAAAATTAGCCATATTTCAATGTATTACTCATTTTCTTTATGTGCTTTTTAAATGTCAGCACTGGGTCCAAGATCACACCTAAGTATTTACAGCGGGGAAAATGGTTAGCACTGCGGCAGCACAGCAACTTACCCTTGGCCATGGGATCCCTGGTTCGATCCCAGCCCCTAACCCAACAGTGGTCTGTATGGAGTTTGCATGTTCTCCCCGTGTCTGCGTGGGTTTACTCCGGGATTTCTCCGGTTTCCTCCCACAGGCCAAAAACATGCAGGTTAGGTTAATTGGAGACTCTAAACTGGCCCTAGGTGTGAATGTGTGTGTGAATGGTAAAGGGATAGCGCCGTACTGTGGCTGCTTCATCCATCCAGGTGGATGCCCTCAATTTCCCCTCTGGGGATCAATAAAGTATACAAAATCAAAAAAAAAAATTCTCATTAGACATATTTCTTAAAGAGCCATTGACCTGAGATTTTCACCAGATATCAGTAACAACCCAAGTAATCCATATATACAAACAAATCAAGGCAACTGTGTTCACAGAATAAGTTATATTTAATAAAGTGGAATGATACAGGGAATAAGAAACCCAGCTACCGGGGGTGCACAAGCCAGTGTACTCCTAGTGCCGGTCCCAAACCCGGGTATATGAGGACGGTTATGTCAGGAAGGGCATCCGATGTAAAACTTTTGCCAAATCAAACATGCGGACTGTGATGAATGAGACTTTCATTCCGGATCGGTCGAGGCTCGGGTTAACAACAATCACCACCAGTACTGTAAACCGACAGGGTGCCGGTGGAAATTGGACTACTGTTGGCAGAAGATGAAAGAGGAGGAGAAGGGGGAGGTGTGTTAGGAGGGAGAGAGAGAAAAGGAAAGGTAGAAGTGTGGAGGTGAGAGTAGGGATGTTAAATGTAGGGACTATGACTGGTACAGGCAGACAGTTAGCTGATATGATGGAGAGAAGAAAGGTAGATATACTGTGTGTTCAAGAAAACAGATGGAAGGGAAGTAAGGCTAGGAGCATTGGAGGTGGATGTAAACTGTTCTACCATGGTGTAGATAGGAAGAGAAGTGGAGTAGGAGTAATCGTGAAGGAAGAGATCGTGAAGAGTGTTCAGGAGGTAAAGAAAGAGTCAGACAGAATCATGAATTTGAAGCTAGAAGTCAAAGGTGTGATGTCGAATGTTGTCAGTGCAAATGCTCCACAAATTGGATGTCAGGTAGAAGAGAAAGAGGAATTCTGGAGTAAGCTGGATGAAGTGGTAGAGAGTGTTCACAAGGGGAGAGAGTGGTGATTGGAGTGGACTTTAATGGACGTGTAGGTGAAGGGAACAGAGGTGACGAGGTGGTCCTGGGTAGGTATGGTCTTAAGGAGAGAAATGTGGAAGGACAGATGGTTGTGGATTTTGCTCAAAGGATGGAAATGGCTGTGGTGAACACATACTTTAAGAAGAGAGAGGAACCTACGGTGACTTACAAGAGTGAAGGAAGGTGCAAACAGGTGTACTACATCTTATACAGAAGGAGAAATCTGAAAGAGATAGGAGACTGCGAGGTGGTGGCAGGGGAGAATGTAGCTAGACAGCATTGGATAGTAGTCTGTAGAATGACTTTGGAAAGCAAGAAGAAGAAGAGAGTGAAGGCAGAGCCAAAGATAAAGTGGGGGAAGTTACAGAAGGAAGAAGGTCACACAAAGGTCAGGAAAGAGTTGATACAGGCTCTGGGTGGCAGAGAAAAATTACCAGATGACTGGGAAAGCACAACAAAAATATTGAGAGAAATGGGTAGAAAGATACAGTATGTGGTCCATTGGACAGAGGAAAGAAGACAAGGAGACTTGGTGGTGGAATGAGGAGGTTCAGGAAAGTATTCAAAGGAAAAGGTTAGCAACGAAAAAGTGGAATTGTCAGGGAGATGAAGAAAGTAGACAGGAGTATTTGGAATCTAGGCACATGGCAAAGAGAGAAGTGGCAAAGGAAAAAGAAAAGGTATATAATGAGTTGTATGAGAGGCTGGACACTAAGTAAGTGTCAAAAATTGCCCTTTCAAGGGGAAGAACTGAGGACACCAAACTTGAGCTGTAGGTTTTCACATTTAATAATGAAAAACACACAAGTACAAAAATACACAAAAACTCAAACACTTAAGAATAAGGCAGGATACAGGAAGGGAGACGTAAGACAAATGTCAGAGAACCAGAAGGCTGCTGCGAGGAGTGAACCACGCAGCAAGCTTTAAATAGGGGCAAACCAATTGAGATCAGGTGAGGGGAACATGAGTGACAAATAATCAGAACAAATACCAAACAGCTGAGACAGCCTGTAAACTGGGTTTGACAGGAGGAAGTGACAACGGTGACTGTCAAAATAAAAGCACAGCCTGGGATGAAACAAAAAGGGAACATAACCCATAAGGTGAGGACAAGATAATACAACAAGAAATGTACAGTGGTGTGAAAAAGTGTTTGCTCCCTTCCTGATTTCTCATTTTTTTGTATGTTTGTCACACTTACCACAGCAAGTCTTCCAGGTCCTGAAGCAGTAAAACAGCCCCAGACCATCACACTACCACCACCATATTTTACTGTTGGTATGATGTTCCTTTTATGAAGTGCTGTGTTATTTTTATGCCGGATGTAATGGGACACACACCTTCCAAAAAGTTCAACTTTTGTCTCGTCAGTCCACAGAGTTCAGGTGGTCTCCCAGAGTCTCAGAACCCCCCATCACAAGGTGGAACAGGTCGGGTGGCCTTCTGGAATTCCAGAGCCCCCTAAACAAGCGGAATAGCCCATTGGGTGGTCTCCCAGCATCTCTGGGTCAACAGACCAGGGGGCATGACACGCCCCTGCCCGGAGGCGGCAGTTGGAACCCGTGCCTTCCGTGGACTGCAGGGACCGTGGCACGGATGGAGTGAGTCAGTGGTTGCGGGGAGCTGATGGCGAGGATGACTGACCAATGAAGAAACCAGGCAAAAGGATGGCTGACCAGTGAGGAAACTAGGTGAAAAGTATGACTGCTCAGCAGAGAAGGCAGGCGAAGAGGATTACTGACCAGTGTGGCTGGCCAGCGAGGGAACTAGATGAGGGAAACTGATGATCACTGGCGAGCTCAAGTGAAGAAGGACTACAGTGACTTCAGGTGAAGAAGGGGGAACTATGGTGACCTCTGGTGGAGGCAGAGGACCCATGGCAACCTTGGGCAAAGGCAGAGAACCCATGGTGACCTCGGATGGAGACGAAGGACCCTTGGTGACTCCAAGTGGAGATGGAGGACCCTCGATGACCTCAGGTGGAGATGGAGAGAAAAACACCGGAAAATTACCGGCAGCAGTGGAGCCTGGTGAGGAGAGCTCAGGAGCAGAGGACGTCTGCAACCGACTCTACCCACCATGCGCTAGACAAGATTTCTCTAAATCTGCAGGTGTTAAAACAGAGCAGAGTACTTGCCTAGACTCAAACTCCACCGTCGTCCAGGATTCCGGCGACTCTGCTGCGGTGACCCTTGCAGCAGGCATGAAGGTCGATGAATCTGGCGGAACCCCAGTTGTGGCAGCTGGTGCTGGTGGAATTCCAGGTGTGGCAGCTGACGCTGGGGATCCTCTTACCGATGACACAGAGTCCGGTGCTGCCGAAACTAGTGGACATCCTTCTGTCAGCTCAGGCTTCAGAGCACAGGTGGCACGCTCCTCCCATCCAGGACGCAGCTGCAGGGCTGGAGCTGGTCTCTCTAGGGCTTGTCCGGCGGCTCTCTCCCAGGACTGGCGAACACCCAGGGGAGACGGAGAAGAACACGGGAGGAACAGGTGAGGAAAAGGTGGCAGCAGCAGGGGGTGAGTACTCAGCTACAGTGGACCACTGATGCTGAGCATCACCACCGGGAATAAGGCAAGATTGTTCATTTTTATGTGTGGGAGAATGAAAAAGCACTTGCCTTACTTTGCGGGGCGTGATGGTTGCTGCTGCTGCTGGACCAGACGATGTCCTCCCAGGAGCAGCGGAGGTTGTCTGGTGAGGAGGCAGAGACATGGGCTTGTGAGGTGGTTGAGGCTCCGGAGTCAGGGGACGCTCAATCGTTGGCTCAAACTCCAACCCCCCGGAAAATCTCCATCCAGATATGCCACAAATTCTGGGAGGAGCCATGGCTTATAATCCAGCAAAAGTTCTGTCCCTGATAGTATGACCCACCGGCGCTCCTCCAGCTCCTCGGCCGATGGTGCAGGCCATGGTTCGGGAGGAGAAGGGAGGGTTGCTGCTGGATAACTGAGAGAGGCTGGGGACCTCCGCACCCGGAGATGCTTCTCCGTCAGCGCACACCTCGGTGCAGATAATTTACTCGGCCTCCTCTCGTGGAGTGACTGTGGGGCAGATGCAGATGAAACCTCAGCCCTACGTAACCGAGCCAGGGAATGCCTCACTGATGGCACTGGGTCCCATGATGCTGAAACCAGGGGACCCTCTTTTGTCAGCACAGGCTTAGGGACATAGGGGGTGCTCCTCTCCCATGCAGGATGAGGCTGCAGGGCTGGATCAGGACCCTCTGGAACCAAAGACCCCCTCTGAGGTCCGGCGGCTCCCTCCCAGGACCGGCGGACACTTAGGAAGAACGGAGAGAGACATGGGAGAAACAGGTGAGAAAGGAGGGGCAGCAGCAGGCAGTGAGGACTCAGCTAAATTGGGCTGCTGAGCCTCACCACCGGGAATAAGGCAAAGCAGTTCATTTTTCGTGTGGGAGACTGAAAAAACACTTGCCTTGTCTGCCGGGGCGTGATGTTCGCTGCTGCTGTGGAACCAGATGAGCTGCTTCCGGTAACAGCGAACACCGTCTGGCAAGCGGGTGAGGAGACAAGCTCTTGACGAGGTGAATGAGCCTTCCGTACCCGGGGATGCTTCTTCGTCGGTGCAGGTATGGGTGGAAGAGAGATTTTCCCCAGCCCGTGGAGCATGTCTTGTAGGTTTGAAATGGAGAGGAGTAGGTCTGTGAGCTCCAGATGGCTCCACGGGCTGGGGCATGCTTCAGGCACCTGTGCCGCACCATCCAGATTTTCCTGGGCCGCTTTGGGAGTGCAGGAGATGCGAGCCCCTGATATGATGTTCCCTAAAACTCCCAAAGTCCAGTTCTCCACTTCACTCAGTCCACAAATACAAGCACCGTTCATATTGAGGGATATTTAAAAAAGAGCAGAATGATGGGAGGGAAAAAAAGGTGCGAGCTGTAGGTTAGCACATTTAATAACAAAAAATACATATGTACAAAAATACACAAAAACTCAAAAACTTACGTATAAGGGAGGATATAAGAAGGGAGACGTAAGACAAACGTCTGAGAACCAGAAGGCTGCAGCGAGGAGTGAACCATGCAGCAGACTTTAAATAGGGACAAACCAATTGAGATCAGGTGAGGGGAACATGAGTGACGAATAATCAGAACAAATACCAAACAGCTGAGACAGCCTGCAAACTGGGTTTGACAGGAGGAAGTGACAACGGTGACTATCAAAATAAAAGCACAACCTGGCATGAAACAAAAAGAGAACATTGTGGAGATTGTGTGGAAAGGATGAGGCAGAGTTATTTCTCAGGTTCCATTTTATTCACAACACACTCTCCAACATTCAAAAGCAGAAGAAGGAAAAACCCCCAACATCTGCCAGTCTTATACCCCTGACATCAAAGTACAAAATCCCATTGTCTTTAAATCCCAAACACAATGCATCCCCCCTGCAGTTCCTCTCGCTTCCACCCAAACCTGGGTGGTCAGGAAATCATTCATGTCCATCTCTTTGCATATCAAAAGGCCAACTCTCTCGTCCTCCTCTTATCCCCAGGAGGTCCAGACCTTTTGTTCCTCTTCAGACGTGAAACCAAAATAAGCACACAGGAATATACATGAGAGAATATGAACAGTCATATACATGTGAGCCCGTGAAACTACATATGTGCACCACAACATAACCGATAAGGTGAGGACAAGATAATACAACAAGAAATGTAAATAATATAATATACATGGAAACCAAAACAACAGGAGAGGTGAGGATGCAAAACTGAGGAAGGCTAATAATACAAACTAATAATTATTAAGACTGCAAAGGAGATCACAGGACAAAGACAAAATATAAACACAGGAACATAAATTGGAAAACAAGATAATACAGAAATACATAAACAACTACACTAAGATAAAATAATAGGAAACTAAGACCAGAAATAAAAGGACAAACCCAGATAAAAAAAATACAACAAACCATACTAAATACAAAATAAACAGAAATGCAGAACTACAGAAAGTGACTAAAACAACTGAGAGGGTCTAACCCGTGCTCAGAATCATGACAGGAAGGAGAAAAGGACTTGTATTGATTGGCTAGACAGAGAGATCGAGCTGAAAAGATGTGCAGCAGGTTAGGCTGATTAAGGACAGAAATGGTAATGTACTAACAAATGAAGAGAGTGTGTTGAGAAGGTGGAAGGAGTACTCTGAAGAGCTGATGAATAAAGAAAATGAGAGAGAGAGGAGGATGTATGAAGCAAAGATAGTGAACAAGGAAGTCCCGAGGATTAGCAAGGCAGTAGTGAGGGCTGTTATGATGCTGAGCACGGTTGGAAAACCATGCTCTTGCTTCCAATTATTTCTAGTTATTTTTCTGTACTTTTGCAAGTTCAGTTTTATTATTGAATTTGAGTATGGTTTTGTCTGTATTTTGTTATCTGAGTTTGCCCTTTGTTTCTGATTGTTTTGAGTTGTCCTGTTATCGTATCTTTGCTTGGTTATTATAGTTCTGTTTACTAAGTTTGTGTTTATGAGTCATCTTGTATTTCAATTTATATCTTGCTGTGTTTTGACATGAGCCTACTCACGCCTCCACCTTTAGTTTCCTGTTAGGTATTGATATCTATTATTATTGTTATTCCAGCACTATTAGAATCTCTTGGTTTTTGTATTCTTTCTTGTCCTTGCCTTGGTGGTTTGTTATATTTTCTCCTTGTGTATTATTTGGGTTGAATCTTGTTTTTGTAATCATTTCATATTTATAGTTAGTTACTTTTGACATTGTTCCTCCTGTGCTTTTATTTTGATAAGGTTATTTGTTTACTTCCTTTTCAAGTTCAGTTCATGGTTTGTCACAGCTGTTATTATTTCAATTCATTATCCTCGATCCTGTTACCCACACCTGTTGATCATTTGTCTATCTCTCTTTGTCCTATTTAAGGGACGCCGCCCCACAGCTCAGGGCGACGTCCTTCATTGTGATCCCGGCATTTGTCCCACACTTGTATCTGCTTGGTCAACTTGACGTGTTTTCCAGGTCTTGGCCGTGTGCTATTCGACCTTCTTATTATCCTGCCTGTAAGTTATTCCTGCCTGAAAAATATCTTGTTTTTTGATTAAACGTTTGCAAACTCACAGTCAGCATTTGGGTCTCCCTTCTGCCCTGAAGGGCAGTTCATGACAAGGGCAGCTTTGAAGAGGATGAAGAATGGAAAGGCGATTGGTCCAGATGACATACCTGTTCAGATATGGAGATGTTTAGGAGAGATGGCAGTGGACTTTTTAACCAGATTGTTTAACACAATCTTGGAGAGTGAGAGGATGCCTGAAGAGTGGCGAAGAAGTGTTTTGGTACCAATTTTCAAAAACAAAGGTGATGCTCAGAGTTGTAGTAACTACAGAGGCATAAAGCTGATCAGCCATACTATGAAGATATGGGAAAAGTTGTTGAAGCCAGGTTAGGAAAAGAGGTGACAATCAGTGAGTAGCAGTATGGTTTCATGTCAAAAAAGAGTACTACAGATACGTTTGCTCTAAGAGTGAATGGACCATGGACCATGATGTTTGTAGATGACATTGTGATCTGTAGTGAGAGTAGGGAGCAGGTGGAAGAGAACCTGGAGAGGTGGAGGTATGCTCTGGAGAGAAGAGGAATGAAAGTCAGTAGAAGCAAGACAGAATACATGCGTGTGAATGAGAGGGAGGAAGGTGTAAGTACTGCTGCAGGTGGTGAAGTAACCCTCACCGGGTTTTCATCTCCACAGTAGGCACTCACCTCTTTCATATCATCTGTTGTGGTGGTTAGATTTAAATTTGCTCCATTAGAAAGCAGCTACAAGCCAATCGGTTAGACCCGGATGGTGCTTGGTCTTCGATACATCCCTGATCCTGCGTATCCTACATCCCTGATCCTGTGTATCCTCTCTTGTTATCCCTTTTTTTTCTTTAAACTCCTGTGAATCCAAATTCCACACTAAATTTTTGTAACTTTTTATTAGAACTGCGTAAATTTTCTTTAACCTCAGGGACTTCAAAGATCAGAGCTTTGAGTACCCCAGATTAGTCCTAAGAATAATATGGTGATCTTAAGTGTATGGTATGTTCATATTCCATGCAATCAAGTAACCCCAATTATTGCCATGTTTAATTCTGCTGACCTTAAATGCCTTATGTTTGTGTCATGACTGTGAGTTTAATAAAGAGGGGTTACTAAAGCTAGAAGGCGTGATTTCTCCTTGTCCATTATTGTAACAACTCAGTGTCAAGAATTCTGCCTCCAGACTCCGAGACTGATCCAACATTGCTAATTACATTATTAATTAATGCTTAACTTATTAATTGCCAAATTCCTAAGTTAAGTTGGTCCATAAGCGTTTCCGCCTCTATAAAACGCGGATGGTTCCCCAACTAGTGTTACAAACAAGGTATTACAAGTATTATTAATAAGCTTTAAACTTAGTTTAATAATTATTAATAATTACATTTCCAAATTGTAGGACTCAACATTACATATTTCCTGGCTACATATTTTATGTAAGCAGCACCAAGTTCCTGGGGGAGCACATCTCTGAGAATCTCTCCTGGTCCAAAAACACCACATCACTGGCCAAGAAGGCCCAAACTTGCCTCCATTTCTTCTGCAAACTGAGGAGAGCATGAGTCCCACCCCCATCATGTGTTCTTTCTACCAGGGAACCTTTGAGAGCATCCTCACCAGCTGCATCATGGTGTGGTATGGAAGATGCACAACCGCCTGCCAGAAGACACTATAATGCACAGTGGAAGCAGTCAGCAAGCTCATCGGTGCAATTCTCCTGTATGTCCTGTATGTATAGTAGCATTGACAAATAAAATCTTTGAATTTGAATTTGTAACAGTGAAGATGGAAGGAGTAGAGGCAGTGAAGGTAGATGATTTTAAAATACCTGGGGAAACCATCCAAAGCAATGGAAAATGCAGAGGTGAAGACGAGAGTACAGGCAGGGTGGAGTGGGTGGAGACGAGTGTCAGGTGTGATTTGTGACAGAAGCGTAGCAGCAAGAGTGAAAGGGAAGATTTACAAGATGATAGTAAAACCTGCAATGATGTATGGTTTGGAGATGGTGGCATTGACAAAAAGACAGGAAATGGAGCTGGAGGTAGCAGAGTTGAGGATGCTAAGATTTTCAGTGGGAGTGACTAGGAGGGACAAGATTAGAAATGAGTATATCAGAAGGACAGCTCAGGTTTAGCGGTTTGGAGACAAAGTAAGAAAGGCAAGGCTGAGATGGTTTGGAAATGTGAAGAGGAGAGATAGTAGATATATTGGACAAAGGATGTTGAGGATGGAGCTGCCAGGCAGGAGGAAAAGAGGAAGACCACACAGAAGATTCATGGATGTAGTGAAGGAGGACATGGAGAGGGTTTGTGTTACAGAGGAAGATGCAAGGGATAGGGTGAGATGGAGGTAGATGTTCCGCTGTGGTGACCCCTAAAGGGAGCAGTCAAAAGAAGAAGAAGATACAGGGATTAAGTATTGACCACAAGTACTGAACAGAAGAAACCAGTTGAAATCCATTAGAATTTAGGAAGCCATCCCCTCCCCCATCAGTGCAAATTAATTTCAGCTGGTTAAGTCCTGACTGATAGCCTTTAAAAAGGTCTGTGAATATCAGATTGTCACATTACAAAAAACTCATGATGGGTAGAAGCAAAGAGCTCTCTCTAGACCTTCGCAACCTTATTGTTGCAAAATATTATGATGGCATTGGTCACAGGTGCATTTCTAAACTGCTGAATGTTCCGGTGAGCACTGTAGGAGCCATCATTCAGAAGTAGAAACAACATCATTTTACCATAAACTGGCCCCGACTAGGAGCTCCTTGCAAGATTTCTGACAGAGGAGTCAAAAGAATTATCAGAAAAGTTATCCAAGAGCCAAAGATCACTCGTGGAAAGCTCCAGAAAGACCTGAAAGACCTGGTACTGCTGTATCAAAGAAAACAATAAGTAATGCATTCAACCGACATGGACTTTATGCCTGCTCATCTCTGCAAGACTCCATTGCTGAAGATAAGCATGTTGAAACTCCTATAAAGTTTGCTGCACATTTGGGAAAGCCAGTAAAATGCTTGGAGAATATAGTCAGGTCAAATGAGACCAAAATTGAACATTTTGGATGCCACAACACATAGCATGTTTGGAGGAGAAATGGCACTGCACATCAGCCCTAAAATACCATACCAACAGTGACATTTGGAGGTGGGAGCATCATGGTGTGGGGATGTTTTTCAGTACATGGTACAGGCAGACTTCATATAATTGAAGGAAAGATGAATGGACAAAGGTACAGAGACAGCCTTGATAAGAACCTGTTGCCATCAGCCAAGATGCTGAAGATGAAATGAGGGTGGACATTTCAGCAAGACAATGATCCCAAACACACAGCCAAGGAAACTCTCAGCTGGCTCCAGAGAAGGAAAATAAAGCTGCTAGAATGGCCCAGTCAGTCACCTGACCTGAATCCAGTTGAAAATCTATGGAACAAACTGAAGATCAGAGTTCATAGAAGACACCCACGGAAGCTTCAGGATTTGAAGACAGTTTGTGTGGAAGAATTAGCTAAAATCATTCCGGAGCAATGCCTGTGCCTAGTTTCTCCATACATGATACGTCTGGAAGCTGTTATTACCAACAAAGGCTTTTCTACTAAATATTAAATGAATTTCATCAAGCATGTTTAATGCTTATTCCCTGTGTCATTCCATTTTTATTAAATATAACTTGTTTTGTGAACACAGTTGCCTTGATTTCTTTGTATGTATGGATTGCTTGGGTTGTTACTGGCATCTGGTGAAAATCTCAGGTCAGTGGCTTCATCAGAAATACGTTAAATGAGAAAAATGTTGATGTGTTCAATGCTTATTTCAGTCATGCAATCAGAGATTAAAGAATAATATGAAGTAACGAGCATGAGGTCCACAAAGAAACACATCGGAATCTGAAATATGACATGGCATCTAACTTTTCAAAGAGCTTCATCCATCTTAAAGCACTTGATCTTTCACTCAAGTACTTAGCCTTCACATCATCCAACTTGTCTCTATTATCTAGAGCTCCCATACTGTATTGTAGCACGAAATTATATATTCAGAAATTCATCAGCGAGGATGATCACAAACTCCCTCTCTCCCCCACACTGCAGGGATATGTTTTGTTTCATTTTAGCAGGGATATCGGTTCATTTGGACTTTAGAAGTCATGCATTTCTAATGGGAGCTTTTTATGTTCCCGAGCTGAATCAGGCTGCAACCACACAGCCAAAGGCTTTTGAAAAGTTATACAAACTAGTGATGTGTAATCTGAAATCACTCATCACTCAAATGTCATTTTTGAGGGGAAATGTTAGATCTTGAGTGCTATTATTTGAAGTAGCTGCATTTTCTCATTATCTCCATTATACATTCATCACCATGAATTAATTACATTGTAAATCTGTTAGCGCTAAAATGACAAATGATCATGTGAGGTTTTTTTTTTTTTTTTCAAAATTGAACTGAGGCAAAAAAAAAGCCAAAACATGCAATTTCAGAAAACTGCCTCTTCGAGGAAATTGAACCCTTCCAACACAGCACGATCATTTTAAACAGCTGCCCTTGAAATAGAAAAATCGAGTTTTCAATTACAGAAGAAAGCTTTTTAACACAATTCCCAAGGTTATGATTAAGAGTAAGACTTCCCTTAGGCAATTCCAAGTGAAGGGCAGATGGGAAACAAAAAGAAGGCTTACATGTGGTCTAACTACATAACAACTAATTGGTTAAGAACTCACTTCCAAAATGACAATTTCTTTGTTAAGATACAGGAAGCTGCATTTATGCAGAAATAGAACGATTGACCGATAGTCTGCTGTGCTTGTGCTTATTTTACATATCGACAGTCACTCTCTTTATCATGTATTGGCAGTTCTTGGTGATCAGCCTCTGATGGCATGTAACACAGCTTTGGAGAGCCATCACGCTAAAGGCCAGGTTTGTTTGAAGTTCGCTTTGCAATGCATCAGTGGCAATGACCTAGATTTCCTATCTCTCCTTCCTCCAAGAGTGGAGCGAGAGACAGCCTCATTTCAGCCCTCTCCCTCTTCTAACTATGTCAGCTTGCCTGTAAACATTTGGCACAGAGTCACATCACTGCATCTTCCCATTCCCCCACTAATGACTCCCTTTTCCTCATGATGACCCTCGACTCTGCTTTTAGTGTCCCGTCTTTTTCAGGTCAATTCAATTCAATTCAATTCAATTCAATTCAATTCAATTCAACTTTATTTATATAGCGCCATTTCACAACAACTGTCATTTCATAGCACTTTCAACTGTAGGGGAAACCCCCACAGTTGCAGAAAAACCCCAGCAATCAGGTGATCCTCTGTGAGCAAGCGCTTGGTGATGGTGGAGAGGAAAAACTCCCTTTTAACAGAAAGAAACCTCCAGCAGAACCAGGCTCAGGGAAGGGCAGCCATCTACTGCGACTGGCTGCGGGGTGAGGGGATAGAGAAGATGAAAAGAACAGACATGTAGAGAGCAAACAGCACAATGGGGACTCAATCTATGGGAGACAACAAACAGATGTTATTGACCAGCAAAAAAAAAAAAAAAATTCATTGAGAGTGAAGAAAGGAATGAAGCCCAGTGCATTATTGGAGGTCCCCCGGATGTCTAAACCTATTAGCAGCATAACTAAGGGAGGGTTCAGAGACACATGATCCCTCCCTAATTGTAGGCTATATCAAAAAGGAAGGTTTTAACCCTATTCTTAAAAACAGAGATCGGGTCTGACTCCCGAATCCAGATTGGCAGCTGGTTCCACAGGAGAGGAGCTTGACAACTGAAGGCTCTGCCTCCCATTGTACTTTTGGAGATTCTAGGTATTACAAGTAATCCTGCATTTTGGGAGCGTAGTGCTCTGATAGGATAATGGGATAGTATCAGATCTTTTAAATAAAAAGGGGCCTGATTGTTTAGAGTTTTGTAAGTAAGAAGAATGATTTTAAACTTAATTCTAAACTCTTTGGGAAGCCAATGAAGGGAGGCCAGAACCAGAGAGATATGATCTCTCTTTCTAGTACCTGTTAAAACTCTAGCAGCAGCATTTTGGATCAACTGAAGACTTTTTAAAGATGTTTTAGGACAACCTGATAATAAAGAGTTACAATAATCTAATCTAGAGCTAACAAAAGCATGGATCAGTTTCTCAGCATCACTCTGAGACAAGATGCTCCTAATCTTGACAATATTATGCAAATGATAGAAGGCAGTCTTAGAAATGAATTTAATATGTGAATTGAAAGACAGATCTTGATCAAAAACAACTCCAACGTTCCTCACAGAGCTATTAAGAGAAAGAGTAACCACATCCAAACTAAAAGTTTGATTTGGAAAGGTATTTCTAAGGTTTTTTTGGACCAACAAGAATGACTTCAATCTTATCTGAATTTAATAGCAGGAAATTACAAGGCATCCAAGCTTTGATTACCTTAAGACAGGCTTCTAACTTGGCTAATTGATTACTATCATCTGGCTTCATTGACAGGTATAATTGTGTGTCATCTGCATAACAATGAAAATGTATACAGTGCTTTCTAATAATGTTGCCTAATGGAAGCATATATAAACTAAAAAGAGTAGGGCCTAGCACAGATCCCTGTGGACCTCCATGACGGAGCTTTGAGTTGAAAGAAAACTCATTATTGACATGAACAAACTGGAACCTATCAGATAAATAAGATCTAAACCACTGCAATGAAGTTCCATTAAGTCCAACACAGTGTTCTTATCTATCAAGTATAATATTATGATTGATAGCATCAAAAGCTGCACTAAGGTCTAAAAGCACAAGTACAGAAACCAGTCCATTATCAGATGCGATAAGGAGGTCATTAGTGACCTTCACTAAGGCTGTTTCAGTACTATGATGGATTCAAAACCCAGACTGAAACTCTTCAAGTAAACCATTTTCCTGCAAGTGGTCAAACAATTGCATAGCAACAACTCTTTCTAAGATTTTTGAAATGAAAGGGAGATTAGAGATTGGTCTATAGTTAGCTAAAGCTCCTGGATCCAACGTTGGCTTTTTGAGTAAGGGTTTAATTACAGCCATTTTAAAAGCCTGCAGTACATGGCCTAAAGTTAATGAAGAATTGATTATTTGAAGAATAAAGCTACCAAAAAATGGGAAGACTTCTTTAAATAATCTGGCAGGAATAGGGTCTAAAAGACAAGTTCAAGGCTTTGATGAGGAAATTATTTTGTCTAACTCTAAAAGGTCAGTTGGAGTAAATGCATCAAAACAGATATCAATTGAAGGAGTTGTAGTAGTTACTGTATTTAAGTTAACGGTGGGAAGAATCTGATGGATTTTATCTCTGATAGATGAAATTTTATTATTGAAAAAGTTCATAGAGTCCTGACTAGTAAGCTCTAAGAGAATGCTAGGATTGATAGAGTCCTGACTCTTTGTCAGCCTGGCTACAGTGCTGAAAAGAAACCTGGGATTATTCTTGTTCTCTTCTATTAATGCAGAATAATAACTTGTTCTAGCTTTTCTAAGAGATTTTTTATAAATTAAAAGATGATTTCTCCAAGCTAAATAGATTTCATCTAAATTAGTAGAGCACCATTTTCTTTCTAATTGACGAGTCTTCTGTTTTAAGCTACGAGTTTCTGTGTTGAACCAAGGAGTTAGAAATCTCTGATTAGACTTTTTCTTTTTTAAAGGGGCCACCAAGTCTAAAGTCTGATGCAGAGAAGCTGTAACACTATCTACCATGCTATCAATTACAGAAGGAGCAAGCTGTTAAAGCTTATTTCCATTGTGTTGACACATGGCATAGAGGAAACACTCTGCATAAATTTGGTAACAACATCATCTAAGAGGCATCTACTGAAGTCATATTTTTCTTTAGGAGCCAAATAGTCAGAAATAGTAAAATCAAAGGTTAACAGACAATGGTCTGACAGTACAGGGTTATGAGGAGACAGTACCAGATTTTCTATTTCTATGCCATATGTCAGAACAAGGTCCAACGTATGGTGGAGATAATGGATAGAATTTCCTATTTTCTGAGAAAACCCCATCAAGTCTAATATTGAATTAAATGCCATATTAAGGCAATCACTATCTACATCTACATGTATATTAAAGTCCCCGACTAAAATTATTCTATCTGATTTCAGTACTAAATCAGCTAAGAATTCGGCAAATTCGGATAAAAACTCTGAGTAGGTTGATGGAGGACAATAAACTATGGGTTTAATTTTATGGTATAAAATTGGGTTTAGCCTAAAATTGCTAAAATGCCCAATACTGAGGACCAGGCCCTCAAAGGAATGATAACGTGTTTTTTGTGTTACATTAACTAGTAATTTGGAATGGTAAATTATTGCTACTCCTCCTCCACGACCAGAACTTCTGGGATTGTGATAGTTTAAATAACCCGAGGGAGTTGATTCATTTAAACTAACATAATCATCTTGCCCTAACCAAGTCTCTGTAAGGGATATTAAATCAATCTGATGATCAATTAACAGATTGTGGACTAGCAGAGACTTGGGAGTTAGAGACCTAATATTTAACAAACCACATTTAATTTTTAAATTATGAGGAGGAACAGAGGCAATATCATTCAGTTTAGAGGCTTCATGTTTAATTTGAATTTTACCAACTTTTTGTTTAATCAGTTTGGGATGCTTATACATTATATTTTTATTTACTTTGGAGGGAGCAGACAATGATTCTCTGATGGGGAAGACATGGGCTAAGTTGAGGGGTGGTGGATGAAGAGGCGCTGCAGAGAGGCGTGTGAGACTGCAACTCTGCTTCCTGGTCCCAACTCTGAGTTGTCAATGTTTTGGAAATTTGGATAAAAATGATGCCAGATTGTTAGATAAATGAGACGCACCATCCAAAGTGGGATGGACGCTGTCTCGTCTAATAAGACCAGGTTTTCCCCAAAATGAGCTCCAATTGTCTATGTAGCCCACGTCGTTTGCAGGACACCACACAGACAGCCAGCGGTTGAAGGATGACAAGCGGCTAAACATGTCATCACTGGTCAGATTGGGGCGAGGCCCAGAGAATACTACAGAGGCAGACATTGTTTTTGCAAAGTCACACACCGATTCCTCATTAAGTTTTGTGACTTCCGACTGCCGGAGTTGGACGTCGTTAATGCCGGTGTGGATAACAATTGTGGAGTATTTAAAGTTACTTTTAGCCAGCATTTTCAAATTTGACTCAGTGTTGCCTGCTCTGGCCCCAAGAATGCATTTGACTATGGCCGCTGGAGTCTCTAGGTTCACGTTTCTGACTACAGAGTCGTCAGTGATCAGAGTTTTTTCCTCAGCAGGTGTGTCGCTGAGTGGGGAAAAACGATTAGAAACATGAACAGGTTGGTGATGAACAGGGGCTTTGCGGCTAGACTTCCTTCTCATCGTCACCCACCCAGTCTCCTCGCTGCTGACGAAGACCGGAGGACTGCTAGCAGGCCGCCCCATGCTAGGGAGCTCCGCTGCAGCTAAGGGCCATCCGTCAAGATTAACTGGTGCAGACGGTGTTTCAATGCAGCGGAGCTGGGATTCCAAATCAGACAGCCTCACCTCGAGCGCCTCAAAAAGACAACATTTATTACATTTAAGATAAGATAAGATAAGATAAGCCTTTATTAGTCCCACAATGGGGAAATTCCAGGATTGCAACAGCACAGGGATAGCAACACTCAGAGCAATAATTAAGAAGATAAGAAAAATAAAAATAAGAGCGGTGAATATACATACGTACACATAAATATATAAATATATATACACAGTGCGGAGCATTGTAGCTAGATGGAATAAACAGCATAACCGTCTACTTAGTTATCCTACATAGTATGAATATGTACCCATACATATTGTCACCCTCCATAGCAACTGATATTGTCCTAGTTGTATACTGGAGGGTACCATTTGTGCAAGTCTATTGCGTCTTTTGCATTCAATACTATTAGGTTATTACGTTTTGGTTTTTTTTGCTATCTCTGCTAGCAGCCCTGCTTAGGTTATACAGTCTGACAGCCGTAGGTAGGAAGGACCTGCAAAACCTCTCGGTTGCGCACCTAGGATGATGTAGTCTACTGCTAAATGAGCTCCTCAGTGCGTTCAGTATGTCCTGCATAGGGTGGGACTCGGACTCCAGCAGAGATGACAGTTTAGCCACCATCCTTCTCTCTCCTATCTCCTTCACTGGGTCAAGGCGTTGCCCCAGGACAGATCTAGCTTTCTTGATCAGTTTGTTCAGTCTCTTCCTATCGGCTGCTGTAATGCCACTGCCCCAGCAGACCACTCCAAAAGTGATAGCTGATGCCACCACCGTGTCGTAGAATGTCTTCAGCAGCGCCCCTTATACACCAAAAGACCTGAGCCTCCTCAGTAGGAACAGCCTGCGCTGTCCCTTCTTGTAGAGTGCGTCGGTATTGTGTGACCAGTCTAGTTTATTGTTCAGATGAACACCCAGGTACTTGTAGGATGTCACCATCTCAATGTTTGTTCCCTGTATGTTTACTGGTGCTGTGAAGGGGTGTCCTTGCCTGCGGCAGTCCACCACCAGCTCCTTAGTTTTCCTCACGTTGATCTGGAGGCAGTTCCGATGGCACCAGTCCACAAAGTCCTGGATAAGCCCTCTGTACTCAGCTTCATCTCCGTTGGAGAGGAGGCCGACAATCGCAGAGTTGTCAGAGAACTTCTGTAGATGGCAGTGCGTTGTGTTGTGTGCGAAGTCTGCAGTATAAAGGGTGAACAGGAAGGGAACCAAAACTGTTCCCTGGGGGGGTCCCCGTGCTACCGATGAGCGTGTCGGACACACAATCTCGGGTTCTCACAAACTGTGGTCGGTTAGTGAGGTAGTCCAGGATCCATGATGACAGGTGCTGGTCCACCACTGTGCACAGCAGCTTGTCCATCAGGACCGCTGCAGGACCGTTATCACTAAAAGTGGCAGAGGTGTAGCTAAACATCTGACAGAGAGAGCTAGTAGCCATAGCTAGTGGCTAACCCAAAGCTAACAAAAACACCGATGAAAGGTGAACAGAAGGCTAAAGAGGGTGATTAGATGACACTGAGTGTGCACACAGGTGCAGGAGGCTTGATAAACAGAAGTGAGAGCTAATGGTAGAAGGAAAAAAGTGATTAAAATACAATTAATGACAAAATCCTCAGGAGAATGAGGAGAGCTAACCACAGAGCAAACCACACAGACAGCCAGCAACACAGGAAGTGATGATACGTTACCACAGGAATGTATCGTCCTGTGGTAATGACCACAGGTCGTCAAAAACACGTCTTCATGTAGACATCTGTAACCGATTTATTACATCAACGTCATTCAGAAGTCAGAATGGCGGTGCGGTGGTGCAGTGATTAGCACTGTGGCAGCATAGCAACTCACTCTTGGCCATGGGATCCCGGGTTCGATCCCAATCCCTGACCAAGAGTGATCTGTGTGGAGTTTGCATGTTCTCCCCTTGTCTGCATGGGTTTACTCCGGGGTTTCCTCCCACAGGCCAAAAACATGCAGGTTAGGTTAATTGGAGACTCTAAAGAGGCCCTAGGTGTGAATGTGTGTGTGAATGGTGAAGAGATAGCGCCGTACCGTGGCTGCTTCATCCATCCAGGTGGATGCCCTGAATTTCCCCTCTGGGGATCAATAAAGTACACATACACAAAAAAAAAAAAGAATCACAAGTCTAAGGACACCTGTTTTGAGTCATCTACCACTATACAGTAAAATCTGCTTAATTTAAATCTCCTAAACTAGCCTATGGATATTCTGAAAGAGAGCTGTCAGAATATCTGACTTGTACCACATAGAACACATTTATTTGAGTTCCTTTTTAAAAATACTCTGGGTTCTCAATATTAGGGTTGGGAATGGAATGGGAGTTTGATAAGTGAATGAGCACAGGATCTGCAGTAATTTTGTGAATTAAACACAATTGTAAAGTTCAAGATTTATGGGTTGATCATGTTCACAATGCTTTCGCGTGGCCAATAAATTAGGTCCTTTCAAAGAGTGTCTTGGCTTCCCTGAAGGCTCTTACATGCTCTACAATAGATACACATACAGAAATTGACAGAGCATTCTTATCCATACTTGGCATTAATTTCCTCTGTATTCCTGTATGTTTTATGCAAGCAAAAGGATATGGGCCAAATGTATTAGAGCATTAGAGCAGCAAAACACAATGAAGAAGAATACTTTGAAAATAAAAAATGCCGGAACATTTTGAGAAGATGTGCGAGTTGGTGAGATATGACAAACATGTTACTTCCAAACTTCTTTCTTACTAGGTAATCAACATCTCCTCCACTCTCTTCTTTAGGGCAGCATTTAACACCTGCTAGTGGATGTATTGCTTAACACACATGCTGAAGTATGCATGGAAGTATGAGGGCAGTGATGGCTATGATGTTTAGAACATACAGTTGTTCTCATAAGTTTACATACCCTGGCAGAATTTGTGATTTTTTTTTTTGGCCATTTTTCAGAGAATATAAATGATAATACAAAAACTTTTCTTTCACTCATAGTTAGTTGTTGGGTGAAGCCATTTATTATCAAACAATTGTATTTACTCCTTTTAAACCATAATGATAACAGAAACTACCCAAATGACCCTGATCAAAAGTTTACATACCCTAGTTCTTAACACCGTGTATTGCCGCCTTTAACATCAATGACAGCTTTTGTCTTTTGTGGTAGTTGTGGATGAGGCACTTTATTTCCTCAGATTGTAAAGCTGCCCATTCTTCTTGGCAAAAAGGCTCCATTTTCTGTAAATTCTTGGGCTGTCTTTCATGAACTGCACGTTTGAGATCTCCCCAAAGTGGCTCAATGATTTTGAGGTCAGGAGACTGAGATGGTCACTCCAGAACCTTCATTTTTTTCTGCTGTAGCCAATGACAGGTTGACTTGGCCTTGTGTTTTGGATCACTGTCATGTTGGAAAGTCCAGGTGTGTCGCATGCACAGCCTCCGGGCTG
The DNA here is from genome assembly GCA_020510985.1 of Pholidichthys leucotaenia. Lineage (NCBI taxonomy): Eukaryota > Metazoa > Chordata > Actinopteri > Cichliformes > Pholidichthyidae > Pholidichthys > Pholidichthys leucotaenia. Next base: position 249,028,284 of record CM035845.1, on the reverse strand, counting down.
ATGAGTGCTAATTTTCTTCCAGTACTTTCTGATTTATTTTTTTTTGCATACTTTTATTAATTAGAGTTATCTCAAGATGGCGACCGGGATGGTCACACTTTTTCAGTGCTGAGACAAAGTCACTGATTTTGCCATTAAAAGTGGCTGGCCTGCAGCGATCGGCGCTCGTGGCGAACACGCACGGGCTGAATTGCCACCTCCGTTGGATTGCCCTTTAATCGCCTTTCTCCAGCGACTTCCTGCGCCTTCCTGAAGCGATTGCTCAGCTAACACTAGTTAGCTTAATGCTACCTGAAGCGATTGCTAAGCTAACACTAGTTAGCTTAATGCTGGCGCCAGTCTCTAAATAACTACCTACAGTGATCGGATATACCTCCGGTGGATTACCCCTTTGATCGCTTTTATCCGGCCACTGTGAGTAAACTGACCAGCGATTCCAGCGCTTCCTTGTGATTCACTGATGTGCCCTACCTGAAGCGATTGCTAAGCTAACGCTAGTTAGCTTAATGCTGGCGCCAGCCATTCCACCTAACACCAGCCTGAATCAAAGCCCAGCTGCAAGGCCCAGCGGGGATACTACCAGGCAGGCGGCTATTTGTTTGACGGGGCTCAGCAGAGATTTCACCCAGGCAGACGGAGGTAGGCGGCGGTGCCCAGCGGAGGACTTACCGTGACTGCAGCGGCGGTGTGCGACGAGACTACCCGAAGCAATTGCTAAGCTAACGCTAGTTAGCTTAATGCTGGCGCCAGTCATTCCACCTTACACCAGCCTGAATCGAAGCCCAGCTGCGAGGCCCAGCGGAGATACTACCAGGCAAGCGGCTATTTGTTGACGGGGCTCAGCAGAGATTTCACCCAGGCAGACGACGGTAGGTGGCGGTGCCTAGCGGAGGATTTACCGTGACCTCAGCGGAGCTCGGTGGCAGCGGCGGTGTGTGACGAGACTCGGTTGGAGGAGCGGGACGGGAGACCAGTTACGGCGACTATGAGCAACGAGACCAGCAACGGAAGGGGCTAGTTGGCTAGCTGAGGCCCAGCTGGATTCGAGGACGATCGGATCAGATTCTGGCGATATAAGAAGAATTTATTTTACTATCCACAGATTTTCCTTTTCCTTCTTTCCAAGAAGGACTGAAGATGGCTGCCACCGGATTAAAAAGTGGGCTGATGGGCACCACTAATAAGCCTTCTCTACTTCTCTACTTCCTCTTCGTTTTGTCTTTGTGTGTCTGGACCTGCAACAAGAAGGATTTTCCGACAAACTCAACCAAAGGTGAAGTTAAAAAGTTTTATCTGTATGGATTTGGGCTTGGACATCTCACCCTACACTCTATGTGGTCTTTAAAAGCCCTGAGCAAAAACTTCCAAATTAAGGCAAACATGGCTGTTAAGCAAAAATCACAATATGGCAGAGGATATACAATTAAAGTTCTGTTAGTTCTGCTACTTCTGGCAGGAGATATTCACCTTAACCCTGGACCTGCCACTATTAAACAGCAGACCACTGGGTTAGCACAAAACCGAGCTGTACAAAAGCAAAAACAACATTTATTTTTCCAAACTGTTAATCATGCACGAGTTCTTTGGGACACCAAGGCTAAACCAAAGGGGACCCTCGGCGGTCATTTAAACATACGGAGCATAATCCCCAAAAGAGATGAGATTTCGGTGTTGCTGTTGGACTCAAATCTGGACTACCTTTGTCTCTCAGAAAGCTGGCTACACAGTAACATAGACACTAATATGATCGATATTGTGGGCTACCAGTGTTTTAGAAAAGACAGGCAGGTAGGGAGGGGAGGAGGTGTTTTAATTTACATCAAAGAGAAATATAAATGTCAACTGGTTGATTTGAATACTTCACTTGAATGTTTAGCTGTTAATGTATGTCTCTCTCCGGTAATGAATTTCAACATTGCAGTAGTGTACAACCCACCTTCACACAACTCTTCCTTTTATAATGAATTAAGTGATCTGGTTAAACAACTTGAGAAGAACAGAGAAACAATAATTCATGGTGACTTTAATATCAACTGGTCTGATAAAAAAGACAAACAAAAACTGAAAAGCCTCATGACTAAATTTAATTACCAGCAAATCATCAAAGGACCCACCAGGATAACCAAACAATCCAGAACACTTATTGACATGGTATTTACTAATAAACCAGAACGAATAACCAGAACCTATAATCTTGTAACTGGTCTCTCAGATCATAACATGGTTCTTGCTGTCAGGAAACTTACTAAAAAGCGACTACAGTATTTTGGGGGAGTCGATATTGACAAATCAAATTTTATTATCCCCAAATCAAAAAATGAGGAGTTTGAACATTACTTAGAGAATCAAAATTGGGAGCAGCTCATGGCAACATGTGAAGTAGATGATTGTTGTAATTTTATAACTGCAACAATCACAAAGTCTATAGAAAAATTTTCAAAGCAAATTAAAAGTAGACAACAGAAGATTAGCCTACCATGGTTAAATAATGAAATAAGAAAACTTATGAAGAGGCGAGACTATGCACTGAAAACATCACTAACCTCCAAACTACAAAATGATCACCTTGTGTACAAAAGTTTAAGAAATAAAGTGGTACATGAGCTGCGAAAATCAAAAATATCTTATTACAATAAACTGATAGATCATGCAAAGGGTAACAACAGTTCCCTATGGAGGCATTTAAATAACTTAACTAATAAAAAAAACGATCAGAAGGGGGTAAAGGAACTTAGAATCAATGGCAAGACCGTCAGTGACAAGGCTACTTTGGCAAATGAATTTAATTCACACTTTGTGGGCTCTGTGGAAGACTTAACAAAAATTTTTGTGCTGCCAAATGTGCTCAACAACACAAATTCCATACTCCCAACAGATACTTTTCACATCGATGAGGTAAATGAGAAGTTAATTGCTGGTATTGTTAAAACACTGTCAAACTCAAAAACTAGTGATATCTACAATATGAGCACCTCCTTTCTCAAAATGCACAGCAAAATATTAATCAAACCACTGACTCATCTCATTAATCTCTCCATTAGGTCTAGTACATTTCCATCTGGCTGGAAAAAAGCTGTCGTCATACCAGTTCATAAATCAGGCAGTAAAGACGATATATGCAATTACCGCCCAATCTCTATCTTACCAGTCCTATCTAAGGTTCTTGAAAAAGTTGTAGCTACACAGCTGATAGACTACTTACAAGACAGTCAACTTCTTCATCCACATCAATTTGGTTTTAGACCAGGATACTCAACAGAAACAGCAAATTGTTGCCTTATTGAAAACGTCAAACAGTCCTTGGACAGGGGTAATGTGGTAGGAGCTGTTTTTCTAGATCTCAAAAAGGCTTTCGATACTGTAAACCACAGTTTGCTTTTATCCAAAATGGTATCTTTTAACTTCTCCCCAAATACATTAGAATGGTTTGCATCTTATCTCCAGAATAGAGAACAGTGTGTAAAAGTGCACCAGGATAAATCCTCATTTTTAAACAACCGCATGGGTATCCCACAAGGGTCCATTCTTGGTCCTTTACTTTTCAGCATTTTTATTAATGACTTGCCGTTACACTGCTCAGCTGCAACATGCCAACTTTATGCAGATGATGCAGTTATTTACACAGCTGCCAAGACTCCAGCACAGGCTGCAGATGTACTGTCTACAAGTATGGTTGATGTCCAAGAGTGGCTCCTCAAGAACCATCTATTGCTGAACCTTCAGAAAACAGTCTCAATGTGCTTTTCAATCAAAAAATGTAACCTGCAACATTTTAAAGTTAATATACATGATCATGACATCAGTTTAGCTACAGAATTCAAATACCTTGGCATTGTACTAGATCCTCAACTCAAATTTAATCTTCATATAAAGAAAATTTCAAAAACAGTAAAAAAAAATCTGAACTGCTTTAAATTAATTAGATATTACATACCTTACGAAGCAGCTGCACTGTATATGCATTCTATGGTTTTTTCTCATATATCATACTGTTTGACAGTCTGGGCTCAAGCAGCCCCTTCCACAATAAGACATATAGGTTCATTATATAATCAAACCCTAAAAATCTTGGACAAAAAGCCCATTAGGTGGCATCACTGTAATGTTTTAAAAAAATACAACCTATTGAGTTTTGAGAGCTTCATTGACCTCTGTCTTCTGAAATTAACGTTCAAATGTTTCCATAAATCAGCACCCGAGCCACTTGCTGGTTTCGTCCAAAGACAGGACAGCAGCAGAGCCACCAGGAGTTCTGTTAACAATAACTGTAAAATATTCCACCGCAGAACCACATTTGGACAAACAGCTTTCTCTATAAAGGGCAGTCACATCTGGAACACAATGCCAAATGAAATTAAAATAATAACGGACTTTAAAACATTCACTAAAAATGTTAAAAACTGGCTGAAAAATAAACAAGAATGTACTCATGTATGAATTATTTGTCTGCAAAGTGAGAGTGAATGAAGGGAAGGAATAAATGTGTTTGTTTATAGTGAGTGACGGAGGGAGGAAGGCCTGAAATAGGCAAATGTGAGTTATGTTATATGTGTTAAATGTGAGTCAGGCTGTTATATTTGTGTATTTATAATATTTATGTTAAAGGTGAGTCAGGCTGTTATATTTGTGTATTTATAATATTTATAATATTTATAATTGTGTATTTATAATTTTTCTGCATTGATGTATGTGGTTATTGTGTATATTTTTATCTTGATTCTTTTTTCTAAAGCCCATCCAGGGACAAGAGTTGCAAATTAGCTAATAGCTATACACTCTATGTGCAACACATCAGATTGATTGTCTTTGATTAATTGTCTATGTTTATTGCACTGTCCCTGTCAAATAAACTAATCTACTACTAATCCCAGAGGAAAATTCAGGGCAGCCATGGTGCGGCGCCATTCCCTTCACCACTCACACCTAGGGCCACTTTACAGTCTCCAGGTAACCTAACTTGCATGTTTTTGGCCTGTGGGAAGAAACCGGAGAACCCGGGGTAAACCCACGCAGACATTGGGAGAACATGCAAACTCCACACAGAAGGGCCACTGATGATCAGGGGGTGGGATTGATCCTATGATCTTCTTACTGTGCTGCCACAGCACAAACCACTGCACCACCGAGCTGCCAGATAACGTGCTGCATTCGTCTTGCTATTGATTTTGACCAAGTTCCCTGTGTCTTTGTAACTCACACATCCCCAAAACATCAGTGATCCACCTCCGTGTTTCACATAGTGATGTTATGTTCGACATCGCCCAGTTGACACTGACTCGAGCAATATAACACGGAAGTGTCGTAAGCAGAGTGTCCAGCACTGTGTCAACATGCCCACAGTAATGTGATCGTAGCAAGTGAGGCCTCGTTATGTTGGTCATATCACATGACTTGAGGGCTCACGGAAAGTTTGAAAGGGAATTAGTTTTTTTTTATTTGCTTTGTATTGTTTGCTCCTGCCATCCAATTTTGAACAGCTCGGATGACTAAATGCTCCAAAAAAAAAAAAGCATTGAGATTTTTATCAGGATTTTCAACTCTGTTGCAGTTCTGACAGTCACTAGATGACAGTCTTTATTGGATGTTTCATACCACTTTCGCTCATGAAGCAGTTGTCTCAAAGTTGCTCATTGTTTCATGAGGCCTCGGTTTTAACATCACTAGTTTCACAGTAGGGATGGCGTACTTTTCATCATATACCTTGTTGACTCTTCTCCAAATGTAACATTTATGGTTGTGGCCAAAAAGTTCAATTTTGGTCTCATCACTGCAAATAACTTTGTTTCAAAAGTTTTGACACTTGTCTCTGTGCTGTTTGGCATATTGTAAGTAGGCTGCTTTGTGGCATTGGCGTAGTAATGGCTTTCTTCTGGCGACTTGACCATGCAGCCCATTTTTCTTGAAATACCTTCTTATTGTCCATCTTAAAACATCAACACCACTTTTTTCAGAGAGTCCTGTATGTCAGTTGAAGTTATTTGAGGGTTTTTCTCTGCATCCCGAACAATTTTCCTGGCAGTTGTGGCTGAAATTTTTGTTGGTCTACCTGACCATGGCTTGGTTTCAACAGAATCCCTTATTTTCCCCTTCTTTAATTAGAGTTTGAACACTGCTGATTGGCATTCTCAATTCCTTGAATATCTTTTTATATTCTTTTCCTGTTTTATAAAGTTCAGCTGTCTTCTCCCACAGGCCCTTTGATAATTCTTTTGCTTTCCCCATGGCTCAGAATCCAGCAACATCAGTGCAGCACTGGATGAAACATTCAGGGGTCTGTCAGGAGCCCAGAAACTCACTGACTTTTTACACACACACACATACACACACACACACACACACACACACACACACACACTAATTATAAGTAAACAGATCACAGGTGAGGATGGTTACCCAGTGTTCCCTCTGGCTTAAAGACCTTGGTGCAGTGGCAACATATTTTTCCCCGGGGGCGGGGGGGGCAGTAAACATACCGGAATATGTTAATTTTATGCTATTTATTTCTTTTTAAAATTTTACACAGTAATGTTGTATATGGAACTTACCATTTGAAGTATTGTACAACCGAGGCTTGAATATTGGGCCAGGTGGGGTCCCACCCAGACATCCTGTGTTGAGACTTTTTAGTGGTGTTATCCTTTTCTCCTTCCTCTGCCTTAACACTTTTCTCTCCTTGGCTCCTCTCTTCTGTCTCATCTTGCCCTCTTTGAGCTCTGTCTAATTCAGGTTCTCTCTCTGTCTATGGTGGTATACAAACAGGTTAGAAAATATCAAGTGTCATGTTTTGTCCTGCAGGATTTTTTTTGTCATGGTTTACATAAATGACAAAAATATGTGTATTTTTTGTATTTTTATTCTAGTGTTTCTTTTTTCCATTGAGATAGTAGGGAAGGAAAAAAACATTCACAACAGTAACGTACTCATGTATACTTAAATTATATGATCAGGTGGGTATAGTAACCAGAAACTCTACTCATGTAAAAGCAGTGCTTTGAAATTAATAATTAAAAGTAGACAACCAAAAATTTCTAGTTGAGTTAAGGGTACAAAGAGCACCCACTTAAAAACTTGAGTAATGACTTCAGTCTTGAAGGTTTGATGTTTTCTTTCCCAAAATTTATAACAATTTTTTTTTATCGTTTTCTACTGTTCTCTGTAAATCTATCTAAAGTTGAAACCATGTTCCTCAAATTTGTAATTTCCTTTTGTAAAATTGACTTTTCTTGTACATTTGAAACTTTATTATAAATTTGTGGATTATTTTATGACTAATTTTTACTGTTTTTTTTAGATAAATTTGAAACAGGCTGTGGTAATTTTTTTTACTTTTTCCTTATAACAATTTACATTTTTGACCATAATTTTGCAGTCAGAACAGAACAATAATTTAACTCTGATTACAAAGAAAAAATATTAACAAAATTGTATTTAATGAAATAAATGAACTTAAATGACCAAGGATGCCATTATTTCTGTTATAATATTTCTTTTTATTTATAGTTTTTTTTTTTTTTTTTTTTTTTTTTTAGAAATCTCTTCACCACCCAGACAGCAGGAAAAACCTCCCTTATTTTGAAATCAAATGTTGGCACGTTCAGGTTGTCTGAAGGCTGCTGACAGATTAAAGTCACTGACTTAGTGAATTTCGGTCATCTAAACCTGCCAGGTACATAAAAGGGAACTGTAGCGGACTCTAAAGACATAATTCACCACAATATGTGTTCACGTACAGAATGATCTGTTTTGGCAGTTATAGTTGTGCTCTCAGGCTTTCTCATCAGGCACCCCTCTAGGCAGCCGCTGAAGGACTTCAGTTTAGTGTGAAAAGAGAGCTAGTGTTTTTAGCTGTTGCTTTTTGTCACTGCCGCTGGAGAATAAAAACGGCACGCCTGCTCGTGCGAGAAAAGAGAGAAATTGCTAGTCTCTTCATTCCTGCAATTCCTACAGAACATAACTTAATATTGTAGTGGCTGGTGAAATATATCCTCAGCAATTCATTAGTCTGCCTTGCCTTTCCCTTCATATGAAGCCGGCTGCATATGAATTCTAACCACATCTCTTTGCTAAGCGACTCTTCCATTATTGCTCCCGTTTCCAGTGGGTTAAAACCATGATAAACACCAGTGCTTACATACCTCTTCTGATTTTTTTTCCCACATTTAAAGTACTTTAATAAACTCATGCTTCTGTTGGACAGTCATGCTTAGTGAGACACTGCCTGCTGACTGACTGGAAAACTCGCGTGGGCGGGGCGCTTCTAAACTCCGTGCGGATGACGGCCACGTACGTTGTTTGTGTGCGTGCTTGCGGAAAGTCATTGCTTCATATATTTTTCTTAATAAATTCATATCTCCTTGGCGCGGTGGTAAAAATTCTGGCGAAGCGGCCCTCCACCGAGAAATGTTACCAGAGGAAACCCTGGTTACCTTTTGTAGCCATTTAAACCTATGTGTGTCAACTTGTGTGCATGTTATCAGGCCAAAACTTCCAGGGTATGTAAACTTTTGATCAGGGTCATTTGGGCAGTTTCTGTTGTCATTATGATTTAAAAAGAGCAAACACAATTGTTTGATAATAAATGGCTTCACCCAACCATTAACTATGAATGAAAGAAACATTTTTGTATTATTATTCATATTCTCTGAAAAATGGCCAAAGAAATCATAAATTCCTCCAGGATATATAAACTTAAGAGCACAACTGTACATATGTATTTATAAGATGAGGAGCATGAAAGAGATTTCAGATGAACTCAGAAGTCAGACACTTTTCTCCCAAATCAAAAGAAAATGATTAAGGTGGTTCATATACCATCTAGGATGCTTCTTAGATCAGGTTTTTCATGCATATCTGACAAGAAGCTGACTCAAGGCAGACTCAGAACATGCTGGAGGGATTGTGTCTCTTTGCTGGCTTTGGAATGTCTTGGTATCCCGCCAAAAAAGAAGTAAATGTGGTTGAAGGTGCGTCCAGACCCAAATAGCAGTCTCAGTTAAGATCCAAACAGTTTTCACTTAACAACCTGACCCCATGTGAGAGATGCATTTTGTTGTAAGGGGCAAGTCTCTATGTGTGAGAGAAGCTCTGACTGAAAGGAAAGAAACTGCACCTTACTGACACTGTAGGTAAGGCAAACAATGCAAAGCGTAAGCAGCTGTTAATATTTCAACACTCCAATTTTCACCCTTGAAACAAACAGCAGGGTAAACATGGGAGGTCTCCAGTGTTAGGTAGCTGCATTTCTTCACATGATCTTGTTCTTCCAGCCATCTACCTTGCATCATTACCTAACAAAAAAATAAGAAAAATATGCAAAAAGGAAGAACCAAAGTAAGAAAGCCTTATGCCTCTGAGGTAAAACTTTATTTGGATGGTATCTAAAATCAGACACTAAAAAAAAGAAATGGGCATTAAGCCAGCCATTTCTTCCATGTTTCCCTGCACACACTCTTCCCCTCCTGTCTCTTTCCCACACACCCACAGGGGACAGTCATCACTGCAGAGTACACTACACTGAAGGCACGAGAACAACATTAAACTGCTTCAGCCCAACAGCAGACTCAACAAGCCAGGATTGTGTGCTATGTTTTTAATTATGCATGCTGCACAGCATTTCACAGTCCTGTCAGTCAGGGAAATTGCACTTTCTTCACCGTTTCTCCTCAAGTCTTTTGTTGGTTTCCTAGGTGACCATGTAATCTGACATCATTAGACAAGTACAGTATGCTAGCCAGAGATGCAGGTGCCTTGCTCCAAAACATCCACCCCACTCCTGTCTAATGCTGTTACAACAGCTGCCACTACTATTGCTTGTGTGCTACTGTTCATCAGGTTTTAACAACTGTCTTGGGAGTAGAGCAAAATATCCTTGAAAAATCAGGTACAGATTGTTACCCTGTGTGTGGGTTTGAATACTGACTTTGCTTTGAATTGCTATGCTCTTTCTGGTATGTTTTAATGCCTTTATTGTGCAACAGTAAGATCTTATGATAAGAATGTAGAACTGTGATGGACTAGTCACTCATCTCACATCAAAATATAAAATAAAAAAATCTAAGCCAATTATTAAGGCCATTAAAGCAATTAGGTATGTCTTGAAGTATGGATGACTTCATGAGTATGGGTCACAGAAACAGTAGCCTAGCAGAAAAGCTCAAACTTCCCTTTCCCCAGTCAACTCTTCCAGGTCTTCAGGGAGGATACCAAAGTGTTCCCAGGTCAACTGGGAGACATAGTCTCTTTATAGTGTGTTCTGGGTCTTGAGGTACTCGATGTGGGGCCCTGCTGCTGAAGAGCTTTTTAACCATTACATCAACCTCAGCTCCTATGATGGAAGAGTTGTCCTCTTCTTCAGGGTCTGCTTCCTCTATGGAAGGTGTGTTAGTAGGATTGAGAAGATCCTTGAAGTACTCCTTCCACTTCCCGAAAATAGCCCTAGTTGAGGTAAGCAGTGCTCCATCTGCACCATACACAGTGTGGACAGGAAATTCATCCATCCGTCCATCTTCTACCACTTATCTGAGGATCCGGGTTGTGGGGGGATCGGTCCAGGCAGAGTAGCCCAAACTTCCATCCAGTTCACATAGCACCATGATCTCCATGATCCTTCCTGCAGGTGGTGAGCCCACTGGAGGGCAGACTCATGTGCCTCCTTTGGGTACATTGGGCCCTTGATGTAACGTTTTTCATAGAGATCCACTGGACCGCTCTTAGTCTGGCCCCTCACCCAGGACCAGTTTGCCTTGGGAGGCCCTACAAGGGGAAAGTTGCCCCTGACAATATAGCTCCTGGGATCATTTGGACACTCAAACCCTCCACCACAATAAGGTGGTGTAAACTGGCGATCCACGGAGGGTTGAAGAGGAAATTGATTTCCCTTACTGAGTTGCTTCACAGTTTGCCAGAATGTCTTCACGGTCAACCAGAAGTCCTGTTGCATTCTCACTGAACTCTTCCCACACTCCTTTTTTGCTTCATCAACTACCCAAGCCACACAGTAAACCTCAGTGAGGTACAAGGATCCACTGGGTACCCAATAACACAACACATAGCTATTTAACGTGACACCAGTCACAAATCAAGTTCCAAAAGTGATCTTACTTTGTATGTGTTTTATTATGCACAGCAAGCTTTAGTAAAGCAGGTCCTTAGAGTCACTGGAATTAGCAAAGATGCAAATTAATGCTTCTACTCTGCATTTTGTATCAACAACTCCCCCCACCACCCCCAGCACAAGACATAAATTAGACATATTTTGGGCTAAATCAGGTCCGCTGGTCCAAGACTTTATTTAGCCCACAAATAGATGCTGAAAATCGGGCTGTGTTAGTCCATCTAATATGGACCATATTTAACCCAGAAATAGATGTTGAAAATTGGTCTGTGTTAAGTCCATCTACCACAGACCACATTTAATCAAAAAAAAGTTGTTGAAAATCGGGAAAAAAAAAAAGTCCAATAACCGGGCTGTTTAGTCCACAGGATTTGGCCCAAATTTATCCTCAAAATAGTTTTTGGCATCTGGTGATGGTGATTTTTTTTTTTATTACTTATTTTGTACCCGTAGGTAGATTTGTTTTGCAGCCTGGTGACAAGCCACCAGCTGCCGGTCGCTGCATGCGCAAGCACCCCTTATCCCTAACTTGCATGTTTTTGGTATGTGGGAGGAAACCGGAGAAATCCTGGAGTAAACCCACACAACACGGGGAGAACATGCAAACTCCACACAGATCACTGTTGGTCGGGGGCAGGGATCGAACCCACGATCTCACGATCCCCGCGATCCCCCGGCCGAGGGTAAACTGTGCTGCCACAGTGCTAACCACTGCGCCACCGTGCAGCCCGTGATGGGGGTCTATCTCTCAAAAGTCAAATACACTTAACACTGGGACTCTTTTTAAAAAAATGCTTTATAAAAATGCATGTTTTAACAGCTTTTTTAAAAGCTTGACACTTGGCAAAATGCTTGTTACATAATATCTGGAACAATCGCAAACCAGTGCTAGTGCTATTGTGCTATACACTTAAAAAGAACTATTTGAATACAAGTACGTTCTACAAATTTCTCTCTTTTGTAGTGATATTTAATAAAATATAGTGTAATAAAGTACAGGAATTGTTTATTTTATTTAATAGTGGGTGTGTGAGGGCACAGAGTTGAACCCTCACTCCTACACTCACTAAATAAAATAGGAAAGCACTTGTAAAAAGGGGGCACCAGTTCTAAAAGAACAATTTGTATTATTAACTTAATTTCAATTAATTAATTTCTGTACCTTTAATTACTTAATGGATCAGTTTCAAAATTTAAGGGAGTTCTTTTCCTGCCGTGATCTAGGAAACATATACTGTATATGCAAAAGGAAAACGCTTCAGCTTCTCTCATTCATCCTTTTATTAAACTCATTCAGGTTACATGATATGGCATTTAAATGATGGATAAACAGATTCAAATGATAACAGGTGTCTAATATCACATCAACTGTCAGTGGATTCCTGAACATAAAATCTAGCGTTAAACCTTTGTGGAACCAAGGAGAAACCAGACTTTGTTTCAACGGTAATGGAAGGCTGAATTGTCTAACAAAAAACAGAACGCAATTTTATGGGGAAAATTCATAAGCTGATTATCTAAAAATGAACTTCTGAATTATTCTACAAAAATGAAAGGCAGTTACTTAAAATGAATAAGAATCTTCCTTCAGTTTATAGCTTTATCCTATGGCTAAGAAACTAATTGTACCATGAAATACTGGTTATGTTCAATTGTAATTTAGATTTTCAGGACATCACGTTTAACCCAGCAGATAGGAAAATGGGAGTCTCACTTACAAACAGCTGTAGGTCCACGTGTTCAGCGGGTCAGTGCCGGCTGGGGTTTGACCACTGGGACCCAGAGATGGAGCAACCGCTGCAACTTTATTATTTATTTATATAGCGCCATTTCACAACAACAGTCATCTCATAGCACTATCAACTGTAGGGTGGACCCCCACAGTTGCAGAAAGACCCCAGCAATCAGGTGATCCCCTGTGAGCAAGCACTTGGCGACGGTGGAGAGGAAAAACTCCCTTTTAACAGGAAGAAACCTCCAGCAGAACCAGGCTCAGGGAGGGGCAGTCATCTGCTGCGACTGGCTGGGGGGTGAGGGGATAGAGAAGAAGAAAAGAATAGACATGTAGAGAGCAAACAGCACGATGGGGACTCAATCTATGGGAGAGAACAAACAAATGTTAATGACCAGCAAAAAAAAAAAAAATTCATAGAGAGTGAGGAAAGGAGTGAGGCCCAGTGCATTACTGGAGGTCCCCCGGCTGACTAAACCTATTAGCAGCATAACTAAGGGAGGGTTCAGAAACACATGATCCCTCCCTAATTGTAGGCTATATCAAAAAGGTAGGTTTTAGCCCTATTCTTAAAAACAGAGATAGAGTCTGACTCCCGAATCCAGATTGGCAGCTGATTCCACAGGAGAGGAGCTTGATAACTGAAGGCTCTGCCTCCCATTGTACTTTTGGAGATTCTAGGTATTACAAGTAATCCTGCATTTTGGGAGCGTAGTGCTCTGTTAGGATGATACGGTAGTATCAGATCTTTTAAATCTTTTAAATAAAAAGGAGCCTGATTGTTTAAAGCTTTGTAAGTAAGAAGAAGGATTTTAAACTTAATTCTAAACTCTATGGGAAGCCAATGAAGGGAGGCCAGAACCGGAGAGATATGATCTCTCTTTCTAATACCTGTTAAAACTCTTGCTGCAGCATTTTGGATCAGCTGAAGACTTTTTAAAGATGTTTTAGGACAGCCTGATAATAAAGAATTACAATAATCTAATCTCGAGCTAACAAAAGCGTGGATCAGCTTCTCAGCATCACTCTGAGACAAGATGCTCCTAATCTTGGCAATATTACGCAAATGATAGAAGGCAGTCTTAGAAACAAATTTAATATGTGAATTGAAGGACAAATCCTGATCAAAAATAACTCCTTGCAATAACTGCAAGGCTCCTTGATGTTCATAACCAACTGTAGAAGTGCAGACTAGGCCGGGGCTCATAGTAAGACAGTGGCAATAGCAGAAACAGCTGTCTTGGAGCAGCGTGGAGAGTCCTTTTGGCAACCAGTCCGAATTTATGATGTCTCTGGCCGCGAAATAGACCAGAAACTGAAGGAGGATTCTCTGTCAGGCATAGATGAGACAAAAAAAAAAAGTCCAAAAACACAATCTCTGTTCACTTTAAAATAGGAAAATTAAAAGTCCACCTTAATGGCATAAAAAGTCAGAAAATCTAAGAAAAACGTTCACCTAGGATAAGAATGGCTTCTGAGGTGAAGAAAAAAAGGATTTTGAGAGTTTGACTCTCTTTAAGGCGAGCTCGTAAGAAAAAAAAGATTTCTCCTCAGTAACCAGAAAAACGAGTAAACTAACGCAGGATTTGACAAACTTGACACACAAAAAGGTTTCTTAAAATTCACAGAAGAATTTAGACAAAAGAAACTGCAAGGAACTTTGAAGAAGTGAAACAAAACTTTCATCTTATGATCTTCTATTCTATTCTGCTTCTTTAATCTTAATCTTAATCTTGATCTTCTGATCCATTTCTTCTTCTTCTATATATTCTTCTCTTTCTAACATTCTAACATGCAGGGCGGCTCCTGCACTTTTTAACTGAAGCGGGCTGTTGGTCATAAAAACCGGGGCCTGTAGCAGACAGGCCAATCAGCTTTAATAAACAGGAGTTTGAACGGGCCTTTGTCCAATGTGAAAACATCTCTTTGTTTGGGAACAGCCAATCAAATGAAAAGGGCATTATCCCGTGAAAGGTAGAGAGGAGTGGTTTATCAGGAATGCTATCGTAAAAGGATTAATACCCATACAGTTCTTATGAAATTATGTACTCAATATAAAATCTAACTAAATTAGGTGACTCGACTAATATTCAGTGATCATGCATTTATATCATTACTAATAATATTAACATTCATTTGACTAACACTCATGAACATAAACATTCCTAATACATGTTCCTAATACATGCATTTCACATTTAGATCAAGGATTGATGAATTACTAATTAGGAATTACTAATTATTAATTAGGAAGACAAAAGAAGAGGAAAACAGCAGCCTTGTGTGTAGCAGAATGGAATGTACGCACCCTGTTGGACTGAACAACATCACAGCTCCCAGAAAGACAGACCGCACTTGTGGCCCTGGAAATGAACAGGTACAATGTAGACATAGCTGCACTTAGTGAAACAAGATTGCCTGGATATGACAGCTTTGAAGACCATGGGTACAGCTTCTTTTCGAGTGGGAAATCAACTCAAGAAAGGAGAGAAGCAGGAGTGGGCTTTGCAGTTAGAAAGGAGATAGCAGCAATGCTTGATGAGGAACCGGTGCCAATCAACTACAGGATAATGACTATGAGACTCCCACTACAGCGGAAGATGTATGCCACACTCATCAGTGTATATGCCCCAACAATGACCAACACAGAGGAGGCAAAGGAAGAGTTCTACAGTGATTTACGTGAGACTATCAGGCATGTACCGACTGATGACAGGCTGATTCTCGTTGGAGGTTTTAATGCCAGAGTTGGTTCAGACACTGAGAACTGGAAAGGAGTGCTAGGCAGTCATAGAGTAGACAAGTGCAATGCTAGTGGAGAACTTCTACTTGCACTATGTTCAGAGTACAACCTCGTGATAACCAACACTCTATTTAATCACAAGGACACACACAAGAAGACATGGATGCACCCAAGATCCAAGCACTGGCACTTGTTAGACTACATCATAGTAAGACAAAGAGACATAAGGGATGTATTGGACAACAGAGCAATGAGAGGTGTGGACTGTGGTACTGATCATGTTATGCTGAGATCTAGATTAAGGATTTGCAGATGAAAACAGCACTGCAGGACGAGTGCGAAGCCACCAAGGAAGCTAAACACTAGTGCACTGAAAGGCCAAAAGAAGCAGGAAGAACTTACACAGGAAATGGATGAAAACTTGAAAGACTGGGACAGCAACAACTCAGAGAATGACATAGAAGAGAAATGGGCAACACTGAAGGATGCGGTGTATCAGACTGCGAGTGATGTCTTAGGTCACCCTGAGAGGAAACATCAAGATTGGTTTGATGAGCATGATGAACATCTAAAGAAATTACTAGAAGCGAGGAATACAGCGAGGCATGACAATCTACAGTGTAACACAAGATCGAAGAAGATGAAATACTCAAAGGCTCAGAGTGAGCTACAGAAGTACACCAGAGAGATGAAGTCCAACTGGTGGGGTGAAAAAGCGGAGGAACTTCAAACTGCAGCAGACAGGAAGGACATGAAAACATTCTTCACAGGTTTGAGAGAAATCTACGGCCCTAAACCAAGAGGATTGATCCAACTAAAGGCTATGGATGGTGAAACGGTTTTGCAGGAGAAAGACAAGGTCCTGGACAGATTTGCAGACCACTTTGACCAACTACTAAACAACCCTGGAGATCTCACTGAAGAGGCTAAAGAAGCTCTAGTGCAGCAACCAGCTGTATCAAGTCTGGATGAACCACCAAATCTTGATGAACTAATGACAGCTATCAGGACAACACAGGATGGTAAAGCTCCAGGAAGGGATGGAATTCCAGCAGAAGTGTGGAAATTTGGTGGTGTTCAGCTGACCAACTGCCTGCACAAGCTCATCCAAGAGATATGGGATGCCCAGAAAGTACCTCAAGACTGGAAGGATGCAAGTATTGTGCCTTTGTTCAAGAAAGGTGACAGGAAAGATTGTGGAAATTACCGAGGTATATCACTGCTAGCCACTGTTGGTAAGATTCTCTCACGTGTACTACTGAACACGCTCAATGAACACATCTCGCAGAATGTACTACCAGAAACCCAGTGCGGCTTTAGAAGTGGAAGAAGCACAATGGATATGATTCTCTGTTTGAAACAGGTTCAAAAAAAGTGTATCGAACAGAACATGCCACTTTATGTAGTCTTTATAGACTTCAGTAAAGCCTTCGATACTGTTTCTCGACAAGGACTTTGGCAGGTACTTGAGAAATATGGCTGTACAGAGAAGTTTGTCAGCCTGATTGAGGCACTCCATACAGGTATGCAAGCAAACGTGGCAATGAGTGGTTCAGTATCTAAAGACTTTTTAGTAAGCAACAGGGTGAAACAAGAGTGTGTGCTGGTGCCTACACTCTTCTCGCTATATCTGGCAGCCATGCCTGAGGTGGCCTTCAAAGACGCTTCAGAAGAAGTATACATTCAAACAAGGAAAGAAGCAGACTTGTTCAGTGTGGCACAGTTTAAAGCCAAGAGTAAAACATCCATAAAGGTAGTAAGAGAAATGCTCTTTGCCGACGAGAGTGCTCTAGTTGTACACAGTGCGGAACATATGCAATCTTTATTGGAGAAATTTGCAAGAGCAGCTAGCCAATTCAGCCTCCAAATCATCATCAAGAAGACAGAGTCCCTTTATCAACCACCAAAGTTCCAGTTATCAACATCACTACCAGAAGAGATCAGCATTGGTAGAGCCACTGGTCAAGTGCAAGACTTTCAAGTATCTAGGGAGTACTGTTTCAGAGAATGCTAGGCTGGAGGATGAACTATCTCTCAGAATGGGAAGAGCAAGCGCTGTGTTTGGAAACTTGAGGGAGAGACTGTAGAACAATCGATATGTGTCTATCCATGTGAAATGCAAAGTGTACAGAGCGACAGTGCTGGCTACTTTATTGTATGGTGCTGAAACTTGGACTGTCTACAGAGTGCAGGTAAAGAAACTCCACGCGTACATGATGAGACACCTTCGAGGCATAATGAACATCTCATGGAAAGACAAGATAACCAACGTAGAAGTGTTGAAACAAGTTGGTCTACCATCAATGGAGGACATGCTAATACAGACGAACCTGAGATGGCTCGGACATGTTGAGAGGATGGACCACCAGCGTCTCCCTCGGCAGTTACTCTACTCACAGTTATGCGATGGCAAATGCAATCAGGGTAGACCAAGGCTCAGATTTAAAGACGCTGTAAAAAGAAACTTGAAGAAGCTGGATATAAACAGGAGTTCCTGGCAGCGGAAGACTAAGGACAGAGCTGCGTGGAGGAATCTGATCAGACCTAAATGAAACAGTCATTGTCGCCCACGACAGACTGCTATGATGATGATGATGATGATGATGATGATGATGATGATGATGAATGAATTACTGCAAACCCTGGTCGGTGATCAAAAGGATGATTTTCCGTGTCCTCATCCTTGGGGAGATGATAGCTGTAAATTAGAAAAACTTAAATGTTTAGTAAGATTAACACAAGGAAACACATTCTGTAGATGTCCACTAGGAGGTACTGTTGAGCTGTAGATAACTTCTTTAGGTCTCTGTCACATGAGAGGAAGGAGCCTAAAGAGCCCTGGGATCTGTCTCAGAAATGGAGAAGG
Organism: Pholidichthys leucotaenia; assembly: GCA_020510985.1. Lineage (NCBI taxonomy): Eukaryota > Metazoa > Chordata > Actinopteri > Cichliformes > Pholidichthyidae > Pholidichthys > Pholidichthys leucotaenia. Next base: position 249,009,830 of record CM035845.1, on the reverse strand, counting down.
CCATATACCTCTCTGGTTAAGAAGTTTATGACCTTTTAAGAGCATTAGTTTCCTGTAGGGCGGATGCTATCCACATGAACTGTCTACTTTAAGATCTGGACTCCAGAGTTTATAGTCCACTTAAGCCTTTAAAAGCAAATTCTGATCCTTACCATCTCTGCAAGAGGGGAGTTGTTTACATTGGGGTCCTGGGAAAGGCACAGCATTCTTGGCCAGGCCTTGAGTGGAGGTGTTTTATTATGAAGAAAAGTGAGATTCTTGTAGAATGAATGATCTTCTGGATTAGGCTGAGGGGACGTTGATGCTACACTATGTTATGCCTTTTTACTGATGTTCACATCTTGGTCTCTGTGTGTCCCCAGACACCCCTGGGCTCATCTGAGCTTAAAAGCTAAGCAGAGTCTACCTTGGATGGGAGACTGGGAATACCAGGTACTGTAATCTGTCCAGGATGTACCCTATCACTTGCCAAGAGATGCTTGTGTATGTACTAAACAAAAGCAGCTTTTAAGTGGAAAAAAATGGCTTTTCAGTTTTCACTTTACAACCATATTCATACCTTTTTTAAGACAGTTGGCAAAACCGTCTTTTAAACATGTTTTCAACCATTTTGTGCTGGGAGGGTTGGGTAGCCTCCCCATTGCTTCCCCTTCTTTTATAGGATATGAGCAAACATATATAATGCAAGGATGTGTAACAGTACTGTATGTCCATAGTGGTTTTCCAGGCTCATGACCTTGTGACTTTGACCTTTGATAATTTGACTCCAAAAGCATAGCAACTGTTGAGGGCCCCAGGATTGGTAACAGCAGCTTCATTTGTTGTGGAGTTAGAGTGCTGATGATCTTGTGACCTTCATTTTGAGCTTCTGAACCCCAAACCATAGCCACTGGGGTGGGTCCCAAGGTCAATAGGAATACCATGTTTAGTGATGATAGCTGACCTCTATACCTCTAACCATGGCAGGACTCACACGACAGATATAAAAGTTTTCACTGCTCTTACAAGTGATATCACATCCTGAAGCAGTTCTCTACTTACAGAAATAAAAGTGTACCTCAGGACATGAAAGTGGTAGGCCACTTTGCTTGCCACAATTTTAAAAAGTATTAATCCTCCCAGAACAAATTGGTTGGAAAAAATGTTGAAAAGACAGCTTTACCAACTGTCTAACAAACATACAGATTTAGTTGAAAACTGAAAACTGAAAATCTGTCTTTTTAAGGTTGTTGAAAAGGCGTCTTCATATAGACGTCTATGTATGGTCTATGGAAAAATGAAGATGAAAAGCTACCTTTTTAAGGTTCTTTAAAAAACAACAACAACATAGAGTCATCAACATCCTGATCCTTTTTGAGTTGTGTGTGGCAGGGCACCTACATCGGGCAAGCTTAGAAGATCAGACAAGACCAGGGGTGTCTGAGGACACCCAGCACCCAAGGTGTGGACATCAATAAAAAGACACCGTAGGGAGAAATTTGTAGAAGGATTCAAGGATTCAAGAATTCAAAGCTTTATTATCATGTGCATAGTAAAGAAATGGAACATTTCCCGAGCAATGAAATTCTTACTCTGCTCTCTGAACGGATGCCAAGGTAATAGATACACATCAATACTAATAAGGTAATAACACACCTAATACTAATGAATACTAATAACACACACTAATAACACCCGTTAGGTAATTAGGACACCTTAAACACACCTTAATCCCAAGTACTAATACTAATGAATACTAATAACACACATTAAGCTAATAACACACATTAGGCAATTAGGACAGTTAAAGCAGTTAAACTAGTGGAAACAAAAAGAATTAAAATTGAAAATTCATTGGATGAATATAATGTACAATGGTATATTAATATCAGAGATGATATGAACCTGAGATGGCGTAAGCCTATGTACAGTGTGCAAATGAACAATGTATAGATGAGCAATGTACAAATTAGCACCCAGTGTGAGAAATTCTCTGTAATGAAAATGCCCAGTAGACTGTACAATGATAATTTAGCAGCAGAGATGATATGGACATGAGACGGGTGAGACTATGTACATTGGTCAAGTGAGCAATGTGCAAATTTAGCAACCAGCGTGTGAATTCCTATTTGCAAAGCTGTATCCAGAGTTTGTTATTTATTCAGGAGTCTGGTGGCAGAAGAAGAAGTTTTTTAGTGTGGATGTCCTGCATTTCACACCTCTGTACCTCCAACCTGAAGGTAGAAGTGTGAACATTCTGTGCTGGGGGTGGGTGGGGTCCTGGAGGATGGCGGCTGCTCTCCTTTGGACTCTGCGGTGGTAGATGCTCTGCAGAGAGGGGAATGGAGTCCTGATGACCTTCTCCGCTGTCTTCACCACTCTCTGCAGGCATTTGCGGTCAAGGGCAGTGGTGCTGCCGTACCATGCAGTGATGCAGATGGTCAAGATGCTCTCGATGATGCAGCTGTAGAAATTGTTGAGGATCTTGGAGGACATGCCAAACCTCTTCAGCCTCCTCAGAAAGTACAGCTGCTGTTGAGTTCTCTTAACCAGCTCTGTGGTGTTGAATGCCCACATAAGGTCCTCGCTGATGTGGATGCCCAGGTATTTAAAGCTGTTCACCCTCTCCACCTCTAGCTTCCGGATGAACAGCGGCCGATGGGGTCTCCTCCTCCCCTTTCTCATGTCCACTATCATCTCCTTCATCTTGTCCGTGTTGAGAGTGAGGTTGTTGTCCTCACACCATGACACTAGGCTGGCCACCTCCTTCCTGTAGGATGCTTCATCACTACCAGTGATGCGTCCTGTCACTGCTGTGTCATCCGCGAACTTTAAGATGATATTGTCCTTGTGGGAGGCAACATAGTCATGGGTGAAGAGGCTGTAGAGGATGGGGCTGAGAACACAACCTTGTGGGACACCTGTGTTCATGATGATGCTGGCTGAGGTCCTGTTACCCATCCTGACAGACTGGGACCTGCCAGTTAGAAAGTCCAGTAGCCAGTCACAGAAGGTGCAATGCAGGTCAAATGAAAACAGTTTGTTGGTGAGTTTGTGGGGGATGACTGTGTTGAAGGTGGAGCTATAGTCGACAAAGAGCATTCTGATGTAGGAGTCTTTATCTTCCAGGTGGGAGAGAGAATAATGGAGTGCTGCAGCAATGGGATTTGAGGTGGACATGTTGGGCCAGTAGACGTACTGCAGAGGGTCCAGTGTATCCAGTATGCTGTCCTGAATGAGGGGCAGCACCACTCTCTTGAAGCACTTCAGAATCAGAATCAGAATCAGAATCAGAATGAGCTTTATTGCCAAGCATGTTTACACATACGAGGAATTTGACTTGACATTAGGCGCGCTCGATAAGCGCTTCCTAATGACGCGGCAGCCATGAAAGGCGCCTGTCATACAGTGAGGGATAAAGAGGGGGAGGGGGGATGACACATTGGGCAGAGAGAAAAAACATAGTTTATCAGAATAAAGCTTGTATGAGCAAGATTGTGATCACATAGAAAAAACCTTCTAATGCACAATTAGCAGACAATACAGATCACGCATTAACAAAGCAGCAAGTTGAGAGAGACAGTGTGTGTGTGTGTATGTCAGTGTATGTGTATCAGTCATGTAATGTTGTATGCAGTGTATGTATCAGTTACTGGTGAACAGCAAAAATCTTCTCCTGAGCAACGTTTAGATGTTATGTCTTTAGTGTCCTAAACATAGATAGCATGTCCACAAGAGTTCATCTCTCCGTGCATGTCCAATGGTAACTTCCATGCTAGTCACATGACGCTGTCCTTGAGAGTTCAGGTTACTGCACCCCAGTGTGTTTGGGTTAGGGAGAGAGAAGCCAAAACTCCCCTCTGCTTTATCTCTCTCCTGGAGGAAGGATGCCGAATCAAGGCCTGATAAGCACAGTTCACTTAGAGCATAGAAATTTTCTCTCTTATGCGAATCTGTGCATCACAATTTACATACACAGGCTTTAAAATCATTCCCTGGAGAGCACCCAGCGACTCCAGATGTTTTCCACCTTCCGAAACATAGATAAACATGTCCACAGAGTCCATCTCTCTTCAGTGCATGCCAGATGGTAAATTCCATGTTAGTTACATATTTGCCGCTATCAGTGCTCCCCCCAGCTGGTTGAATTTGTTGGAGGAGCTACGCCGGGTCCGCATTTTGATTAGCTCTTCCAATTTCTTAAATTTTCGATACACCAGGAAAACTCCAGAGCCAAACAACAGAAATTCTGTGATCACGAAGCCAAAACAGGTAGATGTCTTCCACATCTTCAGTCGAATCACGCAGACACATGAGTTCCAATTGTTCCATGAGTCTCTCCCCTTGGGCTCCCCCGGCCCGATTTCCTGTTGAAAAGTGGTGTCAATAGCATTAAAGCCCAACTAAATTCCATAATTTCCATAATTTCCATAATTTCCGTTTGGATCGAGATGCAGCAGAAGAAGAGCGAGACACAGACAGGACACAGCAAGCTGAGATCAGTATCAAGGGAGGAGGAGAGGAGAGGAGGAGAAATGCGTCTGCTCTCTCTGAAAGCTGGAAGAGAGATCATGATGATTGGAGCAAGTGCTACCAGCCTGTAATCATTCAAACAGGTCGGCGGGCTCTTTCTGGGGAGGGGGATGATGGTTGTGGTTTTGAAACAGGAGGGGACTATGTTCTGGTTGAGGGAGAGGTTGAAGATGGATGTGAGAACATCAGTCAGCTCAGCAGCACATGCTGTGAGAGCCCGTCCAGGGATGTTGTCTGGTCCTGCTGCCTTGCGGGGGCTGATGTTCCTCAGTGCTCTGTTTACCTGGCCTGATGAAATGTTTCATGGAGGGGGAGGGTGCGTGTGTGTGTGTGTGTGTGTGTGTGTGTCCTCTCTGCACTGTTGCTGGAGGTCTCAAAGCGGGTATAAAAGATGTTGAGATAATCCGGCAGGCTGTCTGTGGAGCTAGTGGTGTTGCTGTTGGTCCTCTTGTAGTCTGTGATGTGTTGCAGGCCTTGTCACATGTGCCCCGGGTCAGGAGTGGAGTAGAGGCTGTCCAGCTTTTCCCCGTACTGCCTCTTGGCTGTTGTTATAGCCTTCCTCAGTCCATTCTTTGCAGCTTTGTACTCGACCTCATTGCCTGATTTAAATGCAAGAGAACGGGCACGCAGCATCTGACGTTCCAAACTGTTGATCCAGGGCTTCTGGTTGGGGAACTTCCTGACTTGTATGGTAGGTACGATGGTATCAACATACGTGCTGATGTACCCAGCCACATACTCAGCGTAGTCCTGTATGTTTACAGAACAGTCCTCCTGGGTGGCTGCAGCTTTAAATACATCCCAGTCTGTACAGGCAAAACAGTCTTGCAGGGCGCTCTCAGCCTCAGGAGTCCAGTATTTAACTTGTTTAATAACAGGGTTTGTTTGTTTTAGCTTTTGTCTGTAGGCTGGGTACATAAACAGGGAGATGTGATCTGACTGTCCGAAGTGGGGGCGGGGTGCCCCTCTGTATGCACCACGTATGTTTGTGTAAACATGATCCAGTGTGTTCTTATCATGGGTGGGAATGTCCACATGCTGGTAATATTTGGGAAGTACAGTCCATAAATTGCACTGGTTAAAGTCACCAGTGTAGGAGTCAAGAATTGACAAGACTGGGTGTCTTTCCAGTATTTCTTTAATTCTCTCACATCCTACGTTCCTCTCTCTCAGTCAGAGTAAAAAGAGACAGAACGCAGTCACTCACATCCATTTATACACACCTCCAATAATACATCACATACAAAGTCACACACTTCAGTTACATTCTCCCATTTGCATTATAAAACTCTAGAGTCCTTCTGCTCTCCTGTCTGACCCCAGATGGTCAGACGCGAGGAACCCTCTCCTTTCTCTCGAGCCGTAGGTGGTCCAGACATATTGTCCTCTTGAGGTGTGATGTCAATACACATTGCCAGCCTAAAGTCTCTCTAGGCTGAATTCAAGCATGTGAGTCACATACATTCACAATCATGGACGCCACATCACTCCCCCTCCCACGCGAAAGACTGGACATACACCTATAGCGTCATCCCCCCCGCAGAATCTTACAGCACAATCCAACAGTCTGATCAAAACCCACATCACTCTGCCTGTCGTCTAGGTTTCAATCTTCTCCCGAATCTGCTGTACGCAGGTCTCACAGCCTGTGCTGGGCTGTCCTGCTGTGAATCTGTGGAATGAGGGGAAGAAGGGGTATTTGCCCCTTGCGGGGGTCCGGGGGCCGTCCCCTGGGAGGCCTGCAGCGTCGAGGCGCGCCCGCCGGCCGTACAGACTCGTTATGCAACACAAAAGCAGGTTTTAGTCTATCAATACTGATCGTCTCCCTCCTGCCCCCCAAATCTAGCACAAAATATTTCTCCCCAGTCTCCAGCACTCGAAATGGACCATCATAAGGTGGGCCGAGGCTGTGACTCTGAGCGTCACGTCTGACAAAAACAAACTCTGCTTTTTGTAAAGCTTTGGGCACGAACACACGCGGAAAAGTGTGATGAGCGGGGCCCGGGAGCATTTCCGCTCCCGTGTTACTCAGAGGTCCCCAGACCGGGGGGGGCCCTGGTGCCGTATGGTCTGGCAAGAACTCGCCGGGCAGCCTGAGAGGTTGCGCTAAAACCAACTCTGCTGGTGAGGCATCTAGGTCCTTTTTGGGTGCCGAACGCAACTCTAATAAAACCCATGGTAGTTTGTTTACCCAATCTGTGTCCGTTAGCGATGCTCTGAGGGCTGCCTTCAAAGACCTGTGAAAACGCTTGCATAAACCGTTGGCCTGGGGATGATAAGCGGTAGTGCGATGTACTGCCGCTCCTAAGCCACTGGCCACTGCTGACCACAGTTCCGATGCAAATTGAGGTCCCCTATCGGATGTAATATCTGACGGAACCCCAAAACGTGCTACCCAGGCTGTTAAAAAGGCGCGAGCCACCTCTGCCGCTGTGGTCGATGTTAAAGGGACCACTTCCGGCCAACGTGTGGTCCGATCCACCATCGTCAAGAGATGTGTGAACCCTTGAGAGATGGCGGTAGGGGGCCCACGAGGTCCACGTGCACATGATCGAACCTCCTAGCCGGAATGTGAAACGGTTCTAAGGGTGCTTTGGTGTGCCTGTGGATTTTGGTCCCCTGGCAAGCCATGCAGGCTTTAACCCACTCCTTCACGTGCTTGCGCAGGCTCGGCCAAACAAACTTCTCCGCTACCATTTTCACCGAAGCGCGTACTCCCGGGTGCGCTAGGGAGTGTATGACATCGAAAACGCGACGGCGTCACGTGGCCGGTACCACCGGACGCGGTCGCCCGGTGGAGACATCGCAGATTAGAGGGGGGGAACCTGACATAATGCACGGCTCAGGAGACACACACGCAGGCTCAGAGTAGCTCAAATAGCTTTATTAACAACAAAGGTGTATGAATGTGTGTCTGCGAGATGTAAATGTGTTGGTGGTGGCGTCTGCTTCGGGCACAGAGGCAAGAGACCGTACAGCCGGACAACCCTATGGGAAAAGCACAGGGAGAAGGGTGACGGGCACACACCAACACAGGAGATGTAAAAGTTGGAGAGGAGCTTACTTGGAGTGAGCAGGTAGCTGGCACAGCAAGGACGAGGTCCGGTAGACAGCAACCTGGACAGCCCGGTGCAGCAGCAAGGGAATGGAGACGGAGAGGAATGGTCCGCTGCCGGGAAATCCACCTGTGCACAGGGGAGCAGACTTGGAAAGGGAAAAAGGTAAGGGCTTCTTACCGCGATGCTTGCTGAGGTGTAAGAGGTAACTCACAGCAATCCGACGAGTGAAGTCTGATGGCTTCAGGCCGAAGCCCAGGGCGAGGCGGCTTAAATCCCTCGCCGCTGATGATGTGCAGGTGTGCGTGCAGCTGGCGCTGCTGATGAGCGGCGCGGCGTGACAGTACTCCCCCCTCTAGCAGCGCCTCCTGGCGATGGTTTCTCCGGGTGCGCTCGGTGGAACTCAGTAATGAGGGATGGATCCAACACAAACGACGAGGGTACCCACTGCCGATGTTCAGGCCCATAGCCCTCCCAGTCCACCAAGTACTGCAACCCACGACCCCGGCGCCGGGAGTCCAGGATGGAGGAGACAGGCCAGGCCGGATGGCCATCAATCATCCGGGGCGCGGGTTGCGCAGCAGGAGGAGGGCAAAGGGGGTCGGAGACTGCCAGCTTCACCTTGAATACGTGGAAGGTGGGATGGATGCGGAGGGAGGGGGGAATAGCTACACGCACAGCCACCGGGTTGATAATCCTGGTGATGGGGTATGGGCCCATAAAACACTGTGCCAGCTTCCTCCTCTCGCCCTTTAAAATCACGTCCTGGGTCGACACATAGACACGCTGACCAACTCGGTACGCTGGGGCAGGTCTTCTGTGCCGGTCCGCCACGGCTCTGTTGCGCTCCGCCGTGCGTAAAAGCGCATTGCGCGCTGACGCCCAGATGGAGCGGAACTGCCTGAGATGCGCCCGAACTGAGGGGATAGTTACCTCACTCTCCTGCGCCGGGAACAGCGGGGGGTCGTAGCCCAGGGACGCCTTAAAGGGAGACATCCCTGTAGCAGAAGAGCGAGCGGTGTTGTGGGCGTATTCAACCCAGGCGAGGTGGTTACTCCAGGACGTAGGTTTGGACGCCGTGACGCAGCGGAGCGCAGCCTCCAGCTCCTGGTTGGTCTGCTCACACTGCCCGTTGGTTTGGGGGTGATGGCCGGAGGAGAGGCTCACCTTGGCTCCCAGGGCGTTGCAGAATGACCTCCAAACCTCTGAGGAAAATTGGGGCCCCCGGTCCGAGACCACGTCCACCGGAATCCCGTGCAGCCTGACCACGTGCTGGACTAGGAGGTCCGCCATCTCCAGGGCGGTTAGAAGACCTCGTAGGGGGATGAAGTGTGCCGCCTTGGAGAAGCGGTCCACGATGGTCAGGACGGTGTCGAAGGTGTTTGAGACTGGAAGTCCGGTGACGAAATCCAGGGCGATATGCGACCAGGGCCTGCCAGGGACGGGCAGAGGCTGGAGCAAACCCGCTGGAGGGGCATTACCTGATTTGCTGGTGGCACACACTGGGCAGGCCCGGGCGTAGCGGGCAGCATCCCTCCGCAGGCCCGACCACCAGAAGGACCGTTGGAGGAGGTCGATCATCCGGGAGGAACCATGGTGGCAGGTGAGCTTGGACGTGTGCAACCAGTGGATGACCTCCCCCCGAACCGTGGATGGCACGAACAGCCTCCCCTCTGGTCCGCCGCCAGGGTCAGGTTCCACTTCCTGCGCCTTCCGGATCTTGCTTTCTATGTCCCAGGTGACGGCTCCCACGACGCACGACCTGGGTAGGATGGTGTGGACCGTGTCCTCCGACTCCTCAGGGGCAAATTGCCTAGAGAGGGCGTCGGGCAGGCCGTTCTTGGAGCCAGGCCTGAAGGTGATGGTGAATCGGAACCTGGCAAAGAACAAGGACCAGCGTGCCTGGCGGGCATTCAGACGCTTGGCAGATCTCAGGTACTCCAAGTTCTTGTGGTCCGTCAGGACCACGAACGGCAGGTCCGCCCCCTCTAGCCAGTGACGCCACTCCTGCAGCACGAGCTTGATGGCGAGGAGCTCTCTGTCCCCCACGTCGTAATTCCGTTCCGCTGGGGACAAGCGCCGAGAGAAGAAGCCGCGGGGCCGTTTGACTCCATCATCTGGCGACCGCTGGGATAGAACCGCCTCCACTCCTGTGTTCAAAGCGTCCACTTCCACGATGCACTGCAGCGCAGGGTTGACTTGGCTAAGGACCCGGGAGGAGGAGAACTCCGCCTTCAGCGCCTGAAAAGCAGCCGCGGCCTCTTCGGTCCACCGGAACGGGACCTTAGGGGACGTGAGGCGGGTCAATGGGCCGACGATGGTGCCAAAATTAGGGACGAAGCGGCGGTAGAAATTTGCAAACCCGATGAATTGCTGCACCTGTTTTCTCGATGCAGGTGTGGGCCATTCCACCACCGCCTTCACCTTCACTGGGTCCGGAAGCACCTGGTCGTGGGAGATGATGAACCCAAGGAAGGATGTTGTCTTAGCGTAGAATTCGCATTTTTCGGCCTTCACATACAACCGGTTCTCCAGCAGTCTTTGGAGGACCCGCCTCACATGGACCCGGTGCTCGTCCCTGGATTTGGAGAAGATGAGGATGTCATCCAGGTAGACGAACACAAAAAGGCCAATGAAATCCCGGAGGACGTCATTAATTAGGCGCTGAAAGACGGCTGGAGCGTTGGTCAACCCAAACGGCATCACCAGGTATTCGATGTGGCCGTTCGGGGTACGGAAGGCTGTCTTCCACTCATCTCCCTCCCGGATCCGGACGAGGTGGTATGCGCTGCATAGATCCAGCTTGGTGAACCAAGTCGCCCCCTGGAGGGAGTGGAAGGCGGTGTCCATGAGGGGCAGGGTGTAGCGATCCTTCTCCGTAATGTCGTTTAGGGCGCGATAGTCGATGCAAGGATGGAGGGAACCGTCCTTCTTGCCAACGAAGAAGAATCCTGCCCCCAATGGTGATGACGAGGGACGGATAATCCCAGCACTCAGCGACTCCTTGAGATAGGCGTTCATGGTCTCCTTGTCTGGCGCCGACAGGCTGTAGAGTCGCCCAGAGGGTAAGGGTGCCCCCTGGCGGATGTTTATAGCACAGTCTTAGGGTCTGTGTGGAGGAAGAGACATCGCCTTGGACTTGCTGAATACCATACCCAGGTCGTGAAATTCCGATGGCACCAGGGATAGGTCCGGGGGCGCAGCATCCGTAGGTGTTGGGGAAGAGGACGGAGAGCAGGCAGCGGACTGTAAACAGGTGCTCATACAAAATGTGCTCCATGCCGACACCCTGGCGGACTTCCAATCCAAGAAGGGGTTGTGGAGGCGTAGCCAGGGGTACCCCAGGATGACGGGCGACACAGAGTTGGGAAGGACGTAGAAAGTTATCTCCTCCTGGTGGTTCCCAGAGATGATAACAGGAACGGGGACGGTCTGATGTGTTACTCTCCCCAGGGAGACACGGGAGAGGTTGACCAGGGAGAGAGGAGTTCTTAGTGCCTGGCAGCGGATGCCCAATCGGGTTGCCAGGCTTTGTGAAGTAAAACTGCCCTCCGCGCCCGAATCCACCAGTGCGTGAGTGAGATGCCCAGTGGAGTTGTGACAAAATCGGACGGGCAGCTTCAATTGGGTGAGGGGACTTAACCGATTGATGTCCGCGAGGCCCCCTACAGTGACTCGCGGACCCCGCCGTTTAGCTTCTGTGGACAAAGCTCCACCGTGTGTTGACTGTCCCCGCAATACATGCAGAGATTCAACTCACGGCGGCGTTGTCTCTCCGCAGGGGAAAGCTTTGTCCAGCCCGTCACCATCGGCTCCGACTCCTCGGGGCGCGATGGTGGCGGCGTCGCCAGGGGGCGAGCTTGGAACTGGCACGACGAGGCTCCACGAGGGCGCGAAGAAGACGACTTCCGCCCCGAGGAGCGCTCGCGCAGCCTGTTATCCAAACTGATAGCTAGAGACGTTAGCTCCGCTCGAGTCTCCGGGATGTCCTGCCCAGCCAGTTCATCCTTCAGATCATCGTTGAGACTGCGGAGGAAAAGGCCGCAGAATGAGCGTTCATCCCAGCCCAATTCCTCCGCCGCTACCCGGAAGTCGATTGCATAGTCCGCTGCCGACCGGCTTCCCTGCTGGAGGCTGAGAAGCCGATCGACCTGGACTGTCTCAGTACGAGAATGATCAAAGACCTCCAGGAATCGTCTCACGAATTGGTCATAAGTGAGGGTGGCATAACTGGGCCTCGCCATTACGGCGTAAGTCCAGGTTAGTGCTCGCCCCTCTAGGAGATTCCCAATATAACCAATTCGGCTATGATCTGAAGGAAAGTCTCCGGGCACACGGTGAAACACGGACTCACACTGCATTATGAACCCCCGCGCTCCGCCGAGCTTACCGCTAAAGCGGGCGGGGGTCGGAATGGGCGTGAGCCGAGTCGGTGCTCCCGGAGCCTGCTGGACGGCCGCTGGAGCAGCAGGAGCCGCGCCACCCTGACGAGCCGGGGGGAACGGCTGTTGGGGGTCCAAGCGGTCCAATCGGTTAGTTATGCTGATCAACTGGTTTAGAATCACCTGTTGCTGGTAAGCTATTTGGTCCACTCGAGCCTCGAGAGTGGTAAGTCGGCGTGCGAGCCCGCCATCTGCCGAGCCGCTCTGCTGAAGCCGTACTGACATAATGCACGGCTCAGGAGACACACACGCAGGCTCAGAGTAGCTCAAATAGCTTTATTAACAACAAGGGTGTATGAATGTGTGTCTGCGAGATGTAAATGTGTTGGTGGTGGCGTCTGCTTCGGGCACAGAGGCAGGAGACCGTACAGCCGGAAAACCCTATGGGAAAAGCACAGGGAGAAGGGTGACGGGCACACACCAACACAGGAGATGTAAAAGTTGGAGAGGAGCTTACTTGGAGTGGGCAGGTGGCTGGCACAGCAAGGACGAGGCCCGGTAGACAGCAACCTGGAGAGCCCGGTGCAGCAGCGAGGGAATGGAGACGGAGAGGAATGGTCCGCCGCCGGGAAATCCACCTGTGCACAGGGGAGCAGACTTGGAAAGGGAAAAAGGTAAGGGCTTCTTACCGCGATGCTTGCTGAGGTGTAAGAGGTAACTCACAGCAATCCGACGAGTGAAGTCTGACGGCTTCAGGCCGAAGCCCAGGGCGAGGCGGCTTAAATCCCTCGCCGCTGATGATGTGCAGGTGTGCGTGCAGCTGGCGCCGCTGATGAGCGGCGCGGCGTGACAGAACCAGCTTGTAAAGTTTTTCGCTCCAGCCTTAACCCTGTTGGTCCAGACAGGAGCGCGCGCACATCCGCGTCTTCGCTCTGCTCCGCTGCCATGGCTGCATAATCTATTCCCATGTGGACCGGAGCCGCGTGCGCGTCCGCGCTGTTACCGCGCTCCGGGTAAGCGGCCGCGCACCCCTGCTCCGCGCGGACGGGTGCTGTTACCACGCGTGACAGACAGTCTGCCACTACATTGAGTTTACCGGTCACATGCTGAATATCGGTGGTAAATTCCAAAATTGCGGCCAGCTGTCTCTGCTGCCTCCCTGACCACGGTTCTGAAGTTTTGGACATCGCAAAAGTGAGCGGTTTGTGGTCGACAAACGCGGTGAAATGCCGCCCTTCCAGCCAGAACTGGAAATGGCGAATGGCTAAGTGGAGTGCCAGGAGTTCCCTGTCAAATGCGCTGTATTTCCGCTCGGGCTCGCGCAAGGACCTGCTGAAAAAAGCGAGAGGTTGCCAAACTCCGGCGACCTGCTGCTCTACCACGGCCCCTATCGCTACCTCTGACGCGTCTGTGGTTAGCGCTACGCGAGCTGCCGGGTCTGGGTGCGCCAGCAGTGCTGCGTCCGCGAGTGCTTTTTTTACCGCTGTGAACGCGCGCTCCCGCTCCGGGGACCATTCGATCACATTGGCAGGCTTCTGTTTTTTAAGCGCGATGTACAGCGGTTGCATGAGTTGCGCTGCGTGGGGTATGAAATGGTTATAAAAATTCACCATCCCCCAAAATTCCTGCAACGCTTTCACTGTCTGTGGCTGGGGAAACTCAGCCACCGCGTGCACTTTTGCCGGCAGAGGAACTGCTCCCTCTGGTGAGACACAGTGCCCCAGAAAATCAATTTGCGCTCCGCCAAACTGGCACTTGGCCGAGTTGATTATCAACCCGTGTGCTTCCAACTTTTGAAAAAATGTAGTGAGGTGTTTTTCGTGTTCCTCCTCTGAGCCGCTGGCTACTAAAATATCGTCCAAGTAGACAAAAACAAACGGAAGGTCACACAGCACTGCGTCCATCATCCGTTGAAAGGTTTGCGCGGCGCCTTTAAGGCCAAAAGGCATGCGTAAAAACTCAAAAAGTCCGAACGGGCTTATTACTGCTGTTTTGGGAATATCCTCTGGTCGAACCGGGACCTGATGATAACCGCGGACCAGGTCTATTTTAGAAAAAATGCGCGCTTTTGCCAGGTGCACCGAAAAATCCTGGATATGTGGAATCGGGTAGCGATCCTGAGCTGTGGCATTGTTTAACCTGCGATAATCACCGCAAGGTCTCCACGAGCCGTCAGCCTTAGGCACCATATGCAGGGGGGAAGCCCAAGCGGACTTCGAGCGGCGAATTATGCCCAACCTTTCCAGGTTGGCGAACTCCTCCTGTGCCACGGAGAGCTTAGCTGCATCCAAACGCCGAGCTTTAGCAAAAACTGGTGGGCCACTCGTGGTTATGAAGTGCTCCACCCCGTGTTTCGCCACCTTAGCTGAAAAAGTGGGAACTGTGAGTGCTGGAAACTGGTGTAGGAGAGGGTGAAACTTACCACCTGCTGCGGCGACGTTGGTCTGTACTGGCGGCGGGCACACCCGAGCTGCACAAGGGATAGAACAGAAAGAGAATGCATTTACTAGGCGTTTGTTGGCCAGATCAACTAACAAACCATGTGAACACAGAAAATCAGCACCTAACATATTGAAGCTCACTGCCGCTACGACGAAGTTCCACTCGTAAGCGCGGCCGTGGAAGGACAGAGACAAGGTTCTCTCTCCGTAAGTCTTGATGCTGGAGCTGTTGGCCGCTGTTGCTCCGTCTCCGCGGGGTCCAGCCACCCGATCTGCATAAGTTGCGGTGATGAAGCTCCTCTGGGCTCCGGTGTCCACGAGGAGTTGCCGCCCGGAGCCCGCGTCTGTCAAATAAAGCAGCTTGTTCCGTTCGCCGAGAGTGGAAGCTGCTAACGACTCCCGGCCCGGCCGTTTCCCCGCTTTTTGAAACTGCACGGCGGGATGCATCTGTGCGCCTTCTCGGCAAAGCGTCGGTGGTAATAGCAGAGGCTGTCATCTCCCCTGGCTCGGGATCTCGCCGCCGCCGTCGTCGCTGGGGTGGACTCTGCTGCCTCTGGCTCCACACTGCCCCCAGCCGCCGCACCGAGGTCTGCCGCTGCCACGGAGGTCTCTTGCTCGTCGCAGGCGTTGAGGAGCCGCTCCACCTCCTGGGCCAGCTCGCGGAAGGCCTGCTGGTTCACACATCGTCTGCTGGACAGGGGACCTCTCGTGTGCGCTGGGAGGGTCCTCAGGAAAATATGCTTGAAGAGGAACGCGTCGTTGTCTGTCCTGATCATCTGTAGCATGTCCTCCATGAGGACAGTTGGCCTGCGTCCACCTCTGTCGCGCAGGTCCAGCAGCTGCCTGGCCCTTGCCTCGGGCGATGGCACGAAGCTCCTGATGAGGGTGGTTTTCAGCGCGTCGTATTTGCCAGCAGCGGGCGGCTGCTGCACCAGCCTCCGCACACACCGAGCTGTACGGCTGTCGAGTCTCGTGATGACATTATGAAACTTAATGTCGTCCGCTGATACTCCCCCGAGTAGGAAACGCGACTCCACGTGCTGGAACCATGAGTGTGGGTCATCGTGCCAAAACTCGGGGAGCTTAATCAGGCTTGCGCCCCTGCGGGCAATTCCCAATGAATCCGGGTCTGAGCGTCTGTCTTCCGGTTCTTCCATGTCGATCACGAAGCTGTCTTCCAGCCTCGGCGTGCTCAGATTCATGAATAGGTCACCAGTGTGGGAGTCAAGAATTGACAAGACTGGGTGTCTTTCCAGTATTTCTTTAATTCTCTCACATCCTACATTCCTCTCTCTCAGTCAGAGTAAAAAGAGACAGAACGCAGTCACTCACATCCATTTATACACACCTCCAATAATACATCACATACAAAGTCACACACTTCAGTTACATTCTCCCATTTGCATTATAAAACTCTAGAGTCCTTCTGCTCTCCTGTCTGACCCCAGATGGTCAGACGCGAGGAACCCTCTCCTTTCTCTCGAGCCGTAGGTGGTCCAGACATATTGTCCTCTTGAGGTGTGATATCAATACACATTGCCAGCCTAAAGTCTCTCTAGGCTGAATTCAAGCATGTGAGTCACATACATTCACAATTATGGATGCCACACCAGCAACAATACAAACAGCATCGGGATGGGTCATCTCTACTGCACTGATGACGTCATGGGGTTTGCGTGGCGCTGCTGTGTAGTTGCTTTGTGGGCAGATGTACACAGCAGCCAAAAACACAGTAGAGAATTCTATCGGTAGATAACACTGGTCAACACCAAATTTATTGTCTAAGTTTTTTTTTTTTTTTTTTTTTTTTTTAGCTGATTTAGGGCAATTTTGATGTGCTGAATCCAAAAATCACATTGGTTTTGCTCAATCAGGTCAACTTTTTGAACTATGGCCACATGTTGTTTTTTTACATTTTTTGTTTACATGTACGGGTATTTTTGCTTTATATGATGCAAAATTCTTTTTTACTTCTTGAAATTTCTCGAACTCTGAAGAGTTTGCATGCACCAGTTTATGACATGATGTCTTAAATTGTCATAATGGCTGATTACTGTTGGAATCTGAAGAGAGACATCCCTGCTGCTGAACATTCTAGAGGTTTGAATAAACAGAAATTGAAGCTTGGAATTTTGAACAATGATGATGTAACATTCAATTTACATGTACTTGCCTTTATCAGTGTCTACTATTCAATTTACAGGAATCGAAGTTTGCAACATTTAATCAATAAATTGTGTTAGAAAATGATTTTTTTTCTTAAAAATCTATTTTGGATGAGAAATATTAACAAAAATCAACCGATAATGTCACAAAAATGTAATCGATTTAGTCAGAAGATCAGATTTTTTAAAAATCAACTTAGCATAAAAACCTGACCTGATCGAGAGAAACAGATGTCATTTTCGGATTCAGTGGTGCAAAATTGTCTTAAATCAGTTGAAAAACATAGACAACTTACAAAAAAATTACTTTTGTAACCCTGTGTAATAGGGTTGGCATTTCAGCTGTAAAAACTCCACATCAGACGAACAGTGCTTGTAAACAGTCTGTACATCTTTGCACCACGAGTTGTTTATTAACACACACACACTCCCCTGCCCGTCTTACCTGAGGCTACAGTCCTGTCCGTCCGATGTGCTGTGTGAGTCTGTAGTTGAATGGTGCACTCAGGGACTCAGTCTGAGAGCCAGGTCTCACAGAAAATTAGGGTGCAGCACTCTCTTATCTCCCGCTGGTCTTCAGTCCTTACTCTTAGTTTGTCTAGCTTGTTTTCCAGAGACCGTACGTTAGCTAGCAGAAGGCTAGGTAGTGGTGGGTGGCTAGCACGAGCGTTTAGCCTAGCATGTAGCCCCTCTCTCTTATCCCGCTTGTGCTGCTTCCGACGCACTCTGTTGGGGTCAGCATGCTCATGCGGACTCGATGCTTCGGGGCCTTCCTGGGGGTGGTGCTGATCTCTGCGTGGACGTATAAAAATTAAAATAGGACAGTTAGCAGAACCTTTTTCAGTTAACCAATCAATCATCACAGAATAAATACTATTTCTCAATTTATCTTTTTATTGAAACATGCAGGGAGTCAGAAAACAGCCGTGGGTCTTTCCCAACCCCCTCTGGTGAAAGACCCAGAACAAAGGAATTCAAAGCTACATATAGGCTTCAATTTATCGGGCATTTCCCAGTAACTTTCCAACAATACACTGGCCAATGTCCAAGCTAGTTGAAACCGGTCCTCTTGGCGTAAAGATGCATCCTGCCTTTATATGGCTTTATGGCTTCCTCTCTGCATCAATATGTCTCCTCTTTAGTCCTTTATGGCAGCCACACCCTACGTGATCCCCATTCCCATATATGGAAGCAGGAACAGAGACCTTTTGCAGAGCCTGTGTGTGTGTGTGCAAGTAACTGATGTGTATGTGTAAGTGGTGTATGTGTATGTGTGAATTATGAAACATGTGTTTGTGGAGCTAAAGCACTTTGTGTGTGTGTGTGTGTGTGTGTGTGTGTGTGTAAAACGAAAGCACTTTATGTAATATCTAGCTAACTAAGCTTCACTATTTGTTAAAACAATTTTACTCTTTTGACTCCATTTTACGGTGTCTTAACACGGTGTCTGAGGAGAGGGAGAAAAACGGCGTTTTGGAGTTTCACTCCAAGTAAGAAGGGTTGAGCTCAACACGAAAAGACAATCCCCTCCTCAGGTACCAGGAAACTCACACAGAAGTGTCACATGCGCCGTTTTTACCGGCGCTCAGACCATATTCCTCCTCAGCCCAGCTCTTACTTTGACAGCGTCTCAGCGGGCCTCCAGCTGTCAAGCTCTATGGGATGGCTGGAGGCCAATTACCTCTCATCAGCTGAGGCGCTGTCAACCACTATAAAACGGAGCGGTCCTGATTATTCAGTGCTGTGACCTCGCGCATATGATCCACGCTCATCTCTCGGTGTGGATTAGGATGGAACCCCTACGTCCGGCTCCAGTCCTCCTCTCATCGCTAGTAAGTGTACCTTTGTACTATTTGTGTTTTGCCCCTCGAGGCTCTGTTCCTTTGTTCCTTTCCTTTATCATTAATAAACAACGCAAACTCACCGGTCAGCCCTTGGCTCTTATTTATGGCTCGCCAGAGCCATATGTAACAAGAAGAGAGAAAAAAAAAGTCAGAGAGAACAGAAAAAGACTTAACTTTAAGACAACAAAAGACAACTTAGAGAACACAAAAACTGAACTACTAGGGCATTTCTCCCTAGTTAACTGCATGCAGTTCTTGGGTCATAACATATGACTGGCAGCAGGAAGAGCCAATTATCGCCTATCGTAGAAGATTTGACTGGGCTATGGTCCAATAAGAAAGTGGTCCTTGGTCTATAACCGACCAATAGAATGAAAGGGGGCATCATCCAACAGAGATGGCCTGGTGATTGGCTGGTACCAGTCAGATGACTGGCATAAGTTTTTAGAAGGCAAAACACATATTAAGTGTGAAATTCACATTATATACTTATATATAAAATCTAAGCTAACCAGTGATTCATGACTAACTTTCAGTGAGCATGCACTTTCATAAACTCGTCCTTCTATAATTAACATGCATTAGAATAAGGTTCATTTTCAGCATTTTCAAACATGCAATACATTTAAACCAATGAGTGATGAAACATTTCAAAACCAGAATGGTATGTCAGAGTCCCACTTGATTTTCCATGGTGATGAGAATTGAGAGTTTTTGTTCAAAGGATGTCATTTCATTAACCCCAGTTCAGCTTGTAGAGGCAACAGCAAACATATTCTGGAGTCGTCCACCGGAGGTAATGTTGAGCTGTAGATAATTCCTAGAGACCTGTGGAATGCGCTCAAGGTATCTGGAACATTTCAAACAGTTCTTGAAGCATTAAACTACCTGGTTTGGGAGGAAGGTCTGGGATTTATGATTGCAGACTAATACATTCCTGTTATGAAATGGGATCCTTATTGTCCCTTTTACCATGGAATATGTTTTCAAACTGTAGTTCTTAGGTGAAGGAAACAATTCTTGACCAGACTTTTGGGTGAAACAATTTCTTTAAGGTGAAGTGATTGTATAGATTAGAGCCAAAGGGATTGATGCTACAAATGTGACCGGTAGTAGGATTCTTTACTTTCACAGATCTAGTTTGCCATTTGCAAATTTAACTGTTACCTTTTCTTCTGACTTTGCAAAGCCCTGAATATCATCACCTGAAATTACTGTATTACCATCTACATGCACCAGTGTCACACAGATTTAATCGGAGTACCTTGAACTTCCACCATTACTTCCGGTTAACACTGCATTGTTAACATTAGATCAAAGTCAGGTAAATGGAGAATGTCTGCTATGTCAATTTCCTGTATATGTGTACAAGTGAGTCCACTTATCTGTTTTAGTCTTAATCATGCAGTCTAGTTTTGTTTTAGTGGATGTGGCTCATGGGCTCCTCCCCCTCTCAGTGGCCGGTCTTGCCATCACTCAGTTTCCACTGTGGGGGTGTGTTCCCTCCTTGGCCCCTCCTCCTCCACTGCTCACTTGACGTCCTCCTCCCCCTCCTCCTCCTTGGCTTCCTTGATAAAAGACAGATTAATGGGGAGCCCCAGTCCCCCATGGCTCAGCAATCACACAAATAGGTGCAGGTTTTTCTTTAAATTTTTTCTTTTCCTTTCATACCTAGATTCCCAACCTTCAGACACAGTACACCAATCTGTTAATGTCGTAAAATTTAGTTTGATGTCAAACAAAATTTACAAGTGATCCAGAAAATCTAAGAGTTTTGTGTAAATAGTTTGCTGTTATTCTAAGCTTAGTTTTTTACTAAATAACTATATTTTATTTGTCTGAATCAAGTCTAAGAGTTTAATCCCTATAAACTAGATTACATACTTTGATTCAGGTTATAATTAAAAATAATTTAGGATGATTAAAACATTATCATCTCGTTTACTTCCAAATCCTATCAAATGCAAAAAGATTCTAAACGTTGTTTTCCCAGTAACATGTAAGAGCACACTACTCCATTATTCTGTAGGACAGTGCAGTGAGAAATGTCTTGTTCAACGTGACAGTAATGTTTGGATGATCGCTAATTAATCAACTTACATAGGATTAGATGGATATAATTCAGATTTTTTATTACTTTGACATGAAGTGTGCACTTTGCTTCTGGGTTAGGGTGCAGAGTTGGAAAAAATAAGGGGAAAAGTAACATTTATTTCCACACTATACTGTGAAATTTAGCTAGAGTAATTTTTATTGCTTTTTACATATACATTTTAAACTCAAGTTGTTGAAATGTGTCATATTGCTCTGCAAAGTGGGAGAGTCTCAGCACAACGCAACATGGATATGTACAGTTTTGAAAGCAGATCACGGTGCTCATTGGAAATCCAATTTTCGGTGTATTTTATGCCATAGTTGTTTAAAATAATGTCGTTCCAAAACAGTGAAAATGGTTTTTACAGCATAGCATTACAGTCAGGCTTATGCTGTGTCTTCATGTTGGTCGCTGAAGAAGAAAACCCTCCTGCCACAACTAATCTGATTTTTTCTCTCACACAGGAGAACTCACATTTCACTGGTTTGTTTCCTCTTCTCTTTCTCTTAGACTTTTAGTGAATGAAATTGCTGGTTATTTGCTGTGGAATGTGACTTTAGCGGCAGTTTTAGGCATCAGTTTTACAATCTTCAGTTCTCTTGAACATGCGCTGACTACAGATGATTCGCGAATGCTGTATACGCACGCTTGGAGAACATCAAGCAGTTTGTTGAATCTGAAGTGGCTGGTTAGTACTAACATGGCTTACTGGCAAAATTCGTGTGATTTACACATACTAACACTAAAATGTTCTTGAACAAGACCCAATATATGAGCTGCTATCAGAAAAGTAAATTAAATACTTTAAGACCTTTTTAATGCCATTTGACCAAATTGAAGACCTCACATTTGGGAAATGATAAAAAAAACAAAACAATATAAAGTTACTTATACTTAAGTGTAGTCGTTTTGATCATCTGTTTGTCTCGTCACTCGATGTCCCTTCCATTTATTTTAATCCTTTCTTTACTGTAGTCACGGAGGGAGGAGGGGGTTGTCAGAGATGAGGGGGAGGAGCCAATTTCAGTGGGTCCGGAGAGGAACACACGCAGTTGCTGGGGGAACGAGGCGGATCCAGCACAGGACCATAGCCACCGTCATCATCTCGGATTAATGGAGAAATAGACCAACCATTATACAGTGTCTTTTTTCCTCAGTTCTTTTTTGTTTTTTTGTCATGCTTATTTTTTTTTTATCTCACTGTTGCAGTGTCAATGCCAGTCTTATGTTTTTTCTTCCCTTCTTTCAACCACTTCTGTGCCTTGGTCAGTCCATACTTTTCCCTTATACCCTGCACAAAACTTCCACATTCATCAGCCTTCATTTTTCCTCTAAAACCAGACTTCTTTCTTCTCCATTTCTATCCACTCTCAGCACACAAACTTCACCATACATGCACAACAATAACAATCTCCACAACATTTATTTCACTTCTTATTTTTTTCCCTTTTTCTTCAGTACTGTTTAAATTATCCCTATTTTTATATATTCTCAACCTAAGATTTTCACAACATATTCCCTTTTAAAATTAGGAATAAATCTACTTATTCTTTCCTCTGCCAGATTAAAGTTGAACCTCTTCACTCTCTTGCTGATTGGGGGTAGCCTCTCTGTTGCCTCACTACTCCAAACCTGCTGTTGAGCAAGTGGGGAGGTCTTTTATTCTGCCATGCACGGACTTAGAGCGGTTCCTATTCACCCAGAGAGATATTGAGGTCCCGGGTTGTCGCCCTTAAATTTGGTTTTATTCATGTAAGAATAATTTTACAACGTTAACTTTGTGTACAATTCAATGCTGTTACTTCGAACAATTTCCTCTCAGTAACTTTTATCATGCTTTAAACACAATTTCTCAGTTCAACTCAGGTGAACGGGTGAATCACCCCCTCCCCTTCGTGATCAGCGATACAGACTCGCCTCCATTTTCTGCACAGTGAAAAGTGGTTTTGATGTCACTGTTTTAGTTAAATCACCTGTATGTACTATGGGAAAAAGAGTTAGTAGATATTTAAAGCCCTGCGATCCAAACTCCAGATTTCAACCCCTTTCTGGAAAGTCTAGCCTGTCCAGCTTGTACTTGAAATCCTAATGATCCAAGCGAGACAGGCGCAACTTAGAATGCCAGTGGAAATTGAAATCTTTTGTTTCTGGTAGACCAAACACACACACACACACACACACACACACACACACACACACACACACACACACACACACACACAGAGTGTATATATGTACACTATATATGTATACACTATAGTGTATATATAGGAACACAGTCCCCAGGTGTTCAGCCTCTATTTCCCAATCCACACAATGCAGAAATTCCTCTTTCTCCAGACAGCCATTAGTGGGAATTTGAGATCAGAGCTAAGCCCTTCACTCTACACCACTCTTCGTGTCTTCGAATTGGATAAAAGAGGTTAAACCACCCTCACACTTTACTCACAATATTAACAAAATCAACACAGTTGTAGAAGAGCTTGGAATAACGAGGCGATGTGATTTATAAACCAAAGTTTATTATCAGCTCCTCTAACAAGTCTCATCTAGGTGCAGCAGCAGAAGAAGTGAGACAGCGAACACCTTCGGCTCTACGTACTTATACTCGCACATAACAAAAGACATGCATATCAAAAGCTGACATCCCTCATTATCTTAATCCCCTCTTTTGTCTTCGTACCCCTCCACCTGGCCCTGGGAGGTCAGGGCGACCTATCTGGTCTCCACCGCAGCGCCTCGGATGCTCTTTGATCTTCACTGGCGGTTGAGACCTTTTGTCCTGTTCTGAGGTGTGAAGTCGCTTTACATCACCAAACATTCTCACATGCTTATACATATGTAGGTTATGGGATATATGATTAATATAGACCACAGCCCCCCCCAAACGACTAAGAAAAGGACAATAGAAAAATTCACAGTTTAAGATAATTATTATGACATACTAACTTCTACACCTCTTGACACAGAAGAAACTTTCCAGCAGCTATGCTCCTAAGAGAGTTCAGTGGTAATCATAACAGCATAGTAATATCACAAGTCAGTCCTAAACTGTTACAGCACAATTAGTGAACAACTGTTGAGTAGTTTGCATCAGTCCCTGTGCCGTCTGGGTTTTAATCTTCTCCCGAATCTGCTGTGGGTCCGCATGGGCGTCCTGGTGGGACCTTCCTGTAAGGAATCTGCAGCTTGGGGAGGAGAGTGATTATTTGTTCCCTGCAGGGAGGCTGAGTCTTTTCTCTTGGGGGGGTCTACCCCACCGAGGTGCACTCGCCGACCGTGCAGGCTCGTCTCTCAACAAGAAGGCAGGTTTAAGTCTGTCAATGCTGACTGTTTCTTTTCTATCCCCAAAATCAAGCACAAAATGTTTATCACCAGGTTCCAGCACTCTGAAAGGTCCATCGTATGGTGGGCGGAAGGTTGGTTTTAAAGCTTCATGCCTAACAAAAACGAATTCAGCATTTTTTAAAGCTTGGGGGACAAAAACCCATGGAAAAGAGTGATGTGCTGGTCCGGGGAGAGAGTCCGGTCCGTTGCTGTCTAAAAACCTCGGGGCTGGAAGATGCCCTGGCTCTGGGTTCTCTGGTAAAAATTCACCTGGGAGCCTGAGAGGTTGTGCAAAAACTAATTCTGCTGGGGAGGCGTCTAGATCCTCTTTAGGCGCAGCACGCAACCCCAATAAAACCCAGGGAAGTTTATTTACCCAATTTGTATCCGTTAGTCAGGCTCTGAGGGCGGCCTTTAAAGATCTGTGAAAACGCTCGCATAACCCATTAGCCTGAGGGTGATAAGCGGTGGTGCGGTGAATTGTCGCCCCTAAGCTGCTGGCCATGGCTGACCAAAGCTCCGAGACAAATTGAGGCCCCCTATCGGACGTGATGTCCGATGGGACGCTGAAACATGCCACCCAGTTTGTCAAAAAAACGCGAGCGACTTCCTCCGCTGTGGTTGACGCCAGAGGGACTGCCTCCGGCCAGCGCGTGGTGCGGTCTATCATTGTTAACAGATGTGTGAAACCTTGGGAGGAAGGTAGTGGCCCCACGAGGTCGACATGAACGTGGTCGAACCTTCTAGCAGGGATTCGAAAAGGCTCTAGAGGGGCTTTTGTGTGTTTGTATACTTTGGCGCGCGGACAAGAAATGCAAGTCTTTGCCCATTCTTTTACGTTTTTGCGCAGGCCAGGCCACACAAACTTTTCGGCGACCATTTTAACAGAAGCGCGCACACCTGGGTGCGCGAGGGAGTGAATTGAGTTGAAAATACGGCGGTGCCATGCAGCTGGGACTAACGGGCGAGGTCGGCTGGTTGAGATGTCGCATATTAGGGGGGGCACACCATCGCGTAAACCCCTTTCCTCCAGCCTTAACCCTGTTGGTCCAGACAGGAGTGCGCGCACGTCCGCGTCACTACTTTGCTCCTCCGCCATGGCTGCATAATCTATCCCTGCGTGGATTGGGGCTGCGTATGTGTCCGCGTTGGCGAAGAGTTCTGCGGTTGAGGTAGTATAATCTGTCTCTTCGTGCTCTGGCGATGTCACAGCGCGAGAGAGGCAGTCTGCTACCACGTTAAGTTTGCCTGCCACATGTCGAATGTCTGTGGTGAACTCTGAAATCACAGCTAGCTGTCTTTGTTGCCTGCTTGACCACGGTTCGGAAATTTTAGCCATCGCAAAGGTGAGCGGTTTGTGGTCTACAAAAGCCGTGAAACACCGCCCTTCCAACCAGAACTGGAAGTGGCAGATGGATAAATGAAGCGCTAGCAGCTCCCTGTCAAAAGTGCTGTATTTACGCTCAGTTTGGTTTAGCGATTTGCTGAAAAATGCCAAAGGTTGCCAGATTCTGCTGATGTGTTGTTCTGCAACTGCCCCTATGGCCAGGTCTGAAGCGTCTGTGGTTAGCGCAGTGTGGGCCGAGGGATCAGGGTGAACCAACAATGTGGCATTAGCTAGGGCACTTTTTACTTCCTTACTTTGTTTGTTTGTTTGTTACTTACTTTGTTCTCTGTTCTCCACCTCTGTTGTTGAAGCAGCGGCCCAGAGCTGGGGCTGCAAGGTGGTCGGTGCATATCGTGGTGGCAACCCCCGAACCAAGTGGTGGACACCAGTGGTGAGGGGGGCCATTAAGCTGAAGAAGGAGTCCTATCAAGCTTGGTTGGCTTGTGGGACTCCTGAAGCAGCTGAGGTGTACCGGCAGGCCAAGCGGAGTGCAGTTCGGGTGGTTGCTGAAGCAAAAACCCGGGTATGGGAGGAGTTCGGTGAAGCCATGGAACAAGACTTTCGGTCGGCCTCAAAGAGATTCTGGCAAACTGTCCGGCGGCTCAGGAGAGGAAAGCAGCTCCCCGTCCACACTGTGTATGGTGCGGATGGGACACTGTTGACTTCGACTGGGGACATCGTCGGGCGGTGGAAGGAATACTTCGAGGATCTCCTCAATCCCACTGATACGCCTTCCACAGTGGAAGCAGGGTTTGGGGACGAGGGGGATGACTCGCCTATCACAGGGGCTGAGGTCGCCAAGGTGGTTAAAAATCTCCTTGGTGGCCGGGCCCCAGGGGTGGACGAGATTCGCCCTGAGTACCTCAAGGCCCTAGATGTTGTTGGGTTGTCATGGTTGACACGCCTCTGCAACATTGTGTGGAGGTCGGGGGCAGTGCCTTTGGCATGGCAAACCGGGGTGGTGGTTCCTCTTTTCAAAAAAGGGGACCGGAGGGTGTGCTCCAACTTTAGAGGGATCACACTCCTCAGCCTCCCTGGGAAGGTCTATGCCAAGGTACTGGAGAGGAGAGTCCGGCCGTTGGTCGAACCTCGGATTCAGGAGGAGCAATGTGGTTTTCGTCCTGGCCGTGGCACATCGGACCAGCTCTTTACCCTCTCGAGAATTCTCGAGGGTTCGTGGGAGTTTGCCCAACCAGTTTACATGTGTTTTGTGGACTTGGAGAAGGCATTTGACCGCGTCCCTCGTGGATTTTTGTGGGGGGTGCTTCGGGAGTATGGGATATCGGGCTTGTTGTTACGAGCTATTTGGTCTCTGTACGACCGTTGTGAGAGTTTGGTTCGTATTGCCAACATTCGGTCGGAGTCATTCCCAGTGAGAGTTGGACTCCGCCAGGGCTGCCCTTTGTCACCGATCCTGTTTATAATTTTTATGGACAGGATTTCTAGGCGCAGCCAGGGAATGGAGGGTGTCACGCTTGGTGACCACAGGATCTCATCTCTGTTGTTTGCAGATGATGTTGTCCTGTTGGCTTCATCCAGCAATGACCTACAGCTCTTGCTGGGACGGTTTGCCGCTGAGTGTGAAGCGGCTGGGATGAGAATCAGCACCTCCAAGTCCGAGTCCATGGTCCTCAGCCGGAAAAAGGTGGATTGTCCTCTCCGGGTTGGGAACAGGCTCCTGCCCCAAGTGGAGGAGTTTAAGTATCTTGGGGTCTTGTTCACGAGTGAGGGGAGAATGGAGCGAGAGATCGACAGACGGATTGGAGCAGCATCTGCAGTGATGCGGACGTTGTACCGGTCTGTTGTGGTGAAGAGGGAGCTTAGTTCAAAGGCAAAGCTGTCGATTTACCAGTCAATCTACGTTCCTACTCTCACCTATGGTCACGAGCTTTGGGTAACGACCGAAAGAACG
Source organism: Pholidichthys leucotaenia (assembly GCA_020510985.1). Classification (NCBI taxonomy): domain Eukaryota; kingdom Metazoa; phylum Chordata; class Actinopteri; order Cichliformes; family Pholidichthyidae; genus Pholidichthys; species Pholidichthys leucotaenia. Next base: position 248,982,709 of record CM035845.1, on the reverse strand, counting down.
AGATCGCGGATACAAGCGGCTGAAATGAGCTTTCTCCGTAGGATTCCTGGACTCACCCTCAGAGATAGGGTGAAAAGCTCAGTCATCCGGGAGAGGCTCAGAGTAGAACCGCTGCTCCTCCACATTGAAAGGAGTCAGTTGAGGTGGTACGGGCATCTGATTAGGATGCCTCCTGGACGCCTCCCACTTGAGGTGTTTCAGGCACGTCCCACTGGGAGGAGACCCCGGGGCAGACCCAGGACTCGGTGGAGAGACTATGTCTCCCAGCTGGTCTGGGAACGCCTTGGTATCCCCTCTGAAGAGCTGGAGCAGGTGGCTGGGGAGAGGGAAGTCTGGGCTTCTCCACTTGAACTGCTGCCTCCGTGACCCGGACCTCCGGAAAAGCGGTAGAAGATGGATGGATGGATGGACTTTTTACTTCCGCGAAGGCGCGTTCGTGCTCCGGGGTCCATTCGACCGCGTTGGAAGGTTTTTGTTTTCTGAGCGCGTCATATAGGGGCTGCATGAGCTGAGCTGCGCAGGGGAGGAAACGGTTGTAAAAATTAACCATTCCCAAAAATTCTTGCAGCGATTTGACCGTTTGTGGCTGTGGGAAACTTTTTACTGCGTGAACTTTGTCTGGCAGTGGGACTGCCCCCTTCGGAGAAACTCTGTGTCCTAAAAAATCAATTTGTGACACGCCGAATTTACATTTGGCTGGATTGATTATTAACCCGTGCTCTTCTAGTCTCTGAAAAACCATAGTGAGATGCTGCTCATGTTCTTCCTCAGACGAGCTGGCTACCAGCATATCGTCGAGGTAGACGAACACAAAGGGGAGGTCGCGTAATACCGTGTCCATCATCCGCTGAAAGGTTTGAGCGGCGCCTTTGAGGCCGAAAGGCATCCGCAAAAATTCAAAAAGACCGAAAGGGGTTATTACAGCTGTTTTAGGAATGTCCTCTGCTCGAACTGGGACTTGATGATTGCCACGGACCAGGTCTATTTTTGAAAAAATGCGTGCACCCGCCAGATGTAGTGAAAAATCTTGAATGTGAGGAATTGGGTAGCGGTCATGCGCTGTCACATTGTTTAATCTGCGGTAATCGCCGCACGGTCTCCAAGAACCGTCGGATTTCAGGACCATGTGAAGCGGTGATGCCCAGGGGCTTTTTGAGCGCCTGATAATGCCTAGTTTTTCAAGGGTGGTAAACTCGTCCCGAGCTATGGTGAGCTTGGTCGCGTCTAAGCGCCGAGCTTTGGCGAATACGGGTGGGCTCGTTGTGGGAATAAAGTGTTCGACCCTATGTTTAGCCACCGCGGCTGAGAATTTGGGAATTGTGAGTGCTGGAAATTGGGTGAGGAGTTGATCAAACTTACCTCCTGCTGTGGTGACGCTGGCCTGCACGGGTGGTGGAGAAACTCGAGCTGAGCAGGGAATAGAAGCAAAGGACAGTGCATTAACCAAGCGTCTGTTCGCTAGATCAACTAATAACCCATGTGCACACAAAAAGTCTGCGCCCAACAAGTTAAAACTCACCGCCGCTACAACAAATGTCCATCTGTAGTTGCGGCCGTGGATGCGGAGGGGCAGGCTCTTTTCGCCAAAAATGTCGATGATGGAGCCGTTGGCTGCCACCGCTCCATTGCCCCAGGTGCTCATGGCCCGGTCTGCTTGGGAGGGCATGACAAAACTTAGTTGAGCTCCCGTGTTGATAAGGAACTGCTTGCCGGTGTGTCCGTCCATCACATATAAAAGCTTGCTTTTTTCGCCGAGAACCGCCGCTGTTAATGGTTCTCGGCTTTGGCATTTCCCGAAATCGTGAATTTTGCAGGGGGGAACGCATTTGTAAGCCTTCTCGGCGAAGCGGTGGTGGTAATAACCAACGTCGCTCCGTCTGTTACGTCTTGGCCGTGTCGCTGTCACCGCGGGCTGATTCTGCTCGGTGGTTTGTGGCTCCCCGTGGCTCCGGACATCAGCGTTGAGGTCTGCGGATGCTGCTGTGGGTGTCTGTTCCTTGCAGGCGTTGACGAGCCGTTGAGCTTCGTGAGCCAGCGTGCGGAAGTCCTGCTGGGTGCTGCATTGCATGTTGGCAAGCGTCCCTCTCACGTGTGGCGGCAGCGTACTGAGGAATATGAATTGGAAGAGGAAGTTGTCATTGTCCTCTTCTTTAAGTTGCAGCAGGTCCTCCATGAGGGCCTTGGGTCTGCATCCTCTGTGGCCGTAGACCGCCAGGATCCTCTCGGCTCTCTCCTCGGCTGAGGGGACGAAATTTGCCACGATGGTCGCTTTCAGTTCTTTATATTTGTACTGGGCCGGCGGCCGCTGGATTATGCTCCGCGCACATCTCGAAGTGGCGGCGTCGAGTTTGGCGACGATGTGATAGAACTTTGTATCATCAGCCGTGATGCCCGTAAGTGCAAACTGGGCTTCAGCTTGCTGAAACCACGAGGCGGGGTCTTCCTGCCAGAAGTCCGGCAGCTTGACGGTGACGGCGTTTGTGTGGACCGTCACTGATGTGTCCGCAGGGTGAGAGTGCCTTCCTTCAGCTCTCTCAGCGGCGCTGGTGCTCGGTTGAGCCCTCTCTATCACTTCTGCCGTGGGGGAACGTCGTCCATCTGTTCCCCTGTCTGCATGGGCGCCGGCGTCTGCCTGGGTCGCCACAGATGAGTCGATCGCAGGGGAACGCCTCTGGTCCATCCTCACGTCAGGGTCACCAGTGTAGAAGAGCTTGGAATAACGAGGCGATGTGATTTATAAACCAAAGTTTATTATCAGCTCCTCTAACAAGTCTCATCTAGGTGCAGCAGCAGAAGAAGTGAGACAGCGAACACCTTCGGCTCTACGTACTTATACTCGCACATAACAAAAGACATGCATATCAAAAGCTGACATCCCTCATTATCTTAATCCCCTCTTTTGTCTTCGTACCCCTCCACCTGGCCCTGGGAGGTCAGGGCGACCTATCTGGTCTCCACCGCAGTGCCTCGGATGCTCTTTGATCTTCACTGGCGGTTGAGACCTTTTGTCCTGTTCTGAGGTGTGAAGTCTCTTTACATATGTAATCACCAAACATTCTCACATGCTTATACATATGTAGGTTATGGGATATATGATTAATATAGACCACAACAGTTATTTTTGTGTGTGTATTCGTCCCTGCCGCTTTATGACCAGCTTAACTCCACACAGAGGCAATTTTCACTGACCCGCGTCCAGTATTAGAACAAGTGATAGCTTATTATGGAGATTAGCCCAACTAATTTTAACAAACTGGCGGTTACAATTATTCACTATATGTTTTTTTTTTTTTTAAGATTTTTGTACTGTAACCTCTTATTCCATTAACATATGAAAGTCTTGTTTTACATCAAGACTCCCTATGTACCTTTTGGTAACATGAAAATCTCAAGACTTTATATGTATCATTAGTAACATATGAAAGTCTTATTCACATAAAGGCTTTCTATGTATCATTAGTAACATATGAAAGTCTTATTTACATAAAGGCTTTCTATGTATCATTAGTAACATATGAAAGTCTTATTTACAGTGGTGTGAAAAAGTGTTTGCCCCCTTCCTGATTTCTCATTTTTTTTGTATGTTTGTCACACTTAAATGTTTCAGATAATCAAACTAATTTAAATATTAGACAAAGATAAAACAAGTAAACCCAAAATGCAGTTTTTAAATGAAGGTGTTTATTATTAAGGGTAAAAAAAAAAAATCCAAACCTACATGGCCCTGTGTGAAAAAGTGATTGCCCCCTAAACCTAATAACTGGTTGGGCCACCCTTAGCAGCAACAACTGCAATCAAGCATTTGTGATAACTGGCAATGAGTCTTTTGCAGTGCTGTGGAGAAATTTTGGCCAACTTATCTTTGCAGAATTGTTGTAATTCAGCCACATTGGAGGGTTTTTGAGCATTAACCGCCTTTTTAAGGTCATGTGTAACGGAGTCGAAAATGCACCTTAAACATTCCTTTTCTCAGTCATGTCTTCCTTTGTATTATTGTGAATTTTATTTACTTGAGTGCTTTTATTTTGGTAGTACACTGCCCACATCCGCTCTTCCCGTACCGCCGAGGCTCCGGTAGTTCCTCCTTTCCCCCACAGTACCACGTTGCTTTGCTGGGGGTAAGTCGTGCTTAAAACATCGCTGGCATTAAATGACTGTTTTGTTCATCAGTTTTATCATTTAAACTGCAACCTTGGTTTGTAATTGTTCCTTGTTAATTAGACATGCTACTGTAGTATATTTTTCATTGTTTATATTGTAAATAAGAGTTTTATGGATGTTTTCGGCACACCTTAGAAATCCACTAGTCGCCATTTTAGAATTGCGCGCCAATATAAGCTCTATGGTGACTCTGGCAGCTTGTGCCGTTGTGTAACTTATATCTTTGTAAATGTAGGAGCCTGTGTGGGATCGAGGTACAGACGAAGAGTGATGTGTTATGGCGCACATTTAGGGCGCATATATGGCATGCTTGTATGGTACGCATTTTCTCTCACATGTATTTAGTAGGCATGACGGTGCATACTCTACAGACTTCAAACGTCCAAAAGGACCTGACCCGGCAGAGACCTCGGCAGGTGTGAAGTGGTTTCTGGAGAGACAGGAAGTCAGAGAGAATGTCCCAGCAGGAGCCCCCGAGGCGGAAGAGACAATAGAGACGCCAACGAGCCTCGGAGGCTATATGTTTACTGAAGGACTGTGGGTTCATATGTTTACTGAAGGACTGTGGGTTGAAGGTGTGATATTTGATGTGGGGGTTTTTGTGTCTCTGGGGGTATAAGAGCTGTGAGGAAAGATTGTCCTGTCTCTTTTGTTGAGATACTTGCTGTTAGAGGATGAGACTGCAAATAAACCTTTCCTGAGAAATAAACTCAGTCTCGTTTGTGAAGGCATCCTCTACACTGGTGACCTATGACAAACCATGGCCGGTGACGGCGAGCTTTCCGCACCGGACTCTTCAGGAGCCAACCAGGTTAACACAGCTACCACACTACAGCTGCCCGATTTCTGGCAACATAACCCGCGCTCCTGGTTTACCACTGTGGAGGCGCAGTTCCACCTTCGGTGAATCTCAGCGGACGCAACGAGGTTCTACCATGTCGTCGCGAAGCTGGACAGCCTCACAGTGCAGCGGGTGGAGAGCCTGACCAACCACCCGCCCCGAGACGACAAGTATGGCGCACTGAAAGCCGCCCTCATTCGAGCCTTCACTCCCTCGCTGGGAGAGCGAGCAGAGAAGCTCCTGGCGCTGACAGAAGGGGAAGCAGACAGGCCGGCAGATCTGATGGCGAAGATGATGAGCCTGAGAGGCGAGGATGACGACAGCTTTATCTTCGCCCACCTCTTCCTCAGAACGCTCCCGCCAGCAGTGAGAGTCACCCTGGCCAGCTCGCAGCCACTCAACAACCGTGACTACCACGAGCTGGGCCAGGAGGTGCAGCGGCTCGTCGACGCCCATAGACGGCACGCAGCCACGACGGCAGCAGCAGAGCTGAACGCCCCCCCGCGAGACGAGGGGAGACCAGAGGCTGCGGCACGGGATCCACTGACGGCAGCAGCGGCAGAGGCCAGGAGAAGCGGAGCTGACAACACCCTCTGTTTCTACCATCGGCGCTTCGCCGAGGGAGCGCGCAGATGCGTTCCACCGTGCCGGTACCAGCGCTAGGGAAACGTCAAGACCGGGAGCCGGTAGCAGCTGCGACTCTCGGCACGAAGAACAAGCTGCTTTTCGTGACAGACGCGAATTCAGGGAAAGAATTCCTGGTGGACACAGGCTCCCAGCTAAGTTTTGTCAAGCCTGCCTACGCGGACATGCTGACGCCTGCCAGCAGACCCCTGCTGTTAGCGGCGAACAGCTCCACGATCAAAACCTATGGGGAGAAGACGCTCCTCCTGTCCCTCCACGGCCGCACCTTCGAGTGAACCTTCGTTGTAGCTGCAGTTAACAACAACATGCTAGGTGCTGACTTTTTATGCTCAAACAGTTTGTTAGTTGATCTTGCTAATAGACGTAAATGCACTGTCTTTCTACTCTATCTCCTGCACAGCTCGGGTGGCCCTGCCTTCTGCACATCCCAATGTCACAGCTGCGGGTGGTAAGTTTCATGCATTACTCAACCAGTTCCCAACACTCACGGTCCCAACATTTTCAGCGTCAGTTGCCAAACACGGGGTCGAGCATTTCATAACTACCTCTGGCCCCCCTGTTTTTGCAAAAGCTCGGTGCTTGGACCCAGCTAAACTGGCCATTGCGCACGAGGAATTCGCCAACTTGGAAAAACTGGGCATTGTTAGGCGCTCGAACAGCTCTTGGTCGTCACCCCTGCACATGGTGCCCAAGGCTGACGGCTCGTGGCGCCCTTGTGGTGATTTCCGCAGATTAAATAATGCTTCAGCACACGACCGCTACCCGATTCCGCACATCCAGGATTTTTCGGCACATTTGGCGGGGGCGCGCATCTTTTCCAAAATAGATTTGGTGCGCGGTTATCACCAAGTTCCAGTCCGCGCGCAAGACATACCCAAAACGGCAGTTATAACCCCTTTCGGGCTTTTCGAGTTTTTGCGCATGCCTTTCGGCCTCAAAGGCGCTGCGCAGACGTTCCAACGCATGATGGATGCAGTGCTGCGCGGCCTCCCTTTCGTGTTCGCTTATTTGGATGATATTTTGGTAGCCAGTGCATCCGAAGCCGAGCATGAATGCCACCTCACAGCCGTTTTTCAGAGGCTGACAGAGCACGGGCTGATCATTAACCCAGCGAAGTGCCAATTCGGGGTAGCGCAAATTGATTTTTTGGGACACCGTGTGTCTCCAGAGGGCGTGGTCCTGCTGCCGGATAAAGTGCGCGCGATAACGGATTTCCCCCAACCGCAGACAGTTAAGGCACTGCAAGAATTTTTGGGGATGGTCAATTTTTATAACCGTTTCCTCCCCAACACGGCATGGCTCATGCACCCATTGTACGCGGCACTAAAGAAACAAAAACCTGCATCTAAGGTCAAGTGGTCCCCGGACCGGGAGTGCGCTTTCGCACAGGTCAAATCGGCCCTCGCGAACGCTGCGTTATTGGCACACCCGGTGCCAGCAGCTCGCATGGCGCTAACCACGGACGCTTCCGACGTGGCAGTGGGAGCGGTTGTCGAGCAACTGGTAGCAGGGAGCTGGCAACCACTTGCGTTTTTCAGCAAAACATTGCGCGATAACGAGCGTAAATACAGCGCATTTGATAGGGAGCTTTTAGCCCTGCATTTGGCCATCCGCCACTTCCAGTTCTGGTTGGAAGGGCGCCATTTCACCGCGTTTGTAGACCATAAACCATTAACTTTTGCAATGGCTAAAATTTCAGAGCCTTGGTCGGGCCGACAACAGAGACAGCTGGCCGCAATTTCGGAGTTTACCACCGACATTCAACACGTGGCGGGTAAACACAATGTAGTGGCAGATTGTCTCTCGCGTGCAGTTGCAATGCTAGGCCCCCAGGGGGCAGACTCGGCGGCTGTAGACTCGGGCCAGGCTTGCGGCGCGGAAGTGCTCACAGCCCCGGTCTGCGTTGGGTTAGATTACGCAGCCATGGCCGCTGAGCAGGTTAACGATGCGGACGTGCGTACGCTCCAGTCTGGGCCAACAGGGCTAAGGCTGGAGCACAGGGTGCATCAAAGAGGTATGCCCCCCCTAATCTGCAATATCTCCACGGGGAGCCCCCACCCCGTGGTCCCGGCTGCGTGGCGTCGCCGTGTTTTTGACTTAATACATTCGCTGGCACACCCGGGCGTTCGCGCGTCGATCAAAATGGTGGGAGAGAAGTTTGTTTGGCCGGGGCTGCGTAAACAGGTCAAAGAATGGGCTGCAGCCTGCGCAGCGTGTCAAAGAGCAAAGGTACACAAGCACACGCGGGCCCCTCTAGAACCTTTTCACATCCCAGCCAAACGCTTTGACCACGTGCATGTCGACTTGATGGGACCCCTCCCGCTGTCACAGGGGTTCACACACCTTCTAACTATGGTGGACCGCACTACGCGCTGGCCAGAGGCGATTCCCCTGTCGTCAACCACAGCAGCGAACGTTGCGCGCGCTTTTTTAACGGCTTGGGTCGCGCGCTTTGGAGTCCCGTCAGACATAACGTCTGACAGAGGACCCCAGTTTGTTTCCAAGCTCTGGTCAACCATGGCACTCAGCCTGGGGGTGAAAATTCATCACACAACTGCGTATAACCCCCAGGCCAACGGTTTGTGCGAACGCTTTCACCGGTCATTGAAAGCAGCCCTCAGAGCGGCTCTCATGGACACAAATTGGGTTGATAAGCTTCCATGGGTTTCATTAGGGTTGCGTTCAGCATCTAAAGAAGATTTGCAAGCCTCTCCGGCCGAACTTGTCTTCGCCCAACCTCTCCGGTTACCGGGAGAATTCTTTCCTGAGAACCCCGCACCAGATCGCACCCCCGCTCAGCTGCTGCAGAGCGACGCGGGATCAAACACCCTCCCTGGTCCAGTTCATCACAGTTTTCCACGCGTTTTTGTGCCTAAAGCCTTAAAGAATACAGAATTCGTCTTTGTTAGACACGACGCACAGAGGTTAGGTTTAAGACCTCCTTACGATGGACCGTTCAGAGTGTTAGAAACCGGGGAAAAGCATTTTTTGCTCGATTTGGGAGACAGGAGGGACTTAGTCTGCATTAACAGACTCAAACCTGCTTTTGTGTTAGCTGATGAACAGGTACAGTTGGCCAGGGCCCCCCGCCGCTGCAGGCCGCCGGGGAGACACTCTGCTAAGCTTTCACAATGATGTGCTAATGACTCTGATCCACAGATGCAAGAGACAGCCACAGGCAGAGCGAGACCTGCTCACAGCAGATATGGCAGGGAGTTGAAGCCCAGGCAGTTGGATGTATGATCTGTTGTGCCAATTTTTTTCTCGTTCTGTGTGATATGTCATGATTCTATGCATTTGAGGTGTAACTTGTCCTTATTTGGACGTTTGGGGGGGGGGGGTTATATGGCGCACATTTAGGGCGCATATATGGCATGCTTGTATGGTACGCATTTTCTCTCACATGTATTTAGTAGGCATGACGGTGCATACTCTACAGACTTCAAATGTCCAAAAGGACCTGACCCGGCAGAGACCTCGGCAGGTGTGAAGTGGTTTCTGGAGAGACGGGAAGTCAGAGAGAATGTCCCAGCAGGAGCCCCCGAGGCGGAAGAGACAATAGAGACGCCAACGAGCCTCGGAGGCTATATGTTTACTGAAGGACTGTGGGTTCATATGTTTACTGAAGGACTGTGGGTTGAAGGTGGGATATTTGATGTGGGGGGTTTTGTGTCTCCGGGGGTATAAGAGCTGTGAGGAAAGATTGTCCTGTCTCTTTTGTTGAGATACTTGCTGTTAGAGGATGAGACTGCAAATAAACCTTTCCTGAGAAATAAACTCAGTCTTGTTTGTGAAGGCATCCTCTACAGTGTATTGTTTTATTTCTCCAACAGGTATGTCTGTTTTTGGTAAATTTTCTCATTTGTAATGTGATTTGTTTTATGTATTGTGAATTTATTTTAGAGCTCCCTTTCCCAGACAGTACCGCATTGCTTTGCTGGGGGAGCCTGTGTGGGATCGAGGTACAGACGAAGAGTGATGTGTATTGTTTTATTTCTCCAACAGGAGCAAATAAATTGTGGGAAACATCAGTCTGGTGTCATCGTGATCCATATGCCGCCTACACGCATACACTTGTGTCCCTGATCACAGCCGTTTAAGGGTGCCCAAAAAGGGGACCCGTTACACATGCCACAGCATCTCAATCGGATTCAGGTCAGGACTTTGACTAGGCCACTCCAAAGTCTTCATTTTGTTTCTCTTAAGCCATTCAGAGGTGGACTTGCTGGTGTGTTTTGGTTCATTTTCCTGCTGCAGAACCCAAGTGCATTTCAGCTTGAGGTCACAAACAGATGGCCGGACATTCTCCTTCAGGATTTTTTGGTAGGAAGCAGAATTTGTGGTTCCATTTACCACAGCAAGTCTTCCAGGTCCTGAAACAGCAAAGCTGCCCCATACCATCACACTACCACCACCATATTTTACTGTTGCTATGATGTTCCTTTTCTGAAATGCTGTGTTACTTTTATGCCAGATGTTATGGGACACACACCTTCCAAAAAGTTCAACTTTTGTCTCGTCAGTCCATGGAGTATTATCCCAAAAGTCTTGGATCGTCAAGATGTTTTCTGGCAAAACTAAGGCAAGCCTTTATGCTCTTTTTGCTCAGCAGTGGTTTTGTCTTGGAACTCTGCCATGCAGGCCATTTTTGCCCAGTCTCTTTCTTATGGTGGAGTCGTGAACACTGACCTTAACTGAGGTAAGTGAGGCCTGCAGTTCTTTGGACGTTGTTGTGGGGTCTTTTGTGACCTCTTTTATGAGTCGTCACTGCGCTCTTGGGGTCATTTTGGTTGGCTGGCCACTCCTGGGAAGGTTCACCACTGTTCCATGTTTTTGACATTTGTGGATAATGGCTCTCACTGTGGTTCACTGGAGTTCCAAAGCTTTAGAAAGGGCTTTACAACCTTTTCCAGACTGATAGATCTCAATTACTTTGTTTCTCATTTGCTCCTGAATTTCTTTGGATGATGTCTAGCTTTTGAGGATGTTTTGGTCTACTTCACTTTGTCAGGCAGGTCCTATTTAAGTGATTTCTTTATTGAGAACAGGCGTGGCAGTAATCAAGCCTGGGTGTGGCTAGAGAAATTGAACTCAGCTTTCCAAAGATGTGATAAACCACAGTTAATTTATGTTTTAAGGGGGGGGGGGGGTGCAGTCACTTTTTCACACAGGGCCATGTAGGTTTGGATTTTTTTTTACCCTTAATAAACACCTTCATTTAAAAACTGCATTTTGTGTTTACTTGTGTTTTCTTTGTGTAATATTTAAATTTGATGATCCAAAACATTTGAAAGTGAAATATAGAAGATTCTCAAGAAAACAAAGATTTTTTAAAAAAAAAACATCAACAAAGTTGATTTGTGCACATTAGAAATGTGCACAATGTAAGTCTTAATGTTCTTCTAAAAATGAGTATATTGAAGAAAAAAATATTTTGTAATTTTTGGAGGACCGACAATAATATAAATATTTACATCCAGCAGCTGCAGTAAGACAAACATGGAAGTCCAGTGAGAATGTCACAGCCAGTAGGATTGCTAGCTTGATGTTATGTGCCATGTCTCATTTTGGGTTGTTGGGTTGCCAGGTACTGAATTATTCAGCTTAATACCTGAGTCTCAAGGCAAACGTCAGTTTCCCAATCGTTCTCAAGTGTTACATCCCCGTGCGCTATTATGCAGTGCACGGAGGAGAGAAGATGAAAACCCACAAGCAGCGATAGTTGCGTGCAATTCATTGAACAAAATATAACTACAGTCCAAAATAAGGTTCAGTCTAGCAAACAGTTACGATTATCACACAGAAGGATGGGTTAACAGTCATGGAGGACACCAGGAGAACAGGGACGCCTCTAAGATGCTCAACAGCCCAAGGGAGATAATGCCTAGTGCTGCAGGACAGCTGAACGGCACAAGGAGAAAGGCAAACATAAACTCACAGGCTGGAGTGATCCGAGGCAGTCCGTGAACAGCCACTAACACCAGGTAACAAGCGAATGTCAGGTAGCGTTAGAAAAAGACTACACAGTCAGGCTGAATGAACGTTGAAGGGAAGTGGAGAACAACCAACAATGATCTGGCGATCTCTCCCCGCAGACCCTGGCCTTAAGAGTACTGCCACTAATGATGAGAGAGATCGCTGGTGTGCGGGAGTGAATGAATAATTGGGAGTATGTGGGCTGGACAGAATGAAAACAGATGTGCATGAGTGGATGTCTGAACATGTGAGTGAAGATGAATGGATGCATGTGTGTATGTGTGCAAGGAAGTGCATGTGAATGTGTGTGTGTGTGAAAGAGAATAGTGAACACACTAAATGAGAAACAGCTGATGACACTGACAAGAGGAGGAGGCGTGGCTGAGCTGTCAGGGAGCGAAGGACCCAAGAGGCTCCCAGACAGCGCCTGGTGGAAAATAACAGCACAAAGAGCAAAATAGCCACAGCGTCATAGAACTGGGTTTGGAACACCAAACCCAAGTTCATGACACTCAAGTATGGCATGACAAAGGAGCAGGATAAATATGGGCTCTGCTTTTGATGGCTAATGTCTGCTGAAGAGTCTGAAAGGGTTGAAAAGTCACACAGAGGTGACCTTTTTACAGGTAAGGTAACCAGTACTAGCTATGATGCTAACTAGCTCATTCATCTTCTGCTGCTAATCTGGTGGTTAGGTGTGTGTGTGTGTGTGGGGGGGGGGGGGGGTGGCAGTCTAAAGTCTATGTAACCAACTAAATTTTATTTCTGACATATTCACATTATAATCATGAGTGTAGAATAATATCAGCCAATATATGGCTTGGAATAGACCCCAATTACTGCTCCTTTCCAAGCTGACACGTATGACAGGTTCATGATATGATCAACATTTCAATCTATGAATGTAACAGCACATACTAATTGTGCAGCAGTCATGTTTTACATTTTTTTTTAACTATCAGCTTTGATGTGCAGCTGCTCCGTCTAATAATTTGGTGTACAGTGAAAAAAGTTACAGTTGTTTATTATTGTTACAGATTAAGATAATAATGTAAAACTTTATTGATCATCATGGTGGAAACTGAGGTTAAAAATAGTTTGTTCTAATAGTAGAATAAACAGGTCTTAATTTATTTTCTTACTAACTAATGTTATTGCACAGCATTAGCCATGGGATTTCTTGAGTCCCTGAAGTAGCTGTAATTATGTATATAGAAATTTATGTCAGATTTTTGACTATCCAAACATTTTTTCATCCTCTGAAAGGACTTCCTCCATCATGAGGTGAATAAGTACAGATGGGTGTTTGGACAATGTCATCATGATACAGCAGCCTTCACTGATGTGATGGACCAGTGGGGGTTAAGGACAGAACATCAATATCTGACCTTTAGGTGAGTATGATGCAAAGTTTTACATGCAAAAAGTCACAAAAAGGACTATTATTATGAGTGTGTTCTCATAGATCAACATTTAAAAATCACATTCTGATGATGTCAGCAGAAACTTCTCCTCCACCGCACCTGTGTATGAGGCCAGGACTCCATTAGCAGCTCAGGACAACAACCACCAGAGGGATCGTCCAGTGAGAAAGACAGTCGGCGGCACACCAATGTAAGTTTAGTCTGATCAAAACATTTTACACACAGTAATGTATAAAGCCAAATCCTTAATTTTGAATTTTTAAATGTATTTGTTTAGGAGATTTTTTTTTAACTGTTTTTGAAATGTTAAGGAGTTTTTTTTTAAAAAATATTTAGTGAGTAACCTGGTCAAACCAATAATATTTATGGATTATTTTGCCAAAAGTAGATCCATCCATCCATCCATCCATCCATCTTCTACCGCTTTTCCGGAGGTCTGGGTCACGGAGGCAGCAGTTCAAGCAGAGAAGCCCAGATTTCCCTCTCCCCTGCCACCTGCTCCAACTCTTCAGAGAGGATACCAAGGCGTTCCCAGACCAGCTGGGAGACATAGTCTCTCCACCGAGTCCTGGGTCTGCCCCGGGGTCTCCTCCCAGTGGGACGTGCCCAAAACACCTCAAGTGGGAGGCATCCAGGAGGCATCCTAATCAGATGCCCATACCACCTCAACTGACTCCTTTCAATGTGGAGGAGCAGTGGTTCTACTCTGAGCCTCTCCCGGATGACTGAGCTTTTCACCCTATCTCTGAGGGTGAGTCCAGCAATCCTACAGAGAAAGCTCATTTCAGTCGCTTGTATCCGCGATCTCGTTCTTTCGGTCATTACCCAAAGCTCGTGACCATAGGTGAGAGTAGGAATGCAGACTGACTGGTAAATCAACAGCTTTGCCTTAGAACTAAGCTCCCTCTTCACCACAACAGACTGGTACAATGTCTGCATCACTGCAGATGCTGCTCCAATCCGTCTGTCAATCTCTCACTCAATTTTCCTCTCACTCGTGAATAAGATCCCAAGATACTGAAACTCCTCCACTTGGGGCAGGAGCCTGTCCCCAACCCAAAGAGGACAATCCACCTTTTTCCGGCTGAGGACCATAGACTTGGACTTGGAGGTGCTGATTCTCATCCCAGCCCCTTCACACTCAGTGGCAAACCATCCCAACAAGAGCTATAGGTCATTGCTGGATGAAGCCAACAGGACAACATCATCTGCAAACAACAGAGATGAGATCCTGTGGTCACCAAGCAGGACACTCTCCATTCCCTGGCTGCACCTACAAATCCTGTCCATAAAAATTATGAACAGGATCGGTGACAAAGGGCAGCCCTAGCAGAGTCCAACTCTCACTGGGAATGAGTCCGACCAAGTGTTGGCAATACGAATCAAACTCTCACAACGGTCGTACAGAGACCGAATAGCTCGTAACAACAAGCCCGATACCCCATACTCTCGAAGCACCCCCCACAAAAAACCACGAGGGATGCGGTCAACTGCCTTCTCAAAGTCCACAAAACACATGTGAACTGGTTGGGCAAACTCCCACGAACCCTCAAGAATTCTTGAGAGGGTAAAGAGCTGGTCCGATGTGCCACAGCCAGGACGAAAACCACAATGCTCCTCCTGAAACTGTGGTTCGACCAGCGGCCGGACTCTCCTCTCCAGTACCTTGGCATAGACCTTCCCAGGGAGGCTGAGGCATGTGATTCCTCTAAAGTTGGAGCACACCCTCCGGTCCCCTTTTTTGAAGAGAGGAACCACCACCCTAGTTTGCCATGCCAAAGGCACTGCCCCCAACCTCCACGCAATGTTGCAGAGGTGTGTCAACCATGACAGCCCAACAACATCCAGGGCCTTGAGGTACTCAGGGCGAATCTTGTCTACCCTCGGGGCCCGGCCACCAAGGAGATTTTTAACCACCTTGGCGACCTCAGCCCCTGTGATAGGCGAGTCATCCCCCTCGTCCACACACCCTGCTTCCTCTTTGGAAGGCGTATCAGTGGGATTGAGGAGATCCTCGAAGTATTCCTTCCACCACCCGACGATATCCCCAGTCGAAGTCAACAGCTCCCCATCCGCACCATACACAGTGTGGACAGGGAGCTGCTTTCCCCTCCTGAGCCGCCGGACAGTTTGCCAGAATCTCTTCGAGGCCGACCGAAAGTCTTGTTCCATGGCTTCACCGAATTCCTCCCATACCCAGGTTTTTGCTTCAGCAACCACCCGAGCTGCACTCCGCTTGGCCTGCCGGTACACCTCAGCTGCTTCGGGAGTCCCACAAGCCAACCAAGCTTGATAGGACTCCTTCTTCAGCTTAATGGCCTCCCTCACCACTGGTGTCCACCACTTGGTTCTGGGGTTGCCACCACGAGATGCACCAACCACCTTGCGACTGCAGCTCTGGGCCGCCGCTTCAACAACAGAGGTGGAGAACATGGCCCATTCAGACTCCATGTCTCCAGACTCCCTCGGAATGTGGTTGAAGTTCTTCTGGAGGTGGGAGTTGAAGACCTCCCGGACAGGGGCCTCAGCCAGACGTTCCCAGCACACCCTCACCATACGTTTGGATCTACCAAACGTATGGTCTGGGTCTGAATGGTTTCCTCCCCTACCATCGGATCCAACTCACCAACAGGTGGCGATCAGTTGACAGCTCTGCACCTCTCTTTACCCGAGTGTCCAAGACAAATGGTCACAGGTCTGATGACACGATAACAAAATCGATCATCGACCTGCGACCTAGGGTGTCCTGGTGCCAGGTGCACATATGGACACCTTTATGCTTGAACATGGTGTTCGTTATGGACAAACTGTGGTTAGCACAGAAGTCCAATAACTGAACCCCACTCGGGTTCAGATCGGGCAGGCCGATCCTCCCGATCACCCCCTCCAGGTTTCATTGCCATTGCCCACATGCGCATTGAAGTCCCCCAGTAGGACAATGGAGTCTCCAAGAGGACCACCCTCCAGCACCCTGGTTACAGACTCCAAAAAGGGTGGGTACTCTGAAACATCATTTGGTGCATAGGCACAAATGATGGTCAGGACCCGTTTCCCAACCCGAAGGCGCAGGGAAGCAACCCTTTCATCCACCGGGGAAAACTCCAATATAGAGGCAGCAAGGTGGGGGGATACAATAATACCCACCCCTGCTCGTCACGTCTTGCCCAGGGCAACTCCAGAAAAGGCCAAGCTCCAGCCCCTCTCCAGGAGACTGGTTCCGGAACCGTAGCTGTGTGTTGAGGTGAGGCCGACTATATCTAGCCGGTATCTCTCAACCTCGTACACCAGCTCAGGCTCCTTCCCCACCAGAGAGGTGACATTCCACGTACCAAAAGCCAGTTTAGAAAGCTTGGGATCAGTCCACCAAGGTCTCCGCCTTTGACCGCCACCTAATCCCCATAGCACCGGACCCCCATGATCCCTCCTGCAGGTGGTGAGCCCACTGGAGGGCGGACCCATCTAACTCCTTCAGGCTGAGCCCGGCCGGGTCCCATGGGTGGAAACCCGGCCACCAGACGCTAGCCATCGAGCCCCTCCCCCAGGCCTGGCTCCAGCATGGGGCCCCGGTAACCCCATACCGGGCGGGGTACACTGAATCCTTGATATAGAATTTATCATGAGAGTCTGTTGGATCGTTCTTAGTCTGGCACTTCACCCAGGACCAGTTTGTCTTGGGTGACCCTACCAGAGGCAAATTGCCCCCGACAACATAGCTCCTGGGATCACTGGGGCACGCAAACCCCCTCACCATGATAAGGTGACGATCCATGAGGGGGCCAAAAGTAGATGCAACAGATATTTGTTTCTTTCTTTTTTGAATAACTTCTCAAAACAATAGTCAAAATTTGGCAGCTGAAATGTCTTGGACTTTTCATTTTTATTAAAACCCCAACCTGCCTGTGCACTTGGTGTTCCAAGAATGTGGATTTAGAAAAAATGTTCTTCCTCTTCTTTAATCAGGTCCAGTCTTGCAGCAGGAATGAATATACAACACAGCTATCCATCCATTTTCTACGGCTTTTCTGGGGTCCAGGTTGTGGAGGCAGCAGTCTGATCAGAGAAAGCCAGACCCTCTCCCCAGCCACCTCCTCCAGATCTTCAGAGAGGACACCAAGATGTTCTCAGACCAGCTGGGAGACATAGTCTCTCTAATGTGTCCTGGGTCTGCCCCGGAGTCTCCTCCCTCCTCCCACAACACAAACATAAAAAGTAATTTCATTTCTGTAACTGGTCTTTCCATCGCCTACAGTATATTGTCATTCACATTATGTAGACCAAGCAAACTCATTGCAGCACTGCTGTTGTCCTAAAACTGTCTAGTAGTTTACATACTGTCATGTCTTAATGCTGTTAGTCTGTGATTCAGGTTCAGGTTCAGGTTACTTTATTTGTACCCGTAGGTAGATTTGTTTTGCAGTCAGGTGACATCCATATTTACAAACCACAATTACATTCAACATGAACACAAACACAGGCACACGTGAAGCTGACTATAAACATGATAAAAGTACTCAAGGCTCCATCAATCAGGACATAGGACAAAGAGATAAGAGAAAAAACAAGGAGATAAGAAAGAAGGGTCATATTAGAAAGTTAAAGACTAGTCAAAGAGGGTAAAGACACAAAAGTCTAAAACCCAGTAAAAGATTTAGAACCCCAATAAAAAAACCTACAAAAATAAGTAAATATAAAATCAAATTAATAAATAGGTAACTAAATTATGTGCAATATATTGTTACATCTTGTTCAACTCTTTAACAGCAGCAGGAACAAAGCTGTTTTTGTAGCGTTTGGTTTTGCTTTTTGGGTCAGCAAACCTCCGTCTGGAGGGAAGAAACTGAAGGTGGCAGTGCAAAGGGTGGGAGTCATCATTTAAAATGGAGGTAGCAATCCTCTGTACCTGTCTGGTGTACAGGGATGTCAGGATCAGCTGTGACTCACCAAGCAAGCGACTGGACCTTCTAACAACCTGATCCAAGGATTTCCTCTGTTTCAGTTTTGTCTGACCAAACCATGACACTAAAGAAAAGGATAAAACAGATTCAATAAAAGCCGTACAGTTAAAGCATTCCTGGAGGCAGTGCACTGATTTCTCTGTCCAAACGTTTATGTCCCTGGTCTTTGTCTTCTCTCTTTTGAGAGCAGTTTTATATGTGGGCAGCAAATGTACACAGTTGTGATCTGAGGATCCTAAAGGAGGAAGGGGAAGAGATTTATAGGCCATCTCTATGGATCCATAGCACAGGTCCAATGTCTTTTTTCGCCTGGTTGGGCAGGAGCCATACTGATAAAAGTTTTAAAGTGTCTTCTTTAGAGACACATGGTTAAAATCCCCAAGAATGAAATTTGGAGCCTCTGGGGAAATCGACTGCAACGGCTGTACCACATCAAAGACGGTGCTGGAGGCGGAGGCAACATCTGCCCTTGGGTAAACGTACACAGTTATTATGAAAAGTTGGGGGAACTCGAGGGGCAGATAAAAAGGGCGTAGTGACACGGACAGCAGCTCCACATCTGGTGTACAGATGTGCTCTCTGACCGTGACGGATGTACAGTACTGTTTATTAATATATAAACATACGCCGCCCCCCTGACGTTTCCCCGTTACCTCTTCCTGCCGATCCAAATGAAGTGGGGCTCCAAAGCCGTCAATACACAGGTCCGGGTCTCGGTCATGCACCATAAACCACGTCTCCGTGTAAGCCATGACACAGCAGTTCTTGAAATCCTTCTGATATCGGACACTTCCTTGAATTTCATCCACTTTATTTCTCAGGGATTGTACGTTCCCCATAATAATGGAAGGAAGAGGAATGCGGTTAAGCTGACGCCTCCTCAGGCTTGATCTTACACCTCCACGATTTCCGTGTTTCCTCCTCTTGTCTCTGTTTTCACTGCTGTGTCCATGAAAATCTCTTTTAAAATAAAGTCCAGCAGTTGCGGCACAGACTCAAACACAGATGCTGCATTATCCATGTTTAAATGCAGTAACGTGTCTCTGGAATACTGTATTCTTCCCGGTGAGATTGCGATCGAGCTTACCTCCAAGACAAAGAGCCAGTAGGAAAGAAACGACAGTGCAAAAACAAGAAGAAAATCCATACTGATGGAACAAGGGAGCTCTTCGTTACATAGTCCACAAACATTCAAGGGCAAAAACGGCACAGAGAATCACGTTAAAACACATTAAAATGCATAAAAACAGAGACACAGACGTCAAACTTTTTTCACCCGCTGCCGGTTGCTGCGTGCGCATACGCCCTCTATGTGCCCTCTCCTGTGATGACACTTTCTTAGAGACTGTTCTTTTTCACATCAACAAATTGTACCTGACTATAGCAAAAAAAAAAGGTCAACACTGACTATTGGGACAACAAAAGCTTTCCAGAGTGTATCCTAATCCTGATTTAATTAATTTCTCTATTGCTTTCTCAGTCTGCCCCATGGACCCTGCATCTGGACAGTTTATTTTTTAATAAATAGTTTCCTCCAAATAAATTCCTGTTTGTTATATGTTGACTCACTTGATTTGAGGTTGATTTTCTATTACATTCTACTCATCCACCTCCAAAAGTTAAATATTGTGGTGAATTTATTTTTAGAAATAACTCAAATCTAAAAAGTAAAACTTTCATATTTTACAATAATCCCATTGTGGAGGAAGAAAGCAGATGAAGCAACGAGCTGGCCAAACACACAAACTTTATTTTCTCCTCCAACATCAAGTACAGTAAAAACTCTGAAGCCTGAGTTCCTGAGCAAACTCCTTTATACTCTTTAATTCCCGCTTCCAGCACTCAGGGTGAACACATTAACATTCTGACTGCAAGACATGCACACACATTAACATAACATTAAAACACATGTCACAGAGCATGTCTTGCACAGCCCCCCGGCTCCGAACACCCAGAAAGGGCACTAAGTCCCCCATCCTTCTGGCTTGAGCAGGCGCCCATAGCTGTTGTAGCGGGGGGTTGTTGATCTGGTCGAAACACCCTGCTGGCAAGGTGTACAGAACAGCATGTCAGTCTGTGGAGGGAAAAAGGGTGGGGGGCAAAACATGTTTGTTTTGTGAGCGCAGGTCTCTACCGAGGGAACACCAACTTGCAGAGCCACCGACGGTGGGCGTCCGCGCCGGGGAGCTTGGGCCAACACCACCTGCTTGTTTGCCAACACAAAAGTGGGCTTCAGCCTGTCGATGCAGACAGTCTCCCTACGCCCCCCCCCCCCCAAATGTAACACAAAATGCTTTGCCCTAGGTTCCAGCACCCTGAACGGTCTATCGTACAGTGGACGCAGTGGGGTTCGGTGTGCATCGTGCCTGACAAAAACAAAACTGGCGTTCTGTAAGCTTTTTGGGATGAAGGTGAGGGGAAAGCAATGGTGGGCCGGGCCTGGCATGTTAAAAGCCTCCATACTGTGCAAAAATTGCACTGGCGGATAGGCCCAGGGTGCAGGATTTTCCAGTAAAAACTCTCCAGGGATCCACAGTGGCTGAGAAAAAACGAGTTCTGCCGGGGAGGCTGCAAGGTCCTCCTTAGTCACGGACCCTAAAAGAACCCAGGGCAGGCGATCAACCCAATTTGCATCCGTGAGTGAAGATCTGAGTGCTACCTTAAGCGACATATGAAAATGCTCACAGAACCCGTTAGCCTGGGAGTTGTACGTGGTAGTGCGGTGAATTTTGACCCCCAGGCTCTGGGCCATCGTGGACCAGAGTTCCGGAACGAATTGTGGACCCCTGTCGGAAGTGATGTCTGACGGGGATCCAAACTGTGTAACCCAAGCCAACAAAAAAATGCGAGCCACTTCCGTGGACTTGGTGGAAGCCAGCGGGACCACTTAAGGCCAGCGCGTGGTGCGGTTCACGATTGTCAAAAGGTGCGTGAAACCTTGCAATGGTGGTAGGGGTCCCACCAAATCCATGTGGATGTGGTCGAACATCCTGGCCGAGATTTGGAACGGCTCAAGGGGGGCTCTGGTGTGCTTGTGCACTTTGGCCCACTGGCATGCGATGCATGCTGCAGCCCACTCTTTCACGTTCTTGCGCAAGCGCGGCCAGACAAATTTCACCCCCATCAGTTTAACCAAAGCGTGAACACCTGGATGCGAAAGGGAATGGACTGATTCAAAAATGCGGTGGCGCCAAGAGCTCGGAACCACCGGATGCTGGCGACTGGTGGAGATGCCACAGTACAAGGGAGGGCACCCATCTCGCACCACCCTGCTCTTAAGCTTTAACCTAGTAGGCGCAGACTGGAGTGCACAAATGTCCGCATCCCCAGCTTGCTCCGCGGCCTTGCAGGGAAATCTATTCCCATGTAGACCGGGGAGACTAATGTGTGCGACAGACAATCAGCCACGACGTTGAGCTTACCGGCAACGTGTTGAATGTCGATCGTAAACTCCAAGATTGCGGCCAATTGCTGTTGCTGCCGGGTCGACCACGGTTCTGACGCCTTGGACATCGCATACGTCAGTGGCTTATGGTCCACGAAAGTGGTTAACTCTCATCCTTCTAGCCAAAACTGGAAATGGTGCGTCGCCAGGTGGAGAGCCAATAATTCTCTGTTGAATGTGCTGTATTTGCGTTCTTTGTCGCGCAAAGTTGGACTGAAAAATTTGAGTGGCTGCCATGAACCGGAGACATACTGCTCCACCACTGCCCCATGGCAACATCAGATGCGTCTGTGGTGAGCGCTATCTGTGCCAACGGATCCGGGTGGGCTAACAAAGCTGCATCTGTAAGCTCTGTTTTGATGTCTGTGAAAGCCTGGACTCACTCGGGAGTCCAGTCAATGTTTTCCGCGGGCTTCTTTCTCTTAAGCGTGGCATACAAAGTCTTCATCAGCTGGGCTGCCCGGGGGAGGAAACGGTTATAAAAATTGACCATTCCCAAAAACTCCTGTAGGGCCCTCACAGTCTGCGGATGCGGAAAGTCCAACACAGCGTGCATCTTATCTGGTGGCGGAATTGTGCCCTCCAGTGAAATGCGGTGGCCCAAAAAATTGATCACTGGCACGTCGAACTGGCACTTCACCGGGTTCACTATAAGCCCGTGCACTTCCAACCTCTGGAAAACCGTCCTGAGATGTTCCATGTGCTCCTCCTCAGACGCACTAGCCACCAGAATGTCGTCTAAGTAGACCTTCCATTCTCTGGAAGGTCTGCGCAGCGCCTTTTAATCCGAATGGCATGCATAAAAACTCAAAAAGGCCAAAAGAAGTTATTACCGCTGTTTTCGGAACATCTTCCGTGTGCACCGGGACCTGGAGGTAACTGCGGACCAGATCCACTTTGGAAAATACACGCGCCCTGGCCAGGTGCACAGAAAAATCCTGGATGTGCGGAATGGGATACTGATCGTGTTTCGTGAGTTGTTCAAGTGCTGGAAATAGCCGCGCAGTCGCCACGACCCGTCTGCCTTAGCCACCATGTGTAGCGGCGATGCCCACAGGTTGTTGGAGCACCCGATGATGCCCAACTGCTCTAAGTTGGCAAACTCCTCGTACGTGCTGACCAGTTTAGCTGCGTCCGAGGTCGCGCAAACACCGGCGGGCCTTTAGTAGTTATGAAATGTTTGACCTCGCGTTTTGTTACCGTTGCCAAAAAAGTCGGGACCGTGAGTGCTAGGAACTGTGCAAGTAATCGCTGGTACTGTCTGTGCTGAACGGCAGGATGAGGCTCTTCTGGGAGCTGGAGTCCACCAAAAACTGTCTCCCTGATCGTGTGTCCGTGGTATAAAGCAGCTTGCTCCTGTCACCAGTGGTTGCAGCTGCTACCGTCTGCTGGCTGCGCCGTTCTCTCGACTTCTTTAATTGGCATGGTGGCAGACAGCATTGGGCATTGGAGCCGAAACAGCGATGATAGGAACAGATCGCCCCATCCCAGCGTCCTTTGGCATTCGTCCCGGCTACCACCAACGGCTCCTCGATCTCGCTGGAGTCCCTCATGGATGCCGGTGCTGTTGCATGCCCGCTGAGCACTCTGGTTGTTAAAATAATGCGGTCCACTTCCTGCGCCAGGGTGCGGTAATCCTTGGTCACCAGCAGAGGCAAGCTGGCCAGGATCGCCCTCAGTGTAGCAGGTAGGTTCCTGAGGAACAAGTGGGCGAACAGGAAAGATTTGTTGTTCTTCCCCCTCAGCACCAACATGCTCTCCATGAGTTCCACGGCTGATCTGTCACCTAACTCTGAATGTGTTAGGAGTCTCTCTGCCCTCTCACTGCCAGACAGGGTATAGCACTGGAGTAGCATCTACTTGAGCGCCTCATATTTCCCCTGGGCCGGCGGATCTTGGAGCAGGCTTGTCATCTGTTGCGTGATGCGCGCATCCACCGCAGTGACCACATAGTAATATTTTGTGTCGTCCGTTGTTATCCCTCAGAGGGCAAACTGGGCTTCTATGTGCAGGAACCACATGGTCAGTTTGTGAAGCCAGAAGTCTGGGAGCTTGACTGAGACAGCACATGCGGCGCTGGTGCTCTCCCTCCAGGTAGTCTCCGGGGCGGTGCTCGGCTCGTTCTCCATGGCACGTCTTAGGGTCACCAATGTGGAGGAAGAAAGCAGATGAGGCAACGAGCTGAACAACACACAAACTTTATTTTCTCCTCCAACATCAAGTACAGTAAAAACTCTGAAGCCTGAGTGTCTGAGCAAACTCCTTTATACTCTAATTCCCGCCTCCGGCACTCAGGGTGAACACATTAACATTCAGATTGCAAGACATGCACACACATTAACATAACATTGAAAAACATGTCACAGAGCATGTCTTGCTACAATACAGTCACATAACACCAAACCCGCTTCTCACACCCTTTCTTCGTTCAGCGGGTCTGGCATCTCCTGAACTCCCCGGGGGGCGAATAGTCCTTTCTGTTCTGTCTGAGACCCCCTGGTACCACTTCCTCCTTCAGTCCATTATTCCCTCTTTCCCCGGGCTCCTGACTTTGGGTGGAGAACTCCCCCACACAGTGTCACTACACCATATAAATTTAGCCATTTTAAGATTTTTTTTTGTTTTAAATTTGGATGAATATGTCTGAGCTATTTGATATAGATCTGAATGGTGATGTGCTCAATTTTGGAGATGCGGTACTGTTTTTACACAATATTGTTTGAAAAAGATTACTGTTCCACCATAAATTATTATTAACTTCACTAAGGATTATTGATTACAATGTTATGTCTATATCTAATATGTACAGTGTATTTTAGGTTCTTGTTTATCACTACGTTATAAAAAGGTTGAAAATACTTTAGTTTTGCAGAGTTGAGGTAAACCATTACTTTGTGAATCTGTCACACTGAGTGAACAATAGATTTCATCTTCTACAGTAACTGAAAGGGCACAAATGAATTCAGGCATCCATCGTTTCACAACATTTATTTATATATTTTAAAACATCCATCCATCCATCCATCTTCTACTGCTTTTCCGGAGGTCCGGGTCGCGGAGGCAGCAGTTCAAGCAGAGAAGCCCAGACTTCCCTCTCCCCAGCCACCTGCTCCAGCTCTTCAGAGAGGATACCAAGGTGTTCCAAGACCAGCTGGGAGACATAGTCTTTCCACCGAGTCCTGGGTCTGCCCCGGGGTCTCCTCCCAGTGGGACGTGTCCGAAACACCTTAAGTGGGAGGCGTCCAGGAGGCATCCTAATCAGCTGCCCATACCACCTCAACTGACTCCTTTCAATGTGGAGGAGCAGCGGTTCTACTCTGAGCCTCTCCCAGATGACTGAGCCCCTCACCCTATCGCTGAGGGTGAGTCCAGCAATCCTACGGAGAAAGCTCATTTCAGCCGCTTGTATCCGCGATCTTGTTCCTTCGGTCATTACCCAAAGCTCGTGACCATAGGTAAGAGTAGGGATGTAGAATGAGTGGTAAATCGACAGCTTTGCCTTAGAACTAAGCTCCCTCTTCACCACAACAGACCGGTACAACGTCCGCATCACTGCAGATGCTGCTCCAATCCGTCTGTCAATCTCTCGCTCCATTTTCCCCTCACTCGTGAACAAGACCCCAAGATACTTAAACTCCTCCACTTGGGGCAGGAGCCTATCCCCAACCCAGAGAGGACAATCCACCTTTTTCCGGCTGAGGACCATGGACTTGGACTTGAGGTATTTTAAAACAATAAAAACAAAACACATTTACAACCTAAAATTAACTGGAACTGACATAAATAACTGCTGGAGCTTAATAACAACAGCCATTTTTTTTTATATAAGCATACATAGCTAAAACAGATTAACTTAAACAGACCATAAAAGTGTGATTCAGCATATTTACAAAAACCACAGAACAACTAACAGCAGTCAAAGTCCTTACAATCTGATCTAAAGTGTTGTCATAATTTATGTTGTTAAAACAAGAGAGCTATCCGGTTTGATCACAGCTGTGCTGCATTAGCATTACTGTCAATAACACTATGTGGTGGACCACTCCCAGTTACACGGGGTGAGACTGGACATCCTGGCAGATAATCACATCTGTCACAAGGTCTGTGGTGGACGTTTGCCAGTCGGTGCATCGTGACATGCACTACACAAAGACCAGAGATAAACAAACCTATCATCTGGTCAGTCACTGCAACAGATACTGGAGTCAGTTTGACTTGGCCTTTCCTTGCCACTGATAATACCTCTATCTGCCAAGAATGTGCCGCTAGTCCAGCAAAAGCTAGCGGTACTCAAATACTTTGCAAGCGGTTTCATGAAATGGTCAGTCAGAAAGCAACTTATACCGGCTCGGATGTTACCTGGGTTAACAAGGTCAGGAGTTCCTGGCAGCGGAAGGTGAAGGACAGAGCTGCGTGGAGGAATCTGATCAGACCTAAATGAAACAGTCATTGATGATTATGATATACACTACCGTTCAAAAGTTTGGGGTCACTTAGAAATTTCCTTATTTTTGAAAGAAAACCACTTTTTTTCAATGAAGATAACTTTAAACTAATCAGAAATACACTCTAATATCTAATATACATTGCTAATGTAGTAAATGACTATTCTAGCTGCAAATGTCTCGTTTTTGGTGCAATATCTACATAGGTGTATAGAGGCCCATTTCCAGCAACTATCACTCCAGTGTTCTAATGGTACAATGTGTTTGCTCATTGCGTCAGAAGGCTAATGGATGATTAGAAAACCCTTGTGCAATCATGTTAGGTCTGCAATGCTGTAATTGCTGCAAATGGAAGATTCTTTGACGAAAGCAAAGTTTGAAGGAAAAAATTATTATTTCAAATACAAATCATTATTTCTAACCTTGTCAATGTCTTGACTATATTTTCTATTCATTTTACAACTCATGGTGGTAAATAAGTGTGACTTTTCATGGAAAACACAAAATAATTGTCTGGGTGACAACTTTTGAACGGTAGTGTAGTTATTTAAAAAAGGTTTACCAGAGATGCGCATCAGAGAGGATTATGTTAAATAAACGATTCTATACCACGAGAGTCCTTGCTTGACACACTGTCTGGCTCATAATAACCAAAAGTCTGAGATGTTAGCAGTCTGCCATGTTAGCCTCCAGGAAGTGCTGTTTATCTCTACCTGGCAACCGGTACAAGATTATAGTGAGTCACCAGTGAGTGCAACTGGCCAGGAGGTCAGAATCCTTTATAATGCACCTTTAAGTGTGACAAACATACAAAAAAAAAATAGAAATCAGAAAGGGGGCAAACACTTTTTCGCGCCACTGTACATAAAGACTTTCTATGTGTCATTAGTAACATATGAAAGTCTTATTTGCATAAAGACTTTCTATTTATCATTAGTAACATATGAAAGTCTTAAGACTTCCCATGTATCTTTAAAAAGTGACTCATTGAGCTGTCCCTAACATGTGAATGCATGCAAATGAGACTCCCTGCGTGTTCTTACAATCATAAAAAATAGCCACAAAATACAACACTATCTTTATATTATTTTTTTTTCAATATAATTTAAAAAACAAGACAAAAGGCTTGCTTTGACTGAATTCATTCATTCATCTTCTTCCGCTTAATCCTTTTCGGGTCGCAGGGGGGCTGGAGCCTATCCCAGCATCTTTGGGCGAGAGGCAGGGTACACCCTGGACAGATCGCCAGTCCATCGCAGGGCCAACAGAGAGAGAGAGACAACCATTCACTCTCACAGTCATACCTAAGGACAATTTAGAATCCCCAGTTTTTGATGCCAGTTAACCTAACTTGCATATTTTTGGCATGTGGGAGGAAACCAGAGAAATCCCGGAGTAAACCCACGCAGACACGGGGTGAACATGCAAACTCCACACAGATCACTGTTGGTTGGGGGCTGGGATTGAACCCAGAATCCCCAGGCCAAGGGTGAGTTGCTGTGCTGCCTCAGTGCTAACCACTCCGCCACCAATGTCGCAGACAATCCTACAGAGATTTTTAGAAGTGGTTCCTGCTCACCTTCTGATCAGTGGGGCCCTGGTTTGTTCGCGACACCCAGACAAAGGCTTTGTGTCTCGATGTCCGTCGTCAAAGTAGTTGGCTAACTGCCTGCATCCTCCACCACTGAAACTGAAAAAATTAAAATAGGACCATTAGCAGAATCTTTTCAGTTAACCAATCAATAATCACAGAAGAAATACTATTTCTCAGTTTATCTTTTTATTGAAACACACAGGGAGTCAGAGAACACGGCCGTGGGTCTTTCCCAGCCCCCTCTGGTGAAAGACCCAGAACATGACCCCCATGCGTGACCCCCATACGTGACCCCCATGCGCATATATGGAAGCAGGAACAGAGACCTCTTGCAGAACCTGTGTGTGTGCGTGCAAGAAACTGTTGTGTATGTGTAAATGGTGTATGTGTATGTGTGACTTGTGTGACTGGTGTGTATTTGTGGAGCTAAAGCACTTTGTGTGTGTGTGTGTGTGTGTGTGTGTGTGTGTGCGTGTAACGAAAGCACTTTGTGTAATATCTAGCTAATTAATATTCACTATTCATTTATTATAACAGACGCACAATGCATTGTAGATCGGGTGGTATGAAGCCAGTAAATTCCATATGACGGCTTGTCTTGGTGATGTCCAGTAGTGTCCGTCGGTCGGATGTTAGTGCATAACCTTTATGCACTGTAGAAAGAGGAGCAAACATGCAAAAAAGGAGAAAAAGTCAACATTTGAGAACGGAATGAGCAAACACGTCTGCCTCGGGGGTGCCATGTTGCCAGGGCGTACATTCTGTACGCCTTTCTGCCAGGGCACCAGAATGTACTTGTATTCAAATAGTGCTTTTTAAGTGTACAGCAAAATAGGACTAGCACTGGTTTCAGATTGTTCTAGATATTATACAACAAGCATTATGCCAAATGCTGAACTTAAAAAAAAGCTGTTAAAAAATATGCATTTTTATAGAACGCTTTTAAAGTGACACTCTGCCAAAAATTTAGGTTTTTTTTCTTAACATGTCTGTAAGATGTTTCTTTTGACTTACAAGACATATCAAGAGTGAAATCATTCAAATGTCTCATGTGTCTGTTTTTTGCTGTAAAGTTTCACTTAAGCCCTGCCCCCTGAAAAAAGGCAAGTTGAGACATAATGTTTTTGACTACGTAACGATGTATGAAGCTAGCACATGGGTAGTGTTGAGCCAATTAGGACTCTCTGGCCTAACTGAAGTTATCCTCCAGGCTAGTTAACATTTTTTTAACCAGCTAAATTGAAAACTTGACCCAAATTAAGATGGGTTTAATTATTAAACTACTTTTAAGGACCGATGCAGCTTCAGTCATTATCCTGGGCCACCGTGCATACAACTGGGCATGTCCTTCAACCTGTAAATTTGACGATGTAGTGCTAGCCACTGTTAGCCTTGTGGTATGTGGTTGGGCCTAGTAATCACAGATCTTGGTGTTTGAAAGAGGGGGGAAGTGACAAGATTTTGACACGAAACTGTAAGATAATAAAAGCTTTTGTTTTTAGCAAAAAGGCATAAGATACCATTTTAGACAATCTAGATTTGTTTTTATAGGGGATTTATAGTCACCAGAGTGTGCCTTTTACAAAGACTTCCAGTTGTTGTAAAAGTATATTTGACTTTTGAGAGAAAGATCCCCATCCCCATCCCCAAATGCCAAAAACTTTTTTGAGGATAAATTTGGGCCAAATCCTGTGGACTAATCAGTCCAATTATTGGAATATTTTTTTGGCCAATTTTCAACAACTTTTTTTTTCTGATTACCCTCCTGTTGTCCTCATATTCTGTATACACCCCGTGTCCTCCGGGTCAAAATGACCCGTCTTCACTAAAACCCCAATATAAGCAGCTTAATTGAATTTTAAACACCAAATTTAATTTTGTTTGAAGAAACAACTTGTCATTCACCACAAAATGTGTGAATACCCGAGTTTTCCCTCTTCACCTGTATAAGAAAGAATAGAAATGTGCAAAAATGAGTTTTGAATGCATTTTTATTCATCCCAATGATTCAGTTTCTTTTGATTTTTTTTTTTTTTTTTTTGCTAGTGAACAATGTAAGAAAATATACAATACAAAAATGTGAAAAACAACATAACTCATTCAACTAATTAGCACATGTAGGGCAGTATGCAAGTGCACAGCCTTTGCAGATATTTTTTCTTACACCTGCAGCACACTGTATGTGTTTTACAGTCCTTCTTTGCCTGGCAGAACTGACATCTCTTCCTCTTACTTGCCCCAGCTGGGGCAGTGGCTGTGGCAGCTGGATCCTCAGGTTGATCAGGAGTTCCTGCACTCTGAATAGCTTTCACAACTGCTGCAGAGGCTTCTGTGGGGGGGGCATGCTTCCTTCTTTCAATGAGTGGAGTTACAAGTGCCTTTCCTAGCTGCTCCAGAAACACCCTCCTCTTGTTCTGCTTATGAGGCATCCAGGTCAGGTTGAGCTCTCTCCAAATCACAAAGGCATTGTAGGAGGAAACATCAATGATGTTGTGGAAGATGACCAGGGGCCAGCGGGCAGTCATCCTTCTGCAGCTGTATGTCCCAATCACCTTATCTAGGTTGTCCACACCTCCTTTGTTGCAGTTGTAGTCTAGGATGATGGCTGGCTTCCTGTCCTCACGATCGCTAATGGCAGTGTCTTTGTGCTGTGTGCTCAGAAGTACTACATTCTTATTTCTTGTTTGTTAAAGGAAAGTCTCTGTTTCAGCTTCAGGGTTTTCTTCTTCTTCTTCTTCTTCTGAAGATAATTCATCATGCTCTGGGTTGTAGTCCTCCCTATCTTCTTCTTCTGATACATCCTCCACTTCCTCCTCTGAATCAGAGTTGTCTTGCTGGACATCTGAAAAAAATCAGCTCTATAGCCTGTTGGACGGTATAATGCGCACTCATGGCTTCAGCACAGAGATAATTTGGGGTACTGTCATCTGCAGCACCTTTATAACCTCTGGAAATCCACCTGTCTTGTCTTGTTTACGTCTGCTACTGATTGATCTGAGACCGATCAAAGGCACTGCAGTCCGCGAGAAGGCCACCTGTCTTGTCTTGTTTATGTCTGCTGTTGTGTTGTTTACATCTGCTACTGATTGATCTGAGACAGAACTAAAACATTCTCACATTCTGTGGTGTGTAAATAACTCAGTGACTGTGATTTCAACTCAATTTGACTGTCGGGTCATTTCGACCCAAAGACGAACTTTGTACCTTTTTTTGTACAGCTTACATGGAAATGTGAATAAAGGCAACAATTCACTTATCCTAATGTTGGGGTCAATCTAGGAAAAGTCATAAAATTTTAAGTTGAAAAAATATTGTTTAGGGGGATTTTTTTTGGTTTTTAACACAGTGGTGAGTCATTTTGACCCGATGACAACAGGAGGGTTTAAATATGGTCTGTGGTAGATGGACTTAACACAGCCCAATTTTCAATGTCTGTTTTTGGGTTTAATGTGGTCCATATTATACGGAATAAAGACAACCCAGTTTTCAACGTCTATTCTTGGATTAAATACAGTCCGTATTGGATAGACTAAACAGGCAGACCGTTAAAACCTACAGACACACCATTTTTCAATCAATGACCCCTTTGAGACTTTGACCAGTGGACCTGATTTAGCCCAAAATACAATGTTGAAATTATGACTTGTGCTGGGGGAAGGCTAAGTGATAAGTCATCATCAATTCCAAAGTGTGACACATTCTTTCAGAATGTGTTTTGTGTAGGTCACATTATGTTTTTGCTTTTACATTTAATTTTTTGTTAATGTAACGTGGGTTATTTTTAGTACTTAATTTATATTAATGGGGGACATTTCACAATAAATCTGTGAAAGCAGTTTATTTGCGGAACGTTTCTGCTGATTGAAGTTTGTGATAGATTCCAGTTGTCACTGCTGCACTGTTGCATTCTCCACTTGCTATAATCTTATTCTTGTGATCACTTTCATTTTTGGTTTGATAGCCTTAAGTGGAAGATGGGAGCACATCTCTAATGAGATCAACTACAAACAGCATCTCTGCACGATGTAATCTGTAGCGTTTCATTAACTCACTAGCATTCAGCATTTGGAGTGTATTTCCTCCCACATCCTTCTGCCATCTTCTCATCTGCTTAAGAAATACTTAAGCCTCTTAACTGCCACCACCCCAATTTTAAATGTTTACCTTATGAGCTATCTAAGGGCTAAGATTCCAAGTGAATTACTTTCATGAAAGTGTTGACTTTAATGACACTTAAAAAACATAATTTTAAAAACCCTCTTTGAATTTATAGGAACTTTCAAATTCTTTGTGGAAAAATTAAGCATACAAACAAGGATGACAATTTTTTCTGAGAGATGCAGTGACCTCACAAATCCTTGCAATCAATGATATTCAGCAAAATCTTTTACAACCAAAAGCACCACTTGTAAAGAAAATATAAAATAGAAAAGAGTTAAGACTGAGAAAGTATACTGTAGAATATTTAATATTTTAAAAAGTTGCCCTTGTCCTAGTCTTTATTATCAGCAGAAGCAAGTGATAGAGTCCCTCCTCACCAAAGCTTTGGATGGTATCACTATGAAAGTAACCACGATTCTGACCTTTTGCTTCCACAGATGAGTGCCAGTCTGAGGGAGAGATGAAACGCTGTGAAAGTTTGAAGTGTTTGAAAAAACAAATTTTCAGAAGCCTTTGATGAACTGAAAAAAAAAATGAATGAAGAATGGACAAAAATGTAATTTATTTTCATTAGAGGTTACAATTTGCTACAGTTTTAGTAGTTTACTATTTAAATCTATAACATAAACAAACATACAGTATTGAGCCATTCCATTCCAAACTCAATAAATTCTGATAAAATATCTCACCTGACCCCATCAGAATTGCCTGTTATTTGTTGTTGGTGTTTAGCCTGGTCTCACTCCCAGTATGTGACATAAGGCCATCCAGTCAGAGCTTTTCAGATCACTATAAGAAGTGATGTGCACTACTGTGTGTCTGCACACAGTAGTGCATTCGCTGTGACATTACTCTGAAGCTCTGACATTTACAACTTTACTGTGAAGTTACAACTCTAAAGAGGCATGTTTATGTCATGTTTACTCTAGGACTGGACCCAAATGCAGGACACTTAAGGCAGAGGCACAAGATGCAAAGGAATGTTCCTTTATTAGCTATATACGATGATTTCCTGCAGCATAGGGAAATTGTGGTCCTTGAGTAGAGGTAAGCCAGTCCCGTAGGTTGGGGCAGCAGAGAGCCACTGGGGGTTCCACCTCATAGGTTGTGGGCCACAGATGGTCTTAGGGAAAAGAGTTTGTTAATGGATTTAATCATTAGCATAGTCTTTACTTGATAGCAATTTCGGAGCCAGAGGTCCAGTAGACAAGAGGGTCTACAAGAGGGCAATCACAAGAGACGAGAAGCAAGGAGCCATTGTTCCTGAGCACAAGGGGGCTAGTAGTGTTGTAGTTCTCATGATCAAGTTTTTCAAGGTCTTGGTCTTGTCTCGGTCTCGGAGTCATTTTCACTCGGTCTTGTCTCAGTCTTGGACAAAATGGTCTTGGGATTTTAAATCAAGACCATTACTGGTTTATTGTCCACACAATTATTATGATTGCAAACAGATATCCCCCTTAAATGCAGCAATAATGCAATTTGTAAGTTTACTTTTATGCCACTGTGGTGGACCACCAGGAGGTTCCACTCTCGTCCAGTGACTTGGGGAGTAGGGGGAAGGGGCAGGAAATGTAAACATATGCGCCCGGGGCAGGAGATGTAAATGCAGGTGCCTTGGCGCCCAGCGGAAAGAAATGTATGTGCCTGGGGCAAGAGGTGTATGCGCCAAGGCGCATGTAAATATATGCACCTTGGCACCTGGGGCAGGAGGTGTTAATGTATGTGCCTTGACACCAAGGAGTCAGTCTTTTTGTTGGAGTGAATAAAGTTCTGAATCGGCAGCTCTCTTGTCTGTCACATCATTCCTCCACACCACCGCTATTAGTCACATCCCCACTGTTATATATCAAAATATTATATTATTGTGTGATGAGGGTGGTGACTCCACCTTTTCGGTTCCGCCTTCACCCTGGGTATAAGAGGCCAAGGCGGAAGAGACGTGGTCTCTTTTTGACCTTCGCCTCTGCCTGTACAGAGTGCCTTGTGTGTGTGAGTTCTACACAATAAAGTTCAGTTCTATTGCGCCTCCAGCCTCGTCATTGGGTTACGGATTATGGACATAACATTTGGTGTCGAGGATAAAAGAATGGATAAGATAAGATAAGATAAGATAAGATAAGCCTTTATTAGTCCCACAATGGGGAAATTCCAGGATTGCAACAGCACAGGGATAGCAACGCTCAGAGCAACAATCAGAAGACAGGAAAAAGCAAGAGCAGTGAATATACATATGTACATATAAGTATATAAATATATAAACACACAGTGCGGAGCATTGTAGCTAGATGGAATAAATATATAAATATATAAACACACACAGTGCGGAGCATTGTAGCTAGATGGAATGAACAGCATAACCGTCTACTTAGTTATCCTACATGGTATGATTATGTACCCATACATATTGTCACCCTCCGTAGCGACCGGTATTTTCCTAGTTGTATACCGGAGGGGACCATTGTGTGAGTCTATTGCATCTTTTGCATTCAATACTATTAGGTTGTTACATTTTTTTGCTATCTCTGCGAGCAGCCCTGCTTAGGTTATATAGTCTGACAGCCATAGGTAGAAAGGACCTGCAAAACCTCTTGATTGCGCACCTAGGATGATGTAGTCTGCTGCTAAATGAGCTCCTGAGTACGTTCAGTATGTCCTGCATAGGGTGGGACTCGGACTCCAGCAGAGATGACACTTTAGTCACCATCCTTCTCTCTCCCATCTCCTCCACTGGGTCAAGGTGTTTCCCCAGGACAGAGCTAGCTTTCTTGATCAGTTTGTTCAGTCTCTTCCTATCGGCTGCTGTAACGCCACTGCCCCAGCAGATCACTCCAAAAGTGATAGCTGATGCCACCACCGTGTCGTAGAATGTCTTCAGCAGCGCCCCTTGTACACCAAAAGACCTGAGTCTCCTCAGTAGGAACAGCCTGCGCTGTCCCTTCTTGTAGAGTGTGTCAGTATTGTGTGACCAGTCTAGTTTATTGTTCAGATGAACACCCAGGTACTTGTAGGATGTCACCATCTCGATTTCTGTTCCCTGTATGTTTACTGGTACTGTGAGTGGTTGTCCTTGCCTGTGGCAGTACACCACCAGCTCCTTAGTTTTCCTCGCGTTGATCTGGAGGCAGTTCCGATGGCACCAGTCCACGAAGTCCTGGATAAGTCCTCTGTACTCAGCTTCATCTCCGTTGGAGATGAGGCCAATTGCAGAATCGTCAGAGAACTTCTGTAGATGGCAGTGTGTTGTGTTGTGTGGGAAGTCCGCAGTATATCCTTTATCTACAGCTCCAGCTTCTGTTTTTTTTTCTTTTCACAGCCGTTACGCATCCTCACAGGACGGAGCCGCGAGAGGAGTCAGAGACATTTTTTTTTTTTCTTCTCACAGCCGCTGTGGATCGCCGCCAAGTTTAACGGGAAAGTCCCTCAACATCGTGGATCCGCAGGCAATTTTTGCGTGGCCCGGACAACTTTGCTGTCCCGGGCCGGCACTTGCTACCCCCGCGCCCCCTTCACCTCCTCCTGCACAGAGCTTTTCCCGCAGCTCGCTTCCAAAGCTGGCTGATCGCCGCCTCTTTCCCCTGCTGAACGCTCTGGGGGGGAGAGGTATGGGTGACCCACCACACTCTACTGGACAGGCAGAGCTCTCAGCTTGAGCAATTAACAGAACAATGAGATGTATGGACTGATATCAATATGTAAATGTGCCTTGCATCCTCTTTTGTCCTACAGCCCCGGAGCAGAGAGGAATTCCGGCGCCAGTAATCCAGCTATTGATATGTGTGACTTATGTAAATGTCCATGCATTCCTGCTTGACTGTTATGCTAATATGCCATGCATGCACTGTCTGTATCTCAGTATAAAAGAGCTGACTGTATATGCCTCATTCTCTCTTTGATCACTCGCATTCTGACACCTAGAGACGCAGGGCTCACTCCAGCCCGCTGCCACAGTGCTGGGTGAGCCTCGTGATGGAGGAAGAATAAAGCACCCCTTTAACCTTCAGTTCGCCATGTCCGCCTGCACTTATTTATTTCGTTCCTCCACACTGGCACCAGGATAAAGGCATTTCGTGCATTCAGCCATTTCTGGAGCTTCCTGGCGAGCCGCCGGTGCCATGGGAGAGGTGGTTTGCCACATTTGAGAATTATCTGGTGGCGCTGAACCTCAGTGAGTTGGAGAAATTGCGTGCGCAAGTAATTTTAATCCATAATCTTGGTGTGGAGGGACAGTGCATTCTGAGCACACTAGGAGTGACCGACAGTTTTGAGGACATGGTTGAGCTAATGGCACTCTACTTTCATACCCCGGAAAGTTCAATTCAACTTTATTTATATAGCGCCATTTCACAACAACAGTCATCTCATAGCACTATCAACTGTAGGGGGGACCCCCACAGTTGCAGAAAGACCCCAGCAATCAGGCGATCCCCTGTGAGCAAGCACTTGGCGACGGTGGAGAGGAAAAACTCCCTTTTAACAGGAAGAAACCTCCAGCAGAACCAGGCTCAGGGAGGGGCAGTCATCTGCTGCGACTGGCTGGGGGGTGAGGGGATAGAGAAGAAGAAAAGAACAGACATGTAGAGAGCAAACAGCACGATGGGGACTCAATCTATGGGAGAGAACAAACAAATGTTAATGACCAGCAAAAAAAAAATATTTCATAGAGAGTGAGGAAAGGAGTGAGGCCCAGTGCATTACTGGAGGTCCCCCGGCTGACTAAACCTATTAGCAGCATAACTAAGGGAGGGTTCAGAAACACATGATCCCTCCCTAATTGTAGGCTAGATCAAAAAGGTAGGTTTTAGCCCTATTCTTAAAAACAGAGATCGAGTCTGACTCCCGAATCCAGATTGGCAGCTGATTCCACAGGAGAGGAGCTTGATAACTGAAGGCTCTGCCTCCCATTGTACTTTTGGAGATTCTAGGTATTACAAGTAATCCTGCATTTTGAGAGCGTAGTGCTCTGTTAGGATAATACGGTAGTATCAGATCTTTTAAATAAAAAGGAGCCTGATTGTTTAGAGCTTTGTAAGTGAGAAGAAGGATTTTAAACTTAATTCTAAACTCTATGGGAAGCCAATGAAGGGAGGCCAGAACCGGAGAGATATGATCTCTCTTTCTAGTACCTGTTAAAACTCTTGCTGCAGCATTTTGGATCAGCTGAAGACTTTTTAAAGATGTTTTAGGACAGCCTGATAATAAAGAATTACAATAATCTAATCTCGAGCTAACAAAAGCGTGGATCAGCTTCTCAGCATCACTCTGAGACAAGATGCTCCTAATCTTGGCAATATTACGCAAATGATAGAAGGCAGTCTTAGAAACAAATTTAATATGTGAATTGAAGGACAAATCCTGATCAAAAATAACTCCAAGGTTCCTCACAGAGCTATTAAGAGAAAGAGTAACTGCGTCCAAACTGAAAGTTTGATTTGGAAAGGAATTTCTAAGGTTTTTTGGACCAACAAGAATGACTTCAGTCTTATCTGAATTTAATAGCAGGAAATTACAAGTCATCCAAGCTTTGATTTCTTTAAGACAGGCTTCTAACTTGGCTAATTGATTAGTATCATCTGGCTTCATTGACAGGTATAATTGTGTGTCATCTGCATAACAATGAAAATGTATACAGTGCTTTCTAATAATGTTGCCTAACGGAAGCATATATAAACTAAAAAGAGTAGGGCCTAGCACAGATCCCTGTGGAACTCCATGACTAAGCTTTGAGCTGAAAGAAAACTCATCATTTACATGAACAAACTGGAACCTATCAGATAAATAAGATCTAAACCACTGCAACGAAGTTCCATTAAGTCCAACATAGTGTTCTAATCTATCAAGTAGAATATTATGATCAATAGTATCAAAAGCTGCACTAAGATCTAAAAGGACAAGTACAGAAACTAGTCCATTATCAGATGCAATGAGGAGGTCATTAGTGACCTTCGCTAAGGCTGTTTCAGTACTATGATGGATTCTAAACCCAGATTGAAACTCTTCAAGTAAACCATTTCCCTGCAGGTGGTCAAATAATTGCGTAGCAACAACTCTTTCTAAGATTTTTGAAATGAAAGGGAGATTAGAGATTGGTCTATAGTTAGCTAAAGCACCTGGATCTAGCGTTGGCTTTTTGAGTAAGGGTTTAATTACAGCCGTTTTAAAAGCCTGCGGTACATGGCCTAAAGTTAATGAAGAATTGATTATATGAAGAATAAAGCTACCAATAAGTGGGAAGACTTCTTTAAATAACCTGGTAGGAATAGGATCTAAAAGACAGGTTGAAGGTTTGGATGAGGAAACTACTTTGTCTAACTCACAAAGGTCGATTGGAGTAAACTCATCAAGACAGACATCAATAGAAGGAGTTGTAGTAGTTACAGTATTTAAGTTAACTGTGGGAAGAATCTGATTGATTTTATCTCTGATGGATGAAATTTTATTATTGAAAAAGTTCATAAAGTCCTGACTAGTAAGCTCTAAGGGGATGCTAGGATTGACAGAGTCCTGACTCTTTGTCAACCTGGCTACAGTACTGAAAAGAAACCTGGGATTATTCTTGTTCTCTTCTATTAATGCAGAGTAATAACTCGTTCTAGCTTTTCTAAGAGATTTTTTATAAATTAAAAGATGATTTCTCCAAGCTAAATAGATTTCATCTAAATTAGTAGAGTGCCATTTTCTTTCTAATTGACGAGTCTTCTGTTTTAAGCTACGAGTTTCTGTGTTGAACCAAGGAGTTAAAAATCTCTGATTAGACTTTTTCTTTTTTAAGGGGGCCACCAAGTCTAGAGCCTGATGCAGAGAAGCTGAAACACTATCCACCATGTTATCAATTACAGAAGGAGCAAGCTGTCTATAGCTTATTTCCGTTGTGTTGACACATGGCATAGAGGAAACAATCTGCATAAATTTGGAAACAGCATCATCTGAGAGGCATCTACTGTGATAATATTTTTCTTTAGGAGCCAAATAGTCAGAAATAGTAAAATCAAAGGTTAACAGACAATGGTCTGACAGTACAGGGTTATGAGGAGACACTACAAGATTTTCTATTTCTATGCCATATGTCAGAACAAGGTCCAATGTATGGTGGAGGTAATGAGTAGAATTTCCTACTTTCTGAGAAAACCCAATCGAGTCTAATATTGAATTAAAAGCCACATTAAGGCAGTCACTATCTACATCCACATGTATATTAAAGTCCCCTACTATAATTATTCTATCAGATTTCAACACTAAATCAGCTAAGAAATCAGCAAATTCAGATAAAAATTCTGAATAGGTTGATGGGGGACGATAAACAATGGCAAATAAAATTGGGTTTAACCTGAAATTGCTAAAGTGCCCAATACTGAGGACCAGGCCCTCAAAGGAATTATAACATGTTTTTTGCTTTACATTAAC
Source organism: Pholidichthys leucotaenia (assembly GCA_020510985.1). Lineage (NCBI taxonomy): Eukaryota > Metazoa > Chordata > Actinopteri > Cichliformes > Pholidichthyidae > Pholidichthys > Pholidichthys leucotaenia. Next base: position 248,943,661 of record CM035845.1, on the reverse strand, counting down.
TAGTAATTTGGAATGGTAAATTGTTGCTACTCCTCCTCCACGACCAGAACTTCTGGGATTTTGACAGTTTAAATAACCAGAGGGGGTTGATTCATTCAAACCAACATAATCCTCTTGTCCTAACCAAGTCTCTGTAAGGGAAATTAAATCAATCTGATGATCAATTAACAGATCATGGACTAACAGAGACTTGGGAGTTAGAGACCTAATATTTAACAAACCACATTTAATTTTTAAATTATGAGGAGGAACAGAGGCCAAATCATTCAATTTAGAGGCTTTATGTTTAATTTGAGTTTTACCAATATTTTGCTTTATCACTTTGGGATGCTTATACATTATATTTTTATTCACTTTGGAGGGAGCAGACAACGATTCTCTGATGGGGAAGACAGGGGCTAAGTTGAGGGGTGGTGCATGAAGAGGAGCTGCAGAGAGGCGTGTAAGACTGAGACTCTGCTTCCTGGTCCCAACTCTGAGTAGTCATGGTTTTGGAAATTTGGATAAAAAAGATGCCAGATTGTTAGATAAATGAGAAGCACCATCCAAAGTGGGATGAATGCTGTCTCGTCTCATAAGACCAGGTTTTCCCCAAAAAGAGCTCCAATTGTCAATGTAGCCCACGTCATTTTTAGGACACCACACAGACAGCCAGCGGTTCAAGGATGACGAGCGACTAAACATGTCATCACTGGTCAGATTGGGGAGGGGCCCAGAGAATACTACAGTGGCAGACATCGTTTTTGCAAACTCACACACCGATTCTATATTAAGTTTCGTGACTTCCGACTGCCGGAGACGGATGTCATTAATGCCGGCGTGAATAACAATTGTGGAATATTTACAGTTACTTTTAGCCAGCATTTTCAGATTTGACTCGATGTCGCCTGCTCTGGCCCCAGGAATGCATTTGACTATGACCGCTGGAGTCTCTAGGTTCACGTTTCTGACTACAGAGTCGCCAATGATCAGAGTTTTTTCCTCAGCGGGTGTGTCGCTGAGCGGGGAAAAACGATTAGAAACGTGAACAGGTTGGTGGTGTACCGGGGCTTTGCGACTAGGCTTCCTTCTCACCGTCACCCACCCAGTCTCCTCGCTGCTGAGGAGAGCCGGGGAACCACTGATAGGGGGGCCTAAGCTAGCTAGCTCCGCTGCAGCTAATGGGCGTCCGTCGAGATTAACTGGCGCAGACGGTGTTTCAATGCAGCGGAGCCGGGATTCCAAATCAGACAACCTCGCCTCGAGCGCCTCAAAAAGACAGCATTTATTACATTTACCGTTATCGACCAGCATGGCACTGGGGTGGAGGATGCGGTGATCTTCCTCCTTCACCGTTCTCTGTCCCACCTGGAGAAGCCCGGGAATATGGTGAGGATCATGTTCTTTGACTTCTCCAGTGCTTTCAACACCATCCAACCGATGATCCTGAAGGACAAGCTGCTGCGCGCAGGGGTGGACCAGCACCTGTCATCATGGATCCTGGACTACCTCACGAACCGGCCTCAGTTTGTGAGAACCCGGGACTGTGTTTCTGACACGATCATCAGTAGCACGGGGGCCCCCCAGGGAACGGTGCTGGCTCCCTTCCTGTTCACTCTTTATACTGCGGACTTCTCACACAACACAACACATTGCCATCTACAGAAGTTCTCTGATGACTCTGCGATCGTTGGTCTCATCTCCAACGGAGATGAAGCTGAGTACAGAGGGCTTATCCAGGACTTTGTGGACTGGTGCCATCGGAACTGCCTCCAGATCAACGCGAGGAAAACTAAGGAGCTGGTGGTGGACTGCCGCAGGCATGGGCAGCCCCTCACAGCACCAGTAAATATACAGGGAACAGACATCGAGATGGTGACATCCTATAAGTACCTGGGTATTCATCTGAACAATAAACTAGACTGGTCACACAATACTGACGCACTCTACAAGAAGGGACAGCGCAGGCTGTTCCTGCTGAGGAGACTCAGGTCTTTTGGTGTACAAGGGGCGCTGCTGAAGTCATTCTATGACACGGTGGTGGCATCAGCCATCACTTTTGGAGTGGTCTGCTGGGGCAGTGGCATTACTGCAGCCGATAGGAAGAGACTGAACAAACTGATTAAGAAAGCTAGCTCTGTCCTGGGGCAGCGCCTTGATCCGATGGAGGAGATAGGAGAGAGAAGGACGGTGGCTAAACTGTCATCTCTGCTGGAGTCCGAGTTCCACCCTATGCAGGACATACTGGATGCACTGAGGAGCTCATTTAGCAGCAGACTACATCATCCCAGGTGCACAACCGAGAGGTTTCGTAGGTCCTTCCTACCAACGGCTGTCAGACTGTACAACCTAAGCAGGGCTGCTCGCAGAGATAGCAAAAAGACGTAACAAACTAATAGTTTTTTTGAATGCAAAAGATGCAATAGACTTACACAATGGTCCTCTCCGGCATACAACTAGGAACATACCGGTCGCTATGGAGGGTGAGAATATGTATGGGCACATAATCATACCATGTAGGATAACTAAATAGACGGTTATGCTGTTTCATCCCACCTAGCAACAATGCTCTGCACTGTGTGTGTTTATATATTTACATATTTATTCCATCTAGCTACAATGCTCAGCACTGGGTGTGTTTATATTTATATATCTATATATTTATTCCATCTAGCTACAATGCTCCGCACTGTGTTTTTATATATCTACATATTATTCCATCTAGCTACATTGCTCCGCACTGTGTGTGTTTATATACTTGCATATTTATTCCACCTAGCTGCAATGCTCCGTACTGTGGGTGTTTATATATTTACATATTTATTCCATCTAGCTACAATGCTCTGCACTGTGTGTTCATATATTCATATATTTATTCCATCCAGCTACAATGCTCTGCACTGTGTGTCTGTGTGTATATATATATTTTATAGTAATATGTACATATGTATATTAGCTGCTCTTGCTTGCTTGTTTTTTTTTCTTGCCTTCTGATTGTTGCTCTGAGTGTTGCTATCCCTGTGCTGTTGCAATCCTGGAATTTCCCCGTTGTGGGACTAATAAAGGCTTATCTTATCTTATCTTATCTTATCTTATCACTAAAAGAGGCAGAGGTGTAGCTAAACATCTGACAGAGAGAGCACACCAGAGGAGAGGAAAGAGAGGTAGTAGCCATAGCTAGTGGCTAGAGAGCTGGAGAGCAAACCACACAGGCAGACAGCAAAACAGGAAGTGACGATACGTTACCACAAGGAAGTGACGAACTTATCTCTGAAAGTGTCATAGTCCGGAGGATTCAGTTCTGACAGCACTGCCAGTGGACTGGAGAGTCAGTGCAGCGGCATGTTGCTGACCTACGCCAACTGGCTGGGGGTTGCCAGTTTGGGACCTTGGAAAAAGAAATGGTCTGTGATCAGCTGGTGGAGCACACGTTGTGTGCAGCTGCGTGGTCAAGACTCCTTACGCATTCCGATGAGCTGATGTTGGCCAAAGCAGTGGAGATAGCCCAGCAGATTGAAGCAGCAGATAAACTGTCAAGGGACCATGGTGAGAGAACAGCGCTGGGGAAACCTGACTCACAATCAGCGGCACAGGCTGTAGACCTGGATAGTGACGATAACGTGGAAGACAAAGAAGAATACGCTACCTCTATTAAAATTAGGTTGGCCCCAGGGTTGCCAAGATGTTTTGGCTGCGGGTCTACCAAGCACTGGTACAAGGCAAGAGAGTGTCCGGCAAAAGGCAAATGATGTGGCAAATGTGGACTCCTACATCATTTCGCCAGGGCCTGTAAGAGGTTTGAGTGAGGGGAGTGACGGCATGAAATGGATTCCCTCACCATGACTCCTATGGTTATTCACATCATATCACCAAGCGCAGAAGGCCATTTTCAAATATTTGACTGTTACGTTGGACGGCTAGACGTGCCGTTGTTGGTGGACACGGGCGCAGTGAGGTCTGTGTTGAACTGGTCTACTATGAAGAGCTATTTCCCCTACCATTGTGTGAGAGGTCTGTCAATGCCATTTTGTGGGTACGCTGGAGCTGACAGCAAGGTACAAGACAGTGGTGGTGTCCAATATACAGTTCATGGTGACCAAGTGTGGGTCGAATGTGATGGGCTGCAATCTGTTTTATGGACTGGGCTTCTTAATCACCAGCAGCAGCTGAGAGGAATGGTCAGGCCGGGGTTTGTGGGAACGGCTGGTTCAATGAGTGGGCGGCGATGTGGTTTGGGATGACACTTGGCCTAGTATTCTGGGAGATGGACAGGACAATATCCACCCAGGGCCATCAGGGCAGGGTTCCAGTGCCAGGGTTCAAGTTACCCTACGTAAGGGAACTGAGCAGCACGGTGGAATGCCGATAATGGTGGGTGAGGCTGTGAAAACAACCCCCTCTTCTTCTGGGAATTGGCCTGGAGACACCAAGAAGCACGGGGCTGGAATGGCTATGCCAACGTTTAAAATGAAAGAGAGTGGGATAGGACCAGCTGGCACGGGTAATCGGCATGCCACACAGGAACATTGTAGGCCGAGTCGGGCTTCACGGAGGGTCATCGACGTGGCGTTGCCCAGTGAGGAAGCCCATGGGAGACATCGTGGACATGGGAAGTCGAGGAGAGTTCTTCTAAGAGTCGGTGATGTGGTTTGACCCAGGGAAGAGGCTCGACTGAGAGGTGCCCACGGGAAGAGGAAATGATGTGATGACCAGAGGTGGCTGAAGGTGGTGGCTGTTCAGGAGGATGGGTACCTTCGGGTGTCAGATGACTCATGGAGACACCCCAATGAGCTGCGGCACGTTACTAAGGAGAAGGAGGTGTCGGGGCCGTGACGTGGCTCTTCTCCAGGGACAAAGAAACGAAGGAGCTCTGGGCGGAACTCGCCAGATGAGTACCCCAGAGAGTGGCTTCTCTATCGAGACTGTATGATAGCAAGGGGCGATGGTGTGGGGTAAATACGTAATTGCCCGGCCTATGTTGTTGACATGTTTCTCATGTTTGACTGCTATAACAGGTGCCCATGTGAAAAAAAAAATACCCATGTAATGTGTGTTTCACTATGTGTAGGGGTGTGTATTACGATAGGTTTGCCTGGGTTGGGGTAGTATTTTGGGAATGTTATGGTGGTGTATGAAGGTGCATGATGTCAACTGATGGTGTGCGTACTGAAATTTTTCTTCTTGTGTACATAAGTTCATAGAATTATTTTGGTTTTATATTAGGAACACTGCATTATTTTTATTTTATGGACCTTCTAGCTTCAAAGACGGCAGAATAATCCGTCTGGCCGTGTGGAGGTGGGATGGCAGTCTAGTTTTAGTTTTTTTTTTGTGTGTATGTATTGTTGCGTCTAAAATGCCTTAACCCCCAGTTCTTTTATACAAAAGCCAAATAACCAGACTGAGAGATGAAGTATGCTTTCACTTATTTTACTGAAAGTGAGATATGGATTACAAGCAGCGCTGGAACACAACTTTTTAGGAAAATACCCCGAGAAAGTGTTACCCAAAAAGTGAGCCCAGTAGTTTTTATAAAGCTTAACCACTCCCTCGTGCAAGAGGGAGGGGTTTTACCTCATTGTATCAGTACATTTCCGCTGATTTTAACTGATTCTAACTGATTTCAGCAAATGAATTATAGGATGTGAACTAAACTCTGCAGTGTAGCTTGTGAAGCAAGCAGATAAAGAAGTGTGAGAAAGACAGAGCAATCATGTCATTTTACCAACAGTATGGATAGGCTTATTTTATTTGTTATGTTAGTTGTTGTTACCGGAGTGGTGGCTCAGTTGGTAGAGCATCCGCCCCACACCCGGGAGGCAGGGGTTCAAATCCCACCCGGGTCGTACTGAAGACCATATAAAAGTGGAACTTCCTGCCGTCCAGCTTGGTGCTCAGCAATAATGGAATGGAGGAGGGAAATCTGTGGTAGCGCCTTATGGCAGCAGCCCTCTGATTCTGCACTTGGGGTGTGTGTGATTGACACTGTAGATAGGTAAAGCACAATCTCGTTCTACTGTACATGATTGGTTGTACGGTTGAATGACAATAAGGGTGATTTAATTAATTAATTAATTAGTAGCGTATGAGTTGAGTACTAAATTTGGGAGGGTCTAATCAGTGTGTATGCGTTTTGGACTTTTCTAGGGGGGGAGGGTGGTATATTTTAAAATATTGTATTATTGTGATGGGTATAAGGCAGAAGGACGGATAATTTTTCCACACATGAGTTGTTCAGAACTCCTTATACAAAGATATAGAGTGATGATAATCAAGTCAGTGGCGGTAATGCACCTGTAAGCTGGTTGCCAACCACCGATCAAATCTAAAAGAAGAAGAAGAAGAAGACGTGGTCTCTTTTTGACCTTCGCCTCTGCCTGAACGGAGCGCCTTGTGTGTGTGAGTTCCACACAATAAAGTTCAGTTCTATTGCGCCTCTAGCCTCGTCATTGGGTTACAGATTATGGATATAACACCTGCCCCTTCACACAAGCCGGAGAAGATGAGAGGAAACGGAGACTGGAGGCTGCATGGTCCGAGCAGAAATGTTGGAAAACTCTAAAGTTATTAAGTTCGGTTTTCAACACCACAAAGAATTTGTCTGTAAAAGGGCATGCAAGCTTAAACACTCAGCAATGTGCAGATTCTGCAGTATACAGCTAGCAGAAACAGCTGGAAGGACATCCACCTTCTACTGGCACCTTGAAAGGAAACATAAAGAAAGATCAGCTAATGTGAAGTATAGGCTGACATTAGCAAAGCTAGCTCCCTGTGCTACAACTGTTAAGAAAGTTCCTCACCTAAAATACATTTAGCATAAATTAGCTTGTCGACCTCACAATATATTAGCTAACTTGTGTAGTTTTACAACACATCCTATGTTTCAGGGTGTGCTAGTACTTGCTAACAGTAATTTGCTCCCTCGTTAAATGTTTAAACTAACCCCAGTTTAAACTGACGTTAGACATATTGATGACTGTGACTGATGCTAATGGTTTACTGACGTGTCGTCAGTGACCGAGCCAGGGCTCGGCTCTTTTCTATAATTTTATTTATTTATTTGGTTAAAAACGTATAATGGTAGAATGATATATTGTGCCAGCAGCAGGCACTCCACTGATCAAGAAAACATATTTTCCACTTAAACTTTACTGTTATTTTTCTGTGCAGGTTATTTTGGTTTGTCTTCATTTTAAGTAATATCTAACTGCTACTTGTGTTTAAGTTCACATGATTAACCTTAAAAAAGGCTCTGCATGTTTCCACATTTAGCTGGGAATAAAAGTGGTCCTTTCTGAGTGATTTGATTTTGAATAGTTGATTATTTTATTTAAGAGACATTATTTACTTTATTTGGGATTTGAATACAATACAGATCAAATATTACTTTGGCAAATCTTTGTGTTTTTATACAGTGTGCTCTAAGAAAAATGAGCTGGTTAAGCCATATCACATGCAGTAGCAGAGAAAAAAATAAATTTACTCACTTTAAAATTTTAGGGTTTTTGTACTTGAGTATTGTCTGTTTATACTCTTTTGTACTCAAATTTCAATACATGTTGGAAGCCGGTATTATAACTTTTATTCTGTTACATAAATCTGACAGTTTCAGGTATGTTGCAGAAGCAAAATAAAGATTACTGCTACAAAATATTCTGTAGTTTAAACAGGTTATAAATTAGTGCTGTATAAACTCAAACACAACCAAGTAATTCACAGACAAAATGTTGTTGCAGTTCTTAGATACAGTAAATATTTTTCATATGACAGACATCATCCTTTTTCTCTAAATTTCAGGTTCCTGGAGTACAAAGCAAGACAACAAACAAATTCCATGCAGCCAACTATCACATCATTGTCCCATAAAGTGCAGATATACAGTGACAGTCTCCATTCCCCAAGGCAGAAAGCTGTAAGTGATCCCATCATCAAAGATTTGATAATTGGGTGTTCTCTTCCACTGTCACTTGTGGAAAATGCCCATTTTAAACACTTCCTTGAGGTTATTCATAGCAAGTACACACCAGTCTCAAGAAGAACCGTTTCTGAAAGATGCATACCAGTGTTGGTTGAGAAAGTCAAGGAAACTATTTTGGAGAAGATGGAAACCCAGCCAGTTGTGTCATTAACAACTGATCTCTGGTCTGATTACAGGCTACGCTCTTTCCTCGGAGTCACTGCCCATGTGTGCAGCAAATCAAAGGAGTCCTGTGCACGAATCCTACTTGCTTGACTGTAGACGTTTTACAGGTAGACATAGTGGCGAGCAAATTGCTTCTGCCTTCGAAGAGATCACAGAGGAACATGGTAGCCGTCAGAAGATAAGTTACATCATCACAGACAATGCTGCCAATATGAAATGTGCATTTAAAGTTCACATGCCACGGCAGTCTGACAGTGAGAGTGAGGAGGAAAATCTTGATGATGAATACTTGTGGAGGACACAAATCCATTGGATGATGCAGAGTTACCTTGGCCACCTTCAAACAAATACAGGCCCTCACATCTCTGGACCATAAAACCTTGACTGAAATGTATAGCAAGGACTATGGGGAAGTGGTGTTTACGGTTCTTGAGTGGAACCAGCTAAAGGAACTGACTACAGTTCTTACACCTTTTTCTGAGGCAACTGACCTGACAGAAGGAGAGAGGTCAGTTACTATTAGTGTGGTGGTTCCAACTGTCCTCGATTTGAACATGCACCTCCTGAAGATGGAGGACACTTGAATACAGTGCCGGCCATTAATAAAAGCCCTCCGCCTGTCTCTGGTGAAAAGATTCTAAGGAATCTTTACAAAAACAAACATGGTCAAACAGAGTGAAAGAGAGGAATCCTTTAAACATGATGTGTATTTTTTGGCTACAATGCTACATCCACAGTTTGGACTAAGCTGGGTGGATCTGGATGTCATTAATGGAGAAAATACAACATCAGTGAAGACATTTAGAGATGAACTAAAGAAAACTGACAGGTTAGTAAAAATTTCACATTCAGTAAAGATTTTTTTCCCCAGTTGCAACTATGAATCTTTAAATGTGTTATATAGCCTTAAATAGTCTTGACATTAAATTTGAGTTTTTATTTTCATGTGTATTTGTTTCATGTTACTGTCATAGAATTTTCATATTTTATCAACTGAACCTCCATCCATCCATCTGAACTTAACAGTGTTTTTATATTTAACCAGCTCTGAACTTGACTGTTGTTGATAAGAGATTGTGAAAATATTTAATGCCCTGCTTACAGGCACAAAATTACTTGATTGTTAGGTCAGTAATTGTGTTTTTTGTTTATGCTTTTCAGACATGTTGATCTCCAAGGCCGAGAACTTGGTGGACTGTGAAGGAACTGCTCCTGACTTGGATCCTCCAAAGAGATAAGATAAGATAAGATAAGATAAGCCTTTATTAGTCCCACAATGGGGAAATTCCAGGATTGTAACAGCACAGGGATAGAAACACTCAGAGCAACAATCAAGAAGACAAGAAAAAACAAACAAACAAGAGCAGCGAATATACATATGTACATATAAATATATAAATATATAAACACACAGTGCGGAACATTGTAGCTAGATGGAATAAATATATAAATATATAAACACACAGTGCGGAGCATTGTAGCTAGATGGAATGAACAGCATAACCGTCTACTTAGTTATCCTACATGGTATGATTATGTACCCATACATATTGTCACCCTCCGTAGCGACCGGTATTGTCCTAGTTGTATACCGGAGGGGACTATTGTGTAAGTCTATTGCGTCTTTTGCATTAAATACTATTAGGTTGTCACGTTTTTTTGCTATCTCTGCGAGCAGCCCTGCTTAAGTTATACAGTCTGACAGCCGTAGGTAGGAAGAACCTGCGAAACTTCTCAGTTGCGCACCTAGGATGATGTAGTCTGCTGCTAAATGAGCTCCTCAGTACGTTCAGTATGTCCTGCATAGGGTGGGACTCAGACTCCAGCAGAGATGACTATCGGCTGCTGTAATGCCACTGCCCCAGTAGACCACTCCAAAAGTGATGGCTAATGCCACCACAGTGTCATAGAATGTCTTCAGCAGCGCCCCTTGTACACCAAAAGACCTGAGTCTCCTCAGTAGGAACAACCTGCGCTGTCCCTTCTTGTAGAGTGTGTCAGTATTGTGTGACCAGTCTAGTTTATTGTTCAGATGAACACCCAGGTACTTGTAGGATGTCACCATCTCGATGTCTGTTCCCTGTATGTTTACTGGTGCTGTGAGGGGTTGTCCTTGCCTGTGGCAGTCCACCACCAGCTCCTTAGTTTTCCTCGCGTTGATCTGGAGGCAGTTCCGATGGCACCAGTCTACAAAGTCCTGGATAAGTCCTCTGTACTCAGCTTCATCTCCATTGGAGACCAAATGTTGCAGTCTCTCATGTTCCTTAAATGCAACCAAATTCTTGTTGAAACATTTTTCTTTGGATGGGACTTTTGAGTACTTATGGACATTTCATGTTAATTACAGATGGTTAAATTCATTTCTACATCTGTGGTGTTTGTATTTGCTGAAAGAAAAGGAACTACTTGTTACATTCTCTCATGTTCTGTGAATGCAACCAAAGTCTTTCACACTGTTTGAAGTTGATGGGACTTTTGAGGATGTCTGTCAGTTAAAGGTAGTTAAATTGATTTCAACAACCTTGTTTTATTTAGAAAACAAACTCATTTATATATACTAGTGCATCTCAAAACATTAGAATATCAAGAAAAAGTTCTTGATATTTCCACAATTTAATTCAAAAAGGCAAATGTGTATATATCCTATATTCATCACACATGAAGTGAAATATTTCAGGCCCATTTTTGCTTTAATTTTAACAATTATCACTTACAGCTTTTTGAAATAATTAATGAATCATGATATTCCAGTTCTTTGAGTTACAATAGTGTGTGTGTGTGTGTGTGTGTGTGTATACAAAATTAGGACGCCTCATTAAATATTCAGTTCCTTATTAAGAAATGTTCATATATCTATGTCTAACCTTGTTTTTGTTTTTATTTGCATTTTTTAACATTTTAGCCATTGTAAGTGGGAATGAATTGGGGGGGGGGGGGTCCTAAAAACATGGGGGGTGTCCTCATGTATTCCTCACTATTTGTTTAGAATTACATTTTACAGAAAATATGAAAAAAGTCTTTAATTCATTTTTAATTGTTTAGTTGTATTACATGACTCTTCCAGTGTTTTTAACATTGATATTAAATATCCATATGCCCAAATATGTTTAAAAAACACACAGGCTTATACAGGGTGTCCTAATTTTTTCACATGACTGTATATAAGATACTGTATGTGGTCTTGGTCTCGAACTGTCTTGGTCTCAAACTCTTAAAGTCTTGGTCTTGGCGTCGGCTCACTGTGGTCTTGGTAATGTCTTGGTTTCGGTTAGTGTGGTCTTGACTACAACACTAGGGGCTGTCATGCGGTGGCCCTCGCGAGCCACCATAAGACGCCAAAAGTCACCAGTGAGGTTTGCATTGATGTTTAATAATGAACACAAAGTAACAGAAAGCAATGAGCCACGGTGGGCTAAAACACACAACACTAGACACAGAAGATCGTAAGGCTAACACCAAGCATACTTACAATCCAGAACATGAACAAGGGATCGAAGATCAGGAATAGTTGACGTCTGAGGCGAGAACAGCTCGCTCAACGTCTGGCAAGGGATTGTTTGACGAGACTGCGGCATAATACTGATCCCAGTGCCCGCTTAAATGCCGGGCTGCTGATGAGCCGTAAATGCAGCACAGCTGTTAGGCTTTAACAGCAGGAAGCCCCTCCGAGTGCTGTCACAATAAGAGCTCGGGGAGCCAGAAGGTAACCACTGCTGTCAAACCTGACGGCGATGATGCATGGCCCGAGCGTGGACGAGATCGGCACATGGACCATGACAGTACCCCCCGAGGGTGGGCTCCGAACGCCCGTTGACACCCAAGCCCCCGCCCCCCCAGGGCGGGTGGATGGGGAAGCAGGCCCGGAGGGAGAGGAGCAACCACAGACCAAAAACCATGATGATAACAGAGGTACATAGAAAACCAGAAAAAATACGATACAAATGAAACAATCACAGGGCACGATAACAGAAAATACAATACTCTCAAATGCACAAATCAAAATAACGACAGAGCGCAAATGAGATAATTACAGGGCACGATAACAAAAAATACAAGACTCCCAAAATACATGAATCACAATTAACACAGGACATAAATGAAGCAAATACCGAGCACGATACTCGGAAAATACCATACCCCCTAATGCACATTAACATACAGGGCCAGAGAGAAAAAAAACAACAACCAGAAACACACACGTCCCTCAAACAGGAGAGGGGAAAAAAGAAAAAAAAACACACACACACTAATCGAGACAAGAACACAGAGCCAGATTACCACCCTGAATGACCTTTAACCCAGACAGTTCAGGAAAATGACGACAGGCAGAGACCAAAACCCAGGGGGACAGTTCCGGCGGTCTCCCAGCGTCCAATGGCCGACGGGTGGTCACGGGGAACAGTACATGGTTGGGCGGCCTGCCCCAATCCCAGCCCCGGAAAGTCCAACCCTCCGGTGGCCGAACCAGGTCGCCCAGCAGCAAACACAGTGTGTCAGGTGGCCGACCCAGGGCGCCGAACCAGCGAAACAGTTCCTCGGGTGGCCGACCCGCATCCCTCAGCCACCAGAACCGTGGGGAGACAGCCTGCAGAAGCCTCCCTGGCGGGGGAAAGATGTGGGAGAGCTGGGCCGAGCCTAGAGGCCCCCCTATGGCCCCCGGCGATGATGAGCAGGGTTGGTGACTCAGATGAGGGGAATGATGGTGATGATGAGCCCACACCATATCAGGCAGCGAAGGGTCTGCAGCTCCTCCACCAACCTTGACCCATACCGATGCTGCAGTCGTGGCTGCACCTGCGTTGGACCTCCACTGGGTCTCAGCTGCACCCACGTCGGACCCCCACTGGGTCTCGTCGGACCCCGACTGGGTTTCGGCTGCACCCGCGTCGAACCCCGATTGGGTCTCAGCTACACCCATGTCGGACCCCCACTGGGTCTCGTTGGACCCCGACTGGGTCTCAGCTGCACCCGCACTGGACCCCGATTGGGTCGGCGCAGCACCGGTGACGACCTCCGACCCCGAACCTGGAACCTCCAGCACAGCGACCACGACTGGCTCCATACCGGTGACTCTGCAAGAAGGCTCGGAATACAAGAAAGAACCGGGATCAGAATTACCGGTAGCGACAGAGCCCAGCGAGACGAGCTCGGGCGCAGCAGGCGGCTGCCCCTGACTCGCCTCCCCAAGAGGCAGGCAGAAATGCTCCAAGACAGAAAGGAAAAACATAAGATAGAGCACTTGCCTGCACTCGGGTTCTGTCACCATCCAGGTCTTCGTTGATCCAGGCTCAGGGCGGAGAAGTTCATCTTCGGGCTCCCACTCGGCTACGGCGGGTTCCGCAGCCGGCATGATGGTCACTGCAGTCTGTGGATCCTCCAACGCTGACGTCCACACCGATAACCCGCACGGCGTGGTGGCAGGGGACCCTCGACCCGCTGGCTCGAACTGTTCCAGCGTGGAGACCCGGGGACGCTTTATCGTCGGCGCAGGCTCCAGGCTGCAGTCCGCTCCTCTCCTCTCCCCACGACGTGACTGCGGAGCCAGAACCAGGCTTTCCAGAACCGCAGGCCCCCTCCTCATCTGGCGACGTAGGCCTGGCGTCGTGGACCACTCAGCGGAGGGAGACACAGAGACAGCAGGTTTAGTAATTAGAGCTACAGCAGGTGGTGGGAGCTCGGGGGACTGCAAACCCCGAACTCCGCCCCCAGGAGTCAGACAAAGCAGATCACAATTATGAAGGAAAGAATGAACTTGCACTTGCCTGTTTCCTGGAGGGAGGATGGTGCCTGCTGTAGGGGACGTTGTTCTTCCCTCTCCCCGCTGGATGGTGACAGAGGGCCCCCTGGAAGGACGAGGAGGAGCCGCTTGCGAGGGTCCACTCACAGGCTTTGCCGGAAGGAGATTCAGACAGGGATCCTGCTGAGGTTTACCTTGGCCGCAGCGCCGACGTCTTGAACGGCTCCCGGATGGCGCGAACTCCTGGACTGGATCGGGAACAGGGACGGGATCCCAACGTGGGGAGCGAGGATGCCTCCTCCTCTGCTTCCTGCCGTAGTCTTCCTCTAGCCCACGGAGTATCTCGCGCTGAGAAGCGATCTCTGCCCTCCTCGTCATGACCTCTGGGTGGTCGAAGTAGCGAGGAAGGTTATTCAGAAGAACCTCAGCATAGTCCAGGTGCCAGTGCATATCGTTGGGGGTGTTGTCGAATGTAGCGGCGAGGGGCGTTCCATCAACGTACTCCAGGGCATCCGCTAACTCGTAGCCCAGGCGCCGAACGCGGCTCCTGAAAGACGGCATTCTCCCAGCACGCAGTTACCCAGACAGGGAAAAACAATTGTCCAATTAAGCAAACTCACCGGGAACGGCGTCTCGGTTTGGCGTCTCGGTTTAGGCGCCTTGGCAGCAGTCTACTGTCATGCGGTGGCCCTCGCGAGCCACCATAAGACGGCAAAAGTCACCAGTGAGGTTTGCATTGATGTTTAATAATGAACACAAAGTAACAGAAAGCAATGAGCAACGGTGGGCTAAAACACACAACACTAGACACAGAAGATCGTAAGGCTAACACTAAGCGTACTTATAATCCAGAACATGAACAAGGGATTGAAGATCAGGAATAGTTGACATCTGAGGCGAGAACCGCTCGCTCAACGTCTGACAAGGGATTGTTTGACGAGACTGCTGCATAATACTGCTCCCAGCGCCCGCTTAAATGCCGGGCTGCTGATGAGCCATAAATGCAGCACAGCTGTTAGGCTTTAACAGCAGGAAGCTCCTCCGAGTGCTGTCACAATAAGAACTCGGGGAGCCAGAAGGTAACCACTGCTGTCAAACCTGACGGAGATGATGCATGGCCCGAGCGCGACGAGATCGGTGCACGGACCATGACAGGGGCTAGAATAATTATGCAAAGAGCCAAGTTCTTACTTGATGCTTCTCCTGTAAAGACAAGGGGTCCAATACAAAGACACGAGTATCCAGAGATCCTGGAGCACAAGGGGTTAGCCAGATAATAGATTTGTGCAAAGTTTTTACATGGCAGTCTTGCGGAGAGAACATGAGGAGATGCAGGAGGAAGGGGACATGGGACTCCAACACAAGGAGGTGAGGAGCCAGAGATCCTGAAGCACGGAGGGGTGGGGGGTGGTTAGCTAGATGATGGTTTTGTACAAAGTTCTTACTTGGCGGCAGTATGGCAGGCAGCTGGTAAACCTGGAGGTCACAAGGACATAGTTTAGTGAGGGAGCAGGAGTCACACAGATTAGCTGCAATAGCCTGCTGATCAATCAGTCACAAAGACTAGGGTCAGGAACTTGATGGTTCCATGTTGATCTGTCAGCTAAGCGCTCCTTAAATAGATGCGATAAACAAACAGCTAAGTGTGGGGAAGCCACCATGTGCACTTGACTACCTGGTGAGGAGGTTACGCAATCATCAAAGAGTGGAACCTCCATAGTTTTAACAGATGCCCTGTTCCTAACCACATAGTTTTAATGCCTCTGTTTGTGTGTGTGTGTGTGGGGGGGACATTGAGAGGCAACCTCTCTTTTTATGTCCTGTTCACATTCACACAGTTTCACATTCACACCTGGAAGCAGCCCAATAGAGGCACAGACTGACCTGTGGCCACTGAGCAGCTCCACTGGAGCAGTTGGAGTTAAGGGCCTTGCTCAAGGGCACCACAGTGGGGTTAATGAGGGTGGGGCTGTTTGAGCTAATTTTGTGCCTAAAATTAACAAGCAATTGAAAGTGAAATGAATAAAAAAAAATAAGGGATTAAATAGAAATGAGGAGACATGTATAAGCCTGCTAAGTAGGATATGCCAGTACAATTCTTCCAGCCCAGTTATGAGTACTTTGTGTCCTTTTTCAGGGGGTATGATCCTTGTCCACCATCATTCTTATCTTTAAATATTGTGGCCTTGCACTGAAGTGTATTATAAACCAAAAGCACCACAAGTCTGTATAGGACCTGTGGGGTAGTCAGACTCCAACTTTAACTGAAAAGCAGTATATTACGTGCCAAGAATGAGAACAAGTTGACTTTTTTTGCCTCATCAGCTTACCACAGTTTTCTTTTCATACAAACTGGAATGTCCCATTACTTTCCTAAATTCTAACGAACATCTATGACACTAGTGTCCTTATCATTTGTCTCATATTCAGAGACTGAAGTTTACATACCTACTGTTATGTCTGGAAAGAGGTGAGCGGAGGCAGGAGTTGAACTGAACATGAACTTTATTACAGAGTGCAAGAATAAGTACACGTGATCAGTGTGGCTGATATGCAAGCTATCCCTATGCTATACAGGCTGTGATTGTATGGAGGCGGAGTGCCAAAAGAGAACGGCTCCCTCCAAGAGTCTCCTAATATAGGCATGGCGTGCTGATGTTACCTGTGCGCTGGGCGTCACATCCGTGCTGCCCATTAACATATTCATATCCAGCACCTACCACTGAATGTTTCAAACATCGTGGATCAAAAAAAGTCAAAATGCAAAAAACCCCAAACCAAAACATCAAAGTAGGCCAGAAAATTTGCTTTTGATGCATCCTGTGTGTGTCTGATGCTTCTGTTGATATGTCAAGTGAAAAAGCAGACCTCATTTGATTTATTACTACCTTTAAAATGTTTTGTGTCTTGCCAAGTTTCTCAATATGGGCATTGCTATGAATTAATGATAGAATTTGATTTTTTTCTGTCCTAAATCCTGAAATGCCAACACGACAATTACATGTGAGGCACAGAGTTTCAGATCTTTTCAGGCCTATCATATAGAAGATCAGGGAGTGGAATGGCACATTTATTTTGGTCTTGATCATGACATATTTTCTGTCCAGAGATTCCGACTGCACAGCATGATCATCATCTGACTCTGGCACTTCATGCACAAACTTGGATGAAATATTTAACTTGATGTCTCTACAGCGTTTCCTTCCTGACTTAACAAGCTACATTGCCACACTAGTTGTTTTCCTGCACAGTTTGTACTGGCCAATTCAAAGCAACAACAATCAAGGCTCAAAAGCTACTGTATATACGTATTCTTTGTTTTCTTTTTGGTTAGTAAACACTGACTTTTCAGCAGGTATGATAAACAAGCACTCTATACACTGTATGATAGTGATTGTCATTCTTGCAGTTGTTTGTTGTTTGAGTGCATTTTTTTTCTAATTATCTTTCCACTAAAATGTGGCATACCCCTGTATCAAATGGATCTGTGAATGCTGAGGAATGTTTATGAATATTCTGCTTTTTGGGTTTCATTATGGTTTGTAAAAGGTTGCCAAACAGGTTGCCAACAGTGTTTTTCTTTGCTGCCAAATCTTTTGAACAGGTTCAAACAATTTTTGTGAACAGATTTTTCTGCAAACAGTTGCAAAATAGTTGTAAGCATTTGTAAACAATTGTAGCACATTTGCAAATGTTGTAGTGTGGCGGTTCGTTTTAACCCCACAACAGACTAAGGACACTCAGCCCTCTTTTCTGTTTTTCTGCTGCACTACTGAGAAGCAATGTGCCATTCATGTATTTGTGATGCAAACATGCATGTGTTGTGATGTAATGCGCCATTCTGTATAGTGTGCATATGGCTTGTCCTTACTGTGCTTTTTCTGAGCATCTTAGATGTGCTTTGGTGTATTAATGTCTACAGGTAGACGAGTTTCTTCTGTCTCACCTATGTGATGTTAATCGATGCCTTTCATCCTTTGTACTCATGCGTCCTGTCCTTACTGTGACCTAGAGACTCAGATCAATATGTAGATGTGCTTGTTAGCCTCTTTGTCTTGCACTTAGAGCGAGGTCTAGCTAATCTGCCCATTGTGATGTATGGCTTACAAATGCAAATACCTCCTGCCTGTTCTGTTGTCCCTTTGATCATTCTAGACTGTGGGGTATGTCTTTTTGATGTATTGTTATGATCAAGTATTTAAGGTGCAACTCTGTAACGCAATCTCTCTCTCTTACTCTCTCACTCTGATCCTGCAACTGGCGGACACACTGTGTCTGCCTCTCCTGCTCTGAGAGCCTAGGGATCCCGCTCCGGGCTGCTCCACTATGCACCGGAGAGGGGATCCCGTGAAGGCGACATGATTAATAAAACCTGCTTAAAACCACAGCACTGCTGCTTATTTTTTCATGCCGCACTGGTGACCCCTCGAACACGCACACTTTTTGTGCGAAAGCAACCTTCCGAGCTGGACAGCCACACAGCTGCGTTGGTGGCCCCTTGAAGACGCACACGCTTTGTGCAACGCAGCCTTCTGTTTTGGATGGCCACGCTGGCGAACCGACGCTGAAAAAAACGAGCGGCCAGCGAACGCAACACCCGGGCATGAATGCTCCGTCGCAGCGGCCTTCTGGTTCCCCCTCCCTGCGGCTTCAGGGAGACTTCGACGCGGGGCCAACACAGGCGAGCCGTTCTCCGGACATCACCCACGACCGGGTAAACTGCAGAAAACGTCATGGCGCGACCCTCGCCTGAGATCTGCACAACCACGCTGGACCGGCCGCTCTCACAGAGAGCGCACGCACCTCGTCCTTTCTCCACGACGGCAACCTCCAGGGCCGACGGAGAGCGCAGCGCGTGGAACTGAACGCACCATGGCCGCTCGAGCGACAACGATCGTCTCCTCCCTCTCACCGCTCCAACGCAGCTGCACGAGCCCGGGGCACAAAGATCGTCTATTGCCTCGCACCGCTCCAACGCGCCTTCACGAGCCCGAGGGACGGAGATCGTCTACTTCCACACACCGCTCCAATGCAGCTGCATGAGCCTGAGGAACATAGGATCGTCTATTCCTTCCCGCCGCTCCAACGCATCTGCACGGGCCTGAGGGACTAAAGATCGTCTATTTCCTCTCACCGCTCCAACGCACCATGGCCAATCTACAGCCACAGCTCAACCTGGATTTTACCGGCGCCGTCTGCGCCGTTCTCCACCAAGTTTCTGCACCCTGACTCACCACTCCAGCGGCCCACCCACGCACTGAACCCCCGCGCACGCATCGGGGAGTTACAAGGACGGCGCATCACGCACGGGACAAGTAATGGCTCCACAGACTGCCTTCCTCCTTCGCCGCTGCCTTTCAGGACTGCTCGCTCACCTGAGGCACGCATGCAGCATACTGGAAGGATTTGTTAACAGTCTCAGCCACGCCACAGACCGCCATCGTCCTCCGCCGCTGCCCACAGAACCTTCAGGGCTGCTCGTTCACCTGAAGCAAGCACGCAGCTCGCCACTGGATTTTTTAATGGTCTTAGCCACGGCACAACGGGATTTCAGCCGTCAGCTGTTCCCGGGAGCTTTGGGGTTGCTTCAGCACCCAAAGCCAACAGTCCCTATGTTTTGTTTACTTTTTTTCTTACAGCCGCCCCTGCTTTTCTTCATGGCCACGAGAGGAGTCAGAGACTAGTTTTTCTTCTTGTGATCTCCGCACGTGCAACGGGACAGCCCCTCGACGTCACGGAGCAGCAAGCAATTTTTGCGCGGCTCAGGACGATTTCACAGCTCCTGCCGGCACTTACCACCCCTCCCCTCCCTCCCCCTCCGCCTGCAGCGAGCTTCTCCCACAGCTCGCTCACACAGATGGATTATCGAGGTCGCGGCCCCCTGCCGCGTCCTCTGGGGGGGAGCGTGTGGCGGTTCGTTTTAACCCCACAACAGACTAAGGACACTCAGCCCTCTTTTCTGTTTTTCTGCTGCATTACTGAGAAGCAATGTACCATTCATGTATTTGTGATGCAAACATGCATGTGTTGTGATGTAATGCGCCATTCTGTATAGTGTGCATATGGCTTGTCCTTACTGTGCTTTTTCTGAGCATCTTAGATGTGCTTTGGTGTATTAATGTCTACAGGTAGACGAGTTTCTTCTGTCTCACCTATGTGATGTTAATCGATGCCTTTCATCCTTTGTACTCATGCGTCCTGTCCTTACTGTGACCTAGAGACTCAGATCAATATGTAGATGTGCTTGTTAGCCTCTTTGTCTTGCACTTAGAGCGAGGTCTAGCTAATCTGCCCATTGTGATGTATGGCTTACAAATGCAAATACCTCCTGCCTGTTCTGTTGTCCCTTTGATCATTCTAGACTGTGGGGTATGTCTTTTTGATGTATTGTTATGATCAAGTATTTAAGGTGCAACTCTGTAACGCAATCTCTCTCTCTTACTCTCTCACTCTGATCCTGCAACTGGCGGACACACTGTGTCTGCCTCTCCTGCTCTGAGAGCCTAGGGATCCCGCTCCGGGCTGCTCCACTATGCACCGGAGAGGGGATCCCGTGAAGGCGACATGATTAATAAAACCTGCTTAAAACCACAGCACTGCTGCTTATTTTTGCATGCCGCCGCAGTAGCACATTTGCTACAACAAAAACAAATATGATGAAAACAAACAAATATGATGAAAAAACAAAAACAAATATTAAAATTTAATAAAATTCAAAAACAAATATGATGAAAATATGATATGAAAAATAAAGATGATAAAAATAAAGATGATGGTTGTGGCGGTTTGGGAAAACCCCCACAAACAGACTAAGGACAGACAACTCGCTACTCCTGGTTTTTTCCGCTACACTACTGTGATAATGTCACCTTTCATGTATTGTGTTCATGCGTCCTGTCCTTACTGTGACCTAGAGACTCAGATCAATATGTAGATGTGCCTGTTAACCCCTTTGTTCTGCACCTAGAGCACAGTCTAGCAAATCTGCCTATTGTGATGTATGCCTCTCAAATGCAAATGCCATACTCCCTGCTGTGAATGCCTTTCATGCATTGTTTGTAACTGGTATTTAAGCTGACTGAAATCCATGCTCTCTCCTCTCACTCACACTTCAACCTCTGCTGCAGGACACAGACTTTGTGTCCCTCCTTCTCTGAGAGCCAGAGGATCCCGCTCCGGCCTGCACACACTTGGGCTGGAGAGGGGATCCCGTGACGGCGGTATGATAATAAAACTCTACTTAAAACCTCCAACAACGCCGCTTTATTTCATGCCGCCGCAATGATGACATAAACCTTTGGTTGCGCCTTTAGGAGTCTAGGAAAAGAGTGATGAAAACTGACTCTGATGTTACTGATTGTTTGGAGGCATGGCTCCTAGTAGTTTTTAGCTGATAAATATGCACACTTTCTAGAAGTAGAATATTGAAATTCTTGTTTTGGATTGATTGATGATATTCTAATAACTGGAGATACTAGATTTCTGATTTTCATAAGATAGCAATCATAATCATCAAAATTAACATAAAAAAGGTTTGAAATATTTCCCTTACTTATAAGCAATGTTGGGCAAGCTACTGAAAATTAGTAACTAATTACAGTTACTTCTTTTTAAAAGAACAGTAGCTAAATTACTTTAAATTACTGCAGTCAGAGCACGGGTTGAACTCATGTCCTCACCTTGTGTTGTAAATGATATTTTCTTGTTACAGGATATGAATCAACCCACATCCTCACTTTAGGTTCATTTTCTGGGATTTTCTGTATCTATTTTTTCATCATCATGGTCTTGGCTCTGTATTTAGTTCACCCCTGCCTTAAGTTTATATTCTGGGTTTTTCTGTATTCACTACTGTTTGTTATCATGGTCCTGGTTGTGTTTTGATTACACTGGTCAACACCAAATTTATTGTCTAAGTTTTTTTTTAGCTGATTTAGGACAATTTTGATGTGCTGAATCAAAAAATCACATTGGTTTTGCTCAATCAGGCCAACTTTTTGAATTATGGCCACATGTTGTTTCATACGTTTTTGTTTACATGTACGGGTATTTTCGCTTTACAGTATATGATGCAAAATTCTTTTTTATATCTTGAAATTCTCTGAATTTTGAACAATGATGACGTAACATTCAATTTACATGTATTTACCTTTATATAAAGGTAAGTGCGTGCACAGTACTAAGTAAGTACTAAGAAAGTACAGGTTTTTACTTAGCACCTGATCGAGAGAAATGAATGTCATTTTTGGATTCAACGGTGCAAACTTGTCTTAAATCAGTTGATAAAACAGACAACTTACAAAATAATTACTTTTGTAACCCTGTGTTATCCTTGCTTTAGTCCTGTTTGTCATTTTGATAATCATATTCATGTTCTATCTTGGGTTTGAACTTAATGTGTGTTTATTTTAGATAGATAGATAGATAGATAGATAGATAGATAGATAGATAGATACTTTATTTCGAACAAAAAAGTATAACAAAAACAAAACAAATGACAAATGCAATAAAGTAACAGTATACAGTGTTCGAAAGGGAGAAGGAAGAAGTGAACACTTATTAATTCCATCTCCTCTTTTCCATAAATACACCCATGTGAATTATATACAAATTACCACATTTAAGACCCCAAGTAAACAATTAACTGTATTTTGTACATATCAACATTAACACCCATCCATCCTAACATACATTGATGTCCATACATCAAAACCAGCCTCAAACAACACAGATATACACAGTGCTGTCCCACCCACCATTCCATAGTGTCCCAGAGTGAGCATAGTGAATCGTACATATAAATACTACCCTTCTAACATATATCCTTTCAGCAAATAATGTTTATACCTCTTTTTGAATTGATTTCTGTTTGTACATAGTTTCAGTTCCGGCTCCAGACTGTTCCACAAATCCACCCCACAGACAGATATGCACATACTTTTCTTGGTTGTTCGTATCTTGGGTTTTGTAAAGTTTAAGTCTCCTCTCAAATTATGATCATTGTCTCTTTTTTTAAAAAAATATTTTTTGTATATTAGTTGGGAGTTGATTATTAATTGCCTTGTACATTACTTGTGTTGTCTCAAATTTAACTAAATCGATGAACTTTATGACATGTGACTTTAAAAACAACAAACTGGTATGGTCTCTACATCCTACATTATTTATTATCCTTATAGCTCTTTTTTGTAATGTGCATATTGACTGTAGGTTGGTCTTGTAGGTGTTTCCCCAGACTTCTACACAGTAGTTAAGATAAGGTAGAAACAGTGAATTGTACAGTAAGACCAATGATTTATAGTCCAAGGTGTGTCTTGTCTTCCCCAGTATGCCTACACATTTTGCCAACTTGGCCCAGATGTGACTGATGTGAGGTTTCCAGCAGATTTTATTGTCTAGCGTCACCCCCAGAAACTTATTTTCCTGTACTGTTTCTATTCTGGTATCATCTATCATTACCATTATTTCATGATTTATTTTATAATTTCCAAAAAACATAATCTTTGGGGGTTTTTTTAGATTTAGAGATGATTTATTTTTGTTGAACCACTGCGTTAACTTTTTCATTTCAGTTGTGACCACCTCTAAAACCTGCTGCAAATTCTCACAAGTGCAAAGGATATTTGTGTCATCCGCAAACAAAATAAATTTCAGAATTTTTGATACTTGGCATATGTCGTTTATATACAAAATAAAGAGTTTGGGTCCCAAAACTGACCCCTGGGGCACACCACAAGTGATGTCCATGAAGGGTGATTTGTGCTCACCAATTTGTACAAATTGTTGTCTGTTACTTAAATAACTTTCCACCCAACTCAGTCCGACCCCTCTTATCCCATACCTTTCCAGTTTCCTTAGTAGTATTCTGTGGTCAATGGTGTCAAAAGCTTTCTTTAAATCTATAAATACTCCTACAGCAAACTTTTTTTTATCTATACAACTAGTAATTTCTTCTATAAGTTCGATCAGTGCCAAAGATGTAGATTTATCTGCTCTAAAACCATACTGGCTGTCTGAAAGGAGGTTGTGTTTTTCAATGAAATCATCCAGTCTCTTAGTGAAGATTTTTTCAAGTATTTTGGAGAATTGTGAGAGTAAAGAGACTGGCCTGTAATTTGTGAAACAATGACTGTCTCCTGTTTTGTATAGAGGTATTTCTTTTGCTATTTTCATTTTGTTTGGAAATTTACCAGTTTGAAATGACAGGTTACAGATGTGGGTGAGTGGCTTAACAATTCCTTCAATTACTTTTTTCACTATTGTCATGTCAATTTCATTCCAGTCCGTTGACTTTTTGTTCTTAAATTTACTCACAGTCTCGATAATTTCCTTTTCAGTAACTGCATCCAAAAAGATTGTGTTTGGATTTCTATCTTCTATTTCATTTACAGAACCACTGTTGTTTGTTTCTGTAGTCACTATTGATTTTGCTAATTCAGGACCAACGTTTACAAAAAATTTATTGAAACCACTGACCACATCCTCCATATTATTTATCAAATTGCCATTTTCAATAAAATATTCTGGATAATTAGCATTCTTAGGTCGATTACTAATAATCCCATTGAGTACTTGCCATATTCCTCTTAAGTTATTTTTATTATCCTCTAATATTCTGTTGAAATATTCTTTCTTACAGGTCCTCATTATATTATTATTATATTATTATTATACTGCCCGTCCAGCGCCTGGTGAGGGAGATCGCTCAGGACTTCAAGACCGTCCTGCGTTTCCTGAGCTTCGCCGTCATGGCTCTGCAGGAGACCTGCGAGGCCCACCTGGTGGGTCTCTTCTTCGCTAAGGGGGTCACCATCATGCCCAAACACTTCCAGCTGGCCCGCTGCATCCGCGGAGAGAGAGCTTAGACTTTCTGCTGCACATTCACCAGCCATAATGCTCTGCACTGTGTGTCTATATATATATACACTTATAGTAATATGGACATATGTTTACTAGATGTTGTTTTTTTTTTTCTTGCCTTCTGATTGTTGCTCTGAGTGTTGCTGTCCCTATGCTGTTGCAATCCTGGAATTTCCCCATTGTGGGACTAATAAAGGCTTATCTTATCTTATCTTATCTTATCTTATTAGTAAGCTTATTTTTATATCTTTTATATTAAGATAAGATAAGATAAGATAAGCCTTTATTAGTCCCACAACGGGGAAATTCCAGGATTGCAACAGCACAGGGATAGCAACACTCAGAGCAACAATCAGAAGGCAAGAAAAAACAAGCAAGCAAGAGCAGCTAATATACATATGTACATATTACTATAAAATATACAGTATATATACACACACACACACACAGACACACAGTGCAGAGCATTGTAGCTGGATGGAATAAATATATGAATATATGAACACACAGTGCAGAGCATTGTAGCTAGATGGAATAAATATGTAAATATATAAACACCCACAGTATGGAGCATTGCAGCTAGGTGGAATAAATATGCAAGTATATAAACACACACAGTGCGGAGCAATGTAGCTAGATGGAATAATATGTAGATATATAAAAACACAGTGCGGAGCATTGTAGCTAGATGGAATAAATATATAGATATATAAATATAAACACACCCAGTGCAGAGCATTGTAGCTAGATGGAATAAATATGTAAATATATAAACACACACAGTGCAGAGCATTGTTGCTAGGTGGGATGAAACAGCATAACCGTCTATTTAGTTATCCTACATGGTATGATTATGTGCCCATACATATTCTCACCCTCCATAGCGACCGGTATGTTCCTAGTTGTATGCCGGAGAGGACCATTGTGTAAGTCTATTGCATCTTTTGCATTCAAAAAAAAAAAAAAAAAAAAAAAAAAAAAAATATTAGTTTGTTACGTCTTTTTGCTATCTCTGCGAGCAGCCCTGCTTAGGTTGTACAGTCTGACAGCCGTTGGTAGGAAGGACCTACGAAACCTCTCGGTTGTGCACCTGGGATGATGTAGTCTGCTGCTAAATGAGCTCCTCAGTGCATCCAGTATGTCCTGCATAGTGTGGAACTCGGACTCCAGCAGAGATGACAGTTTAGCCACCGTCCTTCTCTCTCCTATCTCCTCCATCGGATCAAGGCGTTGCCCCAGGACAGAGCTAGCTTTCTTAATCAGTTTGTTCAGTCTCTTCCTATCGGCTGCAGTAATGCCACTGCCCCAGCAGACCACTCCAAAAGTGATGGCTGATGCCACCACCGTGTCATAGAATGACTTCAGCAGCGCCCCTTGTACACCAAAAGACCTGAGTCTCCTCAGCAGGAACAGCCTGCGCTGTCCCTTCTTGTAGAGTGCGTCAGTATTGTGTGACCAGTCTAGTTTATTGTTCAGATGAATACCCAGGTACTTGTAGGATGTCACCATCTCGATGTCTGTTCCCTGTATATTTACTGGTGCTGTGAGGGGCTGCCCATGCCTGCGGCAGTCCACCACCAGCTCCTTAGTTTTCCTCGCGTTGATCTGGAGGCAGTTCCGATGGCACCAGTCCACAAAGTCCTGGATAAGCCCTCTGTACTCAGCTTCATCTCCGCTGGAGATGAGACCAACGATCGCAGAGTCATCAGAGAACTTCTGTAGATGGCAATGTGTTGTGTTGTGTGAGAAGTCCGCAGTATAAAGAGTGAACAAGAAGGGAGCCAGCACCGTTCCCTGGGGGGCCCCCGTGCTACTGATGATCGTGTCGGAAACACAGTCCCGGGTTCTCACAAACTGAGGCCGGTTCGTGAGGTAGTCCAGGATCCATGATGACAGGTGCTGGTCCACCCCTGCGCGCAGCAGCTTGTCCTTCAGGATCATCGGTTGGATGGTGTTGAAAGCACTGGAGAAGTCAAAGAACATGATCCTCACCATATTCCCGGGCTTCTCCAGGTGGGACAGAGAACGGTGAAGGAGGAAGATCACCGCATCCTCCACCCCAATGCCATGCTGGTAGGCGAACTGGAGTGGATCCATCGCTGGTTCCACCAGGGGGCGGATATGAGCAAGGAGCAGTCTCTCCAGGGTCTTCATCAAGTGGGACGTCAAGGCCACCGGTCTGAAGCTGTTCAGGTCTTTGGGGTGGGAAGTTTTTGGTACAGGTACCACACAAGATGTTTTCCACAGCTGTGGTACCCTCCCCAGTTTCAGGCTCATGTTGAAGATATACGTCACAATCCCACACAGCTGGTCTGCACAGGACTTGAGGAGCTTTGCGCTGATGCCGTCCGGTCCCGACGCCTTCCTCGCCTTGATCTTCCTCAGCTCCGTCCTCACCTGGGTCTTGGTCAGGGTCAGGATGGGGGGCTGTGTGTTGGGAGTGGGGGGGGTGTCGGTGGAGTGGGGAGTGGGTAGCAGGACTTGATTTCTTAGAGGCAGCAGTGGTTGTTGTGCAGACAGGGGGGAGGGCGGTTGGTCAAATCTATTGAAAAACAGATTCAGGTTGTTCGCCCACTCCCTGCCCCCTGTGGCCTGGGGGGAGGTATTCTGGAGCCCCGAGATGGTTTTGAGGTTTCTCCAGACCCCGCTGATGTCGCTCTGTTGCAGCTTGTCCTCCATCTTCTTCCTGAAGCTGTCCTTGCCTTCTCTGATCTTTCTCCTCAGCTCCCTCTGTACGGACTTCAGCATCTCCCTGTTCCCCGACCTGAAGATCCTCTTCTTCTCTCTCAGAAGTGTTTTTATCTCAGGGTTGATCCAGGGTTTGTTGTTTGAGTGACGCCATATGGTCTTGGTGGGAACGGATTTGTCCACACAGAAGCTGAGGTAGCCCGTGAAGGTGTGAATGAGGCCATCGATGTCCTCACCATGTGGATCGCAGAGCTGCTTCCAGGCAGTGGCTTCAAAACAGTCCTTTAGAGTGTCCATTGTCTCCTCAGACCATAACTCCACAGTGTGCATGGCCGGAGGTTGTCTGTGCACTAGGGGTTTGTACACCGGCCGGAGATGAACCAAGTTGTGATCCGATCTCCCAAGTGGGGGGAGTTGTGATGAGGTGTACGCCTCCTTAGTGTTTGCGTAGAACAAATCCAGTGTTTTATTGTCTCTAGTGTGGCATGTGACATACTGGGTGAAAGTGGGCAGAATGGGAGACAGTGAAACGTGGTTGAAATCGCCTGAGATGAGGAGAAGAGCATCTGGGTGTTCTGTCTGCAGCCTGCTGGTTACTGAATGGATGACGTCACGCGCTGTCCCAGCGTTCGCCGTCGGATTTGCATAAACAACAATGCAGATCACGTGTGAGTGTTCTCTCGGGAGATATGTAGGCCTCATGCTAACAGCTAGCAACTCAATGTCTTTGCTGCAGTGTCGTTGTTTAACAGTGATATGTCCCGGTCTGCACCAGTTGTTGTTAACATACATGATCACTCCACCGCCCCTAGTTTTGCCACTCTCTGGTGTTCGGTCAGCTCGTATCGTGTGAAAACCCTCCAGCTCAATGTTAGCATCTGCTGCTAGTTCAGTTAGCCACGTCTCAGTAAACAAAAGGAGAGAGCACTCCCGGTAAGTGCTATCATAACGGGAGATAGCCGCTAGCTCATCTAACTTTCCCAGTATCGACCGTACATTTCCCATGACAACAGATGGAAGGGAGGGTCTGTACCTTATATTTTTTGTCCTCCGCCTTACTCCAGCCCGGCAGCCGCGGCGTTTTCGCCTCAGTTCTCTCGGTATGTCGAGTTTTTCCAGTGGGACCGGGTGGCGGTTAAATGCTAGCAGCTCTTCCCTGTTATATCGTATCCTGCTATAAACAGTGGCTCCGTCCACCGGCTCAGGAGACATTTGGGATGATCTGTGTGTCCGTGATATAAGTGGGGTGAAAAAAAAAAAAAAAGTGATCAAAAGAGAGAGGAAGGGAAAAAAAACTCGGAATCGAGCCGCTGTTGCAAAAGGCAGCCGACTGGTGTGGCGCCGAGAGGAGAAAAAAAAAAAAAAAAAAAAAAAAAATTTAAAAATATATATTTGATCTCAGCCTCCACAGTTCTGCACTTAATGAATTGTTTATATAATGTATTCTTCTTTTTACATGCATTTATTAACACCTTGGTGACCCAAGGAATATTTTTCTTTTGTTGTCTGTCACTGTATTGTTTTATAGGACAGTTTTTATTGTACAATGATTGAAATATTTGTAAAAATTTATCATATGCTTTATTTATATCATTTTCATCATAAACTATCTTCCAATCTTGTATTAATAATTCCTTTGTCAGTAAATACATAGATTCTTCGGTTCTTATTCTTTTATATTTAATATTTTTGGTATACTTTTTTCTTCCTATAATCACATTGATTGAACAAAAATCGGCAGGTGGTCACTGATGTCATTCAATAAAAGCCCACTCCTGATATTATTTTCCATAATGTTTGTGAATATGTTATCTATTAGTGTGGCACTGTGTGACGTGATTCTGCTAGGTCCGGTAATTGTTGGATGTAAGCCCATACTGTACATTGTGTTCAATTCAACTTTATTCAACTTTATTTATATAGCGCCATTTCACAACAACAGTCATCTCATAGCACTATCAACTGTAGGGGGGACCCCCACAGTTGCAGAAAGACCCCAGCAATCAGGCGATCCCCTGTGAGCAAGCACTTGGCGACGGTGGAGAGGAAAAACTCCCTTTTAACAGGAAGAAACCTCCAGCAGAACCAGGCTCAGGGAGGGGCAGTCATCTGCTGCGACTGGCTGGGGGGTGAGGGGATAGAGAAGAAGAAAAGAACAGACATGTAGAGAGCAAACAGCACGATGGGGACTCAATCTATGGGAGAGAACAAACAAATGTTAATGACCAGCAAAAAAAAAAAATATTTCATAGAGAGTGAGGAAAGGAGTGAGGCCCAGTGCATTACTGGAGGTCCCCCGGCTGACTAAACCTATTAGCAGCATAACTAAGGGAGGGCTCAGAAACACATGATCCCTCCCTAATTGTAGGCTATATCAAAAAGGTAGGTTTTAGCCCTATTCTTAAAAACAGAGATCGAGTCTGACTCCCGAATCCAGATTGACAGCTGATTCCACAGGAGAGGAGCTTGATAACTGAAGGCTCTGCCTCCCGTTGTACTTTTGGAGATTCTAGGTATTACAAGTAATCCTGCATTTTGGGAGTGTAGTGCTCTGTTAGGATGATACGGTAGTATCAGATCTTTTAAATAAAAAGGAGCCTGATTGTTTAGAGCTTTGTAAGTAAGAAGAAGGATTTTAAACTTAATTCTAAACTCTATGGGAAGCCAATGAAGGGAGGCCAGAACCGGAGAGATATGATCTCTCTTTCTAGTACCTGTTAAAACTCTTGCTGCAGCATTTTGGATCAGCTGAAGACTTTTTAAAGATGTTTTAGGACAGCCTGATAATAAAGAATTACAATAATCTAATCTCGAGCTCACAAAAGCGTGGATCAGCTTCTCAGCATCACTCTGAGACAAGATGCTCCTAATCTTGGCAATATTACGCAAATGATAGAAGGCAGTCTTAGAAACAAATTTAATATGTGAATTGAAGGACAAATCCTGATCAAAAATAACTCCAAGGTTCCTCACAGAGCTATTAAGAGAAAGAGTAACTGCATCCAAACTGAAAGTTTGATTTGGAAAGGAATTTCTAAGGTTTTTTGGACCAACAAGAATGACTTCAGTCTTATCTGAATTTAATAGCAGGAAATTACAAGTCATCCAAGCTTTGATTACCTTAAGACAGGCGTCTAACTTGGCTAATTGATTAGTATCATCTGGCTTCATTGACAGGTATAATTGTGTGTCATCTGCATAACAATGAAAATGTATACAGTGCTTTCTAATAATGTTGCCTAACGGAAGCATATATAAACTAAAAAGAGTAGGGCCTAGCACAGATCCCTGTGGAACTCCATGACTAAGCTTTGAGCTGAAAGAAAACTCATCATTTACATGAACAAACTGGAACCTATCAGATAAATAAGATCTAAACCACTGCAACGAAGTTCCATTAAGTCCAACATAGTGTTCTAATCTATCAAGTAGAATATTATGATCAATAGTATCAAAAGCTGCACTAAGATCTAAAAGGACAAGTACAGAAACTAGTCCATTATCAGATGCAATGAGGAGGTCGTTAGTGACCTTCGCTAAGGCTGTTTCAGTACTATGATGGATTCTAAACCCAGATTGAAACTCTTCAAGTAAACCATTTCCCTGCAGGTGGTCAAATAATTGCGTAGCAACAACTCTTTCTAAGATTTTTGAAATGAAAGGGAGATTAGAGATTGGTCTATAGTTAGCTAAAGCTCCTGGATCTAGCGTTGGCTTTTTGAGTAAGGGTTTAATTACAGCCGTTTTAAAAGCCTGCGGTACATGGCCTAAAGTCAACGAAGAATTGATTATATGAAGAATAAAGCTCCCAGTAAGTGGGAAGACTTCTTTAAATAACCTGGTAGGAATAGGGTCTAAAAGACAAGTTGAAGGTTTGGATGAGGAAACTATTTTGTCTAACTCACAAAGGTCGATTGGAGTAAACTCATCAAGACAGACATCAATAGAAGGAGTTGTAGTAGTTACAGTATTTAAGTTAACTGTGGGAAGAATCTGATTGATTTTATCTCTGATGGATGAAATTTTATTATTGAAAAAGTTCATAAAGTCCTGACTAGTAAGCTTTAAGGGGATGCTAGGATTGACAGAGTCCTGACTCTTTGTCAACCTGGCTACAGTACTGAAAAGAAACCTGGGATTATTCTTGTTCTCTTCTATTAATGCAGAGTAATAACTCGTTCTAGCTTTTCTAAGAGATTTTTTATAAATTAAAAGATGATTTCTCCAAGCTAAATAGATTTTATCTAAATTAGTAGAGCGCCATTTTCTTTCTAATTGACGAGTCTTCTGTTTTAAGCTACGAGTTTCTGTGTTGAACCAAGGAGTTAAAAATCTCTGATTAGACTTTTTCTTTTTTAAGGGGGCCACCAAGTCTAGAGCCTGATGCAGAGAAGCTGAAACACTATCCACCATGTTATCAATTACAGAAGGAGCAAGCTGTCTATAGCTTATTTCCGTTGTGTTGACACATGGCATAGAGGAAACAATCTGCATAAATTTGGAAACGGCATCATCTGAGAGGCATCTACTGTGATAATATTTTTCTTTAGGAGCCAAATAGTCAGAAATAGTAAAATCAAAGGTTAACAGACAATGGTCTGACAGTACAGGGTTATGAGGAGACACTACAAGATTTTCTATTTCTATGCCATATGTCAGAACAAGGTCCAATGTATGGTGGAGGTAATGAGTAGAATTTCCTACTTTCTGAGAAAACCCAATCGAGTCTAATATTGAATTAAAAGCCACATTAAGGCAGTCACTATCTACATCCACATGTATATTAAAGTCCCCTACTATAATTATTCTATCAGATTTCAGCACTAAATCAGCTAAGAAATCAGCAAATTCAGATAAAAATTCTGAATAGGTTGATGGGGGACGATAAACTATGGCAAATAAAATTGGGTTTAACCTGAAATTGCTAAAGTGCCCAACACTGAGGACCAGGCCCTCAAAGGAATTATAACATGTTTTTTGCTTTACATTAACTAGTAATTTGGAATGGTAAATTGTTGCTACTCCTCCTCCACGACCAGAACTTCTGGGATTTTGACAGTTTAAATAACCAGAGGGAGTTGATTCATTTAAACCAACATAATCCTCTTGTCCTAACCAAGTCTCTGTAAGGGAAATTAAATCAATCTGATGATCAATTAACAGATCATGGATTAACAGAGACTTGGGAGTTAGAGACCTAATATTTAATAAACCACATTTAATTTTTAATTTATGAGGAGGAACAGAGGCCAAATCATTCAATTTAGAGGCTTTATGTTTAATTTGAGTTTTACCAATATTTTGCTTTATCACTTTGGGATGCTTATACATTATATTTTTATTTACTTTGGAGGGAGCAGACAACGATTCTCTGATGGGGAAGACAGGGGCTAAGCTGAGGGGTGGCGGATGAAGAGGAGCTGCAGAGAGGCGTGTAAGACTGCAACTCTGCTTCCTGGTCCCAACTTTGAGTAGTCATGGTTTTGGAAATTTGGATAAAAAAGATGCCAGATTGTTAGATAAATGAGAAGCACCATCCAAAGTGGGATGAATGCTGTCTCGTCTCATAAGACCAGGTTTTCCCCAAAAAGAGCTCCAATTGTCAATGTAGCCCACGTCATTTTTAGGACACCACACAGACAGCCAGCGGTTCAAGGATGACGAGCGACTAAACATGTCATCACTGGTCAGATTGGGGAGGGGCCCAGAGAATACTACAGTGGCAGACATCGTTTTTGCAAAGTCACACACCGATTCTATATTAAGTTTCGTGACTTCCGACTGCCGGAGACGGATGTCATTAATGCCGGCGTGAATAACAATTGTGGAATATTTAGAGTTACTTTTAGCCAGCATTTTCAAATTTGACTCGATGTCGCCTGCTCTGGCCCCAGGAATGCATGTGACTATGGCCGCTGGAGTCTCTAGGTTCACGTTTCTGACTACAGAGTCGCCAATGATCAGAGTTTTTTCCTCAGCGGGTGTGTCGCTGAGCGGGGAAAAACGATTAGAAACGTGAACAGGTTGGTGGTGAACCGGGGCTTTGCGACTAGGCTTCCTTCTCACCGTCACCCACCCAGTCTCCTCGCTGCTGAGGAGAGCCGGGGAATCGCTGACAGTGGGACCTAAGCTAGCTAGCTCCGCTGCAGCTAATGGGCGTCCGTCGAGATTAACTGGCGCAGACGGTGTTTCAATGCAGCGGAGCCGGGATTCCAAATCAGACAACCTCGCCTCGAGCGCCTCAAAAAGACAACATTTATTACATTTACCGTTATCACTAAAAGAGGCAGAGGTGTAGATAAACATCTGACAGAGAGAGCACACCAGACGAGGAGAGGAAAGAGAGGTAGTAGCCATAGCTAGTAGCTAGCTAGTGGCTGGAGAGCTGGAGAGCAAACCACACAGGCAGACAGCAAAACAGGAAGTGACGATACGTTACCACAAGGAAGTGACGATCCTTGTGACGAGAAGTGACGAGATATCTCTCCTGTCTCCTGTGTTGATAAATTCTTCTGTCAAACTATGTTGTTTTGAATTCATCAGATCTATATTGAAATCCCCACAGATGAACATAACTTTATGAGTTAGTTTTGCATACATTTTTTCCATCCAGTCCTTAAATAAGTCAATGTTTGATCCAGCTGTTCTATATACACAGCTCACTACTATATTCTTCACATTGTCCAGACAGATTTCTATTGTAATACATTCAAATAAATCATCCACAGTTACTGATAGATTTTCAACAACCTTGTATTTTAAGCTCTTGTCAACATAAATTGCAACTCCTCCTCCTTTTTTCACTTTTCTATTTATATAATTTAATTCATAGCCATCCATGGTAAAATCAATCCTTTCTCTTCACTGAGCCACATCTCTGATATTGCCACAATATTGAATGGCTCTTTAAACTGATGTAAATAATCTTTAATGTTATTAAAGTTGGCATAGAGACTTCTGCTGTTGAAGTGGATCATAGAAATATTGAAATCAGATATGACCATTGTGTTAACTGTTCATCTGTGTAGTAACTACAGTTATTATTGATGGAGCTAAATAAATTATTATCAGAGTCTATGCTATATTCTACGTCCTGTGAGTTGTGATCTGTATATTCAAAAACTTTCAGTTCCTGTTGTTCCTGTTTGTTGATCTTTTGTTTTATGTTGTTAAATGTCTTGTAGCAGATGAGTATATCCCTTCAGTGTCCTACAATTGTCTCTTGTTGCTGTGACTCCAGTTCATAACATTCATTGATATTTGTCCAGTTCCATAATATTACGGATGTTAATGACCTTGGCTTCTTCAGATGATCCGTTTAATTTGATGTATATTTTACAGTTTGATGTCCAGGTGTTTTGAATCTTTTTCTGTTTTCTCAGGTATCTTGCTTTTCTGGCTATTTCTGCGTTTTCTTTTGTAAGGTGCTCATTTATGTAAATGTTCGTTCCTTTCAGTTTCCTACCTTGTTTAAGCAGCGCAGTCTTGTGTTTTCTGTTGACAAACCTCATGATGACAGCCGGTTTGTCGCCGTTTTTCCTGGGCAGAGGGTGGCAGGCCTCAGTGGTGTTATAGTCCAGCTGTATTCCTTTGGACTGCATGAAGGCCGCCACTTGTTGTTCCGTGGATTCATCTTCCAGCGCGTCCAGCCTCCCTCCGCTGTCCGCGGCCACTGCTCGCCTGTACGATCGGGGTTTAATGTGGAGCCCCGTGATGATCACGTCGTTCACCCGGGTGTTCTGCTCCAGTTCCAACACTCTGCTCTCCAGATACGCCAGCCTCTTGTCCTTCTCGGCATTCTGGATCTGCAGCGCTTTCACCTCCTCAACCACCTTTTCACCTTGGTCTTGCTTGGGTTTTCTGTTGTTGATTTCTTGATTAGTCACGGCTGTTTTGTGTTTCTGTTGATTGATATCTGCGTTGTTTGAGGGACGCATCCCCTCACCTGGGTGCTGCATCATAAGTCATTTTGGCGTGAACCCACACGCTTCTGACTTGTCTTGTCCATTGTTTCGGCCTAAAGTTTTGCCTGCCAAGCCTTAGCTTAGTTTTTGTTTCAGTTTCCGAGTTGCATTATTTTGGTAATAATAAAACATGTTAAATGCTCGCTTCGCATTTGAGTCCAGCTCTCTGCCCAGCCTAGGCAAAAAGCATGAGAAAATGACGCAGCCAGTCATGGACCCAGCGAGCAAGTCCAACAAGAGGAGGAGGAAATGGAGCCGCAACAAGTGAGAGGTGGTGGCCGTGGTGGAGGATCTGACGGCCTTCGCTCGAAGCAGCTCTTCCCTGGAGGACAGTTGGGATTGCTGGTGGGAGTAGCGAACTTGATGACAGCGAGACCGACTTTGTACTTCCAGCCCCAGATTCAGAGACTGGCGCTTCCTCCGCTACCTCTATTACCAGCTGTCTCCTCCTCGCCAGAGCCAGCTTTCCGGCCACCTGTTCTCTCTCCGGTGGAGCGGAGAGAGCTTCTTGGCTGCAAGTTGGTATTCAGGGGCCCTGGGTGGAAGGATTCTTCGAGGAGGCGCTGCTCCTCTTGACGAGCCGCCCCTACACCCACAGCACCCGCACCAGACGATATCCAGAGCCACCTAGAGGGAGTCGTCTGGACCATCCATGACAGCAGAGTGGGAATGCAGGCAAGTACCTTTTCATTTTTTAACACAAGTAGATGATAGGTCTTGCCTGGTTCCTAGTGGGAGGGCTCGGCGGTGGCTGTTTGCCACTGCTGAACTCTCACCACCCGCCTCTGTCATTCTCTCTGCTGCCGCTACATCACCCTCACCTGCCTTTCCTCTCTCCTATTCCCCGTGCTCCACAACTGAGGATGCGGCCCGCCACTGGGAACTGCTAGACCTCATTAGGAATGTGGGAGAGTGCTACACCCTTTGTCTGCACCTGGACAGGTGGGAGGACGCGGCATGGAGGGATGCAGTGTGGAGGCATGCTTTTCAGCTTGTCGCAGTAAAGCCTCATCTGAGGGAGGACATTCTTGCCTTCCTCAATGATTTCCTGGGGTCTGATGAGTTCGCCTTTGTGCCAGAGGAGGAAGAGCCATCATCTGTTCCTGAGGCTGGTGTGCACCCACCATTTATTCAGCCGGGTTCCACTACAGAGGCCGATAGTGGCCCAGCTGAAGATTTGTCCCCCCCCCCCCCCATCTGAGGTGGCTGTGTTGGGGGTGGACCCCTGTGCATCAGGACCTCAAGTCCTGATGCACAGGGGTCCACCCCCAACATCTTGATCTGCAGCCACTGCCGCTTGGGTCACTGATCTGCATGCTACATCTGGGGTCACCGCAGATCAGCTTGTTTCGTTGGGATTTGTTGTTGTGCCTGAGGTCATGGGACCTCCACCTGCTGTCCCCGAGGTCGGGAGACCTCCAGCTGTTGCTCCAGAGGTTGATGCGCCTCCACTACTATTTCGCTGACTGGCGTGCCTCCACCTGCTGTTTCGGAGGCTGGCGTGCCTCCACCGGATGTTCCTAAAGTCAGAACTCTGCAGGTATTATCCCCAGTGCAAGGAGCACCTGTGTTATTACCTCCAGAGCAAGAGACTTCTATGTTAATTTCTGTGCAAAAAGCTCCACTGTTACCATCTGCTGAGCTCACAGATTCTATATTGTTGTCTCCAGAGCAAGGAGCTCCTTTGTGGTCTCCTGAACAAATGTTATCTCTAGAGCTTAAAGATTCCAGGTTGACATTATCTTCTGAGTCTGGAATTTCCATCTCATCTCTAGTGTGTAAACATTCTTTATTGCCAGCTACTGAGGGTAAAAATTGCATGTTGTCATCTCCAGAGATTAGAGGTCCTTTGTTATCATCTCCAGAGGTTGGAATTTCTGAGGGTGGAGTTTTAATGCCATTTCCCCTGAGTGGGATGCTTCTGTGTTGTTGTCCATGTTGACACCTCCTGAGGTTAAAAGCTACATGTTGACACCCCCTGAGGTTAAAGGTTCCATATTGACACCTCCTGAGCATACCGGTTCCATGTTATCACCCCCTGAGGTTAAAATGCCCATGTTATCATCTCCTGAGTTTGACGTTTTCATGTTCCCATCTCCAGGGCAAGAGGGCCCTATGTTGTTTTAAACAAAGAGCTCCTGTGTTATTTTCAGAACAAAAGGCGTGTGTGTTATTTTCAGAGCAAAGAGCTCCTGTGTTATTTTCAGAGTAAAGGGCTTGCGTGTTATTTTCAGAACAAAAGGCTCGTGTGTTACTTTCAGAGTAAAGGGCTTGTGTGTTATTTTCAGAACAAAAGGCTTGTGTGTTATTTTCAGAGCAAAGAGCTCCTGTGTTATTTTCAGAACAAAAGGCTTGTGTGTTATTTTCAGAGCAAAGAGCTCCTGTGTTATTTTCAGAACAAAAGGCTTGTGTGTTATTTTCAGAGAAAAGGGCTCGTGTGTTTTTGGAGTGAAATGCTCATGTGCTTTCTCCCGTCTGGTGGCCCATGGACTTTGGTAGGCCACCCGACGCACCGTGTTCATCCGTATGGTGGTCCTTGGACAATGGAGGACCACCTGTTCCGCCTTGCTCTCTGGTCTGGTGGCCCTGGGACTTTGGTAGGCCACTCAATCCACCTTGTTTTTGGTTTGGGGCTGTGGAATTCAGTTGTGCCCCACAAACTGTGTTTCTTGTCTTTGGGCTCTGTGGAGGGGTGAAAGGGATTTGTTTTCTGCCCGCCTGACCTTATGCTCCCGTCGCCCACCCTGGGAGGGTGTTTTGTGTTTGTTGTTTATTTGTATGCGGGTTGTCTGGAGGCCGCCCCTTAAGAGGGGGGTATTGGCAGGCCGTGGGTTGAACTCATGTCCTCACCTTGTGTTATAAATGATATTTTCTTGTTACAGGACATGAATCAACCCACATCTTCGCTTTGGGTTCATTTTTTTGGATTTTCTGTATCTGTTTTTCATCATCATGATCTTGACTTTGTATTTAGTTCATCCCTGCCTTAAGTTTATATTCTGGGTTTTTTTGTATTCACTATTGTTCATTATCATGGTCCTGGTTGTGTTTTGATTATCCTTGCTTTAGTCCTGTTTGTCATTTTGGTAATCATATTCATGCTCTATCTGGGGTTTGAACTTAATGTGTGTTTATTTTCACTTTGGTCTTGCTTGGGTTTTGTGTAGTTGATTTCCTGATTAGTCACGGCTGTTTTGTGTTTTTGTTGATTGGTGTCTGCATTGCTTGGGGGACACAGCCCCTCACCTGGGTGATGCGTCATTAGTCATTTTGGTGTAAACCCACACACTTCTGTCTTGTCTTGTCCGTTGTTCCGGCCTAAAGTTTTGCCTGCCAAGCCTTAGCTTAGTTTTTGTTTCAGCTTCCGAGTTGCATTATTTTGGTATTAATAAAACATGTTAAATGCTCGCTTCACGTTTGAGTCCAGCTCTCTCCCAGCCTAGGCAAAATCCATGACAACTGCATAATTGGGCTGCACGGTGGCGCAGTGGTTAGCACTGTGGCAGCACAGTTTTACCCTCGGCCGGGGGAGCACGGGAATCGTGGGTTCGATCCCAGCCCCCGACCAACAGTGATCTGTGTGGAGTTTGCATGTTCTCCCCGTGTTTGCGTGGGTTTACTCCGGGATTTCTCCGGTTTCCTCCCACACGGCAAAAACATGCAGGTTAGGGAGTTAAGGGGCGCTTGCGCACGCAGCGACCGACAGCTGGTGGCTTGTCACCAGACTGCAAAACAAATCTACCTACGGGTACAAAATAAGTAACAAAAAAAAAAAAATAAATAAAGTAATTGGTTACTTTTGAAAGTACTTTTTAATACATACTTAAATTTCTTGTCTACATACTGTATTGTTTGGTGTTGGTTAACATGTGTGTAGCACTGACACCAACACTGTGTGTAACACTACTTTAGGTGCAGTCTTGTACCCTTTTGATAGTACTGGGTATGGCAGTGTAGTTACCTTTAACCTTCCTACTTGGACAGAAGGGACAATTGGGCCAGGTCAGATAGACTCTAGGTGCGTAGGAGCCTGGGAGGTGCAACAACAGATGACACACAATAGTATGTGAACTTGCAAATATGTATGTTTTAACAAATGTTTACACTTAAACAAAAACACAGCACTGTAACAATAGTGGAAAAAAATAAAAATAAAATAAAATACCCCAAAATATATTTACAAGATGTACAGTCCTCTAGTGTCCGTCCCAGGTGATCAGTTGGATCACCTCTACCAGTTGTTTTGGTTCATGCTTCGGCTCGCCATCCAGATTTGGAGAATCCACGTTCTTGTCAATCCAGTCCAAACAAAAACCTGACCTACAGAATAGGCCAGACAATAATATCATGTATATATAATACTTGACAATATCTAAGTCAAGTGCACTGGAAGCACTTGACAAGGGGAAAAAAAAAGAAAAGTGTGCTAGCACAACAGCTTATCTCAAATAACATTTTTAAACACATATAAACCACAGGTGTAACATTCACTCTTAAGTAACAATCAATAGCAAGGGGAATTGGACATTTGCTATTCACCACAGCCTTGAAAAATGACATTTTCCCCATGAAAAACCTAGCCGGAATTAACATCGGAGGTTAGCATTTTAAGCTAGCGATTATCATTTCACATACACAATGAATGGCACTTACCATGCCAAGCAACACATGCTCCTAAGGAGATTCCTGCGCTCACGTGAATTCACAGCCTTTGGATTCAAATCTTAAAATTTAACAAATAAAGTATTAGAATTTGACAATACAGCAATACCTCGTTTCTCATGTTGGTTTAGGCTTACCAATCTCATGAGATTTATCCAGGCAAAGGCTGCAACTAGCACGTTAGCTCACCGTCTCAGTAAGGGATCGCGCTCTCTCGGTCGATGTCTCTACTGAGACTGAAAACGATCTGCAAGTTACACCAAGACTGAGTGAGGGAGCGCGTGACCCCACTGGCTGGCGTTACCCCATTGGCTGATGCTGCCAAACAAACGACGCAGCCATTGATTGCTCAATATACCAAATAAAAACACTAGGAACCCCATCAGAGCCCCTTAGAAATGTTTTTAACTAGTTATGGATACATTCCATGAACTTATATTCATTTATATATTTATCTTCAAAATATTTATTCCCATTGTGAAATGAGTGTTTGTTAAAGTGGTATCGATATTTATAATTTTATTCACGTTTTTAACACTGGGTTACACTATCCCCCTTAGAATCATGCAAGTCCCTTTGCATGGGATTAGCAAGATAGTAATGACGGAATGACCAGTGTTCATGGGAATAATCTTATATCTGGCTCTGTTAAGGCTCTGGTAAAAGCCAGGTTCAGTCCTTGAAACAGGGACTGGGCAACAGTTATGAGAGGATTTCACAACTGACTATACTGTAGTCTTTCTGGTTGGGAGGTTGTCCTCTCGGATCGTCTCACATTCTTTGGGATTTCCTTTTCAGATTCTTTTTTCTTTCACAGGCTCATCACAGGTACTTTTATCAGGTAAGTTGGTTTCACATTCAGTTCCATTCTCATTGTTTGATTGTTCCACATTTGTTTCAGTTTCCTCCAGGTTTCCATCATTCGGTAAGTTGTCACATCCAGGTGAATTGTCATTTTCTATTTGGTTGTCATTCTCAGGTAAGTGAGTTTCAGCAGGAATGTCTTCTTTAAAGAATGGAATGGGGATGGATGGGGAATTTCATAGATTTGAGTGAGCCTTATGGGCGTTTGGATTGGTTCTTCTCTGTACCAATAGACGTCCTCATTTTCCAGTTCTGAATTCTCACATTCCTCACTTTGTTCAGGTGATTGTCTTCTCTTAAGTTTGCAGACACGTTTTGGTTGGACAGGTTCTTCTTCAACAGGGGCAAGAAAACCACAGGGAAGCAAGAGGTCGCGGTGAATGGTGCGAACAGGACCATCTTTTGTCTCAGGTTTTATAGTGTAAACAGGCAAGTCACCTGCTTGGTTCACCACAATGTGGATTTCAGCTTCCCACCTGTCTGCTAGTTTGTGCTTTCCTCTGCGGTGGACTGCACGTACCAAAACTCTGTTGCCTGGTTCTAGTTTTGAGGGTTTCACTCGCATATCAAATCTTGTTTTGTTTCTTTCAGCCATCTTGTTAGCATTTTCTGTTGCTAGTTTGTAGCTTTCTTGTAGCGTTGTCTTCAGTTTTTCAATGTACTGGGAATGTGACTTAAAACTTTTGTTGTAAAATGGGAGCCCAAATGCAAGATCGATTGGCAATCTTGGCTGATGACCGAACATTAACTCATACGGGGCAAAGCCAGTAGTGTCATTTTTTGTACAATTGTACGCATGTACAAGTGGTTTTACATAGTTGTGCCACTGAGATTTGTTCTTTTCCTCCAGAGTACCCAGCATGCTCGATAACGTTCAATTGAAATGTTCTACCGGGTTACCTCTGGGGTGATAGGGTGTCGTCCGGATTTTGCGAATGCCCATGATTTTGCAAAGTTCTTTTATAATATGGGACTCAAAATTGGGACCCTGATCACTATATAACCGTTCGGGTATCCTGTAGTGGACTATAAAGTTGTCCCAAAGTGCCTTTGCAACGGTCTGAGCTTTCTGATTGCTGGTAGGGATGGTATATAGTGTTTTTCGTGAAATGATCAGTTAACACGAGCACATCCTTAGTGTTACTTTGATTGAGCTCAATGGACAGGAAATCCATACAGACGAGTTTGAGCGGTCGGGTGGACTTGATACTGACAAGTGGAGCAGCTCATTCTGGAGCGGTTTTACGTCTTACGCAGCGATTACGTGTCTTGATCTTCTTTTCAATATCTGCCGCCATGTGAGGCCAATAGAACCTTGTTCTGGCGAGATCCAAAGTACGCTCTGTGCCTAAATGGCCCAGGTCACAGTGGAGGCTTTGAAAGACTGAATCGCGGAGCTGTTCAGGTAAGACGAGCTGGTAAGTAACATTTCCTCCTTCTTGGCGAGTGCGGTAGAGGATATTATTGCACATTTCAAGTCGACTGAGCTCTCGGAGTAACAAGTTGATGTCAGGAAGTTCAGTTCGTACAGTTGGTGGAACTTTTTGCCCAGTTTCAATTTGTGCAATCACGTCTCTTAAACAGGGGTCAATTCTTTGTTCGTTTTTGATCTGTTCAGGAGTCATGTGGGGTACAACTGGAAGACCACCACAGTCATCTTCATCGGCATAGCTATCTGGAATGGCGGCTACAGAGAGGGCTAACGAGTGAACCAAAGGGAAAGTGTTGTCTGGAGAGCTACAGACAAGGTGTTTTTCACATATAGCAGACACTACCTCGGAACTTAAACTGCTTTCATGAAGAGACAAGTGAGTTTGAGTGAACTGCTGTATGTGGTCAAGCTCCTTTTGGGACACTGCATCATTAAGTAACTCGCCATGTGGCCGTCTAGAGAGGCTGTCTGCATCTGAGTTAAGCTTGCCTGCTCTGTATTGGAGCTTGAAGTTAAACGTCGACAGAGCAGCTAGCCACCTATAACTCATGGCATCCATCTTAGCAGTATTTAAAATATACGTCAGGGGGTTACTGTCTGTCACTACAGTAAAATGATTGCCATATAAATAGTCTGCGAACTTCTCCGTTACTGCCCACTTTAGAGCTAAAAATTCTAATTTATGGGCGGGGTAACGGGACTCACTTCTAGACAACCCCCGGCTTGCATAAGCTATGACCCTAGTCTGGCCCTCCTGCTCTTGATAGAGGGCGGCGCCAAGCCCTGTAGTGCTGGCGTCAGTATGGAGTGTATATGGCAACTGAGGGTCAGCAAAACCCAGGACAGGCACAGTACTGAGCTTTTCAATGAGGCTTTTGAATGCAAGATCACAGGAAGAAGTCCACCGCTCGCCAAACGGTGTCTTTGGGTTGTGGTACTGGGCAGGCTTAGCTTTGGGCTTTGTGCTTTTGCGCAAAGGAGGGTAGCCTGCTGTTAAGTCAGTGAGGGGCTTCACAATGCTGGAATAGTTCTTAATGAGAAGCTGATTGAGATCACGGAGCTGTTTGAGATCACAGGGCACAGGCCAGGTACTTAGGGCTTTCACTTTTTCGGGGTCAGTCTCAACTCCTTTACTGGACACAATGTGACCGAAGTATCTGACAGAAGTTTGAAAAAAATCTGCATTTCTCAGGGGAGAGTTTAAGCCTGTACTCTTTTAGGCGATTGAGAACTTTCATTAAGTGAGCCTCATGTTCTTCGGGCGTCTTGGAGAATACAATGATGTCATCGGAGAACACAATCACCTCATGCAGATTCATGTTGCCCATACATTTCTCCATGAGGCGCTGGAATGTGCTGGGGGCGTTTGTAATGCCTTGGGGCATTCTATTGAATTTCCAAAAGTCCATGGGACATACGAACACCGTCTTTGGTTTGTCCAGCTCCTCTACCTCAATTTGGTAGTACCCCGACTTTAAATCGAGGACGGAGAACCACTGTGAACCGGTCAAGGTGGAAAACGTTTCCTCCAAGTTGGGGAGGGCGTAAGCATCTTTTACAGTCTGCATGTTAAGCTTCCTGTAATCAATATGTAACCCAGTGTTAAAAAACATGAATAAAATTATAAATATCGATACCGCTTTAAAAAATACTCATTTCACAATGGGAATAAATATTTTGAAGATGGGTGTATAAATGGATATAAGTTCAAAAATTATATCCATAACTAGTTAAAAACATTTCTAGGGGCTCTGATGGGTTTCCTAGTGTTTTATTTAGTGTTTTGAGCAACCAATGGCTGCGCCGTTGGGTGGCAGCATCAGCCAATGGGATCAGGCACTCTCTCTCTCTCGGTCTTGGTGTAACCTGCATTTTGCTCAGTCACGTCAGACACAGCGGAAGACACCGACTGAGAGAGAGATGATCACTTGCTGAGATGGAGACGATAACGTGCTAATAGCAGCCTTTGCCTGAATAAAACTTTGAGATTGGTAAGCCTGAACTAACACCCGAAATGAGACATTGCTGTATTATCAAATTCTAATACCTCGTTTGTTAAATTTTAAGATTTGAATCCAAAGGCTGTGAACTCACGTTGAGCGCGGGAATTCCCATGACACACATGTCACTTGCAGAGAAGCCGTTAAACGCCCATTCCTCCTTGAGAATCAGAGCTTTCTCTGGCAAAACGCCAAGACCGTATACTGAAGCTGATTATGAAACATGGCGTTCACATGTTGACTTGATGATGGAAGATACTTCTTTATCTGACTGGGAAAAATCTCGCAAGATCCTGGAAAGTCTTCTTGCTCCTGCGTCTGATATTATTCGCCATCTTGGGTCTGAAGTCACCTCTGCTGACAATCTTAAGCTGTTGGACTCAGCTTTTGGGACTGTTGAAGACGGTGAGGAACTGCTTGTGCGATTCATGAACACTTTCCAAGATTATGGAGAAAAACCCTCTGCATATCTGCATCGTTTGCAGGTGGCGCTCAATCTGACAGTGCGTAGAGGCGGTCTGGAGCCACAGGAAGTGGACAAACAGCTTCTCAAGCCGTTTAACAGAGGC
Source organism: Pholidichthys leucotaenia (assembly GCA_020510985.1). Classification (NCBI taxonomy): domain Eukaryota; kingdom Metazoa; phylum Chordata; class Actinopteri; order Cichliformes; family Pholidichthyidae; genus Pholidichthys; species Pholidichthys leucotaenia. Next base: position 248,898,763 of record CM035845.1, on the reverse strand, counting down.
TGTTGGGATGATAATCTGCTAAAAGAGCTACAGCTGGATCTAAAAGATAAACATCCACCTGCATATGCAGAGTTATTGCTTCACCTTTGCACTGCTGAAAACAGACAAGAAGTTAAAAACACACGCATGAAAAGACACTTGGGCACCACAAAACCAAAAGCAGCCTCCTACGAACAGTCACCAAGACAAGTACAAATAGTGAAGTAGAGTCTGACAGTCTGAAAGAACTGAAAAAGCAAGTCGCTGATCTAAAAAGCCAATTAGCTGCTGTCGTGAAACAAAAGAAACAAGCACCACCGAAGAAAGACCCAACTAAGAAGTCTGAAAATAAAAAAACCTGACCATCCCAAACCTGAAAACTTACCTTCGTCCAGCCATCCCAATACTAGGCCCAAACCATGGTATTGCTTCCGCTGTGGCGAAGATGGGCATATTGTAGCCACTTTTGAGTCAGAGCCAAACCCTGCGCTTGTGGATGCAAAACGCAAAGAACTAAGAGTAAAAAGACAGATTTGGGACAGTCAGAACCCCCAATCTTCTTTAAACTGAAGTCTGCCTCTGTTGCGGGACAAACAGAGGCTAGTTCAGAGATGACCTGTCCCAAACCAAAAGCTCCATTCAAGACACGTGCTAAAGTCACACTCCAAAACAGACCCCTTTAACTTTCCTAATGGTCTAATTGGTACAATTGGTGTTGAGCAAGTTACTAAAAAATAGTATCTAATTACAGTTACTAGTTACTTCTGTTCACAAGTAACTGAATTCCACCCATCTGTCATAAACCGAGTTCTGGAGTTTTCTGCTAGACTCACTTTCATGACTTCAACTGCCATATTATCCATCTGTTGCATTTTTTTTGCCTTTTGGGTTTGTGTTCTTGTAATGCTTGCCATTTTTCTGTTTGTCATATTTTGATTCTGTATTTATTTTTATTTTTATTTGAGCTTGTTATTTCATTCTGTAATTCTCCATTTCCTTTTCTGTTGACAGCTGTCAGGGGGCGTGTAGCTGGTGTGGGCATGCCCTGTCAGCTGTCAGTTGCATTTGGCTCCCTCTCACGCTCACAGCTGATTACAAGTATATATCGTTGCTTTCTCCTGCCAGTTCAGGTACCCTCACCTGTTGTCTGTCATGTTTATTGGTCCGATCCATATTTAAGGGCCTCATTTTCATGTGGGGTTTTCCGCTTGATTGTTTTCCTCTTCTCGTCACGCCAGAGCCCAGCCTCGCTCTGCCATGTAATTTCTCAAGAGGAAGTTTTTTCTCTCATTACCCTTTGTGTTCTATACATTTTGTTGCATTTTGTGTTAGTAATTTTCTGTTAATAAAGTATCCAAACTCACAGTTGGTGTGTGGGTCTGTCTTTCTGCCCTGAGGAGCCAATTCATGACACCATCCATCCATCCATCTTCTACCGCTTTTCCGGAGACCTGGATTGCTGGGGTAGCAGTTCAAGCAGAGAAGCCCAGACTTCCTTCTTCCCAGCCACCTGCTCCAGCTCTTCAGAGGGGATACCAGGGCGTTCCCTGACCAAATGGGAGATGTAATCTCTCCAGCAAGTCCTGGGTCTGCCCCAGGGTCTCCTCCCAGTGGGATGTGCCCAAAACACCTCAAGTGGGAAGCGTACAGGAGGCATCCTGATCAGATTCCAAACCACCTCAGCTGGCTCCTTTCAATGTGGAGGAGCAGCGGTTCTACTCTTAGCCTCTCCCGGATGACTGAGCTCCTCACTCTGTCTCTAAGGATGAGTCCAGCAATCCCACGAAGGAAGCTCATTTCAGCCGCTTGTATCCGCAATCTCATTCTTTCAGTCATTACCCAAAGTTCGTGACCATAAGTGAGGGTAGAAATGTAGATTGACTGGTAAATCAACAGCTTTGCCTGAGAGCTTTGCTCCCTCTTCACCACAACAGATAATGTTCGCATCACTGCAGATGTGTGTCCTGGGCACGGCGTTAAAGTACATCCGGCAGCAAGGCCCCAGTCCGGGAGTTCTGGGGTTCTGAGGAGAATGTCACTACCTCTTAATTGCTGCTGTGCTGTGTCACCCTTGGGCAAGGTGTAGCACCCAATAGCCTCCCATACTGGGTTACGTACAAGCCACCAACGGCGTGCCAGGCAGATGATGTCAAGTAAGACTGCACCTGTTTGACATGGCGGACGAGTGCAACGCTTAGCGGGCAGGTGGTAAAGGTGGGCCTTGACATACCAAGCACCCAGCAGGCCGCTGCAACTGCCTTCTACTGAAGCTGGGCGTCTCAATCCCTTGAGCTGCAGTGAATTGGCTGGCAGTCAAGTGAGTGTATGTGGCCCCTCGCGCAACCACGACCACCTTAAACAACTTCATCAGCGAATGGCTTGTTCCTTTCCTAAAGTCCAATGGTGACGGAAGTGCGGGTGACGGGGGTAGGCCTGGAAAGCTGGAAGCCCCTAGTCCGCACCCGCACATTGGCGGCAGATCTAAGATGGTCGCTCCCTGCTGAACAGCTGTGACGGCAGGGCTTCGGCAGCTGGATCTGTGACTAGGTTGGCCTTTTTAGGATCACCGCAGCCCACCCTAATTGGGGAGACCCCTAGAAAAGGTGGGGTAAACATTGGACACGGCATCTCAGTCTGGCCAGTTCACCGCGGCTGGCGGACTTCCCATCTCTGCGGTCGAAAATCAAAGAAAACACTTCGCTCTCTCAAAAGGCCTCTAACTCTCGGGGCCTGGAATATTCGCACACTCCTCGACAAAAGCAACACAGAAAGACCAGAACGCCGAACAGCACTCGTCTGCAAGGAGCTCGACCGATTCAACATCGACGTGGCAGCTCTTAGTGAGACAAGATTCCCAGATGAAGGTAACATCGTAGAAGCAGGGTCAAACTATACCATTTTATGGAAAGGGAAAAGTGCTGAAGAACCATGTATTCACGGAGTTGGCTTTGCTATAAGATCGAAACTCGTTGACCAACACAACCTCGTCCCTACGGCCATCAGTGAACACACGATGAAAGTCAGAATCCCTCTTGTCCAAAACAGATTTCTCACCCTGATATCTGTGTATGCTCCAACGCTCACCTCAGAGGATGATGAAAAAGCCTCCTTTTATGACCTGCTTAACTGTACCATCCAAAGTGTCCCAAGACAGGAAAAACTTGTCATCTTGGGCGACTTTAATGCCAGAGTAGGCAGAGATCACAATCTCTGGACAGGCGTCCTTGGACATCATGGAATTGGAAACTGCAACTCCAATGGCCAACTCCTCCTTGGCCTTTGTGCTGAACATGAACTGGTCATCACCAATTCCCTCTTCCAGCTACCATCTCGTCAAAAAACAACCTGGAAACACCCAAGATCCAAACACTGGCATATCCTTGACTCCATTCTAACTAGAGCCAGAGACAAAAGAGACATGCACATCACTCGCTCCATGCCTGGTGCAGATGACTGTTGGACAGACCACAGATTGCTTATCTCATGACTCCAAATCAAAGTCCATCGTCCACCAAAACGGACCTCATCAAGCGCTCCTCATCATCGCTTTGACTGGGCAAAGCTATGCAATCCACAGACATCTCAAGACTTTAAGGAAGTCGTAGAAAAGAACATTGTGGATCCTCCAGAACCACCACAGGTGGAAGATAACTGGACCACCTTTTGTGATGCAGTGCTTGACGCTGCAGAAAAGACAATAGGTTTCTCTCAGAAGAAGACCCAAGACTGGTTTGATGAAAATGACGAAGTCATCACAAACCTTGTTGAAGCTAAACATCAGGCAAGTCTCACTTTTGAAAACCAGCCATCCACACAGAACAAACAAAAATATAAACAAGCACTTGCAAACTGTCAGAGAGAAATTCGTGCTGCTCAGAACAACTGGTGGCAACAGAAATCGGAGGAGATCCAAAGATTTGCAGACCAACGTGACATGCGCCGCTTTTATGCCGCAACAAAGGAAATCTTCGGCCCTACAAGGTGAACTGCCTGCAGTCTGAAGGATGCAGATGGCTCCACTGTCATCAATGACACCCAGGGAATTTTAAACCGATGGAGATCCCACTTTGAAAGCCTTCTCAATGATCATTCGCGCACACCAGACAACCTTCTCTGTAAAACGCCACAACATCCTGTTCGCTACTGGATGTCTCTTCCACCTTCCTCTGAGGAAATGAACAAAGCCACCAAGCACATGAAACCAGGCAAAGCACCGGGACCAGACAACATCCCACTAGAACTAATCACTCATGGTGGCCCGGAATTTAAGAACCGACTGCTGAACCTCATCCTAAAAATCTGGGAAACAAAGACAGTCCCTAGTGACTTCCGCGATGCAAATATTATCACCATCTTCAAAAAGGGAGATCGAGAAAACTGTGAAAACTACCGTGGCATTTCACTGCTATGCATAGCAAGTAAGATCTTTGCACGCATCCTCCTCAACTGCCTCCTTGTCATCGCAGAAGAAATACTTCCTGTATCACAGTGCGGTTTCCGATCTTCCCGCGGGACAATAGACATGATCTTCTGTGCCCGACAACTGCAGGAGAAATGTCAAGAACAGCAACAGCCACTTATGCTCATCTTCTGGGACCTAAAGAAAGCCTTCGATAAGGTCCCACGGCCGGCTATGTGGGCAGTCTTGGCAAGATTTGGCTGCCCAGATGACTTCATTATGCTGATCCGCTCACTTCATGATGGAATGGTGGGCAGAGTGTGCCATCAAAAAGCTCTCTCTGACCCTTTTTCCATAACAGGAGGACTCAAGCAAGGCTGCATTCTAGCCCCAACCTGCTTCTCACTGTACCTGGCGGCAATGCTCAATGAAATCCCACCAGGCACCCCTTCCATTGATGTACAATATTGCATGGACGGAGGCCTCTTCAATCTCAGTCGACTCCGAGCAAAAACAAGAATGTTAACCACCACAGTCCACGAGCTGCAGTATGCAGGTGACAACGCTACCCCTAGCTTAACTGCTGAAGATCTACAGAGGACGGCTGACCTCTACAATAATGCTTATGAGCATTTTGGAATGGAGGTGAATACTGACAAGACCAAAGTCCTCATCCAACCACCCCCGGGCTGCATGCTCCCTGACACAATCATCACTATTGATGAAAAGCCTCTGGAAAAAGCGGATCATTTCTGTTATCTAGGAAGCATTCTATCAAAGACACCTACATGCAATCAGGACGTGGAGAATCGCGTTAGGGCAGCTCACTCTGCTTTTGGACGTCTTAATCGTCGAGTCTTCAACAACCACACACTGACTATCAAAACAAAGATCATGGTTTTCAGGGCTGTAGTTCTGTCTACCCTTCTCTATGCCTACGAGACCTGGACTCTCTACCGTCGCCAAATCAAACGTCTTGAGCACTTCCAACAGCTGAAGCTTAACAAATCCTTAAAACCAAATGGACAGACCGGGTAACAAACACCGAAGTTCTCGCCCGCGCTGCACTTCCTAGTGTTGAAGCTACCATTATTCAGTACCGTCTCCGCTGGGCAGGCCATGTACAACGAATGGACTCAAATCGTCTACCGAAAATTCTGCTCTATGGAGAACTCACCTCAGGAACAAGACCACTAGGCAGACCAAAACTGCGCTATAAAGACCAACTAAAGTCCACCTTGGCCCAAACCAGCATCCACAGATGGGAACACCTAGCAAAGGAGAGAATGGTATGGAGAGAAGCTATCCGCAATGGCACTATAGCCTTTGAGAGAAACAGATGTGCATTTGAGGAGGAGAAGCGAAGAAGAAGGAAGGAGCGCTCGCAGCAGCCGTGGCCTCCACCGTCACTTCCCTGAGGTCTCTGCCCACGCCTCTTCCATCACCAGCTTGGGCTACAGAGCCACATCTGCACATCCGTCACAAGCACAAGTGATTTCTGGAACGGGAGCAACTCTATGCTCGGACACGAGCTGGAGCCGACGACGACGACTGCAGATGCTCCTCCGATCCGTCTGTCAATCTCTCGCTCCATCCTCCCCTCAATTGGGAATAAGACCCCGAGATACTTAAACTCCTCCACATGTGGCACAAGCTTGTCTCCAACCGGGAGAGGACAAGGCTGTGCCTAGAAATCCTGTCCATAAAAATTATGAACAAGATGGGTGACAAAAGGCAACTCTGGCGGAGTCCAGCTCTCTCTGGGAATGAATCCAACTGAGTGTTGGCAATACGAACTAAACTCTCACAATGGTCGTATAGAGACTGGATAGCTCGTAACAACAAGGCCGATACCCCATACACCTGAAGCACTCCCTCCACAAAAACCATGAGGGACGCAGTCCAATGCCTACTCCAAGTCCACAAAACACATGTAAACTGGTTGGGCAAACTCCTACGAACTCTCGAGGATTCTTGAGAGGGTAAAGAGTTGGTCTGATGTGCCACAGTCAGGACGAAAACCACATTGCTCCTCCTGAATCCGAGGTTCGACCAACGGCCAGACTCTCCTCTCCAGTACCTTGGCATAGACCTTCCCAGGGAGGCTGAGGAGTGTGATTCCTCAAAGTTGGAGCACATCCTTTGGTCCCCTTTCTTGAAGACAGGAACCACCACCCCGGTTTGTCATACCAAAGGCACTGTCCCTGACCTCCACGTAGTGTTGCAGAGGCATATCAACCATGACAGGCCTACAACATCCAGAGCCTTGAGGTACTAAGGGAGAATCTCGTCCACCCCCTGGGCCCGGCCACCAAGGAGCTTTTTAACCACATTGGCGACCTCAGCCCCTGTGAGAGGTGAGTCGTCCCCCTGCTTCCTCTGTGGAAGGTGTGTCAGTGGGATTGAGGAGATACTTCCTCGAAGTATTCCTTCACCGCCCGACAATATCCCCAGTGGAAGTCAGCAGCACCCCATCCGAACCATACACAATGTGGACACGGAGCTGCTTCCCCCTCCTGAGCCGCCGGACAGTTTGCCAGAATCTCTTCGAGGCCAACCAAAAGTCTTGTTCCATGGCCTCACCGAACTCCTCCCACACCTGAGTTTTTGCTTCAGCAACCACCCGAGCTGCACTCCGCTTGGCCTGCTGGTATACCTCAGCTGCTTCAGGAGTCCCACAAGCCAAACAAGCTTGATAGGACTTCTTCTTCAGCTTAATGGCCACCCCTCACCACTGATGTCCACCACTTGGTTCGGGGGTTGCCACCACAAGATGCACCAATGACCTTGCAGCCACAGCTCTGGGCTGAAGCTTCAACAATGGAGGTGGAGAACATGGCCCATTCAGACTCCATGTCTCCAGACTCCCTCAGAATGTGGTTGAAGTTCTTCTGGAGGTGAGAGTTGAAGACCTCCCAGACAGAGGCCTCAGCCAGACGTTCCAAGCACACCCTCACTATACGTTTGGGTCTGCCAGGTCTGAATGGCATCCTCCCCTGCCATCGGATCCAACTCACCACCAGGTGGTGATCAGCTGACACCCTTATGCTTGAACATGGTATTTGTTATGGATGAACTGTGGTTAGCACAGAAGTCCAATAACTGAACACCACTCGGGTTCAGATCGGGCAGGCCATTCCTCCCAATCACTCCCCTCCAGGTTTCACGGTCGTTGCCCACGTGTGCATTGAAGTCCCCCAGTAGGACAATGGAGTCTCCCAAGTGGAGCATCCTCCAGCACCCCAGTCAGCGACTCCAAAAAGGGTGGGTACTCTGAACCATCATTTGGTGCATAGGAACAAATGATGGTCAGGACCCGTTTCCCAACCCAAAGGCGCAGGGAAGTAACCCTTTCATCCACCGGGGAAAACTCCAATATAGAGGCACCAAGGTGGGGGGATACAAGAATACCCACCCCTCCTCGTTGCCTCTTGCCCGGGGCAACCCCAGAGTAAGCCAAGCTCCAGCCCCCTCCAGGAGACTGGTTCCAGAACCAGAGCTGTGTGTTGAGGTGAGGCCGACTATATCTAGCCGGTATCTCTCAACCTCATGCACCAGCTCAGGCTCCTTCCCCACCAGAGAGATGACATTCCACGTCCCAAAAGCATAGCACCGGACCCCATTGTCCCTCCTGTAGGTGGTGAGCCCACTGGAGGGCGAACCCATATAACTCCTTCGAGCTGAGCTCAGCTGGGTCCCATGGGCAGAAACCCAGCAACCAGGCGCTAGCCATCAAGCCCCTCCCCTGGGCCTGGCTCCAGGTTTGGGCCCAGGTAACCCCATTCAGGGCGGGGTACACTAAATCCTTGTTCTAACATTCATCATGAGTCTGTTGGCTCATTCTTAGTCTGGCCCTTCACCCAGGACCAGTTTATCTTGGGTGACTTGACCAGAGGCAAATTGCCTCGGACAACATAGCTCCTGGGATCACTAGGGCACGCAACCCCCCCACCACTATAAGGTGACGATCCATGAGGGGTAACTGAGTTACTTTATCAATTACTGCATGATTAAAGTAACTACTTACTTGGAAAAGTAACTTTCACATTACTTATAAATGTATGCTTAAATCATCTTGCACACATAGCAAGATAATTTGATTAGTGGATTACATTATGGGCTTATTAATGTCAGGCTGAAAACCGACTGTTTCAGATAGAGCTTTTGGAACATGTTCAGTCTGCTTTATCCTGCCTTGAAAGCTCTTACTGTGGGAAAAATCCAAACAAAATCAACATGATATTGCCAGTAACTTCCTCATTTTGGAGTGAGAAATAGGGTTTGTGAAGTGAGGGAGAGGGAAATAGAGTGAGAATCACTCCAAAAGAGTGAGAATTGCCAGCACTACATAAAGCTGTCCATTTTGATCTTACCTTTATGATTATGGATTTAATCCAATGTGCAGTGATCCAAAGAAAATGTCCATTACCCACAGTCCAAATGTCTGCTATGACAGAGACATGATCCAATCCCTCAAATTCCTTTTGGGGATCAAAGTCCATTTTTGAATAATCTTTATCCAGGTAGCAATTAAATGCATTTTAATTTCAGTGGATCACAGTCCAGCTGTCTGATGGAAAGTGTTATCACACCTTCTGTCTGTAATGATGTATCTGGCAATCGGTTTAATTCTTGATGGGTCACAAACTGTCCAGATGCATATCTGTGCTTGAAATTCATCCATGGGTGTTGAAATGAATATTTCCACTTTACATCCAGCTGTGGGTGTTCAGAATACAGTGGAGCCACTTCACAGTGTTGTTAGCATCGTCGTCGGCCTCCGTCGGTCTATGATGACTATGGAAGAGAATCCTAAACGTCTACTCTGCTGGAACAGCATCACCTGTGGCTGAACAGGCCGATGCGCGAATGCCAGTCCCTGTCACACAGGTTGCACTTGTGGATGGTCTCCGTGCTGCTGGGTCTGGGGCAGTTCTTCCTGCGGGTCCTTTTTTCATCTGCTGCAGCAGTCAGTCTCTCTTCACCCGCCTTGAGCTGTCTGGTCAGGGTGCCTCTCCATTTAGAGCGGTCCGCTGCGAGGTCCTCCCAGCACTCTGTGTTGATCTCCAGGGCCTTCATGTCTCTTTTGCAGACGTCTCTAAAGCGCAGCTGTGGGCGGCCAACGTCTCTCCTGCCAGTCGCCAGTTCTCCGTAGAGGACGTCTTTGGGGATTCTGCCATCCTCCATACAGTGAACGTGGTCTAGCCAGCGGAGCCTGCGCTGCCTGAGTAAAGTGAACATGGAGGGAAGGCCGGCGCGGGACAGAACTTCTGTGTTGGGCACTTTGTCCTGCCAGGATATGTCCAGGATGTGGCGAATGCAGCGCAAGTGGAAGGAGTTCAGTCTCTTTTCCTGCCGGGTGTGTGTTGTCCACGTCTCACTCCCATAGAGCAGTGTGCTGATGATGCAGGCGTTGTACATTGCCATCTTCGTCTTGACAGAGAGTTTGGGATTCTCCCACACTCATGTGGTGAGGCAAGCGAGTGTGAAGGCTGATTTTCCGATCCTCTTGTCGATCTCTGTATCAAGGGAGAGGTTGTCGCTGATCGTGGACCCCAGGTATGTGAACTGATTCATGACCTCCAGCTCGTAGTCATCGATGCTGATGGTTGGTGGTGCTTCCGTGCCTTGTGCCAAGACGTTAGTCTTCTTCAGCTGATGGTAAGCCCGAAGTGGTTCCAAGGTTGTCATAGCCAGGAGCGGCACTGGGGTTAAGCTCCCAGTGCTCATAAAATGCTCCTTACGGCGTGCGTCTCGAAAAGCCTCTGACAACTAAGTCCAACTCCTAGCCTGCCCGTGTGGTTTAGTCTCTAAGCCCGGCGGAACTGCTTTTACTAATAGGAGAAGGGGTGAGGGCGGATCTCTGGCGCCTTAAAACCAGATGCTTCGGGTAGATGGTGGCTCATCAACCTGGGAAGGTAGCCCATCTAGGGGAAGGTAAACCCTGATTTCAAACTTCCGCTGCCTTGCGGCACACCTGGTCACGGGAAAGGCTTCGGGAGTCAACCCTGAGGAAAAATCCGGAGTCGGAGCCCCTAAGGCAGTTCTCTGTTGTGCTCAACATCGTTCTGGCAGCTCCTGTGACGGCGCTGGTGCCAAACTATAGCAGCCCTGCTGTTCCTTTGGATTCATCAGCGACGTGGAGAGGGGGGACAGGGGCTGCTACAGTTTGGCACCAGCGCCGTCGCAGGAGCTGCCAGAACGATGTTGAGCGATGTTGAGCACAACAGAGAACTGCCTTAGGGGCTCCGACTCCGGATTTTTCCTCAGGGTTGACTCCCAAAGCCTTTCCCGTGACCGGGTGTGCCGCAAGGCAGCAGAGGTTTGAAATCAGGGTTTACCTTCCCTTAGATGGGCTACCTTCCCAGGTTGACGAGCCACCATCTACCCGAAGCATCTGGTTTTAAGGCGCCAGAGATCTGCCCTCGCCCCTTCTCCTATTAGTAAAAGCAGTTCCGCCGGGCTTAGAGACTAAATCACACGGGCAGGCTAGGAGTTGGACTTAGTTGTCAGACGCACGCCATAAGGAGCATTTTATGAGCACTGGGAGCTTAACCCCAGTGCCGCTCCTGGCTATGACAACCTTGGAACCTAGTAACAACAGCTACATCAGCTACAGTAGGGGCTCTTTGTATTGAAAGGATAGTTTCATGTTCTTCTATATTTTTTCTATATTATTTCATCTCTGTATTATTCTTTCATATATTTTATCTGATGTATTTTTGGTGCGTTGTATGAGCCATCATGGTCTATGTGATTTTCATGTCCTAGAGTCTTGAGTGGATGTGTGTGTGAATGCCTGTGAAGGATAGGTCAGCAAAGACATAAACAATAGCCTAGGATAAACCCTTGTTTTATTGACCCTCTCTGCTAGGTTTCTGTGACCAGAAATGTGCTAAAACCACCAGCTCTGTAGATTAGATTTGTAGACACTTGGACTGCCTTCAGGAGATGTCTCCAAGATCCCTCAAGGACTTCTCCCCCTTGTTAATCTAATCAGGGAGCTATAAAATACCAGGTTCAGCATTCATGTTTAGAGAAAGGTGCATGTGCGATTCTGTGGGACGGTTGAGATGTACCTGTTTTCTCCTCTGGCTAGAGTTTGAATAAATGGCTCATAACTTGGAAACCGCCTATTGATTTTTGACTCAGTCTTATTTAATTCAATTTTAATCCAACATTTTGGTGCCCGAACAGGGACCTGATCAGGAACCTAATTCAATTTTAATCCAACATTTTGGCATCACGAACAGGGGACCCACACACACCACAAGTGTGCTTTCCGGCGGCGTCAACCTTGAGACTGTGCACGGTCTGGGGGGAAGACCCAGTTTGGGGGCAGACAAAGACGCGATCCCCTCCAGGTCTTGGAGACGTTGGGAGCTGCTTGCTGGTTGATGGGTCTTCAAGGAACTGTAAAGGTGGTCCGAGATGTGAGTACATTTATTTGTTGTTGTGTGTAAACCTGGGGTGTGAATAGCCCCCGAGAGAAAAGATTCCCTAAGCGCTTGACACTGCAAAGACGGGTTATGCTTCTGCTCGCCTTAAGTCTGGTTCACATTAGGTTCGATCTGGGTTTTTGGTCTGGGGCAGTTCGGTTTGGCGAGGTGAATGCTTAGGTGTGTTGTTGCATGCGTAATCAATGCAAGAGGCTTCAATATTGTTGCAGTGAGCTCTGAGATATTAATCAGGGCAAGATTCTCCCACAGTGTTGCAGTGAGCATTGATGTATAAAAGTCTGAGCAAGATTCTGCCGTTTGGTTGCGGTGAGCATTTGATTCGTAAATCGATGCAAGATTCTGCCATGGAATTGCAGTGAGCACTGACTTGAGTGAACTGGTAATTTTGTTATAGTGCTGGTTTGAATGAAGTTACTGCAGTTTGTCCGTTTGTTTATTTGTGTTTGTGTTTTGGAATCTGCCCTGGTAAGCGAGAGAAGCAGATTCTGCAGAGGTGGAAGGAGCAGGTTGAATGGGAGTTTTAAAGTTGTTGTTGTGAATTTTTTGGTCGTTGTGGAGTATAAAAGAGATGGTTAGATAATTATTGTTCTCTGGGGAAATGATAAAAATTGTGAGAGTTTACAGATAATACTTTTGGGTAAACGAGTTGTGTTTTCACAGTGGTGTTTACCAGAGATTACTGTAGAGCAGGGGTGTCAAACTCATTCCATGGAGGGCCAAGACCCTGTATGTTTTGCTTCTACCCAGTGTCTTCAGCAGGTGTTTTCACTGATCAGCAATCAGTGGGAAGAAATTCAGTGAAATCACCTGTTGAAAACACTGGCTGGAGGTAAAACTTGCAGGGTCTTGGCCCCCCATGGAATGAGTTTGACACCTGTACTCTAGAGGTTCAGGGGACTCCATTGAGATTTCTTTGTGACACAGGTGCTTGTAGATCAGTCATATCAGGGCTGAATGTTGAGGGGTCCCAAAAATCAGAACACACAGTGATTGTCAAATCAGCAAACGGTAAATTGAAAACAGAATATCTCTCCGAAATTGTAAAAGTAAGGGATCCTGTCACAGGGGACATTGCAGAAGGTTCATTCATTTTGTCACGAGTATGTTCCGTTAACCTGCTAGGCAGGGATTTGCTTACCACTCTCAATATCGCCATAATTCCGACAGAGGGCGATATGAGAGCATCACACTTTCCACATGTGGCAGAAACTAATGTGCTGCAGGGTTTTGTTATGCCAAGGTACTCATATTCACTCCGCTTGGTACCAGCTGGACCAACCGGGGTGACAGAGAACCTGGTGGCAAAAACCATGCAACATTTTAAAACACAGATTCCTACTACAAAGCAGGCCACAAATGAATACCATTGCAACATGTATGACAGATACAGTATCTGAGTGGCCCAGATGACAAATTTGAGAAAACATTTTTTGCTAACCCATCCTCCAGGATAGTCATCAAAAATCTATACTGGTCACGAAAGGGTTACAGAGGGGCTTCTGTGAGATTGTCTGATGAAGATTGCAGTCACTTTAAACACTGGGAGTCTCCACACATTGCACTGATTAAGCCCAAACACTTGCATTCGAAGGATGTGGGCAGGTTTGTGAACACAGCAGAACAATGTGATCAATCCTGGAAAGACGCACCTGACCCAAGGGTTCAATATTGTCTAAAGCTTGAAACCTACCATCTGCCTTTGAACTGGGTGGCACAAGTCTAAAAAGACGTCAGCATTGACATCCCAGAATCACAAACATGACTGTTTCCTCTGACAGAAGGAGAGGAAGATGCACTCTCAGAAATTTCAAATTCCTTGTGGTCAACAGGGAAGGCAAATGTAGGCTTAATGAAAAATGCAGAATTGGTAACAATAAATGCCAAATCTCATTTTAGGCCTTATCAGAGATGGTATCTTCTACGCCCAGAAGCACAGGAAGGCATTAAACCTGTTATACAGGAATTGATAAAAGCAGGGGTCATAAACATAGACAATTAATCAAAGACAATCAATCTGATGTGTTGCACATAGAGTGTATAGCTATTAGCTTTTGTCCCTGTCAAATGAACTAATCTACTACTACTACTACCATGTCCAAAATCACCATGTAACACACCTCTGTTCCCTGTGAAGAAGGCTGCACCGTCTTCCGGCTGGAGGATGGTCCAAGACCTCCAAGCAGTGAAGAGAGCTGTTATTCCTAGGGCTGTTGCAGTCTTAGACCCTCACACTTTGTTAAATGATCTACAATCACAAATGAAATTTTTCAAAGTGATTGACATTAGCAGTGCCTTTTTCAGCATTCCTATTCATCCAGATCATCAGTTTTGGTTTGCATTCACATTTGAAAATAAAAGGTACACATTCACTAGGTTGCCACAAGGGTATTGTGAGTCACCAACTATTTTTTTCACAGGCAATGTCAGCAAACTTGGCACAGTTTGTTCCTCCTCATGGGAGTCAGTTGCTCCTATATGTTGACGACATTTTGCTGGCATCTCCTGATGAAAACACATGCAAAAAGGAGACCATTGCCCTACTGAAATTTCTAGCTGAGCAGGATCACAAGGTAAACAAAGTCAAGCTACAATTGTGGAAAACAGAAGTTAAGTACTTAGGCCACATTTTGTCAGCAGAAGGAAAACATGTTGATTCTGCTCGCAAAGAGGCTATTTTGGCAGCGCCAAAACCGATTACAAAGAGAGACATGATGTCATTTTTGGGAACACTAAATTACTGTCGCTCCTGGATTGCAAATTATTCATTTGAAGTGCAACCATTGTCTGACCTCATTTACAAAAAGCCCATGGCACAGATGGACATAATTGAGTGGACACCTGAGGCAGAAGAGACATTTGTCAGGATGAAAAAACTTTTGGTCAGCACTGCCGTTTTGGCACTCCCTGACTACAAAAAGCCATTTATTCAAATGGCACATTGTAGGGAGGGACACATGACATCAGTGCTCCTTCAGCCATTCAGTACATAAATGCGTCCAATGGCATACTACTCCACGAGGCTTGACCCTGTTGCGAGGGCCCTGACTCTGTGTGTGCAGGCCATAATAGCTACATCCATGGCGGTTCAAGCATCAGCAGGGATTGTTCTTTTCCATCCTTTGACCCTAAAGGTCATACGTGCAGTGTCAGTCATTTTGTCTCAGAGTAAAATATCAGTTCTCTCCCCATCCAGACACCTTGCATGCATGACTGTGTTACTGTCACAGCCACATTTAACCATTGAACATTGCACAGTAATAAATCCAGCGAGCTTTTTACCAATTTCCACTGAGGGTGAACCTCATGACTGTTTGGCAGAAATTGAAAATGAAACACTACCATGTCCTGATTTGCAGGACACACCTTTGGATGATTCAGATCTCACACTGTTTGTAGATGGATCATCAAAATGTGACTGTGATGGATTAAATCTGTCTGGCTATGCAGTTGTCACTCATGACAACTGCATAGCCAGAAAGCCCAAAAACTTTGTGATGGAAGTTTCCATCACATTATTCAGCACAAGCAGCAGAGCTGGTTGCTCTGACTGAAGCATGCAAATTAGGCTAAAATAAAAAACTCACTGTTTACACTGATAGCCAGTATGCATTTTCAACCATTCATCACTTTGCACAGCAGTGGAAAAACAGAGGCATGATCACATCAACAGGAAACCCTATTCAGCATAAACATCTTATTTTGGAGCTGCTTGAAAGTGTCAAACTTCCATTACAACTGACCATATGCAAATGTGCAGCACACACAAATGGCAATGATCCAGTTTCTCAAGGCAATCACTTTGCAGACCAAACAGCAAAAGCTGTTGCACAAGGCTTAAAACCAGCACAAAACAAATCTGATTTAATTTTGACAATGACAGAAGAGTTGTCACATGACATTCTCATTGAGGCACAAAAAGCAGCACCACAAGCTGAAATCTACAGGTGGATAAAGAAGGGAGCCATTTTCGATAACACCTTAAAGCCTTACAGATGTAACAAAAACAAGCCCATTCTGCCACGCAAACTGTTTCATCAGGTCTCCACCTTTCTGCATGGTGTCTCGCATGTAGCAAAGGGGGGGGGGGGGGTTCTACATTAAATAAAACCTTTATTGCCTATGGATTTAACCAGTTTGCCACTCAGTTCTGTAAAAAATGTCTGATTTGTGCAAAAAACAATGCACAAGGAAATTTCAGACCTGAAAGAGGCACTTTTTCCAGCCTCCACTTATCCATTTCAGAACATTTGCATGGACTTCATTGAGCTAAATAAGTGTAAAGGCAAGAAATACTGTTTGGTCATTTGTGATATGTTTTCCAAATGGGCAGAGGCTTTCCCCTGTACCCATCCAAATGCAATCACAGTGGCAATGAAATTGTTGGCCGAAATTGTACCTAGGTTTGGAATACCTGAGAAAATTTACTCAGATAATGGTACACACTTTGTAAATCAAGTCATATCACACATAGGCACAGCACTCAACATTAATTTAAAAAAATCATTCAGCTTATCATCCAGAATCTGCAGGATTGGTGGAACATACAAACAGAAGCATTAAAGAAAGGCTTAGAAAAACAATGGCAGAAACAGGGCAAAATTGAATATATTGCCTCCTATTAGTTTTGTTCTACATGAGGATAATTCCCACCAAAGGGGGGTTGTCTCCATTTGAAATAATGTATGGCAAACCATACTTGCTCCCACCTTTAAGACCATTCAGCTCAAGTGATGAGGAGGTGTGTTTAGGTGATTACATGAGAAGGATGCTGACTAACAGAAATGTTATTGCTGCTACTCTCCCCAGGAGGGTTCACGAGGAAGCTGCACCAATCTTGGCCAAGCCAGGGGACCTCGTCCTTATCAAAGTCATCAAAAAGAAGAATTGGACTGATTCACCCTGGCAAGGACCACATAGAGTTGTCTTGTCAACACCAACAGCAGTGAAAGTTGAAGGATGGGACTCTTGGGTGCACTTAACACATTGCAAACTTTACCCCACTCAGAACTCACAGCCAGAGACTGTTTAATAAACACTACAAACTTTATCTCATTAAAGACCTTCAGCAAGTGACTGTTTAATTGTTTCTCTGTACTTCAGCAAGTGACTGTTTAATTGTTTCTCTATACAAGTGTCAACTGACGACGCCCCTGGCGCCCAGTAGTGGCTTAAGATAGCGAAGCAAGTGTTTGTCTATCATGGAGAGACAAGAGGCCGGGGAGAGACGGTCAATAATTAAATGACATGGTTGTTGTTGTTGTTGTTTCCTTAGCATCATCATCCTTTGGGTGACATTTTTGCTTTGGTTTCTTTTGGCTTCTCCACAACCCATACACCGTAGGGTTAGAGATATTACACATGCCCAACATGACTGGCTGGAAATTCAAGGGCATCAGGACCATGATTATGCTGCCAATACTTGGTGGAGATATGCTAACTACACAGCTAGGTCAGCGAATCGCTCCAACTGTTATGTTTGTTCCTTGGTGCCACTATCAACTGGGCAGACTTCTGTTACAGCTAGAACAATGGAGCCATCACAAGCTGTCTGCTTCTTACAGAAGGCTATGGAAAGAGACTACATAAGAAAGATTATTCTGAATCTCACTTGTAAGACCTTTCATCACTCCACTGATCAGGGAAGCTATGGCACCCCTTACTCTGTAAGGGCGAGGTTAGTTTCATCAGAGAACTTCTCTTTCTGTTTGAAGGGAAGTGGCAATAACCCTCTGAGCAACTTACCCCTTTCTCGGTGTGCACCGGTGTACAGTGTATTTCGCCCCTGTACTGCCAACACCCTGACCAACAAAGTGGGAAGGTGGTGCCCACAAATTAATCGTTGTCATTATGGGCCTGTCACCCTGCTAGAGCTCTGCAGTGCTGTTAACTGCAACTTTCACATGTATGGCGCACACATGATGATAGGTGGTTGGTGGCTGTGTGGTCATAGGGCGTATTCCCATTTGCCTATGGGCCGGGCAGGAGTTTGCGTCCCTGTCCTTGTGACTGATCACACCCTCATTATGTCAGTAGGTCAGCGAGCAGGGTGAAAAGAGATGCTTACCTACCACAGGATGCCACTTTTACACCGCATGACTCTGTCTGGGGAACGGACGTGCCGGAGCAGTTTAAGCTACACACCACAGGACAAAAGGTTCTTCAGTCACTGTTCCCTTGGGTGGGAGTGGCAAAGAACACTTTGTGGGTTGAAACTCTTAATTACAGACTACAGTCTTTTGTGAATTTTTCCTTAGCTGCTTGGAGAGGTGAAAGGGAAGAAATGATAGCTATGAGACTTATGGTGACACAAAATAGAATGGTACTTGATCAGTTGACTGCCGCCCGTGGGGGCGTGTGTGCTATTGTGGGTCAGAACTGCTGTACTTTTATTCCTGCGAATGATGCAGATGGACATGTCATTGCTTTAGCCATATGCAATCTTACTGCTCTACAAGCTGCTGGGGCGAAGGATAATGTTGCTGATGCACAGCCCTGGATAAAGTGGTTGTTTTCCTCATGGAGCAGTCTTGTCATAAAACTGGTGGTAGTTCTTGTGGTGATAGTTTTGATTTTTTTCATGTGCCATTCCCTGCATCCGCGACATGATGATGAGACTTGTTCGTGTGAACTTGGTGATGTATCATGAGGCCACAGGTGGGGATGATGGGGAAACAACACCAACCTAAAGTGTCTTTTTCATGAGTACAAAGTAAAAGTATGACTGACATGCAGAAAACTGAGAGGAGATGCATGCTCATGATGTGAATTTGAAATGTACTATTTGCAAAAAACAAAAAAACAAAAACATGTCTGAAGTCCTGAGATATTGCCTTTCATTATTGTTTGGGGTTTTCATTTCACTTTGTTTTTTATCACATTATATTTGTAATCATCACATTGTTAATCACTATTTACTCATCATACAGTTTTACTGTTGTGATTATTGTTTTGTTTCTTGATTGCTTAATTACACTTTTATACATTAAGATACTAACATTCATAGATTTAGGATGCTAACACACATATATCCTTATCACTCACACACACACACACACACATACTCAAATTCATATTATCTTTTGTTATATTGTGGGGACACACATTCGTGACCTGCTTTTGGACTCACATTTTAGACCAGATCAAGGGCAGAGCTTCTGTGGTTATTACAGGAAGCTGCAGGACAGTTAGCTTTGGTATGCAAAGCTTGAGACTGTGGGTTATAATGAGGGGACACATTGTAGATAGTGGTGTGATATCATGCAGAGAGGATGCATTGTTGCTATCTTTATAATGTAATGGTTTTGTGAGACAGGATTAATGAGGGGATGCATTGTAGATAGTGGTGTGATATCATGCAGAGAAGATGCATTGTTGCTGTCTTTATAATGCAATGGTTTTGTGAGACATGTGACCTGTTAACTGTAAGAGTCCTGGTATTTAAGGACGAGAGTTCCCTTTGTCGTTCTCTTTTTATTCTGATGTTGGAAGATGTGAATAAAACTGACTCGAGAGATAAACTCTGCCTCGTTATTTTCACATCTCTACAATATAATCATTTTATTGTTTTTTAATAGTTTTTTACACTTATCATTAGACAACTGTACACTAACTTACTTCATTAAATTACTGCTAATCTGCTAACACAGAGAACATCAAATAGATACTTACATCACACATGTCATTTTACAATTGATCATCATTAGTGACCTTACTTTTCTTCCTTATGATTTTGTTTGATTATTGATTTCTTTTATTGAACAAAAGGCTTTATCGTTTCATGCTCCCCAGGAAATGAAACATTCCAGCGGTGCTCGGGAGTGGCAGCGGGGTTGATGGCTGACTTTCCTCATTAAAAGCGAGTGAGGATCTTTTGCAATAAAATGCTTCTTGCATAAAACGCACCATAACTTAGCAACCTGCCCAGTGAGGTTTTACAGGCCATAATGTTTCATCTCTGATGCTTTTTTAAAGCATCAAGGGGGATGAAAGGATAATTTCATGTTTTTCTATATTCTTCTATATTATTTCATCTCTGTATTATTCTTTCATGTATTATATCTGATGTATTTTTGGTGCGTTGTATGAGCCATCATGGTCTATGTGATTTCCATGTCCCAGAGTCTTGAGTGGATGTGCGTGCAAATGCCAGTGAAGGATTGGTCAGCAAAGACATAAACGATGACCTAGGATAATCCCTTGTTTCACTGACCCGCTCTGCTAGGTTTCTGTGACCAGGAATGTGCTAAAACCACCAGCTCTATAGATTAGATTTATAGACACTTAGACTGCTTTCAGGAGATGTCTCCAAGATCGCTCAAGGACTTCTCCCCCTTGTTTATCTATTCAGGGAGCTATAAAATACCAGGTTCAGCATTCATGTTTAGAGAAAGGTGCATGTGCGACTCTGTGGGATGGTTGAGATGTACCTGTTTTCTCCTCTGGCCAGAGTTTGAATAAATGGCTCATAACTTGGAAACCGCCTATTGATTTTTTTGACTCGGTCTTATTTAATTCAATTTTAATCCAACAGTATATTAATTTATTTGTGCTTAAAATATCTATCCATATTAATAAAACAAGTAACGAGTAACACATCTGATCAAATTTCAGTAGCTGTAACGCATTACTGAATTTTTAAGCAGTAATTCTGTTACACAGCACGTTACTGCAAAAGTAGTGATGTTACAGATGCAACTCCCAACAACGGTTGTCACCTGTATTTTACTAATCAGCTGTCTGAAGGCAGCTAACTTGACTGTTGACAATGATCGCATGTCTTCAGTAATGTATCTGGCAATCATTCGGTTTAGTTCTTACCAAGTTACACATGGTCCAGATGCATGCCTGGGTTTGAAAGAACCGTGGATGTTTAGGGGAAGTCAATCATCAGCAGTGCTAACGTAGCGAGCCTTTCCTTAGAGATTAGCTTTACTGAACCATGTTGTTTAATCAGGTGCTTCTGAATAGTTGAGTTACTAATTTTTGATGTGGAGTCTTCTCAGTGGCACATAGTTTACAATATAGGATTGTCCTTAATCTCAAGAAATGGAAAAAAAAAGTAATATTTCCATGAGAAGAAACTCACTGCTTCTTGTCCGTCAGACACTGTTAAACTGATTCATAGTCTTTGTGACAGGTCATATCAAGTGATGGCTGCATGTCAGCGTATGGTAGGGTGTGTTTGTGCAGTCGTCTCTGTTATCTAAAGTAATAATAATGAGTACCAAGCCTTTTAAAATTTCAGCAATTGTAATGGTGTTAAATAATTTGAAAAAGTAATTTCATTACACAATAACTGCAAAAGTAGTGGCATTACGTAACCCGTTACTCCCAACTCTCTCGCTCTCTATCTGTCTCTCTGTCTGTGTGTGCACACGCACACATACACACGGACATTAAGTCTGTGAATCTTTAGAAGACAAAGTCAAAGTGCCTTTATTGTCATTCCAATGCTAAAAAACAATACAACGAAATTGAGATACTGCTCCCTAAAACAAACTATCACACTCACAGTTCACTCATACATTTAACATTCTCATAATTACAACAATAAATAATGCTTAAAACAATAATACCTAAAAGGTTGAATACAATATGTACATAACAATAATAAAAACATACTGAGTGATAAATACAGTAAATAAGACCAGCTTATACACGCAAGGTTATTGCCACAAAATAACCTAAAATAACATCAGCAGTCTGTACGTGTTACATAAATCCATTCAAAATACGTACTGCTGCTGGGAAAAAAACACTGTAGACTGTAAACCTGGTAGTCCGGGTTTTATGGAATCTGTACCGCTTTCCTGAGGGGAGCAAGTGAAAGAAATCATGACCTGGATGAGTGCAGTCTTTAATAATGGCAGTAGCTCTGTTGAGGTACCGAGACCTGGAAATCTCTTCCAGAGAAGGGAAAGAACAACCAGTGATTTTTTGCGCAGTCTCGATCACTCTCTGGAAGGCTTTGCGGTCTGCAGCTGAACAGCCCTCACACCAAACCGTGATGCCATATGACAAAATGCTCTCAATAGCAGAGCGATAAAATAAAACCAGCAACTGTGCATTCAGGCCATTCCTCTTGAGGAGCCTCAAAAAGTGTAGACGTTCTTGAGCCTTTTTTCTCGTAGCTATGGTGTTAACTGCCCAGGTAAGGTTGTGAGAAATATGAACACCCAGAAACTTAAAAGCCTCCACCCTCTCCACACACTCCTTGCCTATATATAGAGGAGGCGGCTCACTGCTATGCTTCCTAAAATCAATAATAAGTTCTTTTGGGGTTTTTTTGTATTCAATAGCAGATTATTATCTGAGCACCATCTCACCAGTTTCTGGACCTCATCTCTGTATGCAGACTCATCTCCTCCTGATATGAGCCCCACTACTGTTGTGTCATCTGCAAACTTCACTATAATGTTTGTGGAATGAACAGGTATGCAGTCATACAGCTGTGGACAAAATTGTTGGTACCCCTCTGTTAATGAAAGAAAAACCCACAATGGTCACAGAAATAACTTGAATCTGACAAAAGTGGTAATAAATAAAAATTCTATGAAAATTAACCAATGAAAATCAGACAATGCTTTTGAATTGTGGTTCAACAGAATTGCTTTAAAAAACAAACTCATGAAACAGGCCTGGAGAAAAATGATGGTACCCCTAGAAAAGATTGAAAATAATGTGACCATAGGGACATGTTCAACCAAGATGTGTCCTCTAATTAACATCACAGGTGTCTACAAACTTGTAATCAGTCAGTCGGCCTATTTAAAGGGTGACAAGTAGTCACTGTGCTGTTTGGTGACTTGGTGTGTACCACACTAAACATGGACCAGAGGAAGCAAAGGAGAGAGTTGTCTCAGGAGATTACAAAGAAAATTATAGACAAGCATGTTCACAGACGCAAAAATGAAGCATACCAAGAAAAGAACACTGTCCCTAGTGTGAAACATGGAGGAGATTCTGTTATGTTCTGGGGCTGCTTTGCTGCATCTGGCACTGGGTGTCTTAAACTGTACAGGGTACAATGAAATCTCAAGACTATCAAGGTATTCTAGAGAGAAATGTGCTGCCCAGTGTCAGACAGCTTGGTCTCAGTCAGAATCAGAATCAGAATCAGAATAAAATTTATTGCCAAGCACATTTACAAGTAAACAAGTAAACATACGAGGAATTTGACTTGAATTTGACTTTGACTTGAGGAATTTGAATGGCGGCAAGCCATGACGAGGCGCCTGTCATACAGGAGGGGAATAGAGGGCAAGGGTCAAGGAAAAAAACAATAGGCAGAGAGAAAAAACATAGTTATCAAAATAACGCTTGTAAGCTCAAATAAGCTCAAGTGAGCCGAATTATGATCACACAGAAAAAAACCCTCAATGCACAATTAGCAGACAATGAATCACACTTAACAAACAGCAACAGTAGAGAGAACAGTGAATGTGTGTCTTTCATCAGTATAAATGGGTCAGTCGTGTGTGTGTTGGATGCAAAGGGTGTCAGTTATTAGTTACTGGTGGACAGCAAAGATCTCTCTCTCAGCAGATGTTATGACTAGTGTCTGAAAGTCAGAGGCACATGTCCTTGAGCACGGCAGATGGAAATTCTCTGAGTCAGACACATGGCGCTGTCCTTGAGAGTTCAGATACTGAACGCCAGATGTTTATGAAGGGGAAAATCAACATTTATACTGTTATCTTCATCCAGGAGGACTGAGTGCTGAGGGCGCCGAAAACAGGTTGAATGAGCACTGACGTTCAGAGAAAAACTTTCCATTCTCTTATGGGTTCAGTGCTCCATAATTCCATCGTTGCCAGGCTTTGAAATCATATCCTGGAGAGCTCTTAGCGCCACCGTGATGTTTTCAATCTTTCTGTTCAGTTCTCCATTAGCCGCTATCAGAGTCCTCCCCAGCTGGTCGAATTGATGAAAGAGTTTCGCAGGGTCAGCTTTTTGATAAGCTCTGTCCATCTTCTTTAATTTTCGATACACCAGGACTATCCCAAAGCCGATCAGTAGAAGTCCTGAGACCGTAGCGCCAAATAGATAAATATCTTCTATATCTTCAACTGAAAGATCGCACAGACACAAAAGTTTCCAATTATATGTGTCTTTAATATAACCCGCAGCAGCAGTACCTGCAGAACAGATGGGCTCCCCCGGGCCCGATTTCCTCGTTGAGAAGACAGTGTCGATTGCGTTCAAAGCCCAGCTTACTAAATCCATAATTTCGTTAGGATGAATCACCAGTAGAAGAGCCACGCAGACACAGACAATAGCAAGCTGGGATCCAGTCAGTTAGGGAGGGAGAGGCAGGGAGCAGGAGAGAAGAGAAGAAGCGACTGCTCTCTCTGGAGGGCGGAAGTGAAGTCGCAGGTCATGGGGCTTGCAACAGGATAATGACCCAAAACACACAGCTAAAAACACACAAGAATGGCTAAGAGTGAAACACTGGACTATTCTAAAGTGGCCTTCTATGAGCCCTGATCTAAATCCTATTGAACATCTGTGGAAGGAGCTGAAACATGTCATCTGGAGAAGGCACCCTTCAAACCTGAGACAACTGGAGCAGTATGCTCATGAGGAGTGTGCCAAAATACCTGCTGAGAGGTGCAGAAGTCTCATTGACAGTTACAGAAATTGTTTGATTGCAGTGATTGCCTCAAAAGGTTGTGCAACAAAATATTAAGTTAAGGGTACCATCATTTTTGTCCAGGCCTGTTTCATGAGTTTGTTTTTTAAAATAATTCTGTTGAACCACAATTCAAAAGAATTGTCTGATTTACATTGGTTAATTTTCATAGAATTTTTATTTATTATCACTTTTGTCAGATTCAAGTTATTTATGTGACCATTGTGGGTTTTTCTTTCATTAATAGAGGGGTACCAACAATTTTGTCCACGTGTGTATGTGTACAATGAATACAAAGTGGGGCTCAACACACAGCCCTGTGGCGAGCCTGTGTTAAGCATGACTGTAGAGGAGGAATGGGGTCCGAGTCTAACAGTCTGTGTTCGGTTTGTTAGGAAGTCCTTAATCCAGCTGCAAGTGTGAGTAGGCAGACCAAGCTGAAGCAATTTAGTGATGAGAATGGTGGGAATAATTGTATTAAATGCCAAGCTATAGTCCACAAACAACATTCTTACATAGCTCCCCTTGTCTTCTAAATGGCTGAATGCCGAGTGGAGAGCTATAGCAATAGCATCTTCAGTGGATCTGCTCCGCCTGTAGGCAAACTGGTACTGATCAAAGTCTGGGGGGGGGGACTAGGCAAAAGATGTTTCAATACCATTTTCTCAAAGCACTTCATAATAATGGGTGTTAATGCTACTGGTGAATAGTCATTCAGACTGCTGATAATATCTTTTTTAGGCACAGGAATAATGACTGCAGATTTTAAACACTGTGGAACAAAGGCTGCCTTGAGAGACAAATTAAAAATGTCAGTCAAAACAGAGCATAGCTGATCTGCACATGCTCTGAGCACCTTTCCTGGCACTCCATCGAGACCAGTAGCCTTTCTCGGGTGAACTGCTCTCAGTGTATGTCTCACCTCATGATCCTGCAGGGTAAGCACATCAGAGCTGGCATTCAATAACGTCAGTGGGTCCAGGCGAGGTGTATTTGCCTCAAACCGTGTGAAAAAGCAGTTCAATTCTTCTGCCAGTGAGGCGCTGATGTCACTGGAAATGATGCTGCTGCCCTTATAGTTTGTGATATGGTGAAAGCCTTGCCATACTCGTCTCAAATCATTATCAGAAAAATGATCCTCAACTTTCCTCTTATAGGCCTGTTTAGCCTCCTTAATGCCTTTCTTCAGATTAGCCCGGGCAGTGCTATACAGATCTGTATCCCCTGACCTGAAGGCTGTATCATGGGTTCTGAGGAGTGCCTGGACTTCTTTTGTCATCCAAGGCTTCTGGTTAGGAAAAACCCTAATGCGTTTTTCCACAGTCACCTGGTTGATACAGTAGGTGAGGTAGCATAATACAGTCTGTGTGTACACAGAAAAAAGTCACACGATTCAATTCAATTCTGATTTTTGGGGTCACAAAAATTTTTCCGTCAGTGACAGGTCCATACGGGCCCTGGTGGAGAAAGCTTGGGGGGATAATGAGGGTGATGATGATGACGACGGTGAAGATGGGGATGAAGATAAAGATGAGCCGGTCCATTGTCCGATGGCAGGGGGTCTGCAGCTCCCTCACCGAACCTGGATACCGCTGGTGCTGCACCCTCGTCGGACCCCGATTGGGTCGCGGCTGCGCCCGCGTCGGACCCCGATTGGGTCAGCGCCGCACCAGAACCGACCTCCAACCCCGAACCTGGAACCTCTGGCACAGCGGGCGAAAGCAGCTTCTCGCCGGCGACCCAGGGAGAAGGCTCAGGAGAGAGAGAAGAACTGGGATCAGGATCACCGGCAGTGCCAGAACCTGGCGAGATAAGCTCGGACACAGCGGGCAGCTGCACCGAGCTTGTCTCCCCAAGAGACAGGCTAAAATGCTCTAAGACTGAAAGAAGAAAGACAAAACAGAGCACTTGCCTGATCTCGGGTTCTGACGCCGTCCAGGACTGCGAAGATCTGGGCTCAGATGGCAGGAGGTCATCATCAGGCTCTCACTCAGCTGCGTCGGGCTCTGCAGCTGGTATGATGGTGTGCGCAGCTTGAGAATCCTCCGGCACTGATGCCCACGCCGATGGCCCACACGGCATGGTGGCAGGAGAACCTCAACCCGCTGGACCGGACCGCTCCTCTGCGGAGACCCGGGGACGCTTCCTCGTCAGCGCAGGTTCCACACTGCAGTCCACTCTCCTCCTCTGCCCATGGCGTGGCTGCGGAACTGGAACCAGGCTCTCCAGAACCGCAGGCCCCCTCCTCATCCAGCAACGTTGGCCTGGCGTCAAGGACTGCTCAGCGGAGGGAGTCACAGAGGATGCGGGGTTAATAATTAAAGCCACAGCAGGTGGTGGGAGCTCGGGGAGCTGCAAACCCTGAACTCCACCTCCAGGAGTCTGACAGAGCAAATCACAATAATGAGAGTGTGAATGAACTTGGACTTGCCTGTCTCCTGGAGGCTGAGTGGTGCCTGCTGTGGCGGATGTTGCTCCTCCCTTTCCCCGCCGGACGGTGACAGAGGACCCCCTGGGAGGACGATGGGGAGCCGCTCTAGATGTTTCCGGGACGGAGCTCGCCAAGTCAGGACTCTGAGTAAACACAGCGGCCGGGGAATGCGTCGAGGAGGAGGGGGTGACAGACGAAACGAGCCGGGCACAGGACGCTGACGAGAGAGCGGGAGAAGATGGCCCGGGGGGGAGATGAGGCTGCGGGGAATCCCCTCTGACGAGGCGCAGGAGTGGCAGCTGTGCGAGGAATTGAGCCCTTGCGGCGACCCAGAACTGGATCCGGACGGGGTTCATGCTGAGGATGACAGCCGGTGTGGCGATGGTTTCTTGCAGGGGGCGAGGCGAAGGTGAGGTCCGGGAATCGCCGTTCCTGTGCAGAGACAGAGGCAAGCAGGTCGGCAAACTCGGGGAACTCACGCAACTCTGGATTTCTCTCAACCAGTCTAACTGCCGCCGCCACATGCTCCATAATGATGGATGGATGAACAGTGGCGCGAGCAGTAGCCACTCGGTCTCGGATCTTGATGGCTGTCAGCTGCAGCTCCTCCGGGGGATTCCCGAGTGACGTCATGCCCGATGGGGAAAGACCTCCGGATGGTACGAACTCCCGGGCTGGAACAGAGGCAGGAACGGGATCCCGAAGCGAGGGGTGATGACTCCTCCTCTTCAGCTTCCTGCTGGGATTTCCCTCCAGCCCACGGAGTATCTCACATTGTGAGGCGCTGTCATTTCCCCTCGCGCAGACTTCAGGGTGGTCGGCGTAGCGAGGAAGATGGTCCAGGAGAACCTCATCATAGTCTAGGTGCCAGCGCATGTCGTTGGGGTTGTCGTAGAGGGTAGCGGTGAGGAGCGTCCCGTCGACATACTCCAGGGCGGTCTCTAGCTCATCACCCAGGCGCCGAACGCGGCTCCTGGGAGACGGCATGCTCCTAGAGTTGACACCCAGACAGGGAAGAACAAAGTCCAATTAAGCAAACTCATGGCAGCCGGCAACTCACTGGCTGTGACCTACTGTTACGTATGGCTCTTGCAAGCCATAAATAAGAGCCAAGGGCTGACCGGTGAGTTTGCGTTGTTTATTAATGATAACAGAAAGGAACAAAGGAAAGAGCCTCGTGGGGCAAAACACAAACAATACAAACGTACACTTACAAATAATGACGATGGATGAGAGGAAGACTGGAGCTGGACGTAGGGGTTCCAGCCTTACCCACACCGGAGAAGAGCGTGGATAATATGCGCAAGGTCACAGCACTGAATAATCAGGACCGCTCCCTTTTATAGTGGTTGACAGCGCCTCAGCTGATGAGAGGAATTGAGGAATTGGCAATATCATCCATGCATCCACCGTCCCATAGAGCTTGACAGCTGGAGGCCCGCTGAGACGCTATCAAAGTAAGAGCTGGGCTGAGGAGGAATATGGTCTGAGCGCCGGTAAAAATGGCGCATTTGACAAAATCAGCGGAAAACCCATCAGGTCCTGGAGATTTTCCTGATTGCATGGATGATATTGCCAGCTGAATTTCTTCTTTTGTGATGGGAGCTTCTAGAATTTGCCGAGATTCTAAGGAAATCGAAGGGATATCAATAGAATCAAAGAAGTCTTGCAGATCCTTTAAATTTGTTGTGCATTCTGAGGTATATAATTTGGAATAAAATGACCTGAATATATCATTAATCACTTGTTGATCAGATGTCACATCTCCTTTATCTGTCCTAACTCCAGTAATAATTTGCTTAGCTCTAATACCGCGTAGTTGATTAGCTAGAAGTTTACCGGTCTTTTTGCCATGTTCATAAAATTCACTCTTGTTCCTTATTAAACAACCTTCAATTTCTCGAGTGGAGAGTAAATTAAGTTTAGTTTGTAATGTCAAACGTTCCTTGTACAGAGCGGGTGATGGAGATTGAGCATATTGCCTGTCAATGTCCAACATTTGGTCTAAAATAGCCTTCTGTTCCTGTATTGCGGATCGTCTTTTAAATGCTGCCAATGAAATAATTTCTCCCCTAAGAAATGCCTTCATGGCCTCCCATATTGTTTTGTTCGGCATACCAGGAGTTTTATTTTCTTTCAAAAAAAAATTAATTTTAGAAGAAATATTCGCGACCAGTTTTTCATCTATAAGTAATAATGGATCCAGTTTCCAGTGCTTTCTCATGGAGTCACATCCATGGAGGATCATTTTAAGTACAAGAGGGGCATGATCAGAAACCGAGATGCTATCATAACTGCAAGAGCTGAGGTTATTAATTAATAAATTGTCAACAAAAAAAATAATCTATTCTGGTATAAGTGTGGTGTACGTGAGAGAAGAAAGAATAGTCCCTGCTGTTAGGATGTAAAAAACGCCAAGGGTCTGTAAGGCTATATTCCTCAAGGAAAGACTTGACATAAGTTGCAGATTTGTTAAGACTAGCAGGTTTTGAGGATGAGCGGTCTAAGATCAGATCCATATACAAATTAAAGTCACCCCCAAGAATTAGAGAATGAGTATTTAAGTCTAGGAGCTGCGAAAAAAGATTGCGAAAAAAGTGTACATCATCAAAGTTTGGCGCATACAAATTAGTCAAGGTGACATGTTTATTGCCAAGTTTACCTGATACTATTACAAATCGTCCATTTTTATCTAATACAACATTAGAGGGAGTAAATGGGATATTTCGATCAATAAGAATAGCGGCGCCCCTGGCCTTAGCTTTAAAATTTGAATGAAAAAATTGTCCTGACCAACATTTTGACAAGCACAAGTGGTTGGAATCCTGCAAATGGGTTTCCTGCAGAAACAGTACCCCAGGCTTAAATTGCTTTAGATGTGACATGACTCTCTTTCGTTTAATTGGATGGTTCAACCCCTTCACATTTCAGCTTACTAAAGTAAGATTACTATTCATTCAAAAAGCAAAATTTATATATTGTGTTGTGTAGCTCAAGAAGGGATGGGGTGAAGTACGGGTAGGAATAGAGAAAAAAAGGGGGGGGGTGTTAATAAATCGATAACGTAAAAAAATAAAACACCATGAAAAGAAAAAAAAATCAACAACCAAACCTATAACAACAACACTCCAGCCGGTTGCATAGAACAGCAACCGCTCCATCTCCTGCTCTATTCTCATCCTAACAAAGTACTTCCATACAACTGGTTTCAATCCTGCATAGTGTGAACATTTTACCCTAAACTAATAAAAAAAAAAAAAAAGTAAACAACAACGTATAGGGAGCAAATTTTACCTTGTTTTGAACATCTAAAAATGCATCATTGTCCAGTCAGTGCAGCTTTAATGAAGTAATAATCAAGTAGTCCAATGTGATAGTTGGTCAACCCAGGAATGTCCAGTTCAGGGTAGAGATCACTGGTTTCTCTCCATGGTTTGTATGAAGTGGGTGGCCTCCGAGACGGACGCCAGCCACTGGTTTTTGCCATCTGGAAGAGTTATCCGGAGCCTGGCAGGGAAGAGAAGAGAAGGACGAAAACCCCTCTTCTACAACTCAGACATAACCTCCTTGTATTCGTCTCATTGCTTCTGAATGTCGGCGTTATAATCCTCGTAGAACTGAAGTTTATGTCCACGATATTCCAAAGTCCCACGGCGTCTCCACGCTTCTCTCATCACCAAGTCTTTGGTCCGAAACCGGTGGAAACAAATAATGACAGCGCGCGGCTTCCCGTTCGGACCCGACTTGGGCATGAGGCTGTGGTGGGCTCTATCCAGCTCTGGGGGAGATGGCAAAGTTTGTGTGCCAAAAACGTCCACCAACAGCCAAGAAAAAAGTCAGATGGCCGTGGACCCACATCAAAGGACTCCGGCAGACCCACCAAACGAATATTCAGCCTCCTGCTTCTTCCCTCCAGGTCAGAAAGTTTGTTTTTCAAAAGCTTGTTCTCCTCCTGTATTGACTCACATGTAGCTTCAAGCGCCACTAGGCGCTGGCTGACGTCCCCCATGTTGCTTTCAAGGTCGCCAATGCGTTGCTCCTGGTTAGCCACATCTGCTTGAATCTTGTCCAGCTTGCCATTAATAACATCAAATGAAGCTTTAAAGTCAGCAGCTATGGACATTCTGTGTTGCTCAAGCAAGGCAACAAGTGCAGGATTAAGGCCTATGTTAGCATCCTCGGCTAAGCTGATGTTAGCATTGTTCACTGCTGCCTCCTTTTCAGTCTGCTTTCTTGTCTTGGACATACTTCTCAACTCAAAACAGATTCCGCACGTGTTAAACGTCCAAAACGTTGATAGCTTACAGCAAAGTAGGGTTTAAAAAGTAAGACTGAAAAAAAAAATATAGCAGGAGCCAGCAATGCACACACCTACTCCATTGCCAGCACACCTCGCAATAAAATACTGTTAAATGAAAAAAAGTAGGCTTAGGTTAGTAACTGCGTTTTTATTTCTTGAAATCTTGTGAGTTTCAAATACTTCACAAATAGTTTGAACATCCATTTAAATAGTAGTACTTCCTTACTGTGCAGTGTACAGTTACCTTTATAGTAACTTAATGCAATGAACAGATTCAACAGGAACTGAATGCAATTTATGCACAAGATAAGTAACAATTTTAAACCTGCACAAATATAAACTTAAGCATCTAAATTCTTCAGTCTTAAAAAAACAAAACAAAAAACAAAAAAAAACAAAATTAAAGTTATAAAACAAAATAAACTGCTGTTACAAGATTTCATTGAAATGGAGATAGGTGTTGCCCCATACACCACATAGTGTCCCATATGCTGGGGAAGGGATTAACATAACAAGATTTCATGATATTTTTGGCCCATTCAGAATTTGATGGGAGTTTGCTAAAGTGGTGCAGTGTGCATTGCTCAGCAGGAGGACTTACAACTTTTTTCACTTCTGTCAGCTCTGGGTGATGGCGGTTAATGTGCACCCCGGCATTTGTGGTGTTACCAAAGTACTTGACCTTTGTTTGCAAACTTTACATATTACATGTGTCATGTCTAGTGCTTTCTTTTCCAGAATGCTGTAGAAACAAAAATGCACCCACACACTTGCCTTCACTGAAGATAGGACTGGCTGAATTTCTTGCTGCTTCATTTTCCTTTATTCCCATTGTTTCTCCAGCTGCTAGCTAATAACCTATTCTGCATGGTTCTCCTGCATCGGCAGCGTCAATGTGTAATTGCATATTTTCCAACATCCGTAATATATATACAGTGGTGTGAAAAAGTGTTTGCCCCCTTCCTGATTTCGCATTTTTTTGCATTTTGTCACACTTAAATGATTCACATCATCAAACAAATTTAAAATGTTAGACAAAGATAACACAAATAAACACAAAATGCAGTTTTTAAATGAAGGTGCTTATTATTAAGGGAAACAAAAATCCAAACCTACATGGCCCTGTGTGAAAAAGTGATTGCCCCCTAAACCTAATGACTAGTTGGGCCACTCTTAACAGCAACAACTGCAATCAAGCATTTGTGAAAACTGGCAATGAGTCTTACAGCACTGTGGAGGAATTTTGGCCCACTCATCTTTGTAGAATTGTTGTAATTCAGCCACATTGGAGGGTTTTCGAGCATGAACCGCTTTTTTAAGGTCATGCCACAGCATCTTAATTGGATTCAGGTCAGGACTTTGGCTAGGCCACTCCAAAGTCTTCATTTTGTTTTTCTTAAGCCATTCAGAGGTGGACTTGCTGGTGTGTTTTGGATCACTGTCCTGCTGCAGAACCCAAGTGCGCTTCAGCCTGAGGTCACAACCAGATGGCCGGACATTCTCCTTCAGGATTATTTGGTAGACAGCAGAAATCATGGTTCCATTTACCACAGCAATTCTTTCAGGTCCTGAAGCAGCAAAACAGCCCCAGACCATCACACTAACACTGCCATATTTTGCTGTTGGTATGATGTTCCTTTTCTGAAATGCTGTTACTTTTATGCCAGATGGAATGGGACACACACACCTTCCAAAAAGTGCAACTTTTTGTCTTGTCAGTCCACAGAGTATTTTCCCAAAAGTCTTGGGGCTCATCAAGATGTTTTCTGGAAAAACTAAGAGAAGCCTTTATGTTCCTTTTGCTCAGCAATGATTTTTGTCTTGGAACTGTGCCATGCAGGCCATTATTGCCCAGTCGCTTTCTTATGGTGAAGTCATGAACACTGACTTTAACTGAGGCAAGTGAGGCCTGCAGGACTTTGGATGTTGTTGTGGGGTCTTTTGTGACCTCTTGGCTGAGTCGGCGCTGCGCTCTTGGGGTAATTTTGGTCGGCTGGCCACTCCTGTGAAGGTTTACCACTGTTCCATATTTTCGCCATTTGTGGATAATGACTCTCACTGTGGTTCACTGGAGTCACAAAGCTTTAGAAATGGCTTTATAACCTTTTCCAGACTGATAGATCTGAATTACTTTGTTTCTTATTTGTTCCTGAATTTCTTTGGATCGCAGCATGATGTCTAGCTTTTGAGGATCTTTTGGTCTACTTCACTTTGTCAGGCAGGTCCTATTTAAGTGATTTCTTGATTGAGAACAGGTGTGACAGTAATCAGGCCTGGGAGTGGCTAGAGAAATTGAACTCATCTTTCCAAAGATGTGATAAACCACAGTTAATTTATGTTTTAACAGGGGGCAATCACTTTTTCACGGTCATGGAAGGTCTGGATTTTTGTAGGTTTGGATTTTTTTTACCCTTAATAATAAACACCTTCATTTAAAAACTGCATTTTGTGTTTACTTGTGTTATCTTCGTGTAATATTTAAATTTGTTTAATGATGTGAAACATTTAAGTGTGACAAACATACAAAAACAATGAGAAATCAGGAAGGGGACAAACACTTTTTCAAACTACTGTGTGTGTGTGTGTGTGTATATATATATATATATATATATATATATATATATATATATATGCTCCTCTTGGAGACTGCATTGTTCTACTGGGGGACTTCAATGCGCACTTGGGCAACGACAGTGAAACCTGAAAGGGGGTGATTGGGAGGAACAGCCTTCCAGATCTAAACCCGAGTGGTGTTCAGTTATTGGACTTCTGTGCTAACCACAGTTTGTCCATAATGAACACCATGTTCAAGCATAAGGGTGTCCATATGTGCACCTGGCACCAGGACACCCTAGGTCGCAGGTCGATGATCGATTTTGTTATCGTGTCATCAGATCTGCAACCATATGTCTTGGACACTAGGGTAAAGAGAGGTGCAGAGCTGTCAACTGATCACCACCTGGTGGTCAGTTGGATCCGATGGCAGGGGAGGATGCCATTCAGACCTGGTAGATCCAAACGTATAGTGAGGGTGTGCTGGGAACGTCTGGCTGAGGCATGGGAGGAGTTCGGTGAGGCCATGGAGCAAGACTTTCAGTCAGCCTCGAAGAGATTCTGGCAAACTGTCCGGCGGCTCAGGAGGGGGAAGCAGTTCCCTGTCCACACTGTGTATGGTGCGGATGGGGCGCTATTGACTTCTACTGGGGATATCGTCGGGCAGTGGAAGGAATACTTTGAGGATCTCCTCAGTCCCACTGATATGCCTTCCACAGAGGAAGCAGGGCTTGTGGATGAGGGGAACGACTCGCCTATCACAGGGGCTGAGGTTGCCAAGGTCGTTAAAAATCTCTTTGGTGGCAGGGCTCCGGGGGTGGACAAGATTCGCCCTTAGTACCTCAAGGCTCTGGATGTTGTAGGCCTGTCATGGTTGACACGCCTCTGCAACATTGCGTGGAGGTTGGGGGCAGTGCCTTTGACATGGCAAACTGGGATGGTGGTTCCTCTCTTCAAAAAAAGGGGACCTGAGGGTGTGCTCCAACTTTAGAGGGATCACACTCCTCAACCTCCCTGGGAAGGTCTATGCCAAGGTACTGGAGAGGAGAGTCCGGCCGTTGGTCGAACCTCGGATTCAGGAGGAGCAATGTGGTTTTCGTCCTGGCCCTGACACATCAGACCAGCTCTTTACCCTCTTGAGAATCCTCGAGAGTTCATGGGAGTTTGCCCAACCAGTTTACATGTGTTTTGTGGATTTGGAAAAGGCATTCGACCGCGTGCCTTGTTGTTAGGAGCTATTCGGTCTCTGTACAACCGTTGTGAGAGTTTGGTTCGTATTGCCAACGCTCGATCGGACTCATTCCCAGTGAGAGTTGGACTCTGCCAAGGCTGCCCTTTGTCACCGAGCCTGTTCATAATTTTTATGAACAATGCGAGAAAGCACACATAGTGTACTACTAGAGCAGCGGAGTCCAGCAGGGAACTCCTGCAGGGACCAGGGGACGGGGGAAGGAAGAGACCTGGGTGGACGTCTTGATCTTCCTGGTCAGGCGAGTGTGATCAGCTCCGGAGACACACCTGTGGGTGGCAGCAACCTAAAGAGCTGGAAAACACAAGCTGAGTGCACAGGTACTAAAACAACAAGACAAAGCTTGACTAAAGTCGTGGCTGCAAACCCAAACAATCCAGCGATGAGCTCTCCTCACGCTGGGCCTTAAATACACTGGCTCATCCGATGCAGCAGGTGGACAATCACGCAGGTGTGCTCAATCTCCTGGAGGGGGAAACCAGGAACAGGAGGTGGGGGGGCATGCTCGCCTCACCATCACAATACCAACACATTTATTTTAAATGTTATTAGGTTAACTGATTTGCATTAAATTATCTGTAGTTGTGTGTGTGAGACTGCAATTGTCTCTCGTGCTCTCTGCAGCCACTCTGCGACGGACAGGTGAACTGTCCATTGTGTGCTCATGTCAGGGTCTGGAGGGATGACAGTAGGGTCATTCCCCCTTTTTGAATTTATTTCTGTTCTCTATGTTTTTTGCTATTTGTATTTTGATTAAGTCCTGTGGGTTAGTGTTATTATGGTTATTATGTCTGTTATGTTCTGAGGTCAGTCTTTGGCTATCATTGTGTGCTATGGTCATGTCTCCCCTGCATATGTTTTGCCTCCCTGTGTGTGTTTTAGCCCCGCCTCCTCCTGTCAGCTGTTTGTAAGCATTTATTTCTCCACCTGTCCCATTGTTTTATGATTATTTTGTTGCACTATTTAAAGGATGCAGCTCCTTTGTTTGGCGTTGCATCATTCTCTCTGTTCTGTTGGTGTTTTACACATGCTCCAGTCCTGTTCCATGAGTTTTGTTCCACCCTGCCAAGCCTAGTCTGTTTTGCATTTTTGTGTTTCAGTCTCTGAGCTGCTTTGAGTTTATTATTACAATGTTTTTGAATACTCGCTACGCATCTGAGTCCAGTTCCCTGCCCCGAAGGGCGGTCCATGACAGAATGATGCAGCCAGTCATAGACTCAGCGAGTGAGCCCGGCAGGAGGAGGAGGTGGAGCCGCAACGAGCATGAGGTTGTGGCCACTGTGGGGGATCTGGCAGCTGCTGCTCGAAGCAGCTCTTCCCCAGAGGATGCTTGGGATTGAAGATTTGAAGAAGATTTGAAGAAGAAAGAAGATTTGAGAAGATGCTGCACCTCTCTTCGCTCCACCTCTTCACCCACAGCTCCCAGCCAGATGATCTCCGCAGCCACCCAGAGGGAGACGTCTGGACAATTAGCGGCAGCAGAGCAGGAAATCAGGCAAGTACCTGTTCATTTTTTCACACCAATAAATGATAGATCTTGCCAGGTTCCTAGTGGGAGGGCTTGGTGGTGGCCGGCTGCTGCCGCTGAACTCATACTGCCCGATTCTGCCATTTTGGCCGCTGCTGCCTCCATTCCTCAATCCTCACCTGCATCCTCTGTGCCTGCTTGTGTTTTCTCTGAGTGTTTGCCAATTCTGGGTGGAGACCATATTGTCTGGGAGGAGTGTGCTCCTTCAGAGGGCCCACAAGCAGCAGCTGCCTCTACACTGTCTCTGCTGGATGCCGAAATTTATCATATTGGAGCTGTAGCCTTGGTGAGGGTGACGAGAAGGAACAGGAGGAGCGTTGGCAGCCTGTGATTGCCCAGGAGGAGCTAATGCTCGACTACAAGCCATGGCTCCTTCCAGAGCATGTGTCCCAGCTGAGTTGGATCCAGCTGGCTATGGACGTTCCAGCTTCAAAACCTGCTCCACGGTGCCACCCAGCTCCAGTTCCTGTTCCATGTCATTCCACAGCTCCAGTTCCTGCTCCATGTCGTTCCACAGTTCCAGTGCCTACTCTGTGTTGTTCCCCAGCTCCAGTGCCTGCTCCACGATGCCACCTAGCTCCAGAACCTGCTCCACGGCACCATCCAGCTCCAGTTCCTGCTCCACATCATTCCATAGCTCCAGTTCCTGCTCCACATCATTCCACAGTTCCAGTGCCTGCTCCACGTCGTTCCCCAGCTCCAGTGCCTGCTCAACGATGCCACCTAGTTCCAGAACCTGCTCCACGTCATTCCTCATTTCCTGTACCTGCTCCGCGCTGTTTCCCAGCTCCTGTACCTGCTCCATGTCGCTTCCCAGTTCCTGTTCCTGCCTTTGATTCTGAGGTGGTCATCCCGGCAACAGGAGACCAGGAGTTAAGGGAAGTACCCTTTCAATTAAGATAAGATAAGATAAGATAAGCCTTTATTAGTCCCACAATGGGGAAATTCCAGGATTGCAACAGCACAGGGATAGCAACACTCAGAGCAACAATCAGAAGGCAAGAGAAGAAAAAAAAACAAGAGCAGCAAGTATACATATGTACATATAAATATAAATATATATATATATATATATATATATATATATATATATATATATATATATATATATATATATATATATATATATAGACACACAGTGCGGAGCATTGTAGCTAGATGAAATAAATATATAGATATATAAACACACAGTACGGAGCATTGTAGTTAGATGGAATAAATATGTAATTATATAAACACACAGTGTGGAGCATTGTAGCTAGATGGAATAATATGTAGATATATAAACACACAGTGCGGAGCATTGTAGCTAGATGGGATGAAACAGCACAACCGTCTACTTAGTTATCCTACATGGTATGATTATGTACCCATACATATTCTCACCCTCCATAGCGACCGGTATTTTCCTAGTTGTATGCCGGAGGGGACTATTGTATAAGTCTATTGCGTCTTTTGCATTCAAAACTATTAGGTTGTCATGTCTTTTTGCTATCTCTGCGAGCAGCCCTGCTTAGGTTGTACAGTCTGACAGCCGTTGGTAGGAAGGACCTGCGAAACCTCTCGGTTGTGCACCTAGGATGATGTAGTCTGCTGCTAAATGAGCTCCTCAGTGCATTCAGTATGTCCTGCATAGGGTGGAACTTGGACTCCAGCAGAGATGACAGTTTAGCTACCGTCCTTCTCTCTCCTATCTCCTCCACTGGGTCAAGGCGCTGCCCCAGGACAGAGTTAGCTTTCTTGATCAGTTTGTTCAGTCTCTTCCTATCGGCTGCTGTAATGCCACTGCCCCAGCAGACCACTCCAAAAGTGATGGCTGATGCCACCACCGTGTCATAGAATGTCTTCACCAGTGCCCCTTGTACACCAAAAGACCTGAGTCTCCTCAGTAGGAAAAGCCTGCGCTTTCCCTTCTTGTAGAGTGCGTCAGTATTGTGTGACCAGTCTAGTTTATTGTTCAGATGAACACCCAGGTACTTATAGGATGTCACCATCTCGATGTCTGTTCCCTGTATATTTACTGGTGCTGTGAGGGGTTGTCCTTGCCTGCGGCAGTCCACCACCAGCTCCTTAGTTTTCCTCACGTTGATCTGGAGGCAGTTCCGATGGCACCAGTCCACGAAGTCCTGGATAAGCCCTCTGTACTCAGCTTCATCTCCATTGGAGATGAGGCCAACGATCGCAGAGTCATCAGAGAACTTCTGTAGATGGCAGTGTGTTGTGTTGTGTGAGAAGTCCGCAGTATAAAGGGTGAACAGGAAGGGAGCCAAAACCGTACCCTGGGGGGCCCCTGTGCTACCGATGATCATGTCGGACACACAGTCCCGGGTTCTCACAAACTGTGGCCGGTTAGTGAGGTAGTCCAGGATCCATGATGACAGGTGCTGGTCCACCCCTGCGCACAGCAGCTTGTCCTTCAGGATCATTGGTTGGATGGTGATGAAAGCACTGGAGAAGTCAAAAAACATGATCCTCACCGCATTCCTGGGCTTCTCCAGGTGGGACAGAGAACGGTGAAGGAGGAAGATCACCGCATCCTCCACCCCAATGCCATGCTGGTAGGCGAATTGGAGTGGATCCATCGCTGGTCCCACCAGGGGGCGGAGGTGAGCAAGGAGCAGTCTCTCCAGGGTCTTCATCATGTGGGACGTCAAGGCCACTGGTCTGTAGCTGTTCAGGTCTTTGGGGTGGGAAGTCTTTGGTACAGGTACCACACAAGATGTTTTCCACAGCTGTGGTACCCTCCCCAGCTTCAGGCTCAGGTTGAAGATGTACTCCACAATCCCACACAGCTGGTCTGCACAGGACTTGAGGAGCTTTGCGCTGATGCCGTCTGGTCCCGACGCCTTCCTCGCCTTGATCTTCCTCAGCTCCGTTCTCACCTGGGTCTTAGTGAGGGTCAGGTTGGGGGGCTGTGTGTTGGGAGTGGGGGGGTGTTGGTGGAGTGGGGAGTGGGAAGCAGGACTTGATGTCTTTAGAGGCAGCAGTGGTTGTTGTGCAGTCAGGGGGGAGGGCGGTTGGTCAAACCTAGTGAAAAACAGATTCAGATTGTTCACCCACTCCCTGCCCCCCGTGGCCTGGGGGGAGGTATTCTGGAGTCCAGAGATGGTTTTAAGGTTTCTCCAGACCCCGCTGATGTCGCTCTGTTGCAGCTTGTCCTCCATCTTCTTCCTGAAGCTGTCCTTGCCTTCTCTGATCTTTCTCCTCAGCTCCCTCTGTACGGACTTCAGCATCTCCCTGTTCCCCGACCTGAAGATCCTCTTCTTCTCTCTCAGAAGTGTTTTTATCTCAGGGTTGATCCAGGGTTTGTTGTTTGAGCAACACCGTATGGTCTTGGTGGGAACGGTGTTGTCCACACAGAAGCTGATGTAATCCGTGAAGGTGTGAGTGAGGCCATCGATGTCCTCACCATGTGGATCGCAGAGCTGCTCCCAGGCGGTGGTTTCAAAACAGCCCTTTAGAGTGTCCATTGCCTCCTCAGACCATAACTTCACTGTGTGCATGGCCGGAGGTTGTCTGTGCACTAGGGGTTTGTACACCGGCCGGAGATGAACCAAGTTGTGATCCGATCTCCCGAGTGGGGGGAGTTGTAATGACGTGTACGCCTCCTTAGTGTTTGCGTAGAATAAGTCCAGTGTTTTATTGTCTCTAGTGTGGCATGTGACATACTGGGTAAACGTGGGTAGAATGGGAGACAGTGAAACATGGTTGAAATCGCCTGAGATGAGGAGAAGAGCATCTGGGTGTTCTGTCTGCAGCCTGCCGGTTACTGAATGGATGACGTCACGCGCTGTCCCAGCGTTCCCCGTCGGATTTGCATAAACAACAATGCAGATCACGTGTGAGTATTCCCTCGGGAGATATGTAGGCCTCATGCTAACAGCTAGCAACTCAATGTCTTTGCTGCAGTGTCGTTGTTTAACAGTGATGTGTCCCGGTCTGTACCAGTTGTTGTTAACATACATTATCACTCCACCGCCCCTTGCTTTGCCACTGTCTGGTGTTCGGTCTGCCCGTATCGCGTGGAAACCCTCCAGCTCAATGTTAGCATCTGCTGCTAGTTCAGATAGCCACGTCTCGGTAAACAAAAAGAGAGAGCATTCCCGGTATATGCTATCATAGCGGGAGATAGCCGCTAGCTCATCTACCTTTCCCAGTAACGAACGTACATTCCCCATGACAATGGATGGAAGGGAGGGTCTGTACCTTATATTTTTTGTCTTCTGCCTTACTCCAGCCCGGCAACCACGGCCTTTTCGCCTCAGTTCTCTCGGTATGTCGAGTTTTTCCGTTAGCACCGTTGAGTGCCAGCAGCTCTTCCCTGCTGTACCGTCTCCTGCTATAAACAGTGGCTCCGTCCACCGGCTCAGGAGACATTTGGGACCATCTGTGTGTCCGTGATATAAATGGAGTGAAAACCGGATCAAAAAGAGAGAGGAAGGGAAAAAAAAAAAGACTCAGAATTGAGCTGCTGTTGCAAAAGGCAGCCAACTCGTGTGGCGCCGGAAGTGAATATTGAAGTGTGAATTATGTTCAAACACCAATTTTGAAAAGTCTTGCTTTGCTTCTGGTGGGGGGACCCCTGTGCAGATTCCACCAGCTGCCGAGTCCAACCCACCAGTCTCTGCTGTTAATTACTGTGGTGTTGCCTCACTGACCTCCTGTTTCCCTCCATCGTCCAAGGTGGCCTGGTCGAGGATGGGGGTCACAAGAGGACCATATTCCAGCCAATGTTCCCGAGGTCAGGAGATCTCTAATCAACGTTCCCGAGGTCAGAATACCTCTAGACAATGTTCCTTCCTCCCCGTCTGAGGTGGGTGGTTCGAGGATGGATCCCCAGACATCAGGACTTGAGGACCTTCAGCCCTTATCATCTGGTTTCGCCGATAGTCGGCTTGCCTCTATTGTCCTGGAGGCCAAAGATTCCCCATCATGTGTACCTGTGGCTGGAGATCCTCCGTCATGTGTTTCTGAGACTAGCGCTCACCCATCATCTGCTTCTATGGTTAGAGTGCCTCAGTGATCAGTTTTAGAGCAAGAGACTCTTATGTTATGTTCCCCAGAGGTAAAAGCCACCATGTTGTCACCTCCAGAGGTTAAAGTTGCCATGGTATCACCTCCAGAGGTTAAAGTTGCCATGTTGTCACCTCTAGAGGTTAAAGTTACCATGTTCTTACCTCCCGAGATCAATGTTACCATGTTTTCACCTCCCGAGGTCAAAGTTACCATGTTATCACCTCCAGAGGGTAACAGGTTCATGTTATTACCTCCAGTGGGTAAAATGTCCATGTTATCACCTCCAGTGGGTAAAATGTCCATGTTATCACCCCCAGAGGGTGGAATGTTCATGTTATCACCCCCAGAGGGTAAAATGTCCATGATACCACCTCTAGAGGGTGAAATGTCCATGACTGTCCATCGTCAATGTCCATTGTCACTTCCTTGTGGTAACGTATCGTCACTTCCTGTTTTGCTGTCTGTCTGTGTGGTTTGCTCTCCTCACTCTCCTGAGCTTTTGGGTTAGCCACTAGCGATGGCTACTAGCTCTCCTTCCTCTCCTCCTCTGGTGTGCTCTCTCTGTCAGATGTTTAGCTACACCTCTGCCTCTTTTAGTGATAATGGTAACTGTAATAAATGTTGTCTTTTTGAGGCGCTCGAGGCGAGGTTGTCTGATTTGGAATCCCGGCTCCGCTGCATTGAAACACAGTCTGCGCCAGTTACTCTTGACGGACGCCCCTTAGCTGCAGCGGAGCTAGCTAGCATAGCTAACCCTGTTAGCGGTCCTCCGGCTCTCCTCAGCAGCGAGGAGACTGGGTGGGTGACGGTGAGAAGGAAGCCTTGTCGCAAAGCCCCGGTACACCACCAACCTGTTCACGTTTCTAATCGTTTTTCCCTGCTCAGCGACACACCCGCTAAGGAAAAAACTCTGATCATTGGCGGCTCTGTAGTCAGAAACGTGAACCTAGAGAATCCAGCGGCCATAGTCAAATGCATTCCTGGGGCCAGAGCAGGCGACATCGAGTCAAATTTGAAAATGCTGGCTAAAAGTAACTGTAAATATTCCACAATTGTTATTCACGCTGGCATTCATGACATCCGTCTCCAGCAGTCAGAAGTCACAAAACTTAATGTAGAATCGGTGTGTGACTTTGCAAAAACGATGTCTGCCACTGTAGTATTCTCTGGGCCCCTCCCCAATCTGACCAGTGATGACATGTTTAGCCGCTCGTCATCCTTGAACCGCTGGCTGTCTGTGTGGTGTCCTGCAAATGACGTGGGCTACATTGACAATTGGAGCTCTTTTTGGGGAAAACCTGGTCTTATGAGACGAGACAGCATTCATCCCACTTTGGATGGTGCTTCCCATTTACGTATCTAACAATCTGGCATCTTTTTTATCCAAATTTCCAAAACCTTGGCTACTCAGAGTTGGGACCAGGAAGCAGAGTCACAGTCTTACACGCCTCTCTGCAGCTCCTCTTCATCCGCCACCCCTCAACTTAGCCCCTGTCTTCCCCATCAGAGAATCATTGTCTGCTCCCTCCAAAGTAAATAAAAATATAATATATAAGCATCCCAAAGTGATTAAGCAAAATATTGGTAAAACTCAAATTAAACATAAAGCCTCTAAATTGAATGATTTGGCCTCTGTTCCTCCTCATAATTTAAAAATTAAATGTGATTTATTAAATATTAGGTCTCTAACTCCCAAGTCTCTGTTAGTCCATGATCTGTTAATTGATCATCAGATTGATTTAATTTCCCTTACAGAGACTTGGTTAGGGCAATAGGATTATGTTGGTTTAAATGAATCAACTCCCTCTGGTTATTTAAACTGTCAAAATCCCAGAAGTTCTGGTCGTGGAGGAGGAGTAGCAACAATTTACCATTCCAAATTACTAGTTAATGTAAAGCAAAAAACATGTTATAATTCCTTTGAGGGCCTGGTCCTTAGTATT
This sequence comes from Pholidichthys leucotaenia, assembly GCA_020510985.1. Classification (NCBI taxonomy): domain Eukaryota; kingdom Metazoa; phylum Chordata; class Actinopteri; order Cichliformes; family Pholidichthyidae; genus Pholidichthys; species Pholidichthys leucotaenia. The sequence goes on along the minus strand of CM035845.1, from coordinate 248,855,274 downwards.
GGGCACTTTAGCAATTTTAGGTTAAACCCAATTTTATTTGCCATAGTTTATCGTCCCCCATCAACCTACTCAGAATTTTTATCCGAATTTGCTGATTTCTTAGCTGATTTAGTGCTGAAATCTGATGGAATAATTATAGTAGGGGACTTTAATATACATGTGGATGTAGATAGTGACTGCCTTAATGTGGCATTCAATTCAATATTAGACTTGATTGGGTTTTCTCAGAAAGTAGGAAATTCTACTCATTACCTTCACCATACATTGGACCTTGTTCTGACATATGGCATAGAAATAGAAAATCTTGTAGTGTCTCCTCATAACCCTGTACTGTCAGACCATTGTCTGTTAACCTTTGATTTTACTATTTCTGACTATTTGGCTCCTAAAGAAAAATATTATTACAGTAGATGCCTCTCAGATGATGCTGTTACCAAATTTATGCAGATTGTTTCCTCTATGCCATGTGTCAACACAACGGAAATAAACTATAGACAGCTTGCTCCTTCTGTAATTGATAACATGGTGGATAGTGTTACAGCTTCTCTGCATCAGACTCTAGACTTGGTGGCCCCCTTAAAAAAGAAAAAGTCTAATCAGAGATTTCTAACTCCTTGATTCAACACAGAAACTCGTAGCTTAAAACAGAAGACTCGTCAATTAGAAAGAAAATGGTGCTCCACTAATTTAGATTAAATCTATTTAGCTTGGAGAAATCATCTTTTAATTTATAAAAAATCTCTTAGAAAAGCTAGAACGAGTTATTACTCTGCATTAATAGAAGAGAACAAGAATAATCCCAGGTTTCTTTTCAGCACTGTAGCCAGGTTGACAAAGAGTCAGGACTCTGTCAATCCTAGCATTCCTTTACAGCTTACCAGTCAGTGTCACGCCGCGCCGCTCATCAGCGGCGCCAGCTGCACGCACACCTGCACATCATCAGCGGCGAGGGATTTAAGCCGCCTCGCCCTGGGCTTCGGCCTGAAGCCGTCAGACTTCACTACGGATTGCTGTGAGTTCCCTCTCATTCTCAGCAAACATTGCGGTAAGAAGATCTTACCTTTTTCTTCTCCAAGTCTGCTCCCCTGTGCACAGGTGGATTTCCCGGCGGCGGACTATTCCTCTCCATCGCCTGTTCCTCGCTGCTGCACCGGACTCTCCAGGTGGCTGTCTACCGGACCTCGTTCCTTGCTGTGCCAGTCATCCGCCCTTTCCAAGTAAGCTCCTTTCCCACTTGTATATCTCCTGTGTTGGTGTGTGCCCGTCACCCTTCTCCCTGTGCTTTTCCCATAGGGTTGTCCGGCTGTACGGTCTCCTGCCTCTGTGCCCGAAGCAGACGCCGCCACCAACACATTCACATCTCGCAGACACACATTCATACACCCTTGTTGTCAATAAAGCTATTTGAGCTACTCTGAGCCTGTGTGTGTGCGTCTCCTGAACCGTGCATTATGTCAGTACGGCTTCAGCAGAGCGGCTCGGCAGATGGCAGGCTCGCACACCGGCTTACCACTCTCGAGGCTCGAGTGGACCAAATAGCTTATCAGCAACAGGTGATACTCAATCAATTGATAACTATAACTAACCGATTGGACCGCTTGGACCCCCAACAGCCGTTCCCCCCGGCTCGTCAGGGTGGCGCGGCTCCTGCTGCTCCAGCGGCCGTCCAGCAGGCTCCGGGAGCACTGACTCGGCTCACGCCCATTCCGACCCCCGCCCGCTTTAGCGGTAAGCTCGGCGGAGCGCGGGGGTTCATAATGCAGTGTGAGTCCGTGTTCCACCGTGTGCCCAGAGACTTTCCCTCAGATCATAGCCGAATTGGTTATATCGGGAATCTCCTAGAGGGGCGAGCATTAACCTGGACTTACGCCGTAATGGCGAGGCCCAGTTATGCCACCCTCACGTATGACCAATTCGTGAGACACTTCCTGGAGGTCTTTGACCACTCTCGTACCGAGACGGTCCAGGTCGATCGGCTTCTCAGCCTCCAGCAGGGAAGCCGGTTGGCAGCGGACTATGCGGTCGACTTCCGGGTAGCGGCGGAGGAATTGGGCTGGGAGGAACGCTCCCTCTGTGGCCTTTTCCTCCGCAGTCTCAACGATGATCTGAGGGATGAACTGGCTGGACGGGATATCCCGGAGACTCTAGCGGAGCTAACGTCTCTTGCCATCAGTTTGGATAACAGGCTGCGCGAGCGCTCCTCGGGGCGGAAGTCGTCTTCTTCTCGCCCTCGTGGAGCCTCGTCGCGCCCGTTCCAAGCTCGCCCTCTGGCGACGCCGCCACCATCGCGCCCCGAGGAGTCGGAGCCGATGGTGACGGGCTGGACAAAGCTCTCCCTGGTGGAGAGACAACGCCGCCGTGAGTTGAATCTCTGCATGTATTGCGGAGATAATCAACACACGGTAGAGCTTTGTCCACAGAAGCCAAACGGCGGGGTCCGCGAGTCACTGTAGGGGGCCTCGCGGACGTCAATCGGTTAAGTCCCCTCACCCAATTGAAGCTGCCCGTCCGATTTTGTCACAACTCCACTGGGCATCTCACTCACGCACTGGTGGATTCGGGCGCGGAGGGCAGTTTTATTTCACAAAGCCTGGCAACCTGATTGGGCATCCACTGCCAGGCATTAAAAACCCCTATCTCCCTGGTCAACCTCTCCCGTGTCTCCCTTGGGGAGAGTAACACACCAGATCATCCCCATTCCGGTTATCATCTCTGGAAACCACCGGGAGGAGATAACCTTCTACGTCCTGCCCAACTCTGTGTCGCCCGTCATCCTGGAGTATCCCTGGCTACGCCTCCACAACCCCGTTTTGGATTGGAAGTCCGCCGGGGTGTCGGCATGGAGCACATTCTGCATGAGCACCTGTCTACAGTCCGCTGCCTGCTCTCCGTCCTCTCCTCCTACACCTACGGACGCAGCGCCCCCGGACCTGTCCCTGGTGCCATTGGAATTTCACGACCTGGGTATGGTATTCAGCAAGTCCAAGGCGATGTCTCTTCCTCCTCATAGGCCCTATGACTGCGCAATTAACCTCCGCCAGGGGGCACCCTTACCCTCTGGGCGACTCTACAGCCTGTCAGCGCCGGAGAAGGAGACCATGAACGCTTACCTCAAGGAGTCGCTGAGTGCTGGGATAATCCGCCCATCGTCATCACCTGTGGGGGCAGGATTCTTCTTCGTGGGTAAGAAGGACGGGTCCCTCCATCCTTGCATCGATTATCGCGCCCTAAACGACATTACGGAGAAGGATCGCTACACCCTGCCCCTCATGGACACCGCCTTCCACTCCCTCCAGGGGGCGACTTGGTTCACCAAGCTGGATCTACGCAGCGCATACCACCTCGTCCGGATCCGGGAGGGAGATGAGTGGAAGACAGCCTTCCGTACCCCGAACGGCCACTTCGAGTACCTGGTGATGCCGTTTGGGTTGACCAACGCTCCAGCCGTCTTTCAGCGCCTTATCAACGACGTCCTCCGGGATTTCATTGGCCTTTTTGTGTTCGTCTACCTGGATGACATTCTCATCTTCTCCAAATCCAGGGACGAGCACCGGGTCCACGTGAGGCGGGTCCTCCAAAGACTGCTGGAGAACCGGTTGTATGTGAAGGCCGAAAAGTGCGAGTTCTACGCGAAGACAACATCCTTCCTCGGGTTCATCATCTCCCACGACCAGGTGCTTCCGGACCCAGAGAAGGTGAAGGCGGTGGTGGAATGGCCCACACCTGCATCAAGAAAACAGGTGCAGCAGTTCGTCGGGTTTGCAAATTTCTACCGCCGCTTTGTCCCAAATTTTGGCACCATCGTCGGCCCGCTGACCCGCCTCACGTCCCCTAAGGTCCCGTTCCGGTGGACCGAAGAGGCCGCGGCTGCCTTTCAGGCGCTGAAGGCGGAGTTCTCCTCCTCCCGGGTCCTTAGCCAAGTCAACCCTGCGCTGCAGTGCATCGTGGAAGTGGACGCTTCGGACACAGGAGTGGGGGCGGTTCTATCCCAGCGGTCGCCAGATGACGGAACCAAGCGGCCCTGTGCCTTCTTCTCCCGGCGCTTGTCCCCGGCGGAACGGAATTACGACGTGGGGGACAGAGAGCTCCTCGCCATCAAGCTCGCGCTACAGGAGTGGCGTCACTGGCTAGAGGGGGCGAACCTGCCGTTCGTGGTCCTGACGGACCACAAGAACTTGGAGTACCTAAGATCTGCCAAGCGCCTGAACGCCCGCCAGGCGCGCTGGTCCTTGTTCTTTGCCAGGTTCCAATTCACCATCACCTTCAGGCCTGGCTCCAAGAACGGCCTGCCCGACGCCCTGTCTAGGCAATTCGCTCCTGAGGAGTCGGAGGACACGGTCCACACCATCCTACCCAGGTCGTGCGTCGTGGGAGCCATCACCTGGGACATAGAAAGCAAGATCCGGAAGGCGCAGGAAGTGGAACCTGACCCTGGCGGCGGACCGGAGGGGAGGCTGTTCGTGCCATCCACGGTTCGGGGGGAGGTAATCCACTGGTTGCACACATCCAAGCTCACCTGCCACCCTGGCTCCTCCCGGATGATTGACCTCCTCCAGCGGTCCTTCTGGTGGCCGGGCCTGCGGAGGGACGCTGCCCGCTACGCCCGGGCCTGCCCAGTGTGTGCCACCAGCAAATCAGGTAATGCCCCTCCAGCGGGTTTGCTCCAGCCTCTGCCCGTCCCTGGCAGGCCCTGGTCGCATATCGCCCTGGATTTCATCACCGGACTCCCAGTCTCTAACACCTTTGACACCGTCCTGACCATCGTGGACCGCTTCTCCAAGGCGGCACACTTCGTCCCCCTACGAGGTCTCCTGCCCTGGAGACGGCGGACCTCCTAATCCAGCGCGTGGTCAGGCTGCATGGGATTCCGGTGGACGTGGTCTCGGACCGGGGGCCCCAATTTTCTTCAGAGGTTTGGAGGTCGTTCTGCAACACCCTGGGAGCCAAGGTGAGCCTCTCCTCCGGCCATCACCCCCAAACCAACGGGCAGTGTGAGCGGACCAACCAGGAGCTGGAGGCTGAGCTCCGCTGCGTCACGGCGTCCAAACCAACGTCCTGGAGTAACCACCTCGCCTGGGTTGAATATGCCCACAACACCGCTCGCTCTTCTGCTACAGGGATGTCCCCCTTTAAGGCGTCCCTGGGTTACGACCCCCCGCTGTTCCCAGCGCAGGAGAGTGAGGTAACTGTCCCCTCAGTACGGGTGCATCTCAGGCAGTTCCGCTCCATCTGGGCGTCAGCGCGCAATGCGCTTTTACGCACAGCAGAGCGCAACAGAGCCGTGGCGGACCGGCACAGAAGACCTGCCCCGGCGTACAGAGTTGGTCAGCAAGTCTACGTGTCGACCCAGGACGTGATTTTAAAGGACGAGAGGAGGAAGCTGGCACAGCGTTTTATGGGCCCATACCCCATCACCAGGATCATCAACCCGGTGGCTGTGCGTGTAGCTATTCCCCCCTCCCTCCGCATCCACCCCACCTTCCACGTGTCCAAGGTGAAGCTGGCAGTCTCCGACCCCCTTTGCCCTCCTCCTGCTGCGCAACCTGCGCCCCGGATGATTGATGGCCATCCGGCCTGGCCTGTCTCCTCCATCCTGGACTCCCGGCGCCGGGGTCGTGGGTTGCAGTACTTGGTGGACTGGGAGGGCTATGGGCCTGAACATCGGCAATGGGTACCCTCATCGTTTGTGTTAGACCCATCGCTCATCGCTGAATTCCACCGAGCGCACCCAGAGAAGCCATCGCCAGGAGGCGCTGCTAGAGGGGGGAGTACTGTCACGCCGCGCCGCTCATCAGCGGCGCCAGCTGCACACACACCTGCACATCATCGGCGGCGAGGGATTTAAGCCGCCTCGCCCTGGGCTTCGGCCTGAAGCCGTCAGACTTCATTACGGATTGCTGTGAGTTCCCTCTCATTCTCAGCAAACATTGCGGTAAGAAGATCTTACCTTTTTTCTTCTCCAAGTCTGCTCCCCTGTGCACAGGTGGATTTCCCGGCGGCGGACTATTCCTCTCCATCGCCTGTTCCTCGCTGCTGCACCGGACTCTCCAGGTGGCTGTCTACCGGACCTCGTTCCTTGCTGTGCCAGTCATCCGCCCTTTCCAAGTAAGCTCCTTTCCCACTTGTATATCTCCTGTGTTGGTGTGTGCCCGTCACCCTTCTCCCTGTGCTTTTTCCATAGGGTTGTCCGGCTGTACGGTCTCCTGCCTCTGTGCCCGAAGCAGACGCTGCCACCAACACATTCACATCTCGCAGACACACATTCATACACCCTTGTTGTCAATAAAGCTATTTGAGCTACTCTGAGCCTGTGTGTGTGCGTCTCCTGAGCCGTGCATTATGTCAGTCAGGACTTTATGAACTTTTTCAATAATAAAATTTCATCCATCAGAGATAAAATCAGAGATAAAATCAGATTCTTCCCACAGTTAACTTAAATACTGTAACTACTACAACTCCTTCAATTGATGTCTGTCTTGATGAGTTTACTCCAGTCGACCTTTGTGAGTTAGACAAAATAGTTTCCTCATCCAAACCTTCAACTTGTCTTTTAGACCCTATTCCTACCAGGTTATTTAAAGAAGTCTTCCCACTTATTGGTAGCTTTATTCTTCATATAATCAATTCTTCATTAACTTTAGGCCATGTACCGCAGGCTTTTAAAATGGCTGTAATTAAACCCTTACTCAAAAACTGGACGATGCAGTCAACCTGGCTCTCCACTCCATCCTGCAGCACCTGGACTCCCCGGGAACCTACGCCAGGATTCTGTTTGTGGACTTCAGCTCCGCATTCAACACCATCCGCCCCGATCTGCTCCAGGACAAACTGTCCCTGCTCGATGTGCCTGACTCCCTCTGCAGGTGGATCACCGACTTCCTGACGGACCGGAGGCAGCATGTGCGGCTGGGGAAGTCTGTCTCGGACTCTGTTAGCATCAGCATTGGATCACCCCAGGGCTGTGTACTTTTCCCCCTACTCTTCTCCCTTTACACCAACTCCTGCACCTCCTCCCACCAGTCTGTTAAGCTGATTAAGTTTGCGGACGACACCACCCTCATCGGGCTCATCTCCAACGGCGACGAGTCCGTCTACAGGAAAGAGGTGGCCCAGCTGGTGTCCTGGTGCAGCCATAACAACCTGCAGCTGAACGCTCTGAAGACAGCGGAGATGATTGTGGACTTCAGGAAAGTCACAACCCCCCTGCCCCCCCTCACCATCACAGGCTCTCCCATCACCATTGCAGATTCCTTCCGCTTCTTGGGCACCACCATCACCCGGGACCTCAAATGGGAGCCAACCATCAGCTCCCTCATCAAAAAGGCCCAGCAGAGGATGTTCTTTCTGCGGCAGCTGAGGAAGCTCAAGCTACCCACCAAGATGTTAGTGCAGTTCTACATGGCCATCATCGAGTCCATCCTCACCTCCTCCATAACTGTGTGGTATGCAGGAGCCACTGCCAGGGACAGACTAAGGCTGCAGCGCGTCGTGCGCACTGCTGAGAAGGTGATCGGCTGCAAGCTCCCATCTCTCCAGGACCTGTACATCTCCAGGACCTGGAGGCGTGCTGGCCGGATCATAGCCGATCCTTCACACCCTGGTCACGTACTGTTTGCCCCCCTCCCCTCAGGTAGAAGACTTTGGTCCATTCGGACTAAAACCTCCCGGCACATGAATAGCTTTTTCCCCTCTGCCATCAGACTGCTGAACATTAAGTGACTTATTGACTCTCGTGCATTATGTACAGCAGCTCAACCAGACTCATGTCATTCATCACTGTTTTTCTGTTGCATTATCAACTGCACTGTGGTACCCCATATTATCTGCTACTTGCTTTTTTTTTTTTTAAAACTGCCTTGACTAGTATTACTCATTATTACTATTATTATTATTATTATTATTACTTATTTTTCTACACTTATTGCACGTTTTTAGTCCTTTAGTTTTTTAGTTTATCTCTTTATCTCATCATGTTTTTAATGTTGCAGCATGGCACCGAGACAAATTCCTAGTTTGTGTACTACATGAACAATGGCAATAAATCTGATTTTGATTCTGATTCTGATTCTGAAAAAGCCAACGCTAGATCCAGGAGCTTTAGCTAACTATAGACCAATCTCTAATCTCCCTTTCATTTCAAAAATCTTAGAAAGAGTTGTTGCTACGCAATTATTTGACCACCTGCAGGGAAATGGTTTACTTGAAGAGTTTCAATCTGGGTTTAGAATCCATCATAGTACTGAAACAGCCTTAGCGAAGGTCACTAACGACCTCCTCATCGCATCTGATAATGGACTTGTTTCTGTACTTGTCCTTTTAGACCTTAGTGCAGCTTTTGATACTATCGATCATAATATTCTACTTGATAGATTAGAACACTGTCTTGGACTTAATGGAACTTTGTTGCAGTGGTTTAGATCTTATTTATCTGATAGGTTCCAGTTTGTTCATGTAAATAATGAGTTTTCTTTCAACTCAAAGCTTAGTCATGGAGTTCCTCAGGGATCTGTGCTAGGCCCTACTCTTTTTAGTTTATATATGCTTCCATTAGGCATAATTATTAGAAAACACTGTATACATTTTCATTGTTATGCAGATGACACACAATTATACCTGTCAATGAAGCCAGATGATAGTAATCAATTAGCCAAGTTAGAAGCCTGTCTTAAGGAAATCAAAGCTTGGATGACTTGTAATTTCCTGCTATTAAATTCAGATAAGACTGAAGTCATTCTTGTTGGTCCAAAAAACCTTAGAAATTCCCTTCCAAATCAAACTTTCAGTTTGGATGTGGTTACTCTTTCTCTTAATAGCTCTGTGAGGAACCTTGGAATTATTTTTGATCAAGATCTGTCCTTCAATTCACATATTAAATTTCACATATTAAATTTGTTTCTAAGACTGCCTTCTATCATTTGCGTAATATTGCCAAGATTAGGAGCATCTTGTCTCAGAGTGATGCTGAGAAACTGATCCACGCTTTTATTAGCTCGAGATTAGATTATTGTAATTCTTTATTATCAGGCTGTCCTAAAACATCTTTAAAAAGTCTTCAGCTGATCCAAAATGCTGCAGCAAGAGTTTTAACAGGTACTAGAAAGAGAGATCATATCTCTCCGGTTCTGGCTTCCCTTCATTGGCTTCCCATAGAGTTTAGAATTAAGTTTAAAATCCTTCTTCTTACTTACAAAGCTCTAAACAATCAGGCTCCTTTTTATTTAAAAGATCTGATACTACCGTATTATCCTAACAGAGCACTACGCTCCCAAAATGCAGGATTACTTGTAATACCTAAGAATCTCCAAAAGTACAATGGGAGGCAGAGCCTTCAGTTATCAAGCTCCACTCCTGTGGAACCAGCTGCCAATCTGGATTCGGGAGTCAGACTCGATCTCTGTTTTTAAGAATAGGGCTAAAACCTACCTTTTTGATATAGCCTACAATTAGGGAGGGATCATGTGTTTCTGAACCCTCCCTTAGTTATGCTGCTAATAGGTTTAGTCAGCCGGGGGACCTCCAGTAATGCACTGGGCCTCACTCCTTTCCTCACTCTCAATGAAATATTTTTTTTGCTGGTCATTAACATTTGTTTGTTCTCTCCCGTAGATTGAGTCCTCATCGTGCTGTTTGCTCTCTACATGTCTGTTCTTTTCTTCTTCTCTATCCCCTCACCCCCCAGCCAGTCGCAGCAGATGACTGCCCCTCCCTGAGCCTGGTTCTGCTGGAGGTTTCTTCCTGTTAAAAGGGAGTTTTTCCTCTCCACCGTCGCCAAGTGCTTGCTCACAGGGGATCGCCTGATTGCTGGGGTCTTTCTGCAACTGTGGGGGTTCCCCCTACAGTTGATAGTGCTATGAGATGACTGTTGTTGTGAAATGGCGCTATATAAATAAAGTTGAATTGAATTGAATTGAATTGATATCATCTCCAGAGTGTGATATGTCAGTGTTATCATCTCCAAGGGTTGATGTGTCCATGCTACCATCTCCTGAGTTTTTGAGTTGCTTGTTATCATCTCTTGACGTTGAGGTTTCTATGTTATCTCATGATCTAGAGGATTCTGTGTTATCTTTTGAACAAGAAAATCCTGTTTTGACATCTTTGTTTTCCTCGGTATGAGAAGATCTTGTGCTATTTTCTGAACTATGGGCTCGTGAGTTTTCTCCTGTTTGGTGGCCCAGGGACTTTGGTAGGCCACCCGATGCATCATGTTCATCCCTCAGGTGACTTATAGATTTGGGTTGGTCCCCTGACCTACCTGCTCTCCGATCTGGTTGCCCTGGGACTCTGGAAGACCATCTGACCAGTTTTGTGTTGGACTTTGGGGTTTTGAGTTTCTATAGAGAAGTTTGGTTTTGGTTTCTGGAGGGGGTAGAGTTTGTTTTGGCCCTCCTGGCCTTGAACCCCCACCACCCACCCTGGGAGGGTGTTTTTCTGTTTTGTTTATGATGTAACTTTGTGAGGTGTTTGGAAGCCACCCCTTAAAGGAGGGGCTATGTTAGGGTCTGGGCCGATGACCGTAGGGCCATTCCCACTTTTTGAATTTATTTCTGTTCTGTGTGTTTTGCTAGTTGTATTTTGGTTAAATCCTGTGGGCTAGTTTTATTATGGTCATTATGTCTGTTTTGTTCTGAGGTCAGTGTTTGGTTATCATTTTGTGCTATGGTCATATCTCCCTTGCAAATGTTTAGCCTCCCTCTGTGTGTGTTAGCCCCACCTCTTCCTGTCAGCTGTTTGTAATCATTGATTTTTCCATCTGTCCTGTGTTTCATGATTATTTTGTTGCACTATTTAAAGGACGCAGCTTCTCTGTTTGGCACTGCGTCATTCTCTCTGTTCTGTTGGTGTTTTACTCACGCACCAGTCCTATTCCGTGAGTTTTGTTTTGCCTTTCCAAGCCTAGTCTGTTTTGCATTTTTGTGTTTCAGCTTCCGAGCTGCTTTGAATTTATTATTACAATGTTTTTGAATGCTCGCTATGCATCTGAGTCCAGTTCCCTGCCCCGAAGGGTGATCCATGACAGCTCAGCCTCTCACCCAAACTCAGCTATGATACTCTCTGGGGTCCACGGCCATGATGAACAGAAGAGCGTGAATAAATGGATGGATGTTTTGGTAGCCCAAACACTTGTAAATGCTCAGCACTATTACAACAGAATAATGTGTATTAAAAAAAAGAACACGTTCATTTAATGAGACGTAACCATGAAAACTTCTTCAGTCAACTTAAATCATATGATAGACAAGGGCTTTTTTCTCGTGAAGAGAAAATCAGTACTTCGTGAACTGAAACAAAATGTGTTTCATGTACCAGTCTGAGTCAGCTTCAACGTACTGTACATGACCTTAGACAATGCAGAGGATTTTCTTGGCTATTGATATCTTGACATATATTTGTAGCTGGATGTAACATTCCCAATAGGATAGAGAGGGACCTTTAATCTTTGGCACAGGCCATAAGCCTGAATGCAGCCTAGGCAGTAGGCCACTGATCAAATAGAACTGAATGAGTCTCATATGTTGACGGTTCAGTAATGTGATGAGAGAAAAACAGCCTCATGCAATTTTTGCAAGCAAAGCACTTTTAAGCTATTAGTATGACTTCTAATTAGCTATCTTTCTCAAAATAACTTCTTAAATGTTATTAGGGTTTAGGGAAGATTGATCAAATGCAAATCATTAAACATTCCATGAAAGCCTTTGGAGGATCACAGGTTTTGGAACATGGCCAAGTTAGGCCCACTGATATTACTTTGAGTGGGCTCTCGGACAGACTTTCTGAATCTTTTTTTATCTTTATTGTCATTTTGCTGACACAATTCCCAGCTCAGCACAGGTACATGGATATTGTCTCGAATTTGCGGATAGCAAAGACTCCTTACAAAGCAATACCAACTACAGGAGTTCACAAGGGGATAGTTCTAATGATTTAGTATCTCTAATTAAATCCAGCCAATTTTTGTCAAGAATGTCAGGCAAGGAGAGCAAGCAGAGAGGAGAGGACCCAGGCACAGACAATAATCCAGCATAAGATGATTTATTGAAGGTTGAAAACAAAGCACAGCTAGTAGTCAGAGGAAACTCACAAAAATAACTAAATCACAGGGAGAAATAATTGAAGAGTATGACTAACCACTAGTGATGTTACACTCGACACTGATTCGAGCAATATGAAGCAGAAGTGTTGTGAAGCAGTGTATTGATCGCTGCTTCAGCACGCCCACAGTCATGTGACCGTAGCAAGCAAGGCCTCATTATGTCACATTGAGTGACTCAAGGCCTTGCGGGAAGTTTGAGAGGGTTGGGCATTTCCATATGTCAAGGATTTAAAAAGTGTCTGATTCACTGCTCAAACTGTGGGTTTTTTGAGAGGAGGAGATTTGTTGTCATTATTGCATTCACTACTTGAACAGAAGTCAGTGAGCGTACTACACAAGTTAGAATTAGGTTCAGTAGCATTAAAAAAAACATTACATTCACTAAATATTACACAGATACATACACACAGACTGATACATAACACAACACTCTCATTCACACAAACACACAAGACATATAGGACACTCCCCACTAAGGGTGATCTAATTAAAAGTTAAAATAACAGATAATAGATTATAGGTTATCGGTCATATTATTGGGGGCAAAAGTTTTGAAATGATTTATCTTGGCCTCATTTTTTACATCACAAAAACCTGGCATTTGAACAGGGGTGTGTAGACTTTTTATATCCACTGTACATGTAATTTCTTAGTTTTTTATTTTTAATAAATTTGCAAAAATCTCAAAAAAACATTTTTCACATTGTCATTATGGGGTATTGCGTGTAGAATTTTGAAGAAAAAATGAATTTGTTCCATTTTGGAATAAGCCTGTAACATAACAAAATGTGGAAAAAATGAAGTGCAGTGAATACTTTCCGGATGCACTGTATGTAAGTCTAAAAAGATGGCTCCTACTCCCTGGTCCAGATTTTCTTTAATCGTTTCAATAAAGTAACAATATGCAGTCTCCCTTGAGTGGTTTGGCCTGAAACCAAACTGCATGGGATGCAGCAGCTGGGCAGATTTGAGATGTTCTGCCAGTTGGTCTACTACCACCTTTTCAATGGCTTTTGACAAAACAGGAAGTATACTTATCAGTCTATTATTACTAATTTCCTGTTTGTCTCCGGCTTTGTGTATGGGAGTTACAGTGGCAGGTTTCAAGGCATCAGGAAAGATATTTTCATGTATTGACTGATTTACTGTATTAGTTCTGCAATTGGAATTATTAAAGTATCGTTATATTTTTTCAAGAGTACAGTGTCTAGTCCATGAATATCCTTAGCTCTGGAACTTGATAGAGATGATCCAATTTTGTTAAGCTTTACCTCATTTGTGGGTTAAAAGTTTAGATCAGTTTCATGGTATATTTTAATTTGGTGTGGGTATGTTTTGGTAAAATTCAGACCCAGTTCTTGTACCTATTTGATAAAATACTCATTAAAATTGTTGGCTATAACAAAGCTATCTGAAGGAATTTGTCCATTCAAATTGAGTTGTATGACTTTACTTTTTTTTTTGCATTTTTTTCCTGTGAGTTTATCAGTACATTTTATCATTACAGGGTTTTTTTGTTCTCCTTTGCATTTTTGATTATGTCTAAGAAGAGATTTGCTTTTGCTTTACAGAGCTGCATGGTGACTTCATTTCTGAGGCTTTTGAAAATCAGTCTATCTGTACTTAAATCAGTTTTTAGCCTTTTTTTAAGAGCTGAATCCCTTTTTTTCATGAGATTCCATAATTTTTCATTTAGCCAAGGTACAGTAGAGCCTGTTTTCTTTTGTGCTTAGATAGTTTTATTTTATATTTTGAGATAATTTCTTTGATTGTTGATATCATATTTTTGCATGTCTGTTCACAGTTTGTATCACAATTTATTTCAGTTGACTTTACATGCTGTAACTCATTTTCAAATGATTCTGTTTTTCTTTGGTATGTAGGAGATATTTTCCTCCATTAGTATGCTTTTTGTATTGTGATTTTGACAATTTGCGTACCACTAAAGTGAGATTATGGTCAGACATGCCAGTAATTAGATTGTATTTTTACCTCCTCCATGGAGGTTAGGTAATCGGGGTGGTTTTTCCTCTTTGTCTGTCCGTCTTTTTGTAGGATTACGCAAAAACTACTGAATGGATTTTAATGAAATTTTCACCAGAGGTTGCCCTTGGGCCACGGATGAGGAGTCTGTGGCCTCCTTATACTCCAAAAGACTTCGGTCTTTTGGAGTGTAAGGGGCACTTCTGAAGACCTCCTATGATTCGGTGGTGGCATCAGCCATCACATTTGGAGTGGTCTGCTGGGGTAGCGGCATCATAGCAGCCAACAGGAAGAGACTGAACAGGCTGATCAAAAACATCTAGCTCTGTTCTGGGGCAACGCCTCAACCCAGTAGACGAGATAAGAGAGAGGAGGAGAGTGGCTAAGCTGTCATCTCTGCTGGAGTCCGAGTCCCACCCCATGCAGGATACACTGAATGTGCTGAGGAGCTCATTTAGCTGTAGGCTGCACCATCCTAAGTGCTCGAGAGAGAGAGGTTCCGCAGGTCCTTCCTACCTACGGAAGGACCTGTGGAACCTTCCGTAGTTAGGTTCCAATCTGTAAATCCAATTTAAGTAGAAATCACCCATGAGGATTAACTCTGCTGCCAAACTGTTTCAGTGCGTTTGATAAACAATTAAAGAATGTATCCTTAGAAGATGGGGCGATACACTGTAAAACCGAATAGTTCACAGAACTCAAAACTTATGTGGAAACTGATTACCCAAAAAATTTAAAGTCAATGAAATGATATTTTTGAGTAATCTTAAATTTGAAAATACATTTTCAGCAAATCCATCCATCCATCGATCTTCTACTGCTTTTCTGGAGGTCCGGGTTGCGGAGGCAGCAGTTCAAGCAGAGAAGCCCAGACTTCCATCTCCCCCGCCACCTGCTCCAGCTCTTCAGAGAGGATACCAAGACGTTCCCAGACCAGCTGGGAGACATAGTCTCTCCAGCGAGTCCTGGGTCTGCCGCGGGGTCTCCTCCCAGTGGGACGTGCACGAAACACCTCAAGTGGGAGGCGTCCGGGAGGAATCCTAATCAGATGCCCATACCACCTCAACTGACTCCTTTCAATGTGGAGGAGCAGCAGTTCTACTCTGAGCCTCTCCCGGATGACTGAGCTCCTCACCCTATCTCTGAGGGTGAGTCCAGCAATCCTACGGAGAAAACTCATTTCAGCCGCTTGTATCCGCGATCTTGTTCTTTCGGTCATTACCCAAAGCTCGTGACCATAGGTGAGAGTAGGAACGTAGATTGACTGGTAAATCAACAGCTTTGCCTTAGAACTCAGCTCCCTCTTCACCACAACAGACCGGTACAACGTCCGCATCACTGCGGATGCTGCTCCGATCCATCTGTCAATCTCTCGCTCCATTTTCCCCTCACTCGTGAATAAGACCCCAAGATACTTAAACTCCTCCATTTGGGGCAGGAGCCTGTCCCCAACCCAGAGAGGACAATCCACCGTTTTCCGGCTGAGGACCATGGACTCGGACTTGGAGGTGCTGATTCTCATCCCAGCCCCTTCACACTCAGCGGCAAACCGTCCCAGCAAGAGCTGTAGGTCAGAATCAGAATCAGAATCAGAATCAGAATCAGATTTATTGCCATTGTTCATGTAGTACACAAACTAGGAATTTGTCTCGATGCCATGCTGCAACATTAAAAACATGATGAGAAAAGGTCAGGACAACATCATCTGCAAACAACAGAGACGAGATCCTGTGGTCACCAAGAATGATGCCCTCCATTCCCCGGCTGCGCCTAGAAATCCTGTCCATAAAAATTATGAACAGGATCGGTGACAATGGGCAGCCCTGGCGGAGTCCAACTCTCACTGGGAATGAGTCCGACCGAGCGTTGGCAATACAAACCAAACTCTCGCAACGGTCGTACAGAGACCGAATAGCTCGTAACAACAAGCCCGATACCCCATACTCCCAAAGCACCCCCACAAAAAACCACAAGGGGCGCGGTTGAATGCCTTCTCCAAGTCCACAAAACACATGTAAACTGGTTGGGCAAACTCCCACGAACCCTCGATAATTCTCAAAAGGGTAAAGAGCTGGTCCGATGTGCCACAGCCAGGATGAAAACCACATTGCTCCTGAATCCAAGGTTCGACCAACGGCCGGACTCTCCTCTCCAGTACCTTGGCATAGACCTTCCCAGGGAGGCTGAGGAGTGTGATCTCTCTAAAGTTGGAGCACACCCTCAGGTCCCCTTTTTTGAAGAGAGGAACCACCACCTCAGTTTGCCATGCCAAGGCACTGCCCCCGACCTCCACGCAATGTTGCAGAGGCGTGTCAACCATGACAGCCCTACAACATCCAGGGCCTCGAAGTACTCAGGGCGGATCTCTTCCAACCCCAGGGCCCGGCCACCAAGGAGATTTTTAACCACATTGGCGACCTCAGCCCCTGTGATAGGCGAGTCATCCCCCTCGTCCACACACCCTGCTTCCTCTGTGGAAGGCTTATCAGTGGGATTGAGGAGACCCTTGAAGTATTCCTTCCACCGCCCGACGATATCCCCAGTCAAAGTCAACAGCGCCCCATCCGCACCGTACAGTGTGGATAGGGAGCTGCTTTCCCCTCCTGAGCCGCCGGACAGTTTGCCAGAATCTCTTTGAGGCCGACCGAAAGTCTTGTTCTGTGGCTTCACCGAACTCCTCCCATACCTGTGTTTTTGCTTCAGCAACCACCCGAGCTGCACTCTGCTTGGCCTGCCGGTACACCTCAGCTGCTTCGGGAGTCCCACAAGCCAACCAAGCTTGACAGGACTCCTTCTTCAGCTTAATTGCCCCCCTCACCACTGGTGTCCACCACTTGGTTTGGGGGTTGCCACCACAAGATGCACCGACCACCTTGTGGCCGCAGCTCTGGGCCGTCGCTTCAACAACAGAGGTGGAGAACATGGCCCATTCAGACTCCATGTCTCCAGACTCCCTCGGAATGTGGTTGAAGTTCTTCTGGAGGTGGGAGTTGAAGACCTCCCGGACAGGGGCCTCAGCCAGACATTCCCAGCACACCCTCACTATACGTTTGGGTCTACCAGGTCTGAATGGCTTCCTCCCCTGCCATCGGATCCAACTCACCACCAGGTGGTGATCAGTTGACAGATTCACAAGATCACTGATCTGATGACACAATAACAAAATCGATCATTGACCTGCGACCAAGGGTGTCCTGGTGCCAGGTGCACATATGGACACCCTTATGCTTGAACATGGTGTTCATTATGCGCAAACTGTGGTTAGCACAGAAGTCCAATAACTGAACACCACTCGGGTTCAGATTGGGCAGGCCATTCCTCCCAATCACTCCCCTCCAGGTTTCACTGTCATTGCCCACGTGCGCATTGAAGTCCCCCAGTAGGACAATGGAGTCTCCAAGAGGAGCACTCTCCAGCACCCCAGTCACAGATTCCAAAAAGGGTGGGTACTCTGAAACATCATTTGGTGCATAGGCACAAATGATGGTCAGGACCCATTTCCCAACCCAAAGGTGCAGGGAAGCAACCCTTTCATCCACAGGGGAAAACTCCAATATAGAGGCAGCAAGGTGGGGGATACAATAATACCCACCCCTGCTTGTCGCCTCTCGCCCGGGGCAACTCCAGAAAAGGCCAAGCTCCAGCCCCTCTCCAGGAGCTGTGCGTTGAGGTGAGGCCGACTATATTTAGCAGGTATCTCTCAACCTCGTACACCAGCTCAGGCTCCTTCCCCACCAGAGAGGTGACATTCCACGTACCAAAAGCCAGTTTAGAAAGCTTGGGATCAGTCCACCAAGGTCTCCGCCTTTGACCGTCACCTAATCCACATAGCACCGGACCCCCATGATCCCTCCTGCAGGTGGTGAGCCCACTGGAGAGCAGACCCATGTAACTCCTTCGGGCTGAACCCGGCCGGGTCCCATGGGTGGAAACCCGGCCACCAGACGCTAGCCATTGAGCCCCTCCCCCAGGCCTGGCTCCAGGGTGGGGCCCCGGTGACCCCATACCGGGCGGGGTTTACTGAATCCTTGATCTCGAATTTATCATGAGAGTCTGTTGGATCGTTCTTAGTCTGGCCTTTCACCCAGGACCAGTTTGTCTTGGGTGGCCCTATCAGAGGCAAATTGCCTCAGACAACATAGCTCCTGGGATCACTGGGGCATGCAAACCCCCCCACCACGATGAGGTGACGATCCATGAGAGGGATTTTCAGCAAATATTTTAAATATTTTATTTTAAAGTTTACTCAAAAAAAAAAAATTTTTTTTTTTGTTTTTTGTATTTTTAATTTTTATTGTGTTTGTCTTTTGCCCAGTGAGGGGGTTTTTGGTGGAGAATTGCTGGATATTTTGGATGGTAATATGTACCGTTTATGATGTCGGCTAATTGTCAGAGCTTTCTTAACCTCATTACTTGGAATGTTAAAGGCCTTAACCACCCAATTAAGGGGAAAAATTTTTTGGCGTTTATTAAATCAAAAAAAGTGGATGTAGCGTTGCTTCAAGAGACCCACCTCACTAAAACAGAATCTAAAAAACTCTGTCGGGACT
This sequence comes from Pholidichthys leucotaenia, assembly GCA_020510985.1. Classification (NCBI taxonomy): domain Eukaryota; kingdom Metazoa; phylum Chordata; class Actinopteri; order Cichliformes; family Pholidichthyidae; genus Pholidichthys; species Pholidichthys leucotaenia. The sequence goes on along the minus strand of CM035845.1, from coordinate 248,836,647 downwards.
GGGTGGGCCATGGGTTTGCGTCTTGTGGTAATAGCCAGAGCAGGGGAGTGGCAATCCTTATTCATAAACATTTGCAGTTCAAGTGTCTAAAAGAGGTTAGTGATGATGATGGACGACTCCTTATAATTCTTATAGAAATTCAGGGCCATAGGATGATACTCGCTAATGTTTATGCACCAAATATAGTTGATTGTGCATTTTTTGCACAATTGGAACACGAATTAAGCGAAATGGGTAATTATCCCATTTTAGTAGGCGGGGATTTTAATCAGGTCATGGACAACATTTTAGATCGGAGCACCCCCTCACAGCGTTCATCTAAATCTGGCTCTATATTGAAAGACATGTGCAATGCAATTGGTTTGGTAGATGTTTGGCGGCTTTTTAATCCGTCCACAAGGGATTACACTTTTTATTCCACTGTTCATAATGTGTTTTCCAGGACTGATTATTTTTTAATGTCAAAATTTTCTGTTTCTTCTGTAAACTCGAGCTTCATTGGTAGCATAATACTACCAGATCATGCCCCTGTTTTTCTACATATGATCCCGCCTTGTCAGTTGAAAAAAAATTCTAGATGGAGGCTTAATTCAAGCTTCCTTTTTAATCCAGATTTTGTGTCCTCTTTGAAAGCAGAGATCTCCTTATATCTTGAGACAAACTGGGATTCTGCTCCCTCTGCCAGGGTTGCTTGGGAGGCCTTTAAGGCATTTATTAGGGGACATATTATTCAATATGCATCTTTTAAAAAGAAAACTAACATTGCTAAACAGATTGATTTGGAGAGGAGAATAGCTATATTAGAGACTTCATTCAAACAAGACACAAATTTAGTAAATTTGTCACCCCTTCTGAAGCTTAAGTATGAGCTGAATTCAATTCTAACACAAAAAGTTGAATTTTCTCTATTTCGTCTTAGGCACAAACAGTTTGAGGAGGGGGATAAAGCTGGCAAAATGCTGGCTAGATATATTAAAATGAAAGAAGCTCAGTGTACTATATCTGCTATTAGGACACAGGATGGTACTCTGGTGTCAGACTTAAATGAAATTAATGGTGCTTTCAGAGAATTTTACACCTCGCTTTATTCTTCTGAAATGGAGGCTGGATCTCAAGAGATCTATGCATTTTTATCATCCCTATCTTTGCCCTCCCTAACGAAGGAACAAATAGACTTACTTGACGCCCCAATTACTAAAGAGGAAATTGTGAAAGTGATTAAGAGCTTCCCGACTGGAAAGGCACCGGGCCCTGATGGATTCACTGCGGAATTTTACAAGGCCTGTGTTGATGAGCTTTCTCCTTTACTTTTAGAAATGTTTGCGGAATCTCTTGAACAAGGCCGTTTGCCCCCTTCTTTAACAGAGGCTTTCATTTCGCTTATTTTAAAAAGCAATAAAGATCCGTTAGAATGTAAGAATTATAGACCAATTAGTCTTATAAACTGTGACTGTAAAATTCTCTCCAAAATTTTGGCATTAAGATTAGATAAAGTAATGATATCTCTTATAAATCCTGATCAGGTGGGTTTTATTCGTTCCAGGGGTGCGGCAGACAATATTAGGCGATTTATTGATATCATATGGTTAGTTCAAAATGATCCCTCACTTGCACACCTCTCTCCAGTGGCAGCCCTCTCCCTGGATGCTGAAAAAGCATTTGACAGGGTTGAGTGGCAGTATCTCTTTGCAACTCTAGAGACTTTTGGTTTTGGTTCAAAGTTTCTTTCTTGGATTAAATTACTATATAATGAACCTAGAGCTTCAGTGATATCAAATCGAGTTACATCACAGTCTTTTAGACTTTATAGGGGTACGCGCCAGGGCTCCCCTTTAAGTCCCTTGCTTTTTGCTTTGGCATTAGAACCATTAGCTGTTGCTATCCGCAAAGACGGCAATTTTCCAGGTATTCAGGTCCATGGCAGTACCCATAAGATAATGTTGTATGCTGATGATGCATTGGTACTGATTACACAACCTCAAAAATCAATTCCAACTCTTCTTAAAATTATTAACCAATTTTCACGTTTGTCTGGTTATAGAGTTAACTGGATAAAATCAGAAATTCTCCCTCTAACATCTTATTGCCCTAAAACACTGTTTACATTTGGTCAAAATATAGGCTTCTCTTGGCCAAAATTAGGTATTAAATATCTTGGCATCCTGTTTCCTCACATTTTATCAGATCTGATTCAGATTAATTTTGAACCCTTGCTTGAAAAATTTAAAATAGACATAGAAAGGTGGTCACCTCTTTTTTTGTCTCTCTGGGGCAAGGTCAATGTTATTAAGATGATTTGTGCACCCCGATTTAATTACCTTCTGCAATCTCTTCCTCTTAGGATCCCAGTTGGTTATTTTCGACAATTTGATAGGTTGTGCAATAAGTTTTTATGGAATGGTAAGCGCCCTAGATTAAAGTTGAAAAGATTGCAGAAGTCTATAGATTCAGGAGGTTTCGGGGTCCCAAATTTGGTTTTATATCATTACGCTTTTAGTCTTAGACATTTGATTCATTGGGCTCTCTCCCCTGAGAGAGCTCCCCCTTGGTTTTATTTGGAGAATTATTTGAGCATCCCTCTTCCCTTAGTACATCTAATCACAATTAAACTGTCTTCTGAATTTCAGTCGCATCCTATTATATCCTTTTTACAATACGTTTGGAAGAGAGTTGCTTCTATACTAGAGTTTAGCTCTCATCTTCATTCTATGGCTTCTATTTGGCTTAACCCAAGTCTCCATATTGGAAAATCCCCATTTATGTGGAAAATCTGGGTGAAAAAGGACATTTTGATGTTAAAAGAGCTATATGAAGGGGGAGCTCTCAAATCATTTGATGTTCTACGGGCACAGTATGGACTACCACAGAATCAGTTTTGGAAATATTTACAACTTCGACATCTGCTGTGTCAAGTCTTTGGATCTACAACTACCCCTCCTCCTGATGTAGATTGGCTCATCCAGGCTTTGAGTTCCTGTGGCAAAAGATCTAAGGCCTCAAATTTCTATTTAATGCTTCTTAAGAGCTCAAATAAAGATTCTACATTCCTTAAACACGTATGGGAAAAAGATCTGAATTCACAATTTACTGATGTTGAATGGGCAAATATTTTAAAGAATGGGAAGAAAGTGTCTAGGGAATTGAAAACCAGACTTGTTCAATTTAAAATTTTGAATCGATTTTACTGGACACCTCGTAAAATGTTGAGAGCGAATCTCATTCACTCTTCAAGCTGCTGGAGATGTCTACAGGGGGAGGGGACATTAATCCATATGATCTGGAGTTGTCCGGTAATACAGGACTTTTGGTTGCAGATCCATAGACATATTATGACAATTGTTAAGCAAGAAGTGCCATTTACTCAGAGACTTTTTGTCCTTGGGGATCCATCAATGATTCAAGACCCAATCTCTGATGCCGAGTGGATTCAGACTGCTTTGATGCTGGGCCGAAAGTTGATCACTTTTTACTGGAAATCTTCCTCTGCCCCACCCGTAGCTCAATGGCTCAGGGAGTTGGGCAAGCTTGCTGCACTAGAACGCCTTTCATATAAGCTTCTGGACAGGATGGACAGCTTCTATAATAAGTGGGGATCCTATCTTACCTTTATAGGTGTAGTAGATTAAGCTAATCATTTTAACAGTATTAGGGTGGAAATGGAATGTTTTATCCTCTCACTGGGTATACTTGTTTTTTTTTTGTTTTTTTTTTGTGTTTGTTTGTTTCTGTTTTATTTTCTAAATTGAAAACCCAATAAAATTCAAATTACAAAAAAAAAAAAAAAAAAAATATTTGCTGAAAATGTATTTTTAAAGTAAAGTTTACAAAAAAATTGCTGAAAATGTATTTTTAAATTTAAGATTACTAAAAAAAAAAAATTCATTTCCTTAAAATTTATTAGGTAATCGGTTTCCACATAAGTTTTGAGTTCTGTGAACTAATTCGGTTTTACAGTGTACATCACAATCAAAGCAAAAGACGTTTCAGGTTCCACTTCACAACTTTAACTCCAACACATTCCAGCGTGTTTCCAGCAATGTCAAGTTATATACACTGATAACCATCCTTTACATAAATTATGACCTCTCCTCCCCTGCCATCTTTTCTCTTTTGTCTATAGGTGTTGTACCCTGGTACACTGAAAACAGCTGGAGGTGTTGTTGGGGTTAACCAGGTTTCTGAGAGGCATAGGCAGTCAAAATTTAAATTGGTTAATAGTTGTTGTATTTGTTCTCTTTTAGAGACGATGCTTCTAATATTGAGATCACCTCCAAAAAAGCTTTTAGGTTTCATAGTCAGATTCCACAATACCTTGGCATGATGTTATGCAGATGACACACAATTATACCTGTCAATGAAGCCAGATGATAGTAATCAATTAGCCAAGTTAGAAGCCTGTCTTAAGGAAATCAAAGCTTCGATGACTTGTAATTTCCTGCTATTAAATTCACATAAGACTGAAGTCATTCTTGTTGGTCCAAAAAACCTTAGAAATTCCTTTCCAAATCAAACTTTCAGTTTGGATGTGGTTACTCTTTCTCTTAATAGCTCTGTGAGGAACCTTGGAATTATTTTTGATCAGAATCTGTCCTTCAATTCACATATTAAATTTGTTTCTAAGACTGCCTTATATCATTTGCATAATATTGCCAAGATTAGGAGCATCTTGTCTCAGAGTGATGCTGAGAAACTGATCCACGGTTTTGTTAGCTCGAGATTAGATTATTGTAATTCTTTATTATCAGGTTGTCCTAAAACATCTTTAAAAAGTCTTCAGCTGATCCAAAATGCTGCAGCAAGAGTTTTAACAGGTACTAGAAAGAGAGATCATATCTCTCCGGTTCTGGCTTCCCTTCATTGGCTTCCCATAGAGTTTAGAATTAAGTTTAAAATCCTTCTTCTTACTTACAAAGCTCTAAACAATCAGGCTCCTTTTTAGTTAAAAGATCTGATACTACTGTATTATCCTAACAGAGCACTACGCTCCCAAAATGCAGGATTACTTGTAATACCTAGAATCTCCAAAAGTACAATGGGACGCAGAGCCTTCAGTTATCAAGCTCCTCTCCTGTGGAACCAGCTGCCAATCTGGATTCGGGAGTCAGACTCGATCTCTGTTTTTAAGAATAGGGCTAAAACCTACCTTTTTGATATAGCCTACAATTAGGGAGGGATCATGTGTTTCTGAACCCTCCCTTAGTTATGCTGCTAATAGGTTTAGTCAGCCGGGGGACCTCCAGTAATGCACTGGGCCTCACTCCTTTCCTCACTCTCAATGAAATATTTTTTTTGCTGGTCATTAACATTTGTTTGTTCTCTCCCATAGATTGAGTCCCCATCGTGCTGTTTGCTCTCTACATGTCTGTTCTTTTCTTCTTCTCTATCCCCTCACCCCCCAGCCAGTCGCAGCAGATGACTGCCTCTCCCTGAGCCTGGTTCTGCTGGAGGTTTCTTCCTGTTAAAAGGGAGTTTTTCCTCTCCACCGTCGCCAAGTGCTTGCTCACAAGGGATCGCCTGATTGCTGGGGTCTTTCTGCAACTGTGGGGGTTCCCCATACAGTTGATAGTGCTATGAGATGACTGTTGTTGTGAAATGGCGCTATATAAATAAAGTTGAATTGAACTGAATTGAATTTACAGTTTGAAACATTTTAGTAGTTTGTTGTATTTCAGTCACAGTTTATTTTCATACCCATCCCGTTTTGTAACAGTCTTACCAGGCTTATTCAGTTTGAGTCTTGTTGCAATAATTTTTCCTGCGTTGATGTCACCGGCATCCCTGGTGTCTCCACTGATGCCATTCCCCTTTGGGTGGACCGCCCCCACACCGGTGTCTGGGGAAACCTTTCCTGCATTGATATCACCAGTGTCTTTGGAGATCTGACCGACATCAGCCTCCTCCGGATGGGCCGCTGCAGCATCGGTGTCCAGAGGGGCCAGGACGACGTCAACAGCCAGCTGCTGGGCCATGAATCATTGACATGGCTCAGCCTGGCTCGGCCTGGCAAACATCCATCGCCGACAGAGCCACCGCTGCATCAACGTCTGGGGGAAAACAGCCAAAACCGACATCCAGCCATTGGGCTCCAAGCCGTCGACATGGCTCCATTTGATGAACATCCCAAACTGGAAAAGCCGCTTCTTTGGTGCAGCTGTGCAGCCTTCGGTTGCATCAGAGTATTAGTTTCTCTGCTTTTGTTTGTTTTTATCGATTATTTTTTTTTAAAAAATCAATTTTTTTATCGATTTTTTTGTTTTTATCGATTGTTAATTTTTTTTTTTTACCTCTGTTTATGATACTAGTCTGTGTTTGCTGTTAGCTCAGTATTGGCCTCGCCTAAAAACCCGTTCGGACGCGCGAGTAGGTCCGATCCCCGGCTGGGCTGCTTTTTACTGGGCTAGCCTACTTGCTAGCCTGTTTTTAGCCTTTTAGCTGTTTTTAGCTAACTTTCAGCTAACTTGTTTTTATCTATTTTAGCTGTTTTTGGCTGATTAGTGGACTATCCATCTCAGCCCCTGGAACACCATGGCTCCGTCTCCGACTTGTACTAGCTGTTTATCTCTCCTTAGTAAGGTCTCTAAGTTGGAAACGAGGCTCTCCAACCTTTATAAGATTCGGGAGGCTGAAGATCACCTCAATACCATCATTCTTGGGCATACATCGGCTCCGCCTACCGACTCATAGTTGGCAGAGACAGCTACTTACTTGGGTGAGCTCAGCGCTTCTCCATCCACCTCTACACCTGCTCCAGCCTCTGCAGACGCCCATGACCAAAGTAATAAACACTGGCTTCATCTCGGGGCTAAACCCAAAGCTTCGGTTGGTCACTCTCATCCTCCATGTGTGCCCTGGACCTTGGTTTGACCAGCTAACAACTATCGTCGATCGACCAGAAAGAGCCGCGCCGCTTCTCTTCACGTGACGCTGGTAATTGGTGACTCAATCGTGAGGAACGTCAGAAGCAGGTACTGTGTTACTCGATTTTTTCCCGGGGCTAGAGTCTCTGACATTGAGGCTCTTATCCCTGACCTGCTGAATGAATTCCCTCACGTACAAACTGTCATTGTGCATGTGGGATGCAATAACATCCCAGATGAAGCGTTGGAGATTTTAAAAAGTGACTTCAGGAGCCTTCTGTCTACTCTTATGAACTGTGAAAGACGTGCGCTCATCTCTGGGCCTTTGGCACCTTTCAGACGAGGCTGCAATTGTTTTAGCAGAACTCTCAGTCTTAATACTTGGCTGTGTTTTACTTGTCCTATTTTTAACATTGGTTTTGTTAACAATTTTAACTTATTCTGGAACCGCCCTTCAGTTATGAGACCTGATGGCATCCACCCAAATAGACTTGGTGCACGTGTTTTAAGAGACAATCTATTCTATTCCATTCAGTGTTTTTTAGTACAGTGACTGGGACCTGGCGTGTTTACTCGCTCTGAAGCTTCTGGGTTTGCCAAACTGCCCTTTTCTGGTTGTGTTCCCACTTCTTGTATCGATCCCATTAATTCAGGTGGTCTTTACCGTTTGGATCAGCCTTTGATTTATAATCCTACAGAGATTGTGTCTGTCTCCCGTTGCCCTAAATATTGTAACCCAGGACAAATACAACATAACTTGAAAGACCCACGCACTTCTGCAGCTCCTCCTCATCCACCACCCTTCAACTTTGCCCCTGTCTCCTCCCTTAGAGAACCTTTTTCTGCTTCCTCCAAAATTAATAAAAAAGTTAATAAAAATAGAATTCATAAACATCCCAAATTGATTAAACAAAATGTTGGTAAAATTCAAAGCCAACCTCAAGTCCCTAAAATTAATAAATTGGCCTCTGTTCCTCCCCAAATATTAAATGTGGTCTATTAAATATTAGGTCTCTAACTTCTAAGTCTCTTCTGGTTCATGATCTATTAATTGATCATCAGATCGATCTATTATCCCTCACAGAGACCTGGCTTGGGCAAGATGATTATGTTGGTTTGAATGAATCAACTCCCCCTGGGTATTTAAACTGTCATAACCCCAGAGGTTCTGGTCATGGTGGGGGAGTGGCGGCAATTTTCCATCCTAAATTACTAGTTAATGTTAAGCAAAAATTATGTTTTAATTCCTTTGATGGTTTGGTCCTCAGAGTGGGGTTTGTTGGCAATCTTGGCTTGAACCCAATTTTCTTTGCCATAGTTTATCATCCTCCCTCGGCCTATTCAGAGTTTCTATCGGAATTTGCCGAATTTTTAGCTGATTTAGTGCTGAAATCCGAAAGAATAATTATTGTAGGGGACTTTAATATACATGTTGATATAGAGAGTGATTGTCTTAATAAGGCATTCAATTCAATTTTAGACTCAATGGGGTTTTCCCAGAAAGTAAAAAATTCTACCCATCATTTCCACCATACATTGGACCTTGTTCTGACTTATGGTATAGATATCGAAAATCTGGTAGTGTCCCCTCATAATCTTGTACTGTCTGACCATTGTTTGTTAATTTTTGACTTCATTATCTCTGATCACTTGTTTCCTAAAGAAAAATACTACTACAGCAGATGTCTTTCTGATGACGTTTTTGCCAAGTTTTTGCAGACTGTCTCCTCTATGCCATGGGTCAACACAACAGAAACAACAGAAATAATAGATGGAGAGTCTGCTCCATTCGTGATTGATGGCATGGTTGGTAATGTTACAGCCCCTCTGCATCGGACTCTAGATTTGGTAGCCCCTTTAAAAAAGAAAAAGTCTAACCAGAGATTTCTAACCCCTTGGTTTAACTCAGAAACTCGTGACTTAAAACAGAAAACTCGTCAATTGGAAAGGAAATGGCGTTCAACTAATTCAGATGAATTCTACTTAGCGTGGAGAAATCATTTCCTAATCTATAAAAAATCTCTTAGAAAAGCTAGATCAAGCTATTATTCTACATTAATAGAAGCAAACATGAATAACCCCAGGTTTCTCTTCAACACTATAGCCAGGCTTACAAAGAGCCAGGACTCGATCAATCCTCGCATCCCCCCTGAGTTTTCTAGTCAGGACTTTCTGAACTTTTTCAATCTTAAAATTTTATCTATCAGAGATGAAATCAGTCAGATTCTTCCTACTGTAAACTCAAGTACATTAACTTCTACAGCTCCCTCAATTGATATCTACTTAGATAAGTTTACTCCAATTGACCTCTTGGAGTTGGATAAAATAATTTCCTCATCTAAGTCTTCATCTTGCCTTTTAGACCCTATTCCTTCTAGGTTATTTAAAATCATCTTCCCAATTATTGGTAGCCGTATTCTTCTTATAATTAATTCTTCTTTAACTCTGGGTTATGTACCATGGGCTTTTAAAACTGCTGTAATTAAACCCTTACTCAAAAAACCGACTCTCGATCCAGGACTTTTGGCTAATTATCAACCAATCTCTAATTTGCCTTTCATTTCAAAAATCTTGCAAAGAGTTGTTGCTGTGCAACTAACTGACCATTTGCTGGGAGTTGGTTTGCTTGAGGTGTTTCAGTCTGGGTTCAGAGCTAATCACAGCACTAAAACTGCTTTAGTGAAGGTCACTAATGACCTCCTGATCGCATCTGATGGATTTGTCTCTGTTCTTGTTCTTTTAGATCTCAGTGCAGCCTTTGACACTATCGATCATGCCATTCTACTTGATAGATTGGAACACTTTGCTGGACTAAATGGAACTCCGTTGCAGTGGTTTAGATCTTATTTGTCTGATAGATTTCAGTTTGTTCACATTAACGATGAAGTTTCTTCCAACTCTAGGCTCAGTCACGGAGTTCCACAGGGATCTGTGTTGGGCCCTACTCTTTTTAGTCTATATATGCTCCCGTTAGGCAATATCATCAGAAAGCACTGTATACATTTTCACTGTTACGCAGACGACACACAACTATACCTGTCAATGAAGCCCGATGATTGTAATCAATTAGCCAAGTTAGATGCCTGTCTTCAGGACATCAAAGCTTGGATGACTTGTAATTTTCTACTATTAAACTCTGATAAGACTGAAGTCATTCTTGTTGGCCCAAAACATCTTAGGAATTCCTTCTCAAATTATGCCTTTAATTTAGATACCGCCACTCTCACTTTGAATATTTCTGTGAGGAACCTTGGAGTAATTTTTGATCAAGATTTGTCCTTTAACTCACATATTAAAATTGTTTCTAAGACTACCTTCTATCATCTGCGCAATATTGCCAAGATCAGAAGCATCTTGTCTCTAAATGATGTTGAGAAGCTGATTCACGCCTTTGTCAGCTCTCGATTAGATTATTGTAATTCGTTATTATCTGGTTGTCTTAAAGTATCCTTAAAAAATCTTCAGTTGATTCAAAATGCTGCTGCTAGAGTTTTAAGTTCTAGAAAAAGAGATCATATCTCTCCGGTTCTGTCCTCGCTTCTTTGGCTTTCCATAGAATTTAGAATCAAGTTTAAAATCCTTTTTCTTACTTTCAAAGCTCTTAATAATCAGGCCCCCCAATATATAAAAGATCTGATATTACCTTACCATCCTAATAGAGCATTACGCTCCCAAAATGCTGGCTTACTTGTGGTGCCCAGAATCTCCAAAAGTACAGTGGGAGGCAGAGCCTTCTGCTACCAAGCTCCTTCTCTCTGGAACCAGTTACCACTCTGGGTCTGGGAGTCAGACTTGGTCTCTGTTTTTAAGAACAGGGTAAAATCCTTCTTTTTTAATATAGCTTACGTTTAAGGAGGGATTTTGTGTCTTTTATCCCCACTTTTGTTCTGCTGTTATTTGATTCATACTGCTGGTTGACCTCCAATAATGTACTTGGCACCTTACTGTTATGTTTTTATGTCTTCCTCTCCATCCTCCCTATCCCTTCACCCCCAGCCAGTCGCAGCAGAAGACTGCCCTTCCCTGAGCCTGGTTCTGCTAGAGGTTTCTTCCTGCCAAATGGGAGTTTTTCCTCTCTACTATCACTTAGTGCTTGCTCATAGGGGATCGTCTGATTGCTGGGTTTTTCTGAGACTGTGGGTTTTTTCTCTGCACTCTGGCGCCATGAGAGGGCCTCTGTTGTGATGTGGCGCAGTATAAATAAAGCTGAATTGAATTGAATTGAATTGAATTCTGTACCGGCGCCATGGGGGACCCGATTGGCGCCGTCACCTCACCATTGGGCCATGATTCGTCATTCTGATGTCGCCTGGCAGGCCCACCCCGCCAGGTAATCCGCTGGAGCATCAACATTCCTGGTGCCCGGGTCGGTGCTGACCTCCGATCTCTGGAAGCTGTGCTGTCGGTGTGGGTCTGCTAAAATAGTCGCTGTTGCTGTACTGGTGTTTGGAGGGATCATGTGCTGTGGATTCCATTGGAAACAGTTTAGCTGTGGCTGCTGAGTTAGCCACTTTAGCTTCTGTGCCTGCTGCAGGGGCCAGGTTTGCCAAATTAGCTGAAATTGTCATTTTGGCTGCGGTATTGTTAGAAAAATACTCGATTCTTTGATTGAAAGATCCAAGAACAAGCCGGAGATTTCTTCAATTTAAAGATGTAACATTTATTTGGAGGTCACATGTAAAGCAAGCAGCGCTGGGTGCAGCGTGACGCAGCTCCTCCTGGAGCGTTGCCACACTGACCCCGACTTCTGGGTGCGGCTTACATTAATCTTCTCAGGTTGGCCGGTTAGACCAACCCCGTACAAGGGCTTGTACGTGACTGTCTGATTGGCCAATGTAACTCTGACATGAACAGCTCATCTGCTGATCACGCCGCTGTTTCTAGAATGTGCAATCAACAGTGTACGTGAGTGCTGGATCCAGGTGTGTATCTAATGTGATAGACCTGACTATAAAAGAGTGAGAGAGAGAGAGAGAGAGGGAGAGAGCTCTATAGCACTGCCTAATTCCAGTTTAACACAACAAATTTGTGTTAAATGCAAACAGAATATGTATGGAATATGTGTAGAGTATAAAGGGAGATTACCTACAGAATTATTATTTTGGCACTCTAACTTTCCATTAACCCTTTCACTCCCCCCCTTTGACATGATCTTATCATGTCAACCATGCATGGTGTGAGAGACGCTAGCGATTAACAGATAGTGGATAAGGCAGGTCCCTACATTGTGTGTCAACCCAAGAGGCTTGCACCGTTGGTTCTGCTACCCTTGCCTCCCCACTTGTGGACACCCTAGCGCAGTGCAGCGATGTCTAAGAGGGCCTTGTCCAGATGAACTGTCAATCCATGACGCCCACGAAACCTTTGTCCACCGGTTGACCCTTGCCAGGGCTCGCATCATTCTGCTGCCGTCATCACACGGTTGCAACAGAGGTTTGACCTTCCTCTGTGTCTGCTTCCTGTATCTGCAGCTGTGGAGCACAGTCCCATCTCGTTTACACACACCGGTACCACTCAAAACAACTGTGTGCCCACGCTCTCAGAGGCACATCTCGTCCCATGAGCTCTATCATGAGCTCTATAGGACAGTCTGGTGGGTGCAGCAGAGGATAGATCGCATCCAGTCCAGCCAGTAAACAGTTCAGTGATGCTGTCCCAGGGATGCTACCCCCCTGTCACTGGACAGAGGTAGAGATGCTGGTGTTGGTAAGGCTCGAGCTCCTGGCTGCACCCCGAATGCTGGAGGTGCGGTGGATGCACTTGGGTACCAGTCCATTCTTCTTCTAGGGACTGAAGTCGTACAGTCACTCGCCCTACGACCTTTTTCTACGTCACGGGCACACGTCGTGATGGTCTGATGCCCTCCGACATGCATCTTCCCTGTGTCCTACACCTTTGCTCGAGTGTCAATACAAAGGGCTCGGCCGGGGCAGGATCAATAATGGCCTGAGGGGTTGCCATCACAATGGCTGGAGCCTGTACCATTTTATTATCCTTATTCACTACATCTGTAGTTATCCATGTGCTGTTGTAAGTTATCTCCCATTAACCTTGAGTGTGTGGTTGTCCGCTATATGCAATCTACAAGCAGTGGTTGTGTTGTGGTGAGTGTGTTGGGTAATGGGACCTATGTGTTCAGCAGTGGGTGTGCTATAAGTGAGCTGGATGATGAGACCTATGTGTTGTACTGTGAGTAGGTAGCAGACAAAATTGTTCAAAGTCGGGAGACATCCTTATCCATACTTGTTGTATTCAGGCTTCTAGAGCTTCTAACCTTCACAATTATCCTGACTACCTAACCGTAATTCACTTGATTTTTACCATCCACTATCCATCTGTGTACAAGACTTCACCTTTCCCTGGACTAGCTGATGAAGCTACACATCTCACATCTATAATCTCTTTCAGTATCAAAGACTTCCTTTCATTCATCTGGTCTCGGTTCTCTTCAGCCTTCATCAACATTCTGTTACCACCTGCTTGTCTTTTTCATGATTCACTGTCCCGTCGTTCATACCACTGACTCTACTGTCCACAGCTAATGTTCCATGCAAGACCCTGCACATAAAAGTGATCGGTTTCATTCTGAAAAGTCAGCTTTATAATAAATCAATGTGGCTCATTTCAAAATTCTGTCTTGTGACAAAACTCATCATCTCTTGATCTCTACCCTGGCATCGGATGCTTTCTCATTACTGACATTTCAGTTTGTTTTGGTATTAAATGATGCCTCTGGGTTTGAACATCTGCCTTTCAAGGAATGTATAAAAATAAGACGTTTGCTGATTGCTCTGAAAACTAAAGTATAACTATGTAAGTCATAACTAAGTATAAGTAAGTATAACTAAGTATAAGTCATCTGTATCTTGATGTGGTGGAGTTTTGTTTTTTTTTTGTCTTCAAAACAGGTCTCAAAATATTTAAATATTAAGGAAAAAGTAAACAAGACTTAATGCACCGGCTCTCTCTTCAAGAATCAACAAACACGTGACACATGGACCATCCGTGTGTGAACCGCTGGTTTGTTTATCAAGCTACACAGGTTGTCTTGTGTGTGTCAGAGCTGCAGATCTATGTGCACAGGACATTAAAGCCTTGTTTATGCTCCACCTCCGCTCTGTGTGTGTATCTATGATGCTTGTGCCCTTTGGATAAGGCCAGTGCGCACACAGCTGTATGTATGTATATGCTCCATTTTTTGAGTCTACTCGGCCAAGTGTTTGCTGCTTTTACCTCAGATTATATTCTTGTTTCTCTAGTATACTCTAGTCATGTTTGTTTTAATTCATCTTCTTCTATAACTCTTTTTTACTCATCTCTGGATGATCAAAAACCATCACCCTTGTTACGCTGGCATCCCCCATCCCCATACAAAGTGTAAGGAACTGTGTAAAGAATGAGTGTAAAGGATAGAACATGTCAGTGAGAGTATAGTTGTGAATGTACAATATTGAAGATTTAGGAAAACTTGCAAATTTTAAAAAACTATTTCAGTTCACTTTTTATCATAATTGTGAATTTTTCCTCCCAAATTTGTGACTTTCATGTAAACTTGCACCTTCCTCATAAATTTAAACATTTTCTTTGTAAGTTTGCAACCTTTTCTCTAAATAGTCATTTTTCTCCTAACAAATTTTGAATTTTTTCTTCGTAAATTTGCAAGTTTTTTCAGAAATTTGTGACATTTTCTAATATTTGGCAAATTTCCTCAAATGTGCAATTTTCTCAGAAACTTGCAACCTTTTCGCATAAATTTTCAACCTTTGTCTTAAATTGTGATTGTAAATTAGCATTTTTATCATATTTTGCACCTCCATCTTACAAATTTGTACTTGATTGACATTTACATGTTCATGCCTTATGTCAAGTTAAAAAAAAATGGCTACTGCAAATCTCTTACTTTAACAATGTGATTAGATTTCAACAAATTTGTTAAGCATAAGCAATACTTTTCACCAGCTTTTCTTGGACTCTTGGCTGCACTACCCTCACATGTTTGGTTAATTGGTTGTTCCAAATTGTCCCCAGACCTCTTGCTCCTATAGAGATGAGATGAGATGAGATGAGATGAGATTCAACTTTATTGTCATTACACATGTATGCCCTTAGAATAGAGGGCTAGCACCAGTGGTGGTCCTTGAGACCAAAAAAGCACTAATAGGTTTGGTTCATATCCATAAAGTTTTGGGAAATGTGCAAAAAAATACAGATAGGAGGGTCTGGGAATCTCCAAATATGTATTGACCCTTGAGTATAAAGGAGCCCTAAACTTCCATCCTTCCTCTTGGCCAGCAGGTGGCTAGTTTTCTTGTAGTAAAAGGTCAGACTGCCTGATATTCTGTGGAAAAATGACCTTTCAAGCGTCAAGAATTTTCCAGATTTTGGTCTTAATTGCAAGCCTTCTTTTTACTAGATGTTTCTTAGGCGGAACACAGGTGGGCAAAATAAGCTGCGGCTTCAGCCATCACCCTTTTCGGATAACTTATGTTGAATAGTACAATCAGGGGAGTTAATGTTTAATTTGACCTTGATGTTTTTTTTTCTTGATATGTTATGTTCCTTTCTTTTAATCTTTTAATCTAATCTGTCCAAAAAATAAAGATTCATTCATATTTATATGCTCTTTGTGTAGCTACACAATAGTTTGCATACATGGTATCATTTTAGATGAGAAAGCACACCGACCTCTCAGCTATAAGGCTGAGAACATTGTGATCAATTATCTTAGTTTTACTGTTAGATTCACTCCCTGCTTGTTAAAGAGGATGCCACCTCGCAAAATGCCTAATTTAAGACTTCAAGACAGCAAACCTTAAATTACTGAGTAACTTTTCTATTTGTTCCTGTCCCACTCTCCCCATTTGAAACAGAACGGCATTAGTATCAAAGCTGTTCTTTTTCAACATCCTGTAGGGGAGAATACCCATTGTGTTGCTAATTCGGCCCCCCCCCCCCCCGGGTGCCCTTGTGGGTGTTTGAGCCCAGTGGCCAAATTGCTGACATACGAAGTATTAGTCCCATGGGGGCCTCTGACTCTATTATTAAAACTCTGACCTCCTGTGGCCCTGCAGCTGATACTGATAGGGCTGATTAGGTGGGGTGTCTGGGTAAGGTCCATATTGTTGTGATGTGGGGTCCTGGGGTGCAAAGATGGAGTTTGGTGGGGCATGGGTACATCTTTTTCTAAAAATACTTCAGTTTTCTCATTATCTTCTGGCTCCCCCAGGGTCGGAGCTGTTTGTAACAGTCCATTTTCAATCACTGCCAGGGGGTCCATTATTGTGGGTGTTGATTGAGTAGATTCAATCGGCACCGGTGCCGAGACAGTAGGCTGATGAATGTGACTTTTGGCACTGCTTTGATAGGGCTTTTAGTGAAATCACATCTCAATTATGTTGAGATGTGATTCTCATGGTAGTTTTAGGTGTCAGTTATGCAATCCTCAGTTCTCATGAACATGTGCTGGGTACAGCTAATTCACGAATACTGTTTATGACTTAGAGAATATGTGAGTAGTTTGCTGAATCTGGAATGGCTTGACGGCACCAACACAGCTTCGTGGCAAAATATATATACGACTTAGGCAGATACTTAAATGTTCATGAATAGGATTCAGTATTTGAGACTTTGTCCTAAGGTAAATGGAAAGCAACAATATGATTTTACTGTACTTACATATGTTCAATTGCTCCTCTATGTCCCTTTGTTTTGCCCTCTTTGACTGTTGCTGAGGAGGGATGAGGGGGTCGCTAGGTGATGGCATGGAGGGGGAGGCCTGAACAGGTGGTGGGTTCCACACGGTCGCGGGGGGGGGGGGGGTCCACAGCCACTGCGGCCATCATCTCAGATTTAACAGAGAAACAGAAAAGCTGTTAAACCACGTGTTTTTGTCCTTTTCCATTTTATTGTGTTTATTGATTATTACCTCCGCCAGGCCGAAAGGCCAGGAGGAGGTAATGTTTTTGCCGGGGTTTGTCTGTGTGTTTGTCTGTGTGTTTGTCTGTCTGTCTGTTTGTCTGTTGGTTAGCAAGATAACTCAAAAACTTTTGGACGGATTTCAATGAAACTTTCAGGCGTTGTTGGAAAAGGTACAAGGAAGAACTTATTAAATTTTGGGGATGATCCGCATCACCGTCTGCATACAGGAATTTTTTAAAGCATTTTTCCACACTGTGACATACGGCCATTTTCAACATGTGCGCAGGCGCAATGGAGGGCGCTGGGCGTTGTGTCTGACCAACACAAACTCCGCCTTCTTCAACGTTTTAGCCACAAAAGCATGCGGAAAACACTGCTGGCCTGGGCCCGCCGGCGTGCCTGTGCCAGCCATAGGCGCTGCGCACATTGCGCTGGTCGTCGTGTCTGACCAACACAAACTCCGCGTTCTTCAACGTTTTAGGCACAAAAGCGCGCGGAAAACACTGCTGGCCTGGGCCCGCCAGCGTGCCTGTTTTTGCGCCACGCTGCAAAACCTGACACGGCCACCTGTCCGCCGCCCGATTATTTGCCACAAATTCCCCGCCCAGCTATAGGCGCTGCGTAAAAACGACCTCTCTGCCGGGGAAGATTCTAAATTCTGTTTTGCCGTGGAGCGCAACCCCAATATAATATAAAACCCACGGCAACCTGTCTAACCAATCTGCATCCGTCACTGGAGGAGATGGACACACCAACACTTCAGTTTATTACCTCCGCCAAGGAGGCAATGCTTTTACTACCGTAAAACGGGGCTATAAGGGATGGCGGGGTAATATGGGACACTTTTCTAAATGTAATTCTGCTTTTTTAATTTTGCTTCCGCCTAGATTTGATGAAGGATTCATGGATATTTGACAATAACAACACAACTCAGTGTCCTGCTCAAAATAAAAAAAAGCAGAATTACATTTAAAACATTTCCCAGAAAAGTGTCCCTTATTAACCCGCCGTCCCTTATAGCCCCGTTTTACACTACTGAACCACTAATCCTATCACTATCACATTGATTGTCATTCATTAATTGTCTGTTTATTGCACTGTCCATGTCAAATAAACAAATAATCATTGTGAATCCAATTGCTAGTCATATCTTTTCATGCTCAGGGAATCTGAAAACGTACACACAAACACTGTATGGGGGGAACTGTGCCGCTTGGCGGAGGTCTGCGCTCTCCGAGTGCTTTTCTAGTTTTGCATTTGTTCTCACCGTTGCAGCATAAGTCTCTTACGCTTCTGTTTTTTTCTTTCCTTCCTCCAATCGTTTCTCCATATTTTCTCTTGTGTCCTGCACAAAACAATTCATCAGCTTTCAATTTTCTGAAAAAACAAATTTCCCTTTCCATTTTCTGCCCACTCTCACTTCTACAAGGTTCATCTCCACAACAAAAAACTCCTGTTTATTTATTTTTATTCATTTATTTTTGTATTTATTTATTTACTCCAATTTACAATTTTCCTTATTCATTCATTTACATTACCTCACCTTTATATATTGTCCACCTATGATTTTTCTACACTCTTATTGAGGAATAAATCTCCTTATCTACAGTTTTATTGTACAAGTAGGAATAGTTATTATTCTTATACCTCCCTCTGCCTAATTTAAAGTTGAATCTTTTCTCTCCAGCTGAATGGGCATGCTTTTTTGCCTCACTACAATCAAACCCACATAGGTGGGTGAGGGAGGACTTCATGTTTGTTTGCTGTGCACAGACTTAAAGCTTTCCTTTAAGCCAGAGAGATAAAGTTCCACATTTATTAGGACGATTTTAAGCCCTAATTTGCAGCAAATTAATGAAAGAGTGCACTTCCTACATTCAGCCACACAATGGAGGCACTGTGCCACAGCTACCCGCACATGTGCACTGAATGCCACATGGTCCATCTGCCACGCACAACTGTGAATGCGCAAGATGGCTTCGGAGCCTATTGTTCACAAACCACGACTTTTTTTTTTTTTAAGAAAATGGAGCGCTGCCTCCCTAACTTCAGCTGTAAACATGACAGAATAGCCTTACAACTTTAATTTACCTCAATTAATCCCCTCTCAGTAACCTGTTTTTTTTTTTTTTTTTTTTTTTTTTTTTTTTTACCAATCTCACCCCCACTCATGAGTGGAGGGAGATTACCTCCCTCCTTTGTGGAAAAACATGCACCTGCCTTTGTTCTATCCACGTGGCCAGAAAAGCACCATTAGTTAAATCAAACTATGGGAAAAGTTTAATAGATATTTCCAACCCCCAGGTATTTCTCAAACCACACATTTATCCCCTAAAGACACAGAATTAACACAGACATCCGCATGCACAATACAGACACTACAAACAAACCCTCAAGACACAGAATTAACACAGATCAGCATGTACGATGTGGAGAATATGCCACAGATTTGCATGTACTCATTTTCTTATAGCTTAACTTTTATGTAGAGGGTACTTTCATCGAGACCTCGTCAGTTCATCAATACAAGTGGTATCGTATCATAAAGTTCAGTCTTATACTGATTTTAACAAACTATCTTTATTATTTTTATACTTATAAATAGACACTCACTAATGTTGGTAAAAAACAAAGATTCTTATGCTATTCTGTAAGTTTTTATTTTTATACTTATGAACAGCCATTCACTAATGTTGGTAAAAAAAAGATCCTTGTGGCTGCTTGCTAGATTACTCACTCATGATTAAGTTTGAGATTCTTACAATGTAGTGGAGTACCTTATTTATGCTCACTATTGATGTAAAAAAAGATTCTTGCATTGCAAATCTTCCTAATTCATAAAAAAAGCGGCTATTTGATCCTAGGACATTTCTTCACTCTCCCTTGTGTGAGACCACGTGGTTATGCTTTACAAGTGACCGCAGATTTCCATCACACAGTTTAAAATTTGGAGATTGGATATACCCCTTAATCAGACAACTGTAAATTTAGTATGGCCAAAGTGCAGAAATCTGTGTAAAAAAGGTTTTCTACTTACCTTTTTTGTTCAGGTGCCACAGCAGTCTGCAAAAAGGGTCTTTCCGACGTGATGTGTTCAGGCTCGCCTCGGAATAGTTCAATCCGGGTCACAGCACCAGTTTGTTAGAAAAATACCTGATTCTTTGATTGAAAGATCCAAGAACAAGCCGGAGATTTCTTCAATTTAAAGATGTAACATTTATTTGGAGGTCACATGTAAAGCAAGCAGCGCTGGGTGCAGCGTGACACAGCTCCCTCTGGAGCGTCGCCACACTGACACCAACTTCCGGGTGTGGCTTACATTAATCTTCTCGGGTTGGCCGGTTGGACCAAACCTGTACAATAGGAAGGGCTTGTACGTGACTGTCTGATTGGCCAATTTAACTCTGACGTGAACAGGCCATCTGCTGATCACGCCGCTGTTTCTAGAATGTGCAATCAACAGTGTACATGAGTGTTGGATCCGGGTGTGTATCTAATGTGATAGACCTGACTATAAAAACAGAGGGAGAGAGAGAGAGAGAGAGAGAGAGAGAGAGAGAGAGAGAGAGAGAGAGAGAGAGAGAGAGAGAGCCCTATAGCTCTGCCTAATTCCAGTTTAACACAACATATTTGTCCATAAGAATGCAAACAGAATATGTATGGAATATGTGTAGAGCATAAAGGAAGATTACCTACAGAATTATTATTTTGGCACTCTAACTTTCCATTAACCCTTTCACTATCCAGGTTTTCCAGTTTATTTGCAGTTGTTTGGCTAGCTGTGGTGACCAGGCTTTGTTCTCTCTATCATATCAGCCAACTCTCTGCCTTTACCAGTCATAGTCCTTACATTTAACGCCCCTATTCTCACCTCCACACTCCCACCTTTCCTTTTCTTTCTCTCCCTCCTAACATGCCATCCCCCTCTCCTCCTCCTCGATCTTCGATCAACAGTTGCCCAATTTCCACCGGCACCCTGTCAGTTAACAGCACCGGCAACGGTCGTGGTTAACCTGGGCCTCGACCGATCCAGTTTAGTTTAGTTTAGTTTAATGTTTGTTTGAAAGGGATATTACATAGTAATGAACATTAATACAAATGTAAGTCTGCCAGATTTAGCAACAATGCTAATTTGCATCTGTAGTCCCCCGGCGGGTCGCAAAACCACACAAACAAACAATCATACACGAGCAGAACAACTGCAATGAAACTGTACAAAGTGCAGAGTTAAGGTGTTACAAAACACAATATTCAGGCACATACAGTATATACAGTGTTGGGAGAAATGCGCTACTGTAATGCCACTACTTTTGCAGTAGCGTGGTGTGTGTAACACACTACCATAACTGACGCAGCTGTCACACACTCTCCTCCGTGGGTCCGTTTCCTGTCCTGCCCCAGTTCACATCACAACCTGGTGAAGAAATGCCATGGCTGTGGTGACTTCTCATATCGAGCCCTGATCACCTGTTGTCCGAGCGGTGAATAGCCCCTACAAGCTCCTACCTCTGTGGTTAAACATGAGTATTTTTTGAGCAAGAAGCTCGCATTTAATGTACACATTAAATGAATTTAAAGTTTTCTTATGCACAGAGAAAAAGTGACTGTGATTTGTTGCAGTAAAGAACAGTTTCTTCTAAGCGGTGAACTTTCATTTATCTGTGCTTTCTATTTTATTTTATCTCATTCATTTACATGCTGCTGTGATCTGCAACTATTTCATGGAAGTAAATCCTCTAAATATGCGTTTTTAATGGGCTGGTCCAGGGGTGTGAAACATATGGCTTGTGGGCCAAAAACGGCCCACCATGGGGTCCAAAATTTTCTCTGTGAATTCACAGCTTTATTTCTAGTAAATTTCTGACTTTCTACTGATTACAATAGTTTATGTAAATCAGACATTTTTTTCTCTTTAAGATGAAACTTTTTTCTTACCAGTTTTTTTTTTCTTCTTTTTTCTGATGAGAACAAGAGGCCCTTGATCATGTTGTGTGTGCAAGATG
Organism: Pholidichthys leucotaenia; assembly: GCA_020510985.1. NCBI lineage: Eukaryota > Metazoa > Chordata > Actinopteri > Cichliformes > Pholidichthyidae > Pholidichthys > Pholidichthys leucotaenia. The sequence continues at coordinate 248,814,869 of CM035845.1, read as the reverse complement.
ATTTAAGTATGCTTTTAAAAGTAACATGAAAGTTACTTTTCCAAGTAGCTAGTTACTTTAATCATGCAGTAACTCAAAAGTAACTCAGTTACTTTTGAAAAGAAGTAACTAGTAACTGTAACTAGTTACTATTTTTTAGTAACTTGCCCAACACTGCATATACAGTATATATCCGTATGCTGCATAGCACCCACTAGTTATGGGTACAGTTTTGGTTGTTTAAAAGCCAGTTTTTACATCCATCCATCTATCCATCTTCTTCCGCTAAATCCTTTTTGGGTCGCGGGGGTGCTAGAGCCTATTCCAGCATCTAGATGCTAGGCAAATTACTGATAATAGGCATCCTGATGCCAGTTTTTACAATGTGTCTTAAAAGTGTTTAGTGTGATTTAGTGTGGTAGGTTTTCTGATTGCAGGTGGTATGTTATTCCAGATCTTGGTGCCCCCTCACTGATAGCACAGATTGAGCAAATGTGGTGTGTCTGTGGGGGTGGTGCGTCTGTGGGGGACCTCACAGTCTGATTGCTCTGGTGGTTTTACTGGTGACAGTTCTCAGTTTAATCTATTCTCCTCGCGGTGGGGGGGGGGGGGTTGCATAGCCATTTAATATTTTATAGATTTAACAGGCAAATTTGATAGTTTTATAATTTTCAAAACACAGAAAATTGTATTTCTTGTAAATGTGACAGCTGAAGAGGATGATAAAATAAAGGCAGCGTTGGATTTTTAAATAGTTTTATTATCACCCGCCTTCATCGGAACACCTCCCCAGCCCTCGTGCTGTGGGCTGAGGTGATGTCCTCAGGCTCTCAGAGAAGAGCAGACACACAGTGCGTGTGTCCAGCAGCAGTTGAAGAGTGAGTGAATGAGAGGAGATTTACAGCACAGTGCAGCATATATACTCAACTCAGACAATACATCAAAGACCTTCACAGCGGTCAATCTGGGCATTTGCATATCAGAGGTACAGACAGGATGCATGAACACAATGCATGGATGACACTTTAACCTCACAGCTGTAAACGCAGCATGCAGCGGAAAAAACCCAGGAGTGCGAGCTGACTGTCTCTGTGTGTTGTGGGGGGGTTGAATCAAACTGCTACACTGCTCCCCCCCAGAGGGCACGGTAGGGGACCGTGACCTCGATGTTGCAGTCTGGGCAGCGAGCAGGGAAAAGCTCTGTGCAGGAGGAGGGGGAGGGGGTAGCAAATGCTGACCGGGCGCGGGAAAATCGTTCGAGTCGCGCCAAAAGTGTTTGCTGCTTCGCGATGTCCCCTCTGAACATGCGGAGATCAGAAGAAGAAAAAAAATAGTCTCTGACTCCTCTCGTGGCCATGAAGAAAAGCAGGAGCGGCGGCAAGAAAAAAAATAAAAGCAGAGGGACTGGCGTGTTGACTTTAGGGCAGACGTAACCCTACAGCCTCGGGAACCGCAGACAGCTGAATTCCCCTTGTGTGCCGTGGCTAAGACCATAAAATCCCGTGAGCAAGCTGCGGGCCTCAGGTGTACAAGCAAGCCTGAAGGGCCAGTGTGCAGCAGAAGGAAGGCGGTCGGAAAAGCCGTATTTGTCCCGTGCGTGGTGCGCCGTCCTCGTCACCCCCGGTGCGTGTGCCAGGGCTCCGTGCGTGGGTGGGCCCGCTGGAGAGGAAATCAGGGTCGGAAACTTGGTGGAGACCGGCGCAGTCTGCGCCGAAAAACACCTCTGACGAGCCGTGGCTGCAGATTAGTCATGGTGTGTTCAGGTCCACGTGTGCTCCGTCGGCCATGGGAGTCGCCCGCATGTGCTCTGATGTGGAGGAGCTGCGCAGCCGGTCCCGCGTGGATGTGCCGATCTCGGCGAGGGCGCGCCATGACGTTCTCTGCCGCTTACCCGGTCTTGGTTGATGTCCTGAGAGCAGCTCGCCCGCCGTGGGCTCTGCGTCGAGGCCTCCCTGAGGCAGCAGGGAGGGAGGACCAGTCAGGCCACTGCGACGGAGCATTCATGCCCGGGTGCTGCATTCGCTGGCCGCTCGTTTTCTTTAGTCTCGGGTCGCCAGCGTGGCTGTTCAGATCAGAAGGCTGCGTTTGCACAAAACGTGTGCATCCTTGGGGTCACCAGCGAAGAGGATGATAAAATAAAGGCAGCGTTGGATTTTTAAATAGTTTTATTATCACCCGCCTTCATCGGAACACTTCCCCAGCCCTCGTGCTGCGGGCTGAGGTGATGTCCTCAGGCTCTCAGAGAAGAGCAGACACACAGTGCGTGTGTCCAGCAGCAGTTGAAGAGTGAGTGAATGAGAGGAGATTTACAGCACAGTGCAGCATATATACTCAACTCAGACAATACATCAAAGACCTTCACAGCGGTCAATCTGGGCATTTGCATATCAGAGGTACAGACAGGATGCATGAACACAATGCATGGATGACACTTTAACCTCACAGCTGTAAACGCAGCATGCAGTGGAAAAAACCCAGGAGTGCGAGCTGACTGTCTCTGTGTGTTGCGGGGGGGGGGGGGGGTTGAATCAAACCGCTACAACAGCAATGATATGTGGGATCTTTCTTGTCAAGGATTTTTATAGCCTTTTTGTATAAAGATTCAATGGGTTTGAATGGGTTTGATTTTGGTTATTACACCAGTGAGTGACCAGTTGGTAAAACAGTAATTGATGTGTGAGAGGATCATTGCATGCAGAAACATTTTTGGCCGCACGAACTGTCAGCGATACTATAATTTGTTTAAAATTTCTTAGATGGAATTTGATTATGTTTGAGATTTTTTTGATGTGTTTTTTAAAGGTTAATGTGTTTTTTAAAGGTTAATGAGGAGCCTAAAATCACGCTGAGGTACTTAAAGTCCTTGACTAGTTGCAGCTCCTACCCTTTTAAGAAAATGCTTGAGTTTGTAATATTTGATCGCTGTTTGGTGAACATCATGCAGTTTTTTTAGTATTTAGTAGTAGACATGAATTTTTCAGCCAGTCATTGTCATGAGTCTGAGCTCAAATATTCCCTCTGAGCTCAAACTCAATTTATTTCTGAGTTTTGTATGTCTGTTAGTATTATGTTGTCAGTTTTCTGTATATATTTTGGTTTACTTACACTTATGTGCCCTTCCCTCTCAGACATCCCCACTTGCTGCTCACAGTCTGTTTCCCAGCTGTGAGCAGTTGGGTAGTTAGGTTACCTGCCTGCTCAGCCCACACCTGCTGCTCATTTATTTGTCCAAGTACTGTATATAAGCTCTGCCAACTCATTGTTTCACTGCTGCAGCATTGCATTGTTACGCACTGTTTGGAATCTTATGGACTTTACCCCTCCGTGTATCTCCTCTTCTCCTTTAGAGCTAACCCAGCTCTGGAGTGCCTCTTTAAGTAAGTCATTCTTGTTTGCATTTTTTGTATTGTCTGCACAGTTTTGGATTTTTTGTTAATAAATGTCACTACTGCAGTTCAGCATCTGCGCCTGTCTTTCTACCCCGGAGGGGCCATTCATGACAGTCATGGATATGGGTCATCGCTGCTGTAAGAATACAGATGGCTTCTTGTGTTTTTTTTGCAGGTGTGAATATTACCATGTCATCTGCATACATTCGTAAATGAATGTTTCTGCACGCATTTGGTAGATGATTTATATATATAGGGAGAATAGCATTGGTCCAAGTATGGAGCCTTGTAGGACACCCATTTGACATTTCAAATATGGTGATTTGACACTGTTGACCATTACACACTGCTGTCTGTTGGTTAAATAGGATTTCATCCATTTGATAGCATGTTCTGAAAAGTTAAACCGAGTAAGTATGGTTAAAAGGATGTGGTAAACAGTGTCAAACACCTTCTTCAGATCTAAAAACACGGCACCTTCACAACTGCACTTACAGTGGGGTAAAAAAGTATTTAGTCAGCCACCAATTGTGCAAGTTCTCCCACTTAAAAGATGAGAGAGGTCTCCAATTTTCATCATAGGTATACCTCAACTATGAGCGACAAAATGAGAAAAAAAAAATCCAGAACATCACATTGTCTGATTTTTAAAGAATTTATTTGCAAATTATGGTGGAAAATAAGTATTTGGCCAATAACAAAAGTTCATCTCAATACTTTGTTATATACCCTTTGTTGGCAATGACAGTGGTCATACGTTTTCTGTAAGTCTTCACAAGGTTTTCACACACTGTTGCTGGTATTTTGGCCCATTCCTCCATGCAGATCTCCTCTAGAGCAGTGATGTTTTGGGGCTGTCACTGGGCAACACGGACTTTCAACTCCCTCCAAAGATTTTCTATGGGGTTGATATCTGAAGACTGGCTAGGCCACTCCAGGACCTTGAAATGCTTCTTACAAAGCCACTCCTTCATTGCCCGGGCGGTGTGTTTGGGATCATTGTCATGCTGAAAGACCAAGCCACGTTTCATCTTCAATGCCCTTGCTGATGGAAGGAGGTTTTCACTCAAAATCTCACGATACATGGCCCCATTCATTCTTTCCCTTACACGGATCAGTCGTCCTGGTCCCTTTGCAGAAAAACAGCTCCAAAGCATGATGTTTCCAACCCCATGCTTCACAGTAGGTATGGTGTTCTTTCTCTTCCAAACACAACAAGTTGAGTTTTTACCAAAAAGTTCTATTTTGGTTTCATCTGACCATATGACATTCTGCCAATCCTCTTCTGGATCACCCAAATGCTCTCTAGCAAACTTCTGACGGGCCTGGACATGTACTGGCTTAAGCAGGGGGACACATCTGGCACTGCAGGATTTGAGTCCCTGGAGGCGTAGTGTGTTACTGATGTTAGCCTTTGTTACTTTGGTCCCAGCTCTCTGCAGGTCATTTACTAGGTCCCCCCATGTGGTTCTGGGATTTTTGCTCACCGTTCTCGTGATCATTTTGACCCCACGGGGTGAGATCTTGCGTGGAGCCCCAGATCGAGGGAGATTATCAGTGGTCTTGTATGTCGCGCATTTTCTAATAATTGCTCCCACAGCTGATTTCTTCACACCAAGCTGCTTACCTATTGCAGATTCAGTCTTCCCAGCCTGGTGCAGGTCAACAATTTTGTTTCTGGTATCCTTTGACAGCTCTTTGGTCTTGGCCATAGTGGAGTTTGGAGTCTGACTGTTTGAGGTTGTGGACAGGTGTCTTTTATACTGATAACGAGTTCAAACAGGTGCCATTAACACAGGTAACGAGTGGAGGACAGAGGAGCCTCTTAAAGAAGAAGTTACAGGTCTGTGAGAGCCAGAAATCTTGCTTGTTTGTAGGTGACCAAATACTTATTTTCCACCATAATTTGCAAATAAATTCTTTAAAAATCCTTCAATGTGATTTTCTGGATTTTTTTTTTCTCATTTTGTGTCTCATAGTTGAGGTATACCTATGATGAAAATTAGAGACCTCTCTCATCTTTTAAGTGGGAGTACTTGCACCATTGGTGGCTGACTAAATACTTTTTTACCCCACTGTACCTAAGAAAGATTTAGTTTTCTCTAGGAACAAGCTTGTTGCAGACTCAGTATGAAAGTCATTTTTTTTTTCTACGTAATAGCCATAAATATTTTGTGGATTTTAAAGTGGCTGCAATCACTCTAAAATCCATGGATTTTGTCAATTCTTCACAAGATATATTAGCTAAATTATTGAAAATGCCTTTTATTGTGATTAATTTCAGCCCTCAAGCTGTGTCAGGGTGACCAGCTCTTAAACATTCTAAATTTGTGTCACAGCTGAGTCCTGTATCTACAAACCTTGATAGTGACAAATAGATAGATAGATACACTACTCACAAAAAGTTAGGGATATTTGGCTTTCGGATGAAATTTATGGAAAATGTAAAAAGTTCATGCTACAGTGATATTACATCTGAAAGTAGGACACTTAAGTAGAAGCATGCAATGGTGATTTCTTCATCTCAAACAATTTATTGAATCAAAATCCAACAACAGTGGTGGGTATGCTATAACAAAAAATCTCAATGTCTCAATAACTTGTCATGTGCCCTTGAGCATCAATTACAGCTTGACAACAACATCTCATGCTGTTCACAAGTCAACTTATTGTCTGCTGAGGCATGGCATTCCACTCATCTTGAAGGGTGGCCCACAGGTCATTGAGGCTGTGGGGTGCAGGGTTACGACCCTCTACACGGCGACTCAGCTGATCCCATAGGTTTTCTACAGGATACAGGTCTGGAGAAAGTGTAGGCTACTCCATTTGAGGTACCCCAGCCTCCAGCAGCCGTTCCCTAATGATGCGACCTCGATGAGCTGGAGCATTGTCGTCCATGAAGATGAAATTAGGCCTGTGTTGTTCATGCAGGGGCACAATGACTGCATTAATGATGTTATTCAGGTAGTATCAGCTTGTCACTGTACCATTCACAAGGTGTAAGGCAGTTCTGTATTTACTAGACACGTCTACCCAGACTGTAACACCACCACCAAAAGTTTGTCTGGTGACAACAGTGACTGATGCATAGCGCTCTCCTTGACATCTCCAACATCGTTGGTGGCCATCTTTTCTCTCAGCATGAATCAACTTTCATCAGAGAACAGCACTGAGGCCCAGTGGTCTCTGGCTCATGCAAGACAATGACACCTGTGCCTGGTGGTGTGGTCAGGTACCCTTGCAAGTTGCCTAGCATGCAGACCATGCTTATGTAAATGGTTTTGAATGGTCTGACGTGACACTTGGGTGCCTCTCACCTCCCTTAAATGTGCCTGGAGTTGAGTGGTATTCATCATGCGGTTCTGCAGGGCACTGTTCACAATGAAGCGGTCATCAGTGTGGGATGTGGCCAAAGGACGTCCACTTCTATGCCTTTCTCTGACTCTTCCAGTCTCTCTGTATCTCTGTTGCAATCTGCTGATGACACTCTGTGACAGTCTAAGCTCAGTGGCCACTTCCCTCTGAGAACATCCTGTTTGAAGCCTCACAATGGCGAGGTACTGTTGATCAATTGTTAGGTGTCGTCTTGGTCTCATGATGTCAAAATGTGAACACCATGATGAAAAGGACTCTTTAAACACCAATTCTGATTGAACCAGAAAATTTATTGGTTGATTCGTGGATCAAACACCTGTTGTGAATTTTGCTGTTAAGCACCTGGTGAGAGAAGAGCAAGTTATGCAAAGAGTACTGAAACATTGAACAGTTGGACATGTGCATTCAGAAGATTAGAGAAGGTCAAATTAAGTTCACCTGGAAAGGCTATAGTCCATTTTAGGCGCATCCTGAAATTTCATCCGAAAGCCGAATATTAAGCCGGTAATTAACAACTCTGACTGTTTCCTGTCTGCTTCCATTCTCTGACTGCTTCCTGTGGCAATGTATCATCACTTCCTGTGTTGCTGGCTGTTGGAGTGGTTTGCTCTGCGCTTAGCTCTCCTCACTCTCCTGAGGATTATTGCCTTTAATTGTATTTTAATCACTTTTTTCCATCTACCGTCACCTCTCACTTCTGTTTAACAAACCGCTTGCACCTGTGTGCGCACTCAGTGTCACCTAATCACCCTCTTAAGCCTTCTGTTCACCTTTCATCGGTGTCGGTTTGTGTTTGCTTCAGGTTAGCCACTAGCTATGGCTACTAGCTCTCCTTCCCCTTCTCCTCTGGTGTGCTGTCTGTGTCAGATGTTTAGCTACACCTCTGCCTCTTTTAGTGATAACGGTAAATGTAATAAATGTTGTCTTTTTGAGGCACTCGAGGCGAGGTTGTGTGATTTGGAAACCCAGCTCCGCTGCATTGAAACACCGTCAGCGCCATTTAATAGTGATGGACCCCCCTTAGCTGCAGTGGAGCACTGTAGCATAGGGCCTGCTAGCCATCCTCCCGGCATCCACCTCTCCTGAGCAGCTCGGAGAGAACGGGTAGGTGACGGTGAGAAGGAAGTATAGTCGCAAGCCCCTGGTTCACCACCAACCTGTTCATGTTTCTAATTGTTATTCCCCATTCAGCGACACACCTGCTAAAGAAAAAACTCTGACCATTGGTGACTCTATAGTCAGAAACGTGAACCTAGAGACTCCAGCAGCCATAGTCAAATACATTCCCGGGGCCAGAGCAGGCGACATTGAGTCAAATTTGAAAATGCTTTCTAAAAGTAACTGTAAATACTCCACAATTGTTATCCACGCCGGCATTAATGACATCCGACTCCGGCAGTCGGAAGTCACAAAACTTAGTGTGAAATCAGTGTGTGACTTTGCCAAAATGATGTCTGCCTCTAGTAGGCTCATTCACTGGGCTCCTCCCCAATTTGACCAGCGGTGACATGCTTAGCCGCATGTCTCCTTTAACCACTGTCTGTCTGTGTGGTGTCTGTTATATATGATATTACCCTGGTTCACAGATGAGGCGAGGTGATTTGTAGAACACAGCTTTATTGTGGACACTGGATGTGGCGGCCACTGACAAGGCCCCAGCCAAGGTACAGGTGAGCAAGAGACTGTAGAATGGCTGACCCCGGCCTTATATAGGGCGGGGCAGTGACACCACCGGAGGTACGCATCATCATCTCACACTTCACGTTAAAATACATATATCACCCCCCCCCTTAAAAAAAAGTCCAAATCTACTCACTCAATTAAGACCCTCCCCAATTTGAGACCCGAGTCACATACTAACAAACGGAAACTACTGTCTTTGAACGGCCTAACACATTCATACAACAGAGCCTAAAACAGGGAGGACGAGTGGACTGCCGTCCTGCCCACATGGCATGGTGGATTATTCTGCCACCTGCTAAGATAAAGCAAAGTCCGTTAATAAACTAAAATTGTGCACCGTGTTCCTAAACTAAAGAAAACACAAAATAATCCCGTATATAACATTTCTATTAACACCAGAACTTCAGTATATACTATTTACAACTCAGTTCTTTGGGTAAAAGGATAGAACTGGCATGGGGGCCCAGTGTGCCCTCTCAGTAGATGCACCCCTGGAAACTGCCGGTCCCCGGGGTGATGGCTGACCCTCCGGACGCTGAAGCCGCTCCTTCTCACCGTCGACCTCATCCCACATCCAGCCTTGTTTCCCGGAGTCTTCTCCCGGACACGCCGAAGCCAATTTGCATGCCACACCGAGCCGTCAGACAGCCTAAAGTACGCTGCGCCCAGTTTGTCCACTATGCGCAGACACTCCCGATGCTCCTCAGGTTGTTGTTTGGCCCATCTTCGCTGCGGACATTCCTCATCTCGACACCGAGCCCAATCCAGATACCTCAACGGGACCCAGCTCGGCTTGAGACATTGTTGTCAAGCACGTTGATCCTCCGTGCTTCTCGGTTTTTCCCCGACCCCTTCTAATGCTGTTGTAATGTGCGCCATCGTAGTCGCAGACCCCCCGTCATCTTTAATGGCGAAACCCAGTCCATAAAATAAATCACAGACCATGATGTTATCACCTCATGCTGTCACATGGAACGTGAGGCCGGTCACCGTCGCAGACTTGTACGGAACAGTCAACTCCAAAGTCCCGACTATGTTCAGCCTTCCACCTCCATAACTGTACAATGGTGCTGGGTTACCTTTAATCCTGTGATGGGGAAATGGCCCAATTCGGCAACGACCCCTCCGCCCCCATGTCGATCAACAGCGGCAGCTCCACATCATCCAGCCCCACTGTGCAAAACGTGTACCCGTTTGTGTTGGGGGACACCGTGTGCATGGCTGTCGGGGGCGGGCTGAGTGATTTATCCTGTGGGCTTTCCTGCTTAACTTTACGGCACACTCTGGCAAAATGGTTCAAGTGACCACATCTGTCACAACGTGCTCTTCTCGCTGGATAGTCCTTAGCCTTATTTCGGTGCTTAGCAGACCCACAACCCATGCAAAGGGATTTTCCCGGGGCAGACCTTCTGCTAGTAGCATTGGCTTCCATCTCTTCATTGTCCAAACTATCTTCGCTATCCATGTCAGCGGCATTTGCCATGATGAGAGACTCTAGCAGCTGCTGTGACTGGCACCCAGTTAGCTCCAGAGCTAGCTTGCCCACGGCTTCCATTTGGAGAGCTAGCTTAATGGCTCTGGCTAATGTAAGGTCACTAGGCGCTGTAAGTAGCCTAGCCCACAATGCAGCGCTGCATGTCTGTTCCACCAGCTGGTCACGAATCATTTCTTCTTCCAGTGCTCCAAAATGGCACTCGCTAGCTAGCTGCCTCAAGTCGGCGACGAACTGCCAAACGGGTGCACCTACCTGCTGCCGAAAGTGGATCCTCCAGACCGTCACATTATCCGGTGTGTGGAATTGGCTAGCTAGCAGCTCCACTACCTCTTCATAAGTGTCCGAGGGACCGAGCGTTCACAGGACCCGCTGGCCCTCCATACCCAAATTGTGAACCAGAAGCACCTGGGTTCTTAGCTTATCGAGCTCACCAAGTCCCAGCACAGCAACATAAGTTTCAAAGGCTTCAAACCACCTAGGCCAGGACACAGGCGGCTCCCCGGGAAAGTCGAGAAAAGGCCGAATTGGAGCTATGCACGCCTTCATGGTTTAATCCGACATCGCCAATGTTATGTATGATATTACTCTGATTCACAGATGAGCCGAGGTGATTTGTAGAACACGGCTTTATTGTGGACACTGGATGTGGCGGCCACTGACAGGGCCCCGGCCAAGGTACAGGTGAGCAAGAGCCCATAGAATGGCCGACCCTGGCCTTATATAGGACGGGGTGGTGAAGCCACCGGAGGTGCACAACATCATCTCACACTACACATTAAAATACATATATCACAGTGTCCTGCAAACAGTGTGGGCTTCATAGACAATTGGAACTCATTTGGGGGAAAACCTAGTCTTATTAGGCGAGACACTTTGGGTGGTGCGTCTCATTTATCTAACAATCTGACATCATTTTTATCCAAATTTCCAAAACCTTGACAACTCAGAGTTGGGACCAGGAAGCAAAGTTGCAGTCTAACACGCCTCTCTGCAGCTCCTCTCCATCCACCACCCCTCAACTTAGCCCCTGCCTTCCCCATCAGAGAATCACTGTCTGCTCCCTTTAAAGTAAATAAAAACATAATGTATAAGCATCCCAAAGTGATTAAACAAAAAGTTGGTAAAACTCAAATTAAACATGAAGCGTATAAATTTAATGACTTGGCCTATGTTCCTCCTCATAATTTAAAAATTAAATGCAGTTTGTTAAGTCTCCCAAGTCTTTGCTAGTTCATGTAGCAATATGTGATTAATAATTATGATCAGGTATAAAAATTATTTAATTTGTATTAATGTATCGGGACCTGAGATTTATTTCGGGTCCACACACACAGAAAAAGTTAATAAACACTCTAGGGGCACCAGCTCACCTCTTTAGTGAGCACTTTGATCATTAATTTCACTTGATACCTGTTTAATCACTCAATAAATTAATTAATAATCAGTCTCAAAATTTTAGTGAATTTGATACTGGGGGCTTTGAAACCAGACTCTTAGAATGAAATAAATTCCCAACAACTTCTCTCATTTTCACATATTTATTAAATGAAATGATGATTAAAGGACATTGCAATGATTTGCATTAATCATTAAATTATACTTGTAAATGACAGAGTAACAATGTGAACATTTACAGAACCAGGGTGAAAATGTAAGTTGAATTTAGATTAGTTTGAAGTTAATGGATTATGGAAAACTGAACGCAAATTTATGGGGAAAATTAAACTAATTATATGGAAAATTCTGGATTACTCTTAAGAAAATAAAAACAGAATTTTAAGGAAAAGAAGAATTATGTTAATTGCTCTTTAATTTTGCATCTGATCAGATACTGAATTATTCTCAAATCTCAGATGTTTTATTCAGCAGATGAATAAAGAATGCAGTTCACGTGACCCAAGGTTGGTGAAGATCCTTTTGACGTCTTAGTTTGTACCAGGAATATCTGACCCTCAGATATTCGAACGAGGAATGGCAGCTTCCCAGTCTGTTGTCACGAGGTGAGATTTTGGATATTTTATCGCAATGGTTGAGGTCCAGCCCAAAATGTCTCCTTTTTCATGGCGTGTTGATTTCTTCAGCTGTGTGTCATGGATCAATGACTTCTCATGAGGGAATTCGAGAATAATTACAAAATCTGATACAATAGCAAAATTAGAAGATTTCTGCGACTTCATGGAGATGAAATTAGCTTCTAGGGTGGCTGTGGTCAATAAAAAAAAATATAAGCATAAAGTCAAAATTACAAACGGTGAGTTTAAAGAAAGTTTAACAAGAAAAAGTTATAAAATTAGATGTTTAGAAATCGAGTTTGAATCCGAATTAGAATTTGAGCTCAGAAAAGAAAAGGATTAATTCCTAGACTTTTAAAGAAAAACATCAAAATACACAGAAGTTTACACAAATGCAATATTTCATGTTCTGTGGCAGTGACGTGATCAGTCTTTGTTCTCCCGTAAATGTTCTCCGGGAGTGTTCTTCTGTGAAGTGACGAGAAGCAGGAGAAGTGGAAGAAAAAAAAATGAATGAAAAGAGGGCATCTCTTCCTTTTTATCTGTGGATAACTTTTGCGGGCTTCTGGGGATTGGCTGCGGTCAGTCACATGGTTTGAGAGACGTTTTGGCAAATCTTGATACACATCTTAACACTGAAAATTCATCTATATACTTATGTATAAAATCTAACCTACTTCAGTGATTCATGCAACTTTACAACTAGCACTTTTAAATTAACATGCAGGAATAAACATTCATTTAAACATTTTAACATGCACATATTTAAAATCAAGGATTAATATATTTCAAACCCATTATTGATTGTCCACATCAAACATCGGAGTCCATTTGCTTTTCCATGGTGTCCCGGAAAAAAAGGATGTTGAGAATTGAGTTTTGTAACAAGAATGTGGTTAAAAGTTCACTGGTTAAATCCAGCATGTCCCAGAGTTGCCAGTAGAGGGCAGTGTTGAGCTGTGGATATTTTATAGGCCATATGGCATTCCACAAAGGTCTGTTCTTTGTCTAAGTTTTATTGGCCCATAAAATGTTCAAGAGGAAATGCATTAGGAGGGATTCCGGAGACTGGTTTAACAAAGGAATGTTAGTTCAGCTGTGGTCCTGGGATGAAAGAACAGTTCTTGACTGTCCTTTTCCTGGGTGAAACAATGTCTTTAAGCTGAAGAATAATTTTATTGATGAGCCAAAGTGAGATGATGCTACATTCATGATCTGTTAATTGATCATCAAATTGATTTACTGTCCTTTACAGAGACTTGGGTAGGGAAAGAGGATTATGTTGGTTTCACTGAATCAACTCTCCCTGGTTACTTAAACTGTCCAAATCCCAGAAATTCTGGTCATGGAAGAGGAGTAGCAACAATTTACCTTTCCAAATTACTAGTTAACGTTAAGCAAAAAACATGTTTTAATTCCTTTGAGGGCATGGTCCTCAGTATTGGGCATGTTAGTAATTTTAGGTTAAACCCAATTTTATTTGCCATGGTTTATCGTCCTCCCTCAGCCTACTCAAGAGTTTTTATCCGAATTTGCCGAATTCTTAGTGGATTTAGTACTGAAATCAGATAGAATAATTATAGTAGGGGACTTTAATATACATGTAGATGTAGATAGTGATTGTCTTAATGTGGCATTTAATTCAATATTAGACTCGATGGGGTTTTCTCAGAAAGAAGGAAAATATAAACATTATCTCCACCACATGTTGGACCTTTTTCTGACATATGACATAGAAATAGAAAATCTGGTAGTGCCTCCTCATAACCCTGTAATGTCAGACTGTTAACTTTTGATCTTACTATTTCTGACTATTTGGCTCCTAAAGAAAAATATTACTACAGTAGATGCCTCTCAGATGATGTTGTTACCAAATTTAAGCAGATTGCTTCCTCTATGTCATGTGTCAACACAATGGAGATAAGCTATGGAGAGCTTGCTCCTTCTGTAATTAATAGTATGGTTGATAGTGTGACAGCTTCTCTGCATCAGACTCTAGACATGGTCGCCCCTTTAAAAAAGAAATAGTCTAATCAGAGATTTCTAATTCCTTGGTTCAACACAGAAACTCGTAGCTAAAAACAGAAGACTCATTAATTAGAAAGAAAATGGTGCTCCACTAAATTAGATGAAATCTATTTAGCTTGGAGAAATCAACTTCTAATTTATAAAAAAAAAATCTCTTAGCAAAGCTAAAACAAGTTATTATTTCACATTACTAGAAGAGAACAAAAATAATCCCAGGTTTCTTTTCAGCACTGTAGCCAGGCTGACAAAGAGTCAGGACTCTGTCAAACCTAGACTTTCCTTAGAGCTTACTAGTCAGGACTTTATGAGCTTCTTCAATAATAAAATTTCATCAATCAGAGATAAAATCAGTAAGGTTTGTCCCATTGTTAAATACAGTAACTACTACAACTCCTTCAATTGATATCTGTTTGGATGAGTTTACTCCAATTGACCTTTTAGAGTTAGATAAAATAATTTCCTCCTCCAAGCCTTCAACTTGTCTTTTAGACCCTGTTCCTACCAGGTTATTTAAAGAAGCCTCCCCATTTATTGGTAGCGCCATTCTTCAAATAATCAATTCTTCATTAACATTAGGCCATGTGCTGCAGGCTTTTAAAACTGCTGTAATTATAACCCTTACTTAAAAAGCCAACGCTGGATCCAGGAGTTTTAGCTAACTACAGACCAATCTCTAATCTGCCTTTCATTTCAGAAATCTCAGAAAGTTGTTGCGATGCAATTATTTGACCACCTGTAGAGAAATGGTTCCAAGGTTGTCATAGCCAGGAGCGGCACTGGGGTTAAGCTCCCAGTGCTCATAAAATGCTCTTTATGGCGTGCGTCTCGAAAAGCCTCTGACAACTAAGTCCAACTCCTAGCCTGCCCGTGTGGTTTAGTCTCTAAGCCCGGCGGAACTGCTTTTACTAATAGGAGAAGGGGCGAGGGCGGATCTCTGGCGCCTTAAAACCAGATGCTTCGGGTAGATGGTGGCTCGTCAACCTGGGAAGGTAGCCCATCTAGGGGAAGGTAAACCCTGATTTCAAACCTCTGCTGCCTTGCGGCATACCCGGTCACGGGAAAGGCTTCGGGAGTCAACCCTGAGGAAAAATCTGGAGTCGGAGCCCCTAAGGCAGTTCTCTGTTGTGCTCAACATCGTTCTGGCAGCTCCTGCAACGGTGCTGGTGCCAAAATGTAGCAGCCCTGCTGTTCCTTTGGATTCATCAGTGACGTGGAGAGGGGGGACATGCTGCATGGGCAACATCTTGTCCTCCATATCTTCCTGCCCAGGCTTGAATCCTACCAACGCCCAACGCTGGAAGGTAGAACACCGGATCACTGGAGAGGACACTCCAGCTTCGCCTTTGGCGTAGACAAAACACGGGGAATGACAGTTACCGGTTATAAGCCACTGCTCAATTGGCGTAGGGCGTGGTGCCAGGGGTTGTTCCCGACGGTGGGAGGGATCATCAGATCTCACTGGACAGCTACCGCCCGCCTCAAGCTGGGCAGCCCCCAGCCAATAAGGTGTTGTCCCGCCACAGCTTGCTTTCCTCATTGGGTGCATGGGGATAAGGAGAAATCCAAACAGCAGGCTGAGAACCTTCGCACCAGGCAAGACAATAAAACAAAAGAGACCAACTCTAAAACTGGGAACTTGGAACGTCCGCACTATGATGACAGGACTCGCTGCTAACCTAAAGGACATCAACGACACCAGGAAGACTGCCATCATCAATAATGAGCTGAAGAGACTGGGAGTGGGTATTGCCACTCTCCAGGAAACACGGTTAGCTGATGCAGGCACACTGAGAGAGAAGGACTACACGTTCTACTGGCAGGGAAAGGGCAGTGACGAACACAGGGAACACGGAGTGGGCTTCGCAGTGAAGAACACTTTGCTGAAGATGGTGGAACCGGGCAGCACTGGCTCTGCACGACTCATCACCCTCCGCCTGAACACCACTGAAGGCCCAGTCACCCTCGTCAGTGTGTATGCCCCAACACAGACAGCCACACCAGAGGCAAAAGACGAGTTCTACGAGAATCTCACAACAACTGTCAGGATCATCCCCAACTCTGAACAACTCATTCTCCTTGGAGACTTCAATGCCAGAGTGGGTGCTGACCACGACTCCTGGCCCTCCTGTCTTGGACCTTTTGGCGTGGGCAGAATGAACGACAACGGACAGCGGCTGCTCGAGTTCTGCACATATCACGATCTGTGCATCACAAACTCGTTCTTCAAGACCAAGCCCCAACACAAGGTTTCCTGGCAACATCCGCGCTCAAAGCACTGGCACCAGCTAGACTTGATCCTGACCAGGCACACCTCACTGAAGAACGTGCTAATCACCCGTTCGTTCCAGAGTGCAGATTGCGACACAGACCATTCATTGGTGTGTTGCAAGGTCAAGCTGCAGCTGAAGAAATTCCATCATGCTAGACAACCTGGAAAGGCACGGATTGACACCAGCAAGATGGCCCAACCAGAACTTGTTGAGCAGTTTGCCTCCACCTTTGAGAAGGAACTTGGTGTACCACAAGGAGGAGAATCTGCAAAGCAGAAGTGGGAAGAGCTGCGAAACACCATCTACCACACAGCCTTGGCTACCTTTGGGAGGAAGACCTCGAAGTCACAGGACTGGTTTGATGCCAAGTTGACCGAGATGACCCCCGCCATTGAAGCCAAGCGCTCAGCACTTGCTGAGTACAAGAAGTACCCAAACGAGAAGAATCTCCAGATTCTCAGGGCTGCGAGAAGCAAAGTTCAGCAGACTGCTCGGCGCTGTGCCAACGAGTACTGGACTCAGCTCAGCCAAGACATTCAAACCGCTGCCATAACAGGGAACATCCGTGGTATGTACGATGGCATCAAGAAAGCACTTGGTCCGGCTCAGAGCAAGACGGCCCCCCTCAAATCTTCCACTGGGGAGATGATCACAGAGAAGAACAAGCAGATGGAGAGATGGGTGGAACACTACTCCGACCTCTACTCTAGACAGAACACCCTGACACCGTCAGCCCTTGATGCCATCGACTGCCTGCCATCCATGGACGAACTTGACGCTGAGCCAACCATCGACGAACTCAGTAAGGCCATTGATAGCTTGGCCGCTGGCAAGGCACCCGGCAACGACGGCATACCCCCTGACCTGATCAAGCACTGCAAGACCGCCCTACTGCTGCCATTGCATGACGTCCTCTGCCAGTGCTGGAAGGAAGGTGCCATACCACAGGACATGAGGGACGCCAAGATCATCACCCTCTACAAAAACAAAAGGGAGAGAAGCGACTGCAACAACTACAGGGGCATTTCCCTCCTCAGCGTTGTTGGCAAAGTCTACGCACGAGTTGTTCTCGTTCGTCTACAGAAGCTTGCCGAACGTGTCTACCCCGAGTCTCAGTGTGGCTTCCGCGCTGAGCGATCGACGGTAGACATGATATTCTCCATCCGCCAACTCCAGGAGAAATGCAGAGAACAGAACATGCCTCTGTACATCGCCTTCATCGACCTCACCAAAGCGTTCGATCTGGTCAGCAGAGGGCCTTTTCAAGATCCTGCCAAAGATAGGATGCCCACCAAAGTTGCAAAGCCTCATCGAATCGTTTCACACCAACATGCAGGGGATAGTGCAGCACGATGGCAACGTCTCAGAGCCATTCAACATACGCAGCGGAGTGAAACAGGGCTGTGTACTTGCGCCAACCCTTTTTGGGATTTTCTTTGCTATGCTCCTGAGGCATGCCTTCAGCACAGCAACAGAGGGAATCTACCTGCACACAAGATCTGACGGCAGGCTTTTCAACCTCGCCCGCCTGAAAGCCAGAACCAAAGTACGCGAGGCTCTAATCAGAGACATGCTGTTCGCAGACGACGCTGCAGTCGCAACCCACACACAGCAGGAGCTTCAGACCCTGATGGACCGCTTCTCCCAGGCATGCAAGGACTTCGGGCTTACCATCAGCCTGAAGAAGACTAACGTCTTGGCGCAAGGCACGGAAGCACCACCAACCATCACCATTGATGACTACAAGCTGGAGGTCGTGAATCAGTTCACGTACCTGGGGTCCACGATCAGCAACAACCTCTCCCTTGATACAGAGATCAACAAGAGGATTGGAAAATCAGCCTTCACACTCGCTCGCCTCACCACACGAGTGTGGGAGAATCCCAAACTCTCTGTCAAGACGAAGATGGCAGTGTACAACGCCTGCGTCATCAGCACACTGCTCTATGGGAGTGAGACGTGGACAACATACGCCCGGCAGGAAAAGAGACTGAACTCCTTCCACTTGCGCTGCATTCGCCACATCCTGGACATATCCTGGCAGGACAAAGTGCCCAACACAGAAGTTCTGTCCCGCGCCAGCCTTCCCTCCATGTTCACTCTACTCAGGCAGCGCAGGCTCCGCTGGCTAGGCCACGTTCACCGTATGGAGGATGGCAGAATCCCCAAAGACGTCCTCTATGGAGAACTGGCAACTGGCAGGAGAGACGCTGGCCGCCCACAGCTGCGCTTTAGAGATGTCTGCAAGAGAGACATGAAGGCCCTGGATATCAACACAGAGCGCTGGGAGGGCCTTGCAACGGACCGCTCCAAATGGAGAGGCACCCTGACCAGACAGCTCAAGGCGGGTGAAGAGAGACTGACTGCTGCAGCAGATGAAAAAAGGACCCGCAGGAAGAACCGCCACAGACCCAGCAGCACAGAGACCACCCACAAGTGTGACCTGTGTGACAGGGACTGTCATTCGCGCATCGGCCTGTTCAGCCACAGGCGGTGCTGTTCCAGCAGAGTAGACATTTAGGATTCTCTTCCATGGTCATCATAGACCGATGGAGGCCGACGAATAATGTAGAGAAATGCTTAATTTGAAGAGTTTTAATCTGGGTTTAGAATCCATCATAGTACTGAAACAGCTTTAGTGAAGGTCACTAATGACCTCTGTAACGTAAAATATGGATATTAATAAATAATAAATATGATCAGGTATGAATTATTTAATTTATATTGATGTATTGGAATCTGAGCTCAAATCTCATTTCATATACATCAGAAAAGTTAATAACACTCGTAAGGGGCACCAGCTTCCATCTTTAAGAAGCAATTTGATCTTTAATTTCACTTTATACCTGTTTGATCACTCAATAAATTAATCAATAATCAGTCTCAAAAATTTTCCGTGAATTCGATACCTGGGCTTGAAACAGACTCAGAATGAAATAAATTCCCAACAACTTCTCATTTTTAAATATTTATTAAACGAAATGATTAAAAGACATTGTAGTAATTTCATTAATAATTATAAAATCAATCTTGTAAATGATAGATTAACAATGTCAATATTTTCGGAACCAGGGTTAAACTGAGAAACGAATTTCTATCAGTTTGAGTTAACAGATTATTAAAAACAATGCAAATTTATGGAGAAAATTTGCTAATTATGAAAAAGTCCTAAATTAATCTTAAGAAAATAAAAACGGAATTTTAATGAAAAGAAGAGTTATGTTAAGGGCTTCTTAATTTGCATCTGATTAGATTTACAATTATTAACGAGCCTCAGACGTTAATTCAGCAGTGGAGTTAAAGTTTTTACAGCTCACGTGCTTCTCGGTGATGATGATTCTGTCGTCCGTCTTCGTGAAGTTTTGAAGTGTTGTTCAGGGGCAAAACCCAGAATATTTGTCCCGCAAATATTCTCTTGACGATTAATGATATTCATGAGATCGTAAGTTGGATCTCGATGGTTGAGGTGCTGTAGAAGCGCGCTGATTCCTCAGCTGCGCGTGATGTGGGAGCTGCGTCTTTTCTTCCTGGTAGACAAGCGCTGCAGGTCTTCGTGGATAATTAAAGATATCTGATCAGATTTCAAATTAGAAGAGAAAAAAAAACTTTCGGACTTTAGATAAAAATAGTTTCTGGTAGGTGCTTGGTCAAGAAAAATATTATAAAAATAAAGTCAAGATTAAAGTTTACCTTAAAATTAAACAAACGGCGGTTTTACAGAAAGTTTAACAAAAAGTGATAAATTAAGAATTGGAGTTTTACTCCGATTAAGAATTGAGCTCAAAGAAAAAGGAATTCCTAGGCATTTAAGAGAAGAAGAAAATACAAAGTTACATAAACAAATTATCTGCTCTGTGTTCAGAAAAACGACATGTGCTCAGACAGTCCTTTGTTCTTCCTTGCTGTGTGTAGACAATGAAGGAGATCAGAAAAAAAAACGAGCAGGCGAGAAGAGAATCCAGAGCAGAAAGAGGTGACGACGAAAGAGCGTCTGACGAAAAAAGGGGAAAAGGGGCTGAAACCGAGTCTCTCTCTCCTTTTTATAAGCTCTGTTGAGTTTCGCGGGATTCCGGCCTGACCGGAATCTCAGCCAATGAGCGTCCTTCGTGGGCGGGCTCGATGAACTTTTAGTCCAATGAACAAACAGTCTATTGTTCGGAGTCCTTTGGGGTGAAGAGCTGTCGTGCAGCGATTGGCTGTGGGAGTCACATGGTTTTAGAGGCAAACTTTGATACATGATATCAGTCCACAGGAATACACAGTTTTAAATACATTGGAATGTACTGTTACACACTTATGGATAACTAAACTAACCTTAGTGTATCTTATAAGCAGTGCTTCTGAATCAACATGCAGGAATAAACATTCATTTAACATTACCATGCATATATATATATATATAAAATCACAGATTAATGCATTTCACACATATTATTGATTTTCCGCATCAAAACATCAGAGTCCATCTGCATTTTCATAGTCCTGAAAAGAATGAAGGTTTAGAATTGAGTTTGTAATAATGTACTTTAAAGTTGTTTAAATCCAGCGTTTCCACAGTTTAAGGAAATTAGCTGAGTGTGGATCTGTTGCATGTTTTATGGGGGCAATAAAAGTGCGGCAGGACATTGGGGAAATTCCTTAGGCTGGTTTTAACAAAAGGGGATTTCAGCTGTGGCCTGGGGGAAGAAAATCCATTTCTTTGCATTATTCCTGGATGAAACAAAAATGTCTTTAAGCAGAAAAATAATTGTTGCTGAGCCAAAGTGAGATGATGCTACACCTCCTTATCGCATCTGATAATGGACTTGTTTATGTACTTGTACTTTTGGGCCTTAGTGCAGTTTTTGATACGATTAATCATAATATTTTACTTGATAGACTAGAACACCTTATTGGACTTAATGGAACTTTGTTGCAGTGGTTTAGATCTTATTTATCTGATCGGTTCCAGTTTGTTCATGTCAATAATGAGTTTTCTTCCAACTCAAAGCTCAGTCACAGAGTTCCACAGGGATGTGTGTTAGGCCCTATTCTTTTTAGTTTATATATGCTTCTGCTAGGCATTGTTATGCAGATGACACACAATTATACTTGTCATTGAAGCCAGATGATAGTAATCAATTAGCCAAGTTAGAGGCCTGTCTTAAGAACATCAAAGCTTGGATGACTTGCAATTTCCATCTATCCATCCATCTATCCATCCATCTTCTAACGCTTTTCCATAGGTCCGGGTTGCGGAGGCAGCAGTTCAAGCAGAGAAGCCCAGACTTCCCTCTCCCCCGCCACCTGCTCCAGCTCTTCAGAGAGGATACCAAGGCGTTCCCAGACCAGCTGGGAGACATAGTCTCTCCACCGAGTCCTGGGTCTGCCCCAGAGTCTCCTCCCAGTGGGACGTGCCTGAAACACCTCAAGTGGGAGGTGTCCAGGAGGCATCCTAATCAGATGCTCATACCACCTCAACTGACTCCTTTCAATGTGGAGGAGCAGCGGTTCTACTCTGAGCCTCTCCCGTACGACTGAGCTCCTCACCCTATCTCTGAGGGTGAGTCCAGCAATCCTACGGAGAAAGCTCATTTCAGCCGCTTGTATCCATGATCTTGTTCTTTCGGCCATTACCCAAAGCTTGTGAACATAGGTGAGAGTAGGAACGTAGATTGACTGGTAAAATCGACAGCTTTGCCTTAGAACTAAGCTCCCTCTTCACCACAACAGACCGGTACAACGTCCGCATCACTGCAGATGCTGCTCCAATCTGCTTTCAATCTCTTGCTCCATTTTCCCCTCACTCGTGAACAAGACCCCAAGATACTTAAACTCCTCCACTTGGGGCAGGAGCCTGTCCCCAACCCAGAGAGGACAATCCACCTTTTTCTGGCTGAGGACCATGGACTCGGACTTGGAGGTGCTGATTCTCATCCCAGCCGCTTCACACTCAGCGGCAAACCATCCCAGCAAGACCTGTAGGTCATTGCTGGATGAAGCCAACAGGACAACATCATCTGCAAACAACAGAGACGAGATCCTGTGGTCACCAAGCATGACACCCTCCATTCCCTGGCTGCACCTAGAAATCCTGTCCATAAAAATTATGAACAGGATCGGTGACAAAGGGCAGCCCTGGTGAAGTCCAACTCTCACTGGGAATGACTCTGACCGAGTGTTGGCAATACGAACCAAACTCTCACAACGGTTGTACAGAGACCAAATAGCTCGTAACAACAAACCCGATACCCCATACTCCCAAAGCACCCCCCACAAAAAACCATGAGGGACGCGGTCAAATGCCTTTCCAAGTCCACAAAACACATGTAAACTGGTTGGGCAAACTCCCACGAACCCTCAAGAATTCTCGAGAGGGTAAAGAGCTGGTCCGATATGCCACGGCCAGGACGAAAACCACATTGCTCCTCCTGAATCCGAGGTTCGACCAACGGCCGGACTCTCCTCTCCAGTACCTTGGCATAGACCTTTCCAGGGAGGCTGAGGAGTGTGATCCCTCTAAAGTTGGAGCACACTCTCCGGTCTCCTTTTTTGAAGAGAGGAACCACCACCCTGGTTTGCCATGCCAAAGGCACTGCCCCCGACCTCCATGCAATGTTGCAGAGGCATGCCAACCATGACCACGTTGACACGCCACTTGCAATTTCTTGCTATTAAATTTAGATAAGACTGAAGTCATTCTAGTTGGTCTAAAAAGCCTTAGAAATACCTTTCCAAATCAAACTCTTAGTTTGGATGCAGTTACTCTTTCTCTTAATAGTTCTGTGAGGAACCTTGGAGTTATTTTTGATCAAGATCTGTTTTTAATTCACATATTAAACTTGTTTCTAAGACTGACTTCTATCATTTGCGTAATGTTGCCAAGATTATGAGCATCTTATCTCAGAGTGATGCTGAGAAACTAATCCATGCTTTTGTTAGTTCTAGATTAGATTATCGTAACTCTTTATTATCAGGCTGTCCTAAAACAGAGTTTTAACAGGTACTAGAAAGAGAGATCATATCACTCCGGTTCTGGCCTCCCTTCATTGGCTTTCCATAGAATTTAGAATTAAGTTTAAAATCCTTCTTCTCACTTTCAAAGCTCTAAATAGATAGATAGATAGATAGATAGATAGATAGATAGATAGATCCCAAACTGGGAAATTACAGTGTAACAGCAGCATGACAGTAGACAACCAAACAACAGAAACACACACATGACAGACAAAGGGATTGCCCGTGGAAAGTAAAAACTAACAGGACTATAAAACCTATATACATCATAGCTTAATATATGATGACCCATATAAACACATGAATCATCCCATGTGATTCATGTGTTTGCACAAAGGACTATCAGGCGCAGAGTGAAAATGTGAGGTACCAGTTAGTCTGTAAGGTGCAGTGTGACAGCATAGCTATGACCAGAATACAACATCATAGTGAGTTATTGTATAGTGAAATTGCATGTGGCAGGAAAGATTTCTTGTACCTGGCTGTTTGACAGCAAAGCTGTAGTAGTCTACTGGAGAAAGTGCTTCGCTGTCTGTCTAGTATGTGGTGGAGGGGGTGATCAGGATTGTCCATGATGGATCGCAATTTATTTAGTATTCTCCTCTCCACCACTGTCTCAAAGGTCTCTGGTCTGAGACCAATTACAGAGCCAGCCCTCTTGATAATCTTGTCGTCTGTTGGTGTCTCTGGCCCTGATACTGCTACCCCAACAGACAGCAGCAAAGAAGATGGCGCTGGTGACAACGGTCTGGTAGAAAAGCTCCAGCATCCTGCTGCACACATTGAAGGATCTCAGCTTTCTCAGGAAGTAGAGTCTGCTCATCCCCTTCTTGTGCGCAGCATCGGTGTTGGATCTCCAGTCTAACCCACTGCCGATCCTGACACCCAGATATTTGTAGTCCTTAACCAATCCCACATCCTCCCCCCATTCTGCAGTGGCTGAGGAGGCGTCTTCTTCCTCTTCCTGAAGTCAATCACCATCTCTCTGGTCTTGCTGACATTCAACCTCAGGTGATTCTGATCCGTCCACTCCACAAATTAAGTACAAAGTATTTCTGCATTCCCGTAGAAAGCAGGTGTAAGCAAGGATGTAAGCAAGCACGAATGTCAGCACTCGTTCAGTGATGCCTGCCTTTGATCTTTGACGGTGTCATAGACTTAGACTTAGACTTAGACTTAACTTTATTAATCCCTTTGGGATGACTCCCTCTGGGAAATTTAAAATTTCCAGCAGCAGTAAAAGGAGCATACAGATCAGAAAAGCAAAAAAGAAAAAAATAAACACCTAACATAATATACACAATATAAATACAAGGCTAAATATGGCTAAGTATGGTAAAGTTAAGGTTATTGCACTATGAATGCCCTACTGTCCTCTGTACTCTATGTCCTCCCCCCCCCAAGTGAGGAGTTATAGAGTGTGATGGCATGGTGGACAAAAGAGTTCTTGAGCCTGCTGGTCCGACACTTGGGAAGGAGCAGTTTTTCACTGAACAAGCTCCTCTGGTCACTGATGACGGTGTGCAGAGGGTGGCTGACATTGTCCATTATATCCAACAGTTTATCCAGAGTCCTCATCTCTGCCACCGTCACCAGGGTGTCCACCTTCGCGCCGACCACAGAGCCGGCCCGCCTGATCAGTTTATTCAGTCTGGACGCATCCTTCTTGGATATACTGCCCCCCCAGCACACCACAGAGTAAAAGAGGACGCTGGCAACCACCGACTGGTAAAACATCCGCAGAAGTTTGCTGCAGATGTTGAAGGACCGCAATCTCCTTAGGAAGTACATTCTACTTTGTGTCTTCCCATACAAGTGGCTAATGTATGTTGTCCAATCCAATTTATTATCCAACCACAACCCGAGATATTTGTATGAATCCACAACCTCCACTTCAGCTCCCTCTAACAGGACTGGTTGAGGTCTTGGTCTAGACCTCCCAAAATCAATAACCAGCTCCTTCGTCTTAGAGGTGTTGAGCTGTAGGTGGTTAGTGTGGCACCATGCAGCAAAGTCCCCTACCAGTCTCCGATACTCCTCCTGTCTGTCATCCCTGATACACCCAACAATGGCTGTGTCATCGGCATACTTCTGAATATGACACAGCTCCGAGTTGTAGCAGAAGTCCGAGGTGTACAGGGTGAAGAGAAGAGGGGCCAATACTCTGCTCTGGGGGGCTCCAGTGCTGCAGACAACGGTGTCAGACGTAATATCCTTCAGCCCGACATATTGTGGTCTGCCAGTGAGGTAGTCGGAGATCCAGTCCACCAGGTGGGAGTCCACTCCCATCTTGCTTAATTTATCCCGAAGCAAGGGGGGCCGAATGGTATTGAAGGCACTGGAGAAATCCAAAAAGAGGATCCTCACTGTGCCACTTCCCTTATCCAGATGGGAGTGGGCTCGATGAAGCAGGTAGAGGATGGCATCCTCCACACCGACACCTGGTTGGTACGCAAACTGCAGGCGGTCCTGGGCGTGTTGCACCTGGGGTCTGAGGAGGCTGAGGAAGAGCCGCTCCAACGTCTTCATCAGATGTGAGGTGATGTGATGAGGTGATGTGATAGCGAGTCCTATGATCTTTGATGATGTCATAGCGAGTCCTATGAATGTGAATAATGACTGCCTTTGATCTTTGATGTCATAGTGAGTCCTATGATCTTTGATGATGCCGTAGCAAGTCCTATGATGCCTGCATTTGATCTTTGATGATGTCATAACATGTCCTATGATCGTGGGTTATTTTTTTTATTTTTTTTTTTTTGTTACTTATTTGTACCCGTAGGTAGACTTGGTTTGCAGTCTGGTGACAAGCCACCGGCTGCTGGTCGCTGCGTGCGCGAGCGCCCTAAACCTACATGTTTTTGGTATGCGGGAGGAAACCGGAGAAATCCCGGAGTAAACCCGCGCAACACGGGGAGAACATGCAAACTCCACACAGCTCACTGTTGGTCGGGGGCTGGGATCGAACCCACGATCTCATGATCCCTGCGATCCCCCGGCCGAGGGTAAAACTGTGCTGCCACAGTGCTAAACCACTGCGCCACCGTGCAGCCGTGCAGCCGTGCAACCGGTGATGTCTGCCTTTGATCTTTGATGATGTCATAGCGAGTCCTATGATCGTGAGTGACGCTTGCCTTGGATCTTTGATGTCCTATGATCGTGAGTGAGCGTGAGTGATGCCTGCGTTTGATCTTTGATGATGTCATAGCGAGTCCTATGATCATGAGTGATGCCTGCCTTTGATCTTTGATGTCCTATGATTGTGAGTGATGCCTGCCTTTGATCACACACAGACACAGATTTTCTTGAATCACTCTAGTATGTGGTGTCTATATGGCGTCATATAGACATCATGTAGAGATCATAGGCACATCATAGGCTATCCTATGATCTTTTAGCGAGTCCAGTGGTCGTGACAGACACACAGACAGACAGAGATTTCTTGAATTATATACAGTATATCGAGTTATGATGAAATATTTTTGCTGGTCGTTAACATTTGTTAGTTCTCTCCCATAGATTGAATCCCTGTTGTGTTGTTTGCTCTCTACATGTCTGTTCTTTTCTTCTTCTCTATCCCCTCATTCCCCAGCCAGTCACAGCAGATGACTGCCCCTCCCTGAGCCTGGTTCTGCTGGAGATTTCTTCCTGCTAAAAGGGAGTTTTTCCTCTCCACCATCTCCAATTGCTTGCTCACAGGGGATCTCCTGATTGCTGGGGTGTTTCTGCAGTTGCGGGGGGTTTCCCCTACAGTTGAAAGTGTTATGAGATGACTGTTGTTGTGAAATGGCACTATACAAATAAAGTTGAATTGGAATTGAATATCCCTAACCTTTTGTAAGATAGATAGATAGATAGATAGATAGATAGATGTACTTTATTGATCACAAACTGGGAAATTACAGTGTAACAGCAGCATGACACAGGAGACAACCCAACCAACAGAAATACATACAACACAATAGAAAAAGGAATTACCCAGGGAAGTAAAGTAAAAATGCTTAGATAACTTTATATACAACATAGGCTACTACTAGGTTAAATAGATGATGATCCTTATCAGTCTCTGGATAGTACTGGCTGTACAAAGAAGGATTATAAGGTGCAGGGTGAAATATGAGGTACCAATTATCCTGTAAGGTGCAGTATGGCAGCGTAGTTATGACCAAAATTCAACATCAGAATGAGTTATTGTACAGTGAAATGGCATGTGGCAGAAAAGATTTCCTGCACTTTGACATATTGCTGGACCCAGGGAACACACACACAGGCTCGAGTGAAATTCAATGATCTTTATTGTGCCAACAGAGGGTGTGTGGGTGCGTGTATGCGTGGTGTGTATGTGATGACAGTGGAGATGCTGCAGCCAGGGGTGAGACAGAGTGCTGTTCAGCCTGGCAACCCTAGAACAGAGCCAAAGCACAGATGTTAGCTTCTTCTACAACAGAGTGAGCGGATTAATGACTGGGGCTTACTTGCAGGTGGAATGATGGATGCGCAGGCTGGCCCGGAGGGCTCCAGCCAGGAAGACAGCGTCTGCGAGGCACTCCTGAGGTGAGCAGTGAGGCCTGGAGAGGCGAGAAGAGGGCGTTCCACCGCCGTGGGGAACAGGTTCCGCCGCCAGAGGAATCCACCTGTGCACAGGGGAGAGGCTGAGAGGAAGGTGAGTAGAGCAATGCTTACTTTTCGAAGAGAGAAGTCTTCCAAAGGAAGAGTAGAAGACCTGGATGTAGGTAGTCAGGCGAGAGACGTAGATCATGGAGAAATGACAGATGGCTCCGTGCCGAGGCTCAGGCAGAGCAGGCTATAAAGCCCGTGGGCGATTGAGGGCAGGTGTGCGCACAGCTGAAGCAGGTGACGGCCCAGAGTGAGTCATGACAGTACTTCCCCCCGAGCGGCGCCTCCCGGCGCCAGCCTACCTGGGTGCGTCTGGTGGAAGTCCCTGATGAGGCGCTTGTCCAGCACAAAGGATGGACGCACCCAGGACCTCCACTCGGGGCCATACCCCTCCCAGTCCACCAGGTACTGCAGGCCGCGACCCCGGTGGCGGGCGTCCAAGATGGAGTTGACCCTCCATGCCGGGTTGCTGTCGATCAACACTGGCGGGGGTGGAGCCCTGGAAGGGGGACAGAGAGGGCTGCAAATGACGCGCTTGACCTGGGAGACGTGGAATGTGGGACAAACATGGAGAGAGGGGGATAGAGCCAGGCACAGAGCCACAGGATTCACCACACTGACAATAGGAAAGGGGCCAATAAAACGCTGAGCCAGCTTCCTCTTCTCAGCCTTCAAGGCAATATGCTGGGTCGATAACCATACCTGCTGACCCACCTGGTACTGAGGAGCTGGTCTTCTGTGGTGATTCACTGTCCTCGAGTTGCGCTCGGCCGTGCGCAAAAGGGCCAGGTGCGTAGCTGTCCAGAGCTGGCGGCAGTGCCTCAGGTGGGCATGGATGGATGGCACGGCCACCTCCCCCGCTTCCTTGGGAAAGAGCGGAGGATTGTAACCCAGCGAGGCCTTGAAGGGGGACATGCCAATCGCTGAGGACAAGGTCGAATTGTGGGCATATTCGATCCAAGGAAGATGACTGCTCCAAGACGAGGGACTAGAGGCGATGACGCAACGCAGAGCGGCCTCCAGCTCCTGATTGGCCCACTTGCACTGCCTGTTGCTCTGCGGGTGATGACCAGAGGACAGGCTCACCGTCGCCCCCAGCGCATTGCAGAAACCCCTCCACACCCGGGACACAAATTGGGGGCCCGATCAGAGACAGTATCACTGGGGATCCCGTGAAGATGCACAACGTGCTGCACCAACAGGTCCGCTATCTCCCGTGCTGTAGGGAGCCCACGTAATGGGACAAAGTGGGCGGCCTTAAAAAAAAACGCTCCACGATGGTGAGGATGGTGGTGAAATGGTTGGATGACGGGAGGCCACTCACGAAGTCCAGGGCGATGAGGGACCATGGTCTTCCAGGAACCGGCAACGGATGGAGGAAACCAGCCAGCGGTGAAGACGATGTTTTCCCGGTGGCGCACTGGGGACAGGCACAGACATAATCGATGATGTCACTCTGGAGGCCCGGCCACCAGAACAATCTCTGGAGCATCTCCACCGAGCGAGTAACCCCTGGATGGCAGGCAAGCTTAGATGAGTGGGCCCAGTGGATCACCTCACCCCAGGCAGATGAATGAACGAACAGCCTCCCTACAGGCCCCCCGCCTGGATCTGGCTCAGCCTCCTGCACCTTCAGGTCCTTGTCCCTGATGCCCCACGAGAGGGCGCCCACAACACACGAGGCAGGGAGGATGGTGTGCTCACGCCCCTCTGAAGCCTCCGAAGCGAACTACCTGGACAGAGCATCAGGCTTGGCATTCTTAGCCCCGGGACGGTAGGTGATGGTGAACCTGAAGTGCCCGAAGAACAAGGACCAATGGGCCTGATGGGCATTCAGGCGTTTTGCCGTCCTCAGGTACTCCAAGTTCTTATGATCGGTCCACACCACAAAGGGTTGAGCGGCCCCTTCCAGCCAGTGACGCCACTTCTCCAATGCAAGCTTCACCGCCAGGAGCTCCCTGTCACTGACGTCATAATTCCTTTCCGCCGGGGACAGCTGCTGGGAGAAGAAGGCGCAGGGGCAGATCACCCCATCCACTGGAGAACGCTGTGACAGAACTGCCCCCACCCCCAAGTCAGAGGCGTCCACCTCGACCAGACACTGGACAGCAGGATCCACCTGCGTCAGGACCCGAGAGGATGAGAATTTGGTCTTCAGGGCCACAAAAGCCACCGCAGCCTCTTCCTTCCACCGGAACGCCACCTTAGGGGAGGTGAGACGGGTCAAGGGGAGAGCGATCGTGCTGTAGTTGGGGACAAACCGGCGGTAGAAATTGGCAAACCCCAGGAACTGCTGCAGCTGCTTCCTCGACGAGGGAGGGGGCCAATCCACCACTGCCTTAACCTTCTCAGGATCCGGGATAACCTGATTGTGTGAGATAATGAATCCGAGAAAGGAGGTTTTATTGGTGTAGAACTCGCACTTCTCCACTTTAACAAATAACTTGTTTTCCAGGAGCTGTTGGAGGACCCGTCTCAAATGGACCTGATGCTCCTCCCGTGACTGAGAGAAGATTAAAATATCGTCCAGATAAACGAAGACAAAGGACCTGAGGAAGTCCTGGAGAACGCCGTTAATCAGGCGCTGGAAGACAGCCGGAGCTTTGGTCAACCCAAACGGCATCACGAGATACTCGAAATGGCCGCTTGGGGTCCGGAATCCTGTCTTCTACTCGTCACCCTCCCAGATCCGCACGAGGTGGTAGGCACTGCGGAGATCCAACTTCATCAACCAGGATGCCCCCTGGAGGGAGTCAAACGCCATGTCCATGAGCGGGAGGGTGTATTTGTCCTTGAACATAATGTCGTTAAGAGCCCGGAAATCAATGCATGGACGAAGGGAGCCATCCTTCTTACCCACAAAGAAGAACCCCGCCCCCACCGCCGAGGAAGAAAGTCGGATGATGCCAGAGCTGAGAGACTCTTTGATGTAAGCGTCCATCTCCTCCCGCTCCGGAGTCGATAGGCTGTAGAGGCGGCTCGACGGCAGCGGAGCGCCAGGCCCAAGATTGATGGCACAGTCGTACGGACAGTGGGCGGGGGGGGGGGGGACAGCACCTGTGACTTGCTGAACTCAACTCCAAGGACAGGTCAGGAGGAGGAGGAGGGGCAGTGGGGGGGACAGGGGCACCGAGGGTGAACATGCTGCAGACTGCAGCCAAGCGCTCAGGCAGAAAGGGCTCCAAGCGATGACACTCCCTGTACGCCAATCAAAGGTTGGATTGTGGAGGCGGAGCCAGGGGTAGCCTAGGATGACGGGGGCGGCCGAAGTGGACAACACAAACAGCCGAAGGTCCTCCCAGTGGTTGCCCGAGATGATAACGGAGACTGGGGCAGTCTGACGTGACACTGTCTCAAGAGGAGCCTTGGACAGGGCGACGAGACTCAGGGGGGACGGAAGGGTATGGCAGGGAAGCCCCAGTCAGGTTGCCAGTTCCCCCGAGATGAAGCTCTGTCAGTCCCCGAGTCCACCAGTGTGTGCGTGAGAATCTCCGTATGTTTGTAGCAAAATCTAATGGGGAGGAGACACTTTGTGAGGGGATTAGGCCGAGATGAGTCCGTGAGCCCTGCTAGTGTGACGCGTGGACCCCCTCTTTTAGCCGAACAGGGCAGGACTCAGCCTCATGCTGATCACTCCCACAGTACATGCACAGACCTAACTCCCTGCGGCGCTGTCTCTTGGCCAACGAGAGCTTAGTCTGCCCTACTACCATTGCCTCAGGACCATCTGCGGCCTCAAGCGCAGACAATGCCAGAAGTGATAATCGAGAGGAGCGCTGAAACTGACTGCCTGAGCGGCCGGAAGACCTCCGCTCGGCAGTCCGCTCCCTCAGCCTGTTGTCAAGGTTAATTGTTAAAGAAATGAGCTCCGTGAGACGCTCAGGCTTATCTAGGCGCGCCAGCTCATCCCACAGACTAGGGCTCAAACTTCTGATGAAAATGCTGCATAGCGAGGCATCTTCCCACCCCACTTCTGCCGCCACCACCCGGAAGTCAACAGTATAGTCGGCTACTGACCAGCCACCCTGTCGAAGGTTTAATAGCTGGGTGGTGAGCACGCTATCGCAGTCAGAGTGGTCAAAAACCTTGTGGAAATCGTGTATGAATTGGGCGTAGGTTAAACTTGCATAGCTAGGTTTTGCCATTACAGCGTATGCCCATGCTAGCGCTCGTCCCTCCAACAGATTAGCCACATAACCTATGCGGCTGTGATCGGTGGGGAAATCCCCTGGAACCCGGTGAAACACTGTCTCACACTGAAGGATAAAGCCCCAAGCCTCCCCAAGCTTTCCGCTAAAGCGAGTGGGCGTGGGAACCAGAGTGAGACAGGTTAAGGGGCCCAGACTAGCCTGGCTAGGAGGGGAGCTAATGGGAGTTGGCCTACTGCCTACGGCCGCTGTCCTTCCAGGCGATCCAACCGGTTGTTGATTTGATCTAGCTGATTGAGTATGACCTGCTGTTGGTAAGTTAATTGGTCCACTCGAGCCTCCAAGCTGTTAATCTGGTGTGCAAGCCCGCTGTTCGCTGGGTCGCTCTGATGGAGCCATACTGACATATTGCTGGACCCAGGGAACACACACACAGGCTCGAGTGAAATTCAGTGATCTTTATTGTGCCAACAGAGGGTGTGTGGGTGCGTGTATGCGTGGTGTTTATGTGATGACGGTGGAGATGCTGCAGCCGGGGTGAGACAGAGTGCCGTTCAGCCTGGCAACCCTAGAACAGAGCCAAAGCACAGATGTTAGTTTCTTTCACAACAGAGTGAGCGGATTAATGACTGGGGCTTACTTGCAGGTGGAACGATGGATGCGCAGGCTGGTCCGGAGGGCTCCAGCCAGGAAGACAGCGTCTGCGAGGCACTCCTGGGGTGAGCAGTGAGGCCTGGAGAGGCGAGAAGAGGGCGTTCCACCGCCGCAGGGAACAGGTTCCGCCACCAGAGGAATCCACCTGTGCACAGGGGAGAGGCTGAGAGGAAGGTGAGTAGAGCAATGCTTACTTTTCGAAGAGAGAAGTCTTCCAAAGGAAGAGTAGAAGACCTGGATGTAGGTAGTCAGGCGAGAGACGTAGATCATGGAGAAATGACAGATGGCTCCGTGCCGAGGCTCAGGCAGAGCAGGCTATAAAGCCCGTGGGCGATTGAGGGCAGGTGTGCGCACAGCTGAAGCAGGTGACGGCCCAGAGTGAGTCATGACACACGGCCATTTTGCAGCGAAGCTGTAGCCATCTGCTGGAGAAAGTGCTTTGCTGTCTGTCCAGTATGTGGTGGAGGGGGTGATCAGGATTGAGATATATAGAGATATGTATTATTACACGTGAAATTTCATCCTCCTACAATAACTGGAAGTGAGTCAGGGGAATTCTTTAATGAGCGGCCCTTGTAGACGATACATGTTGAATCTATTGACTGATAATTGGAGACCATACAAATGTCACAAAGATCTGTGGCACTTTTTTTAGTTATTTGTAGTTTAAATGAACATCCTTGGTAAATACATCTTTACTGCCCGGATGATTTTTTTTATCTTTGAAACATAATGTGTTCAGTTTACATATAATTAATATGACAAATGTGATCTGTCTTTCATCAACAGTGTTGGGTAAGTTACTAAAAAATAGGTACTAATTACATTTACTAGTTACTTCTTTTCTGTCATGGGATGGCCCTCGCGGACCATCAATGAGACGCCATAGGCAGCCGATGAGTTTGCATATTTTATTAATAAGGGTAAAGCATGACAAAATAATGTGACACGTGGGGCAAAAACACATACAAGAATTACAGCTGAGGCACAGTAACAATACACTCAGGCTAAGGAGTAAACTTACTGAGAACAGGAGGGAACGAGAGGGTGACTGGAGCCGGGGTTAGGGACTCTAGCCGAACGTTGTACGGGGGCCAACGTTGTGCGAGGCTGCAGCCCAGAGTAACCTCAGCTGCTCCCTTAAATAGGGCTAAGGAGTAATCAGACAATGAGCAAGTAATCAAAGGGAATGTGAATCAGCTGTCACAGCGCAGTTGGCTCTGACAGCCGGAAGTCCCGCCATGACACTGTCACAATAAAGGCCCTGGACAGCCATAACAGATAAGAACGGGGAAAATACTGGACAACCCGAGCGCAGACAGAAACGGCGCTCAGGCCATAACAGTTTCAAACGTAACTGAGTTACTTTACCAATTACTGCATGATTTAAGTAACTAGTTACTTGGAAAAGCAATGTTCACATTGCTTTTAAATGCATACTTAACCCCTTAGCATTCATGCCAATTTCCAGCCAATGTGAAACTTTCTGTGGGTGGAAAACTAGAATTTTAAGAGGCTAAGAAAGAAGATCTTTCATAATTCACCATTACACATTGTTGTCTGTCAGACAGATAAGACGAAAACATTGCATGGCCAGATTAGAAAAATTGATCTAAATATTTTTTTGTAACTAAAATGTAATGATTCACTGCATCAAAAGATTTTTTTTAGGTCCAGTAAAACAGCTCCCACAACCTGACCTTGATCTATTGACTTTTTTTTTTAAATTTGTTCAATCAAGTAGGAGTTAGCACTCTCAGCTGAATAATTTGGTCAGAAGCCATAGAGAGGATGTAAGTAATTGTTAGACTCCATATACTGTCACCTGACTCCGTCAGCCTGACTGTCTCCCCCGTAAGCTCATTTTACTCACAAGTTGCACCCCAGTCCCCACCACACCCCACCACCCCCTGCCTCAGTCCCCCTTCACCACCCACCTACCCTATTCCCCCCTTTATTTCCAACAATAGACCACGCAGGATTCGGACTGGTGAAGTAAACCATGAGAACCATGTCAAAATTAACTTAAATACCCAACAAGCCACTTCACACACCAACCCTTTAACAGTTTTTATGGCTCTTTTAAATGTTCGTTCCCTTTTAAATAAATCTTTTATTAATAATTTCATTTTAGATTATAAACTAGATTGTTTGTTTTTAACTGAGTCGTGGCTGGGTACCAATGCATCAGTTGTTCTCACGGAGGCCTCTCCACCCAATTTTAACTTTTTATTTTCTACAAGGAAGGGTCAAAGGTGGTGGAACTGCAACAATAATCTCTGGTGATTTTAATTATAAAGAAATAACATTTAGCAAGTACACCACCTTTGAATATCATGCATTTGTTTTTAACAGTCCCATAATTTTATGCCTTACACTTTATAGACCACCAAAACCATGTGCAGCATTTATCAACGAATTCTCTGACATACTGTCAATCATTCATGTAAAATATAACAAGGTAGTCATAGCTGGTGATTTTAATCTTAACATAGATGATCCTTTTAATTATTTTTCTAGTAAATTATTAAACCTTCTTAACTGTATGGATTTTGAACAACACACAGCACAGTCAACTCACACCTTAGACCTTGTCATCACCTATGGCCTGTCCACTATTGTGTCCTCTGTTGTAGACTTGGCTGTCTCAGATCACTTCTGTGTGTTTTTTGACATCACCAGTTTTATTTAGTGAGAAACCCTGGTGAGAGTTGTGAGGAAGCGCCATCTGACTTCTGAAGTGGCTGCAAATTTTATCAGGGATTTAAATGATGTTCCTGCTGAGGTTCTAATTGCATCATGTGATTTTATTACTGACGCTTTAAACCATAAACTACAATTATAACACGGTCAAACAAACCAGAAACTCCCACTTCACCAAAATAATAAATACTCACAAAAGCAATTCCAGAATCCTTTTCTCCACCATAGATCACCTGATTAACCCTGATTTTAAGAAGTCTAGCATGATGCCAACAGACTCACTATTGTGAGGACTTTGCAGACAACTTCAGAAGTAAAATAGAGGTTATTAGATCTAATCTTTTATCACAAGATACTGTTTTTAGTACAGTGGAATCTCTCCTTTTATCAGAGGAAACACTGGAGAGTTTTGCCCTTGTTGATGTTGAAACTCTTGGTCGAGTTTTCTCCCAAGTAAACCCAACAACCTGTCTTTTAGATCCCATTCCTACATCACTTTTAAAAACATTTTGTGGACTTTTCCAGGAGGAACTTTTAAATATAAGGAATTACTCTCTCCAGATGGGTGTTTTCCCTGCTGCCTTTAAAATGGCAGTGGTGAGACCCCTCCTGAAGAAGAGTAATTTAGATCCTGAAATCCTTAATAACTACAGACCAGTATCCAACTTACCATTTTTAAGCAAAATTTAAGAAAAACTTGTTTTTACTCAGTTAAATTATTTTTTAATATCAAATAGCATATTTGATGAAAACCAGTCTGGTTTTAGGATGAACCACAGTACCGAGACAGCCCTGGTCAGGACTGTTAATGACCCAAGGCACAATATGACTCACACAGAATTTCAGTCCTGGTTCTACTGGACCTAAGTGCTGCCTTTGATGCAGTAGACCACCATATTCTTTTAACCAAACTATAGGACCTGGTTGGCCTTTCTGGTACTGTTCTTAATTGGTTCAAGTCCTATGATAGAAAAATTCCATATTATCCACATTATTATTGTTATTAATAATGTAATATTATTATTAATATGCATCATGCCTTTCCAATTTCATGTCTGATGTTTATATGTGCATTCCATACAGAATAAGTTTATACATTCCTTTATATTATTCTTTCATATTGTATTTCATATTATATGTCTGATATGACTTGTGATTCATGTATGGCCTGGAACAGCCCCAGTCTGCGTGTGAGTGTGCCTGAGTTAGCAATTTTAATTCACTTACACAAATTCAACCTGTCTGTG
The DNA here is from genome assembly GCA_020510985.1 of Pholidichthys leucotaenia. Classification (NCBI taxonomy): domain Eukaryota; kingdom Metazoa; phylum Chordata; class Actinopteri; order Cichliformes; family Pholidichthyidae; genus Pholidichthys; species Pholidichthys leucotaenia. The sequence continues at coordinate 248,778,273 of CM035845.1, read as the reverse complement.
TTCAACTGGACAAACTGATCTTAGTTATCAATGCTAAATCATATCAGATCTGCACAGACAGCTATATTGTTTTTTCCTAAATGGAATTTGTAAATTAGTTCAAGAGATGACACAAAAGAAGCCGTGATTATTGAAACCTTATTTTGAAGAAGCTGTACTACTCACAAATTTTCATCTAAATTAACTGTGTGTAACACATAAAAGTGGTAACGCGCTTCCTTCTAGTAAAAGACACTACCCATCAAGCAAATACCCTGTAACTTTGCTGCATGTGCGTCTCCATGCATCAAAAGGGGGGTACCAAAGAAATTCATTAGCAAAAAATAATTAGCAATCCTCAGAAAAATAGATTAATACATAAAAATTATCAATAGATGATCAATAATGAAGAGGAAAATATAAATGGAACTGCTTGGTAATGAAATCACAACATTCAATAGAAGTTAAAAGTTACATCAATAAATTTCCAGATATTTAAGAAAATATCCGCAGATTATGTAAAGGAAATATCATGTTTATAAGAAACAAGGTAAACTGATAAGGAAGAAAACCATGCAAATTTATGAGAAAAGTTCCAAATGTCTAAGAAAAGTCCAACTTTTGCTGAATTTACGTTTACTGTGGGACTTAATTTAGAATCTACTACAAAGACAATACAGACTCTTACTCAGTTAAGAGAACAATACTTTAGGGAGCTCAAAGCAAAATAATTTGATCTTCCCTGCATAAACTTAGTTTCTTCAAAGCCTTTGCATGGATCTCATTGAACTAAATAAGAGTGAATGTAACAATGTTTAGAAATTATTTATACACTTATTGAATATACAAAGGCTTTCCCCTACACTAATTTAAATATTGCTATGGTGACACTGAAACCCTTAACTGAAACAATATCAAGATTTAAAATAGCTGAAATGATTTACTTAGATAATGGAAATGGAATACACTTTGTAAATCAAATCATGTCACATTTAAGTGCAGTTCCTAGATTATTAGTACCAAACATTTACCTAGGACACCACTTAGCTTACCATCAACAATCTACAAGATTAGTATAAGTTCAAATAAGAAAATAGGGAAATTGTGAATGACAAACCCTATTATTGAAGCCATTTAACTTAGGTGATGAGGAAGGGTTTCTGGGTGATTTGTCGTCATCGGCTCCTGCTCGTGTCCGAGCATAGGGTTGCTCCCGTTCCAGAAATCACTTGTGCTTGTGATGGATGTGGCTCTGTAGCCCGAGCCGGTGATGGAAGAGGCATGGGCAGAGACCGCAGGGAAGTGACGGTGGAGGCCATGGCTGCTGCGAGTGCACCTTCCTTCTTCTTCGCTTCTCCTCCTCAAATGCACATCTGTTTTTCTCAAAGGCTATAGTGCCATTGCGGATAGCTTCTCTCCATACCATTCTCTCCTTTGCTAGGTGTTCCCATCTGTGGATGTTGGTTTGGGCCAAGGTGGACTTTAGTTGGTCTTTATAGCGCAGTTTTGGTCTGCCTAGTGGTCTTGTTCCTGAGGTGAGTTCTCCATCGAGCAGAATTTTCGGTAGACGATTTGAGTCCATTCGTTGGACATGGCCTGTCCAGCGGAGACGGTGCTGAATAATGGTAGCTTCAACACTAGGTAGTGCAGCACGGACGAGAACTTCGGTGTTTGTTACCCGGTCTGTCCATTTGGTTTTAAGGATTTGTCTAAGCTTCAGCTGTTGGAAGTGCTCAAGATGTTTGATTTGGTGATGGTAGAGAGTCCAGGTCTCGCAGGCGTAGAGAAGGGTAGACAGAACTACAGCCCTGAAAACCATGATCTTTGTTTTGATAGTCAGTGCGTAGTTGTTGAAGACTTAGCGATTAAGACGTCCAAAAGCGGAGTGAGCTGCCCTAATGCGATTCTCCACGTCCTGATCACATGTAGGTGTCTGATAGAATGCTTCCTAGATAACAGAAATGGTCCGCTTTTTCCAGAGGCTTTTCATCAATAGTGATGATTGTGTCAGGGAGTATGTAGCCTGGGGGTGGTTGGATGAGGCTTTGGTCTTGTCAGTATTCACCTCCATTCCAAAACGCTCATAAGCATTATTGTAGAGGTCAGCCGTCCTCTGTAGATCTTCAGCAGTTAAGCTAGGGGTAGCGTTGTCATCTGCATACTGCAGCTCGTGGACTGTGGTGGTTAACGTTCTTGTTTTTGCTCGGAGTCGACTGAGATTGAAGAGGCCTCCGTCCATGCGATATCATACATCAATGGAAGGGGTGTCTGGTGGGATTTCATTGAGCATTGCCGCCAGGTACAATGAGAAGCAGGTTGGGGCTAGAACGCAGCCTTGCTTGAGTCCTCCTGTTATGGGAAAAGGATCAGAGAGAGCTTTTTTTTAATTTTTTTTTAATTTAAGTTTTTGTAAAGGGTATACAGGTCGTTACAGCAATGCATTGTTTACATTTTCATCACATGTTCCCTCATTTTCTGATATCTGACAACATTGGAAGATTAATTCTTACAACACCCCTTTTTTTTTTTTAAAGAGAAAGAAAAAGTGAAATTAAAGAGAAAAAAACAAAAAAAAAAAACAAACAAACCAGCAAAAAACAAACAAAAAGAAAAAGTAAGTAAATAAAGATAAAAGAGCATCTGAGTAGCGTTGGAACAAAGAGCGGAACCATTATTGAAATGGTATTTGTCAAAGATTAGATCTAATGGAAGACACATATGCGATCCAGGGTTGCCAAAAGTTCAAGAACCCATCCATGTCCTGTCTCAGTGCGAATGTCAACTTTTCCATCGAGTAAATGTCTTGGATCACGTTAGTCCAATCTTCAGGTGTAGGACAGTCCTTCAACATCCATTTTTTAGTTAGAGCTTTTTTGCTTGCCAATATTAAAACATTGAATAAGTATTTTTCTCCTCGTCTTTCCAGTGAGTCCGGTAGTAAACCCAAATACAAAGTTACAAAAGAAAAGGGAACTGTTATTTTGAATATTTTCCCCAATATTGTCTGTACATTGGTCCAATATTGGTGGATAACTGGGCATGACCAAAACACATGAAAATGATTTGCAGTCTTTTCACCACACAAGCGCCAACAGTTCAATCCCTTATGGGTAAATTTGTTTTGTGCAGGTGTTCTGAAAAATCTTACCAAGTTTTTCCATCCAAATTCTCTCCACTGCAGGGATGAGGTACTTTTCCATTGCTGTTTATTTAGCTTTTCCCATATTTCCAGTTGTAAAGTGAAATTCCCCTCTTTTTCCCATCTCTCTTTTATATAAGATGTGTTGTCTCCTTTTAAGTCTTGAAGACCTTGGTATATTTTAGAAATGTATCTGATCCCTGGGATCCCTTTATATGCCATTAAGAAGACCTTCAGAACACCTGACTGGGCCCTTTCCAAAACCTCCTTTTTAAGTATATTGTTTATGTGGTGTCTAAGCTGGAAGAACCTGTAAAGGTCTTGATTTATTAGGCCTTGTTTTTTCAAATCTTCAAAACTTCTTAAGATTTGCCCTTTAAAAAAATCGTAATATTTTATCAGCCCTTTCTCCTTCCACTTTTTAAATCTGGTGTCTGTTTTATTAGGAGTAAAGTCCTGATCATAGGCAATCCATTGCAGAAGTCGATAGGGCTCTTTAGTTTGATTCTCTCTGACTATCTTAAACCAAATTTTTAGCGGGGTCTCTATCCACGGGTTAGTGTTATTCAAAAGCTTAGGTAAGGCATTGTTCCCTATTATCGCCTGTAGGGGGATGTCACTTGTTATTTGGCATTCGATCTCCTTCCATTGTGCAGTGTAGACTGGGTTACATATCTCTACAAAAGTTTTAATTTGTGCGGCTTTAAAGTAGTCCCTGATATTTGGCAGCGCGAGCCCACCTTTGTCTTTGTTTAGCTGTAGGGTTCTATATCTGATTCTAGGTCTCTTGCCCTGCCATATGAATCTTGAGATCCTTCTGTCCAGCTCCTGCCATGTTTTTTTGGGAGGTTCTACCGGTATTGTTTGGAAAAGGTATAGAAGACGTGGAAGTATATTCATTTTGACTGCTTCAATTCTTTGTGCAGTACCCAAGAATGGTATCATATTCCATCTTGCTAGGTCAGATTTTATTTTTGTCACCAGTGGATCATAGTTTAGTGATATAATTTTGTTGAGTTGTTTCGGGATATTGACCCCCAGATATTTCATAGATTCCGACTCCCAGTTAGTTTTGAGTTTGCTTAGTGAATAATGATTTGGGTCATAGTTGAATGTTAAAACTTGGGTTTTATGCATGTTTAATTTGTACCCCGATAAATCTCCATACTCTGAAAAAACTGAGGTTAGTTCTGGTAAAGAAGTGTCCGGCTGCCCTAGGTATATTAAAATGTCATCAGCAAAGAGTGCTATTTTATGTTCCTTCTGACCAAGTGTAATACCTTGAACTTTTTGGTTTTATCTTATCCATTGGCTCAGAGGTTCTATGAAGATTGCAAAGAGCAGTGGAGACAGGGGGCAGCCCTGACGACATCCTCTTTCCAGTTCAAAAGATGATGATAAATTACCGTTAATCCTTATTTTAGCTGTTGGTTTTTTATATAATGCCTGTATAGTTCTAATGAAGTTGTTATGAAAATTGAAACTGGATAAGATTCTATATAGAAAAGACCAGTCAACCGAATCGAATGCTTTTTCAGCATCTAATCCCAATATGACTGCATTTAAGTTATATTTTTTTATATGATGAATTATGTGTAAAGTGCGTCGAATGTAGTCTTGTGTCTGTCTTTGTCTTATAAAACCTGTTTGGTCTAAATGAATTAGGTCTGTCAGTATCTTTTCTAACCTTTTGGCAAGGATAATGGTAAAAAGCTTATAGTCCTGATTTAGTACACTGATTGGTCTGTAGTTGGAGCACTCTAGTTTATCCTTTTCAGGTTTAGGTATAACTGCAATGACCCCTTCTCTCCAGGAGGGGGGATTTCCCCTGTGTGGAGGACATAATTAAATGTTTTCAGGAGGAGAGGAGATAGTTGCTGTTTAAAGGTTTTGTACCACTCTGCTGTATAGCCATCAGCTCCTGGGGATTTGTTAGCTTTAAGTTTCATAATTGCTTTTTCCAATTCTTTAGGATGTATTTCTGACAGTAGTGTTTTATTTTGTGACTCCGTAAGTTGGGGAAGGTTTAATGTGTTTAGGAATGCCTCGGATGCGTTTTTATGTTTTTTGTGGGAGTATAAGTTCTTATAGTAATTCTCGAAGCTTTTAAGAATATCCTGAATTCTGAATTTTATTTCCTTTGATACTGGGTCTCTGATTTTGTAGATTGCTCTTTCTGTTTGATGTTTCCTCAACTTATAGGCTAGCAATTTTGCCGATTTACTGCCTGCTTCATAGTATTTTTGTTTCAAAAATGTAAGTTTCTTCTGGATTTCTATTGTGTAGATCTCATTTATTTGGTTTTTAATTTCCTTAATCTTGAGCGAGTCAGTAGAATGAGTGTTGCCTTTGTGTTCTTTTTCTAGGTTCCTAAGTTCTGACTCTAATGTGGATAGTTTTTCTTGTCTTAGTTTCTTTTGGGTTGCCAGTTTTGCAATAATCTTTCCTCTTATTACAGCTTTGCATGCATCCCACAGTATTAAAGGGGATACTTCTCCATTATCGTTATCTTCCAAATATCTGAGAATATCTGATTCCAATTCATCTTTCAATGGTCCTTTCAGGACATTTGAATTTAACCTCCAAGAAAATGTATTATTTGTGTATTTTTGGATATTTAAGTCCATGTAGATCGGACTGTGGTCAGAGAGATCCATCAGTCCTATTTTACATGTTTTTACTCTTCCAATGTCTCTATTAAACATAAAAAAATAGTCAATCCTTGAGTAAGATGAATGTGGAGTTGAGTAAAATGTATAGTCTTTTACACTGGGGTTGAGTTCCCTCCACACGTCACAGATTCCCATTTCTTTTAGTAGCATCCGAGTCTTCCTGTTTTGGGTGTTATTTTGATGTGGAGAATTACCAGAAGCATCCCAGTATGGATTCAGTCTAAGATTGAAGTCCCCACCACATATCACTAAACCTTGAGCTTCAGTTATCATTAGGTCGAATACATTTTTATAAAATTTCCAGTTAGCCCCTGGGGGAGCATACACATTCAGCAGGGTGATATCTTCTCCCTCTAGCCGCCCAGTTACCAAACTGTATCTCCCTTCTTTATCTTTGTGTTCTGATTTTTTTTCAAATGTAATTTTGGTAGATATCAATGTCGCTACTCCCCTCCTCCTCCCTGACTTATATGAAGATGAAGAGATCATTTTAAACCCTTGTCTACTGAGTTTATTGTGTTCCACATCTGTTAGGTGGGTTTCTTGTAAAAATATTATTCCTGCTTTGTCTTTTTTCATTTTGCCTAGAATCTTGGATCTTTTAACTGGATTCAGGATTCCTTTTACATTATATGAAATTATTTTGGTTACACCCTGTTTCTCCATTGTGTTGTTTTGTTTAGTATAACTGTGTGGTGGCCCTCATTTGTGCTACTCAGAAACTGAAAGAACATTAAAAACAAGAAAAACATTAAGAACATAGTGTATAAAACTTTAAAACAAAAAGCTGTCAGAAGAACTTCCTGAGCTGAGGTCTTTTTAAAGACCCTGGAAGAGCCTTGATGGAGTGAAGGCCCTGAGGGAAATTCCTCAAACTCTGTTACGTGTTGAGGGCCCTCTCTTACACCTGTAAGCTGCCCCATGCTTTTAACGTGAGTTTCAGAACCCAATCCAAACTTGTAATGATTTTTTTTTTTTTCCTTTTATGCCTAAACCCTGTGAAATTGTGTGCACCCTCCCACCCCCATCACATCAAACATTCACACAAAAACAGTATTTGTTAGTATGAGGAGAACATGTGGATTATTGTCACATTTCTATTTTAACAAGTTTTTTTTTTTTTTTTTTATTACAAAGACTTATTTGTTTCAAATATTATGACTGTTCCATGAAATGTTTTACCACATGCTGAATACGCATCTCCTTTAACGTTTGTTACCTTGTATGAGGGGGGTTGGATGTGCGGATTGATTCAAGAGAGAAAAAAAAAAAAAAAAGGTCGCTATTCCAACCTGAAAACGGATAGTTTATCCGCGACGCTCTGGCGCTGGGTTTCCCGCTGCTGGTCCGTGGATTTTGAAGGTCTTTGTGTTGTCCATGTTTGCGCTTTGATCTTCTCACTCGGGTCTGCTGCGGGTTTAAATACCGTTACCGGGAGGCCTCTTTTCGCCATGTCAGCTGTTGCTTCTTCCGCCGAATTATAGAGACACGTTTCATTGCTGTAGAAGACCCTTAACTTCGCAGGAAATGGAGTCTGAAAGCGCAATTTCTTCTCTCTTAACACCTTTTTCGCGTCATTGTATTCCCTGCGCTTTTTAAGGACCTCCGGGGCGTAATCGTGTTCCACGTAGACTTTTCTCTCCTGGTGCATAAATCCTTTTTTCTGCCAGGCCAGTCTTACAACCTCTTGTTTTATTTTGAAATTGGAAAATCTTACCAACACCGAACGTGGGGGCGCTTCCGCCGCCGGCCTAGCGGCTAATGAACGATGTGCCTTTTCTATCTTCAAGTCGGTGGTTTGTGGAATATCCAATTTCTCTCTTAGTAAGGATTCCACGCATTCTGCCATTGAGTTAAAACCGTTTTCGGCTCCTTCTATCAGACCATGAATTCTTATGTTGTCTCTTCTTTGTCTTCCTTCTTGGTCGGTTAGCTTAGCCTCTATAGATGCTTGTCTTTTGCGTAGGTCCAGCACAGAATCTTCGAGCACTTTTATTCGATCCTCTGTTTCCAAGATTCGGTTCTCGGCCTGGTCCACTCTGCTGTTTGTCCTTTTCAATTCTTCTCTGAATTCCCGAAATTCGGCCGTAACTTCTCGGCGAAATCGTCGTAGTTCCTCAAATAGTGATTTCAGGCTAACCTTTTTGTTAGCTATCACCAGTTCCTCGTCTTCTGAACGGAGATCTTCCAGTTCAGATTCTCCGGCCGATACGTGTCCTGGCCTGGAGAATTTCAGTTTCTTCTGTTTTCCTTTAGACATGATGATTTTGTCTTTTGATTTTCACTCCTCCAAAAATCCGTTAAGTTTGATTTTCAAGGTGTTATCCTGGATTGGGTCTGAGAGCTTCAGTGTTAAGCTGCAGTCGCCATGGCGTCCAGACCGGAAGTCAGAGAGAGCTTTTTGATGGCATACTCTGCCCACCATTCCATCCGTGTGTCCTGGGCACGACGTTAAACTACATCCGGCAGCAAGGCCCCAGTCCGGGAGTTCTGGGGTTCTGAGGAGAATGTCACTACCTCTTAATTGCTGCTGTGCTGGGTCACCCTTGGGCAAGGTGTAGCACCCAATAGCCTCCCATACTGGGTTACGTACAAGCCACCAATGGTGTGCCAGGCAGATGATGTCAAGTAAGACTGCATCTGTTTGACATGGCGGACGAGTGCAACGCTTAGCGGACAGGCGGTAAAGGTGGGCCTTGACATACCAAGCACCCAGCAGCCCGCTGCCACTGCCTTCTACTGAAGCTACGCGTCTCAATCCCTTGAGCTGCAGTGAATTGGCTGGCAGTCAAGTGAGTGTGCGTGGCCCCTCGCGCAGCCACAACCACCTTAAACAACTTCATCAGTGAATGGCTTGTTCCTTTTCCAAAGTCCAATGGCGACAGAAGTGCAGGTGACGGGGGTAGGCCTGGAAAGCTGGAAGCCCCTAGTCCGCACCCGCACATTGGCGGCAGATCTAAGATGGTCGCTCCCTGCTGAACAGCCGTGACGGCAGGGCTTCAGCAGCTGGATCTGTGACTGGGCTGGCCTTTTTAGGATCACCGCAGCCCACCCTAATTGGGGAGACCCCTAGAAAAGGTGCGGTAAACATCGGACACAGCATCTGTCTGGCCAGTTCACCGCGGCTGGCGGACTTCCCATCTCTGCGGTTGAAAATCAAAGAAAACACTTCGCTCTCTCAAGAGGCCTCTAACTCTTGGGGCCTGAAATATTTGCACACTCCTTGACAAAAGCAACACAGAAAGACCAGAACGCCGAGCAGCACTCGTCTGCAAGGAGCTCGACCGATTCAACATCGATGTGGCAGCTCTTAGTGAGACAAGATTCCCAGATGAAGGTAACATTGAAGAAGCAGGGTCAAACTACTACACCATTTTCTGGAAAGGGAAAAGTGCTGAAGAACCACGTATTCACGGAGTTGGCTTTGCTATAAGATCGAAACTCGTTGACCAACACAACATTGTCCCTACGGTCATCAGTGAACGCATGAGGAAAGTCAGAATCCCTCTTGTCCAAAACAGATTTCTCACCTTGATATCTGTGTATGCTCCAACGCTCACCTCAGAGGATGATGAAAAAGCCTCCTTTTATGACCTGCTTAACTGTACCATCCAAAGTGTCCCAAGACAGGACAAACTTGTCATCCTGGGCGACTTTAATGCCAGAGTAGGCAGAGATCACAATCTCTGGAAAGGCATCCTCGGATATCATGGAATTGGAAACTGCAACTCCAATGGCCAACTCCTCCTTGGCCTTTGTGCTGAACATGAACTGGTCATCACCAACTCCCTCTTCCAGCTACCATCTCTTCAAAAAACAACCAGGAAACACCCAAGATCCAAACACTGACATATCCTTGACTACATTCTAACTAGAGCCAGAGACAAAAGAGATGTGCATATCACTCGTTCCATGCCTGGTGCAGATGACTGTTGGACAGACCACAGATTGCTTATCTCACGACTCCAAATCAAAGTCCGTCGTCCACCAAAACGGACCTCATCAAGCGCTCCTCATCATCGCTTTGACTGTGCAAAACTACGCAATCCACAAACATCTCAAGACTTCAAGGAAGCCATAGAAAAGAACATTGCGGATCTTCCAGAACCACCAAAGGTGGAAGATAACTGGACCACCCTTTGTGACGCAGTGCTTGACGCTGCAGAAAAGACAATAGGTTTCTCTCAGAAGACCCAAGACTGGTTTGATGAAAATGATGAAGTCATCACAAACCTTGTTGAAGCTAAACGTCAGGCAAGGCTCACTTTTGAAAAGCAGCCATCTACACAGAACAAACAAAAATATAAACAAGCACTTGCAAACTGTCAGAGAGAAATTCGCGCTGCTCAGAACAACTGGTGGCAACAGAAATCGGAGGAGATCCAAAGATTTGCAGACCAACGTGACATGCGCTGCTTTTATGCCGCAACAAAGGAAATCTTCGGCCCTACAAGGTGAACTGCCTGCAGTCTGAAGGATGCAGATGGCTCCACTGTCATCAATGACACCCAGGGAATTTTAAACTGATGGAGATCCCACTTTGAAAGCCTTCTCAATGATCATTCGCGCACACCAGACAACCTTCTCTGTAAAACGCCACAACATCCTATTCGCCACTGGATGTCTCTTCCACCCTCCTCTGAGGAAATGAACAAAGCCATCAAGCACATGAAACCAGGCAAGGCACCGGGACCAGACAACATCCCACTAGAACTAATCACTCATGGTGGCCCGGAATTTAAGAACCGACTGCTGAACCTCATCCTAAAAATCTGGGAAACAAAGACAGTCCCTAGTGGCTTCCGCGATGCAAATATTATCACCATCTTCAAAAAGGGAGATCGAGAAAACTGTGGAAACTACCGTGGCATCTTACTGCTAAGCATAGCAAGTAAGATCTTTGCATGCATCCTCCTCAACCGCCTCCTTGTCATCGCAGAAGAAATACTTCCTGAATCACAGTGCGGTTTCCGACCTTCTCGTGGGACAATAGACATGATCTTCTGTGCCCGACAACTGCAGGAGATATGTCAAGAACAGCAACAGCCACTTATGCTCATCTTCTGGGACCTAAAGAAAGCCTTCGACAAGGTCCCACAGCCAGCTATGTGGGCAGTCTTGGCAAGATTTGGCTGCCCAGATGACTTCATTATGCTGATCCGCTCACTTCTGCGTGATTATATGCAAAGAATGACAACTGACAGCGATGTCATCCATACTGCCCTTCCCAGGAGGGACCATGTGACAAAGGAACCGTGGGAGGTGCACCCATCTCTTGAGCAAACCAGGGGATCTGGTCATCAAAGGAAACTGGACCAAAACTCCCTGGCAAGGACAGCATCAAGGTTATCCTGCTGACCTAAACAGCCGTGGAAAGCGAAGGACGTGGCACTTGGGTGCATCTAACGTTTTACCCCACCTGAAACCCTCAGCAAGAGACTGTTTAATATATATATAGTATACTTATTTGAGGAAAAAAAAAGAAAACAACAAATGACTGTTTAACTGTTTCTCTATGCAAGTGTCAGCTGATGACTTGGCGTCCAGTAACGACCTCTGCTAATAGAGAAGCAGGCTGTTTGTTTACCATGACAAAGGAGAAAAAGAGAAAAAAAAATACAAGGGAAAGAAAAGTGTGGTTAGTGTTGTTACCTTATCATCCACATCATCCTCTAGTAATACTTAATATTGGTTATTAAGTTGTTTCATTGCTTTTACACTGTAGAGAATGTTTACTCCTTAATAACATTAACAGTTTGACAAGATATCTTTTATTGCTAAAATAATGCAGCTACTACAGGCTGTTTGTTTTTTTGTTTTTTTAAGAAAGGCTATATACAGAAATAACATAGCAAGTGTCATTTTGAATCACACCTGACACAACACATCACTCCACTGATTAGAAACATGATGACACTCCTTACTCTGCGAATGCAAGGTTAATTTCATGAGGGAACTCCTCTTTTTGAAGTGGGGATGTCCCCTTTCCAACAGCTTAACACTCTCTGAGTATGCAACGGCTTACAGTGCGTCTCTCCCCTGTACTGCTACCCTGCTTGACCAATGAAGCGAGCAAGTGTTATACCAAGGATCTACATTGTCAAAGGTCATTGAGTCATTGGGTGTATTCACATTTGGCTGGACACTGGGCAGATCTGTGTACCCCGTTTTGGCAACTGACCGTACCCTCATCATGTCGGCAGGACAGGTGGGCAGGGTGAAGAGAGATGCTTTTCTACCACATGATACCATTTATGAAGCATGAATGCGATTTCAGATGGAAAGCACAGGAGTGAGGTTTTTGTTCACTCTTTCTTTGGGTTAGAGTGGATGCGAATACCTTAGGGATTAAAACACTTAATTATAGGTTACAATTATTTACAGAATTAAAACAAAGGATAGAATGGTCCTTGCAAATGGTCAAATTAATACCTCAGATACTCATAGAAGTTAGTGTTTCTCTTAATGGAGAAGTCTCATCATAAACTTGGTAATGATTTTTATAACTCCAGATTATTCTTGTGTGAGTCCTTAATATGATGATGAGGATGGTGAGAGGGGCGATACTGGCCTGAGGATGTTTTTGAAGGTTGATTTAAGGCTGTTTTTAAGGCTGTTTCATATTTTTCTATGTTCTTATTTGACACAGTCTAAAATAAAATTTTAATCACTGCACATGTTCACTCTAATGACATATTCTATACACATTTTAACTTGCAAGGACACATAATAGCATGTAAATTCTTATACATATCCATATATTAATTCATTATCACTTTTATTATTTTTCTTTTAATCCTGATGCTTTATTAAGCATCAAGGGGAAATATGATATTATCCACATTGTTATTGTTATTAATAACGTATTATTATTATTAATATGTATCATGCCTTTCCAGTTTCATGTCTGATGTTTATATGTGCATTCCATGCAGGATAAGTTTATACATTACTTTATATTATTCTTCCATATTATATTTCATATTATATATCTGATATGACTTGTGATTCATGTATGGCCTTGAACAGTCCCAGTCTGCGTGTGAGTGTGCCTGAGTTAGCAATTTTAATCACCAGCTGTACTGATATATTTTTGGATGTCTAGTCCTATGTGACCGAGAAGGTATTGGCTTCTTGTTTCCTGGGAGCAAAGATAAGAGCTGTTACACCCTGTCTTGCCAGATGTACTCAAGGACAGTTTCTCCATCTTCCCATGGATAACACAGCTTTAAAAGCTAGAACAATGAATGGCTGATTCAGTGGTATGGATGGTCAGACTTGAGGCTTACTTATATCTAAATTTTCTGCTTGATTTTTGACTCAGAATAATTATACTGAAAATTATTCTAACATCCTACTTTACAGACAGGAACTTTTTTGTAAGCATGGATACATGTTCTTCCAGAGTCTACAAAATAAATTGTGGTGTGCCCCAAGGCTCAAATTTAGGTCCAGTACTTTTTAATCTGTACATGCTGCCCCTGGGGGATGTTATCAGGAGACATGGCATTAATTACCATAGTTATGCTGAGGACACACAACTGTATGTCGCTGTGTCTCCTGATGACATGGAACCAATTAAGACCCTTTTAAACTGTATTTTAGACATTAAGTCATGGATGGCAACAAGCTTTCTTCAGCTCAACTAGGACAAAACTGAAATTTTACTTATTGGTCCTGAAGCTCAGAGAGAGAAAATTTTTACCAAAATTACATAGTCTGTCCTTTACTCCATCCCAACATGTTAAGAATTTTGTTGTCATTTTAGACACTGAGCTCGGTTTTACACCACACATTAAAAATGTAACACGAACAGGATTTTACCATCTAAAGAATATAGCCAGAGTCTGCCCGCTTCTCTCTGGAGCAAACACAGAGATACTGATGCATGCTTTTATCACCAGTCATATTGATTACTGTAATGCCCTGCCCTCTGGTCTTCCTAAAAAGACAATTTCAAATCTGCAGTTATTACAGAATTCAGCTGCATGTGTTCTGACGAAGACTAGACGGCAAGCTCACATCACGCCAGTTTTAAAATCACTGCACTGGCTTCCCGTGTCCTTCAGGATTGATTTTAAGGTTCTTTTATTGGTTTATTGGTCTGCATGGTCTTGGGCCTTCTTATTTATCAAAATTGATTTTGGCATATGCGCCACCGTGGTCGCTGAGGTCCTTTGGCACTGGCCTTTTAACTATTCCTACTGTCAGTACACGCACCCATGGTGAAGCAGCTTTTAGTTACTATGGCCCACGTCTGTGGAATAGCCTGCCGGAGAACATCAATACCTAGAATCTCCAAAAGTACAATGGGAGGCAGAGCCTTCAGTTATCAAGCTCCTCTCCTGTGGAATCAGCTGCCAATCTGGATTCGGGAGTCAGACTCGATCTCTGTTTTTAAGAATAGGGCTAAAACCTACCTTTTTGATATAGCCTACAATTAGGGAGGGATCATGTGTTTCTGAACCCTCCCTTAGTTATGCTGCTAATAGGTTTAGTCAGCCGGGGGACCTCCAGTAATGCACTGGGCCTCACTCCTTTCCTCACTCTCTATGAAATATTTTTTTTTTGCTGGTCATTAACATTTGTTTGTTCTCTCCCATAGATTGAGTCCCCATCGTGCTGTTTGCTCTCTACATGTCTGTTCTTTTCTTCTTCTCTGTCCCCTCACCCCCCAGCCAGTCGCAGCAGATGACTGCCCCTCCCTGAGCCTGGTTCTGCTGGAGGTTTCTTCCTGTTAAAAGGGAGTTTTTCCTCTCCACCGTCGCCAAGTGCTTGCTCACAGGGGATCGCCTGATTGCTGGGGTCTTTCTGCAACTGTGGGGGTCCTCCCTACAGTTGATAGTGCTATGAGATGACTGTTGTTGTGAAATGGCGCTATATAAATAAAGTTGAATTGAATTGAATTGAATCAGGGCTGCTGAGAATGTCCATGGTTTTAAGAGCAGGCTCAAGACCTACTATTTTAACCTTGCTTTTGATTAGCTTCCTATTTTAATTCTCTTAATTTCTGATTTTAAATCTATTTTATGTCACAATCACTTATTTTACTGCGAATTAATATTTATGAATATATGTGTTTTGATTGTATTTAGCTGTTGTTTTATTCAACTAGTCATCTTAATTGTCTAGTCTTTTTTTTTTATCAGCAAACTATCTTATTATTTATCAGTAACCTTTTATCACTCTGTCCAAGCTCCGGCGTTTCCTCATGGGTAGCCCTCCTGCGGGAGTTGTGCCTGTTTTCTGGTTGCGGGGTGCAGGCCTGTGATTGTCCTGGTCTGCCCGGCTGAGGGGGTCGTGCGCTGCAACGCCATGCCTGCAGTGTCGGCCCCTTGGGTTGGACTTGGGCAGTCTCATAGCTGGTGTTCCTGCAGCCGTGAACTTGGCACTTTCCATTGCTGGTAATGGTTCTCTAGTGATGGTGCTTCCACACTTGGATCCTCGGTGCACAGCCATAAGTCTTAAGCCATAAGTTTTATACTGGTGGAAGTTTCTTTGTGTGTGTGTGTGTTTGTGTCTATGTGTATATTTGTGGGGGGAGGGGGCTAAATTGTGTTTTACTTTAATGTGTGAAGCACTTTGCATTGCATCTTTTTGTATGAAAAGTGTTATATAAATACAGCTTTAATTGATTGATTGATTGATTGATACTCCAATAATTGTGTAACAACAGTTTTTTTTTCTAAAACTTTGCAGAAAACTGGTAATATACTAACAAACACATACCTGTACCTGATTTACAGCTCTAGATTTAAATCCCTTACAATTTGAGCCAGTGTCCAGCCAATGTAAAATGTTCCACGGGTGGGACATCTACATATAGTATGATAATTCAATTAAGGGATTACATTACGGGCTTATTAATGTGAGGCTAAAAATGGACTGTTTCAGACAGAGCTTTTAGAACATGTTCAGTCTGCTATATCCTACCTTGAGAGCTCTTATTGTGGGGAAAATCTGAAGAAAATCAACATGATATTGCCAGTAATTTCCTCATTTTGGAGTGAGAGTTGGCAACACTGCATAAAGCTGTCCATGTTTAGCTTACCTTTTATGGATTTCTTCTTCTTCTTCTTCTTTTAGATTTGATTGGTGGTTGGCAACCAGCTTTCAGGTGCATTACCGCCACCTATCAGATGTGTTCTTGACAACATTATCATTTCCTGAATTATGCTAATCCGATGTGCAGTGATCCAAAGAAAATGTTCATTATCCACAGTCCAAATGTTTGCTGTGACAGAGACATGATCCAGTCCCTCAAATTCCTTTTGGAGATCAAAGTCCATTTTTGAATAATCTTTATCCAGGTAGCAAGTAAATACATTTTAATTTCAGTGGATCACAGTCCAGCTGTCTGATGGAAAGTGTTATCACATCTTCAGTCTGTAACAACGTATCTGGCAATCAGTTGGTTTAATTCTTGCTAGGTCACAAACTGTCCAGATGCATACGTACCTGTGCTTGAAATCCAGCCGTGGGTGTTGAGACAAGTATTTCCACTTTATATCCAGCTGTGGCTGTTCAGAATACAGTAGATCCATTTCACGGCATTGTTAGCAGAGCATAGCACTAGCTTTGTCGGAGCTGAAGATTGCCGTAAGTCTCAACTGCACTTTAGTTTGCAACCCACCAATATGCTTTTGTCTTTAACCACGACAAAGGTAAAATAATCTGTCTCTTTCCACAAAAACAAAGTAACTTCATCTTTTCCTTCGCTCAGTAATTAAGACTCTCTGCAACAGGTCACATTGACTGACAGCTCTATCAGCTATGTAGGGTCAGTTTGTGGCAAAGAAAATGGCACAAAGGCTCCATTTTCTTCAGAGGCTGAGATTGCTTGGTGTGAGCTCTAAGATCATGTGGACTTTTTATCAGGCAGTTTTGAGAAGCTTGATCAGATATGGCATGGCAGCCTGGTATGATTCGCTTACAGTCCAGTTCAAATCTAAGGTAGAGAAACTGGTAAAAATTGCCATGAAAGTAATAGGAAACATAAATTATCAGTCTCTCCAATCGATATATGAGAAAACTGCTGTTAATCAGGCCCACAGAATTTTAAAGGACCCGTTCCATACCCTTTATCCTGAGTATGAGTTATTACCTTCAGGAAGATGTTATAGAGCAATCAGACACAAGACTGATATAAGCTCTCTTTTGTCCCGACATCAATAGCTCTTTTAAATAAGGAACTTGCTCAGCTTAACAGGACATGGGCCTTATTTTAGCTACTCGTAACCCAATGACTGCCACAGGCACTCCATGGTGCCATAAGCCCCTAGTGGTCAAGATTTTTTTCAAGAAAATATTCAGTTCAGATGTCAGAGATTTCCAAAGCTATAACTTGAGAGTGGTAAGAGATAATGGCTCACTGTCAACTAGAAAGATGTAGAATATGATCCAAAGTTCGAGATAGCAGTAAATTTTCACATCTAATTACCTCCGCCAAGGAGGTTATGTTTTCATCGGCGTTGGTTTGTCTGTTTGTTTGTTTGTTTGTTAGCAAGATAACTCAAAAACTTATGGACGGATTTTCATGAAATTTTCACAGATTGTCAGAAATGGGGTATCCTACAGATGATTACATTTTGGTCGTGATCCAGATCATCGTCTGAATCCAGGAATTTTTTAAAGGATTCTTTATTTAACATTGCGAGATAGGGCCATTTTCAATATTTGTACATGTAAGTCTGCCAAAAATCGTCAGAACACTTGCAAAACAAAAAAAATACAGGACAACATGCCCACAGGTTCTATAATATATCTAAGACTGATCTGGATAATGCAATAATTCTGGATACTATGATCCACAATATCAAAAAAAAAATAGGGGACCTTTGGAATTTTCCTCATAGGAAGAGAACAAATGAAGCTAAAATCACTCAACAAACACCATTATGTAGCCAAGACACTGTGGAACCTGTAGTGTGTCAACGGACTTGTTGTATCTTTAAAAGCTATGGAGCTACATCCAGAAGAAAACCGCCATTATGCGAAATGCGATTTTCCTGAATAACTACTGAACCACTAATCCTATCCATGTGAATCATTGCTACTCATATGTTTTCATGGTCAAGGAATCTGAAAATGTACACACAATAAATGTAGGATTAATATTTATGATGTAAAACACTGTATGGGGGGGAACTGTGGCGCTTGGCGGAGGTCTGCGCTCTCCGAGTGCTTTTCTAGTTTGCATAATGCAACGCAGCCATAACAAATTACATAACTTTCGGTCAAAAATGGACTTTTGGACGTATTCACACAAAGGATGGTTTTGGTTTCTTGTCACCCGTTTTTTTTTTTTTTTTTTTTTAATCTTCTCTGCAAAGTATATGATCCAGAACATTAGTAGAATGTCAACAAACAAAGAAATTCATTAGACTTACCGCTGGGCAGGCAGCTCTCGCTTCGCCCATTTCCGTCCATCCTGGTCGTTATTTTTCTTTCTGTTGATCGTTTGCACTTTCTCTTCCACATCCAGAAACTCTTACGATTATCCCACCTCAATTTCGCTTTTGTTCTGCCCCAATTTATCTTATATGACAACATGGAACCGGCGCGATTGTTGTTTAGTCACACGGCGCTGGGGGCGGCAGCAGGTGAAAATCAACCAGCTTCACCCACCCTCTGTTATAACAAAATGTAAACATTTACCTTCATAAGCCAAATAATCTCTTTTTAGAATCATACGGTAGTTGGCAAATTTGGGAGCAAATGGCTCCTCTGTCTGCGATCAAGTACGTCCACAACGATCGGTAACGTCCACATTTGTTTGTCTAAAAATTTCTTCTTCTCTGGTGTCCAGAAGGATGCTTCTATGTCCACCATCAGTCCTCCAAGGCAAGAGCAGTAAGTTATCCGTGTCTGCTAACCACTGCACGGTGGCGCAGTGGTTAGCACTGCGGCAGCACAGTTTACCCTTGGCCGGGGGATTGTGGGGATCGTGGGATCGTGGGTTCGATCCCAGCCTCGGACCAACAGTGATCTGTGTGGAGTTTGCATGTTCTCCCCGTGTTGCGTGGGTTTACTCCGGGATTTCTCCGGTTTCCTCCCACATGCCAAAAACATGCATGTTAGGTTAATTGGCTGTTCTAAATTGTCCCTAGATATCTGTTTCCTATAGGCCCTTAGAATAGAGGGTTAGTATTAATGAAAGCGCTATGAGTGGTCTTTGTGACTAGAAAAGCGCTATATAAGTGCAGGTTAGTTAGTTAGTAGTTAGTTAGTCTACCACCTTGTAAGGTGGAATCCCTTGTACAACTTCTGAGCAACTCATGTCTTTTGAGCACCACATTAATCAATTAATTAGAAATTGTTTCTTCCATCTGAAGAATATGGCAGTGCGGTGGTGCAGTGGTTAGCACTGCGGCAGAACAGCAACTCATCGTTGGCCATGGGATCCCTGGTTCGATCCCAGCCCCTGACCAACAGTGATCTGTGTGGAGTTTGCATGTTCTCCCCGTGTCTGCGTGGGTTTACTCCGTGATTTCTCCGGTTTCCTCCCACAGGCCAAAAACATGCAGGTTAGGTTAATTGGAGACTCTAAAGTGGCCCTAGGTGTGAATGTGTGTGTGAATGGTAAAGGGATAGCGCCGTACCGTGGCTGCTTCATCCATCCAGGTGGATGCCCTCAATTTCCCCTCTGGGGATCAATAAAGTATACAAAATAAAAAAAAAATATTTCTAAGTTGAGAACCCTGGTGTCAAAGGTGTAACTTGAGATGATTATTCATGCTTTTATTTCTTCTCGCTTAGATTATTGTAATAGTCTTTTTACTTGTCTGAGCCAAAAGCACCTTCAACGCCTCCAGGTTGTTCAAAATTCGGCTGCCAGACTTTTGGGCTCACATTACACCGGTTTTGGCAGCACTTCACTGGCTCCCAGTTGGTTTTAGGATTCAGTTTAAAATTTTAGTTCTTGTTTATAGAGCTATTCATGATTAGGCCCCTAAATACATCACTGAGCTGCTTAATGTGCATAACTCCTCGCAGTCTTTGAGGTCCTCGGATCAACTTTTATTGGCTGTCCCTCAAACCCATTTTAAAATGGGTTTTAAAATGGGTTGCCATCCCACCTAGCAACAATGCTCTGCACTGTGTGTGTTTATATATTTACATATTTATTCCATCTAGCTACAATGCTCAGCACTGGGTGTGTTTATATTTATATATCTATATATTTATTCCATCTAGCTACAATGCTCCGCACTGTGTTTTTATATATCTACATATTATTCCATCTAGCTACATTGCTCCGCACTGTGTGTGTTTATATACTTGCATATTTATTCCACCTAGCTGCAATGCTCCGTACTGTGGGTGTTTATATATTTACATATTTATTCCATCTAGCTACAATGCTCTGCACTGTGTGTCTCTGTGTGTGTGTATATATATATTTTATAGTAATATGTACATATGTATATTAGCTGCTCTTGCTTGCTTGTTTTTTTTGTTTTTTTTTTTCTTGCCTTCTGATTGTTGCTCTGAGTGTTGCTATCCCTGTGCTGTTGCAATCCTGGAATTTCCCCGTTGTGGGACTAATAAAGGCTTATCTTATCTTATCTTAAAACTAGAGGTAATAGAGCCTTTCAGGCAGTGGCACCAAAATTGTGGAATGCTCTACCATTGTCTTTGTGCTCAGTAGACTCTGTTGAGGTTTTTAAAAAGCAGCTGAAGACACTGCTGTTTAAACAGGCTTTTTAGTTTGATTTGGTTTTTATGTTTTTAATGTTTTTATGCCTTTATTATTGTATTTGTGATGTGTTTTATTTTATTGTGCAACACTTTGTGATCCTTTCTGTGAAAAGTGCTATATAAATAAATTTTACTTACTTAATTACAACTTAAATCAACTGGGGAGTTTTTGGCCACATCATGTAACATCACATGACAGGTGCAGCACTGTGCCTGTGGCAGTGAGGTGCTATCTATGAAACCTTGCCACAAGAAGGGTTAATGTTTAGGTCTGTTCTTAAAATTATTATTTCTAAGCTTGGTTTTTAGTTTTCTAGGTTTTCATTGTTCAAATTATTTACTGGTCTGAGCCTATTTTATTGTTTTTATTGTGGAATATGATTGATTATTATTATTATTATCTTTAATGTTAATTCTTGTTTATAAACATTGCTGACTGTGTGCCGTCTTAAACTGTGACTGAAGATGAATGCAGCATTCTGTAGCACTGTCATTCAAGACAAATTTCCCGTGAGGGACAATAATGTTATAAATTCAATACCAGAAAGGCTCAATTGCAGAGCAACCCACACTGGATGAACACTCAGACTCAGGTGGTGAAATGAACACAACTTTAATAAAAAAAAAACCCACAAAATTCACAACAACACAATCCAAACACACACACAAATAAAGAATAACGCAGATGAGATGCAAACTTAAATTGACATAAGAACAGGAGCACACTGGAGTCACACAGAGCCTGGAAAGAGAAGGAAGAAAGAGATTGATTAATAATCAATGTTAACTGAGGAGAAAAGATGCAAGGAAAGAGAAGGCTTACTGAACAAGCAGAGGACCTGGCAAGGAACTCCTGCATGGACACAGAGGGATAAGGAGGTGAGGATGGTTGACCTGGGTGGAAGAGTCCGTTGTCAGGTGTGAGAGATTCAGGTGAGCACGCTCAGCCCCGGAGAAACACCGCTGATGTGGCAACAAACCTGAGAAGGAGAAGACACATGCGGATTAGACAACAGGAATAAAAAACTTGCCCAAAAAACATTTACTGGGGTTGTCTGTGGCAGCAATACCCAACGGTCCAGCAGGGAAGCATTCACACACTGGCTGTTTTATACGTCGGTAGACCAGGAAGCAGCAGGTGCATCCAATCACGCAGGTGTGCTGATGAGCTCCGGAGCTGGGAAGAAACAGAAACAGGAGGGGGAGGGGGGGTGCACGCTTACCTGATCATCACAAATAAAGTTTATTCTGATTCTGATTTTGATTTGTATATTAATTTATTTGCGCTAAAAATATCTATCCATATTAATAAAACGAGTAACGAGTAATGCATCTGATCAAATTTCAGTAACTGCAACGCATTACTGGATTTTTAAACTAATTCCATTACACAGCATGTTACTGCAAAAGTAGAGGTGTCACAGTAATGCATTACTCCCAACACTGTTCATCACTTTCAATTTTCAATGTACAGACAGACAGCGCACACACCTACATCTTCAGTGTTTGAATCTCTGCTCTACTCTGGATTCTCAAGGTTGCCACATATGGTGTGGGAAGAATGACAGCTGTTGTTCAAGAGATTTTTTGCTAATCTAAGAGGCTGTACTGCGTTTGCATGCCCTTGATCATCTCTTTCCACAGTGATGCGTACATCTTGTAATTAGTGCACACCCACAGATGGATGCTCCACGAGATCAGACAGATCTTCACACTAAATTAGTGGGCCTTATTTTGTAGCAGATGAGGAAAAGATGTTGCAGGTAACATTTCTATAGAGCTGACAAGTAGGTCCCAATAAAAATGAACACACAAAATAAATCTACTGGTACTGTGAAATGCATAAGCTTTGTTATTAACAAACAACAAGAAAAAAAACCTCAATCTACATGTTTGAAGCAACTTTTTTTTATTTAGCTTGGGTAGTTTGATTAAATTACTGTAATCAGTTGTCAACAGGAGCTTATTGTTTTCTTCTGTGTTTTGTTGACAATAGCTCATCACCTAATAATTTCGCTAACCCACGGACAAAGCTGCTGACAGCTTGTAATTAATAATTCTTTTAGAACTGTTAGGAAAGTTTGAGACAGTTTTCCAAGGTGTTATTTTTAACGTACAACCAATATGGTTGCATATGTGTGAATCCTGTTGTAACTTTAAACCCATGAAAAGGATATTTTTTTCTGGAACAATTGAAGTTTGCTGTTATCCTCAACAGCAGTTGGTATAGAGGTGCATAAAGACAGATGGTGATGGTTCGGGGGTCTATCCTCTGAATGCCGGTGTGAGGCAATGACACCTGGCTTGTACGCAAAGCTCAGCATGACCAGCCAGTTCAAAGACCTTCTCTAACACATGTCATTAGAAGGACTCTTCACTGCAAAAGCACAGAACAAAAGGAAAAGTGTTGATTTTCTTTTCTTACACTTTATGCACAAGCAGGTAAATTAAAACAAAAATATATAAAACGAAACATTATTTTTGTATGCTTTAAATTTGCTGAATGAAAAAAAAAGAAGTTTAAAGTTAATATTAATTAAAAGGTTCCCATGACTTATTTTACAGCAGAAAATAGTAGGGAAACGGGAGAATGCATCCTGTTCTATTTAGACACAGACCATTAATTAGTGTGACTTAATCAGTGTTACTATACTTTACATTGTGGGGGACCTAGACTTTACATTCTCCACCCAGACTTGATGGCACAGGAGGAGAGAAGCCGACGGGGGGTGGGGTCGAGACGGGACAGCGGAGGTGGAAAGACTATTATGTTGATGCGCCGGGCAGGCTTTGTTATTATGTGTATTGTGGTGTGAGCCCCCAGGTTGCTAGGCAAGGCATGTAAGATATAAAAGAGAGATGCCCTGTGACCTGGGATAGTATTCTTGTTGACTTGATGTTAGAGAGAATAAAGTCTACGCTGATCCGGCTAGCCGTCTCGCCTGCTCATTTCTCTTTACAACATCAAGATGACAACCCATAAAAGTATTAAAAACTGAAATAAGTTGCAATTCAGTTTTTAACCTAGCCTACAATTTCCTTCAGTATTGAAAAATTTATCAGAAATTTTCTATGACTTCTGAAGGGATGAGGGAAATTTCTAACTTGTGGCAACCTGGGGAGTGCATAATGGTTTACCACCTTAGACAGGAACAAAGGATGTGAAGTTAACCTTTTGTGTGTGAGAAGTTTCTAGATGCCCTAGTAAGATAACAGGGAGGTGTCAAGGATGAATGGACTGACTGCAGTCGGGGGAGATTATCTTTTGTGTGTGAGAAGAGTCTAGAAGGATGTCATGTTATTTAAGGGAAGAGTTCCTACTTGTATGCCATTCTGTCTATGCTCTTCGTGTGAGTCGTGTAATAAACTGCTTGAACCAAATCAGCCTCATTTTTTACACGCTCCACACTGGTGACCCAAGACGAATCATGGAATACGACAGAAGATCCCCGGAGCCAACCTCGACTGGAACCCCCAGCTTCGCGTGCGTTGTAGCGATCAAACTACCTGATTTTTGGCAGCACAACCCACGCTCCTGGTTCCACCTAACCGAGGCGCAGTTCGCCCTCCGAGGGATATCGGCGGATGATACGAAATTCTACTATGTGGTCGCAGTGCTCGATGCCAGCACGACTCTGCACATCGAGAGCCTGCTCGATCAGCCACCAGCCGACGGCAAATATGACGCGCTGAAGGCTGCCCTCATCCAGCGCTACATGCTCTCGAATGGTGAGAGAGCAGAGAGGCTTCTGACGCGGACCGAGTTGGGAGACGGTTCGGCCGTGGACATGATGGAGAAGATGCTGAGGTTAAAGGGCACGGACGACGACCACTTCATCTTCACCGACATTTTCCTCAGGAACCTTCCGACAGCGGCGAGAGTGGCCCTGGCCAATTTGTCGTTGCTGGCCAAACGGGACTATCGTGCGCTAGCCCGAGAGGCAGACCGGATCATCGTTGCCACCAAGGCTTTCGTGACCATTGCGGCAGCGACGGAGCCCGGCACGTCGACACGAGGAGGCGAGGAGCCGCCGACAGCAGCAGCAGAGCCACCGACGGCAGCAGCAGCGGGGGCCAAGGAACGTGGAGGTGACACGCTTTGCTTCTACCATCGCCGCTTTGCAGAGAGGGCACGCAAATGTATACCACCGTGCCAGTTCAAGCGCTCGGGAAACGCCAAGACCGGGGGTTGGTAGCAGCCGCGACCCTCGGGGAGGAGAACAAGCTGCTCTATTTGACGGACGCATGCTTGAGGAGGCATTTCCTCGTGGACACCGGCGCACAGAGGAGTTTCATCTGGCTGACCTACGCTGACCGGCTGGCAGGAGCCAGAGGCCCCGAGATGGCAGCAGCAAACGGCTCAGACATTAAGACCTTTGGTGAGAGGACTCTGCTCTTGTCTCTACACGGTCGTACATTTGAATGGACTTTTGTTGTAGCAGCATTGGATTACCATATACTGGGGGCTGATTTTCTATGTGCACATGGGTTGTTGGTAGATGTCGCTAACAGGCGCCTGGTTAATGTCTTTTGACTCTCTCCCCTGTACAGTTTGAGTGACCCGGCCAACAGCACAAGCCAACGTCACAGCAGCATGCGGTAAGTTCCACACACTGCTCGCTCAGTTTCCAGCACTCACAGTCCCGACGTTTTCAGCAGCTATCGCTAAACATGGGGTGGAGCATTTTATCACCACCACCGGGGCGCCCGTTTTTGCAAGGCCTCGGCGCTTGGACGCAGCTAAACTGGCCATAGCGCACGAGGAGTTCGCTAACCTAGAGAGGTTAGGCATCATCAGGCGCTCAAACAGCCCATGAGCTTCCCCGCTACACATGGTCCCTAAAGCTGAAGGTTTGTGGCGACCTTGCGGCGATTTCCGCAGGTTAAACAACGCTACAGCGTATGACCGCTACCCAATTCCCCACATTCAGGATTTTTCCGCTCACCTCGCAGGAGTGCGCATTTTTTCTAAGATAGATTTGGTCCGTGGTTACCACCAAGTCCCAGTGCGCGCTGAGGACATACCCAAAACAGCGGTAATAACTCCGTTTGGTTTATTTGCGTTCTTGCGCATGCCATTTGGGCTTAAAGGGGCAACACAGACGTTCCAATGCATGATGGATGCAGTGCTGCGCGATCTCCCTTTCGTGTTCGTCTACCTGGATGATATCTTGGTAGCCAGCGCGTCCGAAGACGAACACGAAACCCACCTCACGACGGTTTTCCGTAGGTTGGAAGAGCACGGTTTAATAATCAACCCAGCGAAATGTCAGTTCGGGGTGACGGGGATTGATTTTTTAGGGCACCGTGTCTCTCCCCAAGGAGCGGTTCCGCTGCCTGACAAAGTGCGCGCAGTGACAGATCCCCAACCACAAACGGTCAGGGCGCTACAAGAATTTTTGGGAATGGTGAACTTTTATAACCGTTTCCTTCCCCGCGCAGCGCAGCTCATGCAGCCATTGTACGCTGCGCTCAAAAAACAGAAACCCGCGAATAAGGTCGAATGGACCCCGGAACGAGAGCAGGCGTTCTAGGAAGTTAAAGCAGCCCTGGCAAACGCCACATTGTTGGCACATCCAGACCCAACGGCCCACATAGCCCTCACCACTGACGCCTCAGATGTGGCCATAGGGGCTGTTGTGGAGCAGCGCGTCGCCAGGGCTTGGCAGCCACTTGTCTTTTTCAGCAGAACCTTGCGTGACAATGAGCGTAAATACAGCACGTTCGACAGAGAGTTGCTGGCTCTCCACCTGGCCATTCGCCATTTCCAGTTCTGGCTGGAAGGGCGCAATTTTACTGCGTTCATTGACCATAAGCCACTAACATTCGCGATGGCCAAAGTTTCAGAACCTTGGTCAGGCCGGCAGCAGAGGCAGCTTGCCGCGATCTCAGAGTTTACTACCAATATTCAGCATGTGTCAGGCAAACTGAATATAGTGGCAGACTGCCTCTCGGGCGCCGTTGTGGCCCCGGTCTGTGTAGGGTTGGATTACGCAGCCATGGCCGCGGAGCAGGCTAGTGACTCGGACGTACGCGCGCTCCAGTCTGGACCAACAGGGTTAAGGCTGGAGAAGAGGACGCTGCTTAACGGCATTCCCCCCTTAATCTGCAACGTCTCCACGGGTCGCCCACGGCCTGTGGTTCCGGCCACGTGGCGCCGCCGCGTGTTTGAGTCGGTTCACTCTTTGGCACACCCAGGGGTGCGCGCGTCGGTCAAAATGGTAGGAAAGAAATATGTGTGGCCGGGCCTTCGCAAACAAGTGAAAGAGTGGGCAGCAGCCTGCGTGGCGTGCCAACGAGCCAAGGTTCACAGACACACGAAGGCTCCTTTGGAGCCGTTTCGCATCCCGGCTAAGAGGTTTGACCATGTCCACGTGGACCTCGTAGGCCCCCTTCCGCTATCACAGGGGTACACACATCTCCTGACAATGGTGGACCGCACCACGCGCTGGCCAGAAGCGGTTCCGCTGGCGGCAACCACGGCCGAGGAGGTGGCGCGCGCGTTTTTAACAGCATGGGTGGCGCGTTTTGGAGTTCCGTCGGACATTACGTCCGACAGAGACTCTCAATTTGTTTCTGAACTCTGGTCAACCATGGCCCGCAGGCTAGGTGTCTCAATTCACCGCACAACTGCGTACAACCCGCAGGCAAATGGGTTATGCGAACGTTTTCATAGGTCGTTAAAAGCGGCTCTGAGGGCTTCACTGACGGATGCAAATTGGGTAGACAGGCTACCATGGGTTTTATTGGGGTTACATTCTGTGCCTAAAGAGGATCTGGAAGCTTCCCCAGCAGAACTCGTTTTTGCACAACCACTCCGGCTGCCTGGGGAGTTTCTGCCAGATAATCCTACGCCGGGCAGCTCCCCGTCTCAGCTGCTGCAGCGTTGCTTAGACTCAAGCACGCTGCTGGGCCCTGCCCACCACAGTTTTCCGCGCGTTTTTGTGCCTAAAGCTTTGAAAAACGCGGAGTTCGTGTTTGTCCGACACGACTCCCACCGCCCCCCACTGCGCCCACCTTATGATGGACCGTTTAGAGTGCTGGAAACAGGGGATAAGCATTTTTTGCTAGATTTGGGGGGTAGGAGGGAAAAAATTGGCATAGACAGACTCAAACCTGCTTTTGTTGTGGCTGACGAGCAAGTGCTGTTGGCGAGGGCCCCTCGGCGTGGAAGACCCCCATGGGGCACTTCCCAGAGAAAAGATTCTCCAGAGCGCCCATACGGACAGTCAAAAAGTTTTCACCCCCAGACATCAGCCCCCCAGCATGGCAGCGCCATGGAGGCAGCGAATTCTGGCTACAGCAGATACGGCAGAAGACTGAAGCCCAAGCAGCATGCGGACTGATGTTGATTGTTCTACAGCATGGGGACTGATGTTAATGGTTCTATCACAGCATGTGGACTGTTACCCTTTTGTCCTATCTAAGTTGCTGGGGGTGGTGGTGTGGCAACCTGGGGAGTGCATAATGGTTTACCACCTCAGACAGGAACAAAGGACATGATGTTAACCCTTTGTGTGTGAGAAGTTTCTAGATGCCCTAGTAAGATAACAGGGAGGTGTCAAGGATGAATGGACTGACTGCAGTCGGGGGAGATTATCTTTTGTGTGTGATGAATGGACTGACTGCAGTCGGGGGAGATTATCTTTTGTGTGTGAGAAGAGTCTAGAAGGATGTCATGTTATTTAATGGAAGAGTTCCTACTTGTATGCCATTCTGTCTATGCTCTTCGTGTGAGTCGTGTAATAAACCGCTTGAACCAAATCAGCCTCATTTTTTACACGCTCCACAAACTATTCTTTCTGAAAACTGATCAATATTTGTAGGATGCCGTGATTAACAGACCCCTTTGGGTCATGCCAGAGCAGCTTATTTAAAACAAGTTCAGGACTCAGCCATTCCTAAACATGTTTTTCTACCTTTTTCAAATGTTCTGTTGTTTATTTACTTCTTTGCTTTGAGCCATTGTGCTGCTGCATCAGCTAACATCTTGTACGATTCAGGTCAACAGACTGCTGCCCTAACTTGGCAAAGAACAATTCCATAGAGCCTGGGTGCATATTGTATTGCCGTTTGCTCAGAACTCTTACAATCACTATAAAGAGTGAAAGAAAGGTGCCCACTGGCTTCACAGAGTAATGCACCAGGCTGCAATATTGTTAATGTTGATCCAAAGGTATCATATCTACACTACCGTTCAAAAGTTTGGGGTCACTTAGAAATTTCCTTATTTTTGAAAGAAAAGCACTTTTTTTCAATGAAGATAACTTTAAACTAATCAGAAATACACTCTATACATTGCTAATGTGGTAAATGACTATTCTAGCTGCAAATGTCTGGTTTTTGGTGCAATATCTACATAGGTGTATAGAGGCCCATTTCCAGCAACTATCACTCCAGTGTTCTAATGGTACAATGTGTTTGCTCATTGTGTCAGAAGGCTAATGGATGATTAGAAAACCCTTGTGCAATCATGTTAGGTCTGCAATGCTGTAATTGCTGCAAATGGAGGATTCTTTGACGAAAGCAAAGTTTGAAGGAAAAAATTATTATTTCAAATACAAATCATTATTTCTAACCTTGTCAATGTCTTGACTATATTTTCTATTCATTTTACAACTCATGGTGGTAAATAAGTGTGACTTTTCATGGAAAACACAAAATAATTGTCTGGGTGACCCAAAACTTTTGAACGGTAGTGTAGGTGCATTTCAATAAATTAGAATATCATCAGAGAGTTAATTTGTTTCAAGAGTTCAATTCAAAAAGTGAAACTTGCATTATGTAGATTTATAACACACAGAGTGATATATTTCTACACTGTAAAAAAAGTCAGTGAAATTTACCGTGAAAAACTGTTAAAACGTGACGGTAATGGGTTGTAAAACAGAAAATGGTACATTAATATTAAAGATACAACAATTAACCATATATTCAGCAACAGTATAGATATGTAATTTTTACTGTTACTATTTATATTATATACATATTTTTACTGTAAAAACACAACACTTCTGTAATGAAGACAGTTGCCTACCATAATGTCATGTGATGATAATGAGATGATAACTACCTTGTAATTATGGGGGTTTCCCCTACAGTTGAAAGTGCTATGAGATGACTATTGTGAAATGGCACTATATACGTAAATAAAGTTGAATTGAATTGAGCCTTCAATTTAACGGTATTATACAGTTCAGTTTACAGTAATTGCCTTTAAATTCACGGTATAAAACAATAAGTTATTAAATAAAAACATACCGTCATTTATACGGAAAGAATATTTTAAAGAGACGGTACGCTAACAAAAAATCCGTGAAATTTACGGTGAAAACCAGTTAAATAACAACAGTACTAGACCTTAAGACTGAAAATGGTGCACTACCGTAGAAGATACATAAGTTAACCATAGATTCAAAAACAGTATACATCTTTAAGTTTTACGGTCATTATTTGTATTAAATACATAATTTCAGTGTTTAAAAACAACACTTCTGTAATACTGACGGTTGCCTACCATAATGTCATGGGACAGTAACAATCCTCCAATTTAACAATATTAAACAGTCCATTTTACAGTGATTGTCTTTAAATTCACGGTATAAAACAGTATGTCATGTGATAAAAACATATAGTCATTTATATGGAAAGATTATTTCAAAGAGACGGTACACTAAATTAAAAAAAATCCAAAAATTTACGGTGAAAAGCCGTTAAATACCAACAATAATAGACCTTAAAACTGAAAATGGTACACTACCATAGAAGATACATAACTTAACCATAGATTCACAAACAGTATACATCTTTAATTTTTATGGTCATTATTTGTATTAAATACATAATTTTATTATAAAAAACAACAACACTTCTGTAATATTGATGGTTGCTTACCATGTCATGAGATGATAACTATAACTGCTCCCAAAGGTTTTTTGTTTGAAACAGATAAAGCCACGCTCCAACTGATGTTTAGCCAGGATTTATTTTGTCACAGCAAGCACATTTTCTTAGCTGGACCTCCGACCAACCACCGTGAAAAACTACGGTGAAAGAACAAAACAAAAAATACATTTTAAAATTTATCACAACCAAAAATAATACCTCCACATTCTCACAAATACACATTACATACCGTGTGCGCCTTCTGTCCAAACATTTAGGAGTGGTTAGAGTCCATTTTCTTTAGTTTACTCAGGGCTTTTGGAGCTTCTTCTCTCTGTGCCCGAGTCTGCAGCTTCTGAGCTTCTCTCTCTGCTAACTGAGCACGTGAGCACTGTATGCTAGTTTACACGCTCTCTCCTACCACTGGGTTGCATGTCATTTGCCGTCCACTAGATGGCAGCAGTAACGTAACACAGGTGTAAATCAACTCTTAGATGGGTATTACAATATACTGTATATAAACAAACAAACAGTAAAAGAAAAACATTCTTTACTGCGACAGCTACACTGCCACCAAAATTACAAAGGTTAATTTTACACACAAAATAAAACTTGTAATTTTCCAAAAACATTAACCTTGGAACCATATCCTTGTTTCACATCTCAGAAACCTTTTACTTAAGTGGACTCATTTTGCACTAGTACCACTAGCTTCTGAACCGGACGCTCAAGAAAAGATAACTGGTTCACACGTTCACCTTTCTTCCCTAAATCTCTTTGTCCCATTTGAATCTTAACCTTTCGAACCAATCCGTCATCATCTTCTTTCGCTTTTACAACCCTTGCCAGTTTCCATTCATTTCTGGGAATATTCTCTTCTTTAACTATCACTACATCTCCAACTTGTACATTTCTTTTGGGCAAATGCCACTGCTGTCTTAGGCTTATGTTGGTTAAGTACTCTTTGCGCCATCTGTGCCAGAATTGTTCCGATAAGAACTGTACCCTCCGCCATCTCTTTCTGGCGTACAAATCCTCTCTAACAAAATTGCCTGGAGGTGGTAGTGGCACTGACTCTTTCATTGTGAGTAAATGATTGGGCGTCTCAGTTCAAATGACGCTGAGGATTTTCTCAACCTGCCTCCTACTCTAAGTAAGTCATTTTCAACAAAAGGATCAAGTTGGTACAGCTTGTGACTCTTGGGCAATTTGTTTGCTCTAGTACACAACTGTTTAATCTCTTGTTCAAAAGCTTGTCTCTGTGTTGTCCGAATAAGCGCTGAAGAAGCTGCTTGTCTCTCCTCAACACTAATGGGCTTTGATTTGTCTCTTTTAGTAAGTCTCTTTATCTTTGCAACAACATTAACTGCTGTGTTCCAGTCTGAGAACCTAGAGAACCTCTCAAGAAAAACCTCACTCTCTAAGGCAGTAGTTGCTAAAACTTTAACTTCAGGGTCTCCTACTAAAAGCTCTGGGGAATGTGGTTGTGTGACAAGCTCTCGTTCCCACAGAAATCTCGGTCCTTTGAGCCAGTTTGAATCTATGAGTTCTGCCACCTTGAGACCTCTAGAAGCATGATCTGCTGGATTCTGATCAGTTTCTATGTAGAACCATTGTTTTGGATCTGTAAAGTCTCTGATTTTCTGAACTCTGTTGGTGACGAAGACATGAAAGCGCCGAGCATCGTTTTTAATGTACCCGAGCACTACTTGGGAATCAGTCCAGAAAAACTCTTCATCTATCTTCAGCTCAAGCTCTGCTCTTAGAAAGTTACTTACTCCGGCAGAAACTGCTGCTGCAGTAAGCTCAAGGCGCGGTATTGTGACAACTCTAGTGGGGGCCACTCTAGCCTTTCCCATAACCAGAGCACAGTGTACTTTGTCTTCTGCAACAATCCTTATGTATGAACATTGTCCATAGCCACTGCTGCTTGCATCTGAGAAATGATGCAGCTCGATCTTTTGCAACGTGCCTGTGTTCTTAGGAATGAAGCATCTTTGTATTTGAATATTTGGTAGATTTTCAAAATCATTTAGCCATGCTTTCCATTTGGCCTCCAATGCAGGGGGAATAGGTTCATCCCATCCTATGCCACGTTTGCACATTTCCTGTAGCACTTGTTTTCCAGTTAAAATGTACGGAGAGAGAAATCCCAATGGATAATAAACGCTTGCAACCGTTGCCAGGATTCCTCGTCGTGTAGCTGACCTTTCTTTGAGAATGACATTGAAAGAGAGCATGTCTGCCTCAACATCCCATTTCACCCCCAAAACATTTTGCATTGGAATGTCAGAGTAGTTTAGGCTCACATCTTTGCCATTACTAGCACGCTCCGACTCTGGTACAACTTCCAAGACCTCCCTTTTGTTGCACACAAATTTGTGAAGCCGCAGCTTGCCTTTTGCGCAGAGCTCTTGTGCCTGAACGACCAACTGTTTTGCCCTTTGGACTGAGTCGACACTGATTAACCCGTCATCCACGTAAAAGTTTTTGTAAATGAAGCTGGCTGCCAATGGATAGTCCCTTTCATGTTCATGAGCAAGATATTTCATGCCATAGTTCGCACATCCTGGCGAAGATGCTGCTCCAAAAATGTGAACACGCATGCGATACTCTTTGGGCTCTGTACTAGTGTCCCCGTCCTGCCACCACAAGAACCTTAGGAAATCCCTATCTTCAGGAGTGACGTGGAAGCGGTGGAACATTTTCTCTACATCACATGTAATGGCGATCTGGTGTTCTCTAAATCTGCAGAGTACACTTGTGAGAGCATTGGTCAAGTCTGGGCCAGTGAGGAGGTGGTCATTTAAAGAGGTGTTCTCAAATTTTGCAGAGCAGTCAAACACGACTCTTATTTTCTCTGACTTTCTCGGATGATATACCCCATGGTGAGGTATATACCATGTGTAACCATTTGCAGGTGTGCCAACTGCTTCTTCCGCATCACCATCCTCAAAGACACTGTTCATGAATCTCACATAGTCTTCTTTGTACTTTGGAATTCTTTCCATCTTTGCTATCAGATGTCTCAGCCGTGTTATTGCAAGCTGTTTATTATTTGGAAGCTGTGGACGTTCTCTGAAAGGTAAAGGCATTTCCAAATGGCCTTCTTCATTAAAATGTATGGTTTTGTGCAACATCTGCAAAAACTGAATGTCCTCTTGTGATATGTTTCCTTCTGTAGGATTTGTGTCCTTAAAATCTGTTTCCAGTACTTTAATCACCGAGGAAGGTGTGATAGATGGCAACTCTTTGAGAGAAACACGATGGCACGCTCCCGCCACCTCTGCTGAACTTGTCCAAGGCTTAATAGATCCCACAATACTCCAACCTAAGTCTGTTTTAACTGCATAGGGATCATAGTCATTGCCTGGTATTACCTTTCTTGGTTTCAGAGCTCTCGCACAATCGTAACCAATCAGAAGTGCTGCAGGACAATCTAGCAACTCTGGCATCTCTCCTGTGATACTTTGGAGATGTGTCCAAGCTTTGGCAGTTTCATGAGTGGGAATACTGTCTCGTTCAAGAGGAATGTACTCACGAGTGTAAGCAGGGGGTAACTCAATGTAGTCTTGTGAATAATACCCTCTTACTTTCAGTCCATCCACTCTGTGACTCTGTACGAGTGTTCCTCTGTTTGTCATTGTTGTCAGTTTCAACTTGACTGGTTCTGTGAACACTTGAATCTTTTCACAAACATCATGGACAATAAACGTGTTGCTGCTTTGAGTGTCTAGCAGTGCGTAAACCAGGATTTCAAGTCCATTACCTTCTGTGCAAGATAGCCACACTGGTACAATCATCGAAGTCCGATCGCTACTGTCCACTGTCACATTGTTTGACACCGCAGAAGCGTTTTCCTCTGTTAGTGGCGTTTCCAGTTTGTCTACTCGTGGACGATCCTCATGAAGTGGTGTAGGATGACCTTTCCTGCAAACATTACAAGTAGCCTTCTGACGACAATCTTTTGAGAAGTGGCCAACTCTAAGGCAACTAAAACACATGTTATTTTCAGTAATGAACCTTTTCTTCTCCTCTAGAGGCATCTCAGAAAATTTATCACATTTGTAAATAAAGTGACTTTGCTTACAACAAATGCACTCGATTTGCCTTTTACTCTGAGCTGCAGGATTAGGTTTGAATCTCTTGTGACTCGGAGTTGTGTTTGCAGTCTTTGTATTTTTGGTCACTTCTGTTGTAGTAGTTAGGATACTAGCCTTTAGACGTCTTTGTTCTTTGTCTGGTTTGTCAAATGTACGTAATGCAAACAGGGATGAGACTGGGTTGCATGCTATGCGTGCTTCTTCAGCCACAAACTCAGCAAATTCAGCAAAACCTGGATATTCGTTTCCTTCATCCAGTAGTTTGGTCACATGTCTATTCCATCGAGTTGTTGCCCAGTCTGGAAGTTTGAGGAGTATTTTTTGATTTTCCTCACAATCATCTAAGACCCTGAGTCCTTGTACATGGGGCATAGCGTTTTTACATGAAATGAGGAAATCGCTAAACTCTCTCAATTTCAACGAATCCTTTGACCCAATCTTCGGCCAACTGCTTAGTTTTCCCCTGAAAGCTCTCTGAACTACAAAGGGATGGCCATAACGTTTGCTCAAAGCTTCCCAAGCCTGTGTATAGGCTTCCTCATCACTTCTGTAAAACGTCCCTTCTAATACACTAAGTGCATCTCCACTTATATACCTTTTTAAATAGAAGAGTCTATGTGCTGGATCTACACAACTTGTCTCTATGAGAGCCTTGAAGCAAGTGCTCCACTCCAGGAACTTGAGCGGGTCCCCACTAAACACAAATGGTTCAGGTGCTGGAAGTCTAGTCATAGTTAACGACTCTTTCAACGCTTGAACTAGAGAAACTTCACTATCATTTGGCAGTATCTTGTTGTCTATGCTCTGCGGGACTGACATGTTTTGAGAAGTCCTTTTACTAATCACAGGGAAAGTAACTGGAGCAGAATTTTGGAAAACTTGTGGGCGTGGGAAGCTGTATTGCTGTATAGGAAGCTGACTTGAAGTGACCTTCATTTCACTTTCTCTTATTTCAGCATTCACCTTTGATTCCTCTTCAGCATATACATTGTATTCTGCCTCTATTGCCTCCAGATCTCTTTGACTTTCCAACATTTTTAGCTTTTCCTGCTGAGCTACAATCTCTTGTCTCTGGGCTGAGATTTCCCTTTCTCTATTTATTTCAGCTCATTTTGACGCTAAGCGCGCCGCTGCTTCTGCTCGTTTTGCAGATACAAGAGTCCCTTGTTCACTGATATTGTTATATTGGCTCTTTTCAGCTCTTGATACTGTTGATCCATATATTGACTTTGCGTCCTCTTGTTGCAATAATAGACGGAGTGATTCTTTTACAGCTTGTGCATCAAACTCCTTATCCACATCTGCATAACGCCTTTTCAAAAGTACAATGATCTCAGTGGAGACAGAACTGCAGTTGTCCATTTTTCTCCTTAGATCCTGAGATGGTGTGGTCAGTGCACGCAATGCTAAATAGTCTTGTTTTAACTCTGACTCACAATTTTCAACCTTTTGAATCATGTTGCCCAACTCAGCTTTAGCGCAGTGTACTTTCAGTTTGGACCTTACGAGTTGAACCTCTGCTTTAAAGTGCAAATATGTTGACATAAACTTTCTTTCTTTACTCATTATGTCATCCCTTTTAAGCTCTAACATTTTCTCAGTTAGGTGTCTATCTCTTTCTGAACGCCTCAATTCTGTTTCAACTTCTGATACGGGTTGGGGTTGACCTATTTTGTGTATTTCAAGATCAGTCTGTAGTGTAGCTTCTAACTGAGCCTTTTCCCTTTCTAAAGCTTCAATAACTTCCTCCAAAACACGAGTGTCTGGAATACTTGGATCCATATCGAAGTATTATTTTACAGTAAATCTGAAATATTTCACAATGAAAATAAACAATCAGTGTCACAGCACAGAATGAACTTAAAACATATTCACAACCTTTTACTTTAACTCTTCTCTTCAATGTTCGTTTTCTTGGTATTATGGTTGATATATTAAACTCTGTAGATACAGTCTGACCTGGTATCCCAGAGACACTGTAGTTTACTGAAAACTTGCGTGGTGTTGAGCTGAAGCTTTAGGCCTTCTTCCATATTCAACTGGAAAGGCTGTAGAAGTTTGGGTGTCCAGCTTCTGCAGGATCCCAGAGGCTGACTTCCATGTGGGTCTTGTTCCCTCAGAGCATGGTCTCACCGAAGCCACCCCGCTCTCTCGTTGTTATGTCGCCGCTCTGTCGCCGACTGGCCTCCGCGTTGTTCCCTTGTTGTCAGCAGCATTAGACACGTGCTCCTTCACCGGCAGCATGCAGACCACATGGCACCAACGGGACACGTTTTTCACTATAACTGCTCCCAAAGGTTTTTTGTTTGAAACAGATAAAGCCACGCTCCAACTGATGTTTAGCCAGGATTTATTTTGTCACAGCAAGCACATTTTCTTAGCTGGACCTCCGACCAACCACCGTGAAAAACTACGGTGAAAGAACAAAACAAAAAATACATTTTAAAATTTATCACAACCAAAAATAATACCTCCACATTCTCACAAATACACATTACATACCGTGTGCGCCTTCTGTCCAAACATTTAGGAGTGGTTAGAGTCCATTTTCTTTAGTTTACTCAGGGCTTTTGGAGCTTCTTCTCTCTGTGCCCGAGTCTGCAGCTTCTGAGCTTTTCTCTCTGCTAACTGAGCACGTGAGCACTGTATGCTAGTTTACACGCTCTCTCCTACCACTGGGTTGCATGTCATTTGCCGTCCACTAGATGGCAGCAGTAACGTAACACAGGTGTAAATCAACTCTTAGATGGGTATTACAATATACTGTATATAAACAAACAAACAGTAAAAGAAAAACATTCTTTACTGCGACAGCTATAATAACTACCCTCAATTTAACAATATTATACTATCTAATTTACAGTGATTATCTTTAAATTCATGGTATAAAACAATATGTTATCAGGTAAAAACACACGTTGTGGCAACCACAATCTACAGGGACATTCATCCTCACACTCAGAAGGTCCAGAAGAAGCAGGGGACCATTCACATACAAGTGCGTCTCATTATGATGGAGGAAATAAAACTCTGCAACCTTCCAGCTCGTCGCATCTCGCTTGATTCTATTCCTCCACACTGGTGACCCTTGACGAAGAATGGAACACAAGGCGAACACCCCGGAGATCACCCGGACGGGAAGCCCCAGCACGCATCATGGTGCGTCCCTCACCTGATCTTTTCCCTCCACACTGGTGACCTGACGAGATAGAATGGCCGTCTGCTCTCTCTCACCGAACTGTGGACCCCAGAGGACCAGAGAATGCCTGCAACCTCTTCATTCTCACCGGAGAGCACTCCCCGAAGCGGGCAGCGCTGGGACCGACACGCACCATGAACGATGACACGAGCGAAACGAAGGAAGCAGCCTGAACGGGGACGGTCACCAGCGCCGACTGCATTGATTTCCACCTAGCTCCCCAACCCTGACTCAGCTCGCGACAATGAAGCCCCACACGCACACCGCAGGATTACGAGGACAGCGCAACTGCCAGTTATGTAGTCACTGCGCCAAGCGCACGCCACACATGGGACAAAACCGGCTCCACAGACTGATACAGCATCCTCCGCCGCTGCACATGCCCGAGAAACACGGCCGATCGCCGCCCTCAGAACCTTCAGGGCTGCTCATGTACCTGAAGCAGACGTGCAACCCGCACACAGGACTTTGTATGGGTTTCTCAGCCACGGCGCACAAGGGGAATTTAGCTGGTTGCTGTCCCCGATGGCTTTAGGGCTGCTTCCGCACCTAAAAGCCAGACCGTCAGGTTCCTCACACAGCTGCAGTTGTTTCACAGCCGCTACGCATCCTCGGGGAATTTGGCCACTCACCTTCCCCACATCCTCACTGGATCGAGCTGTGAGAGGAGTCAGAGACATAATTTTTTTTTTCACAGCCACTGTGGATCTCCGCCAGGTTTAAGATAAGAGATAAGATAAGATAAGATAAGCCTTTATTAGTCCCACAACGGGGAAATTCCAGGATTGCAACAGCACAGGGATAGCAACACTCAGAGCAACAATCAGAAGGCAAGAAAAAAAAAAAAAAAGCAAGCTAATATACATATGTACATATTACTATAAAATATATATATACACACACACACTCACACACAGACACACAGTGCAGAGCATTGTAGCTGGATGGAATAAATATATGAATATATGAACACACAGTGCAGAGCATTGTAGCTAGATGGAATAAATATGTAAATATATAAACACCCACAGTACGGAGCATTGCATTACCGGGAAACTCCCTCGCCATCGCGGATCCACACGCAATTTTTGAGCGGCCCAGACACCTTTGACGTCCCGGGCCGGCACTCACTTACTCCCACCCCCCTCCCCCTCCTCCTCCACAGCGCTCTTCCCGCACCTCACTCCCTAAAGCCGGCCGATTGCCGTCTTGTTCCATTACGCACGACGCAAACCGGCCCCATGCACCCACGATCCATGGCCGTTCAACATGCTGGAACTCGAAGCGGAGCATACTGTCCTTTCCACCCCTCCCCCCGTCCCCCCCACGGACTGACAAGCCATCCGACACTCCTCTACAGCAGGACAGTTCTACCGGAGCTGGAGCCCAAAAGACGGGGGGGGGGGGGGTCGCAGCCCCTTCTGAGTGTTCTGGGGGGAGCCCTGTGGTGACCCAGCACAACCTACAGGGACATTCATCCTCACACTCAGAAGGTCCGGAAGAAGCAGGGGACCATTCACATATGGACAGAGAGCCCCTAGGGGGACAACCAGAACAATGGACTATTGTTTATACATCCCCGGATTAAGGAGAAGACGTCCGGGCGCCAGTTGGTCAGACTAATCATATGTATTGACTGATATGTATATCAATATGCTAATGTGCCATGCATTCTCTGTTTGTATAACATATAAAAGAGCTGACGATACATGCCTCAGCAACACAACACAGCACACACAGCACAGCACAGTGGACTACTGTAGCGCACTGCGCTACAAGTGCGTCTCATTATGATGGAGGAAATAAAACTCTGCAACCTTCCAGCTCGTTGCATCTCGCCTGATTTTATTCCTCCACACTGTCATTTATACGAAAATAATATTTCAAAGAGACAGTACACTAAATAAAAAAATCCATAAAATTTATGCTGAAAAGCAGTTAAATACCAACAGTAACTGAAAATGGTACACTACCATAGAAGATACATAACCATAGATTCACAAACAGTATACATCTTTTATTTTTATGGTCATTATTTGTATTAAATACATAATTTTATTATTAAAAAAACAACACTTCTGTAATATTGACAGTTGCTTACCATAATGTCATGAGACGAAAATTACCCTCAGTTTAATGGTACTATACTGTCTAATTTACAGTGATTATCTTTAAATTCATGGTATAAAACAATATGTTATCAGATGAAAATACACCGTCATTAATACAAAAATAATATTTCAAAGAGACGGTACACCAAATACAAAAATCCATAAAATTTATGGTGATAAGCAGTTAAATACGAACAGTAATAGACCTTAGAACTGAAAATGGTACACTACCATAGAAGATACATAACTTAACCATAGATTCACAAACAGTATACATCTTTAATTTTTGTGGTCATTAATTTTTTTAAATACATAGTTTTATTGTTAAAATAAACAACATTTCTGTAATATTGACGATTGTGTTGTGTATGTAAACCAGCTGTATCAGTAAGATGGTGGCCGGGTTGGTCATAAGTTAGACCGGGGTGGCTACTGCCGGTTTCCGGTGGTGACCTGGTATAAAGGTGTGGGCGGAAGAGGCTCTGCCTCTTTCGTTGGGGAGCCACCTGGTCAGCAGGGCGGATGCCGTAAGCCTCTTTATATACATTGTCGTCGTCGTCGGCCTCCGTCGGTCTATGATGACCATGGAAGAGAATCCTAAACGTCTACTCTGCTGGAACAGCACCGCCTGTGGCTGAACAGGCTGATGCGCGAATGACAGTCCCTGTCACACAGGTCACACTTGTGGGTGGTCTCCGTGCTGCTGGGTCTGTGGCGGTTCTTCCTGTGGGTCCTTTTTTCATCTGCTGCAGCAGTCAGTCTCTCTTCACCCGCCTTGAGCTGTCTGGTCAGGGTGCCTCTCCATTTGGAGCGGTCCGTTGCAAGGTCCTCCCAGCGCTCTGTGTTGATATCCAGGGCCTTCATGTCTCTCTTGCAGACATCTCTAAAGCGCAGCTGTGGGCGGCCAACGTCTCTCCTGCCAGTTGCCAGTTCTCCATAGAGGACGTCTTTGGGGATTCTGCCATCCTCCATACGGTGAACGTGGCCTAGCCAGCGGAGCCTGCGCTGCCTGAGTAGAGTGAACATGGAGGGAAGGCCGGCGCGGGACAGAACTTCTGTGTTGGGCACTTTGTCCTGCCAGGATATGTCCAGGATGTGGCGAATGCAGCGCAAGTGGAAGGAGTTCAGTCTCTTTTCCTGCCGGGCGTATGTTGTCCACGTCTCACTCCCATAGAGCAGTGTGCTGATGACGCAGGCGTTGTACACTGCCATCTTCGTCTTGACAGAGAGTTTGGGATTCTCCCACACTCGTGTGGTGAGGCGAGCAAGTGTGAAGGCTGATTTTCCAATCCTCTTGTTGATCTCTGTATCAAGGGAGAGGTTGTTGCTGATCGTGGACCCCAGGTACGTGAACTGATTCACAACCTCCAGCTTGTAGTCATCAATGGTGATGGTTGGTGGTGCTTCCGTGCCTTGCGCCAAGACGTTAGTCTTCTTCAGGCTGATGGTAAGCCCGAAGTCCTTGCATGCCTGGGAGAAGCGGTCCATCAGGGTCTGAAGCTCCTGCTGTGTGTGGGTTGCGACTGCAGCGTCGTCTGCAAACAGCATGTCTCTGATTAGAGCCTCACGTACTTTGGTTCTGGCTTTCAGGCGGGCGAGGTTGAAAAGCCTGCCGTCAGATCTTGTGTGCAGGTAGATTCCCTCTGTTGCTGTGCTGAAGGCATGCCTCAGGAGCATAGCAAAGAAAATCTCAAAGAGGGTTGGCGCAAGTACACAGCCCTGTTTCACTCCGCTGCGTATGTTGAATGGCTCTGAGACGTTGCCATCGTGCTGCACTATCCCCTGCATGTTGGTGTGAAACGATTCGATGAGGCTTTGCAACTTTGGTGGGCATCCTATCTTTGGCAGGATCTTGAAAAGGCCCTCTCTGCTGACCAGATCGAACACTTTGGTGAGGTCGATGAAGGCGACGTACAGAGGCATGTTCTGTTCTCTGCATTTCTCCTGGAGTTGGCGGATGGAGAATATCATGTCTACCGTCGATCGCTCAGCGCGGAAGCCACACTGAGACTCGGGGTAGACACGTTCGGCAAGCTTCTGTAGACGAACGAGAACAACTCGTGCGTAGACTTTGCCAACAACGCTGAGGAGGGAAATGCCCCTGTAGTTGTTGCAGTCGCTTCTCTCCCCTTTGTTTTTGTAGAGGGTGATGATCTTGGCGTCCCTCATGTCCTGTGGTACAGCACCTTCCTTCCAGCACTGGCAGAGGACGTCATGCAATGGCAGCAGTAGGGCGGTCTTGCAGTGCTTGATCAGGTCAGGGGGTATGCCGTCGTTGCCGGGTGCCTTGCCAGCGGCCAAGCTATCAATGGCCTTACTGAGTTTGTCGATGGTGGGCTCGGCGTCAAGTTCGTCCATGGATGGCAGGCAGTCGATGGCATCAAGGGCTGATGGTGTCACGGTGTTCTGTCTAGAGTAGAGGTCGGAGTAGTGTTCCACCCATCTCTCCATCTGCTTGTTCTTCTCTGTGATCATCTCCCCAGTGGAAGATTTGAGGGGGGCCGTCTTGCTCTGAGCCGGACCAAGTGCTTTCTTGATGCCATCGTACATACCACGGATGTTCCCTGTTACGGCAGCGGTTTGAATGCCTTGGCTGAGCTGAGTCCAGTACTCGTTGGCACAGCGCCGAGCAGTCTGCTGAACTTTGTTTCTCGCAGCCCTGAGAATCTGGAGATTCTTCTCGTTTGGGTACTTCTTGTACTCAGCAAGAGTACAAGACTATACATTGACTATTTATGTAATAAAGCTCCGTAAAACTATAAACAACCGTGTGCTCATTTACCATCAGTTATGGACATAATAGGTTGCCTTCCATAATGTCATGACATGTCATGCATATCATGCATAACTAACCTCAATTTAACAGTATTATACTATCAAATTTACAGTGTTTTCCTTTAAATTCACGGTATAAAACCATGTCTTATTAGATAAAAACAAACCGCCATTTATACGGAAAGAATATTTTAAAGAGACAGTACAGTGAAAGAGTGTTATGGCCCCAAATGTTAACAAGCATGGCGGTGCCCAGGGTGTCCAGCTTCAAGTGAAAACGCTAATATACTCTGGTAGCGGCATACTGGGAGGCTTTCCATGCCCAATTTGAACTGTTAGCATGGGATGCACACTGGTCAGAGGACAATAAAGCACTTCAGCTGGCCCTGTGCCTCACAGATGATGCCTTAGCATTCTTGCTGCTGTTTAGCCCAGCAGGGAGAGAGGACAATGGGGCTTTAGTGGGGGCTCTGCAGCGGTGTTTTGGACAATGCAATCAGGCCAGTGTTCTACGCTCAGAGCTGTCAAACAGGCAGAGACAGCCTGGAGAGCCACTCTGTGTTGTGGCTAGTGACACTGAAACACTGGTGAGAAGTCCTGCATGCCCCCTGAAGTGCAAAGTGAGCTGGGCATAGATCAGTTCATCAGAGCCGTAACCGTTAGAGAGCTGCTCATACAGATCCTGCTGACGCACCCTCGTACCCTGCAGGAGGTGCTGGAGCTGGCTGTGGAGAGAGAGGCTGTCGGAGAGATAGCTGGGAGCGCTTGCACTGGAAACAACCCCATGGGACAGAAGGGGCCAAGCCAAGAGAAGCAGGCATGGGTGGCTGAACTGACTTAACTGCTCTGAGCTGTATCACTACAACCACCACGTGACGGCAGCTTGTGCTCGCCCAAGCCCTCCTGTATGTTGGACATGCGGCCAGGCTGGCCATATCAGTGTGCAGTGCCCGAAGCATACTGGTGCCCAGGGAAACGGCCAAGGGTCTGCGTAAATGAAACGATGCAGACCCACTCTCCAACCATGAATTGTTTCCAGTGGATGGAGCCCAACTGCACAGACAGGGGAGAAGGTTTCCACTCCCCCCCAGAAGCAGATGATACTGCTGAGTCTGCGAGGGTGGTCAGATAGACC
The DNA here is from genome assembly GCA_020510985.1 of Pholidichthys leucotaenia. Taxonomy (NCBI): domain Eukaryota; kingdom Metazoa; phylum Chordata; class Actinopteri; order Cichliformes; family Pholidichthyidae; genus Pholidichthys; species Pholidichthys leucotaenia. The sequence continues at coordinate 248,734,575 of CM035845.1, read as the reverse complement.
CATGTATGGAGCTTTTGCCACATCCCCATCACCTTGGCAGGAGTGTGGGTTGCTGTGGTGCAGGATCCCTGCATATTGGGCTTGGGCTTCCTGTGGGCTGCCCGCTGCGTGTTAGACTTGGGAAAGAACACTCTGGCTTTTCTGGGGTCGCCAAAGTTGAAATGGTGCACCCCACGGAGGCCCCAAGACTACACCTGGCAGCTGTGGGAGCGGTGGAGACACATTATGAATCAGGCCCCATACTATACACATCAAACATTGTGCAACCCCCTGCCTTGGACCAGCTGCCCACAGCAAGGGGGATGGACAGATCGACAGCAGTACGAGAGGTATGGAGATGCAGCTGGGACAACTTGGATGCTACGTGGCAGAAGGAGCTGTGGCGGGTGTTGTGGCAGTTCAAGGACATTTTTGCACTGTCAGAGGAAGAAATGGGCCTGACACACTTGGTGCAGCATGAGATTGACGCTGGGGATGCATCACCCATCAGGACATGTCCCCGCTGTCTGCCCCTTGCACATCAGGCAGCAACTGACAATGCGATCAATGAGATGCTGAAGGATGGCATTATTGAACCCTCAGACAGCCCCTGGGCATCGGGGGTTGTGATGGTCAAAAAGAAGAAGAGCCAGAAGTTGAGGTTCTGCGGTGACAATAGACCCTTTAACAGTGTAACCAAGAAGGACTTGAACCTGCTGCCCCATATCAATGAGTTGCTGAACTTGGTGGCTGGCTCATCCTGCTTCTCCTCCCTCGATCTACACAGTGGGTATTGGCAAGTACCCCTCAGCCCAGAAGCCAGACAAAAGATGGCTTTCTGCACAGCTAGGAGGCTGTGTCAATTTTGGGTTCTTCCCTTTTCCTGCGCAATGCTCCAGCGACATCTGAGTGATTAATGGAAAGGGCATTGTCTGACATTCCCCAACAGGAGTGCCCGGTCTACCTTGATGACATCCTAGTCCATGGTAGCTCCTTCCGGCTTTCAGAGAGAGCAGACGCATTTCTTCTCCTCTCCTCCTCCACCTCCCTTGACTGACCCCAGCTTGCTGTGTCCTGTCTGTGTCTTCCTCTCCTTCTCGCTGATCTCAATCCAAACGGAAAATTATGGGATTGAGCTGGGCTTTAAATGCAATTGACACCACTTTTTCAAACAGAAAATCGGGCCCGGGGGAGCCCAGGTGTGTGAGAGACTCATGGGATAATTGGAAACTCATGTGTCTGTGTGATCTTTCGATTGAGGATGTGGAAGACATCTACCTGTTTGGCTTCATGATCACAGGATTTCTGCTGTTTGGCTTTGGAGTTTTCCTGGTGTATCGGAAATTAAAGAAGTTGGAAAGAGCTAATGAAAATGCGGACCCGGCGAAGCTCCTTCAACAATTTGACCAGCTGGGGAGAGCACTGATAGCGGCAAATGGCGAACTGAATTGGAAGGTGGGAAACATCTCGGAGTCGCTGGGTGCTCTCCAGGGAATGATTTTAAAGCCTGTGAATGTTAATGTAAATTGTGATGCACAGAATCGCATGAGAGAGGAAATTCCTATGCTCTAAGTGAACTGTGCTCATCAGGCCTTGATTCGGCATCCTTGGGAGAACTCATTCCTCCAGGAGAAGAGATAAAGCAGAAGGGAGTTTTGGCTTCTCTCTAACCCAAACATCTGATGTGCAGCAATCTGAACTCTCCAAGGACAGCGTCATCATGTGACTAACATGGAATTTTACCATCTGACATGCACTGAAGAGAGATGAACTCTGTGGACATGTTATCTATGTTTAGAATACATGGACATAACATCTAGTCGTTGCCTAGGAGAGGATTTTTTGTTGTGCACCAGTAACTGATACTTCACACTGCATTCACACTGATATCATTGCCAAGATTAGGAGCATCTTGTCTCAGAGTGATGCTGAGAAGCTGATCCATGCCTTTGTTAGCTCAAGATTAGATAATTTCATCCATCCATCCATCTTCTACCGCTTTTCCGGAGGTCCGGGTCGCGGAGGCAGCAGTTCAAGCAGAGAAGCCCAGACTTCCCTCTCCCCAGCCACCTGCTCCAGCTCTTCAGAGGGGATACCAAGGCGTTCCCAGACCAGCTGGGAGACATAGTCTCTCCACCGAGTCCTGGGTCTGCCCCGGGGTCTCCTCCCAGTGGGACGTGCCTGAAACACCTCAAGTGGGAGGCGTCCAGGAGGCATCCTAATCAGATGCCCATACCACCTCAACTGACTCCTTTCAATGTGGAGGAGCAGCGGTTCTACTCTGAGCCTCTCCCGGATGACTGAGCTCCTCACCCTATCTCTGAGGGTGAGTCCAGCAATCCTACGGAGAAAGCTCATTTCAGCCGCTTGTATCCGCGATCTCGTTCTTTCGGTCATTACCCAAAGCTCATGGATCGTCCTCCTCATGGATCGTCACCTTATCGTGGTGGTGGGGGTTGCGTGCCCCAGTGATCCCAGGAGCCATGTTGTCCGGGAGCAATTTGCCTCTGATAGGGTCTCCCAAGACAAACTGGTCCTGGGTGAAGGGCCAGACTAAGAACGATCCAACAGACTCTCATGATAAATTGTATATCAAGGATTCAGTGTACCCCGCCCGGTATGGGGTTACCGGGGCCCCACCCTGGAGCCAGGCCTGGGGGAGGGGCTCGAAGGCTAGCGTCTGGTGGCCGGGTTTCCACCCATGGGACCCGGCCGGGCTCAGCCCGAAGGAGTTACATGGGTCCGCCCTCCAGTGGGTTCACCACCTGCAGGAGGGATCATGGGGGTCCGGTGCTATGTGGATTAGGTGGCGGTCAAAGGCGGAGACCTTGGCGGACTGATCCCAAGCTTTCTAAACTGGCTTTTGGTACGTGGATTAGATTATTATAATTCTTTATTATCAGGCTGTCCTAAAACATCTTTAAAAAGTCTTCAGCTGATCCAAAATGCTGCAGCAAGAGTTTTAACAGGTACTAGAAAGAGAGATCATATCTCTCCGGTTCTGGCCTCCCTTCATTGGCTTCCCATAGAGTTTAGAATTAAGTTTAAAATCCTTCTTCTTACTTACAAAGCTCTAAACAATCAGGCTCCTTTTTATTTAAAAGATCTGATACTACCGTATTATCCTAACGGAGCACTACGCTCCCAAAATGCAGGATTACTTGTAATACCTAGAATCTCCAAAAGTACAATGGGAGGCAGAGCCTTCAGTTATCAAGCTCCTCTCCTGTGGAATCAGCTGCCAATCTGGATTCGGGAGTCAGACTCGATCTCTGTTTTTAAGAATAGGGCTAAAACCTACCTTTTTGATATAGCCTACAATTAGGGAGGGATCATGTGTTTCTGAACCCTCCCTTAGTTATGCTGCTAATAGGTTTAGTCAGCCGGGGGACCTCCAGTAATGCACTGGGCCTCACTCCTTTCCTCACTCTCTATGAAATATTTTTTTTTGCTGGTCATTAACATTTGTTTGTTCTCTCCCATAGATTGAGTCCCCATCGTGCTGTTTGCTCTCTACATGTCTGTTCTTTTCTTCTTCTCTATCCCCTCACCCCCCAGCCAGTCGCAGCAGATGACTGCCCCTCCCTGAGCCTGGTTCTGCTGGAGGTTTCTTCCTGTTAAAAGGGAGTTTTTCCTCTCCACCGTCGCCAAGTGCTTGCTCATAGGGGATTGCCTGATTGCTGGGGTCTTTCTGCAACTGTGGGGGTTCCCCCCTACAGTTGATAGTGCTATGAGATGACTGTTGTTGTGAAATGGCGCTATATAAATAAAGTTGAATTGAATTGAATTGAATATCACATGACTGACATACACACACTGGTCTCTCTCTTGCTTTGTTAATGTGTGGATCTGTATCTTGTCTGCTAAGTGTGCAATTAGAGGTTTTTTTTCTTTGTGATCACAATCTTGCTCACTCGAGCTCTATTTTGATAACTTTGTTTTTTTCTCTCTGCCCAATGTGTCACCCCCTCCCCCTCCCCCTCTTTACCCCCCACTGTATGAGGCGCCTGTATGGCTGCCGCGTCATTAGGGAGCGCTTAACACGAGCGCACCTTAGTGATAAGTAAAATTCCTTGTATGTGTAAGCATACTTGGCAATAAAGTTGATTCTGATTCTGATTCTGATTCTGATTCCAGGCAGCTTTGGGGGCCCTGTGATGGTTCTGCAGCGGATAGAGGCAGCTGTTTGCAAGCTTCACCCCTACAAGTACTGCTTCATGAGGAAAGAGCTGGAGTTTTTGGGACACCAAGTGGGGGGAGACGGCATCAGCACCTTAGAGGAGACGGTGCAAGCAGTGATTAGTGGCCGACCGCTACTAATCTACGAGAGCTAAAGAGCTTTATAGGACTAGCATCCTACTACAGGAGGTTTGTGCATGGCTTTTCCTGTGTAGCTGTGCCTCTGTTTTGCCTCCAGCAGAAAGACAGTGACTTTGTTTGGACCTTTGAGTGTGAGCAAGCCTTCAGCTTATTGAAGAAGGTGTTGACAGAGTCTCCCATCCTCACCCCGCCTGACCCTGATCTGCCTTTCATTCTGGACACCGACGCCAGCAATGTCGGGATGGGGCACTGTTGAGTCAGGTGGGGCCAGAAGGGGAGACAGTGGTCACTTATTTCAGTAAGGCCTTCAACAAAGCTAAACGCCAGTGTTGTGTGACTTGGTGATAGCTCCTCGCCATCGTGAGAGTGATAAGTCACTTCAGATACTACCTGTGTGGAATACCCTTCACTGTCCAAACTGACCACTCAGCTTTCCAGTGGTTGATGTCCTTCAAAGAGCTGGAAGGGCAAATTGCATGGTGGCTGGAAGAGCTAGCACCGTACACCTTTGGGGTGGAGTACAGAGCTGGAGCTTGCCATACTAACGCTGATGCCATGTCCCGACGTCCCTGCGAAATTGACGGCTGACAGTACTGTGACAGGAGGGACGCCTGTGAAGTGGAGCGCTGTATGGGGAAGGACGGAGAGGGGCCAGTCTGCAGAGAGACACAGCTTACTGACCCACCTAAATGGAGAATGCAGCAAGAGCAAGACAAGGACCTGCAATCGGTGCTGCAGTGGGTGGAGTCAGGCCATAAGCCACCCTGGGACGAAGTAGTGGGGTGCTCACCTGCCACCAAAGGACTGCTTGCAAAATGTGAGGTGTTGGAGAGACTGCGTGAGATGTTATACAAGGTCCAGCTGCCGCCTAGGGGGAAACAGGTGACCCTCCACAGGGACAGGTTAGTGCATTACAGGGGTGATGCACACCCCCAGCCATGTTTGAGACTTCCGGCACCGCCCCAAACAGATGTGTCAGCAGCACCTCAGGGCTTACTGACTGTTCACCCATCTCCTTCCCCAATTGCGCCTCTGGCTCATCAATGGGTCAGGTCCAGGCCGCAGGCGCAGCAGGGAACACACATTCCAAAGCAGCCTCAGAGGCAGAGGAAGCCCCCAGTGAACCTTAATGACTTTTTTTGTGATCCCACGGGACAAGGGATTCAGTAAGGGGGGGCAGTGTAATGTTTGGGTTCACTGTTCTGTTCTGTGGGAGGTTGTGGGGTAGGGCTGTGTGGAAGAGAGAGAGAGTGGGTGAGTGTGAGTAGGCGTGGTTGCAGCCTACAGTCACCCATCCCGTTAAAAATAAAGTTGTTAAATTGGCAAATTCTACGTGGTTTTTATAACGCATCTTGGTGGATGCTACAATATGTATTAAAAACAAAAATTTACAGTAAAAATACAACATTTTCATTTAAATAAGTGTCACATACAATAATGTCACTAAACGGTAACTACTGTCTTATTTACCTTTTGTTCTTATTAAAGACAAAAATACAAAGGAGATGTTTTTACTTTCTTTACATGTTTCAACTGTTCACTGCAGCCTTTGTAAGGTAAAAACATCTTTCTAATTTTGTCTTTAATAAGAACAAAAGGTAAATAATTAAAAGAAGACAAAATGAACCTACTTGAGCTGGTAACTGTCAATAATACACCTCAATAGCAGAAGTCTAAACAAAAACTTTCCACAGATTCAGGACTATTTAAAACAGCTAGACAGAAAATTCACAGCCATTGCAGTCTCTGAAACCTGGCTTAATGAAGATCAGGCTCCCCTGATGGCAATAGAAGGATATCAGATGTTTTATATTAACAGAACTCAAAAAAAGGGTGGTGGTGTTGCACTGTATATTGATGACCTGTGCAGGTGTAAGCTTGTAAATGAAATGTCCTTAGCACTACCAGGGATTTTGGAATGTGTTACTGTTGAGATTGACCTAGACAAAACAAAAAATCTAATCATAAGCTGCATATATAGAACGCCGGGAACTTGCATTGAGACATTCAGAGATAAATTAGTCGAGCTGTACAATAATATTACTAGTAAGAAAATGGTAGCAATTTGTGGAGATTTCAATATTGACTTACTGAATCCTCATCAACAAAATGTAGTTACAGAGTTCATGAACTCTATGTACAGCATGAGTCTATATCCCACAATAACACATCCCAGTAGAATCACAGTTCACTCTGCTACACTTATTGACAACCTGTTTGTCAATGTTTTCGATAAGAAAATAGAAAGTGGATTATTGATAAATGTATAAGTGACCACTTGCCAACCTTTGCACTTATCTATGGCCACACGGGGCCCAACGCAGAAAAAACTTCAAAATCGTTCAGACACAAATCACCAAATGCAATCAGTTCTCTTAAAGAGGACTTGCTGAAGCAAGACTGGACAGAAGTCTATGTATCAGATGTAAATGAAGCCTATGACACATTTATAAATATTGTAACCACTCTTTATGAAAAAAACTGCCCATTAGTAATAAAAAAGCTTAAACACAAATTTGCTAACAAGCCATGGTTAACCAAAGGACTACAAAAGGCGTGTAAAAAGAAAAATTTATTATATAAAGCTTTCCTAAAGAAAAGAACAAAAGAAGCAGAGCAGCGGTATAAAACATACAAAAATAAGTTAACATATATAATAAGATGTAGTAAAAGAGACTATTACAGTAAAGAACTGGAGAAAAACAGAGACAATATTAAAAATACATGGACAATACTCAACAGTATCCTTGGAAATAAAAGCAGAAATACAAGCTACCCAACTAATATTCCAAAAAATAATAAAACGACTCAGAGTGTGAATATTGCTTCACCTGCAGATGAATTTAATAATTTTTTTGTTAACATTGGACCTAAACTGGCCCGAGAAATACCCACTACGGTGCCAACAGGTGATACAATATGCAATAACACTGCTGTAAAAGACTCCATCTTCATAAAGAACACAGACGAAAGAGAGGTCATTGAAATTGTTAAATCGTTCAAAAGTAAAACATCTACTGACTGTGATGGTATTGACATGCTACTAGTCAAAACTGTTATCGAATGCATAGTAAAACCACTGACGTATATCTGCAACCTGTCTCTCCAATCAGGTATATTTCCCAATGCAATGAAAATAGCTAAAGTAATTCCGATATACAAGACGGCCGACAGAGGGGAACTCTCAAACTATAGACCAATTTCACAATTACCGCAATTTTCCAAGATACTTGAAAAAATATTCTATGAGAGAATTGACAACTTCATACTGAAGAATGATTTATTATGTGAGCAGCAATATGGGTTCAGACACAAGAGGACAACTGCATATGCCCTAATGGAATTTACAGAAAAAATATCAACAGCCATTGAAAATAAAGAGTATTCAGTTGGAGTATTCCTAGATCTTAAAAAAGCATTTGATACAGTAGATCATAATTTATTATTAAAGAAACTACAAAATTCTGGTATTAGAGGGGTAGCACTGTCCTGGTTAAGTAGTTACTTAAAGAATAGATATCAGTATGTATGTGTTAGCAACAAAAACTCAGAGTTGCTGAAGGTCACCTGTGGAGTCCCACAGGGTTCAGTTTTGGGACCATTATTATTCAATATGTATATAAACGATATATGTAAAGTTTCAGAAAAAATGGACTTAATATTGTTTGCCGATGACACTAATCTGCTATGCAGTGGAAACAATTTGGAACAGCTTATGGATACACTCGGGAAGGAATTAGAAAAGCTTAAACTGTGGTTTGATTCAAACAAATTAACGCTCAATGTAAGTAAGACAAAATTTATAGTCTTTAACAACCATCACAACAATCCAGTACCCAAACTCAGTGTAAATGGTGTAGAGATTGAAAGGGTATCTGAAACTAAATTCCTTGGAGTAATAATTGATAAACTGTGTTGGAAGTCACATATTAATTATATTAAAGGTAAAGTTTCCAAATCAATTGCAATATTACACAGAGTGAAATATTTGCTGAATCAACCCACACTATACACCTTGTATCATTCATTAATACTCCCATACATGACATATTGTACTGAAGTATGGGGAAATACATACAAAACAAACATATATCCACTCTTTATGCTTCAAAAGAGAGCTATTAGAATAATAAACAAAGCAGCTTACAGGGAACCAACAAACCCACTTTTTCTTAAACAAAAAACTCTCAAGTTGAAAGATCTGGTTGACTTTAAAACCGCAATAATAATGTTCAAAGTGAAGAATTTATCACTGCCCGCAAATATCCAAAAGTTGTTCCAAACAAGGGAGAAACGATATCACTTCAGAGGAACATGTATATTTCAAAAGCCTACAGTGAGAACAACCACCAAGCAACACTGTATTTCAGTGCAAGGAGTCAGATTATGGAACGATTATGGACCTGAATTAAAATCATGTACAACGCTTGGACAATTTAAACAAAAACTAAAGGAAGAAATACTCCAAACATATTTACAAGACGACATGTAAACTCACATAAGGATTGTCATATCCAGCCTGTGTTGTGTTGTAGCTTAGTTTTTTTTTTTTTTTTCTCTCTGTGACATTCTGTCTTAGATTTGTCTTGAATAGTAACCGCTCAACTTAGCTTAGCTTAGTTTTCCTTTTTTTTCTCTCAGTTACACTTTGTCTTAGCTTTGTTCTAAATTGTAATCACTCTTGTCTTGTTTACTCTTTTTTCTTTTGAATTCTTGGATGGAATATGGATGGGCAATATAAGCTGCGGCTTCAGCCATCACCCATTTCGGATAACTCACGTGGAATTGTTTAGTAGAAGGAGTCTTTGTCTAATTTGACCTTGTTGTTATATTATACAGTTTCTTTTAACCTGTACTGTATTATCCGAAATAAAATTCATTCATTCATTCATTCATTCAAATTAATGGTAAATGATGTTCACTTATATAGCGCTTTTCACTCATCTCTGGGTGAACAAAGAACTTAACAGATCCTGCTAACTACCCACTCTTTCACACATTGATGCTGCCATGCACCGGCACTGGCCTGACCCACCAGGAGCAATTGGGGGTTCACCGTCTTGCTCAAGGACACTTTGACATGCAGACAGAGCTGGAATCAAACCACTGACCCTCTGATTAGTAGTCAGCCACACTACACCTGCGCCACCACTGCCCCAGGTATTATACTATCCAGCTTACAGATTTAGTCAGTAACTGTCTTTAAATTCATGGTATAAAACCATACGCTGTGGTATTCTGGACAAGGTCATTGTTATATCTGGAAACAGGACAGTGGAAGCAAACGTTGCACCGAACAAGAACTTTATTACAAGGCACTATATGATACACGTGTCACAGTGTATATGCTAACAAGCTAACCCTTAGCTAACAGGCTGTTGCTGGCATGGGGGTGGAGTGCCCAAGAGGACGACTCCCGCTGTCAGACTCCTAATACTATAGGCACGACGTGATGACATCACTTCGTGCGTGTGTTCCCACGTCTATGCTGCCTATTGTTAATGTGTCCATATCTAACATCTGCCTCCTCCCTGGAAAAGCCCCAAACATTAACAAGGAACTCTTTCAGTTCACAGCAGCCCTACATTCACAACAGCTCTCACTTGCTCTTTTTTTTTTTTTACAAACAGAGGCAAACAGACCCTGGGGCACTGGGTAGACCACCGGTTAACCCTGCATGGCTGAGTGGGTTATTCTGCCACTATGTTGTAACCATGCTCTGCCTAAACATTTCAAAGCAGAGCCATTTTCAACAGGTCACCTTCAGGGGCCTCAGTCGAGCCCACGGTGGGTGCGCCCCTGGAGGTGCCAGCTGCAGCAGACCTTGGTGCCGTCTCGGTGGAGTCATGGCTCGCTTGTCAGTAATGTCCCAGCCTGGGTACCACACCAGTTGGGTTGGCTCCAGAGCTGCGTCTTGATCCAAGGCAGCTGCTCTTACCTTCCGCAGACAGCTGGCATGCCATCTCGAACCATCGGCCATCTGGACGGCAGCTGGCCTCTTTTGTGCAGTAATTCTCATGTGCGATGACGAGACCATCTGTGGGTCCAGGCCATTTTACAGCCTTTTTTGAGCCCCTTTACCGGGTTCAGCCTCCCTTCCAACACACTGTTGTACCACCATAATAGTGCCTTATGTAATAAAGTTTGTGTTTCCAGCAAGCACCACTGTCTGTCAGTCCTTCCACGTTTTCCAGACATAACATCTCCCTTCCTGCGATGAGGCTGCAGCGCAAGAACACTCCTGCTGCGTAGGGATCTGCTCCAGGTCCCGTGTGGATGTGGTCTGGGGCTCTTGTGGCTTCTTTGGTTCTGCTGGGTTCTGTTCAGTGTGCGGTGCGAGGCAGGGAGTGGCTGCATCCACCTCTGAATGCAGACGTCCTGATATAGCCACAGAGTGATGACGTCATTTCATGCGTGCATCCCCACGTCCGTGCTGCCCATTGTTAATAACAGTCATATCTTTAAGTTATGTTTGACAGTCTTAAGTTATTTTGAGAGTTTCATGTGTCAGTCCCTTGCCTGATCATTATTACTCTTATTTTGAAGTGCTAATTTTTGTGGTCTCTCTTCCTGTTTACGATAGGATTTTATACTTTACTTCCTAGTTTCTTTATGATGGTCAGCTGTTTTGTGTTTAGTTAATTATGAGTGTGGTTTATTAGGGGCTGTGTTCCATTGCTTCCTCTTGCAATCTAGAGGTTTAACCCGTCTATATTTGTGACAGTTTGGATGTATGCATCTCGACATCTATAAGTTGTCAGGCTTGTTTTATGTTTCTCAGCCTACCAGCTATATTATTTGTAATAAATTATGGAACTATGGAAACAACCCTCAAATTAACGTACTGTACTATGAAAATTACAGATTATTTTTCAGTTATTGCCTGTAAATTCACATTATAGAACAGCAAAAAATATACCGTTATTTATATATAAATTTCTATTGTAAACATTCAATGGCTTTAATTTGCTGTACTAGGCCTCCCACCACTCAAAATGCTTATTATTAATATTAATAAAACTATTTACAGAAATTCTATATAATTTTATGTATACATAATTTCCCCTGTGAAAATAAATCTGGCTTCAACTATTTCACATATAATCTTAAATAATGATGAAGTTAAAATAGGAGTGAGACCTTGAGGTCACGATTGGAGAGAGTGAGTTTTGAATGTATCATGTGATGGTTGCCAGACTAACCGACATTCAATTCTGTCCTCTCTCTGCCAAGAGCGACACTTTTGCCTACCCGCCGATGGAAGTGACTACATCTGTGCCACTGTGCTGATAAGCTGCATTTTTGACTCCTCTGGACATGACATTTTACCTCAAGGTAAATATGTTTAAAGAAATTTATCGAGTGCAAGTATCTGGACCATTATGATGTTTGGATGGAAAGCTTAAAACAGACAGACAGGTGTTTTGCCCTCGCTTGTTTCTGCGGCAACAAGCCTTTTTTCTCGAATTTGTTAGCATTACCTAAGTTGGGGGCTTTGTGTGACTGGTAGTGAAGGTTAATGTAGAACCCTTTTTGAGAAAAGGGAAAAAAATATCAAGAGAGAGCCAGGAGACGTGCGCACTTGTTCACTCACTTGTATTAAGTCACACATATGGTATATTCAGCAGTTACAAAATTACAATTAAACTTACACATTCTAATAAGTTAATATTAAATTTTAATTACAAAAAAATATATCCAACATTTTCTTTCAATCACCAAAATCTCTTAAATATAACAATTCCCATATAATTATTATGGTATGGGGGACCCATGCTGTGGTATTCATCTCAGACTGGAAGGAAGAAAGAGGCAGTAATTTCCTCTGCCAGAGGAGCATGGGGATTAAGCGGCTGGTGACATGTTTCGGGACCCAGGAGACAGACACTGACACGGGCAAATTAGTGAACAATAATCTTTATTAGAGTGAAAGGGTGTGTAGTGCAAGCGTGAGCGTGTGGATAGTATCCTGGTCACTGGAACTGAGCACTCTGGACGGAGACCCGGCAACCCTGGAACATATAAGCACAGACCATTATTTTTGTCCCACGCTAATGACAAGCTATCAGTAGTGAGGCTTACTTGGGAGAAGTGCAGGTTACGTCCTGCTGAGAACCAGCGGCCGTGCAACGTGGAGGTGAAGGCGTCCGGTAACGAGCTGGGGCTTCCACCTGTGACTGAGACGAGGACAGGTCTTCCAGTGACTCCGGCTGTGACACCACAGACCGGGGCGATGACAAACCAGCTGATGACAAGACGAGTGATTCCACAGAACGTGGTGACGATGATAATCCAGACGATGACAAGGCGGGTGATTCCACAGAGCGTGGTGACCATGACAATACAGACGATGATGAGGTGAGTGATTCCACAGAGCATGGTGACGAGGACACAACAGATGACGATGACACAAACTCCACCGGTAACGGTGGCCAGTACTCCTGTAACTGATACAGTAATAATTCAGGAATTTGTGGAGCCAGACGTACCGGTAGTCGTGGTGGTAGCGAGCCGCTACGTGAGCGAGTTGGCGTAACCCCGTCAGCTGGGGACGCAGGTCCGCCGCCAAGGGAGTCCACCTGTGCACAGGGGTAGAGGTTAGGAGTAGAGTAGCAAACAGCTCTCTTACGTGCTTGACTTTGAACTGATGTCCTTGACGAGGCGAGAGACGTTCTAGACGAGGCCAGAGAAGATTCTGACGAGACAGTTCCTGACGAGACAGCTTCAGTCGAGACAGCTTCCGACAAGACAGCTTCTAACGAGACAGCTTCTGACGAGACAGCTTCTGATGAGACAGTCTCTGACGAGGCAGTTCTTGACAAGATAATTCCTGACGAGACAGTTTCTGACGAGGCAGTTTTTGACAAAACAATACTTGACGAGACAGACTCTGACGAGACAAGAGAATACCTTGACGAGGCCAGAGAACGGAGTTCTGGTTCTTTCTCAGACGAGGAGGACAGACGACTCCGTGCCGGGCTGTCAGCAACGCTGGCTTTTAACAGCTGCTGATTAACCCCTGTGGATCTGTGCGCAGCTGGAGTTAATGATGCTAATGACGGCCCAGAGGCCGCCATGACAGTACTCCCCCCTCTAGCAGTGCCTCCAGGCACCTGCCCAATCCTACCTGGATTCTGGAGTCGCGAATCAGCTGCTTATCCAAGATCAACGCTGGGCGAATCCAAGACCGATCCTCCGGTCCAAAGCCCTCCCAGTCCACCAGATACTGAAGGCCACGACCCTGCCTACGAACATCCAAGATGGCAGTCACCCCCCAGGCCAGATGGCCATCGATCATCCTCGGGGGTGGGGGTGCCGCGGGAGCAGGGCACAGGGGGTCAGAGACGTACGGCTTGACCTGGAAGACATGAAAGGTGGGGCAGATACGCATCGAAGAGGGGAGAGACAAGCGCACAGACACAGGGTTAACAATACGATTAATGGTGTAGGGACCAATAAAGCGTTTAGTCAGCTTACGCTTTTCAGCCGGCACACCAATATTCCAGGTAGATAACCAAACCTTCTGGCCCACCTTATACTCCGGGGCGGGTCTCCTATGCCGGTTGGCCACCTGGATATTACGTTCAGTAGTTTTCAACAAAGCTTTGCGAGCGAGGAGCCACACTCGCCGGTAGCGTTTAATATGTGCCTGGACAGAAGGAACCGCTACCTCCTTCTCCTCCTCAGGAAACAACGGAGGATCAAACCCACAAGAGGCTTTAAATGGGGAGACGCCCGTGGCCGTGGAGATCGTAGCGTTGTGAGCGTACTCAATCCAGGGCAGGAACTTGCTCCAGGAAGATGAGCAGGAGGAGATGACACAACGGAGGGCGGCTTCCAGCTCTTGATTAGCCCTCTCACACTGACCATTACTTTGGGGGTGATAGCCAGAAGAGAGGCTGGCAGTGGCTCCTAGTGCCGTGCAGAAGGCCTTCCAAACTTGAGATACAAACTGGGGTTCTCGATCGGACACAATATCCGCAGGGATGCCATGAAGACGTACCACATGTTGCACCAGGAGGTCTGCAGTCTCCTGGGCCGAAGGCAGACCCCGAAGTGGCACAAAATGGGCCGCCTTCGAAAACCGGTCCACAATGGTTAATGCTGTGGTGTAGTCATCTGAAGTGGGTAACCCAGTCACAAAGTCCATTGCTACATGAGACCAGGGGCGTGAAGGAACAGGTAACGGATGTAGTAAGCCTGCCGGGGGAGATGACGACGTCTTCCCGGTGGCGCACTGAGCGCAGGCCCGGATGTAGCCAACAACGTCCTTCCGCAACCATGGCCACCAGAAGGTCCTTTGAAGAAGATCCACAGTCCGACCCACTCCAGGATGACAAGCCAACTTGGAAGCGTGACCCCACTCAATCACCTTGCCTCGGACAGCGCGTGGAACAAACAAGCGGCACGGGCCCCCCCCATCCCCCAGGGTCCGGCTCAGTCTTCTGGGCCTGGCGAACCGTCTTGCAGATTCCCCAGGACAGGGCGCTACGACGCAGGAAGGCGGCAGGATAGGGGTCTCCTGATCCTCGGATGATGGGGGGTCAAACTGCCGGGAGAGAGCGTCCGGCTTACCGTTCTTGCTTCCCGGCCGGTACGTGATAGTAAAATTAAACCGGCCAAAGAAGAGGGACCAGCGAGCCTGGCGTGCATTCAGGCGCTTAGCCGTCCTGAGGTACTCCAGGTTACGGTGATCAGTCCAAACCACGAACGGCTGAGCAGCCCCCTCCAGCCAATGTCTCCATTCCTCCAAGGCCAATTTCACAGCCAGTAACTCCCTGTCCCCGATGCTGTAGTTTCTCTCTGCAGGGGAGAGATGATGAGAGAAAAAAGCACAAGGGCAAATCTTACCATCCATGGGAGATCGTTGGGAGAGTACAGCTTCGACTCCCGCATCAGACGCATCCACCTCCACCAAACATTGAAGCTTCGGGTCCACCTGGGTAAGGACTCGGGCCGAGGCGAACTCCCTCTTGAGCTTCTCAAATGCATCGGCTGCTTCCTTACTCCAGCAAAATGAAATCTTAGGGGAGGTGAGAGCAGTCAAAGGACGGGCAATATTACCAAAGTTAGGCACGAACCTCCTATAAAAATTTGCAAACCCCAGGAACCCTTGAAGCTGCTTTCTGGAGGTGGGTGCAGGCCATTCCACCACTGCCTTGACTTTGGCAGGGTCAGGAAGCACCTGGTTCCGAGCAATAATAAATCCAAGGAAAGAAGTCTGATCAGTATGAATTTTTTTTTTTTTTTGTTACTTATTTGTACCCGTAGGTAGACTTGGTTTGCAGTCTGGTGACAAGCCACTGGCTGCTGGTCGCTGCGTGCACGAGCGCCCTAAACCTACATGTTTTTGGTGTGCGGGAGGAAACCGGAGAAATCCCGGAGTAAACCCGCGCAACACGGGGAGAACATGCAAACTCCACACAGCTCACTGTTGGTCGGGAGCTGGGATCGAACCCACGATCTCATGATCCCCGCAGTCCCCCGGCCGAGGGTAAAACTGTGCTGCCACAGTGCTAAACCACCGCGCCACCGTGCAGCCCAGAAATTCGCATTTCTCGGCCTTGACGAACAGCTGGTTCTCCAGGAGGCGTTGTAATACTCTGCGGACATGCACCCGATGCTCCTCTAGTGTGCGGGAGAAGATGAGGATATCATTGAGATAAACAAAAACAAATGAGTTCAAGAAATCCCGTAGTATATCGTTGATTAAACGCTGGAAAATGGCTGGGGCGTTAGTTAACCCAAACGGCATTACTAGGTACTCAAAATGACCGCTGGGGGTCTGGAAAGCTGTTTTCCACTCATCACCTTCTCTAATGCGCACAAGATGATAAGCATTCCTGAGGTCCAATTTAGTAAACCATGATGCCCCCTGGAGGGAGTCAAACGCAGTGTTCATCAAGGGCAGTGTATATTTATCCTTGACCGTTATTTCATTCAGCCCCCGGAAGTCAATACAGGGGCGTAGTGAACCGTCCTTCTTTCCAACAAAAAAAAAATCCGGCCCCCACGGCCGACGACGACGGGTGAATAATACCAGAGGCCAAAGATTCCTTAATGTAAGTGTCCATGGCCTCGCGCTCCGGGGCTGATAGGCTGTAAAGGCGGCTAGCAGGTAGAGGGGCCCCAGCCTTCAGATTAATGGCGCAGTCATACGGACGATGGGGGGGTAAGGACAACGCCCGAGATTTGCTGAACACTTGCCCCAAATCGTGATAAACCTCTGGTACCTTAGATAAATCCGGTGGAGATGAATCGGGCAGAGGCATCTTCACAGATGGGGCGCACGCCGCTGATTGGAGACAGGCACTAAGGCAAAACGTACTCCATGCCGTTATTCTCCCAGCTTGCCAGTCAATAGTGGGGTTATGTAGGCGCAGCCAGGGATATCCCAGAATAACGGGCGAAGAGGAAACGGGCAGCACTAGGAACTGAATCTCCTCCCTGTGATTTCCTGAGACAATTATAGACACAGGTGCTGTCTGAAGGTTAATGGTAGTCAACGACGCCTTCGACAGGGTAATCAATCTAACAGGGGGTTCTAAAGACTGACAATTGAGGCCCATCCGGGTTGCCAGGTCTCTAGAAATGAAATTTTGCTCAGCTCCAGAATCAATTAACGCTAGTGTTGAGTGTTCAGTGTGAGTATGAATGAGTCTGAGGGGTAAATGACAACAAGTAAGGGGTTCCTCTGTGTTCTTGCCCGTGAATCCCCCTACTGCGATCCACGGGCCTTCCCTTTTAACTTACTAGGACATTCAGAAACCCCATGTGACTCCTTCCCACAATAGAAACACAGGCCTTGATCCCTATGGCGCTGTTTCTCAGCTGCAGACACCTTAGAATGACCAACAATCATGGCTTCCTGATCCGGGGCCTTCTCTGACGCGGGTAAAGCGAGAGGAAGTGAGACAGGGACACGAGGGCGGGGTTTAACTGGACGGGAAGTAACTCGCCGACCAGCCACCCGTTCCCTTAACCTACTATCGATACTAACTGCTAAAGCAATTAAATCTTGCAAGTTATCTGGTTTATCCCGTGCCGCTAACTCATCCTTTAGCTCGTCGCTCAGGCTGCGTAGAAAAATGCCACAAAGAGATGGCTCCCCCCACCCAATCTCTGCGGCCAAAACCCGGAAGTCGATGGCGTAATCTGCAGCTGATCTCTTTCCCTGCCGTAGGCTTAAAAAACGTTCTGTCAACACCTCTCCCCTATCCGTATGATCAAATACAGACAGAAATTCTGACACAAACTCCTGGTAGGTAAGCTGAGAATAGCTAGGTCTAGCCATGATCGAATATGCCCAGTCCAAGGCTCTACCTGCCAGCAAATTTATGACATAGCCTATCCGGCTAGAGTCGAGAGAAAAATCCCCCGGCACACGCAGAAAAACTGATTCACACTGTAAAATGAATCCTCGAGCTTCACCGAGTTTTCCGCTGAACCGGGCAGGTGTTGGAATAGGAGTGAGGCGAGAGGACAAGGAGGTGTTAGCTAGTCCTGACGCTAAGCCTGCAGGGGTTGAGGTATTTGCGGTCGGGGGAAACGTTTGGTGTCCCTCCAAACGATCCAGCCGACCATTAATTTGAGTTAATTGGTTCAAGATTGCTGTCTGCTGATGGGCAAGCAAATCTACCCGGGCGCTAAGAGTGTTAATTAAGCGCGACAGTGAGCTGTCCGCTGGGTCAACGTGACGGAGTCGTACTGACATGTTTCGGGACCCAGGAGACAGACACTGACACGGGCAAATTAGTGAACAATAATCTTTATTAGAGTGAAAGGGTGTGTAGTGCAAGCGTGAGCGTGTGGATAGTATCCTGGTCACTGGAACTGAGCACTCTGGACGGAGACCCGGCAACCCTGGAACATATAAGCACAGACCATTACTTTTGTCCCACGCTAATGACAAGCTATCAGTAATGAGGCTTACTTGGGAGAAGTGCAGGTTACGTCCTGCTGAGAACCAGCGGCCGTGCAACGTGGAGGTGAAGGCGTCCGGTAACGAGCTGGGGCTTCCACCTGTGACTGAGACGAGGACAGGTCTTCCAGTGACTCTGGCTGTGACACCACAGACCGGGGCGATGACAAACCAGCTGATGACAAGACGAGTGATTCCACAGAACGTGGTGACGATGATAATCCAGACGATGACAAGGCGGGTGATTCCACAGAGCGTGGTGACCATGACAATACAGACGACGACGAGGTTAGTGATTCCACAGAGCGTGGTGACGAGGACACAACAGATGACGATGACACAAACTCCACCGGTAACGGTGGCCAGTACTCCTGTAACTGATACAGTAATAATTCAGGAATTTGTGGAGCCAGACGTACCGGTAGTCGTGGTGGTAGCGAGCCGCTACGTGAGCGAGTTGGCGTAACCCCGTCAGCTGGGGACGCAGGTCCGCCGCCAAGGGAGTCCACCTGTGCACAGGGGTAGAGGTTAGGAGTAGAGTAGCAAACAGCTCTCTTACGTGCTTGACTTTGAACTGATGTCCTTGACGAGGCGAGAGACGTTCTAGACGAGGCCAGAGAAGATTCTGACGAGACAGTTCCTGACGAGACAGCTTCAGACGAGACAGCTTCCGACAAGACAGCTTCTGACGAGACAGCTTCTGATGAGACAGTCTCTGACGAGGCAGTTCTTGACAAGACAATTCCTGACGAGACAGCTTCTGATGAGACAGTTTCTGACGAGGCAGTTTTTGACAAAACAATACTTGACGAGACAGACTCTGACGAGACAAGAGAATACCTTGATGAGGCCAGAGAACGGAGTTCTGGTTCTTTCTCAGACGAGGAGGACAGACGACTCCGTGCCGGGCTGTCAGCAACGCTGGCTTTTAACAGCTGCTGATTAACCCCTGTGGATCTGTGCGCAGCTGGAGTTAATGATGCTAATGATGGCCCAGAGGCCGCCATGACAGCTGGGGGACAATAGGAATTGTGATGCGAGAATGAATTGTGATGCAAGACCTCAGGCAGCAGGTGGTGTGAGGTTGTGATATAAAGAAGAGGACCTGCAACATGAGGTCGATGTTTTCTGATTCTGAGAGATGTGAGAGAGTGAATAAAGTTTGTCTGCTTTGAATGCTTGGCCTGATTATTCCTCTCGCCACAATGCTATCCACCTTATTCCTGGGGGTGCCGCTGTAGGAATGATTATGGGCGGAGCTTCCGGTTTCAGCTGACGTAGTGTTAAGTCACTCAATAAGAGTGGAGTAGCAGGAGCATTAAAAATAGTGTTTTTAAAAGTTTTTCAAATTCATTTTAATGTATAGTCCACATACGTGTTTTGCACTGAAGTGGCAGCTAATTTCAGCTCTTCTAGTTTTTGTATTTTTTTTTTTTTTTTATGTTTTGGCGTAGTTCTGGTACTTGTTGCTGGTGTTCGTGGTTGTGCCAGACTGGATAAATGGAGGCTTCTCACCACATGTTGACAGACGACATCCAAGCACGGTGTTGTGGCGTACATCTGCTCTAAGGTAAATTTGATTATGTCCAACATATTTTAACAAAATGCAGCCGACTTTACTGCAGTGGAGACGTGCTAGTCGGAATGCACATTGTGTCATTATGAGTACAGGCAACGAGAAGTCATAAATCATGACTCTTTCAGTGTTTGGTAGCTGCAACTCCTGGGAAAACCCCATGAGTGCCTGGTATCATTGCCTGGTGTCATTGGGAAGCTTAGAAATTGTACTTTCTAAAAATACATATGCTTTTGCGGAAGACGTAACTCCCGACCGATTGAACGTGAGTTTTCAACCTAGCCAAAATATAAACAAATTGTCTTTTTCCGGGTAAGTTTTTGCACACTACCTACAAAGTAAACATCACTTTCAAGATCTTTCAATAGAGAATATGGAAATAATGTTACATCAGTTTTGAAGATGTCCTCAAAGTGACTCATTTTACCAGCACGGGTCATTTGTTTACAACGTTAACATCTTAGCAGTGGCACTAACTAACGGAGCTACTGTGTACGAGGCCACTTTTTAAGGCCATCTTCCCATCCCTCAACAGTCGTGGGAAGTGGTATGATTATATTACTGTTTGAGGTGCAAGAGGCTGTGTTCCTGCATTTCTGATGTCAAAGTCATTGTTTTTGAACAAGGAAAAATGTCCCGTTTCAGTGACAACCATATGTTCTAAACTAGTACCGGAAGTTGCTACCATAATTCAGGGCAAGGCATCATGGGGCCTAGGAATAATAATTATAATAATAATAGTAATTATTATTCCTATTCCTATTCCTAATAATAATAGTAATTGTAACAGGTGTGGCGGTTTTGGGATAACCCCCACAACAGACTAAGGACAGACAGCTCGCTACTTCTGTTTTTTTCCGCAGCACTACTGTGATGTAATGTGCCATTCATGCATTGTGATGTTAATGTGCCATTCATGCATTGTGTTCACGCGTCCTGTCCTTACTGTGACCTAGGGACTGAGATCAATATGTAGATGTGCCTTGTAACCTCTTTGTCCTGCAGCTGGAGCAGAGGCCAGCAATCTACCTATTGTTATGTATGTTTCTCATATGCAAATGCCCATACCAACTGCTGTGAATGCTCTTTCATGTATTGTTTGTAACTGGGTATATATGCTGCACGATTCTGTAACTCACTCTCTCTGACTACTGCTGCTGACACACACTTTGTGTCCCTTTGCTGGAGAGCCTCCGGGCTTGCCCATTGGGCGAGCCCCGTGAAGGCGGTATGATAATAAACCTATTTAAAACCTCACTTCGCTGCCTTTATTTTATCTGCCGCCTCACAGGTAACTTAAGCAGATGGCAATAGTAAATTAATACAATCAAAGAGAATAATGCAAATCAAGAGAAACACATATTGATAAATCTAAATTTAAATAAGAAATAAAAGGTACTACTGAAATATCTTAAAGTTATTAGTTAATTAGTATTCACACTGCAAAATACTGCCTACACTGCAACCGATAATTCAGCACAACCCAATCGCAGGTCTGATGATACGATAACAAAATCGATCATCGACCTGCGACCTAGGGTGTCCTGGTGCCAGGTGCACATATGGACACCCTTATGCTTGAACATGGTGTTCGTTATGGACAGACAGTGGTTAGCACAGAAGTCCAATATCTGAACACCACTCGGGTTCAGATGGGGCAGGCCGTTTCTCCCAATCACCCCCCTCCAGGTTTCACTGTCGTTGCCCACGTGCGCATTGAAGTCCCCCAGTAGGACAATGGAGTCTCCAGGAGGAGCACCCTCCAGCACCCCAGTCACAGACTCCAAAAAGGGTGGGTACTCTGAAACATCATTTGGTGCATAGGCACAAATGATGGTCAGGACCCGTTTCCCAACCCGAAGGCACAGGGAAGCAACCCTTTCGTCCACCAGGGAAAACTCCAATATAGAGGCAGCAAGGTGGGGCGATACAAGAATACCCACCCCTGCTCATCGCCTCTCGCCCGGGGCAACTCCAGAAAAGGCCAAGCTCCAGCCCCTCTCCAGGAGACTGGTTCCGGAACCGGAGCTGTGTGTTGAGGTGAGGCCGACTATATCTAGCCGGTATCGCTCAACCTCGTACACCAGCTCAGGCTCCTTCCCCACCAGAGAGGTGACATTCCACGTACCAAAAGCCAGTTTAGAAAGCTTGGGATCAGTCCGCCAAGGTCTCCGCCTTTGACCGCCACCTAATCCACATAGCACCGGACCCCCATGATCCCTCCTGCAGGTGGTGAACCCACTGGAGGGCGGACCCATGTAACTCCTTTGGGCTGAGCCCGGCCGGGTCCCATGGGTGGAAACCCGGCCACCAGACGCTAGCCTTCGAGCCCCTCCCCCAGGCCTGGCTCCAGGGTGGGGCCCCGGTAACCCCATGCCGGGCGGGGTACACTGAATCCTTGATATACAATTTATCATGAGAGTCTGTTGGATCGTTCTTAGTCTGGCCCTTCACCCAGGACCAGTTTGTCTTGGGAGACCCTATCAGAGGCAAATTGCCCCGTACAACATAGCTCCTGGGATCACTGGGGCACGCAAACCCCCCCACCACGATAAGGTGACGATCCATGAGGGAGTAAAAAAGGCACATATTTATTTATTTTCCATCAGGCGTGTCAGGGAGCCCTTTGGGTTCTTCGCTCCCTGACAGCTCGGGCACTCGGCAGCTCGGGTGTTTCACACACATACACATCCACACTTTATTCATTCCCATTAACACGTTTTGGGGTTTTGTTCAATACAACGCACAAAACCACTCCTGCACGTGGGTTTTTCGTGCAGACATAAATGGACGGTCGTTTAGCAACGGCCGTTATAGTTGGCCACTCAGGCTTTCTCATCAGGCACCTCTCTAGGCAGCCGCTGAAGGACCTCAGTTTAGTAGTGATGGGTCGGTTGCGAATGAAACGACTCTTAGAGCCGGCTCTTTGAAGTGAACGACGGGAGCCAGCTCCTTATCGGGAGCCGTGTTTTGTTTTTGTTTTTTTTCCTCTCTCTCTCTCTCACTTTTTTTCTCTTAAAGCCACACGTGACTGGTCAATATGTGTTTGTGCCTGCCTTGTGTTTGCGCTGAGGGGGGAGGGGCGGTAGTTACACTCACAGCAGCAGTAGCACACAAACAGAGCAGGAGAGAGAGAGAGAAAGAGAGCCAGGGGAAACAAGAAGAGACGACATCAACACATTAGAAAGGTATAGTAAAGAAAATGAGTGACACCAGAAAAAGAAGCAAAATCTGGAACCATTTCAATTTTAATGACAATACAAAGGCAGAGTGTAGAGCAGGGGTCACCAACCTTTTTGAAACCAAGAGCTACTTCATGGGTATCGAGTCATGTGAAGGGCACCAGCTTGACACACTCCTCTAAAATAACAAATTGTGTATATATATATATATATATATATATATATATATATATATATATATATACACTGTATATATATATATATATATATATATATATATATATATACACACACACACACACACACACACACACACACACACATAAATAAATAATTATCAACAACTTAAGAGTGGGTCACAGACAAGATCAATATTCAACACTTTATTTTTATTAATCTCAGCAATTGTTCAGATGATCACTTCTACATTTCATTAAAAAAATGTCCAGTTTTCACAAATCCCTTTTAACCATAAAAAACTAAACCCTTTTAATTCATGAACTATGTTGAACCATGTTTGAAAAAGTTATGCAACATTTAAGAAAAATCAACTTTCATATTAAATAAATCTTATCACATTTTTAACTGAACAAATCTGCTGCAATTCTGCTCAAAATCTGTTACATTTAATAAACACACTTTTGTGTGTTCTTCTTCACTGGAATTATATCCATACAGTTCTTGCCAAGAATCATGCTGGAGTAATAACCAGCGCTGTCCTTTCATGAGAAGAAGCTAAACAAGCACTGAGAGTGCTTATATGCACGGTGGAGCAGTGGTTAGCACTGCGGCAGCACAGTTTACCCTTGGCCGGAGGATCGCGGGGATCGTGGGTTCGATCCCTGCCCCCGGTCAACAGTGATATGCGTGGAGTTTGCATGTTCTCCCCGTGTTTGTGTGGGTTTCCTCCCACATGCCAAAAACATGCAGGTCAGGGAGTTAAGGGGCGCTTGCGACCGGCAGCTGGTGGCTTGTCACCGGACTGCAGAACAAATCTACCTACGTATACAAAAAAAAAAGAGTGGGCAGCAGTTTCATGACGCGTTGAAGTGCCGCTTCGCCATCGCCTCGCAAATGAAACACACGCAGCTTCCTTTCACGGTAGTAAAAAAGAACTCTTCCTCCCGCTCACTTTGAAAATGATAAATTTTCTGTCTTTTTGGGGGGGGCTAGGAAACAGCACTGCGTTCACCATCTTCACTGCCCGCTAGCTTACACTCCAGCGCGAAGGTTTTGTCATGCGCACAATACTGACCTTTGAACTAGGTCAGAGTTCACCTTAACTTTACGTATAATAAACATATTTTCATTTTTTTTTTTATTTTTAAGACATTGTCATTTTAAAATCTATATAAATGCAAGTGTGATTTTAAAAAATAGCGGCAGAAAAAATTACATCTTAGACACAGCTCACTTGCGAGTTGTGCTATTTTTAGAACAGGCCTGTGGGCGACTCATGTGGTCCCTGCGGGCGACATGGTGCCCGCGGGCACCGCGTTGGTGACCCCTGGTGTAGAGTCTGCCAGAAAATCCCTCAGCAGATGCAATACTGGAAGTTTGATCCTACATTGATGAGCCTCTTTGCCAGAGAAGTGCAAACCCACTGAGCTGGTGGGAGACCAAGGCTTCAATTTATCCACATCTTACCCAGGTGATGACACGGAGACTGTGCATTGTGGCAACATCAGTCCCCTCTGAGAGAATCTTCTCCAAAACAGGGCAGATAATAACTGAAAGAAGAAACCGGATCAGCTCCTCAAAGCTGAGGCACTTGGTATTTCTAAATGCCAACCTTTACCTTAATTAAAGATCTGGGTGTTCATTTTTTTCTTTTTGTTTTGCATATTTTAATTTATATTTTATTATGTTGTGGTTTGCAGTGTTTTGTGTTGTTTCACTTTAAATTTGTTTAAAAGGAAAAAGCTGAAAATTTAAAGAGCTTAAAGTTGAATTGTAAATGGTTGGTTTTTGTATTTTATAATTTACTTTTTACATTTTATGTGGAGTGAATAAATAAAAGCATATTTATATAATAAACATATATAAATAAAAAACTTTTTTTACATTAGTAATTCATTTTGTGCATAATTTTATATTGTTGTTGATAATAAATTAAATTAATAAATTAAAGCAACAAAACAACCTGAAGAGCCGCTTGGGAGCTGAAAGAGCCGGCTCTTTTTAGTGAGCCGAGCCGAAAGAGCCGGTTCTCTAAAAAGAGCCGGAATTCCCATCACTACAGTTTAGAGCTAGCGTTTTTAGCTGTTGCTTTGTCACTGCCGCTGGAGAATAAAAACTGCACGCCTGTTCGTGCGAGAAAAGAGAGAAATTGCCAGTCTCATAACTTAATATTGTAGTGGCTGGTGAAATATATATCCTCAGCAATTCATCAGTTCCCTGGCCTTTCCCTTCATATGAAGCTGACTGCATTTGAATTCTAACCACATCTCTTAGCTAATCGACTCTTCCATTGTGGCTCCTATTTCCAGTGGGTTTAAACCTTGATCAACACCAATGCTTACATACCTCTTATGATTTTTTTTCCACGTTTAAAGTACTTTAATAAAAACTCATGTTTCTGTCAGACAGTCACGCTTAGCGAGACACTGGCCATGGTTACATGGGCAAAATTTCTTCAGTCTGATTACAATTCAGATCAGAATTTTGCTGTTTACATGGATGCTGAAAAAGCTGATCTGATTAGGACGTGGGTTTCCATGTGTCACACATTTGAACGGAATAAATCATTTTGACATGCGCACATCGACATTCCGAAAATAGTAGAAGAAGAAGCAACTTCCGGTGTTAGCAAGCCCCGCTTCATGTCGAAATGGATCTGTATTGTGTTATTCAGACTGTACTTTTGCTTCTGCTGGTCTCCGTCATGAAGCTACAAGTACACTACCGTTCAAAAGTCTGGGGTCACCCAGACAATTTTTGTGTTTTCCATGAAAAGTCACACTTTTATTTACCACCATGAGTTATAAAATGAATAGAAAATATAGTCAAGACATTGACAAGGTTAGAAATAATGATTTGTATTTGAAATAATAATTTTTTCCTTCAAACTTTGCTTTCGTCAAAGAATCCTCCATTTGCAGCAATTACAGCATTGCAGACCTAACATGATTGCACAAGGGTTTTCTAATCATCCATTAGCCTTCTGACGCAATGAGCAAACACATTGTACCATTAGAACACTGGAGTGATAGTTGCTGGAAATGGGCCTCTTTACACCTATGTAGATATTGCACCAAAAACCAAACATTTGCTGCGATAATAGTCATTTACCACATTAGCAATGTATAGAGTGTATTTCTGATTAGTTTAAAGTTATCTTCATTGAAAAAAAGTGCTTTTCTTTTCCAAACTTTTGAACTGTAGTGTACATACTTCTGCATATGATGAACAGAGGGAAACAGCAGGATGATACAGACCAGTTTTGTTTTACTTCCGCTATGTTTTCCGCTAGCTGCTGCTAAGGCGGAAATACGTCACGTCGACATGCGGCTGGTGTACAGACATGCGCAGTAAACATATTTTCTGCCCTACATTCGGAATAAGTGTTTTCATGCGCACCATTCCGATTAACAATTGACATAACCCACCCGTCTCAATCGGAATGAAATTTTGATCCGAATGAGCGTGATCGGGTTAGAATATTCAGATTGCCATGTTTACATGAAGCATTTTTATTCCGATCAGGCTTTTAATCCGGTTACTTGTGTCCATGTAAACATAGCCACTGTTTGCTGACTGACTGGAAAACTCGTGTGAGCAGGGCGCTTCTAAACTCCGCGCGGATGACGGCCATGCGCGTTGTTCATGTGCGCGCTTGTGGAAAGTCATTGCTTCATATATTTTTATTAATAAAATCATATCGGCTTGGCGTTGCAGTATGATTTCTGGCGAGGTGGGCCGCCACGGAGAAATGTTACCAGAGGAAACCCTGTGAAGTTTTGAAGTGTTATTTTCCTGAGTCTATTTTTACAATCGTTTTAAATTTACTAATATCTCTGAATGTACATGTTGAAACAGTTAACAGTGGTTCAGTATTGCATTGCTGGTGATAGTTTAGATTTGCACAGCATTGCTGGGTGAAAACTTCAGCTTTTCAGTCCTACTGTTTTTATCCCCCACTGATCTAAGACCCCTTTGGGCAAAGAACAAAGGATGTGTTGTGGGCTGGTCCGTCCGTCCATCCATCCATCCCATTTTTGTGAAATCAACTCCTCCTACAGTTTTGTTCTGATTGTTTTGAAACTTGGTATAAGGGATTGCTATACACTGATGCACATTTGCAATTTGACTCTGATTGGAATGACCTTTAAGCCAAGGTCGGAGGTCAGTTTTTTCATAAATCTTTTAACACAATAACTACTGGAAGAAATGATGTAGAGTTTTCAAATCGATACTATAGTTGTATCAAAGACAAAATCTTGGATGGCTCATACCCTGGCCTTGCTATGGGTTTTGGGTCAAGAGGTTACAGATCAAGGTTAACATTCTGTTACTATAGAGAAGGTAAAGCTAGGTCCACCAAACATGGTAAACGTGTTCA
Source organism: Pholidichthys leucotaenia (assembly GCA_020510985.1). Taxonomy (NCBI): domain Eukaryota; kingdom Metazoa; phylum Chordata; class Actinopteri; order Cichliformes; family Pholidichthyidae; genus Pholidichthys; species Pholidichthys leucotaenia. Next base: position 248,707,036 of record CM035845.1, on the reverse strand, counting down.
CCCTGAGACCCTGAACTGTGACTAGGTTTTTCAGATCCAAAGGTTCCGAAAGGACATGCATGGTCCGATTGATTCACAAACCTTCAGTTCCCTTGATGTCTTGACCTCCAACACCCATCCGAAGGCCATGCGGAAGTCCTCGTTGTAATCCTTGCTGAAGACTCTGCAAGGTTTGCTTGAACAGTGAAGTGGCATTTCCTATGCCCTATTACTACACGAGTAATGCTGGGGTCACCAAACTTCGTACACAGGTTCACCCTGAGACCATGACCTCTGACTATGGGTTTAGGGTCAAAAGGTAAAGGTTAGTATTCCCTATGCCCTTTTACTATTGAAGCTGTCTAGGGTCACCATACTTGCTACACAGGTTCACCTTGGGATCCTGACCTACAACTGTCGGTTGTATACAACTATTTTTGTTGTATATTCATGGATGATTAGCTTGTCATAATTTTTTCTGGCCAAATAACTTCCTCCGCCAAGACGGTAATGTATTCGGGGTGGTTTGTCTGTCTGTCAATTTGTCTGTCTATTAGCGGGACTACACAAAAACTACTAGATGGATTTTGATGAAATTGTCACCAGAGTTGGCCCTTGGGCCAAGGATGAACCCATTAAATTTTTGTGATCATCTGAGACTGCATACTTCCACCAAGGACCTTGAAGCAGCCTTGGCTGAGGTAAATAGCGTTCACTTATATAGCATGTTTTTACTCATCTCTGAAAGGCCAAAGCGCTTTACAGATCCTGCCATCCAACCATTCACACACACTGATGGCGGCAGAGCTGCCATGCACCGGTGCTGACCTGACCCACCAGGAGCAAATGAGGGTTCAGTATCATGCTCAAGGACACTTCAACAGGCAGACTGCAGACAGAGCAAGAATTGAACCACTGACCCTCCAATCGGTAGTTGGCCACACTACATCTGCACCACAGCCACCCCCTGTGGTACAGAGGTATGCTCTCTTTCAACTTTCAAAGCTGGCTGTAAATCTCACAAGACAAGCTATTCCACTGAAGAGTGTATACCTCTGCCAAGGCTGCTTCAACATCCTTGGTGGAGGTATGCAGTCTCTGATCACCAAAATTTAATGGCTTCATCCTTGGCCTAAGGGCTACCTCTGGTGAAAATTTAATCAAAATCTATCCAGTAGTTTTTGCATAATCCTGCGAATGGCAAGCAAACAAACAGACAAACCACCCTGATTACATTACCTCCTATATCAGAGAGCGCATACCTTGGCAGAGGTATGTGCTCTCTGAGTGTTTTTTTAGTTGTATTTAAGTTCAAAACTGCTCTCTTTCAGTGACATATCTTCAAATAAAACAGAGGCAGGGGATATTGCACTTGCCTCAGAGTGCTCTTGTTAACATGTTCATGATCTGTTTTTGTTTATCAAAGTAAAATTAATCAATAATGTTTACTTCATTAGAATGGAGTACTGGAAATTACCAGGAAACAAGGAAGATGGGATTATCTTCAAAGGGGCCACTCCAGAATTGATATCTGCTCAACCTACTCTATGTCAGTCACTTTTGAAGGTGTTTCTGTGTTTGTGTGCAGTGTAATTAGGGCCCAAGCCACTGACAATGTCAGTGGGCGAGAGCCCTATTGTAATTGTTAGAATTTTTGGGGGCCGAGCCACTGACAACGTCAGTGGGCAAGAGCCCTGTTGTAATTGTTAGGACCCAAGCCACTGACAAAGTCAATGTGCGAGAGCCCTATTGTAATTGTTAGAATTTTTTTTTCTTTTTCTCCATCTAAGACCTTTTTGGGGTAGTGAACGTGCATAAAAACTCATCATTTTTTGCAGGGACTTCAAGGCTGGCGAAAAATTGAATATTTTGGAGGAAATATGAATGACCCCACAAAAATGGCTTCACAGCGCCACCTAACGTGTGAAGTCAAAGGGGAGTGGCACACGCTTACTTTTGTGTAGAAAGATGAAAATCGGGTGACATGTTTATCATGTCAAGACATACAAAAAAATCTCCATAGAAGTGATGGTCTACACCCAACAAGAAGTCGGCCATTTTGCCAGGAAGTGGCGGTGACCAAATTTCCACCTCACGCATTTGATCGAACTCATCGTAGGGTTTTTGTCCGATTGAGCTCATTTGTGGTGACAATCATCTATACCCATGTGCCATTAAAAGTTATTGAAAACTTTTTTTAAAGTTGGACGGTTTGGCTGTAGGGGTGTGGCAAAGTTTGATGGCTCTCTATGATCATTCTATGACCATTCTGACGGCAAAAACTTTGGTATGCATCGTCGGATTTGAACCAAATTCAATATTATGGATATCAGTCCAATTCCAAACAGTTTTATAGAAAAATATTTATAGAGATCTACAGCGCCACCTAGTGGCTAAAGGAAGAATTGCTGAGAACTGTTTTCTCTATTACTCACGCGCCCCTTGCCAGGATGACGTGAAATTTTCTGAGATTCATCAGACCACAGGAATGATCATAACTGCACAAAAACTTTACCATGACGTCACACTTGTTACCGTGGCCGCACCCTCTTAGCCATTCAATCCGTGATCTTTTTGGGGTGGTTGGGCACGCCCTGGAGTCATGAAATCTGAAACATAGGTTCAGGTGTTGTCCTATGTGGGTGGGCAACACAATACTGACAGGAAAGTGTTGCCATGGTGACATGGCGAAGGTTGACTCCTCACCATGGACCATCGGAAAATTGTAAGTTGGCCAAACTTTGTCTGATTTTCACCAAATTTTCTACAATGGATATTAGTCCTGCCCCACATGCTCTTACATAAAAATGATTGACAAAAGTTATAGCGCCACCTACTGCTCACAGGAAGTACTGTGCCAAATGGTTGACTTTATTATTCATGCAGCGCTTGCTGCAATGACGAGAAATTTTCTGAGCCAGCTAGGTATGAGGACCGCTGGGGTCCGCAGTTGTGTGGTGGGCAAGCGTCCGCTTACAGCTGCTTGCAGCTTTAATTAGGGCCCGAGCCACTGACAAAGTCAGTGGGCGAAAGCCCTATTGTAATTGTTATAATTTTTTTTAAAATTTTTATTTAATTTTTTTTTCTTCTTCTCCATCTAAGATCTCATTTTTGGGGTAGTGAACATGCATAAAAACTCACCATTTTTTGCATGGACCTCAAGACTGGCGAAAAATTGAATATTTTGGAGGAAATATGATCGACCCCACAAAAATAGCTCTACAGCGCCACCTAACATGTACAGTCAGTGGGGAGTGGCACACGCTTACTTTCGCGTAGAAAGATGAAAATTGTGTGAGATGTTTATCACGTCAAGACATGTAAAAACTCCATAGAAGTGATGATCTACACCCAACAGGAAGTCAGCCATTTTGGCAGGAAGTGGCAGTGACCTGATTTTCACCTCGCGCAACTGACGCGTATTTGATCAAACTCGTCCTAGGGTTTTAGTCCGATTGAGCTCATTTGTGGTGACAATCATCTATACCCATGTGCCATTAAAAGTTATTGAAAACTTTTCTAAAAGTTTGACGGTTTGGCCGTAGGGGCGTGGCAAATTTTGATGCCTCGCCATGATCCTTCTATGACCATTCTGGCGGCAAAAACTCTGGTATGCATTGTCGGATTTCAACCAAATTCAATATTATGGATATCAGTCCAATTCCAAATAGTTGTATAGAACAATATTCATAGAAATAAACAGCACCACCTATAGGAGGCAGAATGTTTTGCATCAGAAAGTTTGCATCATGTTGTTTTTTTAATACCTCGGGCAAGGAATGTCGGCTTGGCACCAAGATGGGTATGATGTATATGGGTATGCCTCTGAAAAATTACAGCTCTGAATATTCATGATTGACTGAGTGACATGATGACTGAGTAGTAATTGCGGCCTCTCTTGGAAACATGAAGGTTACACCAAATGTTTTCTTCAATTTCTCTGAAATTGTCTGATTGGTACTATTTATGGTGACAATCATCTATACCCATGTGCCATGAAAAGCTGTTGAAAACTTTTCGAAATGTCCGACCGTTTGGCGGAAGGGGCGTGGCCAAGTTTGCAGTATCGCCATCACCCTTCCAATTGCTTTTACTCTGCCATACATTGACTGATTTCATCCAAATTTTTTGTGGTGAATAGGTGGCCTATCTGATAATTTCTATAATAAAGAATGACACATAGCGACAGTGCCCCCTACCGCCAATTGACAGGAAGTTGTCATAATTCACATGTATATTGTCCGAATGCCGCAAATCTTCATTTACGTATATGATACTAGTCAGATTTTGAACAGATTTACGTAACTATAACAAACATAGCAATAGTGCCCCCCATGAATAAAACAAAGCTTTTTAACTCTGTCATGCTTTGCCCAAATTCAACCAAATTTTTTTGTGGTGGATCGGTAGCCCACATTGAACATTTCTTTAATGAACAATGACACATAGCTATAGTGCCCCCTAGCAAAAAAAAAAAAAAAAAAAAAGTGCAAAGCCTTATAACTCTGAAATACTTTGTCAAAATTTAACCAAATTTTGTGTTGTGCATGAATTCCTAACACTGAACATTTCTATATTGAACAATTACATACAACTATAGCACCCCTTAGAAAAAAAAAACAAAACAAAAAACAAAGCTTAATATCGCTGGCATGCTTTGTCCGAAGTCAACAAAATTTGGAGTTGTAAATAGGCCGCCAATGGTGAACATTTGTATATTATACAATGACACAAAGCAGTAGCGACCCCTACCACCAATGGATAGGAAGTTGTCATACCTCACACGTACAATGTCCAAATAGACCCAAACTTCATACGTATATATGGTACTGGTACCACCCAGAACAGATTTACGTTACTATCGCACACATAGCTATACCGCCCCCTAGGAAAAAACAAAACTTTATAACTTAGGTATACTTTGTCCAAATTTAACCAAATTTTGGTTTGGAGGATCAGTAGCCTACACTGAACCTTTCTATAATGAACAATGACACATACATAGCTATAGCACCCCCCAGCAGAAAAAAACAAAGCCTTATAACGGTGAAATACTTTGTCCAAATTCAGCCAAATTTTGTGTGGTGCATTGTTAACCAATACTGAACCTTTCGATAATGAACAATTGCACATAGCTTTAGTGCCCTTTACTGCTAAATGAGAGGAATTTGTCAATAACTTACACATAAATGGTTCAAGTGGAGCCAAACTTAATATATATGATACTTGTCCTACCTAGAACAGATTTATATGGTTATACTACATATAGCTATAGCGCCCCCTAGGTTTTAAAAAAACATTTATAACGATGGTAAATCTTGTCCAAATTCAAGCAAATTTTTTGATTCAGAACTTCATATATATACTAGTCAGATCCAGAAAAGATTTATGTAACGATAACAAATATAACTATAGCACACTCTAGGAAAAAAAGCAAACAAAGCTTTACAACTCAAGCATCCTTTGTCCAACATCAACCAAATTTTGTGTGGTGAATCAGTAGCCTACATTGAACCTTTGTATAATCAACAATGACACATAGCTATAGCGTTCCCTAGCTAGTAATCATATTATCCAAATCTTTTTTTATAAATGTAGATTTGTCAATAAAAAAATAATTGTATGGACCTCTTGCACAATATACTGTTTAGTAATTTACTTCCTGAAAACCCCTGGTAATGTTATTTTATTTTTATTTATTTGTATATTTATATATTTTTATAGTGTTTATTTTTTTTAGTAATTTACTTTTATTTCAATTTATGTAGCAGTTTTGCTTTTTTGTCACTTGTCTGTCATTGCTGTCTTGTATTTTGTATGGATTTGTAGCATTTTACTGTCAAGACTTGGTGTTGAGCAATCTGCCAGCCCAGACTATACCTTGCTGTGAGTTCATTAAGAGGCTACCCAAACCAGAACTCCATTTTGAATCCATACCAGCAGCTCAAAAAGACCCCAGCATGGATGGCTTGCATTGTATCACTGACTTTCCTTCCTCCTTATTTGTGCATTTGCTGAAGCCCTTTGTGATTGTGAGTTCTCTCAATGGTGTTTTGGTAGGAGTGAGTTAAGAAAACATTAACAGGTAGATGTGAGCCATGGAGAAAAAGCCACAGTTAACATGAAAAGTGGTGTGTTTTTGCTCTTGCACATAGGTTTTTGAAGGACTTTAGCACATTTGTTATTGAGCATATTTTAAGAAACTTTTCATTATCATCACAAAAATTTTTGTAGTTTTTTTTTAATTTGTCAAAATCCTTTTTACAATAAAGCTAGTAATCATATTATCCATATCTTTCATTTATTAATATAGATTTGTCAGTAAAAAAAAACCCTCTTGCACAATATAGAGCAACGTACTTCCTGAAAGCCCCAAGTAATGTTATTTTATTCATTTATTTTATGTAGCAGTTTTGCTTTTTTTGTCACCTGTCTGTCATTGCTGTCTGGTATTTTGTATGTGTTCAGTTTCTCAACTTTGCCATTTTGGTGTTGCATTCATTTTTTTAATCCAAAATGCTTTATTAACAATAAACAAAGTACAAACAAGTTTTGTCATGAACAAAAATAACGAACTAACAGGGCACAGTAGAAAAAATTGAACAAATAATTGCAATTTAACTTTACATTGTGCAAAACAACCTAGGGGCCAAACAACATATCAATGAGAGAAAAGAGGGAAAAAAAGAAAAAAAATGTCAAACAAAAATAAATGTAACAGAGAAAGGCAATATCTATCTGTATAAATAAATAATATAGGCCTTATTAAATTAAACCAAACATTTCAAATGTTGAATATAACTTAAAAGCATCATTGTTTTTAACAAATTGTTATGATTTACAAAATAAAAAGTAGTGATTTTGCCAGTGATTTATCAAATTGACATGTATGAATAAAATGTTTCCCAATTAAAATCAAATTGTTTACCATCAATTCTAATTTCTTTTTTCACAGTTTAATCCAAACAATATCATGGTGTCTGCAAAGGGAAAAAATAATCTATCCATCCATCTTCTTCCGCTTAATGCTTTTCTAGTGTTTGGAATGATGCCAACATTTTACATCACTCCAAAAACCACTTACAACCTCACATGAAATAAATAAATGTACCATGTAAAGGAGCCCACAGAATGGGACAGCCTTTGACACAGCAGTGATGTATCTGACCTAGAAATGCACACTTGGAGGACGCAGAACCTGAAATGAGACACAGCCTGTTTATTTTATTGTTATATTGAGTTTACTGTATAGTCCACTCTATCTAAATTCACTATATAGCAAGTATGGAGTGAGTGAGTGAGTGAGTGAGTGAACATTCTGACCACAGCTGAGAATCTTTGGATTTGGCTATGACCGGAACTGGGTTGCAGGCGTTCCAGAATGTGGAAATATGCCAGTTGCAGTCCCAAATTAATGACGTTTACATCTGTGATTGGATAGTGTAAGTCACATGACCATTCTACACATTCTAATTGGCTGAAAGGAGCCGCAAGTAGTTTGAATCTGTGTACTGGTGAGTATCGGTTTGGTACGCTTTGTAGACGGGTATTATAGGTCTGATAACCGTTTTTTTTTGTGTGTGTTTTTCTCCCCACAAGACTTTGTTTTTCGATAGGCACTATTTCATAACAGGACTATTTCACAGCGTTCCTGCACCAGGATTAGCAGTCATCTGAGAGGGGTATATAAAGTACACATGTGAAGTAGCAACGGTAAGGCAACATAAGTGGTATTTTGTGTGTGCATACAGTTCCCGTTGCAGCAATTGTGTGAAATAATTGACTTCATAAGCAGTAGACGATGGATAGATGGATGGTATGCTGTTTTGACATTGCTAATGTAGTGAACACATCTTGTAACTGGATGGTCTAAAAATACATTATATGCAAAGAGAATTTGGAAGACACAGAAGAGGGTGGAAGTTATAGTTTTTATATAATAAAGTTCATGATAATTATATGGAAGTATTTCACAGACATTGGTATTAATGTGTTGGAAGTACGATCCTGAGGTGAAGCCACGTTTTTTCTGATAGCTTAAACTGCAAGAGATTACTACCTCCAAAGTAACCATCCAAAGGCAGGAAACTGATAAGGTAATAAGGGACAAGAAGAGATGACATCTTCTACAAAGGTTTTATTTATTTATTTTCAATACCTAAGAGCTTAAACAACTTGGCAATAAAGGTAAGTTTAGCTAGCTAAGGTAACAAACAATAGCGGACTACCTGGCTTGTAATTCTTCATGTTATTTTATTATATTAAGTGAATGTACACTTACTCACTCCCCTACTCACTATATAGTGAATTTAGATATAGTGGACTATATAGGTAAACTCAATATAACAATAAAATGAGCAGCTTTCTGACACTACTGGGCTTGTTTTCATCGCGCGGTTAATTCAATTCAATTCAATTCAGCTTTATTTATATAGCGCCACATCACAACAGAAGTCGTCTCATAGCGCTACAAAATGCAGAGAAAACCCCACAATTTCAGAAAGACCCAGCAATCAGATGATCCCCTGTGAGCAAGCACTTAGCGACGGTGGAGAGGAAAAACTCCCATTTAACAGGAAGAAACCTCTAGCAGAACCAGGCTCAGGGAGGGGCAGTCATCTGCTGCGACTGGCTGGGGGTGAGGGGATAGAGAGGATGAAGAGTACAGACATAAAACAGAAGTGGGGTTAAGAGACACAAAATCCCTCCCTAATCGTAGGCTATATTAAAAAGGAAGGATTTTATCCTGGTCTTAAAAACAGAGACCGAGTCTGACTCCTGGACCCAGAATGGTAACTGGTTCCACAGAGAAGGAGCTTGATAGCAGAAGACCCTGCCTCCCAATGTACTTTTGGAGATTCTGGGCATTACAAGTAATCCAGCATTTTGGGAGTGTAGTGCTCTATTAGGATGGTAAGGCAACATCAGATCTTTTATATATAGGAGGGCCTGATTATTAAGAGCTTTGAAAGTGAGAAGAAGGATTTTAAACTTAATTCTAAACTCTATGGGAAGCCAATGAAGGGAGGACAGAACCAGGGAGATATGATCTCTTTTTCTAGAACCAGTTAGAACTCTTACAGCAACATTTTGGACCAAGTGAAGATTTTTTAAGGATATTTTAGGACAACCTGATAATAACGAATTACAATAATCTAATCGAGAACTGACAAAGGTGTGGATCAGTTTCTCAGCATCATTCAGAGACAAGATGCTCCTAATCTTGGCAATATTGCGCAGATGATAGAAGGCAGTCTTAGAAACAATGACGTCATCATGATGTCATCATGGTGAGACAGTAAAACATAACAGACTAACGGTGGTAAAAAATGAATTCCTGCATGTAATTTGTAGTAAATATGTATTAAATCCAATCGTTTTTGCTGAAGTAATAAATATAAATACCTTAAGGTAGTTTATGTTGTGATGTGAAGCTCTCCTCTCACTGCTGTTAGCTGCACATTGCATTATGGGATATATTGGCTAATGTAGTGACCATCTGTTGTACACTATGTCATATAATGTGATATTTACTTTATATGTGGTGTGTCTTTAAGACTGTGGTGACGTCACAGGTCAGAGTTGACCTTCACCGAGTGATATGTTATGAAAATGGCGATGTGTTGATGTTGCCGCCTGTTAATGTTCCCGCTCCTAGTTTTTAAAAGAGAACTTTGTTGAAACCACTATTCGTGTGGACCTCAGTTCTTTACATGGTGTCAGAAGTGCTTGACGGACGCTCTGCTTCAGTAAGATGGCCTTGTTTAATCCCCCGGAAAGTTTTCCTTTTCATCGTCCGAATGAATGGGCGGGCTGGAAAGAGCGCTTTCTGCGTTTCCGGACGGCTATAAAACTGAATAAAGAGGACGGCGAAATTCAGGTCAGTTCACTGATTTACGCCATGGGCCCCGAAGCTGAAAACATCTTCAAATCATTCTCATTTACTGAGGAAGCGGATCAAAAGAAGTTTGACGTTGTGTTAGGAAAATATGACGAGTACTTCTGTCCCAAACGGAACATGATCCATGAGCGCGCTTGTTTTCACCAGAGGCTGCAGCGGCCCGGTGAGAAAGTGGAAATGTTTATCAGAGCCCTTCATGAGATGTCAGAACACTGTGACTTTGGTGTAAAGAGAGATGAACATATCCGTGACCGAATTGTTGTGGGCATCCTCGATAAAGAGCTGTCACGTAAACTGCAGCTGATGGCTGATCTAACGCTTGCCCAAACCATTCAAACAGTTCGCCAGTACGAGGAGGTTGTCCTCCAGGTTCACCAGCAGGGGGAGGCACACGCCACGGTGCAGGAGATCCAGGGAAAAGCAGCAGGCAGAGGAAGATCTCCATTTAAACCAAGGAAGGAAAAAAGTGGAGAGCAAAAAGACTCATGGTGTGGAAGACGTGGAAAATTAAAACACAGAGATCCTGAAAAGTGCCCAGCCATGAAGTCAACATGCAACAAGTGTAAAAAGGTGGGTCACTGGGAAAAGAAATGTCACAGTAAATCAGTCAGAGAAGTCACTGAAGAGACAGTTTCCCAGACACCATTTTTTTTGGGCGCAGTCACAAAAACAGACAGAAATGATGACCCATGGACCATACAGCTTACAATTGGAACAACACCAGTCAATTTTAAAATTGATACGGGTGCAGATGCAAACATTATGGGACAAAAGACATTTAACAAACTAGTTCCTAAGAAGGAATTAGAGCCATCTAATGTCACACTGTGCAGCCCGGGTGGTCAGTTGGACTGTATAGGGAAATTTCAAGCCTTCACAGAATACAAAGAAAAACCATATACTTTTCCTGTGTATGTCATCAGTGGCAATAATGCAAACAATTTGCTGGGCAGAGACACAGCAATGTCGATGGGGCTTGTGAAGCATGTTGAAGAAGTTCACAAAGCATTTGGTGAGCATGGAACACTTAAAACAGAACCAGTTAAAATCCTGTTAAAAGAGAACGCTCAGCCATACACAGTGCACACTGCCCGTCGTGTCCCTTTGCCACTTTTGCAGAAGGTTAAAGAGGAATTGCAGCGTATGGAGGAGAATAATGTGATTGAAGCTGTGATTGATCCTACAGATTGGTGCGCGCCAATGGTGCCAGTCCCAAGGAAAAATGGAAAAGTGCGGATCTGTGTCGATTTAAAGAGGTTAAATGAAGCTGTACGAAGAGAGAGGTATGTTCTTCCTACTGCAGAGGAAATCACTGCAAAACTTAGTGGAGCAACCACATTCACATCATTGGATGCTGCCTCCGGGTTTTGGCAGATTCCTCTCCATCCAGAAAGCAGTAAATTAACAACCTTTATCACACCCTTTGGGAGATATGCATTCAAACGTCTTCCATTTGGGATCTCAAGCGCTCCTGAAATTTTTCAGCGCAAAATGACAGAAACCCTCAACAGCCTAGAAGGCGTGGCTATCTACATGGGTGACATACTGGTGTACGGCGACACTCCTGAACAGCACGACCAGCGTCTCAGCAAGGTACTGGAAAGGATCGAGTCAGCCGGACTTAAACTGAACAGAGAAAAATGTAAGTTTAGACAAAACAAGCTTCACTTCTTGGGCCAAGAAATTGACAAATCACGCGTGAGACCCGACCCTGATAAAGTCAAGGCAATCCGCGAGCTCCCTCCACCACAGAACGTGCATGACCTCAAGCGTGTCCTAGGCATGTTTAACTACCTAGGGAAATATATCCCAAATCTGTCAACAGTGGGCCAGCCACTATATGAACTGTTGAAATCCAAGTCAGTGTGGATGTGGGACCATTCTCAGCAGGAGGCATTTCAACGCATCAAAGACATTCTGTCTACTTCTCCAGTTCTGAAATTCTATGATGTGAATCGACCTACTGCCGTATCAGCCGATGCCAGCAGCTATGGTATAGGTGGAGTACTACTGCAACTGCACGATGGAAACTGGAAACCTGTGGCATACTGCTCACGTCGTCTGTCAGAGGCCGAGACTAGATATGCACAGATAGAGAAGGAGTGTTTGGCGAGTGTCTGGGCATGTGAGAGATTCGAGAAGTACCTCTGTGGTCTGGAAGATTTTAAGTTGGTTACAGATCACAAACCCTTGGTGCCTCTCATGAACAAAAAGGACCTGGACAATGTGCCAATACGGTGCCAAAGGCTACTTATGAGACTTATGAGGTTCAAACCGACAGCCGAATATGCTCCGGGAAAGACCTTGGTAGTAGCTGATACACTCTCAAGAAGTCCACTACAGTGCATAGAAAACGAGACTGATACTCACTCTGATGTAGCGTGCTACATAGCAGCAGTTATTGATAACTTGCCAGCTACTACACATAAAATAGACACTATAAAGACCGCTACAGCAGCTGACTGTAACCTACAGTTGGTGTTGTGGTACATCAAGTCAGGATGGCCAGAATACATAGGCAATGTCCCAGCAGCTATCAGAGACTATTTTCCCATAAAAAATGAACTGTCTGAATGCGATGGAATTATCACCAGAGGAAGCCGCATGTTGATTCCGGATGTGCTCAGAGCAGACATCTTGGATCGAATACATGATGGACATCAAGGTCTGACCAAATGCAGAGAGCGGGCCTGCACATCTGTGTGGTGGCCTGGCATCTCATCTGAAATCAAACGCAAAGTCCAGTCCTGTCAGGTGCGTTGTGAGATGAGACCAGCTCAGCGAAAAGAGCCTCTCTTGTCAACCCCTCTACCTGATCGACCCTGGAAGAGACTTGCTGTTGACCTGTGTGAGCATAACAAGCACACTTACCTTGTTGTGTCAGACTATTTCTCTCGGTTCCTCGAGATACTTCATCTGCCAGTAACCACTGCTTCTCAGATGATCTTAAAGCTGAAGGCAGTGTTCGCGAGGTTTGGTTGTCCAGATGTGGTTGTATCTGACAATGGGCCTCTATTCTCATGCCAAGAATTTAAAAAGTTTGCAAGGGAGTTTGACTTTTTGCACATCACCTCAAGTCCACATAACCCTCAAGGAAACGGACATGCAGAGAGGGGAGTTCAAACAGCAAAAAGAATCTTAAAGCAGCAAGATCCTTTGCTCGCCCTCATGTGCTTTCGATCAACGCCCTGCACCACCACAGGCGTGAGTCCTACAGAGCTACTTATGTGTCGAAAGATCAAAACAACTCTTCCTACACTGGAAGTGAATCTTCAGCCCCGATGGCCTGATCTGGAAGTCGTCAGGAACAAGGATGCAATGGAGAAACAGAAACAAGCATTCTACTTCAATCAGCGCCATGGAGCTAAACCCCTATCTTTGCTGAAGCCAGGAGATTCAGTCCTCACAAAGCTGGACCATCAGAAATCCTGGAAAACACCCGCTGTTGTCACAGGAGAAAGCAGCACACCTCGCTCCTTTCTTATTGAAACACCCCAGGGAGCAACTTTGTGACGCAACCGCCGTCACTTGCAACATGATCCTGAATCAGCCAGAGAGATACACTCTTCAGCTCCAAATGACCTGCAGCCAGAGATTGTCGATCAGCAGCCTGAAACTGCAGCTGCCGCTGACACTATTTTACCAGAATCCAGTGTCAAACCGCCAGACCCAAAGCAAGGACTGTTGTTTACCCGGTCTGGTAGAATGATTAAACCTGTGCAAAGACTAGATTTGTAGAGAAAAAAAAATGAATGAAAAAAGAGAGAAATTCACATGTTCACTGTGATAAGTGTGGTTATATTTGGTTCAATAATTAAGCCATGGGCTGTGGGGAAGGGTGAAATGGAAATGAAAAATGTTTGAACTGAAAATTGTTTTGTTCTGAAAAAAAAAAAAAAACTAAAAAAGGGGGAGATGTCATATAATGTGATATTTATATGTGGTGTGTCTTTAAGACTGTGGTGACGTCACAGGTCAGAGTTGACCTTCACTGAGTGATATGTTATGAAAATGGCGATGTGTTGATGTTGCCGCCTGCTAATGTTCCCGCTCCTAGTTTTTAAAAGAGAACTTTGTTGAAACCACTATTCGTGTGGACCTCAGTTCTTTACACACTACTTTTCAAAATGCGTTGTAGGATAGTTTGAGTGTACTATATAGTGAATGAAATTTTCAGTTAAGATTTCAAACAGCACTACAAAATGGCTGATTCACTACATAGTACACTATATGGGGAGGTAGTGAACATTTCGAACACAGTCTGTGGTAAAAAATAAAGGTATCCGCTCAACTCGGCCAACTGCCAACTCGGTCTGCCTGATCAGGGCACGATTTACACCAAACTCAGCCCACTGCTGAGTCGGCCCATTGATTACCGTATTCAGGACTCGTGGTGTCGGAGATTGAACGCATTGTTGAAATACCGTAATTGAAACAAAGATAGAATTAATTACAGAAATTTACTAAAAAAAAGTTTATGCCTAAGAGCTCTCAGATCTGTATTCTCTTTTGTTTCCTATCCTTTTTGCCATAGAATTCAATTTTTTTTTTATTTTACGTATGTAGCATAGGTATAAATGTGGCACGTTTTAGACTAAGAATTTATACAGAATTTATCACTTAATTAGTTAGAACTGACTATTACTCACAAATTTGTACTAATAAAGTGGAGTTGGTCGGCCGAGTTGGAAAATGGCCGACTCGGCAATTGACCGAGTTGGGTGTAAACCAAAATAAATACCTGCATGTAATTTGTACTAATTATTAAATCAAATCATTTTCGCTGAATTAATAAATATAAATACCTTAAAGTAGTTTATGTTGTGATGTAAAGTTCTCCTCTAACTGCTCCACTGGCTGTGCATTGCATTATAGAACATACTGGCTGATGTAGTGACCATCCGTTGTACACACTGATCTGAATAAAGCACTGAATAGCGCACTGGCCGGCAGACATGAAGCCACTGGAAACTCTATGGCCACCATTTTCGTCGTCGGCCTCTGTCGGTCTATGATGACCATGGAAGAGAATCCTAAACGTCTACTCTGCTGGAACAGCACCACCTGTGGCTGAACAGGCCGATGCACACCGGTGTTCTACCTTCCAGCGTTGGGCGTTGGTAGGATTCAAGCCTGGGCAGGAAGATATGGAGGACAAGATGTTACCCATGCAGCATGTCCCCCCTCTCCATGTCACTGATGGATCCAAAGGAACAGCAGGGCTGCTATAGTTTGGCACCAGTGCCGTCGCAGGAGCTGCCAGAACGATGTTGAGCACAACAGAGAACTGCCTTAGGAGCTCCGACTCCGGATTTTTCCTCAGGGTTGACTCCCGAAGCCTTTCCCGTGACCGGGTGTGCCGCAAGGCAGCGGAGGTTTGAAATCAGGGCTTACCTTCGCCTAGATGGGCTACCTTCCCAGGTTGACGAGCCACCATCTACCCGAAGCATCTGGTTTTAAGGCGCCAGAGATCCGCCCTCGCCCCTTCTCCTATTAGTAAAAGCAGTTCCGCCGGGCTTAGAGACTAAACCACACGGGCAGGCTAGGAGTTGGACTTAGTTGTCAGAGGCTTTTCGAGACGCACGCCGTAAGGAGCATTTTATGAGCACTGGGAGCTTAACCCCAGTGCCGCTCCTGGCTATGACAACCTTGGAACCGGCCACCATTTTAGTACACCGAAAACATACAATGTGGCAATGGAGAATGAATGGGTTTAGTAGTAAACTGTGCCACTTTTACCTCAATAACTTACCAAAAAATTAACAGATTTTTAACTTCTTTGTATGGAGACACATTTTATAATCTTGTGCAACCGGTGAACTATAGAAATCGAGTTAACATTATGTTTAGTGGCCATGGGAAGGCTGGATAATTGGAAAAGCCAAGGCAAGTAGTTCTGTGAGTAATACATGCAGTAAGTGTTTAGGCATGTCATCATAAAAGTACAATTCTGTATCTCTTTCATTTGTGTTTTTAAGTTATTGCTTTGTTACTGTCTTCATAGATGCCACGAGGCAAGGGTCATCGGTGGTCTTTGGCTGCAAAGAGAAGGATGGCAGAGTGTCATGTTCTCTCTGATCCCCCTGTGGTTCCTGCCAGAACACCTATGTAGGAAGCAATGCCATTAATTACAGTACCGTTCTTTAAATGTGCTGATGTATAAGAATCGTGTATTTGTAAAATATGCCAAGTGTAAGAAGGTAGTGTGTTCCTGTTTTGTGAGGCAAAAGGGTAAAAAAAATGTCTTTACATCCTAGCAGTGGTTTCATGGCAGGTAATTATTGTATTGTGCAGCAATATTGGTACATGTAATAGGAGTTTGCATTACAGTAGGTTTGTAATTGGACAATTTTGTGTGAAAAGAGTCTGAGAGTTGTATTTGAAGGAAATACCACTTTTGTAGTTGAGGCGTAATGGTCACCTACTAGGGCTACCAAGGGTTTCAAGAAATTTCTGCTGCTAAATGTTAATATTTCTAATGGTGTGGTATTTGTCTATTGTGTGTCTGTTTAAGCAGGCTTTGGCACAGGGCAGGGCCATAGTGTGCAGAAATGGCCAACTTCACCCTTCACTAGCTGAAGCCATAAGTTGGTGATTCCAGCTGTGTCTCCTGACAAAAAGGTACAATAGATGATCAGAAACGGACAATAGAAAGTCTGATGTGCAGATTGTGTGCATTTCTCATGACAAAAAAATCCTTTCTCTGCAGTTTGTTCTGATTGTTGGAGACTCTCATCTGCGAGCCATTGCAGATGGGTTTGTGAAAATGCCAGAGGGATGCCTTTCATGGCTACTCCTGGAGCTACCGCAGCAGAGCTGAAAATGGAAGTGCAGAATGCTTTTGTGCCCCGAACCCCTGATGCAGTGTGTATCCTGGCACCAAGCAACGACCTTTCAGCCATGCGCACTATCACCCAATCTGGAGTAGACTTTGGCACCCTACTGAGCACTGTCTGTGCACGCTGGCCTAAGGTAATGACACAATTTTTCTTTATATATTATATGAGTAAAACTGGAGTGGTGGCCTAGTTGGTAGAGCATCTGGCCCACAGCCAGGAGGTTGTGAGTTCAAATCCCAGCCAGGTCATACCAAAGACCATATAAAAATTGTACTTTTCGCCTTTTAGGTTGGTGCTCAACATAATAGAACTGGGAAAGGAAAATTAATGCACAGAGCTACCAGAGGACTGACCTTGCACTGCAGCTTTCACTACTCACAGTAGCTGTGTGGCCTAGGGTCTGAGAAGCAGAGATAGGCGCCGGTCCATACACCACATGGCGTCCCACATGCTGTGGAAGGGATTAACTTACAGTAACTGTATGTGTAAAATGTGATTATCTAAAATTAGGCCCTTAATTATCCCTAAAAATTATAGTTTTAAGTTTGTATGCAACAGTCGTACTAATAGAACATGATCAACACTGAATTGCATGGATATGGCTAGACAAATTTCTAAGGTTTAGGTTTAGTGATATGTACAGTAATATGGAATAATTTAGACACACCTAGTCTTTCAAAATGAATGGGTAAAATGGTAAATGGCATTCACTTATATAGCACTTTTATTCTCATCTCTTGATAACCAAAGCGCTTTACAGATCCTGCTATCCACCCATTCACACACACATTCACACACTGATGGTGGGTAGGTCTGTCCAAACGTTTCACTCGTACTGTACATTGGTTACCTGTCCAACACAAAACCTGAAGAAAGTATGTACCTCAAGATGTTGGCGTAAGTACACGTACACAACATTGCCCTTTCTTTACAAGGTTTTATTATGAAATACAAGCAGACACGTAAATCTTGTATTGTCTTCACATAGGCATGTGTTTTTATGTACTGCTGTAGAGAAAAAAAAAAGTTTGTAAAGGGGCAACGCTAGAAATGGAAGGTCATCTAGGACAACATCAACTCACCCACAGTAAAGTTAAATAAACTCATTCATGTTTACGTTACATGGCTTAGGAAGTATTTGTAGAACTACCTAAATGACATGAGGGGCAGTTGATTATGTAAACCAATCTCTGAATCTAATTATTATGTAAAAATGGCAACCATATAGCATTTTGGTAAGCTCATAACAACTGTTAAAAAGAGACTAAATTTAATGTAATGGGCAAAAGAAGAAGTGAAAGTCACAATTAACATGGGTAATGGCATAGCATATCTGCTATAATGTAACTAGATATCCAAAGCACAGTGGTAGTTTTTGGTCACAATGCTTTCTTCAGTCTGCACTTGATCTTTGTGTACATTTAGACTGAACAATTAATGAGTAAATTTGTATCCTTTAAGAAATGGGTGGCAGGGTATATTAAGGTGGAAATGAATTGATAATTGTGGGCATTTGTAGACGTCTGGCCAAGTTAGTGTATGATTTTCTGTCACAATCATTCTGCTTTTGTATGTAAAGAAAAAAAGTTGAAAATCTAAAGGTGCGTTCACACCGAACGCGAACAGGCGAATTTTTCGCGCGGCATGATTACATTATAGCTCAATATAAACACACGAACAGAGATGAATTCCTCTTCTGAGTGAGATGCAGACAGGCGAAGGTGCCTTTAAAACTTCTGCAGCTGTGTTCAGCCTGCTGTGGAAATTCCCCAAATAACGTCATGCTTAGGTTTACATTATCCGATGGGGGGCTCACCTGAAAATGTTGTCTCAAGCCTCCAAAACTTCACAGGATGAAGGGTGTTTACGTTGCTAGCTTACTAGCACGTCCATGGCAGGAAACCATGGGTAAATAACTCCGATATCCCGATTCAGCTGAAAAGCTCCCAGTCCTCCTGTCTCCAGGTGAGTGAGTCTCATTTTCAAACTAGTTTATTCTGCAATGGTGATACCTTTACTCCGGTGACGGCAGAATCTCAAAGCTAGCAGCTAGCTAGCTAGCTAGCCTCGGACGCGAACGCTCGACTGCACAATTTTGCATTCATTTTGTATGGATTTGTGTCGCCCGCTCGTGTTCGGTCTGAAGGCACCTTAACAGCTGTGGGCATGTGAGAGGTGTCCACTGTACCAGAAGTGCAAAGGCAAGTGTACTCTCTGAGATGTCCAATGTTTTGTCAAGCAGTGATTTCTGCGAATGCATTTTCAACTATGCTAAAGCATTTTTTCAGGAAGCAGTCACTAAAGTAATTAGAAAAAATATTGGCGTGGACAAAATTGTTGGTACCCCTCTGTTAATGAAAGAAAAACCCACAAGGGTCACAGAAATAACTTGAATCTGACAAAAGTGGTAATAAATAACAATTCTATGAAAATTAACCAATGAAAATCAGACAATGCTTTTGAATTGTGGTTCAACAAAATTATTTTAAAAAACAAACTCATGAAACAGGCCTGGACAAAAATGATGGTACCCCTAGAACAGATTGAAAATAATGTGACCATAGGGACATGTTCAACCAAGATGTGTCCTCTAATTAACATCACAGGTGTCTACAAACTTGTAATCAATCACTAAGAGGAAGATCTACAGTGGATAGACACTGTAGTGTCAAACCCAGGGCAGTTTTCAACTTTTCAATATAATTAGTGGCAGAAACAAATTATGATAAGCCCATCATCCACAAATATACCACAAAGTATACAACCCATAGTCAGGGTTTCCTCTGGTAAAATTTCTGTGTGGTGGGCCGCCATCCTTGTTTTTTTGCCACCACACTAAGGAAATATGAATTAAAAAAAATGCAGAAATGACACTCCCCAAGTGCACACATGAGCAACACGTGTGACCATCATCCACGCGGAGTTTGGAGGCGTGCCACTTGCGTCTGTTCCAGTCAGCAGGCAGAGTGTCTTTCTAGCACGGGACTCCTCAAATGGCGGACCCAAGCACAAGTCAGTCTGGACCCGAACGTGTGTCACATTACATGTGTTTCTTACCAACTTTGCTGCATTGCCTGAGTGCTGCATACGTGCGTTGTGCAACACCATTGCACAGAACGTGCCTGTCCATGTGTGTGTGTACGCGTTCAGCCCACTTCCAAACATAGCAGGGTTGCCATACGCTACTACCAGCTTGCTGAGATCTGCGTGAAGTTGGCACCCCGTCTTGCAGAGCTGCCATCGCTCGTGTGTGAATGCACCCGTTTCTCGTGTATGCGTGCCCATCAACGCCGGTGCAATTACATGCAATAATTTTCTGTAACTGAATCAGAATCAGAATCAGAATCAGGTTTATTGCCATTGTTCATGTAGTACACAAACTAGGAATTTGTCTCGGTACAATGCTGCAACATTAAACATGATAAGATAAGAGAAATAAACTATACATGTAATAAAGTGTAGGATAAGATTAAGTGATACTGGTCAACAGTTAAAATATATATTAGCCAGCAGCAGATACTGTGGAGAACTATATAGTGCAGTCGGTAATGCAGGAAGAAAACAGTGATGATTGACATGAGTCTGGTTGAGCTGCTGTACATGGTGCACGAGAGTCAATAAGTCACTTAGTGTTCAGCAGTCTAATGGCAGAGGGGAAGAAGCTGTTCATGTGACGGGAGGTTTTAGTCTGGATGGACCGAAGTCTTCTACCAGAGGGGAGGGGGGCAAACAGTACGTGACCAGGGTGTGAGGGATCGGCTATGATCCGGCCAGCACGCCTCCGGGTCCTGGAGATGTACAGATCCTGGAGAGATGGGAGCTTGCAGCCGATCACCTTCTCAGCAGTGCGCACGGCGCGCTGCAGCCTTAGTCTGTCCCTGGCAGTGGCTCCTGCGTACCACACGGTTATGGAGGTGGTGAGGATGGACTCGATGATGGCTGTGTAGAACTGCACTAACATCTTGGTGGGTAGCTTGAGCTTCCTCAGCTGCCGCAGGAAGAACATCCTCTGCTGGGCTTTTTTGATGAGTGAGCTGATGGTCAGCTCCCATTTGAGGTCCCTGGTGATGGTAGTGCCTAGGAAGCGGAAGGAATCAGCAGTGGTGATGGGAGAGCCTGAGAGGGTGAGGGGGGGCAGAGGAGTAGTGACTTTCCTGAAGTCTACAATCATCTCCACTGTCTTCAGAGCGTTCAGCTGCAGGTTGTTATTGCTGCACCAGGACGCCAGCTGGGCCACCTCTCTCCTGTAGGCGGACTCGTCACCATTGGAGATGAGCCCGATGAGGGTGGTGTCGTCCGCAAACTTGATCAACTTGACAGACTGGTGGCTGGAGGTGCAGGAGTTGGTGTAAAGGGAGAAGAGTAAGGGGGAAAGTACACAGCCCTGGGGTGATCCGGTGCTGATGCTAGTATAGTCTGAGACAGTCTTTCCCAGCCGCACATGCTGCCTCCGGTCCGTCAGGAAGTCGATGATCCACCTGCAGAGGGAGTCAGGCACGTTGAGCAGGGACAGCTTGTCCCGGAGCAGAGCGGGGCGGATGGTGTTGAATGCGGAGCTGAAGTCCACAAACAGGATCCTGGCGTAGGTTCCCGGGGAGTCCAGGTGCTGCAGGATGGAGTGGAGGGCCAGGTTGACTGCATCGTCTACAGACCTGTTGGCTCGGTAGGCAAACTGCAGCGGGTCCAGGAGAGGGGTGGTGATGGACTTGAGGTGGGACAGGACCAGGCGCTCAAAGGACTTCATGACTACAGAGGTGAGCGCTACAGGTCTGTAGTCATTAAGTCCAGTGATCCGTGGCTTCTTGGGGACAGGGATGATGGTGGAGGATTTGAGGCAGGACGGCACGTGGCATAACTTAAGGGAGGTGTTAAAAATGTCTGTGAATACAGGAGCCAGCTGTTTCGCACAGAGTCTCAGGGTGGAGGGAGACACGCCGTCTGGGCCGGGGGCCTTGCGCGGGTTCAACTGACACCATGATGTAGCTAATACCAAACGTAATGTTGCTTTCAAAGTTGGCGCTGGCAAAAAAAAGGAAGGACGATCAGAAAAACCGAGAATTCAAAGAGGAATGGACAAAAATATGCGTTCATTCTGCCAGAGTCCAGCATAAAACCAATGTGCCTGATTTGCAGCGACACGGTTGTTGAATACTGAGGTGAGGTCAGACAAACTTGCTCAGCTGAAATTTTCAGCTTAAGCTACAGACTGGCAGATCTATGACCCATCAAGAAAGAGCAGCTGAGGCTTCACTCAGAGTGGCCTGGGTCTGGCAAACCAGCTAACTGGTGATATTAAGAATGCACAGTGCATTTCATTAGCTCTGGACTATTCTAAATTGTCCTTAGGTATGACTGTGAGAGTGAATGATTGTCTGTCTCTCTGTGTTGGCCCTGCGATGGACTGGCAGTCTGTCCAGGGTGTACCCTGCCTCTCGCCCAAAGATGCTGGGATAGGCTCCAGCCCCCCCACGACCCGAAAAGGATTAAGCGGAAGAAGATGAATGAATGAATGAATGAATCAACAGACTGTACAGACAATGCACAGTTATGTGTCTGTCAGATATTAAAGTGAAGCAAAGGGAGAATTTTGTGAAGACATTTTAGGAATCAAACCCCTCCATGGTTACACAAGGGACAAGGATATTTATGAAGGAATCATGCAGATGCTAAAAGAAAGACATCAAAATGGTGGTGTCCATTGCAACTGATGGAGCTCCAGCCATGAATGGGAGAGAGAAGGGAGCTATCCAGCGCATGAAAAAACACCATCCAGACCTGCTGTTCTGCCCTCAGTAGTGTGTGTTTTACAGAGTTAGAAAAAATGGTTTAGAAGTTCATATTAAATATCAAAATTCATTTGTAGTCATTGTGTGTTATAAGTAATTTCTGTACAGTTAGTAGTGATCCATGTATTTTATATTGAAAGCGCAGCCAGTTGCCGCTAGGATTTATGGGTAGAAAAAACGGTCTTTGTTGAGAGAGAAAAAATAAGGCAGAAGTGCATAGCCTGCCCGCGAATGTCTGAAACGTTCCTCCTGTGTGTTAAACGCCTTTCTACACCTCCGAAAGCAATGGCTGTAAGTCTAATTAGTGTTATGTTAATCTAATAAGTTTTGTTAAATGTGAACTTGAGATCGTTTTTTAGAATATATCGTTCCAGCAATTAGTCCTATTCCAGGGCCCCGCTAGCTTGTTTTATGTATTGAGTGTATTGTGTTTCCAGGAATTAGTCTTACCCCAGGGGCCCGCTAGCTTATTTTAATGAATGTATTTTTCTGTTTTTATTTCTAGTTTCACTTGGGCTTTTCAACGAGCTTCGAGCCACAGTTGTAAGGTACTGTAAGCTGTCTAAGGAGACTGAATAAAGTGAGCAGGACGCTCGGTTTCCTGGCTCGTGAAAAACGAGTTTGGCTTGCTGTTGATCTGCGTTAACATACCCCAGTGTATATAACACGTAGTGATAACAGTACAGTGAAAAGCCACGTCAGCAGTTGGTGAAGATAAGATTCACGACACAGCGATGGACGACACTCAAGAGAAGAGGGCGGAAGAAAAGGCGAACTCTGAAGCCAAATCTTTATACAACGCTAGCTCCAGCTCCAAACATTCTAGCTCCAAGTTATCCTCAAAGTCCAATGTGCTGGAAACAGCCATCATGGCACGAGCCTCTGCTGAAGCTGCGAATGCTAGAGCCTCGTACAGTAAGAAACAATTAGAAATTAAAAAACAAGCAAAGCTAGAAACAAGCAGAGCAACGAGCGAGGCTAGAACAAGCAGAGCAACAAGCAAAGCTAGAACATGCAAAGCAACAAGCAGAGCAACAAGCAAAGCTAGAACAAGCAAAGCAACAAGCAAAGCTAGAACTGGATCTAGAGGTGCTGGAGATAGAGAAAGAAACAGCGGCCGCCACAGCAAAAGCAGAAGTTCTAGAAGCTGCTGCAGCTACCGAGCTGGACGAAGGAGAGAGTGTAAGGAGCGCAATTCCACCACAAGTTGTCAGACAGAGAACTATGGAGTATGTACACCACCAAATCCAGCTAAAGTCACAGGCGCGACCAGCTAAAGAAGAAACACCTCAAGCCGAACATGTACAAAGGGCGCAATCATTCACCCCAAGGAGACACGAACAAACTCTCTCTCCACCAGCATTCAAGAGAACGTACGTGAAAAATGAATCCATCGACATACCGAGAGACTATGTCAGGCCAAACAGCTACCATGCTTCCCACAGTGGTGATCCACCTATGGCAGACTTTGCTAGGTTCCTCGCGCGCAGAGAGTTAATCACGACCGGACTCTTTAAGTTTGACGACACCCCCGAAAACTTTAGAACATGGCAGTCGTCATTCATAAATGCAATTGAAGACGTTGGTCTCACATATAGCCAGGAGTTAGATCTCCTAGTCAAGTGGCTTGGTAAAGAGTCCTCAGAGCACGTTAAAAGAATCAGAGCTGTCTATGCCACTAACCCCAGAGCTGCTCTCCAATTGTCATGGGACAGGTTAAAAGAGTGTTATGCTACACCAGAAGTAGTAGAAAACGCCTTGTTTAAAAAACTAGATAACTTCCCTCGCCTTACAAACAGAGACAATGTAAAACTCAGGGAACTTGGAGATTTACTCTTAGAAATGCGGGCCGCTAAGGATGAAGCTTATCTCCCAGGCCTCGCCTACCTCGACACACCCCGTGGGGTGTGAAAAGGTTGGTGGGGTGTTGAAAGGTTGCCTCCAAATTTACAAGATAAATGGCTGCACACGGGCTCAAAATACAAACGAGAATATGATGTAACCTTCCCTCCCTTCTCATATTTTGTAGAGTTTGTCCAAGACGAGGCTAAAGCAAGAAATGACCCAAGTTTTGCGGCATGCAGCAGCCAACCCTTCAGCAAAGGTGAGAGACCACCATTCAAACAAACTAGCTACAGAACGCCTCTAACTGTAAACAAAACAGAGATCGACGCAACTGCTCCCGCTAGTACTAAAGAGGACGATTTGACACGCTACTGTCCAGTCCATAAGAAAATGCATCCTCTTGCCCAGGGGTCACCAACCTTTTTGAAACCAAGAGCTACTTCATGGGTATCGAGTCATGTGAAGGGCACCAGCTTGACACACTCCTCTAAAATAACAAATTGTGTGTGTGTGTGTGTGTATATATATATATATATATACAGTATATACACACACATAAATAAATAATTATCAATAACTTAGAGTGGGTAACAGACAAGATCAATATTCAACACTTTATTTTTATTAATCTCAGCAGTTGTTCAGATGATCCCTTCTACATTTCATTAAAAAAATGTCCAGTTTTCACTAGTCCCTTTTAACCATAAAAAACTAAACCCTTTTAATTCATGAACTATGTTGAACCATGTTTGAAAAAGTTATGCAACATTTAAGAAAAATCAACTTTCATATTAAATAAATCTTATCACATTTTTAACTGAACAAATCTGCTGCAATTCTGCTCAAAATCTGTTACATTTAATAAACACACTTTTGTGTGTTCTTCTTCACTGGAATTATATCCATACAGTTCTTGCCAAGAATCATGCTTGAGCAACCAGCACTGTCCTTTCATGAGAAGAAACTAAACAAGCACTGAGAGTGCTTATATGCACGGTGGCGCAGTGGTTAGCACCGCGGCAGCAGTTTACCCTCGGCCGGGGGATCGCGGGTTCGATCCCTGCCCCCGGCCAACAGTGATCTGTGTGGAGTTTGCATGTTCTGGTGGTGCATGTTCTCGTTTTTCATGCAAAAACATGCAGGTTAGGGAGTTTAGGGGCGCTTGCGCATGCAGCGGCTGGTGGCTTGTTACCGGACTGCAGAACAAATCTACCTACGGGTACAAGATAAGTCCAAAAAAAAAAGGGTGGGTAGTGAAGTGGCGCTTCGCCATCGCCCCGCAAATGAAATACACGCAGCTTCCTTTTACGGTAGTAAAAAAGAACTCTTCCTCCCGCTCACTTTGAAAATGATAAATTTTCTGTCTTTTTTTTGCCATGTTTTTGGGCTTGGAAACCGCACTGCGCCCACCATCTTAACTGCCCGCTAGCTAAGCTTACGCTCCACAAGCGCGAAGGTTTTGTCATGCGCACAATACTGACCTTTGAACTAGGTCAGAGTTCACCTTAACTTTACGTATAATGAACATATTTTCATTTTTTTTATTTTTAAGACATTGTCATTTTAAAATCTATATAAATGCAAGTGTGATTTTAAAAAATATAAAATAAAAAATAGCGGCAGAAAAAATTACATCTGCAGCTCACTTGCGAGTTGTGCTATTTTTAGAACAGGCCTGCGGGCGACACATGTGGTCCCTGCGGGCGACATGGTGCCCGCGGGCACCGCGTTGGTGACCCCTGCTCTAGCCAAATGTAGAGCTTTTCAGAATAAACCGCTACAAGAGAGGCGAAGCATACTCAAAGAACACAAACGATGTTTTCGCTGCTGCTCTCCCACGCACGCAATAAAGAACTGTGACATGAAACTTAAGTGCGAGGAGTGCCAAAGTGAGAGACATTGCTCTGCTATGCATCCCGATTCAAGTCAGCAACCCCAGCCAGAAAACACACCCGAACCAGAGCCTCAGCCCCGAGACAACACGCCACCTGAGGTAACGTCACGGTGCACTGAGATCTGCGGCGAAGGTAATCCCACACGTTCTTGCTCAAAGGTATGTCTAGTTCGAGTTTTCCCTAAAGGCCAACCAGAATGCTCCGTTAAGATGTATGCAATCCTTGACGATCAGAGTAATAAATCGCTGGCCCGCCCTGAATTCTTCGAGCTGTTTGGGATCGAAGATAGCCCTCTGACATATCTCATGAGAACATGTGCTGGTTTAACTGAAAAGCTTGGCAGGGAAGCAGCGGGGTTCCAAATCGAGCCAGTAGGTGGAGGCCCACGCTTAGACCTCCCTCCTCTCCTTGAATGCGACGAGATAATGTTCAGTAGGGGTGAAATACCTACGCCCGAAGTCGCTCTTGCTCACGCCCACTTAAAACACCTCGCTCCTCTCATCCCCAAGTATGACCCAGATGCTCAGATGGCAATTTTACTGGGCAGAGACATCCTACGAGTCCACAAAGTAAGGCAACATGTCAACGGACCCCACAATGCTCCCTTTGCTCAACGCCTGGACCTAGGCTGGGTAATTGTGGGAGAGGTGGCCTTAACGCTCATAAGCCAACCGTCAACGTTTATAAAACGTACATGCTCTCCAACGGACGCCCATCTCTCTTCACTCCTTGTCCTAACAGCATCAACATCAAAGAGAAGCCATGCTACGGCGGGGAGCACAAGGACGGCCTCTCTAAACGCAGCTCAAAACCCAGTGCAGTGGAAGAAAAGCTTGGGGACAAAGTTTTTGAGTGCACAGAGAACGATAACATGTGTGCCGTGTCCTTCGAAGATGAGACCTTCCTAAAGATAATGGAGGAAGAAGTCCACCAGGATGGAAATAACAACTGGATCGCTCCTCTGCCATTCAAGTTTCCTCGCTTGTCACTCCCAAACAACAGGGACCAAGCATTGTCTAGACTCGGCTCACTAAGACGCAACTTAACAAAAAACCCTCAAATGAAAGAACAGTTCTCAGAGTTTATGGACAAGCTGTTCGAGAACAATCACGCAGAGATAGCTCCACCCATCACCGATAACACTGAATGCTGGTACCTGCCCATTTTCGGGGTATATCATCCCCAGAAGCCCGATCAGATACGGGCTGTCTTTGATTCGAGTGCCGAGCAATTTGGTGTGTCACTCAACTCAGTACTGTTAACAGGTCCAGATCTTAATAATACCCTCCTCGGCGTGCTGATTCGGTTTAGGAAGGAGCTCATCGCAGTCACTGCCGATATCCAGCAAATGTTTTATGGGTTCTTAGTCAGACCAGACCATAGAGACTATTTGAGGTTCTTATGGCACGAGGGAAATGACTTGTCAAAAGAGGTGCAGGAGTACCGCATGCAGGTGCACGTTTTTGGAAACAGCCCATCGCCAGCGGTAGCTATCTATTGCCTACACAGGGTTATCCAGAAATGCGAGCCAAAGTTTGGAGCAGACACAAGACACTTTGTTGAGAGACACTTTTATGTAGATGACGGGTTGATTTCGCTCCCCACTGAATCTGCAGCCATAGACTTGCTCAAGCGCACATGTGCATCCTTGTCCTCGTCCAATCTCAAGCTCCACAAAATCGCCTCGAATAGTGTCTCAGTCATGCAAGCCTTCAAGCCAGAAGACCTGGCCACCGGTATCAAAGACTTGAGTCTCGGCGATGACACTCTACCAGCTCAGAGAAGCCTAGGCCTGTGCTGGGACATAAACACTGACTCTTTCACATTCAAGGTTGCCGTCGATGACAAACCCTACACCCGCCGCGGGGTTCTGTCAACAATTAACAGCATCTTCGACCCCTTGGGACTAGCGTCACCAGTGACAATCAAAGGCAGACTCTTGTTACGTGAACTGTCGAATGGTGTCCAAGGTTGGGATGCTCCTCTCCCTCAGGACAAAATGGACACATGGGAAAAATGGAAAATGTCCCTTCAAGATCTTAGCAGCCTCGCTAAGATCTTGGCCACGGTGCTATGTACCAGCTTCCCTCTCTAAGTCCACTTACACCGAACTGTGCATCTTTTCCGACGCCTCAAGCTGGGCTATTGCGGCAGTAGCATACTTGAAGACAGTCAATGCAGAAGGACAATGCGAAGTCGGATTTGTGCTTGGGAAAGAAAAACTTTCACCACAACCAGAGCCCACGATACCTCGCCTCGAACTTTGTGGAGCAGTTCTAGCGGTTGAGATGGCGGAGCTCATTCTGGACGAACTTGATCACAAACCAAATGCTGTCAAATTCTACTGTGATAGCAAGGTGGTTCTTGGGTACATCTGCAATGATTCAAAGAGCTTCTATGTCTATGTGCATAACCGCATTCATCATATACGTCAGTCCACATCCCCTGTACAGTGGCACTACGTCACATCAGAGCAAAACCCAGCTGATCTAGCCACCAGGTCAATACCTGCCTCACAGCTCATGGACACTACATGGTTTAAGGGACCAGACTTCCTTTACAAACTACCTGAATCCGGGACACCCAAATCCTTTGAGTTAATCGAGCCTGAAGTAGACTCTGAAATCAGAAAAGTCCCTACCTTTTCTACTCACATTCAGAAGAACGGGCTCTCATCAGAATGCTTCCAGCGCTTTTCAAGTTGGAACTCATTAGTACATGCCATTGCATTCCTAATTCACCAAGCTCGTTCTCACTCATCAAGCAACCTGTCACATCATTCATGCAGGGGCTGGCATCGATGTAGCAAGCCACGCACTCCAGAGGAGCTGGATGCTGCCAGTAACCTCATCCTCCAGTCTGTTCAAAAAGACGCTTTTCCCGACGAGTATTCTGCTCTCCATGCCAACCAAACCGTCTGCAGTTCAAGTCCCATCGTAGCTCTTGATCCCTATATGAATGAAAGCCTCATCAAGGTTGGAGGTCGCCTCAAACATGCTTCATTGAACACAGCATCCAAGAATCCAACCATTCTTCCAAACAAGCACCACGTAACTCAACTGCTTGTCCGCCACTATCCCGCCAAAGTTGTGCATCAAGGAAGGCAGTTCACGGAAAGCGCAATTAGGCAAGCCGGACTGTGGATTGTAGGTTGCAAAAGACTGGTCTCGTCCATTATCCACCATTGTGCAACGTGCAGGAGACTCAAGGGAAAACTAGAGACTCAGAAAATGGCAGATCTTCCACCTGAGAGACTCAAAACATGCCCTCCATTTTTATATGTCGGGTAGTAGATAAAAAGAAGTAGTGGCATTAGTAATGCCAGGCGGGGAGTGTTCTGCCCTCAGTAGTGTGTGTTTTACAGAGTTAGAAAAAATGATTTAGAAGTTCATATTAAATATCATAATTCATTTGTAGTCATTGTGTGTTAAAAGTAATTTCTGTACAGTTAGTAGTGATCCATGTATTTTATATTGAAAGCGCAGCCAGTTGCCGCTAGGATTTATGGGTAGAAGAAACGGTCTTTGTTGAGAGAGAAAAATAAGGCAGAAGTGCATAGCCTGCCTGCGAATGTCTGAAACGTTCCTCCTGTGTGTTAAACGCCTTTCTACACCTCCGAAAGCAGTGGCTGTAAGTCTAATTAGTGTTATGTTATTCTTATAAGTTTTGTTAAATGTGAACTTGAGATCGTTTTTTAGAATATATCGTTCCAGCAATTAGTCCTATCCCAGGGCCCCGCTAGCTTGTTTTATGTATTGAGTGTATTGTGTTTCCAGGAATTAGTCTTACCCCAGGGGCCCGCTAGCTTATTTTAATGAATGTATTTTTCTGTTTTTATTTCTAGTTTCATTCAGGCTTTTCAACGAGCTTCGAGCCACAGTTGAAAGGTACTGTAAGGTGTCTAAGGAGACTGAATAAAGTGAGCAGGACGCTCGGTTTCCTGGCTCGTGAAAAATGAGTTTGGCTTGCTGTTGATCTGCGTTAACATACCCTAGTGTATATAACACGTAGTGATAACAGTACACCTGCTGTCATATCACTGCATCATTCACCAGATAGTGCTGTGTGCCAGTCTTGGAGAAGAATATTCAGAAGTGATGGAAACTGTTATCAAACTTGTGAACTACCTGAGATCCTCTTCAGCACCCCCTTTTACATGCATTTCTGAATGAAGTAAGCGACAATTTACCTTGTTTTATAGGTGCAGTTCATTAAATTAGAATATTGTAGGGGTGAAAGGGAAGGATGTGGAGGCGAGGCACGAATGTAGGTCAGCACAGATTCTTTATTGAACCCTCTATTATATGTACAGCCTGAGACCCCAGCATGGACACTGGGGCCGTGAAGAGCCTAGTCTGGAAAGGCATGCCTCAGTTTCTCTGCGCTCTCTTATAAAGCTTTATTGACCTGCACGTAGAAACTGAGGCTGGCGCATATTAATGAAGTCTGACAAAGGCCATGAGTGGCAGGATTACAATAACACATTACATACAAAAGCACTGTGTGGCACGATTAACATAACACATGTTACCTTCCTAATATACATTTGCCTCCCTGTGCTGTAGCTTACAGCAGCAGGAGGTGAAGGTGCCTTAAAGTCTGGTGTAATTACTCCTGTGTGGGGATACCTCCCTCAGTCCATTGTTCAGCCCCTCTGTCTGCTTCTGGGTGCGAGATAATGTCCATTTGCCGTGTGCTGGGTCACCACACAGCCCCCCCCCCCCCGGAACACCCAGAAGGGGCTGTGACCCCCCGGTCGTTTGGGCTGAAGTTGGTGCCCGTGGAGGCTGCAGCGGGGGTTACCACTCAGGTAGAACTGTCCTGCTGTAGAGGAGTGTCGGAGGGCATGTCAGTCCATGGGTGTAACGGGGGAGGGGTGAAAAACACAGTCTGCTCTGCTCCGAGTTGCAACACGTTGAATGGCCGTGGATCGTGGGTGCACGGGGCCAGTGCGCATTGCACTGAAGGAACAAAGCCACAATGGTCACAGAAATAACTTGAATCTGACAAAAGTGGTAATAAATAAAAATTCTATGAAAATTAACCAATGAAAATCAGACAATGCTTTTGAATTGTGGTTCAACAGAATTATTTTAAAAAACAAACTCACGAAACGGGCATGGACAAAAATGATGGTACCATTAACTTAATATTTTGTTGCACAACCTTTTGAGGCAATCACTGCAATCAAACGATTTCCGTAACTGTCAATGAGACTTCTGCACCTCTCAGCAGGTATTTTGGCCCACTCCTCATTAGCAAACTGCTCCAGTTGTCTCAGGTTTGAAGGGTGCCTTCTCCAGACGGCATGTTTCAGCTCCTTCCACAGATGTTCAATAAGATTTAGATCAGGGCTCATAGAAGGCCACTTTAGAATAGTCCAATGTTTGGCTCTTAGCCATTCTTGGGTGCACACCACAAGTGATGTCCATGAAGGGTGATTTGTGCTCACCAATTTGTACAAATTGTTGTCTGTTACTTAAATAACTTTCCACCCAACTCAGTCCTACCCCTCTTATCCCATACCTTTCCAGTTTCCTTAGTAGTATTCTGTGGTCAATGGTGTCAAAAGCTTTCTTTAAATCTATAAATACTCCTACAGCAACCTTTTTTTTTATCTATACAACTAGTAATTTCTTCTATAAGTTCGATCAGTGCCAAAGATGTAGATTTATCTGCTCTAAAACCATACTGGCTATCTGTAAGGAGGTTGTGTTTTTCAATGAAATCATCCAGTCTCTTAGTGATGATTTTTTTCAAGTATTTTGGAGAATTGTGAGAGTAAAGAGACTGCCCTGTAATTTGTGTGTTCAATAGGATTTAGATCAGGGCTCATAGAAGGCCACTTTAGAATAGTCCAGTGTTTGGCTCTTAGCCATTCTTGGGTGTTTTTAGCTGTGTGTTTTGGGTCATTATCCTGTTGCAAGACCCATGACCTGCGACTGAGACCAAGCTGTCTGACACTGGGCAGCACATTTCTCTCTAGAATACCTTGATAGTCTTGAGATTTCATTGTACCCTGCACAGATTCAAGACACCCTGTGCCAGATGCAGCAAAGCAGCCCCACAACATAACAGAACCTCCTCCATGTTTCACAGTAGGGACAGTGTTCTTTTCTTGGTATGCTTCATTTTTGCGTCTGTGAACATAGAGCTGATGTGCCTTGCCAAAAAGTTCCAGTTTTGTCTCGTCTGTCCATAGGACATTCTCTCAGAAGCTTTGTGGCTTGTCAACATGCAGTTTGGCAAATTCCAGCCTGGCTTTTTTATGATTTGTTTTCAACAGTGGTGTCCTCCTTGGTTGTCTCCCATGAAGTCCACTTTGGCTCAAACAACGACGGATGGTGCGATCTGACACTGATGTACCTTGACCTTGGAGTTCACCTTGAATGTGTTTAGAGGTTGTTCTGGGCTCTTTTGTTGCCATTCGTATTTTCCGTCTCCTCCTGCGGCCACGTCCAGGGAGGTTGGCTACAGTCCCGTGGATCTTAAATTTCTGAATAATATGTGCAACTGTAGTTACAGGAACATCAAGCTGCTTGGAGATGGTCTTATAGCCTTTACCTTTAACATGCTTGTCTATAATTTTCTTTCTAATCTCCTGAGACAACTCTCTCCTTTGCTTCCTCTGGTCCATGTTTAGTGTGGTACACACCATGTCACCAAACAGCACAGTGACTACTTGTCACCCTTTAAATAGGCCGACTGAGTAGATCGGCTAAAGTGCCGATCACTTCATGCTCTAAAATTTGCTGGTAAACAGCTGCGCTGACTTTGGACTTGATAAAACACAGTGGACCGACACCAGCAGATGACCTCTTTTCAGATGAAAGTAAATTTTGCATTTCATTTGGAAATCAAGGTCCCAGAGTCTGGAGGAAGAGTGGAGAGGCATAGAATCTAAGTTACTTGAGGTCCAGTGTGAAGTTTCTTCAGTCAGTGATGATTTGAGGAGCCATGTTATCTGCTGGTGTTGGTCCACTGTGTTTTATCAAGACGAAAGTCAGTGCAGCCATCTACCAGAACATTTTAGAGCACCTTATGCTTCCCTTTGCTGACAAGCTTTATGGAGATGCTGGTTTCATTTTCCAGGAGGACTTGGTGCCTGTCCACACTGCCAAAAGTACCAAAACCTGGTTAAATGACCATGGTATCACTTTGCTTGATTGACCAGAAAACTAGCCTGACTTCAACTCCACAGAGAATTTATGGAGTATTGTCAAGAGGAAGATGAGAGACACCAAACCCAACAATGCAGATGAGCTGAAGGCCACTGTCAAAGCAACCTGGGCCTCCATAACACCTTGGCAATACCACAGGCTGATCACCAACATGGTACACTGCACTGATGCAGTAATTCATGCAAAAGGAGCCCCGACCAAGTATTGAGTGTGTACATGGACATACTTTTAAGTCAGCCAACATTTCTATTAAAAAAAACATTTTTTTAATTAATTTTATGAAATATTCTAATTTTTTGAGAAACCAAATTTGGGGTTTTCATGAGCTGTAAGCCATAACTATCAAAAGAAATAAACACTTGAACTACATCACTCTGTGTGTAATGAATCTATATAATATAGGAGTTTCAATTTCTGAATTGAATTACTGAATTTAATTAACTTTTTGATGACATTCTAATTTATTGAGATGCAACTGCATAATTGGATCATGGATTTTTTTTAACACACAGGACAATTAGGGTTAAAGTAGGATCAGAAGTTTCTAATGACTTTGAAATAGAAAATGGTGTTCCTCAGGGGAGTGTGATAAGCCCAGTTTTATTCAACATAATGATTAATGACATGTTTAAGGATCAGGAGGGAGCCATCAAAACAGCACTATATGCAGATGATGGAGCCATATGGATGAGGGGAAGAAATGAGAAATTTGTGTTCAAAAACATCAGGAAAGCAATGAAAAAAGTGGAAAAGTGGTCATATGAGTGGGGATTTAAATTTTCAAACAGTAAAACCTGCTATATGATTTTCACAAAAAAAAAAATGCAGAACTGGTACAGAACCATTAACATTATATAATCAACCAATAGATAAAGTGAGTGAGTTCAAATATCTAGGACTGTGGTTTGATAGTGAATACACATGGAGAGTCCATGTTGAAAATCTGGAGACAAAGTGCAAAAAAAGTCATTAATCTCATAAAAGCTGTAGCTGGACATGAATGGGGTGCAGATAAACAGGCATTAATTGACATTTACAGAGCACTAATGAGATTGACAATAGACTATGGATGCATGATTTATGGAGCAGCAGCAAAGACGACTCTGGAAAAAATGGACAGAATGCAGCATAGAGCACTTCACCTGTGCATTGGAGCCGTCAAAACGACACCAAACAATGCAGTTTTAATTGAAGCAGGAGAAATGCCAATGGATTTGAGAAGAGATAAACTCACATTATCATACCGGGTCAAGCTGAAAGGAAGTGAGGAAGCGAATATTTCAAAAACAACACTACAAGACTGCTGGGAATATTCTAACTTCCAGGGACATGGGTTTGGGTGGACAATTGGAAGTAAAGCCAGAATGTATGGACTACACACTATTGATATTGCTAACACCACTCCACTGAGTAATGTTCCCCCTTGGCTGTTTCCGAGAAAAGAAGTAGACATTAGTCTGCTAATGAGGAAAAAAGATTGGCATATGAATTCAATTCAACTTTATTTATATAGCACCATTTCACAACAACAGTCATCTCATAGCACTTTAAACTGTAGGGGAAACCCCCACAGTTGCAGAAAAACCCCAGCAATCAGGCGATCCCCTGTGAGCAAGCGCTTGGCGACGGTGGAGAGGAAAAACTCCCTTTTAACAGGAAGAAACCTCCAGCAGAACCAGGCTCAGGGAGGGGCAGTCATCTGTTGTGACTGGCTGGGGGGTGAGGGGATAGAGAAGATGAAAGGAACAGACATGTAGAGAGCAAACAGCACGATGGGGACTCAATCTATGGGAGAGAACAAACAGATGTTAATGACCAGCAAAAAAAAAAAATATGAGTTAAGTTGGTGTTAAAACAAGCAATTACCTCAGGAACAATTACTATAACTACTTACAGCTCTATACTAATGGTTCAAAGAACAAAGAGGGCTCAGTTGGAGTTGGAGTATACATTCCAGAGTTTAAAGTGACCATCTCAAAAAGACTCTCCAACAATACATCCGTGTTTACAGCAGAGATGGTGGCAATAATAATTGGTTTGCAGTGGGTGGAGGAGGTCAGACCGGACTGGGTGGTGGTGTGCACAGATTCACTTGCAGCTTTAAAAACCATACAGACACTAAAATCTACAAGGGAAGACTTGGTGATTGAGCTATATCACAGTTTATTTAGAGTACACAGGGGTGGTGGAGAAGTTCAGTTTTGTTGGGTTCCTGCACATGAAGGGTTGAAAGGCAGTGACATGTGCAGACAAATTAGTAAAAAGTGCACTTGGGAAAGAAATAACTATACCATTGCTTCTTGGAAAAGGTGAAGGAAAGCAGTAGTCAAGAAAAAAGGAACTGAGCTATGGCAAAAAAGATGGGATGAAGATCTTAAAGGTAGATCGTATTACAAAATACAAAAATCTATTGCACTAAAGAATTATAAAACAACAAACAGGAGGGAAGACATCATTATGGCAAGACTCAGACTGGATCATACAGGTTTAAATGGCACTTTATTCACCATGGGGAAAAGCGAAAGTGACAAACGTAGAGAATGTGGAGTAAAAGAAAATGTCGAGCACATCTTATTACACTGTCACAAGTATGGAAATGAAAGAGAGAGAATGAAAAATGAAGTTCGAGAGGCCGGTAGGGAATAAGATTTAGCTGGGATTCTGGGAACAGATGGAGATGGAGAGGCACTAAGAATCACGAGAAGGGCTCTTTTCTTTTTTTTAAATAACACAGGATTAAGTCATAGACTTTAGGGGTTGGGCTCAGATGACATGATGTTACACTCTCTTGTACAGTAGGTGGCAGTATGCACCTTTCAGTTGTTTGCTATCCGCCAGTAACCGAGAGAAGAAGAACACACACACACACACACACACACACACACACAGATTTCATTGAATTATATATAGAGTGATGATATTAAATCCATAAGAGTCGGCTGCACCTCTGACACAGTCCAAGGACGGATAATTTTTTCACACATAAGGAGTTGTTCAGAACTCCTTATACAAAGATATATAGTGATAGAAGAAGAAGAAGAAGAAGAAAGTGGCGGTAATGCACCTGTAAGCTGGTTGCCAACTGCCAATCAAATCTAAAAGAAGAATAAAAAGAAGAATCGTTTCAATACACCGCCTTCCTTTCACATTTTTAATTCCAGGTCAGTCATTAGCAACACCGCTTCAAAATGTTTTATTTTATTAGAAAGAATTTAGATAGGATATTATAGTCATGATAAAATGTGGGATAAGAATGGAAACCCTGCCTGGACTCACTACATCCCTGTTGATTGGTTATACCCCCTTTACACAGGGGTGGAGAGCATTGAGAGGTCATTGAAAGATCATAGTGAGATTATTGAAAGATCATTGAGATCTTTGAATGCTCAAGGAGCACTCAATGATCTCATCAATCTCAATGATCTTTCAGTGAATGCCAAATTTGTCCACCCCAAAGGTAGAGATGACTGAGAGATTAGTGAAGGATCACTGTACATTCAGTGAAACACCAATAGAGTTTATTGAAAGACCACAGTGGCGATCACAAAGAGAGCATTGGGAGATTGATGAGAGCTTTGAGCGCTCCTTCAGTGGTCTTTGACAGTTCGCTTCCCATTGGTGATCTTTGAGAGATTGTTTTGGACTGAGTCAGAATTGAGGAGACCATGGAGATTATTGCAGATTATTGGGAGATTATAAGATAAGATAAGATAAGATAAGCCTTTATTAGTCCCACAACAGGGAAATTCCAGGATTGCAACAGCACAGGGATAGCAACACTCAGAGCAACAATCAGAAGGCAAGAAAAAAACAAGCAAGCAAGAGCAGCTAATATACATATGTACGTATTACTATAAAATATATATATATACACACACACACAGACACACAGTGCAGAGCATTGTAGCTGGATGGAATAAATATATGAATATATGAACACACAGTGCAGAGCATTGTAGCTAGATGGAATAAATATGTAAATATATAAACACCCACAGTACGGAGCATTGCAGCTAGGTGGAATAAATATGCAAGTATATAAACACACACAGTGCGGAGCAATGTAGCTAGATGGAATAATATGTAGATATATAAATATATAAACACACCCAGTGCTGAGCATTGTAGCTAGATGGAATAAATATGTAAATATATAAACACACACAGTGCAGAGCATTGTTGCTAGATGGAATGAAACAGCATAACCGTCTACTTAGTTATCCTACATGGTATGATTATGTGCCCATACATATTCTCACCCTCCATAGCGACCGGTATGTTCCTAGTTGTATGCCGGAGGGGACCATTGTGTAAGTCTATTGCATCTTTTGCATTCAAAAAACTATTAGTTTGTTACGTCTTTTTGCTATCTCTGCGAGCAGCCCTGCTTAGGTTGTACAGTCTGACAGCCGTTGGTAGGAAGGACCTACGAAACCTCTCGGTTGTGCACCTGGGATGATGTAGTCTGCTGCTAAATGAGCTCCTCAGTGCATTCAGTATGTCCTGCATAGGGTGGAACTCGGACTCCAGCAGAGATGACAGTTTAGCCACCGTCCTTCTCTCTCCTATCTCCTCCATCGGATCAAGGCGCTGCCCCAGGACAGAGCTAGCTTTCTTAATCAGTTTGTTCAGTCTCTTCCTATCGGCTGCAGTAATGCCACTGCCCCAGCAGACCACTCCAAAAGTGATGGCTGATGCCACCACCGTGTCATAGAATGACTTCAGCAGCGCCCCTTGTACACCAAAAGACCTGAGTCTCCTCAGCAGGAACAGCCTGCGCTGTCTGCAGCCTGCAGCTGCGCTATTGAGAGATCTTTGCAATTGCTGAGCTATCACTGTGAGATTGGTGTGAGATCTGGTCGTTTCTTTATTGCTCAGTGACCTCTGAGTGATTTCCATCCCTGTGTAAAGGGCATAGAAGAGCACTACAAACCTCTCAAATGATGACAGTCCTCTTTGGTAGCCCAAGAAACTCTCAATGATCCCTCAACGATTTCCCCTGGTCTCTCAATGATCTCTCAAAGATCTCTATAGATCCCCATGAAAGTTGCCAAAAAATAAAATTTTGATAGCATAACAATCTCCCAAACATTTACACGGAAAGAGCTTTTTCCAGACTTTAGGAGATTGCTGAGAGATCGGGACAATTTTTGATCTCCCAGTGATCACCCAGCGATCCTTAGCAGATGGTAGTTGTGGCAGCAGTGAAATTTCTGCCCCTGTCAGGGCTTTATCTTGGGCAAATATGCAAACTTAATAAAGTTGCTACAGAGATTTATCAGTCCATATTTAATGACCTAAAATAATTGCACATATTTCCACACGTGCAATAAGGATATTTTATATAAGGATTTATTGTCATTCAGTCCATCATGTACAGTAGAACAAAATTATGTTACTCCTATCTACAATGTTAATCACATATATAGAGTCAGAGGGATTGCTGCCATGCAAGGCACCACCACATTTCCCTCCTCTGTTCCATTATTGCCGAGCACCAAGCTGGATGGCAGGAAGTTCCACTTTTATATGGTCTTCGGCATGACCCAGCCAGGATTTGAACCCCAGCCTCCTGAGTGTGGGGCAGATGCTCTACCAACTAGGCCACCACTCCAGTTATGTAAATGTGACCATTTACTTTTTCCTACAGTATCTAAATTTTGTTCTGTTAGAGTAATATAAACATTTTAGTTTCTTATGCTTGATTTTTTTTTGTATATGTACAGTATATTCATTAAAAAAATGAAACCTTGAACAGAAATAAGATTGCAATGATTATTATGTCTTACCATGTTGCGAATGACATTGTTGACTTGTTCTGAAAAGTAAACATTTAATGATACTTCAGCAGATACTTCATCTAAAGCCAAGTGTAAAAAAAAAAAAAGTTGCAAAAAAATCCATTGGTGACTTCAACAATTTCTTTCAAATCCTCTCATCCTAAATACCACTGAGTGTGAGTGAACAATTTCTATATCCAAACAGGTCCACTGAAATGATGGGATTGCTTAAACACAAATGTATAATGAGTTGATAGGAAAAACAGCATTGACCTTTTAGTCAAACTGGCTAATGTTCCTCCTCCTCTGTTCATTCCATTTTAAAGATTAGAGCTCTTTAATCAGCACTGAACAGCCCATTGCAGATGCGTTGTCATTATGGATGCTGCTTATATTTTCAGTGGATTTGTGTACAAGCTCACTGAAGCACAAAATAATTACCAGCACAAGTAATGCACCACCTCTCTGTGCTGCGTGCTCCACATGGACTTGCATGGGTAATTAAATCTGCAAGTTTGAGATAAGCAAAAATTGACAAAAGAAACTCAAACAGTTTTATGCAGGACAAATTGCATTAAACAATATAGGTTCTAGTTAGAACTGATTGGTTTAATTTGTCACACACTGCTTTGCCAAATTGTCATAGCTTGTTTTGCAAGGCAGTTTTAGATTTTGGGCAGCTCAAAAAAGAAAAGAATGGCAATTTTAGTTTTGGAAAAGATCAATGAATTAATCAAAGCGCTAAACCACTGCGCCACGGCTGCACAGTGGCGCAGTGGTTTAGCACTGTGGCAGCAGTTTTACCCTCGGCCGGGGGGTCACGGGGATCATGAGATCGTGGGTTCAATCCCAGCCCCCGACCAACAGTGAGCTGTGTGGAGTTTGCATGTTCTCCCCGTGTTGCGCGGGTTTACTCCGGGATTTCTCCGGTTTCCTCCCGCACACCAAAAACATGTAGGTTTAGGGCGCTCGCGCACGCAGCGACCAGCAGCCGGTGGCTTGTCACCAGACTGCAAACCAAGTCTACCTACGGGTACAAATAAGTAACAAAAAAAAAAAAAGAAGCTACTGACATGTATAAGCCTTGCTTTGTAATGTAAGGTGAATGATTATCGACTTCCGGCGGTCACGGCCTGAACACGTCCCTCTCTGCATCAGCGGCCATTCGGTGGAGAGAGTGGAGAACATCAAGTTCCTCGGTGTGCAGATCTCGCAGGACCTGACCTGGAGCAAGAATTCCTTGGGGATCAGGGAGCGGGCCCAGCAGAGACTGCACTACTTGAGGAAACTCAAACAGGCCTCTCTCCCCATCTGCATCCTCAGGACCTTCTACAAAGGTGTGGTGGAGAGTGTTCTGACGTA
Organism: Pholidichthys leucotaenia; assembly: GCA_020510985.1. Taxonomy (NCBI): domain Eukaryota; kingdom Metazoa; phylum Chordata; class Actinopteri; order Cichliformes; family Pholidichthyidae; genus Pholidichthys; species Pholidichthys leucotaenia. Next base: position 248,666,468 of record CM035845.1, on the reverse strand, counting down.
CTGCATTGCAACATGGTACTCCAGTTGCAGTATATCAGACAAAAAATCTCTGCAGAGGATAGTTAACTACTTAGTTAGCTACTTAGATTCACTTAGCCATTTTAATTTTTTTTTTTTTATATATACATAGGCAGTTATTTTAACTGCAGCTGTAATAAGTTAACATTACTGTAAAATCCAAATGTGCCTCAGGGATGTGTGAATGGCTGTCGGGGTGGGGGGTGAGTGTGTTTTTCAATTATGTTCTTTTTACAATATGGATGCCTAGAGAAACGCAATTTCATCTTTCTTGCACTACAGTTGTATGCATAGCATCATGACAGTAAAGGTTGATTAATTGATTGATTGATTGATTGATTGAATACATGGTGCAGCAGGAAGGCCTGAAAATTATGTAAAGTTTTGCGGTGATCCAGCACACTGCGGACGGACACTATCTCACACTCATCAGGGCTGGAGGAAACGGAGGACAATTTACATACGGACAGAAAGCCCCAGGGGGCAATCAGATGGGACTGTTATGTATGTGTGTTTGGAGAACACGTCCAGGCAGGGCGCTAGCTGATGTCATGCTAATGATGTGTATTGACTGATGTGTATTAGATGACAATCACTATGCTAATGTGCCATGCATTCTCTCTGTCTGTATAACGTGTATAAAAGAGCTTGTGACACAAGCCTGAGCAACGCAGTAGCTCACCGAGCTACAAAGCGCGTTTCAGTATGTTGGAGGAAATAAAACCTTGTACCCTTCCAGCTTGTTGCATCTCGCCTGATCTATTACCTCCACAATGGTGACCCTGGACGTGCATGGTGCATCTCTTGACTATGCCATTTTCTCCACACTGGTGACCTGACGAGAGAGAATGACCGTCTACTCTCTCTCACCGTGCTGTGGATTCCAGAGAACCAGAGAATGCCTGCATCCTCTTCATCCACACTGGAGCGCGCTCTCCGGAGTTGGCAGTGCTGGGACCGACATGCACCATGAATGGCGACATGAGTGAACCGAAGGAAACAGCCTGAACGGGGAAGATCATCGGCGCTGTCTGCATTGATTTCCACCAAGCTCCCCGACTCTGACTCACCCCCCGACAGCGGACTTTATGCACACAGAAACCCCGCGGCACACCGCAGGATTACGAGGACAGCGCAACTCCCAGCAGTGTGGTCACTGCACCAGGCGCACACCACGCACCAGGGACAAACCAGCTCCACAGACTTATACGTTGTCTTCCGCCACTGCACATGCCCGAGAAACACGGCCGATCGCCATCCTCGGAACCTTTAGGGCTGCTCACGCACCTGAAGCAGAAATGCAGCCTGCACACGGGACTTTGTATGGATTTCTCAGCCACGGCGCACAACGGGAATTTAGCCGATTGCTTTCCCCGATGACTTTAGGGCTGCTTCCGCACCAAAAGCAAAACTGCCAAGTCCCTCACACAGCTTCAGTTTTTTCACAGCCACTACGCATCCTCGGGGAATTTGGCATTTCGCCTTCCCCTCATCCTCGCAGGACTGAGCCACAAGAGGAGTCAGAGACTTGTCGGTAAAATGACATGACTGCTCTGTCTTTCTCACACTTCTTTATCTGCTTGCTTCACATGCTACACTGCAGAGTTTAGTTTACACCCTATAATTCATTTGCTGAAATCAGTTAGAATCAGTTCTGCACACAGCCGAGCTGCCACATAAGCGGAAATGTATTGATACAATGAGGTAAAACCCCTCCCTCTTGCACGAGGGAGTGGTTAAGCTTTATAAAAACCTTGTACCCTTCCAGCTCGTTGCATCTCGCCTGATCTATTACCTCCACAGTTTATACATATTGTCCAAAGCAGAGAACAGAGCAATGTTCAGGGTAAAACAATAGGAAACATCAGAGTACAATATCGCAATTTATACTCAATTTATACTCCTTGCAACAACTTTCTCTGTATACTTTACAGTTTGAGTACTTGCAGTTGGATTTGCATGCAAGAAAAACAATGTACCATGTACCTCCTGAAATTTCCAACAACATTCCTTACTTTAAAACAAATACAAAAGGTTCAAAAGTAATGTAGCTGGATGACAACTCATTTCTGCGCATTTCACTGTGGATTTTGTCCACAACCTAGTACAGTATTTGTCTGGATTTTGCTATGTAGTTCCTTCTTTGGAATGCTGCTATCCCCACAGTGTTACTGCTTGCTAAGTAAAGGTCCCCTTTACGCAGCACAGAGATTGTTAAGAGACTGGGCCAATTTTTAATGTTTGGGATCGTTTGGGAGATCCTGTGAGTTGTGGAGTGAGTCAAAACTTTGAGGAGACCATGGTGACTGTGGAGATCACTGAAGATCATTAAGAGATCAAAAATTGGCCAGATCTCTCAATGATCTCCACCCCTGTGTAAAGGAGGTATAAGTATGTAAATTACTTATATATTTAATGTTGTGTTGGAATTGCTGCTAAACTGTTGTTTGTGCAACTTTCAGCTGCGGTGAGACTATTAAAGTATAACATAGCAGTAACTTAGTAGTCCTGATTACATGTGATTGGTCTAAAATTACAGCTCATTAAAGATTTTCTCTGACTCACTTCTGGTTGTTGTAGGAGTCTGAAATTACCCATGTATAATGATACATATCTCTATAGGTCACGTGGTAATTTGCAGCACTGAACTCCTAGAGTTTCTTTCACAGGTCCCAAGGTGGAGTAAGGTGTGATAATGGAGCCAGTTGAATGCAGAGGAGTCATCAGGTTCCTGTACTTGAGAGGCCGCACACCAATGAAGATGTTTGATAAGATGAGACTTATGGCGAGGATGCCCCATTGTATGGTGTAGTCAAGCACTGACATTGACAGTTCAAGTGTGGTCGGACATCGGTGGAAACGGCACCCATTCCCAGGTGACCACAGTGCGCCATTGATGACGACACCATCTGGCAAGTAGAGGCCACCATTTTGGAGGATCGCTCCACAACCGTTTGCTAACTAGCCCAAGATGTCAAGATCAGTGTGGGATCTGCGGAAAACATCATCCATGACCAATGGCACATGTGGACGTTGTCTGCACAATGGATTGTTTGGTTGCTCACATCTTTCCAGAAGCTTGAAAAAGTTACATGCTCCCAGACTTTTTTGGCCATGTGTCAAGAAAACCAGGAGGACTTCAACAGACTAATGCAGGACAAAACATTGGTCAATCACTATGATCCAGAGACTAAATACCGACGCACTCTACAAGAAGGGACAGCACAGGCTGTTGCTGCTGAGGAGGCTCAGGTCTTTTGGTGTACAAGGGGCGCTGCTGAAGACATTCCATGACACGGTGGTGGCATCAGCCATCACTTTTGGAGTGGTCTGCTGGGGCAACGGCATTACAGCAGCCGATAGGAAGAGACTGAACAAACTGATCAAGAAAGCTAGATCTGTCCTGGGGCAACGCCTTGACCCAGTGGAAGAGATAGGAGAGAGAAGGATGGTGGCTAAACTGTTATCTCTGCTGACGTCTGAGTCCCACCCTATGCAGGACATACTGAACGCACTGAGGAGCTCATTTAGCAGTAGACTACATCATCCTAGGTGCGCAACCGAGAGGTTTCGCAGGTCCTTCCTACCTACGGCTGTCAGACTGCATAACCTAAGCAGGGCTGCTCGCAGAGATAGCAAAAAAACGTGACAACCTAATAGTATTGAATGCAAAAGACGCAACAGACTTAGACAAATGGTCCCCTCCAGTATACAACTAGGACAATATCAGTCGCTACGGAGGGTGACGATATGTATGGGTACATATGGCTGCACGGTGGCGCAGTGGTTTAGCACTGTGGCAGCACAGTTTTACCCTCGGCCGGGGGATCGCGGGGATCATGAGATCGTGGGTTCGATCCCAGCCCCCGACCAACAGTGAACTGTGTGGAGTTTGCATGTTCTCCCCGTGTTGCGCGGGTTTACTCCGGGATTTCTCCGGTTTCCTCCTGCATACCAAAAACATGTAGGTTTAGGGCGCTCGCGCACGCATCGACCAGCAGCCGGTGGCTTGTCACCAGACTGCAAACCAAGTCTACCTACGGGTACAAATAAGTAACAAAAAAAAAAAAAAAAATATTCATACTATGTAGGATAACTAAGTAGACGGTTATGCTGTTCATTCCATCTTGCTACAATGCTCCGCACTTTGTATATATATATATTTATTTATGTGTACGTATGTGTATTCACTGCTCTTATTTATATTTTTTGTGTCTTCTTAATTATTGCTCTGAGTGTTGCTATCCCTGTGCTGTTGCAATCCTGGAATTTCCCCATTGTTGGACTAATAATTCAATTCAATTCAATTCAACTTTATTTATATAGCGCCATTTCACAACAACAGTCATCTCATAGCACTATCAACTGTAGGGAGGACCCCCACAGTTGCAGAAAGACCCCAGCAATCAGGCGATCCCCTGTGAGCAAGCACTTGGCGACGGTGGAGAGGAAAAACTCCCTTTTAACAGGAAGAAACCTCCAGCAGAACCAGGCTCAGGGAGGGGCAGTCATCTGCTGCGACTGGCTGGGGGGTGAGGGGATAGAGAAGAAGAAAAGAACAGACATGTAGAGAGCAAACAGCACGATGGGGACTCAATCTATGGGAGAGAACAAACAAATGTTAATGACCAGCAAAAAAAAAATATTTCATAGAGAGTGAGGAAAGGAGTGAGGCCCAGTGCATTACTGGAGGTCCCCCGGCTGACTAAACCTATTAGCAGCATAACTAAGGGAGGGTTCAGAAAACACATGATCCCTCCCTAATTGTAGGCTATATCAAAAAGGTAGGTTTTAGCCCTATTCTTAAAAACAGAGATCGAGTCTGACTCCCGAATCCAGATTGGCAGCTGATTCCACAGGAGAGGAGCTTGATAACTGAAGGCTCTGCCTCCCATTGTACTTTTGGAGATTCTAGGTATTACAAGTAAACCTGCATTTTGGGAGCGTAGTGCTCTGTTAGGATGATACGGTAGTATCAGATCTTTTAAATAAAAAGGAGCCTGATTGTTTAGAGCTTTGTAAGTAAGAAGAAGGATTTTAAACTTAATTCTAAACTCTATGGGAAGCCAATGAAGGGAGGCCAGAACCGGAGAGATATGATCTCTCTTTCTAGTACCTGTTAAAACTCTTGCTGCAGCATTTTGGATCAGCTGAAGACTTTTTAAAGATGTTTTAGGACAACCTGATAATAAAGAATTACAATAATCTAATCTCGAGCTAACAAAAGCGTGGATCAGCTTCTCAGCATCACTCTGAGACAAGATGCTCCTAATCTTGGCAATATTACGCAAATGATAGAAGGCAGTCTTAGAAACAAATTTAATATGTGAATTGAAGGACAAATCCTGATCAAAAATAACTCCAAGGTTCCTCACAGAGCTATTAAGAGAAAGAGTAACTGCATCCAAACTGAAAGTTTGATTTGGAAAGGAATTTCTAAGGTTTTTTGGACCAACAAGAATGACTTCAGTCTTATCTGAATTTAATAGCAGGAAATTACAAGTCATCCAAACTTTGATTTCCTTAAGACAGGCTTCTAACTTGGCTAATTGATTAGTATCATCTAGCTTCATTGACAGGTATAATTGTGTGTCATCTGCATAACAGTGAAAATGTATACAGTGCTTTCTAATAATGTTGCCTAACGGAAGCATATATAAACTAAAAAGAGTAGGGCCAAGCACAGATCCCTGTGGAACTCCATGACTAAGCTTTGAGCTGAGAGAAAACTCATCATTTACATGAACAAACTGGAACCTATCAGATAAATAAGATCTAAACCACTGCAACGAAGTTCCATTAAGTCCAACATAGTGTTCTAATCTATCAAGTAGAATATTATGATCAATAGTATCAAAAGCTGCACTAAGATCTAAAAGGACAAGTACAGAAACTAGTCCATTATCAGATGCAATGAGGAGGTCGTTAGTGACCTTCGCTAAGGCTGTTTCAGTGCTATGATGGATTCTAAACCCAGATTGAAACTCCTCAAATAAACCATTTCCCTAAAGGCTTATCTTATCTTATCTTAAAGCCCTCCTCCAAAGATGGCACATGTCCAACACTTGGAAGGCAAAGTCATGCTTATGGTCTTTTGGGACCAGCATAGAGTATTCATGATGGATTTCCTGGCAAAGGGTACCACAATTACCGGGACTTACTACGATATAGAAATTGCACAAGGCCATCAAAACCGAGAGACCTGGCATGATGACCAAAGATGTCCGCTTCTGCAAGAAAGCACCCTGGTTCACAACTCACATGTTGCCCAAATGAAAGCACAGTCCTGCAGCTATGAAACCTTTCCTCACCCCCTTACTCTCCTGACATCACACCATCTGACTTCGACCTTTTTCCAACCATGAAGTTATTTTTGAAGGAAAAGCACTTCCAATACAACAAAATGCTGATTTCTGAGGTCAAGCAATGGCTTCTGACACAACATACAGACTTAAACAGGTGAGGTCTCGACAGCTACATAAAGCTATGGGAGAAGTGTGTGTGACCCTTTGTGGTACCTTTGTAGAGAAAGAATAACTGTGCCGAGGTTGGTTCCTCTCAGTCCATTGGAAATGAGTCAGGGGAAATCTTTAATGAACAGTCCTCACATACAGTAGTACTCAAATGTTTGTGAACCTTTTAAAATTTTTTACATTTCTGCATAAATATGGCCTAAAATATCAAATTTTCACATAACTCCTAAAAGTAGATACAGAGAGCCCAGTTAAATGAATGAGACAAAATATTTTAATTTTTGATTATTTATTGAGGGAAATGATCCAATATGACATTATCAGTGAGTGGCAAAAATTTGTGAACCTTTGATTTAAGTATCTGGTATGTAGCAGTCAGCTGGTATAAATTATTAATATAAATACTGTATATACAGTGGATATAAAAAGCCTACACACCCCTATTCACATGCCAGGTTTTTGTGATGAAAAAAATGAGATCAAGATAAATCATTTCAAAACTTTTTCCACCATTAATGTGACCTATAACCTGTACAACCCAACTGAAAAACAAACTAAAATCTTTTAAGGGGAAAAATAAAAAAAAAATTTACAATAACCTGTTTGCATAAATATGCAAACCCTCTTATAACTGGGGATGTGACTGTGTTCAGAATTAACTAATCACATTCAAATTCATGTTAATGGGAGTCAGCACACACCTGACACCATTTAAAGTACTTCTGATTAACTCCAAATAAAGTTCAGCTGTTCGAGTAGGCTTTTCCTGACATTTTTGTAGTCACATCTTACAGCACAAGCCATGGTCTGCAGAGAACTTCCAAAGCATCAGAGGAATCTCATTGTTCAAAGGTATCAGTCAGGAGAAGGGTACAAAAGAATTTCCAAAGAATTAAATATACCATGGAATTATTATCCATTATTCAGAGGGATGAGGAATCAATGTACAGGGAAGAAGTGAGAGACCTGGAGGGCTGGTGCAGGGAGAACAATCTGGTGCTCACCGTGGACAAAACGAAGGAGATGATTATCGACTTCCGGCGGTCACAGCCTGAGCACGTCCCCCTCAGCATCGGCGGCCGTTTAGTGGAGAGAGTGGAGAACATCAAGTTCCTTGGAGTGCAGATCTCGCAGGACCTGACCTGGAGCAAGAATTCCTTGGGGATCAGGAAGCGGGTGTTGTGTTCGTGTTCGTTGAGGAGAGAAGAGACTTGCAGTTGAACCAACGTAACTTTATTTTTTAGCGGCAGCTCACACAGACACTTTCACATCGGCTCCCATGTTGGCCGTTTCTTATTCTACTGAGTGCATCATTCCAACAAGCGGTAACAAGGTAGCAGCGACGCCTAGTGGTAAACACTGATCATTACATCCCCCTTTCTTTGAGGTGAATAAACATTAATAAACATTGATGCAAAACAGTGTATATGTATTCAGTATGAATGGACTAATACAAAACACAAATTTCAGTTCTCCCTGAATCAACATGCCCAAAGAAATTAACATCTGTTACATTTTTCTTATTCTTTGCTTTTTGCTTTTTTTTTTTTTTTTTTCTTATAAGTCCAACCTATCTGGTTTCTTTATTTCTCGTTTTGATCTTCTCGGTTCATCTTTGTCAGGTGGAACATTTGCTTCACAGTTCATAAGAGGTGTGGTTGTGGGAGATTCTGGGTGAGCATTATTGGGCCCACCAGGTGCTTGTGGAGTCTTGAGGAGACTGCGGCGATTGCGCCTGAGCACCTGTCCATCCTCGGTTCTCACTGTGAATGATCTTGGAGCAACTTCCTGTAATACAACTCCTTTAGTGTTCCAGCCAGATGCATCCTTGATCCTAACTGGGTCGTTGTTGGCCAGTGGAGAGAGTGGTTTGGCTGAAGTGTCATAGAATGTCTTTTGTTTCAGTTTCTGCTTCTCAAGCTTGTTTCTGAGTTTTGTATCTTTCCTTTGTGAAGTAGCATTTGGGTAGCTGGGAAGCGTTGTACGCAGCTTTCTGTTCATTAGTAGCTCAGCAGGTGACAGTCCGCACTGAAGTGGAGAGGCGCGGTAACTGAGTAGAGCCAAGTATGGATCCGAGTTGCTGTCTGCAGCTTTCTTAAGCAGTTGCTTCAGAATGTGGACGCCTTTTTCTGCTTGTCCATTTGATTGTGCATAGTGTGGGCTTGACGTCACATGCCGAAATTCATACTGTTCTGCAAACTGCTGCCATTCCCTGCTACTGAAACATGGTCCATTATCTGTCACCACAAGGTGTGGGATGCCATGCCGAGCAAATGTGGATTTGGTATGAGTGATCACACAGGCTGATGTAGTGCTTGAGAGTAGTGCCATTTCTGGAAAGTTGGAAAAGTAGTCCATGACTACTAAGTAGTCTTTGCCTTTAAGGTGAAACAGGTCTATCCCTACTTTGTGCCAAGGGGATGCAGGACTTTCAGATATCACCATTGGCTCTTTGCTTTGTTTACTTCGGTGTTTCTGGCACGTTTCACAACTACTCACAAGCGTCTCGATGTCTTTGTTTAGTCCAGGCCAGTACACTGACTCCCTTGCTCTCCTTTTACATTTTTCAATCCCAAGGTGTCCTTCATGTATCCTGTTTAACAAATCTGGTCTTAGAGCCTCAGGGATGACTATTCTTCCTTTCTTCAGTAATAGTCCATCAACAAAACTGAGATCTCCTCTGACATGGTAATAGCGAGGGCAAGATCCTGCAGGCCATCCCTCGTCCATGTTCTGAATGACACGCTGTAGCTCGGTGTCCTGTGATGTCACCTCAGCTATTTGTTTCGACTTTGTGTCAGATACTGGCAGAGCACACGACACCATGTTGATGTGATTTTCAATATCCTCATCTGTGGAACTCAGACACTTTTCAGCAGGTGCTCTGGACAAGGCATCTGCGAGTATCAGGTGCTTTCCCGGTGTATAAACCAGTTCAAAATCGTACCTTTGCATTTTCATCATTAGGCGTTGGATCCGTGGGGACATTTCGTTAAGATTCTTCTTGATAATGGAGACGAGTGGGCGGTGGTCAGTTTCCACAGTAAAAGACGGCAGTCCATAGACATAACTGTGAAACCGCTCCAGCCCGTAGGAAACGCCTAAACACTCCTTTTCAATCTGGGCATATTTGCATTCAGACTTTGTCATAGCCCTTGACGCATAGGCTACTGGTTTCCAGTACTCTCCTTCTGCCTGTAGGAGCACTGCTCCGATGCCATCTTTGGACGCGTCAGTTGACACTTTGAGCTTTTTCCGGTGGTCATAGTAGGCTAATGCTGGTGCTCTGGTAAGAGTTTGCTTAAGTCTTTGCCACTCTTGCTCATGTTTTTCGGCCCATTTAAAGTCACAGTCGTTGTGTAAGAGCTCTCGGATGCATGACGTCTTTGCTGTGAGGTTGGGAATAAATTTGCCTATGAAATTTACCATTCCCATGATGCGTAACACGCCCGTTTTGTCTGTTGGTCTTGGCATGTTCAGTATTGCTTTCACTTTATCGCCATCTGGTTGTATGCCTTGAGCTGTGAGTTTGTCTCCGAGGAAGAGAATCTCTTGTACTGCAAACTCACACTTGGCTCTATTGAGTTTCAGCCCGTACTTCTGAATGCGCTCCATCACTTTGTTAAGTCTCTGGTTGTGCTCTTGGAGAGTCGAGCCCCATACAATAATGTCATCTATGTAAACTCTGACTCCCTCAAGGCCTTCAATGATCTGTTCCATCGCTCTGTGGAATATTTCTGGTGCAGATTTTATTCCAAATGGCAGCCTAAGAAAACAGTATCTACCGAAAGGTGTGTTAAAAGTACAGTACTTAGTGCTGCTCTCATCCAGTTTTAACTGCCAGAAACCCTGAGAAGCGTCGAGCTTTGTGAAGTAGTTAGCTCCTGCCATCTCACTGACTATTTCCTCACGTGTGGGGATTTGGTAGTACTCGCGCTTAATGTTCTCATTTAGATCTTTTGGGTCCATGCACATTCTCAACTCACCATTCTTTTTCTTTGTGACGACCATCGAGTTGACCCAGTCTGTGGGCTCCTGCACCCTTTTGATCATGCCCATGTTGGTCATCCTGTCCAGTTCTCGTTTGAGGGCTTCACGCAGTGGAGCTGGGACCCTACGTGGTGCATGCACAACTGGTTGGGCGCCTTCTGTTAGCTGGATTTTATATGTAAAGGGCAGTGTGCCAAAACCTTTGAACACATCAGAAAAGTTTTGCACAATAGCGTTAGTGTCACACTTGGAATCTGATTCAATGCAGTACACTCTTTTCACTAACCCTAGCTCTTCACAGCTTTTATCACCCAACAGTGATTCACATTTCTCATTCACAACAGAAAAGTTTACATTGTGCACTTTACCTTTAACAACAACATTCAGTTTACAGGTACCAAAACACTGTATGGGTTGCCCATTGTAATCTTTCAACCCTGATTTCTTTCTGTATATGTGTGGCTTAACCTGCATTTCCTTTACATCAGACATGCTAATGAGGTTAGCTTTTGCACCAGTGTCCAGTCTCATAGTGACGATAGTCCCGTTAACCAGCAGAGGAGTGGTCCACTTGTCCTCATTGGTAATGCTGTTGACTTTTTCTTCTTCATTTTCACAGTCAACGATGCCCACAAAGAAAGTGTCACTTAAGTCTGTGTCTTCGACTACATTCACATTTTTGCCTCTCTTTCCTTCCTTTCTTTTGGTGAAGCATTGCTTTGCAAAATGATTCTTTCCATGGCAGTTGGAGCATACTTTACCAAACGCTGGGCATTGCTTTGGCTTGTGCTGTAATCCGCAACGCTTGCAGAAGAACGTGGGATCCTCGGTCCGCTGTGCAGTCCCGGCCCATGAGCGACGCCTCCCGCTCTGAGATGACACGGCGCCGACCACTGCTCCTTCACTCGGAGGTGTGGCGCCTGGCATGCCGCAGAACGTTTTCATGTGCTTCTGGGACAGTTCGCTTGCCTGGCAGAGTTTAACAGCCATCTCCAGCGTCAACTCCGTCTCACGAAGCAGTCTCTCTCGTAACTTTTTGTCCTCAACACCAAACACAATTTGATCTCTGATCATTGAGTCCTTCAATGTCCCAAAATTGCAGGATTGTGCTTTCAAACGGAGAGCTGTCAAAAAACTGTCAAAGGGCTCACTCTGTTGCTGCATACGAGATCTAAACATGTATCTTTCATATGTCTCGTTTTTCTTAGGAGTGCAGTGAGCATCAAACTTAGCGAGCACGACATCCAGCTTATTTGGGTCTTCACCCGTTCCGAACACGAACGTGTTGTACACTTCAATGGCCTGTGGCCCCGCTAAGTTCAGCAAAAGTGCTACCTTTCTCAAGTCCAGCTTCGTGTCCAGTCCCATGGCCGTGACATACAAGTTGAACTGCTGCTTGAATGCCCGCCATTTTTCATCCACGTTACCTGCCAATTTCAGGTTTTCCGGCGGCTTCAACTCCATGACGACTTCTCACGTGGTCGCTCAGTTCATGCAGTTTACTCCTGGTACCATGTTGTGTTCGTGTTCGTTGAGGAGAGAAGAGACTTGCAGTTGAACCAACGTAACTTTATTTTTTAGCGGCAGCTCACACAGACACTTTCACATCGGCTCCCATGTTGGCCGTTTCTTATTCTACTGAGTGCATCATTCCAACAAGCGGTAACAAGGTAGCAGCGACGCCTAGTGGTAAACACTGATCATTACAGCGGGCTCAGCAGAGACTGCACTTCTTGAGGAAACTCAAACAGGCCTGTCTCCCCATCTGCATCCTCAGGACCTTCTACAGAGGTGTGGTGGAGAGTGTTCTGACGTACTGCATTGCTACATGGTACTCCAGTTGCAATATGTCAGACAAAAAAGCCCTACAGAGGATAGTCAAGGGGGCTGAGAGGGTAATTGGAGTCTCCCTCCCCTCTGTCCAAGAACTTTTTCAGAACCGTTGTAGGAGCAGGGCACTGAACATTGTCAAGGACCGTTCTCACCCTCTGCATAAACACTTTGAACTTCTTCCATCTGGTAAACGATTCCGGAGCATCAGAGGCAGAACCACCAGACTGATCAACAGCTTCCTTCCACAAGCTGTCAGGATGCTGAACAGTTGACCCGAAATCTCTCATACACACTACTGCACCTACGGACATTTTGTATATTATTTGTATATTATAGTTAGTTAGTTTTTTCCCAAGTATGTCTTTATCTTAGTGAGTACACCCCTAGTGAATATGTCCAAATTGTGTCCAATTAGCCATTTTCCCTCCCAACTGTCATGTGACTCGTTAGTGTTACAAGGTCTCAGGTGTGAATGGAGAACAGGTGTGTTAAATTTGGTGTTATCGCTCTCACACTCTCTCATACTGGTCACTGGAAGTTCAACATGGCATCTCATCGCAAAGAACTCTCTGAGGATCTGAAAAAATAGAACTGTTGCTCTACATAAAGATGGCTTAGGCTATAAGAAGATTACCAACATCCTGAAACTGAGCTGCAGCACGTTGGCCAAGACCATACAGCAGTTTAACAGACAGGTTCCACTCAGAACAGGCCTCGCCATGGTCGACCAAAGAAGTTGAGTGCACATGCTCGGCGTCATATCCAGAGGTTGTCTTTTGAAAACAGACATATGAGTGCTGCCAGCATTGCTGCAGAGGTTGAAGGCGTGGGGGGGTCAGCCTGTCAGTTCTCCGACCATATGCCACACACTGCATTAAATTGGTCTGCATGGCTGCTTTTCAATTTTTGTACTGCCTCTATATTGGAGGTTTTATATACAGTACATACACACACATACATACATACATATATATATATATATATATATATATATATATATATATATATATATATATATATATATATATATATTATGGCAAGCCGTACAGGAAAATATATACAGTATATATATTACAAAGAAAAGTTCGGAATATATTGAATGAACTTCCGAATATACTGAATGAACTTCCGAATATATTGAATGAAACTTGGAATATATTGAATGAACTTCTGAATATATTGAATGAAACTGGGAATATATTGTATGAACTTCTGAATATATTGAATGAACTTCCGAATATATTGAATGAACTTCCGAATATATTGAATGAAACTGGGAATATATTAAATGAACTTTGGAATATATTGAATGAACTTCCGAATATATTGAATGAAACTTGGAATATATTGAATGAACTTCCGAATATATTGAATGAAACTGGGAATATATTGAATGAACTTCCGAATATATTGAATGAACTTCCGAATATATTGAATGAAACTGGGAATATATAGAATGAACTTTGAAATATATTGAATGAACTTCCGAATATATTGAATGAAACTGGGAATATATTGAATGAACTTCTGAATATATTGAATGAAACTGGGAATATATTGAATGAACTTCCGAATATGCTGAATGAACTTCAGAATACAGTGGTGTGAAAAAGTGTTTGCCCCTTCCTGATTTCTCATTTTTTTTGGTATGTTTGTCACACTTAAATGTTTTAGATCATCAAACAAATTGAAATATTAAACAAAGATTGATTGATTGATTGATTGATAGGCTGATTGATTGATTTTATTTGAACATCCAGACAAAAAAAAAAAGAAAAATCAAAACCAAAAAAATTAAATTAAAAAAAAAAAATGCCTTGTTCAAAAGGAGTGGGAAGAAGCCACTGCTTATATAGCCCCACCCCTTCTCCATACCCAATAAATTATAATATCATTCTAGTCATTATTCATCCCACAATTACATTCATTATACAATACCATAATATATAATACATCTTATAATTAAATTATGCAATAGAAATGATGCAATAATGTTAGTTTATATTGACAATAATACCAACATCTAATAATAATTGTAAGATTAATAAATAAATACTTCTGGTATGTTTAATATAATCATAGACAATGTTATCATCATCATAATCACCATATATACCACCATATACCCCCACATGGCTTACAATACCTAGGCACAATAAGTAACCATATAATAATAATAACCATAATAATAGGTAGCCATATACTGTTGTAGTTACAATAATAATAATACCACCTGGCCTATATAATACTTCAAATAATTCCATCCTAACAACAATCCTAATACTACAATACTGTTGTAATATTCTAGTAATAACGATATCAATAATAATAGTACTCAGCATATATACAACAATAACAACCTTCCTTCATTGAAGACACATTGTAATATTACTGTCCTTTATTTTTATATTGCTCCAAAATTATTTCTTTATATGTTGATTTAAATATATAAAGATAACACAAGTAAACACAAAATGCAGTTTTTAAATGAAGGTGTTTATTATTAAGGGGAAAAAATCCAAACCTACATGGCCCTGTGTGAAAAAGTGATTGCCCCCTAAACCGAATAACTGGTTGGACCACCTGTAGCAGCAACAACTGCAATCAAGCATTTGCGATAACTTGCAATGAGTCTTTTACAGCACTGTGGAGAAATTTTAGCCCACTCATCTTTGCAGAATTGTTGTAATTCAGCCACATTAGAGGGTTTTGAGCATGAACCAATTTTTTAAGGTCATGCCACAGCATCTCAATCAGATTTAGGGCAGGTCTTTGAGTAGGCCACTCAAAAGTCTTCATTTTGTTTTTCTTAAGCCATTCAAAGCTGGACTGGCTGGTGTGTTTTGGATCATTGTCCTGCTGCAGAACCCAAGTGCGGACATTCTCCTTCAGGATTTTTTGGTAGACAGCAGAATTCATGGTTCCATTTACCACAGTAAGTCTTCCAGGTCCTGAAGCAGTAAAACAGCCCCAGACCATCACACTACCACAACCATATTTTACTGTTGGTATGATGTCTCTTTTCTGAAATGCTTTGTTACTTTTACCATGGATGTAATGGGACACACACCTAACAAAAAAGCTCAACTTTTGTCTCGTCAGTCCACAGAGTATTTTCCTAAAAGTCTTGGGGATCCTCAAGATGTTTTTTGGCAAAACTTAGACGAGCCTTTATGTACTTTTTGCTCAGCAGTGGTTTTCGTCTTGGAATGCTGCTATGCAGGCCATTTTTGCCCAGTCTCTTTCTTATGGTGGAGTCATGAACACTGACCTTAACTGAGGCAAGTGAGGCCTGCAGTTCTTTGGATGTTGTTGTGGGGTCTTTTGTGACCTCTTGAGTGAGTCGTTGCTGTACTCTTGGGGTAATTTTGGCAGGCCAGCCACTCCTGGGAAGGTTCACCACTGTTCTATGTTTTTGCCATTTGTGGATAATGGCTCTCACTGTGGTTTGCTGGAGTTCCAAAGCTTTAGAAATGGCTTTATAACCTCTTCCAGACTGACAGATCTCAATTACTTTGTTTCACATTTGTTCCTGAATTTCTTTGGATCACAGCATGATGTCTAGCTTTTGAGGATATTTTGGTCTACTTCACTGTGTCAGGCAGGTCCAATTAAAGTGATTTCTTGATTGAGAACAGGTGTGGCAGTAATCAGGCTTGGGTGTGGCTAGAGAAATTGAACTCAGCTTTCCAAAGATGTGATAAACCACAGTTAATTTATGTTTTAATGGGTTGGGAGATTTTTTTTTTTTTTTTATTTTTTTTTTACACAGGGCCATGTTGGTTTGGATTTTTTTTTTTACCTTTAATAATAAACAGTTTTATTTAAAAACTGCATTTTGTGTTTACTTGTGTTATCTTTGTCTAATATTTAAATTTGTTTGATGATCTGAAACATTTAAGTGTGACAGCCATACAAAAAAATGAAAAATGAGGAAGGGGGCAAACACTTTTTCACACCACTGTAGGTGAGAGATAATTGCACTAGCATGAGACAGCTTACACTACTTAAGAGATAACAGGGGAGCAGCTACAAACAGAATGGGCAGAGCTGTGCAGAAGGAAGACACTGGAGAACAGAGAGGACAAATAATGCAAACGATAATCATAAATAAACCAAATCCGGGAGAAAACATAACTGAACTAAGAACCTGAGCATAACCCAACAAACTAATGATAACAAAATAAAGGCGCAACAGTTCAAAACCAACAGAAAATGTGGATATGGTTAGAAACTTTATCCAGATATAACAATGAACACATCCAGTATTAGAGTAATCTTCAACATGAGAATCGTTTTGGAGACCAAAACCACAGCTGCAGGGAGGATTAATTGGAAATGTCTGCTGATTGGCTAGTGACTTCGTCACCTGCCCCATGCCTTAGCTATTTGATTGGTTAAAAGTGTTAGGACTGCTCTGTCTGCAGGAGATTAGTTAGGTCACCTCAGATGCATATCTCATGAAACCAAGATAAAGGATTAAGCCAGGATTTTAAAATAATTCGTGCTTAATCAATACTTGACTTGGTTGTATAAAAGTAGGATAAATTCAGCCCAGTCAAGTTGCTACTGAGATTTATTCTCTACAGCTAGCCTGGTCCAGAGCAGGCTAACAGTCAGGCTAAAATTAATCCTTGTGATTTATTTGTCAGTGCAGGAGTCAGTCCTATAAGAATTCAATGCTTTTCTGTGTCAATAAATGGTCTACTGATGTAGTCTGACTAGTAGATGATAGATGATGTGTGAGGTGATTTTGATGAAGCTGCACTTAATACCTGAGAAGGTATTGAATTTTATTTCAAATAAATATTTCCCAAAAATATGAAAACATGTTTTCTACCCAAACTAAATGATATAATATGATCATCAGATGAAGGATGATATGTGAGGTCATTTTGGTGAAGCTGCACTCAGTTATTTAGAAGTTTTTAACTATCATTCCTAATAAATATTTCCCTAACCTATGATATTTTTTTTTTGGTCCAACTAACAAGAGTGACTAACAGCAGACCCTAGTGGCTGGGCAGCATTTAGAGGCACTAACCTTGATGATGCTGAAATTTAATCCTAATAAATATTCCCAAAAGCTATGAAAACATTT
This sequence comes from Pholidichthys leucotaenia, assembly GCA_020510985.1. Lineage (NCBI taxonomy): Eukaryota > Metazoa > Chordata > Actinopteri > Cichliformes > Pholidichthyidae > Pholidichthys > Pholidichthys leucotaenia. The sequence continues at coordinate 248,649,053 of CM035845.1, read as the reverse complement.
CTTTAATCCAAACTATGTGTTGTAGTCTGACTAGAAGAAGATGGTTGCATGTGAGGTGATTTTGGTGAAGCCACACTTTGTAGTTTTCAAGTTATTGGATATTTTTTTACATAAATATTTCCCCAAACTATGAAAAATAAAATTTATGCAAACTAAGCATTTTAGTCTGAACAAAACGGCACAATCGACGTATGAACTGATTCTGGTGACATTACACCTGATGATCATGACAGTACGTAATTTTAAGTTTTTGGTTTTTTTTTTTCCCTCGGAGTTGCAATTCACAGACGGTCCCTGAGCATTCGTCTCCCCTATCACAGCTCATAGACGCCAGTGTAACTGCTGGAGCTCAGAGAATGGCTCTGTTTAATGAAAATGAGGTTGTAGCTCGTTGTCCACTTTACCAATGCATTAGATTGGTGTGGTTTGTGTTTTAACAGCGTTTTGTTCACGAATTATTGATGCGCAAAGTCCGAATCTATGAATATCTTGCCAACTTTACTGAAGTGTCCCCCACGGTGAAACACGCTGAATACATTTCTTCATCGGTAGAATTTTGGCGACTGCATACATTTGCCAGGATGTTAACCTGCTCTGCTTTACTGAGGATGGCTTCAACTAGCTTTTCTGCTGATTCACTCACAGCTGCACTTCTTCCATCTCCGTTCATTACATAGAACACAAACGGAAAACAATGCTAAACGTACAAATGGCCCTGATCACATACGTACAAAACACAGAATATATTGAATGAAACTCTGATATACACTACCGTTCAAAAGTTTGGGGTCACCCAGACAATTTTTGTGTTTTCCATGAAAAGTCGCACTTTTATTTACCACCATGAGTTGTAAAATGAATAGAAAATATAGTCAAGACATTGACAAGGTTAGAAATAATGATTTGTATTTGAAATAATAATTTTTTCCTTCAAACTTTGCTTTCGTCAAAGAATCCTCCACTTGCAGCAATTACAGCATTGCAGACCTAACATGATTGCACAAGGGTTTTCTAATCATCCATTAGCCTTCTGACGCAATGAGCAAACACATTGTACCATTAGAACACTGGAGTGATAGTTGCTGGAAATGGGCCTCTTTACACCTATGTAGATATTGCACCAAAAACCAAACATTTGCAGCTATAATAGTCATTTACCACATTAGCAATGTATAGAGTGTATTTCTGATTAGTTTAAAGTTATCTTCATTGAAAAAAGTGCTTTTCTTTCAAAAATAAGGAAATTTCTAAGTGACCCCAAACTTTTGAACGGTAGTGTATATATATATATATATATATATACAGTATATACAGTATACTGTATATATATATACAAAACACTTCGGAATATATTGAATGAAACTCTGATATATATATATATATATATATATATATATACAAAACAGAGAATATATTTAATGAAACTCTGATATATATATATATATATATATATATATATATATATACAAAACACTTCCGAATATATTGAATGAAACTGGAGCCCCAAAGGCTGATGGGAAATGTAGTTCATTCAATATATTCTGCAGTTCGTTCAATATATTCCCATTTTCATTCAATATATTTCCAGTTCCATTCAATATATTCTGAAGTTCATTCAATATATTCGGAAGTTCATTCAATATATTCCAAGTTTCATTCAATATATTCAGAAGTTCATTCAACATATTCCCATTTTCATTCAATATATTCGAAGGTTCATTCAATATATTCCCAGTTTCATTCAATATATTCTGAAGTCCATTCAATATATTCAGAAGTTCATTCAATATATTCAGAAGTTCCTTCAATATATTCCAAGTTTCATTCAATATATTCAGAAGTTCATTCAATATATTCCCATTTTCATTCAATATATTCGAAAGTTCATTCAATATATTCCAAGTTTCATTCAATATATTCCCAGTTTCATTCAATATATTTGAAAGTTCATTCAATATATTCCCAGTTTCATTCAATATATTCTGAAGTCCATTCAATATATTCCAAGCTTTTCCTTGTAATATATATCTATTTTTTTCCTGAATGACTTGCCATAATATATATATATATATATATATATATATATATATATATATATATATATATATATATATATATATTATGGCAAGCCGTTCAGGAAAATATATATATATATATATTACAAAGAAAAGTTCAGAATATATTGAACGAACTTCCGAATATATTGAATGAAACTGGGAATATATTGAGTGAACTTCTGAATATATTGAATGAACTTCCGAATATATTGAATGAAACTTGGAATATATTGAATGAACTTCTGAATATATTGAATGAACTTCCGAATATATTGAATGAAAGTGGGAATATATTGAATGAACTTTGGAATATATTGAATGAACTTCCGAATATATTGAATGAAACTTGGAATATATTGAATGAACTTCCGAATATATTGAATGAAAGGGGGAATATATTGAATGAAAATGGGAATATATTGAATGAACTTCCGAATATATTGAATGAACTTCCGAATATATTGAATGAAAATGGGAATATATTGAATGAACTTCAGAATATATTGAATGAACTTCCGAATATATTGAATGAAACTGGGAATATATAGAATGAACTTTAGAATATATTGAATGAACTTCCGAATATCTTGAATGAAACTGGGAATATATTGAATGAACTTCCGAATATATTGAATGAAACTGGGAATATATTGAATGAACTTTGGAATATATTGAATGAACTTCAGAATACAGTTGTGTGAAAAGTGTTTGCCCCCTTCCTGGTTTCTCATTTTTTTGGTATGTTTGTCACAGTTAAATGTTTCAGATCATCAAACAAATTGAAATATTAAACAAAGATTGATTCATTGATTGATTGATTAATAGACTGATTGATTGATTTTATTTGAACATCCAGACAAAAAAGAAAAAGAAAAATCAAAACCAAAAAATTAAACTAAAAAAGAAAAAATGCCTTATTCAAAAGGAGTGGGAAGAAGCCACCGCTTATATAGTCCCACCCCTTCTCCATACCCAATAAATTATAATATCATTCTAGACATTATTCATCCCACAATTACATTCATTATACAATACCATAATATACAGTATAATACATCTTATAATTAAATTATGCAATAGAAATGATGCAATAATGATAGTTTATATTGACAATAATACCAACATCTAATAATAATTGTAATATTAATAAATAAATACTTCTGGTATGTTTAATATAATCATAGACGATGTTATCATCATCATAATCACCATATATACCACCATATACCCCCAAGCCTTTAAGGAAAAAAATATATATATTACAAAGAAAAGCTCGGAATATATTGAATGATCTTTGGAATATTTTGAATGAAATTCCGAATATATTGAATGAAACTTTGAATATATTGAATGAAACTGGGAATATATTGAATGAACTTCAGAATATATTGAATGAACTTCAGAATATATTGAATGAAACTGGGAATATATTGAATGAACTTCAGAATATACTGAATGAACTTCAGAATATATTGAATGAAACTGGGAATATATTGAATGAAAATGGGAATATATTGATTGAAACTGGGAATATATTGCATGAACTTTGGAATATATTGAATGAACTTCCGAATATATTGAATGAAACTGGGAATATATTGAATGAACTTCTGAATATATTGAAGGAATTTCCAAATATATTGAATGAAACTGGGAGTATATAGAATGAACTTTGGAATATATTGAATGAACTTCCGAATATAGGGCTGCACGGTGGCGCAGTGGTTAGCACTGCGGCAGCACAGTTTACCCTTGGCCGGGGGATTGTGGGGATCGTGGGATCGTGGGTTCGATCCCAGCCCCCGACCAACAGTGATCTGTGTGGAGTTTGCATGTTCTCCTCGTGTCGCGTGGGTTTACTCCGGGATTTCTCCGGTTTCCTCCCACATGCCAAAAACATGCATGTTAGGTTAATTGGCTGTTCTAAATTGTCCCTAGATATCTGTTTCCTATAGGCCCTTAGAATAGAGGGTTAGTATTAATGAAAGCGCTTTGAGTGGTCTTTGTGACTAGAAAAGCGCTATATAAGTGCAGGTTAGTTAGTTAGATATATTGAATGAAACTGGGAATATATTGAATGAACTTTGGAATATATTGAATGAACTTCAGAATACAGTGGTGTGAAAAAGTGTTTGCCCCCTTCCTGGTTTCTCATTTTTTTGGTATGTCACACTTAAATGTTTCAGATCATCAAACAAATTGAAATATTAAACAAAGATTGATTGATTGATAGATTGATTGATTGATTTTATTTGACATCCAGACCAAAAAAAAATAAATAAATAAAACAAAAATCAAAGCCAAAAAAATAAAATTAAAAAAGAAAAAAATGCCTTGTTCAAAAGGAGTGGGAAAAAGCCACCGCCTATATAGTCCCACCCCTTCTCCATACCCAATAAATTATAATATCATTCTAGTCATTATTCATCCCACAATTACATTCATTACACAATACCATAATATATAATACATCTTACAATTAAATTATGCAATAGAAATGATACAACAATGATAGTTTATATTGACAATAATACCAACATCTAATAATAATTGTAATATTAATAAATACATACTTCTGGTATGTTTAAAATAATTATAGACAATATTATCATCATCATAATCACCATTGTGATGATGGGATGTCACCACTGTATGTCTTGTTGTATTGTGTGATTATGTTATATCTGTAATGTTGTAAATGTCAGTATGATTATTTGTTAAAATGCACACAGTATTTTGGGATTTGTCTTTGTTAATTTGAATGCCCTTGGGAGATAACTATTATGGTTAAGTATTTGGTAAAATAATTGATAAAGGATTTATTTCACATACCTTTGCCAACATGCTTCCTGTGGGTGTCCAGGCAAAAGACTCTGTGAGGGGTTGAGGGCCTTTTATAGGACACCAGCAGGAAGGAAACATGTATGGTAAGTTAGAGGGGTGGTTTAACATTTGTAAATAAGGGTTGAAATTATTTATTGAATTATTTATATTGCTATTTATTGTATGTGATTTATATTTATATTGTATATACTTGGAGAAATTATTTATGTATTTTTAGATGTTAGTGGGTATGTGTTAAGAATAGGAATGTTGATTGTTTTACCTGGGATTATGGTAGGGGCTAATCAGCCCTAATTATCTTGTATATTATATAACAGGTGTGAGATATCGAGTAACATTGCTGATTGCTGATTGTTGATTGCTTTGTGGCTGATTGCTGATTGCAGATTGATTATTGTTCTTGGTATGCTTCTTGGTTGGCGAAGTGTATTTTGTTTGAAGGATCGTGTCGGATGTTTTCCTGGAACTATTTACTTGTAAGTTAATTAAATAAAATTGAAAATTGGAACTGACGCTCTGGCCTCGCTTTGCTGCACCAAATTCTCACATTTGGTGGCAGCGGTGGTCCGTTGCCGGGACGTTGTGGCGTTTGGGGGACGGAAGGACTTATGTCGAGGAGGAAAGCGAGGCAGGAGGAGCAGCCTGACCTAGACGCAGGTATGGCGGCTGAGGACCCGGGAGTCAGCGGACTGGGCGAGCTCGAGGAGCTAACGAGCCTGGTGAAATCTGTGGTGCGTTCGCTGACTCTCAGAGATTGCCAGCTGGAGGAAGAAGCCTCTCTCCGTGACCAAAGGTGGCAGGCTGTGAATGATCAAATTCGTCGGGTGCAGTCGCAGGTTACGGAGTTGAGAGAGGAGTATGGGAGCCGGGCGGAGCATAGTGGTGACAACAGCGCTTCGGGGGAGGACCCCAGGGTGACGGCCAGTCGGGTTGGCCCGCAGGAGGAAGATTTGCCATTGCAGGTGCAGCCGAGGAGGACACCAGTGCACCACGAGCCCTTGGCTGAATCCTCTCTCACCCGAGGACGATATCGAGTATTACCTGACAACGTTCGAGAGGATCGCTACAGTCTGCCGCTGGAGGGAAGAAGAGTGGGCTATCCATCCTGCTCCTCTACTTACAGGTAAAGCGCGGAGCGCATATGTACTGATGGATGTTGCTGACACGGATGATTATGGGAAAGTCAAAGAAGCTATTTTGAATAAATATGAAATCACATCTGACACATATATGAGGAGGTTTCGGTCCCTGGACATTCATCAGGACGAAACCCCTCGTGAACTTTATATACGCCTAAAAGACCTGTTATATAAATAGATTAAACCAGAGACCCTATCTTTAAAAGACATTATGGAACAACTAATTTTGGAACAGTTTTTGCGCATGGTGAACCCGGAACTGGGAGTCTGGATACAAGAGCGGGACCCAAAGACTGCAGAAGACGCTGCTCGTCTGGCGGAGGTTTTTCTGTCAGCCAGGTCTGGGAGCAGGAGACCTACTCTCGGCCGTGATAGATCTTTCACCACACGGAGTGAGTTTAATGAGGGTGAAAGGGGTGGTCCAGCTCGAAATAGGTTGTATTCCAGGCCCAGTCAGATCACAAACAGCAGACATGATAATAGCAAAAAGTCACGAGTTGTTGCAAATAAGGATATACGCTGTTATCAGTGTAATAAAATCGGTCACACCCAATATTCATGTCCTGCCACAAAGAATCAGAAACCGTCACTATTATGTTCAGTTCCTAGACCCACTTGTTCAGCCTCAGGGCACAGTGGAGTATATAAAACAAAAGTGTTGCTTAATAGTCAGTGTGAAGAGGCCCTGTTAGATTCAGGCTGTTTTCAAACAGTTGTGCTACCTAGTTTGGTCCCTAGGGATTTGTGGAATGACTCAGAAATAAATATCAGTTGTGTCCATGGGGATAAGAAACTGTACCCAACCGCTGAGGTTTATTTAACAGTAGGGGGTCAAACTTATCTCCTTCCTGTAGCTCTTGTGCCTGATTCCCTGTTATTCTTGGCAATGATGTTCCAACTTTGTTGGACATCATACAACAGGTTAGAGAGGAACAAACGGAGGAGAGACAGGCAGGTGGCGCTGTTGAGCAGAGAGTAAATACACCTGTGGTGAAAAATTGTAATATGGTGACAACTAGGGCACAGAGGACACAGAGGGCTGCCAATGCTCTTCAGGAATTACCATTTTATGATTCTGAGATAGAGGCAGGCCCTATTAAGCAACCCAAATCCAAGGCTCAGAAGAGAAGAGATAAGGTGTTAGCGTCAGCAAAGAACTTGGGTGAAGAAACACCACAGCTAAATCAGTCAGTAGAGTTTGACATCCCTCCTGACATACAGTGGGGCAAAAAAGTATTTAGTCAGCCACCAATTGTGCAAGTTCTCCCACTTACAAGATGAGAGAGGTCTCCAATTTTCATCATAGGTATACCTCAACTATGAGAGACAAAATGAGAAAAAAAAAATCCAGAAAATCACACTGAAGGATTTTTAATGAATTAATTGGTAAATTCCTCAGTAAAATAAGTATTTGGTCACCTACAAACAAGCAAGATTTCTGGCTCTCACAGACCTGTAACTTCTTCTTTAAGAGGCTCCTCTGTCCTCCACTCGTTACCTGTATTAATGGCACCTGTTTGAACTCGTTATCAGTATAAAAGACACCTGTCCACAACCTCAAACAGTCAGACTCCAAACTCCACTATGGCCAAGACCAAAGAGCTGTCAAAGGACACCAGAAACAATATTGTAGACCTGCACCAGGCTGGGAAGACTGAATCTTCAATAGGTAAGCAGCTTGGTGTGAAGAAATCAACTGTGGGAGCAATTATTGGAAAATGGAAGACATACAAGACCACTGATAATCTCCCTCGATCTGAGGCTCCACGCAAGATCTCACCCCGTGGGGTCAAAATTATCACGACAACGGTGAGCAAAAATCCCAGAACCACATGGGGGGACCTAGTGAATGACCTGCAGAGAGCTGGGACCAAAGTAACAAAGGCTACATCAGAAACACACTATGTCGCCAGGGACTCAAATCCTGCAGTGCCAGATGTGTCCCCCTGCTTAAGCCAGTACATGTCCAGGCCCGTCTGAAGTTTGCTAGAGAGCATTTGGATGATCCAGAAGAGGATTGGGAGAATGTCATATGGTCAGATGAAACCAAAATTGAACTTTTTGGTAAAAACTCAACTTGTCGTGTTTGGAGGAGAAAGAACACCATACCTACTGTGAAGCATGGGAGTGGAAACATCATACTTTGGGGCTGTTTTTCTGCAAAGGGACCAGGACGACTGATCCGTGTAAAGGAAAGAATGAATGGGGCCATGTATCGTGAGATTTTGAGTGAAAACCTCCTTCCATCAGCAAGGGCATTGAAGATGAAACGTGGCTGGGTCTTTCAGCATGACAATGATCCCAAACACACCGCCCGGGCAACGAAGGAGTGGCTTCGTAAGAAGCATTTCAAGGTCCTGGAGTGGCCTAGCCAGCCTCCAGATCTCAACCCCATAGAAAATCTTTGGAAGGAGATGAAAGTCTGTGTTGCCCAGCGACAGCCCCAAAACATCACTGCTCTAGAGGAGATCTGCATGGAGGAATGGGCCAAAATACCAGCAACAGTGTGTGAAAACCTTGTGAAAACTTACAGAAAACAATTGACCTCTGTCATTGCCAACAAAGGGTATATAACAAAGTATTGAGATGAACTTTTGTTTTTGACCAAATACTTATTTTACTGAGGAATTTACCAATTAATTCATTAAAAATCCTTCAATGTGATTTTCTGGATTTTTTTTTCTTATTTTGTTTCTCATAGTTGAGGTATACCTATGATGAAAACTGGAGACCTCTCTCATCTTTTAAGTGGGAGAACTTGCACAATTGATGGCTGACTAAATACTTTTTTGCCCCACTGTAGCTACATTGCAGAAAGCTGACCCAACACTTAAACCATGGTTTGATAAAGTCTCGGAGATTGAGGGTGTGAAACAGGGTAAAACTGATTGTTTGGCTGAGGCCTTGTATGTCATTAAAAAGGGCATTTTATATCAAGAGCATGGTGAAGTTATGGCCATAGCTTTGCCACAGGACCTCACACCAAAGATTGTGGAACTAGGACATGTTATCCCTTGGGCAGGTCATCTGGCATTTCAAAAAACTTTGCAGAAAATTGCTAGAAGGTTTGTGTGGCCGGGAATGTATACCCAGATGAAGGAGTTCTGACATAACGCACGGCTCAGGAGACGCACACACACAGGCTTAGAGTAGTTCAAAGAGTTTATTAACAGCAGGAGTGAATGAGTGCGTGTCTGCGGGATGTAAATGTGTTGGTGATGGTGTCTGCTCCAGGCACAGAGGCAAGTGACCGTACAGCCGAGCAACCCTATGGAGAGAGCACAGGGAGAGGGTGACGGGCATACACCAACACAGGAGGGATTTATGGCGAGAGAAGGACTTACTTGGTGGGTCAGGACAGCTGGCACAACAAGGGGGCGAAGCCCGGAAGACAGCCACCTGGAGAGCTCCGTACAGCAGCGAGGATTGGGCGATGGAGTGGAGATGTCCGCCGCTGGGGAATCCACCTGTGCACAGGGGAGAAGACTGAAGAAAAGAGGTAAGCGATCTTCTTACCAAAATGGTGACGCTGAAGGGAAGTATGCTCACAACGGTGAGGGACGAAGTCTGACGGCTTCAGGCCGAGCCTCCGGGCGAGACGGCCTTTATCCCTCGCCGCTGATGATTGTCAGGTGCGTGAGCAGGTGGCGCCGTTGATGAATGGCGCGGCGTGACAGTACTCCCCCCTCTAGCAGCGCCTCCTGGCGATGGCTTATCCGGGTGCGCTCGGTGGAAGTCCGCGATGAGCGATGGGTCCAACACAAACGACGGGGGCACCCATTGTCGATGCTCGGGCCCATAGCCCTCCCAGTCCACCAAGTATTGCAACCCACGACCTCGGCGCCGGGAGTCCAGGATGGAGGAGACGGACCAGGCCGGATGGCCACCAATCATCCGGGGCGCGGGTTGCGCTGCAGGAGGAGGGCAAAGGGGGTCAGTGACTGCCAGTTTCACCTTCGACACATGAAAAGTGGAATGGATGCGGAGGGAGGGGGGAATAGCCACGCGCACAGCCACCGGGTTGATGATCCGGGTGATGGGAAAGGGACCCATGAAACGCTGTGCCAGCTTCCTCCTCTCGCCTTTTAATGTGACGTCCTGGGTAGACACATACACGAGTTGCCCAACTCTGTACGCCGGGGCAGGTCTTCTGTGCCGGTCCGCCACGGTCCTGTTGCGCTCCGCTGTGCGTAAAAGCGCATGACGCGCGGCAGCCCAGGTGGAGCGGAACTGCCTAAGGTGCGCCCTAACGGAGGGGACAGTCACCTTGTTCTCCTGCGCTGGAAACAGCGGGGGGTCGTAACCCAGGGACGCCTTGAAGGGGGACATCCCCGTTGCAGAAGAGTGGGCGGTGTTGTGGGCATACTCCACCCAGGCGAGATGGTTGCTCCAGGACGTCGGCTTGGATCTAGTAACACAGCGGAGCGCAGCCTCCAGCTCCTGATTGGTCCTCTCACACTGCCCGTTAGACTGGGGGTGATGGCCGGAGGAGAGGCTCACCTTGGCTCCGATGGCGTTACAAAAGGATCTCCAAACCTCGGATGAAAATTGGGGGCCCCGGTCCGAGACCACGTCCACCGGAATCCCGTGCAGCCTGACCACGTGTTGGACGAGGAGGCCCGCCGTCTCCAGGGCAGTAGGGAGACCTCGCAGGGGAACGAAGTGCGCCGCCTTGGAGAAACGGTCCACAATGGTCAGGACGGTGTCAAAGGAGTTGGAAACGGGGAGTCCGGTGACGAAGTCCAGTGCGATGTGCGACCAGGGCCTGCCGGGGACGGGCAGAGGCTGGAGCAGACCCGCTGGGGGGGCATTTCCCGACTTGCTGGTGGCACAGATTGGGCAAGCCCGGGCGTAGCGGGCTGCATCCCTCCGCAGGCCTGGCCACCAAAAGGACCGCTGGAGGAGGCTGATCATCCGAGAGGTGCCGGGATGACAGGTGAGCCGGGAGGTGTGGAGCCAGTGGATGACCTCTCCTCGGACCGCAGATGGGACGAACAGTCTTCCCTCCGGTCCGCCGCCAGGATCAGGTTCCACCTCCTGCGCCTTCCGGATCTTGTCTTCAATGTCCCAAGAGATGGCACCGAGGACGCACGACCTGGGCAGGATAGTGTGGGGCGTCTCCTCAGCCTCCACGGGGGTGAACTGCCTAGAGAGGGCGTCAGGCAGGCCGTTTTTGGAGCCCGGCCTGAAGGTGATCGAGAAGCGGAACCTGGCGAAGAACAAAGACCAGCGCGCCTGGCGGGCATTCAGGCGCTTGGCAGATCGTAAATACTCTAAGTTCTTGTGGTCCGTCAGGACCACAAACGGCAGGTCCGCCCCCTCTAGCCAGTGGCGCCACTCCTGTAAGGCGAGTTTAATGGCCAGGAGCTCTCTGTCCCCCACATCGTAGTTCCTCTCCGCCGGGGACAGGCGCCGGGAGAAGAAGGCGCACGGCCGTTTGGCGCCATCGTCAGGTGACCGCTGGGATAACACTGCTCACACTCCCGTGTCCGATGCGTCCACCTCCACAATGCACTGCAGCGCGGGGTCGACCTGGCGAAGGACCCGGGAGGAGGAGAACTCCGCCTTCATCGCCCTAAAGGCAGCAGCGACCTCTTCAGTCCACCGGAACGGGACCTTCGGGGACGTGAGGCGGGTCAGCGGTCCGACGATCGAGCTGAAATTTGGGACAAAGCGGCGGTAAAAATTGGCGAAGCCAACAAACTGTTGCACCTGCTTCCGGGATGCGGGAGTAGGCCACTCCACCACCGCCTTCACCTTCTCTGGGTCTGGGAGCACCTGATCTTGAGCGATGATGAATCCCAGGAAGGATGTGGTCCTAGCGTAGAATTCGCATTTCTCAGCCTTCACGTACAGACGATTCTCCAGCAGTCTTTGGAGGACCCGCCTCACATGGACCTGGTGCTCGTCCCTGGACCTGGAGAAGATAAGGATGTCATTCAGCGCTCGGTAGTCTATGCAGGGGCGGAGGGATCCGTCCTTCTTCCCGACAAAGAAAAACCCTGCCCCCACGGGTGACGACGATGGGCGAATAATCCCAGCGCTCAGAGATTCCTTCAGGTATGTATTCATGGTCTCCTTCTCCGGTGCCGACAGGCTGTAGAGCCGACCAGATGGCAGGGGAGCCCCCTGGCGGAGGTTGATGGCACAGTCATATGGTCGATGCGGGGGAAGAGACATAGCTTTAGATTTGCTAAATACCATACCCAGGTCGTGAAATTCTGGAGGCACCAGTGACAGGTCCGGAGGTGCTGTATCCGCCACAGGGGGAGCCGCGGACGGGGAGCAGGCGGCGGACTGAAGGCAGGTGCCCATACAGAAGGTACTCCATGCCGATACCCCAGCGGACCTCCAGTCCAGGACAGGGTTGTGGAGGCGTAGCCAGGGATACCCCAGGATGACGGGCGACACAGAGTTGGGCAGGACGTAAAATACCATCTCCTCCCGGTGGTTCCCTGAGATGATGACTGGGACAGGCATGGTTTGGTGAGAAACTCTCCCAAGGGAGGCACGGGAGAGATGGACCAGGGAGATGGGGTGTTTTAATGCCTGACAGCGGATGCCCAATCGGGTTGCCAGGCCTTGTGAAATGAAGCTGCCCTCTGCGCCCGAATCCACCAGTGCGTGGGTGAGGTGCCCAGTGGGATTGTGGCAAAAACGGATGGGCAGCTTTAATTGAGTGAGAGAGTCTAACCGGTTGGGACCCGCGAGGCTCCCTACAGCGATTCGCGGACCCCGCCGACTGGCTTTCCGCGGGCAACGCTCCACAGTGTGTTGGTCACCTCCGCAATACATGCAGAGGCCCAACTCACGGCGGCGTTGTTTCTCCGCAGGGGAAAGCTTGGTCCAGCCCGTCACCATCGGCTCCGACTCCTCGGGGCACAATGCTGGCGGCGCCGCCAGGGGGCGAGCTTGGAACAGGTGCGGCGAGACTCCACGAGGGCGAGAAGAAGAAGACTTCCGCCCCGAGGAGCGCTCGCGCAGCCTGTTATCCAAACTTATCGCTAAGGATGTCAGCTCCGCTAGCGTCCCAGGGATATCCCGTCCAGCCAGTTCATCCCTCAGATCACTATTGAGGCTGCGGAGGAACAGGCCACAGAGGGAGCGTTCCTCCCAGCCCAATTCCTCCGCCGCTACCCGGAAGTCGACCGAGTAGTCCGCTGCCGACCGGCCTCCCTGCTGGAGAGCGAGGAGCCGATCGACCTGGACCGTCTCGGTTTGAGAATGGTCAAAGACCTCCAGAAAGCGGCTCACGAACTGGTCATAGGTGAGGGTGGCATAACTGGGCCTCGCCATTACGGCGTAGGTCCAAGTTAACGCACGCCCCTCCAGAAGATTCCCTATGTAACCAATCCGACTGTGATCCGAGGGAAAATCTCCGGGCACACGGTGGAACACGGACTCACACTGCATAATGAACCCCCGCGCTCCGCCGAGCTTACCGCTAAAGCGGGCGGGGGTCGGAATCGGTGTGAGCCGAACCGGTGCCACTGGAGCCGGCTGGACGGCCGCTGGAACAGCAGGAGCCGCGCCACCCTGACGAGCCGGGGGGAACGGCTGTTGAGGATCCAAGCGGCCCAACCGGTTAGTTAAATTCAACAATTGATTAAAGATCACCTGTTGTTGATAAGCTATTTGATCCACTCTAGCCTCGAGAGTGGAAAACCGGTGTGCGAGCCCGCCGTCCGCCGAGCCGCTCTGCTGAAGCCGTACTGACATAACGCACGGCTCAGGAGACGCACACACACAGGCTTAGAGTAGTTCAAAGAGTTTATTAACAGCAGGAGTGAATGAGTGCGTGTCTGCGGGATGTAAATGTGTTGGTGATGGTGTCTGCTCCAGGCACAGAGGCAGGTGACCGTACAGCCGAGCAACCCTATGGAGAGAGCACAGGGAGAGGGTGACGGGCATACACCAACACAGGAGGGATTTATGGCGAGAGAAGGACTTACTTGGTGGGTCAGGACAGCTGGCACAACAAGGGGGCGAAGCCCGGAAGACAGCCACCTGGAGAGCTCCGTACAGCAGCGAGGATTGGGCGATGGAGTGGAGATGTCCGCCGCTGGGGAATCCACCTGTGCACAGGGGAGAAGACTGAAGAAAAGAGGTAAGCGATCTTCTTACCAAAATGGTGACGCTGAAGGGAAGTATGCTCACAACGGTGAGGGACGAAGTCTGACGGCTTCAGGCCGAGCCTCCGGGCGAGACGGCCTTTATCCCTCGCCGCTGATGATTGTCAGGTGCGTGAGCAGGTGGCGCCGTTGATGAATGGCGCGGCGTGACAAGTTCTGCACAATGTGCTCAATATGTCAGATTACAGCATCTAGGGGAGTAGCACATGCCCAACTGCAACCATTACCAATCATCGGAACACCTTTTGATAGAATAGGGATGGATGTAGTTGGTCCCCTAGAGAGAAGCTCCTCGGGTAATAAATACATTCTAGTAATTTGTGACTATGCTACTCGGTACCCAGAAGCCTTTCCCCTGAAATCTATCAAGGCTAGGCAGGTTGCCAACTGCCTTATCCAGTTGTTTTCAAGGGTAGGCATACCCAGAGAAGTTCTAACAGACTGTGGAACAAATTTCTTGTCCAAATTGTTGCAGCAAGTATATAAGCTGTTGGGTATTAAGGGTATTAAGACCACCCCATATCACCCTCAGACTGATGGACTAGTGGAGCAATTCAATCAGACTCTTAAAAATATGCTGCGGAAATTTGTTTCTGAAACGGGCTCAGATTGGGATCAATGGGTACCTTATTTACTGTTTGCTTACCGGGAGGTGCCCCAGGCTTCAACAGGGTTCTCACCTTTTGAACTGCTGTATGGTCGTCAGGTGAGGGGCCCACTGGACTTATTAAAGGAGCACTGGGAGAGTCCACCGAGTGATCAGGACAATGTGGTCTCTTATGTTATTAAGATGAGAGAAAAACTGGATCGAATGACTGCTCTGGCTCAGGAGCACATGAGGACGGCGCAGGCCAAACAAAAAACTTGGTATGACAAGAAGGCCAGAAAAAGGGTTTTTCACCCAGGACAACAGGTTTTGTTATTGCTGCCCTCGTGTGACAGTAAGCTGTTGGCTCGATGGCAGGGGCCATATGAAATTTCTAAGAGATTAAGTTTAGTGACATATGAACTATATATGCCTGACAGAAAGGTAAAATATCAGACCTTCCATATTAACTTATTGAAAGAGTTTCAGCTGCCTGGTCATCAGCATCAGCAACCGATTCTTCAGGAGACACATCAGCTCTTGATTTGTGCGACGGAAGTGGATGAGGAGAAAGAACAGTCCTTTCCCACAAATGTGTCAGAGCCTTATTTATTTGAAGTGTCTCATTTGCAGGTGGATCAGCGGAGAGAGTTAGAGGCACTATTGGATCCAGAATTGTTTCAGGAGAGACCTGGTTTCACCACGTTGGTGTGTCATAAGGTTTATTTGAAAGAGGAAACTGTTCCATGTAGAAAATCATATAGGATCCCGGAACGATTGGTACCAAAAATGAAGCATGAAATTGATTTGATGTTGCAGCTGGGAGTGATCGAGGAGTCAGTCAGTGAGTGGTGTAGCCCGATTGTGCTGGTCCCCAAAAAGGACGGCTCATTAAGATTCTGCATTGACTTCAGATACCTTAACTCAGTATCTAAATTTGAGTCATACCCCATGCCCCGGATTGACGAATTATTAGAGAAAGTGGGCAAGGCTAGATTTATTTCTACTTTTGACCTATGCAAGGGGTATTGGCAGGTGGCACTGGCACCAGAAACAAAGGAACTTACAGCCTTTAAAACACCTTATGGCAGTTTTCAGTTCAGGGTCATGCCATTTGGCCTTCAGGGGGCACCTGTAACTTTTCAGTGGCTGATGGACAAAGTGTTAAAGCAGACGGACAGACGAAAATTCAATATCGCTAATTCTTGTCTCAAATTGTTGTCTGAGACGAGCTAAGTCGAACCGCACATGTTTTGGTGTCAGCGAATGTCGCATAAGGTGACAATGCGCTCTTGAAGTACGCTGTTGTGGAGAGCTGTCTGACCCAGCCAAGCGATCAGCGGCTAAGATGGCCACTGACTGTGTGACGTCACCACCGGCAAACACATGCACACGGTCGGCGGCCAGTGCTGTGTTTTGCTTCATGCAACACTTGATGTTTACGTTTTAAAATCGGCGATTACGGATATTTCTCGGAATACTTGTGGATTACAAATAGATTATTTATGAAGATTAGGATTTCAGGAATCGAATTAATATGGTTTGGCGTTGTGTTGTCTATGGGTGCGATGGTATACCTGCTGTGTTTTGCTTCATGCAACACTTGATGTTTACGTTTTAAAATCGGCGATTACGGATATTTCTCGGAATTACCAAATATTTTCATGATCATAAGAACAGTTAGGGGGAAAAAACATGCTGAAGAAAGACAGTTTAACTCACCGGTTACTTATATTGGAAGTCCATCCTCCTGTGTTTTTTAGAAGCAAAGTTCTCAATTACAGAGACATACAGTGTTCCCTATTGCTTCAGCTTCTGTATTAAAGCAGACTCCAGTGAAATAGTACCCAGGTTTGTCACTCTTTCTTGTCCACATATATTTTGCAGGTGTCACGGCTCGCTGCTCTCAGGCATCTGCCTCAGCTGCGCGCACACCTGCGCCTCGTTAGCGCCCTACATGTGCAGTAGACATTTCGTTGACAGCGATTTCGAGAATAAGATGCAATTTGAAATGAAATTTGCAAAAAGATTGGTGATAAAGAAAACGGCTATTCCAACTATATATCGCTCGATTCCCAAGTCTGACTGAGACAAGTGTCAGTGACAGTGGCGTGAAAAGCAAGGGTGATCTACCGATGCGATCAGCTGTCAGAAAACGAGAAGTAAACAGGGTAAGTTTTGTATTTTTAATATTCACAGCAAATGTTTACTAAACATTTTAAATGAATTCCAAGCAATGGATGATTTTCAAAATCAAACATGTAAAAGTAGAAGAAATTACCAATTACAGTTCAGCTTTCAATTTTTAGGGAAGCAACATATTTGCTAAGAAAAACAAATATAAGCCTAAGATTGTAAGAGAAATGTGCTTTTAAAAATGGAACCCCAATTTTCTACCATAAAATGGTGCCCATTATAACTGTGAAATGTTATTTATTGGAATATAATAATTGCTATATCTGGAAACTAGTTATTTTCTTAATCTGTAGTGATACTCCATTGATTTTTGTATTTCTTTGTATATTTCTGCTGTGTTTTCAAACATTCATGCAAAGGTGGTATAGTATGTAATATTTCTTTTCAAATTGAGAAGAATTTAGTGTGTTCAAATGATTCAAATGTATATGACATGCGACTTTGATGAATGCTGAACTATGAGAATTATAACATTGACATGAACATTAATAAACTCAATATATGATTTTACAAAACTTTATTTACATATCATTGTTCACAAATCTAATCTTGGTAGGCAAAATCCCTTGTAGTGATCAGATGGGAATGTTTCTCTGATGAGGCTCACCGCACAGGCAGGCAACATAACCCTCACTTCTTTCCCACAAATAAGGCTGAATACCCACCTCAGCACTACCCAAAACTACTTCATCATCCGATTCTTCATTTTCAATGTCATCATTTATATTGAGGTCGTCAAACTCGAGAAAATAATCGCTGTCCGAATCACTTTGCTCTCGTTCTGCCATTTTCTATTGCTGTTGTGACGTCACCAATGCCCGCACCTATCGAGAGATGGCGGTACTGCAGCCTCACTAAGTGAAGGCTGAGCTATGAGCAAATAAGGTCATTTATGGAAGCTGGTGACACATATTAAATTGCGGGAATAGACAGAATAGAATATTTTCATACAATCTGTTGATTGGTTCAATAAAAAAATGTCACTGTCCGTCTGCTTTAAGGAGAGTATCGAACTTTGCGGCTGCCTATCTGGATGACGTGGTCATTTATAGTCAGACCTGGGAAGAACATTTGATACACCTTAGGCAGGTCCTTCAGTTAATTAAGAGGGCTGGACTGACAATCAATCCACGCAAATGTGCGTTCGGACAGCAGCAGGTGGAGTACCTGGGACATGTGGTTGGTCAGGGGGTCATTAGACCACGAGTAGGTAAAGTGGATGCCATCCGGACCTACCCTGTACCCACCACTAAAAAGAAAGTACGATCATTCATGGGAATGGTAGGATGGTACAGTAAGTTCATCCCCCACTTTGCTGAAAGAGCAGCAGTGTTGACTGACCTCACTAAGGCTTCAGCACCAAATAAGGTAAAATGGACAGAGGAGTGTGACAGAGCGTTTGAGGATCTGAAGAGGGCTATTTCTGGGGAGAAGGTTCTCTACAGTCCAGACTTTGATCGCCCGTTCATTTTACAGACTGATGCTTCAGGGGTTGGCATTGGAGCAGTACTTCTCCAGGAGGAGAAGGGAGAGAGACACCCAGTACTGTTCTTGAGCCGTAAGTTGTTGGACCGGGAGACAAGATACTCTACGGTAGAAAAAGAATGTCTTGCCATGAAATGGGCAATAGGGTCTCTAAAGTACTATTTACTAGGGCGTCATTTTTTGTTGGAGAAAGATCATCGGGCCCTACAGTGGTTGGACAGAATGAAAGATGTAAACAGTCGTCTTACAGGGTGGTATGTGGCCCTCCAACCTTATAATTTTACTGTTCGGTATGTGGCAGGAAAAATCAACCTTGTAGCAGATAGCCTTTCTAGAGTATATGACTCATAGAGTACTGTACTCTCGGGAAAGGGGGGAGGAAATGTGACGATGGGATGTCACCACTGTATGACTTGTTGTATTGAGTGATTATGTTATATCTGTAATGTTGTAAATGTCAGTATGATTATTTGTTAAAATGCACACAGTATTTTGGGATTTGTCTTTGTTAATTTGAATGCCCTTGGGAGATAACTATTATGGTTAAGTATTTGGTAAAATAATTGATAAAGGATTTATTTCACATACCTTTGCCAACATGCTTCCTGTGGGTGTCCAGGCAAAAGACTCTGTGAGGGGTTGAGGGCCTTTTATAGGACACCAGCAGGAAGGAAACATGTATGGTAAGTTAGAGGGGTGGTTTAACATTTGTAAATAAGGGTTGAAATTATTTATTGAATTATTTATATTGCTATTTATTCTATGTGATTTATATTTATATTGTATATACTTGGGGAAATTATTTATGTATTTTTAGATGTTAGTGGGTATGTGTTAAGAATAGGAATGTTGATTGTTTTACCTGGGATTATGGTAGGGGCTAATCAGCCGTAATTATCTCGTATATTATATAACAGGTGTGAGATATCGAGTAACATTGCTGATTGCTGATTGTTAATTGCTTTTTGGCTGATTGCTGATTGCAGATTGATTATTGTTCTTGGTATGCTTCTTGGTTGGCGAAGTGTATTTTGTTTGAAGGATCGTGTCGGATGTTTTCCTGGAAACTTTACTTGTAAGATTTATTGAAATAAATGGACTAATGGAAAATTGAAATCTGCCTTGCCTCGACGCTACATTCTCACAACCATATATACCACCATATACCCCCACATGGCTTACAATATCTAGGCACAATAAGTAACCATATAATAATAATAACCATAATAATAGGTAGCCATATACTAGTTACAATTACAACAACAATAATAATAATAATAATAATACCACCTGACCTATATAATACTTCAAATAATTCCATCCTAACAACAATCCTAATACTATAACACTGTTGTAATATTCTAGTAATAATGATATCAATAATAATAGTACTCACCATATATAATAACAACCTTTCTTCATTGAAGACACATTGTAATATTACTGTCCTTTATTTTTATATTGCTCAAAAATCATTTCTTTATATGTCGATTTAAATATATAAAGATAACACAAGTAAACACCCTCATGGATCGTCACCTTATCGTGGTGGTGGGGGGGGGGGGGGTGCGTGCCCCAGTGATCCCAGGAGCTATGTTGTCCGGGGCAATTTGCCTCTGATAGGGTCTCCCAAGACAAACTGGTCATGGGTGAAGGGCCAGACTAAGAACGATCCAACAGACTCTCATGATAAATTGTATATCAAGGATTCAGTGTACCCCGCCTGGTATGGGGTTACCGGGGCCCCACCCTGGAGCCAGGCCTGGGGGAGGGGCTCAAAGGCTAGCATCTGGTGGCCGGGTTTCCACCCATGGGACCCGGCCGGGCTCAGCCCGAAGGAGTTACATGGGTCCGCCCTCCAGTGGGCTCACCACCTGCAGGAGGGATCATGGGGGTCCGGTGCTATGTGGATTAGGTGGCGGTCAAAGGCGGAGACCTTGGCGGACTGATCCCAGGCTTTCTAAACTGGCTTTTGGTACGTGGAATGTCACCTCTCTGGTGGGGAAGGAGCCTGAGCTGGTGTACGAGATTGAGAGATACCGGCTAGATATAGTCGGCCTCACTTCAACACACAGCTCCGGTTCCGGAACCAGTCTCCTGGAGAGGGGCTGGAGCTTGGCCTTTTCTGGAGTTGCCCCGGGCGAGAGGCGACGAGCAGAGGTGGGTATTCTTGTATCGCCCCACCTTGCTGCCTCTATATTGGAGTTTTCCCTGGTGGATGAAAGGGTTGCTTCCCTGTGCCTTCGGGTTGGGAAACGGGTCCTGACCATCATTTGTGCCTATGCACCAAATGATGTTTCAGAGTACCCACCCTTTTTGGAGTCTGTGACTGGGGTGCTGGAGGGTGCTCCTCTTGGAGACTCCATTGTCCTACTGGGGGACTTCAATGCGCACGTGGGCAACGACAGTGAAACCTGGAGGGGGGTGATTGGGAGGAACGGCCTGCCCGATCTGAACCCGAGTGGTGTTCAGTTATTGGACTTCTGTGCTAACCACAGTCTGTCCATAACGAACACCATGTTCAAGCATAAGGGTGTCCATATGGCTCTGCAGGAGACCAGCGAGGCCCACCTGGTGGTCTCTTCTTCGCTAAGGGGGTCACCATCATGCCCAAAGACTTCCAGCTGGCCCGCCACATCCGCGGAGAGAGAGCTTAGACTTTCTGCTGCACATTCACCAACCATAATGCTCTGCACTGTGTGTCTATATATATACATTTATAGTAATATGGACATATGTTTACTAGATGTTGTTTTTTCTTGCCTTCTGATTGTTGCTCTGAGTGTTGCTATCCCTGTGCTGTTGCAATCCTGGAATTTCCCCATTGTGGGACTAATAAAGGCTTATCTTATCTTATCTTATATGTGCACCTGGCACCAGCACACCCTAGGTGGCAGGTCGATGATCGATTTTGTTATCGTATCATCAGACCTGCGACCGTATGTCTTGGACACCCGAATAAAGAGAGGTGCAGAACTGTCAACTGATCACCACCTGGTGGTGAGTTGGATCCGATGGCAGGGGAGGAAGCCATTCAGACCTGGTAGACCTAAACGTATAGTGAGGGTGTGCTGGGAGCGTCTGGCTGAGGCCCCTGTCCGGGAGGTCTTCAACTCCCACCTCCGGAAGAACTTCAACCACATTCCGAGGGAGTCTGGAGACATGGAGTCTGAATGAGCCATGTTCTCCACCTCTGTTGTTGAAGCGGCGGCCCAGAGCTGCGGCCGCAAGGTGGTTGGCGCATCTCGTGGTGGCAACCCCCGAACCAAGTGGTGGACACCGGTGGTGAGGGGGGCCATTAAGCTGAAGAAGGAGTCCTATCAAGCTTGGTTGGCTTGTGGGACTCCCGAAGCAGCTGAGGTGTACCGGCAGGCCAAGTGGAGTGCAGCTCGGGTGGTTGCTGAAGCAAAAACCCGGGTATGAGAGGAGTTCGGTGAGGCCATGGAACAAGACTTTCGGTCGGCCTCAAAGAGATTCTGGCAAACTGTCCGGCGGCTCAGGAGGGGAAAACAGCTCCCCGTCCACACTGTGTATGGTGCGGATGGGACACTGTTGACTTCGACTGGGGATATCGTCGGGCGGTGGAAGGAATACTTCGAGGATTTCCTCAATCCCACTGATACGCCTTCCACAGAGGAAGCAGGGTTTGGGGACGAGGGGGATGACTCACCTATCACAGGGGCTGAGGTCGCCAAGGTGGTTAAAAATCTCCTTGGTGGCCGGGTCCCGGGGGTGGATGAGATTCACCCTGAGTACCTCAAGGCCCTGGATGTTGTTGGGTTGTCATGGTTGACACGCCTCTGCAACATTGCGTGGAGGTCGGGGGCAGTGCCTTTGGCATGGCAAACCGGGGTGGTGGTTCCTCTCTTCAAAAAAGGGGACCGGAGGGTGTGCTCCAACTTTAGAGGGATCACACTCCTCAGCCTCCCTGGGAAGGTCTATGCCAAGGTACTGGAGAGGAGAGTCCGGCCGTTGGTCGAACCTCGGATTCAGGAGGAGCAATGTGGTTTTCGTCTTGGCCGTGGCACATCGGACCAGCTCTTTACCCTCTCGAGAATTCTTGAGGGTTCGTGGGAGTTTGCCCAACCAGTTTACATGTGTTTTGTGGACTTGGAGAAGGCATTTGACCGCGTCCCTTGTGGATTTTTGTGGGGGGTGCTTCGGGAGTATGGGGTATTGGGCTTGTTGTTACGAGCTATTCGGTCTCTGTACGACCGTTGTGAGAGTTTGGTTCGTATTGCCAACACTCGGTCGGAGTCATTCCCAGTGAGAGTTGGACTCCGCCAGGGCTGCCCTTTGTCACCGATCCTGTTCATAATTTTTATGGACAGGATTTCTAGGCGCAGCCAGGGAATGGAGGGTGTCATGCTTGGTGACCACAGGATCTCATCTCTGTTGTTTGCAGATGATGTTGTCCTGTTGGCTTCATCCAGCAATGACCTACAGCTCTTGCTGGGACGGTCTGCCGCTGAGTGTGAAGCAGCTGGGATGAGAATCAGCACCTCCAAGTCCGAGTCCATGGTCCTCAGCCGGAAAAAGGTGGATTGTCCTCTCCGGGTTGGGGACAGGCTTCTGCCCCAAGTGGAGGAGTTTAAGTATCTTGGGGTCTTGTTCACGAGTGAGGGGAAAATTGAGCGAGAGATCGACAGACGGATTGGAGCAGCATCTGCAGTGATGCGGACATTGTACCGGTCTGTTGTGGTGAAGAGGGAGCTTAGTTCTAAGGCAAAGCTGTTGATTTACCAGTCAATCTACGTTCCTACTCTCACCTATGGTCACGAGCTTTGGGTAATGACCGAAAGAACGAGATCGCGGATACAAGCGGCTGAAATGAGCTTTCTCCATAGGATTGCTGGACTTACCCTCAGAGATAGGTTGAGGAGCTCAGTCATCCGGGAGAGGCTCAGAGTAGAACCGCTGCTCCTCCACATTGAAAGGAGTCAGTTGAGGTGGTATGGGCATCTGATTAGGATGCCTTCTGGACGCCTCCCACTTGAGGTGTTGCAGGCACGTCACACTGGGAGGAGACCCCGGGGCAGACCCAGGACTCGGTGGAGAGACTATGTCTCCCAGCTGGTCTGGGAACGCCTTGGTATCCCCTCTGAAGAGCTGGAGCAGGTGGCTGGGGAGAGGGAAGTCTGGGCTTCTCTGCTTGAACTGCTGCCTCCACGACCCGGACCTCCGGAAAAATGGTAGAAGATGGATGGATGGATGGACAAGTAAACACAAAATGCAGTTTTTAAATGAAGGTGTTTATTATTAAGGGGAAAAAAATCCAAACTTACATGGCCATGTGTGAAAAAGTGATTGCCCCCTAAACCTAAAAACTGGTTGGACCACCTGTAGTAGCAACAACTGCAATCAAGCATTTGCGATAACTTGCAATGAGTCTTTTACAGTACTGTGGAGAAATTTTTTCCCACTCATCTTTCCAGAATTGTTGTAATTCAGCCACATTAGAGGGTTTTGCGCATGAACCAATTTTTTAAGGTCATGCCACAGCATCTCAATCGGATTTAGGTCAGGTCTTTGAGTAGGCCACTCCAAAGTCTTCATTTTGCTTTTCTTAAGCCATTCAGAGCTGGACTGGCTGGTGTGTTTTGGATCATTGTCCTGCGGTAGAACCCAAGTGCGGACATGCTCCTTCAGGATTTTTTGGTAGACAGCAGAATTCATGGTTCCATTTACCACAGTAAGTCTTCCAGGTCCTGAAGCAGTAAAACAGCCCCAGATCATCACACTACCACCACCATATTTTACTGTTGGTATGATGTCCCTTTTCTGAAATGCTGTGTTACTTTTACCCCGGATGTAATGGGACACACACCTTCCAAAAAAGCTCAACTTTTGTCTCGTCAGTCCACAGAGTATTTTCCTAAAAGTCTTGGGGATCCTCAAGATGTTTTTTGGCAAAACTTAGACGAGCCTTTATGTTCTTTTTGCTCAGCAGTGGTTTTTGTCTTGGAACGCTGCCATGTAGGCCATTTTTGCCCAGTCTCTTTCTTATGGTGGAGTCATGAACACTGACCTTAACTGAGGTAAATGAGGCCTGCAGTTCTTTGGATGTTGTTATGGGGTCTTTTGTGACCCCTTGAATGAGTCGTTGCTGCGCTCTTGGGGTAATTTTGGCAGGCCAGCCACTCCTGGGAAGGTTCACCACTGTTCCATGTTTTCGCCATTTGTGGATAATGGCTCTCACTGTGGTTTGCTGGAGTCCCAAAGCTTTAGAAATGGCTTTATAACCTCTTCCAGACTGATAGATCTCAATTACTTTGTTTCTCATTTGTTCCTGAATTTCTTTGGATCGTAGTATGATGTCTAGCTTTTGAGGATATTTTGGTCTACTTCACTGTGTCAGGCAGGTCCAATTAAAGTGATTTCTTGATTGAGAACAGGTGTGGCAGTAATCAGGCTTGGGTGTGGCTAGAGAAATGTAACTCAGCTTTCCAAAGATGTGATAAACCACAGTTAATTTATGTTTTAATGGGGTGGGAGATCCTTTTTTTTTTTTTTTTTTTTTTTTTTTAACACAGGGCCATGTGGGTTTGGATTTTTTTTTTTACCCTTAGTAATAAACACCTTCATTTAAAAACTGCATTTTGTGTTTACTTGTGTTGTCTTTGTCTAATATTTAAATTTGTTTGATAATCTGAAACATTTAACCCCTTGCACTCTGGTCAATTTCCCTAAAAACGCCTAAAAATAATGTACCCAAAGTAAATCAAAAGCTGTTCTTCAACCCTTTTCAGCATCTTCATGGGGTTAGTCTCATTTAAAAGAAAACACTTTGAATTTTTTGGCAAAATAGTCATAATCTCTCTAAGTTCTCCTGCCACTGAGTAACAGTCATCTAAACATACTGAACTTGAAGAAAATAAATTTCGCCTGGGTGTTTTTTTGGATACAAATGCTTGCAAATAACACACAGCTGTCAGATCCGGGCTGGAAAATGCAACAGAAATGTAGAACCAAGTGTTATCCAGCTGAGGTCAAAATTTTGTAACAATCCCACAAAAAATGAATATATTACACAGCTTTCTTCACAGGTTGTTCCCAGGCATTTTTGAACTGTGCCAAATTGTGCCAAATTGTGCCAAATGGCACAGTTTGGAAAAACGTCTGTAACTTTTGAATGATTCAATATACAGTAGAAGCTTGATGTTGGGCTCTAATGAAAGGTGACACTCAGGGCTGTGTGTGTGTGGGGGGGGGGGTTGTTTATTCATTCATGAATGAATGAATGAACAAACAAGCCCCCACACACAAAGAAGCATGCCACGTAAAAAATGTGTGGCTTTTTTTTACAAGAAAAAATAACCTACAGTGCACTAAAAATTATACTAAAATATCTGTAATGTAGAAGATAACAACTGCCCCCCCCCCCCCGCTACAGAGGATGGACATCGCCCATCGCTACATGACGGACCGCGGGGACGGTGTGCCGCGGTCTACTACGCACAGTTGTACTAAAATATCTGCAATAATATATGCATCCGTCATGTTGCGATGACGCACAGTTGTAATTTACCGATCGGTCAAAAGTCATTTTGGATTACAATTTTCAGGGATAAAGAATAATTTAGCTTATAACACTTACCTGTCCACAACAGCAGTGCCGCTGGCGAAGTTCTCTTCCTCATTGTCAGACGAACATGACGCTGGTCCGCTTGTTACGGACTCGTGGTTCTGGTCACGCGACCCGGTCAAACCATAATTCCATTATTGCGGTTTTGCGCTTCCATGATTGCGGTTTTGGCTAACGATTTTTCAAAACAAATAAGAACAGTAGTAAGAAAAAAAGGCTGGCGAACGCGTGTGTGTCACCCAGCAGCTTGCACAAAACAGATTTTATGCACCGGACGCACGCTTTCAGTCGTGGAACTTCTCTGCTTCAATTGGCTCGCTGCATTCGCAGCCATTGGTAGGCGGGTCCTTCTTGCTAGGTTTTCAGTCATTGGTTCTTCAAGGTTTCAGAAACCCAATTCAAGGCTCTTATTAGTCGAATGAGAGGTCAATCAAATCTAAACCAATCCAAGCATTCCTTTGGCTTTCTGTTCGCGGCTGTGTCTGCAGCTTTTTTTTTTTTTCAGTGCGCCCTAGGACGCAGAGACGTGACCGCCCGCGGTATCCCGGAGTGCAAGAGGTTAAGTGTGACAGCCATACAAAAAAATGAAAAATGAGGAAGGGGCAAACACTTTTTCACACCACTGTAGGTGAGAGATAATTGCACTAGCATGAGACAACTTGCACTACTTAAGAGATAACAGGGGAGCAGCTACAAACAGAATGGGCAGAGCTGTGCAGAAGGAGGACACTGGAGAACAGAGAGGACAAATAATGCAAACAATAATCATAAATAAACCAAATCCGGGAGAAAACATAACTGAACTAAGAACCTGAGCATAACCCAACAAACTAATGATAACAAAATAAAGGCGCAACATTTCAAAACCAACAGAAAATGTGGATATGGTTGGAAACTTTGTCCAGATATAACACATCCGGTATTAGAGTAATCTTCAACATGAGAATCGTTTTGGGGACCAAAACCACAGCTGCAGGGAGGATTAATTGGAAATGTCTGCTGATTGGCTAGTGACTTCGTCACCTGCCCCATGCCTTAGCTATTTGATTGGTTGAAAGTGTTAGGACTGCTCTGTCTGCAGCAGATTAATTAGGTCACCTCAGATGCATATATCATGAAACCAAGATAAAGGATTAAGCCAGGATTTTTAAATAATTCGTGCTTAATCAATACTTGACTTGGTTGTATAAAAGTAGGATAAATTCAGCCCAGTCAAGTTGCTATTGAGATTTATTCTCTACAGCTAGCCTGGTCCAGAGCAGGCTAACAGTCAGGCTAAAATTAATCCTTGTGATTTATTTGTCAGTGCAGGAGTCAGTCCTATAAGAATTCAGTGCTGTTCTGTGTCAATAAATGGTCTACTGATGTAGTCTGACTAGTAGATGATAGATGATGTGTGAGGTGATTTTGATGAAGCTGCACTTAATACCTGAGAAGGTATTGAATTTTATTTCAAATAAATATTTCCAAAAAATATGAAAACATGTTTTCTACCCAAACTAAATGATATAATATGATCATCAGATGAAAGATATGTGAGGTCATTTTGGTGAAGCTGCACTCAGTTATTTAGAAGTTTTTAACTATCATTTCTAATAAATATTTCCCTAACCAATGATATTTTTTTTTGGTCCAACTAACAAGTGTTTCTAACAGGAGACCCTAGTGGCTGGGCAGCATTTAGAGGCACTAACCTTGATGATGCTGAAATTTAATCCTAATAAATATTCCCAAAGCTATGAAAACATTTCTTTATTTCAAACTATGTGTTGTAGTCTGACTAGAAGAAGATGGTTGCATGTGAGGTGATTTTGGTGAAGCCACACTTTGTAGTTTTCAAGTTATTGGATATTTTTTAAATAAATATTCCCCAAGCTATGAAAAATAAAATTTATGCACACTAAGCATTTTAGTCTGAACAAAATGACACAATCGACGTATGAACTGATTCTGGTGACGTTACACCTTATGATCATGACAGTACTTAATTTTAATGTGTTTTTTTTTTTTTCCCTCGGAGTTGCAATTTGCAGACGGTCCCTGATCATTCGTCTTCCCTGTGGCAGCTCATAGACACCAGTGTAACTGCTGGAGCTCAGAGAACGGCTCTGTTTAATGAAAATGAGGTTGTAGCTCGTTGTCCACTTTACCAATGCATTAGATTGGTGTGGTTTGTGTTTTAACAGCGTTTTGTTCACAAATTCTCGACATACCGAGAGAACTGAGGCGAAAACGCCGCGGCTGCCGGGCTGGAGTAAGGCGGAGGACAAAAAATATAAGGTACAGACCCTCCCTTCCATCTGTTGTCATGGGAAATGTACGGTCGATACTGGGAAAGTTAGATGAGCTAGCGGCTATCTCCCGTTATGATAGCACATACCGGGAGTGCTCTCTCCTTTTGTTTACTGAGACGTGGCTAACTGAACTAGCAGCAGATGCTAACATTGAGCTGGAGGGTTTTCACATGATACGAGCTGACCGAACACCAGACAGTGGCAAGGCTAGGGGCGGTGGAGTGATAATGTATGTTAACAACAACTGGTGCAGACCGGGACATATCACTGTTAAACAACGACACTGCAGCAAAGACATTGAGTTGCTAGCTGTTAGCATGAGGCCTACATATCTCCCGAGAGAACACTCACACGTGATCTGCATTGTTGTTTATGCAAATCCGACGGCGAACGCTGGGACAGCACGTGACGTCATCCATTCAGTAACCAGCAGGCTGCAGACAGAACACCCAGATGCTCTTCTCCTCATCTCAGGCGATTTCAACCATGTTTCACTGTCTCCCATTCTACCCACGTTCACCCAGTATGTCACATGCCACACTAGAGACAATAAAACACTGGATTTATTCTACGCAAACACTAAGGAGGCGTACACCTCATCACAACTCCCCCCACTCGGGAGATCGGATCACAACTTGGTTCATCTCCGGCCGGTGTACAAACCCCTAGTGCACAGACAACCTCCGGCCATGCACACTGTGGAGTTATGGTCTGAGGAGACAATGGACACCCTAAAGGGCTGTTTTGAAGCCACCGCCTGGAAGCAGCTCTGCGATCCACATGGTGAGGACATCGATGGCCTCATTCACACCTTCACGGGCTACCTCAGCTTCTGTGTGGACAAATCCGTTCCCACCAAGACCATACGGCGTCACTCAAACAACAAACCCTGGATCAACCCTGAGATAAAAACACTTCTGAGAGAGAAGAAGAGGATCTTCAGGTCAGGGAACAGGGAGATGCTGAAGTCCGTACAGAGGGAGCTGAGGAGAAAGATCAGAGAAGGCAAGGACAGCTTCAGGAAGAAGATGGAGGACAAGCTGCAACAGAGCGACATCAGCGGGGTCTGGAGAAACCTCAAAACCATCTCGGGGCTCCAGAATACCTCCCCCCAGGCCACAGGGGGCAGGGAGTGGGCGAACAACCTGAATCTGTTTTTCAATAGATTTGACCAACCGCCCTCCCCCCTGACTGCACAACAACCACTGCTGCCTCTAAAGAAATCAAGTCCTGCTGCCCACTCCCCACTCCACCAACACCCCCCCACTCCCAACACACAGCCCCCCATCCTGACCCTGACCAGGACCCAGGTGAGGACGGAGCTGAGGAAGATCAAGGCGAGGAAGGCGCCGGGACCGGACGGCATCAGCGCAAAGCTCCTCAAGTCCTGTGCAGACCAGCTGTGTGGGATTGTGACGTATATCTTCAACATGAGCCTGAAACAGGGGAGGGTACCACAGCTGTGGAAAACATCTTGTGTGGTACCTGTACCAAAAACTTCCCACCCCAAAGACCTGAACAGCTACAGACCGGTGGCCTTGACGTCCCACTTGATGAAGACCCTGGAGAGACTGCTCCTTGCTCACCTCCGCCCCCTGGTGGAACCAGCGATGGATCCACTCCAGTTCGCCTACCAGCATGGCATTGGGGTGGAGGATGCGGTGATCTTCCTCCTTCACCATTCTCTGTCCCACCTGGAGAAGCCCGGGAATATGGTGAGGATCATGTTCTTTGACTTCTCCAGTGCTTTCAACACCATCCAACCGATGATCCTGAAGGACAAGCTGCTGCGCGCAGGGGTGGACCAGCACCTGTCATCATGGATCCTGGACTACCTCACGAACCGGCCTCAGTTTGTGAGAACCCGGGACTGTGTGTCCGACACGATCATCAGTAGCACGGGGGCCCCCCAGGGAACGGTGCTGGCTCCCTTCCTGTTCACTCTTTATACTGCGGACTTCTCACACAACACAACACACTGCCATCTACAGAAGTTCTCTGATGACTCTGCGATCGTTGGCCTCATCTCCAATGGAGATGAAGCTGAGTACAGAGGGCTTATCCAGGACTTCGTGGACTGGTGCCATCGGAACTGCCTCCAGATCAACGCGAGGAAAACTAAGGAGCTGGTGGTGGACTGCCGCAGGCATGGGCAGCCCCTCACAGTACCAGTAAATATACAGGGAACAGACATCGAGATGGTGACATCCTATAAGTACCTGGGTATTCATCTGAACAATAAACTAGACTGGTCACACAATACTGATGCACTCTACAAGAAGGGACAGCGCAGGCTGTTCCTGCTGAGGAGACTCAGGTCTTTTGGTGTACAAGGGGCGCTGCTGAAGTCATTCTATGACACGGTGGTGGCATCAGCCATCACTTTTGGAGTGGTCTGCTGGGGCAGTGGCATTACTGCAGCCGATAGGAAGAGACTGAACAAACTGATTAAGAAAGCTAGCTCTGTCCTGGGGCAGCGCCTTGATCCGATGGAGGAGATAGGAGAGAGAAGGACGGTGGCTAAACTGTCATCTCTGCTGGAGTCCGAGTTCCACCCTATGCAGGACATACTGAATGCACTGAGGAGCTCATTTAGCAGCAGACTACATCATCCCAGGTGCACAACCGAGAGGTTTCGTAGGTCCTTCCTACCAACGGCTGTCAGACTGTACAACCTAAGCAGGGCTGCTCGCAGAGATAGCAAAAAGACGTAACAAACTAATAGTTTTTTGAATGCAAAAGATGCAATAGACTTACACAATGGTCCCCTCCGGCATACAACTAGGAACATACCGGTCGCTATGGAGGGTGAGAATATGTATGGGCACATAATCATACCATGTAGGATAACTAAGTAGACGGTTATGCTGTTTCATTCCATCTAGCAACAATGCTCTGCACTGTGTGTGTTTATATATTTGCATATTTATTCCATCTAGCTACAATGCTCAGCACTGGGTGTGTTTATATATTTATATATCTACATATTATTCCATCTAGCTACATTGCTCCGCACTGTGTGTGTTTATATACTTGCATATTTATTCCACCTAGCTGCAATGCTCCGTACTGTGGGTGTTTATATATTTACATATTTATTCCATCTAGCTACAATGCTCTGCACTGTGTGTTCATATATTCATATATTTATTCCATCCAGCTACAGTGCTCTGCACTGTGTGTCTGTGTGTGTGTGTATATATATATATTTTATAGTAATACGTACATATGTTTATTAGCTGCTCTTGCTTGCTTGTTTTTTTTCTTGCCTTCTGATTGTTGCTCTGAGTGTTGCTATCCCTGTGCTGTTGCAATCCTGGAATTTCCCCGTTGTGGGACTAATAAAGGCTTATCTTATCTTATCTTATCTTAAATTATTGATGCGCAAAGTCCGAATCTATGAATATCTTGCCAACTTGACTGAAGTGTCCCCCACGGTGGAACACACTGAATACATTTCTTCATCGGTAGAATTTTGGCGACTGCATACATTTGCCAGGGTGTTAACCAGCTCTGCATTACTGAGGATGGCTGCAACTAACTTTTCTGCTGATTCACTCACAGCTGCACTTCTTCCATCTCCGTTCATTACATAGAACACAAACGGAAAACAATGCTAAACGTACAAATGGCCCTGATCACATACGTACAAAACACAGAATATATTGAATGAAACTCTGATATATATACACTACCGTTCAAAAGTTTGGGGTCACCCAGACAATTATTTTGTGTTTTCCATGAAA
Organism: Pholidichthys leucotaenia; assembly: GCA_020510985.1. Classification (NCBI taxonomy): domain Eukaryota; kingdom Metazoa; phylum Chordata; class Actinopteri; order Cichliformes; family Pholidichthyidae; genus Pholidichthys; species Pholidichthys leucotaenia. The sequence continues at coordinate 248,616,989 of CM035845.1, read as the reverse complement.
AGTCACACTTATTTACCACCATGAGTTGTAAAATGAATAGAAAATATAGTCAAGACATTGACAAGGTTAGAAATAATGATTTGTATTTGAAATAATAAGTTTTTCCTTCAAACTTTGCTTTCGTCAAAGAATCCTCCATTTGCAGCAATTACAGCATTGCAGACCTAACATGATTGCACAAGGGTTTTCTAATCATTCATTAGCCTTCTGACGCAATGAGCAAACACATTGTACCATTAGAACACTGGAGTGATAGTTGCTGGAAATGGGCCTCTTTACACCTATCTAGATATTGCACCAAAAACCAGACATTTGCAGCTAGAATAGTCATTTACCACATTAGCAATGTATAGAGTGTATTTCTGTTAGTTTAAAGTTATCTTCATTGAAAAAAAGTGCTTTTCTTTCAAAAATAAGGAAATTTCTAAGTGACCCCAAACTTTTGAACGGTTTATATATATATATATATATATATATATATATATATATACACAAAACACTTCGGAATATATTGAATGAAACTCTGATATATATATACAAAACACAGAATATACTGAATGAAACTCTGATATATATATACAAAACACTTTGGAATATATTGAATGAAACTGGAGCCCCAAAGGCTGATGGGAAATGTAGTTCATTCAATATATTCTGCAGTTCATTCAATATATTCCCATTTTCATTCAATATATTCCCAGTTTCATTCGATATATTCGGAAGTTCATTCAATATATTCAGAAGTTCATTCAATATATTACAAAGTTCATTCAATATATTCGGAAGTTCATTCAATATATTCCCAGTTTCATTCAATATATTCCGAAGTTCATTCAATATATTCCGAGCTTTTCTTTGCAATATATATATTTTTTTCCTGAATGGCTTGCCATAATATATATATATATATATATATATATATATAACAAAATTGTTGGTACCCCTCTGTTAATGAAAGAAAAACCCACAATGGTCACAGAAATAACTTGAATCTGACAAAAGTGGTAATAAATAACAATTCTAGGAAAATTAACCAATGAAAATCAGACAATGCTTTTGAATTGTGGTTCAATAGAATTGCTTTAAAAAAACAAACTCATGAAACAGGCCTGGACAGAAATGATGGTACCTTTAGAAAAGATTGAAAATAATGTGACCATAGGGACATGTTCAACCAAGATGTGTCCTCTAATTAACATCACAGGTGTCTACAAACTTGTAATCAGTCAGTCGGCCTATTTAAAAGGTGACAAGTAGTCACTGTGCTGTTTGGTGACATGGTGTGTATCACACTAAACATGGACCAGAGGAAGCAAAGGAGAGTGTTGTCTCAGGAGATTAGAAAAAAAATTATAGACAACATGTTTAAGGTAAAGGCTATAAGACCATCTCCAAGCAGCTTGATGTTCCTGTGACTACAGTTGCACATATTATTCAGAAATTTAAGATCCACGGGACTGTAGCCAACCTCCCTGGATATGGCCGCAGGAGGAGATGGATAATACGAATGGTAACAAAAGAGCCCAGAACAACCTCTAAACACATTCAAGGTGAACTCCAAGGTCAAGGTACATCAGTGTCAGATCGCACCATCCATCGTTGTTTGAGCCAAAAGCCAGGCTGGAATTTGCCAAACTGCATGTTGACAAGCCACAAAGCTTCTGGGAGAATGTCCTATGGACAGACGAGACAAAACTGGAACTTTTTGGCAAGGCACATCAGCTCTATGTTCACAGATGCAAAAATGAAGCATACCAAGAAACGAACACTGTCCCTACTGTGAAACATGGAGGAGGTTCTGTTATGTTCTGGGGCTGCTTTGCTGCATCTGGCACAGGGTGTCTTGAATCTGTGCAGGGTACAATGAAATCTCAAGACTATTAAGGTATTCTAGAGAGAAATGTGCTGCCCAGTGTCAGACAGCTTGGTCTCAGTCGCAGGTCATGGGTCTTGCAACAGGATAATGACCAAAAACACACAGCTAAAAACACCCAAGAATGGCTAAGAGCCAAACATTGGACTATTCTAAAGTGGCCTTCTATGAGCCCTGATCTAAATCCTATTGAACATCTGTGGAAGGAGCTGAAACATGCCATCTGGAGAAGGCACCCTTCAAACCTGAGACAAATGGAGCAGTTTGCTCATGAGGAGTGGGCCAAAATACCTGCTGAGAGGTGCATGAGTCTCATTGACAGTTACAGAAATCGTTTGATTGCAGTGATTGCCTCAAAAGGTTGTGCAACAAAATATTAAGTTAAGGGTACCATCATTTTTGTCCAGGCCTGTTTCATGAGTTTGTTTTTTAAAATAATTCTATTGAACCACAATTCAAAAGCATTGTCGGATTTTCATTGGTTAATTTTCATAGAATTTTTGTTTATTACCACTTTTGTCAGATTCAAGTTATTTCTGTGACCATTGTGGGTTTTTCTTTCATTAGCAGAGGGGTACCAACAATTTTGTCCACATGTGTGTGTGTATATATATATATATATATATATATATATATATATATATATATATATATATATATATATATATATATATATACAGTATATATATATATATATATATATATATATATATATATATATATATATATATATATATGTATATATACACAGTGGGGCAAAAAAGTATTTAGTCAGCCACCAATTGTGCAAGTTCTCCCACTTAAAAGATGAGAGAGGTCTCCAATTTTCATCATTGGTATACCTCAATTATGAGAGACAAAATGAGAAAAAAAAAATCCAGAAAATCACATTGTCTGATTTTTAAAGAATTTATTGGTAAATTCCTCGGTAAAATAAGTATTTGGTCACCTACAAACAAGCAAGATTTCTGGCTCTCACAGACATGTAACTTCTTCTTTAAGAGGCTCCTCTGTCCTCCACTCATTACCTGTATTAATGGCACCTGTTTGAACTCTTTATCAGTATAAAAGACACCTGTCCACAATCTCAAACAGTCAGACTCCAAACTCCACTATGGCCAAGACCAAAGAGCTGTCAAAGGACACCACAAACAAAATTGTAGACCTGCACCAGGCTGGGAAGACTGAATCTGCAATAGGTAAGCAGCTTGGTGTGAAGAAATCAACTGTGGGAGCAATTATTAGAAAATGGAAGACATACAAGACCACTGATAATCTCCCTCGATCTGAGGCTCCACGCAAGATCTCACCCTGTAAGGTCAAAATGATCACGAGAATGGTGAGCAAAAATCCCAGAACCACACGGGGGGACCTAGTGAATGACCTGCAGAGAGCTGGGACCAAAGTAACAAAGGCTACCATCAGTAACACACTACGTCGCCAGGGACTCAAATCCTGCAGTGCCAGACGTGTCCCCCTGCTTAAGCCAGTACACGTCCAGGCCCGTCTGAAGGTTTGCTAGAGAGCATTTGGATGATCCAGAAGAGGATTGGAAGAATGTCATATGATCAGATGAAACCAAAATAGAACTTTTTGGTAAAAACTCAACTTGTCGTGTTTGGAGGAGAAAGAACACCATACCTACTGTGAAGCATGGGGGTGGAAACATCATGCTTTGGGGCTGTTTTTCTGCAAAGGGACCAGGACGACTGATCCGTGTAAAGGAAAGAATGAATGGGGCCATGTATTGTGAGATTTTGAGTGAAAACCTCCTTCCATCAGCAAGGGCATTGAAGATGAAACGTGGCTGGGTCTTTCAGCATGATAATGATCCCAAACACACCGCCCGGGCAATGAAGGAGTGGCTTTGTAAGAAGCATTTCAAGGTCCTGGAGTGGCCTAGCCAGTCTCCAGATCTCAACCCCATAGAAAATCTTTGGAGGGAGTTGAAAGTCTGTGTTGCCCAGCGACAGCCCCAAAACATCACTGCTCTAGAGGAGATCTGCATGGAGGAATGGGCCAAAATACCAGCAACAGTGTGTGTGAAAACCTTGTGAAGACTTACAGAAAACGTTTGACCTCTGTCATTGCCAACAAACGGTATATAACAAAGTACTGAGATGAACTTTTGTTATTGACCAGATACTTATTTTACTGAGGAATTTACCAATTAATTCATTAAAAATCCTTCAATGTGATTTTCTGGATTTTTTTTTCTCATTTTGTCTCTCATAGTTGAGGTATACCTATGATGAAAATTGGAGACTTCTCTCATCTTTTAAGTGGGAGAACTTGCACAATTGGTGGCTGACTAAATACTTTTTTGCCCCACTGTATATCAGGGGGAAAATACGTATTGAACGCATGTAATGTAATGTGATGTACTTTAACCCTTCAAAACAACCTGTAGGTGACCAAAGTGCTTTACAGAAAATTAAACGGCACTAGAAACACACACAACATTAAAATAAATTCCATTAACAAAGAGATAAGCATAAATACCTAAAAATAAAAACTAATGTCAAAACAGATGTCGCCACTACTGGATATTAAAAGCCATCCTAAACAAATATGTTTTAAGTGCTGATTTAAACAAGGCCAGGTCAGAGATAGCACGCAGGTCAGGGGGGAGATTATTCCAGAGCCTGGGGGTGACAACAGAAAAGGCTCGGTCACCCCAGTGTTTATACCTCGACCTGGGCACACCCAGCAAAAGCTGATTGGATGACCTCAAAGTCCTGCCTTGGTCACAGACAGTTAAAGTCTGAGACAAATAAACTGGAGCAAGGCCATTAAGAGCTTTAAGAACAAAAAGCAAAAGTTTAAAATTAATTCTAAAATGGACTGGAAGCCAATGAAGTGAAAAAAGGATCAGAGTAATGTGCTCTCGCCTAGTTGTGTTGGTTAAAAGATGGGCCGCTGCATTTTGCACAAGCTGAAGGTGGCCGAGAGAAGACTGAGAGATGCCAACATAAAGTGCATTGCAGTGATCAAGTCAAGAAGTGATTAAAGCATGGATGGCTATCTCAAGGTCATGACGGCTCAGGAAAGGTTTTGCTTTGGATAACAGACGTAACTGATAAAAGCTCATCTTGACTACATTGTCAATCTGTTTATCAAATTTTAAATGGCTGAGCATTTTTCTTATTAAACATATTCTAAACATATATGTGGAATGACACAGGGAATAAGTATTGAAAACATGAAGAAAACAAGTGCAAAAAGGCATAGAAAGCCAAGAAACCAGCTGAGATCCATCAGAAATTAGGAAGCCATCCCATCTTCCACCAATGAAAATTAATTTCAGCTGGTCAAGTCCTGACTGATAAAAAGCTCTATGAATACCAGATTGTCACACTAAAAAGAACTCATGATGGGTAGAAAAAAAGAGCTCTCTCTTGACCTTAGCATCATTATTGTTGCAAAACATAATGATGATATTGGTTATAGGTGCGTTTCTTAACACTGTTGGAGGCATCATTCCAAAGTGGAAAGAATATCTTTTTACCATAAACCGGCCATGACCAGGAGTTCCTGGTCATGGCCAGGACCAAAAAATCGGACTACCAACGCTGGCAATGTGGATGCTGTGTCTGCTTTCAAGCCCTTGTTGAAAGTCAGACTCCAGGTGGAGTTCTTACTACCAAATGGGGGACGATTTGGAAGCATTCATCAATACATGGACTGTAGGGAACGTTTTGTGTTCTGTGGGTCAGGGGGATGAGTTGTGCTTGCACTTTTGAGATGTGACACACTTGGGCCCGTGATATTGGTGTTCTTGCATTTTTGAATTGTACAATAAAGCCTTTTTTTTAAAAGTCTCTCTCTCTCTCTCTCTCTCTCTCTCTCTCGTGCGCATGCGTGGGCGTTTGTGGGAGCAGGGGTGTGGAGTGGTGTCGAGTGAGTACTTTAAACTTTGTATTTTCTAACTTTTTCTCTATCTTGTGTGTTTGAGGTGTGTGTGTTTAATATAGTGGGTTGAGTGTGTGTGTGCTGGGGTGTGAGTGTTGGAGTGAGTGTGTTGGGGAACGGTAGCTTCTGCTGCCGGTTTTTCCCGGCCGGCATCATGCCGGTGATTGATGGTGGTGTGGAGTTTGAGCGCTTAACCCGGCGTCATGGTGTGAGAATCCTCCCGACAGTTCCCTGTTCTGTGGAGGAGGCCAGCCTCGCTGTAGGACAGGTGGTTGGGCATGGCAGCATAAAATCAGCATCGAGGATGAACAGCGCAATTGTGATCTTTCTGGATTCGACTGAGAAAGCTGATCAGGTGGTGGCACAGGGAGTGGTCATAGGTGACACTTTTACTCCCGTTTTACCGCTGGCGAACCCGTCTAGGAGGATCACCATCTCAAACGCTCCTCCTTTCGTTAAAAATGATCAGCTGATTAGAGAGTTGTCCCGTTTTGGCCAGGTCAGAATGGTCTCTCTGGGTAATAAATCACCCCTGCTGAAGCATGTTGTATGTCATAGGAGGCAGTGTTTCATGGTGTTGAAAGACAGCTCTGCTGAACTGAATGCGTCTTTTAATTTCAGGATTGACGGCTTTAGCTACTTGGTGTTTGCAACATCTGAAACCATGAAGTGTTTTGCGTGTGGCGCAGAAGGCCATCTTATTAGGTCATGTCCTGAAAAGGCGAACACAAAGAGCACTGGCGGTAAGAAAGGTGACGCCGCTGTTTCTGGTGGTCCGGAGGGTAGCGCTACATGTGGTGCGGCGGATGCCGCTGCGGCGCCCGCTTCTGCTGGGGCGGTCGCGGCCGCAGTGTGCGGCCGCGTCCGCGTCCGCGTTCGCTTCTACTTCTGCGGGGGCGTCCGCGTCCGCGTCCGCTTGTGCTGGGGCGGCCGCGGCTGCCTCTGCTGGGGTGGCCGCGGCGGGCGCGGTAGTTGCCCCCCCAAACAGTGATGGTGGGGAATTTATGTCTGGCGGCAGCTCTGATCATTGTGACGAGCCTGTCGCCCGGGGTAAACAGGTGGAGGGTGTAAGTAAAAGTGCAGTTAAACGAAGGAACGTAAATGAACAGACTTTGCAGGCGGGGGAGGAGCGGTTTGAGGCTGTAGGGGACACACAGAGCAAACACTGCATGACAAACGTTGCAGTTCATGAAGAAATGCAGGAATGTAGTTTTGCTGAAGAGGATCCTTTTAAAGCTGCACAAAAAAGAAAAAGTGCTGAAAACTTACAGAGCTCTGCTAAATCTAGTAGGGTTGGGAAGTTAGATTTACTAGATGAGAGCGTCTCTGACGAAAGTGGAGCTGAGTCTGAAATGATGCAGACGCAGACGCAGGAGGAGCAAAGCTCCTATTGTTTTTCCAAAATTAGGCAATTTCTCCAGGTGACCAAGGGGAGCAGAGCTGTGAAAGTGGAAAATTACTTTCCAGATCTGGAGTTATTTGTGGCATCAGCTCGCAAGCTGATGAAACTGAATGATGGGAATGAGACTTTTACTGATCAGGAAATTTTTCGTTTAAAGAAACTGGTTGTCAAACTGAAATCACAAATTACTAACAGTCATGTTGACTCTTAGTTTGTTTCTTCCCTTTTATGCTATGTGTGTGTTTTTTTACTGTACCCTATTTTTATCCTTTTTAATGCCCCACCTTAGAATTGGCACTCTTAATATTAATGGGGCCAGGGATGATGTAAAAAGGGCCTCTTTATACAAGCTTTTTAATTTAAAGAAACTTGACGTGCTGATGGTCCAGGAGACTCACAGCACTGTGGACATTGAGAGCCATTGGAGAAAAGAGTGGGATGGCTGCATTTTTTTTAGCCACAAATCCAGTAGCAGTGGGGGGGTGGCTGTACTTTTCTCTAGGGGTTGTGTGCCTGTCTCTTATGAGGTAGAAGAGGTGGTGAGAGGTCATTTCCTCTTATTAAAGGTACAGTTTGAAAACGTGAACTTCGTTTTTATAAACGTGTATGTGCCAACACAGAGAGCAGAGAGGATCAGGGTCTTTGACGTGCTTTCGGATACGGTTAAGTCCTGTGATCCAAATAGTTTTTTATTTCTGGGGGGTGATTTTAACTGTACATTAAACCACAGACTAGACAGGAACCATCAGGAGCCTCACCCTGCTTCTGCCAATAGGCTGAGAGAACTGGTGAAAACACATGAAATGGCCGATGTGTGGAGATCACATCATGGGGACCAGAGGCAGTACACCTGGAGCCATGTCAAAGATAACCTTTTATCTATGGCTAGGTTAGACCGTTTTTATGGTTTTAAACATCAAATGAGTGTTTTTAAAAATAGTTGTATCTGTCCTGTTGGTTTCACTGATCACTGCCTGCTGTTTTGTTCTGTGTTTATTGAAAATGTAAAGTGTAAGAGTGCTTTTTGGCATTTTAACAATACACTTTTAAATGATGTGTTTTTTAAAGAGGTTTTTCATGATGTTTGGAAGTCACACAGGGAACAAAAACCCTCTTTTAGTTCTCTCCAATTGTGGTGGGATTTTGGTAAGGCCCAGATAAAACAACTCTGCCAACAGTACACTCAAAATGTCACTCGTAGCTTGACCCAATCCTTGAAAGTTCTGGAGACTGAGGTGGTAGAACTAGAGGAGTTGCTCAGTTCTACAGGAAAACAGGAGCACTTAGAGGCTCTCAAGTCAAAAAGGTCAGCCTTGGCTAGCTTGCTAGGGGTCACCGCACAGGGTGCTCTGGTCCGCTCACGCTACATGGATGTAGCTCTGATGGACTCGCCCTCCCAGTACTTTTTTGGACTGGAGGGGAAAAATGGACAGAGAAAGCTCATTCACTCCTTGTTGGGCGATGACGGGAGAACAATCTCCACAGCAGCAGAGATCAGGAAACACGCTGCTAGCTTTTACAGTAAATTGTTTAGAGCAGAGTGGAGGGAGGACACGGCACTGGGCCAGGTTTTCCTTGATGGTCTTCCAGTGCTCTCAGAGGACCTTGTTGCCGGCTTGGATGCTCCACTGTCTCTGTCTGAGCTGCATACGGCGCTAATGAGCCTCCAGAATGGAAAATCACCAGGCATAGATGGTCTCTCTGTGGACTTTTTTAAGGAATTCTGGCCCCTGCTTGGTCCAGACCTGCTGGAGGTTCTCCAAGATAGCTTGGAAAGGGGGACCCTACCCACGACCTGCAGGAGGGCCATCATCACACTGTTGCCGAAAAAGGGGGACCTCCAGAGCCTAAAGAACTGGAGGCCAGTCTCTCTGCTCTGCACAGACTACAAGATTCTCTCAAAAGCTCTGGCCCGAAGACTGAGAAAGGTGATGAGCGAGCTCATTCATGTAGACCAGACTTACTGTGTGCCTGGCAGGCTGATTAGTGACAACGTCACTTTAATTCGGGATATTTTGGAGGTCTCTGGTTCATTGGCGGTAGAAACTGGTTTGATTTCAATTGACCAGGAAAAGGCGTTTGATCGGGTTGAACACCAATATTTATGGACAGTTTTAACAGCTTTTGGGTTCAGCCCAGGCTTCATAGCCAGGATACGGGTCTTGTACAGTGACATTGAGAGTGTGCTGAAGATAAATGGGGGCCTGTCTGCCCCTTTAAAAGTCCAGAGGGGGGTTCGGTAGGGCTGCCCTCTCTCAGGGATGCTGTACTCCCTCGCCATAGAGCCTTTGCTTCACTGCCTGAGAAGGGATCTATCAGGAGTTACTTTTCCTGGCTGTGACACCACGTTCAAGCTGTCGGCCTATGCAGATGATGTAGTCATTCTGCTAAACAAGCAGAGTGACATTGACGTTCTGGTTAGGAGTGTCAATCTTTTTGGCCAACTTTCCTCTGCAAAGATAAACTGGGGAAAAAGCGAGGCTCTGATGGTGGGGGAGAAACTAGAAAATCAGCTTACGCTGCCGGGTGGGTTGATTTGGAAAAAAGGAGGTTTTAAGTATCTTGGCGTCTTTATTGGAAATCAGCAGTTTGAGCAAAAAAATTGGGATGGGGTCATAGAGAAGATTAACGGGAGACTAAACAAGTGGAAGTGGCTAATGCCAAGAATATCTTTTAGAGGAAGAGTGCTCATTTTAAATAATCTTGTTTCCTCATCCCTGTGGCACCGCCTCATGTGCATGGACCCCCCTGCTGGTTTGTTGTCCAAAATTCAGTCTGTTTTGGTGGACTTTTTTTGGGGGGGTGGACTCCACTGGGTTCCTCAAGCCCTGTTATTTCTTCCCAAAGAGGAGGGGGGGCAAGGAGTGATTCATTTAGCTAGTAGAGGTGCTGCTTTTAGACTGACTTTCATACAGAGACTGCTGACGGGCCCCCAGGACCTGGTATGGAGGCCTTTGGCCTGTGTTATTTTACAGAGAGTCCTTGGGCTTGGGCTAGACCTCCCTGTGTTTTTAATGGATTTTAAGAACTCTAATGCACTGTCTTTACCCAGTTTTTACCGCAGTCTCTTTTCAGTGTGGACTCTTTTTAAAAAACAAAGAGGGCCATGCGATTCCCTCTACTGGTTGTTGAGGGAGCCGCTGGTTTTTGGTGGTCGCCTTGGTGTCCTGCCGGGAGTTGGAAGGACCTTCCTTGATAGGCTGTGTTCCAGGAACATTCTCACTCTGAAGCAAGTGGTGGAACTGGCTGGTCCTGGCCTCAACAACGCCTCAGCTTTAGCAGCTCATCTTGGTGTCAGGTCAAATCGTTTCATCGATGGTCTTCTTGCACACTGGAAACAGGAGCTTCATGGACTTGAGCACTCCCTACTCTTGGACTTTAGCAATGGCACGCTGCAGCCAGAAAGCACTGACCCCTTTCCCTCTCTCACGCTCTATATGGACTTTGACGTCGCTCCTTGCTCCTTACTGGCATTCTGTGCTCCCACTGGTGTGGACTTTGGAGGAGCCAGTGGTAAGGCACTCTACAGACTGGTGGTGATGGCACTCAACAAGGACCGATTGAACACCTGTGTGGACACTCCTTGGAGAGCCTATTTTAAACTAGGAAAAGGGCATCGGCCTGCCTGGAGGGCTCTTTACAAAGCCCCTCTCCCTAAGAGACATGGAGACTTACAGTGGAGGGTCCTGCATGGTATTATAGCTGTCAATGCTTTTGTTTCTGTGATTAACAGCAGTGTCAGTGATCAGTGTGTTTTTTGTTCCTCTAGGGAGACTGTTTTTCATTGTTTTATTGAATGTCAGCGCCTGAGTGGCCTCTTTGAACTTCTCACAAAACTTTTTCATATTTTTAAGGAAGTTTTCTCTAAGCAGGTTTTCATTTGTGGTTTTATGTACAATCGTCGTTTTAAGCAGAAGTGTCAACTACTGAACTTTGTTTTAGGACAGGCAAAGTTGGCTATCTATGTAAGCCGGAGAAGAAAACTTGAAAATGTTGAGAATGATGTTGATGTCAAAATTTTATTTGTGAGGCTACTTAAAGCCAGAATCAGGCTGGACTTTCAGTTTTTTATGGGGAATGGGGATGTGGAAGGTTTCAGGACCCTCTGGTCCCTGGAGAATGTCCTCTGTTCAGTTCATGATGGACAGCTTTTTTTTGGGCGTTTTTTGGGGGATTAATTTTCTGTGTAACATAGCATGATATAGAAATTGTATTGACTGATGGACAAGTGTGTTTATTAAAGATCTTTTAAAAATCAAAAAATCTCTCTCTCTCTCTCTCTCTCTCTCTCTCTCTCTCTCTCTCTCTCTCTCTCTCTCTCTCTCTCTCTCTCTCTCTATATATATATATATATATATATATATATATATATACATATCTGCATTATATATTCTGCATGCCCGTAGAAAGCAGGTGTAAGCAAGGGTCTAAGCAAGCACGTCAGCACTCGTTCAGTGATGCGTGTCTTTGATCTTTGATGGTGTCATAGCGAGTCCTATGCTCTTTGATGATGTCATAGCCAGTCCTATGATCGTGAGTGATGACTGCTTTTGATCTTTGATGATATCATAGTGAGTCCTATGAGCTTTAATGATGGCATAGCGAGTCCTATGATGCCTGCATTTGATCTTTGATGATGTCATATGATGCCTGTGTTTGATCTTTGATGATGGCATAGATCCTATGATCCTATGATCGTGAGTGATGCCTGCCTTTGATCTTTGATGTCCTATGATCGTGAATGAGCTTGAGTAATGTCTGCCTTTGATCTTTGATGATGTCATACCAAGTCCTATGATCGTGAGTGATGCCTGCTTTTGATCACATAGTCATGATCCTATAGACACTGTGACACACATAGATTTTCTGGAATCACTCTATACTATGGTGTCTATCCATCCATCCATCCTCTTCCGCTTAATCCTTTTTGGGTTGCGGGGGGGGGGGGGGGGGGGGGCTGGAGCCTATCCATATGACATCATATAGACATGTAGACATCATAGGAACATCATAGGTGATCCTACGTCATAGGATCACCTATGATGTTCCTATGATGGAACATCCTATGTCATAGGACCTATGACATCATATAGACATCATGTAGACATCATAGGAACATCATAGGCGATCCTATGATAGATCTTTTAGTGAATCCTATGGTCTATATGATGTCATATAGACAACATGTAGACATAGCAACATCATAGGTGATCCTATGATGTCATATAGACATCATGTAGACATCATAGGAACATCATAGGCGATCCTATGAACTTTTAGCGAGTCCTATGGTCTATATGACATCATATAGACATCATGTAGGACATCATAGGAACATCATAGGACATCATGTAGACATCATAGGAACATCACAGGCGATCCTATGGTCTTTTTAGCGAGTCCTATGGTCATGACACACAGACATATAGACGAGGGGAAGAAATGAGAAATTTGTGTTCGTGGGCTGGACACTATCCAGGCCTGGGGGCCGGAAAAGAGTAACTAAGGGGGCACCAAGACTTAGAAGCGGGTCAGATGAGAGTGATGCGGGAGGAAGTAACAATGCGAAGAAAATACGAACTGGCCAGAATGGATGGCAGTTTGAGGATGTAGGGAATGACTGCAAGGTTGTCATTGAGTTCAATCAGGGTGGGGGGCACTATCACCTGGTTAAGCTAACAAAAGCAACTGAGAAAGAAATAGGGAGATTTAAGTTTGCAAAGATCTTGAAGAATAACCGGCTGTTAATTCATGCCACAAGTAAACAACAGCAACAGAAAATACTGACAATGACATGTCTAAACGAAGAACAAATGAAAGCACATGTTCCTGGCGTGACAGCTAACTTGAAGGGAGTAATATCAGATGTCCCTTTGTGCATGTCTATGGAAGAAGTGAAAAACGAGATCCAAGGAGGAAAGGTGAAGGATGTGAAAAGGCTATAGAGTAAAAAAGGTTTGCTGAAGGACACACAGTCTGTCATGATTCAGTTTGAGGAAACACTCCCTATATCAGTCCTAATAGGATACATGTTTTTCAGTGTCAGAGAATACGTCCCAAAGCCATTCAGGTGCTACAAATGTCAAAGGATGGGCCACACTGCTCAGCAATGTGGGGGAAAGCTAAGATGTGCGAGATGTGGAGGGGAGCATGAATATGGTAAATGTGACAAGGACGCCAAAGTCAAGTGTTGCAACTGCGGAGGTGAGCACAGTGCTGCATATGGAGGGTGTGTTGTGCAAAGGGGAAGCTAGACAAGTCCAGGAAATCAGAATAACTAAGAAAATCTTGTATGCAGAAGCTCTAAAGACAGAGAGGCAGGAATAGTCAGAAACACAGCAGGCCTTCCTCAAAGAAGTTCACTTCAAATGGAAACCCAGCAATCCACGGGTCTCACGCAAGCACAGGATCGTGCAGCTGCAAGGAATGTTGTTAAAACAAGCAGTTACCTCAGGAACAATTACTATAACTACTTACAACTCTATACTGACAGTTCAAAGAACAAAGGGCTCTGGTGGAGTTGGAGTATACATTCCAGAGTTTAAAGTGACCATCTCAAAAAGACTCTCCAACAATACATCCGTGTTTACAGCAGAGATGGTGGCAAGATGTTGCAAGATGTGGAGGGGAGCATGAATATGGTAAATGTGACAAGGACGCCAAAGTCAAGTGTTGCAACTGCGGAGGTGAGCACAGTGCTGCATATGGAGGGTGTGTTGTGCAGAGGGGAAGCTAGACAAGTCCAGGAAATCAGAATAACTAAGAAAATCTTGTATGCAGAAGCTCTAAAGACAGAGAGGCAGGAATAGTCAGAAACACAGCAGGCTTTCCTCAAAGAAGTTCACTTCAAATGGAAACCCAGCAATCCACGGGTCCCACGCAAGCACAGGATCGTGCAGCTGCAAGGAATGTTGTTAAAACAAGCAGTTACCTCAGGAACAATTACTATAACTACTTACAACTCTATACTGACAGTTCAAAGAACAAAGGGCTCTGGTGGAGTTGGAGTATACATTCCAGAGTTTAAAGTGACCATCTCAAAAAGACCCTCCAACAATACATCCGTGTTTACAGCAGAGATGGTGGCAATAATTATTGGTTTGCAGTGGGTGGAGGAGGTCAGACTGGACCGTGTGGTGTTGTGCACAGATTCGCTTGCAGCTTTAAAAACCATACAGACACTAAAATCTACAAGGGAAGACTTGGTGATTGAGCTATATCACAGTTTATTTAGGGTACACAGGGGTGGTGGAGAAGTTCAGTTTTGTTGGGTTCCTGCACACGAAGGGTTGAAAGGGAATGACGTGTAGACAAATTAGCAAAAAGTGCACTTGGGAAAGAAATAACTATACTATTGCCTCTTGGAAAAGGTGAAGGGAAAGCAGTAATCAAGACAAATGGAAGTGAGCTATGGCAAAAAAGATGGGCTGAAGATCATAAAGGTAGATCGTATTACAAAGTACAAAAATCTATTGCACTAAAGAATTATAAAACAACAAACAGGAGGGAAGACATCATTATGACAAGACTCAGACTGGATCATACAGGTTTAAACAGCACTTTATTCACCATGGGAAAAAGTGAAAGTGACAAATGTAGAGAATGTGGAGTAAAAGAAAATGTCGAGCACATCTTATTACACTGTCACAAGTATGGAAATGAAAGAGAGAGAATGAAAATTGAAGTTCGAGAGGCCGGTAGGGAGTGGGATTTAACTGGGGTTCTGGGAACAGATGGAAATGGAGAGGCACTAAGAATCACGAGAAGGGCTCTTTTGTCTTTTTTAAATAACACAGGATTAAGTCATAGACTTTAGGGGCTCGGGCTCAGATGATATGACTTTACACACTCTTGTACAGTAGGTGGCAGTATGCACCTTTCAGTTGTTCGCTATCCGCCAGTAACCGAGAGAAGAAGACACACTGACACACAGAGATTTTTTGAATTATATATACTGTATATACAGTATATATATATATATATATATATATATATATATATATATATATATATATATATATATATGTGTGTGTGTGTGTGTGTGTGTGTGTGTGTATGTACGAACACGAATTCAGCTAGGAGGAATGGAGGTGGGAAGCGAGGAAGAGGACGTTTGGAGCACAGTTGAGTCTAAAAGAAACAAACGTTGACATCAAGAAACTCAATTAAGACCGTTATCAAGTGCTGAGGAATCAGACGATGAACGATCCCGGAATGAACAGAAGGAGTGGAAAGTAATCATTAAACTTACTCAGGAAGGGGCATCGTTTCGTGAGTGGAACCCAATTAAGCTCACAAATGCAATTAATGGGTTACTTGGAGAAGTTTTAAATGTAAGGGTTCTTCGGAGTGGTTCGTTGCTGGTTACATGTAAAGATAGTGTTCAACAAGGAAAAGCAATCAGAGTCACTCAGATGGAGAGAAAAATGCGCAGTGTTCAGTACTGGAAGGAAATAAGGCAATGAGAGGAGTGATAACTTGCATTTCAATGGCTGTCTCAACTGATGAAATAATGAGGAACTTAACTGGAGTGAACATGACAGAGGTTCGGAGATTGAAAGCTAATAGAAATGGCAAAAAATGTGATAGTCTGTCAGTAATGTTAAAATTTGATGAAACAAGACTGCCAAGTAAGGTGTACAGTGGGGTAAAAAAGTATTTAGTCAGCCACCAATTGTGCAAGTTCTCCTATTTTCATCATAGGTATACCTCAATTATGAGAGACAAAATGAGAAAAAAAAAATCAGAAAATCACATTGAAGGATTTTTAATGAATTAATTGGTAAATTCCTCGGTAAAATAAGTATTTGGTCAATAACAAAAGTTCATCTCAGTACTTTGTTATATACCCTTTGTTGGCAATGACAGAGGTCAAACGTTTTCTGTAAGTTTTCACAAGGTTTTCACACACTGTTGCTGGTATTTTGGCCCATTCCTCCATGCAGATCTCCTCTAGAGCAGTGATGTTTTGGGGCTGTCGCTGGGCAACACAGACTTTCAACTCACTCCAAAGATTTTCTATGGGGTTGAGATCTGGAGACTGGCTAGGCCACTCCAGGACCTTGAAATGCTTCTTACGAAGCCACTCCTTCGTTGCCCGGGCGGTGTGTTTGGGATCATTGTCATGCTGAAAGACCCAGCCACGTTTCATCTTCAATGCCCTTGCTGGTGGAAGGAGGTTTTCACTCAAAATCTCACGATACATGGCCCCATTCATTCTTTCCTTTACACGGATCAGTCATCCTGGTCCCTTTGCAGAACAAATAGCCCCAAAGTATGATGTTTCCACCCCCATGCTTCACAGTAGGTATGGTGTTCTTTCTCCTCCAAACACGACAAGTTGAGTTTTTACCAAAAAGTTCTATTTTGGTTTCATCTGACCATATGACATTCTCCCAATCCTCTTCTGGATCATCCAAATGCTCTCTAGCAAACTTCAGAAGGGCCTGGACATGTACTGGCTTAAGCAGGGGGACACGTCTGGCACTGCAGGATTTGAGTCCCTGGCGGCGTAGTGTGTTTCTGATGTAGCCTTTGTTACTTTGGTCCCAGCTCTCTGCAGGTCATTCACTAGGTTCCTCCATGTAGTCTAGTGGCTAGGAGGTTAGCCTCCTAGCCACTAAACTAATGTGGTTCTGGGATTTTTGCTCACCATTCTCATGATAATTTTGACCCCACGGGGTGAGATCTTGTGTGGAGCCCCAGATCGAGGGAGATTATCAGTGGTCTTGTATGTCTTCCATTTTCTAATAATTGCTCCCACAGTTGATTTCTTCACACCAAGCTGCTTACCTATTGCAGATTCAGTCTTCCCAGCCTGGTGCAGGTCTACAATTTTGTTTCTGGTGTCCTTTGACAGCTCTTTGGTCTTGGCCATAGTGGAGTTTGGAGTCTGACTGTTTGAGGTTGTGGACAGGTGTCTTTTATACTGATAACGAGTTCAAACAGGTGCCATTAATACAGGTAACGAGTGGAGGACAGAGGAGCCTCTTAAAGAAGAAGTTACAGGTCTGTGAGAGCCAGAAATCTTGCTTGTTTGTAGGTGACCAAATACTTATTTTACTGAGGAATTTACCAATTAATTCATTAAAAATCCTTCAATGTGATTTTCTGGATTTTTTTTTCCTCATTTTGTCTCTCATAGTTGAGGTACACCTATGATGAAAATTGGAGACCTCTCTCTATCTTTTAAGTGGGAGAACGTGCACAATTGGTGGCTGACTAAATACTTTTTTGCCCCACTGTATATTGGCTACATGAGCTATGAAGTCAGACTTTACGTCCCTCCTCCACTCAGATGTGTCAAATGTCAAAAGTTTGGTCATGTAGCAGCAATATGCAAAGGTAGACAACAATGTGCCAGATGCTCCGGTGAACATGAATATGGCAAGTGTGAAAGAGGAGCCAAATTAAAGTGCTGTAACTGCGGTGGTGAACATAGCTCTGCTTATTGAGGTTGTGAAGCCAGCAAAAGAGCAGCAGAAATTTAGCAGATAAAAGTCTCCCAGGGACTAACATATGTAAAAGCTACGAAAAAGGTGCCAGCTAAAAAGTGGGAGTGGACTCGAACAGGGAAAGTGTGCAGACATTTTTTTTTTTGTTACTTATTTGTACCCGTAGGTAGACTTGGTTTGCAGTCTGGTGACAAGCCACTGGCTGCTGGTCGCTGCGTGCGCGAGCGCCCTAAACCTACATGTTTTTGGTGTGCGGGAGGAAACCGGAGAAATCCCGGAGTAAACCCACGCAACACGGGGAGAACATGCAAACTCCACACAGCTCACTGTTGGTCGGGGGCTGGGATCGAACCCACGATCTCATGATCCCCGCGATCCCCCGGCCGAGGGTAAAACTGTGCTGCCACAGTGCTAAACCACTGCACCACCGTGCAGCCAGACTTGCAGTGCATGCAGTAGAATTAAGGAAGATACTCTGGTTTTGATGGAAAATAATTTTGTCTTATTTGTGGTAGATGTGATAAACTGCACTGCGCAGACTTCCAGGAAAACAGAAATAATCAAAATCATTGTGAAAGTAGCAGAAAAATGTTGAGGGGCTACAGTGGGAAGCAGTTGAGGACTTAAGTGGGGGATCTTTAAGTTCAAAGACATCATGGGCTGGTGGATCAATCGCCAATCAAGTCTAAAAGAATAATAATAATAATGAGATGAGACGCAGATACGAGATTAAAAAAGAAGAACGTCACAAAGCTATGAGGAAAACGTCATAAACCTATGAGGAAAACGTCACAAAGCTATGAGGAAAATGTCACAAAGCGATGAGGAAAACATCACAAAGCTATGAGGAAAACATCATAAACCCATGAGGAAAATGTCACAAAGCGATGAGGAAAACGTCACAAAGCTATGAGGAAAATGTGAAAAAACTATGAGGAAAACCTCACAAAGCTATGAGGAAAACGTCAAAAAGCTATGAAGAAAACATAAAAAAGCTATGAGGAAAAATAGAAAGACAGACATACAGTATATGGAGTGTGTGGCGGTAAAGTAGCGACCTGAGTCCAGCTGCACCTCGGACATAGTCCAAGGACGGATGTTTTTTCCACATGTGGAGTTGTTCAGAGCTCCTTGTACAAAGATGTAGAGCAGGGGTGTCAAACTCATTCCATGGAGGGCCAAGACCCTGCAGGTTTTATTTCCACCCAGTCTCTTCAGCAGGTGTTTTCACTGATCAGCAATCAGTAGGACGAAATTCAGAGAAATCACCTGTTGAAGACACTGGGTGGAGGTAAAACCTGCAGGGTCTTGGCCCTCCATGGAATGAGTTTGACACCTGTGATGTAGAGTGATGATGGTCGGGTCGGTGGCGGTGATGCACCTGTGGGCTGGTTGCCAACCGCCAATCAGGTCTAGAGGAAGAAGAAGAAGAAAACGAAGAAGATGTGTAGAGTGATGATATAGAGTGAAGTGATGATATAGAGTAAAGTACGAGGAGACGAAGAAGAGTGATGTCTGAAGATAGAGTTGAGGTTCAGTTGGACTACAGCTCCTGACCAGATAGAGTGATGATATAGAGTGAAGTACGTGGCGGTAATGCACCTGTAGGCTGGTTGCCAACCACCAATCAAATCTAAAAGAAGAACGTTCAAGGATGAGTTGAGGTTCGATTGGACACAGCAATGATGATAGAAGGACTACAGCTCCTGACCAGATAGAGTGATGATGTAGAGTGAAGTACGTGGCAGTAATGCACCTGTAAGCTGGTTGCCAATCGCCAATCAAATCTAAAAGAAGAAGAAGAAGAATAGAGTGATGTCTGATGATAGAGTAGGTGGCGGTAATGCACCTGTAAGTTGTTTGCCAACCACCATACTTGTGGGAGCTCCTTATACTAACTAACTAACTAACTAACCTGCACTTATATAGCGCTTTTCTAGTCACAAAGACCACTCAAAGCGCTTTCATTAACACTAACCCTCTATTCTAAGGGCCTATAGGAAACAGATATCTAGGGACAATTTAGAACAGCCAATTAACCTAACATGCATGTTTTTGGCATGTGGGAGGAAACCGGAGAAATCCCGGAGTAAACCCACGCAACACGGGGAGAACATGCAAACTCCACACAGATCACTGTTGGTCGGGGGCTGGGATCGAACCCACGATCCCACGATCCCCACAATCCCCCGGCCAAGGGTAAACTGTGCTGCCGCAGTGCTAACCACTGCGCCACCGTGCAGCCCTTATACAAAGATATAGAGTGATGATAATCAAGTCAGTGTCGGCAATGCACCTGTAATCTGGTTGCCAACCACCAGTCAAATCTAAAAGAAGAAGAGGAAGAAGACGGATAATTTTTTCACACATAAGGAGTTGTCCGGGACTCTTTGTGGGAGCTCCTTAAACAAAGATATAGAGTGATGATAATCAAGTCAGTGGCAGTAATGCACCTGTAATCTGGTTGCCAACCGCTAGTCAAATCTAAAAGAAGAAGAGGAACAAGATGGGTAATTTTTTCACACATAAGGAGTTGTTCGGGACTCCTTGTCATCATCATCATCATCGTAACAGTGTATCGGGGGCGACAATGACTGTTTGATTTAGGTCTGATCAGATTCCTCCACGTAGCTCCATCCTACTCCCTGTGGGAGCTCCTTATACAAAGATATAGAGTGATGATAACACAGGGTAACAAAAATAATTTTTTTGTAAGTTGTCTGTGTTTTTTCAACTGATTTAAGACAATTTTGCACCGCTGAATTCGAAAATGACATCCATTTCTCTCGATCAGGTGTTAAGTAAAAACCTGTACTTACTTAGTAATGTAATGTAATGTACTTTATTTATATAGCCCTTTAAAACAACCCGTAGGTGACCAAAGTGCTTTACAGAAAATTAAACAGCATTAAAAACACACACAGCATTAAAAACAAATAACTTAAACAAAGAAATAAGAATAAATACCTAAAAAATAAGAATAAAATAAAAACAAATGCCAAGACAAATATCACCACTACTGGGTATTAAAAGCCATCCTAAACAAATATGTTTTAAGTTCTGATTTAAAAAGGGCCAGGTCATAGATAGCACATAGGTCAGGGGGTGGGGGGGGGGGGGAGATTATTCCAGAGCTTGGGGGTGACAACAGAAAAGGCTCAGTCACCCCAGTGTTCATACCTTGACCTGGGCACATCCAGCAAAAGCTGACTGGATGACCTCAAAGCTCTGCCTTGGTCACGGACAGTCAAAATCTGACAGATAAACCGGAGCAAGGTCATTAAGAGCTTTAAAAACAAAAAGCAAAAGTTTAAAATTAATTCTAAAATGGACTGAAAGCCAATGAAGTGAAAAAAGGATCAGAGTAATGTGCTCTCGCCTAGGTGTGTTGGTCAAAAGATGGGCCGCTGCATTTTGCACAAGTTGAAGGCAGCCGAGAGAAGACTGAGAGATGCCAACATAAAGTGCATTGCAGTAATCAAGTTGAGAAGTGATTAAAGTATGGATGGCTATCTCAAGATCATGACGGCTCAGGAAAGGTTTGGCTTTGGATAACAGACGTAATTGATAAAAGCTTATCTTGACTACATTGTCAATCTGTTTATCAAATTATAAATGGCTATCAAAAATCATCCCCAAATTTCTGACAGCTGAACTGAGCCTTAAAGAGAGGGTACCAAAGCCAGCCATTACAGTATCCCCAAACACAATACATTCTGTTTTTTCTTCATTTAAGTGGAGAAAATTTTGGCTTAACCACAACTTAATGTTAGTGATGCAGTCCAATAGAACACTTTGTGAGTTTGTTCTGGGTTCAAAGGTAAATAATGCTGCAAATCATCCGCGTAACAGTGGAAAGACATGTTGTGCCTGGCTATTATTGACCCGAGTGGCAGCGTATATAATGAAAACAGAATAGGGCCAAGGATAGAGCCCTGTGGGACCCCACAGTACAGAGAGGCACTAGAAGAAGACATGTCACTAATCATTACAGAAAAAGTTCTGTTAGATAGGTAGGATTCAAATCACTTAAGTGCAGTGCCATGGATGCCAACATGGTGATTCAGGCATGACAAAAGGATAGTATGGTCCACAGTGTCAAAGGCTGCTGTAATATCTAGCAGCACTAAGACCACAGGGCATTTGGCATCAGCAGACATCATAATATCATTGTGCACCTTTAGCAGGGCAGACTTAGTGCTGTGACGAGATTGACCAGACTGAAGCTTCTCAAAAATAAAATTGTCTTCTAAAAAAGATTGCAACTGTATAAAAACAGCTTTTTCTAAAACCTTAGATGAAAAGGGTAAATGAGAAATGGGTCTAAAATTAGATAAAACTGAAGGGCCAAGGTGAGGTTTTTTAAGAAGGGGCCTAACCACAGCATGTTTAAAAGCAGGTGCGACAAATCCTGAACTAAGGCAGGAATTAATAAAAACCAAAAGACCAGGCCCTACAGTATTAAAAACCCTTTTCAGTATTCCAGCGGGAACAACATCCAGTGAGCAATTTGTCGGCTTCAGAGACTTCACTATATCACTAAGTGAAGATAGAGACCAACTCAAACTGTTCAAACACAGCAGAGTAACCCGGGACAACAGACAAGCTCCCATTAAAACTGTTATTAATAACTCGTCTGACAGAGTCCACTTTATCAACAAAAAAGTGAAGAAAAGTCTCACATGTTGTAAACGAATCATCTGTTACAGTCAGAGTGCGTGGGTTTATAAAAGAGTTAATTGTGTTAAACAGCACTCTAGGACAGTGACTGCTGCCAGAAATAATATCAGAGATACTGAAATTTTGCCTTTTGCATGGTCATCTGGTAATCAGCAAGACAGTCCCTAAAAATTCCCAGAGACACATGTAATTTGTCCTTTTTCCATCTCTGTTCAGCCTGCCTGACCTGTTGCCTAGTGGCACAGGTAGTGTCGTTTAGCCAGGGATCTGTTTTCGGTTTAGCCGACTTAAGCCGAAATGGGGCAATAGAGTCCAAAATCCCAGAGCAGGCAGTATGAAAGGAGGAAAGAATATTATCCGGATGAGAAGGGGAAATGAGTCCATTCAAGGCAAAAAACTGTGAATCCCTAGAAGCAGCAGTAAACTCCTCTGGCGTTGAAGAAGTGATAATGCGACGCCAGCATGATGGAGCCACAAGCTTGCTGGGTGATGAAGGGGTCAACAATTCAAAAATAATGGGGAAATGATCTGAGATGATAGACTCAGAAATTTCTTTGAGAGAGATTGAGAGCACAAAAGAGATAATAAGGTCCAGAGTGCGACTAAGATGGTGTGTTGGTTTGTCCGCTAAAATATTTAAATTAAATGTCGCCAACAGTCTTTTAAAATCAGATGCCAGCTGATCAGATGGAGAACAGACATGAATATTAAAGTCCCTGCAGATCAAAAGTTTATCATATTTTGGCATAACATCTGCCAAAAATTCAGAAAACTCATTAATGAAGTCCTTATTATATTTTGGAGGATGATAGACAACAGCAAATAACACAGGACTTGTGAGATCCACCACAAATAGTTGCAGCTCAAAGCAGGAATAAGCATTTGTGGAGAGAAGGCGACATTTAAAACTGTCATTAAAAACAGAAGCCAGACCCCCACCCCGACCAGATGCTCGCGGGGAGCTGAAGAAAGAACAGCCGGGAGGGAAGGAGCTGAGAGAAGGCGGCGGTCTCACCTGGTTTAACCCATGTTTCTGTCAACAGGAGAAAATCCAAGGAATGTGAAGTAAAAAAGTCATTTAGAATAAAAGTCTTATTTGCGATGGATCTGGTGTTAATCAGAGCCATGTGAATCAAACACTGATCAGCCTGCTGGGAAGCAGGACTGATCAGGTGAAGATTGTCCGGTGCGCAGCCCTTTCTGCGAATCCACACAGGCCGGCGGCAGGGAAGGGGGTATCCAGCCACTGGGACAGTCGGCGACAGCTATCAGTAGCAATAATCCATGGATCCTCGTACGTCAAAACCAATACGCTTCCTGGAGAGCTCAGTCAGCAGTTGACAAGGGTTGTGAGTTGAAGAAGAAGCCAGGTAAGCCCTCAGTCTGCATGATACTCCACCTCTCCGACCTCGTCTTTTGCGGCGTCTTTTGCGGCGTCTCTTGTGGCGGCCGTTTCGAAACAGTCCACTGGGTGTACATCTCAGATAGGATGGTATAGATGCCAACAGAAGCGGAGGAGGCTGACCATTAAATTCATAGGTCGAGAATTTGACCACAGAATTGTGAATATTTAAAAGAGTCAGGCGATCATAAACCAGTAATAATGACACATTTTGAGCTAGAAACAATAAGAAAACAACTAAACATATAAAACATAGCACAGGCAGACGTCCAGCCACACACAACAGCGCCATCTTGCCTTAATAAATCAACTTTATAGTACATGTAAATTGAACGTTACATCATCATTGTTCAAAATTCAGAGAATTTTAAGACATAAAAAAGAATGTTGCATCATATAAAGCGAAAATACCCGTACATGTAAACAAAAATGTATAAAACAACATGTGGCCATAATTCAAAAAGTTGACCTGATTGAGCAAAACCAATGTGATTTTTGGATTCAGTACATCAAAATTGTCCTAAATCAGCTAAAAAAAAACCTTAGAAAATAAATATGGTGTTGACCAGTGAATCAAGTCAGTGGCGGTAATGCACCTGTAATCTGGTTGCCAACCACCAATCAAATCTAAAAGAAGTAGTCATGTGAAAAAATTTGGACACCCCTTTAAATATTCAGTTAAGACACACACACACTCTATCTTGTCCCACTTCTTCTTTTTCTTCTTCTTCTAGATTTGATTGGCAGTTGGCAACCAGCTTACAGGTGCGTTACCGCCGCGTACTTCACTCTATATCATCACTCTATCTGGTCAGGAGCTGTAGTAGAGTTGAGGTTCGATTGGACACAGCAATGATGGTAGAAGGACTACAGCTACTGACCAGATAGAGTGATCATATAGAGTGAAGTACATGGCGGCAATGCACCTGTAAGCTGGTTGCCAACTGCCAATCAAATCTAAAAGAAGAAGAAGTGGGACCAGATAGAGTGTTATAGACATCATGTAGACATGGAAATCTCACTGTTTGAAGAAGAGAAAGAAGAAGAAGATTGTTCAGAACTCCCTATAGAGTAATGACCAGATAGAGTGTTATCGATGTTATGCAGACATGGAAATCTCACTGTTTGAAGAAAAGAAAAAAGAAGAGGAAGAAGAAGAAGATTGCTCAGAACTCCTTATAGAGCAATGACCAGATAAGAGTGTTGTAGACATCATGTAGACTTGAAAATCTCACTGTTAGAAGAAGAAGAAGAAGATTGTTCAGAACTCCTTATAAGAACTCCATAGTTGGTGGCAGTAGAAGAGTTTGAAATCTCTTGGCCGTGGAGATGTGTAGAGCGATGATATGAAGTGAAGTGATGATATAGAGTGAAGTACGAGAGTGATGTCTGAAGATAGAGTTGAGGTTGGACTGGACACAGCAATGATGGTAGAAGGACTACAAGTCCTGACCAGATAGCGTGATGATATAGAGTGAAGTACGTGGCGGTAATGCACCTGTAAGCTGGTTGCCAACCGCCAATCAAATCTAAAAGAAGAAGAAGAAGAACTCCGTATACAAAGATATAGAGTGAAGAAGACAAAGAAGAGGTTGCCAACCGAGAAGAATTCTGACTTTTAATACACTGAGTAATGTTTACTGAGAGAAATACGTGGAGTGTTTGCTATCAATCAGTAGAGTTTGTGGCGTCTTGGCCTGATGATATAGAGTGAAGTGATGATATAGAGTGCGAGGAGACGAAGAAGAGTGATGTCTGAAGATAAAGTTGAGGTTTGATTGGACACAGCAATGATGATAGATGGACTGCACCTCCTGATCGGATGGAGTGATGATGTAGAGTGAAGTACAAGGAGACGAAGAAGATTCCAGAGTTTAAAGTGATCCAGCTTGAAAGAAGAATATAGAGTGATGATTAATCCAGCTTGAAAGAAGAATATAGAGTGATGATTTAGAGTGAAGTATGTGCCAGTAATGCACCTGTAAGCTGGTTGCCAACCGCCAATCAAATCTAGAAGAAGAAGAAGAGTGAAGAACGTGGCGGTAAGGACTACAGCTCCTGACCAGATAGAGTGATGATATAGAGTGAAGTACATGGCGGTAATGCACAGGTAAGCTGGTTGCCAACCGCCAATCAAATCTAAAAGAAGAAGAAGACACACACCCATATATAGAGTGATACAGAGTAATGATTTAGAGTGAAGTACGTGGCGGTAATGCACCTGTAAACTGGTTGCCAACCGCCAATCAACTCTAAAAGAAGAAGAAGAAGAGTGAAGTACGTGGCGGTAAGAACTACAGCTCCTGACCAGATAGAGTGATGATTTAGAGTGAAGTGCATGGCAGTAATGCACCTGTAAGCTTGTTGCCAACCGCCAATGAAATCTAAAAGAAGAAGAAGAAGACACACACATATACTGTATATATAGAGTGATAGAGTGATACAGAGTAATGATTTAGAGTGGCGGTAATGCACCTGTAAGCTGGTTGCCAACCACCAATCAAATCTAAAAGAAGAAGAAGGACACTAAAGTAGGCTTGCTGAATAGATATCGGCCACACCTTGGGTGCAGTCCCGGGACGGATAGTTTTTTCGCACATGGGGAGTTGTTCAGAACTCCTTATACAAAGATATAGAATGATGATAATGCACCTGTAAGCTGGTTCTTCTGCTTCTTCTTTTAGATTTGATTGGCGGTTGGCAACCAGCTAACAGGTGCATTACTGCCACGTACTTCACTCAGTAAACATCACTCTATGTATCAAAAGTCAGAATTCTTCTCGGTTGGCAACCTCTTCTTCGTCTTCTTCACTCTATATCTTTGTATAAGGAGTTCTTATAAGGAGTTCTGAACAACCTCTTCTTCTTCTTCTTCTTCTTCTTCTAATTCTTGTTCTTCTAATTCTAATTCTTCTTCTTCTTCTTCTTCTTCTAATTCTAATTATTATTATTCTTCTAATTCTAATTCTTCTTCCTCTAATTCTTCTTCTTCTTCTTCTTCTAATTCTAAGAGCAGCAGGCGGAACAACGCCGGTCGCCTGATATAGGCGCCGCCCCGGAACACGTGGCTGATGCTGGATCAGCTGCACCAGCTGACGTGCCAGCTGAATCTAACAGTCAGCAGAGTTGTGCTGACGAGGTAATGGAGTGTGAATCTGATGCTGTGTCTGCTAAAAATGAGTCTATTGGGACAACTTGCAATACCAATGCGGATTTGTATTCACTAGAAGAAATAAATGCTTTCCTGGATGAAACCTATAATAACAGGGCCGTTAACGTCACTGATTACTTCAGTGACACTGACAAATTCATTCGGTCTGTTAATGTACTGAAGAAGCAGGTTGGGGTTGACCTCCTGGATGAAAGAAAACGCTTTCTTCTTCCGGCTTTCAGAGAGAGCAGATGCGTTTCTTCTCCTCTCCTCCTCCTCTCCTCCCTTGACTGATCCCAGCTTGCTGTGCCCTGTCTGTGTCTCGCTGTCCTTCTCGCTGATCTCGACCCAAACGGAAAATTATGGAATTGGTGAGCTGGGCTTTAAATGCAATTGACACCACTTTTTCAAACAGAAAATCGGGCCTGGGGGAGCCCAAGTATGTGAGAGACTCATGGGACAATTGGATTGAAGATGTGAAAGACATCTACCTGTTTGGCTTCATGATCACAGGATTTCTGCTGTTTGGCTTTGGAGTTTTCCTGGTGTATCGGAAATTAAAGAAGATAGAAAGAGCTAATCAAAATGCGGACCCGGCGAAGCTCCTTCAACAATTTGACCAGCTGGAGAGAGCACTGATAGCGGCAAATGGTGAACTGAATCGGAAGGTGGGAAACATCTCGGAGTCGCTGGGTGCTCTCCAGGGAATGATTTTAAAGCCTGTAAATGTTAATGTAAATTGTGATGCACAGAATCGCATGAGAGATCAAATTTCTATGCTCTAAGTGAACTGTGCTCATCAGGCCTTGATTCGGCATCCTTGGGAGAACTCATTCCTCCAGGAGAAGCGATAAAGCAGAAGGGAGTTTGGGCTTCTCTCTAACCCAAACAATTGCTGATGTGCAGCAATCTGAACTCTCCAAGGACAGTGTCATGTGACTAACATGGAACTTTACCATCTGGCATGCACTGAAGAGATGAACTCTGTGGACATGTTATCTATGTTTTAGAATACCAAGGACATAACATCTAGCCATTGCCTAGGAGAGGATTTTTGTTGTCCACCAGTAACTGATACTTCACACACTGCATTCACACTGATATCACATGACTGACATACACATACTGGTCTCTCTCTTGCTTTGTTAATGTGTAGATCTGTATTGTCTGCTAAGTGTGCAATTAGAGGGGTTTTTTTCTATGTGATCACAATCTTGCTCACTCGAGCTATATTTTGATAACTATGTTTTTTCTCTCGGCCCAATGTGTCACCCCCTCCCCCCTCCCCCTCTTTACCCCCCACTGTATGAGGCGCCTGTATGGCTGCCGCGTCATTAGGGAGCGCTTAACACGAGTGCACATTAGTGATAAGTAAAATTCCTTGTATGCGTAAGCATACTTGGCAATAAAGTTGATTCTGATTCTGCCTGAAGAAGCACCTCACAGCCCTGCGTAAATCAGCAGGGGGACAAAAGGCCAAGCGCGCAAAGATGGAATGATTTCCATGGCAACAGCACGGTGCTCCTCACATCTATTGCCCAATGCAGAAAATAAATTTAGGAGTCCTTAAACATCAATGGTGGGAGGGGTAATCATAGGAGGGGATTCATTAGTGACCTGTTCAGACGAAAAGGTCTCAACGTTTTGTTTTTGCAGGAAACTCATACCACTTCGGCAGATGAAGTCGACTGGGGCTTGTGGTGGAAAGGCCCCTTTTCACTCAGTCACGGTACCAATCTTAGTGCAGGAGTGGCCATTTTGTTTGGGGAATCAGCAAATGCACAAGTTTTATCAGTGGTGGAGATAGTGAGGGGCAGGCTGCTTCTTGTTAGGGCCGAAATAGGGGATTCCGTGTTTTGCCTGGTAAATGTTTACGCGCCAAACCACGGTGCTGAAAGGGTTGCCTTTTTCAATATACTGACAACTGAATTGCAGCGCTATCACCAAGAACAACTTGTTGTTGCTGGTGATTTCAACTGTACCTTGGACTTCACTGTAGATCGCACTAATGCAGAACCCCATCTGCAGTCTTCTAGAATCTTGGAAAATTTCACTGTGCAGTTCGACTTAGTGGACACGTGGAGGTCTAAAAATGTAAACGGGAGACAGTATACCTGGGTCAGGGTCACTGACGGTGTTGTCAGTGCTGCTAGATTAGACAGGATATATGTTTCTAGAACCTTTAGCCCCGGACTCCTTCACAGTAACATAAGTCCCGTCGGTTTCATGGATCATCACCTGGCTACTGCGGTGTTACTGAACTCACCAGGGAAATGGGCAAAATGTTATTGGCACTTCAATAACAAGCTCCTTCAGGACAGTGCCTTTTGTCAGTATTTTGTGTGCTTCTGGGAACACTGGAGGATCACAAAGGCTCGTTTTAGTTCCCTCGAACAGTGGTGGGACGTTGGCAAAGTGCAAATTCGCCTTTTTTGTCAACGGTACGCTGCGAACTCAACTGCCATCATCAAGGCCAAGGTCAGTGAACTTGAGGACGCTGTCAAGAGGCTGGAGGCCAGCTTGGTTACGGGTCAGGATTCTACCGCTGGTCCTTTGCTGCAGGAGAAGAGATCGGCCCTGCGCACATTCATGCAGGAAAGAGTGGAGGGGGCGCTAGTGAGGTCACGCTTCACTCGCCTGCAGGACATGGATGCACCAACATCCTTCTTCTTCAACTTGGAGAAGTCTACTGCGAAAAAGAAGTTGATGGCTTGCTTGACGCTCCCAGATGGTCGGCTGACTATGAACCCATCCGAGATGCGGCGCCATGCAGTGGATTACTACGGGGCCCTGTTTGCTGCGGGAACGTGTTGCAAAGAATCTCAAAATCAGCTCTTCGAAGCCCTTCCGGTGCTCGGCCCGGAGGACAGGGCCGCTCTGGACTGTGCCCTGACTTTGGATGAGTTAACCGTGGCTGTTAATCAGATGGCTCTGGGACGCGCACCTGGACTTGATGGCCTTTCTTCAGAATTTTTTTTTTTTGGAATATTATTGGATCAGACTTCTATGACGTTCTCACTGCCTGTTACAGTAAGGGAACATTACCTGTCTCCTGCCGTCGTGCAGTGCTGTCTCTGTTGCCTAAGCAGGGGGACTTGGCCCTGCTGAAGAACTGGAGGCCCGTGGCTCTACTTTGCACGGACTACAAGGTGCTTTCTAAAGCCCTGGCAAACAGACTGAACACTGTCTTGGGTTTGATCGTAGATAAGGATCAAACATATTGTATTCCTGACCGAAACATTATGGACAATGTTTTCCTCATACGTGACGTTCTCCAGCTCAGTAAATGTCATGACTTACAGTTCGGGATTGTGTCTTTGGACCAAGAAAAGGCTTTTGATAGGGTTGACCATTCCTATTTGTTTTCCACCCTGAGGGGGTTTGGTTTTGGCAATATGTTTTTGAGGTGGGTCAATCTGCTATACACTGGAGCTGAGTGTTTGGTAAAGATGGGGGCAGGCCTGAGTCGGCCAATCCCTGTACACCGGGGAATATGCCAGGGGTGTCCACTCTCGGGTCAGCTGTACAGCTTGGCTATTGAGCCTTTGCTGTGCAGGTTGCGCACTCGGCTGGGTGGTCTGGTTCTGCCGGGGCCATCAAGCTATTGCTGCCCGATCGTCTTGTCTGCTTATGCGGACGATGTCAACGTTTTCATCACCTCCCACGGGGATGTGCAGCGTCTGGTGGACACTTTGTCAGTTTATGAAAGGGCATCTTCTGCATGGGTGAATTGGGCCAAGAGTGAGGGTCTATTGGTGGGCCAGTGGTCACGTCAAAACGTCCCTCGCCTACCCGGCGGTCTTCAGTGGGGGACCGCCGGTCTCAAAGTGTTGGGGGTTTTTCTGGGTTCGGAGACTTTTGAACGAAAGAACTGGGAGGGTGTTAAGGACAAGGTGTGTGCTCGCTTTTCAAAATGGAAATGGTTGCTACCACAGCTGTCATATAGGGGCAGGGTTCTGGTCGCCAATAAGCTGGTCGCCTCGGCTCGTTGGCATAGGCTTGTGGCTTTGACACCGCCCAGGAGCCTCGTGGAGGAGGTTCAGAAGATCATCGTGGACTTCTTTTGGTCTGGTCGGCACTGGGTCCGTGCGCCTGTTCTCTACCTGCCTGTGGCCGAGGGGGGACAGGGCCTGGTGGACATACACTCCAAGATCGCCTGCTTCAGGCTTCGAACTGCACAACGCCTCCTTTACGGATGCGGACTCTGCTGGATGGACACTGCTAAACTGCTCCTAAGGAGAGTTGGTCGCTTGGCCTATGATAAGCAGCTCTTCCTCGTGACATCTGGGGAGGTGGACCATACTGGACTATCTGCTTTTTACACGTCCGTCTTGCATGCATGGCGAGTCTTCACTGTAGCCCGCTTCCATGACGAGACACCAGGCATGTGGCTGTTCGAGGAACCACTGTTTTTCAATCGATTCATCGATGCTGAGGTGCTGCAGTCAGTCAGTCTGCGGACTTGTTTGCGGGAGGCACGCTGTACCAAGCTTGGTCATCTTATGAAGATGTCGACCACATCAATGGATACGCTGAGGCGGAGTGCCAACATTACATCTGTCAGACTGCTGCAAAGGGTGGTGAGGGACGTGTGCGCTGCCCTGCCACAACCGCTTCGAGCGTTTGCGACAAACCGCACTCTTTCTAATCAATGGGATGACGACACTGTGTCCACCTTTCCTGCCATTTCCATAAATCCAGCTGTGGGGGAGTGGCAGGGAGGAGAGGATCACCTGCTGACCTTCAGAAATCCTCGCCTGGGAAAGTTCCAGTTTGTCGGGACAAGGACGGTGTATCACATCTGTGTGAAGGTTCTGAATCTGCGCTCTCTGATGGATGTCACAGAGTGGAGGTGGGCGGGTTTTTTGGGGCCAGAGGTCTCCCCGAAAGGCAGCTGGCGGTGCATGTACAAGCTACCTATTGAGAAACGGACGGCAGATCTCCAGTGGAGGATTGTACATGGGGCAATAGCTACGAATAAATACAGAGCATGCCTGGATCCAACTGTGGGGGGGGGGGGGGAATGTTTGTTTTGTTCCCAAGTTGAGACCCTGGAGCATTTGTTTGTTCAATGTTTTCGTTTATCTGCACTTTTTGATATTTTGCGCGAGTGGTTTCAGGTTTTGGGTGAACGTTTCTCTTTTGGTCTGTTCATTTACGGTCCAGAGTATAAAGTGGCAAGGAAGGCTGCCCACACTTTGATGAACTTCCTATCTGGTACTGCTAAACTTGCCACCTGGCTGACGAGGAAAAATCGGGCTAGCAACGCTGGCAATGTGGATCCTGTGTCTGCTTTCAAGGTCTTGTTGAAAGTAAGACTCCAGGTGGAGTTCTCTTACTATCAAAGGGTGGACAATTTGGAGGCATTCATCAATAGATGGACTGTAGGGAACGTTTTGTGTTCTGTGGGTCAGGGGGATGAGTTATGTTTGCACTTTTGAGATGTGACACACTTGGGGCCGTGATATTGGTGTTTTTGCATTTTTGAATTGTACAATAAAGCCTTTTTTAAAAGTAAAAGTCTAATTCTAATTCTTCTTCTTCTTCTTCTTCTTCTTTATCCGGCCTTTTTGATCTTCTGAAAGTGTGGTTTCATGATTTGGGTGAATGTTTCTCTTTTGGTTTGTTTATTTATGGGCCAAAGTATCAAGTGGCAAAGAAGTCTGTGCACACTTTGATGAACTTCCTATCTGGTAATGCTAAGCTTGCCATCTGGCTGACAAGGAAAAATCGGACTACTAACACTGGCAATGTGGATCCCGTTTTTGTTTTGAAGGCTTTGTTAAAAGTCAGACTCCAGGTGGAGTACTCTTACTATAAAATGGTGGACAACTTGGAGGCATTCACCAATAGATGGACTGTAGGGAATATTTTGTGTTCTGTGGGAGAGGGGGATGAGTTATGTTGCACTTTTGAAATGTGAGACACTTGGTGGAATGATATTGGTGCCCTTGCATTTTTGAATTGTGCAATAAAGGCATTTTTTTAAAACTCAAAACTCTTCTTCTTCTTCTTCTTCTTCCAGTGAGATTTCCATGTCTACACCACTCTATCTGGTCATTACTCTATAAGGAGTTCTCATAAGGAGTTCTGAACAATCTTCTTCTTCTTGCTCTTCAGTGAGATTTCCACGTCTACATGATGTCTATACTGTAACACTATCTCTACTCTCCTGTAAGCTGGCTGCCAACCGCCGATCAAATCTAAAAGAAGAACACACACACACACACACACACACACACACACACACACACACACACAGAGATTTCTTGAATTATATACAGAGTGATAATATCCTTATAAGAACTCCTTATACAACGATATAGAGTGATGATAATCAAGTCAGTGGTGGTAATGCACCTGTGGGCTGGTTGCCAACCACCAATCAAATCTAAAAGAAGAAGAAGAGGACCAGTTTGTGGCAGTAGGACACGGTCCAAGGATGGATAATTTTTTCACACATAAGGAGTTTTTCAGAATTCCTTATAAGAACTCCTTATACAAAGATATAGAGTGATGATAATCAAGTCAGTCAGCCTCCCAAAAGTTTGCAACAAGCCTTTTCCCATTTATTACAGCCACTGTGCAGGCAACAATTGACATTAGAACATCCGACACCCAGCCCCCAACCAAATGAAAAACACCTGTTAATATACTTACTGAGATAATGAGTCCAATTGGAACATACCAGTGCCCCAGGTAAGACAATAAATATTCACATTCCCACACATACCCAATAGTACCTAAAAAGAGATTCATAAATACATAAATAGTTCCCACAATATTTACAAAGTACACATAATAAATAAACACCATAAATAATACAATAAATAGTATAAACCCCTTTTTACATAATAAATCCATCAATCTTCCCCCTCTACTCAACCATTACATACTTCCTCCTCCTGGCATCCTTTAAAGGGCACTCAAACCCCTGGAGAATCTTTTGCCCAGGCACTACCAGGAAGCATGCTGGCAAAGGTATGTGGTTCTTAGATTATTCATTTGCCTCACCCAATTAATTAACATTGTGGAGTGTGTGAAATCAGAGGCAGAATCATTTCAGACGATTTATTACACACTCACATCTCTCAAGCACAGAACAGACTGAACATTTAAGCAGAAACTCTCCTGTTAAGTTTCATGGCCTTTACATCACACACAACATGACATTTGCATCACACTGCATTCAACATCCTTCATCCCTGACTCCTTCCTGCTATCTCACCAGGAACCTCCTGCTCTTTGTTGTCCCAAGCTTATCACTGTCTCCTGTCTGAGATGCTAGATAATCTGGCTCCCCCAAGGTGCTACAACATTAGCATTTTATCTCACACAAGTGGACTTCAATTCACCCAAACAGATCTCAAACTATATGTGCATTTTATACATTACACTACATGTTAACATTCAAAATTATAAATCCTTGTACACATATAATATAGTACTTAATTAAAGAGGTCCATAGCAGTGGTGACACACCGTCGTCACATTTCCTCCCCCCCCCCCCCTCCTGAGAGTACAGTACTCTAAGAGTCATGTACTCTGGACAGGCTGTCTGCCACAAGGTTGGCTTTCCCTGCCATATACCGAACAGAAAAGTCATAAGGTTGTAGGGACAAATACCAACCTGTGAGACGACTATTGGTGTCCTTCACCCTATTTAGCCACTGTAGGGCCCGATGATCTGTCTCTAGCGTGAAATGATGCCCAAGCAAATAATACCTCAGAGACCCAATTGCCAATTTCATGGCGAGACATTCCTTCTCCACCGTAGAGTATCTTGTCTCCCAGTCCAATAACTTACGGCGCAAGAACAGTACTGGATGTCTCTCTCCCTTCAGTGCTCTTGGAGAAGCACTGCTCCAATACCCACTCCTGAAGCATCAGTTTGTAGAATAAACGGACGGGCAAAATCCGGACTGTAGAGAACCTCCTCACCAGAAATAGCTCCCTTCAGATTCTCAAAGGCCCTACCACATTCCTCTGTCCATTTTACCTTAGTCGGTGCTGAAGCCTTAGTGAGGTCAGTGAGAACTGCTGCTCTTTCAGCAAAATGGGGGATGAATTTATTCCTACCAAACCCATGAATGACCGCACCTTCTTCTTAGTAGTAGGCACAGGATAGGCCTGAATGGCATCCACCTTACTCACTCGTGGTTTAATGACCCTCTGTCCAACCACATGTCCCAGGCACTCCACCTGCTGCTGTCCAAATGCACATTTGTGTGGATTAATGGTCAGACCCGCCATCTTAATTAAATGAAGGACCTGCCGAAGATGCAACAAATGCTCCTTCCAGATCTGACTATAGATGACCGCGTCATCCAAATAGGCAGCTGCAAAGCCTGATACCCCTCTCAATACCTGGTCCATGAGTCTCTGGAAAGTTGAAGGCACCCCCTGGAGGCCAAATGGCATAACCCGAAACTGAAAACTGCCATAAGGTGTCTTAAAGGCTGCCAATTCTTTGGTTTCCAACGCCAGGGCCACCTGCCAATACCCCTTGCTTAGGTCTAGAGTGGAAATAAACCTAGCCCTGTCCACTCTCTCTAATAGCTCGTCAATTCAGGGCATGGGGTACGACTCAAACTTAGAAACTGCATTAAGGTATCTAAAGTCAACACAGAACCTCAAGGAGCCATCCTTTTTGGGAACCAACACAATAGGGCTACACCATTCACTAACTGCTTCCTCAATCACCCCCAGCTGCAACATCAAATCAATTTCCTGCTTCAGTTTAGAGACCAAACGTTCAGGGATCTTATAACACTTCCTACGGGGAGCAGCCTCTTTCTTTAAATGAACTTTATGGTGAACCAATGTGGTGAAACCAGGTCTCTCCTGGAACAGTTCTGGATCCAATAGTGCCTCTAACTCTCTTTGCTGATAAACTTGCAAATGAAACACCTGCACTAAACAAGGCTCTGTCCGGTTTGTGGGAAAGGACTGTTCTCTCTCCTCAGCCACTTCAGATGCACAAATGAGGAACTGATGCTGTGTCTGCTGATGAACAGGCTGCTGCTGCTGATGGACAAGCTGCTGAAACTCCTTCAACAAGTTAACATGAAAGCATTGATGTTTTTTTCTTTCCGTCAGGCATATATAGTTCATATGTCACTGAACTTAGTCTCTTAGAAATCTCATAAGGCCCCTGCCATCGAGCCAACAGCTTACTGTCATAAGAGGGAAGAAGTAGCAACACCTGCTGACCTGGATGAAAAACCCTCTTTCTGGCCTTCTTGTCATACCAAGTCTTTTGCTTAGTTTGCACTGTCCTCATGTGCTCCTGAGCCAAAGCAGTCATCTGATCCAGTCTTTCTCTCATCTTAATAACATATGACACCACACTGTCCTGATCACTTGGTGGACTCTCCCAGTGCTCCTTTAACAAGCCCAGTGGACCCCTCACCTGACAACCATACAGTAGTTCAAAAGGTGAGAATCCTGTTGAAGCCTGGGGAACCTCCCGATAGGCAAATAACAAATATGGCACCCATTGGTCCCAATCAGAGCCTGTACTGGAAACAAACTTCCGCAGCATGTTCTTCAAAGTTTGGTTAAATCGTTCATCCAATCCGTCTGTCTGAGGGTGATATGGGGGGGGTCTTAATTCCCTTTATACCCAACAGCTTATATACTGTACCTGCTGCAACAGTTTTGACAGGAAATTCGTTCCACAGTCTGTCAGGACCTCTCTAGGTATGCCTACCCTTGAAAATAGTTGTATGAGGCAGTTGGCAACCTGCCTAGCCTTAATAGATTTTAACGGGAAGGCTTCTGGGTACCGAATAGCATAGTCACAAATAATTAAAATGTATCTACTACCAGAGGAGCTTCTCTCTAGGGGACCCACTATATCCATCCCTAGTCTGCCAAAAGGTGTTCCAATGACTGGTAATGGCTGAAGTTGGGCATGGGCTACTCCCCTAGGTGATGTAATTTGACATGTTTCACATGATGCACAGAACTCCTTAATCTGGGTGTACATTCCCGGCACACAAACCTTCTAACAATTCTTTGTAATGTTTTTTGGAATGTTAGATGACCTGCCCAAGGAACAGCATGTCCAAGCTCCATAACCTTCTGTGTGAGGCCTTGTGGCAAAGCTATGGCCATAACTTCCCCTTGCTGTTGATACAAAATGCCATTTTTGATCGCATACATGACCTCAGCCAAACAGTCTACTCTGCCCTGTTTCACACCCTCAATCTCAGAGGCTCTATCAAACCAAGGTGTTAGCAATGGGTCAGCCTTCTGCAGCGCAGTTACGTCAGAAGGGATGTCAAAATCTACTGACTGACTTAACTGTGGTATTTCTTCACCCAAGTTCTTAACTCTACCTAAAACCTTGTCTCTTATTCTTTAGGCCTTGGATTTTGGCTGCTTAATTGAGCCTGCCTCTACCCCAGAATCATAAAAGGGTAACTCCTGGAGAATATTGCCAGCCCTCTGGGCTCTAGTTGTGACCATGTTACATTCTCTTTTCACAGGTGCATTTAGCCTCTGCTCATTAGCGCCACCTGCCTGTCCCTCCTCAGTTTGCTGTTCGTCCCTGACCTGTTGTATGATATCCAACAAAGTTGGAACATCATTGCCAAGAATAACTGCATATGGCAAATCAGGCACAAGGGCTATAGGAAGGAGATAAGTTTGGCCCCCCACCGTTAAATAGACCTCAGCGGTCGGGCACAACTTCTTATCCCCATGTACACAACTGATATTCACTGTAGTCTCACTCCACAGACCTCTAGGGACCAAACAGGGTAGAGCAACAGTCTGAAAACAGCCAGAGTCTAACAGGGCCTCTTCACACTGACCATTAAGCAACACCGTTGTTCTATATATTTCTCTCTGAACTGGGGCTTAGAGGGTGGGTCTTGGAACTGAACACAAGAGTGAAGGCTTACTTTGCTTTGTGGCTGGACGTGTATATTGAGTGTGACCGATTTTATCACACTGGTAGCAGCGTATATCTTGATTAAAGAAAAAACGTGACTTTTTACTGACATTGTGTTTGCCATTTGTGACCTGACTGGAACTGGAATACGGTCTAACCTGAGCTTGACCACCCCTTTTACCCCTATTAGACTTACTCTGTGTGGTGAAAGAACCGTCACGGCTGAAAGTAGGTCTCCTGCTCCCAGACCTGGCTGACAGAAAGACTTCTGCAAATCGAGCAGCGCCCTCTGCAGTCTTCGGATCCCGCTCTCGTATCCAGATTCCTAGTTCCAGGTCCACCATCCACAGAAACTGCTCCAGAATCATCAGTTCTGAAATGTATTTTATCGTTAGGTCTCTGGTTTAATCCATTTATTAAACAGGTCTTTTAGACGTATATAAAGTTCACAAGGGGTTTCGTCCTGATAGGAATGAAACCTTCTTCTATAGGTGTCGGATGTTATTTCATATTTCGTTAAAACTGCTTCTTTCACTTTCTCATACTCTTCCGTGTCTGAAATGTCCATAAGCACATACGCACTATGTGCTTTACCTTTGAGCAGAGGAACCAGTTGAATAGCCCACTCTTCTTTTCGCCAGCAGCAGACCGTAGCAATTCTTTCAAACGTTGCCAGATAGTGTTCAATATCGTCGTCGGGAGAGAGCGGGTTCAGCCTGGGCTCGCGGTGCATCTGCGTTGTCCTTGGCTGCACCTGCAGCAGTAGCTCCTCCTGTGGGCCAACCTGACTGGCCGTCACCCTGGAGACTTCCCCCGAAGCATCGTTGTCACCATTGCGTTCAGCGCGGCTCTCATACTCCTCTCTCAACTCCGTCACCTGTGTTTGCATCTGGCAAAACTGATACTGCATAGTCTGCCATCTTTGCTCCTGAAGAGAGGCTTCTTCCTCTAACTGACAATCTCTGGATATCTGCGAACACACCAAGGACTTCACCAAGCTCGTTAATTCCTCCAGCTTGTCCAGTCCACTGGCCCCCTGCTCCTCAGTTGCCATACCTGCTTCATAGTCCTCTAACTGCTCCTGTTGCTTCTTCATATTTCTTTTGGCCATCGCTCCTTCTGTCCAGTGTTGTCACTCCTTAACTTTAACAACACTTTCTTTTGACCATACGCCACATAGTCCGCTTTACTTCTGACACCATCGTCATACCTTCCGCTTTCTCTTCTCAGTAACCGCGGTGGGAGTGGCAGACTTCTAACACCACTTGTCAGGCTGCGCTTGTCTTCTTACCAACAGCCGTGAGAACGGACCATACCTGACGCCATTTGTCAGACTGCGCTCATCTTCTTAGCAACAGCAGTGGGAACGGACCATTTCTGACGCCATTTGTCAGTAACTTGCCGAGCGGTCAAGGTACATCACAGAAGAGCCAGACTCCCAAAAGTTTGCAACAAGCCTTTTCTCATTTATTACAGACACTGTGCAGGCAACAACTGACGTTAGAACATCCGACACCCAGCCCCTAACCAAATGAAAAACACCTGTTAATATACTTACTGAGATAATGAGTCCAATTGGAACATACCAATACCCCAGGTAAGACAATAAATATTCACATTCCCACACATACCCAGTAGTATCTAAAAAGAGATTCATAAATACATAAATAGTTCCCACAATATTTACAAAGGACACATAATAAATAAACACTGTAAATAATACAATAAATAGTATAAACCCCTATTTACATAATAAATCCACCAATCTTCCCCCTCAACTCAACCATTACATACTTCCTCCTCCTGGCATCCTTTAAAGAGCACTCAAACCCCTGGGGAATCTTTTGCCCGGGCACCACCAGGAAGCATGCTGGCAAAGGTACGTGGTTCTTAGATTATTCATTTGCCTCACCCAATTTACATAATTAACATTAGCATTTTATCTCACACAAGTGGACTTCAATTCACCCAAACAGATCTCAAACTATATGTGCATTTTATACATTACAATACATGTTAACATTTAAAATTATAAATCCTTTTACACATATAATATAGTACTTAATTAAAGAGGTCCATAGCAGTGGCGACATTCGGTCGTCACAGGCGGTAATGCACCTGTAAGCTGGTTGCCAACTGCCAATTAAATCTAAAAGAAGAAGAAAAAGAAATGTTTACATATCTATTTCTAACCTTGTTTTTGTTTTTATTTGCATTTTTTAAAATTTATTTTAGCCATTTTAAGAGGGAATGAATGTGGGGGTGTCCTAAAATAGATGGGGGGTGTCCTAATTTATTCCTCACTATTTGTTTAGAATTAATTTTACAAAAAATTAGAAAAAAGACTTCAATTCCTTTTTAATTGTTTAGTTGTATTACGTGAATCTCCCAGTATTTTAAACACTGATATGAAGTATCCATATGTCCAAATATGTTTAAAAAAAAAACAGGCTTACACAGGGTGTCCTAATTTTTTCACGACTGTATATATATTGTGGTGTGAAAAAGTGTTTGCGCCTTTCCTGATTTCTCATTTTTTTTTGGATGTTTGTCACACTTAAATGTTTCAGATCATCACACAAATTTAAATATTAGACAAAGATAACACAAGTAAACACAAAATGCAGTTTTTAAATGAACTTGTTTATTATTAAGGGTAAAAAAAAATCCAAACC
Organism: Pholidichthys leucotaenia; assembly: GCA_020510985.1. Taxonomy (NCBI): domain Eukaryota; kingdom Metazoa; phylum Chordata; class Actinopteri; order Cichliformes; family Pholidichthyidae; genus Pholidichthys; species Pholidichthys leucotaenia. The sequence continues at coordinate 248,576,540 of CM035845.1, read as the reverse complement.
TACATGGCCCTGTGTGAAAAAGTGACCCCCCCCCCCGTTAAAACATAAATTAATAATAATGCATCAGATTTATATAGCACTTTATCATAGACACTCAAAGACGCTTTACAAATAGATACATTATTCATTCACTCCAGACAGACAATGGTAGCGGCAAGCTACTACTGTAGCCACAGCTGCCCTGTGGCATGCTGACAGAAACATAGCTGCCAATCCATGCCAACGGACTCTCTGGCCACTACCAAACATTTATACACATTCATACCCAGTGCTATGGACACTGGAGGTAAGGTGGGTAAAGTGTCTTGCCCAGGGACACAACGGCAGGATATCTGGGGAGAGCGGGATTCGAACCGCCAACCATCCGATTATTGGATGACCCGCTCTACCTCCTGAGGCACAGCCACAATTAACTGTGGTTTATCGCATCTTTGGAAAGCTGAGTTCAATTTCTCTAGCCACACCCAGGCCTGATTGCTGGCACACCTCTTCTCAATCAAGAAATCACTTAAATATGACCTGCCTGACAAAGTGACGTAGACCAAAGATCCTCAAAAGCTAGACATCATGCTACAATCCAAAGAAATTCAGGAACAAATGAGAAAACAAATTAATTGAGATCTATCAGTCTGGAAAAGGTTATAAAGCCGTTTCTAAAGCTTTAGAACTCCAGCGAACCACAGTGAGAGCCATTATCCAAGAATTCATGATTCCATTTACCACAGCAAGTCTTCCAGGTCCTAAAGCAGCAAAATAGCCCCAGACCATCACACTACCACCACCATATTTTACTGTTGGTATGATGTTCTTTTTTTGAAATGCTGGGTTACTTTTATGCTGGATGTAATCGGACACACACCTTCCAAAAAGTTCAACTTTTGTCTCGTCAGTCCACAGAGTATTTTTCCAAAAGTCTTGGGGCTCATCAAGATGTTTTCTGGCAAAGAGACAAGCCTTTATGTTCTTTTTGCTCAGCAGAGGCTTTCGTCTTGGAACTCTGCCATGTAAGCCATTTTTGCCCAGTGTCTTTCTTATGGTGGAGTCAGGAACACTGACTTTAATTGAGGCAAGTGAGGTCTGCAGTTCTTTGGATGTTGTTGTGGGGTCTTTTGTGACCTCTTGGATGAATCATGAGGGGTGTGTGTTGTCACCACTACTCTTCATCCTGTACACAAACATGTGTCAGAGCAGACATGACAACAGACACATTATAAAGTATGCTGATGATTCAGTTGTTGTCAGTCTCCTCCAGGATGGTGAAAGTGGCCACGGCCCAGTAGTTGATGATTTTGTTCACTGGTGTGAGGATTCCTACCTGCAGCTGAATACGACAAAAACTAAAGATATGATTATTGACTTTAGGAGGAAAACTCCCAGGCACAAAGTCACTGTACTAAAAGGCCAGACCACTGAATGTGTGCAACCCTACAACTATCTTGGGATGATTATTGATAATAATTTAAACTTTGAAGAGAACTGTGAAAGGGTGTGCAAAAAGGGTCAGCAACATCTGCATTGTTTAAGGAAACTTGCACGCTTCCAAATTGACCGAACCATAATGACAATGTTTTATCGGGCTTTTATTGAATCTGTTTTATCCTTTTCTTTAGTGTCATGGTTTGGTCAGATAAAACTGAAACAGAGGAAATCCTTGGATCAGGTTGTTAGATGGTCCAGTCGTTTGCTTTGTGAGTCACAGCTGAGCCTGACATCCCTGTACACCAGACAGGTACAGAGGATTGCTACCTCCATTTTAAATGATGACTCCCACCCTTTGCACTGCCACTTTCAACTTCTCCCCTCCAGATGGACGTTTGCTGTCCCAAAAAGTAAAACCCAGCGCTACAAAAACACCTTTGTTCCTGCTGCTGTCAAAGAGTTGAACAAGCTGTAACAATATATTGCACATAATTTAGTTACCTATTTATTAATTTTATTTTATATTTACTTATTTTTGTAGGTTTTTTATTTGGGTTCTAAATCTTTTATTGGGTTTTAGACTTTTGAGTTTTTAACCTCTTTGACTAGTCTTTAACTTTTTAATATGACCCTTCTCTCTTCTCTCTTTGTTTTTTCTCTTATCGCTTTGTCCTATGTCCTGATTGGTGGAGCCTTGAGTACTTTCATCGTGTTTATTGTCAGCTTCATGTGTGCCTGTGTTTGTGTTCATGTTGAATGTAATTGTGGTTTGTAAATATGGATGTCACCTGACTGCAAAACAAATCTACCTACGGGTACAAATAAAGTAACCTGTACCCTGCCCCCGCCCAAAAGATGCTGGGATAGGCTCCAGCCCCCCCCCCCCGCGACCCAAAAAGGATTAAGCAGAAGAAGATGAATGAATGAATGAATGAACCTGTATATATCTCTATCTATCTATCTATCTATCTATCTATCTATCTATCTATCTATATATGGGGGAGAGAGAGAGAGAGAGAGAGAGAGAGAGAGAGAGAGAGACATACACACACACACATTGGCTATAAATAGTCTACACACCCCTGTTCAAATGCCAGGTTTTTGTGATGTAAAAAAATGACACCAGGATGAATCATTTCAAAACTTTTTCCACCATTCATGTGACCTATAACCTGTAGAACCTTATTGCTGGTTGCCAACCGCCAATCAAATCTAAAAGAAGAAGAGGAAGAAAATCAAACTGAGTTATTTTAAGGGGACAAAATAAAAAGTAAAAAACTTACAATAACTGTTACATACCCTGTTATAGCTGGGGATGTGTTCAGAATTAACCAGTTACATTCAATCTCATGTTAAATGGGAGTCAGCATACACATGCCACCATTTAAAGTACCTATGATTAACCCCAAATAAAGTTCAGTTGTTCTACTAGGCTTTTCCTGACATTTTTGTGGTCACATCTTACAGCACAAGCCATGGTCCGCAGAGTGTCCAAAGCATCTCAAAGGAATGTCAATGTTCAAAGGTATCATTCAGGAGAAGGGTACAAAAGAATTTCCAAGGCATTAAATATCTATCTATCTATCTATCTATATACCATGGAACACAGTGAAGACAGTCATCATCAAGTGCAGAAAATGTGGCACAACAGTGACATGACCAAGAACTGGATGTCCCTCCAAAATTGATGAAAAGACGAGAAGAAAACTGGTCAGGGAGGCTGCCAAGAGGCCAACAGCAACATGAATGAATGAATGAATCTTTATTTCGGATAGATTAAAAGTAGAGATTAAAAAAGAAACAGAATAATATAACAAAGGGGGAAAGAAAATCCAACAAGGTCAAATTAGACAGTAACTCCTCTGATTATACAGTTCAACATAAGTTATCCGAAATGTGTGATGGCTGAAGCCGCAGCTAATATTGCCCACCCATATTCCATCCAAGAATTCAAAAGAAAAACAAAACAAGAGCAATTACAATTCAGAACAAAGCTAAGACAAAATGTGACAAAAAAAAAACTAAGCAACAACACAACACAGACTGGATATGACAATCCTTATGTGATTTTACATGTCATCTTGTATATATGTTTGGAGTATTTCTTCCTTTAGTTTTTGTTTAAATTGTCCAAGCGTTGTACATGATTTTAATTCAGGTCCACAATCATTCCATAATCTGACTCCTTGCACTGAAACACAGTGTTGCTTGGTGGTAGTTCTCACTGATGGTTTTTGAAATATACATGTTCCTCTGAAATGATATTGTTTTTCCCTTATTTGGAACAACTTTTGGATATTTGCGGGCAGTGATAGATTCTTCACTTTAAACATTATTACTGCAGTTTTAAAGTCAACCAGATCTTTCAACTTGAGAGCTTTTAATTTAAGAAAAAGTGGGTTTGTTGGTTCCCTGTAAGCAGCTTTGTTTATTATTCTAATAGCTCTCTTCTGAAGCATAAAGACTGGATATATGTTTGCTTTATATGTATTTCCCCATATTTCAGTACAATAAGGATACATTGAAGGAACTGCAGGAATTTCTGGCAAGTACTTTAGTACATGTGATAACAACCTCCCATCTTCTTCATATATCTGAGCTATGGGGTAGGGTGGCAAGACAGAATCCTTATCTTATGAAGAAAAACATCCAAGCCTGCCTACACTTTGCAAAGACACATTTGAAATCTCCCAAACACATGTGGGAAAATGTATTATGGTCCGATGAAACCAAGGTTGAACTTTTTGGCCATAATTCCAAAAGGTATATTTGGGGCAAACACAACACTGTTCATCACCAAAAGAACACCATACCTACAGTGAAGCCTGGTGGTGGCAGCATCATGCTTTGGGGCTGTTTTTCTTCAGCTGGAACTGGGGCCTTAGTCAAGGTGGAGGGAATTATGAATATTTCCTAATACCAGTCAGTGATGGCACAAAATCTTCAGGCTTCTGCTAGAAAGCTGAAGATGAAGAGGAACTTCATCTTTCAGCACGGCCATGACCCAAAGCACACATCCAAATCAACAAAAAAATGGCTTCACCAGAAGAAGATTGTTTTGGAATGGCCCAGCCAGAGTCCAGACCTGAATCCCATCAAACATCTGTGGGGTGATCTGAAGAGGGCTGTGCACAGGAGATGCCCTCACAATCTGACAGATTTGGAGCATTTTTGCAAAGAAGATTGGGCAAATATTGCCACATCAAGATGTCCCATGCTGATGGGACATCTGACTCCTACGCAAAAAGACTGACTGCTGTAATAAAAGCCAAAGGTGCTGCAACAAAGTATTCGTTTAAGGGTGTGCATATTTATGCAACCAGGTTTTTTTTGTTAAATATTACAAGTTTTAGGTTTCTGTTTATATCATGACCGTTCTTTTATTCTTTTAGTAACCCCCAGTCTTATTGTTGTATTTTTTTAGTACTATTTATTATGGCACTTTCTCTAATGGTTAGTTAGATGTCACTTTCAGTTTGTCTTCCTTTATTGTCTATTGTGTTTGCATAACTCAGTGCATCAATGTACAAGTTGCTTTTTAAATTAATTGCCCCTTGAGGGATAAATAAAGTTGTTTGAATTTGAATGAACCAGGTTATTTTAAGTTTTTTTATTTTTCCCCTTAAAAGATTTCTGTTTGTTTTTCAATTGGGTTGTACAGGTTATAGTTCACATTAATGGCGGTAAAAGTTTTAAAATGATTTATCTTGGTCTCATTTTTTTACATTACAAAAACCTGGCATTTAAACAGGGGTGTGTAGACTTTTTATATCCATTGTGTGTGTGTGTGTGTGTGTGTGTGTGTGCGCGCGCGTGTGCATGTGTGTGTGTATACACACACACACTATATAAAATAGACTGTTGTATGCCGCAAGAGGAAAAAAAATGTCCTGTTATTTCTGCATACAGTTGACACAGAATTAAATTAGGTGTGCTCTCAACAGGAAAACCGACCTGAGGAAAACAACTTCTCTTAAAGGTGTTTAAGGAAAGTCATATTCTTTACTGTTTTGTCCAACATATTGTATCTTTGAGACTATTTAAACAAACTCTGATGGTAAATACTGCGAAAGGAAAGATTTAAGAAATAATTGAAACTTGGTGAAAGGGCCACTTTACACAAACAAATTGTTGGATGACCATTGAGGGTGACCATTTACAGCCTGTCATGTGACACAGATGTAATTTCAATAGTTGGTTTGAAGCAAACTATGAAGAAAGAGTTATGCCAGCATTCAGTGGCGAAGAAAATTTGTAAGATGTTCAGACCGAGAGGTTGATCCAACATGAGAGAGTTGTCCAAGGAGTCCTTAAATGTGGGTTAGTATGAAATGAGGTTCATATTAACATTTCCCATGCCCCCATTTCCGTGGGCTTGCATGAAGAATGTCAAGGGGGATGAGAGGAGCTCAGTGCAGGGCAGGTGAACAAGAACTGGGGAAACACACACAGGCTGAGTTCCAAGCAGAAGGTCACAGAGAAGCAACAGCAAGCTGAAACATTCCCACAAACTGACAGTACATTGTGTGCTGCTTAAGTAGTGGAGTAGAAGACAGGAGATGAGAGATAATTAGTGAGAGATTAGGTGTGTGTATGTGCCCGCTCGCCTGAGATCAATGACAGACACCTTTCAACACTATGTTATGGTCTATAGATGTAACAGACCATATGGCTGCATGTCCACCAATCGCGTTTTTTGTCGCCCGACTGCCCTGAGCTTTTTTTTTTCAGCGTTTGTGCGCAGCGCTCTGGGAAAAAAAAGTATGTGCCCTGTATCCCAGCAACAGCTTGTCACTCTCAGCTTATCACTCCCGCTTTTCCTATTGTCAGACTTCCTACAAATTTTTAATAGCAGTCTATAAATAACAATGGACAGGAAACGTTTTCTAGCAGCTCTGTATGTAAAATATGATGACACAGAAAGCAGGAGTCTGAGTACAGACTAGTACTGGCGTCCTATGTCCTGCCCACGCAGCAGTTCTGATTGGCTGCTTAAGGTCTGACATTGACAAGCTCAGCTACAGTCTCTGAAAAGTTGAACTTTTTTCAACTCTGAGCGCCCTGAGCGCTGCGACAAAAAACCGGCACCACCGAGGGAGCTCATTGCTATAAATGCTGGACTACATAGAGAATGAATGGAAAATAGCCTCCCAGAGCTGAAAAAACACGTTTGGTGGACACGCAGCCATATGGCCCGCTGAGTTCTTATATGTGGCATGTTGGGCTTTTTAATATGGCTGAACACCTGAAGAAACTACTAGAAGCGAGGAATACAGCTCGGCAGGAAAATGGAGAGCCTACAGTGTAACACAAGGTCGAAGAAGAAGAAATACTCAAAGGCTCAGAGTGAGCTACAGAAGTACACCAGAGAGATGAAGTCCAACTGGTGGGATGAAAAACGGAGAAACTTCAAACTGCAGCAGACAGGCAGGACATGAAAACATTCTTCACAGATTTGAGAGAAATTTACGGCCCTAAACCAAGAGGATTGATCCAACTAAAGGCTATGGATAGTGAAACGGTTTTGCAGGAGAAAGACAAGATCCTGGACAGATTTGCAGACCACTTTGACCAACTACTAAACAACCCTGGAGATCTCACTGAAGAGGCTAAAGAAGCTCTAGTGCAGCGACCAGCTGTATCAAGTCTGGATGAACCACCAAATTTTGATGAACTAATGGCAGCTATCAGGACAACACAGGATGGTAAAGCTCCAGGAAGGGATGGAATTCCAGCAGAAGTGTGGAAATTTGGTGGTCTTCAGCTGACCAACTGCCTGCACAAGCTCATCCAAGAGATATGGGATGCCCAGAAAGTACCTCAAGACTGGAAGGATGCAAGTATTGTGCCTTTGTTCAAGACAGGTAACAGGAAGGATTGTGGAAATTACCGAGGTATATCACTACTAGCCACTGTTGGTAAGATTCTCACGTGTACTACTTAACAGACTCAGTGAACACATCTGGCAGAATGTACTACCGGAAACCCAGTGCGGCTTTAGAAGTGGAAGAAGCACAATGGACATGGTTTTCTGCTTGAAACAGGTTCAAGAAAAGTGTATCGAACAGAACATGCCACTTTATGTAGTTTTCATAGACTTCAGTAAAGCCTTCGATACTGTTTCGCGACAAGGACTTTGGCAGGTACTCAAGAAATATGGTTGTACAGAGAAGTTTGTCAGCCTGATCGAGGCACTCCATACAGGTATGCAAGCAAACGTGGCAATGAGTGGTTCAGTATCTAAAGACTTTTCAGTAAGCAATGGGGTGAAACAACGGTGTGTGCTGGCACCTACACTCTTCTCGCTATATCTGGCAGCCATGCTTGAGGTGGCCTTCAAAGACACTTCAAAAGGAGTATACATTCAAACAAGGAAAGAAGCAGACTTGTTCAATGTGGCACAGTTTAAAGCCAAGAGTAAGACATCGATAAAGATAGTAAGAGAAATGCTCTTTGCCAACGACAGTGCTCTAGTTGCACACAGCGTGGAAGATATGCAATCTTTAGTGGAGAAATTTGCAAGAGCAGCTAGCCAATTCAGCCTCCAAATCAACATCAAGAAGACAGAGTGACTTTATCAACCACCAAAGTTCCAATTATCAGCATCACTACCAGAAGAGATCAGCATTGGTACAGAGCCACTAGCCAAGTGCAAGACTTTCAAGTACCTAGGGAGTACTGTTTCAGAGAATGCTAGGCTGGAGGATGAACTATCTCTCAGAATGGGAAGAGTGAGTGCTTTGTTTGGAAACTTGAGGGAGAGACTGTGGAACAATCGACGTGTCAATCCGTGTGAAATGCAAAGTGTACAGAGCGACAGTACTGGCTACTCTATTGTACAGTGCTGAAACTTGGACTGTCTACAGAGTGCAGGTGAAGAAACTCCACACGTACATGATGAGACACCTTCGAGCCATAATGAACATCTCATGGAAAGACAAGATAACCAACATAGAAGTGTTGAAATGAGCTAGTCTACCATCAATGGAGGACATGCTAATACAGATGAACCTGAGATGGCTCGGACATGTTGAGAGGATGGACCACCAGCGTCTCCCTCAGCAGTTACTGTACTCACAGTTATGGGAGGGCAAACGCAATCAGGGTAGACCAAGGCTCAGATTTAAAGACACTGTAAAAAGAAACTTGAAGAAGGTGGACATAGACAAGAGTTCCTGGCAGCAGAAGGCTAAGGACAGAGCTGTGTGGAGGAATCTGATCAGACCTAAATGAAACAGTCATTATCGCCCATGACAGACTGCTATGATGATGATGATGATGTCAAATATTGATGCCTAATTGTCCAAATTAGAGTAGAGACTGGATTCATTTTCCTTTTTCCAACCAATGCCCAGCTTTTGAGTTGATCCCACCAGATGGCACACTCCAGACACAGTGGAGAGCCTCAGTCCTGCCATGTCTACTTCTGCATATGGGATTTTATTTTTTTTATTTTTTTTATTTTTTTTTGGGGGGGAGGGGGGTCTGCATTGGAATGAATGGCAAGACAGAAATTATTTTTCAATCCAGATTAAATTTTGCTATGAATTACTCATATGTTTGTCAGTTTAAAAGATAATTTTCCACATAAAAACACTATTGGCTACCTGTTAATAACTCAAATTTAAAGTTGTCCTCTTAACATATAAAACCATATATAATCTATCCTCTAGTTATCTTAAAGAATCGATCTTGCCCGATTATCCTAACAGAATATTACATTGTCAGAATGTAGGACTCCTAGTAATCCCTAAGGTCTCTAAAAATACCATGGGGGTAAGGCTTTCAGTTATCGGGCCCCTCTTTTATGGAACCAATACCAGCCTGGGTCTGTGAGGCAGACACCCTCTCTGCATTTAAGTAAAAACTGAAAATTTTCCTATTTGGCAAAGCTTTTGACTTCGCACATGTTATAGTCAGTGTAACTAGTAGTGTAATGGTACTATGTGTACTGTTGCACTGTTAGGCATGTGCATAGTGTGAAGTCCACATAAATGGGGCCCACTGTGCATGCGTGTGACTGTGTTTGATTGTGTGTATAAGCACGTGGCCAAAGTTGTTGGTACCCCTCTGTTAATGAAAGAAAAACCCACAGTGGTCACAGAAATACAGTGGGGTAACAAAGTATTTAGTCAGCCACCAATTGTGCAAGTTCTCCCACTTAAAAGATGAGAGAGGTCTCCAATTTTCATCATAGGTATACCTCAACTATGAGAGACAAAATGAGAAAAAAAAATCCAGAAAATCACATTGAAGGATTTTTAATGAATGAATTGGTAAATTCCTCAGTAAAATAAGTATTTGGTCACCTACAAACAAGCAAGATTTCTGGCTCTCACAGACCTGTAACTTCTTCTTTAAGAGGCTCCTCTGTCCTCCACTCATTACCTGTATTAATGGCACCTGTTTGAACTCGTTATCAGTATAAAAGACACCTGTCCACAACCTCAAACAGTCAGACTCCAAACTCCACTATGGCCAAGACCAAAGAGCTGTCAAAGGACACCAAAAACAAAATTGTAGACCTGCACCAGGCTGGGAAGACTGAATCTGCAATAGGTAAACAGCTTGGTGTGAAGAAATCAACTGTGGGAGCAATTATTAGAAAATGCGCGACATACAAGACCACTGATAATCTCCCTCGATCTGGGGCTCCACGCAAGATCTCACCCCGTGGGGTCAAAATTATCATGAGAACGGTGAACAAAATTCCCAGAACCACATGGGGGGACCTAGTGAATGACCTGCAGAGAGCTGGGACCAAAGTAACAAAGGCTACATCAGTAACACACTATGCCGCCAGGGACTCAAATCCTGCAGTGCCAGACGTGTCCCCCCTGCTTAAGCCAGTACATGTCCAGGCCCGTCTGAAGTTTGCTAGAGAGCATTTGGATGATCCAGAAGAGGATTGGGAGAATGTGGTCAGATGAAACCAAAATAGAACTTTTTGGTAAAAACTCAACTTGTCGTGTTTGGAGGAGAAAGAACACCATAACTACTGTGAAGCATGGGGGTGGAAACATCATACTTTGGGGCTGTTTTTCTGCAAAGGGACCAGGACGACTGATCCGTGTAAAGGAAAGAATGAATGGGCCCATGTATCGTGAGATTTTGAGTGAAAACCTCCTTCCACCAGCAAGGGCATTGAAGATGAAACGTGGCTGAGTCTTTCAGCATGACAATGATCCCAAACACACCGCCCAGGCAATGAAGGAGCGGCTTCGTAAGAAGCATTTCAAGGTCCTGGAGTGGCCTAGCCAGTCTCCAGATCTCAACTCCATAGAAAGAGTTAGCCCTTAAGAATAGGGCTAAAACCTACCTTTTTGATATAGCCTACAATTAGGGAGGGATCATGTGTTTTCTGAACCCTCCCTTAGTTATGCTGCTAATAGGTTTAGTCAGCCGGGGGACCTCCAGTAATGCACTGGGCCTCACTCCTTTCCTCACTCTCTATGAAATATTTTTTTTTTTGCTGGTCATTAACATTTGTTTGTTCTCTCCCATAGATTGAGTCCCCATCGTGCTGTTTGCTCTCTACATGTCTGTTCTTTTCTTCTTCTCTATCCCCTCACCCCCCAGCCAGTCGCAGCAGATGACTGCCCCTCCCTGAGCCTGGTTCTGCTGGAGGTTTCTTCCTGTTAAAAGGGAGTTTTTCCTCTCCACCGTCGCCAAGTGCTTGCTCACAGGGGATCGCCTGATTGCTGGGGTCTTTCTGCAACTGTGGGGGTCCTCCCTACAGTTGATAGTGCTATGAGATGACTGTTGTTGTGAAATGGCGCTATATAAATAAAGTTGAATTGAATTGAATTGAATTGAATTGAAAATCTTTGGAGTGAGTTGAAAGTCTGTGTTGCCCAGCGACAGCCCCAAAACATCACTGCTCTAGAGGAGATCTGCATGGAGGAATGGGCCAAAATACCAGCAACAGTGTGTGAAAACCTTGTGAAGACTTACAGAAAACGTTTGACCTCTGTCATTGCCAACAAAGGGTATATAACAAAGTATTGAGATGAACTTTTGTTATTGACCAAATACTTATTTTACCGAGGAATTTACCAATTAATTCATTAAAAATCCTTCAATGTGATTTTCTGGATTTTTTTTTTCTTATTTTGTCTCTCATAGTTGAGGTATACCTATGATGAAAATTGGAGACCTCTCTCATCTTTTAAGTGGGAGAACTTGCACAATTGGTGGCTGACTAAATACTTTATTACCCCACTGTAACTTGAATCTGACAAAAGTGGTAATAAATAAAAATTCTATGGAAATTATCCAATGGAAATCAGACAATGCTTTTGAATTGTGGTTCAACAGAATTACTTTAAAAAACAAACTCATGAAACAGGCCTGGACAAAAATGATGGTACCCCTAGAAAAGATTGAAAATAACGTGACCACAGGGACATGTTCAACCAAGATGTGTCCTCTAATTAACATCACAGGTGTCTACAAACTTGTAATCAGTCAGTCGGCCTATTTAAAGGGTGACAAGTAGTCACTGTGCTGTTTGGTGACATGGTGTGTACCACACTAAACATGGACCAGAGGAAGCAAAGGAGAGAGTTGTCTCAGGAGATTAGAAAGAAAATTATAGACAAGCATGTTAAAGGTAAAGGCTATAAGACCATCTCCAAGCAGCTTGATGTACCTGTGACTACAGTTGCACATATTATTCAAAAATTTAAGATCCATGGGACTGTAGCAAACCTCCCTGGAAGTGGCCGCAGGAGGAAACTTGATGAAAAATGGAAGAGACGGATAATACGAAGGGTAACAAAAGAGCCCAGAACAACCTCGAAACACATTAATGGTGAACTCCAAGGTCAAAGTACATCAGTGTCAGATCGCACCATCTGTCGTTCATCCATCCTTCCATCCATCTTCTTCAGCTTAATCCTTTTCGGGTCGCAGGGGGGCTGGAGCCTATCCCAGCATCTTTGGGCGAGAGGCAGGGTACACCCTGGACAGATCGCCAGTCCATCACAGGGCCAACACAGAGAGACAGACAACCATTCCCTCTCACAGTCATACCTAAGGACAATTTAGAACCCCCAGTTTTTTGATGCCAATTAACCTAACTTGCATGTTTTTGGCATGTGGGAGGAAACCGGAGAAATCCCGGAGTAAACCCACGCAGACACAGGGAGAACATGCAAACTCCACACAGATCACTGTTGGTCGGGGGCTGGGATCGAACCCAGGATCCCCCGGCCAAGGTTGAGTTGCTGTGCTGCCGCAGTGCTAACCACTCCGCCACCACGCTGCCACCATCTGTCGTTGTTTGAGCCAAAGTGGACTTCATGGGAGATGACCAAGGAGGACACCACTGTTGAAAACAAATCATAAAAAAGCCAGACTGGAAATTGCCAAACTGCATGTTGACAAGCCACAAAGCTTCTGGGAGAATGTCCTATGGACAGACGAGACAAAACTGGAACTTTTTGGTAATGTTACACCCAGGAGGGGCGAAGGGGAGGAAGGATGATTGAGCCAAGCTGTTAGACTTTGCAGTGACCGTTTATTCACTTCTCAGCACACACGGCACGGCACACACTACACAGCACATCGCTAGACACCATCTTTTCATAACACTCTCTCTCGAACATTCTCTGGAACACACGCTACTCTTCCTCTATTGTTCTCTAACACTATACAGTGTTTCATCACTACTGAGCGCCACCTCTGGCGTAGAAACGCTACTGCTTTCACTAACAGTTCATAGCTAACAGTGCATATTCAGTCCTTTAATAACATTCCCCATAAATGTTCCCATTTACCATTAATCATTCAATTATAGTCTCATAGGTACATTTATTAAGAATATTTATATTTGCCATTAGCATCTAATCCACACTGTTTTCTGAGGGTTTACTAAAGATTGTCCAAAATTGACGTTTTCCTACACTCACCCCTCAAAAAGTTAATGTCGTCCCGACATTACACCTTTCTTAAAAAAACAGTAGTTTTTTTTCTCTTTTCTTCTGTCCGTTCACATTTGGTAATCATGTATTACATGTAAGTAGGGTATCACTACACAGGAGTCAGAGTTCATTAAAGTCTATAAAGATGCAACTGGTAATTGTCCATAGTACAGCATGTATCTCCTATTCCATGCAATACATTTGCAGAAGAGGTCTTTGTGCACGATAACCTTCAACCGCTCCATCCATCATGGTGGGTATCTGCATCTTTCCTGAGAATAAGGGTACTCAATCTAGTCATAGCCTACCAAATAAACCTTAGTGTGATGCCTGTGCCTTCGTAACATACTGCAAGTCTTTTTTTGTGTTTTTAAATTTTTTTGTTCTTTTTTTCCAATTTTTAATCAACCATCACAGTAACTACCAAGTTACTTTTCAAAACATTTATGTCTGACCAATGGTTATCTTTAGCTTCTACATCTTTGTTCTAGACAGATGAAGTGCAATGAAGTGCAAGGTTGGCCTAACTTATCATAAGTCAATCTCAATGGCTGTTTTCTTATTCTTGAAGGATACGTTTTAGCAGGAATCTCGTCAGGTCCCTCCTGGTCACTGGAACTGGACTCTGACACCTCATCACTCTGGTCCTGGTCTGCCTCAGCTGGATCTGGAACCACCGGATTGTCGACCTCTGGTGCCAGCTGCACCTGCGTGACGTCATCTGGGTCCTGGTCCTCATCCTCCGGAGTAGTGTCACTGTGCGGGTAGAACTCCGGTGCATCGGCTCTCAGTGGACGCTGCTCTTGATCCTTCCCAGCTCGTAATCCGATTATGGCATTCCAACCCTCTTCATCTTCATCATCATCCGTGTTGCTTTGTGTGTCCACATGCCTTTGTCTTTTAGAGTCTCTTTCTCTCATTTTCTTAGAGGCATGCTTCACTGTTTCCATGGGAAGAAAGTCACAGGGTAGCAAAAGGTTTCTGTGCATGACCCGAGTGCGTCCCTTGCCATTTTCAGGTCTGATTTCATATACTGGACTGTCTGGGTACTTCTTTTGGGTCACGACATACACCTTGTCTTCCCAGAATGATCTTAATTTTCCTGGCCCACCTTTTTCGGTCAAGTTTCGGACCAATACTCTGGATCCAGGGAGTAACTCAGCACCGTGAACCTTTTTATCATAAAGTGCTTTACTTCTCATCCCTTCTTTGTTTGCTGTTTTAGAAGTGAGTTTGTAAGCTTCAGTCATTGTAGCTCTCCACTTTTCAGCATAGTCCTGCTGAGAAACACTCTGCTCTCTTGTTGTGAGGCCAAACATCAGATCAATAGGCAACTTTGGACTATGACCAAACAACAGAAAATATGGTGCGTACCCCGTAGCTTCACTACGCGTACAATTATAGGCATGAACCACTTTTGCCAGAGAGGACTTCCAGTCTTCCTTAGCTGCTTCAGGCAAATTTCTGAGCATTGCCAACAGTGTACGATTAAATCGTTCCACCTGCCCATTCCCTTGGGGATGGTAGGGCATTGTTCGGGACCCCTGCACACCACTGTACTCTTGGAGTTTTGCAAAAAGTTTATTTTGGAACTCTCTTCCCTGATCATGATGGAGTCGTGTGGGGAAGCCAAACTTGAGGGCAAAATCTCCAAAGATCTTCTCAGCAGCGGTGTGGGCAGCTTTGTTACGACATGGGTAAGCCTGGGCAAAACGAGTGAAATGGTCCATTACAACCAGTATATACTCATATCCTCCTTTGCACTTCTCCAAATGCAGAAAATCCACTGACACTAATTCGAATGGATACGTGGTGACAATGTTAGTCAGTGGTGCCCTTGTTATCTTATTGGGACGTTTGTTCTTCAAACAACTGCAAACTTTCGTAATGTAGTGCTCCACATCTCTTTGCATGTGAGCCCAATAAAAACGCTCTCTTATCAAATTCATCACTCTCTCTACCCCTAAATGGCCCATGTTTTCGTGGAGCTTTTTGAACACGAGCTTGTGAAACTTCTGGGGTAGGAGTAGCTGGTCATGTGTTGCCGTTCTCCTGTAAAGCAGTCCGTCATCTTCCAAGTACAGCTTGTGTTTCTGTCTGACTAAAGCTGCAATTCTATTGTTCTGCTGCTTTCCACTTCTTGGCCATTGTTTTGACAACACATAGCGCAACACCTCTCCAATCACGGAGTCTTCTTCTTGAGCTCTTTTTAGATCAGTCTTTGATATTTCAGCTATAGAGCTGGCTTCTTGGTCTGCTTCACTAATGAGAGTAGAAATGGTGACTGGGCAGAGCCATGGTTCATTTTCTTGTGACTTCACCTTGACTGCCTGTGCCACACAATTCATCACATCAGGATCAACATTCTGCATACATCTGTTCATGTACTGCTCCATATCTAGGGGCATATGTGAAAGTCCGTCTGCATCTCTGTTTGCTTTTCCAGGGCGATACTTAATCACAAACTGGAAATCAGCTAGTTCTGCTACCCACCTCTGTGTGGTTGCATTTAACTTTGCGGTGGTGAGCACATATGTTAGGGGATTATTGTCCGTATAGACAGTGAATGGTGGAGAGTAGTACAGATAATCCCGAAACCTCTCACAGATGGCCCACTTCATGGCAAGAAACTCCAGCTTCCCTGAATGAAGGTGGTAGTTCTTCTCTGAATTTGACAGTGTCCTGGAGCCATATGTTATCACCACCAGTTTGTCTTGTTGTCGCTGGTATAACTCCGCCCCAAGCCCCTCCTGTGAAGCATCACAGTGTAAAATGAAGGGTTCTTCAAAGTTCGGGTAACCTAACACTGGGGGTTGGGTAAGAAGGTCATCAAGCTGACAAACTACTGCTTGATGCTCTGGGCGCCACCTGATCACATGAGGTGAGGGTAAGTGGCCACCATCGTTCTTTTTGACATGTTTCTTTAAGTTTTTCTCTGCTTTGTCTGTGTGATCTTTAGCCAGAAGGTCGTAAAGAGGCTTTGCTGTACGAGAGAAGTTTGGAATATAGCTACGGTAATATGAAATAAAACCTAGCAATTTCCTTAGCTCTCCAACAGTGGAAGGTTGCTGCTGTTTGAGTGTCTGCACTGGAGCAATGTCCGCAGGGTCCATGGTGTAACCCTGTCCTGTTACCATTTTACCAAGAAAATGTACCTGCTGCTTGAATAACTCACATTTCCGGGGAGTCAACTTCACCCCATGGCTTTGATAGCGGTGCAGGACGCTTCTCAGGTCTCGCAAGTGATCTTCAAAAGTCTGTGAATGAACAAGGTTATCATCGAGGTAAGGCAGACAAACATCATCTCTCAACCTCCACAAGCACTCCTCCATAGATCTTTGGAATGCTGCTGGTGCTGAGGACAAACCAAATGGAATTCTTACCCACTCGAACAAACCCCAGGGAGTGATAAATGCAGTGAGGGGCCTACTTGACTCTTCCAGGAAACCCTGATGATACGCCTTTCCTTGGTCGAGGACTGAAAACCACACACTCCCATTTAGACTGTTCAGCATATCCTGTATGCGGGGAATTGGGTGTCTGTCTGGGATAGACTTCTTGTTCAACTCTCTAAAGTCGCAGCACAAACGCAGACCTCCATCTTTCTTTCGCACACAGACGATTGGACTGGAATACGATGACTTGGACTTGGTGATCCAGCCCCTGTTAAGCAGGTCTTCTAAATACTCCTTTACTTCCTTATGAAGTGGTTTGGGAACAGAAACATAAGTCTTTTTAACAGGATCGTGATCTTTGAGTCGGCTCTTCAACTGTAAAGAGGGAATTGTCCCTACATCATACTCATCACTGGAAAACGCTTGCCGTTCCTCCCGTAGTAGCTGTTTTACTTGCTCTTGCTGTATGGGTGAGAGATGATCAAAGGGAACTGGAGGGTCCCACATGTCCATAGTCTCTTTGACAGCACAGTTCATCTCGGTCTCTTTGTTTCTTCCTGTTTCACTCGTCGTCGGGTCGACGGTCGCTTGGTTTACAGCAGGGGGTCTAATATCTGTCAGATAAGCAGTTTTAACTCTCTGCATTTCTCCCAAAATGGTCTTAGCGGGCAGCTGGATATCACGGGACGTACTGTTTGTTATTGGTATTTTAAACATAGATCGCTTCCCTTTCCATAACTGCACCAACCCACTTTGCATCTGCAAACCCTCTGGTAATTGGGTGTACTGACTCGGCTCAAACAAGACGTCTTGTGTGTCTGGAAGTGGGCCTGCTCTGACACAACTTTTGACTGTTTTGGTTTGGCCAGCAGGGATGGTAACCAACTCACTGCCAACTTTTACCATTCCTTCCCCCAGCCTATCCTCCTCACTTTGCATCACTTTCAAAAACACCTCTGTTTTCTTACAGTTAAATGAGAAGGCTGCGCTAACAGCTTCACTGATAGCACAAGGGGGTTTAATGCCCATCTTCAGGACATGGTCAATCACGTTGAACCCAATGATAGGCGGCTCTGCCACTCCGTCCTCCTTCACCACTAGCACAGGAACTAAGAGTTCCACCGGTGGGCGACTAACTGTCGGCAGCTTAAAGGTGACTTCGACCCACCCTGAGAATGGAATCGGTGTCTGGTTCACTGCCTTCCCATTCAGGATACTTGGACCTACCAACTCGGCTAAGTCTCTGACGGTGGTGTGTGGCAGGTGCTCCTGTCTCCAGGCGTCATTCATTAAACAAACCTGTGACCCTGTGTCCCACAATGCTTGTCTCTCTTTGTCATCAAGAAAGCAGGTGATGAAATATTTTTTTCCAACCAAATTGAGTAACTGTAATTGGCGATTAGGGGACAGTAGATTAACACGGACCGTTTCTACAGGAGGTACCTCGGCCTGAGCTACCAGCCTTGCTTCCAATCTCCGAATACTGTCAGTAACGAGCTCATACAGTTCTTGTGTGTTAGCTTGTTCTGATGTGGTTGCGACAGTATTGGCCACCGTGTCTACTTGCCCTGTTCCTCTTCCGAGTCTCCTTCCTATCCGACATTCTCTTGACATGTGGCCGCTGACTCCACACCGGAAGCAGTGGTTGCATTGTTCGCCATTGCTGGTGGACTGACATCTCTTGCAGCCACGTGTCCTCCTGGCTCTTTGAGCGCGAGGTGCTCTGGGAGACTCACGTATGGCCCTTTTGATCTCCTCCATGTCACTCTTCAGCTGCGTGACTATGTTCAGTAGCTCAGATTCCGTATGGGTCACTGTGCTTTGGGATTTAAGGATTTTTCCTTTTGTCGATGGTAGGGGGTGCTCTTGGCCATCCACTTCTCTCTCGGTTGCATACTGACCCGTCAGATTTTCCACTCGGCATTCTCGAACCTTTAGTTCTTTTGTGTGCCTTTTAAATTTTTGGTGCCGTTCCCATTCAAGACTGGCTGCTGCATTCGTCTTTGAAATCAGTAGCTCGTCGGTGACGGCAGGATCCTCCAAATGACGCTTCAATTGATACTTCACATCAGTACTGATCAGTCCTGTTTCCACCGCCCTCAGAAACTTCCTCTGAATAAGATCAGAACTAAACTGCTCTTCAGTGCCAGGCTCTCTGGATGCTGCTAAAGGTCTTTCCTTTAGCTCAATGGCACAAAACAGGAAGTTCTGAGGTGACTCATTACTGTCTTGTGTGAGATTTATCAGACGATGATACAAGTCAGTGGAACTATCTTCTTTATAATGTCCTCGCAGGATTATGCGCAGCTGTGGCAGTGTGAGATCTGACTTAATCTCCAGCATAGCGCACAAACTCAATCCAGGACTCACTGCTTTCACAACAGCCTCAATTATCTCAGCCTCACTGTGCTTTTTCTTTAAGCCCATATCAATTTGGTGAATGAGATTGGAATAAGACAACTTGTCTTTTTGGCCCATCTCCCCTATCTGCCCATTTATCTTAAACTCCCGTTTAATGATCATTTCTGGCGGTAGGGGCGCTGTGGGGACCGCGGGCTGTATCACAAAATGGCGGCTCTGTGGAAGCGCGGCCTCGGGCAGTGTCACAAAATGGCGGCCCGGTGGCGGCGCGGCCTCATCCTCCGTCAGCCTTATTATTTCCTCGATAAACCTTTTAGTTAAATCAATGATACTTTCATGCAGAGCGACATACTGGCTCTGTAAACTGGCGAGTGCCTCCGCCTCGCGGCTCGTGCTGGCCGCTGTCGCTGCCTGCGTCAACGGTTCACTTAGCTTAGCTTCATTAGCATATGCTATTAGCTTTAGCAGAAACTCGCGGACTACATCCTCCTCTTCGCGTTCAATGGCTTTCTCCACCTCCTCGATTAACTAACTAACTAACTAACTAACCTGCACTTATATACAGTCGTATCAGCGTGTACTTCAAATCAAATCAAATCAAACTTTATTGTCATATTGCTGTACATACAACTGTAGTGCAGGCAAGATGAAATTGCGTTTCTCTCGGCATCCATATAAGAAACAGCATGATTAAGACACACTCCCACATAGCTCCCACCCCCCCCCCCATCCATTCACACATCCCTGAGACATACTTGGGGAAAAAGAATAACTAACTATAATATACAAAATGTCCATAGGTGCAGTAGTGTGTATGTGAGATTCCGGGTCAGCTGTTCAGCATCCTGACAGCTTGTGGGAGGAAGCTGTTGATCAGTCTGGTGGTTCTGCCTCTGATGCTCCGGAATCGTTTACCAGATAGAAGAAGTTCAAAGTGTTTATGCAGAGGGTGAGAACGGTCCTTGACAATGTTCAGTGCCCTGCTCCTACAACGGTTCTGAAAAAGTTCTTGGACAGAGGGGAGGGAGACTCCAATTACCCTCTCCGCCCCCTTGACTATCCTCTGCAGGGCTTTTTTGTCTGACATACTGCAGCTGGAGTACCATGTAGCAATGCAGTACGTCAGAACACTCTCCACCACACCTCTGTAGAAGGTCCTGAGGATGCAGATGGGGAGAGAGGCCTGTTTGAGTTTCCTCAAGAAGTGTAGTCTCTGCTGAGCTCGCTTCCTGATCTCCAAGGAATTCTTGCTCCAGGTCAGGTCCTGCGAGATCTGCACTCCGAGGAACTTGATGTTCTCTACTCTCTCCACTAAACGACGGTTTTCTTAGACGGTTCGGCTGGGCTTATCTTTGCAAATAAACAGACCTCATTTAGCTGTTCGGCCCGTAACGACACCAAAGCCTCGCCTAGCTTATCTTGTAGCTGCTCCAGCTCCATCGTTACGGCCTCCTTTTTTTTATTTGCACACTCACCGTCTTAGACACGACTCAACCATCCTCTGCTACCAAGTTTTGTTACACCCAGGAGGGGCGAAGGGGAGGAAGGATGATTGAGCCAAGCTGTTAGACTTTGCAGCGACCGTTTATTCACTTCTCAGCACACATAGCACGGCACACACTACACAGCACATCGCTAGACACCATCTTTTCATAACACTCTCTCTCGAACATTCTCTGGAACACACGCTACTCTTCCTCTATTGTTCTCTAACACTATACAGTGTTTCATCACTACTGAGCGCCACCTCTGGCGTAGAAACGCTACTGCTTTCACTAACAGTTCATAGCTAACAGTGCATATTCAGTCCTTTAATAACATTCCCCATAAATGTTCCCATTTACCATTAATCATTCAATTATAGTCTCTTAGGTACATTTATTAAGAATATTTATATTTGCCATTAGCATCTAATCCACACTGTTTTCTGAGGGTTTACTAAAGATTGTCCAAAATTGACATTTTCCTACAGTAAGGTACATCAGCTCTATGTTCACAGACGCAAAAATGAAGCATACCAAGAAAAGAACACTGTCCCTACTGTGAAACATGGAGGAGGTTCTGTTATGTTCTGGGGCTGCTTTGCTGCATCTGGCACAGGGTGTCTTGAATCTGAGCAGGGTACAATGAAATCTCAAGACTATCAAGGTATTCTAGAAAGAAATGTGCTGCCCAGTGTCTGACAGCTTGGTCTCAGTCGCAGGTCATGGGTCTTGCAACAGGATAATGACCCAAAACACACAGCTAAAAACACCCAAGAATGGCTAAGAGCCAAACATTGGACTATTCTAAAGTGGCCTTCTATGAGCCCTGATCTAAATCCTATTGAACACACAAATTACAGGGCAGTCTCTTTACTCTCACAATTCTCCAAAATACTTGAAAAAATCTTCACTAAGAGACTGGATGATTTCATTGAAAAACACAACCTCCTTACAGATAGCCAGTATGGTTTTAGAGCAGATAAATCTACATCTTTGGCACTGATCGAACTTATAGAAGAAATTACTAGTTGTATAGATAAAAAAAAAGGTAGGAGTATTTATAGATTTAAAGAAAGCTTTTGACACCATTGACCACAGAATACTACTAAGGAAACTGGAAAGGTATGGGATAAGAGGGGTAGGACTGAGTTGGGTGGAAAGTTATTTAAGTAACAGACAACAATCTGTACAAATTGGTGAGCACAAATCACCCTTCATGGACATCACTTGTGGTGTGCCCCAGGGGTCAGTTTTGGGACCCAAACTCTTTATTTTGTATATAAATGACATATGCCAAGTATCAAAAATTCTGAAATTTATTTTGTTTGCGGATGACACAAATATCCTTTGCACTGGTGAGAATTTGCAGCAGGTTTTAGAGGTGGTCACAACTGAAATGAAAAAGTTAACGTAGTGGTTCAACAAAAATAAATTATCTCTAAATCTAAAAAAACCCCAAAGATTATGATGTTTGGAAATTATAAAATAAATCATGAAATAATGGTAACGATAGATGATACCAGAATAGAAACAGTACAGGAAAATAAGTTTCTGGGGGTGACGCTAGACAATAAAATCTGCTGGAAATCAGTCACATCCGGGCCAAGTTAGCAAAATGTATAGGCATACTGGGGAAGACAAGACACATCTTGGACTATATATCATTGGTCTTACTGTACAATTCACTGTTTTTACCTTATCTTAACTACTGTGTAGAAGTCTGGGGAAACACCTACAAGACCAACCTACAGTCAATATGCACATTACAAAAAGAGCTATAAGGATAAAAACAATGTAGGATATAGAGACCATACCAATTCGTTGTTTTTAAAGTCACATGTCATAAAGTTCATCGATTTAGTTAAATTTAAGACAGCACAAGTAATGTACAGGGCAATTAATAATCAACTCCCAACTAATATACAAAAAATATTTTAAAAAAAAGAGACAATGATCATAATTTGAGAGGAGACTTAAACTTTAAAAAACCCAACATACGAACAACCAAGAAAAGTATGTGCATATCTGTCTGTGGGGTGGATTTGTGGAACAGTCTGGAGCCAGAACTAAAACTATGTACAAACAGAAATCAATTCAAAAAGAGGTATAAACATTATTTGCTGAAAGGATATATGTTAGAAGGGTAGTATTTATATGTATGATTCACTATGCTCACTCTGGGACATTATGGGACACTATGGAATGGTGGGTGGGACAGCACTGTGTATATCTGTGTTGTTTGAGGCTGGTTTTGATGTATGGACATCAATGTATGTTAGGATGGATGGGTGTTAATGTTGATATGTAAAAAATACAGTAACTTGTTTACTTGGGGTCTTAAAGGTGGTAATTTGTATATAATTCACATGAGTGTATTTATGGAAAAGAGGAGATGGAATTAATAAGTGTTCACTTCTTCCTTCTCCCTTTCGAACACTGTATACTGTTACTTTATTGCATTTGACATTTGTTTTGTTTTTGTTATACTTTTTTGTTCGAAATAAAGTATCTAAATGAGTTTTAAAAAAATGAGAACATCTGTGGAAGGAGCTGAAACATGCCGTCTGGAGAAGGCACCCTTCAAACCTGAGACAACTGGAGCAGTTTGCTCGTGAGGAGTGGGCCAAAATACCTGCTGAGAGGTGCAGAAGTCTCATTGACAGTTACAGAAATCATTTGATTGCTTTGATTGCCTCGAAAGGTTGTGCAACAAAATATTAAGTTAAGGGTACCATCATTTTTGTCCAGGCCTGTTTCCTGAGTTTGTTTTTTAAAATAATTCTGTTGAACTACAATTCAAAAGCACTGTCTGATTTTCATTGGTTAATTTTCATAGAATTTTTATTTATTACCACTTTTGTCAGATTCAAGTTATTTCTGTAACCATTGTGGGTTTTTCTTTCATTAACAGAGGGGTACCAACAATTTTGTCCACGTCTGTACACCACTAGATCCAGCTACTGTATGCATGTGTTTGCTTGCAGTGCTAGCTATGAGATTTCCTATTATGGGTACAACTTCCAATTTCGGCTGAAGTAGTATTAAATCAGTCAGCAAGATTGGAGTAGTGTGGCATTTAAAATAGCATTTTTAAGTGTTTTAAATTTGTTTTAATGTATAGTCCACATACCTGTTTTGCAGTCAAGTGGCAGATAATTTCAGCACTTGTAGTTTTTGTATTTTTGAATGTTTTTGCATAGTTCTGGTACTTGCTGCTGTTTGTGGTGTGAGACTTCTAAACCTCAGCTAAATCTGTGCTGGCTTCAACAGCAGTGCATAGATGATGCACTGAAAACTAAAAAAGACTGTTCGTGTGATCGGTGGTACAGACACAGGACAGACACAACAGCACCAGGTATGTTTTCACTTGTATGAATGTCACAGACCTGACATTTATATACGTCACCAGATGCAAGGTGGCATGAAGTAAAATAATAAATTAAATACTAACAGTTTGTTTCCTAAGGCTTAACTATTTAAGAAAGATATCTAATAGGTGTTTTTTTTTAAACTTTATTTTCTGCTTTTTGAACATATTGTGGTTGACCCCCACAGCCTACGGGTCAAGCAGAGCGCTCAGCTGGAGCAATTAGCAGAACAGTGAGATGTATGGACTGATATCAATAGGTAGAGAGGAATTCCGGTGCCAGTAATCCTGCTATTGATATGTGTGACTCTAATGCAAATGTCCATACCTTCCTGCTGTTTACTGTGATGCTAATATGCCATGCATGCATTGTCTAGCTGGGTATATAAGTCAACTGCATATCGCTTGCTCGCTCTCTCTTACTCTCTTTTTGATCACACGCATTGCCTGTTTGCTGACTAGAGACACAGGGCTCGCTCCAGCGTGCTCCCACAGTGCTGGGGTGAACTCTCGTGATGGAGGATGAATAAAACACCCTTTTAAACTTCAGTTCGCCGTGTCCGCCTGCACTTATTCCGTGCCTCCACACTGGTACCCCTTATTTTATCCTCCACACTGGTGACCCCGAAGGAAAGAACACGCTGACGACGAACGAACACAGCCCCCGGCGGTGACTCCGACGACGAATGAACGCAGCAGCCTGACGCAAATGGACTGCCCTCCCTTCTGCCACTGGGAGACCTCGACGCAGAACCGACACCAGGCGAACTCCCTCGGAGATCATCCACGACCGGTAAAGCTGCAGAAAGTGTCATGGTGCGACCCTCGCCTGAGATCGGGACATCCACGCTGGGACCGGCCGAGGGACAAAGAACGTCTACTCCCTCTCACCGCTCCTCCGCATCCACACGAGCGCGCACGCACCTCATCCTCGCTCCACGACGGCGACCTCCAGGGCCAGACGGAGAACGCAGCGCGTGGACCAGAACGCACCATGACCCGGCACGAGCGAACGACAGCAACAGCCCGAACAGGTAAGACCATCGGCGCCGACGACGCTGATCTCCATCAAGCTCCCTGACCCTGACTCGCCTCGCGACAGCGGACCTGCCATGCACCGAACCCCCGCACGTACACCGGGGGGTTACGAGGACAGCGCACCACGCATGGCACAATACCGGCTCCACAGACTGCCATCGTCCTCCGTCGCTGCACACGCCCGAGAAACACGGCCGACCGCCATTCCCGGAACCTTCAGGGCTGCTCACACACCTGAAGCAGACACGCAGCCCGCACACAGGATGTATGGGTCTCAGCCACGGCGCACAATGGGAATCCAGCCGTCAGCTGTCCCCGAGGGCTTTAGGGCTGCGTCCGCACCTAAAGCCAAAACGCCAAGTCCCTCACACAGCTACAGCTCCTGTTTTTCTTCATGGCCACTACGCATCCTCGCTGGACTGAACAGCGAGTGGAGTCAGAGACAAATGTTTCTTCTCACAGCCGCTGTGGACCTCCGCCACGTTTAACGGGACAGTCCCTCAACATCGTGGATCCACATGCAATTTTTGCGCGGCCCAGACAACTTCGCCATCCCGGGCCGGCACTTGCTACCCCCACCCCCCTCCCTCCACCTCTGCCTGCACAGAGCTTTTCCCGCAGCTCGCTTCCAAAGCCGGACGATCAACACCTCAGCCCCCTGCTGAGCCCTCTGGGGGGGAGTGGTGTGGGTGACCCCCACAGCCTACGGGTCAAGCAGAGCGCTCAGCTGGAGCAATTAGCAGAACAGTGAGATATATGGACTGATATCAATAGGTAGAGAGGAATTCCGGTGCCAGTAATCCTGCTATTGATATGTGTGACTCTAATGCAAATGTCCATGCCTTCCTGCTGTTTACTGTGATGCTAATATGCCATGCATGCATTGTCTAGCTGGGTATATAAGTCAACTGCATATCGCTTGCTCGCTCTCTCTTACTCTCTTTTTGATCACACGCATTGCCTGTTTGCTGACTAGAGACACAGGGCTTGCTCCAGCGCGCTCCCACAGCGCTGGGGTGAACTCTCGTGATGGAGGATGAATAAAACACCCTTTTAAACTTCAGTTCGCCGTGTCCGCCTGCACTTATTCCGTGCCTCCACACTGGTACCCCTTATTTTCTCCTCCACAATATACACAAAGGAAAATTTAGATAAACAAGAAAAAAACCCACCCCCATCCTTCAAGGCTTAAAAAAGGGGGGTTAGGGTCGTCCTGCTGTATTTTAACTTGACTCAAACTGCTACATGTTTATAATCACCTTACAGTTTTCCAACCAGACATTCATTAGTTACATAAACATAATTTTCAGCAAAAAGAGAAGCCCTCAATGTAATCTATAAAGGGATTCCAGATCGAGACGAAGTTCCTGCGAGTTCGACAGACCTTATGTCTAAGCTTTTCTAGTGGTAGGAAGGAAAGCACCTCCTTCAGCCAATGCGAAAAAAGATGGAGCGTTATTTGACTTCCACTTAAAAAGAATGAGCCTGCGGGCAAGTAAAGAGGCGAATGCCAAAGCGCTACCCTGATGATTTGTGAGTTTGCAGTCTGGGGTAATGTGCCAAAAATGGCTGTATGAAAGTTGGGAGTTATTTCTTGTTTGCAAATATGTGAGAAAACCTCAAATATAAGTCCCCAGAAATTTGTGAGAGCAGGGCATAGTCAAAACATGTGTCCTACTGAGGCTAGGGTGTGACCGCATCTTGGACAACCAGGGTCAATTGTGGGGAAAATCTTAGCAAGCTTATCTTTTGAATAGTGGAGACGGTGAAGCACCTTGAATTGTATAAGCCCGTGACGGACACACAACGAAGAAGTATGTATGCGTGTCAGACTTTCGCACCACTGTGTTTCAGAAAGCTTCACCCCTAATTCTATTTCCCATTCTGCTTTTGTCTTGTCCCACAATATCACAGCTAAATTTTGTATAATCACATAGATCGTAGAAATATGATTCTTGGCACAGGGGTCCAAGTCTAGGATTTCATCTAATTGGTTTGCCGGTGTCAAGAGGGGAAGAGAGAGAAACACTGTTTTTTTTTTTTTTTTTTACAAAACTACAGATTTTAAGATATCTGAAAAAATGAGATCTGGGTATGTCATGATCTTTTATTAACATATTAAAAGAGGAGAAGGTGTTTTCTGGAAATAAATCCTTTAAAAAAAACTAATCCCTGTCTGCGCCAGAGATGAAAAGCATCATCGAGCACAGAGGGTGTGAAAAACTGGCTATTTG
This sequence comes from Pholidichthys leucotaenia, assembly GCA_020510985.1. Lineage (NCBI taxonomy): Eukaryota > Metazoa > Chordata > Actinopteri > Cichliformes > Pholidichthyidae > Pholidichthys > Pholidichthys leucotaenia. The sequence continues at coordinate 248,549,318 of CM035845.1, read as the reverse complement.
CTATTGGACAAAACCTGCTGGCCTGAACTAACTCAAAGTGCCTTCTAAATTGGAGCCATGTTTTTAGAGAGGTTCTAACCACCAGGTTCAGCAACTGTATGTGACGGACATATGGCAATGGTGAGGATAGGATGGGTAGCGGGTTAGACAGGAGTTCCATCTCAACCCAACCTAAACCCTCCTTATTCCTGTATGTATCGATCCAATGTAGGACTTTATATTTGCTGCCCAATAGTAAAAAATAAAATTAGGTAGCCCCAGACCTCCTGCTTCCCTTGGTACCTCCAATACTGCTAATATCTGTTAGCCACTGCCGTCGCTTCTTTAATGTTTCGTGGTGCGTTGTTTTATGGCTGCAGGTTTTTCCGGATATAGTCCATCGCTGCAGATGGGTCTTCAAAACGTTTATCCTGCACAGATGGTGAAGTAATGCAAAGAACAGCTGGGAAGAGGACCACATACTTGACGCCCTGGCAGACCCGAAGGAGCCGCTTAGCTTCAGAGAAAGCCTCTCTCTTCTTAGCCATGGCAGCGGTATAATCTGGGGAAATGCTCACTCTCCTACCATGGAGGGAAAGCAGGGCCAAACGTGTTGCTTTACGGAAAACCTCCTCTCTCTTCTGAAAGCAATGAAATTTTACAACAATGACCCTAGGGGATTCTCCCTCATTAGGTGTAGGACGTAGACTATGATGGGCCCGGTCTAGCATCAGGGTGAAGTCGAGGTTCAGAAGCTCCTGTAGAATCTTGGCGATGGCTACCATGGGTCGCTGGCCTTCACTGTTCTCTAGCCCTTCCTTCATTCCAATGATTCGTGCATTACAGTGACGTTGCCGTCCCTCCAGGTCCTCCAGCTTCAGGCGCAACGAGGCAACTTCTGACTTTAGCTGGCCGATGTCTCCCTCCACGCTAACCATCTTTTCTGAGTACGTATTCAGGCCGTCTTCCAGGTCTCCCAGGCGGGTCTCTTGTTTTGCCATATCCTCTATGATGCAATCAGTTTTTGTGTCTAGATCTTTAGATCTATGTGGGCCAACATCCTGTTTTTGCTGCTCACAATAGCGGCCATCACCTCAGACAGATCAGTCGGTTCCGCCTCAGCGGCCTTAGTCTAGCTGGAGGCTTTAACGGCCTGCTCCTTGCTGGGCTTGTTCCTGCTCATGGCGCCTTCATAAAAGTTGTTTGAAAATTATGAAGTCGTAGTTCTGGCGCCTAAGCGTTTTAGTCCAATGTATATTCAGTCCAGTTTGCCCAGGGTTGATCAGAGGAGTTGGAATATTTGTTAAAAGTTCACCCTGGTCAGGAGCTCAGCAAAAGTGCGTCTTCACATGATGCTGCTCACCAGCGCCCCCCAAATAGGTGGGGTTTTATTTGCATTTGTTGCACTGCATTGGATATGGACTTGATTTTAGCAGCTTCAGCATGCATTAATTTTTAGATGATCACAAAATATAGATCAATAAAATTTTGAACAATTGTCAGAAAAGGTCTGCACGTGTTAAGTTAAATAACAAGCATTCACGGCAAGACAGCTGTGTGAGCATTTTAATTTTGGAGTAAAACAGACAGCTGCAGCTGTCTGTATTTACCCAGACATTAAAACACCCAAGCACGGTGTTGTGGTTCTCTGTGGCTCTGACTAGATTCTACGTCTGCTCTGAGGTAAATTTGATTATGTCCAACATATTTTAACAAAATGCAACCGACTTTATTGCAGTGGAGACATTGATATATCTCAGCGCTTTTATTTATTTACAGCATTAGCATTTTAGCAGCGGGGCTAAGCTACTGTCTGTGAGGCCACTTTTTAAGGTCATCTTCTCATCCCTCGATAGTTGTGGGAAGTGGTATAATTATATTATTCTTTTTGAGGTGCAAAAGGCTGTGTTCCCGCATTTTTGATGCAGAAGTCATTGTTTTTTAATAAGGAAAAATGCCCCTTTTCAGTGACAACCCCACTTTCTAAACTAGTACCGGAAGTTGCGCCCATAATTCACTCAAGGCATCATGGGGGCTAGGAATAAGGTGGATAAAAATGCTGAAATCATTGATTAACCTAGCTTTGATGCAACATTGCATATCGTTTCTGTACGAATGCTGTTCTACCTGTATGTTGTTGTTATCTGTATGAATAGTATGTCCCTTTCTCTTTTCTTCTTTCTCCCCTCACCCCTCCAACCAGTTATAGCAGATGACTGCTCCTTCCTTAGCCTGGTTCTGCCTGCGGTTTCTTGCTATAAGGGAGTTTTTTCTTCTCACTGTTGCCTAGTGCTTACTCATGGGGGATCAATTAGTTGAGGTTTTTTCGTTCAGTTACTTAGAATTTGTGTGGCTGTATCTAGTGCCTTGAGATGACCTTTGTTGTGATTAGGTGTTATACAAATAAAGTTGAATTGAATTGAAGTATAAGGTTGAGAAAATATGTAAATTGAAAGACTACAAATCCAAAGTCAGGCAAGTTACATCATTGTTTTCAAAGAGAGCCTAGAAAGAACCAACTAACAGCCTTTGGATTAGCTGCAGCTCTCAAAGTATAATACATTTTCTCCTCTTTGGATGCTTCTTTGTTGAGTTGGAAAAAAGGAGGTGAACTTTGAGAGGGTAACCTATGTAGCTGTGTGTAGTGTGCATTGTGTAGTGTAGTTCACTAAGCAGTTTCACAAAAACTAAATATCACACTTCAATTACACTCACCGGCCACTTTATTAGGTACACCATGCCAGTAACGGGTTGGACCCCCTTTTGCCTTCAGAACTGCCTCAATTCTTCGTGGCATAGATTCAACAAGGTGCTGGAAGCATTCCTCAGAGAGTTTGGTCCATATTGACATGATGGCATCACACAGTTGGCGCAGATTTGTCGGCTGCACATCCATGATGCGAATCTCCCATTCCACCACATCCCAAAGATGCTCTATTGGATTGAGATCTGGTGACTGTGGAGGCCATTTGAGTACAGTGAACTCATTGTCATGTTCAAGAAACCAGTCTGAGATGATTCCAGCTTTATGACATGGCGCATTATCCTGCTGAAAGTAGCCATCAGAAGTTGGGTACATTGTGGTCATAAAGGGATGGACATGGTCAGCAACAATACTCAGGTAGGCTGTAGCGTTGCAACGATGCTCAATTGGTACCAAGGGGCCCAAAGAGTGCCAAGAAAATATTCCCCACACCATTACACCACCACCACCAGCCTGAACCATTGATACAAGGCAGGATGGATCCATGCTTTCATGTTGTTGACGCCAAATTCTGACCCTACCATCCGAATGTCGCAGCAGAAATCGAGACTCATCAGACCAGGCAACGTTTTTCCAATCTTCTATTGTCCAATTTCGATGAGCTTGTGCAAATTGTAGCCTCAGTTTCCTGTTCTTAGCTGAAAGGAGTGGCACCCGGCGTGGTCTTCTGCTGCTGTAGCCCATCTGCCTCAAAGTTCGACGTACTGTGCGTTCAGAGATGCTCTTCTGCCTACTTTGGTTGTAACGGGTGGTTATTTGAGTCACTGTTGCCTTTCTATCAGCTTGAACCAGTCTGGCCATTCTCCTCTGACCTCTGGCATCAACAAGGCATTTCCGCCCAAAGAACTGCCGCTCACTGGATATTTTTTCTTTTTCGGACCATTCTCTGTAAACCCTAGAGATGGTTGTGCGTGAAAATCCCAGTAGATCAGCAGTTTCTGAAATACTCAGACCAGCCCTTCTGGCACCAACAACCATGCCACGTTCAAAGTCACTCAAATCACCTTTCTTCCCCATACTGATGCTCGGTTTGAACTGCAGGAGATTGTCTTGACCATGTCTACATGCCTAAATGCACTGAGTTGCCGCCATGTGATTGGCTGATTAGAAATTAAGTGTTAACGAGCAGTTGGACAGGTGTACCTAATAAAGTGGCCGGTGAGTGTATATGACAAGCGCCGCAGGAGTTGCAATTGGAACTGACCGATCTTCAATGTGACTCTGTTTTAAAGACGCACTCCAGCAGCTCTAAAATCACCTCAGAAACATATGTATTGCCCAAAATAGGATATTGTGGCTTTTTACCCACAAAAAACTTTCATTGCCTTAGAATTGTTGGAAAGAGCTTTTAAATCTTTCACCTACTTATGTATGCATGGATCTAGGAATACTCTAATTAGGGACCTGCAGGGCTTGCATGTGATTGGTCGCCGTGCTTGCCGACCTGCAGGGCTTGCATGTGATCGGTCACCGTGCTTCCCGACCTGCTGGGCTTGCACGTGATTGGTCGCCACAACTCCTGGCTGCAACTCCTTGCTGCAACTCCTGGCTGCTAGTCTGTTCACGACGCTTCTTGATGTTAAAGTTTTGCCTATATCTTCAAAAGTAAAAAATGAAACATTTTTCTAAAAACGGTCGAGGCAAGAGATAAATGTGCATTTGCTAAATATGTTGACTTTTTACTAACAACCAGTCCCCTGTCCGCAGGGAGGGTGGGTGGGGGGGACCCGATTTGAATGTGGCTGCTTTCAGCTCACAGTGCGGCACACATCTGCCAGTGAAGTGAGCTGAGAGCAGCTCAATTTGAATGTGGCTGTGCAAGACTGCATCTCCCTCACACTTCTCTGCCTCTCTCCGTTCTTTCTTTGCTGCTACCCCAACCCGCTCTGCCTCAATCCTGCTGCTCCTTAGCTCCTCCCTCTTCCCCCGAGGTAGCCAAGAGTATTCATCGGATTGGTTAATGTTATAACCAACCAGGCTAAGCAGGAATGCTTGCATAGCTACTAATGATCTGTCCAAACTCGCCCGTTTCGGGGAGGGGGCGGGGGCTTACCAAACTGGAAATTCACAGCAGAAAAACAGACTTTAGACTGTGGTGAGATTTTGCACTTGATATGTCTTGTAAGTCAAAAAAAATATGTTAGAGACATGCTAACAACAGAAAAAACTAGATTATTTCCGGAATGTCACTTTAAAGGATAAATTCAACTCCCTCAAACTGGATGAGTTTTATGCTTCACTCTAGGGGTGTGAAAAAAGATTGATTCAGTGATGGATTGCGATACTTGGCACTGGTGACAATGCATCGATCCATAGACGCACAGATCAAGCTTTTATTCAAAAAAAATGCACACACATATACTTTTGGGTTATCAGTTAATCAGTGGCATTTTCAGTCCATTAGATGGTGCAAAGCAAACACCCAGTCAAGTGAAGTCATAGCTTGTCTCGGTGATTTGCAGCCAGCTTTGAAAGTTAGGAATGCAGTTAGCTCAAAGATAGCTCAAATGTTGGGCCTTTTTTGGCTTTTATAACAAAGATGGAAGGAAAGACCTTGACATGACACACAACCTGAAAGAAGCGCTGCACTAAAAAAAGAAAAAACACTCGGAATATGGCGGGCCACATCCTGGAGCAGCATTAGCAACGGCTAAGCTAGAGACACCAGCATGAAGCTTCTTCTCTGAGCGTCAAGTAAGTAAAGTTAATTTATGAAGCGCTTTTCAAAGACATACTGTATAGTCTCAAAGCGCTGCACAATAAAATGGAATAAAAGGAAGTTGACAGACAAAAATCATTTTAATAATACAAAAACAAGTTAAAACACAAGATTAAAATAATTTCAAAATATCGGACTTATCATTAAAAAGCAGTTGAAACTCAATGGAAATCCTCGTTAAACAAAAACGTTTTCAGCTGCTTTTTAAAAGAGTCCACAGAGTCAGCTAAACGTACCTGGAGTGGGAGTCAATTCCAAACAGCACCATGCACTGCCCTCTCTGTGTGCAAAGACGTGTCACCTTGGAAAATGAACTTTATTATATGAAAGAGAAGTCAACAGTTTTACTTTGGGACATGATTTGAGGTTGAATAAGGTTTAAAAAAATTGAAATATATGGGCTTGATGATACTTGATTATCGAGATATCATGATTATTGCTGAATCGTGATAGGATCGAATTGTGACCCAAGAATTGTGATCCGAATTGAATCGTGAGATCCCTTGCGATTCCCACCTCTACTTCACTCAGTGAAGATGGCACAGAGGATGCTGGTGTTGTTTGGCTTTATCTACATGTGTAAGCAGACTTTCACATGTGATGATCATCAACAAAACCCAGCACAGATTCCAGTTAATTGATGAACACCTCAGATCTGTCCTGAGAATTGTCACAACCAAACTGACACCAAACTTTAATGTACTAGCAAAAAAGGGTGACCAACAACACTTTTCCCGCTGAGACTAAATGTAAATTTTCTTTCATTTTTCGATAAAAGCTTTCACACAAACACTCTCCATCCGTCTGATACTGGCCTGGCCCCTCTGTCAAATTTTAAAACTCATTGAGGCCCTGATTCAAAAAGTTTGCCCATCCCTACTCTGTGACATGGACTACTGCAATGTTCAGTGATCCAAAGAAAGCTCATGCCCAGTACAAATATCTTCTGTGGCAGGGGCATTATACAGTCACTCAAATGTCTGTTGGAGATCAAAATGCATTTTTGAATCATCTTTATCAAGGTAGCAGGAAAATGTTTTTCTGCAGTGTCTCACATTCTTTAGTTGTCACCAGTATTTTGCTGACAAGCTGTTTGAAGGCAACTGATTCCACTGTTGATAATGATCACACTGTGGTGACCCACCACAATCTACATGGACATTCAACCTTCACAGTCAGCTAGAGCAGGAAACAGAACAATTTGCATATGGACAGAGAGCCCCTAGGGGGACAACCAGAACAATGGCTATTGTTATACATCCCTGAATTAAGGAAAGGAAGTCTGGGCGCCAGTTAATCACGCAATTGATATGTATTGACTGATATGTATATCAATATGCAAATGTGCCATGCATTCTCTCTTGTCTGTATAAAAGAGCTTACTTTACATGCCTCAGATAACGCACACACGGAGCACACACACACAGGACACACAGCCACAGTGCACAGCGCTACAGTGTGTCTCATGATGGAGGACATAAAACTCTGAAACCTTCCAGCTCGTCTCATCTCGCCTGAACTTATTTGTTCCTCCACAACACGTCTTAAATGATGTGTCTGGCAATCAGTTGATTTAGTTCTTGCTGAGTCACACACTGTCCAGATGCATACCTGGGTTTGAAATCCAGCCGTGAATGCCGTGAAGTGGCTCCATCTTTAGCACTGTCAGCATAGCAAGCCTTTCCTTAGCAATTAGGAGAAGATTTGAGTTACTGGTTTGTTTTTTCTTTATGTATGTTTTTACACTGCACGTATTTGCAACTCACTAATATATTATTGTCCTTGGCCTCAAGAAATGAAAAAAAAGTTTCCATCTAGTGGTGTCACTTCAATTGCAATTATTTTTTTCCTGTACTTTATTGATCCCCAGAGGGGAAATTGAGGGCATCCACCTGGATGGATGAAGCAGCCATGCTACGACACCAATCCCTTCACCATTCACACCTAAGGCCACTTTAGAGTCTCCAGTTAACCTAACCTGCATGTTTTTGGCCTGTGGGAGGAAACTGGAGAAATCCCAGAGTAAACCCACGCAGACACGGGGAGAACATGCAAACTCCACACAGATTACCGTTGGCCAGGGACTGGGATCGAACCCAGGATTCCATGGCCAAGGGTGAGTTGCTACAGTGCTAACCACTGCTCCACCACACCATCCAATTAATCACATTTGACTGCAATCAAAACTTTCACCACCCTTAATTACACTCAGAGTGATATGGTTCAAGTATAGGGTGTAGTTTTAATCATGATTAATTGCATGAAAATTGCATCACACTTCATGTGTTTAATGCACTTAACTCACCCTGATGTGATTAATCGTGATCATTCTATTAATCACAATTAAAGTGACAACAGTAGAATAAACTCACTGTTTCTTGTCTGTGAGTCACTGTCAAACTGATTCACTCTCTGCAGTAGGTCATGTCAAGTGTTAGCTGCTTGTTAGTGTATAGTAGGGTGCTTTTATGCATTTATCTGTTGTAGCGTTGCCCTTGAGCTCCAATCTATAAAATCATTCTTTGCTGAAGAAAAATTGTTTCAAATCAAAAAAGTTTGGTCATGAACTGCTTCTATCACCCAAGAACCAGAGCTGTAACACTATCCATCGGCCATAAAGTGGAAGTTAATCCCTTCTCTAGGACTTAGCCATTCTCCCTTTTCTGCTCTTTGGCAAAGGAATGTTTCAAACGACAGGTTTATAGTTGATATAATCCAGACTTGGGAGTAAAGATTCTCCAGTAAACAACCAGACAGTTTCACAGTGCCATCTGGTGGACGAATCAGGAATATTTAATTTTTTTCTCTGCGGTGGAATTTATGCATTATGGACAAATAAATTAATTCATATTCTTTCTCTCAAGACAGTATCCGCTACTGAAGACATGGTTGAACTCTTGGGATTGACTTCTGCCAAACAAAGAAGCTCAAAATGAAATTGGTTCAGCCATTGTCATGAAGTTTAGAACCATCCTGCCACACCTGAGAAAAACTGGCATTTTGTTTCCTTTGTTCAGTTTTGGGGCATTGGTCAAGCTGGAAGGAGTAGACGTCTCTGCTCTCCCATTTTTTTCTCTATCTTCCAGGTAAGGCCCAGAGCCTGTCATGCTCTGTGAAAATGTTTTCTTTTGTTTAAAGTTCACTTCTTCTTATTTTAATCTTTTTCTTTAAACAACCTTGTGAGAATTTTTTTTTTTTTTTTTTTAGCTTAAAGCGTACCTGTGGTGGTCGTGAAGACGCATTTGACTTGAAAACATTATGAAAAAGTATTTCTTATTTTGGTAAATAATTTTTGCCAGCCATATACCACCAGACATATATTCAAATAGGACCTTGGCCATGGGCAGCCAATGAAAACTGTGGGCGCAGCCATGACACATGCGGATGTGACGTCACTTCGTTGATACTCAACAGTCAATGCTCCGCCTGTATGAGAGACTAGGGTGCTGTTGTGAGTGTTTTTATTCTATAATGGCTGAATTGTCGGGCTCTGAGGAAGAATTTGTCCAACATGGCTACAGGTTTGAGCCAGAAAGGTCTTCTGAGGGTTAAAGTGACGACGTGGTCCTCACACACAACGCAATTTCGTCTGAAATTATTCGTCTGTGCCCTGTTTCCGCTCCGATCTTCTGACAAGGTGAGCTGGGTTTGGGTACACAAAAAAAGTGTTTCTTTGTTTTTTCGCTTATTATTCAGACATCCAAAGGCTTTACATTCCGCCATGTTGCGATATCCATATCGCATTGTATGTTTTTGTTTTTAAAAGAGCAACGAGTATCTGCTGCTCTGTAGATAGTTTTAGAATCATCTTCCGAGATCAGATGAGACAAGCCGCTGAATTTAAGCATTTATTTATTTATTTTCTACTCGTTTTAGTTCTGCATTTAATATGAATCCTGAGTTTGAAATAAACGTTTGAATTTGAATATCCCCGAAGCCGCCGCACATCTGGGTACTCAGATCGCAGTGTTCGAATTATCGGCATTTACGAGCTCAGATCAGAAAAGACGGCTCGCTGAATTTAAACATTTATTTATTTATTTTCTACTCGTTTTATTTCTGCATTTAATATGAATCCTGAGTTTGAAATAAACGTTTGAATTTGAATATCCCCGAAGCCGCCGCACATCCGGGTACTCAGATCGCAGTGTTCGAATTATCGGCATTTACGAGCTCAGATCAGAAAAGACGGCTCGCAGAATTTAAACATTTATTTATTTATTTTCTACTCATTTTATTTCTGCATTTAATATGAATCCTGAGTTTGAAATAAACGTTTGAATTTGAATATCCCCGAAGCCGCCGCACATCCGGGTACTCAGATCGCAGTGTTCGAATTATCGGCATTTACGAGCTCAGATCAGAAAAGACGGCTCGCAGAATTTAAACATTTATTTATTTATTTTCTACTCGTTTTATTTCTGCATTTAATATGAATCCTGAGTTTGAAATAAACGTTTGAATTTGAATATCCCGGAAGCCGCCGCACATCCGGGTACTCAGATCGCAGTGTTCGAATTATCGGCATTTACGAGCTCAGATCAGAAAAGACGGCTCGCAGAATTTAAACATTTATTTATTTATTTTCTACTCATTTTAGTTCTGCATTTAATATGAATCCTGAGTTTGAAATAAACATTTGAATTTGAATATCCCGGAAGCCGCCGCACATCCGGGTACTCAGATCGCAGTGTTCGAATTATCGGCATTTACGAGCTCAGATCAGAAAAGACGGCTCGCAGAATTTAAACATTTATTTATTTATTTTCTACTCATTTTAGTTCTGCATTTAATATGAATCCTGAGTTTGAAATAAACGTTTGAATTTGAATATCCCCGAAGCCGCTCCACATCTGGGTACTCGAGGCTCAGCCAATACTGATCCAGATCGCGGTGTCAACGAAATTACATCACAGGAAGCGTCCTGGAAGTCCCTGTAGCCACTAGTATGGCTGTACCCATGTTTTGCTGACATAGCTGAACCAGCAGATCAGCAATGGATTTATATCAAATTGCTTTGAACGTGAATTTCAACTTAAACTTGAACTAGAACGTGAGACAGGGACTCAATATAATATCTTTTTTTTCACGACCACCACAGGTACGCTTTAAACCAACTCATTTAAACCACCAACATTGGAAGAAACAGATTTGTGATGTGTTCATGCCTCAGTTTGAATTTATGATGGGACTTTGTACAATAAACTAATTCCTTCTTCAATGCATAAGAGAAGACCTCGCCTAGCTTGCTGAAGAACAGCCTGATTGTGATCTCAGGAGCACGGCCTTGTGGGAGAATCTGTCTATCAGACTCTCCATCAACAGAATCCACGGACATCCAGCTGAATCAAGGTTGGCACGTGGGGGCCCTGCTGCCACCAGGGACGTGATCTGACTGCTTGGCTCACAGTCTGTTGTTTAATTTAAATTTACTTCTTCAGAATATTCCTAGTATAAGTTCTTTAAGCTTAATTTCATGCAAACCCCCATCAGAATTTCAAAATGCATTTTGCCCTTTCATTAATTTACGTTCTTTACAGAGTAACACCAATTTTCTATTTTTATAAATAGTTTACTTGTGGTGACCCAGCACATGGTGGATGGACATTTCTCACACCCAGAAGCAGACAGAGGGGCTAACAATGGACTGAGGGAGGCAGCCCCCCACAGGAGTAATTACACCAGACTTTAAGGCACCTTTGCCTCCTGCTGCTATAAGCTACAGCACAGGGAGGCGAATGTATATTAGGAAGGTAACGTGCTATGTTAATCGTGCCACACAGTGCTTTTGTATGTAACATGTGTTATTATAATCCTGCCACTCATGGTCTTTGTCAGACTTCATTAATATGCACCAGCCTCAGTTTCAATGCGCAGGTCAATAAAGCTTTATAAGAGAGCACAGAGAAACTGAGGCATGCCTTTCCAGACTAGGCTCTTCACGGCCCCAGTGTCCACATTTGTGTCACAGGCTGTACATATGATAGAGGGTTCAATAAAGAATCTGTGTTGACCTATGCTTGTGCCTCGCCTCCACATCCTCCCCTTTCACCCTCTACATTGGTGACCTGACGTGAGATGGACTGTCTCTCCCTCCCTCCGCGCTGTGGACTCCTTTTTCTCCACATTGATGACCTGACGTTAGACCAACCATCTACTCCCTTTTACCGCGCTGTGGACTCCAGGGTACCAGGGATCGCCCATATCCTTCTCATCCACACTGGAGTGTGCGCGCCTGTTCCTCTCTCCACGATGGCGACCTCAAGGGCCAGGGAGGGAGCGTGGCGTGGGGACCAAGACGCACAAGGATCAGCGAGACAAGCACCACACAGAAACAGCCTGAACAGGGAAAATCAGTGCTGTCTGTGCTGATTCCTGCCAAGCCCCGACCCTGACTTCACCTCCAGACAGCGAAGTTTCAGCGCACAGAAGCCCCATGCGCACACCGTAGGATTACAAGGACAGCGCAATTTCCAGCTATGTGGTCACTGCGCCAGAGTGCGTGCCATGCACCAGAGAAAACCAGCTCCACAGACTTATACATCAGTCTCCGCCGCTGCACATTCCCGGGGAACATGGCTGATTGCCATCTTTGGAACCTTTAGGGCTGCCCTCGCACCTAAAGCAGACGTGCAGCCTCCCATGCAGGACATGTGTTTGTTTCTCAGCCACTGCGTACAACAGGGAATTTAGCTGATTGCTTTCCCCGATGCCTTTAGGGCTGCTCCTGCACCTTAAGCAAGATTATCACGTTCCCTGACACAGCTACAGTTTTTTTCACAGCCGCTACGCATCCTGGGGGAATTGGGCCGATCGCCTTCCCCAGATCCTCACTGGACCGGACCTGCACAAGGAGGAGTCAGAGACTTAATTTTTTTTAACAGCCACTGCGGATCACCATAAGGTTTACCGGGAAAGTCCCTCACCCATGGCTGATCCACACGCAATTTTTGCAAGGCCCAGACACTTTTGATATCCTGGGCTGGCACTCCATTGCTTCCCACTCACCTCCCCCTCGTCCCCCACACAGTGTTTCCCGCAAATCTGTCCCAGAGACCTGCTGATCGCCAGCTTTGTGCCTTCAGCACAACGCGCACCGGCCACGTGCGCCCACTATCCATGGCTGTTCAACGTGTTGCAACTCAGAGCAGAGCAGACTGTGTTTTTCGCCCCTCCCCCGTTCCCCCCACAGACTGACATGCCCTCCGACACTCCTCTACAGCAGGACCGTTCTACCGGAGTGGCAACCCCCACTGCAGCCTCCGTGGGCGCCGACTTCAGTCCAAAGGACCGGCGGGTCACAGCCCCTTCTGGGTGTTCGGGGGGGGGGGAGCTGTGTGGTGACCCAGCACAAGGCGGATGGACATTATCTCGCACCCAGAAGTAGACAGAGGGGCTGAACAATGGACTGAGGAAGGTAGCCCCCCACAGAAGTAATTACACCAGACTTTAAGGCGCCTTCGCCTCCTGCTGCTATAAGCTACAGCACAGGGAGGTAAATGTATATTAGGAAGGTAACGTGTTATGTTAATCGTGCCACACAGTGCTTTTGTATGTAACGTGTTATTATAATCCTGCCACTCATGGCCTTTGTCAGACTTCATTAATATGCGTCAGCCCCAGTTTCTACACACAGGTCAATAAAGCTTTATAAGAGAGCACAGGGAAACTGAGGCATGCCTTTCCAGACTAGGCTCTTCACGGCCCCAGCGTGCATGCTGGGGTCACAGGCTATACATATGATAGAGGGTTCAATAAATAATTTGTGTCGACCTACGCTCGTGCCTCGCCTCCACATCCTTCCCTTTCACCCTCTACATACTCATCATTTTCTTCATAAAATTGCATCCACTTTTCTTAACCAATGCTATTTTATGGTTTTCCAATTTCCTGTATATATTGCCAAGTTAAACTATGCTTTATTTGGTTCCACAAATGCTTGATTCATAAGTAACTCAGTAATAGTCAATAATGCTCATAATACATGTTGAATTCCCTGTCTCAAGTTATCCAAATGTGATAACCTATTCTGACATTTCTTATTAAACCATTGAAAGACATATGAGAGTTATTTTTTGATTTCATGTCCATCTTCTTGATTCCGCAGACAAGAACTCACAAGGGTTTTTTTTTTAGACTGATTCATAATTGGTACAATACAAAATTAATAAAATTGTCCATTATCTGGACTGGTGCCCTATGAGGATATGAGAGTAATGAAAGAAAATCTTCATTCCTACTCACATTCATATTTACATTAATACTTGTACCAACAATAAAATACCTATAAAACCTATAAATCCATTACATTGCATTATATAAAGTAAAAAATAATGAATAATGAGCCTGCTAAAATTTCAGTAATTGTAAAGGTGTTACTTAATTTGAAAAAGTCATTACACAACAATTACTGCAAAAGTAGTGGCGTTACACTAACACGTCACTCCCAGTTCTGTTAGATACACATTTACTAGCACTCACAACATTTTAACAAATATATCCACATTATATTCTGTACAGTGGTGATTGTGCCACCTGCCAGATACAATTAGGTGCCTTCATAAAACATATTTAATGCTGGGTATTGTTTATCTGTTCTGTCTTCCATGGTTTTCCCTTTCATCCACAGTGATCTATGTAATTTTTCACCCACTCAACTTCCCCCGTAAGGTTTCATACACAGTTGCTGTTTCCTCCCACTCAGTCACCTGTTAGGTTATTGCCAGCAGTGATTCACTTCAGAGAGATTTATGGAACAGATATTTTTCTTGACCTTGACCTGTTTCTTTCCTGATGTTTGGAAGACCAAGTACCTTGTCACCATTTAGAACTAACTTACATGATAATAATCATAATAATAAATAATATAGGGGCAAGGATCACTGGAGGAGTAGCACCTTTCTGGTGTCCATTAACATCCTGATGTCCCAGACTGGTCTCCCCATATCCAGCGGTATGTGATGCGTAACTTTTGGCCAATTTGTTATCAGCAAGTAGCCATTCCATCTATCCTCTCACATACTGAAGACTGTCCATTGTGCCTCTACGTGGTGCCCCCAGTTCTGCAGAACATGGCGGATCTAGGGGAGAGAACCCTGAAAGAAGAATCCCAACATGCAGTTGGATAAACTCACCCTGTGATGACAATGAACCCTAATCGAGATGACAATAATGACGTGATTGAGACCAGAACTGATGGTCACTTGTTTGGCAGTGTTGGTGTGTACGGTCGGGCACCACTCGGCCATCATCAAGCACCTGGCTGTAGAAAGTGGAATAATACTCTTATCAAGTAGTAATGGAATGCTACTATGAGAGTAAACCAGGAATTAGGGGTTATAGGAGAAGAATGCTGTACAGCTGGCAGAACAGAGGATTGTTTGTTGTGTCTGAACAAAACCTTGCAGACCAAACCCGAGCAATCAGAAAGAACAAGTGGCTCTCTGATGTTGAGTTAGAGGAGATTGAGTGGCGTGTGAGCAGCAATGTTGGCAGTAACAATGAAGAGTCAAGAGGGAGTGGAGCAACAACAAGTGAGAGTGAAAACAATATCCCTGTTGACGTGCAGCAGAGTCACATGGAAAGAAATGGCGTAGAGCAATGATATCACCATCTCCAATCCTGAACATGGAAGGATTGCTTGGACAGAAAGACATTCTTTACAGCATCAAACTGGCACTAGAGGAAGGAGACAAAGAACAACTAAGATCACTGAAACGGTGACAGAAAAAGGTTCAGAGAAGCGGTTCACTAAGTGAACGACGTTTTATCTCATTTACAAAAAGATGGCATAATGGAGACCAACCGACTTGTCCATGCTGCTGGTATTGTTGTCACGCATAAGTTAGGTGTACACAATACTGCATCCAAAGCAAGAAAACTGCCTATATGGAAAACAAGGATACAGGTTAAAATTGAATTGCTAAGGAAAGAACTAAACAAGCTAGAGTGAAGAAAGAATAAGCAGAGTAAAGTTTTGAAGGGAGTGACACAGATAGATGAGAAATATGGTGTAGGGAATAAAGGACTTGAAGTGGTGATTGAAGAACTGAAGCAACATATAACAGCTAGAGCTGCAAAACTGAGGAGGCATGAGCAGAGAATAAACCAGTACAGACAAAATAGACTGTTCCAGTATGACCAGAAAGAGCTTTGCCAGGAATTGGATGGTGTAACTATGCACAGTCATGCTAAACCAGATCCTCAAGCAAGCTGTGATTTCTGGAGCAACATTTGGGACAACCCTACGGAGCACAATCGAAGTGCCGAGTGGCTGGAAGATGTGCGAAAAGAGCTAAATAAACACATGCCCCAGGAGAATGTGACAATTTCCACTGCAGATGTAAAAGAACAACTGAAGAAAGTAGCAAACTGGAAAGGACCAGGGCCCGAAGGTATCTAAGGCTTCTGACAGCCGTATTTCACATCACTTTGCAGTCGCTTCACAGACCAACTTAACATGATCTTGGAGCTTGGTGTGATGCCACAATGGATGGCTCTGGGAAAGACAGTGCTCTGTGTTAAGGATCCACTGTTGGGCAGTGCCGCTGAAAATTTTCGACCAATAACATGCCTTCCAGTCATGTGGAAGCTATTAAGCAGGATACTCTCTGAGAAGATATATGACCACCTTGAGATGGAGAGGATAATCCAAGAAGAACAGAAAGGATGTAGAAAGATCTCAAGGGGCACAAAAGACCAATTTATGATCAACAAAATGGTGCTCCAGAATTGAAAATGGAGAAAAACAAATCTTGCTATGGTGTGGATTGATTATCGGAAGGCTTATGATATGATGCCACATTCCTGGATACTGAAGACACTCGAGAAAACAGGGATAGCTCCCAACATTCTCATGAGAGATAGCATGCATAATTGGAGAACGGAACTAACAACTAGTGGTCAGTCTTTAAGGGAAGTCAGAATACGTCAAGGTATTTTTCAGGGTGATAGCTTATTCCCTCTGCTGCTCATCATATCGCTGATACCACTATCAATAATCCTAAGGGAGACAAAGGCAAGATACCAACTTGGAAAAGAATTCCCAGCTTTTAACCACCTACTATTTATGGATGACCAAGGAGTCCACCTCGTGCTCATCTTTGCTATACAACTTGTATAGCAAAGATGAGCACGAGGTGGACTCCTTGGTGAACACAGGATGAGTGTTCAGTGAAGACATCGGCATGGAGTTTTGCTTAAACAAATGTGGCATGTGTTATGACTCGCTGCTCATCAGCGGCGCCAGCCGCGCGCACACCTGCTCCTCGTCAGCGGCGAGGTATTTAATCCACTCTGCCCTGGGCTTCGGCCTGAAGCCGTTTCTCTACTTCGGCCCCTTTGCTACTACGGATCTCAAACCGACTAGCGAAGATATCCTGGGTAAGCTCCCCTTACCTCTCTCCTCTAGCTTTCCCCTGTGCACAGGTGGACATTCCTGGCGGCGGATTTCATCACCTCGCCGTTGGCTCTATGCTGCTGCCACAGGTACCGCAGGTTGCTGTCTCCCGGGCTCCGCCCTTGTCGACGCCAGCCACCTGTCACAACCAAGTAAGCCAGCTACCATCATTATTCCCTGTATTGGTGTGGTGCCCGTTACCCTTCTCCCTCTGCTCTCTCCCACAGGGTTGTCCGGCTGTACGGCCTCCTGCCCCCGTGCCTGACACAGACGCCACCACCAATACATTCTTATTCCACAGACACGCAGCCATACACTTCCTTGTTGCTAATAAAGCTGTTAAATCTATCCTGAGCCTGCGTGTGTGTCTCCTGGGCCGTGCATTATGTCAGTACGGCTTCAGCAGAGCGGCTCGGCAGACAGCGGGCTCGCACGCCGTCTTTCCACCCTCGAGGCTCGGGTGGATTTAATAGCTCATCAGCAGCAGGTGATATTGAATCAATTAATTATCATTACTAACCGATTAGACCGCTTGGACCCCCAGCAGCCGTTCCCCTCGGCTCGTCCGGGTGGTGTGGCTCCTGCGGCTCCGGTGGCCGTCCAGCCTGCTCCGGGTGCACCAACACGGCTCACGCCAATCCCCACTCCTGCTCGCTTCAGCGGTAAGCTGGGTGGAGCTCGGGGTTTTATTATGCAGTGTGAGTCCGTGTTTATTCGCGTTCCCGGAGATTTTCCCTCAGACCATAGCAGGATTGGCTATATAGGTAATCTCCTTGAGGGTCGTGCGCTTACCTGGGCTTACGCCATTATGGTGAAGCCCAGCTACGCCACCCTCACCTATGGCCAGTTCGTGCGACAATTTCTGGAAGTGTTCGATCATTCGCGTTTGGACAGTGTCCAGGTCGACCGTCTTCTCGGACTCCAACAGGGGAGCCGATCGGCGGCCGACTACACGACCGACTTCCGGGTTACCGCGGAGGAAGTTGGCTGGGAAGAGCGTGCGCTCTCCGGCATCTTCCTCCGCAGTCTTAATTCCGGTCTGAGGGATGAGCTGGCTGGACGGGATACCCCGGAGACGCTGGCGGAGCTGATTTCTCTCACCATCAGTTTGGATAACAGGCTGCGCAAGCGCGCCTCCGAGCGGAAGCAGTCTTCTCGCTCGTGGGGCGCCTCTGCATTTCTGCCCCAAGCTCGCCCCCTGGCATTGCCGCCACCGGAGGTCTCCGAGGAGTCAGAACCGATGGTGACGGGCCGGACAAAGCTCCCCCTGGCGGAGAAACAGCGCCGTCGTGACCTGGGCTTCTGCATGTATTGCGGAGGTAGCCAGCACACGGTGGAGCGTTGTCCAGAGAAGCCAAACGAGGTGGTCCGCGAGTCACTGTAGGGGGCCTCGCGGACGCTAATCGGTTAAGTCCCCTCACACATTTGACGCTGCCCATCCGCTTCTGTCACAACCTCACTGGGCACCTCACACATGCACTGGTGGATTCAGGTGCGGAGGGTAGCTTTATTTCACAAAGCCTGGCAACCCGACTGGGCATCCACTGTCACCCCCTCGATACTCCTCTCGCCCTAGTTAACCTCTCCCGAGTTTCCCTGGGAAAAGTAACTCACCAAACATCCCCTGTCCCGGTGATCATCTCTGGAAACCATCGGGAGGATATCTCCTTTTACGTCCTGCCCACCTCAGTAACACCTGTCATCCTCGGTTATCCCTGGCTCCGCCTCCACAACCCCGCCTTGGACTGGAAGACTGGGAAGGTTTCTGCGTGGAGCACTTTCTGCATGGGTACCTGCCTCCAATCCGTGGCCTGCGCCCCGTCCTCGCCTCCCACAGCTCAGGACACCGCGCCCCCGGATCTCACCCTAGTGCCCTCAGAGTTCCACAACCTGGGTGCCGTTTTCAGTAAGTCCAAGGCGATGTCTCTGCCTCCTCACCGGCCCTACGACTGCGCCATTAACATCCGCTAGGGGGCGCCCTTACCCTCAGGATGCCTCTACAGTCTGTCAGCGCCGGAGAAGAAGGCAATGAACAGCTACCTGAAGGAGTCGCTCAGTGCTGGGATCATCCGACCGTCCTCCTCTCCTGTTGGTGCAGGGTTCTTCTTCGTTGGAAAGAAGGACGGATCTCTTCATCCTTGTATCGACTATCGAGCTCTCAACGATATCACGGAGAAGGACCGGTACACCCTGCCCCTTATGGACACTGCCTTCCACTCCCTCAAGGGGGCGACCTGGTTTACTAAACTGGATCTCCGCAGCGCTTACCACCTCGTCCGGATCCGGGAGGGAGATGAGTGGAAAACCGCCTTCCGAACCCCAAACGGGCATTTTGAATATCTCGTGATGCCGTTTGGGTTGACCAACGCTCCAGCCGTCTTTCAGCGCCTCATCAATGACGACTTCATCGGCCTGTTCGTATTCGTCTACCTGGACGACATTCTCATCTTCTCCAGGTCCAGGGATGAACACCGGGTCCACGTGAGGCGGGTCCTGCAGAGACTGCTGGAGAATCGTCTGTACATCAAGGCAGAAAAATGTGAATTCTACGCCAAGACAACTTCCTTCCTGGGGTTCGTCATCTCCCATGACCAGGTGCTTCCGGACCCAGCGAAGATCAAAGCAGTGGTGGATTGGCCCACACCAACTTCTTGAAAGCAAGTTCAGCAATTCATCGGGTTCGCCAATTTCTACCGCCGCTTTGTCCCGAACTTTGGAGCCATCGTCGGGCCCCTGACCCGCCTCACCTCTCCTAAGACCCCGTTCCGGTGGACTGAAGAGGCCGCTTCGGCCTTCCAGGCGCTGAAGACGGAGTTTTCCTCCTCCCGGGTCCTTAGCCAGGTCGATCCCGCGCTGCAGTGCATTGTGGAGGTGGACGCTTTGGACACGGGGGTGGGGGCGGTGTTGTCCCAGTGGTCCCCAGCCAATGGAGTCAAGCGACCCTGCGCCTTCTTCTCTCGGCGCCTGGCCCCGGCGGAATGGAATTACGACGTGGGGGACAAAGAGCTTCTTGCCATCAAGCTTGCCCTCTAAGAATGGCGTCACTGGCTGGAGGGGGCAGCCTTGCCTTTTGTGGTCCTCACTGACCACAAGAACCTGGAGTACCTAAGATCTGCCAAGCGTCTGAACGCCCGCCAGGCGCGTTGGTCCCTGTTCTTTGCAAGGTTTAAGTTCAGCATCACATATAGGCCTGGCTCCAAGAACGGCCTGCCCGACGCCCTCTCCAGGCAATTTGCCCCGGAGGCCGCAGAAGACGTTGCTCACACCATCTTGCCCAGGTCGTGCGTCGTGGGGGCTGTTACATGGGACATAGAAGACAAAGATCCGGAGGGCGCAGGAGTCGGAACCGGACCCTGGCGGCGGACCGGAGGGGAGGCTCTTCGTGCCATCTGCCGTCCGGGGGGACGTCATACACTGGCTCCATACCTCCAAGCTCACTTGCCATCCTGGAGCTTCGCGGATGATTGACCTTCTCCAGCGATCCTTTTGGTGGCCAGGCCTGCGGAAGGATGCCGCCCGTTACGCCCGGGCCTGCCCCGTCTGTGCTGCCAATAAGTCAGGTAACGCTCCCCCTGCGGGTCTGCTCCAGCCCCTGCCCATCCCTGGCAGGCCCTGGTCGCACATCGCTCTGGACTTCATCACCGGGCTCCCTGTCTCCAACAACTTTGACACAGTTCTGACCATTGTAGACCGTTTTTCCAAGGCCGCCCACTTCGTGCCCCTACGTGGACTTCCCTCAGCCTTGGAGACGGCGGACCTCCTCATCCAGCACGTGGTCAGACTGCATGGAATCCCGGTCGACGTGGTCTCCGACCGCGGCCCCCAGTTTTCTTCGGACATCTGGAGGTCATTTTGCAACGCCCTGGGAGCCAAGGTAAGCCTCTCCTCCGGCCATCACCCCCAGTCTAACGGGCAGTGTGAGCGGACTAACCAGGAGCTGGAGGCTACGCTCCGCTGTGTCACGTCATCCAAACCCACGTCCTGGAGTTCTCACCTCGCCTGGGTGGAGTACGCCCACAACACCTCTCGCTCTACGGCCATCGGGATGTCGCCCTTTAAAGCATCCTTGGGCTATGATCCACCCCTGTTCCCCGCGCAGGAGGGCGAGTTGGCTGTTCCCTCTGTCCAGGCACATCTGAGGCGGTGCCGTTCCCTTTGGTCCACGGCGCGTAATGCGCTTTTACGCACGGCGGAGCGCAATAAGTCTACGGCGGACCGACATAGGAGACCTGCACCTGCCTACCAGGTGGGACAGCAAGTTTGGGTATCCACACAGGACGTAAATCTAAAGGGTGAGAAGAGAAAGCTGGCCCAACGGTTCATCGGCCCTTATCCCATAACCAGAATCATTAACCCGGTGGCTGTGCGTGTGGCTATTCCCTCCTCCCTCCGCATCCATCCCACCTTCCACGTCTCCAAAATCAAACCGGTGGTCTCTGACCCCCTCTGCCCTCCACCTGCGGCGCACCCCGTTCCCCGGATGATTGGTGGCCATCCGGCCTGGACCGTCGCTGACATCTTGGACGCCCGACGCCGGGGTCGCGGATTGCAGTACCTGGTGGATTGGGAGGGCTATGGACCCGAGTGGAGACAGTGGGTGCCTTCCTCGCTGGTGTTGGACCGGTCACTCATTTCTGAGTTTCATCGAGCGCACCCGGAAAAACCATCGCCAGGAGGCGCTGCTAGAGGGAGGAGTACTGTTATGACTCGCCGCTCATCAGCGGCGCCAGCCGCGCGCACACCTGCTCCTCGTCAGCGGCGAGGTATTTAATCCACTCTGCCCTGGGCTTCGGCCTGAAGCCGTCTCTCTACTTCGGCCCCTTTGCTACTACGGATCTCAAACCGACTAGCGAAGATATCCTGGGTAAGCTCCCCTTACCTCTCTCCTCTAGCTTTCCCCTGTGCACAGGTGGACATTCCCGGCGGCGGATTTCATCACCTCGCCGTTGGCTCTACGCTGCTGCCACAGGTACCGCAGGTCGCTGTCTCCCGGGCTCCGCCCTTGTCGACGCCAGCCACCTGTCACAACCAAGTAAGCCAGCTACCATCATTATTCCCTGTATTGGTGTGGTGCCCGTTACCCTTCTCCCTCTGCTCTCTCCCACAGGGTTGTCCGGCTGTACGGCCTCCTGCCCCCGTGCCTGACGCAGACGCCACCACCAATACATTCTTATTCTACAGACACGCAGCCATACACTTCCCTGTTGCTAATAAAGCTGTTAAATCTATCCTGAGCCTGCGTGTGTGTTTCCTGGGCCATGCATTATGTCAGCGTGCTGGTTTTGAAAAGAGGGAAGGTCATCAAGTTTGAAGGGATTGACTTGCCCGATGGAAGAAAGATGAAAACAGTTGATGAAGATGGATATACTGTAAGTACCTGAGAGTCCTTGAATATAATGACATACTGCACAAGGGAATGAAGAGCAAATTAAGGGGCGAGTATTTCCGCATACTGAAGAGAGTGTTAAAGTTGAAGTTAAATGGTAAGAACATCATAATAGGAATCAAAACATGGGCTGTCTCTGTCCTCCGCTATGGAGCTGGAGTCATTAACTGGACAAAAACTGAATTAGAAGAAATGGACAGGAAAACTAGAAAGGAGTTAACCATTTATGGAATGCTCCATCTGCAAGCGGACATGGACCGACTATATGCTCCTAGAAGTTGTGGAGGCTGTGGCCTTATCAGCACTGAAGACTGTGTCCATAATGAGGAAATTGGGCTTGCAAGTTACATACAGGCAAGCGCGGAACAGCTACTCACTGAAGTCAAGAAGGAAGGATTGCTGCTTAAAGAGAAGGTTGAAGACTCAAAGATCGTTAAAGAATGAAATAAGCAGAAGCAACTAGAAGGGTAGAAAAGTAAGCCTATGCACAGCCAATTCTTGTGTCAAACAGAGGACGTAAGAGGCAGGGCATCGTGGGATTGGATGGTGAAGGGGAATCTCAAGAAAGAGACTGAAGGACTTACTACTGCCACACAAAATCAGGTGTTAAATATCAACTCAATGAAGGTTAAGATCCAGAAACAAAACCTGCCCCCCCCCCATGTAGGATGTGCGGGGTAAAGGATGAAACCACAAACCATCTTGTATGCGAATGCAGTAAACTTGTGCAAGCTGAATATAAACAACGACATGACAATGTTGCGCGGATTATCCATTGGAAGCTTGCCAAAGTTCATGGGCTCGGCGCTGCTGACAAGTGGTATGACCACGAGCCTAAAGGAGTAGTTCAAAGTAAAGAAGTGAAACTCCTCTGGGATTTCAACATGCAGACAGACAAGGAAATATAAGCTTGTAGATGGGATCTAGTGCTGGTTAACAGAAAGAAGGGCCAGTGGTTTATAGTTGACATCGCTGTATCAAGTGATAACAGAGGTCGGAGAAAAGGAAAAGGAGAAAGTTGATAAATATCAGGACTTGAGAAGAGAGGTGGCTAGACTGTGGGATATCAAGACTGTTCTAATAGTGGTGGGGGCCCCGGGCACAGTTATAAACAACCTAGAGAAACATCTTAGCACAATATGCATCTCTGCCAAGATTGAGCTCCTACAAAAAGCTGTCCTACTTGGAACGCCACACATCCTCAGAAAAGTTCTCAAGGCCTGAGGCTAAAAGGCTTAGCTTCCCCTCGAAGATACAGAACTCACTGACATAAAATCAAGCCGTGAAATAAATTAAAATATTATTATTATTACTGTTGTTGCTGTTGTTATAATACCACCATAACTGTCCTTTCACTTTTTTCTCTAAATTTGTATTGAAATATAATAGTCATTGTTGAGGTAATGTTTTGGGTTATTTGTTTGTAATTAGAGAATACTTCGATTTATTATATAAATCAAACCAAAAGGGGCTCACCTTTGTACAATGCTATGTACAATGTAGAAAAGAACCAACTTTTAGACGACATCTAACCTAAACTCTTATTTCTAAGAGTTTAGGTTTAGATGTGTATAATTTCTGTGGGTCGAGATTCATTTGATTAAGAAAGTTATAATGAAAGTAGCTAAAGTAAGTACTTTGTCAGCTAAAGAAGTTGACATGTTATTTTGACATAATTTTGATCAGAGATGTTCAACAATTGTTATATTAAGATCTGGCTCCCACCTCACATTAGATGTATGCAAACCTGGTTTTGAGTTCATTCTTTAACAACGAATATACTGTATTTCAGAGGTAAATTACTACAATTTTCCCTCATGAACAAGTTTCCCCAAATAAGTCAACACAAGGAAATCATTTCAGGGTCTGTATTGGCTCTAGGAAAAGAGCTTCACTGAAAATAACAAAATGAGGAATTGTTGGACGAATTCTATTTCAACTCCAATTGTTCAAAAGATGTAAAAAGTCAATTTTCATAGCAATCTTCCAAATACTGAATTCCTGTGCTATAGCTACAGGATCTTATTGTTCATCATCATAAGAATGAGTTTTTTTTGTCATAATAAAGAGGTCATTGACTGCCCTTTTTCCACATGTTTTCATCTCCCATAAGTCTTAATGAAATATTTGTGGCTGTAGCATTGACCTTTGGTTCCAATCTATAAAATCATTCTTTGCTGAAGAAAAATAGTTTTAACTCAAAAGTCTGGTCATGAACTGCTTCTATCACCCAAGGACCAGAGTTGTAACATGACCCATCGGCCATAAAATGGAAGTTAATTTGATTTGAATACTTCACTTGAATGTGTCATAACCCGAGTGTCGGTTCTGTCCACACTCGGGTCTCATATCATATTTCCCTGGCTTTGGCAGCAGAGGATTCCTTCCAGCTCCTTGGGCTCTTATTGTGAAGGCGCCCGGGGGAGCACCCTGCTGTCAAAGTCAGCTGCTGCGCTGCTGTCATTGCGAGCAGCTGCGCCGCATTGGGGTCATTAGCGGCCAGAGATAAAAGCTGGTGCTGAATGTCCTCCAATGCGGCAGTCTCTGTTATGCTCTGTTATGTTCCTGTTAATTCCTGTTAACGGTCCTGTTTGTAAGGTACGTTCAGTGTGACTAACCTTCATTGTTATTCGTCTGGCGCATCGGGTGCTCCCCGGCTCAGACGTGCCCATTCCTTGTGTGTATTCCTATGCCTGCCTAACCTGCACTGTAAATAAACATCACTGCAAACTCACTGGTGACTGAGGTGTCTTGTGATGGTCCGTGAGGGCCATCGTGACAGTAGACTGCCGCTAAACGCCTGGAGAGGAGGCGTTGTATCGAGACGCCATTCACCGTGCAGTTTGCAGTATTGGACTGTTTGTTTCTACCTGTCTGAGTGTCTGCAGCTGGGAGTATGACGTTATTCAGGAGCCGCAGCGGGCGCCTGGGCAGGCAGCTAGCGGAAGCTCTGGAAGATATTGACAACACCATCTTTTCCGCTATGCTGTGGGACGCTCCCAGCGACATGTTAAGACATTTGGACTACGCTGAGGAATTTCTGCTTAATCTCCCCCTCGAGTTTGACGATCACCCTGAGGTGGGAGGAACTCGCCGCCCAACGCGAGTCGCTTCGTGGGCTGGAGGAGAGGAGCAGGAAGCAAGGGAGAAAGCATCCATGCTCCCTGCGTCATTGTTCCGTCCCCGTCCCGGTGAAGAACCAGGAGTACGCACCGTCTCGGGTCCGATGACGACGTCGGCGTAATGACGCAGGCTCTCCTCAGCAGAATTTCCTCAGCTGAAACCCCGTCTGGATCCAGTTCCGGGTCGCCGCAAGGGCTCAACCCACCTCACAGCTGTCACTCCTGTGCCTCGTCAGAGGGGAATCCCCGCAGCCTCGTCTTTTTCCGGGCCTTCGCCTGCTGTCCCGTCAGCGCTCCATGCCCGACTGACCTCGGCTGTCGCCCCCTCCTCCTCGTCGCCTATCCTGGCTGCTGTGTGTCTCGGGAGCTCCGTTTCGGCGAGTCCCATCCCGGAACCATCTCGAGTGGCCTCACCTCGTCTTCCCAGAGGGCCCTCTGTCGCCATCCAGCGGGGAAAGGCAGGAACGACGTCCCCCACAGCGGGAACCATCTTACCCTCAGGAGAAAGGCAAGTGCATGATAATTTCTCTCATTTCGATATTGTTTTGCCTTGTCTGACTCCTGGGGGTGGAGTTCGGGGTATGCAGCCCCCCGAGTTCCCTCCACCTGCTGTGGATGAAAGAATTAACCCTGCTTCCTCTGTGTCTCCCTCCGCTGAGTGGTCCTCGACGCCAGGCCAACGTCGCTGGATGAGGAGGGGGCCTGCGGTTCTGGAGAGCCTGGTTCCGGTTCCGCAGCCATGCCGTGGGCGGAGGAGGAGAGCGGACTGCAGCGTGGAGCCTTCGCCGATGAGAAAGCGTCCCCGGGGTTCCACGGAGGAGCGGTCCGGTCCAGCGGGTCGAGGTTCTCCTGCCACCACGCTGTGCGGGCCATCGGCGTGGACATCGGTGCCGGAGGACTCTCAAGCTGCGCACACCATCACGCCCGCTGCGGAGCCCGACGCGGCTGAGTGGGAGCCTGAGGACGACCTCCTGACATCTGAGCCCGGATCTTCGCAGTCCTGGACGGCGTCAGAACCCGAGCTCAGGCAAGTGCTCTGTTTTGTCTTTCTCCTTCACCTCTTAGAGCATTTTTGCCTGTCTCAAGGGGAGATGAGCCGGGTGCAGCCGCCCGCTGCGTCCAAGCTTATCTCGCCGGGTTCTGGCGCTGCCGGTGATCCTGATCCCGGGTTTTCTTTCTCTCTTTAGCCCTCTCCCAGGGTCGCCGGCGAGGGGCTGCTCTCGTCTGCTGCGCCAGAGGTTCCAGTTTCGGGGTTGGAGGTCAAGTCTGGTGCCACGCCGACCCAGTCGGGGTCCGTCGTGGGTTCGGTTCCGGAGGCCCAATCGGGGTCCACCGTGGGTTCGGTTCCGGAGGCCCAATCGGGGTCCGACGTGGGCGCTGCACCAGCAGGTCCTGGATTTGGTGAGGGAGCTGCAGATCCCCGGCCACCGGATGCTGGACAGGCTCATTCCCCTCATCACCCTCATCACCACCGTCATCCTCCTCGTCTCCCTGAGGAGCGCTACCCATCTCCACCTGGGGCCGTTGGGGTCCCGAACGCTCTGCCCGGTTCCCCCTCGTCTCTCCCCTTTTCAGCGGGACCGCCGGCTGCTTCTTCCCAACGGTTCTGGTGGGCTGGCATTGCGGGGCGGCCGCCTGAAGGACTGTCTCGCCGGTTTGGTTCTCTGGGCCGGCCCCCCGACATTTTTGATTCCCTGTGTGGCGACCTGCTCCGGCCGCTTGAAACTCTCTGCTTCCGAGCATGGGACTGGGGTAGGCTGCCCGAACTGTCCTCTTTTTCCCCTCCCTGTTCTGTGGCCTCTTGATGCCGGATGACCCCCCGAACCTTTTGCCCCCGTCCCTCCGGGTCAGAACTGCACCCTCCCCGGGTTTCTGATTACGTCTGTGGGACTGTTGGGGTGTGCGGAAGGGGGAGGGGGATTGATTTGTGTTTTTTGTGGCTCTCTACTTTGTTTCTGGGTTTGGTGGTTTTTTTCCCTCAACCTTATGTCAATTTGTTTTTGCCAATAGGTGTACTGCCTATTTTGACTCTGTTCTTGTCACCCACATTCAAGGGAGTATGGTTTTTTTCCTGTCTCTACTGCCTTGTTGGTCTTGTTTTTTGTCTCTCTCCCTCCTGCCAGCGCCCCATCCACCCACCCTAGGGGGGGTGGGGGGGGCTTGGGTGTTACTCGGGCCGCTCAGAGCTCGGCCTCGAGGGGGAGGTACTGTCATAACCCGAGTGTCGGTTCTGTCCACACTCGGGTCTCATATCATATTTCCCTGGCTTTGGCAGCAGAGGATTCCTTCCAGCTCCTCGGGCTCTTATTGTGAAGGCGCCCGGGGGAGCTCCCTGCTGTCAAAGTCAGCTGCTGCGCTGCTGTCATTGCGAGCAGCTGCGCCGCATTGGGGTCATTAGTGGCCAGAGATAAAAGCTGGTGCTGAATGTCCTCCAATGCGGCAGTCTCTGTTATGTTCTGTTATGTTCCTGTTAATTCCTGTTAATTCCTGTTTATTCCTGTTAATTCCTGTTAACGGTCCTGTTTGTAAGGTACGTTCAGTGTGACTAACCTTCATTGTTATTCGTCTGGCGCATCAGGTGCTCCCCGGCTCAGACGTGCCCATTCCTTGTGTGTATTCCTATGCCTGCCTAACCTGCACTGTAAATAAACATCACTGCAAACTCACTGGTGACTGAGGCGTCTTGTGATGGTCCGTGAGGGCCATCGTGACAGAATGTTTAGCTGTTAATGTATGTCTCTCACCGGTAATGAATTTCAACATTGCAGTATTGTACAACCCACCGTCATACAATTCTTCTTTTTATAATGAATTAAGTGATCTGGTTAAACAACTTGAGAGGAGCAGAGAAACATTATTTTATGGTGACTTTAATATTAACTGGTCTGATAAAAAGGACAAACAGAAATTGAAAAGCCTCATGACTAAATTTAATTACCAACAAATGATCAAAGGACCCACCAGAATAACCAAACAATCTAGAACACTTATTGACATGGTATTTGCTAATAAACCAGAACGAATAACCAGAACCTATAATCTTGTAACTGGTCTCTCAGATCATAACATGGTTCTTGCTGTCAGAAAACTTACTAAAAAGCGACTACAGTATTTTGGGGGAGTTGATATTGACAAATTAAATTTTATTATTCCCAAATCAAAAACTGCGGAGTTTGAACATTACTTAGAGAATCAAAATTGGGAGCAGCTCATGTCAATACATGAAGTAGATGATTGTTGTAATTTTATAACTGCAACAATTACAAAGTCTATAGAAAAATTTACAAAGCAAATTAAAAGTAGACAACAGAAGATTAACCTACCATGGTTAAATAATGAAATAAGAAAACTTATGAAGAGGCGAGATTCTGCATTGAAAACATCATTAACCTCTAAATTACAAAATGATCACCTTGTGTACAAAAGTTTAAGAAATAAAGTGGTACAAGAGCTGCGAAAATCAAAAGTATCTTATTACAATAAACTGATAGACCATGCAAAGGGTAACAACAGTTCCCTATGGAGGCATTTAAATAACTTAACTAATAAAAAAAATGTTCAGAAGGGGGTAAAGGAACTTAGAATCAATGGCAAGACCATCAGTGACAAGGCTATATTGGCAAATGAATTTAATTCATATTTTGTGGACTCTGTGGAAGAATTAACGAAAAACTTTGTGCTGCCAAATGTGCTCAACAACACAAAATCAATACTTTCAACAGTTTCTTTTCACATCGATGAGGTAAATGAGGAGTTAATTGCTGGTACTGTTAAAACACTGTCAAACTCAAAAACTAATGATATCTACAATATGAGCACTTCCTTTCTCAAAACGCACAGCAAAATATTAATCAAACCACTGACTCATCTCATTAATCTCTTCATTAGGTCTAGTACATTTCCATCTGGTTGGAAAAAAGCTGTTGTCATACCAGTTTATAAATCAGGCAGTAAAGACGATATATGCAATTACCACCCAATCTCTATTTTACCAGTCCTGTCTAAGGTTCTTGAAAAAGTTGTAGCTACACAGCTGATAGACTATCTACAAGACAGTCAACTTCTTCATCCACATCAATTTGGTTTTAGACCAGGATACTCAACAGAAACAGCAAATTGTTGCCTTATTGAAAATGTCAAACAGTCCTTGGACAGGGGTAATGTGGTAGGGGCTGTTTTTCTAGATCTCAAAAAGGCTTTCGATACTGTAAACCACAGTTTGCTTTTATCCAAAATGGTATCTTTTAACTTCTCTCCAGATACATTAGAATGGTTTGCATCTTATCTCCAGAAGAGACAACAGTGTGTAAAAGTTCACCAGGATAAATCCTTATTTTTAAACAACCGTATGGGTATCCCACAAGGGTCCATTCTTGGTCCTTTACTTTTCAGCATTTTTATTAATGACTTGCCACTACACTGCTCAGCTGCAACATGTCAACTTTATGCAGATGATGCAGTTATTTACACAGCTGCCAAGACTCCAGCACAGGCTGCAGATGTACTGTCTACAAGTATGGTTGATGTCCAAGAGTGGCTTTTCCAGAACCATCTATCGCTGAACCTTCAGAAAACAGTTTCAATGTGCTTTTCAATCAAAAAATGTAACCTGCAACATTTTAAAGTTAATATACATGATCGAGACATCAGTTTAGTTACAGAATTCAAATATCTTGGCATTGTACTAGATCCTCAATTCAAATTTAATCTTCATATAAAGAAAATTTCTAAAACAGTAAAAAAAATCTGAACTGCTTTAAATTAATTAGATATTACATACCATACCAAGCAGCTGTACTGTATATGCATTCAATGGTTTTTTTTCTCATATATCATACTGTTTGACAGTCTGGGCTCAAGCAGCTCCTTCCACAATAAAACATATAGATTCATGACTTCCGGTTATGGCTGCCACGTAGGACGGACGTGTCTCGCTCTGCTCTGCTCCTGGAGAAAAAAAATCGGCAAATAACTCTCTCATTTGGGACAGAACGTATCTCAGCATTTGGGCGAGGATATGTCGGCGAAGCCTAAGGCTGGAAAACCAGGAAAAGGAAAAAGCGAGCCGCCGAAACAGTCCAAATTAACGGACTTTCAGGTCTGTGACGCAGCAAACAAAACTCCATATATGGCGGAGGAGGCTGGCAACGGTGCGATGTCTGCGCGGGGAGGCGCAGATGCGCTGATGGCTGCCATGAGTTCAATGAGAGCGGACTTTTCCTCTAGATTTGATGGGATTATGACAGCGTTGGAAGGAATAAGAAAGGAATTGGGTGACTGTGTAGAACGAACGGCGCAGATGGAGCTCCGTCTCGCTAGTGCTGAAGATGACGTCACCCGTCTTCAATTAAAGGTGCGCACTTTGGAAAAAAAAAATAAATCTCTGGAAGATAATATTTTGGATTTGGAATCTCGGTCGAGACAGAATAATTTGAGGCTGGTGGGTCTTCCAGAGGAATCAGAAGGTCGGGACGTATGTTCCTTTCTGGAAAAGTGGATTCCGGAGGTGCTGGGCAGCGAGGAGTTGCAATCAGCAGTGATTCTGGAAAAAGCACATCGTATTGGCCCACGGAGAGATAAGGGACCGCCGAGGACCTTAATTATGAAGTTTCTTAGCAACAGAGACAGGATGAAGATCTTCAACGCTGCACGTGCTAAAGGAGAGATTAAACACCAGGACCAGCAGGTGCGGTTCTACCCAGATTTGGCCACAGGAATCCAGCAATTGAGGAAGCAGTTTGATCCTGTACGTAAGGAGCTGCGCAACCTTGGGATTCGTCATGGTGTAATCTATCCTGCGAGACTGCTGACCACGTATGAGGGCAGAACCCACATCTTCAAGACCCCAGAGGAGGCGCAGGAGTTCATCAAGAAGATCAAAGAAGAAGAAGAGACTGGTGGGAGCTAAGCATGAACAAAATATAAGGTAGAATAATTAAGCATTTGCACAGGCATCTGACTGACTTGAAGTAAATAGTAAGTTTACAAAATATAGATTGTATTATATATTAAAAAAACAAAACAAAAACAAAACAAAAAAAAAAAAACTATGATGTACAAAGTTGTTAAAAATTTTGGAGTTAAGTTGGAAAACTACAGAGGAGAGTTAATGTTACGTCATTAAAAGCAGTAGAGTTAGGGTGATTGGGAGGATGAAGAAGGAGTGGCTTAGGCTGTTCCCCGGGGGTGTGGAACGGTCGATGGCTATATCAGGAGACAGAATTTTTCTTTTGATTTTGGGGGGTTTGCCACAAGTGTGGGAAGGGGAAATTTGTTTGTGTGTAGTTTGTAGGATGAATGTTCAACCACTCATGTTTTTGCTTCTCTGTATGAGCATGTTTACACTGCAAGGTAATCCCAAACTCTCTATTGATCATGGACCAAAGTGTTAATCTTAATTTAACTTCATGGAATTGCAGAGGTCTACAAAATTTAAAAAAACTTAAACAAGTTATGAATAAAATAAAGGACATGGGTTCAAGAATTGTGTTTTTACAAGAAACTCATCTGATAGAGGAGGATGTTAAAAGAATTAGGAGTAGATGGCAGGGAAGTGTATTCACCTCTTCATTTTCATCCCGAGCCAGGGGAGTTATGACTCTCATACATAAATCAGTTCCTTTTCAAGTGAAAAATGTAATTGGAGACAAATTTGGAAGATATGTAATCATTCAAGGCTCTTTGCTATTAGAAAATATAAATCTTGTGAACTTATATGGTCCCAATATAGATGATCAGAAGTTCTTTGCTAATTTATTTCTCATCTTATCATCACTTACAGGGCAACATATAATAGCAGGGGATTTTAATTGTACATTGAATCCAGGTGTGGATAGATCAACAGGACTGGATTGTACGCACATTGGATGTAGGATGACTATTAATCATTTTATGAAAGAATTGAGATTGTTAGATATATGGAGAGAAATGAAACCACAAGTTAAAGCCTATTCTTGTTATTCCAGTACCTACAAGACATTCTCACGTATTGATTATTTTTTGATTTCCACAGAATTAAGGTCCAAGATTCAAAACTGCTTTTATGATAACATCGTGATCTCTGATCATGCACCCTGTTGTCTAATATATGTAGATAAAAAATTGACAAAGGAATCAGGCAGATGGCAATTTCAGCATAAATGGCTTCAGGATGAGGAATTTGTCAAGTATATAGAAAAACAGATAGACGAGTTCTTTGACATCAATACTACACAAACATCAGCATGTGTAAAGTGGGAGGCTTTCAAAGCTTTTATTAGGGGACATATTATTAGTTATACAGGATCAAAATCTAAGAAGACTCAAGAGGAGAGAGCTAAATTGGAACATAAAATAAAAAGTCTTCAGGAAAAAGTGTATGCAGGAAGAGATCCAAGGTTGGAGAATGAATTACTGATTTTGAGAGCTGAATACGACAAAAAATCAGCGAATAGAGCTGCCTCGAGTCTTCTAAGATTGAAACAATCTTTTTATGAACAAGGTGAAAAATCAGGAAAATTATTAGCATGGCAGATTAAACAATTGGAAATTAAAACACCAATAACCAGTATTATAAGTAACGGACAGGTAGTTATAGATCCTTTAGAAATTAATAGAGCCTTTAGAGATTACTATGAAAAATTATATGATACCAAAAATGAACCTGATTTAACAAAACTAAATGGGTTTTTGAACAAACTATCTATACCGTGTATTCCAAATGAAAACAGGGAGATATTGGAGTCTAAAATTAGTCAAGAAGAAGTTGGGCTAGCCATTGATAATATGAAATCAGGAAAAAGTGCAGGACCAGATGGTCTTCCAGTTGACCTTTATAAAAAATTTAAGAATAAATTAATAAAACCTTTTTTGGAAATGGTTTTAGAAGCATTTCAAAATAATAATTTACCATCATACATAAATAATGCCTTAATTATACTGCTGCCAAAACCAGGTAAGCCCTCTAATAAATGTGAAAATATGAGACCAATAAGCCTATTAAACGCCGACCTTAAGATAATCTGTAAAATTTTAGCAAGACGAATACAAGAAATTTTACCAAATATTATTAATCGAGATCAGAATGGCTTTATAAAGGGTAGACAAGGCTTCCATAATGTAAGAAGACTATTTAATATTATTTATTTTAATAAAGAAGCACCGGATACAGCTCTCCTATCATTGGACGCCGAAAAGGCCTTTGATAGAGTTGAATGGCCCTTTCTTTTTGAAGTCCTACAAAGGTTTGGACTTGGAAATAATTTCATAAAATGGGTTCAAATAATATACAATAATGCTACAGCAGAAATCCTAACAAATAACAATATTTCAAAACCAATAAAAATCAATAGAGGATGTCGACAAGGCTGTCCACTTTCATCTTTACTGTTTACTATGGCAATTGAACCTTTAGCGATAGCGATACGTTTACATTCACAAATATATGGAATTAAAGTTGGACCAACAGAACATAAAATCTCCCTGTACGCCGATGATATAATTTTGTTTATGTCGAATCTAAAAAAATCAATTCCAACCTTGTTGAATTTAATAAAGAATTTTGGGGAAATATCAGGATATAAAATAAATAAAACTAAATCTTCAATATTAATGCTAAATGAGACCCAGAGAAATTACCCAGCCCCTGAGGTAAATCAATTCAATGTTGTAAATCAGTTTAAATATTTAGGAATCCAAATTATGCCTAAGCTAGAATCAGTCGCCAGTGTCAACTATGAAGCCTTAATGTCAGATATCAATGAGTTAACTCAGAGATGGATGTCACTACCAATGTCGATGATCGGGAGAATCAATATACTTAAAAGTAATATTTTACCTAAAATACTTTATTTATTTCAATACATTCCCTTATCACCACCTTTAGATTTATTCTCAAGAATAAAAAAAAAGTTAGTGGAATTTATATGGAACAACAGGAGGGCTAGATTACGTTTGTCTTTATTATATTTACCATTTGATCGTGGAGGTCTGAAATGTCCAAATTTTATGTTGTATTATTGGTCGGCACAACTGAGGTCTATGACATATTATTTTTCATCAAATGATCTCCCTCACTGGACTGAAATGGAATCATACAATTTACCTTTACCTCTTCCCATATTCATATACTCAGATTCGGCAAAAAAATTACAAAAACAAGTTAAAAATCCATTTGTAAAGCATATGATCAAAATAAGGTGTGAAGCTAAAAACTATTTAAAAGAACCACAGTTATTGTCACAATTTAGTCCAATATGGGGTAATCAATATTTTAAACCAGGGAGAGCGGACGCTGTATTTAAAGTATGGAATTTAAAAGGGATACAAAAGATTCAGGATTTATATTTGCCAGGTGCAGACAACATAATGTCTTTTGAAGAGCTGAGGATCAAATTTAATCTCAATAGAACACATTTTTTTAAATATCTTCAACTTAGAAACTTTATTCGATCAAATCAAAATAAAGCTCTCACTCGACCTATTTATTCATCCTTGGAAAAAATGATGATGAAAGATAGTAAAAGAAAGGGTATTATTTCAGAGTTTTATAACTCATTGACACTATCTTCAAGTGAAAATTCACTGAAAAGATTAAACTACTGGAAAGAAGATCTGCAAATTGAAATTTCAGAGGAACAATGGGAAT
Organism: Pholidichthys leucotaenia; assembly: GCA_020510985.1. Lineage (NCBI taxonomy): Eukaryota > Metazoa > Chordata > Actinopteri > Cichliformes > Pholidichthyidae > Pholidichthys > Pholidichthys leucotaenia. Next base: position 248,514,325 of record CM035845.1, on the reverse strand, counting down.
TGGCTTGTACAGAAGCTCAAACCAAATCAATAAATGCACGCCTTAAATTGATACATTTCAAATGGTTAATGCGGATGTATGTTACACCGGAGGAGTTAAATAGATACAACAAAAATATACCAGATACATGCACAAAATGCATGGAAAGTAAAGGAACCCTATTTCATTGTTTATGGGAATGTAGATTAATAAGAATGTTTTGGGAAGAGGTGAGGGTAACAATTGAAAAAATAATCTCAAAACAAATCATATTGAATCCTAAACTGTTTTTGTTGGGTCTGTACCCAGAAAAGCATAATTTTAATAAAAGTGAAAGAACATTCATAGACCTCAGTTTGCTTAATGCCAAAAAATGTATTGCACTATTATGGAAAAAGACTCATAGACCAGATGTGACTCAGTGGTTAAGACAGATGTTAACAAACCTTCCATTAGAAAGAATAACATATATACTGAAATCAAAGGAAATTGTGTTTGAGAATATATGGAGACCTTTTATTGATTATGTAAAAAATTTAAACATAACTCTTGAAGAAGAAGGTGAATGATGTGTGTGGACCTTGTAAATTCCAAACTGGTGAACATAATATGTATACTTATGTATTGGATTGTCTAGACTAAACAGAGGAGCATTGTTGAAGACTTGATTTTGTTGGTGGTTGTTGGTGTTTTTAGTGCATTTTTTTTTTTTGTAGTACTTTAGTGTTAGTGTTTGATTGTTTGTATCATGTTTGTTAAAAAAAAAAAAAAAGGTTCAATAAAGATATTGTGGAAAAAAAAACATATAGATTCATTATATAATCAAACTCTAAAAATCTTGGATAAAAAGCCCATTAGGTGGCATCACTGTTATATTTAAAAAAAAATACAATCTATTGAGTTTTGAGAGTTTCATTGACCTCTGTTTTCTGAAATTAATTTTCAAATGTTTCCATAAATCAGCACCAGAGCCACTTGCTGGTTTCATCCAAAGACAGGACAGCAGCAGAGCCACCAGGAGTTCTGTTAACAATAACTGTAAAATATCCCACCGCAGAACCACATTTGGACAAACGGCTTTCTCTATAAAGGGCAGTCATATCTGGAACACAATGCCAAATGAAATTAAAATTATAACCGACTTTAAAACATTTACTACAAAGGTTAAAAACTGGCAGAAAAATAAGAATGTTCCCATGTATGAAATGATTGTCTGCAGGGTGAGAGTGAATGAAGGGAAGGAATGAATGTGTTTGTTTACAGTGAGTGACGAAGGGAGGGAGGCCTGAAATAGGCAAATATGAACCAGGTTTTTATATTGTGTATTTATAATCTTGTTTGCATTGATGTATGTGGTTATTGTTCATTCTGTTTTCATTTTTTCTTTTCCTTATCCTTCTTTCTTTTTACCTGTTTCTTCTTTCTAAAGCCCATCCAGGGACAAGAGTTGCAAATTAGCTAATAGCTATACACTCTTTGTGCAACACATTAGATTGATTGTCATTTGATTAATTGTCTATGTTTATTGCACTGTCCCTGTCAAATAAACAAATAAAATAAAAATAAAATAAAAAATAATCCCTACTACAGGACTTAGTCATTCTCCCCTTTTCTCTGTTTGGCAAAGGAATGCCCCAAATGACAATTTTATGGTTGATATAGTCCAGACGGGGAAGTCAAGATTCTCCATTAAACAACCAGACAGTTTCACAGTGCCATCTGGTGGACGGTTCAGGAATATTTTTTTTTTTCTCTGAAGTAGAATTTATGAATTCTGGACAATAAATTAATTCATATTCTTTCTCTCAAGACAGTATCCACTACTGAAGACATGGCTGAAATCTGGAATGGACAATTGTGGTTTGAAATGCTTTTATTGATATGATTTGAAATGTGTTGCTTTATTTTTGGGAAGAAATTAATTTTGCATGCTTACTATCACAAATTAATCACAGTTACAATGTAGACACATTGTTTGTTCCCTTATTGTTGAGTAGAATATCTTAGTCACTAAAGTTTAAAGAATTTATGCTTTATTCAGCAGCATACAGTATATGTGTGCAGGAGGATTTCACTTTCCATATCAAGTTTCTCTCATCTCAGATTTCCCCTTCCTCTTTCTGCTGGGAGACCCACACAGCCCTGAACTTTGAAATGACCAATGGGCTTCCAAGCTTCACTGCATTTCCTTTTTAGGCCATTTATGACTTCTGTGAACAAAAGAAGCTCAAATGTAATTGGTCCAGCTCAGTTTCATGAAATTCAGTGAAATTCTGCCACCACCACCCCCCCCCAAAAAAAACAACTTCCCTTTTTGTTCAGTTTTTGGGCAGTGGTCAAGCTGTAAGGAGCATTTTCTGCTCTCCCATTTCTTTTCTTTTTTTTTCCAAGTAAGCCCAGAGTTACCATGCTCTGTGAAAATCCTTTTTCTTCTCTTTAAAATTCACTTTTTCCTTATTTTAATCCTTTTCTTTAAATCACTGTGCAAGAAAATTTTGTTTGATTTTTTTCTAAGCTTAAACCAATTCATTCCAGCCACAGTACATAGGAAGAAATGGATCTGTGGCGTGTTTTTGTCCCAATTTGACTCTCTGATGGGATCTTGTACAATAAAAAAATTCCTTCTTCAGTGCATAAGAGAAGATCACAGCCAGCTTGCTGGAAAAACCTGGCTTCCATTTGTGATCTCAGGAGCACGGCCTTGTAGAACCTGTTTACCAGTCTATCTCTCAACAGACTCCAAGGACATCCAACTGAATCAAGGTTGGCATGTGGGGGCCCTGCTGCCACCAGGATGCAATCTGACTCTGTGCTGATGGTCTATTGTTCAATTTAAACTTAACTCTTTAGAATATTCCTGGTGAAAGTTCTTTGAACTTAATTTAATGCAAACTTCTATCAGAATTTCAAAAATACATTTTGTCTTTTCATTAATCTGCGTTCCTTTTCAGAGTAACACCAAATTTCCTTTTTATAAAATAGTGTGACGTAGGCGAGGTTCACACAAAGAAGAGGAGCAGATGGTTGCGACGAACAGGCTTTATTCAAACACCACTCTGAGCATAGACAGGAGGGGAGGTCATCCTCCCAGACCTCCATTTCAATCATGGTTACACACGCATGATACATCTTGCCCTAATCCTGCCTATAAACACTGCTGGGTCATTATAACGCAGTTATAATGACACAGCAGTGTAATAACTCACTAATCACATTAAATACACACACAAAGTAACGTTCTCTGCTGGCAAAGCATGCTGTGGAAATCCCTGCCCCCCCCCCCCCCGGACTGGTTTCTGTACCCAGAAAAATCAAAGTCCAACTCAGAAGTCCAATATGAACCCGTCCAGGTGTCGGGGAGGCCTTCGATGCCGAAGGCCACCGGTTCCGGTTCCACCGCACTGGCGGCGCCACACGAGTTGGCTGCCCGTTGCAGCAGCCTTTTTTTATCTTCCTTCTACACCTTTCACTCTATATATATATCACGGACACACAGATCGCCCCAAAGGTCTCCCGAGTCGGCGGACGGAGCCACTGTCTACAGCAGGAGACGTTACAGCAGGGAAGAGCTAGTGCTAGCTAGCACTCAACCGCCACCCGATGCTAACGCAGAAACTCGACATACCGGTAACTGTAGCGAAAATGACGCGGGTGCCGGGCTGGAGTTTAGGCGGCGTGCAAGAAATATAAGACAGAATAATAAAGAGCGATGGCAAGAACCAAGCAGACCGCCCGTAAAATCTACTGGAGGAAAAAGCCCCCCAGGAAGCAGCTAGCCACCAAGGCTGCTCGGAAAAGCGCTCCGGCCACCAACGGAGTGAAGAAGCCTCAACGTTACAGGCCCGTGGCTCTGAGAGAGATCCGTCGCTACCAGAAATCCACGGAGCTGCTCATCCGTAAGCTGCCCATCCAGCGCCTGGTGAGGGAGATCGCTCAGGACTTCAAGACCGACCTGCGCTTCCTGAGCTTCGCCGTCATGGCTCTGCAGGAGGCCAGCGAGGCCTACCTATTGGGTTTCTTCTTCGCTAAGAGGGTCACCATCATGCCCAAAGACTTCCAGCTGGCCCGCCGCATCCGCGGAGAGAGCTTAGACTTTCTGCTGCACATTCACCAACCATAATGCTCCGCACTGTGTGTGTATATATATATATATATATATATATATATATATATATATATATATATATAGTAATATGTACATATGTTTACTAGCTGTTCTTGTTTTTTCTTGCCTTCTGATTGTTGCTCTGAGTGTTGCTATCCCTGTGCTGTTGCAATCCTGGAATTTCCCCATTGTGGGACTAATAAAGGCTTATCTTATCTTATGTTATCTTATCTTATCTTATCTTATCTTATCTGAGTCTCGGTCGGAGTATCTGGTCGAGATGAAAGCTCCAGCTCGACCACCAGCGGAGCGGATGGCTGATACGGGGCGAGACGGTCATGGTGGAGCACCACGACCCGGTCCCTTTTCTTTAGCCTCACCCTGTACACCACATCCGACAGTCTCCGCAGGACCACGCATGGTCCCGACCAATGGCTCGCCAGCTTCGGTAATTGTCCTCTTTTTCTCTCAGGGCAGAAAACCCAGACTCGATCTCCCGGTGCAAAGTCCCTCCCCTGGTAGCGGGAGTCATACGCTCGCTTCTGCCGACCCCCCGCCGACCCACCTCCCGCTCGGGGGGGGGGGGGGGGGACGAATACCAAATCCACCGGTGTGCGCAGCTCGCGTCCAAACATGAGCTGAGCGCTGCAGGGATGCACCGGGTAGATTCCTGAGCTGCCGTCCGGTATGCCTACAAAACAAAAGGCAGATGCAGGTCCCAGTCTTGCTGTCGCTGGTCCACTAGGATAGCGAGCTGGGTGGTGAGGGTCCGGTTGAATCGTTCGACCAGACCGTCACTCTGTGGATGCAGCGGGGTGATCCGGGTCTTCCGGATGCCCAGCCGCTTGCAGACCTCTCCGAAGACTTCCGCTTCGAAGTTCCGACCCTGATCACTGTGCAACTCCTCCAGTGCGCCAAACTGACAGAACATTTCGTCCACCAGCTTTGATGCAGTCGTAGCGGCGCTCTGGTCCGGGACCGTGTACGCCTCTGGCCACTTAGTGAAATAATCCATTGCGACCAGCACGTAGCGGTTCCCCCGGTCCATGGTCGGGAAAGGGCCCAGGATGTCCACTCCCACCCGCTCCATCGGTGCTCCCACCCAGTACTGCTGCAGGGGAGCGTGGGATTGCTGAGTTGGCCCTTTCTGAGCTGCGCAGGTGTCGCAGTGGTGGACGTGGAGCTCCACGTCCTGATGACACCAGGGCCAGTAGAACCGGGCTCGAAGACGCTGCAGAGTCTTTGTCACCCCGAAGTGGCCCGCTCCTACTGCCCCATGAACCAGCTGGAGTACGTTGGGCCGGAGTCGACGAGGAACCAGCAGCTGCCAGACGTGCCGCTGCCCAGCTGGAGTCTGCCACTGTCGATACACCACGCCCTCGTGGCAGCGGAGGTTGGCCCACTGGGAGTGTAGGGCCTTAGTCTCTGGGTCCAGCACAGACACAACCTCCCAGGCGGGCTGCTGTCCTGCATCCAGCCACTGCCAAACCCAAGAAATGACCGGGTCTCTATCCTGCTCGCTCTGCAGCTGCTGCGTGTCAAGGACCTCTGTGACGTCATCACTGGGGGAGGCTGCCTGATCATCCGAGGAGTAGCTGCGCGTCGCTGCATTATTCCTGCTCGCAGCGGTCCGGAGAGCAGCAGCCCATGGGACAGCTTGGTCTCGATTCTCAGCCCACTGGCAGTGACGACACTCCTCTGCTGCACAGGGGCGCCGAGACATCGCGTCTTTGTTGGCATGGAGGCGGCCTGCCCGATGTACAATCTGAAAATTATAATCCTGCAGTGCCTCCAGCCATCTTACCAACTGTCCATCCGGCTCTTTAAAGTTCAATAACCAGGTCAGGGAAGTGTGATCCGTCCTGAGCTGGAACCTCCCCCCGTACACATACGGGCGGAAATGACGCAGTCCTTGAATGACAGCCAACAGCTCTCTGCGAGTCACACAGTAATTCTTCTCGGATCTGCTGAGAGTGCGGCTGAAAAAAGCGACTGCCTGCTCTCCGTGTTCTCCGTCCTGGGATAGCACCGCCCCGATGCCCTGGTTGTTGGCGTCTGTGTCCACGATGAAAGGGCGGTTCGGGTCAGAATACTGCAGGATGGGGGCTCTGATGAGCACTGCGCAAAGCTGGGAAAAAGCAGCAGCACAGTTCTCACTCCACTGAAACGTGCGTCCTTTCTGCGTCAGCTGATGCAGCGGGCTGGCGATGGTGGCAAAGTCCTGCATCCAGCCACTGCCAAACCCAAGAAATGACCGGGTCTCTATCCTGCTCGCTCTGCAGCTGCTGCGTGTCAAGGACCTCTGTGACGTCATCACTGGGGGAGGCTGCCTGATCATCCGAGGAGTAGCTGCGCGTCGCTGCATTATTCCTGCTCGCAGCGGTCCGGAGAGCAGCAGCCCGTGGGACAGCTTGGTCTCGATTCTCAGCCCACTGGCAGTGACGACACTCCTCTGCTGCACAGGGGCGCCGAGACATCGCGTCTTTGTTGGCATGGAGGCGGCCTGCCCGATGCACAATCTGAAAATTATAATCCTGCAGTGCCTCCAGCCATCTCACCAACTGTCCATCCGGCTCTTTAAAGTTCAATAACCAGGTCAGGGAAGCGTGATCCGTCTTGAGCTGGAACCTCCCCCGTACACATACGGGCGGAAATGACGCAGTCCTTGAATGACAGCCAACAGCTCTCTGCGAGTCACACAGTAATTCTTCTCGGCTCTGCTGAGAGTGCGGCTGAAAAAAGCGACTGCCTGCTCTCTGTGTTCTCCGTCCTGGGATAGCACCGCCCCGATGCCCTGGTTGTTGGCGTCTGCGTCCACGATGAAAGGGCGGTTCGGGTCAGAATACTGCAGGATGGGGGCTCTGATGAGCACTGCGCAAAGCTGGGAAAAAGCAGCAGCACAGTTCTCACTCCACTGAAACGTGCGTCCTTTCTGCGTCAGCTGATGCAGCGGGCTGGCGATGGTGGCAAAGTCTTTCACAAACCTCCTATAATAGGAGGCCAGTCCGAGAAAGCTCCTTAGTTCTCCCACATACCGCGGCACTGGCCAGTCTCTCACCGCCGCCACTTTTTCTGGGTCGGTGGCGACTCCCGCTGCGCTGACGACGTGGTAGGAAGGTGGTCTCCTGCCGGAATAGGTGGTATTTTCTCGGGTGTAACTGTAGCCCAGCCTGTACCCCACACCCCACACACATGTAACCGTAGCCCAGCCCGTACCCCAGGCGTCCAGTACTTCTCTGAGATTGGACAGGGCGCTGTCAAAATCAGCTGCATGCACCAGTAGGTCATCCAGGTAAACAACGCAGCGACTCCAGGGCACGTGAGCCAGCACTCGCTCCATCAAGCGCTCAAAGGTGGCCGGAGCGTTGCAGATTCCAAACGGCATCACTTTAAACTGGTACAGTCCCTGCCCGATGGAGAAGGCTGTTTTTTGGTGGGCCTCAGGTGACAGCTCTACCTGCCAATAGCTGCTGCGTAGATCCAGTGAGCTGAACCAGCTGGAGCCCGCGATGTGGTCCAGCGCGTCATCGATGCGGGGCAGGGGGTAGGAGTCCTTACGGGTGACGTCATTCAGGCGTCGGTAATCCACACAGAACCGCCACGACCCGACCTTCTTCTTGACCAGCACCACCGGCGCCGCCCAGGGGCTGCTGGAGGGCTCAATAACATCTGCCTCCAGCATTTCTTGCACTTTTTGTTCTGCTGCTGCCCGCCCTGAAAAGGGTAGTCGGCGTGGGCGGAGTCGAATCGGCCTGGTCTCACCGGTGTCGATCTCGTGCTGCACCAAGCCGGTCCGGTTGCATTCCTCATCCTTCACGGCAAAGACACCCATATAACAGTCCAACAGTTCCCGCAGCTGGCGTCTCTGTCCCGGCTCCAGCCCGCTGCAGCTCCGCTGGAATAATTCCTCGACCACCTGCTGCGTCTCTGCTGACATGTTGACCCCTCCCCTTGCTGTCCTTGTGTGTGCTCGTGCTTTCTCTGCCCGCGCTGGTGGCGTCATTGTGTCCGGTCCTCGCGGTGGCCCACCTGGTCCGGTCCGTCCTGGCGGTCCCTCGATCGCGCAGGCCTCCGTGTTCCTTCTCTGGGTTCTGCTGTGGAGCGTGATGGTCTGGTTTCCCAGCTGGAGGGACGGTCTGGCGGTGTCGATCTTGGCGTTCCATGAGCAGGTCTAGTCCAATAATACAGGAGTCTTGGATGTCAGCCAGCCAGAACAGGTGTTTTATGTTCTGACCGGCCACCCCCACCACAAGAACTCTCCGCCCCCCCAATCTGGCGCGCTCACCGGTAGCTGTGGTGATGCAGCGCTCGGTGGGTTCCCACCCCTGTGGGGCCGTCTCGTTCGTGCCCGGCAGCACACCGGGTCAGACCAAGGAGATTGTAGAGCCGGTGTCAATCAGGGCCCAGATCGAAGTCTTTTCCAGGCTGCACTGTAGATACATCCCTGGTGAGTGTCCAATTCGGCCCACGCGCGGTGACAGCTCATCAGTTTGTTGTGGGGTGGGTGCAGGGCAGTACCGTGCGATGTGTCCTGGCTCCCCGCAGCGGGAGCACCCTTCCACGTGCCGCCGCGGCCGTCTTCTCCTTGGACGCGCTGCCGTGGTCTGCCATAACTCCTCCTCCTCCCCCTTGCTCTCAGCTGTGGCCTGGAAGGTTCTTTGTCTTGGCGTTGACGCTTCGATTGTACAATTCATCAGCAGCTCCACCCGCTACGCTTCTGCCACCGCAGTCTCCCAGTTGCTCGCGGCGTTGATCCAGACGTGGCTCTGGAGCTGGGCCGGGCGGAGACCTTGGATGAAGTTCCGGAGGGCGAGCTTCTCTACCACCTCCGGTGCGAAGTCCGGGTAGCTGCGCCGTGTTAGCAGCTGTATGTCCGCCACGTAGGCTCCTAGGCTTTCCTGGCTGCTTCGACGGTGGTTGGTCAGCTGTTCCCCGGCGTGCTCGGCATCGGCCGTTCTCCCAAATCGTCTCCGGAGCACTCCTTGTAGCGCTGGCCAGCTGCAGCGCTTCTCGGGCCGGAGATCAGAGAGCGTGCAGAGAGCCCTCCCTTCCAAGACCAGTGCGACTTGCACGGCAGTTTCCTCTGGTGACCAGTCGTTCAGCGCGGCGGCCAGCTCGACCTCGATCAGGTAGTCATCCAACATGGTCTCGCCGTTGAAGCGGGGAATCTTGGCCCGCTGCCGGAGGGATGGGACAGTCGCCTCCTGGTCCATCGCCACTCCGGATCGCCGTGGAATCGCCAGCCCGTCCTGCCCTGAAAAGGGCGGGAAGTGGGGCTGGTCTGCTCTGCTCAGCCCGCTCTGCCTTGAAAAAGGCAGAAGGCGGGGTATGCTGGTCCCGTCGGGTCCGCTGCTCCATTCATCCCGGCGAGCCACTCCGGGGGTCGGTGTCTCAGCTCTGTCGTCCGTTCCCAGCTGAGTGATGAATCGCTCCAGCTGCTGGATCTCCGCTCGGATCCTGGCTTCCATCTGCGCCATACCCACTTCTGACACCAGTGTGACGTAGGCGAGGTTCATACAAAGAAGAGGAGCAGATGGTTGCGACGAACAGGCTTTATTCAAACACCACTCTGAGCACAGACAGGAGGGGAGGTCATCCTCCCAGACCTCCGTTTCAATCATGGTTACACACACATGATACATCTTGCCCTAATCCTGCCTATAAACACTGCTGGGTCATTATAACGCAGTTATAATGACACAGCAGTATAATAACTCAGTAATCACATTAAAAACACACACAAAGTAACGTTCTCTGCTGGCAAAGCATGCTGGGGAAATCCCTGCCCCCCCCTTAACACAGCCCCGACGTTACAAAAGTTTAATCATCATTTTCTTCATAAAATTGCACCCCCTTTTCTTGACCAATGCTATTTTATGGTTTTCCAGTCTCCAGTATATTGCCAAGTCAAACTATGGTTTATTTGGTTCCACAAATATTTGATTCACATGTGATGTTCAGTAATTCAATAACAGTCTATGATGCTCATGATACATGTTGAATTCTTTGTTTTAACATCATCCAAATGTGTTAACCTATTCTGACATTTCTTATTAAACTACTGAAAGACATATGGGAGTTATTGTTTGATTTCATGTCTATCTTCTTGATTATAAGCAGACAAGAACTCACAAGGGTTTTTTTTTTTTTTTGAGACGATTCATAATTGGTACAAATAAAAATAAGATAAGATAAGCCTTTATTAGTCCCACAATGGGGAAATTCCAGGATTGCAACAGCACAGGGATAGCAACACTCAGAGCAACAATCAGAAGGCAAGAGAAAAAAAAAAAGAAAAAAGAAACAAGAGCATCAAGTATACATATGTACATATAAACATAAATATATATACAGTATATATATATATAGACACACAGTGCGGAGCTTTGTAGCTAGATGGAATAAATATGTAGATATATAAACACACAGTACGGAGCATTGTAGCTAGATGGAATAAATATGTAAATATATAAACACACGCAGTGCAGAGCATTGTTGCTAGATGGGATGAAACAGCACAACCGTCTACTTAGTTATCCTACATGGTATGATTATGTACCCATACATATTCTCACCCTCCATAGCGACCGGTATTTTCCTAGTTGTATGCCGGAGGGGACCATTGTATAAGTCTATTGCGTCTTTTGCATTCAAAACTATTAGGTTGTGACGTCTTTTTGCTATCTCTGCGAGCAGCCCTGCTTAGGTTGTACAGTCTGACAGCCGTTGGTAGGAAGGACCTGCGAAACCTCTTGGTTGTGCACCTGGGATGATGTAGTCTGCTGCTAAATGAGCTCCTCAGTGCATTCAGTATGTCCTGCATAAGGTGGAACTCGGACTCCAGCAAAGATGACAGTTTAGCCACCGTCCTTCTCTCTCCTATCTCCTCCACTGGGTCAAGGCGCTGCCCCAGGACAGAGCTAGCTTTCTTGAGCAGTTTGTTCAGTCTCTTCCTATCGGCTGCCATAATGCCACTGCCCCAGCAGACCACTCCAAAAGTGATGGCTGATGCCACCACCGTGTCATAGAATGTCTTCAGCAGCGCCCCTTGTACACCAAAAGACCTGAGTCTCCTCAGTAGGAACAGCCTGCGCTGTCCCTTCTTGTAGAGTGCGTCAGTATTGTGTGACCAGTCTAGTTTATTGTTCAGATGAACACCCAGGTACTTATAGGATGTCACCATCTCGATGTATGTTCCCTGTATATTTACTGGTGCTGTGAGGGGTTGTCCTTGCCTGCGGCAGTCCACCACCAGCTCCTTAGTTTTCCTCGCGTTGATCTGGAGGCAGTTCCAATGGCACCAGTCCACAAAGTCCTGGATAAGCCCTCTGTACTCAGCTTCATCTCCATTGGAGATGAGGCCGACGATCGCAGAGTCATCAGAGAACTTCTGTAGATGGCAGTGCGTTGTGTTGTGTGAGAAGTCTGCAGTATAAGGGGTGAACAGGAAGGGAGCCAAAACCGTTCCCTGGGGGGCTCCCGTGCTACCGATGATCGTGTCGGACACACAATCCCGGGTTCTCACAAACTGAGACCGGTTAGTGAGGTAGTCCAGGATCCATGATGACAGGTGCTGGTCCACCCCTGCGCACAGCAGCTTGTCCTTCAGGATCATCGGTTGGATGGTGTTGAAAGCACTGGAGAAGTCAAAGAACATGATCCTCACTGCATTCCCGGGCTTCTCCAGGTGGGACAGAGAACGGTGAAGGAGGAAGATCACCGCATCCTCCACCCCAATGCCATGCTGGTATGCAAACTGGAGTGGATCCATCGCTGGTCCCACCAGGGGGCGGAGGTGAGCAAGGAGCAGTCTCTCCAGGGTCTTCATCATGTGGGACGTCAAGGCCACTGGTCTGTAGCTGTTCAGGTCTTTGGGGTGGGAAGTCTTTGGTACAGGTACCACACAAGATGTTTTCCACAGCTGTGGTACCCTCACCAGCTTCAGGCTCAGGTTGAAGATGTACTCCACAATCCCACACAGCTGGTCTGCACAGGACTTGAGGAGCTTTGCGCTGATGCCGACCGGTCCCGACGCCTTCCTCGCCTTGATCTTCCTCAGCTCCGTCCTCACCTGGGTCTTAGTCAGGGTCAGGTTGGGGGGCTGTGTGTTAGGAGTGGGGGGGGGCGGGTGTTGGTGGAGTGGGGAGTGGGAAGCAGGACTTGATGTCTTTAGAGGCAGCAGTGGTTGTTGTGCAGTCAGGGGGGAGGGCGGTTGGTCAAACCTATTGAAAAACAGATTCAGATTGTTCGCCCACTCCCTGCCCCCCCGTGGCCTGGGGGGAGGTATTCTGGAGCCCAGAGATGGTTTTAAGGTTTCTCCAGACCCCGCTGATGTCGCTCTGTTGCAGCTTGTCCTCCATCTTCTTCCTGAAGCTGTCCTTGCCTTCTCTGATCTTTCTCCTCAGCTCCCTCTGTACGGACTTCAGCATCTCCCTGTTCCCCGACCTGAAGATCCTCTTCTTCTCTCTCAGAAGTGTTTTTATCTCAGGGTTGATCCAGGGTTTGTTGTTTGAGCAACACCGTATGGTCTTGGTGGGAACGGTGTCGTCCACACAGAAGTTGATGTAGTCCGTGATGGTGTGAGTGAGGCCATCAATGTCCTCACCATGTGGCTCGCAGAGCTGCTCCCAGGTGGTGGCTTCAAAACAGCCCTTTAGAGTGTCCATTGCCTCCTCAGACCATAACTTCACTGTGCGCATGGCCGGAGGTTGTCTGTGCACTAGAGGTTTGTACACCGGCCGGAGATGAACCAAGTTGTGATCCGATCTCCCGAGTAGGGGGAGTTGTAATGAGGTGTACGCCTCCTTAGTGTTTGCGTAGAATAAGTCCAGTGTTTTATTGTCTCTAGTGTGGCATGTGACATACTGGGTAAATGTGGGTAGAATGGGAGACAGTGAAACATGGTTGAAATCGCCTGAGATGAGGAGAAGAGCATCTGGGTGTTCTGTCTGCAGCCTGCTGGTTACTGAATGGATGACGTCACGTGCTGTCCCAGCGTTCGCCGTCGGATTTGCATAAACAACAATGCAGATCACGTGTGAGTATTCCCTCGGGAGATATGTACAGACCTGCAGATGTCCCTTAAAATGTCCCTGTACAGATATGTACAGGGACAGACTAAGACTGCAGCGCGTTGTGCGCGCTGCTGAGAAGGTGATCGGCTGCAAGCTCCCATCCCTCCAGGACCTGTACATCTCCAGGACCCGGAGGCGTGCAGGTCGGATCATAGCCGACCCTTCACACCCTGGACACGCACTGTTTGCCCCCCTCTCCTCAGGCAGAAGACTTCAGTCCATTCAGACTAAACCTCCCGCTACATGAATAGCTTCTTCCCCTCTGCCATTAGACTGCTGAACACTAAGTGACTTATTAGACTCTCGTGCACTACGTACAGCAGCTCAACCGGACTCATGATAATTATCACTATTTTCTTTTGCACTACCGACTGCACTATGTGGAACTCCACAATATCTGCTGCTTGTTAATATATTTAAAATTGCATAGATTAGTATTACTCATTCATATTCTACATTTTATTGCATGCATAGTTTTTTTTATTTTTTTTATTTTTATCTTTAGTGCTACTCCATGTTGAATGTTGCAGCATTGCACTGAGACAAATTCCTAGTTTGTGTACTACATGAACAATGGCAATAAATCTGATTCTGATTCTGATTCTGTAGGCCGCATGCTAACAGCTAGCAACTCAATGTCTTTGCTGCAGTGTCGTTGTTTAACAGTGATATGTCCCAGTCTGCACCAGTTGCTGTTAACATACATTATCACTCCACCACCCCTTGCTTTGCCACTGTCTGGTGTTTGGTCTGCCCGTATGGTGTGGAAACCCTCCAGTTCAATGTTAGTATCTGCTGCTAGTTCGGATAGCCACGTCTCGGTAAACAAAAGGAGAGAGCATTCCCGGTATATGCTATCGTAGCGGGAGATAGCCGCTAGCTCATCTACCTTTCCCAGTAACGACCGTACATTCCCCATGACAATGGATGGCAGAGAGGGTCTGTGCCTTATATTCTTTGTCTTCCGCCTTACTCCAGCCCGGCAACCACGGCGTTTTCACCTCAGTTCTCCTGGTATGTCGAGTTTTTCCGTTAGCACCGGGTGGCGGTTGAGTGCTAGTAGCTCTTCCCTGCTGTACCGTCTCCTGCTATAAACAGTGGCTCCGTCCACCGGCTCAGGAGACATTCAGGAAGATCTGTGTGTCCGTGATATTAACCGGAGTGAAAACCGGATCAAAAAGAGAGAGGAAGGGGGAAAAAAAAGACTCAGAATTGAGCCGCTGTTGCAAAAGGCAGCCGACTCGTGTGGCGCCGGAAGTAGAGCCAATGAAGAATAAAGAACTGTTAATAACATTGTCCATTATCTGGACTGGTGCCCTATGAGGATATATTTGTGTAACAGTAGGAAATTTTCATCCCTACTCACGTTCATATTTACATTGATACTTGTACCAACAATAAAACAACTATAGACCCATTAACCTAAATCCACAACATTTATATTGGTTCCCCGCCCGAGGCTCTGCTAGAATCTAGAGATGGACATGGAATTCTGAGGTCACAAGCTGTGTGGATAAAGTCAAATTTGATCTTTTTGCATGGTAAAACTTGATTTTTTTCCTCTCTCTCTGTATTTGTGGCTTCCCAGCTAGACACATGTTCACCCCCCCCCCCCTTATCTGCCTGAGCTCAGCCAGGTCTCTGTGTGAGGAACACAAAAGGGAGGAGGTGATTCACCCCCCTCTCCCCTTACATGTCCTCGCTCAGCCTGGTCTGTACTGTGAAGAAGCGCAGAGGGTAGAAGGGAATTCCCCCACTCAAAGCACCAGTCACCCACAGACTGTTTTTTAAGCATGCAAAAAGTTCAAAAAGGGTTATCATACACTGAATTAATTAAAATAAGGCCTGAAAAGATGAAATCACGAAGAATCTGACCTGTCTTTTGTTAATTCGATGAAGTAGTGAGCTTCCTATTGTGGATAGACTGAATTAGCCATTTTAAACCTCATTTGTGAGGCTGTGAACCTAGCTAGTTCACGCTGAACAACAGTAATAAAAATTACTGAGAGTAAATCGGTTGAGGCAATAGTGTCGAATTGCACACAAAGTTAAATTTGTAAGATTATTCTTGCATGAATGACAAACCGAATTAAAGAGAGACTAACTCTCCAGTTTTGAAAGAACGAAGAAAGGAAGGCGTAGTTGGTCAGCAGGCCACGTTCGAATCCACGGGCCACAGTGCACGTTTGCGTTCATGCGTGACCAAAAGGGCAACGTTCCATTCCCCTTTGCATGGGTTCAGCACATGTGCAAATTAAGCAGTGCAAACGCCATTTTGAAAACCACCATTGTGAGTCATCCTGGCATCCATTTTGGAGCTGAGACAGGTAGACCCCCCTCCAAGCAACGTCACTGTCTCCTCCTCCTTGAGTACAAAAGGAACTGCCTCCATCTTGTGGTCAACCACAAGAACTGCATCCTTTATAAAGTTACATCGAAAACTGTAATTTGTTAAGCCGATTTCTAACCAAATCGAGCTTCCAAATTAACTTCAAAGCAATCCATATTATTCAGAATAACCTAAATTTAAAACCAATTTAAAGTTTCTGTGCCAAAAACAGCGAAAAAGAAACTTGTTGGCTCTTGAAGGTTTATTGTTACTGGTGGACCAGAGTGGCCAATGTAAATGAATACCAGAAGTGCATGAAGCATACACTTTGTATTTAATCACTTATTTTAACTACACATTTTAATCTTTAAAGTTAAAAGCTCACATATTTATACATTTTAAGCAACAATTATTAATTGGGCTGCACGGTGGCGCAGTGGTTTAGCACTGTGGCAGCACAGTTTTACCCTCGGCCGGGGGATCGCAGGGATCATGAGATCGTGGGTTCGATCCCAGCCCCCGACCAACAGTGAGCTGTGTGGAGTTTGCATGTTCTCCCCGTGTTGCGCGGGTTTACTCCGGGATTTCTCCGGTTTCCTCCCGCTTACCAAAAACATGTAGGTTTAGGGTGCTCGCGCACGCAGCGACCAGCAGCCAGTGGCTTGTCACCAGACTGCAAACCAAGTCTACCTACGGGTACAAATAAGTAACAAAAAAAAAAAAAAAAAAAAAAAAATTACAAATATAGGTGTGATTTCAGCTGCATTGTTTGATTTCTCCCACAGGAAATATGCTTCAACTTAAGGATTTGACTGTCAAGGTGCCCTGAATACAGTTGAAAATCTATGGAACAAATTGAAGATCAGAGTTCATAGAAGACACCAATAGAACCTTCAAGATTTGACTTCAAGATGGTTTATATGTTAGAATGGGCTAAAATCATTCCTGAGCAATGCCTTTTTTTTTTTTTGTTACTTATTTGTACCCGTAGGTAGACTTGGTTTGCAGTCTGGTGACAAGCCACCGGCTGCTGGTCGCTGCGTGCGCGAGCGCCCTAGACCTACATGTTTTTGGTGTGCGGGAGGAAACCGGAGAAATCCCTGAGTAAACCCGCGCAACACGGGGAGAACATGCAAACTCCACACAGCTCACAGCTCACAGCCTGCACCAAGTTTCTCCATACAGGAGGCGTTTGGAAGCTATAATTAGCAACAAAGGCGGTGGCGGAGTGGTTAGCACTGCGGCAGCACAGCAACTCACCCTTGGCCGGGGGATCCTGGGTTCAATCCCAGCCCCCGACCAACAGTGATCTGTGTGGAGTTTGCATGTTCTCCCCGTGTCTGCGTGGGTTTACTCCGGGATTTCTCCAGTTTCCTCCCACATGCCAAAAACATGCAAGTTAGGTTAATTGGCATCAAACTGGGGATTCTAAATTGTCCTTAGGCATGACTGGGAGAGTGAATGGTTGTCTGTCTCTCTGTGTTGGCCCTGCAATGGACTGGTGATCTGTCCAGGGTGTACCCTGCCTCTCACCCAAGGATGCTGGGATAGGCTCCAGCCCCCCCGCAACCCGAAAAGGATTAAGCGGAAGAAGGTGAATGAATGAATGAATGAATTTCACCAAGTGTGTTCAATACTTATTCCCTGTGCCATTCCACTTTATTAAATAAAACTTGTTTTGAGAACACAGTTGCCTTGATTTCTTTGTATGTATGGATTACTTGGGTTGTTACTGATATCTGATGAAAATCTCAGGTCAATGTCTCTATCAGAAATATGTTTAATGAGAAAAACGTTTGTGTGTTCAATACTTATATCAAAAGTTGGTGAATGAACAAGGATGCCAGTGTGGGTTGAATAGAATTTATAACAAGTACCAATCAAAACCGGCTGGCTTGACAGTTAAGCTAATGCCAGACAGCCTATCTGACCACCTAGTCAGCTGCCTAGTCAAGTTAACGCTAACAGCTTGATGTAGCATCCCAGCAAAAACAGAACAAAATACACCAGAATGGCATGAGATATCTTATCGACTGTGGATAAATGAACCAGGTGGAAACAGCTGTCTCTTAGGGCTGTGTTTTTTAACCAGGGTGCCCTGATACATTCAAGTTTGTGTGGGGAATCATCTAATTTCACTTATTCATTGGTGCCAAAAAATGCAAATAATTTGTCTTTGTTGTCCATACAGGGCTGGCCCTGGTGGTTTTGGTACCCTAGGCAGGATTTGGGTATGCCCCCCACCCCCACCCGTGGAGACACACACACACACACGTCACTTTCAGGGCCTCACAATAAAGTTACGAACTTCGATCTACACAAAACACAGTCGCAACATGAAGCAATCTTACAACCGCTAAATGACTTTAACATGCATGTCCACACATCACGGTTTACAATGGCACAACAACTCCCGCTCCTGCAGCTTTAACCATTCCAGCAGAGACCCAGCAGCTGATAGCAAGATTTTATCACTTTGCAACCAACATTCACTGAAGCTGAGCCAACAGACAAAGAAGACATAAAACTTCACTTTATACAGCCATTACCACAATAAATTTTATCCTACCTTTGCTGTTTTGTCATCTATTCCAGAGGACTGTTGTAGTATCAACTTGAAGTATCAATTTGACACTTCCCTGTGGGCTCACTTCTTAAATGATGACGTAACGTCAGTCTGCGTTTGTAGTCTTTTCAATTTATTTATTTTACCTTATATACTTTAAAAGTTAGACAACAACCTGTACTGTTAGTTATGTGGAAAACTACCTTTTAAATTGAGAAACACATGTGTAACTCCTGAATAAATTTGGTTGGTTAAGAAAATTATTTTTCCAAAGTCCAACGTGTGGAAGTAGAGGGGATAGACTACTCACGGGGTGCGTTATTTCATCGCTGTTTTTTATGCATCATTATTGAGTGTTTTATTGTTTACTATCTCATGACATGGACTATAATAGTAATGTGCATTAGATTGCCTGCCGCCATACCTCTTTGAAATGAGCTTCCCCTTGCCAGCGCATAGAGAGCGCACTGTCTACTGGTAATTTGATGGTGTGATGCAAAGCATAACAAACAGACAAAACAGAAACTAACAAAAACACTGGCATACGGCAAAAAAGTCTGACGGAAAAATTTGCAGTTGATCATCAAGATAGGGCCCAAAGAGTGGAAATTAATCAGAAGCTTGTCTGTCATTATTCTGACAGATTATATTAATTTCAAAGCTGCAACAGACAACTGTTGGTTCCAAGGTTGTCATAGCCAGGAGCGGCACTGGGGTTAAGCTCCCAGTGCTCATAAAATGCTCCTTATGGCGTGCGTCTCGAAAAGCCTCTGACAACTAAGTCCAACTCCTAGCCTGCCCGTGTGGTTTAGTCTCTAAGCCCAGCGGAACTGCTTTTACTAATAGGAGAAGGGGCGAGGGCGGATCTCTGGCGCCTTAAAACCAGATGCTTCGAGTAGATGGTGGCTCGTCAACCTGGGAAGGTAGCCCATCTAGGGGAAGGTAAACCCTGATTTCAAACCTCCGCTGCCTTGTGGCACACCCAGTCACGGGAAAGGCTTCGGGAGTCAACCCTGAGGAAAAATGCGGAGTCGGAGCCCCTAAGACAGTTCTCTGTTGTGCTCAACATCGTTCTGGCAGCTCCTGCAACGGCGCTGGTGCCAAACTATAGCAGCCCTGCTGTTCCTTTGGATTCATCAGTGACGTGGAGAGGGGGGACATGCTGCATGGGTAACATCTTGTCCTCCATATCTTCCTGCCCAGGCTTGAATCCTACCAACGCCCAACGCTGGAAGGTAGAACACCGGTGCGCATCGGCCTGTTCAGCCACAGGTGGTGCTGTTCCAGCAGAGTAGACGTTTAGGATTCTCTTCCATGGTCATCATAGACCGACGGAGGCCGACGACAGAAACACACACAAGAAGAGCAAAAACAACCACTACAATAAATTTTGTCCTACCTTTGCTGTTTTGTCATTATAAATTATATTTGAGATGCAACACACAGGACGGGACCGTAGTTAGAGCTAACTGCAGCTGGAGATTGAATCCACAGGATTGGTAAATCAGAGATGGAATGACTGCTGACAGAACTCTCGCTGATTCTGCTGTTAAAGCAGAGCTTGTCAGAGCGGTCATCTGGCAGGTGGAGGATAAGTGAAACTCTTCTGTCTTTAGAAAACCTGCATATTTACAGTATTTAATTTTACAAATCTCAACAAGGTCCTCTTGGCTGCTTGTTTACATAAGGGGCGTAAGTGGTGTGGGTAGGGCCGCCATGCCAAGGTTTTGTTTTTTTTTTGCCACTAAACCAAGCTGCACTGCTGAAGAAGTGATTCCAAGTTGGTCATCCCCCAAAGGCCCCTAACGGCCTAGGAATTTTATGTTATTAATTGAAAAAATATTTGAGGGCTTGCAGCTGTGCGCCCCCCCCCCCCCCCAGCAAGGGGTGCACTAGGCATCAGCCTATATGGCCTATGCCTTGGGCCAACCCTGTGTGCATGGGTGCATGGGTTTCTACAGAACCCAGGCCAAACAACAGCAAATTATTTGCTTTTTTTTTTTAGGGTGAGTGAAATCTAAAGAAAATAACAATATAAAGCATGCTTGGCAGACGAAATTCTAGTAACACTGTTAGTTCACTGTTCTCTATATGACAGACAGCTAGGTTTTCCAATAAGAGAGAAGTGGGCAAATATCAAGGATGGTGCTGGGCTAGATTTACCTTTTCATAATGTCCCGTGACAAATGGGAAGAGTTAAAAAGGCTAATCAGACATAAACATGGACATTGAAGGCAAGGTGGGTGAAGTGTCTTGCCTATGGACACAACGGCAGGATGGCTGGGGAGAGCGGGTTTCAAACCGCCAACCCTCTGGTTATTGGATGACCTGCTCTACCTCCTGAGCCATTGCCGCCCCAAACATTTCCCTCCTCTGTTCCATTTTTTTTTCTTTTTGCTGAGCACCAAGTTGGACAGCAGGAAGTTCCGTTTTTATATGGTCTTTAACATGACCCGGCCGGGACTTGAACCTCGACCTCCCGGTTGTGGGGCAGATGCTCTACCTCTAGGCCACCACTCCGGTGATGCATTTCATGACCAATAGACACATTTCAGAAGGTTAAAACCTACAATAACACAATTACTTTTTTTTTTTCACCCCACTTATATCACGGACACACAGATCGTCCCAAATGTCTCCTGAGCCGGTGGACGGAGCCACTGTTTATAGCAGGATACGATATAACAGGGAAGAGCTGCTAGCATTTAACCGCCACCCGGTCCCACTGGAAAAACTCGACATACCGAGAGAACTGAGGCGAAAACGCCGCGGCTGCCGGGCTGGAGTAAGGCGGAGGACAAAAAATATAAGGTACAGACCCTCCCTTCCATCTGTTGTCATGGGAAATGTACGGTCGATACTGGGAAAGTTAGATGAGCTAGCGGCTATCTCCCGTTATGATAGCACTTACCGGGAGTGCTCTCTCCTTTTGTTTACTGAGACGTGGCTAACTGAACTAGCAGCAGATGCTAACATTGAGCTGGAGGGTTTTCACATGATACGAGCTGACCGAACACCAGAGAGTGGCAAAACTAGGGGCGGTGGAGTGATAATGTATGTTAACAACAACTGGTGCAGACCGGGACATATCACTGTTAAACAACGACACTGCAGCAAAGACATTGAGTTGCTAGCTGTTAGCATGAGGCCTACATATCTCCCGAGAGAACACTCACACGTGATCTGCATTGTTGTTTATGCAAATCCGACGGCGAACGCTGGGACAGCGCGTGACGTCATCCATTCAGTTACCAGCAGGCTGCAGACAGAACACCCAGATGCTCTTCTCCTCATCTCAGGCGATTTCAACCACGTTTCACTGTCTCCCATTCTGCCCACTTTCACCCAGTATGTCACATGCCACACTAGAGACAATAAAACACTGGATTTGTTCTACGCAAACACTAAGGAGGCGTACACCTCATCACAACTCCCCCCACTTGGGAGATCGGATCACAACTTGGTTCATCTCCGACCGGTGTACAAACCCCTAGTGCACAGACAACCTCCGGCCATGCACACTGTGGAGTTATGGTCTGAGGAGACAATGGACACTCTAAAGGACTGTTTTGAAGCCACTGCCTGGAAGCAGCTCTGCGATCCACATGGTGAGGACATCGATGGCCTCATTCACACCTTCACGGGCTACCTCAGCTTCTGTGTGGACAAATCCGTTCCCACCAAGACCATACGGCGTCACTCAAACAACAAACCCTGGATCAACCCTGAGATAAAAACACTTCTGAGAGAGAAGAAGAGGATCTTCAGGTCGGGGAACAGGGAGATGCTGAAGTCCGTACAGAGGGAGCTGAGGAGAAAGATCAGAGAAGGCAAGGACAGCTTCAGGAAGAAGATGGAGGACAAGCTGCAACAGAGCGACATCAGCGGGGTCTGGAGAAACCTCAAAACCATCTCGGGGCTCCAGAATACCTCCCCCCAGGCCACGGGGGGCAGGGAGTGGGCGAACAACCTGAATCTGTTTTTCAATAGATTTGACCAACCGCCCTCCCCCCTGTCTGCACAACAACCACTGCTGCCTCTAAGAAATCAAGTCCTGCTACCCACTCCCCACTCCACCGACACCCCCACCACTCCCAACACACAGCCCCCCATCCTGACCCTGACCAAGACCCAGGTGAGGACGGAGCTGAGGAAGATCAAGGCGAGGAAGGCGTCGGGACCGGACGGCATCAGCGCAAAGCTCCTCAAGTCCTGTGCAGACCAGCTGTGTGGGATTGTGACGTATATCTTCAACATGAGCCTGAAACTGGGGAGGGTACCACAGCTGTGGAAAACATCTTGTGTGGTACCTGTACCAAAAACTTCCCACCCCAAAGACCTGAACAGCTTCAGACCGGTGGCCTTGACGTCCCACTTGATGAAGACCCTGGAGAGACTGCTCCTTGCTCATCTCCGCCCCCTGGTGGAACCAGCGATGGATCCACTCCAGTTCGCCTACCAGCATGGCATTGGGGTGGAGGATGCGGTGATCTTCCTCCTTCACCGTTCTCTGTCCCACCTGGAGAAGCCCGGGAATATGGTGAGGATCATGTTCTTTGACTTCTCCAGTGCTTTCAACACCATCCAACCGATGATCCTGAAGGACAAGCTGCTGCGCGCAGGGGTGGACCAGCACCTGTCATCATGGATCCTGGACTACCTCACGAACCGGCCTCAGTTTGTGAGAACCCGGGACTGTGTTTCCGACACGATCATCAGTAGCACGGGGGCCCCCCAGGGAACGGTGCTGGCTCCCTTCCTGTTCACTCTTTATACTGCGGACTTCTCACACAACACAACACATTGCCATCTACAGAAGTTCTCTGATGACTCTGCGATCGTTGGTCTCATCTCCAGCGGAGATGAAGCTGAGTACAGAGGGCTTATCCAGGACTTTGTGGACTGGTGCCATCGGAACTGCCTCCAGATCAACGCGAGGAAAACTAAGGAGCTGGTGGTGGACTGCCGCAGGCATGGGCAGCCCCTCACAGCACCAGTAAATATACAGGGAACAGACATCGAGATGGTGACATCCTACAAGTACCTGGGTATTCATCTGAACAATAAACTAGACTGGTCACACAATACTGACGCACTCTACAAGAAGGGACAGCGCAGGCTGTTCCTGCTGAGGAGACTCAGGTCTTTTGGTGTACAAGGGGCGCTGCTGAAGTCATTCTATGACACGGTGGTGGCATCAGCCATCACTTTTGGAGTGGTCTGCTGGGGCAGTGGCATTACTGCAGCCGATAGGAAGAGACTGAACAAACTGATTAAGAAAGCTAGCTCTGTCCTGGGGCAACGCCTTGATCCGATGGAGGAGATAGGAGAGAGAAGGACGGTGGCTAAACTGTCATCTCTGCTGGAGTCCGAGTTCCACCCTATGCAGGACATACTGGATGCACTGAGGAGCTCATTTAGCAGCAGACTACATCATCCCAGGTGCACAACCGAGAGGTTTCGTAGGTCCTTCCTACCAACGGCTGTCAGACTGTACAACCTAAGCAGGGCTGCTCGCAGAGATAGCAAAAAGACGTAACAAACTAATAGGTTTTTTTTGAATGCAAAAGATGCAATAGACTTACACAATGGTCCTCTCCGGCATACAACTAGGAACATACCGGTCGCTATGGAGGGTGAGAATATGTATGGGCACATAATCATACCATGTAGGATAACTAAATAGACGGTTATGCTGTTTCATCCCACCTAGCAACAATGCTCTGCACTGTGTGTGTTTATATATTTACATATTTATTCCATCTAGCTACAATGCTCTGCACTGGGTGTGTTTATATTTATATATCTATATATTTATTCCATCTAGCTACAATGCTCCGCACTGTGTTTTTATATATCTACATATTATTCCATCTAGCTACATTGCTCCGCACTGTGTGTGTTTATATACTTGCATATTTATTCCACCTAGCTGCAATGCTCCGTACTGTGGGTGTTTATATATTTACATATTTATTCCATCTAGCTACAATGCTCCGCACTGTGTGTTCATATATTCATATATTTATTCCATCCAGCTACAATGCTCTGCACTGTGTGTCTGTGTGTGTGTGTGTGTATATATACTGTATATTTTATAGTAATATGTACATATGTATATTAGCTGCTCTTGCTTGCTTGTTTTTTTTGTTTTTTTTTTGTTTGTTTTTTTTCTTGCCTTCTGATTGTTGCTCTGAGTGTTGCTATCCCTGTGCTGTTGCAATCCTGGAATTTCCCCGTTGTGGGACTAATAAAGGCTTATCTTATCTTATCTTATCTTATCTTATTATTCAGTGACCCCTTTAAAGGTAATTTTGGTGACAATCCCATTGCCTGTCCAAGACTTCTATGAACTTCACAGCAAATTCTAACCAGATGCTTCAACCTCTTCTCAGCCAGTTTGGGAATACACCGTGTCTTTGTTGCAGTCCATTAGCTCTGGAGCAGAGCCGATCTGTTTAAGTCTTGCTTATCAACCGCTGAAGTCCTTTTCAGTAACAATTTTTTAGTCAAATAAAGGATTGATTGCATTTATACTTAAGCTTTATTTACAAGATGACTTCTGAATGTGAGCTTGTTTTCAGTTAATAAAAGATGCCACACTGAGAAACCTTTCTGTAGCAGTTTGTAAGACTCCAGTTTGAAACACATGCACCTGTGAACTATTAACTTCAAATCAGCTTAAATTGATACCACCTGGCTTGTAATTTCCTGCTATAGAATATCAAGCTCAAATAAGAGTACAGTCAGAAATGAAAAGCTTACTTTTTGTGAATGAGATCATTCACAAATGAGTCATTTCAGTATCAAAACCATCTTGCTCCTAAAAGCCACAGTTACTTCCAGTTTGACTAGTAATTCAACTACACTGCACCTGTGACATGCACAGACATTTCCGGGGGTTGGGGGGGGGGGTGCATGTGCTGAACCAGTTTTAATACCTATACATTCATGGAGATATTTCTAAATCCTCAACTGAGACTATGGTCTTCATCATTAATTTGCATTCATTTACATGACAAAAGATCAATGACCAAAGGTCAATGACCTTTTGTCAGCGTCCACTGAAAAATAAATACCTATTCAAATTAAATAAACCTTTGCAAAAAAAAACAACAACAAATAAATAAATAATTAAAGTGGCCTTTCCCCATGTCAGCAAAATGACCCAAAAGCACCCCAGCTTGTAAACCTGCCACCCTCCATCCCCATAAAGACTGCAAGAATAGTTTATACAGGGCAACTTAGTTTATCAGTGAAAGGATACAGTAGGAGCAAATATACAAGAAAAATCATCAAAATTTTAGAAAAATGTTGCACATTTTACAGGAAAAAAAGTTGCAAATTTATGAGTATATTGTTGTAAATTTCTGTGGGGGAAAGGTAACAAGTTTATCACAAAACATAGCAAATATATTAAAAAAAAAATACTAAATTTACAACAAAAGTGAGAAATTTGCCAGAAAAAAATTGCAAATTTATTAAAAAGAAAGTTATAACTTTCCAAGAAAAATGTTAGCTTACAAGAAAAATCCTCAGTAATTGTTGATAAAATTTGACATTTATGAAAGAAAAAAAGTAAAACAAAAACAAAAACAAAAAACTTGTAAAAAATGTTTAAGAAAAGTGGCTTTTTTTTTGCAGTTGTGTAACTTTATTGTTGTAAATTTATGACTTTTTTCGTGGAGATATGTTTTTTCAGCATTTGGAAGTTGTGTTTTTCCTCATGAAAATGAAACTTTTTCTTTTGGACTTCCTCCCACATGACAAAAACATGCAAGTTAGGTTAACTGGCATCAACTGGGGATTCTAAATTGTCCTTAGGTCTGACTGTGAGAGTGAATGGTTGTCTGTCTCTCTGTGTTGGCCCTGCGATGGACTGGCGATCAGTCCAGGGTGGACCCTGCCTCTCGCACAAAGATGCTGGGATAGGCTCCAGCCCTCCTGTGACCGAAAAGGATTAAGGAAAAGGATTAAGCTTATATTAAATCTGTTATGGCTGTGTTGTGAGACATGTATATGTTGGACACTGCATATGTGATTTAACCACGATGAAGGAGAGCCAGCCCCCTGCGGTGCGGAGCCACAGAGCCTGGACCCCCTGCGGAGGACAGGGGACAGAAGACTTCCTGACCACTGAGGCTCGGGAAGAGAGAAGGGGGAGTTATGTAAATAAAAGGCTAATGAATGTGAATAAAGAGACTTTGATATAGATGTGTGATTTCCCCCGCGAGGGAAATGGTTTGATGTGAGAAGGTTTAAATGAGAGAACTTTGGTGTGTTCACTCTCTTTGTTCGCTGCTCAAGAATAAGAGCAGACAGTGGAATGATTTCTTGAATAAACTGAAATGAAAGACAATTCGGTTTCGTTATTCAAGTCTCTCCACATTGGTGACTGACGACGTTGAGAATGAACGAAGAAATTCTCAGGGTCCCGGACTCACAGCGCTCAGAGCTGGCGAGCGCAGTGGCCGTTAAGCTGCCTGATTTCTGGCAGGATAACCCACGGTCGTGGTTTCTGCAAGCAGAGTCGCAGTTCGCGCTCGCAGGAGTAACGGTGGATGACACTAAGTTCCACCATGTCATCGCTAAACTGGACAACAGCACAGCTCGGTGCGTGCAAAGCTTGGTGGAGCAGCCACCCGCGACCGACAGGTACAGCAAGCTGAAATCCACCCTCATCAAGTTTTTCACCCCCTCGGCTGAAGTGAGGGCGAGGAGGATCCTGTCTTTGCTAGACCAAGGTGGACACAGGCCGAGCGCCCTGATGGAGGAGATGATACAGCTGAGAGGGTTGGACAACGATGATTTCATTTTTCAGTTCATCTTCCTCTCCAACCTCCCGGCGCATGCGAGAAGCACGCTGGCCGGCAAAAAGTGTCACACCCTGGAGGAGTTCCGGGAGCTGGCCCAGGAGGCAGACGGGATCCTGGACGCCTGCGGCGGGCAAGCAACCACAGCAGCGGCCCGAGACAGCGGGGAGCCAGAGGCGGCAGAACCAGACTGGCCGACGATGGCGGCAACACGGCCGCGACGAGGGGGAGCCAATAGCCCGGCGACAGAGGCGCGGGCACGACACAGCGGAGGAGAAGATCTCTGCTTTTACCATCGGAGGTTCGCAGAGAGGGCACGCAGGTGTGTGCCGCCCTGCATCTTCAGGAGTTCGGGAAACGGCAAGACCGGGGGTCGCTAGCAGCTTCGACCCTCGGAGAACGCAACAAGCTGCTCTACATCACGGATGCGCGCTCCGGACGAGTGTTCCTCATTGACACCGGAGCACAAGTGAGCTTCATCACCCCAACATACGCGGACCGGGTAGCTGGACCCCACGGTGACGGAGCTACAGCGGCAAATGGCTCGAACATCAACACCTACGGGAGAAGGACCTTGCCTTTATGCTTACATGGCCGCACATATGAATGGACTTTTGTAGTAGCGGCGGTGAGTTTCAACATGTTGGGCGCAGATTTTTTGTGTTCACACAATCTGTTAGTTGATCTTGCTAATAGACGGCTGGTAAATGCACTCTCTTTTTACTCTCTCCCCTGTTCAGCTCGAGTGTCCCCGCCACCAGTACAGACCCACGTCGCTACAGCAGGTGGTAAGTTTCACACACTCCTCACCCAATTTCCAGCGCTCACTGTGCCCACTTTTTCAGCGACGGTCGCGAAGCACGGGGTGAAACACTTCATCCCCACTTCTGGTCCTCCCGTGTTTGCAAAAGCTCGGCGCTTGGATGCAGTTAAGCTCGCCATTGCGCGCGAGGAGTTCGCCAGCCTGGAGAGGCTGGGCATCGTTCGTAGGTCGAAGAGCCCGTGGGCTTCGCCGCTGCACATGGTACCGAAAGCCGATGGCTCCTGGAGACCGTGCGGGGATTACCGCAGGCTAAACAACGCTACGGCACACGATCGTTATCCCATCCCGCACATTCAGGATTTTTCGGTGCACCTGGCGGGGGCGCGCATTTTTTCAAAGATTGATCTAGTTCGCGGCTATCACCAAGTCCCGGTCCAACCGGAGGACATTCCTAAAACAGCGGTAATAACCCCGTTCGGACTTTTCGAATTTTTACGCATGCCGTTTGGTCTCAAAGGGGCGGCGCAAACATTTCAGCGGATGATGGATGCCGTGTTACGCGATCTCCCTTTCGTGTTTGTGTACCTCGACGACATTTTGGTCGCGAGTACTTCAGAGGACGAACACGAAACGCACCTCACAGCAGTTTTTAGGAGGCTGGGAGAGCACGGCTTAATAGTTAACCCAGCCAAGTGCCAGTTCGGCGTCGAGCGGATCGATTTTTTGGGTCACCGCGTCTCCCCGGAGGGAGCGGTTCCGTTACCAGAGAAAGTACGCGCGGTAGCGGATTTTCCCCGTCCACAAACGGTCAAATCACTACAGGAATTCTTGGGGATGGTGAATTTTTATAACCGGTTCCTGCCCCACGCAGCTCAAATCATGCAACCATTATATGCCGCGCTCAAAAAACAAAAGCCGACCCAGGCGGTCGAATGGTCCCCGGAGCGGGAGCGCGCGTTCACAGAGGTTAAAAAAGCCTTGGCTGACGCTGCGCTCCTGGCCCACCCAGACCCTGCAGCACGTATCGCGCTGACGACAGACGCTTCAGATTTAGCCATAGGGGCCGTTATTGAGCAACAGGTAGCCGGAGTTTGGCAGCCTTTGGCTTTCTTTAGCAAATCTTTAAGCGCGGCTGAGCGAAAATACAGCGCGTTTGACAGAGAACTGTTGGCGCTGCATTTGGCTATTCGTCATTTCCAGTTCTGGCTGGAAGGACGGTGCTTCACCGCTTATGTGGACCACAAGCCGCTCACATACGCCATGGCCAAAATTTCAGATCCGTGGTCCGGCAGGCAGCAGAGGCAGCTGGCCGCAATCTCGGAATTTACCACTGACATTAGGCACGTCGCGGGCAAATTCAATGTAGTAGCAGATTGTCTCTCACGCGCGTTCACGACCCCGACACGCGCAGAGGCAGAACGGGCCACCGTGACCGCGCCGCAAGGGAGCGGCACGGTAGCGCGCGCAGCCCCGGTGCACGTGGGTATAGATTACGCAGCCATGGCAGCGGACCAGGGGGCGGACGCAGACGTGCGCGCGCTCCAGTCTGGACCAACAGGGTTGAGGCTGGAGAGCAAGTGTTTACAAACCGGTATGGCCCCCCCTGATCTGCGACATGTCGACGGGGCGCCCGCGTCCGGTGGTTCCGGCCACGTGGCGCCGCCGTGTTTTTGACTCGGTCCACTCACTGGCGCACCCGGGGGTGCGCGCGTCGGTGAAACTAGTGGCGGAAAAGTTTGTTTGGCCGTGCCTGCGCAAGCACGTGAAGGAATGGGCAAAAACCTGCATTTCCTGTCAACGGGCCAAAATTCACAGGCACACAAGAGCCCCGTTAGAACCGTTCCGCATTCCGGCCAGAAGGTTCGACCATGTGCACGTCGACCTTGTGGGCCCCCTACCGGCATCACAGGGGTTCACGTATCTTTTGACAATGGTGGACCGCACCACACGTTGGCCGGAAGTGGTCCCACTTGCGACGACCACGGCCGCGGAGGTGGCTCGCGTTTTTTTAACGGCTTGGGTGGCGCGCTTCGGGGTTCCGTCGGACATTACGTCCGATAGAGGACCGCAATTCATCTCTGAGCTGTGGTCAGCGATGGCCAACGGCTTAGGAGCCAAAATTCACCGCACTACGGCTTACCACCCTCAGGCTAATGGTTTATGCGAGCGTTTTCATAGGTCTTTGAAGGCAGCACTCAGAGCGTCGCTCACGGATGCAGATTGGGTAAATAAACTCCCATGGGTTTTATTAGGGTTGCGTTCTGCGCCTAAAGAGGACTTAGACGCCTCCCCAGCGGAGCTGGTATTCGCACAAACTCTGAGGCTGCCGGGCGAGTTTTTACCAGAGCACCCAGAGCCCCCACCTCTCTCTGCTCTGGGACCGTTAGTTGGCACGGGGGCAGACACGCTCCCGGGTCCGGTTCATCACGCTTTTCCACGAGTTTTCGTCCCCAAGGCT
Source organism: Pholidichthys leucotaenia (assembly GCA_020510985.1). Classification (NCBI taxonomy): domain Eukaryota; kingdom Metazoa; phylum Chordata; class Actinopteri; order Cichliformes; family Pholidichthyidae; genus Pholidichthys; species Pholidichthys leucotaenia. The sequence goes on along the minus strand of CM035845.1, from coordinate 248,484,238 downwards.
TTGAAAAATGCCGATTTCGTTTTTGTCAGGCGCGAAGCCCTTAAAGCAACGCTCAAACCACCTTACGAAGGGCCATTTCGAGTGCTGGAGGCAGGTGATAAGCAATTTGTGCTAGATTTTGGGGACAGAAAAGAGACAGTCAGTATTGACAGACTAAAACCTGCTTTTGTCATGAAGGACGTGTCTGTACCGGTCGCGGTGGCGCCTCGACGAGGCAGGCCCCCGCAGAGGGCAATTAACCACTCTCTTCCTCAGTCAACAGACCCGGAACAGAACAGCACCGCAGGCAAGGCGGGGCCAACGCACAGCAGATTCGGCAGACGGCTGAAGCCCAAGCGGCGCACAGACTGAATGTTGGTGTTGATTATTCAGTAGTGAGTAAGGTGCTATTAAATTTTGGGAATTAGTCTGTTCTTCATCGTTTGGGGGGGGGTTATATGGCTGTGTTGTGAGACATGTATATGTTGGACACTGCATATGTGATTTAACCACGATGAAGGAGAGCCAGCCCCCTGCGGTGCGGAGCCACAGAGCCTGGACCCCCTGCGGAGGACAGGGGACAGAAGACTTCCTGACCACTGAGGCTCGGGAAGAGAGAAGGGGGAGTTATGTAAATAAAAGGCTAATGAATGTGAATAAAGAGACTTTGATATAGATGTGTGATTTCCCCCGCGAGGGAAATGGTTTGATGTGAGAAGGTTTAAATGAGAGAACTTTGGTGTGTTCACTCTCTTTGTTCGCTGCTCAAGAATAAGAGCAGACAGTGGAATGATTTCTTGAATAAACTGAAATGAAAGACAATTCGGTTTCGTTATTCAAGTCTCTCCACACTGTGACCTTTATAAACTGTAAATTAGCATATTTTATCATACTGTATTTTTTTACCTTTTCTTTTGCAAATTTTTACTAAAATAATGTTGACACTGTAGGCTAAATTTATGAATATCCCCACACAACCAGCCCTCTTGTTAAAAAAAAATAAACCATTTACTGCATGTAGTTTCACAACAGCAAAAAACAAACAATAAACCCCCCCCTAACCTGTCTAGGTTTCAGCACTTGAGGATTAGCTGCAGCAGTCGTATGAAGTGTGTACGCCACAAGCAGAAGGAGAGCGGGCAGGCAGGGCTCACGCAGCACTCACACACAGAATTAACTGTACCCCAAAATATATTTATTGGACATTAAAACACATGTGATCGGCAACTGGTGTCTCCGTGGGGGTAATTTAAAATACGTAATACTGTAAAGTCAGGGCTGTGATAAGGGGCGGGGGAACTCTCCCGGCATGCTTTGCGCTGCGGGGAGTTCAAAGACTGTTATTGTTGTGTTCTGAGCATTATTGTTGTACCGTTATAATTATGTTATAAGTCTGGTTGTGATAGTGTTGTTTTCCCCGCGTGTGAGAGATTACCTGTCTGTGCCACCCTGAGCGAGGTGAGTGTGTGTGTGAATGACCTCCCCTCTGTTCTGCATAATTTGTCAGTGATTGACTAAGAGTGATAAAGACGAATAGAGTGATGTCTGAAGATGGAGTAGGTGGCGGTAATGCACCTGTAAGCTGGTTGCCAACCGGCCATCAAATCTAAAAGAAGAAGAATTTGTCAGTGAAGAAATAAATGCCTGTTACATTCCAAATCCTCTCTCATTATTGTGTGAACCCTTGAAATGTCACACTGGTTTCAGAAGAAGGATATCTGAGAGATGGAAGCGAGAATCAAGGCAGAGATTCAACAGCTCGAATAGCTCATCACCCAGATGGAGATGGGCAGCAGAGCAGACGCGCCAATTCCCAGAGCTGCTCGCAGCAAAGAATAGGGAAGCGGGCTAGACGGAGCAAGTGCATCCCATGTCCTGCCTTTTTCAAGGCAGGATGGGGAGCACCAGTGGGGAAACTATGAGCCAGCGATCCCACTGCAGCCGAGGCCAATGATCAGCACAGAGGTGATCGCCCCAACCCCAGTACCACTGACCGGCCAATTGGCCAAGCTTCCGTGCTTTGGTGGCGAAACCTCACTGGATGACTACCTTGTCCAGGTTGAACTGGCCGTCACGTTTAACAACTGGACACCTAAAGAGACATCTGTTCAGGTCGCACTGGCTCTGGAGGGCGGAGCTCTTTGCATGCTGTCTGATCTCTGGCCTGAGGAACGTCACAGCTGGCCAGTGCTATAGGGAGCACTCCAGTGGTGATTTTGGAGGGTGACCCACGCTGACCATGCCTGGGAACAGCTTGCCAGCTGCCGGCTTTGCAACTGAGAGATCCTGGGGGCTTATGCAGTACATGTCCACCTGCTGACACAGCATGGCTACCCGGACTTCAAGCTGGAGGTGGTGAAGAAGCTCACCCTGCAGAGTTTCATCCGAGCCTGGATCTGAGAACACATCCGGATTCACACCACGAGCAGCTGGGAGATGGCCATGGCAGAGGCGGAGCGGGTGGAATCGATGCTGGAGCATGCGGCTGATGTTTCATCACCAAGACAAAGAGCTTTGCAAGTCATGGCTGAGAGCGAGGACAAGGAGGAGCTGCGGCAGACCACAGCTGCATGGCCGGCGAGAGTACGACGGTGGTGTGAGGAGGGATGCTTCTACTATCGCCACATCATCAGGAACCCAGCAGGCGGTCGAGGAGCTGTTCCAGCGGAGCTGCAGGGGGTTAGAGTCAGGGCAGAGATGCCAGCTGTGGGAGCTGCTGGACTGCTATGCAACATTTTTGCCATCAGGGATGAAAAGTGCACCCGAACCAGCTTGGTGCAGCACCAGATCGACACCAGTGAGACCAGGACGATCTGGCTCCACTCCCGCCATCTGCCTTGTTCAAGGCGGGTGGCAGCAGAGCAAAAGATTCAGGATGCTGGAGGCAGATGTCATTGAACCCTCCAGCAGCCCTTGGGCAGCGCCGGTGGTTCTGGTCAAGAAGAAGGGCGATTAGTGGCAGTTCTGTGTGGACTATAGGTGCCTGAATCATGTCACCCGTAAGGACTCCTACCTTCTGCCCCGCATTGATGATGCGCTGGATTACATCGCTGGCTCCAGCTGGTTCAGCTCGCTCGACCTTCGCAGTGGCTATGGGCAGGAGGAGCTGTCAGCAGAGGCCCACCAGAAAACAGCCTTCTCCATCGGGCTGGGACTGGGGCAGCTCAAGGTGATGCCGTTTGGACTTCGCAATGGTTTGGTCACCTTTGAACGTCTGAGGGAGCGAGTGCTGGCTCACGTCCCCTGGAGCCGCTGCATCGTTTATCTCGACGACCTGCTGGTTCAGGCAGCTGATTTTGGTAGTGCCCTATCCAACCTCTGGGAGGTGTTGGATGCCATTTCTTCAGGCCGGATTGCACCTCTACCCTTGGAAACGCCACTTGTTTCGGCAAGAAACAACCTTCCTGGGCCACATCGTCAGTGCTGTGGGAATCGCTACTGACCCAGAGAAGGTGGCAGCAGTGAGAAAATGGCCGGTCCCATGGCACATAGGAGAGCTGCGGAGCTTCCTCAGACTGGCCTCCTATTACAGAAAGATTGTGAAGGATTTTGCCACAATCACCAGCGTGCCGCATCAGCTGACACAGAAGGGCCGCACATTCGAGTGGAGTGAGAACTGTGCTGCTGCTTTTTCCCGGCTCCACTTGGCACTCATTGGAGCCCCTGTGCTGTGATATCCTGACCCAAACCACCCCTTCATTGTGGACACAGACGCCAACAACCAGAGCATCGTGGGGGGGGGGGGGGGGGAGCTATCCCAGGAGGGAGAACACAGAGAGCAGGCGGTTGCCTTCTTCAGCTGCACTCTGAGCAGAGCTGAAAGGAATTATTGCATCACCCACTGACAGCTGCTGGCAGTCATCCAAGGGCTTCGCCATATCCAACCCGTACGTTTATGGGAGGAGGTTTCAGCTCAGGACGGACCAACTTCCCTGACCTGGCTACTGAACTTTAAAGAGCTGGATGGACAGTTAGTGAGATGGCTGGAGGCACTGCAGGATTATGATTTTCAGATTATGCATCAAGTAGGCCACCTCCATGCCAACACTGATGCACTGTCCCGGCACCCCTGTGCTGTGGAGGCCTGCCAGCATTGCCAGCGGGCAGAGGATCATGACTCAGAAGTCTCACGGGCTGCTGCTCTCCAGACCGCTGTGGCTGGGGATAACGCAGCGGCTATCAGCACATCCCCAGATCAGCCAGCTCTCCCCAGCAATGATGTCACAGAGGCCCTCAGCATGCAGTAGCTTCAGACCAAGCAGGATGGAAATCCTGTCATCTCTTGGGTCCAACAGTGGCTGGACACGGACCAATGGCCAACCGGGTAGACTGTATCTGCACTGGACCTAGAGACCAAGGCCCTACGTTTCCAGTGGACCAACCTCTGCTGTCGTGAGGGTGAACCCACTTTGATGTGGTCTCAGTTGTAATGGAAAATGCCTGAAACCATTTCGGGGCGAATAGAGTCGAGCTGAGTTGAGTGGAGCTGAGTAGGTGCTAGTGGAAAAGTGCCATTATATGTTTGTACGTGCCTGCGCTGCACCTTCTCAAAGAGCAAAAACTGCACATTTCTGAAAATAAATTAAATGTAATTAAATAATATGAAAGTATTTGGAAAAATATTAAAATTGACACTGGACCCCAACCAATAACTGACCAACGGCTACTTTTAATCAGAAGAGTGATGTACATCCTTGACCCTCAGTGCCTTGCTTGCATTATAGAACAGTGAGAACTAATGGTCTCATTTTAGAGTTATCAAGGGGAGAATTTTTTGGGTTTTTAAATTTATATTGTGTACTTTTGGTTTTACTTAGTGCTTTAATAATCAGACACACAGTAAAAAAAAATAACTGGGGTTATTCTACTTATAAAGTTAGTGTTTGGGCTGCCTTAAAATTTATGTTGACTGAACTTGAGTTTATGTGTTTGTGTTTTATGTGTCTTTACCACTTATCTGCTCACGTTCAGTCAACTTAATTTTTTTTTTGTAACTTTGATTTTTATTCATTTTTCATCATACATATTTCATTCAGATCACAATCTCTATATTTAAAAAAAGGAGCTAGAGGAAGAAAAAAAAAAGAAAAAAGGGGGGGGGACAAATGTTGGAGCATCAAGTTTTTAGTTTCCATCTCTTAATTCTTCTGGTTTGGCTGCACGGTGGCGCAGTGGTTAGCACTGCGGCAGCACAGTTTACCCTTGGCCGGGGGATTGTGGGGATCGTGGGATCGTGGGTTCGATCCCAGCCCCCGACCAACAGTGATCTGTGTGGAGTTTGCATGTTCTCCCCGTGTTGCGTGGGTTTACTCCGGGATTTCTCCGGTTTCCTCCCACATGCCAAAAACATGCATGTTAGGTTAATTGGCTGTTCTAAATTGTCCCTAGATATCTGTTTCCTATAGGCCCTTAGAATAGAGGGTTAGTATTAATGAAAGCGCTTTGAGTGGTCTTTGTGACTAGAAAAGCGCTATATAAGTGCAGGTTAGTTAGTTAGTTAGTTAGTTTTTCAGTGTCTTTGGTTATTCTTTCAATTTCTGTCTCGTTGTTGCACTTTGTAGTGTGTCCATTTCCACCATTTTTTTTCATATTGTCCTTCTTGCATTCTTTGTCGATATGTTAGTTTTTCCATTAACCGTATATCCTCAACAATGTCAGTCCATTGCTCTTGGTCAGGAAGAACTTCTGATCGCCATTTTCTTGTGACTGTTTTTTTACATGCAATCAGCAATATTTTAACTAGATATCTGTCCTCAGTCTGTATTACATTGTCTCTTTTAAGATCACATAAATACATCAAGTTACAATTTATTGGTATATTATATCCTAATATCCTCTGTATTGTCACATGTATAGATTTCCAGAATGATGAGATTTTGCAGCATTTCCAAAACATATGTGAGTGGTCTGCATTTTGAGCCCCACAGCCCCTCCAGCATATAGATTGGGTATTTGTATATTTTCTATGAATCTGTGGTGTAATGAAATAGCGAATCAGGTTTTTCCATCCAAATTCCCTCCATGTCCTTGAACTTGTTGATGTGTGTTGCGTTTTCCATATTTCTTTCCAGTTTTCTTCTGTTATGTTTAAATTTAGCTCTTTCTCCCATTTCTCCTTTATATAGTTACTTGAATGTTTATTTGCCGTAAGTTTCTGATATAGCTTTGAAATAATTCTTATTTTATTTCCTGCATACGAGCTTAAAATGAATTGTATAATCTCGCTCACATCTGTGTGGAGGTTATGTCTAATCTTCCTCATATAGTAATCTCTCATCTGCAGATATCTAAAGAATTCAGATTTTTCTAGTTTAAATTTTCTTCTCATGTTTACAAAACTCCTGAAATCTTTTTTTCCGATATTGCCCCATGCTGTGATTCCCTTGTTCACCAGATTTTTGTATCCCCTATCTTGCTTTGCCGGTTCAAACTGACTGTCAGATGCTACCCATTTCAATAGTTTTATGTCCTCCTTTATATTATACTTTTGTACTATTTTATACCACAGTTCCACCTTCGATGTAAGATGGCGGTGCGCCTAGACGCAACGGCCCCTCTTGGCATCAGCGAGTGTGAGAGTTTTAATCATCCCAGACGTACATTTTGTAAAACTTACAACCGTGAGATCTTATTAAACATCAAGGTACTGCACGCTGCAAGAATCGCGGCGATCGGTTATGATTTGGACATTTTACGCCAGCATGGAATTTTGGCGGAGTCCCCGCTGGAAGCTACCCGGGAGAGGAGGAAGCGCAGACGGTGTGAACGCAAGCAAAAGCGAGGAAAAAGGGCCGGGATCCATGCTAGGCTAAAGGCTAACCCCTCCAGACCAGCGGTACCGTCGCTTCTTCTCTCTAACGTCCGCGCCCTCGAAAACAAGGTGGACGAACTGCGTCTGCTGAGAGAAACCCGGAGAGAGTGGAGGGACTGCTGTGTGTTTGTTTTTACCGAGACATGGCTCCACGACAACATTCCTGACGAGGCCATTCAACTGGAAGATATGGCGATGTTCCGTGCCAACAGGGAAACGGCGAGCTCCGGTAAGAGCCGGGGGGGTGGGCTATGCATCTATGTTAACAAGAACTGGTGCGTTAATGCCACGTTAGTGTCTAAACACTGCTCTCTGTTGGCGGAGTTCCTTATTGTTAATTGTCGGCCATTTTATCTGCCGAGGGAATTCAGCAACGTGTTTGTAGCTGGTGTTTACATAGCGCCGAGCGCTAACGCTAAAGCTAATGCTAAGAAGGCACTCAGGGTACTGCACAATGCGATCAGTGAAATCCAAACTTCACATCCGGACAGTTTTGTGGTGGTTGCGGGGGATTTTAACCACACCAGCCTAAAGACTGTGCTCCCCAAGTTTAAACAATGTGTAGACTTTAAGACCAGAGGAGAGAATATGCTGGACTTAGTGTACACGAACACAGATGCATATAAAGCGATACCCCGCCCCCATCTCGGCCGTTCTGATCACATGTCCGTGATGCTGCTGCCTGCCTACAAACCTTTATTGAAGCGCAGCAGGCCAGCAGTGAAACAAATCAGGATTTTGCCAGAGAGTGCAACCTCTGCTCTGCAAGACTGTTTTCTGCACACAGACTGGAAGATCTTCAAAATAGCAGCCTCCCAGGAAGACAAGACAGATGTGGAGGAGTATGCTGATACGGTCACCAGCTACATCGCGAAGTGCACAGAGGATTTCACTACAGTGAAGACCATCACTATGCGGGGTAATCATAAGCCCTGGATGACTGCAGAGGTGCGCTCGCTGCTTACAGCCAGAGATGCAGCCTTCAGAGCGAAGGACAGGATTGCCCTCCGCTCAGCCAGGTCTGCGCTTTCAAAGGGAATTAAGGCAGCAAAGCGCGCCTATGCGGAGAAAATCCAGGGACACCTCTGTGACACTAGGAACACCAAGCAGATGTGGCAGGGAGTTCGGACACTGACGGGCTTTAAGTCTAGGCAGGGGGTCGATGATGACGACGCTTCACTTCCAGACAGGCTTAACGACTTCTTTGCACGTTTTGAAGCATCAAACTCGACAATCAGAGGGAGGGCTGGCCCACCCCCACCATCAGTCGGACCAGCTTTTACCATCAACACAGCGGACACACGGAGGACCCTAACCAGAGTCAACCCACGCAAAGCTGCAGGTCCAGACAACATTCCGGGATGTGTGCTCCGAGACTGCGCGAGCAAGTTGGCGGATGTCCTGACTGACATTTATAACATCTCCCTGAGTCAGGCCATCGTTCCCAGATGCTTCAAGACCTCTATCATTGTACCGGTGGCAAAGAAACCAGTGGTGTCCTGTTTGAATGACTATCGTCCTGTTGCACTGACACCAATTGTGATGAAGTGTTTTGAACGGCTTGTCAAACCACACATTACAGCCTGCCTCCCTGCATCACACGACCCGCTCCAGTTTGCATATCGTTCAAACCGCTCCACGGAGGATGCTATAGTCACCACCCTACACTCTGTCATCACCCACCTGGACCAGAAAGACACCTACGCCAGACTCCTGTACATTGATTTCAGTTCAGCATTCAACACCATTATTCCCCAGAGACTGATGGAGAAATTACTCCTTCTCGCTCTGAACACCGCCACATGTCTCTGGATCCTGGATTTCCTGACTGAGAGACCTCAGTCTGTCCGGGTTGGAAACAACATCTCCAACTCTGTCACGCTGAGTACCGGAACCCCTCAAGGCTGTGTACTCAGTCCACTGTTGTTTACACTTCTAACACATGACTGTGTATCCAAACACGAGGGGAACCAGATTATTAAGTTTGCAGATGACACCACGGTGGTGGGACTTATTCAGAGGGATGAGGAATCAATGTACAGGGAAGAAGTGAGAGACCTGGAGGGCTGGTGCAGGGAGAACAATCTGGTGCTCAACGTGGACAAAATGAAGGAGATGATTATCGACTTCCGGCGGTCACAGCCTGAGCACGTCCCCCTCAGCATCGGCGGCCGTTTAGTGGAGAGAGTAGAGAACATTAAGTTCCTCGGAGTGCAGATCTCGCAGGACCTGACCTGGAGCAAGAATTCCTTGGAGATCAGGAAGCGGGCTCAGCAGAGACTACACTTCTTGAGGAAACTCAAGCAGGCCTCTCTCCCCATCTGCATCCTCAGGACCTTCTACAGAGGTGTGGTGGAGAGTGTTCTGACGTACTGCATTGCTACATGGTACTCCAGCTGCAGTATGTCAGACAAAAAATCCCTGCAGAGGATAGTCAAGGGGGCAGAGAGGGTAATTGGAGTCTCCCTCCCCTCTGTCCAAGAACTTTTTCAGAACCGTTGTAGGAGCAGGGCACTGAACATTGTCAAGGACCGTTCTCACCCTCTGCATAAACACTTTGAACTTCTTCCATCTGGTAAACGATTCCGGAGCATCAGAGGCAGAACCACCAGACTGATCAACAGCTTCCTCCCACAAGCTGTCAGGATGCTGAACAGCTGACCCGGAATCTCTCATACACACTACTGCACCTACGGACATTTTGTATATTATAGTTAGTTATTCTTTTTCCCCAAGTATGTCTCAGGGATGTGTGAATGGATGGGGGGGTGGGGGGTGGAGCTATGTGGGAGTGTGTCTTAATCACGCTGCTTCTTATATGGATGCCAAGAGAAACGCAATTTCATCTTGCCTGCACTGCAGTTGTATGTACAGCAATATGACAATAAAGTTTGATTTGATTTGATTTGATTTGATTTGAAAGTAAATTTAGTGATTGGGTCTATTTGTTTGATTTGCTTATATGCATCCTTATCTCCTATTATGCTTTGTACTGGGAGTCCCTCAATTTCCTTTTCCATTTCTTTCCATTTCACCTCATATCCTCCGTCGCACCAACATATGATATATCTTATTTGTGCTGAGTAGTAATATTCCTTTAGACTCGGTAGACCCATGCCTCCTTTCTCTTTTGGTAATTGGAGAGTTTTATATTTCACTCTTGGCTTTTTACCTCCCCAAACAAATCTCGATATCATCCTGTCCCACTTTGAGAACTGGGCACCAGGAATCTCTGTTGGTAGAGCCTGGAAGAGGTAAAGCAGTCTAGGTTGTATGCTGATTTTGACTGTCTTAATTTTTGAATTCAGATCCATATTTAAGATTTACCATCTATCAATATCTTTTTTATTTCTTGTTCTAACCTATCATAGTTTGCTTTATAGATTTTGCTTAAATCTTTAGGTATGTTCACTCCAAGGTATTTTATTTCTTTTTGTTTCCAGTTTAGTTTGATCTTATCAGTTATCTGGTTTAAAGGGTTATAGTGGAATGTCAGTATTTGTGTTTTTGTTATGTTTATCTTGCATCCTGATAATTTTCCAAAATTTTCTATCAAGTCCATCATTTCCATTATTGATTCGTCTGGTTGTTCAAGGTAAACTATAATATCATCTGCAAATAGCCCAATCTTGTGTTCCGCTCCCTTTATTGTTACACCTTTTAATTTCTTATTTTGTCGCATCGCTTGAGCCAGTGGCTCTATGAACAGAGCAAACAAGGTGGGTGATAGGCAGCATCCCTGCCTAGTTGATCTTTGTATATTTACTTTGTCTGTTAAGCTACCGTTTATCTTGATTCTTGCCACAGGTTTTTGATACAGTGTCTTTATGCATTGCACTGACTTTTCGTTAAATCCAAAGCGTTCCAGCACATTATATAGGAACATCCAATTAACCCTATCAAATGCTTTTTCTGCATCTAAACTCATTATTACTGCGCTTTTCTTTTCTTTATGCGTTTGATTAATTATGTGTAATGTTCTCCTGATATTATCATGTGTTTGGAGTCCCTCTATGAAACCAGTTTGATCATCCTCTATCAATTCCGTCAAGAATGTCTATTTGTTTACAGATAATTGTTGTATATATTTTATAATCCACATTTAATAAAGAGATTGGCCTATAGTTTCCACATTGTTCCCCATCTTTCCCTGGCTTTAAAATAACTGAAATAATGGCTTCGTTCCATGATGGAGGTATTTTGTTGTTGTTTAATGTCCAATTAAATGACTTTAGGAGCTGTGGTGTGAGTTCTTCTGTAAACAGTTTATAAAAGACGGGCATCCATCACTACCTGGTGATTTACCGTTTTTAAGTGACTTAATCACATCTTTAATCTCTTGTGTTGTTATTTCTGCTGTTAGCTTTTCATTTTGTTGGTTTCCTATTGATGGCAAGTTGTGCATAGAAATTTTTTAATATCCTTAACATTTGTCTCTTCAGGTTGCGAGTATAGTTCTTGATAGAATTTATGGAATATTTCTTCGATGTTGTCTGGGGTAACTGTGGTTTTATTTGTGATGGGGTCCTTAATCTTGCATACATTATTCACTGTTTGTTGTTTTCTTAACCGTTTTGCCAGCAGTTTTGTGGCCTTTGGCCCCGTTTCATAATATTTTTGTTTTAAATATCTATTTTTCCTTTCGATTTCATCTATTTGTATTTCTTTTATCTTTATTTTTTCTTCCTTAATTTCTTGATATATTTTTGGGTCATTTGTGCTTTGATGTTTACGTTCTAATTCCCTCAGTCTCTCACATCTTTGTTCATATAATTCCAGTTTAGACTTTTTTGCTTTTCCTGATTCAACAATTAATTTACCTCTTAACACGACTTTTAGTGCGTCCCATAGTATTGTTGGGTCCACTTCTCCATTATCATTCTCCTCGATATACTCATTTATGTTTACCTTTATTCTTTCTTTCATTTTCTCATCATTTAATAGTCCTACATTAAGTTTCCATGTTGTTTGTCATTTTCTATTGTTTAAATGTATTTCCATGTATATAGGATTATGATCTGATATTCTGCCCCTCCAATCCGACAATTTCTCACCCTGTGTCTGTCACCTTCATTCATAAGGAAGTAATCTGTTCTAGAGTGTACTTTATGGACTGCTGAATAATGTGTATAGTCTTTTTCGGGTGGGTGCAGGTCCCTCCATATGTCTACCATACCCATTTCTGCCAGTGAGGTTCTTATGAACTTTGTTACATGTTTTTTTGTCTTCTTAACACTTGTTGTGTCAACTTCATGATCCATGACAGCATTTAAGTCTCCTCCACAAATTAGGACTCCTTCACTGTGTGTTGCTATGAGATCAAACAGTTGTTGAAAAAAACCCTTGTCACTTTCTGGTGGGGCATAGATGTTCACTAATGTGATCTGCATACCATCTATTCTTCCCTTTATTATTACATATCTGCCTTCTTTATCCTGGATTTCTTGTTCACATTCAAATTGTATTTTATTTGAAATTAGTATCATAACCCCCCTTTTAGTTCCTCCCTTAAATGAACTGTAGTAGGAGTTCTTATAGCCAAATCTCTTTAGTTTCTCATGTTCTGTCCTGTTCAAATGTGTCTCTTGTATAAATATAATTTCGGCTTTTTCCTTCTTGAATTTTCTTATTATTCTTTCCCTTTTAACAGGTGAGTTCAGACCATTCACGTTTAATGTCATTATCTTAAGATTTTTAACCATATTCATATTTTTCCATTTTTTTAACTTGTGCTCCTAACCCCTTTAACAACAAAAATAACACATATTTGTACAAAAACACATTAACAAATCTCGACCTCCGTACTTTGGGCCTTTCTTCTGCCCACTGGTCCCTGTTGGTGGGTGGAGGGAATGTCCCCACCGAGTGAGGGGCCCTCCCTAGACCTCTAGTTACTATCCAAGTAATAGTCATTAGTCTAGAAATGTCCAACAAAAATCACTTAAACCTCTCCTAGCCGTTTGTTTCTCTTTTACCTTGTCTTCTTGGCCTTCATTTCTTCTGTGTCCCTCTTAATCTTTGTTATAATCTAGGCTTTCCGTTGAAAGCCTTGCAGTTTTTCTTGGGCTCGGTGCGCCACGTCCGTCTCCCGCCTTCTGCCGCTCACTCGCCTCCACTCCGGCTGTCGCGATGCGTTCCGTGCCGCCGCTGCTCCATCCGCTTCCTCCTGTACGCTCACCACAAAGCCTCACTCCGTCATGTCCCGCGCTGCCTCTCTGGCCGTGTTGTAGATTTTCACGCCGTCCTCCCAATGAATTCTCATCTTCGTTAGCGGCGTTTGGAATCTAATTTTTTTCTCTTTCAGCGTTTTTTTAATGTTGGCATATTTCTTTCGCTGCTGCACAATTTCTGTTGGGTAGTCATGGTCAAAGAATATCTGTTTGTCGCCGACTCGTATCTTTTTTTTCCACGCTTGTGTCAGGATTCTTTCCTTTACGTCGTATTTTAAAAAGTTTACCACAACTGACCTGGGTGTAGAGTTTGGATTCGGGTTCTGTGCCAAGGCTCTGTGCGCTCGTTGGATCTGCAGGTCCGTTTCATCGGGCAGCTCAAGCTCTTTTTTTAAGAAATGATCCATGAATTTCGTCATCGAGTTGCCTTCAATGCCCTCCGGAATCCCAAAGATGCGTATATTGCTCCGTCTGGACCTGCTCTCCAGGTCGGTTATTTTTTCCTGCATCCTCTGTGTTTGTGCCGTCAGGGTCTGCAGCCGCTCACTTGCCTCGGTCCTCCAGTCTTCCAACTCTTATATTCGAGCCTGTGCTTCTGCCAAACACGCCCGTTGAGTGCGCAGTTCCTCCATGTTTTCAGCTAGCTTGCGTTCCATTTCTTTTCGGAGGCCCATAATTTCCTCCTTCATCTCTTTTTTCAGATCTTCCTTAAGAGCCGTTAAATCCTGTTGGAGTTGTCGCTTGAAGTCTTTTATGTCTTTACTTATATTGGCGAAGCCAGTGTTCATAATATCGAGTTTGGCGTCCTCCATTTTCTCTGCTGTAGTCACCTCGTTTTTTTGGGGCTCGTGTTCAGCGATTTCTCCTGCGTTGTTGAAGAGGGGTTCTTTAGTTTTACCCTGCTTTTGTCCGTGTGCCCGGCTTCTTTGTGTTTTCATCCCTTGGTTTATTGTTCCATTTATGTCGAGTTGGCCATTTACCAAAGATTTTAAATCCGACTAGGGAGAGCTCTCTGTTTAAGCGTTATGTCTCTCTGCCATCTTCCCGGAAGTCCAGTCAACTTAAAATTTTAAAGCAACCCAAACACTAACTTTTTAAAGTTGAGACAACTTTTTTTTTTACAGTGCAGTCTCTGATATGCCCTCGAACATCATTGTTACATTTTTTTTTCAAATCACGCATAAAAATAAATGATTCCCTAAAGAGAAGATGGTGGTGAGCCTTGCTGACTGTCCACTCCAAAATCTAAGCTGGCCAGTAACTTTATCAGCTGTCCAGTGGCAGCAGGCCCACTTTGAAACTGAGCCTTTAAATGAGGGACGCTCAAGCCTTTAAATCTGGTTATCCAAATGTAAAAACAATGCTCAAGTCAGTGCTACCAGGTGAAGGTCTAAGTGGAATGTAATTCTGCTCTCTTTTCTTCCCGTGATGCTGAATTACTGCAGTGAAGACCTCACATCTCAACGTGTGGGCTGCTTCCTACGCCGAGGAGATAAAATTCGGCTTTGTCAAAATTGAAAATTACCAAACATTTGATATGTCTGTCTTTGCCTTTAGTACATTCTGCACAAATAATGTGAACAACTAAAAAAAAAGATGTGTGGGCAACACGTTTTCCTCAACTGTTGCAACAATTTGTTATTAAAATAAGGAAACGCCATTTGCATCATCTCTGTGTTTTATATTCACTGCAGAAAAGCAGTTCCTCAGTAAAGCATGATGATTGTTCATAAGTTTCACTGTATGTTTTAGCATTTTAATCAGCTACATATATCTTCTTAGTTTGTAATATAGGTCTCTGTTCAGCTAATAAGCAATGATTGCAGCGGCACAAGAAAACAATAATTTAACTCACATCTAGCAGTGATTAAAATTCCTCCCAAAGTGAAGCAGTTCCTTCTCTCCTCTATGGTTTCAATCTCATTGTTCACACAATGTGCTATTCTAGTCTCCCAAGCCCACCTCCAACATAGCTTACAGTCAATAGCAGCGGCCTCAATGAATATGTATTCTCCCACTGCAGTAATACTTTTATTGTGACTCCATCTTGGCAGCTAAAAATATTCATCTCATGATTAAGGTGGAGAGGGGTTATGCTGCCTTTCATTACCGCTTAGAAAAAAGCCTTTTATTTTTTCCCCGTGTGCTGAATGTAATTTATTTGACTATTTACCTTTTCTACCAGGAGAGGAACATATTAAACCCCCTGATTGTGATGAGATACAAAATAGAGGATCATTCTTGAACAGATGGGTGAAGGGGAAACAACACCATGAGCCCTGTCCTAAGTAACAATTACACAGGGTTACAAAAATAATTTTTTTGTAAGTTGTCTGTGTTTTTTCAGCTGATTTAAGACAATTTTGCACCGCTGAATCCAAAAATGACATCCGTTTCTCTCGATCAGGTGCTAAGTAAAAACCTGTACTTACTTAGTACTTACTTAGTACTGTGCATGTACTTACCTTTATATAAAGGTAAGTACATGTAAATTGAATGTTACGTCATCATTGTTCAAAGTTCAGAGAATTTCAAGACATAAAAAAGAATTTTGCATCATATAAAGCGAAAATACCCATACATGTAAACAAAAACGTATAAAACAACATGTGGCCGTAATTCAAAAAGTTGACCTGATTGAACAAAACCAATGTGATTTTTGGATTCAGCACATCAAAATTGTCTTAAATCAGCTAAAAAAAAAAGCTTAGACAATAAATTTGGTGTTGACCAGTGATATTATTCTCTTTGGAAGACTGGCAAGATGATAAAATGGTAGTGACAGAGGTCTAATCAAACATATGGGTTGAAATTGTTTTCTGGCTGGACACTGACATTTAAAGTGGACACAGACACTGCTGTAAAAAGCCTCTTTAGACCGACGGAGATTGTAGGGTGACCATTAAGAGATCAAAAATATGCCCGATCTCCCAACGATCTCCTAAAGCCTAAAAAAAAGGCCATTTTTGTGTAAATGTTTGGGAAATCATTGTGTGATTTTCAAAGTGATCTACAGAGATCATTGACAGATCATTGGGAGATCAATGACAGCGTTGAGCTCGCCTTGACTGCTCAATAATCTCATTCATATTTCAATGACCTCTCAGCAATCTTTCAATGAATGCCATTTTTTTCCACTTCAGAGGTAGAGATAGCTGAGAGATCAATGAGGGATCACTGAGAGTTCAATGAAAAGGCCAATAAAGGTCATTGAAAGGTTGCTGAGAGATCATTGAGAGGTCACTGAGAAATTGTTTCCCTTTGGTGATCACTGGGAGATTGTTTTGGACAGAGTCAAAACTCTGAGGTCATGGAGATCACTGGGAGATCATTGAGAGATCTTGATGATGGCTGACTGCTCATTAAAAGATCATTGAGAGGTCAAGCCATTTTTTTCATCTCTCAATGATCTCCACCCCTGTGTGAAGGGGTGTAAAGGAAAATGGTATTTGTTTCATTGAAAGATCACTGTATATTTTATCAGTGAATATTTTATTAGCAAATATCAACATATCAGTAACTGTTTAACTTTCAAATTATTTCTGAAGATAAACGTGGTCAAACTGCATAATCTATACAAACAGCAACAAAATACTTGATCTAGTAAAAAAAAAATGACAAGGCTACTGACTGCTACCAGTAAATGACAAAACCACATTGGTTCACATAAAATTTATCTTTTAATTTCTTTGAATAAACTTTAATTTAAGTTATATTTTCAGTTCACTAAGTCTCCCTCCCTCCCCGACACTGAAACTAATGCAATTAACTTCTTATGAACAAACACTCCAAGTAACATACTTCCATTATGTGAGATTCATTCTGGGCCTTAGAAAAACACACCTCACAAATAGCTGTGGTGGTTCTGGGTGAGTGTCTAATTCTCTTGGCATTCTACTTTCTATGATATTCTCCCCTTTGTTTTGGTTATCCAACCATCTCATCAGGAGTCAAACTTAACTGACAACAGCTGGGGAGACTCTCGCGCTCAGCTGACTGTTGTCAGTCCCACGCCTTCTCAACCCTTTGAGTGTGTATGGCGCACTTTTTGCGCCTGTCAGCTGATCAGTCTAAACAAAGCCTGTACAGCTGAATAGAGTGTGCAATGTACAAACCTTTAACACCACTTGGTGGCTGAGAGGCGTGGCTTTTCACTTACCATGAGAACTGAAAATGGTCCAATTCAATAAGTAGGTCAGATCAGCGTTTGAAGCCCGCCCCCTTCCATTCTGCTGTTTGACAGGAGGAGACAGGATAGCGAGGAAGACGCGGTCAGCTGAAGAGGTTTTAGTGTTGGTATTCGCCGCTCCTGAGCTCAGAGGAAGAGCTTTGCCCTAGTTTGTCATCTGAGTTAGAGTCCAGCTCTGATTATGTGCCTTCGGACAATGGTGCAAGCAGTTCTTGTGAAAGTGGAGACTGACATCTTGTGCACGACGCTGCAGCTGCGTTTTCTGTGTCCAGCCGTGCCCAAAATGGCACAGGAGCCTTGTCTGCAGATTGTTCTGCTTTGCCAAACCGTGGTCGCAGAGCGAAAAGGTCCAGAGCAGCCCATGAGCGACATTTGGCTGGGCAAGAGCGCACTGCCGGTGCGCATCGACGTGTGCCACGTGTGCGCGCTGGCAGGACAATAGGTAGTGGCGATGCGGTGGGAGGTTTGGACATTGACGGCTGGGAGCTTCTTAGAGATGAAGAAGTTTATCAGCCATGGCTGAAAGCATTTGAACAGCCAGTTGAATATCGTGGAGAGAAGGAGCTGTCATTTGCGTCCGCCATTGATTTTGTGTTGCTTTTTTGGACTCCGGAATTCTGGATGTTTGTGACCGACGAAACAAACAGGTATGTGGCGGCATGAAATAAAGCGGCGTTGTTGGAGGTTTTAAGTAGAGTTTTATTATATCATACCACCGTCACGAGCTCCTCTCCCGGCGCTGTGCGTGCGTGCCGGGAGCGAGCCCACGGCTCTCAGAGAAGGGACACACAGTCTGTGTCCTGCAGCAGGGTTGAAGTCAGATGAGTGAGAGGACGTGTTACAGAACCTGTGCAGTATTTATACCCAACTCAAACAATACATCAAAGCAGGTCTGATCAAAGGGACTGCAGAACAGGCATGAGATATTTGCATTTGTGAGACACAGACAGGATGCATGAACACAATACATGAAAGGTGACATTATCACAGTAGTGTAGCGGAAAAAACCAGGAGTAGCGAGCTGTCTGTCCTTAGTCTGTTTGTGGGGGTTTTCCCAAACCGCCACAGCTCCCCCCCAGAGGGCTCGGCAGGTGGTCGAGGCCTCGATAGTGCAGCTTGGGCAACGAGCAGGGAAAAGCTCTGTGCAGGAGGGGGTGGGGGTAGTAAAAGCCGGCCGGAGACGATGAAAACGTCCAGGCCGCACAAAAATTGCTTGTGGGTCCGCGATGTCGAAGGGCTGGTCCCGTTGAACGTGCAGAGGTCCACAAGAAGAAAAATTAGTCACTGGCTCCTCTCGCGATTAAGTCCTGCAAGGATTAATAGCGGCCATGAAGAAAAGACGAGGCTGAGTGGCGGCTGTGATGAGGGCAGAGGGACTGGCGTGTTGACTTTAGGTTCAGGCGTAACCCTAAAGCCTCGGGAACCGCAAAACCGCTGAATTCCCTATGTGTGCTGTGGCTGAGACCATTAACAAATCCTTCGAGCATGCTGCGTGCGTGCCTCCAGGTGTGAGAGCAGCCCTGAAGGCTCTGTGTGTAGCGGCGAAGGATGATGGGGGTCTGTAGAGCCGTATGCGTCCCGTGCGTGGCGTGCGCCGTCCTCGTAACTCCCCGGTGCGTGTGCCGGGGTCCCGTGCGTGGGTGGGCCGCTGGAGAGGAGAACCAGGGTCAGGGAGCTTGCTGGAGATCATCCCTGTTGTCTGTTGCGTCGTTCGGTCGTGGTGCGTTGGAGCGGTGCGAGGAAAGTAGACGCTCTTGTCCCTCGCTCTGTCATGGTGCGTTCAGGTCCAAGTGTGCTCCGTCGGCCATGGGAATCGCCGTCGCGGAGAAAGGACGAGGTACATGCGCTCTCGAGTGGAGGAGCTGTGAGCGCGGCCGGTCCAGCGTGGATGTGCCGATCTAGGCGTGCAGATCTCACCATGAAACGTTGCTCAGCTTTCCCGGTCGTGGGTGTTCTCCGTGGAGTTTCGCCTGGAAACTCCGCGTTGCGGTCTCCCTGGAGCAGAAGGGAGGACAGATCAGTCAGGCTGCCGCGTTCGCTTGTCGTCGGAGAATCACCGCCGGGTGTTGCGTTCGCTGGCAGCGTGTTCTTTGCAGCGTCGGGTCACCAGTGCGGCGGCATGAAATAAAGCGGCGTTGTTGGAGGTTTTAAGTAGAGTTTTATTATATCATACCACCGTCACGAGCTCCTCTCCCGGCGCCGTGCGTGCGTGCCGGGAGCGAGCCCACGGCTCTCAGAGAAGGGACACACAGTCTGTGTCCTGCAGCAGGGTTGAAGTCAGATGAGTGAGAGGACATGTTACAGAACCTGTGCAGTATTTATACCCAACTCAAACAATACATCAAAGCAGGTCTGATCAAAGGGACTGCAGAACAGGCATGAGATATTTGCATTTGTGAGACACAGACAGGATGCATGAACACAATACATGAAAGGTGACATTATCACAGTAGTGTAGCGGAAAAAACCAGGAGTAGCGAGCTGTCTGTCCTTAGTCTGTTTGTGGGGTTTTTCCCAAACCGCCACAAGGTACATATTTGTTGCATAAACTGTGTTTCATTTGCTTCATTTTAGTTTAGTGTGAAACAAATGTGCCATGAGATTTGTGTTTGTTTTTTTAATGATTTTTAGTAACTTTGTCAATGATGGGACAAAAGGCTATGTGGTCCACATGTCCAATTGTCCATCCATCCATCTTCTACCGCTTTTCCGGAGCGGTAGAAGATGAAGGAACAAATGAAGGGACAAAAGCACCATGTGTTGACAAAGTGTGAAACAAAAATTGTCCATCCATCCATCTTCTACCGCTTTTCCGGAGCAGTAGAAGATGAAGGGGCAAATGAAGGAACAAAAGGCCATGTGGTGACAGTATGACACCAAAACTGTTTTTGTTTTGAATGCTTTTTAGTAATTTTGTCAATGATGGTACAGAAGGACGATGTGGTGACAGTGTGTGAAATAAAAATTGTCCATCCATCCATCTTCTACCGCTTTTCCGGAGCAGTAGAAGATGAAGGGGCAAATGAAGGAACAAAAGGCCATGTGGTGACAGTATGACACCAAAACTGTTTTGGTTTTGAATGCTTTTTAGTAATTTTGTCAATGATGGTACAGAAGGACGATGTGGTGACAGTGTGTGAAATAAAAATTGTCCATCCATCCATCTTCTACTGCTTTTCCGGAGCGGTAATTAGGTCCAATTATGCACAATGCATGGATGCAAGTTCACCTGGCAGACACTTGGGTACCTCTGCAACACTTTTATAACTGGGACTTTGCATCTAACTGTAATTCTGAAGCTATAGTGTTATAATAAAATCTGGATTGTTGCAGTATGCAAATTAGGTCCAATTATGCACAATGCATGGATGCAAGTTCACTTGGCAGACAATTGGTTTCCTCTGCAACATTTTTGTAATTGGGACTTTGCATCTAACTATTACAGTTCTGGAGCTGTAGTGTTGTAAAATTTGGATTGTCGCAATATCCAACTTAGGTCCAATTATGCACAATGCATGGATGCAAGTTCACCTGGCAGACACTTGGGTACCTCTGCAACACTTTTGTAGTTGGGACTGTGCATCTAACTATAATCATTGTGAAGCTACTGTATAGTGTTATAATAAAATTTGGATTGTCGCAATATACAAATTAGGTCCAATTATACAATATGCATGGATGCAAGTTCACTTGGCAGACAATTGGTTTCCTCTGCAACATTTTTGTAATTGGGACTTTGCATCTAACTATTACAGTTCTGGAGCTGTAGTGTTGTAAAATTTGGATTGTCGCAATATACAAATTAGGTCCAATTATGCACAATGCATGGATGCAAGTTCACCTGGCAGACACTTAGGTACCTCTGCAACACTTTTGTAGTTGGGACTGTGCATCTAACTATAATCATTGTGAAGCTATAGTCTTATAATAAAATTTTGATTGTTGCAATATGCAAATTAGGTCCAATTATGCACTATGCATAGATGCAAGTTCACTTGGCAGACACTTGGGTTCCTCCGCAACATTTTTGTAATTGGGATTTTGCCTCTAACTATTACCGTTCTGAAGCTATTGTCATTTGAAAATTTGAGATCAAACTACGTTTTCCTGACAAAAATGCTACACGCTCAAAGGGTTAAGACGGTCTCAGTGTGTGAGCTGATGTGACCAGCCAGCTCTTTATGACCATTACGATCAGTAAGCTCTACAGTGTCTCTGCTCTACTCCTGCACCAATTTCATTCATTTCATTTCATTTTTTTTTATTTCTGTCAGATCATAACAAGACAAGAAAAGGAAAGAGAAAAGAAGACAATATATTTTGGACAGAAAGGGTGTAGGCAGAAGCAACAGCTTATATGTGCCTACCCCTCAAACATAATACAAATATACAACTGACCTCTAATACAACAAAAGAAAACAGTATTTTGCAATTATATTAATAATTTCTAATAAATCAAGTATCTATATCAGGGGTGCCCAACCTTGGGCTTCTGGAACATTCAGGTTTCTGTGTGAAATTTTCTCATTTCACTTCTTAATTGGTCCAAAGATTTGCAAATAATTTGCTTTTGTTGTGCATGGGTGCAAGGGTGCCTACAGAACACATGCACAACACTGACAAATTATTTGCTAATCTTTGGACCAATTAAGAAGTGAAATTAGAAAATTTCCCACAGAAACCAAAATACTCCAGGAGCCCAAAGTTGGGCACCCCTGATAGTATTTCTTAATTAACATGTTTTGTTGTTTTTTTTTAGCAATAATTTAAACTTAACAATAGTGCCACAGTAACTTTAAGTCATCACTGGCATTATTCCATAAGTTTACTCCATTAACAGTAAGACTATGTTTTTACATTTGTTCTAACATCTCTGTGCTCTCTAGGTTCAAGCCTTGCCTGCTGACCTGTCTCTGCGCTTGCTTTCTGGTTTCTCGCGCTCACTGCAGCTTCAGCCGCCACCTGCTGACTCTCAGAGCTTCCAAGGAAGAACTCTGCACAATCTCAGAAATGTCAAACCCTTGTGCTCCAGGATTCCTCTCTTCTTGTGTCTCCCGACGCCTCGCTGGATCCTCAGTATCTGCACAGACCTCTCATGTTCTCCCAAGTAAGCTTGCTGTGCAATCTTACATTCAGCTAACTCTAGAGCTGCACAATTCTCTGGCCCTGTTCTCTCACCTCCCTCTGTGAATCTGGAGCCCCAAGCTCTTTTCTATGGTGGACCCCCTTGTGATCTGGACCTTGACCTTGTGAACAACACTCCCCACCCTCCCCCGTCCTTAACAGACTAATTCCTAGGACCCCTTTTGGCCTGCGACCTCTGGATGTGACACCCCAAGTTGCTCTTGCTGTTACCTCAAATGTTAGACTGCAGCTCAAGCAAGTGAGGAATCTTTTGTGATTTTTTTTTCCTTTTTGATATGACAGTGCTGTGAAAAAAATATTTGCCCTCTTCTGATTTCTTATATTTTTGCATATTTGTCACACTTAAATGTTTCAGATTATCAAACAAATTTTAATATGGGACAAAGACAACCTGAATAAATACAAAATGCAGTTTTCAAATGATGGTTTCATTTATTAAAGGAAAAAAAACTATTCAAACCTACCTGGCCCTATGTGAAAAAGTAATTGCCTCTCTTTTTACATCATGAATTAACTGTGATTAGCCATATTTTTTGAAAGCTGAGTTCAGTTTCAGTAGCTACACCCAAGCCTGATTACTACGACTTGTTGAATCAAGAAATCACTTAAATAGAACCTGTCTGACAACCTGAAGTAGGCTAGAAGATCTCAAAAAGCAACACATCCCACTGTGATCTAAAGAAATTCAAGATCAGATGAGAAACAAAAACCCAGAACAATGTCTAAAGAACTGCAGGCCTCGCTTGCCTCAGTTTGGACATTGGTCCATGATGGAACAATAAGGAAGAGACTGGGCAAAAATGGAGTTCCAAGACAAAAACTGCTGCTGGACAAAAAGAACACAAAGACTCGTTTCACATTTGCCAGAAAACATCTAGATGATCCTCAAGACTTTTGGGAAAATATTCTGGGGACTGATGAGACAAAAGTTTAACTTTTTGGACGATGTGTGTCCTGTTTTATCTGGCATAAAACTAACACAGAATTTCATAAAAAGAACATCATATCAACAGTCAAACATGGTGGTGGTAGTGTCATGCTTTGGGGCTGCTGTACTGCTTGAGGACCTGGACAACTTGCCCTAATTGACAGAACCATGAATTCTGCGCTCTACCAAAAAATTCTGAAGGAGAATGTCCATCCATCAGTTCATGAAGCTCTCCAATGTGGCTGAATTTAAACAATTCTGCACAGAAGAGTGGGTCAAAATTCCTCAACAGTGATGCAAAAGACTCATTGCCAGTTGTTGGCACCAATGGTGGCACAACCAGTTATTAGGTTTAGGGGGCAGTTAGGGGACAATTACTTTTTCACATAGGGCCAGATAGGTTTGGATACCTTTTTTCCCTTAATCAATGAAACCATCATCTGAAAACTGCATTTTGTATTTTCTCAGGTTATCTTAGTCTAATATTAAAATTTGTTTGATGATCTGAAACATTTAGGTGTAACAAATATGTAAAAATATAAGAAATCAGGAAAGGGGCAAATACTTTTTCACAGCATTGCAAATGATATGTACTCATCATCCTTGCTCCAAATACTCAACACTTTCCTTATGTGTTTCCACAGGAGTCTATTCTCCACACACTGTGAGCAATGCAGTTATTTGTAGATAGTTCAATAAAATTTAATCTCTTGCTTCAACCTGTTGTCCTTTCTGTTTTGTACTGCTATTGGCCCAAACCCTGGTCACTCATGACAGTAACAGCATCAATTGCTACAAAAGTTTTGTATTAATTAGCAATAATTTGTATTTCAGTTTGAGCTGTGCAAAGAATGCGGTCTCCTCTACACAAAAATATTCTGGGTTATTTTTATGAACACGCTGGGTTAAAATTCTGGGATTTTGGGGGTATTGTGAACACTTGCCTGGGTTGTTCTGGCTGGGTCAAATGGATTTTCTTTAGCAGCTGAACAGCTTGCTGGGTAAGCTTGACCCAAGGTGATGTGGTCAAAAGGCAGAACTCCTTAATGCATCTCTGACACTGGGATGATGTCAAAACCTGGAGAAGGAATATGCAACAGCGTCAAAAAGCATTTGACATTAAAATTGACGATACAAGAAGAGTGCTGGACTCAGGTGTAACAGACACCACCAGTTGGGCTCCACTAACCTCAGGTCTGACCACAGCAGGGTTTTTCTCCCTGGTTTTAGTCCACTTTACAATGGATGGCGTTTTAAGAAAATGGTTCTGTATGTGTGTGTTCCCTGTGTCCTTGAGGTGTTTTTCAGACCAACTGCTTTCATTAAAGATTCTCCAGATTTGACTCTTTAAAACTTTATCATAAAGTACAGATAAAAAAAGAAAAAAAAAACTTTACAATTTTAAATTAAGAAGCATTCCGGCGTCACACGAGTAGGCTGCCTTTTTGCAACAGCGGATCAGTTTCTTCCTATTTCTATTTACTATCTGGCTTCTCTTGCTAATCTTTCTGATCCGGCAACACCTTATCCATCACGGACCGACACGGATCGCCCAAATGTCTCCTGAGCCGGCAGACAAAGCCACTGTTTTTAGCAGGATACGTTACAGCAGAGACCAGCTGTTAGCACTTAACCGGACCAAGATACTAGCGCAAGACCTTGACATACCGGGTGAAATAAGACAGAAACGACGTGGATGCCGTGCTGGAGCAAGACAGAGTGCGAGAAATATAAGGTACAGACCCATCCTTCCATCCGTTATTATGGGGAATGTACGATCGCTACTCAATAAGACAGATGAGCTAGTGGCTATGGCCCGTTACCAGAGCGTCTTCAGAGAGATTAGCATGATGTTGTTTACTGAGACGTGGCTAACAGAACTAGCAACAGATGCTAACCGAACTGGAGGGTTTCCACGCAATATGGGCAGACCGGACACCAGACAGTGGGAAGGCAAGGGGCGAAGGAGTGATAATGTATGTCAATAACAGCTGGTGCAGACCGGGAAATATCACGGTTAAACAACACTGCAACAAAGACATTGAGTTGCTAGCTGTTAGCATGCGGCCGACCTATCTCCCGAGGGAATACTCACACGTGATCTGCATTGTTATTTATGCAAATCCGACGGCGAACACGGGGACAGCGCGTGACGCCATTCACTCAGTAACTGGCAGGCTGCTGACAGAACACCCAGATGCTCTTCTCCTCATCTCAGGTGATTTCAGCCATATTTCACTGTCCCACATTCTCCCACGTTCACCCAGTATGTCACATGCCACACTAGAGAAAATAAAACACTGGACTTATTCTATGCAAACACTAAGGAGGCATACACCTCATCACCACTCCCCCCACTCGGGAGATCGGATCACAACTTGGTTCATCTCCTGCTGGTGTACAAACCCCTAGTACACAGACAACCTCTGGTCATGCGCACGGTGAAGTTACGGTCTGAGGAGGCAATGGATGCTCTAAAGGACTTTTTTTTGAAACCACTGCCTGGGAGCAGCTCTGCGATCCACATGGTGAGGACATCGATGGCCTCACTCACATCATCATGGACTACATCAGCTTCTGTGTGGACAACACAGTATCCCACCAAGACAATACGGTGTTGCTCGAACAACAAACCCTGGATCAACCCTGAGATTGATCAAGGAGATGCTGAAGTCCGTACAGAGGGAGCTGAGGAGGAAGATCAGAGAAGGCAAGGACAGCTTCAGGACAGCTTCAGGCAAGGACAGCTTCAGGAAGAAGATGGAGGACAAGCTGCAACAGAGCGACATCGGCGGGGTCTGGAGAAACCTTAAAACCATCTCTGGGCTCCAGAATACCTCCTCCCAGGCCACGGGAGGCAGGGAGTGGGCGAACAATCTGAACCTGTTTTTTAATAGGTTTGACCAACCGCCCTCCCCCCCCTGACTGCACACCAACCACTGCTGCCTCTAAAGTCATCGAGACCTGCTGTCCACACCCCACTCCACCAACACCCCCCCAACTCCCAGCACACAGCCCCCCAACCTGACCTTCACTAAGACCCAGGTGAGGACGGAGCTGAGGAAGATCAAGGCGAGGAAGGCCTCGGGACCGGACGGCATCAGCTCGAAGCTCCTTAAATCCTGCGCAGACCAGTTGTGTGGGATTGTGGAGCACATCTTCAACCTGAGCCTGAAGCTGGGGAGGGTACCACAGTTGTGGAAAACAACTTGTGTGGTACCTGTACCAAAGACCTGAACAGCTACAGACTAGTGGCCCTGACGTCTCACATGATGAAGACCCTGGAGAGACTGCTCCTTGCTCACCTCCGCCCCCTGGTGGGACCAGCGATGGATCCACTTCAGTTCGCCTACCAGCATGGCATCGGGGTGGAGGATGCAGTGATCTTTTTCCTTCACTGTTCCCTGTCCCACCTGGAGAAGTCCAGGAACGTGGTGAGGATCATGTTCTTTGACTTCTCCAGTGCTTTCAACACTATCCAACCGATGATCCTGAAGGACAAGCTGCTGTGCGCAGGGGTGGACCAGCATCTGTCATCATGGATCCTGGACTACCTCACTAACCGGCCACAGTTTGTGAGAACCCGGGATTGTGTGTCCGGCACGATCATCGGTAGCACGGAGGCCCCCCAGGGAATGGTTTTGGCTCCCTTCCTGTTCACCCTTTATACTGCGGACTTCTCACACAACACAACACACTGCCATCTACAGAAGTTCTCTGATGACTCTGCGATCGTCGGCCTCCTCTCCAACGGAGATGAAGCTGAATACAGAGGACTTATCCAGGACTTCGTGGGCTGGTGCCAAGGACAACCCCTCACAGCACCAGTAAACATCCAGGGAACAGACATTGAGATGGTGACATCCTACAAGTACCTAAGTGTTCATCTGAACAATAAACTAGACTGGTCACACAATACCGACGCACCCTACAAGAAGGGACAGCGCAGGCTGTTCCTACTGAGGAGGCTCAGGTCTTTTGGTGTACAAGGGGTGCTCTTAAAGACATTGTACGACATGGTGGTGGCATCAGCCATCACTTTTGGAGTGGTCTGCTGGGGGGCAACGGCATTACAGCAGCTGATAGGAAGAGACTGAACAAACTAATCAAGAAAACTAGCTCTGTCCTGGGGCAACACCTTGACCCAGTGGAGGAGCTAGGAGAGAGAAGGATGGTGGCTAAACTGTCATCTCTGCTGGAGTCCAAGTCCCACCCCATGCAGGACATACTGAACGCACTGAGGAGCTCATTTAGCAGTAGACTACATCATCCTAGATGCGGGACCGAGAGGTTTCGCAGGTCCTTCCTACCTACGGCTGTCAGACTGTATAACCTAAGCAGGGCTGCTCGAAGAGATAGCAAAAAAACGTGACAACCTAATAGTATTGAATGTAAAAGACGCAACAGACTTACACAAATGGTCCCCTCCAGTATACAACTAGGACAATATCAGTCGCTATGGAGGGTGACAATATGTATGGGTACATATTCATACCATGTAGGGTAACTAAATAGACAGTTATGCTGTTTATTCCATCTAGCTACAATGCTCCGCACTTTGTATATATATTTATATATTTATGTGTACATATGTATATTCACTGCTCTTATTTTCTTATCTTCTAAATTATTGCTCTGAGTGTTGCTATCCCTGTGCTGTTGCAATCCTGGAATTTCCCCATTGTGGGACTAATAAAGGCTTATCTTATCTTATTATGCTTTTATGTGTATTCACTGCATTTCACATTGTGTGTAACCCATTTCCCATCTCTTGAAAGCCTCAGTCTCACTGGGGTTTCAGTTTACTCACTTATGCGGCTGAGTGGTTCAATTGATATTAATTTAAATATTAAGTTTAAAATTTTTTTTAAACATTACCAACCACCTTGCTTGGTCACAGAGTTGTGCACATACAGTACTCCAGTTCGCTCGTCTTTTGCACAACTTTATTTTGATGCAGTGT
The DNA here is from genome assembly GCA_020510985.1 of Pholidichthys leucotaenia. Lineage (NCBI taxonomy): Eukaryota > Metazoa > Chordata > Actinopteri > Cichliformes > Pholidichthyidae > Pholidichthys > Pholidichthys leucotaenia. The sequence continues at coordinate 248,456,053 of CM035845.1, read as the reverse complement.
ATGGTCATTTTTTCAGTTTAGATCAATAAATGCCAGCTCAAATTGTATATATTTACAAATGTCAGTGTAAAAAGTTTCTGGACTGTTTCGTGAGTACCTCACACTGGGGGTACTAGTTTACATGAAGAGGCTCATACAGTTCAACATTGTCACCTAAACAATTTTACCTCTGGCAAAAATTTTACACTTTTACTGTTTTGGTTTAAACAAAACAACAACAACAACAAAACAACTTTAGCAGAGATTTCTTATCAACCAAGTGTTTGTATATTAAACACTGAGTTATGACTTAAGTTGAAGTTTTCTACTTTTATTATATATATATATATATATATATATATATATATATATATATAGTGTAGCGAACTCAATATGAGTTATATTATATATAATATATATATATATATATGTATTTTGTCATTATCAAACATTCATTCAAAATATATTAGTCACAGTTTTTTAATGAAATATAAAAAGTAAAAACATACCATGACAATGAACTTTTAAATAACAAATTATGATACCGATATTCTGTACCAAAACATAAAAAACAGACTAAAAATGATTTGTGTCAGGATTAAAAAGTTAAAAAAAAAATCACATTTGTTTGTTCAGTCTCTTACAAGGTTTAACCTCTTGCACTCCGGGATACCGCGGGCAGTCATGTCTCTGCGTCCTAGGGCGAACTGAAAAAAAAAAAGCTGCAGACACAGCCGCGAACAGAAAGCCAAAGGAGTGCTTTGATTGGTTTAGATTTGATTGACCTCTCATTCGACTAATAAGAGTCTTGAATGGGGTTTCTGAAACCTTGAAGAACCAATGACTGAAAACCTAGCAAGAAGGACCCGCCTACCAACAGCTGTGAATGCAGCGAGCCAATTGAAGCAGAGAAGTTCCACGATTGAAAGCGTGCATCCCGTGCGTAAAATCTGTTTATCTGTTTTAATCCTTTTTTTCTTACTACTGTTCTTATTTGTTTTGAAAAATCGTTCGCCAAAACCGCAATCATGGAAGCGCAAAACCGCAATAATGGAATTATGGTTTGACCGAGTCGCATGACCAGAACCACGAGTCCGTAACAAGCGGACCAGCGTCATGTTCGTCTGACAATGAGGAAGAGAAGTGACACTGCTGTTGTGGACAGGTAAGTGTTATAAGCTAAATAATTCTTTATCCCTGAAAATTGTAATCAAAATGACTTTTGACCGATCGGTAAATTACAACTGTGCGTCATCGCAACATGACGGACTGGTCCGTGCGCCACGTCTGGACCGTGAAGGCCCCCCCCCCCCCCCGCTACTACTTCTGTAGCGGATTGCAGATATTATTGCAGATATTTTAGTACAACTGTGCGTAGTAGACCGTGGCGCACCGTCCCCGCGGTCCGTCATGTAGCGATGGGCGATGTCCGTCCTCTGTAGCGGGGGGGGGGGGGGAGTTGTTATCTTCTACATTACAGATATTTTAGTATAATTTTTAGTGCACTGTAGGTTATTTTTTTCTTGTAAAAAAGAAGCCACACATTTTTTACGTGGCATGCTTCTTTGTGTGTGGGGGCTTGTTTGTTCATTCATTCATTCATGAATGAATAAACACCCACACACACACACACACACACACACACACACGCACACAGCCCTGAGTGTCACCTTTCAATAGAGCCCAACATCAAGCTTCTATATTGAATCATTCAAAAGTTACAGACATTTTTCCAAACTGTGCCATTTGGCACAATTTGGCACAGTTCAAAAACGCCTGGGAACAACCTGTGAAGAAAGCTGTGTAATATATTCATTTTTTGTGGTATTGTTACAAAATTTTGACCTCAGCTGGATAACACTTGGTTCTACATTTCTGTTGCATTTTCCAGCCCGGATCTGACAGCTGTGTGTTATTTGCAAGCATTTGTATCCAAAAAAACACCCAGGCGAAATTTATTTTCTTCAAGTTCAGTATGTTTAGATGACTGTTACTCAGTGGCAGGAGCACTTAGAGAGATTATGATTGTTTTGCCAAAAAATTCAAAGTGTTTTCTTTTAAATGAGACCAACCCCATGAAGATGCTGCAAAGAGTTGAAGAACAGCTTTTGATTTACTTTGGGTACGTTATTTTTAGGCGTTTTTAGGGAAATTGACCAGAGTGCAAGGGGTTAAAAAAATTTCAAAGCTCTGATGGGAGATGAGCACAAAAGCATTAGCTGTAGGTGTTACCAGAAATTCAGATAGAAAACTTTTATACAATATTCTAATTAAATATACAAATATACAACAAGCTTATCTTTAAATTGTTACGTCAAAAGTATGTAAGAGGAGGCCGACTGAGACTTTTACATTTTCAGTAGTTGCTGCATATACAAATTGAACAATACAAATAAATTTCAGACAAAATCTTTGTGATGGACCACAATTATGGAGGCTTAAAATACTAAGAGGCAGGAAATTTTCCCTTTCCCTTTGAAAAATAAAATAATATTAGGTTGTATTTATATAGTGCCTTTCAAGAAACCCAAAGTGCTTTACAATGAAAATCCATTCACTTCACAGACAATGGTAGCAGTAAGCTACTACTCTAGCCACAGCTGCCCTGGGGGAGATGGAAATGTGGCTGCCAATCCATGCCAACGGCCTCTCTGACCACTACTTAACATTTACACCCAGTGTCATGGACACTGGAGGCAAGATAGGTAAAGTGTCTAACCCAGGGACACAACGGCAGGATGGCTGGGGAGAGCGGGATTCACACCACCAACCCTCTGGTTATTGGACGACCTGCGCTACCTCCTGAGCCACTGGCCCCCACATTCCCCTCCTCCATTTCATTTTTGCTGAGCACCAAGCTGGACAGCAGGAAGTTCCACTTTTTTACATGGTCATTGGCATGACCCAATTGGGACTTGAACCCCAACCTCCCAGTTGTGGGGCAGATGCGTTACCTCTAGGCCACCACTCCAGTACCTAATTTTATCACCCATTTAATTAATTTTATCATCCATTACTTTTGAAATTTTCCTGCAAACACAAACAAATCAAAATGAAAACATGACCCTCTTTGTGATTTTATATTAGAAGAAAAACATAATAAACAGAAATTTGAAAAATAAATTTAAAAAAAAGGTACCTCACAGTGGAATCTCTCAATCAGTAAAAGCTAATTGTGATGCTTTTATTCTGCTCACTCTTCTCTGCTCAACCATTATTAATCCATTTTAGAGAGCAGACATCATGACAGATGGGATACTTCTTTTGCTCATGTCCTCCCACTCTGATTGCAGTGACCCATCCATACCGCCCAGGGGGCCATATGTGCTGTACTCCTCCTTGAAGGAGTGCAGGAAAGGGCCATGGAGACAAGCCAGATCACTGTAGCCTTGTTTTCAATGCAGTGTGAAGGCACACATTTTGTGTCCATTTCAGTGAGTTAACATACAATTCAATTCAGCTTTTTTTTTGTGCAGAGCCACATCACAATCAAAAGTCATTTCAAGGTGGCAATACATAAAAGGCATGAATCACATAATAAATACTATAAGGACACCCAGAAAAGCTCTAACAATCAAGTGATCCTGTGTGACGGGGTCTGTAACTTTTACTAAAGGGCCATATTTACCACCTCTATCACCAAAGAAAATTTGTCTGGAGTGGCAAAATCTTCAAAATAAAGATAACAGCTTTGAAATTTTCTATTTACACTCACCAGCCACTTTAACAGATATACTTCAGCTGCTTTTGAATGCAAATATCTAAACAACCTGACACATGGCAGCAACTCACTGTATTTAGGCATGTAGGCATGGTTAAGCTGTGGACGTTCAAACTGGACATCAGAATGTGGAAGAAAGATAATTTAAGTGATTTTAAATATTGCACGGTTGTTGATACCAGACAGGCTGATCACACACAACCATCCCTGGTGTTACAGAGAATGGTCTGAAAATGAGAAAATATCCACTGAGCAGCAGTTCTCTGAGCTCAAATGCGTTGTTGATGCCAGAAGTCAGAGGAGAATGGCCAGACTGGCTCAAGCTGACAGGAAGGCAGCAATAACTCAAGTAACTACTTATTACAACTGAAGTATACAGAAGAGCATCTCTGAAGGCACACACAGTGACCCTTAAAGCAGATGGGCTACAGCAGCTCAACTGGTGCCACTCCTGCCAGCGAAGAGCAGGAAACTGAGGCTACAATTCACACAGGTTTACCAGATGGAGACAACAGGAGACTGGAAAAAGCATTGTAGATGTTCACCCAACAAATCTGCAGTAATTGCATGATACTTTCATATCAATATGGACCAACATCTCTGAGGAATGTTTCAGCATGCTGTTGAATCCATGCCATAAAGAACTAGAGGCACTCAGAGAGTGTATGCTCCGCCAAGATCTGTCAGTCTATCTCTCTGCCTTTGAGTAGGATTACACAAAAACTACTGTCAGGATTCTGATTAAATCTTCACCAGAGGTGGTCCTGGGGCTACAGATGAACCCATGACATTTCTGAGGTGTTCTGGGTCAAAATGCAGATTCTGGATTACTTTTTCACTCTCTTTAACATTGCAAGATAGGACCTTGGCAGAGGTATGCACTCTCAGCTCACCTCCAAAATCTAATGGGTTCACCCGTAGCCCAAGGGCCACATCTGGTGAAAATTTCATCAAAAGCCTACCAGTAGTTTTTTTGCATAATCCTACTAACAAACAAACAAACAAAAGACAGTTTTGAAGGTAAAAGGGATCCAACCCAGTAATAGCAAAGTGTATCAATTAAAGTAGCCAGAAAAAAAACTCAAAAGCAAAAAAGGCAGCACACACCAAACTCAACAGTTCAGTATCTTTCAACTAGTTATGGGACGGCAGGCTCCGGAGCTTCAAGGGTGCTCCAAGCTTGTCCAGGAAATATTTGGCAAAGCATGTTTCGGGACATGTATTGCTGACCTCGTATCACGTGACTGGGTCAGGAAGCCCTTTATGATTTTGCATGCAACATGAAATAAAGTGAGCAGCGATACACAATGGAAATCCACGTCCCTCACGTTTTGTGTTGTCAGTGTTTGACTGTGTAAGGGATTTGTCACAGCCAATTTTCAGATGAAGGCAGCAGCAAGAACACGGACTTCTCCTGTTTGGGAACATTCTGAGCGCATTTCTCCCATTGATGCATTTTTCACAAATAGTGGATATTTGCTATAACTGAAGTGATAGCCTAGTGGTGAAGTAGCTGCTCTACAACTGGGAGGCTGGGGTTCAGGTCCTAGCTAGGTCATTCTTGTAATTTTATTTTTATTTGCAAGGTGAAGTGTCTGTTGTGTTTCAAAGAGCTTGGATCATTATTACGCATCATTATGCTGAGGCACTATTGGTATTGTGCCCTGCATGAGAATAAGGACAGAGGTGAATATACTGGGAAAGACAGTATAAGACTGTTGAAAAGTTATTATTTCTTAATAAAAATGGGTAAGTAGTACAAACACACCAAGTAACACAGGCACATTCACTGTAGTCACCTCAGTTTTATTATTTCTTTTTTCCCTTTTGATCACTGATATTTCTTAAAAGACAGCACATTTATTGAAATTGGAAAAAAAAAACACATTAAACCAATAATGCCCTTGTAAAAATCTCCATGTTGTTTATGTTTTGTCCGCTAGATGGCTTGGTAGAGAAAATGAAGTTTCACATGAGGCCTCGTCTATATGAACCATTTTGATGAAAGGCCTCAGGTCCTCCAGAAAGCCTCATTTGGCTGTCACTACTTTTAACTTGCTAATTTATTTTGGCGAATATTAAAAAAAAAAAAAAAAAAATTATGCTAACGTTTCAGCTTATTGGCCTTCATCAGAGCATGAAACAAAATGGCTTTCTTTGACTTTTGTACCCTGCATCAACAGGTGATTGGCTGAAATAGTCACATGACATTTCACTTCCCCTGGTCACAAAAAAATCTAATTAAAAAATGAAAAAAGAAAGGAAAAAAGAAAAATAATCTAAATTGCTAATAAGGAAAATCTAATTAATTAAATGAAAAAAAAATGAAATTCAAAAAATGTGAATAGGAGATAAAATAAGTAAATCTGACAAATGTTACAGTTAGCAGGTATATGATTATGCACCTTTAACTATATCAGTTCTTAACAGAAAAATTTCAAGATGAAATTGTCATTCAGTCTAGCAGATACCATTGTGTCTAGAGATCCACAACAGACAGTTTCATGCCAAGAAAGAGTACTACAGATACCATGTTTGCTCTAAGAGTGTTGATGGAGAAGTATTGAGAAGGTCAGAAGGAGTAGCACTGTGTCTTTGTGGATGTAGAGAAAGGATATAATACGGTGCCAAGAGAGAAAGTGTGGTACTGTATGAGAAAGTCAGGAGTGGCGGAGAAGTATGTGAGGGTGGTGCAGGACATGTATGATAACAGAAACAGTGGTGAGGTGTGCTATAGGAGTGATTGCGCCTGATTGCCTGATTGCTGGGGTCTTGCTGGGGTCTTTCTGCAACTGTGGGGGTTCCCCCTACAGTTGATAGTGCTATGAGATGACTGTTGTTGTGAAATGGCGCTATATAAATAAAGTTGAATTGAATTGAATTGAATTGAATTGAGTGACAGATAGATTCAAGGTGGGGGTGGGATTACATCAGGGATTCAAGATTTCTTTACTGTCACACTCATACGGTTGCACATAAAAAAAAATGAAATTATGATGCCCCAGCATAACACAATATCACAATGTACATAGAAAATAAGTTTAAAAACAACACCATTCATTCATCTTCTTCCGCTTAATCCTTTTTTTCTGGTCGCGGGGGGGCTGGAGCCTATCCCAGCATCTTTGGGCGAGAGGCAGGGTACACCCTGGACAGATCGCCAGTCCATTACAGGTCCAACACAGAGAGACAGACAACCATTCACTCTCACAGTCATACCTAAGGACAATTTAGAATCCCCAGTTTGATGCCAATTAACCTAACTTGCATGTTTTTGGCATGTGGGAGGAAACCGGAGAAATCCCGGAGTAAACCCACGCAGACACGGGGAGAACATGCAAACTCCACACAGATCACCGTTGGTCAGGGGCTGGGATCGAACCAGGGATCCCATGGCCAAGGGTGAGTTGCTGTGCTGCCGCAGTGCTAACCACTGCGCCACCTCGCTGCCCAAAACAACATCATAAATAAATAAAATACAACAATAAAATATCAGTTAAAACTGTAGAGAAACTTCTACCAAAATTGTTAGGTCTAAAACCTACACATTGTATCAAGAAGCTGGGCGTTCTTTTAGACTCTGACTTTAATTTTGTTTCACACATTAAAAATGTAACAAAAATCGTATTTTACCATCTTAGGAACATAGCCAGAGTCCGCCCTTTTCTCTCTCTTGCCAGCACGGAGGTCAAATCCAACACTGGATTTGTTCTACGCAAACACTAAGGAGGCGTACACCTCATCACAACTCCCCCCACTTGGGAGATCGGATCACAACTTGGTTCATCTCCGACCGGTGTACAAACCCCTAGTGCACAGACAACCTCCGGCCATGCACACTGTGGAGTTATGGTCTGAGGAGACAATGGACACTCTAAAGGACTGTTTTGAAGCCACTGCCTGGAAGCAGCTCTGCGATCCACATGGTGAGGACATCGATGGCCTCATTCAAACCTTCACGGGCTACCTCAGCTTCTGTGTGGACAAATCCGTTCCCACCAAGACCATACGGCGTCACTCAAACAACAAACCCTGGATCAACCCTGAGATAAAAACACTTCTGAGAGAGAAGAAGAGGATCTTCAGGTCGGGGAACAGGGAGATGCTGAAGTCCGTACAGAGGGAGCTGAGGAGGAAGATCAGAGAAGGCAAGGACAGCTTCAGGAAGAAGATGGAGGACAAGCTGCAACAGAGCGACATCAGCGGGGTCTGGAGAAACCTCAAAACCATCTCGGGGCTCCAGAATACCTCCTCCCAGGCCACGGGGGGCAGGGAGTGGGCGAACAACCTGAATCTGTTTTTCAATAGATTTGACCAACCGCCCTCCCCCCTGTCTGCACAACAACCACTGCTGCCTCTAAGAAATCAAGTCCTGCTGCCCACTCCCCACTCCACCGACACCCCCCCCACTCCCAACACACAGCCCCCCATCCTGACCCTGACCAAGACCCAGGTGAGGACGGAGCTGAGGAAGATCAAGGCGAGGAAGGCGTCGGGACCGGACGGCATCAGCGCAAAGCTCCTCAAGTCCTGTGCAGACCAGCTGTGTGGGATTGTGACGTATATCTTCAACATGAGCCTGAAACTGGGGAGGGTACCACAGCTGTGGAAAACATCTTGTGTGGTACCTGTACCAAAAACTTCCCACCCCAAAGACCTGAACAGCTACAGACCGGTGGCCTTGACGTCCCACTTGATGAAGACCCTGGAGAGACTGCTCCTTGCTCATCTCCGCCCCCTGGTGGAACCAGCGATGGATCCACTCCAGTTCGCCTACCAGCATGGCATTGGGGTGGAGGATGCGGTGATCTTCCTCCTTCACCGTTCTCTGTCCCACCTGGAGAAGCCCGGGAATATGGTGAGGATCATGTTCTTTGACTTCTCCAGTGCTTTCAACACCATCCAACCAATGATCCTGAAGGACAAGCTGCTGCGCGCAGGGGTGGACCAGCACCTGTCATCATGGATCCTGGACTACCTCACGAACCGGCCTCAGTTTGTGAGAACCCGGGACTGTGTTTCCGACACGATCATCAGTAGCACGGGGGCCCCCCAGGGAACGGTGCTGGCTCCCTTCCTGTTCACTCTTTATACTGCGGACTTCTCACACAACACAACACATTGCCATCTACAGAAGTTCTCTGATGACTCTGCGATCGTTGGTCTCATCTCCAACAGAGATGAAGCTGAGTACAGAAGGCTTATCCAGGACTTTGTGGACTGGTGCCATCGGAACTGCCTCCAGATCAACGCGAGGAAAACTAAGGAGCTGGTGGTGGACTGCCGCAGGCATGGGCAGCCCCTCACAGCACCAGTAAATATACAGGGAACAGACATCGAGATGGTGACATCCTATAAGTACCTGGGTATTCATCTGAACAATAAACTAGACTGGTCACACAATACTGACGCACTCTACAAGAAGGGACAGCGCAGGCTGTTCCTGCTGAGGAGACTCAGGTCTTTTGGTGTACAAGGGGCACTGCTGAAGTCATTCTACGACACGGTGGTGGCATCAGCCATCACTTTTGGAGTGGTCTGCTGGGGCAGTGGCATTACTGCAGCCGATAGGAAGAGACTGAACAAACTGATTAAGAAAGCTAGCTCTGTCCTGGGGCAGCGCCTTGATCCGATGGAGGAGATAGGAGAGAGAAGGACGGTGGCTAAACTGTCATCTCTGCTGGAGTCCGAGTTCCACCCTATGCAGGACATACTGGATGCACTGAGGAGCTCATTTAGCAGCAGACTACATCATCCCAGGTGCACAACCGAGAGGTTTCGTAGGTCCTTCCTACCAACGGCTGTCAGACTGTACAACCTAAGCAGGGTTGCTCGCAGAGATAGCAAAAAGACGTAACAAACTAATAGTTTTTTGAATGCAAAAGATGCAATAGACTTACACTATGGTCCTCTCCGGCATACAACTAGGAACATACCGGTCGCTATGGAGGGTGAGAATATGTATGGGCACATAATCATACCATGTAGGATAACTAAATAGACGGTTATGCTGTTTCATCCCACCTAGCAACAATGCTCTGCACTGTGTGTGTTTATATATTTACATATTTATTCCATCTAGCTACAATGCTCAGCACTGGGTGTGTTTATATTTATATATCTATATATTTATTCCATCTAGCTACAATGCTCCGCACTGTGTTTTTATATATCTACATATTATTCCATCTAGCTACATTGCTCCGCACTGTGTGTGTTTATATACTTGCATATTTATTCCACCTAGCTGCAATGCTCCGTACTGTGGGTGTTTATATATTTACATATTTATTCCATCTAGCTACAATGCTCTGCACTGTGTGTCTGTGTGTGTGTGTGTATATATATATTTTATAGTAATATGTACATATGTATATTAGCTGCTCTTGCTTGCTTGTTTTTTTTTCTTGCCTTCTGATTGTTGCTCTGAGTGTTGCTATCCCTGTGCTGTTGCAATCCTGGAATTTCCCCGTTGTGGGACTAATAAAGGCTTATCTTATCTTATCTTATCTTATCTTGATGCATGCTTTTATTACTAGTCATATAGACTATTGTAATGCCCTGCTCTCTGGTCTTCCTCAAAAAAGAATATCATATCTCCCACTGCTCCAAAATTCAGCAGCACAAGTGTTAACGAGGACCAGGGGGCGGATGCATATTACACCAGTTTTAGAATCACTGCATTGTCTCCCCGTGCGTTTTAGGATCGATTTTAAGGTTCTCTTAGTAGGTTTTAAGTGCTTCAGTGGTCTTGGGCCTTCTTATCTATCTGAGCTGCCCTTATCTTATGAGCCCTCGCGAACCCTGAGGTCTTCTGGTACTGGCCTTTTAATGGTTCCCAAAGTCAAGACAAGACCTTTGGTGAAGCTTCCTTTCACTATTATGGCCCTCGTCTGTGGAACAGCCTGCCAGAGAACCTCAGGGCCACAGAGTCAGTAGATGTTTTTAAGAACAAGCTCAAGACCCACCTTTTTTTTTTTTCCACAATATCTTTATTGAACCTTTTTTTTTTTTAACAAACATGATACAAACAATCAAACACTAACACTAAAGTACTACAAAAAAAAAAAAAAATGCACTAAAAACACCAACAACCACCAACAAAATCAAGTCTTCAACAATGCTCCTCTGTTTAGTCTAGACAATCCAATACATTAGTATACTTATTATGTTCACCAGTTTGGAATTTACAAGGTCCACACACATCATTCACCTTCTTCTTCAAGAGTTATGTTTAAATTTTTTACATAATCAATAAAAGGTCTCCATATATTCTCAAACACAATTTCCTTTGATTTTAGTATATATGTTATTCTTTCTAATGGAAGGTTTGTTAACATCTGTCTTAACCACTGAGTCACATCTGGTCTATGAGTCTTTTTCCATAATAGTGCAATACATTTTTTGGCATTAAGCAAACTGAGGTCTATGAATGTTCTTTCACTTTTATTAAAATTATGCTTTTCTGGGTACAGACCCAACAAAAACAGTTTAGGATTCAATATGATTTGTTTTGAGATTATTTTTTCAATTGTTACCCTCACCTCTTCCCAAAACATTCTTATTAATCTACATTCCCATAAACAATGAAATAGGGTTCCTTTACTTTCCATGCATTTTGTGCATGTATCTGGTATATTTTTGTTATATCTATTTAACTCCTCCGGTGTAACATACATCCGCATTAACCATTTGAAATGTATCAATTTAAGGCGTGCATTTATTGATTTGGTTTGAGCTTCTGTACAAGCCAATTCCCATTGTTCCTCTGAAATTTCAATTTGCAGATCTTCTTTCCAGTAGTTTAATCTTTTCAGTGAATTTTCACTTGAAGATAGTGTCAATGAGTTATAAAACTCTGAAATAATACCCTTTCTTTTACTATCTTTCATCATCATTTTTTCCAAGGATGAATAAATAGGTCGAGTGAGAGCTTTATTTTGATTTGATCGAATAAAGTTTCTAAGTTGAAGATATTTAAAAAAATGTGTTCTATTGAGATTAAATTTGATCCTCAGCTCTTCAAAAGACATTATGTTGTCTGCACCTGGCAAATATAAATCCTGAATCTTTTGTATCCCTTTTAAATTCCATACTTTAAATACAGCGTCCGCTCTCCCTGGTTTAAAATATTGATTACCCCATATTGGACTAAATTGTGACAATAACTGTGGTTCTTTTAAATAGTTTTTAGCTTCACACCATATTTTGATCATATGCTTTACAAATGGATTTTTAACTTGTTTTTGTAATTTTTTTGCCGAATCTGAGTATATGAATATGGGAAGAGGTAAAGGTAAATTGTATGATTCCATTTCAGTCCAGTGAGGGAGTTCATTTGATGAAAAATAATATGTCATAGACCTCAGTTGTGCCGACCAATAATACAACATAAAATTTGGACATTTCAGACCTCCACGATCAAATGGTAAATATAATAAAGACAAACGTAATCTAGCCCTCCTGTTGTTCCATATAAATTCCACTAACTTTTTTTTTATTCTTGAGAATAGATCTAAAGGTGGTGATAAGGGAATGTATTGAAATAAATAAAGTATTTTAGGTAAAATATTACTTTTAAGTATATTGATTCTCCCGATCATCGACATTGGTAGTGACATCCATCTCTGAGTTAACTCACTGATATCTGACATTAAGGCTTCATAGTTGACACTGGCGACTGATTCTAGCTTAGGCATAATTTGGATTCCTAAATATTTAAACTGATTTACAACATTGAATTGATTTACCTCAGGGGCTGGGTAATTTCTCTGGGTCTCATTTAGCATTAATATTGAAGATTTAGTTTTATTTATTTTATATCCTGATATTTCCCCAAAATTCTTTATTAAATTCAACAAGGTTGGAATTGATTTTTTTAGATTCGACATAAACAAAATTATATCATCGGCGTACAGGGAGATTTTATGTTCTGTTGGTCCAACTTTAATTCCATACATTTGTGAATGTAAACGTATCGCTATCGCTAAAGGTTCAATTGCCATAGTAAACAGTAAAGGTGAAAGTGGACAGCCTTGTCGACATCCTCTATTGATTTTTATTGGTTTTGAAATATTGTTATTTGTTAGGATTTCTGCTGTAGCATTATTGTATATTATTTGAACCCATTTTATGAAATTATTTCCAAGTCCAAACCTTTGTAGGACTTCAAAAAGAAAGGGCCATTCAACTCTATCAAAGGCCTTTTCGGCGTCCAATGATAGGAGAGCTGTATCCGGTGCTTCTTTATTAAAATAAATAATATTAAATAGTCTTCTTACATTATGGAAGCCTTGTCTACCCTTTATAAAGCCATTCTGATCTCGATTAATAATATTTGGTAAAATTTCTTGTATTCGTCTTGCTAAAATTTTACAGATTATCTTAAGGTCGGCGTTTAATAGGCTTATTGGTCTCATATTTTCACATTTATTAGAGGGCTTACCTGGTTTTGGCAGCAGTATAATTAAGGCATTATTTATGTATGATGGTAAATTATTATTTTGAAATGCTTCTAAAACCATTTCCAAAAAAGGTTTTATTAATTTATTCTTAAATTTTTTATAAAGGTCAACTGGAAGACCATCTGGTCCTGCACTTTTTCCTGATTTCATATTATCAATGGCTAGCCCAACTTCTTCTTGACTAATTTTAGACTCCAATATCTCCCTGTTTTCATTTGGAATACACGGTATAGATAGTTCGTTCAAAAACCCATTTAGTTTTGTTAAATCAGGTTCATTTTTGGTATCATATAATTTTTCATAGTAATCTCTAAAGGCTCTATTAATTTCTAAAGGATCTATAACTACCTGTCCATTACTTATAATACTGGTAATTGGTGTTTTAATTTCCAATTGTTTAATCTGCCATGCTAATAATTTTCCTGATTTTTCACCTTGTTCATAAAAAGATTGTTTCAATCTTAGAAGACTCGAGGCAGCTCTATTCGCTGATTTTTTGTCGTATTCAGCTCTCAAAATCAGTAATTCATTCTCCAACCTTGGGTCACTTCCTGCATACACTTTTTCCTGAAGATTTTTTATTTTATGTTCCAATTTAGCTCTCTCCTCTCGAGTCTTCTTAGATTTTGATCCTGTATAACTAATAATATGTCCCCTAATAAAAGCTTTGAAAGCCTCCCACTTTACACATGCTGATGTTTGTGTAGTATTGATGTCAAAGAACTCGTCTATCTGTTTTTCTATATACTTGACAAATTCCTCATCCTGAAGCCATTTATGCTGAAATTGCCATCTACCTGATTCCTTTGTCAATTTTTTATCTACATATATTAGACAACAGGGTGCATGATCAGAGATCACGATGTTATCATAAAAGCAGTTTTGAATCTTGGACCTTAATTCTGTGGAAATCAAAAAATAATCAATACGTGAGAATGTCTTGTAGGTACTGGAATAACAAGAATAGGCTTTAACTTGTGGTTTCATTTCTCTCCATATATCTAACAATCTCAATTCTTTCATAAAATGATTAATAGTCATCCTACATCCAATGTGCGTACAGTCCAGTCCTGTTGATCTATCCACACCTGGATTCAATGTACAATTAAAATCCCCTGCTATTATATGTTGCCCTGTAAGTGATGATAAGATGAGAAATAAATTAGCAAAGAACTTCTGATCATCTATATTGGGACCATATAAGTTCACAAGATTTATATTTTCTAATAGCAAAGAACCTTGAATGATTACATATCTTCCAAATTTGTCTCCAATTACATTTTTCACTTGAAAAGGAACTGATTTATGTATGAGAGTCATAACTCCCCTGGCTCGGGATGAAAATGAAGAGGTGAATACACTTCCCTGCCATCTACTCCTAATTCTTTTAACATCCTCCTCTATCAGATGAGTTTCTTGTAAAAACACAATTCTTGAACCCATGTCCTTTATTTTATTCATAACTTGTTTAAGTTTTTTTAAATTTTGTAGACCTCTGCAATTCCATGAAGTTAAATTAAGATTAACACTTTGGTCCATGATCAATAGAGAGTTTAGGATTACCTTGCAGTGTAAACATGCTCATACAGAGAAGCAAAAACATGAGTGGTTGAACATTCATCCTACAAACTACACACAAACAAATTTCCCCTTCCCACACTTGTGGCAAACCCCCCAAAATCAAAAGAAAAATTCTGTCTCCCGATATAGCCATCGACCGTTCCACACCCACGGGGAACAGCCTAAGCCACTCCTTCTTCATCCTCCCAATCACCCTAACTCTACTACTTTTAATGACGTAACATTAACTCTCCTCTGTAGTTTTCCAACTTAACTCCAAAATTTTTAACAACTTTGTACATCATAGTTTGTTTTTTTTTGTTTGTTTTGTTTTTGTTTTGTTTTTTTAATATATAATACAATCTATATTTTGTAAACTTACTATTTACTTCAAGTCAGTCAGATGCCTGTGCAAATGCTTAATTATTCTACCTTATATTTTGTTCATGCTTAGCTCCCACCAGTCTCTTCTTCTTCTTTGATCTTCTTGATGAACTCCTGCGCCTCCTCTGGGGTCTTGAAGATGTGGGTTCTGCCCTCATACGTGGTCAGCAGTCTCGCAGGATAGATTACACCATGACGAATCCCAAGGTTGCGCAGCTCCTTACGTATGGGATCAAACTGCTTCCTCAATTGCTGGATTCCTGTGGCCAAATCTGGGTAGAACCGCACCTGCTGGTCCTGGTGTTTAATCTCTCCTTTAGCACGTGCAGCGTTGAAGATCTTCATCCTGTCTCTGTTGCTAAGAAACTTCATAATTAAGGTCCTCGGCGGTCCCTTATCTCTCCGTGGGCCAATACGATGTGCTTTTTCCAGAACCACTGCTGATTGCAACTCCTCGCTGCCCAGCACCTCCGGAATCCACTTTTCCAGAAAGGAACATACGTCCCGACCTTCTGATTCCTCTGGAAGACCCACCAGCCTCAAATTATTCTGTCTCGACCGAGATTCCAAATCCAAAATATTATCTTCCAGAGATTTATTTTTTTTTTCCAAAGTGCGCACCTTTAATTGAAGACGGGTGACGTCATCTTCAGCACTAGCGAGACGGAGCTCCATCTGCGCCGTTCGTTCTACACAGTCACCCAATTCCTTTCTTATTCCTTCCAACGCTGTCATAATCCCATCAAATCTAGAGGAAAAGTCCGCTCTCATTGAACTCATGGCAGCCATCAGCGCATCTGCGCCATTCCCCGCAGAAATCGCACCGCCGCCAGCTTCCTCCGCCATATATGGAGCCTTGTTTGCTGCGTCACAGACCTGAAAGTCCGTTAATTTGGACTGTTTCGGCGGCTCGCTTTTTCCTTTTCCTGGTTTTCCAGCCTTAGGCTTCGCCGACATATCCTCGCTCAAATGCTGGGATACGTTCTGTCCCAAATGAGAGAGTTATTTGCCGATTTTTTTCTCCAGGAGCAGAGCAGAGCGAGACACGTCCGTCCTACGTGGCAGCCATAACCGGAAGTCCCAGACCCACCTTTTTAATTTGGTTTTTAATAAACCTGTTTAACTATTACTGAAGTTGTGGAGAGTGCAAATAACGGGGGCAGACTCTTGCAGCAGAGTACTTTATTCACTCTCACATCAGTCATAACAGAAAAAGCATTTTCACAATACACCAGGGTCTCTCCTTTTATATCTTCCACCCATCTCACATCTGCATGACATTTCACATCAAAATACATTCAACCCTTCTCCCCGCACTGTCTCCCAGCTCTCCTTCCTGCTACATCACCATAATCTCTCCCATCTCAATAACTATTGTCCTCATCTGTTTACCCTCTGCATCCAGTCTGAGATGATTAACCCTGTGTCTACAAAGTAGTCATTTATGTTCCATTGTTTTATGTTCTTTTTGATGCCATTTGTTCTTAGATTTTCTCATCTTCTTATTGATGTGTTTAGTTTATTTTTTTTTAAGTATGGGTTTTTAGTTCCTGTTTTTATGTGTTCTTAGTTCTTTTTGTACCTTTTTAAATTTTGGCTTTTAACAAACTGTTTAATTATCATTGAAGTAGTCATTTACATTCCATTGTTTTTACATTCTTCTTAGCTCCATTTGCTTTTAGATTTTCTTATTTTGATGTGTTCTTAACTCAGTTTCTAAGTATGGGTCTTTAGTTCCCTTTGCTCTTTGTGCTCTTAGTTTTATTTTGTATTTATGTGTTTTAGCTCCAGTGTTTCCTCAGTGGGGCCCCTAATGCCAGATGTTGCCTGACCCGTCTGCAGGGGTGTTGGTCTCATGGGTCGCTCTAGCTTGGGTGGGCGGGGGCTTTATACCACTGCCTACAGCTGTGGTGAGGGCCCCGGCCTGTCCTGGTTGGGGCGGCCCTTGTGACGCCTTCTGTGGTGACTGGCTGTGTGGTGTCCCGGCGTGGGGGGCTCCACAGGATGGTTGCTCCTTCACGTGGTGCCTCGGTGCCGAGCAATGTCTCTTTTATTTTATATGTGTGTAAGAGAAGTAGGGGATGATGTATGTGCCTCTGTGTGTTGTGTTTGTGGGTATGTTTATGGGAGGGTCTGAAGGGGTGGGGATGTATCATGTAAAATATGTTACTAAATGTGTCTATTGTTTTTATCTATGTTAAGCACTTTGCGCAGCATCTAATGTTTTAAAAGTGCTAAACAAATAAAGTTTGATTGATTGATTGATTGAAAACACTATGGTCAGACGAACCTAACAAATACCTGTAGGAGTTTAGCAGGGGTGTGTCATGATGCTGAGCACGGGTGGAGAGTCGTGCTCAGGCTTTAAGTTCTTTTCTGATTATTTTCCTTATTTCAGTTTGTTATTGTATCTCTGGATGGTTTTAGTTGTGTGATGTGATTTGAGTTGCTCTTTGTTTCTGTTTGTTTTGAGTTGTCTGGTTATCATACCTTAGTTTGGTCATTATCATATTTATTATTACTATGCATTTTTAGATCTTCTTGTGGTTTATATTATTGTCTTGTGTTTATTTTTGAGCCTTCTCCATCCTTGTCCTCACCTCTCCTGTTATATTTCGGTTTTACTGTACATTATATTACTTGCATCTCTTGTTTGTATTATCTTGTCCTCACCTTTATGGGTTATGTTTCTCTTTTTGCATCATTCGGTCTGCGTCTTGTTCTGTAGCATTTCATATTCATAGTCAGTTACCTTTTTGTTCCCCTGTGCTTTTACTTTGATAGTTATCTATGTTTACTTCCGTGTGTCAAACTCTGTTTGTGGGCTGTCACACCTGTCATTAGTTTAATCTGATTATCCTCACACTTGTATCCACACCAGGTATCATTTTGTAATTATTCCTGCTTGCCCTATTTAAGGATTATTGCTCTGTTTACTCTTTGCAGCGTCCTTCTCATGTCCAGATGGGAATTCCCTGTCTCTCTTTTCATTTGGTACCCTACAGGTGTCCCCCGTTTCGCCGGCATTCCATACGCCTCAGCCTCCGTGCTGTTTATCCTTTTGTATCCTGCCTTTCCTCATAAGTTTTTGTGTCAGTTATATTTTGTGTTTTTCTTTATTAAACTTTGCTAACTCACAGCTAGCGTTTGGAGTTTTCATGCTGCCTTGAAAGGGCGATTTATGACAAGGTGTGTGTGTGCACGCGTAAGGGGAGGAGAAGCAGTTGGCAGGGGAATAGGGCACAGTCCATTTATAATCCTGACTGCATGTGGAAAAAAAAACTGTTCAACATTCTAGCTGTCCTGGCCTGGAGACACCTGTACCTCTTCCCTGAGGGCAGAAGAGAAAACAAACTGTGGGAATGGGTGGTAGCAGTCTTTAATGATGTTGACAGCCCTGTTTGCACAGCGTTTGTTGTAAACCTACTCCAAGGAGAGGAGGGGGAAACCAATGATCTTCCTGGCTGTTTTTTACAACCCTATTCAGCTGGTGCTTCTTCGAAGCTGTGTGATTCCCAAACCAGGTAGTCAGGCCATATGAAAGGACAGATTCCAGGGTGCTTCTGTAAAAAGTGGTGAGGAGCTGAGTGGAAAGACTTGCCTTTTTTAGCTGCCGGAGAGGGTAGAGTTGCTGATGGGCCTTTTTAATAATGGCTGTGGTGTTGGTGTAAAGCCTTATTCATGCTGCATTTCCACTTTGGTCTGCGTGCGCTTTGGACGAGCCCGGCACGCACACGACACTGTTCATGCTCACTTTTTTCATCTACCCAGGCCAAGCAGTTGACACTTGCGCACAACCATCATTTGTAGTTTCACTCCCGCCCAATAGGTAGCGCCAATGTGTTAACGCACCAGGATTTTTACCAATGAAGAAACACTGCTTGCTTTCTGCTGCTTGATTTCCTGGTTTTCACTCCTTTTCCACGAAGATGCTGCTGCTGTTGTATTTATGTATGATTCATGTATGTTTATTCTTGTCTTCTGCTTCCTCATTGTCTTCTTCGTTTACTTTGTCTTGGTATGCAGTGCCGATATCGCCACCTTGTGAATGGGACGTTCAGTCTTGCGTATGCGCTTTTCAGCGCGTTCAGGTCGTGGGCAGGCAGCGCGGTCACAAAATTTGGGCTGTACGCAGTCGTCTGCTGTTGAGCACTGCGGACACTAGCAGAGTGGAGATGATAACATAAATTTCATCACATGAGGTTTCCGGTTACACGTACGCGGACAGCAGAGGTGCAGCATAAATCCAGCTTCAAAGGTCATGTCATCTGCCAGATAAATCCCCACGAACTTAACACTGTTCACCCTCTCCACAGAAGTGCCCCCAATTAACAGTGGTGTGTGATGGTGCTTGCTCACCTTGCTGTAGTCGATCACCATCTCCTTAGTCTTCTACACACTAAGGTGAAGATTATGTAATCTGCACCATGTTGTTAGCTGGTCCAACTCCCTTTTGTACTCAGACTTGTTTTCATTAATCAGACAGACTACCGTCATTCATTCATCTTCTTCCGCTTAATCCTTTTTGGGTTGCGGGGGGGGGGGGGGGGGGGCTGGAGCTTATCCCAGCATCTTTTGGGTGAGTGGCAGGGTACACCCTGGACAGATCGCCAGTCCATAGCAGGGCCAACACAGAGAGACAGACAGCCATTCACTCTCACAGTCATACCTAAGGACAATTTAGAATCCCCAGTTTGATGCCAATTAACCTAACTTGCATGTTTTTTGGCATGTGGGAGGAAACCGGAGAAATCCCAGAGTAAACCCACGCAGACACGGGGAGAACATGCAAGCTTCACACAGATCTGCACCGGGCTGCACGGTGGCGCAGTGGTTTAGCACTGTAGCAGCACAGTTTTACCCTCGGCCGGGGGATCGCAGGGATCATGAGATCGTGGGTTCGATCCCAGCCCCCGACCAACAGTGAGCTGTGTGGAGTTTGCATGTTCTCCCCGTGTTGCGCGGGTTTACTCCGGGATTTCTCCGGTTTCCTCCCGCACACCAAAAACATGTAGGTTTAGGGCACTCGCGCACGCAGCGACCAGCAGCCGGTGGCTTGTCACCAGACTGCAAACCAAGTCTACCTACGGGTACAAATAAGTAACAAAAAAAAAAGATCACTGTTGATCGGGGCTGGGATCGAACCCAGGATCCCCCGGCCAAGGGTGAGTTGCTGAACTGCCGCAGTGCTAACCACTACACCACCGCGCTACCCGACTACCGTCATATCATCAGCAAACTTAATGACGTGATTGGTGCTGAATGTGGCAGTACAGTCATGAATGAGCAGGCTAAAAAGCAGGGGGCTCAAGACACAGCCCTGACGAGACCCTGTACTCACAGTTCTGATGTTTGAGATAGAACTGTCCACCTTGATTTGCTGCTGCCTCTGCATCAGGAAGTTGAGAATCCAGCCACATGTACTAGGGTCCACCGCAACAACCGTAGTTTTTCCACCACCTGCCCTGGATTGATGGTATTAAACGCAGAGGAGAAGTCAGTGAAAAGGAGCCTAACATAGGTATTCCTCTCCTCCAGTGTCATGATCTGAGCACGGGGGATTTCTCCATGCTCAGTTCCATGGCCTTTTTCCATATTTGTGTATTTGTTACCTCCGCCAAGGAGGTTATGTGATCATCGGCGTTGGTTTGTCTGTCTGTTTGTCTGTCTGTTTGTTTGTTTGTTTGTTAGCAAGATAACTCAAAAAGTTATGGACGGATTTTCATGAAATTTTCACAGATTGTCAGAAATGGGGTATCCTACAGATGATTAGATTTTGGTGGTGATCCAGATCACCGTCCACAAGAAAACCGCCATTAAGCAAAATGCCATTTTCGAGAATAACTACTAAACCACTAATCCTATCATTGTCAATCCAATTGCTTGTTGTATTTTGAGTTCTTAGGTTCCTGTCATTTTATCCTTGGTCAGTTTTCTTATATCTTGTATTGTTTCTTAATTTTATTCATTCTCCTGTTCATGTCGTCATAGTCTTGCTACTTATTTATTTGGTATTTGTTTGTATTTATCCCTCAGTCTTTATTTGTTGGCATTTAGTTCTTGCTTTATAATTGTACTGTTGTTTTCGCTCTCTCTTTCTCTCTCTCTCTCTCTCTCTCTCTCTCTCTCTCTCTCTCGCTCTGTTGTGGGCGGTGCCCCTGTCAGCTGTCAGTCCCGTCTTCTCCCCTGTCATTACTCACAGCTGATCCCAGTTTGTAATCTGTCACCTCCTGCCCGCTCATGTGACTCACAGCTGGTATCATTTGCTATGATTGTATTCCTGCTTTATTTAAGAGGGGTTTCTTCATTCACCCCTTGTCAGAGTCTCATCGTCATCATCTTCATCTTCAACTTTACTTCCAACCCCGTTAGAACCCGTTCCCGGTTCTAACGTCATCCTGTTCTCTACCTGTTTCTCGTCTCATTGTAAATTTTCAGGTCCTGCTTCTTTGTGTGAATTAACCCTGGCAAAGACTCTTCTAACCTGGGCAGCTGTCACCTGAAATGAATGCTCAGTGGATGATGATGATGATGATAGAGGTATCTGTACCTCATCATTACTGCTGCCATTTCCAACTTCAAAATGTGCATAAACGTCATTGATTCCGTCTGGGTGTGTAGCATCCTTGTGACTGGCCTGTGGGGGAGGGGGCTTATTTTCAGCGATTGTATTAAAACCTTGCCGCAACCACCATGAATCTTTATTGTCCATAAAGTGGCTGTTTAGCTTCTGCCCATACAGTCTCTTGGCCTCCCGGATGCCCTGGGACAGATTTTGTCTTGCCAGCCTGTATGCAGCAGTGCCTCCTGACCTAAAAGCTGAATTCTGCACCCTAAGCAAGGAGACATTAAGTCAAGGCTTCTGATTTGCTCGTTTCTTGATGCTTTTGATAACGGTTACATCATTTATGCATTTATTTATGTAACCCATAACAGACTCTGCATATTCCTGCAGATCAATGACCCCTCCTTTGTTGCAGCTTCTCTAAAGATCTCCCACTGTGTGTTCTCAAAGCACTCTTGTATGTTGGAATAGCCTCCTGAGGTCACAATCTCACTTCTCTGGAAAAAGGTTTAATTTGTTTCACCACTGGCTTGTATGCAGGTACAAGCATAACAGCTAGGTGATCAGAGTTTCCAATGTGGGGCAGAGCGGCTGCTCTGTAGCAGTTCCTGATGTTTGTATACACATGATCTAGTGTATTTTTCTCCTAGTAGCACAGTTCACATGCTGATGGAATTAAGGTAAGACAGACTTGAGGCTCGCCTGGTTAAAATCACCCGCAATGATGATAAAAGCATCTGGGTGGGCTGTCTGCAGTGAACTGATGTTATGATACAAGTCCCTCATAACCTCTCTCACATTAGCACTTGGAGCAACATAGACTGCCACAATCAAGCCAGCCGCCTGTCATAAATGGCCCTTTCAGGGCAGGAATAAGGCTCCACTCGCCTGCTGTGAGTTTGCACATTTAATAATGAAAACACAAATAATAGCCAAGAAGGGCGACTTACAAAAAGGCAATCACCGAGGACCATGAAGGGTGACTTACAGAAAAATGCAAACAGGGAAAACCATGAAAGGTAACTTACAGTTATACAGGCGAGGCTGAGTACAAAGCAGAAAGTAAAACAGGAATGAAATGGGGGGATTCCTGTCTGCACACTGCGAGGTCGCAGCCAGGAATGAACCCCGCAAGCGAGTTTAAATAATAATAAGGTGAAAACGCAAACATGAATCAGGTGTGGATGCATGAGTAAAAGGTAATTAAAGAACACTAAACAGCTGTGACAACAGCAAAAAGATTTGACAGGAAGAAGTCACATAACTGCGCTGTCATAATAAAAGCACAAACCATAATGGAAGAAAATCAAGAATAAATTCATAAACAGAAAATGAGTAGTAATCAAAAACACCCGAGCGCGGCACTGACCCGCACTCGGCATCATGACACCGCCAACTCCAACTGCAGATAAAACGGTCTGCATTTCACAGTCATATACTCTATGTTAGGTGTACAATAAATGATGATCACCTTTGCATCTTAGCATCACAAATTATTAATTTAAACAGCCCCCCCCCGCCTCTTCGCTTACCCCATGCAGCTGTCCTGTCCACTCTGTGGAGTGTTAACCCAGCTGAATTGCAGCGTCCAAAATGTTATGGCTCAGCCACGTCTCTGTAAAAACCATGGTCCATCCATGGTGATGGACAGGCTGACAGACGAGGTCAGGCAGGAGTCTCCATGGATCATGATGTCTGCAGACAACATTGTAATCTGTAGTGAGAGTAGGGAGCAGATGGAAGAGAACCTGGAGGGGTGGAGGTATGCTCTGGAGAGAAGAGGAATAAAAGTCAGTAGAAGGAATACAGATAGATGAGTGTGAATGAGAGGGAGGCAGGTGTAACAATGAAGATGGAAGGAGTAGAGGTAGTGAAAGTAGATGAGTTTAAATACCTGGAGTCAACCATCCAAAACAATGGAAAATGCATAAGAGAGGTGAATAAGAGGTGGACACGAGTGTCAGGGGTGATTTGTGACAGAAAAATAGCAACTAGAGTGAAAGGGAACATTTACAAGATGGTAGTGAGACCTGCTATGGTGTATGGCTTGGAGACAGTGGTGCTGACAAAAAGACAGAAGGCGGAGCGGGATGTGGCAGAGTGGAAGATGCTAAGATTCTCATTGGGAGTGACTTGTAAGGTTAAGTAAGAGAGGCAAGGTTGAGATGGTTTGGACTTGTGCAGAGGAGGGATAGTGGATATATTGGACAAAGGATGTTGAAGGATGTTTTCTTTTCCTTCCAGGCAGGAGGAAAAGAAAAAGACCACAGAGAAGATTCATGGATGTAGTGAAGGAGGACATGGAGATGGTTGGTGTTACAGAAGAAGATCCAAAGGATAGGGTGAGATGGAGGCAGATGATCTACTGTAGTAATCCCTAAAGCAGGGGTGTCCAACCATGTGCCATGGAGAGCCAAGACCCTGCAGGTTTTCTCTTCTACCCAGTCTCTTCAGCAGGTGTTTTCACTTATCAGCAATCAGTGGGAAGAAGTTCACAGAAATCTGCTGTTGAAGACACTGGTTGGAGGTAAAACCTGCAGGGTCTTGGCTCTCCATGGCACATGGTTGGACACCCCTGCCCTAAAGGGAGCAGCCAAAAGAAGGAGAAGGATATGCAATTTTCAGAGGGACCCAAATCATGTATTATGTTTGGTTTTGGCTGAAATGGTTTACTAAAGCATATTGTATTTTACTCATGTCTTATGGACACTACTGGCCCTCAAGTGTGAAAAATGCTTCATGGAAAGAATGAAAGAATGAAAGTCTTCTATGCCATGCCACAGAGAGCTTTCACAGACCATTTTGACCAAATTGTCACTTCTATTAAACTTAACAGTCACCACTGCTCATCAAAACTGCACCATTCTCTCTGTATTGAAGGGACATTTGCACAAGTTGAGTGTCATCTCAAATATAAAGTACAGTGAAATGGTAGTAGATGAGGGAAGGTAAAAAGATAAAATTTCTACCATTCTTTCACAACTGTGAAAAAAAACCTTAGCCTCCATGCACCTTTATTTCTTTTTCAAAGCAGTAAAGATTTGAAGGAGATTAAAGAGAGCAAAAGTACAAACTGCACTTCTATCCACTTGAATATCCTCGTACTCTGTTCATACCTCTGGCTCTGTGCTCATAAATCGAACTCTCCATATGAAAAGATCTCTTTACATTTTGGAGAATATAACTCAGGGTTTGAAATACTAAAGCCATTCCAAAATGAAGCCAGCATAAATGACCCTTGGTGGCTTTTCAGCCTTACTACATCAAATATGATATGAACAAACTGATCCAGTCAGCCCCAATGTGTTAGATGGTGTCCCAATTTCCTCCAATGTAGTTCTTTGTGGAGCATGTACTGCCTTTGGCATTTGGAATCCATTTCCTATGCAGAATGAATTAATTATGGAGCAAGAGTACAAAAGAAATGACAGTACTTTCCATTATTGTGGCTTCTTGGGATTAACAGATCTTTAATTATAGACAAAATCAGCTGATTGATTGAATTAAAATTGGTTTCAGTTGGAAGGAATGACAGACTGGTGGCTTTTTTTTTTTCTGGACAAGAAGGTGACAGTTATGCAAATGCAGCATCCTAATCTGTCAGCTCTCCTCAGGATGGATATCCTTGACAGAATGACAGACTTGAGCCTTCTATTTTAGAAAGATACAGTCAACTGTCAAGAACACTGAAACGTCTAGTAGCCGAAGAAAGATTTTATTCTAGAACATATTTTTATTCAAGCTTTAAAAGAGCAAAGGAAATGCCCTTTGGTCACTATGATGACTGTTTCTGTAATTTATTTTGCTTTGTTTGATAAACTGTTAATCAAGATGAAATGGCCATTATCAGGTGTAATAAATCCCATGCATATATGTCTGGCAGCTGTTCTAATAGTAGGTATGCGCATTGTTTACAACTAGTCACTTTCCTGCCATAAATTAAACTTTATTTAGCAAAATGGCTAGGTGAAAAAGTTACATTTTTAATGATAGATAATATACAGCAAGACTAACCTTTATCACATGAATGTGTCACTATATTGAACCCTGTCTCTAATGTAAATTTCAAAATGCCTTACAGGTTTTTATTTTTTTCCCCAAATTCTTATGTAAATGCTGTTTTGGTTTGTTTTCCCTAAACAGTCGATACACTCAAGAATTTTTTTAATCCTCAACAGTTATATTATCATTTTGATATTATTGAAAGTAGGGCTGTGCATTGATTAAATGCTTTTTTAAATTAATTACACTTTTTTTTGTAATTTACTGTGATTCATCACTAAACTTGTATAGAAGAATCAATGAAAAACAAGGGTACTTGAGCAACTTTTAATTGCGTTTTCATTCACTGAACACACTTGTGACTCATATTCAACAACACTGCTAGAGCAACATAAAACAATAATCATGAATGTATACTCAGTTTTTTTTGTTTGTTTTTTTACAATTTATGATAGCAATTTGTAATATTTCTTTCAGGTCATTACAAATAATGACTTGATTTCTCTGCAAAACCACAATTTTCAAGCTTGTCACATTTCCTGTTTTATTTTTGAAACAGTCAAAGAAGAAATCAGTGCTTCTACTTCAGGAAACTTTCCTAATCTCAAGCCTTAAAAGTACAAAAAAATGGAGCTCAATTGATCTCTAAAGCTCCCGACCTTAATGGTAAGTAGCTTTTATTCACTTTATATTGTAGGGTGTGTTTTTCTCCACACACTGACAGAAACTTTCACTCTTCATACTTTTGAGTGAGCAGCCCCAATCAATGACATTAGGTCAGGTGTGTATGTGTGCGTGCAGTGTGTGTGCAGGATGAGGTTGCCCCGAGTACTGGAGGATCAGTTTAGTCTGATGTAAATTTAAACACTAAAAAAACAAGACCTACTCCCCTTTTAACCTGAGCCAGCTGCTGAGACAAGTCAAGTCACCACTGTTGATACAACCTTAGGGAGTGACCTGACATCGTTTTTTTTTTAATGCATCAATTGGTACACATTGATTAAACAAGTTAACGTATTAATTATCCCAGCCCTAATTAAAAGCAAAACTACTCATGATGGCAACTGTTTTGTTTTGTATTTTATATTTTGAAAACAATTTAAAATACATAGTTCCAAATTATTATGCACAGGTGAGTTTGAGAACATTCAGTAGACTATAAAGAATTCATAGCAGAAATCAGCTGTATTTGTAGCATGAAGAGATCAATTAAAAAATCATTTTAAAATAAATAAACATTAACAGATCCAGTTACATATTAATGTATGAGGCATTCTATGATATAATTTTAACTTTCTCATCCATTGAACATGTAAGTCCATGTATAGTGTCTTCCAGGGGTGGCACTCTTCAGGCACCTCACAACTTGATTTGGTGATGATTCAGCGCTCCAGTTTGATTCTAAAATGATTCTTGGTGCATCTTTTTTTTTTTTCTTTTGAAGTTTTTTTTCCTCCCACTGTGTGACCATGGAGAGCTGGAAGTGACAAAATCAATTAACACCATTCCTTAATTAAATAAATGTGCCTTTGATTATTTTGAATTGTAAAGAGATGAATAAATAATTTATTAAACATATAATTATCAGTTAAACTGGAGTGGTGGCCTAGTGGTAGAGCATCCACCCCACAACTGGGAGGTCGTGGGCTCAAGCCATGGCCAGGTTATACCAAACACCATACAAAAATGGTACTCCTGCTTTCTAGCTTGGTGTTCAGCATAAATATTTAGCAGATGCATATATGGTTGCTGTTACATTTAAGAGAGGTGAGCTCAGGTGAAGGTGTGGGAGGGAGAGGCCTGCCTGAGGAGAGTCAGTGTGCATGCTGAACAAGCTGAGCAGAGAGTGAGAGCTATGCCCCTACACTGGGGAAAAGTAAAGTTTCAGTGAAAGCCGGTGGTCGGGTTTAGAACAAGTAAGGTTGCTGCATTTTTGCATGCGTTTTCTATTGATAGAGGACCAAAGTCAGGCTGTGCTTAATTGAGGTTAAGTTTTGTTATCAGGCGTGGGTGGCAGCACATAGGCTGCAACATGGATGAAGATGGCTGGAAGAGCATTAAGTTTAAGTCTAGTGTCCGTGTTCATGTTGTCCATGTCGCTGGAGCTGGTAGTTTATACAAATCTTGTTAAGAAGACTGAGCTATTGTTATTTAGTACTGAATGTCCACTGCTTCTCGTGCCTCCCGCCAGAAGAAGAGGAGCCTGTGTCTAGCATGAAAGAGCAACAAGCCTAATTTTGCCCTCCCATCCACCTGCCATCTTCCCCGCT
Organism: Pholidichthys leucotaenia; assembly: GCA_020510985.1. Taxonomy (NCBI): domain Eukaryota; kingdom Metazoa; phylum Chordata; class Actinopteri; order Cichliformes; family Pholidichthyidae; genus Pholidichthys; species Pholidichthys leucotaenia. The sequence continues at coordinate 248,428,108 of CM035845.1, read as the reverse complement.
ATCCCCTGCTGCTGGATAACTCAAACACTCACACCTGCATTCACTGGCAGGAAGGGACATCAGACTGCCATTTGCCTGCCTTCTCACATATTCAGGTTTTGCAGTCATGTGACGTCCGGCTCCTCAGGAGTGAAAACCTTCATGTTGTTATGGCTACGGTACACACACCAATGCATTAGTAAAACAAGATTTTAGCACGATCCAGTCAGCAGAACTTCTTAAAACTGGGTTGTGTGACTTTGTTGGAGCATATGACAACTGCACAAGCGTCAGTATGTTGACAAATTATCTGTGAACGGTCTGAAACGTGATTCTTACCTCATGGTCGATTGTTCACATCGTGTCAAGATGCTAGCGGCATCTCAGAACTGCTCTGTTGTGATGTTGACAACTACCAAAACAACCCAAAATCACATTCAAGTATGCAAAAGTCTAAATGGCTACCAGTACTTTGCTGGCTTAGTTGCAGATTTAAGGCAACATTGTGACAAGTCTGTGGTGCTCATTACAGCCAAGGCAAGCTCTGTCTGCATATCAAAATATTTTTTGCAATATATATCACTGTAAAAAAAAATAAAAAAAATCAGTATAGCAGAAATATGTTAACTTTTATTAAAAATGTATTTATTTAGTTTATGTTGCATGGAAATGTATGGAAATTTGTACTATATAAAAGCAAGTTTTAGTTATTTAAACTTCCATCCAAAAGAAAAATGCAACAACAGATTCCTGCTGTGCATTTTATTTAACAGTTAATTAAATTCAAAATTAAATTCAGTTCCTATTGAGCTTAGGATGATTCAGGGCTATTTGGGTCTTTAATGAACAGGTTTTCAGGTAGAAAATACACTGGAGGAAGGTGGATTTCTGACCCCTCTCATTATTAATCAAGCCTATAATGCACCCAAAGAAGCCAATGGCACTGAATGTACTCTTCTTTTGTTGCCCCTCAAAGAGACTCAGCTGACCAATTTCCCATCTCTTGCTCTGACTCACCCCATTTTGAAGAAGCAGCACATTGACTTTATTACCTCGGCACTGGCAGACAGGGACTCATAAAGCTGACGGGTGTGATAACTCGTTCCCTACCTTGTCATGGCTCAGAGAGGAGGATGGAACAAAGGTGTGATGGAGAAGGGCATGAAGCCATCATCCCGCAGAGTGTTCAATGGGTTTTCCCCGTGACACGCTGTCGCTCCAGATTTAAGGACCGAGGGGAAGGCCCAGACAGTGACGGGTGATGGAGTGGCGGAGACACAAACAGGGCCAGTGTACCTTGGTGTTTACGTCTGGCTGTGTACATCTCAGAAGAGCAGTTTGCTCTCTTGACTGAGGCACTTTTCAGGGCTCAGGTTGAGGACATTGGCACTTGTTACCGTTTTTAGAGCCTTTTCTTCATCTAGATAGATGGTGTGTAGACATTTTCCATAAAACCATTTAAAATTAAATGATGTTTCAGTTACTGAAATGTTAACAGACTCACTACTCATTATTTTTACTTTACATAACACAGGCAAATGCACAAACGGACCCTACAATATGCTGACAGCCTGCCGTCACTCAACATGACCTGAAACAAAGAATGTGAATGTTTGACGCTGACCGACAGACAAGAAGCACAAAGTTTCTTCTCATGGAAATATTTTGTTTTCCTTATTTTTTTTCCTTTCTCAAAGTACAATAATGTATTGGTGAGTTGCAAACTATGTGCCGGTGTGAAGACCTACTCCACAATGAAAAATAGTAACTCAAATCTTCAGAAGCACCTGATTAAGCAGCAAGTTCTGACAAAGCTCGTCATGAAGGAAAGGCTCGATACTAGCACCGCTGATGATGGAGCCACTTCATCTAAACAGCCACAAACGGATTCCAAACCCATTTATGCATATGGACAGTATGTGACTCAGTAAGAATTAAACTGACTGTCTGCTACATCACTGAAGACATGCTATCATTGTCAATGATCAAGTCAGTTGCTTTCCGACAGCTGATTAGTGAAATACCAGTGACAACTAAAGAATGTGAACCACAGAAGGAAAAAAAAAAACAAAACAAACATTTTCCTGCTACCTGGATAAAGATTATTCAAAAATGAATTTTGGCTTCCATACATTTGAGGGACTGGATCAGGTCTCTGCCTCCGCAGACATTTGAACTGGCATAAGTTTTTCTTTGAATCACTGCACAGCAGCTTAATCCACATAATAGAAGTAAGATAACATGGGCAATTTTCATGTCCCACACTGACACACGCTCAGGGGCTGGAGCCTATCCCAGCATCTTTGGGCGAGAAGCAGGGTACACCCTGGACAGATTGCCAGTCTACTGCAGGTCCAACACAGAGAGACACACAACCATTCACTCTCACACCTAAAGACAATTGAGAATCCTCAGTTTGATGCCAATTAACCTAACTTGCATGTTTTTGGCATGTGGGAGGAAACCGGAGAAATCCCGGAGAAAACCCACGCAGACACAGGGAGAACATGCAAACTCCACGCAGATCACTGTTGGTCGGGGGCTGGGATTGAACCCAGGATCCCCCGGCCAAGGGTGAGTTGCTGTGCTGCCGCAGTGCTAACCACTCCTCCACCGCGCTGTCCGGTTTGTAAGATGTCAGAGTATTGTGGGAACCCACTCAGTATGTTTCCACTCAGACTGAAGGGGAATGGTCATGGGGGGATTTGTGTGTTGATGCGAACAGTGACAAAGGGAAATGGAAAATGTATTTATGTTAATGCAGCACCCCAGGTCGCAGAGAGAGTGGTATGCTATAAAAGGAGAGGTGCCTGCAACCTGCTTTTTTATGCTTGTGATTCTTGTGAATGTGAAGGAGAGATTAATAACGTCTGCTCTGCACCGCTTCACCCGATTATTTCTCTCTCCACAGTATATATTATTTCTATGATATTGTGTCGCATTTACAGTGGTGTGAAAAAGTGTTTGCCCCCTTCCTGATTTATTTTTTTTGTTTGTTTGTCACACTTAAATGTTTCACATCACCAAACAAATTTAAATATTAGACAAAGATAACACAAGTAAACACAAAATGCACTTTTTAAATTAAGGTGTTTATGATTAAGGGAAAAAAAATCAAAACCTACATGGCCCTGTGTGAAAAAGTGATTGCCCCCTAAACCTAATAACTGGTTGGGCCACCCTTAGCAGCAACAACTGCAATCAAGCATTTGCGATAACTAACAATGTGTGGCACACATATTTGAGATGCTTGGACTGCATATGTATATTGTGTTACCTCACGTCTTAGAAGGAACAATAAGTCTGGACCTCCTGGGGATAACAGCAGGAGGTGGAGGTGCCTTTGGAAATGACTCTGAAAGGACTTCCTGACCTCCAGGGGTCAGGTGGAGGAAGAAGAGATCGGGGGGAGATGTATTGTCTATGGGGGGTTGAATGACAATGTGTTTCTGTACTTTGATGTCCCGGGTATAAAAGGAGGGGATTGGAGAAGTTGGTCCTCTTTTCTGTTTGAGAGGACGTTGGAGATGTGAGATGATTAATAAACCTGAATTGAGAAATAAATTCAGCCTCTTCATTTCACACTCTCCACATTGGTGACCTGAAGACGTACAATGACCAGAGACAATTCCCCCGAACCAGACTCACCAGGGACCAGCCGAGCAAGCGCGGTCTCAGTCAAGCTACCAGAATTCTGGCAGGACAGCCCAGACTCGTGGTTCCTCCTGGCCGATGCCCAGTTCGCGCTCGGGGGAATAACAGCAGATGACACAAAATTCTACAACGTCATCGCCAAACTCGACAGCCGCACAGCTCGACAAGTGCGGAGCCTGGTGCAGCACCCACCCGCTGGCGACAAATACAGCGGGTTGAAAGCTGCCCTCATCCAGCGTTTCACTCCCTCAGCCCAGGAAAGAGCTAGGAGGCTCCTAGCTCTGCACGACTTGGGAGGAAGCATGCCTGTCGACCTGATGGAAGACATGCTGAAGCTGAGAGGCTCAGACAACGACGATTTCCTCTTCACGCACATCTTCCTGAGAACCCTGCCATCGCAGACGAGGGCGACCCTGGTGGGCACTCACTTTGTAATCTAGCGGGACTTCCGCGCGCTGGCCCAGGAGGCGCAGCGGATCCTCAACGCCAGCGAAGAACACACGGCCACCGCAGCAGCGGCAGACCTCGGCGCGGCGACCGGGAACAGCGGTGGGCCAGAGGCGACGGAGGCAGTCCCACCAACAACGGCAGCAGCGAAGCCCCGACACCGCGGAGGAGACGACCTCTGTTTTTACCATCGTCATTTCGCAGAGAGGGCACGCAAGTGTGTACCGCCGTGCCAGTTCAAGAGCTCGGGAAACGCCAGGACCGAGAGTCGCTAGCAGCTGCGGCCCTCGGCAAACGGAACAAGCTGCTCTACCTGACGGATGCGCGCTCTGGGAGGCACTTTCTCGTGGACACGGGCTCCCAAGTGAGTTTCATCACCCCAACCTACGCTGACTGGCTGGCAGGCCCCGGGGGTGACGGAGCAACAGCGGCGAACGGCTCGAGCATTAAGACCTTCGGTGAAAGGACTCTACTTCTGTCCCTGCACGGCCGCACATATGAGTGGACTTTTATTATAGCGGCGGTGAGTTTCAACATGTTACGTGCTGATTTTCTGTGCTCACATGGGTTGTTAGTTGATCTTCCCAATAGACGCCTCGTTAATGCACTCTCCTTTTACTCTGTTCCTTGTGCAGCTTGAGTGTCCCCGCCACCAGCACAGGCCAACGTCGCCACAGCAGGCGGTAAGTTTCACACACTCCTCACTCAGTTTCCAGCACTCACAGTTCCCACTTTTTCGGCAACAGTTGCGAAACACAGGGTGGAGCACTTTATCACTACCGCTGCCCCCCCCCCCCCGTCTTTGCAAAAGCTCAGCGCTTGGATGCAGCTAAACTGTCCATAGCGCGCGAGGAGTTCGCCAACCTGGAAAGGTTGGGCATCATCCGTCGTTCAAACAGCCCATGGGCTTCCCCACTGCACATGGTCCCTAAAGCTGACGGCTCGTGGAGACCTTGCGGTGATTTCCGCAGGTTAAACAACGCCACAGCGCATGACCGCTACCCAATCCCACATATTCAGGAATTTTCGGTACATCTGGCGAGGGCGCACATTTTTTCTAAAATAGACTTGGTCCGCGGTTATCATCAAGTCCCAGTGCGCGCTGAGGACATTCCCAAAACAGCAGTGATAACCCCGTTTGGACTTTTTGAGTTTTTACGCATGCCGTTTGGGCTTAAAGGTGCCGCGCAAACCTTCCAGCACATGATGGATGCGGTGTTATGCAATCTCCCTTTTGTGTTCGTCTACCTGGACGACATTTTGGTAGCCAGCGCGTCCGAAGAGGAACACGAAAAACACCTCACGGCAGTTTTCCGGAGGTTGGGAGAGCACGGGTTAATAATCAACCCAGCTAAGTGCCAGTTCGGGGTGGCACAGATCGATTTTTTGGGGCACCGCGTCTCCCCAGAAGGGGCAGTTCCGCTACCGGACAAAGTGCGCGCAGTGGCAGATTTTCCCCGGCCACAAACGGTCAAAGCACTACAGGAGTTTTTAGGAATGGTGAATTTTTATAACCGTTTCCTCCCCCACACAGCGCAGCTCATGCAACCATTATATGCCGCCCTTAAAAAACAAAAACCCTCCAATGCAATCGAATGGTCCCCGGAGCGGGAGCGCGCATTCGCGGAGGTAAAAAAAGCCCTTGCAGACGCTGCGTTGTTGGCTCATCCAGACCCAACGGCCCGCATAGCGCTCACCACTGATGCGTCGGATTTGGCCATAGGAGCAGCATGTTGCCGGGGTTTGGCAGCCGCTGGCCTTTTTCAGCAGATCCTTGCGTGAGGCCGAGTGAAAATACAGCGCGTTTGACAGGGAGCTGTTAGCGCTCCACTTAGCCATTCACCACTTCCAATTCTGGCTAGAAGGTCGGCGTTTCACCGCATTTGTCGACCACAAACCGCTCACTTTTGCCATGGCCAAAATTTCGGAACCATGGTCGGGCCGGCAGCAGAGGCAGCTGGCCGCAATTTCGGAGTTTACTACTGATATTCAACATGTAGCAGGTAAACTCAATGTAGTAGCAGACTGCCTCTCTCGCGCGGTTACCGCGCCAGTTCGCACAGAGGTAGATTATACTACCGCAGCCGCAGAGCAAAATAACAGCACGGAAGCGCACGCGGCCCCAGTCCACGTGGGGATAGATTATGCAGCCATGACAGCGGATCAGGGTAGCGATGCGGACGTGTGCGCACTCCAGTCGGGACCAACAGGGTTAAGGCTGGAGAACAGGAGGCTGCAAAATGGTATGCCCCCCCTAATCTGCGATGTCTCTACCGGACGACCGCGTCCAATAATGCCGGCCGCATGGCGCCGCCGCGTTTTTGACTCGATTCACTCCCTGGCGCACCCAGGGGTGCACGCGTCGGTAAAAATGGTAGCAGAGAAGTTTGTTTGGCCGAGCCTGCACAAGCATGTTAAAAATTGGGCAAGAACCTGTATGGCTTGCCAGCGGGCCAAAATACACAAGCACACAAAAGCCCCCTTAGAGCCGTTTCACATCCCGGCCAAGAGGTTTGATCATGTGCATGTCGACCTCGTAGGCCCCCTACCGTTGTTGCAAGGGTACACGCATCTGTTGACAATGGTGGACCGAACCACTCGTTGGCCGGAAGTGGTCCCACTGGCATCAACCACAGCTGCAGAGGTGGCCCGCGCGTTTTTAACGGCTTGGTTAGCGCGTTTTGGGGTCCCGTTGGATATTACGTCCGACAGGGGACCTCAATTTGTGTCCGAGCTTTGGTCAGCGATGGCCCACAGCTTAGGTGTGACAATTCACCGCACTACCGCTTACCACCCCCAGGCTAATGGTTTATGCGAGCATTTTCATAGATCATTGAAAGCAGCCCTCAGAACGTCGCTTACGGATGCAAATTGGGTAAACGGACTACCATGGGTTTTATTGGGGTTGCGTTCTGCCCCTAAAGAAGACTTAAAAGCCTCCCCAGCTGAGTTGGTTTTCGCACAGCCACTCCGGCTGCCAGGAGAGTTTCTTCCAGATAATCCGGCGCCAGGGCGTCCCCCTGCTCAGCGGTCACCGAACGACACGGGAGCGGACATGCTTCCGGGCCCCATTCATCACACTTTTCCGCATGTTTTTGTGCCCAAATCTTTAAAAAATGTCGAGTTTGTTTTTGTCAGGCACGAGGCTCAGCGCCCAACCCTGCAACCACCTTACGATGGCCCATATAGAGTGCTGGAAACAGGTGATAAGCATTTTTTGCTAGATTTGGGGGACAGGAGGGAAACAATTAGTATAGACAGACTGAAACCTGCTTTTGTGATGGCCGACGAAACTGTGCGAGTGGCGAGAGCTCCTCGACGTGGCAGACCCCCCAAGGAGCATGCCCCAGAGCCCCCGCAGGGATCAACTAACAGTTCTCATCTTCAGATAGCAGATTCACTGCAAGATGGCACCGCAGGAGCAGCGAAGCCCGCTGACAGCAAGTTTGGAAGGCGGTTGAAGCCCAGACAGCATATGGACTGATGTTGTGGTTTTATCATGTTGTGTGGACTATGTTGTATTGTTTCATCTTCGACGTTTGGGGGGGGGGGGGGTTATGTGGCACACATATTTGAGATGCTTGGACTGCATATGTATAGCACATTGATTGAGATCCTCAGACTGCATATGTATATTGTGTTACCTCACGTCTTAGAAGGAACAATAAGTCTGGACCTCCTGGGGATAACAGCAGGAGGTGGAGGTGCCTTTGGAAATGACTCTGAAAGGACTTCCTGACCTCCAGGGGTCAGGTGGAGGAAGAAGAGACCGGGTGGAGATGTATTGTCTATGGGGGGTTGAATGACAATGTGTTTCTGTACTTTGATGTCCCGGGTATAAAAGGAGGGGATTGGAGAAGTTGATCCTCTTTTCTGTTTGAGAGGACGTTGGAGAAGTGAGATGATTAATAAACCTGAATTGAGAAATAAATTCAGCCTCTTCATTTCACGCTCTCCACAAATGAGTCTTTTACAGCGCTGTGGAGGAATTTTGGCCCACTCATCTTTGCAGAATTGTTGTAATTCAACCACATTGGAGGGTTTTCGAGTATGAACCGCCTTTTTAAGGTCATGCCACAGCATCTCAATCAGATTCAGGTCAGGACTTTGACTTGGCCACTCCAAAGTCTTCATTTTGCTTTTCTTAAGCCAGTCAGAGGTGGACTTGCTGGTTTGTTTTCAATGATTAACTTGCTGCAGAACCCAAGTATGCTTCAGCTTGAGGTCACAAACAGCTGGCCGGATATTCTCCTTCAGGATTTTTTGGTAGACAGCAGAATTCATAGATCCATTTACCACAGCAAGTCTTCCATGTCCTGAAGCAGCAAAACTGCCCCAGACCATCGCACTACTACCACCATATTCTACTGTTGGTATGATGTTCCTTTTCTGAAATGCTCTTACTTTTACGCCGGATGTAATGGGACACACACACCTTCCAAAATGTTCAACTTTTGTCTTGTCAGTCCACAGAGTATTTTCCCAAAAGTCTTGGGGATCATCAAGATGTTTTCTGGCAAAACTGAGATGAGCCTTTATGTTCTTTTTGCTCAGCAGTGGTTTTTATCTTGGAACTCTGCCATGCAGACCATTTTTGCCCAGTTGCTTTCTAATTTTGGTCAGTCAGCCACTCCTGAGAAGATTCACCACTGTTCAGGTTTTTGCCATTTGTGGATAATGGCTCTCACTGTGGTTGGCTGGAGTCCCAAAGCTTTAGCTTTAAAATTGAACTCGGCTTTCAAAGATCTGATAAACCACAGTTAATTTATGTTTTAACGGGGGTGCAATCACTTTTTCACACAGGGCCATATAGGTTTGGATTTTTTTTTACCCTTAATTGTCATGATTAATAAAGCTTGACAGCACACGTGCACGATGCCAAAGCACAGGAGGAACCACACAGAGGGGCAGGTTTAAAGTTTTATTAAATATCAAAAACCAAAGTGCACAGCTGCAGAAACAGTCACTCGCCAGAGGAATGGCCCTGTGGAGAGAAGACGAGAGCTGTGAACAGAGGAATGGAGTAAGGGGAATTGGGCAAGTCAAATTGCCACTTACTTGGGAAATCCAGGGAGGACCGGCAGGACCCAGCGAGGAATAGACAAACCAGTAGGGTAAGGGGGGGGAGATGAGCTGATGGTGCCTGACCGGGTGGAGTAGGAGCTGAGGACAGTGAGATGTGGCAGGAGAGCGCGCGCAGTCCAAGAGACACACCTTGGGGACGGCAGTGGCTCAGGAGGTAGAGCAGGTCATCCAATAACTGGATGGTTGGCGGTTCGAATCCCGCTCTTCCCAGATATCCTGCCGTTGTGTCCCTGGGCAAGACACTTTACCCCCAATTGCTCCTGGTGGGTCTGGACAGCGCCATGTTGGGCAGCTATGCCGCCATTAGTGTGTGAATGTGTGTGTGAATGGGTGGATAGCAGGTAATGTAAAGTGCTTTGGTCATCTAGAGATGAGAATAAAAGCGCTATATAAGTGAATACCATTTACCTACACAGTGAATCAGAATCAGAATCAGGTTTATTGCCATTGTTCATGTAGTACACAAACTAGGAATTTGTCTCGGTGCAATGCTGCAACATTAAACATGATAAGATAAAAGAAATAAACTATACATGCAATAAGTGTAGAATAAGAGTAAGTGATACTGGTCAGCAGTTAAAATATATTAGCGAGCAGCAGATAGTGTGGAGAACTATATAGTGCAGTCGGTAATGCAGGAAGAAAACAGTGATATAGTGCAGTCGGTAATGCAGGAAGAAAACAGTGATACAGTGGCAGCAACCTGAGGAAAGAGGAGAAATAAGGTGAGACAGCATGTCACAATTATAACTTATATTTGCTTGCCTGTTTGTGGACAGTATACCCAGACGAGCCAGCGTTGACTGCGCGGAGAGAGCCTCCTTAAGTACGCTGGCCAATGAGCGGGTGTAGGTGTGTCTTCAGCCTCAGGTGCCGTGATGAGTTGATGACTGTGAGGCAGGATGGAAGGGGCGCACTCTCACTGCCCATGACAGCCCCCCCCCCTAAGGAGCGCCTCCTGGTAGTCCAGAGGGCTTTTCCGGGTGTGCACGATGATAGGCCCAAAGCATCCCCTTGTCCAGCACTCGCGACAAGGGAGTCCAAGACCATTCCTCCAGCCTGTAGCCCTCCCACTCCATCAAATACTGCAGACCATGGCCCCGACGGCGAACATCCAATATGCATCGTACAGTGTAGGCAGGGTGGCCGGCGATGATCCGAGGAGGGGGAGGCTGCTTTGGAGGAGGGCAGAGAGGACTGGTCGAGAGGGGCTTGATGTGGGCGATGTGGAAGGTGGGGTTCACCTGTAGGGTCGGGGGCAGCTTCAGCTGGACCGACGCGTCGTTAATCACCCGGGAGATGGTATGAGGTCCCAGGAAGTGGGGGGACAGCTTCTTCAATTTCTCTTTAAGAGGGATCTGATTCACCGCCAGCCAGACCTGCTGTCCCACGACATACTTAGGGGCCGGAACCCGCCTCCTATCAGCAGCGGCCCAGGTGCGTTCCATGGTGCAAGCCAGGGTGGCTTGAGTCGACTTCCAGACGCATTGGCAGCGATGAGCATGGGCCCCTACGGCTGGAACCAAGGCCTCCTTCTCAGCCATGGGTAGAGGAGGCGGCGTGTGCCCCAATGATGCTTCAAATGGGGTGAGTCCAGTAGCTGAAGACGCCACAGAGTTCAGGGAGTACTCCACCCAGGTCAGATGTGTGCTCCAGGATGATGGGTTATCGGCTGCTACGCACTGCAAGGCAGCCTCCAAGGACTGATTGGCGCGCTCTGCTTGCCCATTGCTCTGAGGATGATTTCCAGAAGAGAGACTCACGCTGGCTCCCAGGGTCTGGCAAAAGGTCCTCCAGACCTGGGACGTGAATTGTGGACCCCGGTCAGACACAATATCCATAGGGATGCCGGGGATCCGGATCACATGCTTGGTGAGGAGGACCGCCGTCTCCAAGGCCGAAGGGAGTTTCGGGAGAGCCACCAGATGAATCGCCTTGGAGAAGCGGTCCACGATGGTCAGGATCACCTTCTTGCCATGGGAGGGGGGAAGTCCGGTGACGAAATCCACTGCAATATGAGACCACGGACGACCAGGGATGGGAAGGGGGTAGAGGAGACCCAATGGGGGGGAGGAGTCCGATTTCCCCTGGACGCAGGTCTGACACACCTTCATATATTCTTGTACGTCCTGCCGCAGCGTGGGCCACCATAACACTCAGCGGACGAAGTCCACAGTTGAAGCGATGCCCGGATGGTATGTGAAGCGACTGGTGTGGCCCCACTGCATGACATTGCTGCGGAAGGTGGTTGGGATGTACAGGCAGTTCCGGGGGCACCCTACTGGCACAGGCTCCTGGGACTGGGCCTAGCGGACCCTCTGCTTGATATCCCAAGTAAGAGCTCCAAGGATGCAAGAAGGGGGTAAGATGGTTTGGGGGCCGACCGCAAGTGCTCAAGGTTCTTGTGGTTGGTCCACACAACAATGGGGTGAATGGCCCCCTCTGACCAGTGCCTCCACTCCTCTAATGCCAACTTAATGGCCAGCAGCTCTCTGTCCCCTATGTCATAGTTCCACTTGGCCGGCGTAAGCCAACAAGAGAAATATGCGCACGGGCGAAGCTTCTGATTGGAGGGCATGCGCTGCGACAGCACAGCGCCAACCCCTGAATCAGATGCATCCACCTCGAGGACGAATTGGAGCTGTGTGTCAGCCTGGACCAAGATAGGTGTTTCTGTGAACAGGCACTTTAATTTCACAAACGTCTGTTTAGCTGCCTCAGTCCACCAAAAGTGGACTTTAATGGAGGTCAGCTGCATCAAGGGCAGCGCCACCCCACTATAGTTCATGATGAACCTGCAGTAAAAGTTTGCGAACCCGAGGAAGCGTTGAAGTTCCTTACAGGAGTGGGGAATTGGCCAATCTAACACTGTCCTCACCTTGGCCGGGTCGGCAATCAGCTCCCCCTCAGCCATAATGAAGAGAAGGTGGTAGATGTTGTGGAGAACTCACACTTCTCGGCCTTAACGTAAAGCTGGTTCTCCAGGAGCTGTTGTAAAACGGCTCTGACGTGGACCTCATGTTCCTCTGGCAAGGGGGAGAAAATGAGAATATCATCAAGGTAGACAAAAACGAACTGGTAAAGCATATCGCGGAGGACGTCATTTATTAACCGCTGGAAGACGGCAGGAGCGTTAGTGAGCCCGGATGGCATCACTAAATACTGAAATTGCCCCTGGTGTGTTTTAAAAGCCTTCTTCCACTCATCGCCCTCACGAATGCGGATCAGATGATACGCGTTCCTGAGGTCTAACTTGGTGAAAACCCGTGAGAGCTGAAGAAGCTCGAACGCTGAGTTGATCAAAGGCAAAGGGTACTTATCTTTGATGGTAATTGTGTTGAGCTCCCGGTAGTCGATGCACGGGCGCAACAAGCCATCCTTCTTCCCGACAAAGAAGAATCCAGCCCCGAGCGGAGCCGAAGATGGCCGAATAAGGCCGGCATTCAGTGATTCCTTAATATACTGCTCCATCGCCTCCCTCTCTGGGCCAGAAATACTATACAGCTGGCTGGACGGCAGCCTCGCCCCCGGGATTAGGTCAATAGCACAATCATAAGAGTGGTGAGGTGGCAGCGACAACGCTCTTGATTTGCAAAAGACCTCAGCTAAATCATGATATGCCCGGGGAACAAGGCTGAGGTCTGGCGGCTTGGCCGGGGAGAGGAAAACGGACAGAGAGGGGGAACACTCTACTGAATGCATGCAGTGGGCCAAACAAAACGGGCTCCAGGCGGAGATGGTGTTTTTGTCCTAATTGATCATGGGGTTATGTCACCAGAGCCACGGGTAACCAAGAACCACCGGGGAAGATGATACGGGGAGAACCAGGAATGACAGTTCCTCCCGGTGGTTCCCGGAAAGAAGGATGGATGTAGGCAAGATGATTATGTTGGTTTAAATGAATCAACTCCCTCTGGTTATTTAAACTATCACAATCCCAGAAGTTCTGGTCGTGGAGGTGGAGTAGCGGCAATTTACCATTCTAAATTACTAGTTAATGTAAAGCAAAAATCATGTTTTAATTCCTTTGAGGGCCTGGTCCTCAGTATGGGGCATGTTAGAAATCTTAGCTTAAAAACCCAATTTTCTTTGCCATAGTTTACCGTCCTCCCTCAGCCTACTCAGAGTTTTTATCCAAATTTGCCGGATTTTTCGCTGATTTAGTGCTGAAATCAGACATACTTAAAATCAGACATACATCAGACATACATAATCAGATATACATGTTGATGTAGATAGTGACTGTCTTAACAAGGCATTCAATTCAATATTAGACTCAATGGAGTTTTCCCAGAAAGTAAAAAATTCTACCCATTATCTCCACCACACATTTGACCTTGCTCTGACTTATGGCATAGAAATAGAAGATCTGGTAGTGTCTCCTCATTATCCTGTACTGTCAGACCATTGTCTGTTAATCTTTGAATGAATGAATGAATGAATGAATGAATCTTTATTTCAGATAGATTAAAAGTAAAGATTAAAAAAGAAACAGAATAATATAACAAAGGGGAAAAAAAATCCAACAAGGTCATAACTCCTCTGATTATACAGTTCAACATAAGTTATCCGAAATGGGTGATGGCTGAAGCCGCAGCTTATATTGCCCACCCATATTCCATCCAAGAATTCAAAAGAAAAACAAAACAAGAGCGATTACAATTCGGAACAAAGCTAAGACAAAATGTGACAAAAAAAAAAAAAAACAGACCTAAGCAACAACACAACACAGACTGGATATGACAATCCTTACGTGATTTTACATGTCATCTTGTATATATGTTTGGAGTATTTCTTCCTTTAGTTTTTGTTTAAATTGTCCAAGCGTTGTACATGATTTTAATTCAGGTCCAAAATCGTTCCATAATCTTACTCCTTGCACTGAAACACAGTGTTGCTTGGTGGTAGTTCTCATTGAAAATTTTTGAAATATACATGTTCCTCTGAAATGATGTTGTTTCTCCCTTATTTGGAACAACTTTTGGATATTTGCTGGCATTGATAGATTCTTCACTTTAAACATTATTACTGCAGTTTTAAAGTCAACCAGATCTTTCAACTTGAGAGCTTTTAATTTAAGAAAAAGTGGGCTTGTTGGTTCCCTGTAAGCAGCTTTGTTTATTATTCTAATAGCTCTCTTCTGAAGCATAAAGACTGGATATATGTTTGTTTTATATGTATTTCCCCATACTTCAATACAATATGTCATGTATGGGAGTATTAATGAATGATATAAAGTATATAATGTGGGTTGATTCAGCAAATATTTCACTCTGTGTAGTATTGCGATTGATTTAGATATTTTACCTTTAATATAATTAATATGTGACTTCCAACACAGTTTATTATCAATTATTACTCCAAGAAATTTAGTTTCAGATACCCTTTCAATCTCTACACCATTTACACTGAGTTTAGATACTAAGTTGTTGTGATAGTTGTTAAAAACTATAAATTTTGTCTTACTTAAATTGAGCGTTAATTTGTTTGAATCAAACCACAGTTTAAGCTTTCCTAATTCCTTTCCGAATGTATCCAAAAGTTGTTCCAAATCTCTAACCTTTGATTTCACTGTTTCTGATTATTTGACTCCTAAAGAAAAATATTACTACAGCAGATGTCTTTCAGATGACGTTACCAAATTTTTGCAGATTGTCTCCTCTATACCATGTGTCAACACAATGGAAATTAAAGATGGAGAGCTTGCTCCTTCCGTAATTGATAGCATGGTAGATAGTGTTACAGCCTCTCTGTATCAGACTCTAGACTTGGTGGCCCCTTTAAAAAAGAAAAAGTCTAATCAGAGATTTCCAACTCCTTGGTTTAACAGAAACTCGTAGCTTAAAACAGAAGATTTGTCAATTAGAAGGAAAATGGTGTTCCACTAATTTAGATGAATTCTATTTAACTTGGAGAAATCATCTCCTAATTCATTAAAAAAAATCTCTTAGAAAAGCTAGAATAAGTTATTACTTTGCATTAATAGAAGAGAATAAGAATAATCCCAGGTTTCTTTTCAACACTGTAGCCAGGCTGACAAAGAGTCAGAACTCTGTCAATCCTTGCATCCCCCTAGAGCTTACTAGTCAGGACTTTTTGAACTTTTTCAATCATAAAATTTTATCTATTAGAGATAATATCAGTCAGATTCTTCCCACTGTAAACTTAAGTACAGCAACTACTACAACTCCTTCAATTGATATCTGTTTGGATAAATTTACTCCAATTGACCTTTTAGAGTTAGATAAAATAATCTCCTCATCCAAGCTTTCAACTTGTCTTTTAGACCCTATTCCTACCAGGTTATTTAAAAAAGTCTTCCCATTTATTGGTAGCCGTTTTCTTCAAATAATCAATTCTTCTTTAACTTTAGGTCATGTACTGCAGGCATTTAAAAATGCTGTAATTAAACCCTTACTCAAAAAGCCAACGCTCGATCCAGGAGTTTTAGTTAACTATAGACCAATCTCTAATCTGCCTTTCATTTCAAAAATCTTAGAAAGAGTTGTTGCTATGCAATTATTTGACCACTTGCAGGGAAATGGTTTATTTGAAGAGTTTCAATCTGGGTTCAGAATTCATCATAGCACTGAAACAGCCTTAGTGAAGGTCATTAATGACCTCCTTATCGCATCTGATAATGGACTCGTTTCTGTACTTGTCCTTTTAGATCTTAGTGCAGCCTTTGATACTATCGACCATGACATTCTACTTGATAGATTAGAACATTATGTGGACTAAATGGAACTTCACTGCAGTGGTTTAGATCTTATTTGTCCGATAGACTTCAGTTTGTTCATATCAATAATGAGTTTTCTTCCAACTCTAAGCTCAGTCATGGAGTTCCACAGGGATCTGTGTTAGACCCTGCTCTTTTTAGTTTCTATATGCTTCCGTTAGGCAACATCATTAGAAAGCACTGTACATATTTTCATTGTTACGCAGATGACACATAATTATACCTGTCAATAAAGCCCAATGATTGTAATCAATTAGCCAAGTTAGATGCCTGTCTTAAAGAAATCAAAGCTTGGATGACTTGTAATTTTCTGCTATTAAAACCAGATAAGACTGAAGTCATTCTTGTTGGTCCAAAAAAACCTTAGCAATACCTTCCAAATCAAACTCTTAATTTGGATGCGGCTACTCTTACTCTGAATAGTTCTATGAGGAACCTTGGAGTTATTTTTGATCAAGATCTGTTTTTTTAATTCATATATTAAATTTGTTTCTAGAACTACCTTCTATCATCTGCACAATATTGCCAAGAATAGGAGCATCTTGTCTCTGAGTGATGCTGAGAAACTGATCCACGCTTTTGTTAGCTTTAGATTAGATTATTGTAACTCGTTATTATCAGATTGTCCTAAAATATCTTTAAAAAGTTTTCAGTTGATCCAAAATGCTGCTGCAAGAGTTTCAACAGGTGCTAGAAAGATAGATCATATCTCTCCGGTTCTGGCCTCCTTTCATTGGCTTCCCATAGAGTTTAGAATTAAGTTTAAAGTCCTTCTTCTCACTTACAAAGCTCTTAATAATCAGGCCCCCTTTTATATAAAAGATCTGATATTACCCTATCATCCTAACAGAGCACTACGCTCCCAAAATGCTGGATTACTTGTAATACCTAGAATCTCCAAAAGTACAATGGGAGGCAGAGCCTTCTGCTATCAAGCTCCTTTCCTGTGGAACCAGTTACCAATCTGGGTTCGGGAGTCAGACTCGATCTCTGTTTTTAAGAATAGGGTAAAAACTTTCCTCTTCAATATAGCCTACAATTAGGGAGGGATCTTGTGTCTCTTAACCCTCCCTGTTTTGCTGTTAATAGATTTAGACTGCCAGGTGACCTCCAATAATGTACTTGGCTTCTCTCCGTTAATGTTTGCTCTCTTTATTTCTGTTCTTTTCATCTTCTCTATCCCTTCACCTCCCAGCCAGTTGCAGCAGATGACCGCCCCTCCCTGAGCCTGGTTCTGCTAGAGGTTTCTTCCTGTTAAAAGGGAGTTTTTCCTCTCCACCGTCGTCAAGTGCTTGCTCGCAGGGAATCACCTGATTACTGGGGTCTTTCTGCAATTGTGGGGTTTCCCCTACATTTGAAAGTGCTATGAGATGACTATTGTTGTGACATGGCACTATATAAATAAAGTTGAATTGAACTGAATTGAATTGAATTGAATTAGGAACCATGCTGTGAGCGACCACTGTGACCTCACGGCCAGATATGGTTGTGATCCTCTGACCACGGGGCAATTTACATGTGGGAATGCCCACCTGCTTAACGAACTCAGCAGACACAAAATTACCCTCTGACCCTGAGTCAACCAGCGCCATAGTCCTCCTCTCGACCCCCAGCAATTGCACAAGGGCCGAAACTGAAAAATTACCGGGGGGAGAAGATTTGGTCCCGCCCGCTAGACCCCCCATGGTTACTGATGGGCCGCGTCTTCTTAGCTGCTGGCGGCATTCGTCCAGACTGTGATTTGTTAAACCACAGTACATGCACACGCCAGCCCTTCAACTTCGCCGGCGCTCATCATCGGTCAAGTGCCGAGAGAGGTCCATTGGTTCAGGTGAAGAGCTGAAGCCGCCAATGCCAATAACCACGGCGGACACACGCTCAGCATGCGGGCGAGAGGAGGACTCATGCTACTTCGCGCGCTCATGGTAATGGTTATCCAACCCAACTGCCTGATCTATGAGACCATAAACAATCTCCAGGACAGGGTGAACTGCCAGATCATCACAGAGTTGATTGTTCAACCTGTGGAGGAACGCACTGCGTAATGCAATACCGTTCCACCGCGAATCAGACGCAACAACCCAGAACTCCACTGAGTACTCGGCCACCGATCGGGTGCCCTGGCGGAGTGTCATCAGGTGGCTGATTACATTGCCCTGACTCTCGGTCCAGCCAAATGCACTGGAGAATGCGGCCACAAATTGTTCAAATGTATACCGAAGCCCCTCGGGGTTGTCTAATGTGAACCGTGCCCAATCGAGGGCTCAGTCCCTAAGCAACAGAGTAAAGAATTGGGTCTTGGCCACATCATCCAGGTACTCCTCCCCGACCTGCTCCAGTTACATTTGGACTTGGATTAGAAAACCCTTACATTTCCCCACCTCCCCTGCATACAGGAAAGGTGTGGGAATGGAGGTAGTACGGCGCACTGTAGTGTGTGGAGCAGGCTGGGGGGGGTGGGGGGTGGAGCGGCCGGAGGAGGCGCTGTAGCCCAAAGTGTCATCATATTTGATACCTGTTGCGTCAACGCAGCGAGCTGGCGCTCGGTCGCTACTAGATGGCTCAGAGCGAACTGCTCCTGTGGTGAGGCCCTGGCTGCGCTATCTTCCTGGCTGGCTCGTTCTGTCATGATTAATAAAGCTTGACAGCACACGTGCACGATGCCAAAGCACAGGAGGAACCACACAGAGGGGCACGTTTGAAAGTTTTATTAAATATCAAAAACCAAAGTGCACAGCTGCAGAAATAGTCACTCACCAGAGGAATGGCCCTGTGGAGAGAAGACGAGAGCTGTGAGCAGAGGAATGGAGTAAGGGGAAATGGGTGAGCCAAATTGCCACTTACTTGGGAAATCCAGGGAGGACCGGCAGGACCCAGCGAGGAATAGACGAACCAGTAGGGTAAAGGGGGAAGATGAGCTGATGGTGCCTGACTGGGTGGAATAGGACGCTGAAGGACGGTGAGATGTGGCAGGAGAGCACGCGCAGTCCAAGAGACATACCTACATGGTGGCAGCAACCTGAGGAAAGAGGAGAAATAAGGTGAGACAGCGTGTCACAATTATAACTTATATTTGCTTGCCTGTTTGCGGGCAGTATACCCAGACGAGCCAGCATTGACTGCACGGAGAGAGCCTCCTTAAGTACGCTGGCTGATGAGCGGGTGCAGGTGTGTCTTCTGCCTCAGGTGCCGTGATGAGTTGATGAATGTGAGGCAGGATGGGAGGGGCGCGCTCTCGCTGCCCATGACACTTAATAATAAACACCTTCAATTAAAAACTGCATTTTGTGTTCACTTGTGTTATCTTTGTCTAATATTTAAATTTGTTTGATGATCTGAAACATTTAATTGTGACAAACATACAAAAAAAATGAGAAATCAAGAAGGTGGCAATCATTTTTTCACACCACTGTATATCTTTTTACTACTCCTGTGATCTGTGACAGCTTTCCTTATTTTCTTTTTTTTTTAAGATAATTGTTAAAGAAATCCAGAAAACATGAAATGTTCTTAAGGTTGTGTACAGTTTGTTTCAGCTGAGGTCTTCAGTTCTTGATAGGAGTGACAAAAGTTCCTCCTTGCTCCCACATAGCAGTGTGGCGTCATCAGTCATCAGCATACCTCAAACTGTTGATGGTTCTCCCTCCTATCTTGACTCCCACCTCAAAGTTCTCACTTACCTTTCGGATGATGCTCTCTGTGTCAATGTTAAAGAGCGTGGGTGATACGATGCAGCCTTGTCTCACACCATAGCTGATGGGGAAGAACACCAATGATCCATATGAGGTCCTGACGGTGGCCATTTCCTCTTTGTAGAGATGTGGAAGGAGTTCTATGATGTGCTGAGGAAAGTCCATTGGTTGCATGTCCATCCAGACCAGGATGTGATTCACACAGATGAAAGCTTTACTGTAATCAGTGAAGCACATGTGTAACGAGATTTTAAATTCTTTGCACTTCTCTGTGATTATCCTGATGTTTGTGATCTGTTCCCTAGCTCCTCTCTGCTTCACAAATCCAATCTTTGCATAATAATGAATCTGGAGCCTGCTAGCATGAACAATCGGATTGATTGTCCTCTGGTTTTCTTGGGGAGGTGGATAAAGACATCTCTCCACCAGTCCTTTAGATAAGTCAACACATAACACATTGTTGTGCTCCTTCAAATTCTACAGATCTCAATCCAATTGAGCATTTGTGGGATGTGCTGGACAAGCAAGTCCAATCCATGCAGGCCCCACCTCGCAACTTACAGGACTTAAAGGATCTGCTGATGCCAGATACCACTGTACATCTTCTGGGGTCTAGTGGAGTCCATGCCTTAATGGGTCAGGGCTGTTTTAGCAGCAAAAGGGGACTAACACAATGTTAGACACCTAATCCAACCCCATCTTTTCAGTTGAGCCAAAATCTGAGGGCCATGGCAGGCCTTAAATGTGGTGCAGAGCAATTAAAAGAACCAGGTTTTAGCTTGTGCTGCTGGCACAGATTTGCAGCCAATGTTTCCATCAGTTTGCCCCAGGGCAGCTGTGGCTACAGTAGTTACTTACCACTATCAATGTCTGTCTGGAGTGGACGAATAATGGACTCACTGTAAGCGCTTTGAAATGTCACCTGATATGTAAAGCGCCATATAAATCTAATCAATTAGTAGTAGTAGTAGTAGTAGTAGTAGTAGTGTGAGGAGGCCCTTAGTAACTGAACAAATATAGTATGTATGGCAAATATAGTCATAGTGGAATTAAGTGTTCATTGATGGTTGAAGACTAAAATGAATTTAAATGGGAATATGAATTCCTAAGTAAATAATTAACAAAGAACAACTATGTTGGTTATAACTTGAATTTTGTTCTTCTTAGATTATCATTACCAACCACTGGTGTTGTAAAGACCTCATCAAGACCAGATTCTCCCAAGACTAAGACCAAGTCGAAACCAAGACCTACATACACAGTAGTCTTGGTCTCAATTTTGGGAGACTCTGGTCTCCGTCTGGTCTTGACTAAAACACCAACAATGATTATTTGTGTATTCAATTCTCCTACCTTAGAGATACAACTGGCTGTAAGAGAAGCAGAAATCCCATGTGTGTCATGGCAATTATGCTATTATTCCTCAGCTATTCAGACAGTAATATTGATCCCCACCAATGTTTCTGCTGACATTACTACTTATAAGCCTGTGTGATTTTGGTTACTTCTTTGACTAACTGGTCAAAGAATTTTGAATAGCTGAACAGTTTAAGAGGTCATTGCTGGTGGGTGGCTATCATCTCCTATTCACAGCTCTGTAAGTTTGCTCGCGGGTATTGTCGACCTCTGTGCTGACAAACTTATTGCTGGTGTAAATCACACTTCAGCCACACACCACTCCTGCCCTTTCTCCATGAATATTTAAACAAGTATACTTACCACGCTGCCTTGCATTGTCTACAATATCATCGATTGCCTTAAGTTATATTTGAATTATGCTTTTGTCTCAGAAAGTTTGACTTGCATTGTTTTTATTCACTGATTCTTTGTATACTGCAGAGGTCGTCAATGTGATGATATGTAAGATGGGGAAACAATTGAAGAGAAATACCTGTATTCTGCACTTGATGACTTTTTCTCTGTGAGGTTCTCAAGGACACAGAAGTGACGGGGTGTATCCGCACTAATGCATCTCTGCTCACAGACAGATGACACACCTCCAGACCTATCTATTCATTTACCTCCACAATCAAGATTCACGGCTCTATTTTCCACTGGCCTGTTTGCCAGAGGTGCTCTGTTTTCTTCAGTGTTAAATGAATTAAATGGGCGGGCAGCCAAAAGCCGTGCTCATTCCACATACCAGATATAACAGCAAGTCTGGGTTTGGGGTATGTATAGACAGAAATTTGGACTGCACGTTGCCTGCGGCTGATTCAAAGTGATGGATTTTTGTTTCAGAGCCCTGCACTGTGACCTCCATTTTTACAGGTCAAGCTGTGCTGATGCCATGATAATAAGAAAATGTATTAACACTGACTTTATAATTACTAAAAGCATTACCTTTAAATGCCAGTACAGATTTCATACTTGAGTGCACAAAAAAGTTGCTGAAGAATATCACGCTGATGAGCACAGTTTCCCCTACAAATGAACTGCATAAGCCTCACGCCTGAGAAATGGGAAGCAGCAGACAGCCGAGCCTCAGCTCTGCATGACTGGCTCTGTCAATGGCAGCATACGGAGGTCTGGCACAGGCCAGGTGGCTCTTACATCTGGCCCATTAGCTCTCGACCACTGCAATGACTCTCCACGCCACAGAGAGCCTGTTGAAATAATAACATTGGGACCTTTAAGTGTTGAAGGCCGCCTTGCCCATTGCCGGCTAAGAATAGCCATAGCCTCACTATGAATCTGCCCTGTCAGCTGTAAGGACAGACCCTTTTCTGAATGGAATATACCACCAAATTGTTTGGTCTCTGCACTGTAGAGCTTGACTTTAATGTGATAATACTGTTAAATTCTTTAGTGTGTCTGAGTGTCTGAAGTCACTGGCTGCTTTTCAGTGCTGGAAGAACATGTAAACACTGTTTCACAAAAAATGATACATCATTTTCTCTTCTTTTACTTATTTTCTTGGTAATATAAACATAGCTACTATTAACTTAGTTTTGAGTACATCCTTTACAGTAGAAACAAAATGAAATATACAGTGGTGAGAAAAAGTGTTTGCCCCCTTCCTGATTTCTCATTTTTTTGTGTATTTGTCACACTTAAATGTTTCAAATCATCAAACAAATTTAAATATTAGACAAAGATAACACAAGTAAACACAAAATGCAGTTTTTAAATTAAGGTGTTTATTATTAAGGGAAAAAAAAATCCAAACCTACATGGCCCTGTGTGAAAAAGTGACTGCCTCCTAAACCTAATAACTGGTTGGGCCACCCTTAGCAGCAACAACTGCAATCAAGTGTTTGCGATAACTGGCAATGAGTCTTTTACAGCGCTGTGGAGGAATTCTGGCCCACTCATCTTTGCAGAATTGTTGCCATTCAGCCACATTGGAGGGTTTTCGAGCATGAACTGCCTTTTTAAGGTCATGCCACAGCATCTCAATCAGATTCAGGTCAGGACTTTGACTAGGCCACTCCAAAGTCTTCATTTTGCTTTTCTTAAAAGGAACCCCGATTATATTGGCATGTTAGCTCTATATGCTTTATTTTTATGTTAGTAACATAACTATAATATAATTTTTTTGAAAATAATTCCCAGTTTTATATATTTTAAAAAACTTTATTACGATGTAAATTGCCATTTTTGTTTATGTCGCAATGTATTCTGGGTAGTGACGTAGAATGGTTGCAGCCGTTTTTTCTGTCTTATACAAGCCAAGAAGCAAAGCTACGAACTACTGCCATTTGTCAGTGAAAATGCCACACATATGATCACGCGCTATAGCGCACGCCTGATAAAGCTGACATATGTCAGCTTTATCAGGCGTTACCTTGTATTCATACATGTGTAATGACAATAAAGTTGAATCTCAGTCTCAATATGTATTAATCACGCTATGATAAAGCACGATATCGCTCAAAGCGCACGCTCAAGCTTGACATGTCGAAGATCTGGCTGGCAGTCATTTGGAACGACTTTGGAGCACTGCTTATGGACGTTCAACCCGCAGTCTGAGAAAGCAACAGAGAAATTGCTTTATGTTGCTGAGGGTCCATGTTTATCAGTTCAGTGCCCATCATGCTTGTAGACAATTTTTTGTGTTTGAGCATTCTATTGTAAGTAAATCAACAATATATAAGTTTCACCTTAAAATAATGCTTCCTCAAGCACACGCTTGAGACACTCAAAGTGGAGAGACACTCGCGGAGCGGACAGACACTCGAGCGCACGCTATATCGCTCATTTGAGCGATATAGAGCTTTATCATAGTGTGATAAATATATATATATCAGCTTTATCAAGCATGCGCTTGATAAAAATTCGAACTGTGTGACAAAATTCGAACTCGTGCGCTTTGAGCGATATTGTGCTTTATCATAGCGTGATTAATACATATGTCAGCTTTATCAGGCGTGTGCTATAGCGTGTGATCATAGACATGTCTCATGCGCGCGCTTTGAGCGATATCGTGCTTTATCATAGCGTGATTAATACATATGTCAGCTTTATCAGCCGTGCGCTATAACGCGTGATCATAGACATGTGTCATGCGCGCGCTTTGAGCGATATAGTGCTTTATCATAGCGTGATTAATATATATGTCAGCTTTATCAAGCGTGCGCTATAGCGCGTGATCACAGACACTCAGAGTGACGGAAATGTGGCTGCCAATCTGCGCCAACGGCCTCTCCGGCCACCACTGAGCATTTAAACATTTCTACACATTCATACCCAGTGTTATGGGCACTGGAGGCAATGCGGGTGAAGTGTCTTGCCCAGGGACACAACGGCAGGATATCTGGGGAGAGCGTGATGCGAACCGCCAACCATCGGGTTATTAGACGACCTGCTCTACCTCCTGAGCCGCTGCCGCCCCACTTTTTCCTCAACTTTCCCTCTTTAGGAAAGCTATGGAGGCTTACCCCGCTCTCTTTATTTCCCTTTGATTGGAAATTACATCCAAAAGCCGTGCAATGTGGCATTTTCACTGACAAATGGCAGTAGTTCGTAGCTTCGCTTCTGGGCTTGTATAAGACAGAAAAAACGGCTGCAACCATTCTATGTCACTACCCAGAATGCATTGCGACGTAAACAAAAATGGCGATTTACATCGTAATAAAGTTTTTTGAAAATATATAAAACTGGGAATTATTTTCAAAAAAATTATATTATAGTTATGTTACTAACATAAAAATAAAGCATATAGAGCTAACATGCCAATATAATCGGGGTTCCTTTTAAGCCAGTCAGAGGTGGACTTGCTGCTGTGTTTTGGATCATTGTCCTGCTGCAGAACCCAAGTGTGCTTCAGCTTGAGGTCACAAACAGATGGCCGGATGTTCTCCTTCAGGATTTTTTGGTAGACAGCAGAATTCATGGTTCCATTTACCATAGCAGGTCTTTCAGGTCCCGAAGCAGCAAAAGAGCCCCAGACCATTACATTACCACCACCATATTTTACTGTTGGTATGACGTTCCTTTTCTGAAATGCTGTGTTACTTTTACGCCGGATGTAATGGGACACACACCTTCCAAAAAGTTCAGCTTTTGTCTCATCAATCCACAGAGTATTTTCCCAAAAGTCTTGGGGATCATCAATATGTTTTCTGGCAAAACTGAGATGAGCCTTTATGTTCTTTTTGCACAGCAGTAGTTTTCATCTTGGAACTCTGCCATGCAGGCCATTTTTGCCCAGTCTCTTTCTTATGGTGGAGTCATGAACACTGACCTTAACTGAGGCAAGTGAGACCTACAGTTCTTTGGATGTTGTGGGGTCTTGTGACCTCTTGGATGAGTCATTGCTGTGCTCTTGGGGTAATTTTGGTCGGCCGGCCACTCCTGGGAAGGTTCACCACTGTTTCATGTTTTCGCCATTTGTGGATAATGGCTCTCACTGTGGTTTGCTGGAGTCCCAAAGTTTTAGAAATGGCTTTATAACTTTTTCCAGATTGATAGTTCTCAATTACTTTGTTTCTCATTTGTTCCTGAATTTCTCTGGATTGCAGTATGATGTTTAGCTTTTGAGGATATTTTGCTCTACTTCACTTCACTTCTACTTCTACTTCACTTCAGGCAGGTCCTATTTAAGTGATTTCTTGATTGAGAACAGGTGTGACAGTAATCAGGCCTGGGTGTGGCTAGAGGGTGTGGGTTTGGATTTTTTTATCCTTAATAATAAACACCTTCATTTATATACTGCATTTTGTGTTTACTTGTGTTATCTTTGTCTAATATTTAAATTGGTTTGACGATCTGAAATATTTAAGTGTGACATACAAAAAAATGAGAAATTAGGAAGGGGCAAACACTTTTTCACATCACTGTACTTAAAAGCCATCATTTTAAAAGGTGCTTTCACACCTAAGTTTGTTTACTTTGGTCTGAATCGGTTCATAAATTTGTTACTTTGTATCATTTTCTCCTTGGTTCGGTTCCCTTTCACACAGGCAAAAATTCAAGTGGCCCAAATTCCGTCATGTTAAATCCCACGAGACTTACGTCAGAACGTTCTCTGTTCTTATTGGTCAGGTGTTTTTGCTGCAAGAACATGAAAGGTAAATACAGAAAGTAGGATGACTACTGTGCATTTATGCATTTATGGGCAGAAAATAACACAATCGTAGCGTAATCCACGGAGGTTTTCATGCCCTGTTTACATATGTGCATATACCACTTTTGGCAAATCGTACAGTTTGAAAATGAAACACAGCTACGGATTGAAAATAACATGTTAACATTCATTAATCCTTCAGAACTGTGACATGCTCAGCCACAGATATTTTCAAGGATCCATCAGGTATGTACAGTGACATAAAATGTTTTACCGTTTCCCACTGGTCCTGTTTTAGAGCGGTCCCTTTCTCACCTGCAGGACCGCACCAGAGTTCGCCAGTTGATTCAAATCGAGACCACTTCTTGCTGCTCGCAGAGATAGCAAAAAGACGTAACAAACTAATAGTTTTTTTTGAATGCAAAAGATGCAATAGACTTACACAATGGTCCTCTCCGGCATACAACTAGGAACATACCGGTCGCTATGGAGGGTGAGAATATGTATGGGCACATAATCATACCATGTAGGATAACTAAATAGACGGTTATGCTGTTTCATCCCACCTAGCAACAATGCTCTGCACTGTGTGTGTTTATATATTTACATATTTATTCCATCTAGCTACAATGCTCTGCACTGGGTGTGTTTACATTTATATATCTATATATTTATTCCATCTAGCTACAATGCTCCGCACTGTGTTTTTATATATCTACATATTATTCCATCTAGCTACATTGCTCCGCACTGTGTGTGTTTATATACTTGCATATTTATTCCACCTAGCTGCAATGCTCCGTACTGTGGGTGTTTATATATTTACATATTTATTCCATCTAGCTACAATGCTCTGCACTGTGTGTTCATATATTCATATATTTATTCCATCCAGCTACAATGCTCTGCACTGTGTGTCTGTGTGTGTGTGTGTGTATATACGTATATATTTTATAGTAATATGTACATATGTATATTAGCTGCTCTTGCTTGCTTGTTTTTTTTTTGTTTTTTTTTTTCTTGCCTTCTGATTGTTGCTCTGAGTGTTGCTATCCCTGTGCTGTTGCAATCCTGGAATTTCCCCGTTGTGGGACTAATAAAGGCTTATCTTATCTCATCTTATCTTCTTTCAGGAGGTCTCGGCATGGTTGTTTTGGTGTGCATCTGAGTGCGATTACCGTGTTCTCACCAGACAAAATGAAGTGCAATAAAAGAGAAAACAAACTCGAGTTCGATTGAAATGAACTAAAGTCTGTAGGTGTGAAAACACTCTAAAAGTGTAGTTTCCTTGAGAAGCCTATTTGATGCTGCTTTTTATTGTTTGTTTTTTGCTTTTGTTTAGAAGATGCTGCTTATTTATATCTCTGCTCTGTCTCAGAAGCTACAAATGATAAGGTCATTTCAGCTGCAAATACTGGTGTGTATGTTGGGATTGAGAAAAAGGAGAGAAGAGAAATGTTTGGTCAGAGATACTGGGCTGTTGTTTTGCTTCAACTAGAGTTGGAAAAAAATGATACTGTATAATATTTTGTCAACATAAAGGAATATTTGGTCCTCTCCATAAAGTTTCATTCAGAAAGTCCAATCAACTTTACATTTCATAGCAACGGCAAGTGACGACATTGTAAGATATTTGTGTTCTGACTACTTCCATCAAGCTCAGCTTCCAGCCTCGTGGGGAGCAAGCACCACCATATGGGGGCGGCTGTGGCACTGGTGTAGTGTGGCCAACTACTAATTGGAGGGTCAGTGGTTCGGTTCCCACTCTGTCTGCACTCTGCATGTTGAAGTGTCCTTGAGCAAGACACTGAACCCCCAGTTGCTCCTGGTGGGTCAGGCCAGCGCCGGTGCATGGCAGCTACTCCGCCATCAGTGTGTGAATGGGTGGATAGAAGGGTCTGTAAAGCACTTTGGTCATCCAGAGATGAGTAAAAAGCGCTATATAAGTGAACACCATTTGCCCGTATAAGTCTTTTTTAAGAAATCAAAGAGACGTGAATAAAAAAAATGGGTAGTTCTTGCTTTTCTCAGCCCTGTCTCGCCTAAAAAAAATGTACAAATGCACAGTTTTTCATTCTGGGAAAACGTGCACACATGAGAAAAACATTTTTCACGTGCACTGGATACGTGGCATTTACACCTTTAAGAAATGTGTCTACCAGCACTGTCATGTTTTTTCTACCACTTTCTCTTTCTCTCCATTAGAGCCAATGCCTAAACCTAACTTTTTTCCTCATGTTAACCATTAGTGGAGGTGATGCCTAAACTCAACCTTTTCCTAACCTTAACCATTAGTGGAGTGAAAAACAGAAAAAAGTCAAAGTGATAAACAGCTCAGTGTGGGACTTGAACTCAGGACCTGTTGGTTGAAAGTGGTGGTATATTAGTTGTCCACCATCCTCCTCCAGAAACCAAATGAGTGTTGAAGCCTTGTTAAAACCAGTGTTGTTTTGCTCATGTGCAATGAGAACAGTGCATTCTTTCAGTGCGTGTGCAGAAAAACAACTGTGGATTGAATATGCAGTGAATGAAGGCATTACTCCGTATCTCAGGTACTGTTTTTATTGTTTCAAGCAGTGGCTGTTTTAGATATGGGCCATATGGGTGGTTGCCCAGGATGGCACCCTCTAGGGGATGCCAAGAGAATGAAAAAAAAAAAAGATTCATAGTTATTGTTCTCAGCTTATTTGTGGCAACTGGGTGCCCTCTACAGGCAGGATGCTCCTCTTCCTTTTTGCAGCACAATCTCACCCTTTTTCACCTCCTCCCTTCTCTCCCTCCAAAAATATAACCGCCCCTCCCACACCTGCTCTGACCGGTGTGCAAACAAACCATTTTTGCTTTACAGATCGGTAGAAAGTTGTTTTTTTTTTTTTTTTTTTAAATCATGTCTGTTTGTGTGTGCGTGCTTGCTTGCAGTTTTTATTTGGTGTGGCCATGTGTTTTTGTGTTGCATTTCATGTTCAGCCACATGCCACATAAAGTAGGATACTTTTTTTTTTTTTTTTTTTTTTTTTTCTCGGAGGGACTCTCACAGAAAAGAGGAGCAGAGCATCACAGGGTAAAAGTTAATGCAGAGCGGACCTGAAGGAAGACCCAAACAAGGACAGGCTGATGTCGTTCCTCAGTTGCCGGAGACTGTCATGCTACCTAGACGTCTGTTAATGGAAAGTTCTCGTGCCTCCTCCGCATCAGGGATCCATCGGGAACATGAATGGGGTGTAACCAGGCGAGAGTCACGGAGTTCCAGTCCATCGGTCTATCAGTCCCTGGTAAGTCTCATTTTCAAGCTAATTTATTCTACAGGTAACTGTGGAATATCAATGTTGAGTTGTATGTAATTGTGCTGCGTATGAAATAAATAGATATCATGCAGTAACCACTGCTGAAACTACAAGTTAGTTCCATAAACTATCAGACATATTAATGTCTGTGTGAGCGAGAGATGATGTGCACTACCTACTGTACAGATTTAAATTACATATGTATACAACTGCTTCAGTTATATATAGTGGAGATCAAAATTAGACATTGATGTATTAATACTTGATTTACTCTAAAATATGTTATTCTTCATTGTTCAGAATTTGACAGAATATCAGCTGTTATAGAATATCAACCACTGGTATACTAGCATAATTTTTTTAAATAACCAAGGCACTTCAACACAAACATTTATTTTATTAAAAAAAAAACTGAACAAAATTATGCTCTGGAGAGAAGAGGAATGAAAGTCAGTAGAAGCAAGATAGAATACATGAGTGTGAATGAGAGGCAGTCAGGTGCAATGGTGAAGATGGAAGGAGTAGTGGTAGTGAAAGTAGATGAGTTTAAATACCTGGAGTCAACCATCCAAAGCAATGGAAAGTGCACAAGAGAGGTGAAGACGAGAGTGCAGGTGTGGTGATCCGAGCTGTGTGTTGTTTTCTCTTTCCTCTCATTAATTATGTTTCACAGCTGCGGTTTCATCCACACCTGCGCTCCTTAATTAAGCAGCCTTTATATGGAGTGGGGCCCTCCACTCCTGCACGGAGACGTCTACGCTCACATGCAGTTAGAGAGCTCCTCTACACTTGTACAGCCCTTCTCATCTCCAGCTATGAACCTCGCCTCAGACCCGGCATACCATAAGCTACCTCTCAGTCTGAACTCACCTCTCTGCTTCTCTCCTCTGCTTCTCTTGAATAACCTGTGCACAGGTGGACCCTCTCCCTGGCGGACCAGCACTACTCCTGGCAGCGGACTTGGAACCTTTCCTGGAGCTGGTTTCTATTCATCCCCGCCGGCATCCTGTAAGTGCCTTAATCACCAGACTGAACTTTTTCCCTTTTCCCTCAGCTGAGGAATTTCCGAAGCACCAAGCACTGTATAACCTGCACCAGCACCTCTTCACCTTCGCGGGACCACGGCAACCAGGAGAGAATGAGGCCGCAGATTGTTTCATTTCAACCGCTCCCTGCTCTGTAGGATTATAGTTAACTTCACAATAATCAACTGTATGCCACAAACTACTCACTTCTCCTTCTCTCTCACCTCTGCAGGGTTACCAGACACCTCCTGCTCTGCACTCACACACACTCACTCTCAATAAAGATTATTGCTATAATAACCGAGTCTGTAGTCTGCTTCTGTGTCTGTTACTAAATCATGTCAGCAGGCAGGGTGAAGTGGGTGGAGACGAGTGTCGGGGTGATTTGTGACAGAAAGGTAACAGCAAGAGTGAATTTAAATCCTTATTTAAATCCTCCACCTGAACAATGAGAGCAAGTTTTTAGCCAAAGTCAAATTCCTTGTATGTGTTGTGCATACTTGGCCAATAAAGCTGATTCTGATTCTGATTGGGAAGATTTACAAGATGGTAGTGAGACCTGCTATGATGTATGGTTTGGAGACGTGGCGCTGACAAAAAGACAGGAGGTAGAGCTGGAGGTGGCAGAGTTGAAGATGCTAAGATTTTCACTGGGAGTTTTTCATTTTCATTAAGCCCAAGATGGCCGACTGCAGGAAGTGCTAAGCAGAGCTGAGCTGACCTCTTCGCCAAAATCTCCCAAATTATGCCATAAAACTTAGTCGGAGAAGTGACCAACTAACCTGTAACAAACTGGATTCGCCTGTTGACGAGCCGATAGAGGATTTGCAATCCTATATTGACGCACAGTACTACAACTACGTCATGCCTGGCAACAAACCGGCATCCAAACCCACCCGGACTAAACCAAGCTTGAGCGAAATGGATGATACTCCACCCTGTGACATTAGTGAGTCCATAATATCTATTAAACACCAGCTTAAAAAGCTTGACTTACTCTATCAGCTGACAACTGATATTAATGAACTGAAGCAATCCGTGGAATTCAACAATTCACTGATTGAGGTGCTAAAGGCTGATAATGCGTCACTCAGGCTTGAAGTAAACAACCTCAAATGTCTGACAGCTGAACTCCAAAAAGATCAATTTAACATGACAAAAAACTTGACCTGCAATGTCGGCGCATGAGAGATAATATCATTATACATGGATGTAACAGTATATGAATTAATAATTATGATCAGGTATAAAAATTATTTAATTTATATTAGTATATTGGAACCTGAGATGAATTTTCGGTTCATATACACCAGAAAAGTTAATAACACTCGTGGGGCACCAGCTTCTATCTCGAAGAAGCAATTTAATCTTTAATTTCACTTTATACCTGTTTAATCACTCAATAAATTAATTAATAATCAGTCTCAAAATTTTAGTGAATTCGATACTGGGGACTTGAACCAGACTCAGAATGAAATAAATTCTCAACAACTTCTCCCATTTTCACTTGTTTATTAAACGAAATGATGATTAACAGACATTGCAGTGATTTCATTAACCATGAAATTAAACTTGTAAATGATAGAGTAACATTGTCAACATTTGCAGAACCAGGGTTAACTGTGAAATGAATTTAGATCAGTTTGAGTTTAGAGATTATGGAAACAACACAAATTTATGGGGAAAGTTTTATTAATTATATGGAAGGTTCTGGATTACTCTGAGAAAAAAATGGAATTTTAATGAAAAGAGGAGTTAGTATGTTAATGGCTCCTTAATTTTGCATTTGATCAAATATTGAATTATCCTCAAATCTCAGACATTTGATTCAGCAGATGGATAAAGAAAGTGCAGCTCACGTGCCTTCTTGTTGAAGATTTGAAGTTGCGTTCTTTCGTTGTCCTCGTGAAGCTTTCGATGGGGAAAAGTGCCAAAACCCAGAATATTTGTCCAGCAAATATTTGGTTGCCACAAGATGAGATTTTGATGTGTTGATCACCTGGGCTGCAATCTGACCCAGGGCATCTCCTCCTTGTGGGTGGCGATTTCTTCAGCTGTGTGTGGTCATGGCAAGCTGCGTCCAGGATCTGCGGCTTCTCATGAGGAATTCAATAATAATAATAATAATAATATCTGATCCAATAGCAAAATTAACAGATCTTTCAGACTGGTGGAGATGAAAATAGTTTCTAGTGTGTAAGTTGGTCAATATAAAATAAAAAAAAGAAAGTCAAGATTAAAACTTAAATTAAAATTTAAAAAAAAAAAAAAACGGTGGCTTTACAGAAAGTTTAACAAAAAAGGTGATAGGAATAAGCATCTAGGATTGGAGGTTAACTCCTGATTAGAATGAGCTCAAAGGGGAAAAAAAAAATCAATTCCCAGACGTTTAAGAGAAAAGAAAAACATTAAAATACATAGTTACAGAACACAAAGTTACGAGTTACCTGCTCTGTGATCGTTGAAAAGCAACACGTGGGAGAAGTCCCTTTGTTCTCCAGTGGTTTTCTGCTGTGTAGAGACTTGAAGACAGTGAAAAGCTGAAAGAGAGATCCGGCAAAAATGCCGGCAAAAAGAAAAGAAAATCTTGAAAGGCTGCGACAAAAAGAGAGTCTGGCAAAAAAGAGGATACAGTTCCCTTTTATCTGTGGAGAATTTTCACGGGACTCGGTGATTGACAGGAACTCAGACCAGTAGGCTTCCTTCATGGGCGGGCTTTAAGAGCTTTAGTCCAATAAACAGTCTTTTGTCTGGAACTTTGAGAGAGCTGTTGTCAAGCAGAGATTGGCTGAGATCGGTCACATGATTTGAGAGATATTTTGGCAAATCTTTAACACTTAATATTCATCTATACATTTATGTAAATGAACTAAGCTAACCTTAGTGATTAATGTAACTTATACCCAGTGCTTATAAATTAACATGCAGGAATAAACATTCATTTAAACACTTTTTAACATGCATATACTCTCTATATATAAGCTGCGGCTTCAGCCATCACCCATTTCGGATAACTCACGTGGAATTGTATAGAAGAAGGAGTCTTTGTCTAATTTGACCTTGTTGTTATATTATACAGTTTCTTTTAACCTGTACTGTACTATCCGAAATAAATTCATTCATTGATTCATATATAAAATCACGGATTAATATATTTCAAATCTATTACTGATTGTCCAGAATAAACATCAATAGTCCATTTGCTTTTCATGGTCCTGGAAAAGAAGAGAAAGTTTAGAACTGAATTAACACAGATGTGATGAAAAGCTGCACTGGTTACATCTGCATGTCCCAGAGTTGCCAGAAGGGGCAATATTGAGCTGTGGATCTTTGTAGTGATGAGGGGCTCCTGGGGCCTGTTCTTTGTCTCCATGTTTATGGGGGCCATAAAAGTCAAAGCAGGAAATGCATTAGGGTGAATTCCTTAGACTGGTTTTAACAAAGGAGTGCGAGTTCAGTTGTGGCCTGGGGTAAAAGAGCAGTTTTTGACTGTCCTTTTCCTGGGTGAAACAATGTCTTTAAGCAGAAGAATTCTTATTGATGAGCCAAGTGAGATGATGCTACATGGACTTCCAGAAGTAAAAAATGAAACTCACCAAAAATCAGAAGCACGTCTAAAGTCATTCCCAGTCAACGAGTTGAAAATGAAGCCGGAGGAGGCTGTGGCTATTCGCTTCTCCAGAGTGCATCACCCCGGAAGGGCCAAAGCTGACCAACAGAGGAGGCCCCGTCCTATTGTGGCCAAAACCACCGATTCCAAGATGAAAGCTGCCGTCATGTCCAAGGGTAAAGAGCTAAAAGGTACCAACTACTCCATCAATGATCAGTTTCCACCTGAGATCATGAACAGATGGAGGCTGATCTACCCGATCGTGACAGAGGCAAGAAACAGTAAAAGGAACGCTCGTCTGTTCATTGATAAACTTTACGTCGATGAAAAACTGTATAGGAATCCTCAAATCACACATTGGCTAACTGGAGGTGACCAAAACATCACTGCTGAACCTCAGAAGGAGCCACCTGGACTTCATCACACTGCTTCTCTAGCAGTGTAAACATAGACGCGTAATGATGACATCATCGGCGTGTCCCCACTGCCATGACAACTGTTGAACCTGAAAGACGGTGAATGATTTACTTTCTTTTTTACTCACTTTCCCTCTTCCGTCTACTGTATCTCTCCCTCTTATCTGCATTTTCATTTTGGTTTGGGAATTGGCCTAAATTCTGCTCGTCTGACTGGGTAGGCCTGCTGCCTGGTACGACAAGGCCAGTATTTTTGTGCTCTCGGACTAATGGACTGTTGTACTGACAATGTGTCTCTGTGTATTTGAGTGTGTGTGTATTTGTGTGTGTGTTTGTCCAACTGTCTGCCATACGGATGAGGGTTTGTCAATGTCTCTAAGTGTGTATTGTTGCTATGTGATCCCAGTAAATTTTATCAGCGATCGTGCAAAATGATTTTCAATGAATCTAATGAAGAAGGAGTGGATGCGACACAATTTATGGACTGTAATAGGAATATAAGCTGGGATCAGTATATTCCTGAGCAATTAACATCCTTTAAAAACCAATACAATTATTCTTTCATGCATTTAAACATCAGGAGCTTGAATAAACATCATCATGATCTGGTTACTTTACTTACCAGTACAGGCTGCAGCTTTGATGTAATTGGTTGTAGTGAAACTTGGCTGAATCAGAATCAGAATCAGAATCAGCTTTATTGGCCAAGTATGCACAACACATACAAGGAATTTGACTTTGGCTAAAAACTTGCTCTCGTTGTTCAGGTGAAGGATTTAAATAAGGATTCAATGACAACCACAGTATGTACAGTAAATTACAGTCTGTCCACGTTTCTATAAAAGGCACACAGTATTTCAATGTGGACTCAGATTCAGTGATATAA
Organism: Pholidichthys leucotaenia; assembly: GCA_020510985.1. NCBI lineage: Eukaryota > Metazoa > Chordata > Actinopteri > Cichliformes > Pholidichthyidae > Pholidichthys > Pholidichthys leucotaenia. The sequence continues at coordinate 248,392,783 of CM035845.1, read as the reverse complement.
TGTGAATGAAGTAAAAAGCAGTGTGAGAGTTATGTGCAATGTAATAATGGATGAAAAGTCATGAGTACAGCAACAGGTAGGACTAGGTGAATGTTAGGAGTTCATCAGAGTGATGGCTTGAGGAAAGAAACTGTTCCTGTGACGGGTGGTTTTGACCTTCAGTGATCTGTAACGACGACCAGAAGATAGAAGTTCAAACAGTTTGTGGCCGGGGTGTGATGGGTCAGCACAGATGTTTCCCGCCCGTTTCCTGGTTATGGACCGATATAAGTTCTCATTGGAGGGTAGGTCGGTACCAATGATCCTCTCCGCAGACTTAATGATCCGCTGCAGTCTGGTCTTGTCCTGTTTAGTGGCAGATCCAAACCAGACAGTGATGGAAAAGCAGAGGACAGATTGGATGATGGCGGTGTAGAAGACAACCAGCAGCTCCTGAGGCAAATCAAACTTCTTGAGCTGACGCAGAAAAAACAACCTCTGCTGGGCCTTTTTCCGGACAGTGTCAATATGGGAGGACCACTTCAGGTTCCGGGAGATTGTGGTACCCAGAAACTTGAAGGAGTCCACAGTGGACACTGTGCTGTTGAGGATGGTGAGTGGGGGGAATGAAGGGGGGTGTCGCCTGAAATCCACAGTCATCTCCACCGTTTTGGCTGGGTTAAGTTCAAGATGGTTCTGGCTGCACCAGAGGATCAGCTGCTCCACCTCCCGCCTGTATGCAGACTCATCATCATCCCGGATCAAACCGATGACTGTGGTGTCGTCCGCAAACTTCAGGAGCTTCACCGAAGGGTCCTCTGAGGTGCAGTCGTTGGAGTAGAGGGAGAAGAGCAGTGGGGAAAGGACACATCCTTGGGGGGCGCCAGTACTAATTTTTCGGGAGCTGGATGTAAATCTCCCTAGCTTCACCTGTTGCCACCTGTCAGTCAGAAAGCTGGAGATCCACTGGCAGGTGGAGGGGGGCACCTTGAGCTGGAGGATATGATAAGAGATATGAGGATAGGGATATGAGGAGGAATGATAAGTCATACATAGACATCTTAAACCTTGATGGTTATAAAATGTTCACGAAGAACAGATGTGGCAGATCTGGTGGTGGTGTCTGTCTGTATATCTCTTGTAGACATGATGTCGGTGTTTATGATGATATTGTCATGGAAGACCGTCATACTGACTCTCTTTTTGTTGAGATACATGTCAAAAATGAGAAAAATGTAATTGTAGTTGTGATTTATCGCCCCCCCCCCCACCCCACCCCCGGACACCGACCTTAATGATTTTCACAACCAAACTGGAAGAAATTTTATTCTCAATCAACAACAAAAATAAAAGTTGTATTCTCCTTGGAGACTTCAACATTGACCTCCCCAGGGATGATGCAGCTAAAAATGACTTTATGAATACACTATACTCCTCTTCCTTCTTCCCTACCATTAATACCTATACAAGAATCACTCACTCCACCAAGTCCATTTTTGATAATATCATTACTAACATTCGCAGTTCCACACTGGTATCTGCAGTCATGCTCTCCAAGATTTCTGATCATTTCCTGATTGTTCTGTTTCCTGACCTTGCTCTTAGGCCCTCAAATCTCGTGTCATAAACTAAAAATAAAAATACTTAATGAAGAAACCTTACAACGACTGAGTGAGGACTTGCATGTCAAGGAATGGGATAGAATCTACAATTGTAGTGATGTTGATGCTGCCTTTGACGCCTTGACCAAGGAAATAACAGAATCCATTCAGAGGACAGTTCCTGTCAAGACTATCACATGTAGTGGTACTATTCAACATCCATGGCTTTCTAATGGCATACTAAAATCTATTAAGTCCAAAAATAAATTATATAAATGCTACATAAAAAAATCCAAATATTAACAATAAAAAGAATATAGTAATTATAGAAATAATCTAACACATATTATTAGAAAGAGTAAGAGTAATTACTATGCAGAACTTATAAATGCATCACAGGGTGATTCCAAGAAATCCTGGAGAGTACTAAATAAGGTTCTAAATAGGGCCGAAAAAACCCCATACTTCCGAACAATAACACGGTCAGTAATCTCACCAGTAATGCCACTCTCGCTGATAAATTTAATAATTATTTTGTCTCCACTGGAGAAAATTTATCTCATAAAATAAACCAACTCCAGGTTGCCTCTTTCAAACACTATCAGGAAACTACACAAATTCTTTCTTCCTGAAGCCAACTGATTGTGAGGAAGTCTGGAAAATCATCAAGGTCATGAAGAACTCAAACTCTGCTTGGAGCTGATGAAATCTCCAGCAAAATTTTGAAAAGTATCATTAATTTAATACTGGAACCTCTTACCTACTGCATTAATCTGTCTCTAATCTTCGGAATAGTGCCACAAATAGCAAAAATTGCACAAATTATACCAATTTACAAATCGGGTGAAAAGAATGATTTGACTAATTATCGTCCAATATCCATTCTGCCTACTCTCTCAAAGGTTTTGGAAAGAGTAGTTTACAACAGACTTACCAGTTACCTTGATAAGCTCAGCGTTATTATCCCATCTCAGTATGGCTTCAGAAAGAAACACACTACCTATATAGCAATACTTGACTTAATTGAAAAAATCAATGATGCAATTGAAAGAGGCAACTATGGTACTGACATTTTTTTAGACCTGTCTAAAGCATTTGATACCACTAACCATGACATTCTAATTAATAAATTACAACATAATGGTATCAGAGGCCTAGCATTAGATTGGTTTATTAGTTATCTGTCTGGAAGACTTCAGTATGTTTATACAAATAACCACAAGTCATCATATAAATCCATCGATCATGGGGTTCCCCAGGGTTCCATTTTAGGACCACTTCTATTCATTCTGTATATAAATGACATTGCTAACTCCTCGTCTCTACTACATAAAGTACTGTTTGCTGATGACACTAATTTATTTTTTGCTCACCAGAATCCAAATGAACTTGAACAGATAATAAATAGTGAACTACTGAAAATAGACACCTGGTTTCAGTGTAACAAACTTTCTCTTAATATCAGTAAAACTAATTATATTGCATTCCGTTCCAATAAAAAGCCAGACATCGAGGAACTTTGCCCCAAAATTAATGGCCAGAATATTACAAGAATTAGCTCTATAAAATCCTTGGGGGTCCTCATTGACGAATTTCTCAATTTCAAATGTCACATGTATGATCTAACCAAGAGACTGGCCAAATACACTACTTTGTTTTTTAAAGTGAGAAATTTTCTACCACTTTCAGCACTTCTCACTTTATATAAAACTTTATTTGAGCCTCACTTACATTACTGCAATATCACATGGGGTAACACATTTCCAACTCACCTAAAAAAGCTAGAAATTCTCCAATAGAAAGTCATACGTGCCTTATCATGGTCTGAATATAATTCTCCTACTAGTCATCTTTTCCATCGTTATAATCTTCTAAGACTTGCTGAGCATAATTACTTCCAGAATGCCTGTATAGTGTATCAGGTTGTCCACAAACTCAACTAAAAATTATGTGAACTCATTTCAACCTTCCTTCCCATACACACCTATACCACTAGAAATAAAAGCCAAATTACTGGGAAAAAACAAAGACTAAAATCCACCAGGTTTAGTATTGTGTGCAGAGGACCGCAGATTTGGAATGAGCTTGATGAGAATCTAAAAATGTCACCTTCCATCTCCATCTTCAAGAAAAAAGAAGAAACTAAAAATGCAACTCCTATCATTACATAATTAATCTGCTATTTGTTACACAGAACTTGCTTACTGATGAGTTGTTACGCCATTGTAATTTTGTTTTATTTGTTGATATCACTTCAATAGTATTTAATAACTTGACTATGTATCTTGAACTCACCCACTAATTCAATGTAAACAAATGCTGGGATTATGTGCTATATGTCTGTTTTATGTTTGTTTGCTCCTGTACACAAAGACATCAGACTGATTTCTGTCATCATTTTATTGTAGAAATGGGCTCCCTACTAAAAGCTTTAAATAGCTTATTTGGGATGACCCGTTCACACTCCAAATCAATGTGAACAAAAAGCCCATTGTATACTGCTACTCATGCTGTTGATAATTCATATTGTAATTCATTCATGCTGTTGATAATGTGTGATGTGTGTGTGTGTGTGTGTGTGTGTGTGTGTGTGTGTGTGTGTGTGTGTGTGTGTGTGTGTGTGTGTGTGTGTGTGTGTGTGTGTGTGTGTGTGTGTGAAGAAACTGTTAAAAAAAAAAAAGAGTGACTAGGAGGTACAAGATTAGAAATGAGTATAGCAGAGGGAAAGCTCATGTTGAGTGGTTTGGAGAAAAAGTCAGAGAGGCAAGGCTGAGATAGTTTGGACATGTGCAGAGGAGGGATTGTGGATATATTGGACAAAAGATGTTGGAGATGGAGCTGCCAGGCAGGAGGAAAAGAGGAAGACCAAAGAGAAGATTCATGGATGTATTGAAGGAGAACATGGAGAGGGTTGGTATTACTGAGGAAGATGCAAGGGTGAGATGGAGACAGATGATCCGCTGTGGTGACCCCTAAAGGGAGCAGCCGAAAGAAGAAAAAGTGAGCAAAATTTGAGAACAGTAACCACTGTGTCAGAAGACAAGATTTAAACAAGGTTTTATTTAGGGCTATAGCATTCAAAAAATAATAGGAAGTGTAGAGGCCCTCGCTTTGAATGACTTCAGCACATCTACACTCACAGGACATCACTAGTTTCTCACACTGCTCTGGTTTGATCTTGATAAAGTGGCCCTAGGTGTGAATGTGTGTGTGAATGGTTAAGGGATAGCACCGTACCGTGGCTGCTTCATCCATCCAGGTGGATGCCCTTAATTTCCCCTCTGGGGATCAATAAAGTATACAAAATCAAATCTATTCTTCTTGCAGTCTCTTCCACAGTTCAGTAACTGTAGTGGATTTCTTAACCATTACCCCCCCCCCCCCATGGATCATCACCTTATCGTGGTGGGGGGGTTTGCATGCCCCAGTGATCCCAGGAGCTATGTTGTCCGGGGCAATTTGCCTCTGATAGGGTCACCCAAGACAAACTGGTCCTGGGTGAAGGGCCAGACTAAGAACGATCCAACAGACTCTCATGATAAGTTCTATATCAAGGATTCAGTGTACCCCACCCGGTATGGGGTCACCGGGGCCCCACCCTGGAGCCATGCCTGGGGGAGGGGCTCGAAGGCTAGCGTCTGGTGGCCGGGTTTCCACCCATGGGACCCGGCCGGGCTCAGCCCAAAGGAGTTACATGGGTCCGCCCTCCAGTGGGCTCACCACCTGCAGGAGGGATCATGGGGGTCCAGTGCTATGTGGATTAGGTGGCGGTCAAAGGCGGAGACCTTGGCGGACTGATCCCAAGCATTACTTTGTTTTCATCAAGGATTTTCCAGAGATTCTCTATGGCAGGGGTCGGGAACCTATGGCTCGCGAGCCAGATGTGGCTCTTTTGATGGCTGCATCTGGCTCGCAGACAAATCTTTAAACTTTAAAGATTTTGTTTTTACAAGAGCGCCGAGTGTCTGCTGCTCTGTATATAGTTTTAGAATCATCTTCTGTGTTGCGGCCATTACGAGCTCAGATCACACGAGACGGCTCGCTGAATTTAAGCATTTATTTATTTATTTTCTACTCGTTTCAGTTCTGCATTTAATATGAACCCTGAGTTTGAAATAAACGTTTGAATTTGAATTTGAATATCCCAAAAGCCGCTGCACATCCGGGTACTCCAGGCTCAGCCAATATTGATCCAGATCGCATAGTTTTAGAATCATCGGCCATTACGAGCTCAGATCACACGTGAAGGCCTGCTGAATTTAAGCATTTATTTATTTATTTTCTACTCATTTAAGTTCTGCATTTAATATGAACCCTGAGTTTGAAATAAACGTTTGAATTTGAATATCCCAAAAGCCGCTGCACATCCGGGTATTCCAGGCTCAGCCAATATTGAGCACCAGAAGTCGCATTAATGGTAAGAAATACTCATCATTGATTAGCAACAGCATAACAATGTTATTAAAAAGAATTCAGAGACTTATTGTACTTTAAAAGTGTTGAAATTACATAAAATGCACACATTTACTTGTATTTTTAGTTTTAAACATATTGTATGGCTCTCACGGAATTACATTTAAAAATATGTGGTGTTCATGGCTCTCTCAGCCAAAAAGGTTCCCGACCCCTGCTCTATGGGGTTTAGATCTGGACTCTGGACTGGTCATTTCATTGTTTCAATATTGTTAGATTCAAGGAACTGTTTAACCCAATTTGCAGTGTGACAGGAGCCATGGTCTTGCATGAAAATTGCGGGTTGATTAGTAGACAGCTGCAGTGAAGGAATTGCCTGCTGCCGAAGGAGGTTCACATAAACATTTGCATTCACCCTGCCATGTAGCTGTACAAGAAGCCCAACTCCTGCTGCAGAAAACATCTCCCAACCTATGACACTTCTTCCTCCAACTTTACCTGATTTCTTTACACACTTTGGGGTCAGTCTTTCCCCAGTTTGATGCCTAACATATATTTCCCATCAGACCGAAATAAACTGAAATTACTCTCATCACTGAAGTGAACTCTGAACCAGTTCTCCTCTGCCCACACAACATGCTCCTCAGCAAAGGCAAGTCTAGCCTTTTCATTCTTTCTGCTGATGAGAGGTTTGGTCACTGCAGAGTGAGCTTTGAGTCCAAATTGTCTTAAATGGAAAGACACTGTGTTCCGAGACAGAGCTTTGCCCTGTTCAGCAGTGAACTAATGAGTAATTCCAGCTGCAGTGTTAAACCGATTCCCCATTAAGTGTCTTTACATAATCCTGTCCCCAACCAGAGCAGTGTGAGAAACTAGTGTTGTCCTGTGGATGTAGATGTGCTGAAGTCATTCAAAGCAAGGGCCTTAACACTTCCTATTAATTTTTGAATCCTGTAGCCTTAAAAAAAAACATTGTTTACATCTTCTCTTCTGACACAGTGATCATTCATTCATTCATTCATTCATCTTCTTCCGCTTAATCCTTTTCGGGTCACGGGGGGGCTGGAGCCTATCCCAGCATCTTTGGGCGAGAGGCAGGGTACACCCTGGACAGCTCGCCAGTCCATCGCAGGGCCAACACAGAGAGACAGACAACCATTCACTCTCACAGTCAGACCTAAGGACAATTGAGAATCCCCAGTTTTGATGCCAATTAACCTAACTTGCATGTTTTTGGCATGTGGGAAGAAACCGGAGAAATCCTGGAGTAAACCCAGACACGGGGAGAACATGCAAACTCCACACAGATCACTGTTGGTCAGGGGCTGGGATCAAACCAAGGATCCCATCGCCAAGGGTGAGTTGCTGTGCTGCCGCAGTGCTAACCACTGCACCACCGCGCTGCCGACACAGTGATCACTGTTCTCTAATTTTGCTTACCGTTTTTTTTATAATAAATGCTTGTGTTGAAGTGCTTTGGTTATTTTAAAAAAAACATGCTAGTACAGCAGTGGTATGGCCACAGCTGATATTTTGTCAAATTCTGAACAACGAAGAAAAACACATGTTTGAATAACTCAAGTATTAATACATTGTTCTCTAATTTTGATCTCTGCTGTATATTTTAAAAAGCAGCTGAAAACATTTAATCAGGCTTTCTGTTTCAGATCAACTGCTATTTAATGGTCTCATAAAATTATTTTAATCTTTTAAAATAATCTTTTTTTTGTATTTTTGCAAACTTTGTTTTTATTTATATTTTTCTTATGTCTCTTCCTAGTTCTTTCTTATTCTGTTTTGTTATATAGTGCCTTGTGAATATGTCTATGAAAATCATTTGCATCAAATGAGCTGCAGTCTGGGCGGCGCGGTGGTGGAGTGGTTAGCACTGCGGCAGCACAACAAATCACCCTTGGCCGGGGGATCCTGGGTTCGATCCCAGCCCCCGACCAACAGTGATCTGTGTGGAGTTTGCATGTTCTCCCCGTGTCTGAGTGGGTTTACTCCGGGATTTCTCCGGTTTCCTCCCACATGCCAAAAACATGCAAGTTAGGTTAACTGGCATCAAAACTGGGGATTCCAAATTGTCCTTAGGTATGACTGCAAGAGTGAATGGTTGTCTGTCTCTCTGTGTTGGCCCTGCGATGAACTGGCGATCTGTCCAGGGTGTACCCTGCCTCTCTCACCCAAAGATGCTGGGATAGGCTCCAGCCCCCACCCCCCTACCCCCCGGGACCCGAAAAGGATTAAGCGGAAGAAGATGGATGGATGGATGGATGGATGGATGGATGGAAGGATGGATGAGCTGCAGCCTTAGGTGAAGGTGAATAGATACATCCATGGATGCGCCGGGACACATCATCAGTGATGTTTCCTGATGTCATCGGGTGTCTCAGGTCTCACAACATCAGATACCCTCAATCAGGCGACCCAACCAGGGTTGATCACACCCTGACTTGTGTCCAAGCAGCATTGGCCCACGTTTCAGACCTCTTAATCCATAGCCACCGAGAGGCTCTTTCTGCAGCCTCGGTGGCAGATTTGATGGCCTTCCCTTTAGCAGCTCCTTTGATGCCAAGGAGAGTATAAATTTTGCACAGGGAGCTGGCAGCAAAGCCTCGACATCCCACCTCTATGGGCTCACAGTATGCTCTCCAACCATTCCTCTGGCACTGTTCTACCAGTTCTTGGTATTTGAGCCATTTGCGTTCATTGGCCTCTTCCATGCGCTCCTCCCAGGGAACTGTGAGCTCCACTAACAGGACCCGCCTGAAAGAGGAAGATGTAAGTACCACATCTGGCCTAAGAGATGTTGGTGTTACATAGTCAAGGAACCTAAGCTGCTTGCCCAAGTCACTTCGCAGGTCCCAGTCTGAAGCTGAAGAGAGTAGGCTGGCTGATGGTCTAAGCTGTGGTTGGGGCCTCTCTCCAGCTTTAACAAAGGTGATTTTCCTTTGACTACCAACCTGCTTATTGTTGGCCACGGCGCTGGAGATGGTCTCCGCTACACACTTTAGCACTTGGTTATGGCGCCAGCGATATTGGCCCTCACCAAGAGCTGTTGGACAGCTGCTGAGGATGTGTTCAAGCTTACCCTTTCCTGGGCAGATAGGACATGTTGGCAGCTCGTTCTTGCCCCAGGTGTGCAGGTTTGCCTGACTGGGTAGCACATCATATACTGCTCGGAGCATAAATTGGATGCGCTGAGGTTCTGCATACCAGATGTCATTCCAGGTCAGCTTCTTATCAACTGCTCCCTCCCATTTTGTCTATGCCCCCTGCTGTCGCATGCTTACCATCCTGCTAGTCCTCGCTTCTTCAACACCTGCTCTCACCTCCTGCAGGATTAACTGGCGTTTGTCCTTTCCCTGGGTTATATCATAGCACGGCTGTGGGATGGAGCCCAGCCCTGCCCATCCTATTGCCACTGTGCCCACCAGAGCTTTGTGTCTCAACCGAGATTCTGCAAGCGCCAACCCCTCTTGAGCTCTCCACTTCCAACCTGTCCTCACCACAATGCCTGCTGCTGCCACTCTCGAGTATCTAGAGTCATGATAGGCTAGTGCCTCTCTTGTGCGGGAGACCTTGAACTCCTCTTCCAGACTGCTGATAGGAAGCTGGAGTTTGTTGCTCCTGCCATAAAGCACCCCACTACTGAAGCTATGTGGTAAACCCAACCATCTTCGAAGGTAGGCACTGATCTTCCTTTCCAGGGTCTCCACTGTAGACAGAGGCACTTCGTACACCAGCAGAGGCCAGAGGGTACGAGGCAGAATGCCATGTTGGTACACCCAAGTCTTGAAACTGCCGGGAAGGCCAGACTTATCCACAGTCAACAGCCATGCTTCCAGTTTCCTGATGGTAGTTTGGATAGATGCTATGTCCCTGAGACTGCAGTCAAAGACCTTCCCTAGGCTTGTGACTGGTTTCTCCATGATAGATGGTATCACCATGCCATCCAGGCGGAAACGGAACTTGCCCACCACTTTCCCTCTTTTCAGGACCATGGATCTAGACTTTGAAGGCTTGAAGTTCATTCTTGCCCAGAAAATAAGTTTTTCCAGGCCTTAGAGAATCCACCTACTGCCAGGCAGTGATGTAGTAGTGACTGTCAGGTCATCCATGAAAGCTCTAATGAGGGGCTGCCAGATTCCTGACCTTGACAGGGGTCCTCTACACGCTACCTCCACTGCCTTAACCAGCATGTTCATGGACAGGGTAAAAAGGATAACAGAGATGGTACAACCTGTTATAATCCCTTTCTCCAACTAGTGCCAATCTGAGGTCAAGCTGCCAGAAGTGACTCTGAGTCTGAATTGACCATAATAGTTCAGATTGAGATCTTTGATCTTACTGGGTATGTGGTGTTGGTCCAGTGTGATATCAACCAGCTTATGGGGGATTGACCCATAAGCATTGGCGAGGTCCAGCCAAAACACCACTAGATCTCCATTTCCCCCCCACGCCTCTCTGATCAGCTGAGTGACCACACCATGTTCCAAACATCCTGGTACACCTGGGATTCCACCCTTCTGTACTGATGTATCGATGTAATTGTTCTTCAGAAGGAAGTAGGTCATTCTCCTAGACAGAACACTGAAGAAGATCTTGTCTTCCACGGAGGAGTGAGATAGACCTGAACTGCTCCAGTTAAGATGACCTCTCTTCCTTGGGAATCCACACTCCCTCTGCCCATCTCCACTGCTCTGCTGTAGTTCCTCTTCGCCAGATCATTCTCAATATCTTCCATAGGATTCTCAGGAGCTTACAGGTTTAAACTTTGAATTTAAAAAAAATATCCATAACTCAATCCACACAGCAATTCAGTGTTTTTCCTTTCATAAATTACAATAATAAATGCTGAAATCTAATATATATATATATTGTACAGTGCATCCGGAAAGTATTCACTGGCTTCACTTTTTCCACATTTTATGTTACAGTCTTATTCCAAAATGGATTAAATTCATTTTTTCCCCTCAAAATTCTACAGACAATACCCCATAATAACAATGTGAAAAAAGTTTGAGGGATTTTTGCAAATTTATTAAAAATAAAAAACTAAGAAATCACATGTACATAAGTATTCACAGCCTCTGCTCAATACTTTGTTGATGCACCATTGACAGCAATAACAGCCTCAAGTCTTTTTGAATATGATGCCATAAGCTTGACACACCTATCTTTGGGCAGTTTCGCCCATTCCTCTTTGCAGCACCTCTCAAGCTCCATCAGATTGGATTAGAAGTGTCGGTGCACAGCCATTTTCAGATCTCTCCAGAGATGTTCAATTGGATTCAAGTCTGGGCTTTGGCTGGGCCACTCAAGGACATTCACAGAGTTGTCCTGAAGCCACTCCTTTGATATCTTGGCTGTGTGCTTGGGGTCGTTGTCCTGCTGAAAGATGAACCGTCACCCCAGTCTGAGGTCAAGAGCGCTCTGGAGCAGGTTTTCATCCAGTATGTCACTGTACATTGCTGCATTCATCTTTCTCTCTATCCTGACTAGTCTCCCAGTTCCTGCTGCTGAATAGCATCCCCACAGCATGATGCTGTCACCATTATTGGCATGGTTATGCCTGATTTCCTCCAAACGTGAAGCCTGGCATTCAAGCCAAAGAGTTCAATCTTTGTCTCATCAGACCAGAGAATTTTGCTTTTCATGGTCTGAGAGTCCTTGAGGTGCCTTTGAGCAATCTCCAGGCGGGCTGCCAAGTACCTTTTACAAAGGAGTGGCTTCCGATGGCCACTCTACCATACAAGGCCTGATTGGTGGATTTCTGCAGAGATGGTTGTCCTTCTGGAAGGTTCTCCTCTCCCCACAGAGGAATGCTGGTGCTCTGACAGAGTGACCATCGGGCTCTTGGTCAGCTCTCTAACTAAGTCCCTTCTCCCCCGATTGCTCAGTTTAGATGGCCGGCCAGCTCTAGGAAGAGTCCTGGTGGTTCTGAACTTCTTCCATTTACAGATGATGGAGGCCACTGTGTTCATTGGGACCTTCAAAGCAGCAGAAATTTTTTTGTATTCTTCCCTAAATTTGTGCCTCGAGACAATCCTGTCTTGGAGTCTACAGACAATTCCTTTGACTTCATGCTTGGTTTGTGCTCTGATATGCACCGTCAACTGTGGGACCTTATATAGACAGGTGTGTGCCTTTCCAAATCATGTCCTATCAACTGAATTTAGCACAGGTGGACTCCAATTTAGCTGTAGAAACGTCAAGGATGATCAGTGGAAACAGGATGCACCTGAGCTCAAATTTGAGCTTCATGGCAAAGGCTGTGAATACTTATGTACATGTGATTTCTTAGTTTTAATAAATTTGCAAAAATTTAAAAAACAAAAAAACTTTTTTCATGTTGTCATTATGGGGTATTGTGTGTAGAATTTTGAGGAAAAAATGAATTTAATCCCTTTTGGAATAAGGCTGTAACATAACAAAACATGGAAAAAGTGAAGTGCTGTGAATACTTTCTGGATGCACTGTATATTTTAGTGGTGTTGCCATTATCGTGTTAATCACCCGTTAATGCTTTGCCCCCCTTAATGGCAATTAACAGCAGAAAGTGCAAACAGTTCTTTTTGGCCTAGCGGCTCTCCGTACCAAAGCCACTCTGGCCACAGACACTGTGCACGACATGCAGACATTTGCAAAGTCAAACAAGCTGGATTACAGCTATGGAAATCCCCAAAGTGCTGTCATGTTTAAGTTTACAATGTTATCTGTCGGAGCTCTCACCTGGATAATTGTTACAGCCTCCTCCAAAACTTCACCTGGATGTTGGGTTTTTCTTCTTCTGTGGAAGCTGGCTAGCTGGCTAGTAGCTATATGCTAGGTTGCAGCTGAACTCCAGCAGCTGACACGGACAGAAATTCACCTGTTTTTGTTAGCTTTGGGTCCAACTGTTGGTGAGTGCCAGTCTAAAAAATTCTCAAACTGTGTTGGTAATGTCCATTCACACCACCACTGTTTTTGCAGCATGGTAGGGTGTCATCACGGGTGAGATAGTTGTTTGTTTATGTTTGCAGATTTTCTGCTAAAAGGGAAATTGTGTTTGTTGTGACACACGAGGTCCATGGTTTTGTGATGATCTGCTTAAAAGTTGTGGAGGTTTGCTGTGGGAGAAAGAGCAAGCTCCATTTGTGGCTGCTGGCTGGTTGGATGCTGAGTTGTGTTGCAGTAATGAGCCTGGGCATTCCGTTGTTTGCACATGCAATCTACTCTTGAGAATTTTCTGGAGAATATTCTGGATAGTTTTTGTCATTTTGGATATGTTGAAAGCTTTAATAAACCTGCAGGTGAAGACAGCATAGTTGTGCACTCCCATGTTCATAACAGTATGACAAATTTTAGAAATTATTGACTTTCGGTACACTGTATCTGTATGGAAAAACATGCGATTAATGCGTTATTAATTGTGATTAACTCAACATTCCGAAAGATTAATCGCGATTGAAAATTTTAATCATCCAACACCACTAAAATCTATATCTATCTATCTATATAGATAGATATAAGGAGAGAAGAGAGAGAGAGAGTGTGTGTTTAAGTGAAGATGCAACATAGAGATGCGTCATCATGCATTGTGAATCGTTTTGCATTCAAATTGTAAATACATGAATCGTAATCTAACCGTGAGACCACTGAAGATTCACACCTCCAGAACCTGGAGTAACTGAGGGTCGGCACTCATGTGGACAGAACAGGGCTGGACTCAAAATTAATAAAACAAAACTGATATTTGACTGAAATAGCAATAATAAAAATGAGTTGATGAATTGTTTTATTTGTTTTTTTTTAACAGTTTTTAGTTTGTAACTGTAAAGAGATAAATAGGAATATTGCATGTTTACTATTAACAGAAAAAAATTCAAAAAAGTAGTTTTTTGGAGAAGTTAATGTCTTTTTGTAAGATAATTCAATAAGTCTTCTCAATAATTATTACAGGAAGAGTGAAACATTTCAAACCATTCTAACTGAATATTGATGACTATGATTATAGTTTTTAAATTTAAGTTATCAATAATTGATATTGATTGATGAAGAACCTCTTTACCCATCTTGCAGTCATCAGTATTAACCACACCATTGCTGAGCAACTTTCATATGATGTCTTTGATGACTTTGCATCAAGGAAAACAGGAAAGGTCAGTCTTTAGATGGCAGGTTTGTGGGGGGCACCAGTAAGGGCATCATACAAGCCAGGACCGCCACTAGGAGCAAGAGACTCAAACAGGCTGTTCCTCAGCTGATCAAATGTTTAAGACCAGCCAAAAAACCACAAAACAAAACCAGAACTTAACCCCTTGCTGTCTGTTGTTGCGAATTCGCATCAAACCACTTCTGCTCCAAATGCAACCAAAATACCGTCTGTATTCCTCCACTTCCGGTTGGAGCACTTCCAACACATACCTAGGAACCTTTTGCAAGCATTAGTTTCTCGTAGGAACAGTCAGAGACGGAGCACCATCCATTTCCTGATTGCTAGGGTTAGGGTTTGGGTTAGGGTTAGGGTTATAGTTTGGCAGTCATGAGAGTTGAAAATACTGAAAATAACTTTGTTGCATAAATAAAAGATTCTTCATACTTGAGATGGGAACAGGTGCTTTTTTTACCATTTTTTTTTTTTACCATAGATGCCCGTTTTCGCTAATTTGCATCATATCTATTTTATGTGCTATAGTCAAATTAATTTTCTCAACTTAATTTAGCATCTACTTGAAAGCAAAAACACAAGTGAATTTTTTTTTTCATAATTGGAAATAAATTCAGGCGTTAAGGGGTTAAAGTGTCATAAAAGGACTCAGTAGTGAGTAACCCCACTGTTCTTTTTGATCACTTCAAAAATTTGTTTAGGCATGCTTGATGCGTGCTGAGAATGTTGCCCTATGTGGTGCTTCATGAAGAGCATCCACACTCTGGAACTGGCATCAGTTTTTGTAAATTTCCCTTGCCATTAAACCCCAAATTTTCTCAATGGGATTTCGATCAGTGGCACATACAGGATGATCTAAAAGAGCTGAGCCGGAGGATCTGACAGGTTGTTCATGAAGACACAGGCCAATCCTGAACCCAAATTGATGGATTGAGCCATCGCCAACGATGGATTTCCCGCCTTCTGGCTGCATTAAATTGTAAGGGGGTGCTTGTGACGGCGGTGACTGATGAGGCCAATGCGTGAAGCACATGGCATATCGCAATCGGGACAGATGTACATAATTGGCTGAGTAGATGACACCGACTGCTGTAGACGTGTCTGTTGTTGGGCGGCACCATGACATGCTTTATGGCGGGCATCCAAAAGGGCAGTTCTCTCTCTCTCGAAGAGGTCAACACCTTCATGGCAGATCTTTCACCAAAGGGGATGGTTCTTGGCCTGCATTTCCCATGTCATAGGATCAATCCCACACGACTTGAGTGGGGCTTTGAGCACGTCTTTATACCGCTTCCACTGACCACCCCGTGACCTCCGCCCTTCGTCCAACTGGCCAAATGGATTTTAGGAATGCGCTGATCTGTCATCTGAACAACGTGGCCGGTCCAGCGCAACTGGGAATGTATGATGAATGACTCGATGCTGGTGATATTGCACCAGCGGAGGACTTCTGTATTGCAACTTTGTCTTCCCACGTGATTCCACACAGCTTCCTTAAACACCGCATGTGAAACTGTTCAAGTTTCTTCACATGGGGGCGATAGGTTGTCCACGACTCGCACCCATAGAGAAGTGTAGATAGAACAACGGTGCGATAGACCTTGATCTTGGTGCTTAGACGAATGCCACGCTTCGACCATAGACGATGCTGTAGGTGTCCATAGGATGCACTAACCTTGCTGATGCGGTGGGTAAATTCATCATCAATCTTAGCATTCTGCGAGATTGTGCCCCCCAGGTAGCAAAACTTGTCAATTGCCTTGAGTGGTTCGCCACCGATGGTAATAACAGGATTTATTGGGAGCATACCAGGATGAGGTTGATGTAAAACCCCTGTTTTCTTGATACAAATTAAGGCCCATACTGATGCTGATTACAGCTCAATAACCACATGACACCATCTACAAAAGAAGGGCTTAAAAAACAAACCAAAAAAATGTTTTCAAAGGCCACGTCACCTCCCCCACCACAAACTTGGCCATTTGGACTTTGCAAGAGAGCACAAACATGAGACAATAAAAGGTGGAAGAAAGTTATATTCTCTGATGAGAATAAAATTTAACCTGTACGGTCCTGATGGTTTCCAACATTACTGGCGTGACAAGGAGATCCCACTGGAGATGTTTTCTACATGGCACACTGAAAGAGGCTCCATCATGATCTGTGGTGCTTTTTCCTTCAATGGAACAATGGAGATGTAGGTTGTCCAGGGGTGTCAAACAGCATCTGGATATGTGGAAAAGTTAAGGCCCCTTTACACAGCACAGAGATCATTGAGAGACTGGGCCAATTTTTGATCTTTGGGATCATTTGGGAGATTCTTGTGTGTTTTGGACTGAGTCAAAACTTTGAGGAGACCGTGGCGACTGAGGAGATCACTGAAAATTATTGATAGATCAAAAATTGGCCAGATCTCGCAACAATATCTCAAGGATCTCCACCCTTGTATAAAGAGGCTTTTACAGTGAGAATCCCTCTTGACTGAGGGCCCTTGTTTGTGCAGTAATGGCTGGGTCTTTCAATGGGACAACGCTGCAGTTCACAACACCTGCCTGATGAAGGACTTCGATCAGGAGAATAGTGTCGCTCTTTGGGACCATCCTGCGTGTTCCCCTGATCTAAATCCCACTGCGAACATTTGGGGACAGATGGCAAGCAAAGTTTACAAAAACAGATGTCAGTTTGAGACCGTGTATGCCTTTGGTGAAGACATCTTCACCACATGGAAAAACGCTCCCACCAAGATCCTGGAAACACTTGCATCAAGCATGCGATCAGTCAGAACGGTGGGGCCATTTTTGACACTTTTAGTTCTGTTTTGGTTTTTTGGGGGGGCATGGTCTTAAAATCAGTTGATAAACAGTCTGTTTGATTTTAAATGCAGTTTTCAATAATTTCCTACTTGGTTTTTTTTCCTCTCTTGCTCCTGTTTCTTCTTTTTGCATTTTAAAACAACCTGGTTACAAGCCACTAGCACAAAATGTGAATACTTGTAATTTTCCCCCAGTCTTAAGGTTGGGAATTGATTAAAACTTGATTGCTAAAAATGTTAAATTGTGGAGTGTGTAAATAACGAGGCGGATTTGACTCAGACAGTTTATTACACATCTCACACAGAAGCATAGTCAGAAAGAAGACATCTCAGACAAGACTCTTCTCTTAAATACTATGGCATTCCCTCAGAAGCTTCTACACACAAAAGGTCACATTGCATTCACTTCCTTAATCATTTACCATCCTCCTAGAAGTTTCTGATACACAAAAGATCACACTGCATTCACTTCCTTAATCCTTTACCATCCTGCTAGAAGTTTCTGATACACAAAAGATCACACTGCATTCACTTCCTTAATCCTTTACCATCCTGCTAGAAGTTTCTGATACACAAAAGATCACACTGCATTCATCCTTCACACCTCCCTGCTATCTCCAAGGGAAACTCTGCTCTTTGTTCTAGTCTAAGATGCTATACAATTATGCACTCCCCATGTGTCACCAAAAAATGCACATTTTCAATCATTGTAATTAATCACAATTAATTAATTGTGATTAATTGTAAATATTTGTGAGTAATTCCTAAAATTACAATGAAGAAACAATGAAAACTAAAATTAAAAATTATTGCAACAGTTTAGGGGTTTTTTTTAACAAAGAGGTTCAAACAGTTCAATCTATGAATTTGCAGTCTTTGTATTATTTGAACCAATGTTTTTTTCAACACTTTTTCAGCCGAGGCACTGTTTATACATCCTATACTTTATAACATCCTGTGGCACACCACAAACCAAAAATGTTATAAAATGACACATTGTAGCCTATTACAGCATATGTAATGACAGTTTAGTTTTGTTTATACTCAGTGTGAAACGTAGTGCGATTACATACAGAGTCGAAAGTGCGAACATGGACATTTGCTCTGGGTGACATGAATATGGTACATCCAAATTAGTACTGATGCAAGATGCATTTTGTTCTACTCAGGCCAAAAGTTTGCTTAATGCTCGTCACGATAGCCAAGAAAAAGAAGAACTAACTAACTAACTAACCTGCACTTATATAGCGCTTTTCTAGTCACGAAGACCACTCAAA
The DNA here is from genome assembly GCA_020510985.1 of Pholidichthys leucotaenia. Classification (NCBI taxonomy): domain Eukaryota; kingdom Metazoa; phylum Chordata; class Actinopteri; order Cichliformes; family Pholidichthyidae; genus Pholidichthys; species Pholidichthys leucotaenia. The sequence goes on along the minus strand of CM035845.1, from coordinate 248,374,546 downwards.
GCGCTTTCACTAATACTAACCCTCTATTCTAAGGGCCTATAGGAAACAGATATCTAGGGACAACTTAGAACAGCCAATTAACCTAACATGCATGTCTTTGGATTGTGGGAGGAAACCGGAGCCCCCGGAGTAAACCCACGCAGCACAGGGAGAACATGCAAATTCCACACAGAAAGGTTCCAACCCCTGCCAGCCTGGGGATTCGAACCAGGAACCTTCTAGCTGTAAGGCAACAGTGCTAACCACTGCACCACCGTGCTGCCCTCAAGAAGAAGAAGAAGAAAGATTGTGTTCATACTGCCACCCACTGATATGGAAGAGCCAGTGCAGGTACCAATGTACAACAGCATCAAATTATTTGCAATTTTTGGACCAATTAAGTGAAATTAGACAGTTTTCTGTGGCACCCTGAATATTTTCTCATGGTACCCTGGGGTGCCATGGCACCCCTGTTGAAAGTCACTGGTTTAAACTTTCCAAACTGACCCAAACAGGCTTCTGTCATGTAAGAACACAATGGAGAAAATAATAAAAGAACTAAAAGAAATCTTGTAGAATGACCCAGTTACTGAGGCAACAAATGCCAAGTGAGCATCAAACAGTTCCATTTTAACAGTTTGTCACACATTTGTTTACTTAACCCCTTGCACTCTGGTCAACTTCCCTAAAAACGCCAAAAAATAACGTGCCCAAAGTAAATCAAAAGCTGTTCAACCCTTTGCAGCATCTTCATGGGGTTGGTCTCAATTAAAAGAAAACACTTTGAATTTTTTGGCAAAACAGTCATAATCTCTCTAAGTGCTCCGGCCACTGAGTAACAGTCATCTAAACATAGTGAACTTGAAGAAAATAAATTTCGCCTGGGTGTTTTTTTTAGATACAAATGCTTGCAAATAACACACAGCTTCAGATCCGGGCTGGAAGATGCAACAGAAATGTAGAACCAAGAACCATGTAGAACCCATCCAGCTGAGGTCAAAATTTTGTAACAATACCACAAAAAATGAATATATTACACAGCTTTTTTCTCAGGTAGTTCCCAGGCATTTTTGAACTGTGCCAAATTGTGCCAAATGGCACAGTTTGGAAAAATGTCTGTAACTTTTGAATGATTCAATATAGAAGCTTCATCTTGGGCTCTAATGAAAGGTGACACTCAGGGCTGTGTGTGTGTGTGGGGGGGGGGGTTGTTTATTCATTCATTCATGAATGAATGAACAAACAAGCCCCCACACACAAAGAAGCATGCCACGTAAAAAATGTGTGGCTTTTTTTTTTACAAGAAAAAATTACCTACAGTGCACTAAAAATTATTCTAAAATATTTGTAATGTAGAAGATAAGTCCAACCCACCCCCACCCCCCCGCTACAGAGGACGGACATCAGCCATCGCTACATGACGGAATAGTCATGTGGCAATGTGGCGACCGCGGCGCACAGTCCCCACGGCCCCCCCCCACTACAGAAGAGTAGCGGGGGAGGGGGCGTTCACGGTCCATACGCGGCGCACGAACCGTGTACCGCGGCGCACAGACTTCGGACTTCGTGCGCCGCACAGTTGTAATTTACCGATCGGTCAAAAGTCATTTTTGATTACAATTTTCAGGGATAAAGAATAATTTAGCTTATAACACTTACCTGTTCACAACAGCATGTGGACGGTCTATGATGACCATGGAAGAGAATCCTAAACGTCTACTCTGCTGGGACATCACCGCCTGTGGCTGAACAGGCCGATGCGCGAATGGCAGTCCCTGTCACACAGGTCGCACTTGTGGGTGGTCTCCGTGCTGCTGGGTCTGTGGCGGTTCTTCCTGCGGGTCCTTTTTTCATCTGCTGCAGCAGTCAGTCTCTCTTCACCCAGCCTTACACAAAACAGCTTTCGAACTTCTGTGCTTCAATTGGCTCGCTGCATTCGCAGCCGTTGGTAGGCAGGTCCTTCTTGCTAGGTTTTCAGTCATTGGTTCTTCAAGGTTTCAAAAACCCAATTCAAGGCTCTTATTAGTCGAATGAGAGGTCAATCACATCTAAACCAATCAAAGCACTCCTTTGGCTTTCTGTTTGCGGCTGTGTCTGTAGTGGAAGAACGGAAATGCAGCTTTTTTTTTTTTTTCCAGTGCCTCCTAGGACGCAGCGCCCTCATGCGCACTCGTGCGCTCTAGGATGCAGAGACGTGTCCGTCTGCGGTACACAGAAGTGCAACAGGTTAATGACACACCTCAAGTACTACACTGTCGGAGAGACCCGGAGGATGTCTTGGCTAAGCAATGACTCCTGGGCGCTTCGCTCCCAGGCATCAAAACAGAGATGAGCTGCTTCGATGACAATGAAATTCAGCCCTACAGAATGCACATGCAACTCATGCCTTGTCCAAAGAGTCATTCAACCCCCTGAATGAAAACCCTCCATCTAAAAGCATTTCCTTTTCCTTGTCCATCATTAGCATGTAGTCACCATGTCATAAGAAGTCTCCGACAGGCAGGGGAAGATGACTCTTAAGGCAGGCAGGACTTCGGTGTAAGAGTGATTTAATAATGAGCAACAAATAAAGGCAGCACGGGGGCTGTTAAAGAATAAGCGCTAGGCTGAAAAAGGAGCCCGGGAAACATCCCATGTCGAGACTTAACACAAACATGGGCTGCACGGTGGCGCAGTGGTTTAGCACTGCGGCAGCACAGTTTACCCTCGGCCGGGGGATCGCAGGGATCATGAGATCGTGGGTTCGATCCCAGCCCCCGACCAGCAGTGAGCTGTGTGGAGTTTGCATGTTCTCCCCGTGTTGCGTGGGTTTACTCCGGGATTTCTCCGGTTTCCTCCCGCATACCAAAAACATGTAGGTTTAGGGTGCTCGCGCATGCAGCGACCAGCAGCCGGTGGCTTGTCACCAGACTGCAAACCAAATCTACCTACGGGTACAAATAAGTAACAAAAAAAAAAACAACAAAAAAAACCAAAACATAACTATAATGTTGCTGCAACGAATAATAAAAAGGACACCTATAAATAGTGACACAGAAATTACTAATCCAAGGACAGTTGAGAACAATAATTAACAAAACAATAACATATGGGAAAGAAACAGCCAGACAAGAAAAAAAAAAAAAAGAAATATTTCAAAACAAAAGCCAAACTAGAACTAAGGAGAACAGAGAAATAAATGATAACAGAATGCAAACAGTGATATAACCCCCCAAAAAACAACAGAAGGTGTGGACATGGTCAGCAACAATGCCCAGATCATAACAGTACTTCTCCCCCAAGGGTGGATTCCAGACGCCCTTAAAAAAACCCAAACAAACAAAGAATCCCCAAACTGGATGATGAAGAGGGATGAAGGACTGGAGGGAGGGAATTAACACAAGGAGAACAAAACGAAAAGCAGCCCATCGGGTGGTCAGCCGGAGTCCAGGGACCACCACCCGGGAAAGTATGGTGCGCTGGGGGGCTGAACAGAGTCCATGGGCCCCCAGACCAGAGAGCAGGGTGAGTCAAGTGGCCTCCCAGAGTCCCCAGGCCACTCGATCAAAGAACACAGTCCGTCAGGGGGGTGATCAAAATCTGTGGCCCACCCAACCAGGGAGCAAACACCTCCAGGAAGTGACGGCTGGGGAGTGTAGAGCTCAGGAGACAGCAGTCAAGGAGCGGTGAGCACAGACGGCAAAGACTGGAGCACGGCGAGTCCAGACAGTGAAAGCTGGTGAGTGGCGAGCCCAGATGACGATGGCTGGCGAGTGGCGAGCCCAGACAACAATGATGGCGGGCAAGCTGCAAGCCCAGATGACTACAGTGATGATGTTTGGCGAGTGCCAAGCCCAGATGATGAGGATGGCTGGCGAGCTCGGAAGCCTGGAAACCCATCTCCGACATAGCCACCTCAGACAGGGAGGAAAAGACATAGGTTGGTGTCGGGTCCACACAGGAACCAGTAGTGGAGCCTGGCAGAGGGAGGCCAGAAGCAGATGGGAGCTGCAACTGGGTTCCCCCACCAAGAGCAAGGCAAGACCTTTCAAATATTGTTATTATAAATACTAAAAAGAGTACTTGCCTTAACTTCTGCTCTACTGTTGGCGAGGACCCCGGTGGTTCAGCTGGCACAGCGACGACAGTCTCAGGCGTCGCTGGCGGAGCAGGTGTGATGGCCTCAGGAGACACTGGCAGAGCAGCAGATTAGGCGGTCTGAAGCCGAACAGCGGCACCGACGCTGTGGAGGAGAGGAGAGCAGCAGCAGCAGACGAGGGGAATTGAAGAGGAACCGGCAGGTCAGCTGGCGTGAAGCTTGGGGGTGAAGGAGCTGACGGGACAGCAGACGAAAAGCTCAGGAGTGAAGAGGAGGCTGCTGGTGTGATTCTCCGCAGCGGCAAAGGAGCAGCTGCTGAAGGAGTGAAGCTTAATTCCAAATTGACCGAACCATAATGACAATGTTTTATCGGGCTTTTATTGAATCTGTTTTATCCTTTTCTTTAGTGTCATGGTTTGGTCAGATAAAACTGAAAAAGAGGAAATCCTTAGACCAGGTAGTTAGATGGTCCAGTCATTTTCTTGATGAGTCACAGCTGAGCCTGACATCCCTGTACACCAGACAGGTACAGAGGATTGTTACCTCCATTTTAAATGATGACTCACACCCTTTGCACTGCCACTTTCAGCTTCTCCCCTTCAGACGGAGGTTTGTTGTCCCAAAAAGTAAAACCCAGCGCTACAAAAACAGCTTTGTTCCTGCTGCTGTCAAAGAGTTGAACAAGACGTCGCAATTGCACATAGTTTAGTTATCTATTTATTAATTTTTATTTTATATTTGTTTATTTTTGTAGGTTTTTTACTTGGGTTTTAAATCTTTTATTGGGTTTTAGACTTCAGACTTTTATTGAGTTTTTAATCTCTTTGACAGTTTTTAACTTTTAATATGACCCTTCTCTCTTATCTCTTTGTTTTTTCTCTTATCTCTTTGTCTTATGTCCTGATTAGTGGAGTCTTGAGTACATTTATTGTGTTTATAGTCAGGTTCATGTGTGCCTGTGTTTGTGTTCATGCTGAATGTAATTGTGGTTTGTAAATATGTGTCTAAAAGGATGTCACCTGACTGCAAAACAGATCTACCTACGGGTACAAATAAAGTAACCTGAACCTTAATTCCCGCTCCACTGAGGTTGTCGCTACCACTGGGACTGCCGCGGAACCAGATGAATTGCTCCATGTGGCAGCGGAGCTCGCCTGGCAAGGAGCAGTTGGGAAGCGGTGAGGAGCTGGCAACAGAGAATGGCGAGGAGCCAAGGCTGGACAGGGAGCAGCTGAGGAGTGGCCAGGTGCTGGAACCGGACATTGAGCTGAGACTGGAGTTGATGAGAGGTGAAGTGGAGGTACCTGAGCTTGAGGGCTGCATGATGAGGGTCCTGGAGCTGGAGAATGTGAGAAGTGGGAGGTGTCTGCACCAGTGGACGTGTCATCGTCGGCACAGGTACAGATGAGGGAAGAGAGCTCTTCACCAGCCCGCGGAGCATCTGCTGTAAATTTGAGACTGAAATGAGGAGCTCGGTGAGTTCTGAATAGCTCCGTAGGCTGGGGTATGCCTCATTAAACTCTGCCACACCATCCAGGAACCTCAGGGCTGCCTCGGGAGTGTAGGAGGTGCAAGCATCCAAAACAAAATCCTCCACCAAGTCCGCAGCCCAACACTCATCCTCGTCCATGCCATAAAAAACTAAAGTCCATACCTGCAGAGTCCTTTGGCTGCAACATTCTGTCATAAGGAGTCTCCAACAGGCAGGGAAAAATGACTCAAGGCAGGCAGGACTTCAGTGTAAGAGGGATTTAATAATGAGGAAGAAGAGGACACCTACACATACATCCATTGTGGATTGGGGGGAGGATGTGGAGGTTGTGGAGGACTACAAATACCTGGGTGTTGAGATCGTCAACGGACTGGACTGGAAATCTAACCCTGATGCTGTGTATAATAAGGGGATGAGCAGACTATAACTTTCAGAGAAAGCTGACATCCTTCAGTGTGTGCAACATGATGTTGGAGCTTTTCTACCAGACCATTGTTACCAGCGCCATCTTCTTTGCTGCTGTTTGTTGGGGTAGCAGTTTCAAAGTCAGCAACACCAACAGACTTGACAAGATTATCAAGAAGGCTGGCTCTATAATTGGTCTGAGGCTGGAGACTTTTGAAAATGTGGTGGAGAGGAGAATGCTGAACAAACTTATCTATCAGGGACAACCCTGATCACCCCCTCCACCACACGCTGGACAGACAGCAAAGCACTTTCTCCAGCAGACTGCTAATATAAATAATAATAATAATAATAATAATAATGCACAGCCAAAATTGCAATACTAAATGCAACAGATGTGCTGGGTCCCACAGCCATAATCATTTGTAGTATTCTGAGTACGCTTCACACAGCTATATTCACAGTGGGGCAAAAAAGTATTTAGTCAGCCACTAATTGTGCAAGTTCTCCCACTTAAAAGATGAGAGGTCTCCAATTTTCATCGTAGGTATACCTCAACTATGAGAGACAAAATGAGGAAAAAAAAATCCAGAAAATCACATTGTCTGATTTTTAAAGAATTTATTTGCAAATTATGGTGGAAAATAAGTATTTGGTCAGCTACAAACAAGCAAGATTTCTGGCTCTCACAGACCTGTAACTTCTTCTTTAAGAGGCTCCTCTGTCCTCCACTCGTTACCTGTATTAATGGCACCTGTTGGAACTCATTATCAGTATAAAAGACACCTGTCCACAACCTCAAACAGTCAGACTCCAAACTCCACTATGGCCAAGACCAAAGAGCTGTCAAAGGACACCAGAAACAAAATTGTAGACCTGCACCAGGCTGGAAAGACTGAATCTGCAATAGGTAAGCAGCTTGGTGTGAAAAAATCAACTGTTGGAGCAATTATTAGAAAATGGAAGACATACAAGACCACTGATAATCTCCCTCGATCTGGAGCTCCACGCAAGATCTCACCCCGTGGGGTCAAAATGATCACGAGAACGGTGAGCAAAATTCCCAGAACCACACGGGGGGACCTAGTAAATGACCTGCAGAGAGCTGGGACCAAAGTAACAAAGGCTACCATCAGTAACACACTACGCCGCCAGGGACTCAAATCCTGCAGTGCCAGACGTGTCCCCCTGCTTAAGCCAGTGTAACGGACTCGAACTAGTCAGCTACATTGAAATAACAAAATAAAATAAATCTTGGCCGATGCAGAGAAGTAGACGTCAGGCAGGATCTCGATCAGTCAGTAGTCTGTTTATTTCTGAAACAGATTGGGGCAGACAATTTACACATGACACGGGAATGGGGACAAGTGCTGGCATTCCCCTTCCCAGGCTTCCAGAGTGTGAGAAACATAGCTTACAGCTACGTGGACTACATAACTTTAGATCGTATAGTTACAGTATACCACAAGCAAAGAAAAAGTTTAGCACCAAATACATGACAGCATTACATGACTGATAGTTTTTTCTATTTTTTACAACAGTACATTTAACATTTTAACATACCTGAAACAGATTGGGGCAGACAATTTACACATGACACGGGAATGGGGACAAGTGCTGGCATTCCTACAGAACAATGGACTCGTTAGCGCCTACTTAACTAGCCATCAATCATCGGTATTTATGACGCTACTTTGAATATTTTACATTGGTATTGCAAACGAAAATGTAACAGAAAATCTTACAATCAAAATTAGTACAATAACTTAAAGAAAACTACAGTAAATCAATCACATTAATCAATTTCGTTCCCTGAGGAATTACACACAACTTACCCCTTCCCAGGCTTCCAGAGTGTGAGGAAGTTCCCAGATGTGTCACACTAATTATCGCCCCATCAGAAACACTTGACATATTTACAACACGGACATTTTGGGAAGTTCATTACTGCAGGAACATATTTATTCTTAAGACTACTACACCAGTACATGTCCAGGCCCATCTGAAGTTTGCTAGAGAGCATTTGGATGATCCAGAAGAGGATTGGGAGAGTGTCATATGGTCAGATGAAACCAAAATAGAACTTTTTGGTAAAAACTCAACTTGTCGTGTTTGGAGGAGAAAGAACACCATACCTACTGTGAAACATGGGGGTGGAAACATCGTGCTTTGAGGCTGTTTTTCTGCAAAGGGACCAGGACGACTGATCCGTGTAAAGGAAAGAATGAATGGGGCCATGTATCGTGAGATTTTGAGTGAAAACCTCCTTCCACCAGCAAGGGCATTGAAGATGAAACGTGGCTGGGTCTTTCAGCATGACAGTGATCCCAAACATACCACCCAGGCAATGAAGGAGTGGCTTCGTAAGAAGCATTTCAAGGTCCTGGAGTGGCCTAGCCAGTCTCCAGATCTCAACCCCATAGAAAACCTTTGGAGGGAGTTGAAAGTCCGTGTTGCCCAGCGACAGCCCCAAAACAACACTGCTCTAGAGGAGATCTGCATGGAGGAATGGGCCAAAATACCAGCAACAGTGTGTGAAAACCTTGTGAAGACTTGCAGAAAACGTTTGTTATATACCCTTTGTTAGCAATGACAGAGGTCAAAGTATTGAGATGAACTTTTGTTATTGACCAAATACTTATTTTTCACCATAATTTGCAAATAAATTCTTTAAAAATCAGACAATGTGATTTTCTGGATTTTTTTTCCCCTCATTTTGTCTCTCATAGTTGAGGTATACCTATGATGAAAATTGGAGACCTCTCTCATCTTTTAAGCAGGAGAACTGGCACAATTGGTGGCTGACTAAATACTTTTTTACCCCACTGTATGTACACTACCATTCAAAAGTTTGGGGTCAGCCAGACAATTTTGTGTTTTCCATGAAAAGTCACACTTTTATTTACCACCATGAGTTGTAAAATGAATAGAAAATATAGTCAAGACATTGACAAGGTTAAAAATAATGATTTGTATTTGAAATAATAATTTTTTCCTTAAAACTTTGCTTTCGTCAAAGAATCCTCCATTTGCAGCAATTACAGCATTGCAGACCTTTGGCATTCTAGCTGTTAATTTGTTGAGGTAATCTGGAGAAATTTCACCCCACGCTTCTAGAAGCCCCTCCCACAAGTTGGATTGGCTGGATGGGCACTTCTTGCATACCATACGGTCAAGCTGCTCCCACAACAGCTCAATGGGGTTTAGATCTGTTGACTGCGCTGGCCACTCCATTACAGATAGAATACCAGCTGCCTGCTTCTTCTCTAAATAGTTCTTGCACAATTTGGAGGTGTGCTTTGGGTCATTGTCCTGTTGTAGGATGAAATTGGCTCCGAACAAGCACTGTCCACAGGGTATTGGCATGGCGTTGCAAAATGGAGTGATAGCCTTCCTTATTCAAAATCCCTTTTACCCTGAACAAATCTCCCACCTTACCAGCACCAAAGCAACCCCAGACCATCACGTTACCCCCACCTTGCTTGACAGATGGCGTCAGGCACTCTTCCAGCATCTTTTCAGTTGTTCTGCATCTCTCAAATGTTCTTCTGTGTGATCCAAACACCTCAAACTTCGATTCGTCCATCCATAACACTTTTTTCCAATCTGCCTCTGTCCAATGTCTGTGTTCTTTTGCCCATATTAATCTTTTTCTTTTATTGGCCAGTCTCAGATATGGCTTTTTCTTTGCCACTCTGCCCTGAAGGCCAGCATCCCGGAGTCACCTCTTCACTGTAGATGTTGACACTGGCGTTTTGCGGGTACCATTTAATGAAGCTGCCAGTTGAGGACCTGTGAGCCGTCTATTTCTCAAACTAGAGACTCTAATGTACTTATCTTCTTGCTCAGTTGTGCAGCGGGGCCTCCCACTTCTCTTTCTACTCTGGTTAGAGACTGTTTGTGCTGTTGTCTGAAGGGAATAGTACACACCGTTGTAGGAAATCTTCAGTTTCTTGGCAGTTTCTCTCATGGAATAGCCTTCATTTCTAAGAACAAGAATAGACTGTCAAGTTTCACATGAAAGTTCTCTTTTTCTGGCCATTTTGAGCATTTAATCGACCCCACAAATGTGATGCTCCAGATACTCAACCTGCTCAAAGGAAGGTCAGTTTTATAGCTTCTCTAACCAGCTAAACTGTTTTCAGCTATGCTAACATGATTGCACAAGGGTTTTCTAATCATCCATTAGCGTTCTGACGCAATGAGCAAACACATCGTACCATTAGTACACTGGAGTGATAGTTGCTGGAAATGGGCCTCTATACACCTATGTAGATATTGCACCAAAAACCAGACATTTGCAGCTAGAATAGTCATTTACCATATTAGCAATGTATAGAGTGTATTTCTGATTAGTTTAAAGTTATCTTCATTGAAAAAAAACAGTGCTTTTCTTTCAAAAATAAAGAAATTTCTAAGTAACCCCAAACTTTTGAACGGTAGTGTATCTACATGAACGCACATGAGTGACTCATTTGAGACACTGCCAAACAATCACCAGCTTGCTTTCAGGTGATAAACCAAAGTTATTGTCACATTTAACATTTACAGCTGGGTGGCATCAGGTAATACTGTAATTTGTTGAGTTATCAGTCATATTGTCAAAATCTAACATAGCCTTTCAAGCTGTTTTGCTATTCATCTGCTTACTCCACCAGCTCACCACACTACAGGCATATTGTATATAATTATGATGGAGCAGTTCCAGGGTGTAAGCATGTGTTGTGCTAAAATGTAAGCTAAAGACTATGTATTGTTTAGTTAGCAGCTGCAACCAAACTCTATTAACTCATTAAATTATGGTAACTCAACAATTTAATGTATAAGAATGTAAGCCACATAAAGTAGAGGCTTTATTTTGGGGGGATAAAACCAAAAGAGTATTTTCAACACAGTTATAGCAATTGAATTTAAATTATGCATGTTTGTTCTTGGGACTTCAGCTGAGGTAATCTGCAGACATGGCTGTCTTACATGAATTGTGTGTCCCTGTCAGGTCATCGTAGTTAACGTGAACAAAACGGCCAGGGCTTTGGCCTTTACTTTCCGGTCTCTAGTCCCCTGACTCTCAGGGACAAACCCCCACCTTCAAACGCATGCCTCTTTGCCCTGAGCGATGCACTAAGTGACACATTCTATCCATCAACTGCTGTGCGGCAACATATGAGGCAAAAAAAAAAAGTGCAGGGATGGCAAATTTTTCATGCATATGATATTTGGGCTCAAGCACATCCGCCTACGTTAACCCAGGAGAGCAGGCGAGGAGTGAGGAGAGCTTTGAAGATGGATTACCAGATCACGTCATGAGAGAGGGCACTACAAGTGAGCAGCAATTTCAGCAGAGGGCACTCAGTGAGTAGTGTGTGTAAAGAGAGGAATACTGATGCTTATTCAGTATGTAGAGTTTATTTTTATGTCAACAGAAGAATATTGTGCATTAGTATTGTCAAACATTAATGACACTAAGCTAAAAATCACTCTTCCTTCTCATGACAAATCAAACTAAAGGCCATGCCTCTAAATTATTTTAGAGCCTATCCCAAATTCACAGACAAGTGATGATTACAGAGATGAATTTTTGTTTTCTTCTACTTGGTTTTAGCAATATATTGTCAAACAACTACGCTCCATTTGGGAGGTTAAAAATCTTTGCTTCACCACTGTGTTTTATGACAGTAATTCTACTGAGCGAAAAAATGAAATGCATAATTCAGGGTTGAACAGGCTGCTCGATTCATTTCGCAAAAGGGGGAAACAAGCCAAAAGACAGAAAAAAGGCAATCTGTGGCCGGCTCCTTAATTTATCAGGGCTGAAGCAGCGGTGATGAACATGACAGAACTGAGATGCCGCTCAGTTTATCTCCTGCTGGCAACCAGTCTTTCAAAAACAAATACAATTTCCAAGTAAACTGCTTTTTGCCCTTAAATGACAGGCGCTTGCTGATAAAGCTGCTCCTAAATAAAGAGGGGCCAGTGTAATGAATGCCCAGGTCTCTTTCCTGCCAAAAACTGCATTACAGTGCTCCTAATGGCTTCCCCTTGTCTGAATCAAACTGCCTGCATACGTGCGCTCAGCAGGATGGAATTTAACTTCTAGAGATGAATTATGGGAGGGAACTGGTGTGTGTGTGTGTGTGTGTGTGTGTGTGTGTGTGTGTGTGTGTGTGTGTGTGTGTGTGTGTGTGTGTCTGCGTGTGTTGGAGGGTGGGGTGGTGGGGGAGTAAAGCCCCATGAGATACATGACCCCACTCAAAGCACAGACCAGAGTGGCCATTATTGTAAGCTTCATGAACTGATTGACAGTCAATCGCATCCAAGGTTAACAGCTCATACTCAACAGCTTTTTCACCTCAAGGGCAACATGTATTAAGAGGGCTGGGTGATTATAAACTCTTAACACAGAGGTGGAGATCATTGAGAGATCGCTGAGTGATGGGAAAAATGGCCAGATCTGTCAGCGATCTCTCAATGATCTCTCAGTGAGCTTCGTTGTTCTCATAGTCCTCAGAATTTTGACTTGGTCCAAAACAATCTCTCACCAATCACCAAAGGGAAGCAATCTCTCAACAAACTCCAAATTTTTTCCACCCCAAAGGTAGAGATCATCGAGAGATCATTGAAAGATTGTTGAGAGATCATTTTAAAAAAAAAAAAAAATCTCTCAATGATCTCTCAATGAGATGTATAAAGGCGGTAGAAAAGCAATAGAAACCTCTCAAATGCTCAGCAGCCTCCTTGGTCACCAAGGAAACTCTCAGTGATCCCTCAGCAATCTCTCCTGGTGTCTTAGTGATCTCCCAAGGATCGTTCAAAGATCTCTGTATATCACCATTAAAGTTGCCAAAAATTGATTTTTGAGCTCCCTCAAATATTTACACATAAATGTTTTTTTTTTCTTTCCAGACTTTAGGTAATCATCATGAGATTGGGCCAATTTTTGATCTCTCAATGGTCACCCGATACTCTCCATGCTGTGTAAAGGGGCCCTGACACAACAATGCCTTTTGAAAACTGTACACACTGAGGGCTTAGAAGTACAGACATCCAAGCTCTGGAAAAAAATGAGAGACCACTACAAAATCTTTATGAGATTAGCATCTCTACATGTATGGCAACCATTCTATTTGAGTTTTTGTTGAATTCCAACACAAGGACACTTCAATGTACTTAAGGAGGTACTGATTAGGTGATCATCTAAGCATGGTAAGATGCATGAAAACTGTGAATGATATGTCATTAATACACAAATTCAGATTTCCTGTTTTTCCCGAGTTAAATCTTCACCCCTCTGTGACAGACTGTGCTCATTCAATTGAAGAAGCCATCTCTATTGTCATTGAGTCCATAAGCCAATCATGTACAGCAGAATGAAATTACGTTTCTCCCATCTACAATGTTAATCACATCTAGAATCAGAGGGGTCACTGCCATTCAAGGCGCTGCCACAAACAACTTCTCCTTCCCGTAATTCTATTATGCTGAGCACCAAGCTAGAAGGCGGGAAGTACCATTTCTATATGGTTTTTGGTATGACTCGGCCAGGACTTGAACCCCCAACCCAACCCCAACCTCCCGGTTGTGGGGCAGATGGCCACCACTCCAGTATGACCGTAACTCCACGACTATTCAGCCTAGAGATTTCATTCCAAGTGCTCCTGAAAACTGGGAAGTCGGTCTTTATGGTAATCCTAGAAATGACATCATACATCACACCAGAAGTTTACTGACCAGGAAAAAAGCAACACTAACAGGATTAGCATGCAGAATAAACGTACCATCATGGAGTAGCTGTGTGGCATGAGTGAGCTCTTTGTGGTGCTTTAGCGGTGTTTATAGTGTAAATAATAGTTTAGCATTGTAAATAGTAGTTCTGGTATTGTTTGGGAGAGTTTTGTAGTGTTTTTTATTGTTTTTGTAACGAGTTTTGTCCGTGTTTTCAAGGAGCATCTTTTCTTCTATTGTTCTGTCTTGTTCGCCTTTTCCTGGATGACTGTGTTTTTAGAGATTTCATAGATTTTTTTGAGTAATAATTTGTAAATAGCTTAGCAAAAAATGTTGAGGAGATCAACCTAGAAAGGAGAAAGACCCGTGGATGAAGGGGATTCTCAGGAGAAAAGTCCTAGCCTCAACCAGAGTAATACATTTTACATTACTGGATATTTATTCCCAGCTTTGTTATAATATACAGTATTTTCAATATCTATTTATTGTATTTATTTCTATTTACAATATCTAGTGTATTGTTTTCTTATTAGCTTCGTTTCAACTTGCTTTATCATTGCTATTTATTGCTTTTCCTGTGTTATATTTATTACATTACCTATTCCTATACTGTTGAACATTTTTTCTAGAAATACAAGTTTCTTTTGGAAAAAATCTTATGTTATATCTTTATACTTGTAGAGATTCTTCAGATGCAGAACCATCCACCAGGCCCACCAGTGGGACAGGGCCAGCTGGAGAGGAACTAATTCCTGGACTATCACAGAGATAAGAAAACGCCTAGACATGGACACACAAAACAGCCCTTATATTGGACAGTGTAAGTTCTGGGCAAACACAAATATTTGAGAAGACGAATGAGGGGTTCATTTTCCTTTTTGCTATCTCAAAACTATTGTTCGTGTACATTTGAAATATTTAGAAAGAGAAAACTGATGGAAATTCAATTTTGCTTTTTGTATTTTTAGTTATTACACACTGTTTTAAGCAATTAAAACATATAATAATGACAAATACTTGACAGATTTTGATATTTACAGTTCTGAAGAAAAGAGCAAAATGTTTTACACAAAAAGACCATTTTATGACATATTTATTGACAAAAAAAGATTTTAAAAAAATCGCCAGGTGAACTATTATAATGCCAGGATTAAAAGGGATGACCATGAACTTGTTTTCTTGTATTATTAATCTAAAAGCAACATTTTGTTGTTGTAGTTTTGGCCAGTTATCATTTTCTGTAAATAAATGGCCTAAATGATGATATTTTGAGTTGAAATTTGGGTGAGTTACACATCCGTATAAATAGTAAAAACAAATAAATGGATAATTTTACATGATCCCTCCTGCAGGTGGTGAGCCCACTGCAGGGCAGATCCATGTGACTCACTGTGTACATTGGGTTCTTGTAACTTTTTCATATGATCCTCTGGACTGCTCTTAGTCTGGCCTTTCCTCCAGGACTGGTTCATCTTGGGAGACCCTACAAGGTGCAAGTTTCCCCCGACAACATAGTTCCTGGGATCATTAGGGCACACAACTAACTCCATAAGGTGGTGATCCATGGAGCGGCAGGAACAATTCATTAAAGATAAAATCATATGAATTAGTGAGATTAGATCTACCTTGAATGGCTTTTATCTTATTCATTATGAATAAATAAGGCAATGTCTGAGGCCCAAATTACATACTGCATGTGTATTTGTTTTGATCTGCATTATTTTCCTGGCTTAGTTTTTATTCTGAACAGCAGAAATGTTTTATATTGTTAATCGGTTCAAGTCTTGACCTTGAACCATTGCCTAAAGCTGCATAAGTTTGGAGTGTTGACATAAATCTGATTGCGAATGTGCATTCTAATCCGAGTATTGTGATGCTGTGTTCATTTTACTTTGGCCTCCAACAGATACAGCGGGTAAAATAAATATTACACACGTCAATATTTTTCTCATTAAACATATTTCTGATGGAGCCATTGACCTGAAATTTTCATCAAATATCAGTAACAATCCAAGTAATCCATACATACAAAGAATTCAAGGCAACTGTGTTCACAAAACAAGTTCTATTTAATAAAGTGGAATGACACAGGGAATGAGTATTGAACATATGAAGAAAAAGAGGTGCAAAGAAAGCCAATAAACCAGCTGAAATCCATCGGAATTTAGAAAGCCATCCTATCCCCCATTAAGTCCTGACTGATAGCCTTTAAAAAGGTCTGTGAATATCAGATTGTCACACCACATAGAACTCAAGATGGGTAGAAGCAAAGTGCTCTCTCTGGACTTCCGCAACCTTATTATTACAAAACATAATGATGGCATTGGTTACAGCTGCATTTCTAAATGGCTAAATGTTCAAGTGAGCACTCTTAGAGCCACTATTTGGAAGTGGAAAGAACATCATTTTACCATAAACTGGCCATGACCAGAAGCTCCTCTCAAGATTTCTGACAGTGGAGTCAAAAGAATTACACAGCATAACAAAAATATTTTTTTTTTGTAAGTTGTCTGTGTTTTTTCAATTGATTTAAGACAATTTTGCACCACTGAATCTGAAAATGACATCTGTTTCTCTCAATCAGGTCAGGTTTTTATGTTAAGTTATAAGCAGTTGTACAGCTGTTGTACAGTTGTACTGTAAATTGAATAGTAGACACTGATAAAGGTAAGTACATGTAAATTAAATGCTACATCATCATTGTTCAAAATTCAGAAAATTTCAAGAAATAAAGAATTTTGCATCATATAAAGCGAAAATACCCGTACATGTAAAAAAAAAAAAAAAAAAAAAAACGTAAGAAAACATGTGGCCATAGTTCAAAAAATTGACCTGATTGAGCAAAACCAATGTGATTTTTGGATTCAGCACATCAAAATTGTCCTAAATCAGCTAAAAAAAAAAAAACTTAGGCAATAAATTTGGTGTTGACCAGCGTTATCAGAAGAGTTATCCAAGAGCCAAAGACCACACATGGAGAGCTCCAGAAAGACCTGGAGTTAACAGGTAATGCACTCAACTGACATGGGCTCTATGCCCGCTCACCTCACAAGACTCCATTGCCGAAGAAAAAGCATGTTGAAGCTTGTTTAAAGTTTGCTGCACAACATTTGGGCAAGCCAGTAAAATACTGGTCTCATCTAGTCAGATGAGACCAAAATTTAACTTTTTGGATGTCTCAACACACAGCATATTTGGAGGAGAAATGGCACTGCACATCAGCCCCAAAACACCATTCCAACAATGAGGTTTGGAGGTGGGAGCATCATGGTGTGGGGGTGTTTTTCAGCACATGGTATAGGTAGACTTCATATAATTGAAGGAAAGATGAATAGACAATACAGAGACATCCTTGATAAGAACCTGTTGCCATCTGCCAAGATACTGAAGATAAAACAAGGGTGGACATTTCAGCAAGACAATGATGCCAAACACACAGCCAAGGGAACTCTCAACTGGCTCCAGAGAAGGAAAATAAAGCTGCAGGAATGGTCCAGTCAGTCACCTGACCTGAATCCAATTGAAAATCCATGGAACAAACTGAAGATCAGAGTTCATAGAAGACACCATGGACCCTTCAAAATTTGAAGACAGTTTGTGTGGAAGAATGGGCTAAAATCACTCCTGAGCAATGCCTGCACTTAGTTTCTCCATAAAGGAGGGATCTGGAAGCTGTTATTACCAATAAAGGCTTTTCTACTAAATATGAATGAATTTTACCAAGCATATTCAATGCTTATGCCCTGTGTCATTCCACTTTCTTAAATATCACTTGTTTTTCTGAACACAGTTGCCGTGATTTCTTTGTATGTATAGATTACTTGGGTTGCGACTGATATCTGGTGAAAATCTCAGGTCAGCGGCTCCATCAGATAGATGTTTAATGAGAAAAATGTTGACGTGTTCAATACTTATTGTTCCCGCTGAATATAAAACAGTGAAATAGCAAAGAGAAGATCCAGAAAATAAATACATATTATTTTAGTTTCAGATTGTTGGTATTTAGTTTAGTTTATTGGCTTATTTGTCAGGGATCATGTACAGAAAAACGTTCAACACAGGGTAAATATGCTCTGTACCAGATTATAGCATTCTCACTAATTTCCATCTGTCATCCCTGAGCCAGGCAGGAAGATGTTAAAAGAAAAATAGCACATATAGAAAGCAATTCGGTGGTGCGGTGGAGCAGTGGTTAGCACTGCACCAGCACAGCAACTCACCCTTGGCCATGGGATCCCTGGTTCGATCCCAGCTCCTGACCAACAGTGATCTGTGTGGAGTTTGCATGTTCTCCCCGTATCTGCGTGGGTTTACTCCGGGATTTCTCCGGTTTCCTCCCACAGGCCAAAAACATGCAGGTTAGGTTAATTGGAGACTCTAAAGTGGCCCTAGGTGTGAATGTGTGTGTGAATGGTTAACCACTTGCACTCCGGGCAATTTTCCTAAAAATGCCAAAAAATAACGTGCCCAAAGTAAATCGAAAGCTGTTATTCAACCCTTTGCAGCATCTTCATGGGGTTGGTCTCATTTAAAAGAAAACACTTTGAATTTTTTGGCAAAAAAACAAAAAACAAACAATCTCTCTACGTGCTCCGGCCACTGAGTTACAGTCATCTAAACATACTGAACTTGAAGAAAATAAATTTGGACAGTGTTTTTTTGGATACAAATGCTTACAAATAACACACAGCTGTCCGATCCGGCTGGAAAATGCAACAGAAATGTAGAACCAAGTGTTATCAAGCTGAGATCCAAATTTGGTAACAATACCACAAAAAAATGAATATTTTACACAGTTTTGTTCTCAGGTAGTTCCCAGGCGTTTTGGAATTGTGCCAAATTGTGCCAAATGGCACAGTTTGGAAAAACATCTGTAACTTTTGAATAATTCAATGTAGAATCTTCATTTTGGGCTCTAATGAAAGGTCACACTCAGGGCTGTGTCTGTGTGTGTGTGTGTGTGTGGGGGGGGGTTGTTCCCCCCCCGCTAAAAAAGACAGGAGTTCGGCCCTCGCCACATGATGGATTACACTCCTTGCATGTTTTTACAGCGCCCCCCCCCCCTCGCTACTGTGTGTGTGTGTGTGTGGGGTTGTCCCCCCCCCCCCTCGCTACTGTGTGTGTGCGTGTGTGGGGGGGTTGTCCCCCCCCCCCCCTCGCTGCAGAAGACGGCCATCGCTACATGAAGGAACAGACTCATATGCTTCCCCTCGCAGACCGGGGGCGTTCGGACCGTGAACGCCCCCCCCCGCTCCTCTTCTGCAGCGGGGGGGGGGGGCATTCACGGTCCGAACACGGCAAATGAACCGTTTATCGTGGCGCACGCACTTCGTACTTCGTGCGCAGTACAGTTGTAATTTACCGATCGGTCAAAAGTCATTTTTGGATTACAGTTTTCAGGGATAAATAATAATTTAGCTTATAACACCTTACCTCTTCACAGCAGCAGAGTCGTGGCGAACTTCTCTTCCCCCATTGTAAGACGAACGCGACGCTGCTCGGCTCGTGGATCCCGATCAAAACATAATTCCATTATTGCGGTTTTGGTGAATGATTTACGACCTTTGTCGTCGGCCTCCGTCGGTCTATGATGACGGAAGAGAATCCTAAACATCTATTCTGCTGGAATGAGTGCAGGTCCCACTTGTGGGTGGTCTCCATGCTGCGGGGTCTGTAGTAGATTCGTCCAGCGTCCTTTGTTTTCATCTGTTGCAACAGTAAATCTCTCTTCACCCACCCTGAATTTCTGTGCTTCAATTGGCTCCTGCGTTCACAGTAGGCGGGTCCTCCTTCCTAGATTTTCATTCATTGGCTCTTCAAGGTTTCAGAAACCCAATTCAAGGCTCTTATTAGTCGAATGAGAGGTCAATCAGATGAACTAATCTGTTCGCGGCTGTCTCTGCAGTTTTTTTTTAGTGGCGCTTGGACGCCACTACATCACCATCACCACCATCATGCGTCATGCGTCCAAGCGCGCACAAGGGCGCTCTCGTGCGCCCTCGTGCGCCCTAGAACGCAGAGACTTGCCTGCCTGCGGAACAACGGAGTGCAAGTGGTTAAGGGATAGTGCCGTACCGTGGCTGCTTCATCCATCCAGGTGGATGCCCTCAATTTCCCCTCTGGGGATCAATAAAGTATACAAAATAAAAAAATTTTTAAAAAAAAAATCAATTCAGGTCAGGTTTCAGAAACTGTTGACCCTGAAACAAGCAGGGAGTAAGTTTAAAAGGTACAACAATAAGAGAAACAGCACTCATAAAAACAATTTAAGAGTACAATTTCAAATCCCATTTAAGGGGGAAGAGTCAATGCTGGCAGGCTTGATTACTTAAAATCCACTTTTTAGTCTCTGTGGAAAAGTCTCTGTAATTTGTTCTGTCTTCAATGCAGTGGGGAGCTTGTTCCACTCCGTTATAGCTTTGTATGAGAAGGCTGATTGTCCAAAAGCAGTTTTACGTAGGGGGATGCAACAATGCCACCTAGAGGAAGTCCTTGTTATTCTGGTATGTTATTCACAAGTTTTGTACACAAAAGTCTTAAGAGGTGGGGGTGCGGAACCATGGATAATTTTAAAAACCAACTGTATATTTGCATACATGATCATATTTTCAAATCTTAACATCTTGTGTTTGGCAAGTATACCACAACGGTGATACTGTTGTGTTCTCTTATCCAGAATTTTGATGGATTGTTTATACAGGGATTCCAAGGGTTTCAGAGTCGTACTGTTGGCGTGTGACCAGCATGAGATGCAATAGGAGAAATGTGTCAAAATCATGGCATTCAGAAAGGTTTTTGATTCTTTTAGAGTAAGTGAGTCTCTGATGCAACGAAAGTTTGCAAGGTTATATTTCAGAGTGCGGCTCATCCGTTTTATGTGCTTTTCAAAGCTGAGCGTGGGATCTTTAATGTGACGCCCAAATGCTTAAACTCTGTTACATTTTCTATATTTGCTCCATTTACAGTTATACTCTGATCATGCATTTGATTTTGGTTGTTGGTAAAATACATGGTAGCTGTTTTCCCTATGTTCAGCCTGAGGCATGATTGATTAAGCCATTTTGGCACTTTCTCCATTGCTATCTTTAACTTGTCAGCCACTTGTTTGGCATCCTTCCCATGTGTGTAGATGGCTGTGTCATCTGCATACATCTGAATTTTTGTCATTTTCACATACTGAAGGCAAATCATTAATTTACAAAGTACACATCAGTGGGCCTAAAACTGAACCTTGTGGTACTCCCATGGTGCATACCTTTGACTGGGATACAGTATTGTTTATGTTCACACACTGGGAACGAACAGATAGATAAGATTTTAACCAGCTAAGGGTATTCATGGACAGTTTATAACCTGATAGTTTAGAAAGAAGGACAGTGATTGACTGTATCAAAGGCTGAACGCATGTCTAAAAAGATGGCTCCTACCCCCCGTCCACATTTTCTTTAATCATTTCAATAAAGTAACAACATGCAGTATCTGTTGAGTGGTTTGGCTTGAAACCAAACTGCATGGGATGCAGCAGCTAGGCAGATTCAAGATGTTCTACCAGTTGGTCTACTTGTCATGAATTGCCCTTTCCAAGTGCAAACAGGTGACACCAAACGCAGCAGCTGTGAGTTGCTGACATTTATAAAGGACATGTGGAGAAAGGAGGCAGGCAACAAGCTGGACGACACAGAAACTTTATTCTTTCTCCAACATAACTTACAGCAAACAAGAATCCTGGGTCTCTGTGCACTCCTTTTTTATATCTTTATTTCCATGCATCGAAACCCGGAACTTCCGACCATAATACATTGTTGTTTGAACAAAAAAATATGTGGCACATTAACATGACATAACGCCAGTGCTGCTCCCACACCCTTCTTCTCTCAGCGGCTCCGGCAGCTCTTACTCTCCCCGGGGGGCACATAGACCCAACAGTCCTGTCTGATGCCCCCCGGTGACACCTCCTCCTTCGGTCCATTGTTCTCCATTTCCCCCTGCCTTCTCTGGGTGGAGAAATCCCCACATCATGCCCCCACACAGCCCCCCCCCTCCCCTGAACACCCAGAAGGGACACTAACCCCCCCCCCCCCCCCGACCTTTGGGCTTGAGCCGGCGCCCATAGCAGTTGTAGCAGGGGGTCGCCGATCCAGTCGAAACGCCGTGCTGCTGAGGTGTACCGGAGGGCACGTCAGTCTGTGGAAGGAAAGTGGGAGGGGGGAAAACATATTAGCTTCGCGAGCGCAGGGCCCTGCAAAGGGATCACCACCTTGCGGAGCCACCAACGGTGGGCGTCGGCGCTGGGGAGCTTGGGCCAACACCACCTGCTTATCTGCCAACACAAAAGCGGGCTTCACCTGTCGATGCAGACGGTCTCCCTACACCCCCCCCCCGCCCCAAGTCTAACACAAAATGCTTCACCCCGGGTTCCAACACCTTGAACAGTCCGTCGTATGGTGGGTGCAGCGGGGTCCGGTGCGCATCATACCTGACAAAACAAAACTGGCGTTCTGCAAGCTTTTTGGGACGAATGTGTGGGGAAAACAATGGTGGGCCAGGCCCGGTACGCTCACAGCCTCCGTACTGTGTAAAAATTGCGCAGGAGGATCAGGCTCGGGTGCAGCATTTTACAGTAAAATCTCTCCAGACATCCGCAGCAGCTGAGAAAAAAACAAGTTCTGCTGGGGAGCCTGCCAAATCCTCCTTAGGTGTGACACACAACCCTAAATGAACCCAGGGCAGGTGGTTGACCTAATTTGTGTCTGTGAGCGAAGCTCTGAGCACTGCTTTAAGCAACCTATGAAAACACTCACATAATCTGTTAGCCTGGGGGTTGTACGCGGTAGTGCAGTGAATTTTGACCCCCAGGCTCTGGGCCATCGCGGACTAGAGTTCCGAAATGAACTGTGGGCCTCTGTCAGACGTGATGTCCGATGGAGATCCAAAACATGCAACCCAAGCTAACAAAAATGTGCAGGCCACTTCCACCGACGTGGTAGAAGCCAGCAGCACCTCTTCGGGCTGGTGTGTGGTGCAGTCCACGATCGTCAAAAGGTGCGTGAAACCTTGCAATGGCGGAAGGGATTCACGTGGACGTGGTCGAACCTCTTAGCCGGGATTTGGAATGGCTCGAGGGGAGCTCTGGTGTGCTTGTGCACCTTTGCCCGCTGGCACGCAACGCACGCTGTAGCCCACTCTTTCACCTCTTTACGTAAATGTGGCCAGACGAATTTCATCCCCACTAGCTTCACTGAAGCACACGCTCCCGGATGCAAAAGGGAGTGGACCGACTTGAAAACACGACGGCACCAAGAGCTCCGAGCCACTGGGCACGGACGGCCGGTGGAGACATTGCAGAGCAAGGGAGGGCACCCTTCTTGCACCCCCCTGCTCTCCAGCCTTAACCCAGTTGGTGTGGACTGGAGCACACAGATGTCCCTGTCGCCGGCTTACTCCATGGCCATGGCAGGGACTGGGATGATTAATGCACGTGACAGGCAGTCAGCCACGATGTTGAGCTTACCGGCAACGTGTTGAATGTCGGTAGTAAATTCCGAAATTGTGGCCAACGGCCGTTGCTGCCGGGCCGACCACGGTTCCGAGACCTTGGACATTGTGTACGTCAGTGGCTTATGGTCCACGAACATGGTGAACTCGCGCCCCTCCAGCCAGAACTGGAAATGGTGCATCGTCAGGTGGAGAGCCAGCAACTCTCTCTTGAACGTGCTGTATTTGCGTTTGCTGTCATGCAACATTCGGCTGAAAAATGCGAGTGGCTGCCACAAACCTGAAATGTACCGCTCCACCACTGCCCCTATGGCAACATCAGATGCATCCGTAGTGAGCGCTATCCGTGCAGACGGATCTTGGTGGGCTAGCAACGCGGCATCCGCCAGCGCTGTTCTGGCATTTGTAGTAGCTTGGTCTCACTCAGGAATCCAGTCAATGGTTTCCGCAGGCTTCTTTTTTTTAAGCGCGGCATACAACAGCTGCATCAGCTGGGCTGCCCAGGGAAGGAAACGGTTATATAAATTAACCATTCCCAAAAACTGCTGTAGTGCCCTCATGGTCCACCGACGTGGAAAGTCCAACACAGCGCGCACATTATCCGGTAACAGAATCGTGCCCTCCGGCAAAATGTGGTGGCCCAAAAAAATCAATCTCTGGCACGCCAAACTGGCACTTCGTCGGGTTAACTATCAGCCCATGTGCCACCAACCTCTGGAAAACCGTTTTGAGATGGGCGATGTGCTCCTTCTCAGACACGCTAGCTACCAGAATGCCGTCTAAGTAGACAAAAACAAAGGACAAGTTGTGAAACACTGCGTCCAACATCCTCTGGAAAGTCTGTGCCGTGCCTTTTAATCCGAATGGCATGCGTAAAAACTCAAAAAGGCCGAAAGGAGTTATTACCTCTGTTTTGGGGACGTCTTCTGTGCACACCGGGACCTGATTGTATCCGCGGACCAGATCCACTTTAGAAAAAACATGTGCCCCGGCCAGGTGCACAGAAAAATCCTGGATGTGCAGAATGGGATAATGATCATGTTCCGTGGCGTTATTCAGGCGCTGGAAATCGCCGCACGGTCGCCACAACCCGTCGGCTTTAGGCACCATGTGTAGCAGGGATGCCCATGGGCTGTTGGAGCACTTGATGATGCCCAACTACTCTAAGTTGGCAAACTCCTCTTGCGCACTGGCCAGTTTAGCTGCGTCCAATCGCCGAGGTCACACGAACATCAGCAGGCGTTTTGTAGTAATAAAGTGCTCGACCCCGTGTTTCGTTACCGTAGCCAAAAAAGTCGGGACCGTGAGTGCTGGAAAATGTGCGAGCAAATGTTGGTACTTACCCCTGGAGCTATAACATTAGCCAGTGTTGTCAACCCAGCTCCCTGAGCAGTGCATGGCAGTGAGGTTAAAGAGACAGCGTACACTAATCTCCTATTAGCAACATCAACTAACAACCCATAAACACATAAAAAATCTGCGCCTAAAATGGGGCCAGAACATGCAGCTATCACAAAGTCCCACTAAGAGTTGCATCCATGCAAGCATATCGTCAGTGTCCGCTCGCCAAATGTCCTGATGGTGGATCCGTTGGCCGCCATGAACTCAGGACCGTTGCGTCCTGCCACCCTGTCTGCATTGACCGGCAGGATGAGGCTCTTCTGGGAGCTGGAGTCCACCAAAAACCATCTCCCCGAACGTATGTCCATGACATAAGGCAGTCTGTTCCTGTCGCCATCGGTTGCAGCTGCCACTGAATTCCGAACATGCCGTCTTCCCGGCTTCTTGAATTGGTATGACAACAGGCAGCGTTGGGCATTCGAGCCAAAACGGTGATGATAAAAACAGATCGCCCCGTTCCTTCGTCTTTTGCTGTCTGTCCCAGCTACCATGAATGGCTCCTCGACCTCGCTGGAGTCCCTCCTGGATGCCGGTGCCACTGTCTGCACGCTGAGATTTCAGGTGGCCAAAATGATGCAGTTCACTTCCTGCGCCAGGGCGCAGTAGTCCTTAGCAACCAGCCACGGCAAGTTGGCCAGGATCGCCCTGGCTGTAACCAGTAGGTTCCTGAGGAACAAGTGGGCAAACAGGAAAGATTCATCATCCTTCCCACTCAGCGCCAATATGCTCTCCATGAGCTCCACTGCTGATCTGTCCCCAAACTCCGAACGTGTTAGGAGTCTCTCTGCCCTCTCACTATCAGAAAGAGTATAACGCTGGAGAAGCATCCTCTTAAGGGCTTCACATTTTCCTTGGGCCAGCGGCTCATTGAGCAGGCTTGTCACCTGTTCTGTGGTACGCACATTCAGCGCAGCGACCACGTAGTAATACCTGGTATTGTCTGTTGTTATCCCACAGAGTGCGAACTGGGCTTCTATGTGCAAGAACCGCATGGTTGGGTTGTGAAGCCAGAAGTCTGGGAGCTCAACTGAGACCACGCACTTAGCACTGGTGCTCTCCCTCCAGGCAGTCTCTTGGGCGGTGCTCGGCTCGCTTTCCATGGCACGTCTTAGGGTCAACAATGTGAAGAAAGGAAACAGGCGAGGCAACAAGCTGGAAAACACAGAAACGTTATTCTTTCTCCAAGATAATTTACAGCAAACAAGAAACCTGGGTCTCTGTGCATTCCTCTTTTATATCTTTATTTCCATGCATTGAGACCTGGAACTTCCGACCATAATACATTGTTGTTTGAACAAAGAAATGTGTGGCACATTAACATGACAACGCTGGCGCCGCTCCCACACCCTTCTTCTCTCAGCAACTCCAGCAGCGCTTACTCTCCCCGGGGGGGCGCATAGACCCAACAGTCCCGTCTGATATCCCCCAGTGACACCTCCTCCTTCGGTCCATTCTTCTCCCCTTCCCCCTGCCTTCTCTGGGTGGAGAAACCCCCACACTATGCCCCCATAGACAAACACAAAAATATACAAGAACACAAAAACTTATAGGTACAGAGGAAACCAGGTGAGGAGAGGTGTAGCCCAGAATAGCACTGAGGCTAAGGCGTATGGAAACGCTAGAAGACGTGGGATGCACATCAGGACCATCACTGACCAAACCGGGAAAAATCAACGAGACAGGGACACCGTCTGAGATAAGAGAAACGTAGGAATAATGTTTTGATAAAGAAGACCGCTGCAAGGAGTAGTCTTGCAACAGCTTTTTAAATAAGCAGGCAAATGAACAGCAGGTGTGGGCACATGAGTGAGAAAATAATCAACTAAACTGGTGACAGCTGTCAAAGCCCGCAAATAGGTTAGACAGCAGAAAGTGAGCACAGACAGCTGTCACACTGAAAGAAATAACATCCAGTAACAACCAATGAACCCAAGACAAAGATCAGACAACTATAAATGATAAGACTATTAAATGTACAACAAAAGGAAACTAAAATGAAGACAAGATAACAGCTGACTGTAAACACAGAAGGGCAAAGGCAGAGGTGAGGGTAGGCTCATTGTAAAAGTAGATAAATATAAACCAAGGATGCAAATAATATAATAACCATGAAACCCAAAACAGCAGGAGAGGTGAGGAAATACAGACAAGTAATCAGACTAAATCAGGAGTGTGAGCACGGTTCCCCAACCGTGCTCCACATCATGACACTACTACCACCTTTTCAATGGTTTTTGACAAAATAGGAAGTATACTTATCAGCAGATACGTAATTACGAATTTCCTGTTTATCTCCAGCTTTGTGTATGGGGATTACAATGCCAGGTTTCAATGCATCAGGAAAGATATTTTCATGTATTGATTGATTTATTAGTTCTGTAATTGAAATTATTAAAGTATCTTTATGTTTTTTTCAAGAATACAGTGCCTAGTCCATGAATATCCTTAGCTCTGTAATTTGATAGTGATTATAAAATTTTGTTAAGATTTACTTCATTTGTGGGTTTAAGATTTAGTTCAGTTTCATGATTTATTTAATTTGGTGCGGGTATGTTTGGGTAAAATTTAGACCCAGTTCTTGTACCCATTTGATAAAATGCTCATTAAAATTGCTGGCTATTGCTAAAGTATCTGTGTGAAGTTTTCCATTCAAATTGAGTTGTATGACAACTTTTTTTTTTTTTTTTGCATTTTTTCCTGTGAGTTTATCAGTACATTTCCAGAGTTTTTTGTTGTTCCCTTTTGCATTTTTGATTATGTCTAAGAAGAAATTTGCTTTTGCTTTACAGAGCTGCATGGTGACTTCATTTCTGAGGCTTTTGAAAATCAGTCTATCTGTACTTAAACCAGTTTTTAGCCATTTTTTAAGAGCTAAATCCCTTTTTTTCATGAGATTCCATAATTTTTCATTTAGTCAAGGTAGATCCTGTTTTTTCTTGTGCTCAGATGGTGTTGTTATTTTATATTTTGAAATAATTTCTTTGATTGTTGATATCATATTTTGTTATGTCTGTTCACAATTTGCATCACAATTTATTTTAGACCACTTTACATGCTGTAACTCATTTTCAAATGATTCTGTTTTTCTTTGGTATGTACAAGATATATTTTCCACCATCAATAGGTTTTTACCTCCGCCAAAGGGGGAGGTTATGTGATCATCGGTGTTGGTTTGTTTGTTTGTTTGTGTTTGTTTGTTTGTTAGCAAGATATCTCAAAAAGTTATGGACGGATTTTCATGAAATTTTCACAGATTGTCAGAAATGGGGTATCCTACAGTTGATTAGCTTTTGGTGGTGATCCGGATCACCGTCCACAAGAAAACCACCATTATGCAAAATGCCATTTTCGGGAATAACTACTAAACCACTAATCCTATCATTGTCAATCCAATTGCTTGTCATATGTTTTCATGGTCAAGGAATCTGAAGACTGTATGGGGGGGAACTGTGGCGCTAAACCGCCATTACGGAAAATGCCATTTTCGTCAATAACTACTGAACCACTAATCCTATCACTGTGAATCCAATTGCTAGTCATATGTTTTCATGGTCAAGGAATCGGAAAACGTACACACAAACACTGTATGGGGGGAACTGTGGCGCTAAACCGCCATGACGGAAAATGCCATTTTCGTCAATAACTACTGAACCACTAATCCTATCATTGTCAATCCAATTGCTACTCATATGTTTTCATGGTCAATGAATCTGAAAACGTACACACAAACACTGTATGGGGGAACTGTGGCGCTTGGCAGAGGTCTGCGCTCTCCGAGTGCTTTTCTAGTTTATATTGCAACCAGAGTGGTGGACTAGAGGTAGAGCATCCGCCCCACAGCCGGGAGTCCGGGGTTCAAGACCCTGCTGGGTCATGCCAAAGACCATATAAAAATGGAACTTCCTGCCCCCCAGCTTGGTACTCAGCAAAAATGGAACGGAGGAGGGAAATGTTGATTACCTAGCCACAAGGGGTGCACAAGCCAGTGTACTCACTGTGCAGGTCCCAAGCCCTGATAAAAATAGGTAGGGTTGTGACAGGAAGGGCAGCCAGCATAAAACTCAGTTCCAACCTATGGATATGACAAATATATCAATGTCTGCCGTAGTGACCCCACCAGAATATGGGAATAAAGCTAGAAGAAGGGAAAAAGGTAAGCTTTTTGTATCGTGGTTTTGACAATTTGTGTACTACTAAAGTGAGATTATGGTCAGACATGCCAGTAATTAGAGTGTTTTGTTTTGTTTTTTGTTATGTGGTCAGGTTTGTTTGTAAAAATCAAATCAAGGAGAGTTTGAGATGAACATGTTATTCTAGCCAGTTTAGAAAGCTTGGGATCAGTCCGCCAATGTCTCCGCCTTTGACCGCCACCTAATCCACATAGCACCGGACCCCCATGATCCCTCCTGCAGGTGGTGAGCCCACTGGAGGGCGGACCCATGTAACTCTTTTGGGCTGAGCCCAGTCGGGTCCCATGGGTGGAAACCCGGCCACCAGACGCCACCCTCAGAGATAAGGTGAGGAGCTCAGTCATCCGGGAGAGGCTCAGAGTAGAACCGCTGCTCCTCCACATTGAAAGGAGTCAGTTGAGGTGGTATGGGCATCTGATTAGGATGCCTCCTGGATGCCTCCCACTTGAGGTGTTTTGGGCATGTCTCACTGGGAGGAGACCCCGGTGCAGACCCAGGACTCGCTGGAGACACTATGTCTCCCAGCTGGTCTGGGAACTCCTTGGTATCCTCTCTGAAGAGCTGGAGCAGGTGGCTGGGGAGAGGGAAGTCTGGGCTTCTCTGCTTGAACTGCTGCCTCCGCGACCCGGACCTCCAGAAAAGCGATAGAAGATGGATGGATGGATGGAAGTTATTCTAGTTGGGTTACTGATCATCTGATCCATATGAAACTTATTGGTGGTATCCTTTAATTTCTGTCTGTGTTTTACAAAGCCAATTTAAGTTGAAATCACCCATGAGGATTAACTCTTTGCTGCCAAACTGTTTCAGTACATTTGATAGACAATTAAAGAATGTATTTTTAGAGGATGGGGGCCAATAGATCACAATCAAAGCAAAAGACATTTACGGTAATAGTACAGCTTTAACTCCAACACATTCCAGCATATTTTAAGCAATGTCAAGTTGTATACACTGATAACCATCCTTTACATAAATCATGACCCCTCCTCCCCTGCCATCTTTTCTGTCTTGTCTATAGGTATTGTACCCTGGTACATTGAAAACAGCTGGAGGTGTTGTTGGGGTTAACCAGGTTTCTGAGAGGCATAGACAGGGCCACCTTAACTTGCCATTAGGCCCTTGGGCTGAGAGGTTTTGTAGCCCCCCCCCCCCCCCCAACAGAATGTCAGTTTAAAAATATGTTTTGTCAAAATTATCTTGTGAGAGAAAAACAAACATATAGCCTTGATTTAGGATATTTGATCTTACTAAGGTATTAATTTTTAGTGACAGATACTACTGCCTTCAGCATAAACACAAATTAGTCTAGTCTCTCTCTCTCGCTCTCTCTCTCAGACACAGACACACACAGCACCACGGCCTAAACAACACCAGGTATCAGAGGATGACACCGATCAACAATTACAGTCTAATGATGACCGCAGAACACAAAGTTATATCAGTCAAGTATTCCTGATTTAAACAATGCACAATAGCAGCAACAAAAAAAACACTTAGAGAGCGCATACCTCCACCAAGTCTCCTTCCATCCCTCATGGATGACCTCTAAAATGTAATGGGTTCATGTGTAGGCCCCGAGCCAGTTCTGGTGAAAATTGCATCAAAGTCTATCCAGTAGTTTTGGATGATTCTTGCTAACACACTGTGAGAAGAGCCTTGGCGGAGGTATGCATTCTCCAATCATCACCAAAATGTAATGGATTCCCAAGGACCACCTCTGATGAAAGTTTCATCCAAATCCATCCAGTAGTTTTTGTGTAATCCCTCTGCACAAATACAAATAAGGTCCTTGGTGGAGGTATGCACTCTCAAATCATCACCAAAATTTAATGTGTTCATTCTTGGCCCAAGGGCTACCTCTGGGGAAAATCTCATCAAAATCCATACAGTAGTTTTTGTGTAATCCTTCTAATAAACAGAAAAACAAACCACCCCGATCACATTACCTCCTTGGCAGAGGTAATTAAAAACCTGCACAGGTGACTGGAAAGCTACAAATAGCATGTCTTACCTTTTTTGTAAAGTGCTTGCTTCTGGCCTTCTTTAATGAAAAATCCTTCATTATGTCCTTTAAGTCCAATTCACAAATAATGCCATACTCTATGGACATCACTGTGAGGTTACACAGTCTGTTTAAGCAGCGTGATCTAGTCTACTTTTTACCGAGCTCCGAGGCTACTGTCCCACGCACAGCTGTCTGATGTAAACAATGATGGCCTTTCCAAGTGACTTGGCTTTTCTTGTGCTGGTCTCCATCTCTCAGCTTGCCTTCTCCACTGGCCTGCTCTCTTTCGGCAGGATCTGGAGGTCTTCTCCTCCAAGTGAGTGCTTTAATGGCCCACCTGTCTCCTCAGTGCAGTAATTAGCAGCCCCACCTCCACTCGTTGCTCCAGCTTAGAAAAATCCTTTACTCATTGGAATTTTTTGAGCAATTCGTTTTCCCTAAGCTCTTTTCCTCTCAATAACTTTATGAGCACCACTCACAAACATTTTGGACATTTTGACCAAACTAATTACTTCTTACCTCTCACTGGTGCTTGCACAGTCACATGTCAAAACAATTTCTCTGATAAGCTATTGTTACATGGTACCCACATAGGCCACATATAAATTGGACCAATCAGCAGCCAGCCACACACGAATATCACGTGATGGACATAGAATTTGACCAATTAACAACAATGTGATCTTTTTTATTGGCTCATGATAGGCCCCTGATCTTCATAGGCCCCTAGGCTTCAGCCCAGCCTAGCCCATTCATTAAAGTGGCCTTGGGCATAGGTAGTCAAGATTTGGATTTGTCACCAGTTGTTGTATTTGTTCTGTTTTACAGACAATGCTCCTAATATTGAGATGACCTCCAAAAAAGTCTTTAGGTTTCATAATCGGATCCCACAATACCTTGGCATGATTTACAGTTTGAAACATTTTAGTAGTTTGTTGTTTTTCATTCACAGTTTTTATTTCATACCCACCCCATTTTGTAACAGTCTTATCAAGCTTATGCAGTTTGAGATGCAATAATTTTTCCTGCGTCGATGTCACCGGCATCCCGGGTGACTCCACTGATGCCATTCCCCTTCGGGTGGGCCGCAGCAGCACCGGCGCCTGGGGAAACCTTTCCTGCGTTGATATCACCGGTGTCTTTGGAGATCTGACGGAAGTCAGCCTCCTCTGGATGGGCCGCTGCTGCATCGGTGTCCAGAGAGACCGGGACGACATCAACAGCCAGCCTCTGGCCCACGGATCGTCGACACGGCTCGGCCCGGCAAACATCCATCACTAAAAGAGCCACCGCTGCATTGGTGTCTGGGGAGGAAAAGGGCCAAAACCGGCATCCAGCCGTCAGGCTCCAAGCTGTCGACACGGCTCCATTTGATGGCCATCCCCCACTGGAAAAACCGCCGCTGTACCGGCGCCCAGGGGGACTGGATTGGTACTGTTGGGACATGATTTGGTGTCCCGACAACGCCTGGCAAGCCCATTCCACCATGTAAGCCACTGGAGTACCAACATCCCGGGTACCCAGGTCAGTGCCGACCTCCGATCGCTGGACACCATGCTGTCAGTAGGGGTCTGCCGAAACAGTCACTGTTGCTGTACTGATGTTTGGAGGGACCAAACACCTTGTGGATTCCATTGTAAACAGTTTAGCTGTGGCTGCAGAGTTAACCACTTTAGCTGCTGTGCTGGCTGCAGGGGCCAGGTTTGCCAAATTAGTTGATATTATTGTTCTGGCTGGAGTATCCAGGTTTTCCAGTTTATTTGCTGATGTTCGGCTAGCTGTGGTGATCAGGTTGACCAGTTTAGCAGCGGTTGTTGGATGGGTCGTGCCAGCCCAACTGGGTTTCCATTGTCCAAAGGCTGTGGGCTTGGGTTTGCCTCCACATCTCCCGCTAATAATAGCATAGCTGTTTGGTAGATAGATCCTGAAGCTGTCCTTCCAGGGCTTACTTGTACCCATTTCGCAGGAAGCACCCAGGCACAGCCATTGTCCAGAAATGTGGAGTACAGCAGATGCTGTTGATGAGTGACCGTAGCATTGTGGCTCTCAGTTGTGAGGCGCTGCCACATTGATATGAAAAGTAGACAGACAGTTAAAACAGCACCAACTATCCAGTGTTCTGGTGGTAGTTGAGTCCATTTTGCAAATAAAGTAGGTCTTAAAGCTACAGGTTGAGGGGGTTTAAAATGTTTAAAAGGAGATTTAAGAGAAGCACATGCAGAGCCTGCCAGTCTGCATGTGCGTTCAGTGGCCATTTTGCCATCTTAAATGGCAAAACATACTAAAATCAAAGAGTCACAATCCTCACTACTGAATCTCATGCCAAGGTTACAGACTCTTCTGGACACAGAACTTCATTTTCATGCAGGACCTGGACTGTGTAAAAAGAAGAAGAGTTTAACTGTGTGGTCACATTTAAATTGGATGATTTAGGAGATTTTATACATTTATAACCTTGTATGGCCTTGTGTTGCCGTCTGGCTGCCTATGGCTCTCCCCCATTCATTTTCTCCCATTGTGTGATAACTTCCCGTCTTGTATTTAAATTCTACATTCTTATCAGACGGAGCAGGGGTCTTCAACCCGGGGCCCCTGGAACGTTCAGGTTTCTGTGGGAAATTTTCTAATTTCACTTCTTCATTGATCCAAAAAATTACAGATACTTTGTCATGGCATGGGTGCAAGGGTGCCTACAGGAAACATGCACAACGGCAAATTATTTGCAATTTTTTTTTTTTGACAAATTAAGAAGTGAAATTAGAAAATTTACCACAGAAAGATGAACTTTCCAGGGGCCCCAGGTTGGAGAACCCTGAGATATGGAGTCCACAGTAGATGTACACTGCTTTAAAGTTAAAGCTCACGGGGATAAATATTTGATAAAATACATTTAATGTTTCTACACCATATATTTTCCAGGGATTAATTTTACGTTTTCACATCCTAATCTACATATAGTTTTAAGACCAAAGACAGTTTAATTATTTTATAGCTCATCACAAAAGCTGTGTGTAAAGTTCTGAAGTTCTGAAGCAGGCTCTTTTCAGCCTGATCATGAGCCGTTAACCTGACTATATAAAGGTGTTTTGAGGGGACTGATCATAAGGTGGGAAGTAGTCAGGAAAAATCTGTTTTGCTAACTTAACCCATAAGAACCCAGACCCCTTTCTCCTTCAAGGAAAATTATGGAGGTCTGTGGTCTTATGGGTTAAGCTGTTTTCAAACCAGCACTGGTAAGTTTAAATCACAAGTTCCACTAACATACGTAAATGAATATCTAAACAACCTTCCTGGCTCTTTCAAACTGCCAGCAGACCATGGTCTGAGCTCCCTTTTGTTTCTTCAGTGCATTAAGTTTGAAGTTCTCATGTTGTTGATGTCAAACAAATGTGCCTCTCACCCTGAAAACTGGTAAGATGGTGGTCACCAGGATTTGTACTCTTGTACAAATGCAAGACTTTTTTATGCATCTAACTCAGCACAGATGTTGCTTGTTGTCCTTCATTTTAACTGACAGGGCTATAAAATTTCTGTGACAATCCATTGTTACTCCTCATTTTACTTTTTATTGTTAAGACAATGAAATGCTTTTGTTTTCTTTCACATTTTTAATTTAATTACACATTTACAGGGTGAGCTTATATATTGTGCTTTATCATCATCATTATTATTATTAGTGATGATTAGTTATTTTGGGGGGGATGTTTTTTTAATTATGTTTGTTTTTGATATGTGTTTTTGACATTTGGTTTATTCAGCTTGGAAAGAAATTAGAACTTTTTTCTTATACTTCATAGATTTTTAATAATGCTCTAATCTCTTGTTTTAGACCAATGATTTGCATTGTATTGCTGAATACAATTCTTGTTCCTTTTTTCTTATTTATGTTGTTTCGTTTAAAGTTGAAAAACTTAAGATTTGGATTATTGGTGATGGATGTAGGAACAAACACTATGGGCTGTATAACAGTGGCACAGTCCATAATCAGTTGTCAGACGCAAAGGGCATGTTTATGCATGTTTCCAAGTTCATTTCACTATTACAGCAGTGCAAAAATGAATTTTCCACTGGGTGCAAAATGCAAAGAGGCTGTCCTAATGCTCTTAATTATTTAGACGTGTTTGGGGTGTTATGTGAAATAAACCAATCGCTGTCTTTGCTTTCATTTCCTTTAATAAACAGGGTCAGAGACAAAAAAAAAAAAGATAATAAACAGATCAAAGGTTTAATGCTATTATTACAGCGTTTAAATGGGAGGACAAATTTGTTTTGTGCCGAGAACAGTGTGGGCTCATTCACAAAGTGAAAATACGTTTAAGAGCACTGGAAAGATTTGATCATAATTATGCATGGATGAGAGCTGTAGGCTACAATTCACAGATTTTGCCAGTCTTTCTCTTTGTCCATAATTTTGACAGTTGTAAAATTTTCTTCAGTTATAATATTCATCCAAATGTCTCTTTTAAACCAAGAGAGAGTGAGCCGTTCATCTCGGCCAAGGTCTGTTAATCTCGGCTGAATGCAAAATTGGTGTTTTAATTCAAAACAACTGTCATGATATTTTCATTTTGAATTATTCTGTTAAAAGAATGACAGTGGATGAGGTTAAAAAATTGTAAAAACTGTTATCATTACTTAATGATGAATGTTTTGCGTGCACCTGTATGCTCTTCTCTGTGGCCGTCGTGACAATTCTTTTTCCTGAAATGACAAGGTTAGTGTAACCAGACACTAGCTGAGGCAAAGGTAGACGTTTAACAATAATTTTATTGTGGAATGATTGTGCTGCAGGAGGCGCGAGACAGACTGACAACCCTGGGAGGGGAGAATAGAGGAAAGGTAAGTATTGTTAATAATCATGTGGCTAGTAATATAATTATTTGCGTTTGGTTTTTTACAGGTACGGCTGGAGGTGGAAGCACCAACTCCAGGCTGCAGATGGGACAGCAGGACAGCCGGCTGATGATCCTCCCAATCACCACCACTGCAGTGATCCAGGTAGGTGGTGACAATGCATAGCAGGCTGGCCAGGCCTGAATAGTGAGGGGGGAAAAGGGGTGAGAAACAGTGCACTGTGTTCGGTGGTAAGTCGACTTACACTTTAGTGAAGGTGAATAGTCCGCCAGGAATCCAGTCCACTGTACAGGTAGAGACTCCTGAGAAGAGCACACAAAAGAGGTGAAAGCAATCCAGTATTTACAAGCAAGGTAGGACTGTCCCAAGTTGCACACAGGTGAGGATCAGAGACTTGACAGGAAATACTTGGCTTGCCCAGAGTGAGCAGCAGGAGAGTGTCTCTTTTAAAGGGCCTCTCTAATTGCCAGCAGTTGAGAGCGTGGCTGCAGAGAGGAAGCCATTTAATGGGGAGAGGGAGTACCTGCAGGGTGTGCAGCCTAGAATCCTTACAGGAAAAAGGCAGACTGGTCCTGCTGCGGTCCGGTAGTTAAAAAGGGGACTGAATCGTAAACCCACACACTGTTTTTTTTTTTTCCCCCTCTGTGCAGTGATAAACTCTACTGTGTCTATTTAACTGTCCTCATTTAACAGAAAACAACAGCTGGGTGTGTGATTTTCCATTAATCGAGACATGCAAGCAGAATCAGAATCAGAATCAGGTTTATTGCCATTGTTCATGTAGTACACAAACTAGGAATTTGTCTCGGTACAATGCTGCAACATTAAACATGATAAGATAAGAGAAATAAACTATACATGTAATAAAGTGTAGGATAAGATTAAGTGATACTGGTCAACAGTTAAAATATATATTAGCCAGCAGCAGATACTGTGGAGAACTATATAGTGCAGTCGGTAATGCAGGAAGAAAACAGTGATGATTGACATGAGTCTGGTTGAGCTGCTGTACATGGTGCACGAGAGTCAATAAGTCACTTAGTGTTCAGCAGTCTAATGGCAGAGGGGAAGAAGCTGTTCATGTGACGGGAGGTTTTAGTCTGGATGGACCGAAGTCTTCTACCAGAGGGGAGGGGGGCAAACAGTACGTGACCAGGGTGTGAGGGATCGGCTATGATCCGGCCAGCACGCCTCCGGGTCCTGGAGATGTACAGATCCTGGAGAGATGGGAGCTTGCAGCCGATCACCTTCTCAGCAGTGCGCACGACGCGCTGCAGCCTTAGTCTGTCCCTGGCAGTGGCTCCTGCGTACCACACGGTTATGGAGGTGGCACAAAGCACAAACAGATACGAGATAAGATGATGTGATATGATGACTGACACACACAAAAGATTAGTGGACAGAATACTTTGACAGAGAAGAGCTTTTTCGTTTAAAATCTTCAGACCAACAGTATCCCACCATGCCCCCCCCCCCCCCCCCCGTGTGCTGCATCTACATCCTCCCTGTTCATTCATTCATTCATTCATTCCCCTAAAAAATTAATACTGCCTAACCTATAGACTCCAATGGTAAGTCCGCAATTAAAATGAAAATGTGGACTGAATAAAAAGCTATTAAGGGTGTAATCATATTATAATTAAAATGACTGGTGATTACATAGATTATAACTGTTACAACTCTCTCCATTAAAATATCAGAAAATCCCAGTGCTTGCTTTGTTTCCTCATGAGCTTCTGTCAGTAGGAGCTGCGTGATTTCAAAACATGCCACTGAAATAGCATGAAACAATGTGCTTATGATGACAGACCTCCTTTTTGCTGGTCAAAAGCATATTGTCATAATTGCATGTCATAAATACTGACAAGCATGAGATTGCACGCTGCCACACCTCTTTGAAATGAGCCTTCTCCCTGCAGCACAAAGCCAGCAGACCGTCTATTGGTAAACACAAAGTGTAAAAACAGACAATGGGCTGACAGAAACTAACAAAAGCACTGGCGGAAGACCGGAAGCGTGGCACAAAACTGCACTGTTGATCATTATAATAGGGCCCTGTATCTCACTTTTCATGTTCCGTGAAACACAAAGCAGATTCATGTTTTTTTTTTCAGTGACAGTGGAGGAGTGTGGGGTCACAAGGATCCACCACCTGACACATCCAGCCACCCGTACATGTGGGCAAAACAGTGGTGTCCAACATCTTGTCCTGGGCGTCTCAGGATGGTCTGATCTTTGCCTGACAGCAGCCAGTAATGGTGACTGATTGAAAAGTGATGCTCTGACAAAACTGTCAGATGGAGTCTAAGTGCTGATGAGTAAATAAAGTTGAATTGAATTGAATTGAGTAATATAACCCAGTGATGGTTCCCAACTAGGGCAGCGCGGTGGCGGAGTGGTTAGCACTGTGGCAGCACAGCAACTCACCCTTGGCCGGGGGATCCTGGGTTCGATCCCAGCCCCCGACCAACAGTGATCTGTGTGGAGTTTGCATGTTCTCCCTGTGTCTGTGTGGGTTTACTCCGGAATTTCTCTGGTTTCCTCCCACATGCCAAAAACATGCACGTTAGGTTAATTGGCATCAAAGTGGGGATTCTAAATTGTCCTTTGGTATGACTGTGAGAGTGAATGGTTGTCTGTCTCTCTGTGTTGGCCCTGCGATGGACTGACGATCTGTCCAGGGTGTACCCTGCCTCTCGCCCAAAGATGCTGGGATAGGCTCCAGCCCCCCCGCGACCCGAAAAGGATTAAGCGGAAGAAGATGGATGGATGGTTCCCAACTAGTGTCTGTCTTTTGCTTCAAGTCCCTCTTTTTGCACCACTTCGATCAGCAATATCACAACTAACAGCCCAGTTAAAGAAACTCTGTGACATTTTTGCAGTTGTTGATCTATTGTTAAGTTACAGGTTACAATAGATCATCCTCAGTGTAATATGTCAAAATGATGGACAGTCTTCAGATTTCTTTCCAGTTTCTGATGGTATGCTGTGACATAGTGACAGTGATGCCTACATTGTTGTATGTTCACCCAGGTGTATTGTTCAGATCACTGATGATTGGAGGTGAGTTTGACAACAACCCATGTCTGTTGCAATGTCATTTTGATCAGGGACCAAATCTCAAATGGTCTTTTTAAATTGCAGACAAAATTCAAGTTTTGGAGGGTTGTCTAGGGTTGTCTGGCCACTTTGAAAGGGGATTTAGGCAACTGAAGACGGAGTCTGTTGGTTTATGATGTCATAAAACCTGAGAAATGCAATCTTATTGTTTTTTCAGACCTTAACTAAATAAAGGCAATGTGTATTTTTTTATGAAGTCAGTGTTTCAATATTTTAACATTATCCATGAGACCCATGTCCATATTTTTGTAGGTAAAACCGACAAAAACAGCATTTTCCTTATTGTTGGAACTTGAAATTTTTTTTTTGTATCTCTACAGATTTGATGGTGACATTTTTTAAGGCTTCAAAGGTGAAATAATGCAAAGAATGCAGTTGAAGGAAAGATGATAGAAAGTGATTACTGGAAGGAAGGTTTAAATTGTCCTGTGTAAAGAATTGCAAGCAGAGGACTACATATTTTAAGGCCAATTCTATGAGTGGTTTGTCATTTTGAGTCAAACCAGTGCTAGCTCAGCAAGTCAAGTCAAACAATAGCAGCTCATTATAGCACTATATACCATTATAGCACACTATACCATTACAGTTTGTCCAGTGTGTCAGACTGCTGTGATTCTTTATTTAAAATTGGCCAGTTTGGAAAAAAAAAAAAAAGTCTCCTCAGACTACTCCCAGTAACAAGAGTGATCGCAAGAACTGAACAAACCTTACTGTTGGGTCCACATTTGAGGTCCCTTGGGATTACTTTCCCCCACTCTGTATTCATTTGATTGGTTTTCTCTCCATACACATCTGACTCTAATATAGCCCCATGGGAGCATCAAGCAAGTATAAGACTCAAATATGCGTTCTTCTTTCAGGTGAAATGCTGAAACAGCAGACAGGAGAGAGTTTTGCTTCTTGCTTGCACCATCATCACTTCTAATTCTGGGAGGTTGATAAAAAAAAAGTAATTAGTGTTTGTTAACATTTCAATGGATATGTTTTTAAAAATAGCACAAAGAATTTGAACATGCACAAAAGTCCCTCACGTCTCTCACACTGCATCCATTAAATGTAGATGGGTGCAGTGGCCTCGAGTTCTGTGAAACTTTTTTAAAAATGGCAGCTGTCAACATACATGTGTACACATTTAACTGGTTTTTACGAAGGCTTGTGGCAACATCAAAATCTGGTAATAGAGGTGGGCACAGGGCAGATTGTCTTTGTCCCACCAGACCAGCAGATGCTTATGCCAGATGTTTTATCTTCAGTTTTCTCCAAAGCTCAGAATGTGTTCAGATTATAATGTGATAGATGAGCTAATGTTTGTGCAGAATCAGACCAAACAGCCATTTGGACAAATTAATGACATTTATATTAAACAAACAAAAATTTCTACACTGTTGCACGAATGATTCAAAGAACATGGGGGTGGGGGTTAAAAACATACGAGGTAGGAAGGAAAACAAATGGATTCAATACACTTTAGTACCTGAATAGCATACTCATAAGTATGCACAGCCGTGGACAAAATTGTTGGTACCCCTCTCTTAATGAAAGAAAAACCCACAATGGTCACAGAAATAACTTGAATCTGACAAAAGTGGTAATAAATAAAAATTCTATGAAAATTAACCAATGAAAATCAGACAATGCTTTTGAATTGTGGTTCAACAGAATTACTATAAAAAACAAACTCATGAAACAGGCCCGGACAAAAATGATGGTACCCCTAGAAAAGATTGAAAATAATGCGATCATAGGGACATGTTCAACCAAGATGTGTCCTCTAATTAACATCACAGATGTCTACAAACTTGTAATCAGTCAGTCAGCCTATTTAAAGGGTGACAAGTAGTCACTGTGCTGTTTGTTGACATGGTGTGTACCACACTAACTATGGACCAGAGGAAGCAAAGGAGAGAGTTGTCTCAGGAGATTAGAAAGAAAATTATAGACAAGCATGTTAAAGGTAAAGGCTATAAGACCATCTCCAAGCAGCTTGATGTTCCTTTGACTACAGTTGCACATATTATTCCAAAATTTAAGATCCACGGGACTGTTGCCAACCTCCCTGGACGTGGTCGCTGGAGGAGATGAATAATATGAATGGTAACAAAAGAGTCCAGAACAACCTCTAAACACATTCATGGTGAACTCCAAGGTCAAGGTACATCAGTGTCAGATCGCACCACCCATCGTTGTTTGAGCCAAAGTGGACTTCATGGGAGACGACCAAGGAGGACACCACTATTGAAAACAAATCATAAAAAAGCCAGACTGGAATTTGCCAAACTGCATGTTGACAAGCCACAAAGCTTCTGGGAGAATGTCCTATGGACAGATGAGACAAAACTGGAACATTTTGGCAAGGCACATCAGCTCTATGTTCACAGACGCAAAAATGAAGCATACCAAGAAAAGAACACTGTCCCTACTGTGAAACATGGAGGAGGTTCTGTTATGTTCTGGGGCTGCTTTGCTGCATCTGGCACAGGGTGTCTTGAATCTGTACAGGGTACAATGAAATCTAAAGACTATCAAGGTATTCTAGAGAGAAATGTGTTGCCCAGTGTCAGACAGCTTGGTCTCAGGTCATGGGTCTTGCAACAGGATAGTGACCCAAAACACACAGCTAAAAACACCCAAGAATGGCTAACATGATCCAAACATTGGACTATTCTAAAGTGGCCTTCTATGAGCCCTGATCTAAATCCTATTGAACATGTGTGGAAGGAGCTGAAACATGCCATCTGGAGAAGGCACCCTTCAAACCTGAGACAACTGGAACAGTTTGCTCATGAGGAGTGGGCCAAAATACCTGCTGAGAGGTGCAGAAGTCTCATTGACAGTTACAGAAATCATTTGATTGCAGTGATTGCCTCAAAAGGTTGTGCAACAAAATATTAAGTTAAGGGTACCATCATTTTTGTCCAGGCCTGTTTCATGAGTTTGTTTTTTAAAATAATTCAGTTGAACCACAATTCAAAAGCATTGTCTGATTTTCATTGGTTAATTTTCATAGAATTTTTATTTATTACCACTTTTGTCAGATTCAAGTTATTTCTGTGACTATTGTGGGTTTTTCTTTCATTAACAGAGGGGTACCAACAATTTTGTCCATGTGTGTACCTGACAGAGTGTATATCATCAAGGTATACAAAGACAAATGAGCCCAAAAAATCGCTCAATACGTCATTGCTCAGCCGTTGGAAAACAGCAGGGGCGCTGGTCAGCCCAAACGGCATAATGAGGTACTCAAAGTGCCCGCTAGGGGTCCGGAACCCTGTCTTCCACTCATCACCCTCCTGAATCCGCACCAGATGGTAGGTGTTGCGAAGGTCTAGGTTGGTAAACCAGGCGGCCCCCCGGAGGGAGTCAAACGGTGTATTGATGAGCGGGAGAGTGTGTTTATCCTTGATGGTAATGTTGTTTAGCTCCCGGAAATCAATGCATGGTCTCAGCGAGCCGTCCTTTTTGCCCACAAAGAAAAATCCCACCCCCACAGCCGAGGACGAAGGCCGGATTATGCCTGAGTTCAAGGACTCCTTGATATAAGTTTCCATAGCCTCCCGCTCCGGAGCTGACAGGCTGTACAGCCGACTGGATGGTAGCGGAGCTCCGGGCTGGAGATTAATGGCATAATCATATGGGCGATGGGGGGGAAGCGATAGGGCTTGGGTCTTACTAAAGGCGGCCCCCTGGTCGTGGTATTCCAGGGGAACCTTGGACAGGTCAGGCGGAGG
Source organism: Pholidichthys leucotaenia (assembly GCA_020510985.1). Classification (NCBI taxonomy): domain Eukaryota; kingdom Metazoa; phylum Chordata; class Actinopteri; order Cichliformes; family Pholidichthyidae; genus Pholidichthys; species Pholidichthys leucotaenia. Next base: position 248,332,074 of record CM035845.1, on the reverse strand, counting down.
TGCGTTCGGGACACCAAGAGGCACGGATGGCGAGCAAGCAGCAGATTGGAGACACGCACTGAGGCAAAACGAACTCCATGACACTAGATTCCTGGAGCGCCAGTTGATGGTGGCATTGTGCAACTGGAGCCAGGGGTAACCTAGGATGACCGGAGAGGTGGAGACTGGAAGCACAAACAGCCTGAGCTGCTCCGGATGATTTCCAGACACGATCACTGATACCGGGGCAGTTTGTTTAGACACCATGGCCAGTGAGGCTTTGGACAAAGCAATTAGTTGGAGAGGTGTCCTCAATTGGTGGCATGGAAGCCCCAAACGGGTTGCCAGTTCCCCAGAGATGAAGCTCTGCTCGGCCCCTGAATCGATGAGTGCATATGTGGCTATTTCAACTTGGTTATAAACAAAACGATGGGTAACATGAATTTAGTGAGGGGATTATCTTGGTGTGAGTCCGTGAGTCCCCCTACTGCGACGCACGGACTCCCTCTTTTGGCTGTATGGGACAAGTAGCAAGTTCATGTTCCTCACTGCCACAGTATAGACATAGCTCTAACTCCCAGCGGCACTGTTTCTCCACTGGAGGTAACCTAGATTGGCCTACTAACATGGGCTCAGGGGAGTCTAATGGATCAGAGGTTGGTAGGGCCAACAGGGGGCGCTGCGGGGAGCGGCGAAACTGGATACCGGAGGGACCAGAAGATTTGCTACCCTGCCTTAAGTTAAGTAGCCGGGAGGTCAGTACGCTATCACGGTTGAAGTGGTCAAACACCTCGTTAAACTCATTCACAAACTGGTCACAAGTTAATGTCACATAGTCAGCCCTAGCCATGACCGCGTAAGCCCAAGCTAACGCCCGCCCCTCCAAGAGATTAACTACATAGCCTATGTGGCTGTGACTTGTTGGGAAATCCCCCAGGACCCGCTGGAAAACTATCCCACATTGCAACAGAAACCCCCTAGCCTCCCCTAGCTTACCGTTGAAGCATGTGGGCATGGGGACTGGTGTCAGCCGGGATGGTGGAGATGTAGTGGGAATGGAGCTAGCTGGAGCGGCAGGGCTACCTGAAGCCCAAGGGAAAGGCTGGGAACCCGACAGGCGATCCAAGTGAGAGTTTATCTGAACCAGCTGATTAAGTATAATTTGTTGTTGATGTGATAATTGGTCAATACGAGCCTCTAAGATGTTGGCTTTGTGCGCGAGCGCACTGTCTGCTGGGTCATTCTAATGGAGTCGTACTGACATGTTTTGAGACCCAGAAAGTAGACCCAGACCCAGAAATCAACTCAATTATCTTTATTGTGTAATGTGTGCTTAAGTGTATGCATGTGTGTTTGAATATAGCAGCCGGGTCGAGCAGAGCACCATACAGCCTGGCAACCCTATGGAGAAGCAGAGACAGGGGAATTAGTAACCACACACTGGCAGAGCTGTGCAGTGTTGTTAGCCTTACTGTTGGCGAGTTGAATATCAGCTCAGGTTGGGTCCCGAAGGCTCCGGCCAGGAAGACAGTGTCTTCAGCCCCGGTTGCAAAGGAACAAGTAGAAGGAGTGATGAGGTGCAGGGAGGATATGGTCCACTGCCACAGATTTTGAGCACAGGGAAGCAAGTGTGGAGAGGTGAAAGTGATGAGAGGAGCTTACTTGGCGTCGGGGAGTAGCACTCCTGGGAGGACGATGAGAAGGAGCTGGTTCTCTGCAGGAAGGCGAGGAAGGAGAAGAGTAGCCTCCGGAGAACAATGAGGTTGAGAGTAATCTCGGCGATTGACGAAGTGTAGAGACGGTCTCATCAGACCAGGGAGAAAGACGACTCCGTTGGTCTGCACGACTGGTCTCAGGTCTGCACGACTCCGTGCAGACCTGAGGGCAGCACGGCTTAAATAGTCTAGCTGATGAGGAGGGCAGGTGTACGCGCAGCTGTGGAGAATCAGTCAACAGGCAGGCAGAGCGAATCACCACAGTGATACACTCTGACAAACACTGCAATTTTTGGAGTTTAGTCAGGGTTTGTAAAACCCTGACTAAAATAAATAAATAAATAAAAAATGGGGAGGGTTGTGTCAAGAAGGGCATCCGACGTAAAACCTTTGCCAAATCAAACATTCAGATCGTGATGAATGAGGCTTTCATAACGGAATGGTCGAGGACCAGGTTAACAACGACCACCATTGGTGCTGTTAACCGACAGGGTGCTGGTGGAAATTGGGCTACTGTTGGTCAAACATCGGTGAGGAGAAGAGGGGGAAGGCATGTTAGAAGGGAGAGAGAGAAAAGGAAAGGTAGAAGTGTGGAGGTGAGAGTAGGGACGTTAAATGTGGGGACTATGACTGGTAAAGGCAGAGAGTTGGCTGATATGATGGAGAAAAGAAAGGTAGATATACTGTGTGTTCAAGAAACCAGATGGAAGGGAAGCAAGGCTAGGAGCATTGGAGGTGGATTTAAACTGTTCTACCATGGTGTAAATAGGAAGAGAAATGGAGTAGGAGTAATCGTGAAGGAAGAGTATGTGAAGAGTGTTCAGGGGGTAAAGAGGGAGTCAGACAGAATCATGAGTTTGAAGCTAGAAGTCAAACATGTGATGTTTGAATGTTGTCAGTGCGCCTGCTCCACAAGTCGGATGTCAGGTAGAAAAGAAAGAGGAATTCTGAAGTAAGTTGGATGAAATGGTAGAGAGTGTTCCCGGGGGGAGAGAGTGGTGATTGGAGCAGGGACGGTCGTAAGGACAGAAATGTGGAAGGACAGATGGTTGTGGATTTTGCTAAAAGGATTGAAATGGCTGTGGTGAGCATATACTTCAAGAAGAGAGAGGAACATAGGGTGACTTACAAGAGTGGAGGAAGGTATACACAGGTGGACTACATTTTATGCAGAAGGAGAAATCTGAAAGAGATAGGAGACTGCAAGGTGGTGGCAGGGGAGAATGTAGCTGGACAGCATCGGATGGTAGTCTGTAGGATGAATTTGCAAAGCAAGAAGAGGAAAACAGTGAAGGTAGAGCCAAAGACTAAGTGGGGGAAGTTACAGAAGGAAGAAGGATGCACAGAGTTCAGGAAGGAGTTGATACAGGCTCTGGGTGGTAGGGAAGCATTACCAGATGACTTGGAAAGTACAACAAAAGTATTGAGGGAAACGGTTAGAGAGGTATGTGGTGTATCCAGTGGACAGAGGAAGGAAGACAAGGAGACTTGGTGGTGGAATGAGGAGATACAGGAAAGTATGACGAAAAAGTGGGATGGTCAGGGAGATGAAGAAAGTAGACAGGAGTATTTGGAATTTAGGCACATGACAAAGAGAGAGGTGGCAAAGGATAAGGCATATAGTGAGTTGTATGAGAGGCTAAACACTAAGAAAGGAGAAAAGGGTGTATTGATTGGCTAGACAGAGAGATCAAGCTGAAACGGATGTGCAGCAGGTTAGGCTGATGAAGGACAGAAATGATAATGTACTAACAAATGACGAGAGTGTGTTGAGAAGGTGGAAGGAGTACTTTGAAGAGCTGATGAATAAAGAAAATGAGAGAGAGAGGAGGATGGATGAAGGAAAGATAGTGAACAAGGAAGTCCTGAGGATTAGCAAGGCGGAAGTAAGGGCAGCTTTTAAGAGGATGAAGAATGGAAAGGCAGTTGGTACAGATGACATACCTGTGGAGGTATGGAGATGTTTAGGAGAGATGGCAGTGGACTTTCTAATCAGCTTGTTTAACACAATCTTGGAGAGTGAGAGGATGCCCGAGGAGTGGAGAAGAAGTGTTTTGGTACCAATTTTCAAGGACAAAGGTGATGCTCAGAGCTGTAGGAACTACAGAGGCATAAAGTTGATCAGCCACATTATGAAGATATGAGAAAGAGTTGTTGAAGCCAGGTTAAGAGGAGAGGTGACAATCAGTGAGCAGCAGTATGGTTTCATGCCAAGAAAGAGTACTACAGATGCAATGTTTGCTCTAAGAGTGCTGATGGAGAAGTATAGAGAAGGTCAGAAGGAGTTGCACTGTGCCTTTGTGGATCTAGAGAAAGCATATGATAGGGTGCTAAGAGAGGAAGTGTGGTACTGTATGAGAAAGTCAGGAGTGGCAGACAAGTTATGTGAGGGTGGTGCAGGACATGTATGAAGACAGTGAGATGGTGGCGAAGTACACTGTAGGAGTGATGGATGGATTCAAGGTGGGGGTGGGATTACATCAGGGATTCACTCTGAGCCCCTTCTTGTTTGCCATGGTGATGGACAGGCTAACAGACGAGGTCAGGCAGGAGTCTCTGTGGATCATAAGGTTTTCAGATGACATAGTGATCTGCAGTGAGACTAGGGAACAGGTGGAAAAGAACCTGGAGAGGTGGAGGTATGTGCTGGAGAGAAGAGGAATGAAAGTCAGCAGAAGCAAGACAGAATACATGGGTGTGAATGAGAGGGAGGCAAGTGCCACGGTGAAGATGGAAGGAGTAGAGGTAGTGAAAATAGATGTGTTTAAATACCTGGGGTCAACCATCCAAAGCACTGGAAAATGCACAAGAGAGGTGAAGAAGAGAGTGCAGGCAGGGTGGACTCAGTGGAAATGAGTGTCAGGGGTGTATTGTGATAGAAAGGTAGCAGCAAGAGTGAAAGGGAAGATTTATAAGACGGTAGTGAGACCTGCTATGATGTATGGTTTAGAGACGGTGGCGCTGACAAAAAGACAGGAGGTGGATCTGGAGGTGGCAGACTTGAAGATGCTAAGATTTTCATTGGGAGTGACTAGGAAGGACAAGATTAGAAATGAATATATCAGAGGGACAGCTCAGGTTGAGTGGTTTGGAGACAAAGTAAGAGTGGCAAGGCTGAGATGGTTTGAACATGTGCAGAGGAGGGATAGTGGATATATTAGACAAAGGATGTTGAATATGGAGCTGCCAAGCAGGAGAAAAAGAGGAAGACCACAGAGAAGATTCATGGATGTAGTGAAGGAGGACATGGAGAGGGTTGGTGTTACAGAGGAAGATGCAAGGGATAGGGTGAGATGGAGGCAGATGATCCGCTGTCGAGACCCCTAAAGGGAGCAGCCGAAAGAAAAAGAAGTCAGGGTTCGTAAAAGGTTGCATAAATTGTGATGTGACCATCAACACTGTTGTCGAACTGTTGTGCAACCTTTTACAAACCCTGACTAAACTCCAAAAATCACATCATTCAGCAATATTTACTGCTCTTCGTCGCTCCATGAGATACACGCTTGCACCCTCTTTATGGTCAAAGTAACGTCTGGATATCAGTATTGTATGGAGCAATACCGTGCATGACAACAGTGTTGATAGATTTTTGGACTTCTTGAGGTTTTTTTGTTTGTTGTTTGGGGTGGAGATCTCAAAGTTTTGATTCAATCCAAAGAGCAAACATTGGCCCAATCTCTCAATGATCTACTAGGTCCTTAATGGTCAAAATGTTAAGACTGCAACCTTGGACATTTCACATACTGAATAGTCACCATAGTAACTAATATGGAAAGTAACAAACTATAGACTCCCAAAATCTTTAGCAATGAGAGTCAAGCAAGCGGAAGAAGACATTTACTTTTAACAGACACATTGGTAGAGTTCATTGAAAGATCACTGAAGATGATTAAGAGATCATTGAGAAATCTTGTAGATCACTGAGAGGTCACTGAAAGATCATTGAGACATCTGGCAATTTTTTTGATCATTCACTGATTTCCCAATGATGTCCACCCTTGTGTACAGGGGACATAAATTAACAAAGAAGTGTTTCTGTTTATGCTAATCCTGTCATTCTAAGCCAACAGTCTTTGTCTTTGGTAAGTTTTACAGATCATTTTGGTTTTTTTACAGACAGGCACCATATGTCCTTGATGCCAGCAGCTGTGACCTGGAAAGGCAACAGATTTAATTAAACAGATTTAACAAAGAAAAATGATTTTTTAAAAAGAACTGGCTCTACACAGCAACCATCAACTGTGAAGTTATACTTGACAAGTTTATTTTTCTACTAGACTGAAGTTAAGCATTCATTATGGAAGCTATTTGTACCCATTTCTGGTAAAATGCAGGTTACACAGAAATATCCTTTTCTGACCAGTCAAATGTACCTTTCTCCCGAAACACATGCTAAATCCGTCATATGTTTTAGATAGTAAATTTTCCTCTAAATATTCAGTACCAGTCTTATCACTTACCTTCGTTGCATTATTCAGGAGATTCCAGAACATTCAATAAAGCCAGGTGCAAATTATGCAATCCTATTGCATAAATACCCTCTAGCAGAGAACTGTATTCTCATGCAACTTCCCGTGGTCTCGTCAGAGTCAGATTCCCCCCAAAAAGCACATGAAGCTTGTAAATCCAACTCCCAGAAGAACATATCTGATCAAGTTTGCCCTGTCTCTTTGCCTCTGTGTTGCTTTGCCAAAACAATGGAGCAGCAGGGTGTCATGGTGATTAAGAAGTGGAGGATGCTGTGCGCAGGCCCTCATGTTGGCAAGCATCTGTCCCATTTTTTCATGTCAGTCTGAGCAACAAAAGTGAACCCCATGCACTCAGAGAGGGGTCTGCTCTGTTTGCCACCTAGGGAGAAATTCCATCATACTCTCAAAAGTGTTGGAGAAATGAGCTGGTATGCAGATTAAAGTGTGACTCTGGAGCATTTCTGTACCCAACCCTACAGGAAAATCTCAATATATACACACACTGTTGAAATTGTTAAAAAAAAAAAAAAAAAGGATGGTAAATCAGGCTTAATCTGACTGTGGAAAAAAAGAGTGATGGTGGCATGTTAATTCATAATCACACTGAATTAATGATTGAGACTGTGAGGCACAGGGCATATGGAAACGAGAGGTCTGCAGATGCTCCCCTGAGCCTGTGGGGGCTTTGAGGAATGGGAGCAACTTGGTGCCTTGTCACACACAAGTGTGCCTGTATGCATGCCCATAAGCATAAACACACTTACACACATACTCAGAAGAATCTCATGGAAATGCTTTTCAGCTTTGTTCAGCGTTCAGTCCACATCAGGCAATTTTAAAAGTTCAAATCTTAGTGGTTTGGATGCTGACAGCCGAAAGGAACCTAAATTATGAAAAGTAGATGGTTACTTCTCCCTGGATAGCAAACAGCAGAGGGAATTCTTGACACAAGTGCCTTTCATTTTCTTCCACTGATTAAACTAATAAGAATAAAAGTTTAGCCTTGAATATACTGCTGCCTTATACTTGGGCTCCTCAGCTATTCATCACATATCTATGAACTAAATCACTGCATGGTAAACACACGCCAGTGTACGCCGCAAGTGAAATGAAAACTGCCTCACCCAAGCATCCCTCTGGCATCTCAAGTGAAAAGCAGAGGGTTTTGTTTCCTTTGACCAAAAGGATTATCTGTACAAGCCACAAAGAAATCTCTGTGGCTTCATTTCTTGGTCTGAGAATATTGCACATCCTATCTTCTGACGTACAATATAGCCGAGGGAAGCTGGAAAAAGTGTTCAGACTGTTGCACAGTGAGCTATGCCTAAATGTCTGCTATCAATATGTACAGCTGGTGTTAAAAAAGGGAAAAGGAAACCCTTCATCCCTTGGTAACAAACCCAAGGATGAATGCTTTCCTGCTACTTTGTACTTGTAAATATGAAAGTTTGCAGCCCAGAGGAAACCCCTAGAATTCCTTTTTTCCCCATTTATGCTCAAACTCAGCTGTTGATCAAGATTTGGGAAAGAATGCTAGCTAAAGATGCTTTATTTTTGAGCTTTAATGGCTTGCCATCATTAAAGCAGCATTGTGTAACTTTCCTGTTCCTAGTGGGAACAATAAAAGGACCACAACTTTCTCATTTTACTGACGGAGTTCCAGTAGTCAATCACAGGGTGCTTTGCTGATTTGGTGACTAAGGTTGTGTGTTTTCAGTGTTGCTATCAAGGACAGGAAAATTACATCTTGTAACAGTCAAGTCCTTGAAGTGACATTGGTGTATTTCCTGGAGTTATCACAAGGTGGCAGCGCCCTGTTGTATCGGAGGTCAGAGCTCTGTCTGTGAGAAGAGTGCTCTGCTCGACACAAAAAAGGACTTTTTCTCCGTAACACAAGGTGCTGTAGGTTGTGCGCCGTATCCACATTATTCCTAGCTCCCATGATGCCTTGTGTGAATTATGGGCACAACTTCCGGTACTAGTTTAGAAAGTGGGGTTGTCACAGAAACAGGACACTTTTCCTTGTTAAAAAACAATGTCTTCGGCATCAAAATGCGGGAACATGGCCTTTTGAACCTCAGAAAGAGTAATATAATCATATGACTTTCCATGACTATCGAGGGATGAGAAGATGACCTTAAAAAGTGGCCTGGCAGACAGTAGCTCTGTTAGTTAGCTCTGCTGCTAAAATGCTAACGCTGTAAACAAATAAAAGCTCTGAGATATATCAATGTTTCTACCGCAATAAAGTCGACTGCATTTTGTTAAAATATGTTGGACACAATCAAATTTACCTCAGAGCAGATGTAGAATCTAATGAGAGCCACAAAGAACCACAACACTGTGCTTGGGCGTTTTAATGTCAGGGTAAATACAGACAGCTGCAGCTGTTCGTTTTACCCCGAAATTAAAATGCTCATGCTGCTGTCATGCCGTGAATGCTTGTTATTTAACTTAACATGTACAGACATTTTCTGACAATTGTTCAGAATTTTATTGCTCTATATTTTGTGATAATTTAAAAGTTAATGCATGCTGAAGCTGCTAATATCAAGTCCATATCGTTCCAATGCAGTGCAACACATGCAAAAAAAACCCACCTATTTGATATCGTTCTTAAATTGTTAAGCCTTAGGAAGCAAACTGTTACTATTTTTTAATTTATTATTTTACTTCATGCAGCCTTGCATCTGGTGACATACATAAATGTCAGATCTGTGACGTTCATACAAGTGAAAACATACCTGATGCTGCTCTTGTCTGTACCACCAATCACACCAGCAGCCCTTTTTAGTTTTCAGTGCATGATCTACGCATTGCTGCTGAAGCCAGCACAGATTTAGCTGAGGTTTAGGAGTCTCACACCATGAACAGCAGCAAGTACCAGAACTATGCAAAAACATTCAAAAATACAAAAACTACAAGTGCTGAAATTATCTGCCACTTGACTGCAAAACAGGTATGTGGACTGTACATTAAAACACTTTTAAAAATGCTATTTAAAATGCCCCACTACTCCAGTCTTGCACATTGATTTAACGCAACTTCAGCTGAAATCAGAAGTTGCACCTATAATCATTTCTACAGCAGCACCCTCAGGAATAAGGTGGATATTGCTCTGTTCATGTATGACAGATACATATGTAGAGCCGTGGAGACCTGGCTCGATAAGGTCGATATTTTCTTTTTATTGTAAAATAAAGTGTCAGTATGGAAACTGCCATCTACGTTGTCGTTTCTGAGCTCAGCTAGCTATCCGAAGGCTTATGCTAGTTAGCCACGTGCCGCCAGCTTTCTCCACCTTCTCCACCTATTCCACCACACCTTTACAGTCTTGTTGTTGAAGGCAGTTCAGGCCCATTCAGACTGTGGTGGAAGTGACATTCACCTGGTCAAAGGCTGATATGTAGATAGAGTAATTTTATGTTACTTTAACCCCTTAGCTTTCCAGCTAATTTCACTAAAGTTAGCATAGGAAAAGAAAATCAAATTCTTTCTTCGCTCAGTGGCAGTAGAAAATTTGAAATGTCCTTCCAGTAGAACACCGGAATCTTAAGAGGTTAAATTTGCAAATTTTTCTCTCCTCAATTTACAACTTTTTTCTTGTAAATCTGCAACTTTTTACTTGCAAATTTGTTACTTTTTTCTCAAAAACTCAAAACTTTATTTTCTCAAAAATTCACAACCTTTTTCTCTAAAATGTTCTGTTTTTTTCCTTTAATAATTCCCATCTAGATTCCGATAAAGCTGTTTGGTAGACTTGTTCAATGAATTTATTTTTATTGAGAAAGAACAAATTATTGTATCAGTTCCATTTACAGATTTGGTGACAAAAAGTACATCTGGACACTTATAGCTTCAGCACCTCTGACAAGTCTAGTATTGGGTGAGAGATGTATTTTTCATTTCGGCACAAATCGGCACGGCAACATTAATGCATATATCTCATGGAGCGGTGAATGCTGACGAATGCTGTGAGTTTTGGGTTGTCATCAGGATTCATAAAAGGTTGCACAACAGTTAACCAACAGTTTTTATGGTCGCAAACATGTTTTCTTGTCGCAAATAACTTTTGAACATCAAAATAACAAACATGATAAAAGCGCTCTTGGCTGTGTTTTCTGAAGCTCTGGGCACAGAGCTGCGGGGAAGACTCCATCATATTAGTCGGTGAAATAGTTTAGTGAAGCTAAAGTATTATCTAGGTCCTCATTAAAAGGACGTGTGTCCTTCTCATCAACCATTATGGTCTTCAGCTGGGGTTGCTCCTCCAATCTTTCATATACTCTCCATCATATCCCCTCCGTAAATATCTGGTAAGTTTTCTGCATTTTTATGATTTCAATTAAAAGCTTCATCTCTTCCTCTCTCCCAGTCCAATCACAGCTCATTTTACATCTTATCAGCTGCCTTAACTTCCTGTGTTTGGGCCGAAACTCTGAACTCCTCTGAAAAATACATTCACACTTAAACAAACAGGGATAAGGTTCATTTTGATCCAGACCAGGACCACTTGCTTTTGCCAGATCAAATTTTGGCTCTTTGGTCCAGATCGCTCTTTGGTGGAGATTTCATACTTAAAATTTTGGTCCGAATCAAACTGAAAAGTCTAAAAGTCCAGACCAAACAGGTTAGGTGTGAAAGCCCCCTAAGTGCACCACTGGATCAAAAAATAAAATTTTGAAACAACATATACGTACAGTATATGAGCAAAATTGGCCTTATCTGTTACTGTCCTGCAGGGGGAAAAGTATATTTTGATATCGTACCTTTTACACATCGCACTGCTTATTGACCTTACCATACTTGACAAACTGTGCAGACATGTAGGTGCTAACCATATTACAATAGCACATGCTTTACTGTCAGATAATGAACATTAATATACTGCTTTACAAAATAACTGCAGAACCTAAAGTTTGTACAGAAGTAGGAAAATCTGTCTTTCGTTATTATGCCCCACAGACCTGGAACCAACTTCAGCAAAATGTTAAATTGACTTATTTAATATGAGACAATTTCACTGCTTAATTGCAAATGTTATTGATTTTATTTGCTTTTGTTCTTAACTTAATATGTTTTTATTGTTTTATTGTGCTTATTCTTGTGCACCTTTACTTTTGTGACTGATATTGCCAGTGTTTCTGTACTCCATATTTCTCATGGATTATTTCATGCCTATTCTTTTAATCTTTACATCTAATCTATCCAAAATAAAGAATCATTCATTCATTCATATTTTTTTTTTGGTACCTTGCACCACTGAAAATGAGGGTTTCCCTCAATGTGTTTTCTGAGGGTTTAAATTAAATAAATGATGATGATTTAATAGAATTTAACAGAGATTAAATATTGTTCATCGTAAACAAAAAGGCCAGTCTCAGTGACTTCTTTTTTTTCTTTTTTCTTAGATGTTGGAAATATTGGTTCACAATTAACCCATAAGAACCCAGACCCCATAATTTTCCTTGAAGGAGAAAGGGGTCTGGGTTCTTATGTGTTAATTAAAGATGAATTTCTTTTGATAACATATGCCTAGCAATCAAGCAGACAGGAAAAAAAAATTACACTAGCATTTACACTAATAAGATTTTGCAGGTAGAGACTAACAAGTTCCGCTTCATCCTACTCTGTATAACCCTTTGAGTGTGAGAATTTGTGTGCCCCTAGTGGCAAAGCACGGCATTGCGCCTGCCTTCTCACTCTGACTTTGTCAAAAGTAAGTGAGAAATTTCTGGTTTTTTTTTAAATGTACTGATTTCTTGTTCATATGCTTTAAAGATAAGATGATGAGGTACCTCTGTACAAAAAAACGGTGTCAAAAGACTGAACCATTTTTTGTGTAAATACGTTCAAAGTCCAGTTTTGACTGAGTTATGGAATTTAAAGAGGTGCCGCGATATTATGCAAATTAGATGCGTAAATTTATTACTATCTGAAACTTTGGATAATATTTTACATCTTTCTAATTGATAGTAAGTCATCTCTCACCATTTTCAAGTTATAGCCTTGGAAATCTGAACTATTTTATTGACAAAAAATATTTACCACTCTTGACCACTAGGGGTATGTCGCAGTTCTGCACCATACACACTCGAAGTTAAGACATTATTTTAGGCTGTTTAGTTCTGAAATGAATCATCAGTTCTCTAATTTCATTTAATCCCCCCCCCCCCCACACCGAAAAAAAAAAGAAGCAAATAATTTGTCTTTTTGGTGCATCAATGCCTGTAGTGGCTTTTCATTGTCAGCGGGTTGCAGTATGAACACAATACATCTGCTAAGGAGGTAATGTAACTGGGGTGGTTTGTCTGTCTGTCTGTTTGTTAGCAGGATAACACAAAAACTACTGTACGGATTTTGATGAAATTTTCATCAGAGGTGATCCGAGAACGCATACCTCCACCAAGGCTCTTATTTTCTCATGGTGTGTTAGCAAGAATCCTCCAAAACTGCTGGATAAACTTTGATTCAGTTTTCACCAGAACTGGCTTGTGGCCTACACACAAACCCATTACGTTTTGGAGGCGATCCATAAGGGAGGGAAGGAGCCTCGACAGAGGTATGCACTCTCTGAGTGCTTTTCTAGTTGTTGCTGTTATTGTTTTTTCTTCATCTGTTGCAGCAGAAATCCTGAAAAAATACTGCCATGCCTAAGCTGATAACACCATTCGGAGGGGCACACCAACTGGGAAAATTTCATGACCCAGAAATCGCATCCTGATGTCGGCCGCCCCCAGCATCGAATAAGTGGTGAACACAAAACGCTACTGAGCTCCGCCGGTATTGTGCAGAGAAAAGCACATCTGCAGTGAAAAGCATCCCTTTCGTGGGAACCCGTGTGTCTCTGGCAAGCTTTTGTCTCATTTTCAACCTAATTTATTCTCCTGGTAATAGTGCAGTGTCAACACTGATTGGCTATCACAACCAAGAATCAAACAAATTTTTGTTCTGAGTTCAACAAAATTCAACTTGCATGAAAGTGAATTCATGTGTGTTTGTGCCATTCCACTGACTATGTATCGCACAGTATTTCACACTTAATATAAACAGATTACAACACTTAATTGTCATTACATATGACATAATAGGCTACAATGTGTCATTTTGTAACATTTTAGATTGGTGGAGTGCTGCAGGGTTTTTTTAATGTAAAAAGTGTTCCGTGGCTCAAAAAATGTTGAAAAACACAGTTTTAAAGGATTTACCCAGGTACTTTGCCTCATAAAATCGATGTGTATGACTTTTCTCAGTGAATCTTTGACCACTTATTCAAACTGCACTGCAACTTATATTCACTATTAAATATACCATATAAGGAATCTGTCCTAGTGTTTACTGATACATTACACATCAATGTAGTGTTAAACAACACATAACACAGACACCTTTTGTATTAAATGGAGGAAAATAATTGTTCTAGTTCAAGGTGTATTACTTTATTTCCATTTCCATTTCCGCTTTCATATGAAATGACCCCAACAAATCCCTGGTAAAAACCATCTTAAAAGGTTGAGGGAGAAGCACAAATAAAGACTTGTAATTTTAGAGTAGGTAGCAGCTTGTGCTATTTCTTTTATTATTTCTTCTTTGTTTTTGCTGTGGGGAGGCAATAACACTCCAGCACCAAAGCAGTAATAATAGGTGCTTCCATAAATCATATTATATTACAAACAAACACCCACATCACTAGATAAGCAGTATTTTTCAAGAGCCAATTCCATCTCCAGCTTGGTCTTAGGAAGAAAAGCCACTTAACCCAAAACATGCTGTGGGAATAACAGATAGGGCTCTGTCAGTCTGGGAGGTATTTGTATTTGGCTTCATTCATGGATCCCTTTGTATTACTGGAAGGATAGTGTGCTTGTTTAAATACCTGTTTTACCGCACTACTGCTCTCATGATACACCCACTAAAAGTGAGCATGAATTGAGTAAGGTTTTACAGTACCAGTGACATTTACGAGGATTAAAGTGAGGGTCGATGACAAAAATCTTTCACGCAGATATATGACTGCATTCAGTAATGCAGAAAGTACAGCAAAGAACAATAAAAGCTTGAAAATGTTACAATAGTCTTTATAGCTATTCATGGAGATAGTATATAGCTGAATGTATTATTGTGTCGATACTATGCTAAGACAGTTCTTGGATAGCACCCAGTTAGAGTTAGAGAATATGATGTGTTCTTGTATTGTGAGGGACCGAGCAGATGAATGAGAGACACAGGTGATTCTCTTTAAAAATGAGGTTCAAGTTTATTTACAAAAAGTATTTTTCTAAAAATGTAGAATCTTTCTGGACAATAATTGGGCCCCTAAAAGAGGTCAACTTAACAAAACCAAACTAAGGCACCAACTAAGAGAACTGAACAACATAAACTGACCTTTTTTCAAAAGAAGCATAAGGGGAACATATATAGAGGCTGATCAGACCACTGAGACACACTAGGGAGACAAACTAAATACAACTAAAAGAAACCTAGACAGACTACAATAACATTAACATGTGGTCAGTTTAAATATGCCAACTAAAGAAAAGCAATAAAGCAATATTAATGGCCTAATAAAAGAAAACTAAAGCAAAATGAAAAACTTAATGTTGCCTTCATCCCTAACAATCAAGCAACTTGGTAGAGTCCAATTATCTCAGCTCTACCATTTAAGCAGAGCTGCAGCAGCTGTGACTAGTGATGGCCAAATGAGGCTTTCTGGAGGACCTGAGGCCTTTCATCAAAATGGTAGAGGCCCTTTTCCACTAGCCCCACTCAGCCCCGGTTTGAAAACCCAGCTCTATTCACTTCGGTTCGGTTCGGCCTCAGTTGCTTTTCAACTACTGCTGGCGCACCTGCTGGCACACCTGCTGTGGGTGGGATTTGTTGAACAGCAGGCGGCGCCACACCCTCGTGACGTGAAACACACGCGACTGAATCCTCCACAACAAACATGGCTGATGACGAGGAGAGAAGGAAGGAGGAATGACTGTGACATGAAACTGGTTAAATCTATGGTGCTGACTTGTTGTGCTCTGCACAATCTGTGTGAGAGTCATGGAGAGACGTTTGACACTACATTGGATGATGCAGTAGATGAACCAGTGGTGGCAGCGGCACAGAGAGCAGAGGAGCAGGGTGGTGATATTGTAGCGAACTCAATATAAGCACCCTACTTGGCTTGACAAGTGGGTTGACCCTATTGGTGACACAGGTAGAGTGTGGGACTCCAGAACGGGAGGCGTGAGCTCAAACCTCCCGGTGGGACGTCACCATGTCAAGCTGCACATTACAATATAATACGTGATGCAATACTTGTCTATTTTGTCCACATTTATGTGCATACATATTTCAAAAATGTTTTTTGTAAATAAAATGTTGTGCATGGTCCATCTACCTGTCCTCTTGTTCATAACGCTTATCTGTTAAGAAGGTGCGAAGCCATCAGCCTAATGATGAGTCCACACTTCTCACTGTTGTGATAATTGCTCACGCTGAGCGCTCTGACAGCCCCGTACGCTGTGGGGGTCACACACGACGTGTTCCTCCCCACACTCTCAATTTTTTTTCCCATATATTTTTCTCTTTGGCGTACAGAACTGGCAATACGCCCGTATTTGCTAAAATTGCATTTTCCCCGTATTAAAATACGGCGAAACCATATCACTTGACAGGTATGTAATTACATGCAGAAACACCGCACAGGCCATCTTCACAAAAATCCAGCTCGACAAGCCACTTTTGCTTAGGTGGAAATGCAAATTGAACTATAAATCATGTGCTGATACATGTCATATTTTCCCATGTAAAGGTCTCCCACTTTTACTTACAAATTGATTTTTAATTTTTGGGAAAAGGGAATATAAATTTTGCACTTGTTGGTAACAACAGTTGTGTGCAACAAAAACACAGTTGTGTATCCTTGTCCGATCTGTCTACTGTTATTAGTGCCAAATTTTTGCTAGATTCCTTCTTAATTTATTAAATTTGGACTGGCGATGCAACATTCAACTTACATGTACTTACCTTTATCAGTGTCTACAAGTTCAAGCACACCTGTACAACTGCTTATAACCTAAAAAATGTACCCGTTCAAGAGAAATGGATTCAGCATTGCAAATGTTTAAAATAAAAAAAAAAAAACCTACCAAGACATTACGTTTCGTTGTGTTGTTAAAAATTAAATTACCATTAGAAGGCTATACACCTGACCTGATGAACAGCAGCATGTGGAGTGAACAGAGAATGGAATGTGTATGTAATTATTGGCTTTTCTCATACGGTGTCATAACAGATAAACCAGACTTTTGATGCAAACAATACGATTTTATTCCCGAAGCAAAATTTACAAACAAAAAAACAGACTGGGCGATGACATCTCTGCGAGCTCTTCCCTTCATAACGCAGCGTCCTGTTCCAGGGCTTCACGCGCATCTGCCCGCACATCTGCGGCCACCTGTCGCAAATGCTGCATGTACTCCTGATTCTTGCCGCTGGTCATGTTGCCGTTCCAAGAGCCGCATCTCTTCGTCATGCATGTTGACCATCGCTAATGTAAGGTCAGCGATGGAGTTGTCTGTTTTCGTCTTGCCTAGATGGAAAGACAGAAAGGCATGGTCGTTAAAGCTGGATCACTACATATATTATGGAATTACACAGGTGAAAGTCTGAGGTGGAATGTCACTATTATATTATGCTTCATTGCTGTATATAAGCTGAACTGTCATGTTGCTGCCCCTCAGTAGAGCAGATTTTGCAACACGCAGGGTGCTGTCTTCGGCTGCAGCCCCCCTGCAAAACTAAAAAGGATTAAGATTAAGAATATGGATGGATGGATGGGTAATGTTTAAACTAGTTGCTTGTAGTGTGGCCGCAGAAATCTGAATGGGTTAATACAGTCAGCTGACACGAAGCATTTCAATGAAGCATGCAGTTCATGCACTTTGTTTGTCTAAAACAGGAGTTACAACAGCACTTCAATCACCACACCTAAAAATGGTTGTGGAACACCGATAAGTGAAGACCAAAGAATAACCTTTTTGTACATTTAAAAAGACATTTTCAATTAATTAATATGCAGCTACAGGAAATTGCATTAATCAATTTGGTACATAACTTGTTAGGCTCCAGCCCCCCCGCGACCTGTAAAGGATTAAGCGGTAGAAGATGGATGGATGGATGGATTTTTGACCCTGGTTTCCGCTGCTGGACCTGTTTCAACCAAAAAAAAAAAATCGTGGTTATTGTGCCTTACCGGCACTTGAACGTGATCCAGATGGAGCTGGTGATGTGGAGCTGATCCAGCTGGCGCTCCGGCACACGCAGACGCAGCGCCAGGAGAGTCCGCTGTATCCATCATGTCCGCTGAGGTGGACCCCTGTGATATGAAATGCGATTCTAGAAAGAAAATGCACGCAATTTAAAACTTAACACCAAAGTGCAACATGTACACAACACTCTGAAGTTTTTAACCGGAATACAATAAGCGTAATTCAGCGTTTTGTTCGCGCTAATACTTAACACAAAGCAAGCGTGAATCTGCAGTTGGCTGCAAAACAATACGCAAGCCTCAGTAACAACCATTACTCACAATCTAACAACCTTCCTATTTCTTAAAAACAGTGAGCTTGGCACAGAAAGAATCAAGTGGCGAACAGATGCGCAATATCAAATAAACACTTACCATCCACGGTTTCCAAGGCCGTGACCGTGACGGTGACCGTGTGGAGCCCAATGTCTCTCAGCGAACCACTTCCACTCCTTCCATCCGCTGAACTTCGAGCATTGTGGTCCTTCACTGCTCGGTAATCGCTTTTCAGCTTTTTCAGCTTCTCCCGACACTGTTTGGCAGTACGGATGTGCCACTGGGAAGCCATCTGCTCGGACACCTGCATTTCGAGTAGATCCGTCCAACTCGCGCTGGATGCGATCGTCGCCTAATATAGAAAGAAAATTGCGCACCTCCCAATATATAATATTAGGAGTATATTATTATATAAGTATATTATACAGTATATTAATATAATATACCGTATTAAAGGGGCGCACTGTGTTCACTGCTGAACAATTACAAATGGCGGTCTTGGAGTAAATTCAGCAGAAAAAGTCGCTTTCATGACGTTACAACCTGACCAATCAGCGGCGACCAGTCTCTTAAAGTCATATCACAGCCCTACTCAGCCCTACTCGGCCCGGTTAGACCCTGCCCTGGATCAGGTACGAAAAAAGTACCTGCTTAACCGGTGCTGGGGCTAATGGAAAAGCGCCTAAAGCGGGCTGAGTGGTGCGGTGTAGGGCCAAGTGAGGCTAGTGGAAAAGGGCCTTATACAAGGCCTCATGTGGGACTTCATTTTCTCTACCAGGCCATCTAGTGGACAAAATATATACAACATGCTGATTTTTACAAGGGTATTGTTGGTTTAATGTGTATTTTTTCAATTTCAATAAATGTTGCGTTTTAAGAAATATCAATGATCATAAGGCAGAAAAATAATAAAACTGAGGTGACTACAGTGAATGTGCTTGCGCTACTTATCCATTTTTTTTAAAAGAAATAATAACTTTTCAACAGTCATACTGTCTTTCTCAGCACATTCATGTCTGTCCTTATTGTCATGCAGGGCACAATAGTGCCTCAGCATAATGATGTGTTATTGTTGTATCCAAGCTCTTTCAAACACAACAGACACTTCACTGTGCAAATAAAAATAAATTATTAGAGTAACCCAGCTGGGACTTAAACCCCAGCTTCCCCGTTGCAGGAGACATATTTTACCTCTAAGCTATTATTTAGTCATGAGTACTTGAGGCTTTCTTGAACACTTGAGCCTTTCATCAAAATGGTTCACATAGACGAGACCTCATATGGAACTTCATTTGTTCTACTAGGCCATGTAGTTGACAAAGCATACAGCATGCAGATTTTTACAATGTGTATTTTTCAGTTTCAATAAATGTGCTGTCTTTTAAGAAATATCAATGATCATCAGGGAAAAAAGAAATAATAAAACTGGGGTGACTACAGTGAATGTGTCTGTGTTATTTCGTGTGCTTGTACTACTTATCCATTTATATTAAGAAATAATCAATTTTCAACAGTCTTATACTGCCCCAGTATATTTAACTCTGGCCTGATTCTCATGCAGGGCACAATAGCAATAGTGCCTCAGCATAATGATGCATAATAATGATCCAAGGTCTTCTTTGCAAATAAAAATAAAATTAAAAGAAAGACACAGCTGTGATTTGAACCTAGGTCTCTCACTTGCAAAGCAGACAGACCACCACTAAGCCATCACCTCAGTTGCAATAAAAAGCCACTATTTGTTAAAAATACATCAATGGGAGAAACAAGCTCAAGTGTTTTTGGTGCGGGCTCCATCTGAAAATTGGCTGTGACAAATCCCTTACACAGTCAAACAAACATGCACTTTATATTGCTCGAATCAGTGTCAAGTGGGCGGTGTCGAGTGTAACATCACTAGCAACCACCCAGAAGCTGGCAACTCAAAGAAAAAGGTATTAATTCCCTATAATGAAACCAAGATATTCAGTCTCTGACTTGGCAAACACACACTTTCCATAATTGATAATCAAACCTGTAGGCTGAAAACAACTCAGGACTTCTTGAAGGTGTTTTAAGTGCTCGTCCCATGTGTTGCTGTAAATCACAATGTCATCAAGGTATGCACATGCATAATTAAGTCCATGCAATACTTGATCCATTAAGCTTAGAAATGTAGCAGGAGCGCCATGTAGCCCAAATGGTAAGACTGTAAATGAAAAAGTCCCCAAGGGGTCTGGAAAGTGGTCAGTTCTCAAGACGACTTGGAAAAAGGCACTTGCCAATAGCCCTTACACAGGTCAATTGTCAGAAATTTTGATTTGCCAAGGCACTCAATCAGGTCATCAATGTGTGGTGTGGGATAAGAGTCAAATTTGGATACTGAATTTAAATATCTGAAATCAATGCAAAATCATATTGTGCTGTCTCTTTTGGAACCAAAACTATTGGGTTACACCACTCACTTTTTGGGCTCTCAATTATCCCCAGAGACAGCATCAGGTCCACTTCTTCCTTGAGGGACACTAGAAGGCGCTCTGGAATCCTGTAACTCATACGTTTTATAGCGGCATCATTCTTCAACATAATCTCATGTTCAGTGACGTCTGTACGTCCTGGATATTCTTGAAAGATTTAAGAATTGCACAGAGCTTTTACCTGCATTTGTTGAGCAGTAAATACTGTAGATGAGTAAGATCAGGAACAGTAGATGCTGGTGAAGGTACATATTGCTCATCTATGGTCTCTTCGTCCTCCACAGCTCTAATAAGCAAAACTTCTTCCTTTTAAGGTTCATGTAGCACCCTGCTGGAATGTGGTCTCCCTGGGATGGTGAGCTGGTTAAGTAGTAGGCCCAAGTTACTGTATTTCTCAATTTTGAATGGTCCTTGCCATTTGGCCAGAAGCTTACTGTCAGATGTAGGCAGCATTACTAGGACCTTCTGACCTGAGATAAAAATCCTTTGTCGTGCTGATTTATTGTACCAAGTCTTCTGGGCCTCAGCCATGTGCTGCTGGGCAAGTTAAGCCATTTTTTGGAGCCTTTCTTTCATCTGGAAAACATAGGAGACAATATCAACAGCTCCATCCCTTCGCTGGTCTCTTTCCCAAGCCTCCCTTAGGAAAGTCAAAGGTCCCCTCACTTCATTGCCATACAACAGCTACATACTCAAACAGAGAAAAACCTGTGGAAGCCTGAGGTACTTCTCTGTAAGCAAACAAAAGATAAGGTAGCCACTGATCCCAATCTGAACCAGTATCATTTGCAGTACAAACTTACTTGCATCTGCTTCATTGTCTGATAAAAGCATTCCATGAGTCTGTCTGTTTGTGGATGGTAGGGAATTGTTCTAATACTCTTTATCCCCTATATTCTTTATTATTTAGTTAGTATACCTGCTTAAGACGTGTGGACATAACGTTAGTACCCTGGTCTGTCAACATCTCACAGGGAAAACCCACCCAAGCGAAGAACTGCACCAAGGAAAATGCTACAGTCTTTGCTTTGACAGTTTTTAAAGGAAATACATCAGGATATTTAGTAGCACAGTCTGTTATGACTAACATGTAGTGATTTCCAGCTTTACTTTTGTCAACTGGTCAAACTACATCCATACCAAGACGCTCAAAAGAGGTGTTTATAAAAGGAAGAGGCTGGAGAAGGGCTTTAAAGGGTCCTTTGCTTGATGTTAACTGGCACTGAGGGCAAGTCCTGCAAAATTGGGCAACATCCGCCTGCAAACCAGGCCAATAAAAAGTTTTCTGATGCAGGCTAAAGTCTTCTGTTTTCCTAAGTGGTCAGCCCAAGGAATTGAGTGGCCCGACATCAGTGCAGTGTCTCATGTGTCCCTTGACATCACAAGCTGCTTAACCTGCTTATGCAGGCGGTAGAGGATACCATTCTGTAGAACATACTCCTCTTTGGGACTAAATTGAAGCTCTCTCTCTTCTCGCTTGTTAGTATTTTGCACCAGATTAGCCGAACTAGAGTCCTCTTGTTACAACTGAGTTACTGTATATCAAGAGGAACTTCAAAACCAAGTGGTAATTCTGGGGCAACTGCTTCTGATGCTATGATTTTAGTCTGTTGGAATTTTTCTTGCGTCTTTTGTCTGCATGACTTCCAGGGTATTCCAGACTGGACATCTATGTCCATGCCATAAAAAGACAAAGCACTGAGTTACTGATGGCTCATCCACACGTTTGGCTTGAACTCTAGTTATTAGAAGGTTATGACTTTGCTTTTTATACAACAAATCAAACAAAACTGGTAGGTCACTACCCATCACTAGTGGGAAAGGAAGATTATCAGCATCTCCTGTATTTAAAAGATAGGGTTGTCCCGGCACTGCAGTATAGACATCAGTGGTGGGGTAAGCCTTTTTATCACCATGTACACAGCAGATGGAGATGGTATCCTGATTGCATATGGCATTAGGTGAAATAAACTGCCTTTGCACCAGGGTCTGTACACTACCAGTGTCAATTAGAGCCTTCAATGATTTACCATTAATCTTGACAGTTGTCATCTTTACAGGTTGTTCATTATAAGGAGCTTGTTCAATTTGACGAGGCACAACACATATTTGTGTAAGTTTGGGAGGGTTTTTACGGCACAATGGTTTTGCATGACCTTCTTGTCCACAGAGCTAGCAAATAGGTGTTTTATTAGAGGGCTTAGTGAGAGTGTCTATTGGCTGATTCTCCCTCATGGGAGCCTTACCCACACCTGGTGTTGGTCTCTGTTGGTGCTGTGGGGGAAGGGGGGTAGGTCTGCGGATGTCCTTTGCAGCTTTCCCAGCATTGTAGGTCCATGGTTGTCCTTTTTTTACGTGCAGCCACAAACAGGTGTCAGCTAGTGAAGCATCTTTAGTGGCCGATTCATAATCTTCTAATTTTTTGAGAAACTGAATTTGGGGTTTTCATGAGCTATAAGCCATAACCATCAACATTAAAAGAAATAAACACTTGAAATATATCACTAACTAACTAACCTGCACTTATATAGCGCTTTTCTAGTCACAAAGACCACTCAAAGCGCTTTCACTAGTACTAACCCTCTATTCTAAGGGCCTATAGGAAACAGATATCTAGGGACAATTTAGAACGACCAATTAACCTAACATGCATGTCTTTGGATTGTGGGAGGAAACCGGAGCCCCCGGAGTACATGCAAACTCCATACAGAAAGGTTCCAACCCCTGCCAGCCTGGGGATTCGAACCAGGAACCTTCTAGCTGTAAGGCAACAGTGCTAACCACTGCACCACCGTGCTGTGTGTAATTACACACTCTGTGTGTAATGAATCTATATACTGTATATATATGAGTTTCATTTTTTTTAACTGAATTACTAAAATAAATCAACTTTTCAATGACATTCTAATTTATTGAGATGCACCTGTACTACGTTGTCCTGTATAAACTGTCCTTGCAGTCTTTGTGGAGAGGGAGGTGGGCAGGTTAACAGAGGGGATGGTTTTGGCTCAATTTGCTGTCTAGGCAAATGGACTTTTTAATTTTTTTGTAACAATTTAGTCATCTGAATGAAGTTTTAATAATTTATTTATTGAATGAAAAGGGGTTTTTTTCAGATTTTTGCAAAGATGTTTTTTTGTCTCTGTGACAGTTGATAATTTGTAAAAATCTGTGGGGTATTAAAAATGTCTATGAGTGTATATTTATTAAAGTAAAATAGATAAGTAAGATATAAAGTTGACATATATTTTTAACAAATCTCATTCCATGTACCCTTTTTTATTATTAATTTGTGCCCCTACCCCTCAAATGGTGTCTGCACAGTCCTGAAATTAATTCATGAAGCCAGTAAACTGAAGCTGATACAACACATTGGAGAAAAATTGTTACATAACATAAGCTGTGATAACCAAATGTTGCTGTTTTAGGGCTCAATGTTTTAAAATTCAAACCACTGCATAATTTAAGAAAAAAAAACTTACTTTTAACTTTTTTTTTCTTCCTTTGCTCCGTTTTAATGTCTGCCATATAGAGTTTGACATGTGGAGTCTGCCAGCTGCAGCAAGAGGGCACCGGCATACCACCTGTAGAGGGCGCCCTTTTGCCACAAATACACAAAATTAGAAGAAGAAATCTCTGTTGTCATTCAGTCCATCATGTATGGTAGAACAGAATTACTGTATGTTTCTCCTATTTACAATGTTAATCACATGTAGAATCAGAGGGGTTGCTGCCACAAACAACTTCTCCTATTCTATTATCCTGAGCACCAAACTTTATATGGTCTTTGGTATGATCTGGCCAGAACTTGAACCTCCAACCTCACAATTATGGGGGCAGCTGCTCTATCAGCTAGGCCACCACTCCGGTGGCCTAAATGTGAATAACTATACTTCATTATATAATTCATTATTATGAAGCTTTTTTTTAAAAATTATTTTTACACTTGTGATTCTCATGATACCATGAAAAGAATGGCACCCTAGGCACCTGCCCACACACATATCTGAGTCTGCCACTGAGCATATGAACTGAAAATATTCTTTTTAACCTTTCCATGAAGTTCTCAAATACTTCAGTGTAATGTAATGTATGTAGTTCTTTATATTGGTACTTTCAGTGAGCAAGTGAGCAAGATAATTATTGAGTTTAGAGATTTGCCTAATACCATAAAAGTGTATAACACCAGTGCAAAAAGACTCCGCAGTTGTGGATTTTTGTTGTTGCACCCAGACCACTGAAAGCTGAAAAAGTTAAATTTTTGGAACAACTCATCACTCATCAACAGTACATCCATGTAAGCTAACCAGAATTAGGCTAAAAGAATGCCATGATCAATATTTGAAAGCAAAAGCTTGGAGGGATGCATGTTTTCTTACCAGTTTGTTGCAGTACATTGTGGTAAGTAGAGACATTTGATGCAAAGCAACAAGGCTTTGCATCATGGGCTGCACGGTGGCACAGTGGTTTAGCACTGTGGCAGCACAGTTTACCCTCGGCCAGGGGATCGCGGGGATCATGAGATCGTGGGTTCGATCCCAGCCTCCGACCAACAGTGAGCTGTGTGGAGTTTGCATGTTCTCCCCGTGTTGCGTGGGTTTACTCCGGGATTTCTCTGGTTTCCTCCCACATGCCAAAAACATGTAGGTTAGGGCGCACGCAGCAACCGGTGGCTTGTCACCAGACTGCAAACCAAATCTACCTACGGGTACAAATAAGTAACTAAAAAAAAAAAGCTGGGAGTGATAGATCAAGCTGTTGCTAGGATACAGGACCCAGACTGTTATGCCCCCAGAAAACATGTTTAATGTGTTTTTATTAGGAGATGTGTTACTATCACAGTTTGGTACAGCCCCCGACCAACAGTGATCTGTGTGGAGTTTGCATGTTCTCCCCATGTCTGCGTGGGTTTACTCCGGGATTTCTCCGGTTTCCTCCCACATGCCAAAAACATGCAAGTTAAGCTAATTGGCATCAAAACTGGGGATTCTAAACTGTCCTTTGGTATGACTGTGAGAGTGAATGGTTGTCTGTCTCTCTGTGTTGGCCCTGCGATGGACTGGAGATCTGTCCAGGGTGTACCCTGCCTCTTGCCCAAAGATGCTGGGATAGGCTCCAGCCCCCCCATGACCCGAAAAGGATTAAGCGGAAGAAGATGGATGGATGGTAGGTACGTTTATTCATTCTTGCAGTTAAAAATGACACAAAACTACAAACATGGCGGCAGTGCATGCTGAGAGTCAGGAAGTGACTTGCCATGTGGTGATCAGTGTAGCTAGCAGCAGCTTCAGAGCACACACACACGGTTGCCAGCTCCTCAGACGCTGTTCTACAATTCTCCCTCTGCTCAGGCAATGTCTGTGAGTATCAGAATTGTTAAAATATGAGTTAACTACCATGTTTTATTGTCACTTGTTTGTTGGTTAAAAACCAATTTATTGCATAAATGTGTAGTTTGTTTAACTAGGTTGTTTCATTTTATCTGAACATCATGCTGTTCAGCGTGCATACTAATTCAATGTTGAACTGTATTGTGTTACAGTTTCACAAGATTCCAATTAAACTCTGTGGAATTTAATCGTCTGTTTCCTGGAGTTTTTTGGGAGTGTTTAACTGATTGGAAATGACCCATGACAGTGAAAAGATGGCATCACAGCTACAAGGGACCCAGAATCAGAATCAGAATCAGAATCAGGTTTATTGCCATTGTTCATGTAGTACACAAACTAGGAATTTGTCTCGGTACAATGCTGCAACATTAAACATGATAAGATAAAAGAAATAAACTATACATGTAATAAAGTGTAGGATAAGATTAAGTGATACTGGTCAACAGTTAAAATATATTAGCCAGCAGCAGATACTGTGGAGAACTATATAGTGCAGTCGGTAATGCAGGAAGAAAACAGTGATGATTGACATGAGTCTGGTTGAGCTGCTGTACATAGTGCACGAGAGTCAATAAGTCACTTAGTGTTCAGCAGTCTGATGGCAGAGGGGAAGAAGCTGTTCATGTGACGGGAGGTTTTAGTCTGGATGGACCGAAGTCTTCTACCAGAGGGGAGAGGGGCAAACAGTATGTGACCAGGGTGTGAGGGATCGGCTATGATCCGGCCAGCACGCCTCCGGGTCCTGGAGATGTACAGATCCAGGAGAGATGGGAGCTTGCAGCCGATCACCTTCTCAGCAGTGCGCACGACGCGCTGCAGCCTTAGTCTGTCCCTGGCAGTGGCTCCTGCGTACCACACGGTTATGGAGGTGGTGAGGATGGACTCGATGATGGCTGTGTAGAACTGCACTAACATCTTGGTGGGTAGCTTGAGCTTCCTCAGCTGCCGCAGGAAGAACATCCTCTGCTGGGCTTTTTTGATGAGTGACTGCCATCACTCATGGCATGGCATGGGGATGATGCCAGAGACTGCCATCATCCCCAATATCAAGAAATAGGTGGCTAACACAACAGCATCCGGACAGCTTCATGCTATCCCCTTCTCCTGATATCACAACCACAATAAGCTGCAATATTGCAGCGTAGCAACAACAGCAGAGAAGATGAAGATAAGCAGTCAGAGTATGCACACTCAAAGAAAAGCCACTCATCTAGCACATCATCCAGTGTGAGCATTAGCATGGCCTTTGCCAAGGCTAAGGTGAAAGCTGAAGCATTGCAAGCTAGAGCAGCACACTCAAAGACTCAATCAACCAAAGTTACCCCATTAACAATCCATCCATCCGCCTGACACAAACCAAAACCGACAAGCTGCTTCCAACGCTGCTATGCCTCACTACGTCCCTCAAGCCCCTCAGCCAAGTGAAGAACCACTGCAGCAAAACTTCAACCAGTCTCCCTATTTCCCCCAAGCTCCTCAGTTTAACAAAACGCTTCCACGACAGAACTTCAAGCAAGATCCCCCATCTCCTGGTTATTAACCTGATCTCGGAACATCACATCGAGTTAGCCACAATGACTCCACAGCCACCGGAGATCTCATCAAATATCTCGCCTGCAACTGCCTGGTAACTTCAGGTCTTGCCACATATGATGGCCAGCCAACTATTGAGCCTGCAAGTCATCATTCCAAAATGCCATTGTCGACCTGGACCTATCTGCTGCAGAAGAACTTGACCTCTTGACCAAGTATCTGGGAAAAGATTCAGCAGAACAGGCAAGAAGAATAAAAACAGTTAACATCAAGAACCCGCATAAAGGACTGTGTGTGGCATGGAGCGCCTTGATGAAGTATGTGGCTCACCAGAGGCTGTCGAGCAGACTCTCTTCAACAAACTGGAGGTCTTTCCAAAGGTCACAATGAAAGACCCACAGAAACTCTCAAGATCTAGTCGACCTGTTGTCAGAGCTACTAGCAGCCAAGGATGATGACTACCTCGCAGGCTTGTCATACTTGGACACCTCCAGAGGGACCAAGCCCATCACTGAAAAGCTCCCACACAACATATAAGAAAAGTGGCTATATTACGGGGCAAGATACATGAATGAACATTTTGTCAGTTTCCCACCTTTCTCTGCATTGGTAAACTTCATCCACACAGAGGCAAAGGCTCGCACAGACCCAAGCTTTAACCTCTACATGCAAGCCCCAGCAGAGAGAAAGAGCAAATGGGAGAGACCTGCAAAGATATCCGTGTATGTTCAGAAGACTCAGGTCTCAGGAAGCACCAAGTTTGAGTCTAAGGAAGCCAAAGAATGAATTGACCCAAATAAGTTCTGCCCCCTGCATAAGAAACCCCACCCTCTGGGAAAATGCAGAGGCTTCCACAAAAAGAGCACAGAGGATCACAAACAGCTCTTGAGAGAACATTTCATCTGCTTCCACTGTTGCTCCTCCACAGAACATCTGGCAAAGAACTGCACCGCCAAAATAAAATGTACTGAGTGTGATAGTACTGCACACACGTCAGCGCTTCACCCCAGCATCCCCACCTGGAAATTCAAGTCAACCCCTCCCTCTTCAGAGGACGGTGGGGAGGAGGACAAAGCGGACAACCAGGAAGTCAAGTTGGCATACACACAAGTCTGTGGAGAAGGTTTGAGCACCAGAGCATGTGCTAAGATCTGCCTCGTCAGCGTGTTCCCAAACAGATGCAGGAAGGAGTCTCAGAGAATGTATGCCATACTGGATGAGCAGAGCAATCGTTCCCTTGCACGGTTGGAGTTCTTTGATGTGTTCAAGATCTTCAGCAGCTCCTACTCCTACACGCTCAAGACCTGTGCGGGGTGCACAGAGACAGCTGGGAGGAAAGCCAGTGGTTACACCATATAATCAGTGGACAGGAAAGTAAGCATTCCCCTGCCCACATTCCTTGAGTGCAGTCAAATCCCAAACATCCACTCTGAAATCCCTACATCAGATGCGGCTCACCACCATGCTCACCTAAAATGCATCGCTGACCAGATACCATCTCTAGATTCAAACGCCAAGATACTCCTTCTACTGCGCAGAGTCATCTTACATGTCCACAAGGTCCGAGAGCAGATAAATGGTCCAGGAAATGCATCATTCGCTCAAAGGCTTGACGTAGGATGGGTCGTCATTGGCGATGTGTGTCTTGGAGGTGCTCACAAACCACCGGAAGTGAGAAGCTACAAAACAGCCATCCTAGAGAACGGACGTACAAGTCATCTCTAGCCGTCAGACAACCAGATCAAAGTGAAAGAAGTGTCCGGTCAAGCACTTAAACCTCTGCACCATCTATCACCAAACCCCACGCTCGTCTCGACGACACTCACTGGGGACAGCTTGGGACGAATCATCTTCGCTTGTACTCCCGACAACCACAGACTCGCTAAATCCATGGAAGATCTAGAATTCCTAAAGATAATGGAAGCTGAATGTTATCAGGATGACTCCAAAAGCTGGGTTACACCTCTACCCTTTCGTTCACCAAGACAGCGGCTGCCAAACAACAGGAAACAGGCCCTTGACCACCTCATCTCACTTCGACACTCACTGGAAAAATGGCTGCAGATGAAAGCCAACTTCCTAGAGTTTATGGAGAAAATGTTCAAGAAGGCACAGGCGGAGGTTGCACCGTTGATGCAACCTGTACAAGAGTGCTGGTACCTGCCCCTGTTTGGCGTGTATCACCCCAGAAAGCCGGATAAGATCCATGTGGTGTTCGACAGCAGTGCCTCATGGGAAGGAGTGTCACTCAACAATGTTCTACTTGCTGGGCCAGACCTCAACAACAGCCTGATAGGTGTCATCATGAGATTCAGGAAGGAACAGGTAGCAATCACTGCCAACACTGAGCACATGTTCCACTGCTTCGTCATGAGGGAGGACCACCGTGGTTTCCTCCGCTTCCTGTGGCACAAGAACAATGACCCAACCTCTGACATCATGGACTACAGAATGCGGGTTCACCTCTTTGGGAACAGTCCCTCTCCTGCTGACATTGTGTATGGTCTGCGATGGGCAGCTAAGGAAGCAGAGGCCAACTACAGCAACGATGCAAAGAGATTCATCGACCATGAGTTCTACGTTGACGACACTGTAAAGTCCTTTAGCACAGAAGACGAGGCCATTAGCGTCCTGAGGTGAGCACAGAAGATGCTTGCAGATTCTAACCTTAGACTGCATAAGATCATGTCGAACCGACCCACAGTCATCGAGGCATTCCCATCCAAAGATCGTTCCAAGGATGTTGAAAACCTAGATCTCTTTGCTGATGATCCACCTATCCAACGCAGTCTTGGGTTGTTCTGGAACATGCGCACAGACACCTTAATGTTTCAAATTGAAGATGACCAAAAACCCTTCACCCGCAGAGGCGTACTCTCAACAGTAAATAGTCTCTACGATCCTTTGGGGTTCCTCGCACCCATCACGGTGCACAGAAGGCATACTCAGGGAACTCACCACGCAAGTGGAAGATTGGGATTCACCTCTCCCAAAAGACATGTACATTGAGTGGACTAGATGAAAACAGTCACTCCGAGGCCTAGAAGGGCTCCAGATACCTTGCCCTTATACATCCTTCTCCACCGCAGGTGCACTACGGAGAGAACGCTGTGTCTTCGCAGATGCATCAGTCAAGGCAATAGCAGCCATAACCTACATCAGGGTGACGAACCATGAAGGACAGACTGATATTGGCTTTGTCTTTGGAAAGGCGAAGTTGGCTTCTCAACCCAGTCTAACCACCCTGAGGCTAGAGCTCTGCACAGCCGTACTCACTGTGGAGATCGCAGAGATGGTGGTATCAGAGATGGACACTATATTCGACAACATCACCGACTACACAGCCAGTAAGGTCGTATTGGGATATATCCATAATCAATCAAGGAGATTCTACGTCTACATACACAACAAGATCCAACGAATCTGTCAGTCATGTTATCCCGGCCAGTGGAGGTACGTCCCAACACACGTCAACCCAGCCGACACTGGGTCAAGAACTGTGACACCAGCCCTGCTTAGCAGCATGACATGGCTTAAAGGACCAGCCTTTCTTCACAATCCATCTCTGCACCCATCTGAGGTTCAGGAGACCTACGATCTTATCGACCCTGACATCAACACTGAAGTGCGCTCCCAAGTGACGACAAGTCTCACACACATTACCAGGGATGTGATACACTCACAATGCTTTGAACGCTTCTCTAAATTCAACACTCTCCTCACAGCCATAGTCCACCTCATCCACGTAGCTTGCTCCTTCTCCCACTCCATCCAGAATGTATATTAAGGGTGGCACATCTGTCGTCCAACCAAGGATGAACTGCAGAGAGCTAAGGTGTGTATCATAAGGAGTGTCCAGAACGAATGCTATGCAGGAGAACTCAAATGCATCAACTCAGGATCCAACATCCCGTCTTCTAGCACCCTGTGGAAACTGCATCCCATAATTGACCGAGACCAACTTCTTTGGCTAGGAGGCCAGATTGGACAATCAAGTCTGAGCACAGTCGAGACACATCCCATCATCATTCCTGGAAAGCATCATCTCACAACCCTACTTGTCTCCCACTATCACGAAGCAGTGAAACATCAAGGGAGATATCGAACCGAGGGTGCCATCCACGCTGCAGGGTTCTGGATGGTGGGGGCCAAACGTTGTATCAGCAGCCTGCTTCACAGATGTGTCACCTGCAGAAAGCTAAGAGGAAAGGCCGAACATCAACAGATGGTATCCTTGCCATGAGAACAGCTCCAAGTAGCACCTCCATTCACCTATGTAAGTGTTGACGTCTTTGGACAATGGGGCATAATTTCATGTCATACAAGAGGAGGAGCCTGCAACTCCAAACGATGGGCTGTAATGTTCTCATGCATGTGCTCTGAGACGGTCCACATTGAGGTGATTGAAACAATGAGTGCCGGCAGTTTTATCAATGCCTTGAGGAGGTTCTTTGCAATCAGTGGCCCCGCAAAACAGATACGTTCCGACTGCAGGACCAACTTCATCAGCACTGCCAGTGAGCTAGAGATGGACAAGACGGATCTGGAATTCAACAGTGTGGAGAAGTACATGAAATCACAGAGGTGCACATGGGTGGTCAACCTACCCCACGCTTCCCACATGGGGGGGGGGGCAATGATTGGCATTGCTTGTCGCATTTTGGACTGCATGCTGCTTGAACAAAGGAAGTCTTGTTTGACGCATGAGGTTCGGACTACACTTATGGCTGAGGTTGCTGTAATTATGAATGCCAGGCCGCTCATCCCACTGTCAACAGATCCTGAATCACCTCTTATTCTCACCCCAGCAATGCTCCTGACCCTCAATACAGGCTCTTCACCTCCCCCTCCGTCAGGCAGCCTGGAGGAAATGGATCTTCTGAGAGAAGAGTGGAAACAGGTTCAGGGCCTAGCAGACATATTTTGGAACAGGTGGAAACGTGAGTACCTCAAGACGCTACAGCTTCGACACAAGTGGCAAGGAAAGCGGCCTTGCCTCGAGGAAGGAGACATAGTTCTTCTAAAAGACAACCAAGCGAAGAGAAATGACTGGCCTATGGGCATCATCTTGAAAACCTTTCCAGGAGAAGATGGACTGGTTTGGAAGGTCAGAGTGGAAGTTATCAAGGATGGAACTAAGAAAGTTTTTTCTCGTCCCATTACAGAAATAGTTCTGCTTTTCTAAGTCTAACTCTATTCATTAGTGTGGGCTCTTTAAAGACCCCAAGTGTTATGCCCCCAGAAAACATGTTTAATGTGTGTTTTTTATTAGGAGATGTGCTATCATCACAGTTTGGTATGTTTATTCATTCTTGTAGTTATAAACTACAAAAAACTACAAACATGGCAGTGGTGCATGCTGGGAGTCAGGAAGTGATTTGCCATGTGGTGATCAGTGTACCTAACTGCAACTTCAGAGCACACAGACACGGTTGCCAGCTCCTCAGACGCTGTTCTCCGGTTCTCCCTCTGCTCAGGCAATGTCTGCGAGTATCAGAATTGTTAAAATAATGAGTTAACTACATGTTTTATTGCCACTTGTTTGTTGATTAAAAACCAATTTATTGCATAAATGTGTAGTTTGTTTAACTAGACTGTTGTGGAGCGTGTAAATGAAGAGGCAGATTTGTTTCAGACGTTTTATTGCACACTCTCACATCTTCAAGCATAGACAGAATACATTCCAGCAGAAGCTCCTCTCTTAAATATCATGGCATTCTTCTAGAATCTTCTCACACACAAAAGATGACCTTCGCGTCAGATTGCATTCACCCCACTCATCCTTAACACCTCCCTGTTATCTCACTAGGGAACCCCTGCTCTTTTGTTCCTGTCTGAGACGGTACACAATTAGGCTCTCCCCAGGCACCACACCACCCTCCCGAGCATCTTAGATAGGACAATAGGATAACAGTCCACATGCTGTGATAGAACCATTACACATCAGTCCACATGCTGCTTGGGCTTCAGTCTTCTCCCGTATCTGCTGTAACCAGAATTCACCGCCTCCGCGGCGCTGCCCTGCCTTTGGGGGGCTGTTGTTTGTGGGGGAAACCTTTCTGTCTGTCCACGTGGGTGCTCTGGGGAATCGTTTCTCTGGGGAGCTCCCCGTGGGGGTCTTCCATACTGAGGGGCCCTCGCCAACAGCACTTGCTCGTCCGCCACAACGAAAGCAGGTTTGAGTCTGTCTATGCCAATTTTTTCCCTCCTACCCCCCAAGTTAAGCAAAAAATGCTTATCCCCTGTTTCCAGCACTCTGAACGGTCCATCATAGGGTGGGCGCAGTGGAGGGCGGTGGGCGTCGTGTCTCACAAACATGAACTCCGCGTTCTTCAAAGTTTTAGGCACAAAAACGCGCGGAAAACTGTGGTTGTCAGGGCCCGGCAGCGTGCCTGTGTCTACGCTACGCTGCAAAAGCTGAGATGGGCAGCTGCCCGGCGCGGGATTATCTGGCAGAAACTCCCCGGGCAGCCGGAGTGGTTGCGCAAAAACGAGTTCTGCCGGGGAAGCTTCCAGATCCTCTTTAGGCGCGGAGCACAACCCCAATAAAACCCACGGTAGCCTGTCTACCCAGTTTGCATCCGTCAATGAAGCCCTGAGAGCCGCTTTCAATGATCTATGAAAACGTTCGCATAACCCATTAGCCTGTGGGTTGTACGCGGTTGTGCGGTGAATTGTAATACCCAGGCTGTGGGCCATCGCTGACCAGAGTTCGGAAACAAATTGAGGGCCTCTGTCGGACATAATGTCCGACGGGACTCCAAAATGCGCCACCCATGCTGTTAAAAAAGCGCACGCCACCTCCTCGGATGTGGTTGCCGCCAGCAGAACCGCTTCCAGCCAGCACGTGGTGCGGTCCACCATTGTCAGGAGGTGCATGCACCCCTGTGATGGCGGGAGGGGGCCCACAAGGTCCATGTGAACATGGTCGAACCTCTTAGCCGGAATACGAAACGGCTCCAAGAGAGCCTTCGTGTGTCTGTGTACTTTGGCTCGTTGGCACGCCACGCAGGCTGCCGCCCACTCTTTCACTTGTTTGCGAAGGCTCGGCCACACAAATTTCTCTCCTACCATTTTGACCGACGCGCGCACTCCTGGGTGCGCCAAAGAGTGAACCGACTCAAACACGCGGCGGCGCCACGCGGCCGGGACCACGGGACGCAGGCGACCCGTGGAGACATCGCAGATTAGGGGGGGCATGCCGTCTTGCAGCACCCTGCTCTCCAGCCTTAACCCTGTTGGTCCAGACTGGAGTGCGCGCACGTCCGCGTCACTAACCTGCTCCGCGGCCATGGCTGCGTAATCTATCCCCACGCAGACCGGGGCCACCATGGCGCGCGAGAAGCAGTCTGCCACTACATTCAGTTTACCGGACACATGCTGAATATTGGTAGTAAACTCTGAGATCGCGGCCAGCTGTCTCTGCTGCCGGCCCGACCACGGTTCTGAAACTTTGGCCATCGCGAATGTTAGCGGCTTGTGGTCAACGAACGCGGTGAAATTGCACCCTTCCAGCCAGAACTGGAAGTGGCGAATGGCCAGGTGGAGAGCCAGCAACTCTCTGTCGAACGCGCTGTATTTACGTTCACTGTTGCGCAAAGTCCTGCTGAAAAAGGCGGGCGGATGCCAAGCCCCGGCTACGCACTGCTCCACGACAGCCCCTATGGCTACATCTGAAGCGTCAGTGGTGAGCGCTATGCGGGCCGTTGGATCTGGATGTGCCAGCAATGCGGCGCTTGCCAGGGCTGCCTTGACTTCCGAGAACGCGCGCTCCCGCTCCGGGGTCCATTCGACCCTATCCACGGGTTTCTGTTTTTTGAGAGCGGTGTACAATGGTTGCATGAGCTGCGCTGCGCGGGGAAGGAAACGGTTATAAAAGTTCACCATTCCCCAAAATTCTTGTAGCACCCTGACCGTTTGCAGCCAGGGAAAATCCGCCACTGCACGAACCTTGTCAGGCAGCGGGATTGCTCCTTCAGGAGAGACGCGGTGCACCAAAAAATCAATCTCCGTCACTCCGAACTGACATTTCGCTGGGTTGATTATTAACCCGTGCTCTTCCAACCTCCGGAAAACCGTCGTGAGGTGGGTTTTGTATTCGTCTTCAGACGCGCTGGCTACTAGGATATTGTCCAGGTAGACGAACACGAACGAGAGATCGCGCAGCACTGCATCCATCATGTGCTGGAACGTCTGTGCCGCTCCTTTTAACCCGAATGGCATGCGCAGGAACTCGAATAAACCGAATGGAGTTATTACCGCTGTTTTGGGTATATCCTCGGCGCGCACTGGGACTTGGTGGTAACCGCGGACCAGATCTATTTTGGAAAAAATGCGCGCTCCGGCAAGGTGAACGGAAAAATCCTGTATGTGGGGAATTGGGTAGCGGTCGTGCGCTGTGGCGTTGTTCCACCTGCGGAAATCCCTGCACGGTCACCACAAACCCTCAGCTTTAGGGACCATGTGTAGCGGGAATGCCCATGGGCTGTTTGAGCGCCTGATGATGCCCAACCTTTCCAGGTTGGCGAACTCCTCGCGCGCTATGGCCAGTTTAGCTGCGTCCAAGCGCCGAGGTCGTGCAAAAACGGGCGGCCCGGTGGTGGTGATAAAATGCTCCACCCCTGTTTAGCGATGGCTGCCGAAAACGTCGGGACTGTGAGTGCTGGGAACTGAGTGAGCAGTGTGTGAAACTTACCGCCTGCTGCTGTGACGTTGGCTTGTGCTGTTGGCCGGGTCACTCGAGCTATACAGGGGAGAGAGTCAAAAGACTTTAACATTAACTAGGCGCCTGTTAGCAACATCAACCAGTAAACCATGTGCAAACAGAAAATCAGCCCCCAGTATATGGTAATTCAATGCTGCTATGACAAAAGTCCACTCAAATGTACAGCCGTGTAGAGACAAGAGTAGAGTCTTCTCACCAAAGGTCTTAATCTCCGAGCCGTTTGCTGCCGCCATCTCGGGGCCGCTAGATCCTGCCAGCCGGTCAGCGTAGGTCGGCCGGATGAAACTCTTCTGGGCGCCGGTGTCCACGAGGAAATGCCTCCCCGAGCGTGCGTCCGTCAGGTAGAACAGCTTGTTCTCCTCCCCGAGGGTCGCGGCTGCTACCGACCCCCCGGTCTTGGCGTTTCCCGAGCGCTTGAATTGGCACGGTGGTGTACATCTGCGTGCCCTCTCTCCGAAGCGGCGGTGGTAGAAACAAAGCGTGTCTCCCTCGCGCTCCTTGGCCACCGCTGCTGCTGCCGTCGGTGGCTCCTCGCCTCCTCTGGTCGCCTCGCTGAGTTCCGTCGCTGCCGCGATGGTTGTGAATGCCCTGGTGGCGATGATGATCCGGTCTGCCTCCCGGGCTAGCGCACGAAAGTCCCGCTCGGTCAGCAATGGCGAATTGGCCAGGGTCGCTCTTGCCGCTGTCGGAAGGTTCCGGAGGAAGAGGTGGGTAAACAGAAAGTGGTCGTCGTCCGTGCCCCTTAACGTCAGCATCTTCTCCATGAGGTCTATTGCCGACCCATCTCCCAACTCGGTCCGCGTCAGGAGCCTCTCTGCTCTTTCACCATCCGAGAGAGTGAAGCGCTGGATGAGCGCAGCCTTTAGCGCCTCGTACTTGTTGCCGGTTGGTGGCTGATCGAGCAGGCTCGCTACGTGCTGAGCTGTGTGGGCGTTGAGCACTTCGACCACATAGTAGAACTTGGTGTCATCTGCCATTATCCCCCGGAGGGTGAACTGCGCCTCGATGAGGTGGAACCAAGAGCGCGGGTTGTGCTGCCAGAAATCCAGTAGCTTGACTGTGACCGCACATGCGTGGCTGGAGGTTCCCGTCGAGGTCGGCTCCGGGGATCTTGACTCGTGCTCCATGATACGTCTTGGGTCACCAGTGTGGAGCGTGGAAATGAAGAGGCAGATTTGTTTCAGACGTTTTATTACACACTCTCACATCTTCAAGCATAGACAGAATACATTCCAGCAGAAGCTCCTCTCTTAAATATCATGGCATTCTTCTAGAATCTTCTCACACACAAAAGATGACCTTCGCGTCAGATTGCATTCACCCCACTCATCCTTAATACCTCCCTGTTATCTCACTAGGGAACCCCTGCTCTTTTGTTCCTGTCTGAGATGGTACACAATTAGGCTCTCCCCAGGCGCCACACCGTCACATTTTATTTCAACGTCATGCTGTTCGACGTGCAAACTAATTCAATGTTGAACTGTATTGTGTTACATTTTCACAAGATTCCAATTAAACTCTGGAATTTAGTCATCTGTTTCCTGGAGTTTTTTTGGGAGTGGTTAACCGATTGGAAACGACCCATGACACATACACTACCGTTCAAAAGTTTGGGGTCACTTAGAAATGTCCTTATTTTTGAAAGAAAAGCACTGTTTTTTTCAATGAAGATAACTTTAAACTAATCAGAAATACACTCTAATATCTAATGTACATTGCTAATGTGGTAAATGACTATTCTAGCTGCAAATGTCTGGTTTTTGGTGCAATATCTACATAGGTGTATAGAGGCCCATTTCCAGCAACTATCACTCCAGTGTTCTAATGGTACAATGTGTTTGCTCATTGCGTCAGAAGGCTAATGGATGATTAGAAAATCCTTGTGCAATCATGTTAGCACAGCTGAAAACAGTTTAGCTGGTTAGAGAAGCTATAAAACTGACCTTCCTTTGAGCAGGTTGAGTATCTGGAAAAAATTATTATTTCAAATACAAATCATTATTTCTAACCTTGTCAATGTCTTGACTATATTTTCTATTCATTTTACAACTCATGGTGGTAAATAAGTGTGACTTTTCATGGAAAACACAAAATAATTGTTTGGGTGACCCCAAACTTTTGAACGGTAGTGTACCTTCTTCCAGAGTCCTCAATCTCTCTGCGAAAAAGAGCACTAGTGGGGGGGGGGAGGGGGGGCGGGGAGATGCTGTCTGTGGATATCCAGGCTAATTCCATGATTTTGCCATATTTCTATTTTAAGAGCACTCCAATCCTCATACAGAGGTATTAGAAATAGCACACTCATGCAGGAGGCTGAAGTTCACTTCTTTTACTCATTAAATACACATCTATAAGATTACAGTAATGGGGTTTGCCTCTAAAACTACTTGCTTAAGGTTATGGAAAAGCGTAAGGGAGGGTGATTGTCTGTTTTTAACACATTACACCTCTCACTTTCCACCATCAATTTTTGTGTAATCATTTTTTTTTCAATCAAATTACTTTAGGCCACTGATAAAAATGCATTTCTAGGTCACTTTCTATTAGAGGACAGGCTCTGAGAAGTGCAAATTAAAGTTACACTTTTTTTTCTTATATTGTCACAAAAGGTCAGCAAAATTTAAGAGACTGCTGAAAACCATTTAGTAGTTTGTTTTTTTTAAAAAAACTCCTTGGTTCATTGGTAACTAATATGCAAAACAGTTTCACTTTCATATGTTTCCATTTGCTTGACTGATTTGATAATTGACTAAATAAACACAGTCCTGACACTGCTGTGCTGCTCTTGAAGCTGCCAATTGATGCCACTCAACCCTTCTCATTATTACAGGAGGGTGGTTCTGCTCTTTCTTCGGTTGAAAGGGGAAATATCAAAATGCTCTCCAGCGTTCCTTCAAGAGAGTCAAACCCGTGAGAGGTAAGAGACCAAAGCCACACCTCAGCAGTCGTTTGGCTTGTTTTCTCACTGCCATTCCTGTTGGCCTCTCAACACAGATGGAGATTCATCTGTTGCCTGTTCCCCCTTGACTCCTTTTCCGTTTCTGTTCCCATCTTCCAGCCCCCTCCTCCCCCCCACCCTCTCACGAGCCTGTCTGCCAGCAGAAGCCCTGTACCTCACCGTGCGCTTATCAGACAGTTTATCCTTTTCCTGTGGGCGCCATCCTCCATCTGTGGCTGTGACAGCCATTCGCCACTCGGAGGGTCTATTCCAAACCGTGATTTAGCTTCCCAGCCTTGCCAGTGCTACTCTATCAATCCCTCCCCTTTCCCGACTCATGTGAATTTTTTTCCCACGAGGCCCCCGGTCCTTATGCCTTATCATTTCCTGATTCTGAGTTTACAGTCACCGTATATATACAGTAAATACATTGACAACATCCTGCACCAGAGAGGGAGGTTTCATATGCTGTGTTAAATGCAAAGTGATGGAATGACAGAAAGTGACTAATGAATAGACCGTGTGTTTACCTCTCTCAGTGCTTAGGCTCTCTCTTTTTATAGCCTGGCTACAGTCGTATCACTCAGCACTTGCAAAAAATCCTCAAGAGGTGCCTTCGTTAATATTTTACTCAGTAGGGATAATAAATAACAAGCAAGGCATTTCTAGAGAACATACACAAACAGGACAAACACGGAGAGGGAGGGAGAGCACGCCTGTCTCGAGGGTGTCAGCCACAATCGCTTTCTCATTTTTAACTTGTCAGGAAGGCTTTATCTGCTTTATCACCAGAGGAACTGCAGCAAAAGGCTAAGGCAAACTTGACAGAGCAAATATGGCTATTAGAAATTTCACTGGGACGGGAGAAGAGAGCCAAAACAGTTAGCATGGATCAGCTCTCACCCCCCCCCCCCCAAAAAAAAACAGCTAAAGAGTTCTCTTTACCAAGCTGACAACACTATAACAAGTGTTCAGAAGTTGTATAAAAATCAAAGCATTTCATCTTCTGCAAAAACGGCAAACTACATCCAAGTCCTGCCTGTGACAAATACAACAAAGTATTAAAAAAAAATCAAGCTAAGGTAGAAGAGCACCACCAATTCCAGCACAGCAGGTGAGTGAGAGATAAACATTTGTGCAACGTCGGCCGGGTCTAGTCAAGCGGCTGCTACTCCTGGTTCATTTGCAGTTGCCAGCGATGTGTTAAATGGCCATCTGTGATGGGGTGAGAGTCCCTGTAATGACTTCCTGTGTGAGAAGGAAGACTAGCGGTTAGGGAGGGCTCGAACGTACAATGCGTTTGAAAACATGAAAGGTGCAGTCGGAAGCAGAAAAAAACAATGAATAATCATGGTTTTTATGTGCTAAAAGTCTCATTTCTGTGGCTCTTTGAAGTTGACACACCGTCCTCAAAACGAGTCATTAATGGTTGAAAAAGTGGGGATAGTGATGAAAGGAATCGTTCATAGCCAGGACAATCAAAGCAAAGCGCTTGATATTATATTCCTGATGAACAAAAAAAGGCAAAGAAGAGAAAACATAATCAGGTAAAAAATACAGGACAATTTAACAAAATAGAGGGATGAGAGAAAAGTGCTATATCATATCATAATAAAAAATAACTCCTAATGAATAAATCTGTGTTTTGTTCAGTAAATTTAACCAGACTACCAATCATATTGTAACATCGGGGTTGTGATAAAGGGCAGGGGGATTCTCCTGGCATGCTTTGCGCTGCGGGGTATTCAAATACTCTTATAATTCTTGTGTTCTGAGCATTATTATTGTACCATTATAACTGCATTATAAGTCTGGTTGTGATAGGGTTGTTTTCCCTGCATGTGAGAGATTACATGTCTGTGTCACCCTGAGTGATGTGAGTGTGCGTGTGGATGACCTCCCCTCTGTTCTGCGTAAATTGTCAGAGTTGAAATAAATGCCTGCTATGTTCCAACTCCTCTTTTGTTATTGTGTGAACCCTTGAAACGTCACACTGGTATCAGAAGTGGGATAATTGAGAGATGGAAGCAAGGATCAAGGCAGAGAGATTTGACAGCTCCAACAGCAGTTTGCCCAGATGGAGATGGGCAGCAGAGCAGACACGCCAGTCCCCAGAGTTGCCTGCCGCAAA
Organism: Pholidichthys leucotaenia; assembly: GCA_020510985.1. Lineage (NCBI taxonomy): Eukaryota > Metazoa > Chordata > Actinopteri > Cichliformes > Pholidichthyidae > Pholidichthys > Pholidichthys leucotaenia. The sequence goes on along the minus strand of CM035845.1, from coordinate 248,291,163 downwards.
GAATGGGGAAGCGGGTCAAACGGAGCAAGTGCATCCCGTGTCTCGCCTTTTTCAAGGCAGGACAGGGAGCGACAGTGGGGAAACTACGAGCCAGCAATCCCACTGCAGCCGAGGGCAGTAATCAGCATGGAGGTGACTGTCCCAACCCCAGTACCGCCAACCTGCCAACTGGCCAAGCTTCCCGGCTTTGGTGACCAAACCTCACTCAACGACAACCCTGTCCAGCTTGAACTGGCTGCCACGCTCAACAGCTGGACACCTGAGGAGACAGCTATACAGGTCACACTGGCTCTGGAGGGCGGAGCTCTCTGCACGCTGTCCGATCTCCGGCCCGAAGAATGGCACAGCTGGCCAGCGCTACAGGGAGCACTTCGGAGGTGATTTGGGAGAGTGAGCCATGCTGACCATGCCCAGGAACAGCTGGCAATGCGACCAAGAGAGCCTGGGGGCTTATACAGCAGATGTCTGGCTGCTGACACGATGCGGCTACCCAAACTTCAAGCCGAAGCTAGCCCTCCAGAGTTTCATCCAAGCGCTCCTCCCAGCCCGGCTCCAAGAACATGTATGGATTCATGTCACGAGCAGCTGGGAGATGGCTGTGGCAGAGGCGGAGCGGGTGGAGCCAATGCTGGAGCGTGCGGCTGATGTTTCCTCGCTGAGGCAAAGAGCTTTCCAGGCCATGGCTGAGAGCAAGGGTGAGGAGGAGCTACAGCAGGCCACAGCTGCACAACAAGCGACAGTACGATGGCGGTGTGATGAGCGATGCTTCCGCTGTGGGGAGCCAGGCCACATCCCACACCACTGCCTTGCACCTACCCCGCAACAACCAGCCCCCTCACCAGCATTAAACTAGAGCAAGGTGGCACAGACGGGGACCTGCTGCTTCTCACGGACATTTTCTCGAATTAACTCACACCATGTCTGGGCTGACTTGGACAGTCGCCAGGGCTGTACCTGCTGTGCAGCCTGGACAGCACTCCAATCTGGGCCCTGATCGACACTGGTTCCACCATCTCCCTGGTTCAACCCAGAACACTACCCGGTACAGATGAACTCAGGCCACAAGGGTGGGAACCCACCAGGCACTGCATCACCACAGCCACCAGTGAGGTTGCCATATTGAGAGGGCAACGAGCCCTTGTCGTGGGAGTGGCTGGTCAGAAGACGAACCACCCGTTCTGGCTGGATGACATCCAAGACCCCTGCATTATTGGACTAGATCTGCTCGCAATATGGGGTGCAAAGATCGACACTCCAGGTCTTCTCTCCTGCTGAGGGCTAAGACCATCACACTCTGAGGCAAGAGCCAGATGGGGAACCAGGGATCCATGCAATTGAGAAGCCCTCAGCACAAGCAGAGCTGAGAGTTCGCTGCCAGAGCCAACTGCTGCAGCACCACCAGCACGAGCGGAGGGATCATCATTGCCGCCAGAGACAGCAGCAAGAGGGCTGCCAGCAAAACAAATCACCATGTCATCAGAAATCCAGCAGATGGTTGAGGAGCTGTTCCAGCGGAGCTGCAGGGGGTTAGAGTTGGGACAGAGAAGCCAGCTGCAGGTGCTGCTGGACTGCTACATCGACATCTTTGCCGCCAGGGATGTGCACCTGAACCAGCTTGGTGCAGCACCAGATCAACACTGGTGAGACCAGGCCAATCCTGGTCTGCCCCCGCTGTCTGCCTTTGTCAATGTAGGCAGCGGCAGAGCAAAAGTTTCAGGAGATGCTGCAGGTAGATGTCACTGAACCCTCCAGCAGCCCCTGGGTGGCCCGGAGGTTCTGGTCAAGAAGGACAGTTCATGGCAGTTCTGTGTGGACTACCAGTGCCTGAATGATGTCACCCATAAGGAATCCTACCCTCTGCCCCTCATTGATGATGCGCTGGATTACATTGCCAGCTCCAGCTGGTTCAACTCGCTCGACCTCCACAATGGCTATTGGCAGGTGGAGTTATCACCAGAGGTGCACCAGAAAACAGCCTTCTCCATCGGGCAGGGACTGTGGCAGTTCAAGGTGATGCTGTTTGGACTTTGCAATGTCCTGGCCACCTTTGAATGCCAGATGGGGTGAGTGCTGGTTCACGTCCCCTGGAGCCGCTGCATCGTTTATCTTGATAACCTGCTGGTTCACGCAGCTGTTTTTGGTGGCACCCTGTCCAACCTCCGGGAGGTGTTGGACACCATCCACTGAGCCGGGCTGCGGCTCCACCCTTGGAAATGCCACCTGTTTTGGCAGGAAGCCACCTTGCTGGGCCACGTCGTCAGCGCTGTGGGAGTCACCACCGACCCAGAGAAGGTGGCAGCGGTGAGATACTGGCCAGTCCTATGGGACGCAGGAGAGCTGTGGAGCTTCCTCGGACTGGCCTCCTATTATAGGTTTGTGAAGGATTTCGCCATCATCACCAGTCCACTGGATCAGCTGACATAGAAGGGCCACACATTCAAGTGGAGCGAGGACTGTGCTGCTGCTTTTTTCCAGCTCCGCTCAGCGCTCATCGGAGTCCCCGTGCTGCGGTATCCCAACCTGAACCACTCCTTCATCGTGGACACAGATGCTAGCAACCAGAGCATCCGGGTGGTGCCATCCAAGGAGGGAGAACACTGAGAGCAGGCAGTTGCCTTCTTCAGCCACACTCTAAGCAGAGCTGAAAGTAATTGTTGCGTCACCCACCAAGAGCTGCTGGCAGTCATCCAAGGGCTTCATCATTTCCACCCACACGTTTGCGGGGGGAGGTTTCAACTCAGGATGGACCATGCTTCCCTGACCTGGCTACTGAACTTTAAAGAGCCAGATGGACAGTTAGCGAGATGGGTGAAGGCACTGTAGGATTATGACTTTCAGATTGTGCATTGAGCAGGCCGCCTCCATGCCAATGCTGATGTGCTGTCCCGACGCCCCTGTGCTGTGGAGGACTGTCAACACTGCCAGCAGGCCGAGGATCATGACCCAGCAGTCCCACGGGCTGCTACTCTCCAGACCATTGAGGCCGAAGATAGTGCTGTGGCTGACAGCTCGTCCTCAGATCATCAGCCAGCAGTGGTTGGACACAGACCAACAGCCCACCTGGGGGGCTGTGTCTGTGCTGGACCCAAGGACCAAGGCCCTACATTCCCAGTGGTCCAACCTCTGCTGTCGTAAGGGTGTTGTCTATTGGCAGTCTTCAGTCTTCTTCTATTGGCAGTGGCAGTCTTCTGCTGGGCAGCATCACATCTGGCAGCTGCTGGTCCCCTGACGGCTCCCCCCAAGGTGTTCCAGTTGGTCCGTGGGTCCGGGCTATTTTGGGGTGACAAAGACCCTGCAGCATCTTTGGGTCCGCTTCTACTGGCCAGGGTGTCATCAGGACGTGGAGCACCATGTCCACTGCTGTGACACCTGCACGGCTCAGAAAGGGCCGACTCAGCAATACCACGCACCCTTGCAGCAGTACCGGGTAGGGGCACTCAATGAGCGTCTGTGAGTGGACATTCTGGGTCCTTTTCCCACCATGGATCTGGGAAACCATTATGTTCTGGTTGCAATGGATTACTTCACCAAGTGGCCAGAGGCGTACGCAGTCCCTGATCAGAGCACCGCCAGCACAGCATCAAAGCTGGTGGATGAGATGTTTTGTCAGTTTGGTGCCCCAGAAGAGCTGCACAGCGACCAGGGACAGAACTTCGAGGCAGAGGTCTTCAGGGAAGTCTGCAGGCGGCTAGGCATCCGGAAGACCCAGACCACCCCGCTGCACCCACAATGCAACAGCTTGGTTGAATGCTTTAACCGGACCCTGACCACCCAGCTCACCATCCTAGTGGACCAGTGACAGCGAGACTGGAATCTACACCTGCCCCTGGTCCTGTGGGCATACCAAACAGCAGTTCAAGAATCCACCCACTGCACACCTGCAGCGCTGATGTTTGGACACGAGCTGCGCAAACCGGTGGACTTACTGTTTGGCCCTCCCCCAGAGCCGGAGGTGGAGGGCAAACTGAGGTTGGATTATTTGTTTTGCTTGAGAGAACATCTTCACATGGTGCACGAGCTGGCTCGGGAAGCCCTGGTAGCAGTGGGGAGTTGACAGAAGCGAGCATACGACTCCCGCTGCCAGGGGAGAGACTTTGCACCCTGGGGTCAAGTCTGGGTTTTCGGCCCGGAGCGGAAAAAGAGACTGTCACCAAAGCTGGTGAGCCACTGGTCCGGATCGTGCGTGATCCTACAGAGACTGTCTGACGTTGTGTACAGGGTGAGGCTGCAGAAGAGAAACCGGGTGGTGGTGCCTTGCTCTGTACCAGCCAGCTGCCTCGTGGGTGGCCAAGCCAGAGGCCCCATCCCCACTGGAAACTCCGGTCGAGGCTCGAATGGACACTAACAGGCACGAGTGTACCAGCCACTGCCAACAGCGGGAACCCAAGCGCCTTGATGGGTTCATATTGGACTTTTGAATTGGACTTTGTCATAAATCGCCCTTTTCAAGGGCTACTGAAGGACACCAAACACACACTGTGATTTCTGCACATTTATTAACATAAAGACAAACTGACAGGGAATGATAAACACACATATGAAATAATAAAGTGCTGGAGGAGAGTGGGGCTCAACATCACAGGGGGAGCCAAAGCCTGGGAACGCCGGGCAGAGGGCAGAATCCAGCCAGAGCACTCTCGAAGGCAGCGGGGCTCATGGCTGGAAATAAAAAGGGAAAAATTGACCTGGATGGAGCTCTCCTGTCTCCTCTACAGCGGTGCACAAACACACTCAGAGTGAGACTCAGCATCTGAGGACATGCGGTGATAGAAGGACACAACAACGGAAAGAGGTTGTCGTGCCCTTTTATACCGTTTAATAATAAGTGACAGGTGTGGATGCATGAGTGGAGAAAATAACAGAATGAATGACAGCTGTGCAGCTCCGAACAGTCTGACAGCTGGAAGCTGCACAGCGCTGTCAAAATAAAACACAAACCTGAAACTATAATGAGACGACATCAAAACCACAAAATGTAAACATACTACAAATACAAAATGACAATAACTGGACAAAATAACAGAGAAACAGACAGAAAAAGACTAAACTTAAACTGGAGACTGGGCACAGTGCCCACCCGTGCCCAGGATGTTGACAGACTTATTATTCTGGGGACAGAAACCAGTCCAGGGGAGGACAGTGTAACGTCAGGGCTGTGATAAGGGGCGGGGGGATTCTCCCGGCATATTTTGCTCCACGGGGTATTCAAAGACTGTTATAATTCTTGTGTTCTGAGCATTATTGTTGTACCATTGCAATTGTGTTATAAGTCTGGTTGTGATAAGGTTGTTTTCCCTGCATGTGAGAGCTTACGTGTCTGTGTCCCCCTGAGTGAGGTGAGTGTGTACGGATGACCTCCCCTCTGTTCTGCCTTATTTGTCAGAGTTGAAATAAATGCCTGCTATGTTTCAAATCCTCTCTCGTTATTGTGTGAACCCTTGAAACGTCACAGTATCAAATTCAGCTTTATTATCGTGAACCAGACCATCAGTGACAGAATAGCTCATTCCAGCCTGATGAAATCACTCCAAGAGTGCTCAGCTCTTCCGACTGGTGATGTTGACCTACATAGATGCAGATCCACTTGTGGATCATTGTACATGAGTTTCCTGAACATTGGATCAATTGCCTAGGATCTTCATGAAAAAATCCCCAGATTTCCTGACCTTTGAAAAGGATCTTGACTTTGAGCTCAGTGTGGATGCAGACAAACCTGAGGCTCACTGCGTGCCAGTTTGTTGAGAATTAGGGCAATTGCCCAGGGGGAGTAACAATTTTCATAAAATCATAATGTGCTCAGATCTCCTGACCTTGAAGGAGTTAAAACTTGTATTGCACTTACAAATTAATGAGAGTGAAGCAATATGCTGTGTTGGATACGTATATGAATACACCTAAAAATAAACAAAATGCAAATCATGGTATCAGTGAGTTTAATTTTATGTGATTGATAGAAATTAGCCATACAATTTTAATTTCACTGGTTTAATGTTATGCTTGCTGAGCACTATGATGAAGGTGTATGACACATGAGGCAGTTGCTAAAAATGTCTTCTACCTCTACAGGCTACTGTATGTTTCACCATAATGGCACAAAAATGTAGTCCAAAAAAGTTCTTTCATTCAGTGAGTTATAGAAATGTTGTACTGAGATCATGCATCTTAGTGTACCACACAAAAACATTGGTGAAACGGCGTGCAGTAACAGTAAGAAACATTTGGTAATAGTTTGGCTTTTGTCCATTTAATAACATAAGCAACACTGTGTGAACTGTTTGCCTCAAGAATGTGTTACAGTCTGTTTACTGTTGGTATTTGCTTCCTAGGAAATTGTCAAGAAAGTACAGTGATTTGATAAAATAAAATATACCACCGATGCCAACAAACTCATGTTCAAGTAAGGCCTTCAAATTGTCTGAGTTTAAGGCAAGACATTACAGAAAAATGTGCATCATCTGATTGTTAGTTGTCAGTGGATTTTTTTTTTCCTTTTAGATGTTTCCTAGATTCCAAGTTTGAATATTCCACCAATTAAGCTTGTCTATATTTACAGTAAGTAAAATATTCACACTTTTATAGAAGAGAAATTTGAACACTGTATTGCAGATACCATACACTACTTCCAACACTGTAGTGTCAGATTCAAAACTCATTTGACCCATATTCAAGGGTTTGATAGGGCAGTATTTGAACAACTTTCACTGACTTTGTCAACCATAAAATACTTCCAACCAGAAAAAATACATTGATTTAACACTAACCATTTACAAATCAGGTTCTGAGTCATATATTAATATACTCACTGCCAATGAAAAAATATTTTTGGGTCCATCCTCTCTGAGCTTGAGTAATATTGTTTGTATGACTCAAAATACATCTAGAACTCATTTTCAGTGGTTGTCCTCACTGTCACGACTCACTGCCTTTGAGCTCTGGATCTATAGTCTGTGTGAGCTCATTGTTTCTTTTGGGAACTCAAAAGTTAAAAATGGGTGACTTTAAGGAGTGGTCATCTTCCCTTTGTAAAGATGAACAAAAGTACATAGCACTATGTTGTGAAGTCTCCATGATGCCATGACGTGGCTGTGTTCCAGCAGGACAACACTTGTCCACATGCTGCCCAAGTCACCAGGGAGTACCTGCAGCAACAGACCTTTGATGTCCTTCCCTGGCCTTTTTATTCTCTGGATTTTTTCCCCCATTGAAAACTTGTGGGATCAACTTGGGCAACATGTTTTAGCCAGAGTACCGACGCCACAGGACAGGAACTGGTCGTGGCATTGCAGGAGTGGCTAAATATCTCCCAGGACAACATTAGATGGCTTGTGAGGTCCATGTGTATTATATATTGCTGCCAGCATTAACACAAATGGAGGTCATATTCCATATTGAACTTTGTTTTTAAGACAGACGTATTGTTGTGATTTCAGAAAGTCAGGGTGCTTCCGTTATGTTCAATTTTGAAAATTGTTGACACAGATTTTCACTTGTCGATCTCTGATATTGTTTTGAAGATGTGCAAAAATAATCTGCATCCTTTAATTGGCCATTTCCATAAAAATTAGTAAAAATATTAAACTTTTCTAGAGTGTTGCGTTTTCAGTGGCAGTGAGTATGGATCACCGTGTAAAAGAAAATCAGAAAGCAATTTTTTTTCTTTAGATTCAAAGATTTGGTGATTTTAAGTGCTAGTAAAGCTGAGATTTGGAGTGAGTGAAGAAAACAAATTTTGAACAAACTGCAACTGTAAAATTCAAGCACTTTTAAATAGCACAACTTTGAGAATTAAAAAAAGATATGCTATCATTTACATGAAAACAACAGACTGCCCTGATTATCAGTTTTTGGAAGTTAATCATTGCTTGTTTTAATCTTTTTATGTTGAAAAAGTAAATTATTCTTTATCTCGTTTTGAGTTCATTTACAGTTGTGTGCCAAGATTTCTACAGTATATGCTGTAATTCATCCATCCATCCATCTTCTACCGCTTTTCCGGAGGTCCGGGTCGCGGAGGCAGCAGTTCAAGCAGAGAAGCCCAGACTTCCCTCTCCCTGGCCACCTGCTCCAGCTCTTGTCTATGTCTCTCCACCGAGTCCTGGGACTGCCCCGGGGTCTCCTCCCAGTGGGACGTACCCAAAACACCTCAAGTGGGAGGCGTCCAGGAGGCTTCCTAATCAAATGCCCATACCACCTCAACTGACTCCTTTCAATGTGGAGGAGCAGTGGTTCTACTCTGACCCTCTACCGGATGACTGAGCTCCTCACCCTATCTCTGAGGGCGAGTCCAGCAATCCTACGGAGAAAGCTCATTTCAGCTGCTTGTATCCGCGATCTCATTCTTTTGGTCATTACCCAAAGCTCGTGACCATAGGTGAGAGTAGGAACGTAGATTGACTGGTAAATCGACAGCTTTGCCTTAGAACTAAGCTCCCTCTTCACCACAACAGACCGGTACAACGTCCGCATCACTGCAGATGCTGCTCCGATCCGTCTGTCAATCTCTCGCTCCATTTTTCCCTCACTCGTGAATAAGATCCCAAGATACTTAAACTCCTTCACTTGGGGCAGGAGCCTGTCCCCAACCCAGAGAGGACAATCCACCTTTTTCCGGCTGAGGACCATGGACTTGGACTTGGAGGTGCTGATTCTCATCCCAGCCGCTTCACACTCAGCGGCAAACCGTCCCAGCAAGAGCTGTAGGTCATTGCTGGATGAAGCCAACAGGACAACATCATCTGCAAACAACAGAGATGAGATCCTGTGGTCACCAAGCATGACACCCTCCATTCCCTGGCTGTGCCTAGATATCCTGTCCATGGCGGAGTCCAACTCTCACTGGGAATGAGTCCGACTGAGTGTTGGCAATACGAACCAAACTCTCACAACGGTCGTACAGAGACCGAATAGCTCGTAACAACAAGCCTGATACCCCATACTCCCGAAGCACCCCCCACAAAAAACCACGAGGGACGTGGTCAAATGCCTTCTCCAAGTCCACAAAACACATGTAAACTGGTTGGGCAAACTCCCACGAACCCTCGAGAATTCTCGAGAGGGTAAAGAGCTGGTCCGATGTGCCACAGCCAGGACAAAAACCACATTGCTCCTCCTGAATCCGAGGCTCGACCAACGGCCGGACTCTCCTCTCCAGTACCCTGGCATAAACCTTCCCAGCGAGGCCGAGGAGTGTGAGCCCTCTAAAGTTGGAGCACACCCTTCGTTCCCCTTTTTTGAAGAGAAGAACCACCACCCCTGTTTGCCATGCCAAAGGCACTGCCCCCAACCTCCACGCAATGTTGCAGAGGCGTGTCAACCATGACAGCCCAACAACATCCAGGGCCTTGAGGTACTCAGGGCGAATCTCATCCACCCCCGGGGCCCGGCCACCAAGGAGGTTTTTAACCACCTTGGCGACCTCAGCCCCTGTGATAGGCAAGTCATCCCCCTCGTCCACAAACCCTGCTTCCTCTGTGGAAGGCGTATCAGTGAGATTGAGGAGATCCTCGAAGTATTCCTTCCACCGCCCGACGATATCCCCAGTCGAAGTCAACAGCACCCCATCCGCACCATACACAGTGTGGACAGGGAGCTGCTTTCCCCTCCTGAGCCGCCGGACAGTTTGCCAGATTCTCTTCGAGGCCGACCGAAAGTCTTGTTCCATGGCCTCACTGAACTCCTCCCATACCCAGGTTTTTGCTTCAGCAACCACCCGAGCTGCACTCTGCTTGGCCTACCGGTACACCTCAGCTGCTTCAGGAGTCCCATAAGCCAACCAAGCTTGATAGGACTCCTTCTTCAGCTTAATGGCCCCCCTCACCACTGGTGTCCACCACTTGGTTCGGGGGTTGCCACCACGAGATGCACCGACCACCTTGCGGCCGCAGCTCTGGGCCGCTGCTTCAACAACAGAGGTGGAGAACATGGCCCATTCAGACTCCATGTCTCCAGACTCCCTCAGAATGTGGTTGAAGTTCTTCCGGAGGTGGGAGTTGAAGACCTCCCGGACAGGGGCCTCAGCCAGACGTTCCCAGCACACCCTCACTATATGTTTGGGTCTACCAGGTCTGAATGGCTTCCTCCCCTGCCATCGGATCCAACTCACCACCAGGTGGTGATCAGTTGACAGCTCTGCACCTCTCTTTACCCGAGTGTCCAAGACATACGGTCGCAGGTCTGATGACACGATAACAAAATCGATCATCGACCTGCAACCTAGGGTGTCCTGGTGCCAGGTGCACATATGGACACCCTTATGCTTGAACATGGTGTTTGTTATGGACAAACTGTGGTTAGCACAGAAGTCCAATAACTGAACACCACTCGGGTTCAGATCGTTGTGCTGTAATTCAAACATATTTATGCTGTAATTCAAACATATTTTTTTGCTGGTAACACTTTACAATAAGACTACCCAGAGTTTTAGATTTATAAATAGTTTATATGTCATCTATTAATTAGTTTTAAACATTTTATAAATCATTATGATGTTGTCAGGACAGATGAGACAAAAAGGGAAACTGACCTGTTCTTGCCAAATAGTGAACCCACACTCATCTGTTTTCTCAAACCTCAGATATCAGGTTATTTAGATTTATTCAGTCACTCTTATTTTTCATCAGCTGGATTTTAAACTATCAGACATTTGTCAGAAAGTTACTAGGTGTAAATCAAAAAAGCCTCTTCTTCCCCCTTTAGGGTTCGCCACAGTGGATCATCTGCCTCCATCTCACCATATTGCTTGAATCCTCTCCTGTCACACCATGTCCATGTCCTCATTCACTACATCCATGAATCTTCTCTGTGGTCTTCCTTTTACCCTGCTGCCTGGCAGCTCTATCTTCAATATCCTTTGTCCAATATCTCCATTATCCCTCCTCTGTACATGTCCAAACCATCTCAGCCTTGCCTCTCTTACTCTGTCTCCAAACCGCTCAACCTGAACTGTCCCTGTGATATACTCATTTCTAACCCTGTCCATCCTAGTCACTTGCCATGACAATCTTAGCACCTTCAAGTTTGTCACTTCTAGCTTCACCTCCTGTCTTTTTGTCAGTGCCACTATCTCCAAACCGTACATCATAGCAGGTCTCACTATAATAATAGTATTAATAATAATAATAACAATGGATTAGATTTATATGGTGCTTTACATGTCAAGTGGCATCTCAAAGCACTTACACTGAGTCCATTATTCTGTAGCCACAGGTGCCATTGGGCAGAGTGATGGAAATGTGGCTGCCAATCTGCGCCAACGGCCTCTCCAACCCCTAATGAACATTTACAGTGCATCCGGAAAGTATTTGTCATGAATTGGTCCCTTCGGGGCAGAAAGACAGGCCCATACACTGAACTGTAGTTGTGATATTTATTAAATGAAAATACAAAACAGTGCCGAGAACAAAAATGCAAACAAGGGAAACTTACAAACTGTGGCACTCCAGAGCAGGAATTGCTCTGGAGGAGAGGAGAAAAACTTACAGGGGATAAAGTCTAGTAAGTCCAAACAACGCATAACAAGGCAATGCTGCCACAGTGAGAGGATGAGCTGCCAGTGAATAAATACTAGGCAAACAAATGAGCCGCAGGTGTGGGCTGAGCAGACAGGTGAGCTAATTACCTAACTGTCCACAGCTGAGGTGGCAGGAGAGCAGACGGTAAACAATTAGTGGGAGTGTCTGAGAGAGGAGGGCACATGAGAGACAACAAACCAAAATATACACAGAAAACTGACAACAAAATAATAACAGACATGCAAAACTCAGAAATAAATTGAGTCTGAGCACAGAGGGAATAATTGAGCTCAGACTCATGACAGAGCTCCCCCCCCTCAAGTGGTGAATACCAGACACCCCCAGGCAGCACCAGGAAAAAGACCCCCCCCCCCCTCCAGGAGAAGGGAATGACAAAAAACTACCCCGGGTGGGAGGTGGGGGAAAACAAGTAGGAGGGAACTAAAGGCTGGAGCCTGCTCAGGGCCCACACCCACACGACACCGGGCCCCTGGGCCCCCAAGGCCAAAGAACTCAGCTGTTCAGGTGGCCGGCTGAAGTCCCAGGCCAGGCAGATGGCAAGGTGGAATGAGTCTGGTGGCCTGCCGGAGAATATGGGCCACCCACCCCAGCAGCTCAGTCTGTCGGTCAGCCGGCCTGAGTTCTTTAGCCACCAGGACCGGAGGGGTGACCCAGGAGGTGGCTCCCCCACGGGAAGGCCCAAGGGCAGGAAGCAGGGCCGGAGGAGGGGGACCACAATGGTATCAGGTGGCGTAGGAGGTTGGGGGACCACGACGGCATCTGGCAGAGGAAAAAGGGGGACCATGACATCCTCGGGCTGGCCGGTTGCACCCTCGGTGGTCCCGGGTTGAGACATTGTTGCACCCGCGGTGGCTCCGGGCTGGAGCAACGCTGCACCCTTGGTGCATCCATGGTGGCTCTGGGCTGGAGGTCTACAGCACCCACGGTGGCTCCGGGCTGGAGCTCTGCAGCACCCGTGGTGGGCCCGGGCTGGTCCAACGCTACACCCATGGTGGGCCCAGACCAGGCCAGAGCTGCACCCATGGTGGACGCGGATTGGGCCAGAGCTGCACCCACGGTGAACAGGCCGACCTGCCAGAGCACTAGGCCAAGGACGCAGTCAACCAATGGGACACCGGATGAGGGTGAAGGAGGAAGGTCCAGGACGACCTCAGCGGGGGGAACTGGACCCACGACAACCTTGGGCAGCAAACCTGGACCCACAGAGACCTCTGGCTGCACTGGGACATCTCCGGTGACCCTGGGAGACAGCTCAGAGGAAACAAACAGAGGAACAGGGTCAGGATCAACATTAACAGCAGAGCCCGGCGAGGTCTCCTCACCAAGAGCCAGGCAAGATCTCTCTAGAACAGATAAGAGAAAAACAAGAGAGAGCACTTGCCAGAGCTCGAGCTCCGTCGCCGTCCAGGACTCGTCGATCCAGACGACGACATCTCAGGCGAGTTCTCTTGGAGGTCAAGCTCTGGTTCCAACTCTGCTGCTGCGGTGGCCTCCATGTTGCAGTCCTTTCGGCCCCAGTCAGAGTGACTCACGGAGGAGGCTCATCAGGCATGGCGGCTGGCGTCTGGCTCACCATTGGTGCTGGAACAGGATCCTCCAGGGCCATGGGCTCCTCCATCGTCCAGCGGTTCTGCTCTGGGGCCGTCAGACACTCAGGACCCGGGGAAAAGGACACGGAGAGAGCTGGTGAGCAGTTGATTACTGTAGCAGGTGGTGAGAGCTCAGAGGACTGAAGACCCTGAGCTTCATCATGGGAATCAGGCAAGGCATATCATCATAAATTGACATAGAATGAAATGAAACTTGCCTGTCATCCCGGTGTGCGATGTTATCTGCTGCAGCAGACGAACAGTCACCCCTCCCTGTGTCTATGGTAAGCTTGGGCCCCTCGGAGGATCGTGGAGGAGCTGCCCCTTTAATCACAGAGGGGGAAGTAGCTGGGGAAAACATGGATGACCTCTCGGCAGCAGGATGACACATCGAGGTGACAAGATTAGCAGCAGGAAAGGAGGAGGAAGAGGCCTACGGAACAGCCGGCAAAGGAGATTAAGTAGAAGGAACTGCTGTGGGATTTGTCAGGCTTGGCATGATGGAAATAGCTGCTGAAGTGGTGGGAGGCTTCCTCTGGTGGTCCAGAACAGGACAACTTCATCTTCGTGGAGTTATAGGTGTGCATGCTGTAGCTGGAGATGAGGCTGATGAAGTGAGAGGGGAGAAGAACATCAGCTTTGGTGAGTGCCTCCGCCTCGAATCAGCTGGAAACACCCCCACTGTTAATCCAGGAAATGATTGCTGGAGTGCAGACCATGGACAGCAGTTCCATGTATTGTGCATAATTCCACAGTCCGGGATGTGCCTGAAGAATTCCCATCACTCCATTTAAACTTTCCCAGGTTTTCTTGAGTCCTCGGGTGGCAAGTGCCTCATCCACAAAGCTTTGGATGAAGTGCGCCGCCCACTCCTCCTCCACGGCCGGAGATCCCGCTGCCAATCCTCCTTTGATTCAGCAAGGCCAGCAAGCTGGGGACATGATGAGCTCCAGCAAACAGTTGAGTGAAAAAAAAAAAACACAAAAAGGGCAAAAATCACCCCTGGGCCTTAATAGACGGCAGCATTCAGTCATGAATTGGCCTATTCGGGGTAGAAAGACAAGCCCATGCGCTGAACTGTAGTTGTGATATTTATTAAATGAAAATACAAAACAGTGCCGAGAACAAAAATGCAAACAAGGGAAACTTACAAACTGTGGCACTCCAGAGCAGGAATTGCTCTGGAGGAGAGGAGAAAAACTTACAGGGGATAAAGTCTAGTAAGTCCAAACTGGCTGGCTGGCTGCACGGTGGCGCAGTGGTTTAGCACTGTGGCAGCACAGTTTACCCTCGGCCGGGGGATCGCGGGGATCATGAGATCGTGGGTTCGATCCCAGCCCCCGACCAACAGTGAGCTGTGTGGAGTTTGCATGTTCTCCCCGTGTTGCATGGGTTTACTCCGGGATTTCTCCGGTTTCCTCCCGCATACCAAAAACATGTAGGTTTAGGGCGCTCGCGCATGCAGCGACCAGCAGCCGGTGGCTTGTCACCAGACTGCAAACCAAGTCTACCTACGGGTACAAATAAGTAACAAAAAAAAAACAAAAAAAAAAAACAACGCATAACAAGGCAATGCTGCCACAGTGAGAGGATGAGCTGCCAGTGAATGAACACCAGGCAAACAAATGAGCCGCAGGTGTGGGCTGAGCAGACAGGTGAGCTAATTACCTAACTGTCCACAGCTGAGGTGGCAGGAGAGCAGACTGTGAACAGTTAGTGGGACTGTCTGAGAGAGGAGTGCACATGAGAGACAACAAACCAAAATATGCACAGAAAACTGACAACAAAATAATAACAGACATGCAAAACTCAGAAATAAATTGAATCTGAGTTCAGAGGGAATAATTGAGCTCAGACTAATGACAGTATTCACAGCACTTCGCTTTTTCCACATTTTGCTATGTTACAACCTTATTCCAAAACGGATTAATTTCATTTTTTCCCTCAAAATTCTACACACAGTACCCCATAATGACAATGTGAAAAAAAAATGAGATTTTTGCAAATTTATTTAAAAAAAAAAATGAAATCACATGTTCATAAGTATTCACATCTTTTGCCATGAAGCTCAAAATTGAGCTCAGGTGCATCCTGTTTCCACTGATCATCCTTGAGATGTTTCTACAGCTTGATTGGAGTCCACCTGTGGTAAATTCAGTTGATTGGATATGAGTTGGAAAGGCACACACCTGTCTATATAAGGTCCCACAGTTGACAGTGCATGTCAGAGCACAAACCAAGCATGAAGTCAAAGGAACTGTCTGTAGACCTCCGAGACAGGATTGTCTTGAGGTACAAGTCTGGGGAAGGGTACAGAAAAATTTCTGCTGCTTTGAAGGTTCCAATGAGCACAGTGGCCTCCATCATCCATAAATGGAAGAAGTTTGGAACCACCTGGACTCTTCCTAGAGCTGGTCGGCCATCTAAACTGAGCAATCGGGGGAGAATGGCCTTAGTCAGAGAGGTGACGAAGAACCTGATGGTCACTCTGTCAGAGCTCCAGTGTTCCTCTGTGGAGAGAGGATAACCTTCCAGAAAGACAACCATCTCTGTAGCAATCCACCAATCAGGCCTGTATGGTAGAGTGGCCAGATGGAAGCCACTCCTTCGTAAAAGACACATGGCAGCCCACCTGGAGTTTGTCAAAAGGCACCTGAAGGGCTCTCAGACCATGAGAAACCAAAATTCTCCTGTCTGATGAGACAAAGATTGAACTCTGGTGTGAATGCCAGGTGTCATGTTTGGAGGAAAGCAGGCACCATTCACCATTCATAACCATTCCAATAATGGTGGCAGCATCATGCTGTGGGGATGTTTTTCAGCTGCAGGATGGGTGGCTAGTGAGGTGTCTAGTTAGGTGACTACTGGGTGACTAGTTAGGTGTCATGATTTGCCCCTCAGGGCAGAAAGGAAGACCCACACGCTGGACTGTGGAGTTGTGAGGTTTATTGGAAAACATAAGGTGCATAAAACAACTCAAAAACACGAGGGGATAAACACAGTAAAGAGACGGAGACAGAGTACGTTCAAACTTACGTTAGAAGTGATCACAGAGGACACAAGAGCCAAGACCGCAGCAAGGAATAAGGAATAAGGCACAACATAATATGGCACAGGCGTGGATATCAACGTTGGCAGGAGAAAACACTGATTGATAATCTGGGTCAGCTGGGAGAAATGAGAGAGGAGCGACTGGACTTGACAGCTGACAGGGCGACGCCCACACAGAGCACAAAACCGGAAACGCCACCTGACAGCTGTCAACCCCGAAAAAGAACACCATAGTAAGAATATAAAGAATAAACATCAAAAAATGCAGACTGATAAATAATTACAAATTGATACAAAACATGAGCATAGCAAAACTGAAATATAGAAAACAGTACGAGAATACCGAAACCCCAAAAGCACAAAATACAACAAATATATAACTGAAGAAAAAAGGCCATGAGACCGAGCATGACGGAACCTCCAGTGCTCAGCTCATGACAGAACCCCCTCTCAAGGGGTGGAGTCCAGACACCCCAAGGTCACATCCAGGAAAAAAGTACCCCCCCCCCCCATAGGAGCACAACAATAAAACACCCCAGGTGGGTGGTGGGGGAAACAGGATAGGAGGGAACGAAACAAAAGCCCTGCTCAGGACCTACACCAGGTAAACCCTCAACCCCCCTAAGCCCCCTGGACCAAGGAGCTGAACAGTTCAGGCGGGCGACAAGAGTCCCAAGCCCGCCAGATGGCATGACAGAATGAGTCAGGTGGCATCCCAGAGAATGTGGGCCACCCGACACGTGGGCCACCCAACTCTGTGGCACAGTCTGTCGGGTGGCCTGCCAGAGTTTTTCAACCACCTGACCAGAAGAGGTGGTCCAGGAGGCGGCTGCACGCTGGGAAGGGCAAATAGTGAGTAGGAAAGGGGAGTTGGGGAAACCATGACCACCTCAGGCAGAGGAAAGGGAACCACGACGGCGTCAGGCAGAGGGGAGGAGACCACGATGGTGTCTGGCAAAGAAGAGGGGAAAACGGCGGTGTCTGGCAGAGGAGAAGGGATCACGGCGATGTCTGACAGAGGAGAGGGGATCACGACGGCGTCCAGCAGAGAAGAGGGGATCACGACGGCGTCCAGCAGAGAAGAGGGGACCACGTCAGCACCCAGCAGAAGAGGGGGGACCACAATAGTGTCTGGCAGAGGAGGGGGAACCACGATGCCCTCGGACTGGCCAGCAGTAAACATAGTTAACATGTCCACAGAGTTCATCTCTCTTCAGTGCATGCCAGATGATAAAATTCCATGTTAGTCACATGACGCTATCCTTGGAGAGTTCAGATTGCTGCACATCAGCAATTGTTTGGGTTAGAGAGAAGCCAAAACTCCCTTCTGCTTTATCTCTTCTCCTGGAGGAATGAGTTCTCCCAAGGATGCCGAATCAAGGCCTGATGAGCACAGTTCACTTAGAGCATAGAATTTTCATCTCTCATGCAATTCTGTGCATCACAATTTAACATTCACAGGCTTTAAAATCATTCCCTGGAGAGCACCCAGCGACTCTGAGATGTTTCCCACCTTCCGCATTTGCCGCTATCAGTGCTCTCCCCATCTGGTCGAATTGTTGAAGGAGCTTCGCCGGGTCTGCATTTTGATTAGCTCTTTTCAACTTCTTTAATTTCCGATACACCAGGAAAACTCCAAAGCCAAACAGCAGAAATCCTGTGATCATGAAGCCAAACAGGTAGATGTCTTCCACATCCTCAATCGAATCACACAGACACATGAGTTTCCAATTGTCCCATGAGTCTCTCACACACCTGGGCTCCCCCGGGCCCGATTTTCTGTTTGAAAAAGTGGTGTCAATTGCATTTAAAGCCCAGCTCAATTCCATAATTTTCCGTTTGGATTGAGATCAGCGAGAAGGAGAGCGAGACACAGACAGGACACAGCAAGCTGGGAGCAGTCAAGGGAGGCAGAGGAGGAGAGGAGAAGAAATGCGTCTGCTCTCTCTGAAAGCCGGAAGAAGAATGGAGGAGAAACGAGGAGAAACGGAGAGGGCAGGTGAGAAATTAATAGCTGCAGCAGGCGGTGAGGTCCCAGGGGACTGCAAACCCTGAGCCTCACTACCGGGAATCAGGCAAGGCACGTTATCATAAGATGTTGAAAAATGAAAAGACACTTGAAAAATGAAAAGGCCTGTTTTCCTGGAGTACGATGTTTCCTGCTGGAGATGGTCTGAAGTCTCCCCTCTCCGTGGCTACGGTGGACATGGGCCCCTCAGTGGATCGTGGAGGAGCTGCCCCTGTCGACATGGAGATGGGCGGAGCCGGGAAGGACACAGTGGGCCTCTCAGCAATGGGAGGAATCGCCGAGGGGAAGCGGGGAGCAGCAGCTGTGGCGAGGGAGGGAACTGACAATTCAGCCGGAGAAAGAAGGCACAGAGGGCGCACTGCTGTGGGAGTCTTCTGCTTCAGTGAAGGAGAAACTGCTGCCTGAGAGGTGGAGGCATTCCTCCTGCAGGATTTCCCTGGACAGCGGCGTTCTGGAACAGGTGAAGTGGGAGCGGGAATGGGAACGGGTGCCAGAGACAGGTGAGGCATGATACTTCAGAGGCCTGGGAACACCTTCCTTTCAGCACGGCCCAGGTTTCCTCGTGGAGTTCCTCACCATCTCACTGTTCTCTCCTTGCAGCGCTGCCACCAGAGAAATCCTCTCCACCCCTTCAGCATGCTCCAGAAGCTGGGAGCACCGGTGAGCAGCTGCCTCTGCAAGGCCCAGGTACCATAATTCGTTCTTCGGGGCAAAATCGGTGCACACTGGGGAGATTAGCCCATCGATCTCCATGAGGGCTTTGCAGCACTCCCACCCCAGGCTCATCGGGTAATTGCGGCCACCTGCAGAGTCCAACATAATACACTGCAGGGAAACAGGTAAGTGTAATAAAAAGGAAAATGAAAACCCACAACTCACAGCAGCTGGGTCTATTATTGGCTGTGGCCTTCTGTCATTATTTGCCCCTCGGGGCAGAAAGGAAGACCCACGCACTGGACTGTGGAGTTGTGAGGTTTATTGGAAAACATAAGGTGCATAAAACAACTCAAAAACACGAGAGGATAAACACAGTAAAGAGACAAAGACAGAGTATGTTTAAACTTATGTTAGAAATGATCACAGAGGACACAAGAGTCAAGACCGCCGCAAGGAAAGAGAGGCACCCCGGTCTTAAATAAGGCACAACATAATATGGCACAGGTGTGGATATCAGAGCGGGCAGGAGAAAACACTGATTGATAATCTGGGTCAGCTGGGAGAAATGAGAGAGGAGCGACTGGACTTGACAGCTGGCAGGGCGACGCCCACACAGAGCACAAAACCAGAAACACCACCTGACAGCTGTCAACCCCAAGAAACAACACCACAGTAAGATTATAAAGAATAAACATCACCAAATGCAGACTGATAAATAATTACAAATTGATACAAAACATGAGCGTATCAAAACTGAAACATAAACAGAAAAATAGAAAACAGTATGAGAATACCAAAACCCAAAAAGCACAAAATACAACAAATATATAAATGAAGAAAAAAGGCCATGAGACCGAGCATGGCAGAACCTCCAGTGCTTGGCTCATGACATCAGGATAGACAGAAAGATGAATGCCGCAATGAACAGAGACATCCTGGATGAAAACCTGCGCCGGACCGCTCTTGACCTCAGACTGGGGCGATGGTTCATCTTTCAGCAGGACAACGACTCTAAGCACACAGCCAAGGTATCGAAGGAGTGGCTTCATGACAACTCCGAATGTCCTTGAGTGACCCAGACAGAGTCCAGACTTGAATCTAATTGAACATCTCTAGAGAGATCTGAAAACAGCTGTGCACCGATACTTCCCATCCAACCTGATGGAGCTTAAGAGGTGCTGCAAAGAGGAATGGGTGAAACTGCCCAAAGAGAGGTGTGCCAAGCTTGTGGCATCATATTCAAAAACACGAGGATATAATTGCTGCCAAAAGTGCATCAATAAAGTATTGAGCGAAGGCTGTGAATACTTATGTACATGTGATTTCTTAGTTTTTTATTTTTAATAAATTTGCAAAAATCTTAAAAAACAATTCACATTGTCATTATGGGGTATTGTGTGCAGAATTTTGAGGAAAAAATGTAATTCCTTTTAGAATAAGGCTGTAACACAACAACATGTGGCAAAAGTGAAGTGCTGTGAATACTTTCTGGATGCACTGTATACACATTCATACCCAGTGTCATGGACACTGGAAGCAAGGTGGGTAAAGTGTCTTACCCAGGAACACAACAGTGGGATGTGAACCACCAACCCTCTGGTTATTGGACAACCCGCGCTACCTCCTGAGCCACTGGTGCCTACATTTCCCTCCTCCATTCCATTTTTGCTGAGCACCAAGCTGGACGGCAGGAAGTTACATTTTTATATGGTCTTTGGCATGACCCGGCCAGGACTTGAACCCTGACCTCCCGATTGTGGGGTGGATGCTCTGCCTCTAGGCCACCACTCACTACCATCTTGTATATCTTCCCTTTCACTCTAGCTGCTATCCTTCTGTCACAAATCACCCCTGACACTCGTCTCCACCCACTCCACCCTGCCTGCACTCTCTTTTTTATCTCTCTTGAGCATTTTCCATTGCTTTGCATGGTTCACCCCAGGTATTTAACTCATCTACTTTCACTACCTCTCTTCCTTATATCTTTACTGTTACACCTGCCTCCCTCTCTTTTACACACATGTACAAGGTGTGTCAGAAAAGTACCAGGACTTGGTGTGGTGTGTGAGCTATGATTGGGGTCGGGATTAACCTGTTGCCACAGAGCCAGACAATCAACCAACATGTCTACAAAGACATCCTGTGGCATTTGCTTTGTTCTGTGCGCAACAAGAGGCAAGAGATGTGATAAAAAAAAACCTCATGGCTGCTTCACCATGACAATGCACTGGCTCACAATGCCCTGAGCATCCAGCAACAACCTCTCTACTCAACTGACCTGGCTCCTGGCTCCATCAAGGTGATACATTTTCTGGTTGTGGAAGCCATCAAGAGGGCCATGATAATGGAGCTGTGGATAATCCTGGCAGAATCCTTCCAGGAGTTCCTGGGGACACGGTGGAGAAGGATGGGAAAGTGCATTAGACTCAAGGGGGATTATTTTGAAGAGGAAAACTTGTAGTTTACAGTTTATATCTTAAATAAATTTTATGTGACCCCAGTCCTGTTTCTTTTCTGGCACACCTCGTATTCTGTCTTGCTTCTTCTGATTTTCATTTCTCTTCTCTCCAGTGCATACCTCCACCTCTACAGATTCTCTTTCACCTGCTCTCTACTCTCACTACAGATGACAATGTCATCTGCCAACTTCAATGTCCATGAAGACTCCTGCCTGACCTTGTCTGTCAGCCTGTCAATCATCATAGTAAACAAGAAGAGGCTTAGAGTCGATCCCTGATGTAATCCCACCCCCACCTTGAATTCATCTGTCACTCCTACAGCACACCTCACCACATTCTTGCTTTCCTCATACATGTCCTGCACCACCCTCACATACTTCTCTGCTACTCCTGAAGAAGAAACCAAGTCTCTCTCGCCAAATAGTGGACCGCCATCAATCTACAAAATATGTCTCATCGTTGGATAGACTTATTCTTATTTATCAAGCAATTATAATCTAATGAAAAACCTTATAAATCTTTTATTAGGTAGTTACTGTAAAAATGAGACCTTGCCTTCTTCTGTTAAATAAAAACTGCAAAAAATAAACAGCTACAGTACATCAAAACTGTATAAATGTGAAGTGTTGTGGTATATTACACAAATCCTGTTCACTGATGTTGAAGCTTTGATGTTTACTTTTCTAATTTTGGATGGACTGGCGATCTGTCCAGGGTGTACCATGCCTCTTTCCCAAAGACGAAGGGATAGGCTCCAGCCCCTCCACGACCCGAAAAGAATTAAGCGGAAGAAAATGGGTGGATGCATGGAGAGTTAACCAGAATGATAATCAAACAACAGACCTCATATTTAGTAAAATATATAGCAGGAATTAAGGGTGTGACCACAACAAATAATCCAGCTGTGACATACATTACCTAGTTTTTATTATAGGAAATAACTTATATGGATATTAGCAAGTTTACCTTTAGACGTACAAGATGCTCAGCTGTATTGTTATTTGTTTGTCCATTGCAGCTAACCTCTGAAATACGGAAGGTCTCCCCTCGGAGGGCTTTTTTTTTTTTTCTGGCTGCATAATTGCCGGTAATCATCTTTTCACACAGCCCACTGTGTAATTTTATAGCTTGACAGCTCTCTACTTTTGTGTTCCACTTTCAGCACCATCAGCAGTTCTGTGTTCAGGTTCTGTGGTAGTAATTTAGCCTTCACTCCAGATCTTTCACGCCTATCTGTGTGACTCATGATCTAAATTTAAATAGGATTGTCACCATGACTGCGAAAGACAGACAAATGCTTGTAGACTCCATTGGCAATTATGTTCTAAGTTTGGTTAAATCGTTCTTTTGGTCATGGATGTAAAAGCTTTTTATACATTTACACAGCTCAGAACTTTGAGCTGGCATTGCTAAATTAGCTTAAATGTGTCAAAATAACTTTATTAGAGACAGTAAAACAGTAATTGTTTTTTATGCTTAGAATCAAATTAACACTGCCAATTTTTTTGGCAATTTATCATTTTCAGAATAAGGTATACATATTACCAATGCATCTGGCAGTGCAGCTAAGAGGGTGGAAGGAATCTTCTGCCCGCATGGAGCTTATTCCCTTGGAAAGAGGCAAAGTGAGGACAGATGATGGCCGCCAGCAATTTCCCACTCAGCCATGAAAACAGCGTCACTGTCCCCGCTGCTCGGCTGCCACCAATTCACACTGAGCTAATGACACATGACCCCGGGACGGGGCCCCTCAGAGATGGTCAGTTATTTTCCATGGTCATTTTAAAACCCCAGTGGCCACCATTATACTTTCCGTTGCTTCTGCCTTCCCCTCACTCTGACACACAGGACACATCAGAAGACAGTGAAGCCCCTGTGCTCACCTGCATCACTTCTGTTATTACAGTAGCTATTTCTCTGAAAAGTGGGTTGAGCTCATTTTTTCCATGAGGACAAACTATTTTGCCTAATTTAATTTAACATGTCAACAAGGAATTTACTACTGGCTGATTTTTAAAAAGCTAGGGTGACATGGTTAGAATATGCATTAGATTGTGAGTACAGACAGCGTAGCATGTACGCTTGATATAGCCATCGTAAGGTCACCAGCTGGGTTGTGAAGTCATGGTTTGAAGCTTATCAGCTGATACGAGTGATCTTGGTTGTGTCAGAAAAACTCACAGATGGCCGCCAGTCTGGGTGACAAAAGGTACAAACACAATACTATTTTTGTCTGCTTGGACAGGCTGTTACACACAGTGTGTTATTTTATTTCATAGATTGCTTAAAAAAGATCCACTTCAATGACTTTGAGAACAGCTATGGCCTCATATTAGCATCAGTGGCTATGCCTATTTTATAATTTATATTTAAAAAAACTATGAATTTCTAAAGCAGTAGCATCTGGGGCGGGGAAGCAAAGTGGAAGCTGAGGTTATAAAAAGCCTTTAAAAAAGGCAGTCTTCTTGGACTTACGTGCTAAAATGCCCAATCTTAGGGAAAAAAGCGATGTTCACTGTCTCCTAACTAAATAAAAAAATAAAATAAATCTTCAAAAACCAACATGGGGAAGGGAACAGAGTCCAAGAACTACAGATTCGGCTCAATATTTCAGCTTCTATAGTTGCTGCTTGGTCTGTGGCAGTAGTACGTGCATGGACCCTGCCTCACACCAGCCTTTAGCCCATTCCCTAATATGAGAAATGAAAACAGCAATGAGCCTTTTACTGGATGTCATTACTCAAAACGGGGGGAAAGTACATTATGAATCCCTGGACTGCAATCAGTATTTTTCCTATTTTGCAACTCACTACCATGTAGTACAGCAACTTGAGAGTATGCTGATGAAAATCAGCCACCAACTGCAGAAATCTAAGCCCACAGTGTCAAAGTGTTGGTGGATCATTAGTTTTGTAGTGCAGTGGCGTGAGAAGTTGTCAAAGGGAGCTGTTCTGGACCCCAGAGCTACGGCTATGCCACCTGGAGGGTTTTACTCGGGAAGGGATCTCATCCTACCCCTTCCATCCTCGTCTGTCACTCTAAGCCACTCCATGTCCTCCTTCACTACATCTATAAATCTCTGTGGTCTTCCTCTTTTCCTCCTGCCTGGCAGCTCCATCTTCAACATCCTTTCAGTGGCGGCCCATCAGAGGATGCAAGAGAGGCGGCGCTTCAGCAGAAATTGGAAAAGAAAAAGAGAAGAAATGATGCATGAATTGTGATAATAAATGTATTTTATATGTGGGTTATTCTAAAATTGGAGGACAATTTGTGCTCCAAAAATGGTTAAAAAAAAATCAGTCTTTTATTTTATACTTTTCTGTTATGTATTTAAGAAAAACACATAATAAACCATCAAAAAATTAAGATTGGTCCAGCTCAGGCATCAAAGGTACACTTTTTATGATGCATGTTAGTCATCATATGCTACATTTGGTGCAACCCTGTTACCAATACTCTTGGACCTAAAAAAGTAGATTTTAAAAATATTGTTAAATCAATCATTGATTGTTATGTTACGAGTAGTCATACTCATAATAACTAACCATTTAATTTTATGACAAGACTTGATATATTAAACAACTTTTGAAAGTTACTTCACCCAACTTTTCAAAAGTCACATAAGGTGTTTTTAATAATCAGTTATTTGAAAATCTTTGCTCAAGTACACTCTGCATATAATTAATCAAACTATTACAAAGAAAATATATTAAATTATCGTGAGCTGATGAAACTGTCATAATTCAACCCAAGAGAGAGGCTCAAACACTGAGCAACCACACCAAACTAACACTCAGACTCAGATGGTAAGTTTCACCACTTTAATGAAAGTACAAAAACTAAAACACACAAACCTAAATAAAGTGCACAACTAAGGAAAAGCACAAACAAAACACACACTTAAATTGACACACAAAAACTGGAGCACGCTGGGACGCACGCAGCCTGGGGGGAGAGAGCAGAGAGACAATATTAGAGGCAAGAATCTCCGCAAGAGGAGAATAAGAAAGGAGATCACTCTTACTGCGATGAGCAGAGGGGCCCGGCAGGGAACTTCTGCATGGAACCAAGGGAAGACAGGGGAAAGGCGGTTGACCTGGGTGGAGCGTCCAGTGTCTTCAGGTTGAGGGTCAGGCGAGCGTGATCAGCCCTGGAGTACACACTGCTGAGGTGGCAGCAAAACTGGGGAGGAGAAGCCACGGGGAATGAGAAACACAGGTCAACCAAAAATGTAAACAACGTGAGAGCTTGACAGGGCAGCAATACCCAATGGTCCAGCAACACTGTATCCACACACTGGACCTTAAATATGCTGAGGACCAAGAGGGCAGCAGGTGCAGCGAATCACGCAGGTGTGTAGATTACTATGGAGCCGGGAATACAGGAACAGGAGGGGAGGGGGAGCACGCTCGCCTGATCATCACAGAAGCCATACGATTATTTTGATAAAAACAATTTGGTTAACAGGGTTGAATAAATTCACTACATTTAATTGTAGATCACGACATAAATGTGAAAGACAAATACTCGTGACAACAGAAATGGTGTTTAATAGTAATTTACTGTTTTTAAGAAGAATTCCTAAAATAAGTCTGGATGATAAGATAAACTTTGAGGGAAAAGGACCATAATGCTTTTCTAGTCACAGAGACCACTCAAAGTGCTTAACTGACCCTCTATTCTCAGGGTCTATCAGAGACAGATACCTAGGGACAATTTAGAGTCACTAATCAACCTAACATGCATGTCTTTGGATTGTGGGAGGAAACCTGACATCCTTTCAAGAGCATTGAACTTATTATTTATCAACAATTGAACTGAAATATAGAAAAAATATTTGCTGTTCATTTGACCACATATGCTGAGTTCCAAATTATTATGCAAATAGGATTTTAGTGTCATAAACATTCAATTTTTTGTTTTTCAATTAAACTCACGGATGGTATTGCGTCTCAGGGCTCTTTGGATCACTGATATCAATCTCAGACACCTGTCAGAATTAATTTGCCAGGTGAGCCCAATTAAAGCAAAACTACTTAAGAAAGATGTTCCACATTATTTTAAGCATGCCACAGGTTTCCTGCAATATGAGAAAAAAAAGGGATTTCTTTGCTGCCAAAAAGCATCAAATAGTGCAATGCCTTGGACAAGGTATGAAAGCATTACATATTTCACGAAAACTTAAGTGTGATCATCGTACTGTGAAGAAATTTGTGGCTGATTCAGAGCACAGATGGGTTTGTGCAGATACAGGCATAATGAGGAAGGTTTCTGCCAGACAAACTCATTGGATTAAAAAAGCAGCTGCTAAAATGCCAGTACAAAGTAGTAACAGGTATTTGAAGCTACTGGTGCCTCTGGAGTCCCATGAACCTCAAGGTATAGGATCCTCCAGAGCCTTGCAGTTGTGCATAAACCTACTATTTGGCCACCCCAACCAATGCTCACAAGCAGAAATGGTTGCAGTGGGCCCAGAAATACATGCAGACTAATTTTCAGTCTTGTTTACTGATGAGTGCCGTGCAACCCTGGATGGTCCAGATGGATAGAGTAGTGGATGGTTGGTGGATGGCCACCATGTCTTAACAAGGCTGCGATGTCAGCAAGGAGGTGGCGGAGTCATGTTTTGGGCTGGAATCATGGGGGAGAGAGCTGATAGGCCCCTTTAGGGTCCCCGAAGGTGTGAAAATGACCTTGGCAAAGTATATAGAGTTTCTGACTGACCACTTTCTTTCATGGTACAAAAAAAAGAACTGTGCCTTCTGTCGAAAAATTATCTTCATGCATGACAATGCACTATCTCATGCTGCAAAGAATACCTCTGTGTCACTGGCTGCTATGGGCATAAAAGGAGAGAAACTCATGGTGTGTCCCCCATCCTCCGCTGACCTCAATCCTACTGAGAACCTTTGGAGCATCCTCAAGCAGAAGATCTATGAGGGTGGGAGGTAGTTCACATCAAAACAGCAGCTGTGGGAGGCTATTCTGACATCTTGCAAAGAAATTCAAGCAGAAACTGTCCAGAAATTCACAAGTTCAATGGATGTAAGAATTGTCAAGGTTATGTCAAAGAAGGGGTCCTATGTTAACATGTAACTTGGTTTAAGATGTTTTAGATTGAAATAGCTTTTGATTTCCATAAATATGACCTCCTAATGCTGCATATTTTGCAAATGACCATTTTCAGTTCTTTACAACCAATAAAATGTTTTGAAACTCTGTTGAGCATAATAATTTGGAACAGTGCATTTTGAGTTTATTTTTTATTTTTGCAAAAAAATTGTTATCATTTGGAGATTTGTTCAATAAAATTTGAATTATGCTCTAACAGTTGATGACTTGAAAATTATACTGACTCTCATTTGCATCGAGTATTTAGGAAAATCAGAGACAAATTTATTCCATCCAGCTACAATGCTCTGCACTGTGTGTCTGTGTGTGTGTGTGTGTGTGTGTATATATATATTTTATAGTAATATGTACATATGTATATTAGCTGCTCTTGCTTGCTTGTTTTTTCTTGCCTTCTGATTGTTGCTCTGAGTGTTGCTATCCCTGTGCTGTTGCAATCCTGGAATTTCCCCGTTGTGGGACTAATAAAGGCTTATCTTATCTTATCTTATCTTAAATATCATTTGTATAATAATTTGGAACTCAGTGTAGTAGATGGCAGCTATACTCCACCAGACTGATTTGAACACCCAAAATTAAATTAAATGAGGAGGAAGAACACAAAGGCAGCTCATTTCAGTATAAACAATTAAATATGATAAGAATGAAAATGAACTTGATAAATCTTTTTAAGATAAACTGATATAGTAAATATTGTGGCAGGCCTACATTTAGCATAAAAATAGTAGACTAAAAACCTGACAATGAAATGAATCAGCCTATTAAAAAAGGCACTTATGAACTGATTGCTTCTGGTGTTTCAGTGTTGCCATTCATGTGTCATGGCTAACCAGTAGCCTACACTTCATACTGCTGCCTCCTGTCTGGATCACCATCACACCTGGCACAGTAGCACCTCTGCTTTTCAGCAGCACTTAATGCTGTCTTAGAGTTATGTATAAATTAAAAATTTCAAAAATAACTATTAACCAACTAAAAATGATTTGAACATGATTAAAACAAACTTGAGAGTATTTCACTTTTTACTGTCTTAATATTCTTCGGGCTCCTGGTGGCAACAAAATAAGAAAATGATCATTATATTCTGGAAAATAAAGTGAAATTTTCTTCTGTGTACAGTTTCTCTGAGTGACAAAATATGCAATTTGACGGGGGGGTTTTTTGTTTTGTTTTGTTTTTTTGGTGCGACTGGGCTGAACGGTTTATGAAAGTAAACGATAAATGCAGTTATATAATTAAAAGAAAGAAACTTCGAAAATAATGTATTTTCTTTTTGTAATATGAGTAACAGGGTTGTACCGGGTAGAGCAACACACTCAGTTTAGTCAGAAAAAATTTGAAATATATCAAAAAGGGCAAACCTTTGGTCTACCCATGGCGTTAGCACATGGTTTGGTGATGTCACTTCCTCTTTGTCATGCCAATCACTGCTTTGCTCTTCCTGTGCAAGACTAAATAGGTTTTGGTAACAGAGCTGAACTTATGTTGTGGGACACCATTTCCAGAGCTTAATTAATATTATTTAAAATATGCCTATTTTAAATAAATGGTTTTAACAGCTACAAAATGCATGTAGTAACAACACCAAAAAAAAAAAAAGAATTTATAACTTATTTTAACAGTCATATTTGATATGGAATTTGGTTACCAAGGACCTGGGACAAGAGAAAAATGCTATTTTAGGGGGTGCTTAATAAATATTTTACATCTTCAATAATGTTTTGGGACATTTTTCTCAGCAACTTTGTTTACAGTTTGTCTCCGTAGATGTATAATTTACAGAATAACTGTGTGATTTAGTATTTTTTTCATAAATTATTTTCAATTTAATGGGTGGGACAGAAAATGTCCCGCAATTCTGGAATGGCCCATGTACATTTTTGTGTAACATGTAGTCAGAATCCTGTGAGAAGGCCGAAGAAGGAAAAAAACAGGCTTGCCACTGTGGGAACATTAATCACCCAATCAGAAATTACTTTGTATTTGCTCCTATGTAAAATGAAATGAAGTGAACCTCTGCTCTGAAATTATTTAGCCAATCGGAAATCAATTTATATTTGTTGCTATGGAAAATTCACTATCTCCTTGCACTGAAGAAAGAAAAAATGAAGGAGGCAAGGCTCTAACCAATCACAGTCTTTTGACGTCACTGTATAGACACATTTCAACAATTCTACAGCACTGATTACAACCAGTGAGCACAGAGGGGATATAATGCAGTATTTACTTGCTAACATGTTTAGGAAACTACAATTTGAACATCAGTTTCAGATTAAAAAAAAAAAAAAAGCCCAAGGCCTTCTCCTAAACTGGGCATTATAAAGAAGTTGGGATGCAGCAGGATAGTGCTGTTTTATTCAGGATACCTATGGCCAAGTGGTTCCTGACTGGCTTAGCAGTGCTAGCCTTGGCTTTGCATTTTGCAACCACTGAATTACAGCTGGATTTGATGACATGAAGAATTTATCCAGATTCAGTTCAACTTTATTTATATAGCACCATTTCACAACAGTCATCTCATCTCAGATCCATGTAAGCAGTAAGTTAAAATCTATTTCTGTCCTGTATGTGTCTGTACCTGTATGCTATTTTATTTTCAATTGTAATAACATTTTTCATTGGTGCTGGGGTTATGTGTCAAGTTTTCTTGGTCAGATTTTATCATGCTGAGACTTGAGCAAGGCTGGTGTAGTGTTCGTCTTGAATAGCATATTGGTTATGATAGTGATGTTTTCTTGGGGCTTTGCAAGAGCTGCATTTAGTGTCTGTGGAGCTAAAGACTCGCGGCCCTCGCAAGTATAGCAGTGTGTCTGGGCATGAGTAATTTGCTTTCTCAGTGGGATCACCCACAAGTCACTACTGTATTCTTTGTCCAATATATCCACTATCCCTCCTCTGCACATGTCCAAATATCTCATCCTTGCCTCATTTACTTAGTCTTCAAACTGCTCAAACTGAACTGTCCCTCTGATATACTCACTCAGGACTGTACTGTGACATATATGTGGCACGTGCAACGTGAAAATTGGTCTATGCGAGGAATAAACGAACTGAAGTAACACTGGTGTGATGAGAGACACAGCCATTTGTGTGTATGTGTGTGTGGATGAGTGAGTGAGATGTGAATCAGTTCAACGTCGCTAATATACTCGGTAGTTGTAGTCTGTCATTTGATACAGAAACATAATCTCATCTTCCTAGCCAACACCATTTCCCACAATTCCTCTGCTTTAAGTGCCATTTTTGACACGTTTGGCAAGGCTGCCCCAGATGATGGATAGACGAAAACATGAAGAAATATTTCGCAGTGTTAAACAAACCCAGTTCCAAACAGGCCCGCGAGGAGGAAACCGACAAAAACTTTAATGAAGTAGTAAGTAATGTTAATGAAAACACAAAAGGGATAGTATACAAATACAACCCGGAATGGAAAAACGATTTCCCTGGGCTCATTTTCAATGAGAAAGATTATTGTTCTTTTGTTGTTTGTGCAAGGAGGCCCGAGAAAAAAATGGGAGTGATAATCCATATGTTATAGGAAACTATATAATACAATATAGGAAACAATATTTTTAAAATATTTTTCAAAGGGATAACGTTAAAAAAACACGGCTCTTTCCACCATCACCGTCTCGCCCCCCACCCCCCCCCCCCCCAAAAAAAAACAACCTGAATGAACTGGCTCACTGCTGCACACTTTAAAGACTCAGATGGCCAAAGTGGAGGATCTTGCTCTCCATGAAGTGAAAACTAAAATGAATGTGGCGTAGGGGTGTGCCATATCATATTGTTCACAATAATACCAATGTAAATTTTGATACCAGTGTAAAAATGAATATCACGATATTTGGGGTCTGCTGCGTGGCAACGTCCCACCATCACACTGCCGACCGAAGTTACGCGTTGGAACAGAAATGGCAAAACAAACATGGCGCGGTAAGCTGCAGCTCCAAAATCAGACCGTCTACATCCCGTTAAATGGAAACATTTGTTTCACTTTCTGTTTCAGACTGCTGTCATGTGAAAAAGAAAAAGCAAAAAAACGATGCAGCAATGTGGATAGTCTGTCTGTATTTTTGCCACACATCAACAACACCACTGGAACAGTATTAAAGTCAGACAATGTGCCGCTCGAAGTGGCTGTAGTTGTATTATACTCCCATTTTGGCTGCTTCATTTTGATTTTATTCAACCACCCAATTCTTCTTCTTCTTCGTCGATCGCTAGATGGTCACACCAGCTGCCCTGACGAATGCTGCCATCCTGCGGAGGTCCCCGAGGTCCCCATGCAGCTTTTGGTTCAGCGATGTGGGGTCAGGCCACGTAGCTCGTCTGAGTGCAGCATGGTCTGGGCAGTCTTGGAGGAGGTGTTCGCTGGTCATTTGGGCAGTACCACATGGGCATCTGTCCGATTGTCCAACTTTAAGTTTCTGGTGCATGTGAGCATGCATTCTGTTATGTCCAGTTCGGAGTCTGAACAGAACGACTTGGTCAGCCCTGCTCAGACTATAGTAGTTGTCATCCTTGCAGAAGTTTGGGTGTTGCTGCTGCCACTTCTTGTGAGACAGGGCCTTAATAGTGGTTTTCTCCTCACTGTAAGAGACCTGCCTGTCTTCCTGGTCTTGCTGCCCACCCTCCTTAGCGAGTCTGTCAGCCGTCTCATTTCCATAGATTCCACAGTGGGCAGGAATCCATTGGAGTGATACGTTCACCTGTGTTGCTAGTTGAGACAGAGTGAGGGCGAGTTCATTCAGTTCTTTGCGTCAGGGGTCCTGAAGTGCATCCAAGACAGAGAGGGCATCAGTGAAGATGACGACCCGCTTGTGTGCCTTGTCTTGATGTTCCCTGACGTGGGCCGCTGCTGTTTTCAGGGCCTCTGCCTCAGCCCTGAAATTGGTGGCGTACTTTCCAGTCGCAATGGGAATGTGGGTCTCCTCGTCAGCGTACCTGATGTACACGCCGCCTCTGCCATTCCTGGTTGCTTCCATGGCAGAGCCGTCTGTGTAGACGTGAGTCCACTGCTCTTTAGGGTAGGCAGACTGAATGAACTCCAGAGCCAGCGACTTCCTCTCTTGGTCTGACTGTGTTCCTTTCCTCCCAATGCCCGATATGTCTGTGCGTATGGCTGGGAAGTTCTGTCGGTTCCAGGAGGGAACAGATGCTATGGGTGGTATTGGTGTGGGTATGTGGTCCATCAGTTCTGGGTCTCTCCTTTCAAGTGTTCTGCTCTGGTGGATGAAGTTTGATCTCTTAAGTCTCCCTTTTGTTGGCTTGTTCAGTCTGTCCTTCATGGGATGGTTTCCAGTCTTTTGAATTTGGTGGCCTGGGTCAGTACCTTGACGTTTCTTCTGTCTTCCAGTGGTGCAAGGCCTGTTGTTGTCTCCAGCGCTTTGATAGGGGTACTGCGCATGGCTCCTGTCATCATTCGCATGGCTTGGTTTTGGAGTCTGTCCAGCTTCTCAGTGTTGCTTTTGGCAGCTGTTGAGGTTGCTGCCATGCCATACTCCAGAACAGGCCGAATCCTTCCCATATAGAGCTTCTTCAGGACATCCTGGTCTGCACCCCAGTCTGTTCCTGACAGTTTCTTCATTAGGGCCATCCTGATCTTTGCTCTTGCCTGGTTCTTGTGCAGCCGGTTCTTCCAAGTCAGTCTGTGATCCATGGTGATCCCGAGGTATGTGGGTGCATATTCAGCCTGGAGCTCATGGGAGTTGATCTGCAGTTTCACCTTCTGGGGTTGGGTGGACAGGGTGAAGACGGTGTATGTAGTCTTCCTCTCATTTAAGCTTACAAGCCATGACTTGGTCCATGCCTCGATCAGCCGGAGAACTTGCTGCACTCTGTAGTTTGCAGTCACGATGCTTTCCTCACTGCACCAGAGGGCTAGGTCATCGGCATAGATGGCACCTTGTACGTTCCTTGGCAAACTCTGGATGATGTCCTTAATGAATACAAGGAAGAGTTTTGGGGAGAGCACTCCTCCTTGTGGGACTCCTTCCCTCAACACCTTCTCTCTTGCTGGAGTACTGTCTGACCTGGACTCTGGCTCTTCTGTTTTGCAGGTATTGGGCAATCCACTTGTACATGCGCCCAGCGATACCGCACTGGTGCAGTTTCAGTTTGAGGCCATCTTTCCATACCCTGTCAAACGCCTTTTCTAGGTCAATCCATACAGCGAGGGTGTGCTTTTTTTCTTGGAAGGCATCTTCTATGGCTTGAGAGATGTATGTTATTTGGTCCTCTGTAGACCGGTTCTGCCTGAAGGCTGCTTGCTCTGGGCCGATGTGTTGTTTTCCTTCCAAGTGCCACATGAGTCTGGTGTTGATGAGACGCTCTAGCAGCTTTCCTATGCAGCTTGTAAGGCTTATGGGGCGATAGCTTTCAGCCTTCAACTTATCTTTGCTTTTTTTGTGCACAGGAATCATCGTGGCTTCTCTCCAGATCTGAGGCACAGTCCCTGATCTCCAACTGTCGTTGAAAAGCTGCAGAAGTTTCTTCTTGGTTTTGGGGCCAAGGTTCAGCAACATTTCATTTGTGATCTTGTCAGACCCAGGGGCTTTTTTCAGCTTCAGTGTTGTCATTGCATCCTCCAGCTCCTTGAGAATGAATGGCAAGTTCATCACTGGTTCAATCTGTGCGTTCTGATGAATTCGCTGGGCTCCTCTGACAACCTTTCTTCTCTCTGGTGGAATCTGAAGATGGCTCGTCTTCACATACTGGTTGATGAAATGGTCTGCTGGTTTCTTGCCAGTCAGCAGTTCTTGATCTGCCTGTACTGTGATCGGCGAGCTTTTGCTGTTCTCGTCGTTGAGGGCTTGAGCCAGTTTCCAAAGCTTGTTGCCGTCCTTGTCCAAGTTGAGCTGCTCTGTCTTTTCTTGCCATCTCTTTCGAGCTTCCTGTATCTGTCTGCCTGTGTTTTGCAGTGGCCGCCTTCAGGGCAATGTTGTTTTCTACTGTAGGATCTGCTTCTACTTTTTTCCTTACCTCTGCCACACTGTCTTCAAGCTGCTGGAGCTCTTCTGTCCAGTAATGCCTATAGTTCTTTCTGGCTCCCCGAGGTATAGATTCATTTGCAGCCTTCAGAATAGCATGGCTCAGCACCCTGACTTTCTTGTTGAGGTTCTGCTGCTTGTGACAGATCTCCGCAGAGTACCGGTCCACCAGTGTTGAGAAGGGCACCCAGTTGGCCTTCTTGTAATTCCACCTGGGGAATGTCTTAGCTTCTTGTGGTTTGTAACTGATGTCCAGTCCGATCTTCACAGGTTTATGGTCACTTCCCCCGAGCTGGCCAAGTACTGTTCTTGTTGCCAGCCTGGCCATGTCGTTGGTGGCAAACGCAAGATCGGGCGTGGTGTTACTCAGCCATACCCTGGAGAAGAACGTTGGTGGATCATCAGGATCATTCATTAGCAGAAGACTATTTTCGACTTCCCAATCTTCCACCTCCTCTCCTCTTCTATCTGCTTCACTGTATCCCCATGCCTCTGAGTGACTGTTGAAGTCACCGATGACTAAGCATCGGTGGTCTGGGAGTTCCATTTG
This sequence comes from Pholidichthys leucotaenia, assembly GCA_020510985.1. Lineage (NCBI taxonomy): Eukaryota > Metazoa > Chordata > Actinopteri > Cichliformes > Pholidichthyidae > Pholidichthys > Pholidichthys leucotaenia. The sequence continues at coordinate 248,256,173 of CM035845.1, read as the reverse complement.
GTCAAGTGAGAGCTCTCGCTCTGGGGGGCAGTACACACTGAAGATCGTGATGCTTTCATTGTGAACCATAATTCGAACTCCATGGATTTCTGCCTGGTTGTTGGTACTGACGTCAAACTCTTGTGCTGGTATGGCGTTTCTGACAAGAATCGCCACTCCTCCTTTTGTTCTTCCTTTTCTGTCTTTCCTGAAGACCTGGTATCCCCTAACACTGAAGCGTTGGTTTTCCTTCAGGTGTGTCTGAAGACATTGATGTAGGCAAGCTACATCAATGTCTTCTGAGTGGAGTCTTTTGGCAAGGGATATTTTTTTGTTATAGACTCCTTCTGCGTTCCACTGGAGGATGTTGATGTTCCTCTCCTTTGGCGTCTCTTTTCGGCCAGTAGCATTCCTCGTTCCCCGTCCCCTGGTCGTGCAGAACGAGGTGAGGTGACCTCCGGTAGCTGAGGGTGGGCCCCTTTGAGGCTGAGGACCCGGCACTCTTCCTCCCCGGCGGATCCCCAGAGGACGAGCACCATCACGTGCAACATCAGTGTGACTCATCATGAAGCGAATATGCGTGATGCAGAGGTTTGTGGCACCACAGGGGTCCTGCATCTCCGTCTTCAGCCATGGACGTTTGTTGGGGGTCCCTCCCCTAGACCAACTGCCTTCCATGGCTGGGCTGTCGAGAGCTTGGTCCACCCTGTAGAAAGGTTGCCTGCCAAGGCTTTCCGAGACCCTTCTACCCGTGCAACTGTCTGTCCTCCTCCGCCTTCACAGCCGTTGGGAGTTCGCTCTCCTCTCCGCCTGTTCCGCCGTTGGGACATTTGTTGCTGTAACAAAACTTGGGTTTTACGTGAGTGATTTGTTACATGCTGCACAACCCCCAACTGGAGGACCAGGGTGCACTCTTTAGTCTGGCCTCTATCCCACGCGGACCTGTTCGACATGGTTGAACCTTCTGGGAGCACTAGGCTCCCATCGACATAGCTCCGGGGGTTGCTGAGGCACGCAAGCCGCTGCACCCCGACAAGGTATGTGCACCATTGGCAGCGGAACCACCCAATGAGAGAGAGGAAAAAACCCAAAACAAAATATCCACTCAGTGCAAGGAGAGCCAAAAAGCCCCACGACAAGTCTGTGCAACGAGAGGACTGCAGGTGATTCAGCATAAAACCCGACATGTGTGCAGTAACTGTTGATGTAAGATAAGCCTTTATTAGTCCCAAAATGGGGAAATTCCAGGATTGCAACAGCACAGGGATAGCAACACTCAGAGCAACAATCAGAAGGCAAGAAAAAACAAGAGCAGCGAGTATACATATGTACATATAAACATAAATATATAGACACACAGTGCAGAGCATTGTAGCTAGATGGAATAAATATATACAGTGGGGTAAAAAAGTATTTAGTCAGCCACCAATTGTGCAAGTTCTCCCACTTAAAAGATGAGAGAGGTCTCCAATTTTCATCATAGGTATACCTCAACTATGAGAGACAAAATAAGAAAAAAAATATCCAGAAAATCACATAGAAGGATTTTTATGAATTAATTGGTAAATTCCTCCGTAAAATAAGTATTTGGTCAATAACAAAAGTTCATCTCAATACTTTGTTATATACCCTTCGCTGGCAATGACAGAGGTCAAACGTTTTCTGTAAGTCTTCACAAGGTTTTCACACACTGTTGCTGGTATTTTGGCCCATTCCTCCATGCAGATCTCCTCTAGAGCAGTGATGTTTTGGGGCTGTTGCTGGGCAACACAGACTTTCAACTCCCTCCAAAGATTTTCTATGGGGTTGAGATCTGGAGACTGGCTAGGCCACTCCAGGACCTTGAAATGCTTCTTATGAAGCCACTCCTTCGTTGCCCGGGCAGTGTGTTTGGGATCATTGTCATGCTGAAAGACCCAGCCACGTTTCATCTTCAATGCCCTTGCTGATGGAAGGAGGTTTTCACTCAAAATTTCACGATAAATGGCCCCATTCATTCTTTCCTTTACACGGATCAGTCGCCCTGGTCCCTTTGCAGAAAAACAGCCCCAAAGTATGATGTTTCCACCCCCATACTTTACAGTAGGTATGGTGTTCTTTCTCCTCCAAACACGACGAGTTGAGTTTTTACCAAAAAGTTCTATTTTGGTTTCATCTGACCATATGACATTCTCCCAATCCTCTTCTGGATCATCCAAATGCTCTCTAGCAAACTTCAGACCGGCCTGGACATGTACTGGCTTAAGCAGGGGGACACGTCTGGCACTGCAGGATTTGAGTCCCTGGCGGCGTAGTGTGTTTCTAATGTAGCCTTTGTTACTTTGGTCCCAGCTCTCTGCAGGTCATTCACTAGGTCCCCCCATGTGATTCTGGGATTTTTGCTCACCGTTCTCATGATCATTTTGACCTCACGGGGTGAGATCTTGCATGGAGCCCCAGATCAAGGGAGATTATCAGTGGTCTTGTGTGTCTTCCATTTTCTAATAATTGCTCCCACAGTTGATTTCTTCACACCAAGCTGCTTACCTATTGCAGATTCAGTCTTCCCAACCTGGTGCAGGTCTACAATTTTGTTTCTGGTGTTCTTTGACAGCTCTTTGGTCTTGGCCATAGTGGAGTTTGGAGTCTGACTGTTTGAGGTTGTGGACAGGTGTCTTTTATACTGATAATGAGTTCAAACAGGTGCCATTAGTACAGGTAATGAGTGGGGGATAGAGGAGCCTCTTAAAGAAGAAGTTACAGGTCTGTGAGAGCCAGAAATCTTGCTTGTTTGTAGGTGACCAAATACTTATTTTACGGAGGAATTTACCAATTAATTCATTAAAAATCCTTCAATGTGATTTTCTGGATTTTTTTTTTCTCATTTTGTCTCTCATAGTTGAGGTATACCTATGATGAAAATTGGAGACCTCTCTCATCTTTTAAGTGGGAGAACTTGCACAATTGGTGGCTGACTAAATACTTTTTTGCCCCACTGTAAATATATAAACACCCAGTGCGGAGCATTGTAGCTAGATGGAATAATATATGAATATATAAACACACACAGTGCGGAGCATTGTAGCTAGATGGAATAAATATGTGAATATATAAACACACATACAGTGTGGAGCGTTGAAGCTAGATGGAATAAATATGTAAATATATAAACACACACAGTGCGGAGCATTGTAGCTAGATGGAATAAATATGTAAATATATAAACACACACAGTGCGGAGCATTGTAGCTAGATGGAATAAATATGTAAATATATAAACACACACAGTGCGGAGCATTGTAGCTAGATGGAATAAATATGTAAATATATAAACACACACAGTGCGGAGCATTGTAGCTAGATGGAATAAATATGTAAATATATAAACACACAGTGCGGAGCATTGTAGCTAGATGGAATAATATATGAATATATAAACACACATAGTGCGGAGCATTGTAGCTAGATGGAATAAATATGTGAATATATAAACACACATACAGTGTGGAGCATTGTAGCTAGATGGAATAAATATGTAAATATATAAACACACACAGTGCGGAGCATTGTAGCTAGATGGAATAAATATGTAAATATATAAACACACACAGTGCGGAGCATTGTAGCTAGATGGAATAAATATGTAAATATATAAACACACAGTGCGGAGCATTGTAGCTAGATGGAATAAATATGTAAATATATAAACACACAGTGTGGAGCATTGTAGCTAGGGAGGGAGCCAAAACCTGGAAGGGAGCCAAAACCGTTCCCTGGGGGGCCCCCATGCTACCAATGATCGTGTCGGACACACAGTCCCGGGTTCTCACAAACTGTGGCCGGTTTGTGAGGTAGTCCAGGATCCATGATGACAGGTGCTGGTCCACCCCTGCACACAGCAGCTTGTCCTTCAGGATCATCGGTTGGATGGTGTTGAAAGCACTGGAGAAGTCAAAGAACATGATCCTCACCGCATTCCCGGGCTTCTCCAGGTGGAACAGAGAACGGTGAAGGAGGAAGATGACTGCATCCTCCACCCCAATGCCATGCTGGTAGACAAACTGGAGTGGATCCATCGCTGGTCCCACCAGGGGGCGGAGGTGAGCAAGGAGCAGTCTCTCCAGGGTCTTCATCATGTGGGATGTCAGGGCCACTGGTCTGTAGCTGTTCAGGTCTTTGGGGTGGGAAGTCTTTGGTACAGGTACCACACAAGATGTTTTCCACAGCTGTGGTACCCTCCCCAGCTTCAGGCTCAGGTTGAAGATGTACTCCACAATCCCACACAGCTGGTCTGCACAGGACTTGAAGAGCTTTGCACTGATGCCATCCGGTCCCGACGCCTTCCTCGCCTTGATCTTCCTAACTGTTTATATTATTTATATGTAACTGTTTATATTATTTTCTTGTAATATTTGATACAGAACGAAAATGATTTTTTACACTGAATCTGAGCTGCTGTTTAAAAACTGGAGAAATAAGAATTTTGGTTTTGGTTTTCCTGAATATCTTCTTCTTCTTCTTCTTCTTCTTCTTCTTCTTCTTCTTCTTCTTCTTCTTCTTCTTCTTCTTCTTCTTCTTCTTCTTTCGGCTGCTCCCTTTAGGGGTCACCACAGCAGATCATCTGCCTCCATCTCACCCTATCCCTCACATCTTCCTCTGTAACACCAACCCTCTCCATGTCCTCCTTCACTACATCCATGAATCTTTACTGTGGTCTTCCTCTTTTCCTCCTGCCTGGCAGCTCCATCTTCAACACCCTTTGTCCAGTATATCCACTATCCCTCCTCTCCACATGTCCAAACCATCTCAGCCTTGCCTCTCTTACTTTGTCTCCAAACCGCTCAGCGTGAGCTGTCCCTCTGATATACTCATTTCTAATCTTGTACCTCCTAGTCACTCCAAACGAAAATCTTAGCATCTTCAATTCTGCCACCTCCAACTCAACCTCCAGTCTTTTTGTCAGCACCACCGTCTCCAAACCATACATCATAGCAGGTCTCACTACCGTCTTGTAAATCTTCCCATTCACTCTTGCTGCTACCCTTTTTGTCACAAATCACCCCGACACTCGTCTCCACCCACTCTACCCTGCCTGCACTCTCTTCTTCACCTCTCTTGTGCATTTGCCATTGCTTTGGATGGTTGACCCCAGGTATTTAAATTCATCTACTTTCACTACCTTTACTCCTTCCATCTTCACCGTTGCACCTGCCTCCCTCTCATTCTCCAGGTTCTCTTCCACCTGCTCCCTACTCTCACTACAGATCGCAATGTCATCTGCAAACATCATGGTCCACAGAGACTCCTGCCTGACCTCATTTGTCATCCTGTCCATCACCATGACAAACAAGGAGGGGCTCAGAGCCGACCCCTGATGTAATCCCACCCCCACCTTGAATCCATCTGTCACTCCGACAGTGCACCTCACCACTGTCTCGCTGTCTTCATACATGTCCTGTACCAACCTCACATGCCTCTCTGCCACTCCTGACTTTCCCATACAGTACCACACTTCCTCTCTTGGCACCCTATCATATGCTTTCTCTAGATTCACAAAGTAACTGTGCAACTCCTTCTGACCTTCTCTATACTTCTCCATCAGCACTCTTAGAGCAAACATTGCATCTGTAGTACTCTTTCTTGGCATGAAACCGGACTTCTGCTCACTGATTGTCATCTCTCCTCTTAACCTGGCTTCAACAACTGTTTCCCATAGCTTCATAGTGTGGCTGATCAACTTTATGTCTCTGTAGTTACTACAGCTCTGAGCATCACCTTTGCTCTTGAAAATTGTTAGGAAAACACTTCTTCTCCACTCCTCAGGCACCCTCTCACTCTCCAAGATTATGTTAAATAATCTGTTTAAAAAGTCCACTGCCATCTCTCCTAAACATCTCCATACCTCCACTGGTATGCCATTTGGACCAACCGCCTTTCCATTCTTCAACCTCTTCAAAGCTGCCCTCATTTCTGCCTTGCTAATCCTCGAGACTTCCTTGTTCACTATCTTTCCTTCATCCATCCTCCTCTCTCTCTCATTTTCATTATTCATCAGCTCTTCAAAGTACGCCTTCCACCTTCTCAACACACTCTCGTCATTTGTTAGTACATTACCATTTCTGTCCTTAATCAACCTAACCTGCTGTACATCCTTTCCAGCTTGATCTCTCTGTCTAGCCAATCAATACAAGTCCTTTTCTCCTTCCTTAAGCTGGATTCATGGTGCACCTCTGCTGTCCACGTACGTGTAACCGGAAACCTCATGTGACGAAATTTATGTCATCGTCTCCACTCCGCTAGTGTCCGCAGTGCTCGTCTGCGGACAACCACGTGCAGCCCAAATTTTGTGACCGTGCCGCCTGCCCACGACCTGAATGTGTTGAAAAGCGCATGCACAAGACTGAATGTCCCATTCATGAGGTAAATGGCATTCACTTATATAGCACTTTTATTCTCATCTCTTGATGACCAAAGTGCTTTACAGATCCTGCTATCCACCCATTCACACAGACATTCACACACTGATGGCGGCATGCTGCCTAACATGGCGCTTCCAGACCCACCAGGAGTAATTGGGGGTGGTGTCTTGCCCGGGGACACAACGGCAGGAAATCTGGGGAGAGCGGGATTCGAACCGCCAACCATATGGTTATTGGACAACCTGCTCTACCTCCTGAGCCACTGCTGTCCCCAGTGGTGGCAATATCGGCACAGCATCCCAAGACTAAGTAGACGAAGAAGACATTGAGGAAGTGGAAGACAAGAATAAACATACATGAATCATACATAAATACTTCAGCAGCAGCATCTTTGTGGAAAAAGAATGAAAACTGGGAAATCAAGCAGCAGAAAGCAAGCAGTGTTTCGTCGTTGGTGAAAATCCCGGTGCGTCAGCACATTGGCGATACCTATCGGGCAGGAGTGAAACTACAAATGATGGTTGTGCACATGCGTCAACCGCTTGGCCTGGGTAGATGAAAATAGTGTGCATGAACAATTCAATTCAGTTCAATTCAACTTTATTTATATAGCGCCATTTCACAACAACAGTCATCTCATAGCACTATCAACTGTAGGGGGAGCCCCCACAGTTGCAGAAAGACCCCAGCAATCAGGCGATCCCCTGTGAGCAAGCACTTGGCGATGGTGGAGAGGAAAAACTCCCTTTTAACAGGAAGAAACCTCCAGTAGAACCAGGCTCAGGGAGGGGCAGTCATCTGCTGCGACTGGCTGGGGGGTGAGGGGATAGAGAAGAAGAAAAGAACAGACATGTAGAGAGCAAACAGCACGATGGGGACTCAATCTATGGGAGATAACAAACAAATGTTAATGACCAGCAAAAAAAATATTTCATTGAGAGTGAGAAAAGGAGTGAGGCCCAGTGCATTACTGGAGGTCCCCAGGCTGACTAAACCTATTAGCAGCATAACTAAAGGAGGGTTCAGAAACACATGATCCCTCCCTAATTGTAGGCTATATCAAAAAGGTAGGTTTTAGCCCTATTCTTAAAAACAGAGATCGAGTCTGACTCCACGTACCAAAGGAGTCAGTTGAGGTGGTATGGGCATCTGATTAGGATGCCTCCTGGACGCCTCCCACTTGAGGTGTTTCAGGCATGTCCCACTGGGAGGAGACCCCGGGGCAGACCCAGGACTCGGTGGAGAGACTATGTCTCCCAGCTAGTCTGGGAACGCCTTGGTATCCCCTCTGAAGAGCTGGAGCAGGTGGCTGGGGAGAGGGAAGTCTGGGCTTCTCTGCTTGAACTGCTGCCTCCGCGACCCGGACCTCCGGAAAAGCGGTAGAAGATGGATGGATGGATGGATGGATGGAGTCTGACTCCCGAATCCAGATTGGCAGCTGATTCCACAGGAGAGGAGCTTGATAACTGAAGGCTCTGCCTCCCATTGTACTTTTGGAGATTCTAGGTATTACAAGTAATCCTGCATTTTGGGAGCGTAGTGCTCTGTTAGGATAATACGGTAGTATCAGATCTTTTAAATAAAAAGGAGCCTGATTGTTTAGAGCTTTGTAAGTAAGAAGAAGGATTTTAAACTTAATTCTAAACTCTATGGGAAACCAATGAAGGGAGGCCAGAACCGGAGAGATATGATCTCTCTTTCTAGTACCTGTTAAAACTCTTGCTGCAGCATTTTGGATCAGCTGAAGACTTTTTAAAGATGTTTTAGGACAGCCAGAATTACAATAATCTAATCTCGAGCTAACAAAAGTGTGGATCAGTTTCTCAGCATCACTCTGAGACAAGATGCTCCTAATCTTGGCAATATTACGCAAATGATAGAAGGCAGTCTTAGAAACAAATTTAATATGTGAATTGAAGGACAAATCCTGATCAAAAATAACTCCAAGGCTCCTCACAGAGCTATTAAGAGAAAGAGTAACCACATCCAAACTGAAAGTTTGATTTGGAAAGGAATTTCTGAGGTTTTTTGGACCAACAAGAATGACTTCAGTCTTATCTGAATTTAATAGCAGGAAATTACAAGTCATCCAAGCTTTGATTTCCTTAAGACAGGCTTCTAACTTGGCTAATTGATTACTATCATCCGGCTTCATTGACAGGTATAATTGTATGTCATCAGCATAACAATGAAAATGTATACAGTGCTTTCTAATAATGTTGCCTAACGGAAGCATATATAAACTAAAAAGAGTAGGGCCTAGCACAGATCCCTGTGGAACTCCATGACTGAGCTTTGAGTTGAAAGAAAACTCATTATTTACATGAACAAACTGGAACCTATCAGATAAATAAGATCTAAACCACTGCAACGAAGTTCCATTAAGTCCAACATAGTGTTCTAATCTATCAAGTAGAATATTATGATCGATAGTATCAAAAGCTGCACTAAGTTCTAAAAGGACAAGTACAGAAACTAGTCCATTATCAGATGCAATGAGGAGGTCGTTAGTGACCTTCGCTATGGCTGTTTCAGTACAATGATGGATTCTAAACCCAGATTGAAACTCTTCAAGTAAACCATTTCCCTGCAGGTGGTCAAATAATTGCGTAGCAACAACTCTTTCTAAGATTTTTGAAATGAAAGGGAGATTAGAGATTGGTCTATAGTTAGCTAAAGCTCCTGGATCTAGCGTTGGCTTTTTGAGTAAGGGTTTAATTACAGCCATTTTAAAAGCCTGCGGTACATGGCCTAAAGTTAATGAAGAATTGATTATATGAAGAATAAGGCTACCAATAAGTGGGAAGACTTCTTTAAATAACCTGGTAGGAATAGGGTCTAAAAGACAAGTTGAAGGTTTGGATGAGGAAACTATTTTGTCTAACTCACAAAGGTCGATTGGAGTAAACTCATCAAGACAGACATCAATAGAAGGAGTTGTAGTAGTTACAGTATTTAAGTTAACTGTGGGAAGAATCTGATTGATTTTATCTCTGATGGATGAAATTTTATTATTGAAAAAGTTCATAAAGTCCTGACTAGTAAGCGCTAAGGGAATGCTAGGATTGACAGAGTCCTGACTCTTTGTCAACCTGGCTACAGTGCTGAAAAGAAACCTGGGATTATTCTTGTTCTCTTCTATTAATGCAGAGTAATAACTCGTTCTAGCTTTTCTAAGAGATTTTTTATAAATTAAAAGATGATTTCTCCAAGCTACATAGATTTCATCTAAATTAGTGGAGCGCCATTTTCTTTCTAATTGACGAGTCTTCTGTTTTAAGCTACGAGTTTCTGTGTTGAACCAAGGAGTTAGAAATCTCTGATTAGACTTTTTCTTTTTTAAGGGGGCCACCAAGTCTAGAGTCTGATGCAGAGAAGCTGAAACACTATCCACCATGTTATCAATTACAGAAGGAGCAAGCTGTCTATAGCTTATTTCTGTTGTGTTGACACATGGCATAGCGGAAACAATCTGCATAAATTTGGTAACAGCATCATCTGAGAGGCATCTACTGTAATAATATTTTTCTTTAGGAGCCAAATAGTCAGAAATAGTAAAATCAAAGGTTAACAGACAATGGTCTGACAGTACAGGGTTATGAGGAGACACTACAAGATTTTCTATTTCTATGCCATATGTCAGAACAAGGTCCAATGTATGGTGGAGGTAATGAGTAGAATTTCCTACTTTCTGAGAAAACCCAATCGAGTCTAATATTGAATTAAATGCCACATTAAGGCAATCACTATCTACATCCACATGTATATTAAAGTCCATCCATCCATCTTCTACCGCTTTTCCGGAGGTCCGGGTCGCGGAGGCAGCAGTTCAAGCAGAGAAGCCCAGACTTCCCTCTCCCCAGCCACCTGCTCCAGCTCTTCAGAGGGGATACCAAGGCGTTCCCAGACTAGCTGGGAGACATAGTCTCTCCACCGAGTCCTGGGTCTGCCCCGGGGTCTCCTCCCAGTGGGACGTGCCTGAAACACCTCAAGTGGGAGGCGTCCAGGAGGCATCCTAATCAGATGCCCATACCACCTCAACTGACTCCTTTCAATGTGGAGGAGCAGCGGTTCTACTCTGAGCCTCTCCCGGATGACTGAGCTCCTCACCCTATCTCTGAGGGTGAGTCCAGCAATCCTACGGAGAAAGCTCATTTCAGCCGCTTGTATCCGCGATCTCGTTCTTTCGGTCATTACCCAAAGCTCGTGACCATAGGTGAGAGTAGGAACGTAGATTGACTGGTAAATCGACAGCTTTGCCTTAGAACTAAGCTCCCTCTTCACCACAACAGACCGGTACAACGTCCGCATCACTGCAGATGCTGCTCCAATCCGTCTGTCGATCTCTCGCTCCATTTTCCCCTCACTCGTGAACAAGACCCCAAGATACTTAAACTCCTCCACTTGGGGCAGGAGCCTGTCCCCAACCCGGAGAGGACAATCCACCTTTTTCCGGCTGAGGACCATGGACTCTACTTGGAGGTGCTGATTCTCATCCCAGCCGCTTCACACTCAGCGGCAAACCGTCCCAGCAAGAGCTGTAGGTCATTGCTGGATGAAGCCAACAGGACAACATCATCTGCAAACAACAGAGATGAGATCCTGTGGTCACCAAGCATGACACCCTCCATTCCCTGGCTGCGCCTAGAAATCCTGTCCATAAAAATTATGAACAGGACCGGTGACAAAGGGCAGCCCTGGTGGAGTCCAACTCTCACTGGGAATGACTCCGACCGAGTGTTGGCAATGCGAACTAAACTCTCACAACGGTCGTACAGAGACCGAATAGCTCGTAACAACAAGCCCGATACCCCATACTCCCGAAGCACCCCCCACAAAAATCCACGAGGGACGCGGTCAAATGCCTTCTCCAAGTCCACAAAACACATGTAAACTGGTTGGGCAAACTCCCACGAACCCTCAAGAATTCTCGAGAGGGTAAAGAGCTGGTCCGATGTGCCACGGCCAGGACGAAAACCACATTGCTCCTCCTGAATCCGAGGTTCGACCAACGGCCGGACTCTCCTCTCCAGTACCTTGGCATAGACCTTCCCAGGGAGGCTGAGGAGTGTGATCCCTCTAAAGTTGGAGCACACCCTCCGGTCCCCTTTTTTGAAGAGAGGAACCACCACCCCGGTTTGCCATGCCAAAGGCACTGCCCCCGACCTCCACGCAATGTTGCAGAGGCGTGTCAACCATGACAACCCAACAACATCCAGGGCCTTGAGGTACTCGGGGCGAATCTCGTCCACCCCCGGGGCCCGGCCACCAAGGAGATTTTTAACCACCTTGGCGACCTCAGCCCCTGTGATAGGCGAGTCATCCCCCTCGTCCCCAAACCCTGCTTCCTCTGTGGAAGGCGTATCAGTGGGATTGAGGAGATCCTCGAAGTATTCCTTCCACCGCCCGACGATATCCCCAGTTGAAGTCAACAGTGTCCCATCCGCACCATACACAGTGTGGACGGGGAGCTGCTTTCCCCTCCTGAGCCGCCGAACAGTTTGCCAGAATCTCTTTGAAGCCGACCGAAAGTCTTGTTCCATGGCCTCACCGAACTCCTCCCATACCCGGGTTTTTGCTTCAGCAACCACCCGAGCTGCACTCCGCTTGGCCTGCCGGTACACCTCAGCTGCTTCGGGAGTCCCACAAGCCAACCAAGCTTGATAGGACTCCTTCTCCTGCAGGTGGTGAACCTACTGGAGGGCGGACCCATGTAACTCCTTCGGGCTGAGCCCGGCCGGGTCCCATGGGTGGAAACCCGGCCACCAGACGCTAGCCTTCGAGCCCCTCCCCCAGGCCTGGCTCCAGGGTGGGGCCCCGGTAACCCCATACCGGGCGGGGTACACTGAATCCTTGATATACAATTTATCATGAGAGTCTGTTGGATCGTTCTTCGTCTGGCCCTTCACCCAGGACCAGTTTGTCTTGGGAGACCCTATCAGAGGCAAATTGCCCCGGACAACATAGCTCCTGGGATATTAAAGTCCCCTACTATAATTATTCTATCAGATTTCAGCACTAAATCAGCTAAGAAATCAGCAAATTCGGATAAAAATTCTGAGTAGGTTGTTGGGGGACGATAAACTATGGCAAATAAAACTGGGTTTAACCTAAAATTGCTAAAGTGCCCAATACTGAGGACCAGGCCCTCAAAGAAATTATAACATGTTTTTTGCTTTACATTAACTAGTAATTTGGAATGGTAAATTGTTGCTACTCCTCCTCCACGACCAGAACTTCTGGGATTTTGACAGTTTAAATAACCAGAGGGAGTTGATTCATTTAAACCAACATAATCCTCATGCCCTAACCAAGTCTCTGTAAGGGAAATTAAATCAATCTGATGATCAATTAACAGATCATGGACTAACAGAGACTTGGGAGTTAGAGACCTAATATTAAATAAACCACATTTAATTTTTAAATTATGAGGAGGAACAGAGGCCAATTCATTCAATTTAGAGGGTTTATGTTTAATTTGAGTTTTACCAATATTTTGCTTTATCACTTTGGGATGCTTATATATTATATTTTTATTTACTTTGGAGGGAGCAGACAACGATTCTCTGATGGGGAAGACAGGGGCTAAGCTGAGGGGTGGCGGATGAAGAGGAGCTGCAGAGAGGCGTGTAAGACTGCGACTCTGCTTCCTGGTCCCAACTCTGAGTAGTCAGGGTTTTGGAAATTTGGATAAAAAAGATGCCAGATTGTTAGATAAATGAGAAGCACCATCCAAAGTGGGATGAATGCTGTCTCGTCTCATAAGACCAGGTTTTCCCCAAAAAGAGCTCCAATTGTCAATGTAGCCCACGTCATTTTTAGGACACCACACAGACAGCCAGCGGTTCAAGGATGACGAGCGGCTAAACATGTCATCACTGGTCAGATTGGGGAGGGGCCCAGAGAATACTACAGTGGCAGACATCGTTTTTGCAAAGTCACACACCGATTCTATATTAAGTTTCGTGACTTCCGACTGCCGGAGACGGATGTCATTAATGCCAGCGTGAATAACAATTGTGGAATATTTACAGTTACTTTTAGCCAGCATTTTCAAATTTGACTCGATGTCGCCTGCTCTGGCCCCAGGAATGCATTTGACTATGGCCGCTGGAGTCTCTAGGTTCACGTTTCTGACTACAGAGTCGCCAATGATCAGAGTTTTTTCCTCAGCGGGTGTGTCGCTGAGCGGGGAAAAACGATTAGAAACGTGAACAGGTTGGTGGTGTACCGGGGCTTTGTGACTAGGCTTCCTTCTCACTGTCACCCACCCAGTCTCCTCGCTGCTGAGGAGAGCCGGGGAACCGCTGACAGGGGGGCCTAAGCTAGCTAGCTCCGCTGCAGCTAAGGGGCGTCCGTCGAGATTAACTGGCGCAGACGGTGTTTCAATGCAGCGGAGCCGGGATTCCAAATCAGACAACCTCGCCTCGAGCGCCTCAAAAAGACAACATTTATTACATTTACCGTTATAACTAAAAGAGGCAGAGGTGTAGCTAAACATCTGACAGAGAGAGCACACCAGAGGAGGAGAGGAAAGAGAGCTAGTAGCCATAGCTAGTGGCTAGCTAGTGGCTGGAGAGCAAACCACACAGGCAGACAGCAAAACAGGAAGTGACAATACGTTACCACAAGGAAGTGATGATCCAAGAACAGCCCTGCATGTGTGCCAGGCTTGTCCAAAGCGCACGCGGACCAAAGTGAACTTGAGGGGAAATGTAGCATGAATAAGGCTTCAGTGTTTAGCCTCTCATTGAACTCACTATATACCTTTTCCTTTGCCACCTCTCTCTTTGCTATGCACCTAGATTCCAAATACTCCTGTCTACTTTCTTCATCTCCCTGACTATACCACTTTTTCTTTGCTAACCTCTTCCTTTTGGATGCTTTCCTGTGCCTCCTTGTTGCACCACCAAGTCTCCTTGTCTTCCTTTCTCTGTCCACTGGATACACCACATACCTTTTTACTTGTTTCCCTCAATAGCTTTGCTGTATTTTCCCAGTCATCTGGTAATTATTCCCTACCACCCAGAGCCTGTATCAACTCCTTTCTGAACTCTGTGTGACCTTCTTCCTTCTGTTACTTCCCCCACTTAATCTTTGGCTCTGCCTTCACTTTTTTCCTCTTCTTGCTTTGCTAACTCATCCTATGGACTACCATTCAATGCTGTCTAGCTACATTCTCCGCTGCCACCACCTTGCAGTCTCCTATCTCATTCATATTTCTCCTTCTGCATAAGATGTAGTCCACCTGTGTGCACCTTCCTCCACTCTTGTAAGTCACCCTATGTTCCTCTCTCTCCTTGACGTATGTGTTCACCACAGCTATTTCCATCCTTTGAGCAAAATCCACAACCATCTGTCCTTCCACATTTCTCTCCTTAAGCCCATGACCTCTTCATCACCTCTGTTCCCTTCACCTACATGTCCATTAAAGTCCGCCCCAATCCCACTCTCTCCCTCCTGGGAAAACTCTCTACCACTTCATCCAATTTACTCCAGAATTCCTCTCTTCTTCCTGACATCTAACTTGTGGGGCATATGCACTGACAACATTCGGCATCACATCTCTGACTTCTAGCTTCAAATTCATGATTCTGTCTGATTCCTTCTTTACCTCCTTAACACTCTTCACATACTCTTCCTTCAAGATTACTCCTACTCCATTTCTCTTCTTATCTACACCATGGTAGAACAGTTTAAATCCACCTCCAGTGCTCGTAGCCTTGCTTCCCTTCCATCTGGTTTATTGAATACACAGTATATCTACCGTTCTTCTCTCCATCATATCAGCCAACTCTTTGGCTTTACCAGTCATAGTCCCTACATTTCATGTCCCTACTCTCACCTCCACATTTCTACCTTTCCTTTTCCCTCTCTCCCTCCTTACATGCCTTCCCCCTTTCCTCTTCTTTGATCTTCAACCAACAGTAGCCCAATTTCCACCGGCACCCTGTCGGTTAACAGCACCAGTGGCGGTCGTTGCTGACCCGGGCCTCGACCGATCCGGTATAAAAGTCTCATTCATTATGGTCCACATATTTGATTTGGCAAAGGTTTTATGTCGGATGCCCTCCCTGACACAACCCTCCCTATTTACCCAGGCTTGGGACCGGCACTAGGAGTACACTGGCTTGTGCACCCCCTGTGGCTGGGTTTTTGTTTTTCTTGAATATGTTGAAGGTAAATAATGCTGGCCTGTGAAACTGTTCTTTTTGCATACATGTAAAAGAAAAAACTGTATTCTGTAATACCCTAAAAAATATTATCATGAAAATTCACAGAAATATCATGATATCATGATATTTTTAGGCCATTTTGCCCACCACATCAGGGGTGGGCAATATGGCCTTTTTTTTCTGGCAAAAAACGAGATGACTAAATGCTTTTACACTTTTCGTCAATGAATAAAAACAAAAGAAAAATGTTCCAGGGATGAGATCTAATCAGAATGGTTTGACATAAGAGTGATTTTTTTTAAGCATAAAAAAATGCTGGATATATCTAGAGCAGAGATTGTGCTGTGTTGTTATTTCTGTTTGGGCTGTGGCATGAAGAACTTGTGGGGGGGGGGGGCATCTGCGGATTCTCCTGTACTGAGCCCACAGTGGAGCCCAACTCTGCCGGTCTCTAGAGGAGAAGTGCGACGGAGAAAGAGAAAGCTCCATGGTTGCAACAAACAGAGAGACAGGCAGCCGGCAGCAGATACTGACTCCAGCTCTCAGTAATGGATCACTGGGGCAATATTGTCTGCATGCAGTTACACAAATGTGTTTTCTTACGACAGAGAAAAAAATTACCTCACTTTGATTAGTTATATATTGCTGTGAAGAACAAATAAAGCTTCTTCTGAGATGAACTAAACCCTCTAAATACAGTGGTGTGAAAAAGTGTTTGCCCCCTTCCTGATTTCTCATTTTTTTGTATGTTTGTCACACTTAAATGTTACAGATCATCAAAGAAATTTGAATATTAGACAAAGATAACACAAGTAAACCCAAAATGCAGTTTTTAAATGAAGGTGTCTATTATTAAGGGTAAAAAAAAAATACAAACCTCCATGGCCCTGTGTGAAAAAGTGATTCCCCGCCCCTTCCGTTAAAACATAAATTAACTGTGGTTTATCACATCTTTGGAAAGCTGAATTCAATTTTTTTAGCCACACCCAGGCCTGATTACTGCCACATCTGTTCTCAATCAAGAAATCACTTAAATAGGACCTGCCTGACAAAGTAAAGTCGACTAAAAGATCCTCAAAAGCTAGACATCATCCTGTGATCCAAAGAAATTCAGGAACAAATGAGAAACAAAGTAACTGAGATCTGTTAGTCTGGAAAATGTTATAAAGCCATTTCTAAAGCTTTGGAACTCCATTGAACCACAGTGAGAGCCATTATCTACAAATGGTGAAAACATGTAACGGTGGTGAACCTTCCCAGGAGTGGCTGGCTGACCAAAATTACCCAAAGAGCTCAGCGACGACTCAGCCAAGAGGTCACAAAAGACCCCACAACAACATCCAAAGAACTGCAGGCCTCACTTGCCTCAGTTAAGGTCAGTGTTCATGACTCCACCATAAGAAAGGACTGGGCAAAAATGGCCTGCATGGCAGAGTTCCAAGATAAAAACCAAAGCTGAGCAAAAAGAACATAAAGGCTTGTTTCAGTTTTTACCAGAAAACATATTGATGATCCCCAAGATTTTTGGGAAAATACTCTGTGGACTGACTAGACAAAAGTTGAACTTTTTGGAAGGTGTGTGTCCCATTACATCTGGCGCAAAAGTAACACAGCATTTCAGAAAAAGAACATCATACCAACAGTAAAATATGGTGGTGGTAGTGTGAAGGTCTGGGGCTGTTTTGCTGCTTCAGGACCTGGAAGACTTGCTGTGGTAAATGGAACCATGAATTCTGCTGTCTACCAAAAAATCCTTAAGGAGAATGTCCGGCCATCTGTGCGTGACCTCAAGCTGAAGCACACTTGGGCTCTGCAGCAGGACAATGATCCAAAACACACCAGCAAGTCCACCTCTGAATGGCGTAAGAAAAACAAAATGAAGACTTTGGAGTGGCCTAGTCAAAGTCCTGACCTGAATCTGACTGAGATGCTGTGGCATGACCCTAAAAAGGCATATCATGCTCGAAAACCCTCCAATGTGGCCGAATTACAACAATTCTGCAAAGATGAGTGGGCCAAAATTCCTCCACAGCGCTGTAAAAGACTCATTGGCAGTTGTCGCAAATGCTTGATTACAGTTGCTGCTGCTCAGGGTGGCCCAACCAGTTATTAGGTTTAGGGGGCAATCACTTTTTCACACAGGGCCATGTAGGTTTGGATTTATTTTTTTTTTTACCCTTAATAATAAACACCTTCATTTAAAAACTATATTTTGTGTTTACCTGTGTTATCTTTGTCAAATGTTTAAATTTGTTTGATGATCTGAAACATAGGGCAGCACGGTGGCCGAGTGGTTAGCACTGCGGCAGCACAGCAACTCACCCTTGGCCAGGGGATCCTGGGTTTGATCCCAGCGCCCGACCAACAGTGATCTGTGTGGAGTTTGCATGTTCTCCCTGTGTCTGCATGGGTTTACTCCAGGATTTCTCCGGTTTCCTCCCACATGCCAAAAACATGCAAGTTAGCTTAATTGGCATCAACTGGGGATTCTAAATTGTCCTTAGGTATGACTGTGAGAGTGAATGGTTGTCTGTCTCTCTGTGTTGGCCCTGCGATGGACTGGTGATCTGTCCAGGGTGTACCCTGCCTCTTGCCCAAAGATGCTGGGATAGGCTGCAGTCCCCCCACGACCTGAAAAGGATTAAGTGGAAGAAGATGGATGGATCTGAAAAATTTAAGTGTGACAAACATACAAAAAAATGAGAAATCAGGAAGGGGGCAAACACTTTTTCACACCACTGTATTTGGCTATTTTTATGGTCTAGTCCAGGGGTGTCAAACGTGCAGTCACAGGCCAAAACAGGCCCATTAAACTGTATGGTGAGGTGAGTCTGTTAAGGTGGTTAGGATTAATTCTGACTGATGACTGATGTGGAAATGTATGTAAATTTAAAATAATTTCTAGAGCTTGACAAGATGTTTTTATCATTAAGTGAAATATTTTTAACCTCTTGCACTTCGTTGTACTGTGGGCGGACACATCTCTGCGTCCTAGGGCGCACGAGGGCATCCTAGGACGCATACTGTGCGTCCTAGGAGGCACTAAAAAAAAAAAAAAAAAGCTGCATTTCTGTTCTTCCACTACAGACAGCCGCGAACAGAAAGCCAAAGGAGTGCTTTGATTGGTTTAGATGTGATTGACCTCTCATTCGACTAATAAGAGCCTTGAATTGGGTTTCTGAAACCTTGAAGAACCAATGACTGAAAACCTAGCAAGAAGGACCCGCCTACCAACGGCTGCAAATACAGCGAGCCAATTGAAGCACAGTAGTTCGAAAGCATGCCTCCCTTGCAAAATCTGTTTTGTTTTAGCGGCTGGGTGACACACACGCGTTCGCCAGTCTTATTTTCTTACTACTGTTCTTATTTGTTTTGAAAAATCGTTCGCCAAAACCGCAATCATGGAAGCCCAAAACCGCAAAATGGAATTATGGTTTGACCGGGTCGCATGACCAGAACCACGAGTCCGTAACAAGCGGACCAGCGTCATGTTCGTCTGACAATGAGGAAGAGAAGTTCGCCAGCGACACTGCTGTTGTGGACAGGTAAGTGTTATAAGCTAAATTATTCTTTATCCCTGAAAATTGTAATCCAAATGACTTTTGACCGATCGGTAAATTACAACTGTGCGTAGTAGACGGCGTCGCACGAACCGTGTCCAGTCCGTGCGCTGCGTCCGGACCGTGAACGGCCCCCTCCCCCCCACCGCTACTCTTCTGTAGCAGATTGCAGATATTATTGCAGATATTTTAGTACAACTGTGCGTAGTAGACTGCGGCGCACCGTGACTGCGGCGCACCGTGACCGCGGCGCACCAGGCGATGTCCGTCCTCTGTAGCCGGGGGGGTGGGGGGGGGTTGTTATCTTCTACACTACAGATATTTTAGTATAATTTTTAGTGCACTGTAGGTTATTTTTTCTTGTAAAAAAAAAAAAAGCCACACATTTTTTACGTGGCATGCTTCTTTGTGTGTGGGGGCTTGTTTGTTCATTCATTCATTCATGAATGAATAAACAACCTCCCCCCACACACACACACAGCCCTGAGTGTCACCTTTCATTAGAGCCCAACATCAAGCTTCTATATTGAATCATTCAAAAGTTACAGACGTTTTTCCAAACTGTGCCATTTGGCACAGTTCAAAAACGCCTGGGAACAACCTGTGAAGAAAGCTGTGTAATATATTCATTTTTTGTGGTATTGTTTCAAAAATTTGACCTCAGCTGGATAACACTTGGTTCTACATTTCTGTTCCATTTCCCAGCCCGGATCTGACAGCTGTGTGTTATTTGCAAGCATTTGTTTCCAAAAAAACACCCAGGCGAAATTTATTTTCTTCAAGTTCAGTATGTTTAGATGACTGTTACTCAGTGGCCGGAGCACTTAGAGAGATTATGACCATTTTGCCAAAAAATTCAAAGTGTTTTCTTTTAAATGAGACCAACCCCATGAAGATGCTGCAAAGGGTTGAAGTACAGCTTTTGATTTACTTTGGGTACGTTATTTTTTGGCGTTTTTAGGGAAATTGGCCAGAGTGCAAGGGCTTAATAATTAAACTGTACTACTTACAGTCAGTTTTAGAGAAGTAAGATGTTTTTATCATGCTAGAAGTTTTTGTCTGAAGTTTTGGAGGAAAATAAAGCTCTGCAACCTCTCAGCTCGTCATACCTCGCCTGAACTTATTTGTTCCTCCACACTGGAGGAACAAATAAATCTTGTGCTACATACTGTAACTATGAACCTCTGTAGCACCAGTGCTATGAACAAAAAAAGTTAATGTACAGCCCTGTCATTTCTAATCCTATACCTCCTAGTCACTCCCGATGAGAATCTTAGCATCTTTAACTCTGCCACCTCCAGATCTGCCTCCTGTCTTTTTGTCAGTGCCACCATCTCCAAACCATACATCATAGCAGGTCTCACTATGTCTTATACTATATCTTCCCTTTCACTGTAGCTGCTGTTCTTCTGTTAGTGACAGATATGCAGTAGTTTTGACAGAAAAAAATGTGTACAAAAATAGCACAAGAAAAGCTTCAGGATAGGTCTTCAAACTCTGCCTGTATAAGATTAATCATTTCATATCCACTTGCTGTTTCCAACTGTTACTAAAACATGAACAACAATTTTATTCCACTTTGTGTACTCTAATATTACATTTGTCCCTGCTTTGGAGCTGAGCAGAATATAACAACAACTGTGACCAACAATGAAATAAAGCAATAAAGCATGCATAAGAATGCAGTCTGTCTAAGACTGAGCTTGCAGAGGGAGGACAGGAAACTTTGTTCAGTGTCATATATAAAGGTCAGAAGAAAACTAACAATGCTTTAATTTATTTACGCAACTGTTTTGAATGTGTCACAGCACATTTGCATCCTCATCTTGTCTTTTGGGCTGCAGGCATAGAACAAATGCTCCTTGTTGACCAGCGCTGCATAATATATAAATAAGCAAGTATGAATAATGATGATAATTCCATGTGCCAAGGAACTACTGAGTACTTGGGACAACTGTTGTCACGACTGAGCTATCATATCAGGACGTTTTAGCTTGTAGGATTGTCAATAGGGTGAGGCCACCTTGAGGAAGAGAAGGTTGGGGAGGAAGAAATGTATGAAAGCCGAAGAAGAAAAAGTGTATTGACAGCCATGTCTGACTGGCAAAGGCAAAATACAGAGGCACCTTGTAAACTATCAGGCTTGTAATTAATAACTTCACGCATATTTAACACCCTCTTTATTCATGAGCACCTGCTTCCACTGACCTGGGGGTTGCACAGAATCAACCTGCATTTTAAACATTTGTGTATGAGAGAGTAGATGTGGGAGCCAAACATTTCTAAAGTCCACACAGCCTGACGTGATTAGTTTTGACAGTGCCATTACGTGGTCATTTATTCTCTTAGAAACACATCCTGCCAAATGATGCTCACTCTTTGTCAGCAGTCAGAGACATTTGAACATGTATGTTTAGTGTTCCAGTCACATCGCTACCTGAATAGGAGCCCATCTTTGGAACAAACAGGACTTTTGACTGTTTCCCTGTCTTTTTTTTTTAGATTTTTTTAAACCTTGACTAAAAAGGTCACAAGAAAATGGTCAAAAAGAGTATTCTAAGTCTCTTAATTATTCAGAAGTGTGTTTTAGGTGTAACAGCCAATAAACCAATTAGAATGGCTCATCACCTATATGATCAGAACGTAATTTTTGGAGATCCAATGTTCCACCTAAGCCTTTTGAGGTGAAGCAGCCATTGGATGAAGTAGCAGCAAGTTGTCCACTGTTTCAGTCTAAATAGTGAATGATAATACACACAACTGATTTTAGACATGGTTTTTGTTGGTAAAATGCACAATGCCATTGTAATGCCATAAACTAGCTGTTGTGTCCATAGTTCTGGGAATGTCGAGTGAGACTTGACTCAGTTTACAGAGTTTAATCAGGATAACATTCAGCTATATACAAAAGCTTATGGCACACTCCTGCTGGCCAGGTGGCTTCACGACGAAAGAGGCAGAGCCTCTTCCGCCCACTCTTTTATACCACAGGCGGCGTCACCACCGGAAGCCGGTGGTAGCCGCCCCGGTCTGTCACATAACCAACCCAGCCACTATCTTACTAATACCAGCCCCAAGCACAGACATAACATTTCTCCCCCCTCAAAAAAAAATGCCAGGCACACAAATAACCCACCCAAATTTGCCACCCAACACACGCACTAATCAAAGAATATATGTACAGAAATAAATAAAATACCTACTCAGTCATACAACTAAGGCTGGGGGGCTGGGTAAACTACCAGCGCCCCCACACGGCTGAGCGGGTTATTCTGCCGCTGAGAAGGGAACATACAAACCAAAGTAATAAAAGCCGTGTTTCTAACTAAAAATAATCTCATAACGATACTAAACACACACATAAATAAAATCACAAGACAGACTCTATTGGCGGCCCCCATCCTAACTCCCACCCCACCATGGGTACACAGAGTGAAACAACATAGGGGCACTCAATTAAAATAATCCAAACAAATCAGGCAGGACCAAATTTACCAACTGAATAAAACACACAGAGCTCCCGCTAATTTGACTACAAAATCTAGTACTCAAACACCAATTAATCAACAAATATTTTCAAGCACAGGGGAAGGTAGACACCACACCACACCAGGCTGTCAAAATTAAAATGCAGACACTTTTAAAAATCAGGTTTGCAACCACACAACATATTATGCCTCCCAAACTCACACTCCCCTCTTCTTTCTCTTTTTTTAACTCAATTTACCAGGGCACCAAATAGAAACTAATAAAAGCAGGACTGAAGAAAACATGGCACTCATGCAAAATAAACCCTCCGTCCTTGGATGGATCCTTCTCATGGCGTCTCCGTCTCTTCACCTCAGGGCTCCTGCTGCGCCATCTCCTTTCCACCATCGGCAGCCACAGATCCCTTGGGTGTCTTCAGACTTGAATAGACCTACGCCCTTCTGCCTCCGTCCGACTGGGCTCCAACTGGAACCGCCTATGGTCGTCCCGCTGTTCGTGTAGACTGTGATCTTGTCATACTCAAGCCTCAACCTTGGTCTTCAAGGGAGCTCTCTTCCTCTTATCCAGATCACCAATCCTGCAACAGGCCCCCAACTCCAATCGCTCCATCTCGCGGGCTCGTCTGGGTCTGCTCTTGGCAGGCCATCGCTGGGAGCGCTTTATGATAACCACACTCTGCGGTCTAGCCCCGTTTTCTCCCGGCGTTGGCACCTCATCCTGATGAGCCTCATCGGGGGTCCCGCCGTGCCATCCGGCACCCTCGTCCAGGGCAGCCTGCGTGACAGCATCGGGTCCATCCCGAGACAGCTCTGCGCGGCGCAGTGTGTGCACTCCCATTGTCACTTTGTCCACCCAGTTTGAATTCCACACCTCAGCACCCTCCACGGCAGGAACAGGTCGGCCCCACAGTCCACATCTGGACCATTCTTCACCCGAAACATTCACAATGGAGAACCCAAGACTGTAAAATAGGTTACAACCCATAATGTTAACACCGGATGCAGAAATGTTAATGCGAACACTGGGCGCCACACTGTTCTTATATCGGGCCTCCATCTACACATAGCCCAAAATAGCCAACCTGTTCCGCCCATCCATCCATCTTCTTCCGCTTAATCCTTTTTTGGGTCACCCATAGCCATAAAACTCTTCCTGTCACCTTCTTATCTGTCGGTGGGGAAACAGTCTCTCCATGGTTTCCAGATTCAGGACGGAAATCACCGCTCCCATGTCTACTAGGAACGGGATCTCAACGCCATCTAGCATGACGGTGCAGCCGATCCTCCCTGTCGTCTCTGGGGAGACGGTATGCACAATCATTGGAGTCTTCTGCGCAGCACCTGGTTCTCTCCCACGGCTCCTGCGTACGAAGTTTTTGCACACCCTGGCAAAATGATTTAAAATCCCACACTTGCCACAACGCTTTCCTTTCGCCGGGCACACTCTGGACTTATAGCGGTGCTCAGTGGACCCACATCCATAACATTTTGGCGTACCAGGGGCAGACCTTAGCCTGACCACGGAGGCAAAATCATCCTCTCCGCATTCTCCATCACAAGGGTCCAGGCTCACTGCCTTAGCGCAAGACTCATTCTTCTCCAGAGAAGTCCCTTCAGTAAGGCCCCTCATGATGGTCTCTGCTGTCTTGAACTGTTGAGCAAACTCGACAGCCTCAGCTAACATCATCTACCCTTTGTGTGTCAACAACCTGGACCGGGCCGCCGGGCAGCAGATGTGCTCTGTCAGGTGGTCGCGAATCATCTCGTCCTCCAGGTCCCCAAACCTGTATTCCCTCGCCAACTTGCGGAGGTCCGCCACGAATCTTCGCACCGACTCTCTCGACCGCTGGCAGTGCTGTCGAAACTGAATGTGCTTCACGGTGACATTCTGCGGCACCCTAAAGTACCGCGCCATTAGCTGCACCACCTCATCAAAGCTGTCAGCACCTCCAAGGTTCTCTAAAATCCTCTGCCCTTCCATTCCCAGATTATGCACCAACACAGCTCGCACTCGGAGCTTCTCCATCTCGCCCAGGTTCAGGACAGCGAGCTAGTTGGTGAAGGCAGCGAACCAACAAGGCCACAACACGAGGGGCTCACCCGGGGCCCCGAGAAACGGCCAAAAGCTAGCAACAGAGCGTTCCATTACCGTTTTTACCTCAATGCCAAATGTTGTGTCCATAATGCTGGGAATGACGAGTGAAACTTGACTCGGTTAACAGGGTTTAATCAGGATAACATTCAACTATATACAAAGGCTGGGGCTGCACGGTGGCGCAGTGGTTTAGCACTGTGGCAGCACAGTTTTACCCTCGGCCGGGGGATCGCGGGGATCATGAGATCGTGGGTTCGATCCCAGCCCCCGACCAACAGTGAGCTGTGTGGAGTTTGCATGTTCTCCCCGTGTTGCGCGGGTTTCCTCCGGGATTTCTCCGGTTTCCTCCCGCACACCAAAAACATGTAGGTTTAGGGCGCTCGCGCACGCAGCGACCAGCAGCCGGTGGCTTGTCACCAGACTGCAAACCAAGTCTACCTACGGGTACAAATAAGTAACAAAAAAAAAAAAAAAAAAGGCTTATGGCACCCTCCTGCTGGCCAGGTGGCTTCACGACAAAAGAGGCAGAGCCTCTTCCGCCCACTCTTTTATACCACGGGCGGCGTCACCACCGGAAGCTGGTAGTAGCCACCCCAGTCTGTCACATAACCAAACCGGCCGCCATCTTACTAATACCAGCCCCAAACACAGACATAACACTAGCAACATGGCAACTTTGCACCCAGCTGTACTTGTTTTAAAAGACACCATTCCTCCAAGCGCAAAATGCCTGCAATGTCTTTTGTTTTTTACAAAGAGGATGCAAAGCATGAAAATGAGCAAGTGCCCCCAAAAATGACGAAATCCACCAGTGGAAGGCACAAAATTTGACACAATTTCACACAACTGTAGTAGTGGCACCCAGACTTAAAAAATATTCATGTCTGTCAAAACTTGTTGATATTATGGGGTTCCCTCAATGTCACATGTGCCAGACGTGCCACAAGATTTTTTAGGCATTTTTTTTCCATCCATGCATCTATCCATCCATCCATCCATCCACCACTTGTACGGGGGTCCAGGAGGCAGTAGTTTAAGCAGAGAAGACCAGACTTCCCTTCCTTTCTCTGTTGATGTGGAAGAGTAGTGGCTCTACTCTGAGCCTCTCTTGGATAACAGCTGCTTTGCTTTAGAACTCAGCTCCCTCTTCACCACAGCAAACCAGTACAACATCCGCATCACTGCAGATGCTCCTCCAATCCTTCTGTCAATCTCCATTCTATTCTATTCTCCCCTTACTTGTGAATAAGACCCAAGATATGGGGAATGGGGAGGAGCTTGTCCCCATCCTGAAGAAGACAGTCCACCCTTTTCCAGCTGAGGACCATAGACTTGGACTTGGAGGTGCTGATCCTTTTCCTGTCCTCTTCACACTCAGTAGCAAAACCACTACTGTTTTTTTTTTTAAAATTCATTAATAGCAATCGATTGACTCCAGTCCCATTGATGGTAGATATTGTATGATCTCTTCATACCTACAGTTTACAATAATTAATATCACTGTGGTTTATTGTAACTCTATGACATTTAAACTGCCTGAAGCCTGAAGGTTCTGTGCCAACACTGACTGGTATTTGGAACTGTTCATAATTCCCTCCACCTTGACTAAGGCCCCAGTTCCAGCTGAAGAAAAACAGCCCCAAAGCATGATGCTGCCACCACCATGCTTCACTGTAGGTATGGTGTTCTTTTGGTGATGAGCAGTGTTGTGTTTGCGCCAAAAATTTCATCGGACCATAACACATTTTCCCATGTGTTTGGAAGATTTCAAATGTGTTTTTGCAAAATATAGCCGGGCTTGGATGTTTTTCTTTGTAAGATAAGGTCTTCCGTCTTGCCACCCTACCCCATAGCCCAGACATGAAGAAGACGGGAGATTTTTGTTACATGTACTAAACAGCCAGTACTTGCCAGAAATTCCTACAGCTCCTTCAATGTTGCTGTCAGCCTCTTGGCAGCCTCCCTGACCAGTTTTCTTCTTGTCTTTTTATCAATTTTGGAGGGACTGTCACAAGCTGAGTTCTGGATATTTTGCCAGACTCAGCTTTGTGGCTTTCCCGCCCTATTTACAGTGTATTTACCTGTTGTAGTTTTGTCTTTTTTTAGGTCTATGTATTATGTTCTGTTTGCCATTTTTCCTGTTCGTGCAGTGTTTTATTTTTATCTCTGTATTTATTCATATTTATACTTAAGTACGTTATTCTATTTTTTCCCCTAATATTATCCTCCCACTGTTGACAGCTGTCAGGGGCGTCAAGCTTCTCATGGGCATGCCCTGTCAGCTGCCAGTGTGGATTTGCCCTCCTCTCACCACCTCAGCTGTTCCCAATTAAGTTTCTTGCCTGTTCAGGTGCCCACATCTGTTGTCAATTATGTAATGGGTTTCTAACCCTATTTAAGGGCCATATGTTCATTTTTACTTTGCCACTGCTTTGGCTTATTCCTACCCTCGTCTCCACCAGAGCTCTGCTCCGCTCTGGTGTGTAATTTGTAAGTAATCTCCCTCATGTTTGCATCTTTGTTTTTGAACTTTGTGTTTGTCCTTTATTTAATAAACTCACTACTAACGGTACAGTGCGTTGGTCTTGTATTCCTGCCCTGCAGGGCAAATCATGACAGGGACGTCCAGTTCTTGGTAATGTCACACTTGTGCCATACGTATTTTCTCTACTTGATGATGCCTGTCTTCACTGTGTCCCATGGTATATTTAATGCCTTGGAGATTCTTTTGTACCCTTCTCCTGACTGATACCTTTGAATAATGAGATCCCTCTGATGCTTTGGAGGCTCTCTGCAGACCATGGTTTGTGCTGTAAGATGTGACTACAAAAATGTCAGGAAAAGCCTACTAGAACAGCTGAACTTTATTTGGGTGTTATATTCACAAACCTGGAATGAAGACGGACAAGGATGCTGAGCTCAAACTCAAACTTTATTACACAACGTTTCATAGTACACTGCACACATGAACACTCAGTTGTAACTTCCACGCTAATTCTCCAACACTTGCGCCAACTCTTCCATAGACATAGTGGCGTGATAACGTCACCCGTAGGCTCCGTCACACACTGTACCCTGCACTAAATCCCAACACTACACCCCCCCTTGCAAAACACAGAACAAATAAAAATTAGCCCTCCCCAATTTGGTATACTTATGCAATTCAACATTTGAACACTCAGAACAATAAACTAGGGTCTGCATGTAGACCACCACTGGACCCGATGCGACTGGGTGGATTATTCTGCCACCTGTTCCTAGCCGCGCTCCTACCTAAACAGTCATTGTCTTTTTTTTATTTTTACAGTCTTCCATGGGGAAGGTGGTTCTGCCAGAGGGGCCTTGTAGCTGGCCCATGGTGGATGCCCCCTGGCGGTGCCAATTTCAGCAGGCCCGGGTGCTATCCCTCTGGAGCCATTGCACGCTCGTCAGCACTGTCCCGGCCCGGATCCCACACCAGCTGAATCGGCTCCAACGCTGCATCCCACTCTGTAGCAGCTGCTCTCACCTCCCACGAACGGCCGTCCCACTGTCCCGATCC
This sequence comes from Pholidichthys leucotaenia, assembly GCA_020510985.1. Classification (NCBI taxonomy): domain Eukaryota; kingdom Metazoa; phylum Chordata; class Actinopteri; order Cichliformes; family Pholidichthyidae; genus Pholidichthys; species Pholidichthys leucotaenia. The sequence goes on along the minus strand of CM035845.1, from coordinate 248,227,936 downwards.
AATTTCTAGCTATGCCATTATCTTCATGTGTGTCGATGGTGGTGACGATGTAACAGCCGACTGTGAGCCCAGCCGCTTGGTTCCGTGGGCCCGAACCCAGTTCATCATTGTGGGCGGTGCTCTGTATGGCTGCATACTACGTTGTGGCTGTACTGATGTGGTACTCACGATTTTCGAGGGGCACCCATCAAGCTGTGGTGGTTCTGTCACAACCTCTTAGGTCATGGACTCTTCACCCGTTGGCTCAGCCATGGCTCCAGTAGACTGAAGCTGAGAAAGGATTCTGAGGCAGTCTGTTTCTTTCCCACTTTTGTCTGGTGCTGATTTAGATCAGGGTGATGTGTCGCTGTTGTCACATTTAACATCCGTGTCAGGTTGTTGTGTCTCGGGGTTCTCTGTGTGTGTGGGCTCCCTCTCCTGCAACTCCTGCTGGGTGAGGATCTGAGGTGAGTCCAGCCGCTGCCCCCCTCTGGTCAGCACTCCTCCTGTGCACACGGGACGGTTGATTTCTTGTCGGCATCGTTCCCGATAGACGCGGGCTCCCTCTACTGCAGCTCCGACTGGACGAGGAATGGAGGCGAGTCCGGTCGCTGTTCTCTCTCCTTGTCATCTTCGTTCTCTGTGCCATGTTCACCCGCAGTGCTGTGGTCACTCACTGTAATGAATTCTCCCTTTTCGCTGTGCTCACTCTCTGTGCTGTGTTTTTCAGTTAGCTTGTCATGGATTATCTCTATGGTGCTCTGTTGTCCCGCCAGTTGCGGCACCACCACCTCTAGTTTAAATGCCAATTCCAGTGCCTCCGATATTGGTAAGAAGCATGCCGCCAGTGGCAGGCTCTCCTGCAGCACCCTCACCATGTCTGCCACCATCTGGTCGTCCAGCTCATCCTCCAGTATGGCTGCCATCACCGAACTTGCCGTGAACCACTTCAACTGCAACATTATTAATCTTTCCTCCATGTGCTCGAACTCGCATGTGCTAGCCAAACAGCGAAGAGCATCCACATACTGTATAAACGACTCGTCCTCTCGCCGTTGGCACTGGTAGAACACGGACCTCCGGGCCATCACATACTCTGGAACATCGAAGTATTTGGCTAGCAGACCAACAGACACATCGTAGTTGTCGTGGGGTGAAGTGTGGCAGCTAGTTAGCAGCTCGACTGCCTCAGCACATTTAACTGGTGGTCTTATCACACCGTAAAATGAGCACCCTCCACGCCCAGATAGTAATGCAGTAGAGCTGACTTCCGTACCTTGTTCATCTCGTCCAGGCCAAACACTGATAAGTAGGTGGTGAAAGCGTCGAACCAGCATGCCCACGGGACTGGCAGCACACCGGGCTTTTCCAGAAACGGCTGTGGTGGCCTCATGCACGCCTCCATGGTTCGAAATTCTTGTTGCCAAATGTTATGTCCACAAAACTGGAATGAAGATGCATGAGGATGCTGTGCTCAAACTCAAGCTTTGTTACACAACGTTCAATAGTACACTGCACACATGAACATTCAGTTGTAACTACTGCGCTAACTCTCCAATACTTGTGCCAACTCTCCCATATATATAGTGAAGTGATGACATCACCTGTAGGCTGCGTCACACGCTGTACCCTGCACTAAATCCCAACTTTACTTTGGGGTTAATCAGAGGCACTTTACATGGTGGCAGGTGTGTGCTGACTCCCATTTAACATGAGCATGAATGTGACTAGTTAATTATGAACACAGCCACATCTGCAGTTATAACAAGGTGTGCATATTTATGCAACCAGGTTATTGTAAGTTTTTCATTTTTTATTTTTCCCCTTAAAAGATTTCAGTTTGTTTTTCAATAGGGTTGTACGGGTTATAGGTTACATTAATGGGGGAAAAGTTTTGAAATGACTTATCTTGGTCTCATTTTTCTATGTCACAAAAACATGGCATTTGAACAGGGGTGTGTAGATTTTTATATCAAATCAAATCAAATCAACTTTTACTGTCATATTGCTGTACATACAACTGTAGTGCAGGCAAGATGAAATTGCGTTTCTCTCGGCATCCATATAAGAACATAATTTAAGACACACTCACACACACCCTCACCCCCTATCCCAACACAGCCATTCACACATCCCTGAGACATACTTGAAAACAAACTAGAACTATAATATACAAATAATATACATAATGTCCATAAGGTGCAGTAGTATGTATGAAAGATTCCGGATCAACTGTTCAGCATCCTAACAGCTTGTGGAAGGAAGCTGTTAATCAGTCTGGTGGTTCTGCCTCTGATGCTCCGGAATCGTTTGCCAGATGGCAGAAGTTCAAAGTGTTTGTGCAGAGGGTGAGAGTGGTCCTTGACAATGTTCAGTGCCCTGCTCCTACAACGGTTCTGAAAAAGTTCTTGGACAGAGGGGAGGGAAACTCCAATTACCCTCTCAGCTCCCTTAAAGGTGACGGACAGTGACATTTTTTTATTGAACCAATCAAATAATTGTATGAAAATATTCCATTCTGCCCATTCCCCTGATTTAATATGTGTCACCATCCTCCATAAATGGCATTATTTGGTCATAGCCCATCTTTCACTCAGTGATGCTGCAGTACCGCCATCTCCCGATAGGTGCGGGCAGTCGTGACGTCATTTCGGTTTGGCCGAGAAAATGTCTGAACGAGAGCAAAGTGATCCCGACAGCGATTACTTTCTCGACTTTGACGACCACAATATAAATGATGACATTGACAACGAAGAATCTGATGATGAAGTAGTTTTGGGTGGTGCTGAGAGGGGTATTCAGCCTTATTTGTTCGAGCCAGAGGGAGAGGAGGAAGACGAAACGGCGACGGGAACAGACCACGTTGACCAGGATCGGCTTGAAGATTTATCTTGGTAAACTACGCTTAGAAATATTTTTCTTTGGCGACATGCATGGTCACACACTTAATTTTCAAACTAAAACTACCCATTGGTCACTCGCTGCCTGATGACATGTTGTTAATCATCATCTTCTCAATACTTTTAACAGCCGCTGATTAGCACCTGCTGGTCTGTGCGCAGCTGGAGCTGATGAGACAGATGACGTCGTCCACACGAGTGAGTTTATAAACAATATTTATTCATTTGATTTAATTTCCCAGATGAATTATGAAGAAATCATTCAATACATTCAATAATCAATGCAAACGGAATAATCAATGCCAACCCCATATTTTTCAGGCGATACAGATTCATAGCCTACAGGCAACTGGTCCGGTGGTGTTGGGGATTTTTTTGGAGAAGAAGTGAGGGTTATGTTGCCTGCCTGTGCTGTGAGCCTCATCAGAGAAACATTCCCATCTCATCACTACAAGGGATTTTGCCTACCAAGATTAGATTTGTGAACAATGTTATTTAAATAAAGTTTTGTAAAATCATATATTGAGTTTCTTAATGTTCATGTCAATGTTATAATTCTCATAGTTCAGCATTCATCAAAGTCGCATGTCATATACATTTCAATAATTTTTCTACCATTTTATGGTATAAATTTGGATTTACATAAAAGTCCTGTTCGTCAGCTTCCTCTGCTTGGTCAGAAACATCAACACTATTTTAAGGTTGAGCGACAGTTGATAAAATCTGCAAAAAAGTAGATCATCATAATTTTATCCCAGAGGTCTCAAATTGGATTACATACATAGAAATATAAATTGATCAAACAGGCACAACCACCTCCCTATACAGCACTGAATATTTCATATTTGATGAGTATGAACACCCTAATATGCTAATATTTGATAAGTTGGTAAGGCAATGCAAACCATGGCTTGGAATTCATTTAAGATGTTTAGTAAACATTTGCAGTGAATATTAAAAATAAAAAAACTTACCCTGTTTACTTCTCGTGTTCTGACAGTTGATCGCATCGGTAGATCACCCGTGCTTTTCATGCCACTGTCACTGACCCCTTTCTCAGAGTCACACTTGGAAATCGAGGCATATATAGTTGGAATAGCCCTTTTCTTTATCAGCAATCTTTTTGCAAATTTCATTTCAAATTGACATAATGTCTGGCCCAGGAAACACGCACGCAGGCTCAGGATAGATTTAACAGCTTTATTCAACAAGCAGGTGTGTGTGAATGGATGTATGCGGTATGGGGATGTGCTGACGAGGCGCAGGTGTACGCGCAGCTGAAGCCGCTGAGGAGCGGCGAGTCGTGACACAAATTGCATCTTATTCTCGAAATCGCTGTCAACGAAATGTCTACTGCACGTTGGGTGTTTTACCGACATCAGTCCATTTTTTTCGCGTTTTCTGAACGAATTTCACCCATGCCGTTCTGATTTTCCCAGGGACGGGAAATTCAAAAACACTCACAGCATGCTCCTCTGGTATAACGTCGCACCCGTAGACAACACAACGACAAACCATAATTAATTCGATTCCTGAAATCCTAATGTTAATAAATAATCTATTTGTAATCCACAAGTATTCCGAGAAATATCGGAATACTTGGCCACTGACCGTGTGCCTAACCAAAATGACATCACACAGTCAGTGCCATTTTAGCCGCTGATCGCTTGGCTGGGTCAGACAGCTCTCCACAACAGCGTACTTCAAGAGCGCATTGTCACCTCATGCGACATACGTTGACACCAAAACATGTGGGGTTCAAATTAGCTCGTCTCAGACAACAATTTGAGATATGATTTAGCGATATTGAATTTTCGTCTGTCCGTCGCCTTTAACTATCCTCTGCAGGGCTTTTTTGTCTGACATACTGCAGCTGGAGTACCATGTTGCAATGCAGTACGTCAGAACACTCTCCACCACACCTCTGTAGAAGGTCCTGAGGATGCAGATGGGGAGAGAGGCCTGTTTGAGTTTCCTCAAGAAGTGCAGTCTCTGCTGGGCCCACTTCCTGATCCCCAAGGAATTCTTGCTCCAGGTCAGGTCCTGCGAGATTTGCATTCCGAGGAACTTGATGTTTTCCACTCTCTCCACCAAACGGCCGCCGATGCTGAGAGGGACGTGTTCAGGCTGTGACCGCTGGAAGTCGATAATCATCTCCTATATTTTGTCCACATTGGGCACCAGATTGTTCTCCCTGCACCAACCCTCCAGGTCTCTAACTTCTTCCCTGTACATTGATTCATCATCCCTCTGAATAAGTCCCACCACTGTGGTGTCGTCTGCAAACTTAATAATCTGGTTCCCCTCGTGTCTGGATGCACAGTCATGTGTTAGAAGTGTAAACAACAGTGGACTGAGTACGCAGCCTTGAGGGGATCTGGTGCTCAGCATGATAGAGTTGAAGATGTTATTTCCAACACGGACAGACTGAGGTCTCTCAGTCAGGAAATCCAGGATCCAGAGACATGTGACGGTGTTCAGACCGAGAAGGAGTAATTTCTCCATCAGTCTCTGGGGAATAATGGTGTTGAATGCTGAACTGAAATCAATATACAGGAGTCTGGCGTAGGTGTCTTTCTGATCCAGGTGGGTGATGACAGAGTTCAGGGTGGTGACTATAGCATCCTCCGTGGAGCGGTTTGAATGATATGCAAACTGGAGCGGGTCATGTGATGCAGGGAGGCAGGCTGTGATGTGTGGTTTGACAAGTCGTTCAAAACACTTCATCACAATTGGTGTCAGTGCAACAGGACGATAGTCATTCAGACAGGACACAACTGGTTTCCTTGCCACCGGTACTATGGTAGAGGTCTTAAAGCATCTGGGAACAATGGCCTGACTCAGGGAGATGTTATAAATGTCAGTCAGGACATCCGCCAACTCGCTCGCGCAGTCTTGGAGCACACGTCCCGGGATGTTGTCCGGACCTGCAGCTTTACGTGGGTTGACCCTGATTAGGGTCCTCCATGTGTCCGCTGCATTGATGATGATAGCTGGCCTAACAGATGGTGGAGATGGGCCAGCCCTCCCTCTGATTGTCAGGTTTGATGCTTCAAAACGTGCAAAGAAGTTGTTGAGCCTGTCTGGAAGCGAAGCATCGTCATCATCAATCCCCTGCCTAGACTTATAATCCATCCATGCCCAAACTCCCTGCCCCATCCGTTTGGTGTTCCTTGTGTCACAGAGGTGTCCCTGGATTTTCTCCGCATAGGCGCGCTTCGCCGTCTTAATTCCCTTTGAGAGCGCAGACCTGGCTGAGCGGATGGCAATCCTGTCCTTCGCTCTGAAGGCTGCATCTCTGGCTGTGAGCAGCGAGCGCACCTCTGCAGTTATCCAGGGCTTATAGTTGCCCCGTGCAGTGGTAGTCTTCACTATAGTGACATCCTCTGTGCACTTCGCAATGTAGCTGGTGACCGTTTCAGCATACTCCTCCACATCTGTCCTGTCTCCCTGGGAGGCTGCTATTTTGAAGATCTCCCAGTCTGTGTGCAGAAAACAGTCCTTAAGTGCTGAGGCTGCACCCTCTGGCCAAATCCTGATTTGTTTCTCTACTGGCCTACTGCGCTTCAGTAAAGGATTGTAGGCAGGCACCAGCATCACGGATAGGTGGTCAGAATGGCCGAGGTGGGGGCGAGATGTTGCCTTATAAGCATCTGGAAAGTTTGTGTACACCAAGTCCAACATATTTTATTTTATTTTTTTTTATTTTATTTGTTTATTTGTCAGGGACAGTGCAATAAACATAGACAAAAAAGAAAATCTGATGTGTTGCACATAGAGTGTATAGCATTAAGCTAGTTTGCAACTCTTGTCCCTGGATGGGCTTTAGAGAAAAGAAACAGAGAAAAAGATGAAGAAAAAACAAAATGAAAACAGTATAAACATTATCCACATACATCAATGCAAACAAAATTATAAATACACAATATAAAAACCTGATTCACATTTGCCTGTTACAGTAAAATGCCTGTTAAACATTTGCCTTCCCTTCTTCACTCACACCCTGCAGACAATCATTTCATACATGGGTACATTCTTGTTTACTTTTCAGCCAGTTTTTAACCTTTGTAATAAATGTTTTAAAATCCGTTATTATTTTTGATTTCATTTGGCATTGTGTTCCAGATATGACTGCCCTTTATAGAAAAAGCTGTTTGTCCAAATGTGGTTCTGCGGTGGGATATTTTACAGTTATTGTTAACAGAACTCCTGGTGGCTCTGCTGCTGTCCTGTCTTTGGATGAATCCAACAAGTGGCTCTGGCGCTGATTTATGGAAACATTTAAAAATTAATTTCAGAAAACAAAGGTCAATGAAACTCTCAAAACTCAGTAGATTATATTTTTTTAGAATATAACAATGATGCCACCTAATGGGCTTTTTATCCAGAATTTTTAGAGTTTGATTATATAATGAACCTATATGTTTTATTGTAGAAGGAGCTGCTTGAGCCCAAACTGTCAGACAGTATGATATATGCGAAAAAACCATAGAATGCATATACAGTACAGCTGCTTGGTGTGGTATGTAATGTCTAATTAATTTAAAGCAATTCAATTTTTTTTTTTTTACTGTTTTAGAAATCTTCTTTATGTGAAGATTAAATTTGAGTTGAGGATCTAGTACAATGCCAAGGTATTTGAATTCTGTAACTGAACCAATATCTTGATCATGTATATTAACTTTAAAATGTTGCAAATTACATTTTTTGATTGAAAAGCACATTGAAACTGTTTTCTGAAGGTTCAGCAATAGATGGTTCTGAATGATCCACTCTTGGACATCAACCATGCTTGAAGACAGGACGTCTGCAGCCTGAGCTGGAGTCTTAGCAGCTGTGTAAATAACTGCATCATCTGCATAAAGTTGACATGTTGCAGCTGAGCAGTGTAATGGCAGGTCATTAATAAAAATGCTGGAAAGTAAAGGACCAAGAATGGACCCTTGTGGGATACCCATACAATTATTTAAAAGGAAGGATTTATCCTGGTGAACTTTTACACACTGCTCTCTGTTCTGAAGATAAGATGCAAACCATTTTATTGTATTGGGAGAAAAGTTAAGAGATACCATTTTGGATAAAAGCAAGCTGTGGTTTACAGTGTCAAAAGCCTTTTTGAGATCCAGAAAAACAGCTCCCACCACATTACCCCTGTCCAAGGACTGTTTGACATTTTCACTAAGGCAGCAGTTTGCTGTTTCTGTTGAGTATCCTGGTCTAAAACCAAATATTCTAAACTGGTGTGATTAAAATCCCCTGCAACCACCACAAAACTGTCCGGGTGTGAAGTTTGAAATTCACTAATAGCATCGTGCAGCTCTCCGAGTGCCTCGTTAGCATTAGCTTTAGCATTAGTGCTAGGAGCTATGTAAACAGCAGCTACAAACACGTTGGTGAATTCCCTCGGCAGATAGAATGGCCGACAATTTACGATAAGGAACTCCGCCAACGGAGAGCAGTGTTTAGATACTAACGTGGCATTAATGCACCAGTTATTGTTAATATAGATACATAGCCCCCCCCCCCTCGGCTCTTACCGGGGCGAGCAGCCTCTCTGTCCGCCCAGAACGATGTCATCCCTTCCAGCTCAATGGCCGCGTCAGGGATGTTGTCGTGGAGCCATGTCGCCGTGAATGCAAACACACAGCAGTCCCTCCACTCTCTCCAGGTTTCTCGCAGCAGACGTGGCTCGTCCAGCTTGTTGTCGAAGGAGCGGACATTGGAAAGAAGGAGCGACGGTACTGCTGGTCTGGAGGGGTTAGCCTTTAGCCTGGCATGAATCCTGGCTCTTTTCTCTCGCTTTTGCTTGCGTTCCCGCCGCTTACGCTTCCTCCTCTCCCGGGAAGCTGCCAGCTGAATCTCCAACAGTATTCCTGCTGGCGTAGAATGTCCAAGTCACATCCGAGCACTGCAATTCTTGCAGCGTGCAGTACCTTGATGTTTAATAAGGTCTCACGGTTATAATTTTTACAGAATGTATGTCAGGGATGATCAAAACACTCAGAACTCTCACACTCACTGATGCCTAGAGGGGCCGCAGCGTCCATACGCGTCACCATCTATTAAAGTCATTATTCACTGTACATTGATAAACTAAGTGGTCATTTCCTTCTTTTTCATTTAAGACTTCTAGTCAAAGTTTTAGGTTCAGCTGTGAGGCCCATCAGCTTGCTTTTTTTTGCCTGATGGATTAGCCTTGACTCCTGATGGATTCTTTTCTCATTCAGCTTTGTTGTACAGCCTCTAGATTCTACTCAAGTCAAATGGAGATGTGATCTTCACTCAATATGCTCTGCCAGCCTTTTAAAAGAAGGTCTTCTCTTTTCATTCTTGTGTTTATCAGCCTGAGCTTTGAAGAACTACTTTTGAAGCTGTACTATTTCTTTTTCCTGCCTGGAACTCTGAATTAGTCTCTTGGAAGCATTTCAGCAAAATCTGTCTACGAAGACTTTTCAACAGGTTCCAAGCACGCTGACTCATCCTCATCCAATTTGGCAGTTTTAGAGGTGCTTCCATTTTCTTTCAAAATAAAAACCAAGTAAAATATTTCAATATAATTTAAAAGATCATGTCTTGTATTATATGCTAAATAATCAATATGAGGGCAAACACTGCCATAAAGTGTTTTATTTTGTTACATAGAGAGTAAATAGGTTTATGAAGAAAAATAAACATAAATAAACTCCATCCCTGGGGATGTACGGTATGTGCTCTCTGATGACTACTGGTCTACCATTATATCTGGTTATCTCCAATGTCTCCATTTTTCTTGACCATTTGGCATAAAACAAATAGTTTTGCTTTTCTGTGACTTTCTCTTTCCAAAAGGGAAAGTACTTGGTTCATATACGGTACATCTGATAGAAAAGACTTAAATAGCAATTAAATGAAAATTGTTTTTTAAAGGGTGATTTAGGGTGCATCCCAGTTCACCCCTTCGCCCTACCCCTTAGCCCTAGAGAGAGCTAAGGGGTTGGGCAAAGGGGTGAACTGGGATGCACCCAAAGTTTTCAACTGTGCTGCTTTACAGTGCAGTTGACTGAGATTGTTGATTACATTTGCATGTTAATCCTGAAATGTTGGCAGCATGCAACAATCCCAGTGGGAGAGATCAGTCACAAAAATCATGGCCATACAATACTGCAGTCTAGTACAATAATTCAGGAAAAAAAATATCATATTTGGTCGACAGGGAGGTCAATTTAAGAAACTGAAATATATTGAGTCTCAGCTTAAACCTGTAGAAATGTGGGATGAAAATGTTCAGTAATATACATAATAATCACATAAATTGATTATGTGTACAATTAAATTAATAATGAACACAGTTTTAGTAGGCATTGGGTCTAATAAACTGAATAAGTATGTTCTCCATGACAGGGAAATTATTCCCAGCCCATGTAGTGACTGCACCACTCACCAGCAGATTCCTCTGACACAAACACTATAAAATGCCCTGAAACCAAACACTTTACAATGACATTGGTCAAGAAACTAAAGAGTTACTCCCAAACAGTGTTGGGCAAGTTACTAAAAAATAGTCACTAATTACAGTTACTAATTACTTCTTTTCAAAAGTAACTGAGTTAATTTACCAATTACTGCATGATTAAAGTAACTAGTTACTTGAAAAAGTAACTTTAATGTTACTTTTAAATGGATACTTAACTCCTTAGCATTCCTGCCAATTTCCAGCCAATGTGAAACTTTCTGTGGGTGGAAAACTAGAATTTTAAGAGGCTAAGAAAGAAGATCTTTCATTATTCACCATTACACATTGTTGTCTGTCACACAGGTAAGACGAAAATATTGCATGGCCAGATTACAAAAATTGATCTTGTGGGGGAAGGAAGCAGATGAAGCAGCGAGCTTGGATGACACACAAACTTTATTCCTCTTCCAACATCAAGTACAAGTCTGACTGGGTCTGTGAGCACCTTCTTTTTATAACCTTTAATTCTGTGCCTTGAGACCCAGGGAGCCCAACAACAATACATTCAGTGTCACAAAGACATGCATGGCACATTAACATCACATAACGCCGCTTCTCACACTCTCTCCTCCTCCAGCGCTTCTGCCACCTCCTGAACTCCCCGGGGGGCGAATAGTCCTTTCTGTCCCATCTGAGACCCCCCGGTACCACTTCCTCCTTCAGTCCATTATTCCCTCTTCCCCCTGGCTCCTGACTCTGGGTGGAGAATCCCCCACACCGTGCCATCACAATCTAAATATTTTTTTGTAACTAAAATGTAATGATTCACTGCATCAAAAGTTTTGTTTGTTTTTTAGGTCCAGTAAAACAGCTCCCACAACCTTGATCTGTTTATTTTTTTGTTGTTGTCGTTTTTAATTTGCTCAGTCAAGTAGCAGTTAGCACTCTCAGCTGAATGATTTGGTCAGAAGTCATAGAGAGGATGTAAGTAATTATTAGACTTCATATACTCCAATAATTCTGTAGCAACAGTTTTTTTTTTCTAAACCTCTGGAGAAAATTGGTAATATTCTAATAGACACATACCTGATTTACAGCTCTAGAATTAAATCTCTTACCATTTTAGCCAGTGTCCAGCCAATGTAAAACGTTCCACGGGTGGGACAGCTTGCACACATAGCAAGATAATTTAATTAATGGATTACATTACGGGCTTATTAATGTCAGGTTGAAAAAGACTGTTTCAGACAGAGCTTTTAGAATATGTTCAGTCTGCTTTATCCTGCCTTGAGAGCTCTTATTGTGGGAAGAATCTGAAGAAAATCAACATGATATTGCCAGTAATCTCCTCATCTTGGAGTGAGAAATAGGGTTTGTGAAGTGAGGGAGAGGGAAAAAGAGTGAGAGTCTTGGCAACCTTTTTGGCAGTGTTGCCAAAAAGTTGGCAACACTGTTTGTCTTTACTTTATGATATAGATTTAATTTGATGTGCAGTGATCCAAAGAAAATGTCAGTTATCCACAGTCCAAATGTCTGCTGTGACAGAGACATGATCCAGTCCCTTAAATTCCTTTTGGAGATCAAAGTCCATTTTTGAATAATCTTTATTCCGGTAGCAAGTAAATGCATTTTAATTTCAGTGGATCACAGTCCAGCTGTGTGATGGAAAGTGTTATCACGTCTTCAGTCTGGAATGACGCATCTGGCAATCAGTTGGTTTAATTCTTGCTGGGTCACAAACTGTCCAAATGCATACCTGTGCTTGAAATCCAGTCGTGGGTGTTGAGACGAGTATTTCCACTTTACATCCAGCCGTGGCTGTTCAGAATACAGCAGATCCATTTCATGGTGTCGTTAGCATAGCACAGCACTAACTTTGTTGGAGCTGAAGATTGCCGTAGGTCTCATCTGGCATTTTAGTTTGCAACCCACCAATATACTTTTATCTTTAACCATTCATTCATCTTCTTCTGCTTAATCCTTTTTCGGGTCACAGGGGGTACTGGAGTCTATCCCAGCATCTTTGGGCGAGAGGCAGGGTACACCCTGGACAGATCGCCAGTCCATCGCAGGGCCAACACAGAGAGACAGACAACCATTCACTCTCACAGTCATACCTAAGGACAATTTAGAATCCCCAGTTTGATGCCAATTAACCTAACTTGCATGTTTTTGGCATATGGGAGGAAACCAGAGAAATCCCGGAGTAAACCCATGCAGACACGGGGAGAACATGCAAACTTCACACAGATCACTGTTGGTCGGGGGCTGGGATCGAACCCAGGATCCCCCGGCCAAGGCTGAGTTGCTGTGCTGCCGCAGTGCTAACCACTCTGCCACCGACAAAGGAAAAATAATCTATTTCCACAAAAACAAAGAAGCTTCATCTTTTCCTCCACTCAGTAATTAAGACTCAGGCTCTCTGTAACAGGTCACGTCGACTGACGGCTGCATCAGCTACACAGGGTCAGTTTGTATATTCATTTATTTGTTCTAAAAATATCTATCCCTGTTAATAAAATGAGTAACGAGTAACACATATGATCAAATTTCAGTAACTGTAACGCTTTACTGAGTTTTTAAACAGTAATTTTGTTACACTGCACATTACTGCAAAAGTAGTGGCATTACAGTGACATGTTACTCCCAACACTGCTCCCCAATGACTATGGCTTGTGGTAGGGTAGGGATTCCTTACGCTCAGGTACAGTTCAAGATTGCGGTGGGCATTGTTACACCTCCATCTCTACAGTCATTCATATAGGTTTAGCTATCATGTGATGTGGGGAGGCAGTTTACAGCAAGGAGAGATGCACAGCTGAATCTGGTTAGTGTGTCAGGTATTCAATCACATTAGATGCTGTTATAATGAGTAGGGGTGGGCGATATGGCCGCAAAAAAATGATTTCACAATATTGTTGTGAATTTTCATAATAACGATATCGACAATATCACAAAATGCTATTTTTTTTTTTCATTTTAATAGAGGACAGTTTCATAGGCCAGCATTATTTGCCTTCAACTTATTCGGTAAAACAACAACAACAAAAAACTCTTATTTCTCCAGTTCATAAACAGTAGTTCAGACTGAGTTTCAAACATGTTTTTTTTAATTCTACATCATCTCTTAGAAGGCACTAAACTGTTCACCTGTGTAAGAAGTCTCTGTTGCACAAACTTCTTGTGCTTTTAGGTTCTTGTCGCACTGAACAATATGTTTATTTGTTTGTTGGGATAAATAAATTTGTTTGTTGTTATACCTGAGGGAAATTCAAGGCCATTCACCTGGATGAGGCAGCCACAATCCTTTTTCGTGCGTCACACACACATTCACACCTAGGACCACTTTCGAGTCTCCAATTAATCTAATTTTCTTGCCTTTGGAATGTGGGGGGAAACTGGAGCACCCAGTGTAAATCCACACAAGTTTGGGAAGAACATACTCCACACAGATAGGCCCTGCTGGCTGGTGGGTTTGAACCCATGACCATCTTACTGTGAGGCAGTGTGCTAACCACTACACCACCATTCTGCCAAACTCAACCTTAAGCAGCTAAAACAGAATGAAAATGAATGACCATTGTTATGTCTGTAAATACCTTCATACAATGATGAGACCAGGTGAACGGGTGAACTCAGCTTTATTGAAGATCGGACACACAACAGCCACCAGGCAGGAGCATTGGCCAAGAGAAGCTAAAATGGATGCCCCCTGGTATTTATAGGGCGACGCAGTGACGGAAGAGGTAGTGGCCACCACTACACCACACTTCACAATAAAGGCATCAATCACAACATCACATCCCCCCCGTAGAAAGTCCCAAACCACACACACAATTAAGATCCTCCCAAATTTAGGACCTGAATCACGCACTAACAAAGCTAAACTGAAATCACTAAACAGCCTAACTCATTCATACAACAGAACCTAAAATAGGGTGGACGGGTGGACTACCGTCCTGCCCACATAGCAAGGTAGATTATTCTGCCACCTGTGAAATAAATAAAGTCCATTAATAACTCAAAATTACTGCTGTGTTCCTAGACTAACCAAAACACCCAAGACCATAACATTTCACTGATATAAACATATGAACATGGAACTATTTATTAAATGTACATTACTGTCCTCCCAGCAGAAAAGGGTAGAACTGGCTTGGGGGGGGGGGGGGCCCTCAGCAAACTCGCCCCTGGAAGCAGCATGCTCCTGGGATCGTGGCTGATCTCAAGGACGAAAGCGTTTCTCCTCATCACCACCAGCCACCTCTCTCATCCAGCTCCGCCACCAGAAGCCTCCTCCCGGACACACCGCAGTTCGTTGGCGTACCTTCTCGAGCCATGCTGGGTTACCCTTTATCCTGTGGTAGGGGAAAAACTTCTTCACCATGGCCCAATTCAGCATTAACCCCTCCGCCCCCGTGTCGAGCAGCAGTGGTACCTCCACACCGTCCAGCTCCACTGCACAGAACGTGTACCTGTTGGTACTCGGGGACATCGTGTCCCCGAGTACCAAGATAGTTGTCGGGGACGTGCGCAATGATTTCTTCCGTGGGATCTCTGGCTCAGACACACAGGACACTCTAGCAATAATGGTTCAAGTGTTCACACTTGCCACAATGCTTCCCTCTAGCCGGGCAATCCCTAGCCTTATATTGGTGCTTCGTGGACCCACAACCCATGCACAGGGGTTTTCCCAGGGCAGACCTTCGGCTGGTAGCATTGGCTTCAATCACATTGTCATCTATGTTATCCTCACTATCCGGGTCCACTACTAATGCTGTGGCAGAAGGCCCCAGCTGCCATTGTGACTTTCGCCAATTTTGCTCCGAGGTTAGCTTGTCCGCGGTCTCCATTTGGAGAGCTAGCTTGACAGCCCTAGCTAACATTAAGTCACATGGTGCCGTGAGCAGCTTAGCTCGTAAAGCAGTGTTATTCGTACGCTCCGTCAGCTGGTCACGTACCATTACTTCCTTTAATGGCCCAAAACGACACTCGCTAGCCAGCTGCCTCAGGTCAGCGACAAACTGGTGGACAGGCTCACCCACCCACTGGTGTCGCTGCCAGAACCTAATCCTCCAGACAATCTTGCTCTCCGGGGTGTGAAAATGACTTGCCAGCAACTCGATGATGTCCTCAAACGAGTCTGAAGTCCCGAGTGTACATAGGATACGCTGGCCCTCAATCCTTAAATTATGTACCAGGAGCGCACATACTCTTTGCTTATCAAGCTCACCCAGGTCGAGCGCCATGATGTAGTTTTGGAAGGCTGCGAACCATCTTGGCCAAGGCACAGGTGGCTCGCCCGGGAGCTCCAGGAAGGGGCGAAGTAGTGTGACACGCGCCTCCATAGTTTGTCCTTGTCGCCAAAATGTTACGTCTGTAAATACCTTTATACAATGATGAGGCCAGGTGAACGGGTGAACTCAGCTTTATTGAAGATCGGACACACAACAGCCACCAGGAAGGGGCATCGGCCAAGAAAGCCTAAAATGGATGCCCCCTGGTATTTATAGGGTGGCGCAGTGGTGGAAGAGGAAGTGGCCGCCACTACACCGCACTTCACAATAAAGGCATCAATCACAACATCACAACCATACACCAACATCTTGGCACTGGAGAGGTGTTGTTGACGTGCGGAAAAATTAAGGACTGTAGATGATGAAATCCCTAAATTCCTTGCAATTTTATGTTGAGAAACATTGTTCTTAAACTGTTGGACTATTTGTCCACACAGTAGTTAACAAAATGGTGAACCTTACCCCATCCTTGCTTGTGAACGACTGAGTCTTTCGGGGATGCTCCTTTTATACCAAATCATGACACTCACATGTTTTCCATTAACCTGTTCACCTGTAGAATGTTCCAAAAAGGTCTTTCACACTCTTTTCTTGCCCCCGTCTGATTTTTCTTTATTGCGTGTTGCAAGCATC
Organism: Pholidichthys leucotaenia; assembly: GCA_020510985.1. Classification (NCBI taxonomy): domain Eukaryota; kingdom Metazoa; phylum Chordata; class Actinopteri; order Cichliformes; family Pholidichthyidae; genus Pholidichthys; species Pholidichthys leucotaenia. The sequence goes on along the minus strand of CM035845.1, from coordinate 248,211,695 downwards.
AAATTCAAAATAAGTGAATATTAGCAAAAAAAATAAAATAATAAAGTTTATCAGTTTGAACATTAAACATTGTCTTTGTAGTGTATTCAATTAAATATACATTTAAAAGGATTTTTAAATCACTGTATTTTGTTTTTATTTATGTTTTACAAAGTCCCAACTTTAGCAGAATTGGGGTTGTACCAAATAAGTACATTTTCAACATTATAATCAATGTAGTGTAACAAATCCAAGTGTGACTAACATACAGTACTCACAAAAAGTTAGGGATATTTGGCTTTCGGGTGAAATTTATGGGAAATATAAAAAGTTCACACTACACTGATATTTGTCACGCCTCGCCGCCCATCTGCGGCGCCAGCTGCACGCACACCTGCACCTCATCAGCGGCGAGGGATTTAAGCCACCTCGCCCTGGGCTTCGGCCTGAAGCCGTCAGTCTTCACTCGCTACTCTTGCTGTAAGGAATCTCAACCGCTCAGCAAACATCCAAGTAAGAATCTCTTACCTCCTTCTTCTCCTAGTCTGCTCCCCTGTGCACAGGTGGATTTCCCGGCGGCGGACCACTCCCCTCTGCCACCATTCCCTCGCTGCTGCACCGGGCGCTCCAGGTCGCTGTCTTCCGGGCTTCACCCTTGCTGTGCCAGCCACCTGCCATTCCCAAGTAAGCCAGTCATCATTATCATATCTCCTGTGTTGGTGTGGTGCCCGTTACCCTTCTCCCTTTGCTTCTCCCATAGGGTTGTCCGGCTGTACGGCCTCCTGCCTCCGTGCCCGACGCAGACGCCACCACCAACACATTCACATCTCGCAGACACACACTCATACACACTTGTTGTTAATAAAGCTATTAGATCTACCCTGAGCCTGCGTGTGTGTCTCCTGAGCCGTGCATTATGTCAATATTATATCATGAAAGTAGGACATTTAACAACAGGTGTCTATTATGCTGTGTGTTTCTGTTTTGGTTGTCTACTGTCATGCTGCTGTTACAAATTTCCCAGTTTGGGATCAATAAAGTACATCTATCTATCTATCTATCTATCTATCTATCTATCTATCTATCTATCTATCTATCTATCTATCTAAGTAAAAGCAAGCAATGGTGATTTCCTCATCTCAAACAATTTATTGAAACAAAAGCCAACAACATTGGTGGGCATACCACAACAAAAAATGTCAGTGTCTCAATAGCTTGTCATGTGCCCTTGAGCATCAGTTACAGCTTGACAACAACATCTCATGCTGTTCACAAGTCCACTTATGGCCCTTTTCCACTTGTACCAGTTTGGTCCAGTTCGGTTCAGTACGGTATGCTTTGTAGGCTTTTCCACTAGGCACTGTAACGGTTATGGTCACGATTTTTCGGACCTGCTGGAGAGTGGTTCTAAGCGTGCTGTGCCAACCTGAAAATGTAATGTAAAAACACTGCAGGCCACTGATTGGTCCAGGCGTAACACCATGAGAGTGACGTTTGAGGCTGAATGAATTACATAATCTCGAGCCGCCATTTGCAAAGATTCGTCCGTGAGCCAGCAAGCAAGCGTCAGTATAAACAGCAACAATAGAATGGCTTCACAGAAATCAGACCCACAGAAATCAACACCGCGGTCCAGCAGAGTTTTCTGTGCCTTTCGGCTGATGACAGAATCCAGAGGGAACTAGACGGAGCAACCTGAAATGAATTTATGGCCGCAGGAGCACCCAACTTCAGCAGTTGAAAGCTGTGATATCAGGATATAGAAGATGGTGAGTGATGTGATATGACCACTTCAACAGTACCAGTGCCGAAACATTCAACACCATCGTGCCTAAATGACTATCACCCTGTGGCACTGACGCCCATAGTCATGAAGTGCTTTGAGCGACTGGTCTTGGCACAGCTCAAAAAATGCCTGCCCCCTACATTGGACCCTCACCAGTTTGCCTACCGGAGCAACAGGAGTACAGAGGATGCAGTTTCTACAGCGCTGCACTATGTACTCTCACACCTGGATGACAAGAACACCTACGCAAGAATGCTGTTTGTTGACTTCAGCTCAGCATTCAACACAGTTATCCCTCCAAGTTGATCACTAAACTTGGGGACCTGGGAATCAGTACCTCCACCTGCAACTGGATCATGGATTTTCTGACCAACAGACCCCAGCATGTTAGGTCAGGCCCCAACTGTTCTTCCGTCATCACACTCAACACTGGTGTACCACAGGGCTGTGTGCTCAGCCCATTCCTCTACTCCCTCTTCACCCATGACTGCAGGCCTATGTATGGATCCAATTCCATCATAAAGTTCGCAGATGACACCACGGTGATTGGACTCATCAGGGACAACGATGAGTCAGATTACAGGGCAGAGGTTGAGCACTTGGCTACTTGGTGCGCTGACAATAACCTGCTCCTTAACACCAGCAAAACCAAGGAGCTCATAGTGGACTACAGGAAGGAGAGGGGAGAGACACATGACCCCATCCATATCAATGGCATAGCTGTTGAACGTGTCCCCAGCTTCAAATTCCTGGGGACCCACATCTCGGAGGACCTGTCCTGGTCAGTTAACACCACCAGCCTGATCAAGAAGGCCCATCAGTGCCTCTTCTTCTTGAGGACACTGAAGAAGAACCATCTGTCAACTGACATCCTGGGCAACTTTTACCGCTGCGTGATAGAGAGTACCCTGACCAACTGTGTCACAGTCTATTATAGGAGCTGCTCTGTCGCTGACCGTAAGGCACTGCAGCGGGTGGTGAAAACCGGCCAACACATCACAGGGACTCCACTTCCAGTTATAGAGTACGTCTACAGGAAAAGATGTCTGCGCCGGGCATGCAGCATTCTTAGGGACTCCAACCATCCTGCTCATAGACTGTTCCAGCTTCTCCCCTCCAGAAGGCGTTTCAGAAGCCTTCGGACTAGAACCAGCGGGTTTAGGAACAGTTTCTTTCCAACAGCTGTCACGTTATTGAACTTAGTTCCCCGCTGACTCTCTTACCATCATCTCTTACCATCCTCACCTGTACATAACTGCCCATCTAACTTATTGTACATTATTTGCGCATAACAGTACTCTTAACTTTCTGCACTGCTGCATATATTTGCATATATTTGCTTAAATTGCACATACTGTTAAATACTGTATATACTGCACTGCTGTCCTTTGCACTTCTGATTGGATGCTAAACTGTGTTTCGTTACCTTGTATTCATACATATGTAATGACAATAAAGTTGAATCTAATCTAATCTAATCTAATGATGTGATATTATGCATCTTTACCTCCGCCAAGGAGGTTATGTTTTTACTGGGGTTTGTCTGTCTGTCTGTCTGTCTGTTACCAACATAACTCAAAAAGTTATGAACGGATTTTGACGAAATTTTCAGGAAAAGTCTGAAATGGGACAAGGAAGCAATGATTAGATTTTGGGAGTGATCCGGATCACCGCCATTACCGAAAAAGTGATTTTTGTCAATAACTACTCAACTAATAAAGATATCAACGTGAATCCAATTCCTAAAGGTATGTTTTGATGGTCAAGGAATCTGAGAAAATAGATAAAATAATAAATGTAGGACTTTTCAAAGTCCAGCAATTACATTTTTGAGTAGATCACAGCATGGGGGACTGAGCTACCTTGGTGGAGGTCTGCACTCTCCGAGTGCTTTTCTAGTTTACGTTATTTATTCCAGCAGTGGAAAGTTCACTTTGAACAGACAACAACGTTGTCTCTTGTGCAGTCAATGAGCTAACTAGTTAGCCGTCAATGCTAACTCTGTGCTCCCTGCTCTCCTCGTATTTTGTGCTTGTGTCGACAATATCTGATGAAATAAGCTAGTTGTAATCCTGGTGAAAAAGGTGGTTTTTTACATGTTGCACTTTCGTGCTGTTCATGTACTTAAGTTGTGTGTATTTTCGTTCTAGAGTCCGGCCAGCATCTGCTGTGACACTGACAACGGTTAGCTGTTAAGAGTGGTAAGTTGCACATCCCATTATTTTTAGTAGTTGTGGACAAAGTACTCAAATCCTTTCTTTTTAAGTTAAACTGTAGGTAAAGTGCCAAAATTAAAGTAGCACAATTTCCACTTAATATGAAAGGGACTGAACTGAGATTTATTTGATTGTGTGAATATTAATTACAGAATAATTGAAAATGAATGGCACATCCAATATGAGCCACTGTAAAATAAACCGCTTGTTTATTTTATTTTTTTTTTTTTTTTTTGTCAGATCACTTGTGTAATCCTTTGTGAGTTATATTCATAACAGTGTATCTTGCACTTTGGTGGCTAACTTTTATCGTCAAAAATGACATATTTTGACTGAGTGGCTCCATACTCAGGGATGCACACCCTCAGTTAAAGTACTAGATTCCATTCAACTGAAGGGATCAACTCATTCTGATTGCTAAGGCCACAGTAAAAAATGGTTTTAAACATAACTATTGGGCCTGCAAGTCATCATTCCAAAATGCCATTGCTAGATCTCGGTGTTTCTGTGGGTCCTGCTTTGTGATCTTTGGAAAGTCCTCCAGTTTGTTGAAGGGAGCCTGCTCGATGCCCTCTGGTGAGCTGTATACTTCGTCAAGGCACTCCCATGCCATACACAGGGTCATCCAATAACCGGATGGTTGGTGGTTCACATCCTGCTCTCCCCAGATATCCTGCCGTTGTGTCCCTGGGCAAGACACTTTACCCCCAATTGCTCCTGGTGGGTCTGGACAGCGCCATTTTGGGCAGCTATGTTGCCATCAGTGTGTGAATGTGTATGTGAATGGGTGGATAGCAGGATCTGTAAAGCGCTTTGGTCATCTAGAGATGAGAATAAAAGCATTATATGAGTGAATGCCATTTACCATAACCCAGCCCTTGTAAAATCTACTTTACTGAAACGCAGCTACATGAAAATTGTGGTTAAATACAACAACAAAGTACTTTATTGTCACATTCCACCACTGGCTTTTAGCAACAAGTGTATTTCCCAAATATGTTTTAAACTTGCTTTAATTAACTACGACCCGTTTCTGTCTTTTGTCTAGGCAAAAGGAAAAACGGTCCACCCCAAACCGGACCTTGCGTCACTATTTACAGAGATGCAGGCTGAAGATCTGCTGAACTGCAGGGATGGCAATTTTCCACCGATCCGCGGATTTCCGCCGATTTTATCATCTGTCATAATTTTGTACCTTTACCTTGTTCTCAATAAAGTTTGGAAAAAAAAACACATACGCGCTTGGCGCTTCCCCGAAGTCTCGCGATAACCCGGATGTACTCAAGCTACTGCTGTATTGTAAACAGCCCTGCGATTGGATAGTTGCAAACGATTGGACCAATCAAATGGCTCGTATGCTTTGTCAAAAATTCATTTCGGCTTGTTCTCAGGGATGTGATTTTTCCGGTAATTCACCGAATTCCCCCCTCATGGATCGTCACCTTATCGTGGTGGGGGGGTTTGCGTGCCCCAGTGATCCCAGGAGCTATGTTGTCCGGGGCAATTTGCCTCTGATAGGGTCTCCCAAGACAAACTGGTCCTGGGTGAAGGGCCAGACTAAGAACGATCCAACAGACTCTCATGATAAATTGTATATCAAGGATTCAGTGTACCCCGCCCGGTATGGGGTTACCGGGGCCCCACCCTGGAGCCAGGCCTGGGGGAGGGGCTCGAAGGCTAGCGTCTGGTGGCCAGGTTTCCACCCATGGGACCCGGCCGGGCTCAGCCCGAAGGAGTTACATGGGTCCGCCCTCCAGTAGGTTCACCACCTGCAGGAGGGATCATGGAAGTCCGGTGCTATGTGGATTAGGTAGCAGTCAAAGGCGGAGACCTTGGCGGACTGATCCCAAGCTTTCTAAACTGGCTTTTGGTACGTGGAATGTCACCTCTCTGGTGGGGAAGGAGCCTGAGCTGGTGTACGAGATTGAGCGATACCGGCTAGATATAGTCGGCCTCACCTCAACACACAGCTCCGGTTCCGGAACCAGTCTCCTGGAGAGGGGCTGGAGCTTGGCCTTTTCTGGAGTTGCCCCGGGCGAGAGGCGACGAGCAGGGGTAGGTATTCTTGTATCGCCCCACCTTGCTGCCTCTATATTGGAGTTTTCCCCGGTGGACGAAAGGGTTGCTTCCCTGCGCCTTCGGGTTGGGAAACGGGTCCTGACCATCATTTGTGCCTATGCACCAAATGATGTTTCAGAGTACCCACCCTTTTTGGAGTCTGTGACTGGGGTGCTGGAGGGTGCTCCTCCTGGAGACTCCATTGTCCTACTGGGGGACTTCAATGCGCACGTGGGCAACGACAGTGAAATCTGGAGGGGGGTGATTGGGAGGAACGGCCTGCCCGATCTGAACCCGAGTGGTGTTCAGTTATTGGACTTCTGTGCTAACCACAGTCTGTCCATAACGAACACCATGTTCAAGCATAAGGGTGTCCATATGTGCACCTGGCACCAGGACACCCTAGGCCGCAGGTCGATGATCGATTTTGTTATCGTATCATCAGACCTGCGACCGTATGTCTTGGACACCCGAGTAAAGAGAGGTGCAGAGCTGTCAACTGATCACCACCTGGTGGTGAGTTGGATCCGATGGCAGGGGAGGAAGCCATTCAGACCTGGTAGACCCAAACGTATAGTGAGGGTGTGCTGGGAGCGTCTGGCTGAGGCCCCTGTCCGGGAGGTCTTCAACTCCCACCTCCGGAAGAACTTCAACCACATTCCGAGGGAGTCTGGAGACATGGAGTCTGAATGGGCCATGTTCTCCACCTCTGTTGTTGAAGCGGCGGCCCAGAGCTGCGGCCGCAAGGTGGTCGGTGCATCTCGTGGTGGCAACCCCCGAACCAAGTGGTGGACACCAGTGGTGAGGGGGGCCATTAAGCTGAAGAAGGAGTCCTATCAAGCTTGGGTGGCTTGTGGGACTCCCGAAGCAGCTGAGGTGTACCGGCAGGCCAAGCGGAGTGCAGCTCGGGTGGTTGCTGAAGCAAAAACCCGGGTATGGGAGGAGTTCGGTGAGGCCATGGAACAAGACTTTCGGTCGGCTTCAAAGAGATTCTGGCAAACTGTTCGGCGGCTCAGGAGGGGAAAGCAGCTCCCCGTCCACACTGTGTATGGTGCGGATGGGACACTGTTGACTTCAACTGGGGATATCGTCGGGCGGTGGAAGGAATACTTCGAGGATCTCCTCAATCCCACTGATACGCCTTCCACAGAGGAAGCAGGGTTTGGGGACAAGGGGGATGACTCGCCTATCACAGGGGCTGAGGTCGCCAAGGTGGTTAAAAATCTCCTTGGTGGCCGGGCCCCGGGGGTGGACGAGATTCGCCCCGAGTACCTCAAGGCCCTGGATGTTGTTGGGCTGTCATGGTTGACACGCCTCTGCAACATTGCGTGGAGGTCGGGGGCAGTGCCTTTGGCATGGCAAACCGGGGTGGTGGTTCCTCTCTTCAAAAAAGGGGACCGGAGGGTGTGCTCCAACTTTAGAGGGATCACACTCCTCAGCCTCCCTGGGAAGGTCTATGCCAAGGTACTGGAGAGGAGAGTCCGGCCGTTGGTCGAACCTCGGATTCAGGAGGAGCAATGTGGTTTTCGTCCTGGCCGTGGCACATCGGACCAGCTCTTTACCCTCTCGAGAATTCTTGAGGGTTCGTGGGAGTTTGCCCAACCAGTTTACATGTGTTTTGTGGACTTGGAGAAGGCATTTGACCGCGTCCCTCGTGGATTTTTGTGGGGGGTGCTTCGGGAGTATGGGGTATCGGGCTTGTTGTTACGAGCTATTCGGTCTCTGTACGACCGTTGTGAGAGTTTAGTTCGTATTGCCAACACTCGGTCGGAGTCATTCCCAGTGAGAGTTGGACTCCGCCAGGGCTGCCCTTTGTCACCGGTCCTGTTCATAATTTTTATGGACAGGATTTCTAGGCGCAGCCAGGGAATGGAGGGTGTCATACTTGGTGACCACAGGATCTCATCTCTGTTGTTTGCAGATGATGTTGTCCTGTTGGCTTCATCCAGCAATGACCTACAGCTCTTGCTGGGACGGTTTGCCGCTGAGTGTGAAGCGGCTGGGATGAGAATCAGCACCTCCAAGTCCGAGTCCATGGTCCTCAGCCGGAAAAAGGTGGATTGTCCTCTCCGGGTTGGGGACAGGCTCCTGCCCCAAGTGGAGGAGTTTAAGTATCTTGGGGTCTTGTTCACGAGTGAGGGGAAAATGGAGCGAGAGATCGACAGACGGATTGGAGCAGCATCTGCAGTGATGCGGACGTTGTACCGGTCTGTTGTGGTGAAGAGGGAGCTTAGTTCTAAGGCAAAGCTGTCGATTTACCAGTCAATCTACGTTCCTACTCTCACCTATGGTCACGAGCTTTGGGTAATGACCGAAAGAACGAGATCGCGGATACAAGCGGCTGAAATGAGCTTTCTCCGTAGGATTGCTGGACTCACCCTCAGAGATAGGGTGAGGAGCTCAGTCATCCGGGAGAGGCTCAGAGTAGAACCGCTGCTCCTCCACATTGAAAGGAGTCAGTTGAGGTGGTATGGGCATCTGATTAGGATGCCTCCTGGACGTCTCCCACTTGAGGTGTTTCAGGCACGTCCCACTGGGAGGAGACCCCGGGGCAGACCCAGGACTCGGTGGAGAGACTATGTCTCCCAGCTAGTCTGGGAACGCCTTGGTATCCCCTCTGAAGAGCTGGAGCAGGTGGCTGGGGAGAGGGAAGTCTGGGCTTCTCTGCTTGAACTGCTGCCTCCGCGACCCGGACCTCCGGAAAAGCGGTAGAAGATGGATGGATGGATGGATGGATTCACCGAATTCCGCTTTATTTTTATATTATATGTACGTTAAGTACGTTAGCGGCTTGTGGTTCACGAACGCAGTTAAAGTGTGCCCTTTCAGCCAGAACCGGAAGTTGCGTATGCCAGGTAGAGAGCCATTAACTCTCTGTGAACACGCTGTATTTACGCTCACTGTCGTGCAAAGACCTGCTTAAAAAAAAGGTGAGCGGCTGCCAAGAACCGGCAACGCATTGCTCCACGACGGCCGCTATGCCCACGTCCGAGGCGTCAATAATGAGCGCTGTTTTAACCTCAGAACGCCTGCTCCCGTTCAGGAGTCCAGTCGACTCTGTCCGCCGGCTGTATGAGCTGGGCTGCGCGGGGGAGGAAAATGAGCTGCTCAAGACTCAATGGAGATTGAAACTGGTGATCTGAAATGAATGCTGAAATTATAAAAAGTAATGGTATGTTGGAATTTTATTTCTATTATGGAATAGATAAAATTAACTGATTTTGATTTGATCAAGTGTTAAAGCATGTGATGGATAATGCTTGTTGGAAGATTTACCTCCGCCAAGGAGGTTATGTTTTCATCGGCGTTGGTTTGTCTGTCTGTCTGTTTGTTAGCAAGGAAAAGTGATGGACGGATTGTCATGAAATTTTCAGGAAAGGTGTGTAATGGCACGGGAAACAGATGATTAGATTTTGGTGATGATCTGAGAGTGCATACCTCCACCAAGGGCTTTTTTGTATTTGTGCAGCAGGATTACACAAAAACTACTGGATGGATTTGGATAAAATTTTCACCAGAGGTGGTTCTTGGGCTACAGAGGAACCCATTATATTTTGGTGATGATCTGAGAATGCATACCTCAGCCAAGGCTCTTATCTTCTCACAGTGTGTTAGCAACAATACTCCAAAACTGATGGACAGACTTTGATGCAATTTTCACCACAAGTGGCTATAGGCCTACACACAAACCCTTTACATTTTGGAGTTGATCCATGACAAACGGAAGGAGCCTTGGTGGAGGGATGCGCTCTGAGTGCTTTTCTAGTTTAGGAATGCTATCTTCTTGGAACATAAGTCAATATTATACAGTAATAAGTGACATTCAGCTGTTTGTTTTATGTCATGTAAGCACAGTTCTGGTACTTAAAAATCATAAAAACCCAGGAGCTTCGGGGAGCGAAGTGACAGTAAAGGTAAAAATTGGCTCAAAGTTCAATGAGGTAACAGAAACACTCGGACAGTTTCTGAAGAAACCAGAAAAGGAGATGAAGTTCAAAGTTCAGAGACTGACACAGCTTGCTGCCAAAAGGCAGAAAGTTTCACATTAGAAGTCACTTGGTGACCAGTATAAATAGTGTAAAAACCTCTAATAGAACTGTTAAATATGTTGGACTAAAGACAGTGAGACAACATTGAAGAAAAAGTAAGTTAACTTTTCATTAAATGTAATGATTTATCTAAGTCTAGTATTTCATTTTTTTAATCATTTTTTTCAGTCTAAATTACTTCTGTTTTACTGAAAACCTCCCAGCTTCAGGGGGGCTGCGCCCCCCCCCCCCCCCCGTAAGTCAATCGACCAAATTAGATTTCAGCTGAAATCAGAATTTCCTGTTGCCATCCCTGGAACTGGGACCAGCGTGAGCGGCACTTCCAGTTGCTTCTCAGTGAGGCAGCGTGGCCGGCGTGTGTGACCCATTCTGTTTTGGTTTTTTCTTACAATTTCAATTTTGCACTTTCTACATAATCTGGAATTTGCTGATGATTATAATAAACAATTAGTGACTTATGTGTTTGCATCATGATTTTCTATTTTGTCTGTTAAGACACCGGTGGGAAAAGAGTCAACAGTACAAACCATTTATCAGTGACTTTGAAAATAATGGCTCATTTTTAAGAAAAAGTAACCAAAAACAATTATTTTATTTACTGAAGACTGTACTGTTGGATGTGCCAGTGCAGAAGACACAGTGCACTTTAGTGATAGTACCAGTATATGGAGGAATTCTGGGCCATATAAGTATCTGGATTTCCTAATAATGGGTTAGAGCAGGGGTGTCCAATCATGTGTCATGGAGGGCCAAGACCCTGCAGGCTTTACCTCCAACCAGTATCTTCAACAGCAGATTCCACTGAATTTCTTCCACTGACTGCTGATCAGTGAAAACACCTGCTGAAGAGACTGGGCAGAAGAGAGAACCTGCAGGGTCTTGGCCCTCCATGGCACATGATTGGACACCCCTGGGTTAGGGTTTAATGGGATTTAACATTTTAACACAAACTGCTTTATGGTTCATAATTCTGTTGACAGACTTACACCAAACCAAAAGTGATTTCTCAAACTGCTGGATTGTTCTTAGACAGCTCTTCCAATCTTTAAGTATTTAATTTATGTTACTTGGTGGTAACCTTCACACATAAAACAAAAGTGGAGACACATCTGCAAAAAGTACAAAGGTTTATTGTCAAAATTCCTAGTGCTATACTAAATGAATACATATATAGTTCACTGTTGATGCAGATAATATATATTTATACAGTATCTACATGTAGTCAGCAATACTCGATATGATATATATTCAGTAAATCCATGTATTTCTCCATGTAACCTTGTGACTACGTTATTTTAATTGCTTTTAATCCTAGATCCAGTTTGTTTTGGCTTAAAATGCATCATAATTGTTAAATATATCTTATTATACCTACTCAGTACTGTTTACCTGTTGAAATATACTGTATATTTTATGGCTAATATAACCCCATAACTATAATATGGCACCTGGCAATCAAGTTTTGGTAGCTGATCATGTTTTGTCACGACACCAGCGGCTGGAGCAGGTACATCCCATCGCGTCTCAACAGTCTCGCCATGATTTTAACATAGATCAGAGCAGTTTGGTGCACAGGAAGCTAAACATTTCTACAGTCATTCTGAAGTTCTGTAACTAGTGTGCGTTTGTGAAGCTGGGGTGACATCTCATCACTGGGAGCCTGTGTTGAACGCCCAGACCCATGATTTGAAGCGATAATTTTGCCACAAGAGAGCCATCTGAAACACACACACAGAGAATACATATTTTAGTACCTAATAGCGATAACTTGCCGACATTACAATGTAGTACGGCGGATTTAAAGCAAAGTAGCATTCGCAATCATTAACTTACCTTCGTATGTGATGTAGTTTGTATTCTCATGTCTTCCGCTTTATACTGCTCTATATGGTTTCCTAAACACTCCAGTACTTTTCCAGAGAGTGTTGTCTTGCCGCCTACAGCCTTCTGCTCTCCTTTTGCTTTCCTTTTCTGCCTTTACTCTGGCAAAAAAAAAAAAAAAAAAGCCAGAGACTGCAGTCACCTTGTATCCTCATTGTCTGCTGAGGCATGGCATTTCACTCTTGTTGGAGGCAGCCCTCAGGTCATTGAGGTTGTGGGGTGCAGGGTTATGAGCCTCTACACGGCAACTCAGCTGATCCCATAGGTTTTCTATGGGATTCAGGTCTGGAGAAAGTGCAGGCCACTCCATTTGAGGTACCCCAGCCTCCAGCTACTGTTCCCTAATGATGTGACCTCGATAAGCTGAAGCATTGTCATCCATGAAGATGAAATTAGGCCTGTATTGTTCATGTTGGGCCACAATGACTGGATTAATGATGTTATTCAGGTAGTATCGGCTTGCCACTGTACCTTTCACAAGGTATAGGGCAGTTCTGTATTGACTAGACACACCTGCTCAGACTGTAACACCACCACCACCAAAGGCTCATCTGGTGACAACAGTGGCTGATGCATAGCGCTCTCCTTGAAGTCTCCAACATCGTTGGCAGCCATCATTTCTGCTCAACATGAATCAACTTTCATCAGAGAACATTACTGAGGCCCACTGGTCCCTTGTCCAGCGTAAATGGTCCCTGGCCCATGCAAGACGAAGATGCCCATGCCTGGTGGTGTGGTCAGGTACCCTTGCAGTTTGTCGAGCACGCAGGCCATGCTGATGTAAACAGTCTCAAATGGTCTAATGTGACACTTGGGTGCCTCTCACCTCCTTTAAATCTGCCTGGAGTTGAGTGGCAATCATCATCTGGTTCTGCAGGGCACTGTTCACAATGAAGCGGTCATCAGCATGGGATGTGGCCAAAGGACGTCTACTTCTATGCCTTACTGTAACTCTTCCAGTCTCTCTGTATCTCTGTTGCAACCTGCTGATGACAATCAGTGACACTCTAAGCTCAGTAGCCACTTGCCTCTGAGAAACATCCTGTTTGAAGCCTCGCAATGGTGAGGTACTGTTGATCAATTGTGAGGTGTTGTTTTGGTCTCATGATGTCAAAATATGAACAGCATGATGAAGAGGGCTGTTTACATACCAGTTCTAATTGAACCATTAAAGGTATTGATCAATTCATGGATCAAACACCTGCTGTGAATTTTGCCATTAAACACCTCACTAGAGAAGAGCAGCAAGTTATGCAAAAAGTACTGAAACACTGAACAGCTGGACATGTGTATTCAAAAGGTTAGAGAAGGTCAAATTAAGTTCACCTGTAAATATTATAATGCATTTTAGGTGCATCCTGAAATTTCATCCGAAAGCTGAATATCCCTAACTTTTTGTGAGTAGTGTATAATATATGATGTTTAGTGAACCATGTTTTCTCAGTCAGCTCCAAATACCACTCTTCTTGATCAGCTTCAAATTAACAACTCAAAGACATTAAACACACTTTGCATCTGAACCTCACTAACCAATGGGGACTATTGATGACTTCCTTCATTTACAGCCTATCACTCTATCAGTGTATGAATTCAAACACAGGCTTCAGATTATTTTGGAAATGAGTGTTCACTTTAATATTCTTATCAGCATCCCTGGCATCAACCTTTGGCTTCATCATCATAATCCCAGCTACACGGCTTCAAAGTGCTCTCTTTCACATCCTTTCAGCTCTGTTTGCCCAAGCAGAGGCGACAGATGTTTGAATGTGAGTACAGATGTCTGTGAGAGGAATTTAGCTTGGGTAAGACTATTCAAGTCATGTACAAACACTCTGTCAATGTGTTTCTCACTCTTGGTCCCTTCTGTGCCTCCTAGGGACTCGCTGGTGCTGCTTCTTTATCCTCACAGCTACTTAAATTACCCTTAATTACACTCACCTGGCATCCCAGGTGTAAATCAGCCCCTTATTAGATGGCTAGAGATGAATGAAAAGCAGCTATGCTAAAAGTAAAAAGAAAGAAAAAATCAAACCTCACACTGTGGCAGAGAGAGCTGCTCATTCCTTAGCAGTGTGATCCATTTGTCCAGGGCATTGTAGGAGCTATTTTGGGACAAAGTGTTGCTTCGACCTTTTGGCACAACCGGTTTCCTTCACCATGCTACATCTGCATTAAGATTAGGTTTTTGGTTTTTTTTTCCTGGGAATTTAAGTGCATACTTGACCTTACGTGTGCAGCCTCTGAAAAGGTACATTAACTGCAAAAAAAAAAAAAAAAGCTGCTTACTTTGGAAGCCTTCTTATCCTAACCTACGATATCAAATAGTGGCAGTGTGTTAAGGTCACTTTTAAGAATTTAAATGTGATTTAAATATCAAAGGGGTGTCTAATGGTGAAATAAATATAAGGATTAAATTATGAGGGCAAGGCAATACACAGAATATAAATGTACAAATCCCAAGCATCAGTTCTTCCTCACCATTATATTATTACTTTATTATAAAGCAGCCAATAACCATGACGTTACTTTTTTAAAACTCAGAATCTAGCTGTGTTAGCTTATCTAATGCATCCGTTTAACCCTTACTAGTAGATGTGTTCCAAACAAACTGTTTTCAGGGTTACAAATTCTATTAAGGAGGATCCGATCAATATTGATGGATTGTATGATGTACTGTATGTGTAGACAAGTTAGAAAATAAGAAGTTTACATACTGTAGGGTTTTATATGTGTAGTTAATTGTTGGTACAAGTATGAATGTAAATATACATGTGAGTATGAATGAGGTTTCTCTTCATTACAAACATACATAAGCTCGTGGGGCACCAGTCCAAAAGAATGGACGGTTTTATTAATAATTCTGTATTTGTACCAATAATGAATCAGTCTCAAAAAACCCTGCGAGTTCTTGTCTGCTTTTAATCAAGAACATGGACATGAAATCAAACAATAACTCCCATCTGTCTTTCAAATAGTTTTAAAATTTTTCAGGATAGATGGACACATTCAGATGACTTTAAGACCGTGAATTCAACATGTATCATGAGCACAATAGACTTGATGGATTACTGAGCACAAAGTGTATTGTCAAACATTTGTGGAACCAAGGAAAAACACAGCTTAAATTTGCACTGTAAAGGAAGATGAAAAACCATAAAATAGCATGTTAAGAAAAATGGATGCAATTTTATGAAGAAAATGATGATTAAACTATTTTATGAAAAGGAAAATTTGTGTTACTCTGAAAAGGAACGGAGATTAATGAAAAGACAAAAGCATTTGAAGTTCTGAAAGGAGTTGGAAGATGTTAGCTTTATAGAATTTATACCGGGAATATTCTGAAGAATTAAGTTTAATTTGGACAACAGACCTTCAGCACAGCAGAGTCAGATTGTGCCCTGTGGTGGTAGCAGGCGGCCTGGATGGATGTGCGTGGATTCTGTTGAGAGAAAATGGCAGGCAGGTTCTGCCCCATGGCTCAGGCCTACTCCTGGGATCACAACCGCAGAAGCTGGATGCTCATTACACTGGCCGATGTCTGTTTATGCACAGAAAAAGGAATTTGACCAGGTTGTCAAATTCCTGATAATATTTGTTTATCGTTCAAAGTTTGATCAGAAAATCAAACTTGATGAATAAAAAAAACAAACCACAAATCCATTTCTTCCGATGTGTTGTGGTCAGAACAATGTTGATTTAAGTTGGTAAAAATCAAATAAAATCTTCTTAGCACAGTAATTTAAGGAAAAAAGGAGTAAAATAGGAAAAGGTGAATTTTAAAGAAAAAAAGGAAAAAAATTACACAGCGCAACGTTCCAGGCCTGCTTAGAAAAAAAAAGGGAAAGCAGAAACTGCTTCTTCAAGAATCCACTCACAATTTTCAACTGGGAAAAAGCAAAGGGAAAGTTTTCCTAGGTGTGGCATGATAGCACAATAAATTTTATGACAACTGAGCTTGACCAGTTACATTCAAAGATCAGGATTGGATCTGCCCATTAGTGTAAACTTTTGATCAATTGCACTGAGTTTCTTTGTTTCAGCAGAGGTCATAAAACTGACTAAAAAGGGAGAGATATGGAGACTTGGAAGCTGATTGGTCAGTTCACAGTTTTGAAATGTGTCTCCCACAGAGAAGGAGAGAGGATTTGATACGAGGAGTGAAATCCTCCTAAAACATATACACTACCATTCAAAAGTTTGGGGTCACTTAGAAATTTCCTTATTTTTGATAGAAAAGCACTGTTTTTTTCAATGAAGATAACTTTAAACTAATCAGAAATACACTCTAATATCTAATATACATTGCTAATGTGGTAAATGACTATTCTAGCTGCAAATGTCTGGTTTTTGGTGCAATATCTGCATAGGTGTATAGAGGCCCACTTCCAGCAACTATCACTCCAGTGTTCTAATGGTACAATGTGTTTGCTCATTGCATCAGAAGGCTAATGGATGATTAGGAAAACCCTTGTGCAATCATGTTAGCACAGCTGAAAACAGTTTAGCTGGTTAGAGAAGCTATAAAGCTGACCTTCCTTTGAGCAGGTTGAGTATCTGGAAAAAATTATTATTTCAAATACAAATCATTATTTCTAACCTTGTCAATGTCGTGACTATATTTTCTATTCATTTTACAACTCATGGTGGTAAATAAGTGTGACTTTTCATGGAAAACACAAAATAATTGTCTGGGTGACCCCAAACTTTTGAACGGTAGTGTATGCTGACTATGATAGCATAAATTCTTTAAAACTTTAGTGACTACGATATTCTACTTAATAAAGGAACAATGTGTCTACGTTGTAAATGTGATAATTTCTTTATCATAGATATGCAAAGTTAATTCTTCCTGAAAATAAAGAAACACATATCAAATCATATCATAAAAGCATTTCAAACCATAATTGTCCATCACAGTGTGCCGTCATATCTTCAATAGCAGATGTTGTCTGTGGAGAAGGATGAGTTATTTCAATTGTTCACAATTCATAGTTTAACTTCAGAGAGAAAACATCAAGTCTCAAGAGAAATATTCCTGTGTTATCCATTGGAGGGCAATGCTGGACTTTTGAGTTTCAGCGAAGAATCTTAGTGGTTGAGTCTTTGGAACATCAGGCCATAAACCTGTCATTTTGGCATTCTTTTGGCAAATGGATCTGAGGGGGAATGACCAGGTCTTGAGCAGGGATTAACTTATCCACTTTATGGCCAATGTCATAGGGTTTCACAGCTCCAATCTTGGGTGAAGAGAAGGAGTTTATGACCAGGCTTTTGGGTGAAACAATTTCTCCTCAGCAAAGAATAATTTTATCATTTGAAATCCACCGGTTGATGCTACACATACACTGTATAAAAAGACGCATTTAATTATAACCTTTTTTTCCCTCACTGTCTGACAGTAAATCAGACTAAACTTTTCCTGTTTTAGGTAAATTATTTGTTTTACATATATTTTACGTACATTTCCTGAGTAATGGTTGTTCTTCCACAAGCTTCTCACAATAGTTTGCTGGAATTTTGGCCCATTCCTCCTGACAGAACTGGTGTAACTGAGTCAGGTTTGTAGGCCGCCTTGCTAACACGTCTTTTCAGCTCTGCCCACAAATTTTCTATGAGATTGAGATCAGGGCTTTGTGACGGCCACTCCAAAACATTAACTTTGCTGTCCTTAAGCCACTTTGTAACTAATTTGATGGTATGCTTAGGGTCATTGTCATTTGGAAGACCTATTTGCACCAAAGCATTAATTTCCTGGCTGATGTGTTGAGATGTTGCTTCAATGAGAAGTGCACCAGTCCCTCCTGCAGCAAAACAACACCCCCACAACATGATTCTGCCGGTTTATTCTCATTTCATCTACTCCCATTTCGGCAACTATTCCCATTTCGTCTACTCTTATCTACTTTTCATATATACTATTCATATATACACATTTTTATCTGTTGACATTTTTATTTTATCACTTTTCATAACAACTCAAGATATATGGTTTTTCTTATGACATCTTTATTTATCACAGAAATCAAGCAAAGCAGTATAACAACTCAATAATTCACAGGGTCATAGCATTTTTCCATTACGCATCTTTATTGATCACAAAAGAGCTAGCATTTGGCATTCTACATATGAAACTTTCCACATTACAAGCCACAAAAGCTGGTCACCGACTCCATAAAGTCTGCAATAGACAGCCTCCCAGCTGCAAATTTCTCTTGAAGGCCTTGATTCTCCTGTCCTGCTTCTGCCACGTGTTTCTCTTTGTCAGTGGGACTCCACCACTCAGCAGCTGTTGAATCTTGAACTCAGAGATGCTGTCTTCCTTCTGGAGGAGAGTGATCAACTGATATAGGCTGGGGTGGACCCTGCCAGCAAAACAATTTAGTCTGTTGTGCCAACCCTCCAGTCAGTTGTTCTTCAGTTGCCTTATAGTGGTTCCACATCTTTACTGAGAAGTCCCTCATCCAGGTTTGGGTGAAATACTGCTCAAACTTTTCTGCAGGCATGGAGTCAGACATATTGAGTTTGATGGTGCTCCAAGCAAGGCGGACAGTCTCTGGTGGTAGGAAGACTAGTGCTGTGGCATGCTTGATAAGGGTCTTGAAGTTCTCATCATCCTGATACAGAACAACATGGCCATTGTTCTGCATCCACCTCCAGAAACACTGTGAAAAATGCAAGTAGCATCCTTTGATGTCGATGTCTGGGAAGTGCAGCTGGACTGACTGCAGAAGGGCCTTCTCAAAGTCCACCAGAACATGAGATGGGCGAAGAATGATGTCCAAATTCTGCAGCTCTTCTTTGAGGAGGGTGAAGAAACGGTTGTATGTTGCCCAAGACTTGTTGTGAAGGAGCACATACACTGCAGGGAACTGCTGTTGATCACTGATTGTTTTGATGGTGAAAAGTTGGTAAAATATTTTTGGACAAACAGCAAATCACTCTATTCTTATTATATGTACTTCATCTAATTTATTTTTGAAAATCTTGTTATATTCACTTGCTTTAATTTATACTAGTTTTACTACAAAAAAGTTCACTTTTTAACCTTAAAAATTAGTTATATATTGAGTTTTTATGAAAAGTGATCAATAAAAATGTCAACAGATAAAAATGTGTATATTTGAATAGTATACATGAAAAGCAGATGAGAGTACACGAAATGGGAATAGTTGCCAAAATGGGAGTAGACGAAATGGGAAGTTACTATTCTGCCACCCCTGTACTTCACAGCTGGGATGGTGTTCTCAGGCTTGCAAGATTCCCCATTTTTCCTCCAAATGTGACAATGGTCATTATGGCAAAACAGTTCAATTTTAGTTTCATCAGGCCACAGGACAGGTCTCCAAAAATTAAGGTCTTTGTCCCTGTGCGCATTTACAAACTGTAATCAGACTTTTTTTCTGTTGCTTTTGGAGTAATGGCTTTTTCCTCACTGAGGAAGCCCATGTCGTTACAGGACTCGTTTCACTATTGATAGTGACACTCTTTTACCAGCTTCAGCTAACATCTTTACAAGGTCTTCTGCTTTTGTTCTGGGGTTGATACACACATTTCGCAACAAAACAGGTTCATCTCTGGGACACAGAGCCCGTCTCCTTCATAAGCGGTATGATGGCTGGACATTCCCATGGTGCTTATATTTCTGTATAATTGTTTGAGCAGATGAACGTGGCAGTTCCAGGCATCTGGAAATTGTACTCAAGGATGAACCAGACTTGTTGAGGCCCACAATTTTCTTCCTGATATTAGTGTATGTAAATCTCTGATTTTGAAGAAAGTCACAAATAATTCTCTAAAAAAATTATTTATGAAATATAAAAAATATTTAGCAAATAGAAATATTTTTGGTAATCCTATCTGACCTAAAACAGGAAAAATTTAGTCTGATTTCATGTCAGACAGTGAGGGGAAAAAAAAAACAAAACACTAGATAGGATATGGCTAACCACCAGGGTAGTCATATCCCATATTCTGTGCATACGTAGCTTACTTATATGATTACAATAAATAGAACAAACAATTGTCTGTGTATCCCATTATCACAATACTGCAGGTGTTGTCAACCATTAGAATTACCTACAGAATACAGTTCCTCTGTGAAAATGTTAGCCATGTCCTATCTAGTGTTTATATATCTACAGGTACATCTCAATAAATTAGAATGTCATTGAAAAGTTGATTTATATCAGTAATTCAATCCAAAAAATGAAACCCCTATATTATATAGATTCATCACGCACAGGGCGATATATTTCAAGTGTTATATTTCATGGCGTATAGCTCATGAAAACCCCAGATTCGGTTTCTCAAAAAATTAAAATATTACATAAAATTAATTTAAAAAATTGATTTTTAATTAAAATGTTGGTCAACTGAGGGGTTCATTTTGCAAGGTTAGCCATAGCTATGCGAAGATTTATTAATAAAGAACTGAATATTTAATGAGGTGTCCTAATTTTTTTACATGACTATCGATGCCTAACCTTGTTTTAGTTTTTATTTGCATTTTTTAACATTTATTTTAGCCATTTGAAGCGGGAATGAATGTGGAGGTGTCCTAAAAAAGATGGGGGTTGTCTTAATTTATTCCTCACTGTTTGTTTAGAATTACATTTTACAGAAAATTTGAAAAAAAGTCTTTAATTAATTTTTAATTGTTTAGTTGTATTACATGAATCTCCCTGTACTTTTCGCATTGATATTAAATATCCATATGTCCAAATATGAAAAAAACAACAACATAGGCTTATACAGGGTGTCCTAATTTTTTCACATGACTGTACATCAGTGTGGCGTGGCACAAAGGTGATCAGCCTGTGGTACTGCTGAGGTGTTATGGAAGCCCAGGTTGCTTTCATAGTGGCCTTCAGCTTGTCTGCATTGTTGGGTCTGGTGTCTCATCTTCCTCTTGACAAGAGCCCATTGATTCTCTTTGGGGTTTAGGTCAGGAGAGTTTGCTGGCCAGTCAACCACAGTGATACCATGGTCATTAAGCCAGGTTTTGATAGTCTCGGCAGTGTGGGCAGGTGCCTAGTCCTGCTGGAAAATGAAATCAGCATCTCCATAAAGGCTGTCAGCAGAGGGAAGCATGAAGTGCTCTGAAATTTCCTGGTAGATGACTGCGCTGACTTTGGACTTAATAAAACACAATGAACCAACACCAGCAGGTGACCTCTTTTCAGATGAAAGTAAATTTTGCATTTCATTTGGAAATCAAGGTCCCGGAATCTGGAGGAGTGGAGAGACACAGAATCTAAGTTGCTTGAGGTCCAGTATAAAGTTTCCACCATCACTGATGATCTGACAAAAATGCACAGCAGAAGCCTTTTTATCTTCAGTTTTTTATGTAACAACGTAGTTCATCACTCTTTAGCCACACAACAATAATTTTTTAAGCTGCACCTCTAATTCAGTGTTAATGATATTAGAAGTACATGCAGTTTTCCATCTATTCAGTGTGAGCTTCTAATGCAAACATACCTACTCTACATCTGTAGCGCTTTCTTTGTTGAAGTCGACTGAAACAGTGGCACAGTATATTGGAAACACAAGCAGTTTGGGATATTTATAGATTGGAGGTAAAACTGAATTTACGGCTATGCAGAGAGGCAAACAAACAGAGAGGTCTATCTTTGTAGCTGCAACCTCTCTGATCTTGGCGCCGAAGCAAAGACAACCTCAGAAACACATCCAAGGCACAGGGGAGCTGTAATGCACCGATAGTTTTTTACCTTGCTGCCGTCCCATAATAAAAGGCATTGGATCTAAACTGCATTAGCGTTCCTTAACATCTTTAAACTCTATTGCTTGCAAAATCAGATTACTGCCAACAGGTTTGGTCTCTGTTAAATCCTTAGGAACTGGGGCTGCAGACCTTGTCTTATAGCCCCTACTGAACTCTTAAAGTAGAAACAATGTGCAGGCTTAACATTGCACCTTCTGAAAGTTAATTTAGAGAAAGTGAAACTCTCATAGCACTATTCTCCCTTTTATGATTATGTTTTCTCTAATAAAAGGCAACAAAGATAAAATGAGGAGACACTCTTGAGAGGGATTCGACCTGGGCCAGAATATTTTATGGTGGCTATATTAAAGAAACTGACTGGAGCCCAACAATTTCATCTCACACATAATAAATTAACATCATACATCTATCTGCGTGAGTGGGTTGGACACATTTACATGAGTTGCCATAGGCTGTATTATTAATAGGCTCATCTGTGGCGTGCCGTGGAGATAAATAATCATATTAATCCTGCATTTGTGGCGATGCCCTCCAGAAATTTGAGGATATCACAGATCCATCCTGCCCTCCAAATGGAAATATCTCTACAGCTGGACGTCTGCGTGTCTGCCAACAGCCTCTCACCCAATCAGCCACCAATTCATTATCTTGGACCTAAATAGCATTTAGAATTACTTAATATTCGCTTTACAGTGTCATGGCAACAGCTGCTTCTGCAGTGGCATTAATGCTGCTCCTCCACCGACATCTGATGGCTGCTTTGTGCTGGAGAATGGTGAAACATGGGCTCCACCTAGTGGTACCAAGATGGTAAGTGGACACCTTGGGAATGGACCAAGGACAGAGGCATTGATCAGTTAATCCCATAATCTGTTGTAATGGGCCGACTTTGTGAAGCATCAGTCTGTAACCAAGGATCAGGAAATCAGTGATCTGAGCCTGACAATTAGTAACCAAAGACTGGAGTCTGTTTCAGAACCAAACACGAATATTATTATTATTTGGTCGCCAATGAGGCGAGCAACCACATCTCAGTCGCTTTACAAAGCTAATACAAGACAGGGGTCGCCACTCCTCACTGCCTGCCGTTCCCCGTTCTGTTATGCTGAGCACCAAGCTAGAGGGTGGAAAGTACCATTTTTACCTGGTCTTTGGTATGACCCAGCCGGGATTTGAACCCTAGCCTCCCGGTTGTGGGGTGGATGCGCTACCAACTAGGCCACCACTCCGATACATGTAGCCTAATGCATCATGTTATAAAATGGATCGATTGTGCAAAAATGTTTATTATGGGCAGAACAGCTTCTCTATTCATTTGTAATGATAGACATGCAAGTTTTGGGAGATAGGAGATTAAGTGTTTGTTCTTCCCATCTTCTATCATGGTTATTTATTTGTTAATTTTTGTGCTACCTGCCCAAGATTATTTGTCATGCACAGTGGCTGGAAGAATGAGTGTATAATGAAATCCTTGTGGCAGGCTTAGTACATGATAAAAACAAACACTGCTGTCCCCACAATACAAATGAGCAAAACTGCTGTAATCTGACATGTGTGCACTTTGTTTACACTGTTCATAAACATTGGCTGTCCATGTAGTTAGTAAATAAATAAATACAGTGGCAATCAAAATTATTCAACCCCCACTGCAAATTACAGGTACATCTCAAAAAATTAGAATATCATGAAAAAGTTCAATATTTTTTGTCACTCATTTCAAAAAGTGAAACCCATACATTATATAGATTCATTACACTGAGAGTGATATATTTCAAGTGTTTTTATTTTGATGATTATGGCTTACAGCCCATGAAAACCCCAAATTCAGTTTCTCAAAAAATTAGAATATTACATAAAATGAATTTTAAAAAATAGTTTTTAATACAAATGTGGACCGACTGAAAAGTTCAGGTTCAGGTTCAGGTTATTTTATTTGTACCTGTAGGTAGATTTGTTTTGCAGTCTGGTGACATCCATATTTACAAGCCACAAATTACATTCAACATAGACACAAACACAGGCACAGGCACAGGCACAAAAAAAAAAAAAAAAAAAACTTCCGGCGCCACACGAGTCGGCTGCCTTTTGCAACAGCGGCTCAATTCTGAGTTTTTTTCTTTCTTTCTTTACACACTTTATACATCACGGACACACAGATCGCCCCAAAATGCCTCCCGAGCCGGCGGACGGAGCCACTGTTTACAGCAGGAGACGGTACAGCAGGGAACAGCTGCTTGCACTTAATCGCCACTCGGTGCTGACGAAAAAACTCGACGTACCGAGAGAAATAAGGCGAAAACGACGTGGTTGTCGGGCTGGTGTTAGACGGCGGACAAGGAGTATAAGGTACAGACCCACCTTCCCATCCGTTATTATGGGGAATGTACGCTCTATACTGGGAAAGGTAGATGAGCTAGCGGCTATCTGCCGTTACGATAGCACATACCGGGAGTGCTCTCTCCTTTTGTTTACTGAGACGTGGCTAACTGAACTAGCAGCAGATGCTAACATTGAGCTGGAGGGTTTCCACATGATACGGACAGACCGAACACCAGACAGTGGCAAAGCAAGGGGCGGTGGAGTGATAATGTATGTTAACAACAACTGGTGCAGACCAGGACATATCACTGTTAAACAACGTCACTGCAGCAAAGACATTGAGTTGCTAGCTGTTAGCATGCGGCCTACATATCTCCCGAGAGAACACTCACACGTGATCTGCATTGTTGTTTATGCAAATCCGACGGCGAACGCTGGGACAGCGTGTGACGTCATCCATTCAGTAACCAGCAGGCTGCAGACAGAACACCCAGATGCTCTTCTCCTCATCTCAGGCGATTTCAACCATGTTTCACTGTCTCCCATTCTACCCACGTTTACCCAGTATGTCACATGCCACACTAGAGACAATAAAACACTGGACTTATTCTACGCAAACACTAAGGAGGCGTACACCTCATCACAACTCCCCCAACTCGGGAGATCGGATCACAACTTGGTTCATCTCCGGCCGGTGTACAAACCCCTAGTGCACAGACAACCCCCGGCCATGCGCACAGTGATGTTTTGGTCTGAGGAGGCAATAGACACTCTAAAGGGCTGTTCTGAAGCCACCGCCTGGAAGCAGCTCTGCGATCCACATGGTGAGGACATCGATGGCCTCATTCACACCTTCACGGGCTACCTCAGCTTCTGTGCGGACAAATCCGTTCCCACCAAGACGATACGGTGTTGCTCAAACAACAAACCCTGGATCAACCCTGAGATTAAAACACTTCTGAGAGAGAAGAAGAGGATCTTCAGGTCGGGCAACAGGGAGATGCTGAAGTCCGTACAGAGGGAGCTGAGGAGAAAGATCAGAGAAGGCAAGGACAGCTTCAGGAGGAAGATGGAGGACAAGCTGCAACAGAGTGACATCAGCGGGGTCTGGAGAAACCTCAAAACCATCTCTGGGCTCCAGAATACCTCCCCCCAGGCCACGGGGGGCAGGGAGTGGGCGAACAATCTGAATTTGTTTTTCAATAGGTTTGACCAACCGCCCTCCCCCCTGACTGCACAACAACCACTGCTGCCTGTAAAGACATCAAGTCCTGCTGCCCACTCCCCACTCCACCAACACCCCCCCACTCCCAACACACAGCCCCCCCCCCATCCTGACCCTGACCAGGACCCAGGTGAGGACGGAGCTGAGGAAGATCAAGGCGAGGAAGGCGTCGGGACCGGACGGCATCAGCGCAAAGCTCCTCAAGTCCTGTGCAGACCAGCTGTGTGGGATTGTGACGTACATCTTCAACCTGAGCCTGAAGCTGGGGAGGGTACCACAGCTGTGGAAAACATCTTGTGTGGTACCTGTACCAAAAACTTCCCACCCCAAAGACCTGAACAGCTACAGACCGGTGGCCTTGACGTCCCACTTGATGAAGACCCTGGAGAGACTGCTCCTTGCTCACCTCTGCCCCCTGGTGGAACCAGCGATGGATCCACTCCAGTTCGCCTACCAGCATGGCATTGGGGTGGAGGATGCGGTGATCTTCCTCCTTCACCGTTCTCTGTCCCACCTGGAGAAGCCCGGGAATGTGGTGAGGATCATGTTCTTTGACTTTTCCAGTGCTTTCAACACCATCCAACCGATGATCCTGAAGGAGAAGCTGCTGCGCGCAGGGGTGGACCAGCACCTGTCATCATGGATCCTGGACTACCTCACGAACCGGCCTCAGTTTGTGAGAACCCGGGACTGTGTGTCCGACATGATCATCAGTAGCACGGGGGCCCCCCAGGGAACGGTGTTGGCTCCCTTCCTGTTCACTCTTTATACTGCGGACTTCTCACACAACACAACACACTGCCATCTACAGAAGTTCTCTGATGACTCTGCGATCGTTGGCCTCATCTCCAATGGAGATGAAGCTGAGTACAGAGGGCTTATCCAGGACTTCGTGGACTGGTGCCATCGGAACTGCCTCCAGATCAACGCGAGGAAAACTAAGGAGCTGGTGGTGGACTGCCGCAGGCAAGGACAACCCCTCACAGCACCAGTAAATATACAGGGAACAGACATTGAGATGGTGACATCCTACAAGTACCTGGGTGTTCATCTGAACAATAAACTAGACTGGTCACACAATACTGACGCACTCTATAAGAAGGGACAGCACAGGCTGTTCCTACTGAGGAGACTCAGGTCTTTTGGTGTACAAGGGGCGCTGCTGAAGACATTCTATGACACGGTGGTGGCATCAGCCATCACTTTTGGAGTGGTCTGCTGGGGCAGTGGCATTACTGCAGCCGATAGGAAGAGACTGAACAAACTGATCAAGAAAGCTAGCTCCGTCCTGGGGCGGCGCCTTGATCTGGTGGTGGAGATAGGAGAGAGAAGGACGGTGGCTAAACTGTCATCTCTGCTGGAGTCCGAGTTCCACCCTATGCAGGACATACTGAATGCACTGAGGAGCTCATTTAGCAGCAGACTACATCATCCCAGGTGCACAACCGAGAGGTTTCACAGGTCCTTCCTACCAACGGCTGTCAGACTGTACAACCTAAGCAGGGCTGCTCGCAGAGATAGCAAAAAGACGTAACAACCTAATAGTTTGGGTTTTTTTGAATGCAAAAGATGCAATAGACTTACACAATGGTCCCCTCCGGCATACAACTAGGAAAATACCGGTAGCTACGGAGGGTGAGAATATGTATGGGCACATAATCATACCATGTAGGATAACTAAGTAGACGGTTGTGCTGTTTCATCCCATCTAGCAACAATGCCTGCACTGTGTGTGTTTATACATTTACATATTTATTCCATCTAGCTACAATGCTCCGCACTGGGTGTGTTTATGTTTATGTTTATATTTATATATCTATATATTCATTCCATCTAGCTACAATGCTCCGCACTGTGTGTTTATATATCTACATATTATTCCATCTAGCTACATTGCTCCACACTGTGTGTTTATATATTTACATATTTTTTCCACCTAGCTGCAATGCTCCGTACTGTGTGTTTATATATCTACATATTATTCCATCTAGCTACATTGCTCCGCACTGTGTGTTTATATACTCATATATTTATCCCATCCAGCTACAATGGTCTACACTGTGTGTCTGTGTGTATATATATATATTTATAGTAATATGTACATATGTATATTAGCTGCTCTTGCTTGCTTGCTTTTCTTTTTTTTTTTTTGCCTTCTGATTGTTGCTCTGAGTGTTGTTATCCCTGTGCTGTTGCAATCCTGGAATTTCCCCATTGTGGGACTAATAAAGGCTTATCTTATCTTATCTTATATGAAGCTGACTATAAACATGATAAGAATACTCAAGGTTCCATCAATCAGGGTATAAAAAGACAAAGAGATGAGAGAAAAACCAGAGGTAAGAGAGAAGGGTCATATTTAAAGTTAAAAACTAGTCAAAGAGGTTAAAAACTCAAAGGTCTAAAACCCAATAAAATATTTAGAACCCAAGTGACATCCTACAAAAATAAGTGAATATAAAATGGAGTTAGTAAATAGGTACCTAAATTATGTGCAATATATTGTTACAGCTTGTTCAACTCTTTGACAGCAGCAGGGACAAAGCTGTTTTTGTAGCGCTGGGTTTTACGTTTTGGGACAGCAAACCTCTGTCTTGAGGGAAGAAGCTGAAAGTTGCAGTGCAAAGGGTGGGAGTCATCATTTAAAATGGAGGTAGCCATCCTCTGTACTTGTCTGGTGTACAGGGATGTCAGGCTCAGCTGTGACTCACCAAGCAAACGACTGGACCATCTAACTACCTGATCCAAGGATTTCCTCTGTTTCAGTTTTATCTGACCAAACCATGACACTAAAGAAAAGGATAAAACAGATTCAATTCAACTTGGAAGCGTGCAAGTTTTCTCAAGCAATGCAAATGTTGCTGACCCTTTTTGCACACCCTTTCACAGTTCTCTTCAAAGTTTAAATTACTATCAATAATCGTCCCAAGATATTTGTAGGACAGTACACATTCGGTGGTCTGGCCTTTTAGTACGGTGACTTTGTGCCTGGGATTTTTCCTCCTAAAGTCAATAATCATGTCTTTAGTTTTTGTCGTATTCAGCTGCAGGTAGGAATCCTCACACCAGTGAAGAAAATCATCAACTACTGGGCCGTGGCCACTCTCACCATCCTGGAGGAGACTGACAATAACTGAGCCATCAGCATACTTTATAATGTGTCTGTTGTCATGTCTGCTCCGACACATGTTTGTGTACAGGATGAAGAGTAGTGGTGACAACACACACCCCTGAGGAGAGCCAGTAGAAGAGCACTTTAGGTCAGACAATGTACCATTGACCCTTACTCTCTGCGTCTTGTTGGTTAAGAAATCCAGAATCCAACCCACCAGATTATTGCTCAAATTAAATTGTTGCAGGAGCCTTTCAACTAAGATATGAGGTTGGATTGTATTAAAGGCGGAGGAAAAGTTCACAAATAAAAGTCTGGCGTGTGTCCCATTAAAATCCAGATGTTTAAAAAGCATGTTAAACAATGCCTATAGGCCTCACAAATGTCTGTGAGGCCTATAGGCAAACTGCAGAGGATCCAATGTATACTCAGTCTGTTTTAGGACCTCACATCTGACCAGTTTTTCAAAAATTTTCATTAAAATTGAAGTCAAAGCAACTGGTCTAAAGTCGTTTACCGTTTTAGGACAGCTGGATTTTGGAACGGGAACAACCACGGCTTCTTTCCAGATCTTAGGCACATGTTGTGTCTGTAAGGACTTATTGAAAATGTAATGAAATATAGGACTCAGTTCACGTGCACAGGACTTTACCAAGCGCCCACATATATTATCAGGGCCCTGACTTTTGTTCACTTTTACAGCGCAGAACTCCCTTTTAACATCCTGCACCTCAATATTAAAGTGCTGATTGTCTTTGAGTTTCTGTTTCAAATCTTGGGTTTCTGTGCTAAAATCAAAGGAGTCAAAATGACCATAAAAACAATTAAGAGCATTAGCCAGCTCTGTGTCTGAATTAAAACCATCTAAAAACACACGCTCTGTGCTCTGAAGGCCTGCAATAGTTTTCATACTGGCCCAGGCTGAACCAAGTTTCTTTGTTGCCATCTTGCTTTCCAATTTTGATTTATAATTCTGTTTTGCTCTTAAAATTTCGGACTTCAGCTCTTTTGTGGCAACCTGTAGCTCAGAAACAGACCCCTGTTTAAAGGCAAGTGCTTTCCTCTGTAAGCAGGATTTAACTGATTTTGTAACCCATGGTTTGTTGTTGGGATATATTTTGACACGTTTACGTGGAACAATCTTATTTTTACAGAAAGCCATGTATGAGCATGTGACGTCCACCAAAGAGTCCAAATCATCCCCGCAGGCCAGTGTGAACATCTCCCAGTCTGTACAGTCAAAGCATTCTTGGAGGCTGTGCACTGAATCTTCTGTCCACACATCAATGTCTCTCGTCTCCACCTTGCCTCTTCTGAGAGCAGTTTTATATGTGGGCAGCAAATGTACACAGTTGTGATCTGAGGATCCTAAAGGAGGAAGGGGGAGTGATTTATAGGCCCTCTCTATGGATCCATAGTACAGGTCCAATGACTTTTTTCGCCTGGTTGGGCAGGAGACATACTGATAAAAGTTTTTTAAGTGTCTTCTTTAAAGAAACATGGTTAAAATCCCCAAGAATGAAGTTTGGCGCCTCTGGAGAAACTGATTGCAGCTGCTGGATCACATCAAAGATAGTGCTGCAAGCGGAGTCAGCGTCTGCCCTCGGGTGAATATACACAGTTGTGATGAAAAGTTGGGGGAACTCGCGAGGCAAACAAAAGGGGCGCAGTGACACAGACAGCAGCTCCACATCGGGTGAACAGATGCGCTCTCTGACCATGACAGATGTGCAGTACTGCTTATTAATGTATAAACATACGCCGCCCCCCTGAAGTTTCCCCGTTAGTAAAAAGTATGTCCATGTACACACTCAATACTTGGTCGAGGCTCCTTTTAGATTAATTACTGTATCAATGTGGCGTGGCATGGAGGTGATCAGCCTGTGGCACTGCTGAGGTGTCATGAAGGTCCAGGTTGCTTTGATAGCGGCTTTCAGCTCATCTGTATTGTTGGGACAACTGCGCTGACTTTGGTCTTGATAAAACACAGTGCACCAACACCAGCAGATGACATGGCTCCTCAAATCGTCACTGACTGTGGAAACTTCACACTAAACCTCAAGCAACTTAGATTCTGTGCCTCTCCACTCTTTCTCCAGACTCTGGGACTTTGATTTCCAAATGAAATGCAAAATTTACTTTTATCTGAACAAAGGTCATCTGCTGGTGTTTGTCCACAGTGTTTTATCAAGACCAAAGTCAGCGCAGTCGTCTACTAGGAAATTTTAGATCACTTCATGCTTCTCTCTGCTGACAAGCTTTATGGAGAAGCTGATTTCATTTTCCAGCAGGACTTGCCCCCCCCCCCCCCCAACACACACACACACACTACCAAAAGTATCAAAACCTGGTTTAATGACCATGGCATCACTGTGCTTGATTGGTCAGCAAACTCTCCTGACCTAAACGCCATAGAGAATCTATGGAGTATTGTCAAGAGGAAGATGAGAGACACCAGACCCAACAGTGCCGACGAGCTGAAGCTCACGATCAAAGCAACCTGGACCTTCATAACACCTCAGCAGTAACACAGGCTGATCACCTCCATGCCACGCCACACTGATACAATAATTAATCCAAAAGGAGCCCCGACCAAGTACTGCGTGTGTACATGGACATACTTTTCAGTCGGTCCACATTTGTATTAAAAACTATTTTTTAAAATTCATTTTATGTAATATTCTAATTTTTTGAGAAACTGAATTTGGGGTTTTCATGGGCTGTAAGCTATAATCATCAAAATTAAAATAAATAAACACTTGAAATATATCACTCTCTGTGTGATGAATCTATATATGGGTTTCACTTTCTGAAATGAGTGACAAAAAATATTGAACTTTTTCATGATATTCTAATTTTTTGAGATGCACCTGTACAAATCAAACAAGAACAACAAATCAAACAAGAACAATTTAAATAGCTCAACACAGCTAATATTACAAGTGGTTTCTCCAAAATCAACACAAAATGCCACTTTTAATGACTATTGCAGACTCAAAATTATTAACCCCTTCATGATAATCATCTTTAGCACTTTGTAGAGCACCCTTTTGCTGTTATGACCTGCTGCAAACATGATGCATAGTCAGTCACTAGCTTCTGGCAGTGTTCTGAGGAATCTTAGCCGATTCCTCATGGGCAAAGACATCCAGTTCACTAATATTCTTAGATTTGCATGCTGCAACTGCTTTTTTTTTTTTTTTCAAATGCCACCAGAGATTTTCAACGGGGTTCAAGTCAGACAGCTGTGATGGCCACTCTAGTATCTTCCAGGACTTCTCCTGAAACCAAGCCTTGGTGGACTTTGAGGTGTGCTTTGGATCATTGTCTTGATGGAAGGTTCGATGATGTCCAATTTTCAGTTTCATCACAGACGGAATGACATTTTCTCCCATGATTTCCTGATACTTGATTGAATCCACCTTTCCCATCACATGCTGCAGATTTCCAGTGCCAGAGGAAGTGAAGCAGCCCCAGACCATCACCGAGCCACCACCATGCTTCACTGTAGGCAGTGTTCTTTTCAGTGTATGCTTCATTCTTTCTCCTCCAGACATACCACTGATCCATAGGCCCGAAATGTTCCAGTTTTGTTTCCACAGAACAGAATCCCCAAACCTCTTTTTCTTATTTACTATGTAGTTTTGAGTAAATTGGAGCTGGCTTTCAGCATTTAGTATGCCTTACTGTGGAAACTGAAACCTCAGTGCCTGCTGCCACCAAGTCTTGCTGCAGATCTTCTGCAGTCAGTCAAGGGTTTTTGACCACCTGCCTCCTCAGGACTCTAGTGGCAGCCACTGATAGCTTCCTCTTTCTGCCACATCTTGGCAGTGTAGCCACTGTTCCTTTAACTTTAAACTTGTGAACTATGCTTCCAGTTCTATCTCTAGAAACATTCAGTACCTTTGCTGTGTTTTTGTATCCTTTTCCTTGTTTGTGCAAGGCAATGATCTCTTCTCTGAATTTTTTGAACAATTCTCTTGATTTAGCTGAATTTCTAACATGCCATCCAACGTCACCGTCAACAGTCCCAGTATTTGAGGTGTTCCATCTCAAGCAAACCTGATGCAGCTAATGAAGCCCTTGATTGATTGCATCAGGTTTGCTTGAGATGGAACACCTCAAATACCGGGACTCTTGACGGTGACGTTGGATTGTATTCCACACCTGATTTGCAAATGTGTGCTCTTATGAGGAATTCTATTCAGGGTTGAATAACTTTGAGACTGCAGTAGTCATTGAAAGTAGGATTTAGTGTTTAATTTGGATAAAATCTATGTAATTGTAGTTTTATTTAAAGGGGAAATTTATTGATCTTTAATTAGGCCGAATTTGGTATGTATATGCAGGAAATTATATAATTTCCTTGAATATTACCATTTTTTGAATAAATTGTGATTCGGAGAGAGAAAAAAGTCAGCAAAAGTGACAGTTTCAGATGACCAAAATTCGCTGGGAATGTCGGCCTGAAATCCGTTATGTCAGGAGCTGAACAATGATTTAATTACTAGTCTTGTTACAATCTGAAAATGACGAGATCGGGTTCATATTATGAGGAAAATGGAAGAAAGCATTCTCAATCTGAGTTTCGAAATGGATACCAATAAAGAGGAAGACGAAGGTGAAGAGTGATTTAGCAGACAGTGATAAGTTACAGTAATTCCCTCCCACAACATGTGGGACACCATGCGGTGTATAGGGGCAACGCCTATCTCCGTTTCCCTGACCCTAACCACACAACTACTTTAAGTAGTGAAATCTACAGTGGGAAGTCAGTGCTCTGGTAGCTCTGTGCGTTACTGGAGTGGTGGCCTAGTGGTAGAGCATCCGCGCCACAGCCAGGAGGTTGTAGGTTCACACCCCAGCCGGGTCATACCAAAGACCATATAAAAAAATGGTACTTTCTGCCATCTAGCTTGGTGCTCAGCATAATAAAATGGGGAAAGTGTGGAGGAATATATTCAGGCGAGGTACGACGAGCTGGAAGGTTGCAGTTTTATTTCCTCCAAAATGAGACGCACTTGTAGCGCTGTGTGCTTCAGTGGTCCACTGTGCTGTGTTCTGCCGTTTTATATGTTATACAAACAGAAACAATGCATGGCACATTAGCATATTAATATACATATCAGTCAAAACATATAATTAGCCTGACCAACTGGCGCCCGGACATCCTCTCCTTAATCCGGGGATGTATAAACAATAGTCCATTGTTCTGGTTGTCCCCCCAGGGGTTCCCTGTCCGTATGCAATCCCTGCTGAGCGTGAACAGTATTAGTCTGTGTTGTGCTGGGTGACCACAAAAGCAAAGTTAACGCACAGACAGTGATAATGATGACGGCAATTTAGGAGATTTGGACCTTGAAGTCGACAACAAAAACCAAGCTAGTGCTAATGCTGCGGGTGCAGTCCCTGCAGCTTACCTGCACGAACCGGGTCCAAGGCAGCTGGATGGTGAGTTCAGAATCAGAATCAGAATCAGA
This sequence comes from Pholidichthys leucotaenia, assembly GCA_020510985.1. Taxonomy (NCBI): domain Eukaryota; kingdom Metazoa; phylum Chordata; class Actinopteri; order Cichliformes; family Pholidichthyidae; genus Pholidichthys; species Pholidichthys leucotaenia. The sequence continues at coordinate 248,177,845 of CM035845.1, read as the reverse complement.
TTAAACTTTATTGCCAAGCATGTAAAAAAACACACGAGGAACTTGACTTGACATTGGTGCGCATGCGCGCGACACAACGACACGGCTGCCATAAAGGCGCCTCATCAAACAGAGATAGATAAGAAAGGGAGGGAACGACACAAGGGGGGAGGAGAAAAAAAACTTCGTTATCAAAATACAGCTTATTTTTAAGCAGATTGTGATTACAATGAAAAAAAATCTCTCAATAGCACAGAGCAACAACTCAGAATTCACGAGACACAAGAGAGCAGTGTACAGTATATCTTTAATCAGTTCATGAATCAATGTGTGTGCGGTGTTGAGCAGTGTTGATGATAATAAGAGAGACCCAAGGACCCTTGGCAGAAGATGTTTTGTCTGTCTGGCGCCCAGTCTTATCTGGCGCTGCAGCTGGCTGTCCAAGGCCTTGTGCTCATGATTTTGAAAAAAAAAACACAGTCTGCAGACAGCCAGGAGGAATTTTCATGGGGAATAATAATGCCAAATAGGACTGATCACAGAGAAGACTTGTATTTCTTCTGTAGATTCAGTACATTAATCCTTCATTGCGCAGCTTTGAACTCGTCGTGGAAAGACCTGAGCGAACCCATGATGTAATCCACCTTACGAGACAGTTCTCCAGTAGTCGCTATCAGGGTCTTCTCCAGTTTCTCAATTTGTTGGATGCACCTCGCCTGGCCAGCATTTTGATAGGTTGAATCCATCTTCAGCAATTTGCGGTAAACCAAGACAATTCCCGTCCCAATCAGAATTATCCCAATCACCAAGATTACGAAGATAAACAAATCTTCAATATCTTCGATAGAGAGATTAGAGAGACACAGCATTTTCCAAATACCTGTGTCACATAGATAGCCCACTGGAGCCGTTCCAGCGGGGCAAACAGCTTCCCCCGGAGCACTTTTCCTTGTTGAAAAAATAGTGTCAATTGTGTTCAAAGCCCAGCTTATTAACTCCATAATTTCTTTTCGGCGGTCGCAGTCAGACGCAGACAGACAACAGCAAGCTGGGATCCAGTAGGAGGGGAGGAAAAAATCAGCAGGAGAGAAGAAAAAAGCGTCTGCTCTCTTGGGAGGGCGGAAGTGAAGAGAGTTCCTCTTTGGCATAGCTGTTGAACGTGTCCCCAGCTTCAAATTCCTGGGGACCCACATCTCGGAGGACTTGTCCTGGTCAGTTAACACCACCAGCCTGATCAAGAAGGCCCATCAGCGCCTCTTCTTCTTGAGGACATTGAAGAAGAACCATCTGTCAACTGACATCCTGGGCAACTTCTACCGCTGCGTGATAGAGAGCACCCTGATCAACTGTATCACACTCTGGTATGGGAGCTGCTCTGTAGCTGACCGCAAGGCGCTGCAGCGGGTGGTGAAAACCGCCCAACGCATCACAGGGACTCCACTTCCAGCTATAGAGGACGTCTACAGGAAAAGATGTCTGCGCCGGGCACGCAGCATTCTTAGGGACTCCAACCATCCTGCTCATGGACTGTTCCAACTTCTCCCCTCCAGAAGACGTTTCAGAAGCCTTCGGACTAGAACCAGCAGGTTTAGGAACAGTTTCTTTCCAACAGCTGTCACGTTATTGAACTTAGTTCCCCGCTGACTCTCTTACAATCATCTTTTACCATCCTCACCTGTACATAACTGCATAACTACATAACTACATCTAACTTATTGCACATTATTTGCACATAACAGTACTTTTAACTTTCTGCACTGCTGCATATTGTAACGTGCTGCTCGACATGGCGACGTCCCACCGGGAGATTCAAACTCACGCCTCCCGCTCCGGAGTCCCGCACCCTACCTGTGTCGCCAATAGGGTCAACCCACTTGGCAAGCCAAGTAGGGTGTTCATATTGAGTTCGCTACACTACTCCCCTCTGGTTCTCGACATCGTCCCGATGTCAGCGCCCCATTACTGCTTTGGACAGGAGATCCCACTTCTGACACCAGTGTAACGTGCTGCTCGACATGGCGACGTCCCACCGGGAGATTCAAACTCACGCCTCCCGCTCCGGAGTCCCGCACCCTACCTGTGTCGCCAATAGGGTCAACCCACTTGGCAAGCCAAGTAGGGTGCTCATATTGAGTTCGCTACAATATATTTGCTTAAATTGCACATACTGTTAATTACCGTATATACTGCACTGCTGTCCTTTGCACTTCTGATTGGATGCTAAACTGTGTTTCGTTACCTTGTATTCATACATGTGTAATGACAATAAAGTTGAATCTAATCTAATCTAATCCATCCCAGAAGTTTTTTCCGCCATCCAGCTGCTCCTTGTTAGCCATTAGCTCTGGTCCTCCTGCCCGGCTGCTCCATCCTTATCGTCCCGTTGGTGGCTGAAGCAGCTTTTAAACTTCCAGCAAACCAATGTCTGAGTCCACTGGTGGTCCCTCCTTCACCTCCGAGCCCCGGCGATGTGAGCCTTATGGCGGTTGTTCGGACCCGTGTGAGCCACTAGATCAGAGCAACCCGAGTCAGTGCACCTCCTCCGGGCTGAATCTCCATAATGATCAACCAAGAAGAAATGAGTTGCAGCTTAACCCTAACAACACTGTAAACCAGTACGTGCAAATGTAGTTATTGATGTTTCGTGTCTTACTTTTATATTATGGAAAATTTAGAAATCCACTTTGCGATTGTCTTTTCCCTAAATTAAAAAAAAAAAAAAAATGGTGCATACCCATGCATGCCCATAGAAACCAAGTATAAGATAAGATAAGATAAGCCTTTATTTGTCCCACAATGGGGAAATTCCAGGATTGCTGTTGCAATCAGTTGCTGTTGCGGCGGGCCAGCTGGATGTCTTTGGGCATGATGGTGACCCTCTTGGCGTGGATGGCGCACAGGTTGGTGTCCTCGAGAAGACCCACCAGGTAGGCCTCGCTGGCCTCCTGCAGAGCCATGACGGCGGAGCTCTGGAAGCGCAGGTCGGTCTTGAAGTCCTGAGCGATCTCCCTCACCAGGCGCTGGAAGGGCAGCTTACGGATGAGCAGCTCCGTGGATTTCTGGTAGCGACGGATCTCTCTCAGAGCCACGGTACCGGGCCTGTAACGGTGAGGCTTCTTCACTCCGCTGGTGGCTGGAGCGCTTTTCCGAGCAGCCTTGGTGGCCAGCTGCTTCCTGGGGGCTTTTTCCTCCAGTAGATTTACGGGCGGTCTGCTTGGTTCTTGCCATCGCTCTTTATTATTCTGTCTTATATTTCTTGCGCGCCACCTAACTTCAGCCCGGCACCCGCGTTGTTTTCGCTTCAGTTCCCCGGTATGTCGAGTTTCTCCGTTAGCACCGGGTGGCGGTTGAGTGCTAGCTAGCTCTTCCCTGCTGTATCGTCTCCTGCTGTAAACAGAGGCTCTGTCCACCGACTCGGGAGACCTTTGGGGCGATCTGTGTGTCCGTGATATATATAGAGTGAAAGGTGTGCCGGATCAGAAAGTTATCACCGGATCAGAAAGAAGAAGGAAGATAAAAAGACTCAGAATTGAGCCGCTGTTGCAAAAGGCAGCCAACTCGTGTGGCGCCGGAAGAGAAAAAAAAAAAGCAAGTATTTCTGCATGCCCATAAAGTTACTGTTACCATGGCGACAGTAACCATGGTGATGCCTGCCTTTGATCTTTGATGTGTCTGCCTGGCAACAGTAACCATGGCAACATCTGTGCATCTATGATGTCATAGCTATGAATGCCCATAACTTCCCAAAGGATGTTCATAAAAGATTTCCCCTCCTAAATGTCCACATATCCAGGGAGGTGGAAATTCGGGGATGCACACCTTTGTAACCTCAGCACAGCACGTCTAAAATCTGAGGCCAGTCTGACAAATGGTTCAACAGATATGTGTGGAACAGACAGAGATTTCTTGCATTCATAGAGACTAGTGCATGCCCGTAGAACCAAGTACTCCTGTCTGAAACAGCTATCCCAATCAGGCTTTCCAGGACCAAATGTAGGCTGTTTGAAAGTGGAATAAAAAGAGGTGTAGCCTATATGTAGGCAATCACATTAGACTTTGACAAATATAAAAGGGAGTAAACGACACTAAGATGTATTTGACTGTGTGAATGTTAATTACAAAATACCTAAATACTGAAAATGAATGGGACATCCAGCTTCTTACTGACTTGACTACATGTACTTGTGTAATAGTAACTAGTTACTACCAACCTCTGATGAGGACTAACCATTAGGCATTAACTTAGCATTAGTGTTGAAACACAAAGAAATACTGCTTAACTACCTGCTAATTAAAGTGGTACATCTACAGCTTCATTACATCATTTCTGTTTTCATATCAAAATCAAGTCATGGTTGATTTATGTTTTAAACTGACACCAGCTACTGTTTCGGTTTTGCTACACACTGGACTCAACCAGAAATAGCAAAGACACAATAATAATGAACCACTTATGCAGTCTGGTATAATTTTATTTAAATTAGTTTTATCAGAACTTTTCAAGTTTTCAGGACAAACACCAACAGTGCAATGAATGATAATTATACACACACACACACACACACACACACACACACACACACACACAATACATCCATCTACTACAAAGGCCACAGTTTCAAGTATTGAAGAACATGTAGTACATACTCTTAAAGCAATGAGCGGGGCAATTTCATACTCTACATTTCAGTTTTCAACTTGTTTATACAAAACATTGAAAAAGTACAGTCAGCACCAAATGAACATTTCTGAGTGTGATAAATCAAAGCAAATATTAAATTAGGGATGTGCCATTTTGTATCATTCACAATAATACCAGTATAAACTTTGATGCTGGTGTAAAAATGAAAATTGCGATATCTGGGGTCTAAACACTGCTGACAGAAGTTACACGTTACCAGAGAAACGGGAAAACAAACATGGCGCGGGAAGCTACCGCTCCGAAGTCAGAGCATCCAGTTGAGTGGAAATATTTAAGTTTTAAGGCGGTTTCAGACCGCGGCCACATTAAAAAAAAACAAAACTGCAGCAATGTGGATAATCTGCCTACATTTTTTCCACGTCAACAACACCACTAGAGGGGTGTTAATATCCAACAGTGTGCCGCTCGAAGTGTCTGTAGTTGTACTTTCATTCCGTTATGGCTGTTTTATTTTGATTTCATTCAATCACCTGAAGAGAGGAACCCCCCCCCCCCCAAAAAAAAACAAAACATCAGTTCAGTGAGACAAGCCAAAAGCCCCAGGAGAGGTCCGTACGAGTTGCAATGCAGGTAAAGTGATTCAGCATAAAACACAGACATCTGTGTGCACTTAAGATGCAACCGTTTATATTACGAGTATTAATACTCGTATTTTCTTGTAATATTTGATACAGAACAAAAAAGTATTTTTAAACTAAATCTGAGCTGCCGTTTATAAACTGGAGAAATAAGAGTTTTTGTTTTGTTTTTCCCAAATATGTTGAAGGTAAATCACACTGGCCTGTGAAACTGTCCTTTTTGCTTAAATTTAAGAGGAAAAAGTGTATTCTGTAATATCATGAAAAATAGTGCAACTGTGAAAATTCACAGAAATCTTGTGATATAATTTTTAGGCAATATTGCCCACCCCTATTACAAATACATGGAGATTTTCTTTAAATGACACTTTCCAACTGATGTTAAAACTCCAATAAGAGATTTCACTGCAGTTTCACACATTTAAAAAGGTGGTTTTCATTGTAGTTTGAACCTGCAGTAAATTGCAGTCATTCATTTAGCACTTGCTACCAAGCCCCAAGGAAGAATGCTGTAGTAGTGTTTTTTTAATCTTACTGTGTAAAATATTTTTTGGGCATTACAGCACATGCACCAACCCATTTAAATCAGCACAAATTATACTTTTTGCTTGACAGTTCCAACTGTTTTTGGCCATTTTCTCCTCTCATTTTGCATCCATGGACGAGCCATCTTCACTTCCCATGATCCTCTCCAACTCCTGAATGCAGGGGAGGATTACCTGGCTGTACAACTGTGCCATCTTCAACCTAAAGTCAGAGGGGTGGAAAAAAGATCATTTCTTAGATTTAAAAACAAAACACCAATTCTATAATCACTGACAGTTCACCAGGTATGTTTTTTGTGGCATGGGGGGCACTCAATGTCAATGGTAGCATCTACATTGATGATGCGCCAAGCTGCTAGGTTGCTCTAAGACAGTGCTTCTCAATTATTTTTTGCAAAGCCCCCCCTAGGAAAGAGAAAATATTTCGCGCCCCCCCAACTCGCCGCAGTGACTATAAATAAGATCATTATCTATAAAAATTGTATAAGTATACCTAAAATTGTATCCTTTTTAACATTAACAAAAGAAAAAAGCAATATAAATCAACTTTCAACAAATATTAACTTTATTTTGCCACACAGAAACCCTGTTATAGTCTAAAACAGAAAAAAAAAAAACTTAAAGTGCATCAAAGTGCCTGAAATAAAAAATATGTCAATCCTTATTTAAACTAGAAACATTTTTGACCAACTGAACCATTTGATGCTGAGAAAAATAATTCAATCAATAAATAATATTGTAACGTGCTGCTCGACATGGCAATGTCCCACCGGGAGATTCGAACTCACGCCTCCCGCTGCGGAGTCCCGCACTCTACCTGTGTCGCCAATAGGGTCAAACTCACTTGGCAAGCCAAGTAGGGTGCTCATATTGAGTTCGCTACAATATTAAATGTAAATTGATCTGGAACATTAACACAGGAGTACCAATATATTTAACATTTTAGTCTGAAGAAAAAGGTAGAAAAAGGCAGTATCAACTCCTCTGCAATTGTGTGGGGTTTTTTGCACTGCGCAATTTGGTACGCCACTTTAAATGATGCTGAAAGTGCTCGCTGGTTTACTGATGTAGCGTTCACAAAGTGGGATGATTGTTGGCCGTACTCCGCACGTTTTCGCTGAAAGAAATCAAGCGGCTTATCAACGTGTTGAGGATGTAATGTCTGTAGGTGACGTCTTAATTTATTTGGCTTCATGCTGTCCGCTGCCAGCACTTTCAGACACAGTGAACACACCGGTCTCCTCGTCTCCCACCGTAGTCCCAGTGAAGCCAAGCGCTAGATAAGCTTCGTCATATTTCCTCGTCTTAGCTTTTGGGAGACTTTCGTTTGTCTCTTTACCTGTGTCTCTCTCCGCCTTTCTTTTCGTTACTGTTAAATATTTCTCCATGGTGTCTCTCGAGGGGTTTGTTGACAGCAATTTAAAAAGTTTTAAACTCCCGCACAGACTTTGACAATGAGAGCGCCACTGCACCACCTGCTGCCGTGGATGTGCAATTACACTTTACACGGCAAAAGCAAAGCCTGTTCCCCGGGGTCACACGCGCCCCCCCCGGCATTGCATCGCGCCCCCCACTATTTGAGAAGGACTGCTCTAAGAGAACATGAGTGAATTGTAATGGTCATTTCATAAGTCAAGGTTGCATCTGCAGGTAAGCACAGAAAATAAAGAACATCCTGAAACAAGGCAAATGCAACATGGCAGCTGCATTCACATGTTTTCCTTCAGTTTCAGTTCTGTTAAAAGATGGAATTTTATTTCTGTTTAGCATGAAAAGAGTTGCACACAAAAGTTACTTGATGTGTGTTCTGACAGGTGCTTGTAGTAAGTTCTTATGCAACAAATGAAAAAGTGCTTATCTAAAGCTGGATTCATGCTCCAGCTCCGCTGTCTGCGTACATGCAACTGAAAGGCTTGTGTGACAAAATTTACATCATCGTCTCCAGTCTGCCAGTGTCCACAGAGCTCTTCTGTGGCCGACCACATGCAACCCAAATTTTATGACCGTGCGGCCTGCCCACAACCTGACCACGCTGACAGAGCATGCACAAGACTGAACGTCCCATTCACGAGGTGGCGCTATCGACACAGCATACAAAGTCAAAGTAGACGAAGAGGTACTGAATTCCCCATTAGTGGCCTGGTTCTCGTTCAGTGGCTGCATGCTATACCTTCCTTTTTTTTGTAATTCTGCCACCAGATATACAGTAGTAACAGCAGCTCCTTTTGCTTTCGGTGACTGTTAAATGACGCCACTGTTGATGTGCTTTGCTCTCGCATTTCTTCGCTGTAGTTGGTGAAAACCTGGCACGTCAGTGCATTAGCGCTACCTATAGGGTGGGGGTGAAACTACAAATGATGGTAGTGTGCATGCATCAACCACTTAAATTTCAATTCAACCTTATTTATATAGCACCATTTCACAACAACAGTCATCTCATAGCACTTTCAACCAGTCATTTACAAAGGAAATTATGAATGGAATAAGCTCCCCAGACATATCACACAAATAAATAGCATAACTCAACTTAAATTATTATTAAAACAGCATTGTTGAAACGACTGTCAGATAAAATAATGATTATGTCTATTGGATTTATAATAAGAATTGTTGTCGACTATAATGGCTAATTAGCAGCAATATCACTTATGATTTATATCCAGTGTTAAGGACTACATTATATTAGTAGGCCTACATTATACTGCAGGCCTATGTATGGATCCAATTCCATCATAAAGTTCGCAGATGACACCACGGTGATTGGACTCATCAGGGACAACGACGAGTCAGATTACAGGGCAGAGGTTGAGCACTTGGCTACTTGGTGCGCTGACAATAACCTGCTCCTTAACACCAGCAAAACCAAGGAGCTCATAGTGGACTACAGGAAGGAGAGGGAAGAGACACATGACCCCATCCATATCAATGGCATAGCTGTTGAACGTGTCCCCAGCTTCAAATTCCTGGGGACCCACATCTCGGAGGACCTGTCCTGGTCAGTTAACACCACCAGCCTGATCAAGAAGGCCCATCAGCGCCTCTTCTTCTTGAGGACACTGAAGAAGAACCATCTGTCAACTGACATCCTGGGCAACTTCTACCGCTGCGTGATAGAGAGCACCCTGACCAACTGTATCACACTCTGGTATGGGAGCTGCTCTGTAGCTGACCGCAAGGCGCTGCAGCGGGTGGTGAAAACCGCCCAACACATCACAGGGACTCCACTTCCAGCTATAGAGGACGTCTACAGGAAAAGATGTCTGCGCCGGGCACGCAGCATTCTTAGGGACTCCAACCATCCTGCTTATGGACTGTTCCAGCTTCTCCCCTCCAGAAGACGTTTCAGAAGCCTTCGGACTAGAACCAGCAGGTTTAGGAACAGTTTCTTTCCAACAGCTGTCACGTTATTGAACTTAGTTCCCCGCTGACTCTCTTACAATCATCTTTTACCATCCTCACCTGTACATAACTGCATAACTACATAACTACATCTAACTTATTGCACATTATTTGCACATAACAGTACTTTTAACTTTCTGCACTGCTGCATATATTTGCTTAAATTGCACATACTGTTAATTACCGTATATACTGCACTGCTGTCCTTTGCACTTCTGATTGGATGCTAAACTGTGTTTCGTTACCTTGTATTCATACATGTGTAATGACAATAAAGTTGAATCTAATCTAATCTAATATTATACAATATGGTACCATGTTATACAGTATATGTGTAAAGAGTACTACACTGCATCATATACATGTCTGTGTTGCTCCCCAGATGTCTATCTTGCACGTCTGCTCTTTTTATTTTCTATTCTGTTACTTTCAGGTAACAGTTGTATCTTGAAGGTTTATTGGGACAACTGTTGCTTTATGTAATATATGTTATACTATATGTATTCGTTATGACCTGAATTTCGGACCCTAGGAAGAACAGCGGCAACTATTAGCTACAGCTAATAGGGATCCTGATAAATAAACAAACAAACAAATAAACAAACTGTAGGGGAAACCCCCACAATAGCAGAAAGACCCCAATGTAATCAGGTGATCCCCTGTGAGCAAGCACTTGGTGACGGTGGAGAGGAAAAACTCCCTTTTAACAGGAAGAAACCTCCAGCAGAACCAGACTCATGGAGGGGCAGTCATCTGCTGCAACTGGCTGGGGGGTGGGGGGTTAGAGAAGAAGAAAAGAACAGACATGTAGAGAGCAAACAGCACGACGGGGGCTCAATCTATGGGAGAGAATAAACAGATGTTAATGACAGCAAAAATATTAGGCCTGGATAGATGAAAAAAGTGAGCATGTACAGCACCATGTGCGTGCCAGGCTCCTCCAAAGCGGACACAGACCAAAGTGGACCAGAGGGAAAATGCAGCATGAATCCAGCTTAACCTTTTTATGAAGCTGTGCAACTGTCCAAGTCTATGGCTGGCTCAGTTTTGGAGAAATTTTCTTTGAAATTGTCATTATGTTGTCAAATTAGAGACCTGACTTAAAGAGAATTTAGTACTTTAAAAGATCAACTTTTTACCCAAAGTGAAGAAGAGCAATGCAGGGGTGTGTGTGCCTCCTGTTTTAAGTTGGGAATGAGTTACATGTACACCAACAAAGATTTTTACAGTTTATGGATTAGTGAATTCTAGACACATGGTTACATGATATTTTTTTATTAATTAAATTAATTTAATTAAATCACCCTTATTGTTGATTATTGATTATTTTATGATCAAAGCAAAGCAAGGGCTGCACGGTGGCGCAGTGGTTTAGCACTGTGGCAGCACAGTTTTACCCTCGGCCAGGGGATCGCGGGGATCATGAGATCGTGGGTTCGATTCCAGCCCCCGACCAACAGTGAGCTGTGTGGAGTTTGCATGTTCTCCCCGTGTTGCGTGGGTTTACTCCGGGATTTCTCCGGTTTCCTCCCGCATACCAAAAAAACATGTAGGTTTAGGGCGCTCGCACACGCAGCAACCGGCAGCCGGTGGCTTGTCACCAGACTGCAAACCAAATCTACCTACGGGTACAAATAAGTAACAAAAAAAAAAAAAAAAAAAAAGAGCACAGTTTTCTGTCTGGAAATTTCCAGAGTGAACACTTCCTACTAGGTAAAGCAGCAGCACGTGTTCAGCAGTATCTAATTCCAAGCACATAAAATCCAAACTTTTTTGTATGAGACATATAAAGTATACACATCGCAAAACTTAACCAAAACAGTTATATCAATTAAAATTAAAAACAAGAGCACTCTGAGGCAAGTGTAATATCCCTTGCCTCCATTTTCTTTGACGATCCCAATACCTACTGATGAAGAGCAGTTTTCAATTTTTCAATATAATACTGGGGCAGAACCAAATTATGATAAACCCATCATTCACAAATATATAACAAAGTATACAACCCATAGTTGAAGGGCAGGATCCCAAGGTGAACCTGTGTAGCAAGATTGGTAACCCTAGAGAGCTTTACACGTTCTATAGTAAGAGGGAAACCTTGACTTTTGACCCCAAGTCCATAGTCAGGCCACATCTCAAGAATGAACCTGTGTACGAGGTTTGATGACCCTAGCTTTCTTTGCTGTTGAGATATCGTTTATATGCCGTTTTGATGTTGACCTTTGAGAACCCAAATGCATAGTCACCCTTCAGGTTCCCAAGACGAACCTGTGTACTAGGTTTGGTGGCCCTAGCTGTACTCATTGTATAGTAATAGTGCAAATGGAATGCTAACTTTGACCTTAAGTCAAGGGCTACGACTCCTGCAATAAGCATCCAATTGGAACCCAATTGCAATATGCACATCATTAATGTATATATCAAACTCCTGGTACCAAGTTTCAAAACAACTGGAACAAAACTGTAGAAAGAGTTAATCTCACAAAAGTGGGACAGATGGACATACAGACTGAATGCCCCAAAACATAATCCCCCTTCGGTCTTCGACCCCTTTGGTCTTTTTGTCCCCCTCTAACGGGGGTTAAAAAATTAAAAATATACAAGTATTATTGTGCAAAACAAATGTATAGTAAAGCAAATAAGACAGTAGGGCAGTCTTAATGAGCACACCTCAAACTCCAAAACCAATCCCAAAATGATTTTTTTTTTTTTTTTTTCATACTACATATCACCTTATTGTTTGCTCATAGAAAAGGGTGAAAGCTTTAGAGCTAATCTTTGTAAAACACAACTAGAACATCAATGATGGTAACATTTCTGGGAGGTGGCCCACCTCGCCAGAAAATTTACCGAAGCACCAAGGAGATATGAATTTAAGAAAAATATATGAAGCAATGACTTTCCGCAAGCACGCACACAAACAAAATCTAAAAGCTAACAAGCTAACAAAATCTGGTGTTTTAGAATGCTCAAATGTGGTCTTTTATTTAAAGTTATAAGTAAGTACAAATGCATTTATAGTTTATCTTTTTAATCTGCTGCTGCATCACATGTGTAATCATGTTCAATACTGTTTTGATTCAGTGTCACTTTCCCTGGTACTTTGCATTTCGCTATGAAGTCGGCCATTTTTTCAACCACAAAATAAAGTGAAACACAGTACATATGTATTAAATTTATGATATCTGAATAGTATGTTGATGTAATAATACTAAATTATATTTTACTACTATCTAATATGTTTAGAACTGACACAGAATTACATTTACATAGTTCTAGAACAGACAAAATAATTTAACCAAGTAAAATAAATTATAAATATTAACAAAATTCCATCACCAAGTCCATCACCCATTTATTAAAATATACTGACATTCTGCAAACATTTTGAATTATTAATGTGTGCATTTGTTAGTGTTACTAGGAATATAAAAAAGTTGCATATCAGTATATTTTAACCCCTTGAACTCTTGTGAATTCAGCGGGCGGTCACGTCTCTGCATCTCAGTGCGTACTGAAAAAAAAAAGCTGCATTTCCAGTTTTCCAGTGCAGACACAGCCTTGTTACAACCTCAGAAAAAAGCTGTGTAATATATATTCGTTTTTTGTGGTATTTTTACAAAATTTTGACCTGAGCTTGAAAACACTTGGTTCTACATTTCTGTTGTGTTTTCCAGCCAGTATCTGACAGCTGTATGTTATTTGCAAGCATCTGTATCTAAAAAACACCCAGGTGAACTTTCCTGTTACTCAGTGGCAGGAGCACTTAGAGAGATTATGACTGTTTTGCCAAAAAATTCAGAGTATTTTCTTTTAAATGAGACCAACCCCATGAAGATGCTGCAAAGGGTTGAAGAACAGCATTGTGTAATGCTGTGATGCAGTAAGTTGTGATGGCATGCCATCACAACTTACACATGCTATTTCATAACAAATTCATTACGCGAAAATTCTCAAGTACCTTACTTAAACAAGAAAAAAAAAAAAAATCTTACCTCGGAATGTGTCTTCCAATCACTAATTGCTGTAATCGGGGCCGGCTGTGATGAACTTTGACTGACTGGCATCTGAGTTTAACCGTGTCCATCGATCGTTTTGAACGCAGCACCGAGTGAGTAGTTTGATCTCCTTGTAGCCACAATTTTGAGATGTTTCTGTTTTGAACAGTGCTCAACAAAGGCAACATAACCACGAGATCCATAACTCAAGAAATCGTTGCAATAAACACACTGGGCTTTCCCTGGTACTTCGCATTTCGCTATGAAGTCGGCCATTTTTTTCAACCACAACTTCAGTATTTTTACCGATCTTTACCGTCATTGACACGGTCTTTTCAAGCCATTCCCAACGAAACTTGTTCTTTATCCCTTTGTCGATTTCTAAAATTCTTGCTTTGTTCTCTTTCGTGAGTTTTAGGTTCACCATTTTGACGAAATCAGGAAAACGCAGTTGATTGAACTGTCCGCCACTTGCATTTCGCTCCGCGTGTTATCCGGATATGACAAAAGAAATCTAACCAAATCGCCGATAGGCTGATACTTATTGAAGCAACCAATCAGTGGCCTTGTTACATTACATTACTGATCTCGCTGGGTAGCGCGTTTTGCGCGGTGGATTTTCACAGCCGATCGAAAATACGACTCGCCGCCAGACCCCCCCCCTAAAATTTTCTCCTCGAATTTAGACGATTCACGAGAATGACCCTAGACATTATCAAATCCGAGGAATTCCTCGGATCCGAGGAAGATTCTCATCCCTATTATATGCAAAGTTACTATGCAAAATTTAAAAAAGAAATAAATAGTATAAAATTAATATATTCATATATATGTGTTTTCTGCCCCCCCGGAAAAATATGTTGCCACCGCGCCAAGGTCTTTAAGCCAGAGGAGACACCGGATGGAGTAGCTCATTCCGGCCTGATAGAATCACCTGGACCTTGAGCACAGCCTAGATAATAATAATAATAATAATAATAATAATGGATAAGATTTACAGCCATGGACAAAATTGTTGGTACCCCTCTGTTAATGAAAGAAAAACCCACAATGGTCACAGAAATAACTTGAATCTGACAAAAGTGGTAATAAATAAAGATTCTATGAAAATTAACCAATGAAAATCAGACAATGCTTTTGAATTGTGGTTCAACAGAATTACTTGAAAAAACAAACTCAAGAAACAGGCCTGGACAAAAATGATGGTACCCCTAGAAAAGATTGAAAATAATGTGACCATAGGGACCTGTTCAACCAAGATGTGTCCTCTAATTAACATCACAGGTGTCTACAAACTTGTAATCAGTCAGTCGGCCTATTTAAAGGGTGACAAGTAGTCACTGTGCTGTTTGTTGACATGGTGTGTACCACACTAAACATGGACCAGAGGAAGCAAAGGAGAGAGTTATCTCAGGAGATTAGAAAGAAAATTATAGACAAGCATGTTAAAGGTAAAGGCTATAAGACCATCTCCAAGCAGCTTGATGTTCCTGTGACTACAGTTGCACATATTATTCAGAAATTTAAGATCCACGGGACTGTAGTCAACCTCCCTGGACGTGGCCGCAGGAGGAGACGGATAATACGAATGGTAACAAAAGAGCCCAGAACAACCTCTAAACACATTCATGGTGAACTCCATGGTCAAGGTACATCAGTGTCAGATCGCACCATCCGTCGTTGTTTGAGCCAAAGTGGACTTCATGGGAGACGACCAAGGAGGACACCACTGTTGAAAACAAATCATAAAAAAGCCAGACTGGAATTTGCCAAACTGCATGTTGACAAGCCACAGAGCTTCTGGGAGAATGTCCTATGGACAGATAAGATAAGATAAGATAAGATAAGCCTTTATTAGTCCCACAACGGGGAAATTCCAGGATTGCAACAGCACAGGGATAGCAACACTCAGAGCAACAATCAGAAGGCAAGAAAAAAAAACAAGCAAGCAAGAGCAGCTAATATACATATGTACATATTACTATAAAATATATATATACACACACACACACAGACACACAGTGCAGAGCATTGTAGCTGGATGGAATAAATATATGAATATATGAACACACAGTGCAGAGCATTGTAGCTAGATGGAATAAATATGTAAATATATAAACACCCACAGTACGGAGCATCGCAGCTAGGTGGAATAAATATGCAAGTATATAAACACACACAGTGCGGAGCAATGTAGCTAGATGGAATAATATGTAGATATATAAAAACACAGTGCGGAGCATTGTAGCTAGATGGAATAAATATGTAAATATATAAACACACACAGTGCAGAGCATTGTTGCTAGGTGGGATGAAACAGCATAACCGTCTACTTAGTTATCCTACATGGTATGATTATGTGCCCATACATATTCTCACCCTCCATAGCGACCGGTATGTTCCTAGTTGTATGCCGGAGGGGACCATTGTGTAAGTCTATTGCATCTTTTGCATGCAAAAAAAACTATTAGTTTGTTACGTCTTTTTGCTATCTCTGCGAGCAGCCCTGCTTAGGTTGTACAGTCTGACAGCCGTTGGTAGGAAGGACCTACGAAACCTCTCGGTTGTGCACCTGGGATGATGTAGTCTGCTGCTAAATGAGCTCCTCAGTGCATCTGAACAGCTACAGACCGGTGGCCTTGACGTCCCACTTGATGAAGACCCTGGAGAGACTGCTCCTTGCTCACCTCCGCCCCCTGGTGGAACCAGCGATGGATCCACTCCAGTTCGCCTACCAGCATGGCATTGGGGTGGAGGATGCGGTGATCTTCCTCCTTCACCGTTCTCTGTCCCACCTGGAGAAGCCCGGGAATATGGTGAGGATCATGTTCTTTGACTTCTCCAGTGCTTTCAACACCATCCAACCGATGATCCTGAAGGACAAGCTGCTGCGCGCAGGGGTGGACCAGCACCTGTCATCATGGATCCTGGACTACCTCACGAACCGGCCTCAGTTTGTGAGAACCCGGGACTGTGTGTCCGACACGATCATCAGTAGCACGGGGGCCCCCCAGGGAACGGTGCTGGCTCCCTTCCTGTTCACTCTTTATACTGCGGACTTCTCACACAACACAACACACTGCCATCTACAGAAGTTCTCTGATGACTCTGCGATCGTTGGCCTCATCTCCAATGGAGATGAAGCTGAGTACAGAGGGCTTATCCAGGACTTCGTGGACTGGTGCCATCGGAACTGCCTCCAGATCAACGCGAGGAAAACTAAGGAGCTGGTGGTGGACTGCCGCAGGCATGGGCAGCCCCTCACAGTACCAGTAAATATACAGGGAACAGACATCGAGATGGTGACATCCTATAAGTACCTGGGTATTCATCTGAACAATAAACTAGACTGGTCACACAATACTGATGCACTCTACAAGAAGGGACAGCGCAGGCTGTTCCTGCTGAGGAGACTCAGGTCTTTTGGTGTACAAGGGGCGCTGCTGAAGTCATTCTATGACACGGTGGTGGCATCAGCCATCACTTTTGGAGTGGTCTGCTGGGGCAGTGGCATTACTGCAGCCGATAGGAAGAGACTGAACAAACTGATTAAGAAAGCTAGCTCTGTCCTGGGGCAGCGCCTTGATCCGATGGAGGAGATAGGAGAGAGAAGGACGGTGGCTAAACTGTCATCTCTGCTGGAGTCCGAGTTCCACCCTATGCAGGACATACTGAATGCACTGAGGAGCTCATTTAGCAGCAGACTACATCATCCCAGGTGCACAACTGAGAGGTTTCGTAGGTCCTTCCTACCAACGGCTGTCAGACTGTACAACCTAAGCAGGGCTGCTCGCAGAGATAGCAAAAAGACGTAACAAACTAATAGTTTTTTGAATGCAAAAGATGCAATAGACTTACACAATGGTCCTCTCCGGCATACAACTAGGAACATACCGGTCGCTATGGAGGGTGAGAATATGTATGGGCACATAATCATACCATGTAGGATAACTAAGTAGACGGTTATGCTGTTTCATTCCATCTAGCAACAATGCTCTGCACTGTGTGTGTTTATATATTTGCATATTTATTCCATCTAGCTACAATGCTCCGTACTGTGGGTGTTTATATATTTATATATCTACATATTATTCCATCTAGCTACATTGCTCCGCACTGTGTGTGTTTATATACTTGCATATTTATTCCACCTAGCTGCAATGCTCCGTACTGTGGGTGTTTATATATTTACATATTTATTCCATCTAGCTACAATGCTCTGCACTGTGTGTTCATATATTCATATATTTATTCCATCCAGCTACAATGCTCTGCACTGTGTGTCTGTGTGTGTGTGTATATATATATATTTTATAGTAATACGTACATATGTTTATTAGCTGCTCTTGCTTGCTTGTTTTTTTTTCTTGCCTTCTGATTGTTGCTCTGAGTGTTGCTATCCCTGTGCTGTTGCAATCCTGGAATTTCCCCGTTGTGGGACTAATAAAGGCTTATCTTATCTTATCCAGTATGTCCTGCATAGGGTGGAACTCGGACTCCAGCAGAGATGACAGTTTAGCCACCGTCCTTCTCTCTCCTATCTCCTCCACCGGATCAAGGCGCTGACCCAGGACAGAGCTAGCTTTCTTAATCAGTTTGTTCACTCTCATGAGATGAGACAAAACTGGAACTTTTTGGCAAGGCACATCAGCTCTATGTTCACAGACGCAAATATGAAGCATACCAAGAAAAGAACACTGTCCCTACTGTGAAACATGGAGGAGGTTCTGTTATGTTCTGGGGCTGCTTTGCTGCATCTGGCACAGGGTGTCTTGAATCTGTGCAGGGTACAATGAAATCTCAAGACTATCAAGGTATTCTAGAGAGAAATATGCTGCCCAGTGTCAGACAGCTTGGTCTCAGTCGCAGGTCATGGGTCTTGCAACAGGATAATGACTGAAAACACACAGCTAAAAACACCCAACAATGGCTAAGAGCCAAACATTGGACTATTCTAAAGTGGCCTTCTATAAGCCCTGATCTAAATCCTATTGAACATCTGTGGATGGAGCTGAAACATGCCATCTGGAGAAGGCACCCTTCAAACCTGAGACAACTGGAGCAGTTTGCTCATGAGGAGTGGGCCAAAATACCTGCTGAGAGGTGCAGAAGTCTCATTGGCAGTTACAGAAATTGTTTGATTGCAGTGATTGCCTCAAAAGGTTGTGCAACAAAATATTAAGTTCAATTAAGGTTTAAGGTTTATTGTCAATACTACCGTACGTGCAAGGCATACAGGAGAATTGAAATTTGACTTGACATTGGGTGCGCTCTATAAGCGCATCCCAGCGCCGCGGCAGCCTTGAGGCGCCAGTCATACAGTGGGGGTAAAGAGTGAAGGGGTAGGGAATGACACAGTAGGCGAGAGAAAAAACAGTTATCAGAATAGCGCTCAGTGAGCGAGATTATGATTACAAGAAAAAAAAACCTCAATGCACATTTAGCAGTCAAACAATACACACGTTGACAAAGAGCGATGAGAGACCAGTGTGTGTAATCAGCATATATAATCAGTGTGAGTGCAGTGTTGAATGTATTATTTGTTGATGTACAACAGAGGGGGGCGCCTCCTGGCAACGGATAGTTGTTATAATCATGTTTTCAAAACACAGATAAGCATGTCCAGAGTCTCTCTCTCTTCGTGCATGCCAGATGGCAAAGTTCTGTATTAGACACATGATAGCGCTGTCCTTGAAGAGTCCAGTCTGCTGAACAACAGCAATTGATGTTAATTGTTTGGGTTAAGAAAGAAGCCAAACTCCCTTGAGCCTTATCTTCCCAGGAGGAATGAATGAAGTCTTCAGGGCGCCGAATCAAGGTCAATAGGCACAGTTCACTTAGAGCATAAAAATTTCACCTCTCATGCGATTCTGTGCATCACAATTTACAGGCTTTAGAATCATTCTCTGGAGAGCACTTAGCGACTCCAGATGTTATCCACCTACCGAAACATAGGTAACATGTCCAAGAGAGTCCATCTCTCTTCTGTGCATGCCAGATGGTAAATTCCATGTTAATCCCATTTGCCGCTATCAGTGCTCCCCCCAGCTGAACGAATTTGTTGAGGGAGCTACGCTGGGTCTGCATTTGATTAGCTCATCCAACTTTAATTTCGATACACCAGGAAAACTCCAAGGCCAAACAGAAAAACCTGTGATCATGCCAATCTTCAGTCGAAACACGAGTTCCAATTCTTGGGCTCCCCCCTGGCCCGATTCCTGTTAAAAGTGGTGTCAATAGCATTAAGCCACAATTCCAATTTCCATAATTTCCATTTGGGTCGATGCAGCAAGTTAAGGGTACCATCATTTTTGTCCAGGCCTGTTTCTTGAATTTGTTTTTTGAAATAATTCTGTTGAACCACAATTCAAAAGTATTGTCTGATTTTCATTGGTTAATTTTCATAGAATTTTTATTTATTACCACTTTTGTCAGATTCAAGTTATTTCTGTGACCATTGTGGGTTTTTCTTTCATTAACAGAGGGGTACCAACAATTTTGTCCACATGTGTATATGGCGCTTTACATGTCAAGTGACATCTCAAAGCACTTACACAGAGTCCATTACCCATTCACTCCACAGACAATGGTAGCGGTAAGCTACTACTGTAGCCACAGCTGCCCTGGGGCAGACTGACAAAAACATGGCTGCCAATCTGGCCCAACGGCCTCTCCGACCACTACCGAACATTTATACACATTCATACCCAGTGTCATGGACACTGGAGGCAAGGTGGGTAAAGTGTCTTGCCCAGGGACACAACTGCAAGATGGCTGGGGAGAGTGGGATTCGAACCACCAACCCTCCAGTTATTGGACGACCTGCTCTACCTCCTGAGCCACTGCCACCCACATTTCTCTCCTCCGTTCCATTTTTGCTGAGCACCAAGCTGGATGGCAGGGAGTTCCATTTTTATATGGTCTTAAGTAGGGATGGGCATTCGGTGAAATTTTCTTCACCGATCGCCGGGAGAATTAATGATTAATAATCGGTTAATCATTAACATTTTTAGGTAGGTAGACTAAATTAGAACATCAGGTATCAGCACGGAGGGCACGGAGAGCCGCACAACTCAAATCTACCTCTCTCTCTCAAATCTCTCTCTCTCTGTTCTCGTGTTTGCTCGGCTCGGGAATCTCGCAAGCTGATTGGCCGAGACGTTTCACCCCGCAAGCTGATTGGCCGAGACGTTTTACCCAGCTCTCTCTCCCTGCCGAGCGGCCACCCAACAAACGAAGACCGCATTCATTGCTCTATCGCTCGTATTGCTTAGTCTAGCCGCGTGGAACTTTTTGCTGTTCTCTTGTGCCATTTTGTGCGAAATAGTCTTCCCGTCGAGGCACTACGCCGCCTCCTGCAGCTTCCCTCGACGTGTGTACACCGAATCTTCATGACCTTCTCAATAAAGTTTCTGAAAAAAAAAAAAAGAATCTTCACGACCGCCATTACTCAGCGCGCAACCACTGTTGGCGGTTTCTTCGCGTAATAAGGGTGTTCCATGGACCCTGTCGATGAGGTATATTTGTATGCTGCATTGCAGTGATTGCAGTACACCTGGTCATTTTTTAAATTGAAATGGTCCCACGCAACACTTCGCCGTAACCGCCTCATGATTTGGCGATCACCCTACGGAAGCCCGCATGTATCAACGGAGGCACGCCAGGGTACGGCGATGGTGTAATGTTGCCCCCTGGTGCCCAAATTTTGCCATTGCATTGTTTGAGGACGGCCGTGCACTAGGCCTTAATAACCTCGGATTGTTTAAAAAAAAAACAAAAAACGGTTTGTCGACGAAAATGAACTTCCTCGGTGAAATTCTTAATGATCAATTATCGGTTAATCGGTAAATTATGCCCATCCCTAGTCTTAAGCATGACCCGGCCGGGACTTGAACCCCGACCTCCCGGTTGTGGGGCAGATACTCTACCTCTAGGCTACCACTCTGGTGGCCTACAGGTAGAGCCACCAGAGACCCACCTAAGGATCACTGTGCATGAATTTGTCTGACATTTTGGCAAATGCCTATGAGGAATAGTGATTCCTGTGAAATGTGGGTGGATGGATGGACAGACAGACGGACACCATGCTACTGTATTAGCGCCTTTCGGCTTTGCCAAAATAACCTAAAAATGATAACCATAACCCAGGATTTACACTCACTCCAGATTCAGCCTGTTGCAGATGTAGTATGGATGGCCCCTTGCGTTCATCCCTACCAGCTCCATTTGTGTTTTGCAGTGGCATGGATAAGAACAGAGTTTGAAATACAAGATTACATGAGAATTATACAAAATAACACAACATCTCGACAAAGATCCGAGAGTGACCGAGATGAACCGATCGCGATCACGTGATAACAACAAGGAAGTGTGATGTAGCGGCTTTCCACCTGGGTTTTTGGGCTCTAAATAAAACCTAAGTAGCCCATTGATTTTAATTCTATGAAGTGTTTGTATGTTAAGTCAAGTTTTTACCTTCTCTGACACAGTGGTGGAAGAGTCGACCTCAGAAAATAAAGGACAATCCTTAAATCATTTTGCATGAACAAATGACTATTAAATACCGTGGCATTTCCTTGCAGATTGGATCTGGCATCTGCCAAAAATAGATTTGTCGCGTTTCATTAGCAAACCGAATCTGGTGAACCGGGTTCGTTCCGCAGTGGTCTGGACCGGGTGGAGATTAGAAAACTGGCAAGAATCGGAACTATTTGCTGCGGAAAGCGGACTGCATCTGGAGTCAGTGTAAATCCAGGGTAAGCGGAAAGCCAGTCGTCAGGCTGGACAGCTTAGCTGAAGGAACTAGATGTGATGTTTTACAATCACTATTCACATTTATTGTATTTTTTACTTTTAATATCATGTACATTGGTTGATATGTGTATAAATATTTCTAGAACTATACAAGTTTTTTTTTATAAGTCTGAATCATTTTATTCTGCATAAAAGATACTTTACGGATAAAGTTTGACTTGATGACCTCCTCTTACAAATATGGTGGCTTAGGAGTATCCACTGATTTCTATTAAAAAGAAAATCTGGATACCACATAGATCGGTAGAAGATGAGTCCACCGATCTGCCATCTTACCATACCCAACTTTGATGTTTGTTATAATGGCAGTTAGGGCTGCATTATTATTATTATGGCCAAAATTATGATTGAGATTATTTTAATCAATATTGAAATCACGATTATTAATCATGATTATTCATTAACTTTAGGAAAAACAGACTACATAAAATTATTATTTTTTTATTCATCCTATTTACCAATTGCTAGATGAAGCCTGTGGCCAAAGCACTGGAACCTCGTCCGTTTATTTAGAGAAGCTGCCTTAACGACGTTATATCCACTGCCTCTTGTGCAGACTAGTTCCTCCTCCTGCAGGCCCCAAGATGATTGCACTTCCCTCAGTCTGTGGGCTACAGCTTCTCCTGTGTGGTCTTGTGGGAAAAATGATGTTTGCAATCGACTCTTCATTTTAAAATCTCCATCATTGTAGTGAATTGTCAAGGACAGATAGGGCTCCATTATTCTGCTTGACCATAGGTCAGTTGTAGTTGCAAAGTACTCGAGAGTTGTGATATCCATCTGTATTTTTCATACAGTGCAGGTAAAGCAACTTTGGAGAATCACATGGGGATCATGTATTTCTTGTCCAGTGTTTTGACCATGTTTCTGAAGCCTTCGTTGCTCATACAGTATTTAGTGGATACATGTCTGTGGTCAAAAAAACGCTATTGCATCAGTTACTTCAGCGTGTCTTTGGGAGGCGGATGGATACGGTGACGCTCTGTGCAGGGTTGATACTATGGTTGCCTGGGTCGATGCCCGACACAGACTGTGATTTAGTGATGTAACATTCGCTTTAACCTTCATGCATTTATCGTACTTGGGTTTGTGGTGTTTTTTCAGTGGTTGAACAAGTTAGTTGTGCTGCCCTGCGGCGCAGACACAGCTCTATGGCACTCTTTGCATATAATTTCTTTTTAGTCAGCATCACTTGCCCTGAATCCTAAAGATGTCCAGAAAATGGATGGCGATCCTTTCGAGGCACTAGCTCCTCGCCTCCATGTATTGCCGTACCGTCACCTTCTGCTCTCGACATCTGGTTTGTGCTTCGCCATCACACCAGTCCACTATTGAAAACTTAAGGCTGCCACTACATGGTGCGCTCACTTGTCAGTTCTGCAGCTTAATGATGCCCTAATGTGTGTTTGCCCCCTGGTGGTCAGCTGACTGTTGGCTGAGAAAATGCTTGATTTGATGTGCAGCAGAGCCCGCATCTTAAACATTAATATCACCGCCAATCACGCTGATTTAATTGCGGCAGCCAAAATAGTGATCGCAATCAAAATTTGATTAATTGTGCAGCCCTAATGGCAGTATTGAATTGAGTTTTATTTTACTCATTTCCCAGAAATCTACAGGCAAAATGCCCAGGTGTGTACAATTGTACGAACATCAGTAAAAAGGGGTGCGGGAAGTCATCTCACCTCTGCTTTTGGAGAGGTTCTGTTGAATGTGAAGCGGTGTCAATTTCAATTCAATCCTTTCATAATTGTGGTTTGACTATGTTGACCATAATGTTGGAATGTCACTTAAGTAAAATGAGATTGCATTGTAAATTATGAACATGTTCAAAATGTACCCTTCATTGTATTTATCCTTTTCATATAAGTAAACTTTACATATGGGAGGTTATGAACACAAATTTTAATGATATATATCCTGATTTAAAGTTGATTTTGTGCTTTTTGTTGTGTCCAGCTGCAGAATGCTGCCTGATCAGAATGTTGGTCTGATTATGTGTTAAGTGCACAACATGCAGATATGATTTACCTCCTTCATTGTGTTTGGAGACATTTCAGTAAGAATATATTATATTGTAGATGCTGAACAGAGTATGTGAAGTTACACAGATAAAGCAGTGGACTGGTTTCTGCTGAACGTTACCAGAACTGTACAGTATTGTGCTGCAGGACTGATGAATGAATAGACATCACAATAAAAAAAAGCATATGAACTGAAAATATTCTTTCTAACCTTCCCATCAACCTCTCAAATACTTCAGTGTAATTGAATTGAATTTATTTTGAACATGCACATGAAGGGATACACACACAGTGCAAAACATACACTACTCACAAAAAGTTAGGGATATTTGGCTTTCGGATGAAATTTCAGGATGCACCTAAAATGCACTATAACCTTTACAGGTGAACTTAATTTGACCTTCTCTAACCTTTTGAATGCACATTTCCAACTGTTCAATATTTCAATACTTTCTGCATAACTTGTTGTTCTTTAACAAGGTGCTTAACAGCAAAATTCACAACAGGTGTTTGATTCATGAACTGACCAACACATTTTCTGGTTCATTAGAACTGGTATGTAAACAATCCTCTTCATCATGCTGTTCAGATTATGACATCATGAGACCAAGACGATACCAAACAACTGATCAACAGTACCTCGCCATTGTGAGGCTTCAAACAGGATGTTCTCAGAGGGAAGTGGCCACTGAGCTTAGAGTGTCAGAGTGTCATCAGCATGTTGCAAAACAGAGATACAGAGAGACTGGAAGAGTCACAGAAAGGCATAGAAATGGGCATCCTTTGGTCACATCCCACGCTGATGACCGCTTCATTGTGAACCGTGCCCTGCAGAACCTGATGATGAATGCTACTCAACTCCAGGCACATTTAAGGGAGGTGAGAGGCACCTAAGTGTCACGTCAAACCATTCAAAACCATTTACATCAGCGTGGTCTGCATGCTAGATGACCTGCAAGGGTTCCTGACCACACCACCAGGCACAGGCATCATTGGTTTACATGGGCCAGAAAGCATTTACACTGGACAAGGGACCAGTGGGCCTCAGTGCTGTTCTCGGATAAAAGTCGATTCACGGTGAGCAGAAATGATGGCACCAACAATGTTGCAGACATCAAGGAGAGCGCTATGCACCAGCCACTGTTGTCACCAGATGAGCTTTTGGTGGTGGGGTGATACAATCTGGGTAGGTGTGTTTAGTCAATACAGAACTGCACTACACCTTGTGAATGGTACAGTGACAAGCCGATACTACCTGAATAAAATCATTAATCCAGTCATTGTGCTCCTGCATGAACATCACAGGCCTAATTTCCTCTTCATGGATGACAGTGCTCCAGCTCATCGAGGTCACATCATTAGGGAACGGCTGCTGGAGGCTGGGATACCTCAAATGGAGTGGCTTGCACTTTCTCCAGACCTGAATCCCATAGAAAACCTATGGGATCAGCTGAGTCGCCGTGTATAGGTTCGTAACCCTGCACCCCACAACCTCGATGACCTGGGTGCCACCCTTCAAGAAGAGTGGAATGCCATGCCTCAGCATAAGTCGACTTGTGAACAGCATGAGACATCGTTGTCAAGCTGTGATTTATGCTCAAGGGCACATGACAAGTTAGTGAGACATTGACATTTTTTGTTGTGGTATACCCACCACTGTTGTTGGCTTTTGTTTCAATAAATTGTTTGAGATGAGAAACTCACCATTGCATGCTTCTACTTAAATGTCCCACTTTCATGAAACTGTAGTGTGAACTTTTTACATTTTCCATAAATTTCACCCGAAAGCCAAATATCCCTAACTTTTTGTGAATATTGTGTGTGTGTATATGTGTATGCATGTGTGTAAGTACACTTCTCACAAAAAGTTAGGTATATTCAGCTTTCGAGTGAAATTTCAGGATGCACCTAAAATGCACTATAACCTTTACGGGTTATAGTGCTGCTTGGTTGAGGCCCACTGGTCCTACAATCAAACAGAAGATATGTCTATGTTTGTAATGGTCATTTGGTGTAGTAGTAATAGCAGGAGTTAAAGCAGACGGACAGTGACATTTTTTTTATTGAACCAATCAACAGATTGTATGAAAATATTCTATTCTGTCTATTCCCGCGATTTAATGTGTGTCACCAGCTTCCATAAATGACCTTATTTGCTCATAGCTCAGCCTTCACTTAGTGAGGCTGCAGTACCGCCATCTCTCGATAGGTGCGGGCATTGGTGACGTCACAACAGCAATAGTAAATGGCAGAACGAGAGCAAAGTGATTTGGACAGCGATTATTTTCTCGAGTTTGACGACCTCAATATAAATGATGACATTGAAAATGAGGAATCGGATGATGAAGTAGTTTTGGGTAGTGCTGAGGGGGGTATTCAGCCTTATTTGTGGGAAAGAAGTGAGGGTTATGTTGCCTGCCTGTGCAGTGAGCCTCATCAGAGAAACATTCCCATCTGATCACTACAAGGGATTTTGCCTACCAAGATTAGATTTGTGAACAATGATATTCAAATAAAGTTTTGTAAAATCATATATTGAGTTTATTAATGTTCATGTCAATGTTATAATTCTCATAGTTCAGCATTCATCAAAGTCGCATGTCATATACATTTGAATAATTTGAACACACTAAATTCTTCTCAATTTGAAAAGAAATATTACATACTATACCACCTTTGTATGAACGTTTGAAAACACAGCAGAAATATACAAAGAAATACAAAAATCAATGGAGTATCACTACAGATTAAGAAAATAACTAGTTTCCAGATATAGCAATTATTATATTCCAATAAATAACATTTCACAGTTATAATGGGCACCATTTTATGGTAGAAAATTGGGGTTCCATTTTTAAAAGCACATTTCTCTTACAATCTTAGGCTTATATTTATTTTTCTTAGCAAATATGTTGCTTCCCTAAAAATTGAAAGCTGAACTGTCATTGGTAATTACCTCCGCCAGGCCGAAAAGGCCAGGAGGAGGTTATGTTTTTGCCGGGGTTTGTTTGTCTGTTTGTCAACTCCGCGTTCTTCAACGTTTTAGGCACAAAAGCACGCGCAAAACACTGGTGGCCTGGGCCCGCCAGCGTGCCTCTGTTTGCACAAAGCTGCAAAACCTGACACGGGCACCTGTCCGCCGCCGCATTATTTCCCAGAAATAATTTGATTTTGAAAATCATCCATTGCTTGGAATTCATTTAAAATGTTTAGTAAACATTTGCAGTGAATATTAAAAATACAAAACCTACCCTGTTTACTTCTCGTTTTCTGACAGCTGATCTCCTCGGTAGATCACCCTTGCTTTTCA
Source organism: Pholidichthys leucotaenia (assembly GCA_020510985.1). Taxonomy (NCBI): domain Eukaryota; kingdom Metazoa; phylum Chordata; class Actinopteri; order Cichliformes; family Pholidichthyidae; genus Pholidichthys; species Pholidichthys leucotaenia. The sequence goes on along the minus strand of CM035845.1, from coordinate 248,150,496 downwards.
CGCCACTGTCACTGACACTTGTCTCAGAGTCAGACTTGGGAATCGTGGGATATATAGTTGAAATAGCCGTTTTCTTTATCACCAATCTTTTTGCAAATTGCATCTTATTCTCGAAATCGCTGTCAACGAAATGTCTACTGCACATGCAGGGCGCTAACGAGGTGCAGGTGTGCGCGCAGCTGAGGCAGATGCCTGAGAGCGGCGAGCCGTGACACCTGCAAAATATATGTGGACAAGAAAGAGTGACAAACCTGGGTACTATTTCACTGGAGTCTGCTTTAATACAGAAGCTGAAGCAATAGGGAACACTGTATGTCTCTGTAATTGAGAACTTTGCTTGTAAAAAACACAGGAGGATGGACTTCCAATATAAGTAACCGGTGAGTTAAACTGTCTTTCTTCAGCATGTTTTTTCCCCCTAACCGTTCTTATGATCATGAAAATATTTGGTAATTCCGAGAAATATCCGTAATCGCCGATTTTAAAACGTAAACATCAAGTGTTGCATGAAGCAAAACACAGCAGGACCATCGCACCTGTAGACAACACAATGCCAAACCATATTAATTTGATTCCTGAAATCCTAATCTTCATAAATAATCTATTTGTAATCCACAAGTATTCCGAGAAATATCCGTAATCGCCGATTTTAAGACGTAAACATCAAGTGCTGCATGAAGCAAAACACAGCACTGGCCGCCGACCGTGTGCGTGCGTTTGCCGGTGGTGACGTCACACAGTCAGTGGCCATCTTAGCCGCTGATCGCTTGGCTGGGTCAGACAGCTCTCCACAACAGCGTACTTCAAGAGCGCATTGTCACCTTATGCGACATTCGTTGACACCAAAACATGTGCGGTTCGACTTAGCTCGTCTCAGACAACAATTTGAGATAAGAATTAGCGATATTGAATTTCCGTCTGTCCGTCTGCTTTAAAGCAAAAAAAAAAAAAAAAATCCTGAGCCTGAACTTTTTTCCAGGGGCAGGGTCAGATGAGTGGAGACACACACACGCGCACACATATGCATTATATATGAAAATTATTATCGTTGAAACTAGCTAATAACAGATCTGTCACACCCATTGATAAATTCAGACTAGATTATGGTGGACTGTTTGAAACAGCAATACCAAGGAAGGTCAGTTGATGGCAATAGTGCTCCATCTCACTCTAATATGGTGAAAACATCTAACATTTAGGATGCTGTTGTTATCAAGTTATATAAATTATATACAGAATGACCTACAATCTATAACCTGACGTTTATGAATAAGGGTATGTGAAACTCAGTCAAGGGAACTAATTCAACTGGTGGAATAAGATATGATTAGCAACCATTCAGTAAAGGGTACATGGAAAAGGCCATCAATTTACTATTTTTTAATGGAATGTGCAACAATTGCACCGTGCATTTTTAATAAATTGTAAACAGCAACAGTGAACTGTATACAATACTTGCATTATTTCGAACGCAACGTGCAGCAAAAAGCTCCTAGTTCTCCATTTTTTGTTTTTTTTCTTCACCAGCTACCAAAAGGCTTACTGTCTCCGTCTACTTCTTCGATCCACACCCGGCGCCATTTGTTTTTAAGTCCTTTGTCAAGTAGGATAGCTTCCTCAGGCTTCAAAAACTTAACTCTCCATCCTACAGAATGTATGAAAGGTTTTGTGTGTATGTTGAAAGATGAAACACTCGCATTTCCAGTCACTCACTCTCGCTGTTGCTATCCGATTAGGAGCGCGCCACTGATCTCTATAGAAAAACTGGATGGACCATTGGCTGCCAGAAGTGAAGCCACCCGGCTGCCATATTAGTACAACTAAAACACTCAGCGGGTCAAAGGAGAATGAATGGGTTTAGTAGTAAACTGTGCCACTTTCACCTCAATAACTTTCCAAAAAATTAACAGATTTTTGAACTTCTTGGTATGGAGACACAGCTGATAATCTTGCATAACTGGTGAACTATAGAAATCGATGGCTGTTAAACATAACGTCAACTTGATTCCCTCCCCAGTATGGCAGCCAGGTGACTTCACTCGGCTCTGTACCATAGTCGCTAATGGGGCGTGAGCTATCCAGGTTTTCTATAGAGATCAGTGAAGCGTGCAAACTTAATACGTTCCGCCATCCCAAATACTATATTCACCGCTCTAAATATCTTAAAAGAACTGCAAACTATGCAGAACTGTTTATTTTGAGCATTATTCATCCACCATTGCAGACAGCTTGGACAAAAAGTGTTTCTGCGTACAGAAATGGAAAGTAAATTTCCCCGCAGCCCCCCCCCCCCCCAAAAAAAAAGGCACACACTGGAAATCCAGCACAGCGCCAGAAAACTTTAAGCTCTGTAATAGTTGGCGTGTGTTGGTGATGCTCATCAGACATCATGACTAACAGCAGATGAGTAGTCCTGCTTATGCAGACATGTCAATCCAATTTCTCTGATTCTCTGGATGCACAAGAGTTCCCCTGTCTTCCTATACCATTAAGTTCAAAATCCAATAATTTCTTTCAGATTTAAAGGCAGAAATTAGGCAAAGTCGACTCGTATTGACTGGACTTATGGCTGTGTTTTGGGTGTGGTAAGATGGTTGCCGCACTACTTCTGGTGGCCTCACTTGTCTCTGTACTTTAATAGAGCATACAGTATCCAGTTTTTTTTTTTGTTTGTTTGTTTTTTAGATCAGTGGGAGTACCACCTCCCAGTCTTTATAGGGTAAAAAAAAAAAAAAGGAGCTAATAATCCCACTAATTGGGATCCACTTGAATAAGGCCTGTTCATCCTGAATGTTACCTTCTGAGCAACTCTCGTGCTCTGCTGGGTTCAGGCCGATAGTGCTGCAGAGCAGTGAGGATGTGAGCTACCAGAATGCTGTAACACTGCTCTCTGAGAGTGTTGTGGTTTGCCGTGTCCCACTGCGGCAACTCACTGGTGTATCGCCACGCCATCAGGGAATACTCCAACGTGGCATCCCATTCTTTGTTCTGCAGAAGAGCCTGGCCACACTTCTGACACGAAACCTGAGGGGAGGATGTGGAGGGGACAGATTAGGCACATGGAGCAGTGTTTAATATGTTACAAAAATGTCCTTATGAAAAGAAAATAGCCCAAATACAGGAGCTGTGCTTCAACTCTTAAAAAAAAAAATCAAAATCAAAACACTAAATGCTATTCTTTCCAATGAGTAAAGCCAGTTACACATATGATGAATACTCACTTTGAATGCCACCAGGCAAGGATATGCCTTCCTGTAGCAGTGAGCATCCCTGTTGGAGCCAAACCGTGAATATGGTATGGACCTGTAAACATTGGCCTTCTTCAGCTGCAAGTCTTCCTGAAGGTACTTCAAACCTGAAGCCATGATCCTGGGCTCCTGACTCTGTAATACAATGCAGCACGGGGTTGTAAATGGCGTGCACAGCATTGTAGTAGTAGTAGTAGTAGATTAGTTTATTTGACAGGGACAGTGCAATAAACATAGACAATTAATCAAAGACAATCAATCTGATGTGTTGCACATAGAGTGTATAGCTATTAGCTAATTCGCAACTCTTGTCCCTGGATGGGCTTTAGAAAAAAGAATCAAGATAAAAAATATACACAATAACCACATACATCAATGCAGAAAAATTATAAATACACAATTATAAATATTATAAATATTATAAATACACAAATATAACAGCCTGACTCACATTTAACATAAATATTATAAATATTATAAATACACAAATAACAGCCTGACTCACATTTAACACATATAACATAACTCACATTTGCCTATTTCAGGCCTTCCTCCCTCCGTCACTCACTATAAACAAACACATTTATTCCTTCCCTTCATTCACTCTCACTTTGCAGACAATTAATTGATACATGAGTACATTCTTGTTTATTTTTCAGCCAGTTTTTAACATTTTTAGTGAATGTTTTAAAGTCCGTTATAATTTTAATTTCATTTGGCATTGTGTTCCAGATGTGACTGCCCTTTATAGAGAAAGCTGTTTGTCCAAATGTGGTTCTGCGGTGGAATATTTTACAGTTATTGTTAACAGAACTCCTGGTGGCTCTGCTGCTGTCCTGTCTTTGGACGAAACCAGCAAGTGGCTCGGGTGCTGATTTATGGAAACATTTGAACGTTAATTTCAGAAGACAGAGGTCAATGAAGCTCTCAAAACTCAATAGGTTGTATTTTTTTAAAACATTACAGTGATGCCACCTAATGGGCTTTTTGTCCAAGATTTTTAGGGTTTGATTATATAATGAACCTATATGTCTTATTGTGGAAGGGGCTGCTTGAGCCCAGACTGTCAAACAGTATGATATATGAGAAAAAACCATAGAATGCATATACAGTGCAGCTGCTTCGTAAGGTATGTAATATCTAATTAATTTAAAGCAGTTCAGATTTTTTTTTTACTGTTTTTGAAATTTTCTTTATATGAAGATTAAATTTGAGTTGAGGATCTAGTACAATGCCAAGGTATTTGAATTCTGTAGCTAAACTGATGTCATGATCATGTATATTAACTTTAAAATGTTGCAGGTTACATTTTTTGATTGAAAAGCACATTGAGACTGTTTTCTGAAGGTTCAGCAATAGATGGTTCTTGAGGAGCCACTCTTGGACATCAACCATACTTGTAGACAGTACATCTGCAGCCTGTGCTGGAGTCTTGGCAGCTGTGTAAATAACTGCATCATCTGCATAAAGTTGGCATGTTGCAGCTGAGCAGTGTAACGGCAAGTCATTAATAAAAATGCTGAAAAGTAAAGGACCAAGAATGGACCCTTGTGGGATACCCATGCGGTTGTTTAAAAATGAGGATTTATCCTGGTGAACTTTTACACACTGTTCTCTATTCTGGAGATAAGATGCAAACCATTCTAATGTATTTGGGGAGAAGTTAAAAGATACCATTTTGGATAAAAGCAAACTGTGGTTTACAGTATCGAAAGCCTTTTTGAGATCTAGAAAAACAGCTCCTACCACATTACCCCTGTCCAAGGACTGTTTGACGTTTTCAATAAGGCAACAATTTGCTGTTTCTGTTGAGTATCCTGGTCTAAAACCAAATTGATGTGGATGAAGAAGTTGACTGTCTTGTAAGTAGTCTATCAGCTGTGTAGCTACAACTTTTTCAAGAACCTTAGATAGGACTGGTAAAATAGAGATTGGGCGGTAATTGCATATATCGTCTTTACTGCCTGATTTATGAACTGGTATGACGACAGCTTTTTTCCAGCCAGATGGAAATGTACTAGACCTAATGGAGAGATTAATGAGGTGAGTCAGTGGTTTGATTAATATTTTGCTGTGCATTTTGAGAAAGGAGGTGCTCATATTGTAGATATCATTAGTTTTTGAGTTTGACAGTGTTTTAACAATACCAGCAATTAACTTCTCATTTACCTCATCGATGTGAAAAGTATCTGTTGGAAGTATGGAATTTGTGTTGTTGAGCACATTTGGCAGCACAAAATTTTTTGTTAAGTCTTCCACAGAGCCCACAAAGTGTGAATTAAATTCATTTGCCAAAGTAGCCTTGTCACTGACGGTCTTGCCATTGTCCAGTATCTATACACACACCATGTACATACATCATCGTAACATACACTACAGTGACCGTCAACATTCCTGCCAAGTTCCAAGAAAGTTGGATGTCTGAACAATGGGGAAAATGATGTCATTTCCATGTTCACTGGTTCCAGAAAAACATACCATTATTCTGTTTTTAAGTGCAAATTACCAAACACTGTATTGTTTTGGGTATGTGGCAATCTGTGCATACAAACACTGAAGTGATATGTTTTACTTGACGCAGTTAACATTCTGATCTCATTGTTCAGATGTTCAATACTCCTGGAACACAGCAACAGTGTTATCTATGCTGAGTGTGAAATAGCCAGAGTCAGTACCTGCTCAGCTACGATGAATGATCTGATTTGGTGCACGAGTTGTTGCTTGGAGAGCAGGATGTGGGGTCCATCCGTCTTCTCACACTGATCTTCTGTCCTCCCTCCTCTCCATGTCCCATCAACGGTCAATTCCACTGTGGGGGGGGGGGGGAGACACACATGATACTGACTTAATGATAGACTTCTACACCATTATGGCAAAGTTTTACAGATAAGACTGGAGCAATGCCAGTATGATTTATTTCAAATGTACAGTACTGTGCAAAGGTCTTAAACCCTTGTCACACCTTGACGATTTAGCCAGTGTATGCAGATATTTCAAAATTTCTCTAAAACGCTGACATATGCTGAACTATCAATGTATTTTTTTTTCAATTTTGGGCATATACATAACATATTATTAACTTATACAGAATGTTTCGATAACTTACAGATAACTTTAATGTTAACTATTAATCAACAACTAATATTACAAGTAGGGCTGCAGCTAACAATTGTTTTATAGTCGACTAATCTAACAACTATTTTTTTTGATTAGTCGACTAATCGTGATTATTTCTCTCTCATGTTCGCCATCTTTGCTTCCTGTTGGCACGGCTTCTGTTAGGGGCTCCAGGTCATGTTTTACCTCACCTGTTTAAGCCTACACATTTGTGAATATCACTTTGCCGTCTCGGATTTCATATAATGTAGCCTATTATAAAACGCTCCCATCGCTAAATAAAACTAGAAAAGCACTCAGAATGTACACCTCTGCCAAGGCTCAATGTCTATCCAGTAGTTTTGGAGGATTCTTGCTAACACACTGAGAAGATAAGAGCCTTAGCAGAGGTATGCATTCTCAGCTCATCACCACCCCTGCTGTATGGTCCACATTTTGCCAATAAACTCCTGCTGTGTGCAGGGGCAGACCAGCACCTGTCATTGTTGATCCTTAACTACCTCACAGATGGACCACAGTTTGTGAGAACCCAGGAATGTGTGTCTGACACCATCAGCAGCAGCATGGGGGCCCCCTAGGGAACAGTTCTGGCTCCCTTCCTGTTCACCCTCTACACTGCTGACTTTTCACACAACACACCACACTGCCATCTACAGAAGTTCTCTGATGACTCTGTGATTGTCGGCCTCATCTCTGATGAGGATGATGCGGAGTACAAAGGACTTATCGAGGACTTTGTGGACTGGTGCCTGCGGAACTGCCTCCAGATCAATGCAAGGAAAACCAAGGAATTGGTGGTGGACTGCCGCAGGCGAGGACAACCCCCCACAGCACTGGTAAACATCCAGGGAAGAGACATTGAGATGGTGACATCTTACAAGTATCTGGGTGTTCACCTGAACAATAAACTGGACTGGTCACACAACATCAACGCGCTCTACAAGAAGGGGCAGTGCAGGCTGTACCTCCTGAGGAGACTCAGGTCTGTTGGAGTGCAAGGGGCAGCCATCACATTTGAAGTGGTCTGCTGGGGCAGCGGCATCATGGCAGCCGAAAGGAAGCGACTGAACAGGCTGATCAAAAAAGCTAACTCTGTTCTGGGGCGACACCTCGACCCAGTGGAGAAGACAGAGAGGAGAATGGTGGCTAAGCTGTCATCTCTGCTGGAGCAAGAGTCCCACCCCATGCGGGACATGCTGAACGCACTGAGGAGCTCATTTAGCGGTAGGCTGAACCATCCTAGGTGCACAACAGAGAGGTTCCGCAGGTCCTTCCTACCTACGGCTGTCAAGACTTTATAACCTAACTGCTGCTGCTTGTAGAGGTCCTATTAAATGTACTAAACATAACAACTTTGCACAATAGAGATCGTCCCCTCCAATATACAACTAAGACAAGAACAATTCTTATTGAGGGTGGCAATAACACTGTTGATTCAAATGCGAAATATACTGTCTGAGTACATATTTATATTCTGCTGGGTAATTTAACAAACTGTAATGCTGCTTATTTCATCTAGCTGTAATGCTCCTGCACTATGTATATAACTGTGTACAAATGTATATTTATTTACTCTTTTGGCTAACTAGTTCTTATCTTATTAACTATTGCTCTGAGTGCTGCTGTCCCTTTGCTGCTGCAATCCTGGAACTTCCCCAGTGTGGGACTAATAAAGGCTTATCTTACATTAAATTGTAATGGGTTCCTCTGTAGCCCAAGAACCACCTTTGGTGAAAATTTCATCCAAATCCATCCAGTAGTTTTTGTGCAATCCTGCTGCACAAATAAAATCAAGGTCCTTGGTGGAAGTATGCACTCTCAGATCATCACCAGAATTTAATGGATTTCTGCTTGGGCCAAGGACTACCTCAGGTGAAAATTTCATCAAAATCTGTACAATAGTTTTTGCGTAATCCTGCTAAAAAACAAACAGACAAACCACTGCGATTACATTACCTCCTTGATGGAGGTAATAATGACCCATCAAACATGAGTTGGAAACTTGAACTTGATAGCTTAATCAGAAGTGTTTGTAGCAACACAATTAAATAACAGACGTTCAAGGGCAGTCTTTTAACCTCCACAATAAAGTGCAAAAACTCAGCTTCTGCTACTCCATAAAGGGCTGTTGTAATGCTGCATGTTCAAAACAAACTACAGTAATATTTAACTCCATTAAAGTGAAAAAAGAAAATAATAAGCTAGTCCATCCTGTTTTGAAACCTTGCTGGGTCTAGAAGTTTAAAAGTTTAATTGGGCTTCAGATGGAAATTAAAACAACTTCTTCCAGAACAAAATAAATTTACAAACACTTTAAATATCAGTGCAGGAATGTGAGCCTTCACTACACATACTGTGAAATGTTTAAGTGATTTTAATTTATTTGTGATAATTATGGTTATCTTTTTTTAATTAAATTACAAATCATGACATTCTAATTTATCGAGATGCATCAATGCTTACTTGCTTACTACTCCTGCGGGGTGAGGGCTGTGTGGCCATCACCATGCGTAGAGCCAATCAGGTTAACCAGTGCGTGCCAACATTCCCAGTTTTGGGCCAGCTCCTCTGCATCATCAACAATGACTCCAAACTGTCGGAGGTCTCTCTCCACCACATTGAACTATCTGGTGCATGGCTTGCTCAGAGGTCTTTTCCACCCTGAGGCCCTGGGGTCGAACATGAGGATGGCTTTTGTCGGGTGTTCTGGTGGGAAATGGAGGACATGGCCAAACCAGTAGATACGCCGTTGTGTAACAAGGTGGGATGCTGCAGACTGATGTGTGTGGGCTCGGAGCGCATCATTAGACGTGCGCTGGGGCCACCTGATGTTCTCAATGGTTCTGAGGGCCCGACTATCAAACCCATCCACTCTTGAGGCCAGCGTCTTATTCAATGGCCATGTCTCTGACCCATAGGGCAGAATGGAGAGGAGTGACGCATTGTAAATGCGGAGCTTCGTCTTTTGCGAGATTGAACGATGGCGCCAGAGAGGTTTCCATAGTACCTGTAGGGCTGATGCAGTCAGGTCACATCTGCGGTCGATCTCTGGTTTCATGTCCCCGTTGAGATGCACCAATATTCAATAATAATAATGGATTAGATTTATATGGTGCTTTACATGTCAAGTGATCTCAAAGCGCTTACAGTGAGTCCATTATTCATTCACTCCAGACAGACATTGACAGTGGTAAGCTACTACTGTAGCCACAGCTGCCCTGGGGCAGACTGAGGAAAACATGGATCCCAATTAGCCCCAACAGCATCTCCAACCACTACTGAACATTTATACACATTCATACCCAGTGTTGTGGACACTGAAGGCAAGGTGGGTAAAGTGTCTTGCCCAGGAACACAACGGCAGGATGGCTGGGAAGAGCGGGATTTGAACCTCCAACCCTCTGGTTATTGGATGACCCACTCTACATCCTGAGCCACTGCCGCCCACATTTCCCTCCTCTGTTCCATTTTTGCTGAGCACCAAGCTGGACAGCAGGAAGTTCTTTTTTTATATTACTGCGATAATAATGGCAATGACAGAGGTGAAACATTTTCTGTAAGTCTTCACAAGGTTTTCACACACTGTTGCTGGTATTTTGGCCCATTCCTCCATGCAGATCTCCTCTAGAGCAGTGATGTTTTGGGGCTATCGCTGGGCAACACGGACTTTCAACTCCCTCCAAAGATTTTCTATGGGGTTGAGATCTGGAGACTGGCTAGGCCACCCCAGGACCTTGAAATGCTTCTTACGAAACCACTCCTTCATTGCCTGGGCGGTGTGTTTTGGATCATTGTCATGCTGAAAGACCCAGCCACGTTTCATCTTCAATGCCCTTGCTGATGGAAGGAGGTTTTCACTCAAAATTTCATGATACATGGCCCCATTCATTCTTTCCTTTACACAGATCAGTCGTCCTGGTCCCTTTGCAGAAAAACAGCCCCAAAGCATGATGTTTCCACCCTCATGCTTCACAGTAGGTATGGCGTTCTTTCTCCTCCAAACACGACAAGTTGAGTTTTTACCAAAAAGTTCTATTTTGGTTTCATCTGACCATACAACACTCTCCCAATCCTCTTCTGGATCATCCAAATGCTCTCTAGCAAACTTCAGACGGGCCTGGACGTGTACTGACTTAAGCAGGGGGAGACGTCTGGCACTGCAGGATTTGAGTCCCTGGCGGCATAGTGTGTTACTGATGGCAGCCTTTGTTACTTTGGTCCCAGCTCTCTGCAGGTCATTCACTAGGTCCCCCCGTGTGGTTCTGGGATTTTTGCTCACCGTTCGCGTGATCATTTTGACCCTACAGGGTGAGATCTTGCGTGGAGCCCCAGATCGAGGGAGATTATCAGTGGTCTTGTATGTCTTCCATTTTCTAATAATTGCTCCCACAGTTGATTTCTTCACACCAAGCTACTTACCTATTGCAGATTCAGTCTTCCCAGCCTGGTGCAGGTCTACAATTTTGTTTCTGGTGTCCTTTGACAGCTCTTTGGTCTTGGCCATAGTGGAGTTTGGAGTCTGACTGTTTGAGGTTGTGGACAGGTGTCTTTTATACTGATAATGAGTTCAAACAGGTGCCATTAATACAGGTAACGAGTGGAGGACAGAGGAGCCTCTTAAAGAAGAAGTTACATGTCTGTGAGAGCCAGAAATCTTGCTTGTTTGTAGGTGACCAAATACTTATTTTACCGAGGAATTTACCGATTAATTCATTAAAAATCCTTCAATGTGATTTTCTGGATTTTTTTTTTTTCCTCATTTTGTCTTTCATAGTTGAGGTATACCTATGATGAAAATTGGAGACCTCTCTCATCTTTTAAGTGGGAGAACTTGCACAATTGGTGGCTGACTAAATACTTTTTTGCCCCACCGTACATAATTGGGAACATAACTTAATATTGTAGTGACTGGTGAAATACAGTATATCCTCAGCAATTCTTCAGTCCCCCTTGCCTTTCCCTTCATATGAAGCTGGCTGCATTTGAATTCTAACCACATCTCTTAGCTAAGCGACTCTTCCGTTATTGCTCCCGTTTCCAGTGGGTTAAAACCATGATAATTGCCTCCAGTGCTTACATACCTCTTCTGATTTTTTTCCGCATTTAAAGTGCTTTAATAAACTCATGTTTCTGTTGGACAGTCACGCTTGGCGACACACTGCCTTGTAAAGCCTGCTTCATGCTGCATTTCCCCTCTAGTCCGCTTTGGTCCGAGTACACTTTGGACGAGCCCGGCATGCACGCGGCGCTGTTCATACACACTTTTTTCGTCTACCCAGGCCAAGTGGTTGACGCATGCGCACAACCATCATTTATAGTTTCACTCCTGCCCGATAGGTAGAGCCAAGGCGCTGACGCACCAGGATTTTCACCGACGACGAAACGGCGGACTTCTTCACAAAGTTTCTCTTCAAATATAGAGTCCATTTCTGCTGTTTAACTTCCCGGTTTTCACTCCTTTTCCATGAAGATGCTGCTGCCGCTGTGAAAGAAAGTATGTATGTATGATTCATGTATGTTTTTATTCTCATTTTCTGACTGACTGGAAAGCTTGCATGGGCGGGGCACTTCTAAACTCCACGCGGATTACGGCCACGTGCGTTGTTCGTGTGCACGCTTGCAGAAAGTCATTGCTTCATATATTTTTCTTAAATTCATATCTCCTTATTGGCGTTGCAGTAAATTTTCTGGTGAAGCGAGCCGCCACCCAGTAATGTTACCAGAGGAAACCCTGCTTAACATATTAACTAGCATTACTGAAGCAGCTCAGCTGTCAGTAACCATCATCCAAGTGAGCTTATTGTCCATCAGCAGGTAAACTAAACAGCACACACTAATAGTGTACTCAGTTTTCTAAAGCTGAGAGAGTTGCTCATTGAAAATAAGAAGCGCTAACTTTACTCGCTAACCTTACCGGTGCAGCTGTGATATGACAACTCTTCTTTACAGTCTACATTTAACTTGTTTCATTTATGAATTTTCAGTAAAAATCCTCCCATACTTTGGAAACTTTTGGCCTCATTGATTTTCTCTCCGTGTCACCATGATGTGCTCCTCTTTTTTCTTTGCTGGAACAGTTAAACTGAAAATTTCCGTGACATGCATATAAACTTTAAAATTAAGTGATTTGTCAACAATAAAAATCTGCGTCGACAAATGTTTATGATTGACGTTATCAATGGCCACAGTTACATGGGCAAAATTTCTCCAATCTGATTACAATTCCGATCAGAATTTTACTGTTTACATGGATACTGAAAAAGCTGATCTGAATAGGACGTGCATTTCCATGTGTCACACGTTTGAAAGGAATAAATCATTTTGATATGCGCACGTCAACATTTCAACATTCCAAAAATAGTAGAAGAAGAAGCAACTTCCGGTGTTAGCAAGCCCCGCTTCGTGTCGAAATTTACCGGTATTGTGTTATTCAGACTGAACTTTTGCTTCTGCTGGTCTCCGTAATGAAGCTAGAAGTACATACTTCTGCATATGACGAACAGAGGGAGACAGCAGGATGATCCAGTCCAGTTTTGTTTTACTCCCGCTATGCTTTCCGCTAGCTGCTGCTAAGGCGGAAATACGTCACGTCGACGTGTGGCTGGTTTACAGACATGCGCAGTGAACATGTTTTCTGCCCTATGTTCGGACTAAGTGTTTTTATGCGCACCATTCCCATTAACAATCGGCACAACCCACCCCTCTCAATCGGAACGAAATTTTGATCCAAATGAGCGTGATCGGGTTAGAATATTCAGATTGCCATGTTTACATGAAGCATTTTATTCTGATCAGGCTTTTAATCTGGTTACTTGTGTCCATGTAAACATAGCCAATGTCGACTAATCATTGCTGCCCAAATGGTTTCTCCAAATTAAACAAAAAAATCCCACTTTTAATGATTATTGCAGTTTCAGAATTGTTCAACCCCTTCATGACAAGCATCTTTAGTTCTTAGTAGAGCACCCTTTTGCTGTTATGACCTGCTGCAAATGTGATGCATAGTCAGACACCAGCTTCTGGTAGTGTTCCGAGGAATCTTAGCCCATTCCTCATGGCAAAGTCAGTTCACTTACATTCTTGGGTTTGTGTGCTGCACCTGCCTTTTTCAAATCCCACCAGAGATTTTATTTTATGATCCATAGGCCCGAAAAAATCCATTAGTTTCATTGCTCCACAGAAGAGAACACCAAAACCTTTTCGATTTACTTATTTATATACTTTTGAGCAAATTGGATGCAACTTTGGGCCATGGATCAGCAGTATGTCTGGAGAAGGAAGAATGAAGCATAGGCTGAAAAGAACATCATGGCTAAAGTGAAACATGGTGGTGGCTCAATGATGCTCTGGGGCTGCTTCGCTTCCTTTGGCATTGGAAACCTGCAGCGTGTGGTGGAAAAGATGGATTCAATCAAGTATCAGGAAATCCTGGGAGACAACGTCATGCCATCTGTGAGGAACTGGTCATTGGACCGTCCAACAGAGCAACCATCCCAAGCATACCTTAAAATCCTCAAAGGTTTGGTTTCAGAAGAAGTCCTGGAAGATACTAGAATAGATATCACAGTCACTTGACTGTGATTTCCCCATTGAAAATCTCTGATGGGATTTTGAAAAAGGCAGCTGCAGCACACAAACCTCAAAATATTAGTGAACTGGAGGACTTTGCCATGAGGAATGGGCTAAGATTCCTCAGAACACTGCCAGAAGCTGGTGTCTGACTATGCATCATGTTTGCAGCAGGTCATAACAGCTGCTCTACTAAGTACAAAAGATGATTGTCATGAAGGGGTTAATAATTTTGAAACTGCAGTAGTCATTAAAAGTTGCAATTTTATGTTGAATTTGGAGAAACCACTTGTAATATTAAGGGCCTTTTTCCACTAGCACGCTTTAGCGCGACATGGGACGGCTCAGCACGCTTTGTACGCTTTTCCACAAGCCCCAACACGGTTTAACAGCCGCGATTCTCAGCCCCGCTCCAGGGCAGGGTACAGCAGTGCTGAGCTGTGCCGTGTTGTGACGTTAACAGACTGGTCGACGCTGATTGGTCAGGTCGTAACCGGCGCTGACTGGTCAGGTTGTAACCGCCCCTCTCCTCCTCCTCTTCTACCGAATCTTCACAACCTTCTCAATAAAGTTTTTGAAAAAAAAAAAAAAAGAATCTTCACGACCGCCATTACTCAGCATGCAACCACTGTTGGCGGTTTCTTTTCAGTGTATTGCTGTGCTATTTTCATTTATTCTCTATCAAAAATGGCTTCGCGTAATAAGGGTGTTCCATGGACCAATAAGGAGGTGCAGTGTCTGCTCACTGCATTGTCAGACGAACGTATCCAGCGCGAGTTAGACGGAGCCGCCCGGAATGAAAAAATATACCGGGAGGTCTCGACATCGGAGTCCTTTAACGGTGAGTTTTAATTTTTTTTTATTGTGCGTTTTTTCGCAAATATATTCGGTAAGACGCTCAGCTTATTTATGCAATAAAAAAGCTGGATGATGATCGCTGCTTTATTGCAGCACACTGCGGACTAAAGCTTTTATTTTAATTATTCATGTGAACAATACGCTGAAATAAGCTTATGTATTCTTGTTAAAAACTATTGTCTTTTCTGTATATCTTGCACTTTCGTGCTGTATTTTATTGTGTGCATTTTCCTTGTAGAATCATCTCACGCGTCCGTGGCGACAGCCCGTCCGGATTAATTCAACCGAGCCTTCCTGAACCAGAGCTGGCAGAGACGGCTTCATTCAACCGAGCCTTGCTGACCCAGTTTGGGAAGCTGGTGTAGAGGCACTCAGTGGTCGGCATGTATAAAATGTCGATTAACCTTCATGTTGTGTTGCAAAGTTTTTTTTTTATTTTAATATTTTGTATATAATAAAATGGAATTGTTTTGGAAAGTGTGGTTTGTCTGTTATAACACTGAATTATAAAACAGTATAATTACATAGAAATTCCATTGCCTAGTCTGATGAAAATGATGCTGATCATCCTGTCAGGGGTCAACCATTGTAAAGGTAATGTAATTTTTAACTAGACCAAAAAACAAATGTTTTTGTAAGCTTTCTGTTCTTTTTATTGAAATATCATAAAAAATTAGCACCAAGTCAAAGTAGGTACAAGTATATGTAAATTGAATGTTCTATCGGCATTCCAAATTCAGAGAATTACAATACTTTAGAAGGAGTGTAGCATCATCTAAACGGAAAATAATAATACTGTTGTTCCAAACGTTGACCTGAAGGTGAAAAACATGACTTTTTTTTTTATTCAGTACATCCAAAATGCCCTAGGATGTAAAAAATAATACAATTTGGTGTTGGCCAGTGTGCCACTGTCTCATTATTTAATACGAATAAAAACAAGTTTCAGCTCATTATTTCTAGGTCATTTGGCAGTTAATTCAAAACAAAAGTGACTTGTGTTGTTGCAGCTTAATTATGAGATAAAATTAATTGTGAGATAAAACCACAGAGCGAGCAAGGCAATAATCCTTGGATCCTCCATTTTTTGTCTCGTGTAAATAAGGACTCAGTCGGGTGCGTAACGTCACGGGAGTGTGGCCCCGCCTCGCTGGGAATCTGCCGCCGCCCCACTTCTAAAACCTCCTAACACAAACCATCACAGCACAAGCACAACACCGTGCTAATGGAGACAGAAGCATTCCAAGCCGTACTGAAGTGAATCGAGCCGTACCGAGGTGTGCTGGGCTAGTGGAAAACAGGCTTTAGTTGTGTTGAACTATTTAAATTGTTCTTGTTTGATTTGCTTATTGCAAACAGCTGCTAGTTTGTACATTTTGCCAATAAACCTAATTTGCAGTGGGGGTTCAATGAAATTGATGGCAACTGTATGCAGCATTAAAAAAATCTTAATATGCAATGCACATAGAGTATTATGAATTACAAGAATTCAACTGTATATTTCAACTATTTTAAGTAAAAATCAAATTCTATTAAAATTACAATTTGTAAAACCATTTGTAACAATACATTTCACTGGAGTGAGTTTTCCATGGTCTTCAACAAACCTGCAAATGTATTTTGGGCTGCAAAACTGTGGACAACTTAAACTTTTTTAAATTTAAATTTGAGACCTCTTAAGGACAATGCAACAGCCCTAATATAGGTAGAATGGACCTTTTCGCAAATGCACGATGGCAGGCACTCGTGCCGCGTGCTGCAAAGCATTCTGGGATCGTTTGGGGGCAAACAAGGCGGATGTTGGCTTAACGTTCTTAGCAGCAGCTACAACCATGGATTTTGAGGGGAAGCAAGTGCCAGAATTGAAGAACTATCTCCCAGATCGATATTACTTTGTCTAATCAAGGCAAGGATGAATTAGTCAGGATGTGTTATGCTGCTGCCACACTTGGGTTGACTCCAAAAGTGACTCCAGCCCAACACAAGAATATACTGGATGACACCAGAAAGCAGATCATATCAAGTTATATCGAGCAATGCATCCTTATATTGAGGTCATATTGAGCAATATGTCCTCAGGTTATATTTAGCTGTGATCAGTTTGCCTTGTGTTAGATTTAGATGAGTGTTTTAATGATTAAAGAGGCAGCTTTTAGTAGTTATAAATGTTCCATAAGCATCTACAGTATATCACTGCAGTCAAAACAGCAGATTTAAGCAGAAAACCTAAAATCTAATTGACTGGATGCAGAAACTTGAATTACACTTTTTCTGAAATTTTAAATATTGTTCATACAGTTGTGATTGGGCTCAGAGCTTTTAAAGAATGTTGTTTTCATCTTTTTTTTTTTCGATCCCAGCCCCTGACCAACAGTGATCTGTGTGGAGTTTGCATGTTCTCCCCGTGTCTGCGTGGGTTTACTCCGGGATTTCTCCGGTTTCCTCCCACATGCCAAAAACATGCAAGTTAGGTTAACTGGCATCAAACTGGGGATTCTAAATTGTCCTTAGGTATGACTGTGAGAGTGAATGGTTGTCCGTCTCTCTGTGTTGGCCCTGTGATGGACTGGTGATCTGTCTAGGGTGTACCCTGCCTCTCGCCCAAAGATGCTGGGATAGGCTCCAGCCCCCCCACGATCCGAAAAGAATTAAGCGGAAGAAGATGAAGATGAATGGTGCACTGGAGTGCAGAGTCACCATATCCAGTGCCAGTACTGTGGTAAATTAATTCTACCACGATAAATTGTGGTAAATTTGCCCATTTGACGAAGATATGTCTTTGACTAAGTCTGGTGCTACTAATTAATAACCGGTACCCATCATGGATTTTCTGGTTAACTCCACTGGCAAACTAAGGCATCAGGCTCAGCAGCACAGCGCTCACAGCACAGCTGCAGTGACTGTATACAGTCACCATACTGGGTTAAATAAATAACTTTACCTGTATGAATGCTGTACGACACAGCAAGTCATGAAAGTGTTTCCATGACTCCCTCTCTGAATAATATCACACAGGAGAACTGTGCAGAACAGCTATGAGCAGAGCTGAGGGACGGGGAGGAGGGGGGGGAGACGTGACTTCATCTCTTCTAAAATGTAAGTATAAATTCTTATGTTTGACATGTATACTTTTAAAATGACCAGGCAACTAAAACTTAAAACAATTTATTAACTTATTTCACCAATGCCTGTAACCGAACCGTTGAGCTCATTTACATCGTATATCATGGCTGTATAAATTTAAATGACTTCCATCAGCCTGAGTTCACCCCAGTGTTGCGCATCATGGATTTCATTCCCACCGTCTGTCTCCTGCCTTTAATAACAGTTTTTATGCCGGTACACCACTTTATTATTTGTATTAATCCTCAGACGGTGATCAGCTGGTCAAACCAACAGTGCTGTGCAGCACCTGTCTCCTACAAAACATGGTTCTTTAGAAATAAATGTGACTTTTAAGGCTGCCACACAACATTGTTTTTTGTTTGTTTTTTTTGGTTCTCTTATTTCTCTGCAACAATCTGACTTCCTGTCTGCTGGAAATGCCTAATGGAAATGCAGCAGCAGCAGCAGTCCAGTCGCGGTTCCGTTCCTCCAGGCTGATAAAGTGGGCAGCTTTGCCAAGTATCTGTTTAATATAAAACCAGTATTAGTTAACATCTTTACTACTTACAGGACTGCACAAGCTTTGTGTTTGCAGCAGCGTTTCTCCCCTTTGTGCGTGGAGATGGGGCCATACGAGCACCGAGGATTTCAAAGTAGGATCTCCTCATCCGAGCTGCAAAAACGAGATTAAAAGAGTGAACCCAGCTGCAGTTCAATCCGCCGTCACCAAGCGCACGGCAGCAAAGTGGCGCCTTCGGCACAGACGAGCCCGCCAGCCGGCGCACAAAGCGGTTTCTTCAAAATTTACCTGCGATTTTGGGCTGTGGGGCAGGGATCTCCACCAAAACACGCCTTGGCTGGCACACGGCCGCCATCGTAGCCATCGCAGCGGCTTGAGTGCCCTGCTATGCTACGCCGAGCTGAAGTTTAAACCCCACCACCGCGTGGCCAACAGGAACTTTCTTCTTGACAACAGTTTGATGGAGTCGACGGTCAGCAGCTCAGAGATATCGACGCGGTCCCCGAGCTGTACCTGAATTTGCTCCAAACCCATAAACAACACCAGCGTTTATTAAAACCGCCGGAGACTCGCTGAAGACGAGCTTTAAACTTCAGTCTGCTGCACGTCACTCAGCACAATGCTTTCCATGAAGCGCGCGGCGTGGGTGAACCAAACGAAGCCACCTGATTGGCCAAAGTAGAAACGTGCGTTGAGCGCCCAGTATGCAAATGAGGCCAGGCGGGGAGGTCCTGCGGAGTGAGCGCGGGGAGGTCACATGGCTTCATGGATTCATGCTACATTTCCACTCTGGTCCGTTGATACGCGTGTCCGCACTCCGCAAGGCTGTCACCCATGGGTGTAAGTTTCTGATCAGTTTACAGGCAGTAAATGGTCTGTTTTCCTCTCAGAATTTTCCATTTTCTTGCCAGTTTGTAAGGGTTTTCGTATAACATTTTTCCTGAAAATTTGCAACTTTTTCTTGCAAACATGTGACTTTTTAAACAAATTTAGTCCTTTTTTCATATAAATTTTCCAGTTTTGGTGATAGTTATATTTTCCCCACACATATTTACACCTCTATACATAAATTTGATATTTTCTTCTATTAAAATGTGCAACTTTTTCCCCAGAAAGACTCTCATTATTACTTTTGTTCATTTGCAACAATACTCTCCATTTTGTGACATTTTTCTCTTGGAAGTGTTAGTCTGCAGAAAATCAAATACAGACTATATGACTACATGACTACATGGGTCATGAAAGTAATATTTGAAAAAGCTGCTTGGGTACATGTAGATGCAGTGCATCTGGAAAGGATTCACAGTGCTTCACTTTTTCAATTCAATTCAATTCAATTCAACTTTATTTATATAGCGCCATTTCACAACAACAGTCATCTCATAGCACTATCAACTGTAGGGGGGAACCCCCACAGTTGCAGAAAGACCCCAGCAATCAGGTGATCCCCTGTGAGCAAGCGCTTGGCGACAGTGGAGAGGGAAAAACTCCCTTTTAACAGGAAGAAACCTCCAGCAGAACCAGGCTCAGGGAGGGGCAGTCATCTGCTGCGACTGGCTGGGGGGTGAGGGGACAGAGAAGATGAAAAGAACTAACTAACTAACTAACCTGCACTTATATAGCGCTTTTCTAGTCACAAAGACCACTCAAAGCGCTTTCATTAATACTAACCCTCTATTCTAAGGGCCTATAGGAAACAGATATCTAGGGACAATTTAGAACAGCCAATTAACCTAACATGCATGTTTTTGGCATGTGGGAGGAAACCGGAGAAATCCCGGAGTAAACCCACGCAACACGGGGAGAACATGCAAACTCCACACAGATCACTGTTGGTCGGGGGCTGGGATCGAACCCACGATCCCACGATCCCCACAATCCCCCGGCCAAGGGTAAACTGTGCTGCCGCAGTGCTAACCACTGCGCCACCGTGCAGCCCAACAGACATGTAGAGAGCAAACAGCACGATGGGGACTCAATCTATGGGAGAGAACAAACAAATGTTAATGACCAGCAAAAAAAAAATATTTCATAGAGAGTGAGGAAAGGAGTGAGGCCCAGTGCATTACTGGAGGTCCCCCGGCTGACTAAACCTATTAGCAGCATAACTAAGGGAGGGTTCAGAAACACATGATCCCTCCCTAATTGTAGGCTATATCAAAAAGGTAGGTTTTAACCCTAATCTTAAAAACAGAGATCGAGTCTGACTCCCGAATCCAGATTGGCAGCTGATTCCACAGGAGAGGAGCTTGATAACTGAAGGCTCTGCCTCCCATTGTACTTTTGGAGATTCTAGGTATTACAAGTAGTCCTGCATTTTGGGAGCGTAGTGCTCTATTAGGATAATACGGTAGTATCAGATCTTTTAAATAAAAAGGAGCCTGATTGTTTAGAGCTTTGTAAGTAAGAAGAAGGATTTTAAACTTAATTCTAAACTCTATGGGAAGCCAATGAAGGGAGGCCAGAACCGGAGAGATATGATCTCTCTTTCTAGTACCTGTTAAAACTCTTGCTGCAGCATTTTGGATCAGCTGAAGACTTTTTAAAGATGTTTTAGGACAACCTGATAATAAAGAATTACAATAATCTAATCTCGAGCTAACAAAAGCGTGGATCAGTTTCTCAGCATCACTCTGAGACAAGATGCTCCTAATCTTGGCAATATTACGCAAATGATAGAAGGCAGTCTTAGAAACAAATTTAATATGTGAATTGAAGGACAAATCCTGATCAAAAATAACTCCAAGGTTCCTCACAGAGCTATTAAGAGAAAGAGTAACTGCATCCAAACTGAAAGTTTGATTTGGAAAGGAATTTCTAAGGTTTTTTGGACCAACAAGAATGACTTCAGTCTTATCTGAATTTAATAGCAGGAAATTACAAGTCATCCAAGCTTTGATTTCCTTAAGACAGGCTTCTAACTTGGCTAATTGATTACTATCATCTGGCTTCATTGACAGGTATAATTGTGTGTCATCTGCATAACAATGAAAATGTATACAGTGCTTTCTAATAATGTTGCCTAACGGAAGCATATATAAACTAAAAAGAGTAGGGCCTAGCACAGATCCCTGTGGAACTCCATGACTAAGCTTTGAGTTGAAAGAAAACTCATTATTTACATGAACAAACTGGAACCTATCAGATAAATAAGATCTAAACCACTGCAACGAAGTTCCATTAAGTCCAACATAGTGTTCTAATCTATCAAGTAGAATATTATGATCGATAGTATCAAAAGCTGCACTAAGGTCTAAAAGGACAAGTACAGAAACTAGTCCATTATCAGATGCAATGAGGAGGTCGTTAGTGACCTTCGCTAAGGCTGTTTCAGTACTATGATGGATTCTAAACCCAGATTGAAACTCTTCAAGTAAACCATTTCCCTGCAGGTGGTCGAATAATTGCGTAGCAACAACTCTTTCTAAGATTTTTGAAATGAAAGGGAGATTAGAGATTGGTCTATAGTTAGCTAAAGCTCCTGGATCTAGCGTTGGCTTTTTGAGTAAGGGTTTAATTACAGCTGTTTTAAAAGCCTGCGGTACATGGCCTAAAGTTAATGAAGAATTGATTATATGAAGAATAAAGCTACCAATAAGTGGGAAGACTTCTTTAAATAACCTAGTAGGAATAGGGTCTAAAAGACAAGTTGAAGGTTTGGATGAGGAAACTATTTTGTCTAACTCACAAAGGTCGATTGGAGTAAACTCATCAAGACAGACATCAAAAGAAGGAGTTGTAGTAGTTACAGTATTTAAGTTAACTGTGGGAAGAATCTGATTGATTTTATCTCTGATGGATGAAATTTTATTATTGAAAAAGTTCATAAAGTCCTGACTAGTAAGCTCTAAGGGAATGCTAGGATTGACAGAGTCCTGACTCTTTGTCAACCTGGCTACAGTACTGAAAAGAAACCTGGGATTATTCTTGTTCTCTTCTATTAATGCAGAGTAATAACTTGTTCTAGCTTTTCTAAGAGATTTTTTATAAATTAAAAGATGATTTCTCCAAGCTAAATAGAGTTCATCTAAATTAGTAGAGCGCCATTTTCTTTCTAATTGACGAGTCTTCTGTTTTAAGCTACGAGTTTCTGTGTTGAACCAAGGAGTTAGAAATCTCTGATTAGACTTTTTCTTTTTTAAGGGGGCCACCAAGTCTAGAGCCTGATGCAGAGAAGCTGAAACACTATCCACCATGTTATCAATTACAGAAGGAGCAAGCTGTCTATAGCTTATTTCCGTTGTGTTGACACATGGCATAGAGGAAACAATCTGCATAAATTTGGAAACAGCATCATCTGAGAGGCATCTACTGTAATAATATTTTTCTTTAGGAGCCAAATAGTCAGAAATGGTAAAATCAAAGGTTAGCAGACAATGGTCTGACAGTACAGGGTTATGAGGAGACACTACAAGATTTTCTATTTCTATGCCATATGTCAGAACAAGGTCCAATGTATGGTGGAGGTAATGAGTAGAATTTCCTACTTTCTGAGAAAACCCAATCGAGTCTAATATTGAATTAAATGCCACATTAAGGCAGTCACTATCTACATCCACATGTATATTAAAGTCCCCTTATTCTATCAGATTTCAGCACTAAATCAGCTAAGAAATCAGCAAATTCGGATAAAAATTCTGAGTAGGTTGATGGGGGACGATAAACTATGGCAAATAAAATTGGGTTTAACCTAAAATTGCTAAAGTGCCCAATACTGAGGACCAGGCCCTCAAAGGAATTATAACATGTTTTTTGCTTTACATTAACTAGTAATTTGGAATGGTAAATTGTTGCTACTCCTCCTCCACGACCAGAACTTCTGGGATTTTGACAGTTTAAATAACCAGAGGGAGTTGATTCATTTAAACCAACATAATCCTCTTGCCCTAACCAAGTCTCTGTAAGGGAAATTAAATCAATCTGATGATCAATTAACAGATCATGGACTAACAGAGACTTGGGAGTTAGAGACCTAATATTTAGTAAACCACATTTAATTTTTAAATTATGAGGAGGAACAGAGGCCAAATCATTCAATTTAGAGGCTTTATGTTTAATTTGAGTTTTACCAATGTTTTGCTTTATCACTTTGGGATGCTTATGCATGATATTTTTATTTACTTTGGAGGGAGCAGACAACGATTCTCTGATGGGGAAGACAGGGGCTAAGCTGAGGGGTGGCGGATGAAGAGGAGCTGCAGAGAGGCGTGTAAGACTGCGACTCTGCTTCCTGGTCCCAACTCTGAGTAGTCATGGTTTTGGAAATTTGGATAAAAAAGATGCCAGATTGTTAGATAAATGAGAAGCACCATCCAAAGTGGGATGAATGCTGTCTCGTCTCATAAGACCAGGTTTTCCCCAAAAAGAGCTCCAATTGTCAATGTAGCCCACGTCATTTTTAGGACACCACACAGACAGCCAGCGGTTCAAGGATGACGAGCGACTAAACATGTCATCACTGGTCAGATTGGGGAGGGGCCCAGAGAATACTACAGTGGCTGACATCGTTTTTGCAAAGTCACACACCGATTCTACATCAAGTTTGGTGACTTCCGACTGCCGGAGACGGATGTCATTAATGCCGGCATGAATAACAATTGTGGAGTATCTACAGTTACTTTTAGCCAGCATTTTCAGATTTGACTCGATGTCGCCTGCTCTGGCCCCAGGAATGCATTTGACTATGACCGCTGGAGTCTCTAGGTTCACGTTTCTGACTACAGAGTCGCCAATGATCAGAGTTTTTTCCTCAGCGGGTGTGTCGCTGAGCGTGGAAAAACGATTAGAAACGTGAACAGGTTGGTGGTGAACCGGGGCTTTGCGACTAGGCTTCCTTCTCACCGTCACCCACCCAGTCTCCTCGCTGCTGAGGAGAGCCGGGGAACCGCTGACAGGGGGGCCTAAACTAGCTAGCTCCGCTGCAGCTAATGGGCGTCCGTCGAGATTAACTGGCGCAGACGGTGTTTCAATGCAGCGGAGCCGGGATTCCAAATCAGACAACCTCGCCTCGAGCGCCTCAAAAAGACAACATTTATTACATTTACCGTTATCACTAAAAGAGGCAGAGGTGTAGCTAAACATCTGACATCTTTTTCCACATTTTGTTATGTTACAGCCTTATTCCAAAATGGAATACATTTTTTTCCTCAAAATTCTACACACAATACCCCATAATGACAACATGAAAAAAGTTTTTTTGAGATTTTTGCAAAATTATTTAAAAAAAAAAACAACTTAGAAATTACATGTACATAAATATTCACAGCCTTCGCTCAATACTTTGTTGATGCACCTTTGGCAGCAATTACAGCCTCTGTGGTGACCCACCACAATCTACAGGGACATTCATTCTCACACTCAAAAGGTCTGGAACACAATTTGCATACAGAGGACAATGCACAGACGGACAAAGAGTCAACCAATGTCATGCTAATCATGTGTATTGACTGTTATGCTAATGTGCCATGCATTCTCTCTTCCTGCATCACTGATAAAAGAGCTTGTGTGACATGCCTCAGCAGCACAACACAACACAGCACACACAACACAGCACAGTAGCGCACAGCGCTACAAGGGCGTCTCATTTTGATGGAGGAAATAAAACTCGGCAACCTTTCCAACTCGTTGCAACTTGCCTGAACTTATTTTCCTCCACACTGGTGACCCCGACGTGATCATGGTGCGCCCCTCGTCTGATCTTTTCCCTCCACATTGGTGACCTGATGAGAGAGAATGATCGTCTGCTCCCTCTCACCGCGCTGTGGACCCCAGAGGACCAGAGAACGCCTGTAACCTCTTCATCCTCACCAGAGCGCGCTCCCCGAAGCGGGCAGCACTGGGACCAACACGCACCATGAACGGCGACACGAGCGAGCTGAAGGAAGCAGCCTGAACGGGGAAGGACATCGGCGCCGACTGCGTTGATTTCCGCCAAGCTCCCCAAACCTGACTAACCTCACAACAGCAGACCTCCCGCGCACAGAAGCCCCGCACGCACTCCACAGGATTACGAGGACAGCGCAACTGCCAGTTACTGTATGTGGTCACTGCGCCAAGCGCGCACCACGCACAGGACAAAACCGGCTCCACAGACTGATACATTGTCCTCCGCCGCTGCACATGCCCAAGAAACACGGCCGATCGCCACCCTCGGAACCTTCAGGGATGCTTATACTCCTGAAGCAGACGTGCAGCCCGCACACAGGACTTTGTATGGGTTTCTCAGCCACGGCGCACAAGGGGAATTTAGCCGATTGCTGTACTCGATGACTTTAGGGCTGCTTTCCGCACCTAAAAGCCAGACCGCCAGGTCCCTTACACAGCTGCAGTTGTTTCACAGCTGCTACGCATCCTCGGGGAATTTGGCTGCTCGCCTTCCCCACATCCTCGCTGGATCGAGCTGCGAGAGGAGTCAGAGACATATTTTTTTTTTCACAGCCGCTGTGGATCTCCGCCAAGTTTACCGAGAAAGTCCCTCACCATCGCGGATCCACACGCAATTTTTACACAGCCCAGACACCTTTGACGTCATGAGCTGGCACTCACTTACTCCCACCCCCCTCCCCCTCCTCCTCCACAGCGCTCTTCCCGCACCTCATTCCCTAAAGCTGGCCGATCGCTGTCTGGTTCCATTACACACGACTGCACACCGGCCCGTGCGCCCACGATCCACGGCCATTCAACGTGCTGGAACTTGGAGCGGAGCACACTGTCCTTTCCACCCCTCCCCCATCCCCCCACGGACTGACATGCCCTCTGACAGTTCTACCGGAGCTGGAGCCAAACGATGGGGGGTGGGGGGGTGTCACAGCCCCTTCTGAGTGTTCTGGGGGGAAGCCCTGTGGTAACCCACCACAATCTACAGGGACATTCATCCTCACACTCAAAAGGTCTGGAACACAATTTGCATACAGAGGACAATGCACAGACGGACAAAGAGCCAACCAATGTCATGCTAATCATGTGTATTGACTGTTATGCTAATGTGCCATGCATTCTCTCTTCCTGTATCACTGATAAAAGAGCTTGTGTGACATGCCTCAGCAGCACAACACAACACAGCACACAGCACAGCACAGTAGCGCACAGCGCTACAAGTGCGTCTCATTTTGATGGAGAAAATAAAACTCGGCAACCTTTCCGGCTCGTCGCATCTCGCCTGAACTTATTTTCCTCCACACCTCAAGTCTTTTTGAATATGATGCCACAAGCTTGGCACACCTATCTTTGGGCAGTTTCACCCATTCCTCTTAGCAGCACCTCTAAAGCTCCATCATGTTGGATGGGAAGCGTTGGTGCACAGCCATTTTCAGATCTCTCCAGAGATGTTCAGTTGGATTAAAGTCAGGGCTCTGGCTGGGCCACTCAAGGACATTCATAGAGTTGTCCTGAAGCCACTCCTTTGATATCTTGGCTGTGTGCTTTGGGTCGCTGTTCTGGTGAAAGTTGAACCATCGCCCCAGTCTGAGTTCAAGAGCACTCTGGAGCAGGTTTTCATCCAGGATGTCTCTGTGCATTGCTGCATTCATCTTTCCCTCTATCCTGACTAGTCTCCCAGTTTCTGCCACTGAAAAACATCCCCACAGCATGATGCTGCCACCACCATGCTTCACTGTAGGGATGGTATTGGCCTGGTTTCCTCCAAACATGACACCTGGCGTTCACACCAAAGAGTTCAATCTTTGTCTCATCAGACCAGAGAAGTTTGTTTCTCATGGTCTTAGAGTCTTTCAGGTGCCTTTTGGCAAACTCCAGGTGGGTTGCCATGTGCCTTTTCCTAAGGAGTGGCTTCTGTCTGGCCACTCTACCATACAGGCCTGATTGGTGGATTGTTGCAGACATGGTTGTCCTTCTGGAAGGTTCTCCTCTCTCCACAGAGGAACGCTGGAGCTCTGACAGAGTCACCATCAGGTTGTTGGTCATCTCCCTGACTAAGGCCCTTCTCCCCTGATCGCTCACCTTAGATGGCCGTCCAGCTCTAGGAAGAGTCCTGGTGGTTCTGAACTTCTTCCATTTATGGATGATGGAGGCCACTGTGCTCATTGGGACCTTCAAAGCAGCAGAAATTTTTCTGGACCCTTCCCCAGATTTGTGCCTCAAGACACTCCTGCCTCGGAGGTCTACAGACAATTCCTTTGACTTCATGCTTGGTTTGTGCTCTGACATGCACTGTCAACTGTGGGACCTTATATAGACAGGTGTGTGCCTTTCCAAATCATGTCCGATCAACTGAATTTACCACAGGTGGACTCCAATTAAGCTGTAGAAACATCTCAAGCATGATCAGTGGAAACAGGATGCACCTGACTGCAATTTTGAGTGTCATGGCAAAGGCTGTGAATACTTATGTACATGTAATTTCTTAGGTTTTTTTTATTTTTAATACATTTGCAAAAATCTAAAAAAAAAAAAAAAAAAAACTTTTTTCATGTTGTCATTATAGGGTATTGTGTGTAGAATTTTGAGGAAAAAATGAATTTAATTCCTTTTGGAATAAGGCTGTAACATAAAATGTGGAAAAAGTGAAGTGCTGTGAATACTTTTCAGATGCACTGTAAATGTTACTTGTTACTGTATTACCCTTGCTTTCTTTATGAGAATGGGAAATGGCAGCTTAACAAGGGGAAATGAGCTAGAAAGGATGTGCAGCAGGTTAGGTTGATTCAGGACAGAGATGTTGTGTCCTAACGAGTGATGAGTGTGCTGAGAGGATGGAAGGAGTACTTTGAGGAGCTGATGAATGAGGAAAATGAGAATGGATGAAGGAAAGATGGTGAATCAAGAAGTGCAGGGGATCAGCAAGATGGAAGTGAGGGCAGCTATGAAGAGGATGAAGAGAAGAAAGGCAGTTGGTCCAGTATGGAGATGTTTAAGAGAGATGGCAATGGACAATTTAACCAGATTGTTTAACACAATCTTGGAGAATGAGAGGATGCCTGAGGAGTGAAGTGTAGTGGTGCCACAAGCATGGTGGTGTCATGTTTGGAGGAAACCAGGCCAATACCATCCCTACAGTGAAGCATGGTGGTGGCAGCATCATGCTGTGGGGATTTTTTTTTTTTTTTTCTCTCGGCGCCACACCAGTCGGCTGCCTTTTGCAACAGCGGCTCGATTCCGAGTCTTTTCCCCTTCCTCTCTCTTTTGATCCGTCTTTTTTTTTTTCACCCCACTTATATCACGGACACACAGATCGTCCTAAATGTCTCCTGAGCCGGTGGACGGAGCCACTGTTTATAGCAGGATACGATACAGCAGAGAACAGCTGCTAGCATTCAACCGCCACCCGGTCCCATTGGAAAAACTCGACATAACGAGAGAACTGAGGCGAAAACGCCGCGGCTGCCGGGCTGGAGTAAGGCGGAGGACAAAAAATATAAGGTACAGACCCTCCCTTCCATCTGTTGTCATGGGAAATGTACGGTCGATACTGGGAAAGTTAGATGAGCTAGCGGCTATCTCCCGTTATGATAGCACATACCGGGAGTGCTCTCTCCTTTTGTTTACTGAGACGTGGCTAACTGAACTAGCAGCAGATGCTAACATTGAGCTGGAGGGTTTTCACATGATACGAGCTGACCGAACACCAGACAGTGGCAAGGCTAGGGGCGGTGGAGTGATAATGTATGTTAACAACAACTGGTGCAGACCGGGACATATCACTGTTAAACAACGACACTGCAGCAAAGACATTGAGTTGCTAGCTGTTAGCATGAGGCCTACATATCTCCCGAGAGAACACTCACACGTGATCTGCATTGTTGTTTATGCAAATCCGACGGCGAACGCTGGGACAGCACGTGACGTCATCCATTCAGTAACCAGCAGGCTGCAGACAGAACACCCAGATGCTCTTCTCCTCATCTCAGGCGATTTCAACCATGTTTCACTGTCTCCCATTCTACCCACGTTCACCCAGTATGTCACATGCCACACTAGAGACAATAAAACACTGGATTTATTCTACGCAAACACTAAGGAGGCGTACACCTCATCACAACTCCCCCCACTCGGGAGATCGGATCACAACTTGGTTCATCTCCGGCCGGTGTACAAACCCCTAGTGCACAGACAACCTCCGGCCATGCACACTGTGGAGTTATGGTCTGAGGAGACAATGGACACCCTAAAGGGCTGTTTTGAAGCCACCGCCTGGAAGCAGCTCTGCGATCCACATGGTGAGGACATCGATGGCCTCATTCACACCTTCACAGGCTACCTCAGCTTCTGTGTGGACAAATCCGTTCCCACCAAGACCATACGGCGTCACTCAAACAACAAACCCTGGATCAACCCTGAGATAAAAACACTTCTGAGAGAGAAGAAGAGGATCTTCAGGTCAGGGAACAGGGAGATGCTGAAGTCCGTACAGAGGGAGCTGAGGAGAAAGATCAGAGAAGGCAAGGACAGCTTCAGGAAGAAGATGGAGGACAAGCTGCAACAGAGCGACATCAGCGGGGTCTGGAGAAACCTCAAAACCATCTCGGGGCTCCAGAATACCTCCCCCCAGGCCACAGGGGGCAGGGAGTGGGCGAACAACCTGAATCTGTTTTTCAATAGATTTGACCAACCGCCCTCCCCCCTGACTGCACAACAACCACTGCTGCCTCTAAAGAAATCAAGTCCTGCTGCCCACTCCCCACTCCACCAACACCCCCCCACTCCCAACACACAGCCCCCCATCCTGACCCTGACCAGGACCCAGGTGAGGACGGAGCTGAGGAAGATCAAGGCGAGGAAGGCGCCGGGACCGGACGGCATCAGCGCAAAGCTCCTCAAGTCCTGTGCAGACCAGCTGTGTGGGATTGTGACGTATATCTTCAACATGAGCCTGAAACTGGGGAGGGTACCACAGCTGTGGAAAACATCTTGTGTGGTACCTGTACCAAAAACTTCCCACCCCAAAGACCTGAACAGCTACAGACCGGTGGCCTTGACGTCCCACTTGATGAAGACCCTGGAGAGACTGCTCCTTGCTCACCTCCGCCCCCTGGTGGAACCAGCGATGGATCCACTCCAGTTCGCCTACCAGCATGGCATTGGGGTGGAGGATGCGGTGATCTTCCTCCTTCACCATTCTCTGTCCCACCTGGAGAAGCCCGGGAATATGGTGAGGATCATGTTCTTTGACTTCTCCAGTGCTTTCAACACCATCCAACCGATGATCCTGAAGGACAAGCTGCTGCGCGCAGGGGTGGACCAGCACCTGTCATCATGGATCCTGGACTACCTCACGAACCGGCCTCAGTTTGTGAGAACCCGGGACTGTGTGTCCGACACGATCATCAGTAGCACGGGGGCCCCCCAGGGAACGGTGCTGGCTCCCTTCCTGTTCACTCTTTATACTGCGGACTTCTCACACAACACAACACACTGCCATCTACAGAAGTTCTCTGATGACTCTGCGATCGTTGGCCTCATCTCCAATGGAGATGAAGCTGAGTACAGAGGGCTTATCCAGGACTTCGTGGACTGGTGCCATCGGAACTGCCTCCAGATCAACGCGGGGAAAACTAAGGAGCTGGTGGTGGACTGCCGCAGGCATGGGCAGCCCCTCACAGTACCAGTAAATATACAGGGAACAGACATCGAGATGGTGACATCCTATAAGTACCTGGGTGTTCATCTGAACAATAAACTAGACTGGTCACACAATACTGATGCACTCTACAAGAAGGGACAGCGCAGGCTGTTCCTGCTGAGGAGACTCAGGTCTTTTGGTGTACAAGGGGCGCTGCTGAAGTCATTCTATGACACGGTGGTGGCATCAGCCATCACTTTTGGAGTGGTCTGCTGGGGCAGTGGCATTACTGCAGCCGATAGGAAGAGACTGAACAAACTGATTAAGAAAGCTAGCTCTGTCCTGGGGCAGCGCCTTGATCCGATGGAGGAGATAGGAGAGAGAAGGACGGTGGCTAAACTGTCATCTCTGCTGGAGTCCGAGTTCCACCCTATGCAGGACATACTGAATGCACTGAGGAGCTCATTTAGCAGCAGACTACATCATCCCAGGTGCACAACCGAGAGGTTTCGTAGGTCCTTCCTACCAACGGCTGTCAGACTGTACAACCTAAGCAGGGCTGCTCGCAGAGATAGCAAAAAGACGTAACAAACTAATAGTTTTTTGAATGCAAAAGATGCAATAGACTTACACAATGGTCCCCTCCGGCATACAACTAGGAACTTACCGGTCGCTATGGAGGGTGGGAATATGTATGGGCACATAATCATACCATGTAGGATAACTAAGTAGACGGTTATGCTGTTTCATTCCATCTAGCAACAATGCTCTGCACTGTGTGTGTTTATATATTTACATATTTATTCCATCTAGCTACAATGCTCAGCACTGGGTGTGTTTATATATTTATATATCTACATATTATTCCATCTAGCTACATTGCTCCGCACTGTGTGTGTTTATATACTTGCATATTTATTCCACCTAGCTGCAATGCTCCGTACTGTGGGTGTTTATATATTTACATATTTATTCCATCTAGCTACAATGCTCTGCACTGTGTGTTCATATATTCATATATTTATTCCATCCAGCTACAATGCTCTGCACTGTGTGTCTGTGTGTGTGTGTATATATATATATTTTATAGTAATACGTACATATGTATATTAGCTGCTCTTGCTTGCTTGTTTTTTTTTTTCTTGCCTTCTGATTGTTGCTCTGAGTGTTGCTATCCCTCTGCTGTTGCAATCCTGGAATTTCCCCGTTGTGGGACTAATAAAGGCTTATCTTATCTTATCTTATCTTATCTATCTTAGAACAAGGGTGATGCTCAGAGTTGTGGTAACTAGAGGTATAAAGGTGATCAGTCACTGAAGATATGGGAAAGAGTTGCTGAAGCCAGGTTAAGAGGAGAGGTGACAATTGGTGAGCTGCAGTACAGTGTCATGCCAAGAAAGAGTACTATAGATGCAATGTTTGCTCTGAGAGTGTTGATGGAGAAGTTGGAGGTTAGAAGGACTTGCACTGTGTCTTTGTGGATCTAGACAAAGAAAGAATAGGATACCAAGAGAGAAAGTGTGGTATTGTATGAGGAAGTCAGGAGTGGCAGAGAAGTATGTGAGGGTGGTGCAGGACATGTATGAAGACAGTGAGGCTGTAGGGAGGTGTGCTGTAGGAGTGAGATGGATTCAAGGTGGGGGTGGGGTTACATCAGGGATTGGCTCTGAACCTCTTCTTGTTTGCTATGGTGATGACAGTCCAGACATGCAGGTTAGGTTAACTGGCATCAGCTGGGGACAAATTGTCCTTGTGCAGGAATGTGAGTGATCGGTTGTCTGTCTCAAATTAGGAATTCAGCAGGGGGTCAAATAATTACTTTCACTACTGTACACACTGTGACAGCATTGTTAGTGAAATGGAATGTTGAAGATTGTTCCTTCTACCTAAAGGTTAACAGAATACCATTGTCTTCTGTGATGCAGTAGATTGATCAAATCTCATTTTCCTCTTTAATCCAATCAAAACACCATTATTCTCTGATGGAGTTTCCTCCCTTACTCCTGTCTGGTGTGTAAAACCAATCACCTGTCTTATCTGCTCAGGGCCTCTTCACTATCTAGTTTTTGTTTACCCGGCTTTGTGGTGCAGCTGGATTCCATCAGACCTCCCCTTGATTTAATCACAGAGAGAGTATAAATATGGCAAAGATTAAATGGGCAAAGACAACCTTGAGTCCGCTTGTGTTATTTTATCTCTCTCCACACAAAACTCATGTGTCCCTCTCCCAAAACAACATTAGTGAACATTAGGGAAGCCCTGAAAGGCAAAAAAAACCCAAACAAAAACGCAGATCCAATAATTAGCTGCCATACTCAATTCATCCACTGTAGAGCACTGTACATTTTTTTCTCACTGCCCCGGAAAGGTAAGTAAGTAAGTAAATAAATAAATGGGCTTAGAAAAATTCCAGCTTCAAAAAAAAAAACGTTTTGAGGGTTTTGCCTTTCAGTGCAGTGAGATTTTTTTGGACAATGCATTCCAGTAGATGAATTGAGTATTGCAGCTACCGGTAATTACTGAAATAAAAACACTTCTTTTTCTCTTCTCTTTTTTATTTTTTTTTTTTGCCTTTCGGGGCTTCCATTGAACATGATTAAAGTTTCAGTGGTTTGGTGGTGGAGGTAGCTTTAAAGCTAGAACAGCTACAAAGGTTTGTTTTTGACTGAAACGGATGAAGAGGCTGCATCAGCGTTCAGACAAATCATTATTTTGATGCAAAAACACTACTGTGGTCCAAGATAATAATTCTGAAACAGAAAATATTGAGCCAATTATTAAAATAAAATTACAGCCTTTTGTTAAAATAAATAGAAAAAATGGCGTTTCAGTAATGAGACATGAGATATTGTATATCTGTAAAATGTAATTTAATAGGGTGGTGTATTATTGAAAAAAATGTGGGCTATTTTCTTTTTCAAGAGGCATCGCTGCATCTTGATACAGAGTATGGAATAATAAATCAATCAAGCACAGATCTTACTGCAAAACCAATGAGACACATAAACTTTAAAAAAGATTAGATATAATAAACACAGTGGTCAATCCAAAACGTCTAAGTTTTCTTAAATTTTATTACATATCATCTAGTAATATATCATTTATATACTTTATTGTTGAGGAAATATTTGTTGTATGCCATGTATTATTCATATAAGAAAATATTCTAGGTAAAATATGAAAAAGTAAAAGATTTCCAATCTGAGTGTGCCTATTTATTCAACATTTCTAATAAATATTTCATCTTGCAAAAAAAAAAAACAACACAAAATAATGCATTGTAAAGCAACAGCGATGAAATAAATTTCTCTTTACAGTCATAATCCTAACATTTAGCATGTGGATATGATGTAACAGTCTCCTCACTGAAATACGAGTAACAGCTTGTATGTACATTTGTATGTACATTTCTATAAATAAATTTGAATTACAATTATAAATATCTGCCATAAAACTGCACCTCATGAACTGATTGAACTGAAAGTGAATCCACTCCCATCCTGCAAAATAATAAAGCAAATTAAGCTGAATCCTCAATGGCATGTTGAAATTGCTACTGTTAAGAGTAAATACTCTAATACTGCAATTCTATACAGTATGTACATAATAATTAAGTTACATAATGCACACATAATGGGGTACAGTATCAGGTACATATATTTCAAAGGTCTGTGACAGTATGGCTTTGTGAATTATGCATTACACTAATGTCATCAGAAAAAGAAAGCACAGTTAGAGGACTGTCTTTTAGCAGCCTAGCCATCTTTTCAGTGTTGTACAACTTAAATGTGGTGTCAAGCTGCTCGTTTACACTTTTTTTTAATGTCTGACATGGAGACAGAAAATATCTATTCCAGCAGACTCAAATGCAATAAGATGCTTAAAGACAGACCCCTGCAGACTGCATAGGCCACACTAAAAATCATAAGGAGTAGCCTCTACTTGCTGAGCAGTGTTTTAAGGGAGCGAGTGAGTGCGTTAGCAATGGCCGACATGGTACTGGAGTGGCGGACCAGGGCTTTGACGCTGTGCTCCCCCGGTGCTCCGATGGTGGCAGCCTCGGCCGCCTTAAGTAAGCAGATATAGTTCATAACAACCTCGTCCACCTTTGACACGACCTCCCTCTGCTGTTGTGAGGCCGAGGCACCAAGCCCCCGAACCAGGCACATGCAAGCCTCGCAGAGACAGCACAGCACCTGAAAGCTACACGTTACAGCCAGGAGCATTTCCTCAGGACTACCGTGGGCCTGTGCCATCCTCCGGCATGCCCGTCCCAATTCTTTAGACTCAACAGAGAGGAGCTGTTTGTACTGTGAGACATCCTGGAGCGGCATCTGGATTCCACGGTCGCAGCGGCCGACACTGGACCTCACCAATGCAATGAGCTCACTCGCATCACGACGCACTTCAGTGAAGCCAGAAGGGAAGCCATACATGCGATCCTTGAGTGCGTTGATTCGTGCCAGACGATCACTAAAGCTCATGTTATTGAGAACCTCCCCGTACAGTTGCTCCCCTGCAGCATCCAAAGCTGAGCCACAGGGTAGTATGGCGGATGCACCAAAACCATCAACATCAAAATCGGTACCACCACGGCTTCGTCTGGGCTTCTCCCACTCTATCTCGTCCTCTTCGCCTTCACTCTTACGTTTAAAGAAACAGTAACTAAAGGGTCCATTGCATCTCCAGGGACTGGTGTCTAGTTTTTGAGAGCCCTTCATGTGTTTTGCTTCTTTTTGCAATGGAAACACTACAGAAGCCCTTCTACTGTCCACCCTGCTGCCTGTGGACCAACATGTAGTGTGGGAAGAAACAGAGCCTTGGGAGTAGCTCTTAGACAGCCGCTTCCTTGCTGGTCTCCGCTGGACTTTGGTGTCACTCTGCTGGGACATAGAGGTTGACAAGGGCTGCTGACTCCGGCTTCGGGTAGGCTTCTCAAACAGAGCTTCTACACTCCCAGAACTGGCAGTCACGTTGCTGGAACTGCGTTTGAGCTCCCGACCGCGTTGCAGGCTGTTGCTGAAGGGATCCATCTGTGACATGGTGGGGGTGATGGCCTGAATATGGTTCTGGTGCTGCCGGGACTGGGTGGAATGGATGGAATCCTGCATGCTTCCAGAGTTGCAACTGTTGGCCTGCATGGGGAGAGACAAAGCAGGAGGAGGCAGTGGTGGGGGAGGAGGGGGAGGAGGTGGCGACTGTGCACTGGGTGTTGGAGATGTAATGCAAGCTCTCGCTCCAGCAGACACCTGTCTGCTAAAAGCTGACGGGTGGTCTCCCCTTCCCAGTGAGATGGTGTTGAGGTCTGCTCGCTGACCACTGGGGGCAGTAGAGAAACTGAGAGAATCACTGGGACGAGACTGACGAGCTCCATGTTTTGTCCGCGGCTCTGATCGGAACCAGTCCTCGTTGGTGCCACTGGGTTGGCTTCTTGACCTCTGAGGGTGGCGGTTAACGGTGCCTCCTCCCTCTCGGTTTCCTCCTGTGATGAATCCTCCATTGCGACTCATGCAGCCCTCTCTCTTATAGAGAGATAAAAACTGCTCTGGGTCTATACCGCTCCTCTCTAGCTCGCTCTCCAAGCCAGAAAAGGAGCTCCTCCTCTCAGCCGTAGCTTTCCTGACATCCACGGTCTCATTTGGTCTCTGAGCGTGCATGTCGGGGCTTCTTTTCAGTTTGGCTGGAAGTGTGGCAGAATGGTATGACCAATCATTTTTATTCACCGCCTGGATTGTAGCTGCACTCGGATTTATTAAATTTGGGCTGAGAAATGGAGACGAGACAGAAGAAGGCATACATGGACAGCGGGCAATCATGTTTCCTCTGTTCTTAACCATTTCAACAAGCTGAGGGTTGCTTGTGATAAAGCGCCTGGTGTCCTTTTTGACTGCCGTTCCCATGCCTGCACTGTGCAGCTTCCCTCCCTGATGCATTTGGCTGACGGTAAGATAGTTAATGAGTTGTCTGTAGGTATCACTGCCCTCCTTCTGGTTCAGACCTTTCAAGCAAGCCTGTTGCTTTGCAAGCAGTTCATTCTGGAGCCGCTTATTTCCCACGACGTCTTTATGCTTGGATGGTGTAGCTGAGGAGGGGCGGCCTGGCTCTGCCCCAGCTGAAGGGGTGTGAATATTGGGGAGCATTTTTCGAAGGAGGGAAGGGTCTGCATGAGGATGGAGATCCTTTCCCTGAGTGCTCTGCCCAGGGATGCTAAGAGGGGTTCCAGGTTTATTATCTTCACAGTTTAACACCCTGAGCAGTGATGAGGAGGAATTAGTCAGTGGGTGCCTTTGCAAGTGGTGGCGTTTTGATTCAACTGCACCAGGGCCTAAGGGTGAGTCAGTTGGGGTGGCACATGCACTACTGTTTGTGCTGCCCGCAGCGTCGAGTGATGAACAAAGAGAACCCTGTAGTGAACTGTGCACCTCTCCTTGCAAATTCGAAATCCGTTTTGCCAGATGATATTCACAAAGTCGTGCAACACTCTGTTGTCTTGAAATTGACTGATGGTCATTTTGTATGTCTGAGCCCTGGTCAGACCCCAATGATCTGGATTTTTTGCTTGGGGACAGCAATGATGCTACAACTAAATGCTCATCTTGTTCCACAGCTGCAGCCCCGTTACTGGTGCTGCAGTCTGCCATGCTGGCAGCATCTGTGAAGTGATCAGACATGGTGGAGAAAGGACGAGGAGTTCTGTGAAGACTGTTCACGCCATGGTTCTCAGCGATAGAATTTTCAGCTAAAAAAGAATCCTGTCTCCTTTGACTCTCTTCTCGCTCGCAGAATGAAGTGCGCTTGTCCAAATTCAGATGGATGAGGCTGCCACTGATGTCACCTTGGTAGCCCTCCCTTGTGCTGAAGGTGTTATACTTTCCACTGGAGTCTGCAGACTTTTTCTGGTGCTTGCCTCCTGGTGTGGTGGAACTTGGACGTTGGAGAGTGGCTGAGAGGTGAGTCTGAGGCCTCACTTCCAAACTATTTGTCCCTGATAGCGTACTGTCTAAGTGTGGGCTCCGTCTCGGAGGAATTGCTGGAGGCTGAAGATGTTTTGTTGGACTACGGGCTTTCTTCTGTGTCGTTCCTCCTGTGCTGGGGGAGATGGGGAATTCAGTTTTCTCCTCGAGCAGAGGTTGGTATCCTTCCCTCGTGGCGACCAGAAGACGCATGTGGCTCTCACTGAGCCTGTGAGTGGCAGCTAGTTCAGAGATTTCCGTCATCTCTGAGGAGTTGGTCTCATTGCCAGAGTCTGAGGAGGATTCTGGGCTAAAGCCACGAGATGTGTAAACACCTGGAAAAAAGAGACACAGCTGTTGAAAGTGTCCTGCATTTGATATTAACATAACATAAATGTAACTTTTGTTGGATGAACCATTTCAGTCTGGAGTGTAAATTGTAAATTGCTGTTTTTTAAGGACAGTGCAGGTTAAGGAACACTGATATCAATCAATGTAAACTTGCCAGATTGTAGCCAGTGGCTAATTTCCATCTGTTGTCCATGGGTTACAACTCGAGTGTGGTAGTTATTAGCCCATCGCAGATGCAAAAAGGGGAACAAGTATCTCACAAGGTATGGGAGGATTATTTTAAATACTTTCAGTGATTTTTTTTTTTCAAATACATCTACAGTCCATCCAGAAAGTATTCACAGCGCTTCACTTTTTCCACATTTTGTTATGTTACAGCCTTATTCCAAAAGGGATTAAATTCAATTTTTTCCTCAAAATTCTACACACAATACCCCATAATGACAATGTGAAAAAAGTTTTTTTTTTTTTTTTTTAGATTTTTACAAATTTATTAAAAATAAAAAACTAAGAAATCTCATGTACATAAGTATTCAAAGGCTTTGCCATGACACTCAAAATTGCGGTCAGGTGCATCTTGTTTCCACTGATCATCCCTGAGATGTTTCTACAGCTTAACTGAAGTCCACCTGTGGTAAATTCAGTTGACTGGACATGATTTGGAAAGGCACACACCTGTCTATATAAGGTCCCACAGTTGACAGTGCATGTCAGAGCACAAACCAAGCATGAAGTCAAAGGAATTGTCTGTAGACCTCCGAGACAGGATTGTCCTGAGGCACAAATCTGGGGAAGGGTTCAGAAAAATTTCTGCTGCTTTGAAGGTCCCAGTGACCACAGTGGCCTCCATCATCCGTAAATGGAAGAAGTTCGGAACCACCAGGACTCTTACTACAGCTGGCCGGCTGTCTAACCTGAGCGATTGGGGGATTAGGGCCTTAGTAAGGGAGATGACCACAAACCCGCTGGTCACTCTGTCAGAGCTCCAGTGTTCCTCTGTGGAGAGAGGAGAACCTTCCAGAAGGACAACCAGCAATCCTCTGCATTCTCTGCAGCAATCCACCAATCAGGCCTGTGTGGTAGAGTGGCCAGACAGAAGCCACTCCTTAGTAAAAGGGACATGGCAGCCTGCCTAGAGTTTGTCAGAAGCCACCTGAAGGGCTCTCAGACCATGAGAAACAAACTTCTCTGGTCTGATGAGACAAAGATTGAACTCTTTGGCGTGAATGCCAGGCGTCATGTTTGGAGGAAACCAGGCACCGCTCATAACCATGCCACTGGTGGTGGCAGCATCATGCTGTGGGGATGTTTTTCAGTGGCAGGACCTGGGAGACTAGTCAGGATAGAGGGAAAGATGAATGCAGCGTACAGAGACATCCTGGATGAAAACCTGCTCCAGAGTGCTCTTGACCTCAGACTGGGGCAATGGTTCATCTTTCAGCAGGACGATGACCCTAAGCACACAGCCAAGATATCAAAGGAGTGGCTTCAGGACAACTCTGTGAATGTCCTTGAGTGGCTCAGCCAGAGCCCTGACTTTAATCCAATTGAACATCTCTGGAGAGATATGGAAATGACTGTGCATCGATGCTTCTCATCCAATCTGATGGAGCTTTAGAGGTGCTGCAAAGAGAAATGGTCGAAACTGCCCAAAGATAGGTGTGCTGAGCTTGTGGCATCATATTCAAAAAGACTTGAGGCTGTAATTGCTGCCAAAGGTGCATCAACAAAGTATTGAGCAAAGGCTGTGAATTCTTATGCACATATGATTTTTTAGTTTTTTATTTTTAATAAATTTGCAAAAATCTCAAAAAAACTTTTTTCACATTGTCATTATGGGGTATTGTGTGTAGAATTTTAAGGAAAAAATGAATTTAATCCATTTTGGAATAAGGCTGTAACATAACAAAATGTGGAAAAAGTGAAGCACTGTGAATACTTTCCAGATGCACTGCATGAATTGGTGACCTAACAGATTTTGAGTAGAAACATTAATAAATAACTTAAAAAATTGATAAGCATTAGAAATAGACAGTTAAAACAAAAATAACTGAGAAAAATGTAAGCACTCAATTTTTAACCTCTTCGACGAACAAATTAAATTATTAGCAAACCACTGGAATTTATTTCATTATCTCAGCATTCTTTTCTTCTCTTTCCCGTCACCCTCAAACCGTCATGGCAAATGGCTGCTCCACCCTGAGCGTAGTTCTGTCCAAGATTTTTACCTGTTCAGAGGGACTTTTTCCTCCCCTCTGTTACCAAGTGTTTGCTCATGGGGAACTGCTTAGTAGGAGTCTGTTTCTATGACTGTTGATTGTACCTTACAGTTTAAAGTGTTTTGAGACAACTGATGTTGTGAGTTGGCACTTTATAAACAAAGCTGGATTGAAATTAATTAGATCTCAAAGTAAGGATCGTAAATTTTTTGTCTTAATATGGCTTAGGACTGTGACATCACTCTTTGCATTGTGGGACGTGCTGGCCATGATGGGGGCTACTGTAGATGTTAACAGGCACTGTAATGTTGAGTCATATGGGTGATACAAAGTTTTAGCTTGTCCCAAATCTGCTGGGTACATGGGCCATGGAACCAGTAGTGACGGTACTTTTTGGCAATAAACAAGACAGACAGAGACAGAGAGACCTTACGTTTACCTACATTTACATTGCTTTGGAAATGTAAACAGATGTTTCCCATGCCAATAAAACCAACTGAACTGAATTGTGAGTGTGTGTGAGAGAGAGAGAGAGAGAGAGAGAGAGAGAGAGAGAGAGAGAGAGAGAGAGAGAGAGAGAGAGAGAGAGTCAGTTTATATGTGCATCCTAGTGCGTATATTAGACATTTACTGGTTAATTTTGAGAACTTGACTGCTAACCTACAACTTGGCAAATGTAATGGTTGAAAACCATTACCCCTAAAGCAGACTGACCATGCATTGGATCCTCTGCAGTTTGCCTATAGGCCTCACAGAGGAGTGGAGGATGCCACTGTCACTCTGTTTAACATGCTTTTTAAACATCTAGATTTTAATGGGACACACGCCAGACTTTTTTTTGTGGACTTTTCCTCCGTCTTTAATACAATCCAACCTCATATCTTAGTTGAAAGGCTCCTGCAGCAATTTGATTTGAGCAATAATCTGGTGGGTTGGATTCTGGATTTCTTAACCAACAGGACGCAGAGAGTAAGGGTCAATGGTACATTGTCGGACCTAAAGTGCTCTTCTACTGGCTCTCCTCAGGGTTGTGTGTTGTCACCACTACTCTTCATCCTGTACACAAACATGTGTCGGAGCAGACATGACAACAGACACATTATAAAGTATGCTGATGATTCAGTTATTGTCAGTCTCCTCCAGGATGGTGAGAGTGGCCACGGCCCAGTAGTTGATGATTTTCTTCACTGGTGTGAGGATTCCTACCTGCAGCTGAATACGACAAAAACTAAAGACATGATTATTGACTTTAGGAGGAAAAATCCCAGGCTCAAAGTCACCGTACTAAAAGGCCAGACCACCGAATGTGTACAATCCTACAAATATCTTGGGACGATTATTGATAGTAATTTAAACTTTGAAGAGAACCGTGAAAGGGTGTGCAAAAAGGGTCAGCAACATTTGCATTGCTTGAGAAAACTTGCACGCTTCCAAGTTGACCGAACCATAATGACAATGTTTTATCGGGCTTTTATTGAATCTGTTTTATCCTTTTCTTTAGTGTCATGGTTTGGTCAGATAAAACTGAAACAGAGGAAATCCTTGGATCAGGTAGTTAGATGGTCCAGTCATTTGCTTGGTGAGTCACAGCTGAGCCTGACATCCTTGTACACCAGACAAGTACAGAGGATGGCTACCTCCATTTTAAATGATGACTCCCAACCTTTGCACTGCAACTTTCAGCTTCTTCCCTCAAGACGGAGGTTTGCTGTCCCAAAAGGTAGAACCCAGCGCTACAAAAACAGCTTTGTTCCTGCTGCTGTCAAAGAGTTGAACAAGCTGTAAAAATATATTGCACATAATTTAGGTACCTATTTATTAACTCCATTTTATATTTACTTATTTTTGTAGGATGTCACTTGGGTTCTAAATATTTTATTGGGTTTTAGATCTTTGAGTTTTTAACCTCTTTGACTAGTTTTTAACTTTTAATATGACCCTTCTCTCTTACCTCTGGTTTTTCTCCCATCTCTTTGTCTTTTTATACCCTGATTGATGGAGCCTTGAGTATTTTTATCATGTTTATAGTCAGTTTCATATGTGCCTGTGTTTGTGTCTATGTTGAATGTAATTTGTGGCTTGTATATATGGATGTCACCAGACTGCAAAACAAATCTACCTACGGGTACAAATAAAGTAACCTGAACCTGAACCTGAAACTACCACTAACACATGGGACGCCTCTTCAGGGCTGCATAGCATCAGTAGTCGGTGATGACCTTAAGATAAAAAGACCACTTTTTGCCAGAAAAAAAAAAGAAGAAAAAGAAAACTGATGAGAAAAAGTCTCAAATTTACCAGAAAAAGACTCAGATTGATATTTAAAAAGTCTAATATATAAGTGGAAAAATGTATAAAATTTACTGGAAAGAAAGCTGTAGATTTGTGGGAAAAAATACCACATTTGTGTTGAAAAAAAATGCACATTCACAAGGGAAAAAAAAACATGAGAGCTGCAGTTTAAAAATGGTACAAGAAAGGAAAAAAGGTAGTACAGACAGTCTGGTCTCAGAACTATCAAATCATGTTTAACCCTGCTTAAGTGTTTGATATAATG
The DNA here is from genome assembly GCA_020510985.1 of Pholidichthys leucotaenia. Lineage (NCBI taxonomy): Eukaryota > Metazoa > Chordata > Actinopteri > Cichliformes > Pholidichthyidae > Pholidichthys > Pholidichthys leucotaenia. The sequence continues at coordinate 248,107,482 of CM035845.1, read as the reverse complement.
AGCTTTGGGTGAATAATGAAATGTCAAACAACAACTGATGGCAAGGGGCTTAATCAGAAACAGCAAAGGCAGTTTTGGCAGCAGTGGTCAGTTTGAATTCCTGTATATTTCTTTCTAATATTAAGTATTATTGTCACTGCCAAGTGGTGGTGTGTGTATGTGTATGTGTGGGTGCATGGCTGTGTGAAAGTGCACACGTCATCATTGGGCCCAACCAAACCTTAAAATGTTCTGTGGTTCCTGGCTGGGTACCTCAGACCTGCTTTCAGGTATGATGCCCTGTGCACAGCAGAAGGAGAGGCACGCTACACTGAAGTTATCAAAATAATTACTACGAATACTAATAATCAAAATAATTTTTACTTGGGCTCTTTCGCCCTGTGATGACCGCTCGACATCTCCAATCATCTTCTCCTCCTGCGCGCCTGAAAGCAGGTCTGAGGCACCAAGGAGCCTCAGGTCAAACGAAAAGTTGTAAAAATGATCAATAATGAAGGTGTAATAATGATCATTTTTAATTAATGATCTCATTATAAAACACAAAATGGATGTTATGTTTTTAACAGAAACCTGGTTAGACCAAGATAACAGTGGATCTGTTCTTATCGAAGCGGCCCCTCCCAACTACAGCTTTATAAGTGCACCCAGGCTGCATAAAAAAGGAGGAGGAGCTGTTTTGTTTAATAATTCCCTCCAGTGCAAGCAGATGTCTGATGATATGTTTACTTCATTTGAATATGTGGCTCTTCAGCTGAATTTGTCCTCCTGTGTGTTGTTTCTTAATGTTTACAGACTACCTAAAGACCATGCAATATTTTTTGATGATTTTACAAAGCTGCTGTCTATTATCTGTGTTGACTTTGACTGTGTAGTTATTGTTGGTGATTTTAACATTCATGTTGACAACCCTCAGGACAGAGGGACCAAAGAATTGTGTTGTGTCCTTGATAACTTTGGACTGACTCAGCATGTAACAGAAAAAACACACAACAGAGGACACAGTCTGGACTTGGTCATCTCCAAAGGTCTGAACATCTCTAAGGTTATGGTGGACGTTGGTCTGTCCGACCGTTCTTGTGTTTTCTTTGAGAGTGCTATTAATGTCTACAGAAATATCCAGACAGAGGTCATCAAAAAACGGTACATCAGTGATAATACCAGTAAAACATTCATCCAAGCTTTCTCTTCCTCATCCCCCATCTCTTCACCTTCAGGTGTCTTCCCTCAGTAAAACAGCTGTTATCAAGCCACTTCTAAAAAAGGGCAACCTAGACACCTCACTCATGAACCTCACTCACCTCACTCATTTGATAGGCCCATATCAAATCTCCCCTTTCTTAGTAAAATAATAGAAAATGCTGTTTTTCAACAATTGTACAATTTCCTGACATTAAATAACTGTTTTGATGTCTTCCAGTCAGGTTTTCAACCACACCACAGCACTGAGACAGCTCAAGTTAAGTAGACCACCTGAAAAACTGGGTGGGACTTTCTGGTACAGCACTTAGCTGGTTTGAGTCCAATTTTAAAGATGGGGACTATTGTATGTCTATAGGTAACTACAAATCTGAGTGAACAAAAATAACCTGTGGAGTTCCCCAAGGTTCCATTTTGGGACCTTTGCTTTCAACATCTATATGCTCCCACTAGCTCAAATCATAATAAACAACAAAATATATTACCATAATTATGCAGATGATACACAAATCTACATAATCATCTTACCAGGAGACTATAGTCCAATTAAAACCCTGATCAAATGCATTGGTCAAATTAAAGAGTGGGTGTGCCAGAATTTTCTTCAGTTAAACGAAGACAAAACCGAAATAATAGTTTTTGGCGCCAAAGAAGAAAGACTCAAAGTTAGTACTCAGTTTCAGTCAATGATGCTAAAAACCAACAGCCAAGCCAGAAATCTGGGTGTGATTCTGGACTCAGACCTGAATTTTAACAGCCACATTAAGCAAGTAGTGAAGTCAGCCTATTATCACTTAAAGTACATAGTGAGGATTGAAGGTCTGATGTCTCAGCAGGATCTAGAAAAACTTGTCCATGCATTTATCTTCAGTAAACTGGACTACTGTAATGCTGTCCTCACAGGCCTCCCTGGTTCCAAGGTTGTCATAGCCAGGAGCGGCACTGGGGTTAAGCTCCCAGTGCTCATAAAATGCTCCTTATGGCGTGCGTCTCGAAAAGCCTCTGACAACTAAGTCCAACTCCTAGCCTGCCCGTGTGGTTTAGTCTCTAAGCCCGGCGGAACTGCTTTTACTAATAGGAGAAGGGGCGAGGGCGGATCTCTGGCGCCTTAAAACCAGATGCTTCAGGTAGATGGTGGCTCGTCAACCTGGGAAGGTAGCCCATCTAGGGGAAGGTAAACTCTGATTTCAAACCTCCACTGCCTTGCGGCACACCCGGTCACGGGAAAGGCTTCGGGAGTCAACCCTGAGGAAAAATCCAGAGTCGGAGCCCCTAAGGCAGTTCTCTGTTGTGCTCAACATCGTTCTGGCAGCTCCTGCGACGACGCTGGTGCCAAACTATAGCAGCCCTGCTGTTCCTTTGGATTCATCAGTGACGTGGAGAGGGGGGACATGCTGCATGGGTAACATCTTGTCCTCCATATCTTCCTGCCCAGGCTTGAATCCTACCAACGCCCAACGCTGGAAGGTAGAACACCAGTGCGCATCGGCCTGTTCAGCCACAGGCGGTGCTGTTCCACCAGAGTAGACGTTTAGGATTCTCTCCCATGGTCATCATAGACCGACGGAGGCCGACGATGACGACGATGACAGGCCTCCCTAAAATGTCCATCAGACAGCTGCAGTTGGTTCAGAATGCTGCAGTTTGAGTCCTCACTAAGACCAAGAAAGTGGATCACGTAACTCCAGTTTTCAGATCTTTACACTGGCTTCCTGTCTGTTATTCCTGCTGATTTATAAAGCTCTGAATGGTTTAAGGCCAAAATACACTTCAGATCTGCTAGTCCATTATGAACCACCCAGAGCCCTCAGGTCGTCAGGAGCAGGCCTACTATCTGTGCCCAGAGTTAGAACCAAACATGGTGAGGCAACGTTTAGTTTTTATGCTCCTCACATAAGGAACAAACTCCCAGAAAGCTTCAGTGCTGGTGAAACTCTCAGCTGCTTTAAATCGAGGTTAATGGGGGTGGCTGTGGCGCAGGTGTAGTGTGGCCAACTACTGATCAGAGGGTCAGAGGTTCAATTCTCACTCTGTCTGCAGTCTGCATGTTGAAGTGTCCTCGAGCAAGACACTGAACCCCCAGTTGCTCCTGGTGGGTCAGGCCAGCACCTGTGCTTGGCAGCTTCACCGCCATCAGTCTGTGAATGGGTGGATAGCAGGATCTGTAAAGTGCTTTGGTCATCTAGAGATGAGGAAGAGCGCTATATAAGTGAACACCATTTACCATTTAAAAACTTTCCTATTTGCCGCAGCTTTTCAGTAGAACATTTGTTCTATAATGTACTGTAACTTTTATTTCTTGCACGTTTTGTCTTATTCTATTTTAGCAGTTTTTTTTCTCTTTAATTTACATTTTAGTTTGCTTTTAAATTCTTACGTATTCCTTTTGCAACTTGTTGTAATGCTTTAATGTTTTTATGTAAAGCACTTTGAATTGTCTTGCACATGGAATGTGCTATACAAATAAGCTTGCCTTGCCTTGCCTTGCCTAATATCACGTGATTTTAGAATCATTATAGTCATATACATTTTGATGTATGCACTACACTTGTGCAGTTACCATTTGCCTGACTCAACTCAACAATACAGTGTTTGTTTACATCTACAGTAGACTGGCTTGACGTCGGTTCTCAAGCCCTACACAATTTTGGCTAGCAGCTGAAACTGTTAGCCAATGATATAGATAAACAAATTACATTTTTTTTGCAAAATATAATTGCTTAATACTTGAAATAGCTAGCTAAAAAGCATGGCTAGCAGCCAAAAAATGTTTAGCTTGTGGTTAATATCAAGGAGGTACGCTTAAAACATAATAAAACAAATGAAAATAAAGAGCTAATAAATTTATGCTGTCACTACATAGTGAACAGCTGTAAATCCGTAGTGAAAAAATAGCAACAGCAGGTCAGTACTTGTGACGGTGTTGATTAAATGGTAAACTAAAACAGTATATTTAGTTTAAAAAAAACATTTAAATGAACACATCCAAACAAGTTGTGATGTTGGTGAAGGAACTGCTGAGTCCATCTGATGACCTGAGTGCATCAGAGAGGTGGCTAAGTAAAGGTTAGTGAAACATCGATGTTAAATGAAGTGATAAAAGAACATTATTGATGTGACTGCACTGGTAGTTAACACACCTGGATTGTTACTCCCCGCTGGAGGACGGGGAGGTGGTGGAGGTCTCTGCTCAGCCACAGAGAGTGCCTCGAGTGCCTGTAGAGTATTCATGACCGCGTTCTCCAGCCTTCTCGCACCTCCCGTGCTTCCTTCCCCTTCTCCGTGTGTCGGAATGGCATCGATTAATGACACCGGGATGTCGTCATTGTCCCGCGTGCTTAAAGGCAGTCCCTCTGGTGCTGTGTCCTCATCTGAGCTGTCCCGAAATCCAGGTGGTGGAGCTGCAATTGCAAGGTTGAGCGTCTGCAGCAGCGCGTCGTCTTCGTCGTCGTCAACACCATCATCTCCTTCAGGTGGAGGCAATGCTGTCAGGTCTATGATGTCGTCAGTTGAACCAGACAGCGTGAGGAAGGTGGCTTTGCTGGCCGGTGTGGGGATCCCCTCTTGGTTCCCACCTTGTCTGTCGTCACCCACTGGCGTGCCCCCCGTGGAGTCTTCTTCACAGGAAGCATCATCATCATCCTCTGCGTCGTCTATTGTGTCACGATACAGCAGGTCCCTTAGCAGTGGCTCCTCACCACCTTCCTCAGTTATAATGTTGCTATAGACATGTGTTAGACCAGAGAACTGGAATGACACTCTGTCCTGTTGCTGAAAGTCTGAGCTGTTGTGTAAATAGGGTGGTCTGTGGTCGACCTCCGGGCTCTCCAACAGTCTTTCATAGCCTAGGTTCTTACGCTTGTTCAAGGGTGGGTTCCCCCCGAAAATAAATGACACTTTGGTGCTGCGAGGTGAGTCTTGAGTTTTGTGTCTGGTGGCAGGAGGAAGAGGAGGAGGCAATGGACTTCTTCTTATCCCAAGATCTCTATCGGGGTTCTGGGGTTCATGGAAGTAAGGGGAGATGCTGTTTTCTTTCTGCCCATTGTCTAAATACTCAGAGTCTCTATTGGACACTTCTTCGTGGATGAGCGGCGGATCCTCGCTGTCTCCCAGTGATGTGCTGTACGGCCACTCCAGGACTCGATCCTGACCTGGACACAGCATAAAAGTAGAACTTCATTACTCTTAGACATTTTATGTTGTGAAAATTTTTAAAATTCTTTCATTAGACATCTGAACATTCTAACTTCAAAATGTTTGAGGTTTTAAGCAGCACCGCAAAGCATGAATTTTTGAATAATTTAAACTTGCTCTAAGTCTTCCAAGACATGCAAGAGTGAAACTACTCATAAACCCCTCAACCTGAACACCCAAGGTAAACTCAATGTTAAAACAATGTCTGCATGTCCCAGTACTTTTATCTCAACAACTACGACTTTGATTGGTTTATTGTTCTCATATCGAGCAGTTCTTCTTAACATCTGTAAATGTTCTTCCCAAATTGACATTGCTCTGCTATTAATACAATATCATTTGCAAATAATTTGATTATATTTTAAACAGTTAGTTCAAAATGAGTTCTAAGTAAGGATACTGTTAAGGTTATTTTATATTTGATATGATCAGCATGTTTCAAAAAAAAGGGAGAAGGAAAAGTGCCTGTTGCCACTCCCTCACCATGTCAATACTGTGACATTTTTACACGTATCATTCAGGTCATCTTGAATACAACCCAATTTTAACAAGGTTGGATGCTGAGTAAAATTTAAATGAAAACAGAATGCAACTAGAAAAGCACTCAGAGAGCAGATACCTCCACCAAGGCTCCTTCCGTCCCTTATAGATCACCTCCAAAATGTAATAGTTTGTTTTGGAGAATTCTTGCTAACACAGTGTGAGAAGATAAGAGCCTTGGTTGAGGTATGCATTCTGAGATCATCACCAAAATGTTATGGGTTCGTCTCTAGCCCAAGGACCACCTCTGGTGAAAGTTTCATCCAAATCCATGCAGTAGTTCTTGTGTAATCCTGCTGCACAAATACGATGTCCTTGGTGGAGGTATGCACTCTTAGATTATCACCAAAATTTAATGGGTTCATCCTTGGCCCAAGAGCTACCTCTGGTGAAAATTTCATCAAAATTCATCCAGCAGTTTTTGCATAATCCTGCTAAAAGTCAGACAAACAGACGGACGGACGGACAAACAGAAAGACAAACCACCTCAACTGCATAACCTCCTTGGTGGAGGTAATGATTTGCAATTTTCCTAAACCACTATTTTATTCACAATAGAACATAAAAAACATAACATGATGAAAGTGAGATATTTTACTATTTCTTGAAAAACATTAACTATATCCTATACTGTACATACAGTTGAAACCAGAAGTTTATATACACTGTATAAAACACACATAACCTTTTCTTCTCACTGTCTGACATTAAATCAGATAAAACTTTTCATGTTTTAGGTCAGTTAGGATTACCAAAATTATTTCTATTTGCTAAAGTCACTGCTGAAGGAGAAGGAAAGGATCTTCAGGTCGGGAAACAAGGAGGAGCTGAAGTCTGTACAGAGGGAGCTGAGGAGGAAGATCAGAGAGGTGAAGGACAGCTACAGGAAGAAGATGGAGGACAAGCTGCAGCAGAGTGACGTCAACAGTGTCTGGAGAAGCCTCAAAACCATCTCTGGGCACCAGGACACCTTCTCCCAGGCCACGGGGGGTAGGGAGTGGGTGAACAACCTGAACCTGTTCTTTAACAGGTTTGACCAACCACCCTCGTCTCCGCCTGCCCACCAACCCCTGCTGCCTCCACCTTCATCTAGTCCCGCTTTCCACTGCCTTCCCTCTACCCCCCCTCGTACATCCCCTGTTATTTTTCCCCCCACAGACCCAACATCCCCCCCCCCCCTCCTAGCACACAGCCCCCTTCCCCAGTCTGACTCTCACTAAGACCCAGGTGAGAGCTGAGCTGAAGAAGATCAAGGCGAGGAAGGCTGCAGGTAAGGACAGCATCAGCCCGAGGCTCCTCAAGTCCTGTGCAGACCAGCTGTGCGGGATCGTGGAGCACATCTTCAATCTGAGCCTGAAGCTGGGGAGGGTACCACAGCTGTGGAAAACATCCTGCGTGGTACCTCTACCAAAGACCCATCACCCCAAGGACCTGAACAGCTACAGACCAGTAGCCCTCACATCACACCTGATGAAGACCCTGGAGAGGCTGCTCCTCGCCCACCTCCACCCCCTGGTGGGACCAGCAATGGATCCACTTCAGTTTGCCTACCAGCATGGCATCGGGGTGGAGGATGCAGTGATCTTCCTCCTACACCGTTCCCTGTCCCACCTGGAGAAGCCTGGGAGCACTGTGTGGATCATGTTCTTTGATTTATCCAGTGCTTTCAACACCATCCAACCAGTGATCCTAAGGGACAAACTGCTGTGTGCAGGGGTAGACCAGCACCTGTCATCATGGATCCTGGACTACCTCGCAGACCAACCACAGCTTGTGAGAACCCAGGACTGTGTGTCTGACACCACCATCTGCAGTACCAGGGCCCCCCAGGGAACAGTTCTGACTCCCTTCCTGTTCACCCTCTACACTGCTGACTTTTCACACAACACACCACACTGTCTGTGATCGTCGGCCTCATCTCTGTTCGGGATGATGCGGAGTACAGAGGACTTATCGAGGACTTTGTGGACTGGTGCCTGCAGAACTGCCTCCAGATCAATGCGAGGAAAACCAAGGAATTGGTGGTGGACTGCCACAGGCGAGGACAACCCCCCACAGCACCAGTAAACATCCAGGGAACAGACATTGAGATGATGACATCTTACAAGTACCTGGGTGTTCACCTGAACAATAAACTGGACTGGCCACACAACACCAACGCGTTTTACAAGAAGGGACGGCGCAGGCTGTTCCTCCTGAGGAGACTCAGGTCTGTTGGAGTGCAAGGGGCACTCCTGAAGACCTTCTATGATTATGTGGTGGCATCAGCCATCACATTCAATTCAATTCAATTTAATTCAACTTTATTTATATAGCGCCATTTCACAACAACAGTCATCTTATAGCACTTTCAACTGTAGGGGAAACTATGGCCATCAGACTTTATAACCTAACCGATGCTGCTCGTAGAAGTTGTATTAAATGTAGTAAACATAACAACTTTGCACAATAGAGATCGTCCCCTCCAATACACAACTAAGACAGTTACAATTACTATTGAGGGTGGCAATAACACTGTTGATTCAAATGCCAAATATACTGTCTGGGTATATATTTATATTCTGCTGGGTAATTTAACAAACTGTAATGCTGTTGATACTATCTAGCTGCAATACTCCTGCACTGTGTATATAACTGTGTACATATACGTAGATAGATAGATAGATCGATAGATAGATACTTTATTTCGAACAAAAAAGTAAAACAAAACAAAACAAATGACAAATGCAATAAAGTAACAGTATACAGTGTTCAAAAGGGAGAAGGAAGAAGTGAACACTTATTAATGCCAACTCCTCTTTTCCATAAATACACCCATGTGAATTATATACAAATTTCCACATTTAAGACCCCAAGTAAACAATTAACTGTATTTTGTACATATCAACATTAACACCCATCCATCCTAACATACATTGATGTCCATACATCAAAACCAGCCTCAAACAACACAGATATACACAGTGCTGTCCCACCCACCATTCCATAGTGTCCCAGAGTGAGCATAGTGAATCGTACATATAAATACTACCCTTCTAACATATATCCTTTCAGCAAATAATGTTTATACCTCTTTTTGAATTGATTTCTGTTTGTACATAGTTTCAGTTCCGGCTCCAGACTGTTCCACAAATCCACCCCACAGACAGATGTGCACATACTTTTCTTGGTTGTTCGTATCTTGGGTTTTGTAAAGTTTAAGTCTCCTCTCAAATTACTATAATCATTGTCTCTTTTTTTAAAATATTTTTTGTATATTAGTTGGGAGTTGATTATTAATTGCCCTGTATATGTATATTTATTTACTGAATTGGCTAACCAGTTCTTACTTTATTACCAGAGTGGTGGCCTAGTTGATAGAGTGTTCACCCCCACAACTCGGAGGTTGGGGGTTCAAGTCCTGGCTGGGTCATACCAAAATGGTACTTCCCACCTTCTAGGTTATACAGTCTAGCCGGCTGGGACTTAAACCCCCAGTCTCCTGGTTGTGGGGCAGATGATTTATCAACTAGGCCACCACTCTAGTTGTTATGGCCAAACAGTTTAATTTTAGTTTTATCAGACCACACAACATGTCTCCAAAAATTAAGGTCTTTGTCCCATTTGCAAAGTGTAATCTGGCTTTTTTATATTGCTTTTGGAGTAATGGCTTCTTCCTCATTGAGGGGCCTTTCAGCCCATGTTGGCATCAAATTTGTTTCACTATGGATAATGACACTCTTTTACCAGCTTCAGCCAGCATCTTCACAAGGTCTTTAGCTTTTGTTCTGGGGTTGATACACACATTTCATGTACATCTCTGGAACACAAAACCAATCTCCTATGATAGGTAGACATTCCCATGGTGTTTACACTCACTTGTAATTGTTTGAACAGATGAATGTGACACCTTCAGGAATCTGGAAATTGTTCCCAAGGTTGAACCAGACTTGTGCAGGTCCACAATTCCCTTTCTGATATGAGTGTATGTAAACTTTTGATTTTGAAGAAAGTAATAAACAAATTCTCTGAAAAATATTTATCAAATAGAAATAATTTTGATAATCCTAACTGACCTAAAGCAGGAAAAAGTTTTAGACAAAAAAAAAATGTTGTGTCTTTTTATACAGTGTATGTAAACTTCTGGTTTCAATTGTGTGTGTACATTGGGGACAAAACTAAAATCCAATATAGACAAAAGCGCACCTTAGAGAAGCTGATTCTAAAACAAGTAAAGATCAGCAGGGGTTCAGAAGTCTGTAAGTTGTGGAGTAATTTTAGAATAATGTTCCTCAATGTAAAATTATGAAGACTTTCAATATTCCATCATCTAGAATACAAGATGAAACAGATACAAGATAAAACAGGCTTGAATTTAAAGTGGAAATCACTGCATGGAATCAGAAACACTTCCAAAAATTGTCTGTGAACACAGTTCTCCTCCCCTTCCACAAATGGAGTTGAAGCCCGTATCTCACGGAGAGATGAATGCTGACAAATGTAGCTATTTATGGATTCACCAACTTTTCTAATGAGTGTCGGTGAAAATCAAGCTAGTATCTCATTGAGCAGCAAATGCTAAGGAAGGTTCAAGAAAGCTGTGCTTTTTGGGTTTTGTCAGGGTTCGTAGAAGGTTGAAAAACAGTTCTCCCACAGTTTATAAGGTCGCTAACAGTTTTGTCTTAAAAGTTCTTAAATAGCTGCTGATGTTCACAACTTGGCAAACCAAAAAGACGTTTAGCAACATGTGTTATAAACGTTTGCACTGTTTGTGGAAAAATACATTCATAAAAGAATTTTGAACTTGTCAGACATCACCAGTTCAGGTTCACAATTTTTTGTCGACAAGAAAAACTGTTGGCAATCTTAAAAACTGTTTGCCAACCTTTTGTGAACCCCGATGAAACCCAAAAAGTGCAACATTCGCCACTCCATGAGGGTTCTTTTTGCTTTGCCAAGTAGTGAACACTAGCAACTGTTTAAGAACCTTCACGACAAACTGTTTGTGACTTTACAGACTGTTGGCAAACTCAGGCGCGTTCTCAGATGCTGCCGTGTCACCGGAAATGCAGGTCGTTTTCTGTGTCAAGTCAAATCCCTCGTATGTTATCAGTCATACCTGTTAATGTACTTGGCAATAAATCTTCTGAGTTCTGTTTTGCAACCTTTTACAAACCTTGACAAAATGCAACAATTGCAACGTTCATGAATGTTCCTCAGCAATTGCCTCTCCATGAGAAATGAGCTTGATTTTCACGAACATTCATCAGAAAAGTTCGTTAATCTAAAAACTGCTACTTTTGTCAGCATTCACTACTCCGTGAGATACTACCCTGAAAGCTCTATCATGCAAAGAAGCTGCTATATATGAACACAATCCAGAAACACTGATGTCTTATCTTGTCCAACGCTCATTTAAAGCAACACTATTTTCACCTTAAAATAATGTTTCCAAAATTATTTTGAAGTTCAACATAAACCTTTGACTGACTGAATATCACTTTCTCCATAGCCTGAGTGGGCCCACATTTGTGCCAACAACTCTATTCTTGGTAGGAACACTAAAAGGACTACAACTATGGCGACAATGACCCGAGTCAAAATAGCCAATTACAGGGCATAGCTGTAGCTACCAACAACTAAGCACCCTGTGATTGGCTGTTGGGACTAAAGTCATAGGTACCATAGATGTAGTCTTTTCAGTGTTCCTACCCAGAACAAAAAAGTTACATACTTCTGCTTTAAAATGGACTGAGGCAAAGTGGGAAATTGTTCTGTTGTCAGATGAATATAAATTTAAATTTTTCTTTGATGAAACCTTGGATGTTGTGTTCTCCAGACTACAGTGTTCAAAAGTCTACACCACTGATGGTATGGGGGTGCATTAGTGCCAATGGAACAGGAAAACTTCCATACCCGGGAAGGCACTATCAATACTGAAAGGCATATACAGGTTTTAGAGCAACATATGTTCTCATCCAGATGACGTCTTTTTTAGGAAAAGCCTTGCATATTTCAGCAAGACAGTGCCAACAAAAAGCACAGCAGTAATAGCTTCATTGTACAAGAGTCCTGGTGCAGTCCAGACCTTTCACCAACTGAAAACATTTGGAGCATCAAGAAATGCAAAATACAGTGATGAAGACCCACAGCTGTTAAGCAGCTCAAATCCTATATCGGATAAGGATAACCTTTCTCTCACAACGGTCCACCAGCTGGTCTCCTGAGCTCCCAGACATTTAGGAGCTGCTATTAAAGAAGAGGGGACACTATACAGTGGTGACCCTAGTCCTCTCCCAACCATTTTGAAACATGTAACAAATTAAATATGAGCTAATATTTTTATGAAATAGTAAAATGTCTCTCTCAGCATCCCAACCTTTTTTGAACTGAGAATGTTAATGATTTCAGCAACACCGAACTACATTTTGCATATATTACAAATACCATAGGAAATGAGCCGAGCTGTTAAATTGGCCTAGCTGCAGTCAAGACATATCACTGACTAGAAGCACTGGCACACAGTGGCTTTCTTAGCATAACTCATAACTTTTAGTTTCATCCTTTTATGTATTTTTTTCTACAGTTTTATTCAAGGTAAACATTTAAATAATTTGAATATAGCAAAAAAAAAATCCCTTTAAGTTCCATTTTACACAAATGTATTTTTGATAGCATCTGGCCATGCTCTCATTACACCTACAGCGATACCTAACGCACTATTGCAACAGTAGCTTACTTGTATCATCCCCTGCTGTACTGTTGCAGTGAGCCATGCTGAAGATGGATCTCCTTGAGTCCACTAGGAGGCGATAGTAGCCTGCTGTCAAACATGCCAAGTTCATGGCATCACTGGACTCCATGATCAGTGTGATGGGCTGTGGAGAGGAGGAAAAAACACCACCAAAGGCAAATGTGGATGGAAGGTGAGAGACTGATAAATGACAAAAGCAGGACAGTAGTTTCTGTTAAAAACAGTCAATTTGTCATATAATACTAATCAGCAGAAGTTGGTAGTAATTTACTTTAGACATGATCAAGTGACTTTCTTTGACTGTAGGCTGTTTGTCTTACTCTTACTAGAACACATTTCTGATGAAAACAACACATCACTTTTACAGGACTCAGGTACATTTGGTTGTACACTTTAAGGTATTTTTGATTACACTGATTTGAACTGAATGTCAGTCACAATTTTCTCTCAGCAGTCCTTCTTCCCATCAAATTTTAAAAAAAGCTTTGTAGTTTTACTTTTCTTTAAATTATACTCACTGCCAATGAAAACGCAACACTCCACTGAGGGCAGCTTGGCAGCACAGTAAGAAGGTCATGGGATCGATCCCACCCCCTGGCCATCAGTGAGCCTTCTGTGTGGAGTTTGCATGTTTTCCTGTGTCTGCGTGGGTTTCCTCCCACAGGCCAAAATCATGCAAGTTAGGTTAACTGGAGACTCTAAAGTGTGTGAATGGTGCCAAACCACGGATGCCCTGAATTCCCCTCTGGGATTAATAAGGTAGATCAACAAATCTAGAAAAGTTTGAAATTTTTATGGAAATAGTCAATTAAAGGATGCAGATTATTTTTAGACATCGTCAAAACGATATCAGAGATCCACAAGGGAAAATCTGTGTCAACAATTTTCAAAATTGAACAAAACAGAAGCACCCTGACTTTCCGAAATCACAACAAAACGTCTGTCTTAAAAACAAAGTTCAAGATGGAATATGACCTCCATTTGCGTTAATGCTGGCAGCAATATACTGTATAATACACATGGACCTCACAAGCCATCTAATGTTGTCCTGGGAGACATTTAGCCACTCCTGCAATGCCACGACCAGTTCCTGTCTGTTCTGTGGCACCGCTACTCTGGCTGAGACACGTCGCCCAAGTGTGATCCCACAAGTCTTCAGTGGGGATAAATCTGGGGAATAAGAAGGACATCAAAGGTCTGTTGCTGCAGGTACTCCCTGGTGACTTGGGCAGCATGTGGACGAACGTTGTCCTGCTGGAACACAGCCACATCGTGGTATCGTGGAGACTTCACAACATAGTGCTATGTACTTTTGTTCATCTTTATAAAGGGAAGATGACCACTCCTTAAAATCACCCATTTTTAACTTCTGAGTTTCCAAAACAAACAATGAGCTCAAACAGACTGTAGATCTAGAGCTCAAAGGCAGTGAGTCGTGACAGTGAGGACAACCACTGAAAATGAGTTCTAGACATATTTTGAGTCATACAAACACCGTTACTCAAGCTCAGATAGGACGGACCCAAAAATATTTATACAAAAATTGTGTTGTGTTTTTGTTTGCAATGAGTAGATTTGAATTAAATAATAAGCTACATAGAGATAGTTTATGTTTGGTTTTTCTAATATCCAAGATAAAAACCTCACAAATTGGTGAGAGTAAAGTTGTAGATTTGTCATGAAAACAATTGCGGATGCACAAGCTAAAAAAGCTTATTTATAGGAAAAAAGTCACAAATTAACAACTAGCAAATTTATGAGTAAGAAGTTGTGCATGTGTTTGTATGTATAAGCTATGTAACAAGCTGGCTAGCTAAGTGATAACATGTTTTAATTGAATGTCATTCACAAGTTTAGATTGGATTTTGCATGTCATAGTTTTCAATTACTATCTACTATGTGTCATGGGAAGCGAGAGCGCGCCCCTCCCCTCCGGTCTCACCTTTACAAACTCATCATGGCACCTGAGGCAAAAGACACACCTGCACCCGCTCATCAGCCAGCGTACATAAGGAGGCTTCCTCCACGCAGTCAACGCTGGCTCGTCTGGGTATACTGCCCGTTCCCAGGCAAGCAAATTAAAGCCGTAACGTTAACACGTCGTTAACCTTACTTTCTTCTCCTTCTTTCAGGTTGCTACCACCATGTAGGTGTGTCTCCGGGACTGCGCGCACTCTCCTGCCTCACCATACTGATCCTCCAGCAATCAACTTCACCCGGTCAGGCACCACTAGATCACCTTTCCCCCTTACCCTACTGGCTCATCTATTTCCCGCCAGGTCCTGCCGGATTTCTCAAGTAAGTGGTAATTTGGCTCACCCATTTCCGCTTACTCCACTCTTCAGCTCACTGCTCTCGTCTTCTCTCCACAGGTCCTTTCCTCTGGCAAGTAACTGTTTCTGTAGCTGTGCGCTTTGGGTTTTGATATTAATAAAATTGTCAAACGTGCCCCTCTGTGTGGTTCCTTCCTGTGTTTGGCATCGTGCACGTGAGCTGTCAAAACTTAATATGTCATGACAGAACGAGCCAGCCAGGACGGTAGCTCAGCCGGTGCCTCACCGCAGGAGCTGTCAGCTATGGATCGCCTAGCAGCGACCGAGCGTCAGCTCACTCCACTGACGCAACAGGTATTAAACATGATGACACTGTGGTCTACAGCGCATCCCACGGTTGCCCTCAGCAAAAAATTTCTGATTCTGATTCATTCTGATTTGCTGGTTGGGAAACGTAAGGCTTTTCTTCTTCAAATTCAGATGTACTTGGAGCGGGTTGGAGGGGAGTATCCGGGGGACGTCGCTCGGATCTAGTTTTTCCACTCTGTTGCTCAGGGATCGAGCCCTGGAGTGGGCACAGTCCACTCTAGACAACCCCGAGGGGCGTCGTTATACGTTTGACCAATTTGTGGCTGCATTCACTTGCGCATTTGATCAGACCGAGAGTCAGGGCAATGTGATGAGCTGCCTGATGATGCTCCGCCAGGGTACCCGGTCAGTGGCCGAGTACTCGATGGAGTTCCGGGTTGTGGTGTCCGATTCAGGGTGGAACGAGACTGCGTTACGCAGCCCGTTCCTCCACGGGTTGAACGACCAACTCCGTGACGATCTGGCGGTCCACCCTGTCCCGGAGACGCTCAACGGCCTTATAGATCAGGCAGTTGAGTTGGACAATCGGTACCGTAAGTGCGTGAGGGAGTGCGAGTCCTCCTCTTGCCCGTGCGCCGAGCGTGTACCTGCCGTGGTTACTGGCATTGGCGGCGCCGGCTCATCGCCTGAACCGAAGCTCTCTTGGTACTTGACCGATCATGAGCGCCGGCAAAGGCAAAGGGTCGGCACGTGCATGTACT
This sequence comes from Pholidichthys leucotaenia, assembly GCA_020510985.1. NCBI lineage: Eukaryota > Metazoa > Chordata > Actinopteri > Cichliformes > Pholidichthyidae > Pholidichthys > Pholidichthys leucotaenia. Next base: position 248,091,475 of record CM035845.1, on the reverse strand, counting down.
GTGGTTCACCTAACCACAGTCTGGACGAGTGCCGCCAGCAGACCAAAAAGACGTGGCCCATCAGTAGCCATGGGGGGTCTGGTGGGCGGGACCAAATCCACTTCCCCCGGTAATTATTCTATTTTGGCCCTCGTACAGTTGCCGGGGGTTGAGAGGAGGGTTATGGCGCTGATCGATTCAGGGTCGGAGGGTAATTTCATGTCTGCTGACACGTGGGCATTCCCACATGTAAATTGCCCTGTGATCAGAGAATCACCACCATATCTGGCTGTGAGGTCGCAGTGGTCACTCTTAGCACATCCATATCCTTCCTTCTTTCCGGGAACCACCGGGAGGAACTATCGTTCCTGGTTCTCCCCATTTCATCATCCCCGGTGGTTCTAGGTTATCCATGGCTCCAGAGGCATAACCCAAGGATCAATTGGGCCAAAAATACCATCTCTGCCTGGAGTCCGTTTTGTATGGCCCACTGTATGCATTCAGCTGAATGCTCCTCATCGCTGTCTGTTCCTCCCTCTTGGGCTGAGCCGCCAGACCTCAGCCTTGTCCCTCGGGCGTATCACGATTTGAGCGAGGTCTTTAGCAAGTCGAGGGCGTTGTTGCTGCCTCCTCACCGCACTTATAACTGTGCTATCAACCTCATCCCGGGGGCGAGGCTGCCGTCCAGCTGGCTGTATAGTATTTCTGGCCCAGAGAGGGAGGCAATGGAGCAGTATATCAAGCAATCACTGAACGCCGGCCTAATTCGGCCATCTTCGGCTTCGCTCGGAGCTGGATTCTTCTTCGTCGGAAAGAAGGATGGCTCGTTGCGCCCATGCATTGACTACTGGGAGCTTAACGCAATTACCATCAAAGATAAGTACCCCCTGCCTTTGATCAATTCAGCGTTCAAGCTCCTTCAGCATTCACGGGTGTTTACCAAGTTAGACCTCAGGAACGTGTATCATCTGGTCCGCATTCGCGAGGGCGATGAATGGAAGACGACCTTTAAAACACACCAAGGCCAATTCGAATACTTAGTGATGCCATTCAGGCTCACTAATGCCCCTGCTATCTTCCAGTGGTTAATAAATGACGTCCTCCGCGATATGCTTTACCAATACGTCTTTGTCTATCTTGATGATATTTTGATTTTCTCCCGCTCGCCAGAAGAACATGAGGTCCATGTCAGAGCCGTTTTACAACAGCTGTTGGAGAACCAGAACTATAGTGGGATCGCACTGCCTTTGACGCAGCTGGCCTCCGTTAAAGTCCCCTTTCAGTGGACTGAGGCAGCTGAGCTGGCGTTTAACAAATTGAAGCGTCAGTTCACAGAAACACCCATCTTGGCTCAGGTCGACACGCAGCTTCCATTTGTCCTCGAGGTGGACGTGTCTGATTCGGGGGTTGGTGCAGTACTGTCGCAGTGCACACCCCTCGATCAGAAGCTTCGCCCATGCGCATATTTCTCTCGGCGGCTCACGCCGGCTGAGAGGAACTATGACGTAGGGGACAGAGAGCTGCTGGCCATTAAGTTGGCATTAGAGGAGTGGAGACATTGGTTAGAGGGGGCCATTCACTCCATCATCGTGTGGACCGACCACAAGAACCTGCAGTACTTGCGGTCGGCCTGCTGACTGAACCCCAGGCCGGCCCGCTGGTCGTTGTTCTTCCAGCGGTTTAATTTTACCATTACCTACCAGCCTGGCACCCGGAACACCAAACCAGACGCGCTCTCGCGCCAGTTTGTTTCCGGGAATGTAGCCCCCCCCCCCCCCAAAACCATAATACCACCTTCATGCGTCCTTGGAGCCCTTACTTGGGATATCGAGCGGAGGGTCCGCCAAGCCCAGTCCCAGGAGCCTGTGCCAGTAGGGTGCCCCCGAAATCGTCTGTACGTCCCAGCCGCCCTCCGCAGTGATGTCATCCAATGGGGTCACACCAGTCGCTTCGCATGCCACCCTGGAATCTCATGGACCACCGACTTCGTCCAATGGGTGTTCTGGTGGCCCACGCTGCGACGGGACGTCCGAGAGTATGTCAGAGCCTGCCAGACATGTGTCCGGGGTTAAGCTGACTCCTCCCCACCATCGGGACTTCTCCATCCTCTCCCCATCCCTGGTCCGCCGTGGTCCCACATCGCCATGGACTTTGTGACTGGGCTGCCCTACTCCCACAGCAAGACGGTGATCCTGACCATTGTGGATCGCTTCTCCAAGGCAGTCCATCTGGTGGCCCTTCCTAAACTCCCATCGGCCTTGGAGACTGCAGTCTTCCTCACCGATCACGTGATCCGGATCCACAGCATCCCTATTGACACTGAGTCTGATCGGGGTCCACAATTTAGGTGTATGGCCCAAAAAAGTGGGGGGACAGTTTCCTTGACTTCTCTTTAAGAGAAATCTGGCTCGCTGCTAGCCCACGGCGTATTTGAGGGCCGGGACCCGTCTCCTGTCAGCAGCAACCCGGGTGCGCTCCGTGGTGTGGGCCAGGGCGCACCCGACGGGTAGGGGCCAGACACGTCGGCAGCGCCGAGCGTGAGCCCCTACGGATGGAACCGAGACCTCCCTCTCGGCCATGGGAAGTAGAGGCGGCGTGTACCCCAATGACGCCTTGAAAGGGGTGAGTCCAGTGGCTGAGGAAACAGCAGAGTTCATGGAGTACTCCACCCAGGTCAGATGTGTGCTCCGCAATGATGGGTTATCGGCTACTACGCACCGCAAGGCAACCTCCAAGGACTGATTGGCACGCTCCACCTGCCCATTGCTCTGTGGATGATTTCCTGAAGAGAGACTCACAGTAGTTCCCAGGGTCCGGCAAAAGGCCTTCCAGACCTGGGACATAAATTACCATCTCCCGGGTGATTAATGATGCGTCGGTTCAACTTAAGCTGCCCCCATCCCTACGGTTGATCCCTACCTTTCACGTTAGTCACATCAAGCCCCTCTCGGCCAGTCCCCTCTGCCCCCCCCCCCCCAAAGCCGCCTCCCCCTCCCCGCATTATCGACGGCCACCCCGCCTGCACGATGCGGCGGAATCTGGATGTTTGCCGCCGGGGCCGGGGTCTTCAATATCTCGTCGTTCTGGGAGGCCTACAGCCCGGAAGAACAATCCTGGACCCCCTTGTCATGGATATTGGACAAGGGGATGCTCCGGGCTTTCCACCGTACTCACCCGGACAAGCCCTCCGGACTGCCAGGAGGCGTTCCTAGAAGGGGGAGCCCTGTCATGGGCAGCGAGAGCACGCCCCTCCCCTCCAGTCTCACCTTCACAAACTCATCATGGCACTTGAGGCAGAAGATACACCTGCGCCCGCTCATCAGCCAGCGTACATAAGGAGGCTTCCTCCACGTAGTCAACGGCTGGCTCATCTTGGTACACTGCTCGTTTTCAGGCAAGCAAATTAAAGCCGTAACGTTAACACGTTGTTAACCTTACTTTCTTCTCCTTTTTTCAGGTTGCTGCCACCGTGTAGGTGTGTCTCCGGGACTGCACACGCTCCCCTGCCTCACCACACCGATGCTCCAGCAATCAACTCCACCCGGTCAGGCACCATCAGCTCACCATTTCTCCCCTACCTTACTGGTTTGTCTATTCCCCGCTGGGTCCTGCCGGTCCTCTCTGGATTTCTCAAGTAAGTGGCAATTTGGCTCGCCCATTTCCCCTTACTCCACTCCTCAGTTCACTGCTCTCATCTTCTCTCCACAGGTCCTTTCCTCTGGCAAGTGACTGTTTCTGTAGCTGTGTGCTTTGGGTTTTTATATTAATAAAATTGTCAAGCGTGCCCCTCTGTGTGGCTCCTTCCTGTGTTTTTTATCGTGCACGTGAGTTGTCAAAACTTAATACGTCATGACACTATGTCCACTGAAAACACTGCTAATTATGCATAGTGTGCACGGTGTTTGGGCAGTACATCACTAGACCCAGCTATGCTATGCATGCGTCTGCCTGTAGTGCTACCTATGAGATTTGCTAGCAAGTTTGAAAAACGTGAAAAAAAGCCTAAAAAACACTGTAATCCTAGATTAACCTACGTAGCTCTGATGCAGCATTGCACATTGTATCTGCATGAATGTTGGTACCTGTATGTTGTTATGATCTGTATGAATAGTGTCTCTTTTTTTTCTTTCTTTTCTTCTCTGTCCCCTCACCCCCCAAACCAGTCGTGGCAGATGACTGCCCCTCCCTGAGCCTGGTTCTGTTGGAGGTTTCCTCCTGTACATGTAATGGAGTTTTTCCTTCCCACTGTCGTCTCGTGCTTGTTCATAGGCGATCGTTTGACCGTTGGGGTTTTCCTGAATTACTTGTGATTTGTGCCTTATGTATCTAGCACCTTGAGATGACTTTTGTTATGATTAGGCACTATACAAATAAAGTTGAATTGAATATTTTTTGTTTAGCAAGTCACAACTTTATCATAAAAAGTTGCAAATTTATAAAAGTAATAAATTTATTAGAAAATTTCACAACTTTTTGAGGAAATATTCCCTTATTTATCAGGAAAAGCTTACATTTTTACAAGAAAATGTTTGTCACAAGTTTATAAGAAAAAAATCACAAAGTGCTGAGAAAAACTGCAAATTTATGAGGAAAAGGGTCCAAAATTGACAAAACAGTTGAAAAATTATTTGATAAAAAAGCTCAAAAAAAGCAGAGACTGAAGTGACTATTCACTACTTAAGTACCTTTTTTTTTTTTACACACTTTCTTACTGCAACAGAAAAAGACCCAGTTATTTTTGGGCAAAGTCTTAATCGATGCTATCTGAAACATCTGTGCTCTGCTGTGGAGTTATTTTAAGTAAAAGAAAAGGTGTTTTTTTTTAATCTGTTTTTGTTAATAATTTGCTGTCAACTGCTCACCCGGACATCCAGGACATGAAGCTCCAGCCGGACGTTTGTTTCATCCTCGGTGAGGATCTCAATGCGGTTGACGTGGCTGAAGTCAGCCAGCAGGGCCACGAGGTTCGTCCGGGCATTGATGACGTGGCTGATGCCATAACGTGGGCCCACTAACAGCGTCACGTCTGTCTGCTTCTCACCTTGCTGTTAGAATGAATTCAGAAACAGGTCAGCCATCTTCTGTTCCCAAAAAACTTTAAGGCAGTGTATTTTCAAACATTTTCTAACCCATTCACGAACTAGCAGCCTTACCAAAAGTATTGATTTGAACTCCATCCCTCCAAACAATCTGAGTTCACTGAGGTACCTCAGGTAATGCACCTTGGCCTGCAAAGCGGTCAGCTGCAAACGGAAATGTGAAATGCTTTAGAAAGCGTCCAAACTGAAACCACTCCAGCCTGTGCGTTCGTCTTCTAATGACAGGAGGTAAAGGCCTCTCAGACCATTCTGATCTGGACCACTGGTTTCCCATCATTGTATATCTCACCATATCATCTAAATCTGATCAGAAAGTGGAGGGCTGCTCCACTGCAGCATTTCCATGGCTTACCTGTGTGGATGTGCTCTTCTTCAGTTTTTTGTCAATTGGAATTCTATGTGCAAGCACATTAAAGGAACATTTCACTTGCTTGCTTTTACTCTGGTAAGTTAATTTATTCATTACCTGAGGCTTTATACCTTCACTGCTAATTCTTCAGTTTCATGAGTATATCACAGTCATATTTTACCTCAACAAAAGCCTCACAAAGAAAACGGGATGTCCTTGGTAGGTGAAACCAGACATCAACCATTCTTTTTTGCTGATGTCTGGTTTGGTCTTAAACAAATAAAACTGAGTGAGCTGAATATTGTGATGATAGTGGCTGAGTAAAATAACCTTAAGACTGTAATGAGAAAGCTGATTTAGAGCTTCATTTTGTTTAAAAAAAAATTGAATATCAGTTAATTGGTGCTTCTTGGCTGTATTTTCCTCAAATGAATAGACTGGATTGGAGCCACTGCATTGAATACAAGGGATTAAAAAGTGCATCATGTTTGGAATATATAAATACCCACATTAAGTTTAGGAGTGAACAGCTTTCCTACATCAGTGAAGGATAGCTGCATTCAATTGATGTTAGACAGAGAGGAATACTAATTTGACTGCAAATGAGTGAGACACTGAGACTGTCGTCTATCAAACAGTGGCCTCTACAAACACTTTCACCAGCAGGTGATACGTGCTATATGTACATTTTGCACATTAAGCAACCTCTAGTGACTGTTGAAATAATGATGTCATGAAACATGGTGGAGGGTCAAAGCTGCAATGTGTCTAAATAAGTCTCTCCCCTTTTCATAACCCTTTCCCAATTATTTTTAATGCCTACTCCTACTCATTACCCTAACATTAACCCCCTGAAACTATTTATTTTAAATTACTTCCTCAAGTCGCCAACAAGAACGTGAAAGTAAGCACAAACAGCTGTGACAGTGAAAGTTGAGATGGAGAATTGAGGTTCAGTCTCCAGGGTGGAAGTACATTTTTTTTCATGCCATCCACCATCACCCGCCTCCCACCATCTAACGATTTTAAAATAAAAAGATGCAGCGAAGAGAATAAATGTGAACATATTCTGAGTGAGGAACTTATGATCATAGTTTACATATTAGTTAGAGGGCTAGTTGAAATAAATGGTAACATTCTGCTTCAGTGCAACCATGCAAATAATATAATAAAATATCTACGAAGCTTAATATCCCAAACTTTATGCTGTCCTGTGATAAGAGGGACTATGTAAAAAGTGCTGTAATTCAAACATGACCAAACTGAAATGATTTGAAATTTCAGTCTGTAGAGCAGAGGGACATGCTGCATCATGGAAACGTGTTTGTCCAAATGATTATTGAAGGATCTTATTGTCATTCAGACAATACAACAACGTGTTCTCAGTAGAATGAAATCACGCTTTTTCTAGCTTCACTGTGCATGTGCATTAAAGTCAGGATATAGAGTGGCCGGTTCCAAGGTTGTCATAGCCAGGAGCGGCACTGGGGTTAAGCTCCCAGTGCTCATAAAATGCTCCTTACGGCGTGTGTCTCGAAAAGCCTCTGACAACTAAGTCCAACTCCTAGCCTGCCCGTGTGGTTTAGTCTCTAAGCCCGGCAGAACTGCTTTTACTAATAGAAGGGGCGAGGGCGGATCTCTGGCGCCTTAAAACCAGATGCTTCGGGTAGATGGTGGCTCGTCAACCTGGGAAGGTAGCCCATCTAGGGGAAGGTAAACCCTGATTTCAAACCTCCGCTGCCTTGTGGCACACCCGGTCACGGGAGAGGCTTCGGGAGTCAACCCTGAGGAAAAATCCGGAGTCGGAGCCCCTAAGGCAGTTCTCTGTTGTGCTCAACATCGTTCTGGCAGCTCCTGCAACGGCGCTGGTGCCAAACTATAGCAGCCCTGCTGTTCCTTTGGATCCACCAGTGACGTGGAGAGGGGGGACATGCTGCATGGGTAACATCTTGTCCTCCATATCTTCCTGCCCAGGCTTGAATCCTACCAACGCCCAACGCTGGAAGGTAGAACACCGGTGTGCATCGGCCTGTTCAGCCACGGGTGGTGCTGTTCCAGCAGAGTAGACGTTTAGGATTCTCTTCCATGGTCATCATAGACCGACGGAGGCCGACGATAGAGTGGCCACTGCTATGATACTTGTCTTCAGAAGGACACAGTTTAAAGACATACACCATGTTCTCCCTATGTAAGCATGAGCAGAAGGACCCTACTTGTGTTTAAACTAGGGATGTGAATGATTGACTTTCGATTAATTGTTGATAAGAATTTAGTTGACTAAATTAAATGAGTTGTCAATTAATTGACAACTCAGCAGTCCTTTTCAATGGGAGCTTATTCTATGAAATGTAGTGGCTTCGCCATCCAGGCGGGGGCGCATGCGAACACCCACTACCGCATTTCAACCAAAAAAGCAGAAGAAGACGCTAAGGCCTTCTGGGTTAGGTCTGAGAGCCACAAGAAGTTCCAGTGGCATGTTCCAATGTCCACTCATCAAATCAGCAGGGCAGAGAAACGGACTGCAGCAGGCTACACGAGCGCAAAAACCCATTCCCGCTGCCTCCCTTCAACCTGCCGCTAGACGGAAAGCAGACCGGACTCAAGTTACCACTGAGGTAACACAACAGAGGGAGTCCAGATCGTACTGGGTTTGCCTGGATTTCCAGGGTACTGTGATAATGTTTAACATGCAACAGATGAAGCAGCTCACTTATTTTCCTGTTAAAACAGTCTACCAGCGCATCTCAATAAATTAGAACATCAAAGTATTTTTTCTTAAATATAACTAAAAAAAAAGATAACTTTTATGATATTGGTAGTAGTTTTTAAAATGAATTAAAAATCACAATATTTGTAATTTACTGAGATGTACCAGCACATAGTACACACTATACAGTACAAAATTTGTTAAACTACAAAAAATGCCATTGTCTGTTGAAAATAATGCAAATGGTACAATAAATCATTGAGGAATATGATGTTCATGTTATATTCAGTATATAAAAAAAGAGCAACTTTTTATATGTTAAAGATAGACCGTATTGTACCGAGGGAAATTCAGATTCTCAGGAAAAATGCCACTTATCAATTAGTAATCGTTAATAGTTCGATAAGGTTTCAAATTCAACATCGTTCTGGCAGCTCCTGCGATGGCGCTGGTGCCAAACTATAGCAGCCCTGCTGTTCCTTTGGATCCACCAGTGACGTGGAGATAAGGTTCGACGTTCGATAAGGTTTCAATTATCAATTAATGAATTAATCGATAATTTGCATCCCTAGTTTAAACCCAGACCCTCTCACTGTGTGGAAGAGTAGTAGCCACTGGGCAGCGCGGTGGCGGAGTGGTTAGCACTGCGGCAGCACAGCAACTCACCCTTGGCCGGGGGGTCCTGGGTTCGATCCCAGCCCCTGACCAACAGTGATCTGTGTGGAGTTTGCATGTTGTCTGCGTGGGTTTACTCCAGGATTTCTCTGGTTTCCTCCCAAATGCCAAAGACATGCAAGTTAGGTTAACTGGAGACTCTAAAGTGGCTCCAGGTGTGAATGGTGAAAGGGTTGGGCGCCGCGCCAGTGGCTGCCTCATCCACTCGTGTGGATGCCCTGTGGGACTAATAAAAAACAATCTAAATCACTGTTCCATCTTGTTGTCATACAGTTAACTTGTAAAGCAAAGACAGGAGTGACAAATTAACACGATAAACTGAGTGTAGAAATTCCAGGGATATAAAATGAATTAGAATTTACTATTTGCTAATTTTCAACTCATTTTTAGTCTTGAAATCAACCATGACTTTATACGATTCATAGTTAAAAATAAATCATTTTACACTGGGCCTTGGAGCATCCCCTTGACCAGAACAAGCCGTCCTGCTAGTTTTCTGCTTCCTTTAAACCAACTATCTCATTGGCTGCCCTTCATACACACTACTAAAGAAAGATCAGTGAGGAGTCTGCGCTTTTGTGATGTAAAAGAACGTATATTACACTGACATCACTGATCATATTGCAGCAGAATACATATGAGAGAAAACACAACAGACCATTTTAGACCAGAAGTTTTTGCTCTCTACTGTACAGCTAATTTTCCCTTCATAACAACAGTGTGGTGGTGACTGTGAAGGACATCATATAGGATTTATATCATGCTTAAACCCAACAGATTACTCAATAAAGCTCCATGCCCTATGGCGGACACAATAATCAATAGGGAAGAGAAGTTTCACCGTAGGATGGAGGCGATCATTCAGAAAAACTTTGTGTTGCACTTGTGCAGCACAACAGTGCCACTGGATGGCTTCGTTTAGGGGTCAGCGGTTCTGTTTTCCCCATTCCTTCATCACTTAGCTGTCAGACTGTTTGGTGGTGCGATATAAAACTGTGTTATATGTGTAACCTGGAGGAAAACCTACAGTGTTAATCAGCCAAGATTAAGACACGTGGAGACAAGACTAAATACGTGTCACCCATGACACTGCTGTAACTTATCAAAGTGTTTTTAATTGTTAAAACTCTTGCACACATAAGTGAGAATGCATGTATCATTCATGGCTGCTGCCAGTCATGGGATCTGACAACCAAGGGGAAAAAAGTTAGTCTAGATAGCAGATTTGAAAATGATTTCCTATTTTACACTACTGTACATAAACATGTGGCGTATGAAGCCACAGTGACGCACTATTGGCTGTCACACCATACCAACCTGGCAACTGATTTGTGTGTTGTGCCACCTTGCAGCAAAGTTGGACTGACGACATTACACAGTGGACAGCAGTAACTAGAGTAAGTGTGCTTAACTGTTTTATGCTGCTGGATTACACTCAGTGGTTTCACCTCATTGAAATCTCTCTTTAATATCATAGAGAATGCATTTTAATCAATTTAAAACCCACAACACACTATCCCACCACATCTCTTTGATGTCATACAGTAATAATAAATTTGAAAATAACTATTCACTTCACACTGGTGAATAAGTGATATTATCGTTAAAGGTTGTTGATGTGCTAATTTATCGTGAAGTGTGAATACTGGCTGTGCTGACAGCTGTCTCCCATCCTATAAAAAGAAGGCGGCCCTGGACACTGTTGTTCTGTTTGTGTTTCTCACCTAATGATATTTGCATTGCGGTCAATATCTTGCCCTAATGTAAGCCAGCATTTTTACATTTCATAATAACTCTTCAGTTTTTGAAGAGTTATTGCGCGTGACCACCAAGACCCTGTAGTCTTGAAAGCATTACTGCTGCGTGGTAAGCTAGGTCTCGACACGCTACTCATTTAGTTGTTGTCACTGGGGACAAGTCCTTCCTGTCTTGGTTCACTGCAAACTGTTTGTGAACACAGTTCATATAATAAAAGCTTGGGTATTTTGCGTTTTGTTTTTTTCAGAAATTGAAGTTTGCCGCTGTTTAGCAACAGCATTTAAAACGTAAGGTGTGCTATGCTTTTAAAACTGCACAGGAGAGGCACATTGTAACAGTTTTTGTTCAGAAGAACACAATTTCCTTGGAAAGATTCAAACCTGGCTCTTGAGCATGCCAGGCCTTAACCACTACGCCACACGACGACTTCAGTTCACACTCTGACTTTCTCAAAACAAAATGTTTCATTGACAAGGGATTCCAAGCAGCTGCTTAACCATTTGATCGTCTTAATTACTACACCACGCCACTTCTTTGGGTCACACACTAACTTTCCCACACACTACAAAATATTCCATTGACAAGACACAAAGACAGACATTTCATAAAGATGATTTTTGGGGGGACAGGTGAACAGAAATGCATGAAATTTGGTGTTCTGTAGAAGAATGGTGTGATTGTGAGTGTGAAGTTTCACCAAGTTTGGATCACTACATCAGAAAGCAAATCAGAAATTACATGCTGGAGAGAAATTCTACCACTCAGTTCACCTAGAGAATCAAAACTGATTGACATTTTCAGACAATTTTAACAACTTTTCATAATCAACATCCGTAGATGATCTCTTCTTAATTTCAAGCAATTTGGATGTATGGTTTTGGAGGAGTTCATTTTGTCTTCACTTGCTCATTTTTGAAAATATGGTGCAGAAAATTTAGGTAAATCTTTAGAGCATAGGACCAGTCGAGAAAAGCTGTGAAAGACTTAAGAGATAAGAACGATGAACGAATTGCACAATATTTGCAAAAACATAAAACTGATTACTATAGCACCACCTAATGGAACAGTGCCTTAATTTTTGGTCTCAGACTCGTAGGGACAATTTCTGACCAGACTGTAAAATTTCATGTTTCTATGTATTACTGTTTTTGCTCCACAGGCACTTTTAGTGGAGAAAAATAATAAATGTATACCGTATCTCCGCTCCAGTAATAGAAGCTTACTGCCTACTTCTGGTATTAGTGCGGTAGGGGTTCTTGCATGGGTTAATTCTGCTTGGTGTGTACTTGTCAAACTTAACAGGAAAAGAAACAGCCCAGCAGCTACTTATATCATTAAAACACTTTGATAAAGAGCTAAAAAAGTTCAACCAAAGTGGGATTAGCTGCCCCTGACTGGGACGTGTGTGTGTGTGTGTGTGTGTGTGTGTGTGTGTGTGTGTGTGTGTGTGTGTGTGTGTGTGTGTGTGTGTGTGTAAATATGAATACCTTATTATGACAGTCCATTGTTATTCACATTAGCATTCAAGGTCTGGCTCAACAAAGGGTCTTAGGTTGACAAGGGTGAGAACCTGTACAAGGCTGAGTGTGGCGCCACTGCTATTTTGGGACGCTGCGTCACAAAACAGACTGTGTGTTTGTGTGCATGTGTGCAAGTGTCAGAAGTTTATTAACAAGGACAAAGAAAGACAAAGACAGCCGATTACTTTTTTCCCTGGAGGCACGAGGTTCTGGTTGGTTTTGAGGATGTGTGACAGGGCCTTCTTGATGTTTTTCTCCTTCATGCTGGACAGCACGGCGGGAGGCAGGAACAGCGACAGACCCCACTCTTTTCTGTTGGGAGGAGATTGATTTCAGCGTAAAGTTGGCCTTCAATAAAAGTGCTTCCAGTGGAATAAAAACTCTTGCAGAAAAGTGTGCGATAGCTACTCTGACGCAGGCTGTCAGTGGCAGAACAAATGAGCTGACTTTGAGAAGAGCAAACGCGAGAAAAAATATTTCCTCAAAAGGACCAAAACATGTCAGTTGTAAAATCTGCAAGGGTGCTATGGCTCTTTTATGCTGTACATCAGATATGCATACAGGACATGGAAGAAGGCTTCTGTCCGTACTCTGTGCTAATTTTGCCCGAGTATTGATATGGACCAAACATAGCAGGACCACCACAAATCTTGTGGGCAGTGTCTAGTAGGGTGACTCGATTTTGCAGAGAACCATAAAACAACAGTCAAGCCTCCGAGCTAACTCCATAGAAGCACTGTTAGTAGGCGGATTTAGATGCTCACCATCTCATGGACACATGTTTCATGAAAAATATGACCAGCTAAATCAGGAACAAGGACATCACAGTTGCAATTCTCATACAAAAAGTCTTGTGAGCATGAGCACAAGAGACTAAGACAAAATAAATTTATCTTTGATATAATTGCTACATAAGAGGTACACCTCGCTTTTTGAGCCTTTGGGTAAGATTCATCATTGTGACACTATGGATAAGATGGAAAATATGAAAAAGACTGCCATAGGCCTTTGAAAATTAACACTACAATTAAATTAAATTTGAGTAAATCAAAATTATCGAACAAATTTTTAAAAACACCATACATGTTAGAGTATGCACAGGAATATACTGTTCTTTATGAAAACACAAATACTGTATAAAAAAATAACAGGTAAATCATTTAGATCAAGTCTTAATACCTCATTTAGAAAGTAATTAAAGAAATTCAGAGAACATTTGCAATTTGAAACTGTGCACCAGATGGAATGTTATTTTTATGGATACAAATGTACAGTAAATACATAATCCAGCTAAGAATAACTTAAATAAATACTAACCTGTACAATCCAATTGAAAAACAAACTGAACTCTTTAAAGGGGAAAAAATAAAAAACTTATAATAACCTGGTTGCATAAATATGCAATAATTATAATAATATAATACTTTGTTGCAGCACCTTTGGCTTTTATTACAGCACTCAGTCTTTTTGGGTAGGAGCCTATCAGCATGGCCCATCTTGATGTGGCAATATTTGCCGACTTTTCTTTGCAAAAACTCTCCAGATCTGTCAGATTGTGAGGGCATCTCCTGTACACAGCTCTGTTCAGATCACTCCACAGCTGTTCGATCGGATTCAGGTCTGGACTCTGGCTGGGCCATTCCAAAACCTTAATCTTCTTCTGGTGAAGCCATTCTTTTGTTGATTTGAACGTGTGCTTTGGGTCATTGTTGTGTTGAAAAACGAAGTTCCTCTTCATCTTCAGCTTTCTAGCAGAAACCTGAAGGTTTTGTGCCAACACTGACTGGTATTTGGAACTTTTCATAATTCCCTCCACCTTGACTAAGGCCCCAGTTCCAGGTCAAGAAAAACAGCCTCAGAGCATGATGCTGCTGCCACCACCATGGTTCACTGTAGGTATGGTGTTCTTTTAGTGAAGAGCAGCGTTGTATTTGCACCAAATATATCTTTTGGAATTATGGCCAAAAAGCTCAACCTTGGTTTCATCGGACCATAACACATTTTCCCACATGCATTTGGGAGATTTTAAATGTGTTTTTGCAAAATGTAGCTTGGCTTGGATGTTTTTCTTCGTAAGATAAGGCTTCCGTCTTGCCACCCTACCCCACAGCCCAGACATATGAAGAAGACTGGAGATTTTTGTCACATGTACTAAACAGCCAGTACTTGCCAGAAATTCCTGCAGCTCTTTCAATGTTGTTGTCGGGCTCTTGGCAGCCTCCCTGACCAGTTTTCTTCTCGTCTTTTCATCAATTTTGGAGGGACGTCCAGTTCTTGGTAATGTCACTGTTGTGCCATATTTTCTCCACTTGATGATGACGGTCTTCACTGTATTCCATGGTATATTTAATGCCTTGGAAATTCTTTTGTACCCTTCTCCTAACTGATACCTTTGAACAATGAGATCCCCCTGATGCTTTGGAAGCTCTCTGCAGACCATGGCTTGTGCTGTAAGATGTGACTACAAAAATGTCAGGAAAAGCCTACTAGAACAGCTGAACATTATTTGGAATTAATCAGAGGCACTTTAAATGGTGGCAGGTGTGTGATGACTTCCATCTGACATGAGTCTGAATGTGATTGGTTAATTCTGAACACAGCCACATCCTCAGTTATAACAGGGTGTCATGAGCCGAGCCGGCTTGGTTTTCCCTGGCTCGGCCCTGATCTCTCTGTGGGTTTTGGCTTTACTGTTTATGTGCATTTTGTGTATTCATCCCATCACCTTAGCCACTGCCTGACCGGCAGCTGTTAGTCAGCCTCGGTGATCTTTTTCCCACGCTGCTGACAGTCTGTCGGCCCTACCACACCCCCCTCACTCTCCATATTCCACCAGCTGTCCCATCCCCAGTAATTAGTCTTCCCATGCCTCGCCCAGGTGTTCCCAATTTGTGTGGCCAGCGGTGTTTGGATTTAAGCAGCTCATCGCTAGACAAATGCCGCTGGGTCATTGTACGAATCACTCGTACAATGTTACTTTTGTTATGTTATGTTATGTTGTTATTTTTCCCCTTAAAAGGTTTCAGTTGGGTTGTACAGGTTATAGGTTACATTAATTGTGGAAAGAAGTTTTGAAATGATTTATTTTGGTCTCATTTTTTTACATCACAAAAACCTGGCATTTGAACAGGGGTGTGTAGACTTTTTATATCCACTGTATATACTAAACGGTTCCAAGGTTGTCATAGCCAGGAGCGGCACTGGGGTTAAGCTCCCAGTGCTCATAAAATACTCCTTATGGCGTGCGTCTCGAAAAGCCTCTGACAACTAAGTCCAACTCCTAGCCTGCCCGTGTGGTTTAGTCTCTAAGCCCGGCGGAACTGCTTTTACTAATAGGAGAAGGGGCGAGGGCGGATCTCTGGCGCCTTAAAACCAGATGCTTCGGGTAGATGGTGGCTCGTCAACCTGGGAAGGTAGCCCATCTAGGGGAAGGTAAACCCTGATTTCAAACCTCTGCTGCCTTGCGGCATACCCGGTCACGGGAAAGGCTTCGGGAGTCAACCCTGAGGAAAAATCCGGAGTCGGAGCCCCTAAGGCAGTTCTATGTTGTGCTCAACATCGTTCTGGCAGCTCCTGCAACGGCGCTGGTGCCAAACTGTAGCAGCCCTGCTGTTCCTTTGGATTCATCAGTGACGTGGAGAGGGGGGACATGCTGCATGGGAAACATCTTGTCCTCCATATCTTCCTGCCCAGGCTTGAATCCTACCAACGCCCAACGCTGGAAGGTAGAACACCGGATCACTGGAGAGGACACTCCAGCTTCGCCTTTGGCGTAGACAAAACACGGGGAATGACAGTTACCGGTTATAAGCCGCTGCTCAATTGGCATAGAGCGTGGCGCCAGGGGTTGTTCCCGACGGTGGGAGGGATCATCAGATCTCACTGGACAGCTACCGCCCGCCTCAAGCTGGGCAGCCCCCAGCCAATAAGGTGTTGTCCCGCCACAGCTTGCTTTCCTCATTGGGTGCATGGGGATAAGGAGAAATCCAAACAGCAGGCTGAGAACCTTCGCACCAGGCAAGACAATAAAACAAAAGAGACCAACTCTAAAACTGGGAACTTGGAACGTCCGCACTATGATGACAGGACTCGCTGCTAACCTCAAGGACATCAACGACACCAGGAAGACTGCCATCATCAATAATGAGCTGAAGAGACTGGGAGTGGATATCGCCACTCTCCAGGAAACACGGTTAGCTGATGCAGGCACACTGAGAGAGAAGGACTACACGTTCTACTGGCAGGGAAAGGGCAGTGACGAACACAGGGAACACGGAGTGGGCTTCGCAGTGAAGAACACTTTGCTGAAGATGGTGGAACCGGGCAGCACTGGCTCTGCACGACTCCTCACCCTCCGCCTGAACACCACTGAAGGCCCAGTCACCCTCGTCAGTGTGTATGCCCCAACACAGACAGCCACACCAGAGGCAAAAGACGAGTTCTACGAGAATCTCGCAACAACTGTCAGGATCGTCCCCAACTCTGAACAACTCATTCTCCTTGGAGACTTCAATGCCAGAGTGGGTGCTGACCACGACTCCTGGCCCTCCTGTCTTGGACCTTTTGGCGTGGGCAGAATGAACGACAACGGACAGCGGCTGCTCGAGTTCTGCACATGTCACGATCTGTGCATCACAAACTCGTTCTTCAAGACCAAGCCCCAACACAAGGTTTCCTGGCAACATCCGCGCTCAAAGCACTGGCACCAGCTAGACTTGATCCTGACCAGGCGCACCTCACTGAAGAACGTGCTAATCACCCGTTCGTTCCAGAGTGCAGATTGCGACACAGACCATTCATTGGTGTGTTGCAAGGTCAAGCTGCAGCTGAAGAAATTCCATCGTGCTAGACAACCTGGAAAGGCACGGATTGACATCAACAAGATGGCCCAACCAGAACTTGTTGAGCAGTTTGCCTCCACCTTTGAGAAGGAACTTGGTGTACCACAAGGAGGAGAATCTGCAAAGCAGAAGTGGGAAGAGCTACGAAACACCATCTACCACACAGCCTTGGCTACCTTTGGGAGGAAGACCTCGAAGTCACAGGACTGGTTTGATGCCAAGTTGACCGAGATGACCCCCGTCATTGAAGCCAAGCGCTCAGCACTTGCTGAGTACAAGAAGTACCCAAACGAGAAGAATCTCCAGATTCTCAGGGCTGCGAGAAGCAAAGTTCAGCAGACTGCTCGGCGCTGTGCCAACGAGTACTGGACTCAGCTCAGCCAAGACATTCAAACCGCTGCCATAACAGGGAACATCCGTGGTATGTACGATGGCATCAAGAAAGCACTTGGTCCGGCTCAGAGCAAGACGGCCCCCTCAAATCTTCCACTGGGGAGATGATCACAGAGAAGAACAAGCAGATGGAGAGATGGGTGGAACACTACTCCGACCTCTACTCTAGACAGAACACCGTGACACCGTCAGCCCTTGATGCCATCGACTGCCTGCCATCCATGGACGAACTTGACGCCAAGCCAACCATTGACGAACTCAGTAAGGCCATTGATAGCTTGGCCGCTGGCAAGGCACCCGGCAACGACGGCATACCCCCTGACCTGATCAAGCACTGCAAGACCGCCCTACTGCTGCCATTGCATGACGTCCTCTGCCAGTGCTGGAAGGAAGGTGCCGTACCACAGGACATGAGGGACGCCAAGATCATCACCCTCTACAAAAACAAAGGGGAGAGAAGCGACTGCAACAACTACAGGGGCATTTCCCTCCTCAGCGTTGTTGGCAAAGTCTACGCACGAGTTGTTCTCGTTCGTCTACAGAAGCTTGCCGAACGTGTCTACCCCGAGTCTCAGTGTGGCTTCCGCGCTGAGCGATCGACGATAGACATGATATTCTCCATCCGCCAACTCCAGGAGAAATGCAGAGAACAGAACATGCCTCTGTACGTCGCCTTCATCGACCTCACCAAAGCGTTCGATCTGGTCAGCAGAGAGGGCCTTTTCAAGATCCTGCCAAAGATAGGATGCCCACCAAAGTTGCAAAGCCTCATCGAATCGTTTCACACCAACATGCAGGGGATAGTGCAGCACGATGGCAACGTCTCAGAGCCATTCAACATACGCAGCGGAGTGAAACAGGGCTGTGTACTTGCGCCAACCCTCTTTGGGATTTTCTTTGCTATGCTCCTGAGGCATGCCTTCAGCACAGCAACAGAGGGAATCTACCTGCACACAAGATCTGACGGCAGGCTTTTCAACCTCGCCCGCCTGAAAGCCAGAACCAAAGTACGCGAGGCTCTAATCAGAGACATGCTGTTCGCAGACGACGCTGCAGTCGCAACCCACACACAGCAGGAGCTTCAGACCCTGATGGACCGCTTCTCCCAGGCATGCAAGGACTTCGGGCTTACCATCAGCCTGAAGAAGACTAACGTCTTGGCGCAAGGCACGGAAGCACCACCAACCATCACCATTGATGACTACAAGCTGGAGGTCGTGAATCAGTTCACGTACCTGGGGTCCACGATCAGCAACAACCTCTCCCTTGATACAGAGATCAACAAGAGGATTGGAAAATCAGCCTTCACACTCGCTCGCCTCACCACACGAGTGTGGGAGAATCCCAAACTCTCTGTCAAGACGAAGATGGCAGTGTACAACGCCTGCGTCATCAGCACACTGCTCTATGGGAGTGAGACGTGGGCAACATACGCCCGGCAGGAAAAGAGACTGAACTCCTTCCACTTGCGCTGCATTCGCCACATCCTGGACATATCCTGGCAGGACAAAGTGCCCAACACAGAAGTTCTGTCCCGCGCCGGCCTTCCCTCCATGTTCACTCTACTCAGGCAGCGCAGGCTCCGCTGGCTAGGCCACGTTCACCGTATGGAGGATGGCAGAATCCCCAAAGACGTCCTCTATGGAGAACTGGCAACTGGCAGGAGAGACGTTGGCCGCCCACAGCTGCGCTTTAGAGACGTCTGCAAGAGAGACATGAAGGCCCTGGAGATCAACACAGAGCGCTGGGAGGACCTTGCAACGGACCGCTCCAAATGGAGAGGCACCCTGACCAGACAGCTCAAGGCGGGTGAAGAGAGACTGACTGCTGCAGCAGATGAAAAAAGGACCCGCAGGAAGAACCGCCACAGACCCAGCAGCACGGAGACCACCCACAAGTGTGACCTGTGTGACAGGGACTGTCATTCGCGCATCGGCCTGTTCAGCCACAGGCGGTGCTGTTCCAGCAGAGTAGACGTTTAGGATTCTCTTCCATGGTCATCATAGACCGACGGAGGCCGACGAATATACTAAACGCACAGGTTTTTATATTACAGAGCTGCTATATTTTTACAGAAATAAATTGTAATTTAATAGCTTACAGTAGCTGAACTGCAAAACATTAGTAAAAAAAATTCAGATCTTGCTGCCAGAATTTTAAGTTACATTAAGTTTATTAGAGTGTTTTTTATAATGAACAATCAGACACTATATTGTTACATCCTGTCCTATTTCAACAAGCTATTTTAAGACTCCAAATCCATTCAAAATTTTCCTCTTGTGGATTTAAATTCATTTTATTTTTTTCTCCTTTTTCTAAAATTAGTTTTTAATTCAGGAAGATCTGTCTACTATATTAAGTACAAGAAAACATTCTGTAAAAATAACCACTTCTCTTAAATCATGTGCAAACAAATTTGATGGTATGAGTAAATACATTGTGTTGACATTTCTTTAGATCAAAGATCAAAGGCAGGCATCACTCACGATCTTAAGACTCGCTGTGACATCATCAAAGATCACAGGACTCGCTATGACATCATCAAAGATCAAACGCAGGCATCACTGAACGAGTGGTGACATGCTTGCTTACACCTGCTTTCTACGGGCATGCACAGATATGCACTAGTATGATTTAATTTCTAAAAAGAAAAAAAATAAACAGGGTGAACAAAGAAGAGTAAAAAATGGCTCCTGATAGAAACTCTTTTTCTCTGTAAAAGCATGAGGAACTTTGGAAATGGAAGTCCATCATTTATTATTGATTCTGCTGCTGCAGGGTGTACAACAGTTTAACATTATGGACCATGTTAGGCACGTCAAAAACACGTTTGTACCACCATCTGCCTTCACACACACTCACTTACTGGATATATTTGAGGGAGACCTTCTGACTCTGCCGTGTTGTCATAGTCAGGATGTACATCTGTAGTGCAGCCAATCGCAACGCGGCATCATATTTCAGCTCCGGGCCAAACCGTTCTAAGACCACATCGTTGCAACTCTGTGGTGAAGCAGGAAACAAAGTTACATAAGATCACCAAAGTTTTTCTTTTTTTCCTTTTATTTTCTTTTGGGTGCATCTGAAGTGCATTTCATCCACTACAAAGCACAAAAATGAGCAGCACTGCACCCCCACTGAGCTGAAATAGGTTGTCCTCAACCTTGGTGGCTGGAGATCCCTTCAAAGGAATATTCAGCAGCTTTCAGTCCCATATAGAGGACTCAGAAACACAAAGTAGTGAACCCTGACAAGAAAAGATGATTAGCATTCCTCCTCTATGGCTATTCCTCTAATTATCAAGGAAACCCATGGGAAGCAGTTTAATATTGCAGAGAAAATTGTTTATATTTACTTGCAAATGAGGATTTTTGCATTGAAATGACTGATACAAATCTGCTGAACTACAAATACAGTGGTGTGAAAAAGTGTTTGCCCCCTTCCTGATTTCTCATTTTTTTGTATGTTTGTCACACATAAATGTTTCAGACCATCAAACAAATTTGAATATCAGACAAAGATAACACAAGTAAACACAAAATGCAGTTTTTAAATGAAGGTGTTTATTCTTAAGGGGAAAAAAAAATCAAACCTACATGGCCCTGTGTGAAAAGTGATTGCCCCCTAAACCTAATAACTGGTTGGGCCACCCTTAGCAGCAACAGCTGCAATCAAGCATTTGCGGTAACTGGCAATGAGTCTTTTACAGCGCTGTGGAGGAATTTTGGCCCACTCATCTTTGCAGAATTGTTGTCATTCAGCCACACTGGAGGGTTTTCGAGCATGAACCGCCTTTTCAAGGTCATGCCACAGCATTTCAATCGGATTCAGACTTTGACTAGGCCACTCCAAAGTCTTCATTTTGTTTTTCTTAAGCTATTCAGAGGTGGACTTGCTGGTGTTTTGGATCATTGTCCTGCTGCAGAACCCAAGTGCGCTTCAGCTTGAGGTCACGAACAGATGGCCGGACTTTCTCCTTCAGGATTTTTTGGTAGACAGCAGAATTCATGGTTCCATTTACCACAGCAAGTCTTCCAGGTCCTGAACCAGCAAAACAGCCCCAGACCATCGCACTACCACCACCATATTTTACTCTTGGTATGATGTTCCTTTTCTGAAATGCTGTGTTACTTTTATGCCAGATGTAATGGGATACACATCTTTCAAAAAGTTCAACTTTTGTCTCGTCAGTCCACAGAGTATTATGCCAAAAGTCTTTGGGATCATCAAGATGTTTTCTGGCAAAACTGAGACGAACCTTTATGTTCTTTTTGCTCAGCAGTGGTTTTCGTTTTATAACTCTGCCATGCAGGCCATTTTTGCCCAGTCTCTTTCTTATGGTGGAGTCATGAACACTGACATTAACTGAGGCAAGTGAGGCCTGCAGTTCTTTGGATGTTGTTGTTGGGTCTTTTGTGACCTCTTGGATGAGTCGTTGCTGCGCTCTTGGGGCAATTTTGGTCGGATGGCCACTCCTGGGAAGGTTCACCACTGTTCCATGTTTTCGCCATTTGTGGATAATGGTTCTCATTGTGGTTCGCTGGAGTCCCAAAGCTTTAGAAATGGCTAGAAAATTGAACTCAGCTTTCCAAAGATGTGATAAACCACAGTTAATATATGTTTTAACAGGGGAGCAATCACTTTTCCCCCTTAATAATAAACACCTTCATTTAACAACTGCATTTTGTGTTTACTTGTGTTATCTTTGTCGAATATTTAAATTTGTTTGATGATCTGAAACATTTAAGTGTGACATACAAAAAAAATGAGAAATCAGGAAGGGGGCAAACACTTTTTCACACCACTGTAATTCTTAAACCATCTGGCAGGAATACTCTGCTGCCATTTATTTCTTTGAGTAAGCACGTTTTTATTTTAATGTACACCATCAGATTTGGAACTTCTACCGTTGCCATTGCTCACCTGAACATAGAGGTATTCAAACGCCACAGCGTCTCTCCGCAGCAGCTCCACAGGGTCCCTGGGCACAAAGCTGATCCTAAAGAAACACTTCATCTTGTCAGAGCCGGGCCTCTGGGTCACCTGGGATGTGAAGACAGAACCGCGAACACATGTGGAGATAAACAAAAGCAGAAGAAAATGGACACTGTATAAAATTATGTTAATTCCCTCCAAGCATCAGCAAACAGAAGGGTTTTCTGGCTACTAGCTTATTTGATGATGTTGCTACATATCTCTCAGTAGTGAGAAAAACCCCCTGCGTCAGCCTGAATCTTGATCAAAGTTTGACGTTATTTAATATCAGTAGATGAGATTCTTCGGAATGCAGGTGTAGTTGAGACTCAAATACAAGATCAGCTCAATGAAATTTGCACCCAAACTTGACCTCCAAAAGAAATCAACATAAACTAGAGGGCACCCACAGAGTGCATACTTCCACCAAGTCTGTCTGTTTGTTTGTCTGTTTATCACCACTCCACCAAAACCCTATTTTGCAATGTTAAAGAAAGTGAAAAAGTTATCCAGAATCTGCATCCTGACCCGGATCACCTCCAAAATCGACTGTGTTCCTCCATAGCTCAAGGGTCACCTCTGGTGAAAATTTTATTAAATTTCATCTGGTAGTTTATGAGTAATCCTACTAACAATCAGACAAACAAACCAGCATGAAAACAATACCTCCTTGGTAGAGGTGACTATTAAATGAAAAGTACAACACAGGTAACTTAAACAGCTTCTCATTTATGACATTAACACATCATTTAAATTAAGCAGGCAACATGCTGAAGACAGAAATAAATAGCTTCTGTTCATATGCTTGAATGATAGTATATGTAGACTAGAGGGCACTCAGAGAGTACATACCTCTGCCAAGGTCCGTCTGTCTGTCTTTTTTTTTTTTTTTTGCTAGCATGATTATGGAAAAACTACAGGCCAGATTTTGATAAAAATTATCATCAGAGGTGGCCCTTGGACTACAGATGAACCCAGTAAATTTATTTTGATTCTGGTTAGATTATGGAGGTGATCCATTTCAGAAAGCAGATTCTGGATCACTTTTTCCACCATCTTTAACATCCATCTTCTACCACCTCTCCGGAGGTCCGGGACGCGGAGGCAGCAGTTCAAGCAGAGAGGCCCAGACTTCCCTCTCCCCAGCCACCTGCTCCGGCTCTTCAGGGAGGATACCAAGGCATTCCCAGACCAGCTGGGAGACATAGTCTCTCCACCGAGTCCTGGGTCTGCCCCGGGGTCTCCTCCCAATGGGACGTGCCCGAAACACCTCAAGTGGGAGGCGTCCAGGAGGCATCCTAATCAGATGCCCATACCACCTCAACTGACTGCTTTCAATGTGGAGGAGCAGCGGTTCTACTCTGAGCCTCTCCCGGATGACTGAGCTCCTCACCCCATCTCTGAGGGTGAGTCCAGCAATCCTACGGAGAAAGCTCATTTCAGCTGGGGAACGTACAATCCCTGAGAAATAAAGTGGATGAAATTCAAGGAAATGTCCGATATCAGAAGGATTTCAAGAACTGCTGTGTCATGGCTTACACGGAGACATGGCTTACGGTACATGACCAGGACCCGGACCTGAGTATTGACAGCTTTGGAGCCCCATTTCGCTTGGATTTGCAGGAAGAGGTAACGGGGAAACGTCAGGGAGGCAGAGTATGTTTGCATATTAATAAACAGTACTGTACATCTGTCACAGTCAGAGAGTGCATCTGTACACCAAATGTGGAGCTTCTGTCAATATCACTACGTCCCTTTTATCTGCCGCGTGAGTTCTCCCAACTTTTCATAACGACTGTGTACATTCACCCGAGGGCGGATGCTGCCTCCGCCTCCAGCACCGTCTTTGATGTGATACAGCGGTTGCAGTTGATTTTCCCAGAGGCTCCAAATTTTATCCTTGGGGATTTTAACCATGTGTCTTTAAAGAAGACACTTAAAAACTTTTATCAGTACGCCTCCTGCCCAACCAGGCAAGAAAAGACATTGGACCAGTGCTACGGATCTATAGAGAGGGCCGATAAATCTATTCCCCTTCCTCCTTTAGGATCCTCAGATCACAACTGTGTACATTTGCTGCCCACATATAAAACTGCTCTCAGAAGAGAGAAGACAAAGACCAGGGACATAAATGTTTGGACAGATGATTCAGTGCACTGCCTCCAGGAATGTTTTAACTATACGGACTGGGAGGTGTTCACACTGTCGTGCGGGGATGATTTGGACTCTTTGGTGGACGTAACATGCTCTTACATGGTGTTCTGCAGGGACATGATCGTTCCACGTAAACGTGTCAAAATATATCCCAACGACAAGCCATGGGTTACAAAATCAGTTAAATCCTGCTTACAGAGGAAAGCACTTGCCTTTAAACAGGGGGTTGTTTCTGAGCTGCAAGTTGCCTCAAAAGAGCTGAAGTCCGAAATTTTAAGAGCAAAACAGAATTATAAAGCAGAATTGAGAAGCAAGATGGCAGCAAAGAAGCTTGGTTCAGCCAGGGCTAGTATGAAAACTATTGCAGGCCTCCAGAGCACAGAGCGCAGTAATCGTGTGGTTTTTTGTTTTTTTTTATTACTTATTTTGTACCCATAGATAGATTTGTTTTGCAGTCTGGTGACAAACCACCAGCTGCCGGTCGCTGCGTGCGCAAGCGCCCCGTATCCCTAACCTGCATGTTTTTGGTATGTGGGAGGAAACCGGAGGAATCCCGGAGTAAACCCACGCAACACGGGGAGAACATGCAAACTCCACACAGATCACTGTTGGTCGGGGGCAGGGATCGAACCCACGATCTCACGATCCCCGCGATCCCCCGGCCGAGGGTAAACTGTGCCCTTCAGAGGTAAAGTGGGCTATCCCACAAAACCATTATTTTGAGAAAATGAGCTCTAAAGTTGAAATATTCTCAAAAAATCAGTGTGCCTATATCATTAAAAAGTTACCCCTATAAGGGGTAACCTACAGTAATCTATAGGGGGTAACCTATAGTAACCTACAGTGTGCCTATATCATTAAAAAGTTACCCCCTATTAACTTTTTAATGATAAAAAAAGTTAAAAAGTTACCCCTATAGGGGGTAACCTACAGTAACCTATAGGGGGTAACCTATAGTAACCTACAGTGTGCCTATATCATTAAAAAGTTACCCCTATAGGGGGTAACTTTTTAATGATATAGGCACACTGATTTTTTGAGAATATTTCAACTTTAGAGCTCATTTTCTCAAAATAATGGTTTTGTGGGATAGCCCACTTTACCTCTGAAGGGCACAACTGTGCTGCCACAGTGCTAATCACTGCGCCACCGTTTTAGATGGTTTTAATTCAGACACAGAGCTGGCTAATGCTCTTAATTGTTTTTATGGTGGTTTTGATTCTTCTGATTTTAGCACAGAAACCCAAGATTTGAAACAGAAACTCAAAGACAATCAGCACTTTAATATTGAGGTGCAGGATGTTGAAAGGGCGTTCGGTGCTGTAAAAGTGAACAAAAGTCAGCCTGATAATACATGTGGGCGCTTGGTAAAGTCCTGTGCACATGAACTGAGTCCTGTGTTTCACTACATTTTCAATAAGTCCTTACAGACACAACATGTGCCTCAGGTCTGGAAAGATGCTGTGGTTGTCCCTGTTCCAAAAATCCAGCTGTCCTAAAATGGTAAATGACTTTAGACCAGTTGCCTTGACTTCAATTTTTATGAAAATTTTTGAAAAACTGGTCAGATTTGAGGTCCTAAAGCAGACTGAGCATGCACTGGATCCTTTGTAGTTTGCCTATAGGCCTCATAGAGGAGTGGAGGATGCCACTGTCACTCTGCTTAACATGCTTTTTAAACATCTGGATTTTAATGGGACACATGCCAGGCTTTTATTTGTGGACTTTTCTTCTGCTTTTAATACAATCCAACCTCATATTTTAGTTGAAAGGCTCCTGCAACAATTTGATTTGAGTAATAATCTGGTGGGTTGGATTCTGGATTTTTTAACCAACAGGACGCAGAGAGTAAGGGTCAATAGTACATTGTCTGACTAAAAGTGTTCTTCTGCTGGCTCTCCTCAGGGGTGTGTGCTGTCACCACGACTCTTCATCCTGTACACAAACATGTGTCAGAGCAGACATGACAACAGACACATTATAAAGTATGCTGATGATTCAGTTATTGTCAGTCTCCTCCAGGATGGTGAGAGTGGCCACGGCCCAGTAGTTGATGATTTTGTTCACTGGTGTGAGGATTCCTACCTGCAGCTGAATACGACAAAAACTAAAGCTATGATTATTGACTTTAGGAGGAAAACTTCCAGGCACGAAGGCACTGTACTAAAAGGCCAGACCATTGAATGTGTGCAATCTTACAAATATCTTAGGACGATTATCCATCCATCCATCCATCTTCTTACGCTTAGTCCTTTTCGGGTCGTGGGTGGGCTGGAGCCTATCCCAGCATCTTTGGGCGGGAGGCAGGGTACACCCTGGACAGATTGCCAGTTCATCGCAGGGCCAACACAGAGAGACAGACAACCATTCACTCTCACAGTCATACCTAAGGACAATTTAGAATCCCCAGTTTTGATGCCAATTAACCTAACTTGCATGTTTTTGGCATGTGGGAGGAAACTGGAGAAATCCCGGAGTAAACCCACGCAGACACGGGGAGAACATGCAAACTCCACACAGATCACTGTTGATCGGGGGCTGGGATCGAACCCAGGATCCCCCGGCCAAGGGTGAGTTGCTGTGCTGCCGCAGTGCTAACCACTCCGCCACCGCGCTGCCCGATTATTGATAGTAATTTATACTTTGAAGAGAACTGTGAAAGGGTGCGCAAAAAGGGTCAGCAACATTTGCATTGTTTAAGGAAACTCACACACTTCCAAACTGACCGAACCATAATGACAATGTTTTATCGGGCTTTTATTGAATCTGTTTTATCCTTTTCTTTAGTGTCATGGTTTGGTCAGATAAAACTGAAACAGAGGAAATCCTTAGACCAGGTAGTTAGATGGTCCAGTTGTTTGTTTGGTGAGTCACAGCTGAGCCTGACATCCCTGTACACCAGACAGGTACAGAGGATGGCTACTTCCATTTTAAATGATGACTCCCATCCTCTGCACTGCCACTTTCAGCTTCTTCCCTCCAGACGGAGGTTTGTTGTCCCAAAATGTAAAACCCAGCGCTACAAAAACAGCTTTGTTTCTGCTGCTGTCAAAGAGTTGAAAAAGATGTACTTTAGCAATATATTGCACATAATTTAGTTATCTGTTTATTAATTTTTATTTTATATTTATTTATTCTTGTAGAATTTTTATTTGGGTTTCAAATCTTTTATTGGGTTTTAGACTTTTATTGAGTTTTTAATCTCTTTTACTTAGTTTTTAACTTTTTTAATATAACCCTTCTCTCTTATCTCTTTGTTTTTTCTCTTGTCTCTTTGTCCTCTGTCCTGATTGGTGGAGCCTTGAGTACTTTTATCGTGTTTATAGTCAGCTTCATGTGTGCCTGTGTTTGTGTTCATGTTGAATGTAATTGTGGTTTGTAAATATGTGTCTTAAAGGATGTCACTTGACTGCAAAACAAATCTACCTACGGGTACAAATAAAATAACCTGAACCTGAACCTGTTTTTGTATAATCCTTCTAACAAACAAACTGCCCCGATCACATTACCTTCATCATCATCATCATCATCTTGGCGAAGGTAATAAGACACTTATTCCAATAATGCTTAGTTGGCATCATAAATCTAAGGCATAATGGTAGAGCTGCATAGTTAAATGGACAGAGGCAAAAATAGTATAACTGTAACACAAGCAACACTTTCACAGAATATTTCTTAAAGCAGAGTTTCTTCTTAAATGTCTATTATCTGTTATCTTCTGTTAATATTAGAAAATTGAATATATTTACATACTGAAAATGTTGCAGAACAAGACAAAACAAGCCTGTCTGTAACTTTTCTGATTTAGCGACTATAGTAAACTAAGCATACCAATCAATGACAAATACATATTGCATAGAGAAATGTAAAAAAAAAAACAAAAAAACTGTCAAAGGGGCAAACCCTCTAGTCATCATCCATATTGGACACAACAAAACAAAATGAAAATGTATTTTTATGCATTCCTTAAATGTTGTAGTTAGCCCACTGGTTTCCAGCACGACACAAGTCTGAACACACGATGCACAAGATTACAGCACTACCTGAGTCTCTTCTTGTATCTACAGCTGCTCAGTTCACATATTGTAGTTTAAAATATTTCTGTATCACTCCCTACTGCTGCACACATCTTAATCACAGGAAGTGATGAGCCTGAGACCAAATGGTAAATGTCTTAATTTTAATAAAAAATTTCAAACATTCCTTGTTGAACAGCAATAAAATGACCTGTACAGAAACACCAAACACCTGATTTGCTGATTTTCATCTCTTTCCCTCTGATCTTAAATGTCACATTTATTACAGATTGAAGTGTTTAAAGTATTCACATTTACAGTAAAGTCCTTTCTGAAAAAGAAATTCTGTCACTTCTCAGATCACTCACTCACCAATAAACAAAGGAATTCAAGTTCAGACAAAATGTTAGCAGGCTCTGAAGTTCGTTTTTAACTTCTGCCTTCTGGATGATTTAAACACCAGTGTCATCAATAACTTCCATTTTTCCACTTTACATTACTAATGCACACATAGCCTTAGAAGAGAATCAATCATTTCTTTATACTAGTGCATACCCGTGCATGCCTGTAGAAACCAAGTATAAGCAAGTATTTCTGCATGCCCATAGAAAGCAAGCGTAAGCATTTCTGCATCATCTCTTTGATCTCTGACATGGTAACCATGGCAACAGTAAGCAAGGTGATGCCTGCCTTTGATCTTTGACATGTTGCCATGGCAACAGTAACCCTGGTGAAACCTGCCTTTGATCTTTGATGTCACCACTCGTTCAGTGATGCCTGCCTTTGATCTTTGATGTCACCACTCATTCAGTAATGCCTGCCTTTGATCTTTGACATCACCACTCATTCAGTTATGCCTGCCTTTGATCTTTGATGATGTCATACAGTGATGCCTGCCTTTGATCTTTGACATCATCACTCATTCAGTGATGCCTGCCTTTGATCATTGATGATGTCATAGCGAGTCCTATGAAACCTGCCTTTGATCTTTGACGTCACCACTCGTTCAGTGATGCGTGCCTTTGATCTTTGATGTCACCACTTGTTCAGTGATGCCTGCCTTTGATCTTTGACATGGTTAGTGGCAACAGTAACCATGGTGAAACCTGCCTTTGATCTTTGACGTCACCACTCGTTCAATGATGCCTGCCTTTGATCTTTGATGATGTCATACAGTGATACCTGCCTTTGATCTTTGATGTCACCACTTGTTCAGTGATACCTGCCTTTGATCATTGATGATGTCATAGCAAGTCCTATGAAACCTGTCTTTGATCTTTGACATCACCACTTGTTCAGTGATGCCTGCCTTTGATCTTTGACATGGTTAGTGGCAACAGTAACCATGGTGAAACCTGCCTTTGATCTTTGATGTCAACCACTCATTCAATGATGCCTGCCTTTGATCTTTGATGATGTCATACAGTGATACCTGCCTTTGATCTTTGATGTCACCACTTGTTCAGTGATACCTGCCTTTGATCATTGATGATGTCATAGCAAGTCCTATGAAACCTGTCTTTGATCTTTGACATCACCACTTGTTCAGTGATGCCTGCCTTTGATCTTTGACATGGTTAGTGGCAACAGTAACCATGGTGAAACCTGCCTTTGATCTTTGATGTCAACCACTCGTTCAGTGATGCCTGCCTTTGACCTTTGACGTCACCACTTGTTCAGTGATGCCTGCCTTTGATCTTTGATGATGCCATACAGTGATGCCTGCCTTTTATCTTTGATGTCACCACTTGTTCAATGATGCCTGCCTTTAATCTTTGATGATGTCATAGCGAGTCCTATGAAACCTGCCTTTGATCTTTGACATCACCACTCGTTCAGTGATGCCTGTCTTTGATCTTTGACGTCACCACTTGTTCAGTGCTGCCTGCCTTTGATCTTTGACATGGTTACCATGGCAACACAAAGTCCAATGATTGTGACATCATTACAGAGATTTCTTGAATTATATATAGAGTGATGCTTATTGCATTTGTTTTTGTACCACATTGCTGGTACTTTGTACGAGTAATCCATCCATCCATCCATCTTCTACCACTTACCTGGGGGTCACAGAATCAGCAGTCCAAGCAGAGTAGCCCTGACTGCCGCCTGGTTCACATAGCACCATGAACCCCATGATTCCTCCTGCTGGACTGCTCTTGGTCTGGCCCTTCGCCCAGGACTAATTTGTCTTAGGAGACCCTACCAGGTATAAGTTGTCCCAACAACAAATGTAGCTCCTGGTATCATTTGGGCACACAAACCACAAGGTGGCGAACCATGGAGGGGTTATACTAGTAATTATGTACTTACTTACATTGTATTTTAAGGATTTTTTTTTTTCCATAGGCCCCTCTTTTTTTCTTTTTTTTTTTTTTTTTTTTAACAATATCATCTGCACAAATTTCTTTTTCTCTTATGTGCAACCCTTCCCCCTCCCAAAAAATGGCTACTTCTATTTGTTTTCCCCCAAAAGGACTCATCATCATCTCATGGCAGATGACAGCATATTTAACTCAGAGAGGTGAGCTGGATCAGTCACAGTTAATTTTTATTATTTATTTAACCTTTATTTATACAGGGAAAGGTCAATTGAGAGACAGTCTCTCTTTTTCAAGGGCACCCTGTTCACAAGCACACCTGGAAGCAGCCCAGTACAACCACAGACTGACCTGCGGCCACTGAGCAGCTCCATTAGAGCAGTTGGGGTTAAGGGCCTTGCACAAGGGCATCACAGTGAGGTGATACTTTATCTGTCCCACCCAGATCTGATCCTGCCAGTCCAGGGATTGAACGACCTTCCGCTCACCAGTCCATATCCATTAGGCCACCACTGCTCCCCAAAATAATAATTAATAGCCTACAATTTAAAGACCAGTGTGTTACTGAAGGTGCGTGTAATTATCAAAGCAGATATGTGCAGAACCAATAACATTATATGAGTAGGTCTATGACACTTTTTTGAGGCCATTTGGTCAAATTTAAAGGTCCCATTCACTGAAAAATATTTTGTTGTAGGTTTTAACCTTCTTAAATGCATCTATTGGTCACATGATTATTGAAACGGCATCAAAATGCTCACTTCTCTTAAAAACACACACAGCCTTTTATTGATGCTCTCTGTGAGGAGCTGATGTCACTTTCCTGGGTTTACTACAGAATGTCATGAAAGGAAAACCCAGCCTTGATACCCACCTGGTGCTCTATTATTGGCCAGCCTAAATGAATCCAACCCCGTTTTCTGCCCTGTTCTCATTTACAACATAACTCAGCAATTAGGAGCTGTATGCAAACATGTCAAGGAGACGCTGTGCACTTGAGCAATGTAAGATAACAATGGGATCCTAACACAAACTCCCAAAGGATGCATTGCTAATTGAAAAGTGGCTCAAATTTATTCTTATGAGCATTCCCGAGGATTTTCGTGCAAATTTATTACTTTGTTGTGGTTATTTCATTTTGGATTCATTTCAAAACCTTGGAAAGTAAAACCTAGGTTTTCTCAAAAAGCTTATTCTTAAGGATACCACGGATACGAAAAATTCAGGCTGTCCAGTCCTGTGACTTTCCCCTTTCGCTGTGATTGTGCTCACCTGATGCACACGCTGTGAAGCCCCATATGATATATAATTAATCTGTTTTCTCTAAAGAGTCACATTGACCAGCTGTATGGGTTTGCTGTGCTCATGTGTCATCCCAACACTTGTGCTACCCGACTACATATGTCAATTAATCGATCAGACTGTCCACAGTCACAGTAGTATTAGATTTTAATTTTATAGGCATGTGAGCTTCATTAAAATCTTTTATCTGGTCAAATTTGGAGCTTCTCATTTCCTTGTTTTGTTTACAAAGCGTTCTAGTCATGAAGAGTCAAACTTGGGCCTAGTGTAGGTTATGCCTCCTTATGGTACGTCTCCACTGGTCCATTTTTGTCAAAAGGAATCACATCAGAGATTGATTGTGGGGATGAGGAGTAACCAGGCAGAGTGACAGAAAATAACTGATTGCAAAACCAACTAGAAAAGTGCTCGGAGAGCGCAGACCTCCACCAAGCAGCTCATTTTCCCCAAATAACATTGTTAGAAATGCAGCAGTTATCTAAATGCAATATTTCTGCATTTGATATTGATGAAAAATACTAATTCAAGTTTCCTTCTATAAGATTTATTGAAATAACAAATAAATAGTACTAGGTAACTTACAGTAGCTACAGAAATTCTGGTGTACCAGCAAAAGTAAAATTTAACCAAGCTGATACTGATTTTTCCTAAAAAAATTCCTGGACCCAGGTAAAAATTCCTGGGTCCAGGTGGTGATCCAAATCACCACCAAAATCTAATCATCTGTTCCCCATGCCATTACACCTTTTCTGAAAATTCCATCAAAATCCATTCATAAATTTTGGAGTAATGTTGCTAAGAGACAGACAAAGCAATGCCGGTGTCATGGCAAAAAGTGATCATCTGCCAAAAATTGATCACCAGGTGCCATACTGTAGTTATGGGGTTATATTAGCAGTAAAATATATATTTCAAAAGGTAAACAGTACTGAGTTAGGTATAATAAGATATATTTAGTGCCCGAGCCACTGACAAAGTCAGGGCCACTAATAGTGGCCCTATTGTAATTGTTAGAATTTTTTTTTTCTTCTCCATTTAATATCTCATTTTTTGGGGTAGTGAACATGCATGAAAACTCACCATTTTTGCAGGGACCTCAAGACTTGCGAAAAATTGAGTATTTTGCAGGAAATATGAATGACCCCACAAAAATGGCTCTACAGCACCACCTAACATGTGAAGTCAATGGGGCGTGGCACACACTTACTTTCTCATAGAAAGATGAAAATTGGGTGAGATGTTGATCATGTCAAGACATGCAAAAAACTCCATAGAAGTGATGGTCCACACCCAACAGGAAGTCGGCCATTTTGGCAGGAAGTGGCAGTGACCAGATTTCGACCTCATGCGACCAGATTTTGACCTTGAGAGTGGCATGCTGGCAGTGGTGAAGTGTATTAAAAATACTCCTGTCTACTTTGCTGAAAGACTCTACAAAGCCATGAAGGGAGCTGGGACTAATGACAAAACCCTGATCCGAATCATGTTTTCCCGTTCAGAGGTCGACCTGCTGGACATTCGCAAGGAATATGTGAAAAACTATGGCAAGTCGCTGTATACTGACATCTCTGGAGACACATCAGGCGATTACAAGAAACTCTTATTGAAGCTTTGTGGAGGCAGTGACTAGAAAAGACAATGCCAATATATAAATACATACAGTACACCAGTAAAGCAGTTATTATATACACAAACATATCTGCATGCCATGCCAGTGCTTTCAATGCAGTGTTTACTTATCCTAAAGACCATCCAACATATTGCTACAATATTGTTACTTTTATAATGCAGAATGCAAAAGTTATGTTTTTGCTTAATATAAATATACGATCCAACTCATCCTAGGGTTTTAGTCCAATTGAGTTAATTTGTGATGACAACCATCTCTACCCATGTGCCATTAAAAGTTATTGAAAACTTTTCCAAAAGCTCGACGGTTTGGCCGTAGGTGCATGGCAAAGTTTGATTCCTTGCCATGATCATTCTATGACCATTCTGATGGCAATAACTCTGGTATGCATTGTCAGATTTCAACCAGATTCAATATT
Source organism: Pholidichthys leucotaenia (assembly GCA_020510985.1). Lineage (NCBI taxonomy): Eukaryota > Metazoa > Chordata > Actinopteri > Cichliformes > Pholidichthyidae > Pholidichthys > Pholidichthys leucotaenia. Next base: position 248,057,339 of record CM035845.1, on the reverse strand, counting down.
ATGAATATCAGTCCAATTCCAAACAGTTGTATAGAACAATATTCATAGAAATCTACAGTGCCACCTATAGGAGGCAGAATGTTTTGCATCAGAAAGTTTGCATCATGTTGTTTTTTTAATACCTCGGGAATGGAATGTCGGATTGGCACCAAGATAGGTATGATGTATATGGGTACACCTCCGAACAATTACAGCTATGAATATTCATGAGTAGCAATAGCGCCCTCTCTTGGAGACATGAAGGTTACACCAAAGGTTTTCTTCAATATCTCTGAAATAAATAGTCTGATTGCTACCATTTATGGTGACAATCATCTATACCCATGTGCCATCAAAAGCTGTTGAAAACTTTTCCAAATGCCCAACGGTTAGGCGGAAGGGGCGTGGCCAAGTTTGCAGTATCGCCATCACCCTTCCAATTGCTTTTACTCTGGCATACATTGACTGATTTCAACCAGATATTGTGTGGTGATATCAATACTGATAATTTCTATAATAAAGAATGACACATAGCGACAGCGCCCCCTACCCCCAATGGACAGGAAGTTTCCATAGCTCACATGCCATACTCATGCGCCGCTTGCCAGAATGACATGCAATTTTCTGAGGTTTATCAGACCACCTGGTTGATCATAACTGCACATCACCTTTAGCATGGCTTCACTGCTGTTACCATGGACACACCATCCTCGCCATTCAATCCGTGATCTTGTTGGGAGGGTTGGGAAGGTCCTGGAGTCATGGAATTCAGAACATAGGTAGAGGGGACTGTCATCTGTAACCCCATTGGGTCATCAACACATAACTAATAGGTAAGTGTTACCATGGTGACATGGCGAAGGTTGACTCCTCGCCATGGAACATCAGAAAGTTGTAACTTGGACAAACTTTATCCGATTTTCACCAAATTTTCTACAATGGATAATAGTCCGACCCCACATGCTACTACGTAAAAATGGTTGATAAAACTTAAACACCACCTGCTGCTCACAGGAAGTACTGCGCCAAACAGTTTTCTTTATTATTCTTCCTCCTCCCTTTACTGATCCCAGCTTGCTGTGTCCTGTCTGTGTCTCGCTCTTCTTCTGCTGCATCTCGACCCAAACGGAAATTATGGAATTGGTGAGCTGGGCTTTAATGCTATTGACACCACTTTTTAACAGAAAATCAGGCCAGGGGGAGCCCAAGTGGAGAGACTCATGGAACAATTGGAACTCATGTGTCTGCGTGATTCGATTGAAGATGTGCAAGACATCTACCTGCTTTGGCTTCATGATCACAGGATTTCTGCTGATTGGCTCTGGAGTTTTCCTGGTGTATCGAAAATTAAAGAAGTTGGAAGAGCTAATCAAAATGCGGACCCGGCGAAGCTCCTTCTTCAACAATTCGACCAGCTGGGGAGAGCACTGATAGCGGCAAGTATGTGACTAACATGGAATTTACCATCTGGCATGCACTGAAGAGAGATGGACTCTATGGACATGTTTATCTATGTTTGGTGAACTGAATCGGAAGGTGGGATTCATCTTGGAGTCGCTGGGTGCTCTCCAGGGAATGATTTTAAAGCCTATGTATGTAAATTGTGATGCACAGAATCGCATGAGAGAGGAAATTTTTATGCTCCAAGTGAACTGTGCTTATTAGGCCTTGATTCGGCGTCCTTGAGCGATCTCATTCCTCCAGGAGAAGAGATAAAGCAGAAGGGAGTTTTGGCTTCTCTCAACCCAAACAATTGCTGATGTGCAGCAAGTCTGAACTCTCCAAGGACAGCGTTATCATGTGACTAACATGGAGTTTTACCATCTGGCATGCACTGAAGAGAGATGGACTCTGTGGACATGCTTATCTATGTTTAGAATACATGAAAATAACATCTAGCCGTTGCCTAGGAGAGGATTTTTTTGTTGTGCACCAGTAACTGATACATTCACACTGCATTCATACTGATATCTCATGACTGACATACACACACTGGTCTCTCTCCTTTGCTTTGTTAATGTGTGGATCTGTATTGTCTGCTAAGTGTGCTTAGAGGTTTTTTTTTCTATGTAATCACAATCTGGCTCATTCGAGTCATATTTTGATAAACTATGTTTTTTCTCTCTGCCCAATGTATCTCCCCCTTTCCCCCTCCTCCTCTTTTCCCCCCACTGAATGAGGCGCCTTGTATGGCTGCCGCGTCATTAGGGCGCGCTTAACATGAGGGCACCTAGTGATAAGTGAAATTCCTTGTATGTGTAATGCATACTTGGCAATAAAGTTGATTCTGATTCTGATTCTGATTCTGCCAAACAGTTTTCTTTATTATTCACACAGCACATGCCGTGATGACGCGAAATTTTACGTGCTGGCTGGGTCCGACGGGCACCTGGTTCCGCAGGTGCGTGGGGGGTGAGGGCCCGCTTACAGCTGCTTGCAGCTTTAATTAAGACTTATGATGCATTTTGAACTGGAAACAAACTTGATGTAGGATTAAAATCAATTAAAATAATGCAGTCACAAGGTTACAAAAAAGTACATAGATTTACTGGCTATATACATGTAGATACTGTATAAATACATAAAGTATGCATCAACAATGGACAATTAGTGTAGCTTCTAAACAACAATGAGGTTTTTGCACATAAATATTGGAATCAATTGCAATCTCATAAATGCTATATGTTGTTATCCAAACTGCAAACACTTTGGCCAACACTATAATTTTTTTTTTCAGATGCAATAAAACCTCAGAACATTTACAGACACATTGTAGGTGGACTGAGACCAGGCAGTAGGGCAGTACATCTCTAACAAGCGGGCGCTACCGGCGGCTGGTGATCACTTTTTGGCAGCCGATGGTGCCACCCTCAATCACTTTTTGGCACGACACCGGCAAAAACATTACCTTCCCCTCTTTGCGGAGGTAATAAAAATTAGACATTGTCCAGTGCTGTGTGTTTACATACCATGTGAGTAACATGCCTCGCAAGACATCCTTAGCTTGTCTGCCGGTACTCTGTTCCTCGTGCCACTACACACCTTTCCTGAAAATATCATCAAAATCTGTTCATAAACCGCACAGTTTGTCTGCTTTTTCTTGGCGTCTTCAGATGAAATAATGTCAACCATCACAGACTATGTGTATGGGTGCGGAGGTGAACGTAACTTCGTGGACACGTCTTAAAGGGGTGGACACGTCTTAAAGGGGAAGCTCAATATTGTTATTTGCCCCCCCAAAAAAATTCTGGACCAAGATTGTGATGCGGATTACCACCAAAATCCAATCATCTGTTCCCCGTGCCTTTACACACTTTTCCTGAAAATTTCATCAAAATCCATTCTGAACTTTTTGAGTAATGTTGCTAACAGACAAAGCAACCAACCAACCAACCAACCAACCAACACTGGTAAAAAAATTACCTCCTCCACTTGGCGGAGGTAAAAATCAAAGAGCTCTGCCCCACGGGAAAGACTCTCATTGGTACTGCTGCTGAGAACACAAAATCCAGGGTTCTGACATTTTGGCATACCTGCTAGAATGGCATACCATGGGAGTATACAACTGAAATACGCTGTACTGAGCAAAAGTCCATGATTTTAGCACACCACCAGAGACTTCGATACAGCTGACTGAAGGTAAGCAGTTACACAATGTTAGTGCTATTGTTGTAGTGCAACTGTTATAAATAACTAGTTACGGTGCAGTTAACTTAAAATAATAAAAAAAAAAATTAAAGCGCTGTTTTACACGTGTCGCTCCTTGTTTAAAGGCTATTTTGTTACTTTGTCTCAATCCATCACAGTTGTACTGTATGAAAGTGTAGTTATTCTGCCATTTTCTGTAGTTATTTTTTGCAAGTATGCTATTCTGTCATCTTAAATGTACCTATCAGAACATCATACCACTGTATTAAACTGCTTTGCTTTTCTGTCAGCATACAGCAAACATACACAGATATGCTATTCTGACAAAGTATGCTAAACTGATAGATATATCTATCAATTTGCCATATGGCATGCTATTCTGACAAAGTATGGTAAAATGTCAGAACACCGGGTCTGATTGGTCAACGCATCCAGTCATGGGTGGTCTTCCCCAGATCTCAACTACCGGACAACATGGCAGATTGTGAGTAAACATTTGTGTGATATCTTTTTTTTTCTCCCCCCTTGTCCTGTCAGGCAGCTCGGTGAGCAGAACAGAAATCTGCTACCTACCCTTATTGTGCCAAACAGATTTACTTTGCCAAAAGGAGCTTTATACGGCACATATCTATGTACTGTATATTGCTGTAAACTCCTCTTGTAATAACTTCTAATACTTTATTTAAATTATTCTACCCATGAAGGACCCGGCAGGAGGGGAATGGAGAAAGGAGGTGTGGATAGGGGGAAAGTTACGGGAGAGGGAGAGACAAAGAAGACAAACAATCCAACAACTAAAATAAACAGAAGACAGACTGCTTCTTCCACCGAAGAGGTCTTAACATGAGTCTGGTATCCGCACCTGTTAAAGGAGAGACATATGTGTGTGTGCATCTGTGTGCGTGTGTATGAAAGTGCGCGCAAAATAAGTGTGTGCATGTGAGTGGTTTGTCAGGAAACATGAAGAGGGCAGCCGGTCACAGCAACCCCCCGCCGCCCCCTCAGAGACTCCAAGCAAGCAAGATAACGCCACCAACCCCCACAGAGCACAAATGTCCGAGGCCAACAAGCCCCAAGAGAGCCAGGCATCTGCACCAGGAGGGATGGCTGAGGAAGGCCGGGCCACCAGGCAGCCGGCGCGGCAGGCCCACGCCCCCCCAGTGGGGCCAACGCCAGCCCCCGGGCCCCAGGAGGCCAGCGCCCCCACTCCCCGGGCCAGAGACTGGCCCACACCCCCGGCACGAGCTCCCCAGGCACCCCCACAGTGGGCCCACCCCAGTACCACCACCACACACCCCGGGAACCCCCATGCCCAAAGCCCAAAGAAGGCACCCTCCCCCCATCCAGGGAAGCCCACACAGCCAAGAGGCACCACCCCCTCAATTCAGCACCTCCCGACCAGCACACACACCCATTCCCACTCATTCACACCCTCATGCCCTCATACGCACCCACATGCACTCACTCACTCTCGCTTGCCCTCTCCCCCACACAAACCCACACTCACATTCCCGGACACACCCACTCTTTCTCACTCCTGTACCTGCTCTATCTTGCTCCCACTGGCACTCGCCCGCAGAGTGACCCGCACTCACTCATGTTCACCCATACACACACTCTCACTCACGTTCTGACCTACTCACATCCATTCGTGCTCTCCTCCACAAACTCACCCACACTCATTCACCCTAATTACTTAGGGCGACCACAATGCAGATGCAGTGAGCATGAATGCACACCAGCGCCTGGCAGCGGCTAGGGAGACCGCCGGCGCAGGCCAGAAGCCACACCCCCCCCGACCCACCCCAGGGCAGCCGTGGCCACAGAAGCAGACCCCCACCCCCCCGATGCCCACTCAAGCGACTGATCAGTGGACCATTGCAGGCGCTCCGAGATGCCACCCGACATGCAAAGCGCCACACAAAACCACCCCGCCATCTCCACTCATCACTCCCTCATTCTCACTTACTCTCTTGTTCAATCACTCTCTCACTCCCCTGCTTACATATATTCATTTGGCAGCACCCAGGGATTTTGACAACATGATGGGCCCCAGGGCCCCCGCCGGCCCCCCAGGTCCCCGGCAGAAGCAGGGCAACAGGGGTGGGGGAAGACCCTCCCCCACCCTCCCCCATTCACAAATCATGATGGGTGTGTGTCAGTTGTGTGATGTGATAGTGTGCAGGTGTGTGAACTACTATAGTGCAGTTAAAATTGGAGGGATGGTGGTTGGAGCACCACTAGCCACTGTGATAGGTAGCGGGACTCCTATTCCACGAGCCCTCAGTGTCTGAAATGCAATTAAAATTGAGGTGAGGGTGGCCCCACTGCGCAGCAAACAGAGGTATCCCCTTCACCAACACAGTGCGGCACACTCCCACCCCAAAATCCTATACTGTATGTATCCCAGAAGATGTATGTTCCTTCCAGAATCAGGGATGGGAGGGGGATAAGACTGGGAAGGAGGCAGTCCAAAAGGAAGCTCCCCCCCAGAAGCAATCTTGCAAACTGGTTCAGGAGGCAACCCATTGCTCCTAGATCCCAACCCAGGGCAAGGATCATCAGGCCGAGCAGCCCAGGACCTGCCAGCGTTGCATCCCGACGCTCCCAGCACCACAGGCATAATGGAGCAGCCACACCCACTCCCACACATCTTGCACACACGAATATACACAACAACAATAATCATGATAATGAACAATGAGCCACGCCCATAGGGTGCCCCACAAGCCAAGCGACACCCCAGAGTGCCCACCGCAAGCCCACCAACCACCCACCTCAGACACACACCGACAGTGTCAGGCTGCCCCAACGACCCCCGAGCACCCACACACACCCGGCGCCAAGGAAACCGGAAGCAATGCCACAAAGTACCCCGCCCATGACAACAGTTGGGCGGCCGGGAAAAGCAGGCCCTGAACCACCAACCCCCAGGCCACCAGATGGCCCACCCCACCCCCATCACCCAACGAGGTCCCCCCACCCACACACACATCCTCCATCCCCGCACATCCACCCACAAGTGCCAGCACACACACACACACCCACGCCTACCCTCATGTGCACACACACACACAAACACACACACACACACACACACTCACCATCACACATGCCCACCTACACCCACAAACAACCCTGCATACTCACACACAAATGTGGACGCACCCACATCCGCACCCGCACACACACACGAACCCCCCCCCACACACACACACTCATGCACACCTGCACACACTCATGCACACACACACACACACACATACACACTCACACCCGCAGGCCCTGGAGGACGGGGGGGAGGGGGTGGCCCCCCTGGGACGCAGGCACCAGTCCCCAGAGCGCCGCCAGGGCCCCAGGGAGGGCACGACCCTGCTGCACAAGGACACGTCAGGTACGGCTGAAACGATTAGTTGACATCAATAACATCGACAATAAAAATTTGTTGACAAATCGTTTAATTATAAAGTATATATGCATGCCACGGTAATGTTCAGCTGTAACTGCAATGCACGACCGGAACTGCTGAGCGCAGTAGCGCCTCTGTTGTCTGGCGAATGTCGAAGTGGATTAAAAAAAAAAAAAAAGCAGACCCAAATTTTCTGTTGTTTGAGAGCATTTTACAGAAGACAAAAAAACAAAACAAGTAAAATGGAGACTTTGCAAGGCAGACCTCCGTTACCACGGCAGCACTACAGTGATGCATGAGCATCTGAAACAACGGCACCTGGGAGCCGTAGTATTACCATGTGCTGGGTAAGTTTTAGCAAGTAAAGAAAGTTAGCGCCGCTTATTTTCAATGGCCAACTGTTTCAAGCTTTAGAAAAATGACAATACTGTTAAGGTGTGTTCAGATCAAGCGTGAATGGATGGCGCGAATCCATACGAAGTGAATGGAAAGAGGTGAGTACATGCAAAATTGCGCATTTGCGCGTTCACGTCCATGGTAATATGCTAGCTTTGAGATTCTGCCATCACTGGAGTGAAAGTATCACCATTGCAGAGTAAACTAGTTTGAAAATGAGACTACCACTCACCTGGAAACAGGAGGACCGGGAGCTTTTCAGCTCAACTGGGATGTTGGAGTTATTTACCCACGGATTCCTGCCATGGACGTGCTAACAAGGCAAGCAAGCTAGCAACGGAAACACTCATCATCTTGTAAAATTATGGAGACAGGAACAACTTTTTCAGGTGCGCTCCCCATCAGATAATGTAAACCTAAAACATGACGTTATTTTGGGGATTTCCATAGTAGGTTGAACACTCCTGCAGAAGTTATAAAGGCAACTTCGCCTGTCTGCATCTCACTCAGACCGTGAATTCATGTCTATTCATGTGTTTACATTGAGTTATAATGTAATCACACTGCACGAAAAATTTGCCCGTTCATGTTTGGTCTGAATGCACCTTTAGTATATGCTGTTAATGTTAGCTTAAATGTTTGACAGGGGTGTATGGAGTGTCAGGAAGAGACAGTACCTCAGACGGGGCAACAGTCGCACCTCCGGGTGGTCGGTCCGCTTTGGTTCCCACTTGGCACTCAACTCTCATCTGTGACTCCAAGTAGCTGTTTGCATGCAACAGCGGCCACACCCCAGTAAACCGCTTCGACTGGCAGGCGAAACCAGGTGAGGGTAGCCGATGGGTTGGAAACCCTCGATGAGGTAGGGCTTGTCTACCTACGCATGCGTAGACTGGATCTGTCGGACTGTGTGGAGGAAACCGCCAGATTGGCTCAACGGGCAGGAAGGCAGACCCAGCAAAGCATTGTGGAGCACAACTAGGGTACAGTGAGACATGTAGGACACTGATGGCCATCCACTGCATCCTAACCTAGCTCCAGCCATCTTGACTACGTCTTGCCACTGGATCCAGATAGGCTGGGATGAGAGAGTGAGGCTGATGACCCTGCACAATTCTCCCTTACTTAAATCAAATTCACATGCAAGTCAAGACATCACCCACACCACCCCCAAATTTCTGTCTCACCCCCCAAGTCGTGTGGTGATGTGCAAGTGATGAAGCAGCAGGTGCAGACACACTGGAAGCTGTAGTCACAATCCCAAACACAGGTGACCCAGGGCATAGGGTTGCTCTCTACTGGATCGAAGCAGCAGTTGAATTCGGCAGCCCCCTGGGTGTCTGAGCAACCCTCTTTAGTATTCGCTCTGCTCACCTCCATGGCCTAAGGAAGGGGCTAGAAAAGGTGTCCTAAACATAGCCTGCTTCACTACACCCTGGCTAGCAAGACGTGGCTGGTGGGGATCCCACCCTAGTGGTCGAAATTCTCAGAAGAAATCAACTAAGGTAACATCGCTCACCATTGGTACTTGGAATGTGCGAACACTCATGGACAGCTCCAAAGCAGACAGACCTAAGAGACGGACAGCACTTGTCGCAAGAGAACTTAGCAAGTACAACATCCACATCGCAGCTCTGAGCAAGACCAGGTTTGCAGGCAAAGGTCAGCTGACAGAAGTCAAAGCCAGCTACACCTTTTTCTGGAGCGGCCAAGGCAGCAAAAAACAGCGTGAAGCAGGGGTGGGTTTCGCGATCAGATCAAATCTGATCAGCAAGCTTACCAGCCTCCCCAAAGGAACCAATGACCACCTCATGAGCCTGCGGCTCCCCCTCCGAGGAAAATGCCATACCACATTCATCAGTGCATATGTCCCCACCATGATGAACCCAGAGGAGATCAAAGACAAGTTTTATGAGGACTTAGAGACTCTCATTGAAAGTGTACCGAAGGAGGACAAACTCATTGTTCTTGGAGACTTTAACAGCAGAGTTGGTACAGACTACCAGACATGGGAGGGAATTCTTGGGAGAAATGGAGTTGGAAAGTGCAACAGCAATGGTCTTCTCCTGTTGAAGACGTGCGCCTCTCATGACCTTCTGATCACTAATACCATCTACCGCTTGCCTAATCACAACAAGACCTCCTGGATGCATCCATGCAGCAAGCATTGGCCTCTGATCGATTACATCATTGTGAGAAGGAGAGACAGGCAGGACGTTAGAGTGACGAAGGTGACGTGTAGCGCAGACTGCTGGACGGATCACAGACTCATTTTCTCTATGTTCAACATGCACATCCAGCCCAAATGGCGTCCACAGGGGAAAAAGGCAAACAAGCGACTCGATTGCAGCAAGCTGGAACAGCACTCTGTGCGACAGAACCTCAGTGGGAACCTGGACAGGAAGCTTAGTCAGTTCGACTTTGGGGCGTATGGAGCAGAAGAAGACTGGGCAGCTTTCAGAGACATGGTGTACAACATCTCACGCACTCATCTGGGCCAGAACATGCACAAACACCAAGACTGGTTCGAAGAAAATGATGAGGACATGCAAAAGCTGCTTGACGAGAAGAGTGAAGCCCACAGAGCATACAAGCAAGACAGCAGATCTGCCTCTAAGAAGGCAACCTTCAACTCCATCAAAGGAAAGGTGCAGGCAAAGCTCAGAGAGGTGCAGGACTTCTGGCTCAGCAAAAAGGCAGATGAAAAACAGCAGTACGCTGACAGCAACAACTCCAAACACTTCTGTGATGCACTTAAGACCATCTACGGGTCTCAGTCTTCTGGAACATCACCACTGCTCAGTGTTGACGGGTCCACTCGCCTCACCGACAAGAACGCAATCCTGGAAAGATGGGCAGAACATTTCAGCAGAGTCCTGAACAGACCTTCATCCATCAGTGCAGAAGCCATCACTCATATGCCCCAAGTAGAGGTGAACACATCTCTAGCAGAACCTTCAATGGAATCAGATGTCCAAAAAGTGATCAAACTTCTTTTGAACGGCAAAGCACCAGGCTCTGACTCCATCCCAGCTGAAATCTACAAGGCAGGAGGACCAGTTCTAATACAGAAACTCATCGAGCTCTTTCAGACCATGTGGCAGCAGGAAGTTATCCCCCAGGAGCTCAAGGACACCTCCATTGTCCATCTCTACAAGAGAAAAGGAAACAGGCAGTCCTGCAACAACCACTGTGGGATCTCTGTCCTCTCCATTGCTGGCAAGATCCTCACAAGAGTCCTTCTCAACTGCATCATTCAGCACATGGAAGGCGGTCACCTGCTGGAGAGCCAGTGTGGCTTCAGAGAGGGACGTGGAACTGCTGACATGATCTTCACCGCACACCAACTTCAGGAGAAGTGTCAAGAGCAGAACAAGGTACTTTACACAATATTTGTAGATCTGACCACGGCTTTTGATACCGTCAGTCGTGAGGGGCTATGGAAGATCATGGCAAAGTTCGGCTGCCTGGACAAACTCATCAGCATGGTGTGTCAGTTCCACAATGGAATGCTTGCTCGAGCACTGGACGATGGAAACTCCTCTGAAGCTTTCCCAGTCACCAATGGGGTCAAGCAGGGCTGTGTACTCGCACCCACACTTTTCAGCATGATGTTCACAGCCATGCTGTCTGATGCCTTCTGTGATGATGAAGAAAGCACCATCAGGATCTGGTACAGGATGGACAGCAGGCTCTTCAACCTACGGAGGCTCCAAGCCAAAACCAAGGTGGAAGGGGACTCAGTGTGTGACTTCCTGTTTGCAGATGACTGTGCACTGAACGCCGCTACAGAGGCCCAGATGCAGCAGAGCATGAACTGCTTCTCCACTGCTTGCGACAACTTTGGGCTCACAATCAGTATGAAGAAAACTGAGGTCCTGCACCAACCCACACCGCAGAAGACTTATGTGGAACCAGCCATCACTGTCAACGGGGAGACCCTCAAGGCTATCGACAAGTTCACGTACCTCGGCAGCACACTTTCCAGGTCTATCAACATTGACGACGAGGTCGATTTGCGCATTGCCAAGGTAAGTTCAGCATTCGGATGGCTACGTGCAACAGTGCGGAAAAGGAAAGGCATCAGGCTGACCACAAAACTGAAGATGTACAAGGCAGTTGTCCTGCCTTCCCTACTGTATACCTGCGAGACCTGGACAGTCTATGAGTGCCATGCCAGAAAGCTAAACCGCTTCCACCTGAACTTACTCAGAAAGCTCCTGAAGATCACCTGGCAGGACAAAATCCCTGACACAGAGGTCCTCTCCCGAGCTGAGCTGCCTGGCATCCACACCCTGCTCAAGAGAGCCCAGATTAGGTGGGCTGGCCACCTTGTTCATATGCCTGACTCGTGCCTACCAAAGAGACTGTTTTACAGTGAACTAGCAGAGGGCAGGCGCTCACAAGGTGGTCAGAAGAAGCGCTACAAAGACACTCTTAAGGCCTCCCTGAAGAGCTCTGACATCAGTCCTGGCACCTAGGAGACCCTAGCGCTAGACCAACCAGACTGGTGTAGCTGTACCAGCAAAGGTGCTGCCTCCTTTGAGCTGAACAGGACCGCCAAGGCCCAGAGAAAACGTGAGCTTTGTAAGTCCAGAGCCACCCCTGTATCTTCTGCCTGTGCAGACCACCTGTGCCCGACCTGTGGCACAGCCTTCCGTGCCTGCATCAGACTGATCAGCCATAGCCGGACACACCACACCCAGCCCTCTTCTCTGTGATGTCCTTGGTCATCGTCGAGAACGACAGACGAACAACAACCTGTTTGACATTAAGCTCTCTGATTGCTGAGGATTGAGCTGTCATGGCTAACGTGTTGAATGCAGTAAATGACTGATTTACAGGAGTCGCTATCACTTTTTCATCTTTGTTCATATTAGCCCTCATTCTGAATATTAGTTACACTGTGTTACACTGTGTCCAGCTGAGACAAAATGGCATTTAAATGCCTGCCGCCCATGGGAGACGGAACATTAAGAGGTATTAAACAGCAGCTGAGGTAAAATATGCACTACACTAGAGCCCCAACAAGAAGCAGAGATGGTGGACATGCAAAAAATAAATGCGATTAGTCGACTAGTTGAAAAAAAATAGTCGTTAGATTAGTCGACTACTAAAATAATCTTTAGTTGCAGCCTTAGTGCCAGGGCTGGCCCACACCACTGGCGCACACCTGACCCCAACCCAGAGGGGGAATGCACCCCCAGCACCAGGGGCCCAGGGCCAGATCCAGCCCCACCCGGGAGGCAAGGCCAGCTGGCTCGGGGCCACGGCCCACCCCGCAGCCCCCACCACCACCACCAACAACAACCCCCCCAGGCGAGACACACAGCCACCCTGGAACAGGCTCCCCAGACACCGGCCCCAGTGGGTCACAGAAACCCCTTGTGGTCAGGGAGCAGCCAGCCTTCAGAGGCACCAAGGGAAGCGAGCCACTGCCCGCCACCACTCAGATTATAGAATTAATAAGCAGGGACCAGAAAGAATTGAATTCAGCCAATTGGTTATTTGAAGAGGCAGACATTCTCCCTAGGCTAATATGATCTGATCATAAGTTATTATAGTGAGTTGTTTATTTCTTGATTTCCAGTTCATGAGGATAGTTTTCCTTGCAATGCATAAGGCAGTGAGAACCACGTGTGACATCCTTGTCTCAATATTTATTTCACTTAAATCACCAAATATGCAAAGTGTGGGTGAGGATGGGATACGATATCCAAACCATGCCATTAAGTCTTCACATGTCTTCTGCCAGAACTTTTGGACCGGTGTACAGCACTACATAGCATGCATGTAACTATCCGGGATGTTGCTGGTGCAGTGGGAGCAGATATTTGTGTGACTCAGGCCCATTTTGAACATCTTTTGTACTGTGTAATGAGTTCTATGCAGAACTTTGTACTGCACGAGTTGTAAATTAGAGTTTTTAGTCATCTTAAAAGTGTTTAAACATATTTGTTCAGGTTCAGGTTACTTTATTTGCACCCGTTGGTAGATTTGTTTTGCAGTTAGGTGACATCCATATTTACAAACCACAATTACATTCAACATGAACACAAACACAGGCACACATGAAGCTGACTATAAACACGATAAAAGTACTCAAGGCTCCACCAATCAGGACATAGGACAAAGAGATAAGAGAAAAAACAAAGAGGTAAGAGAGAAAGGTCATATTAAAAAGTTAAAGACTAGTCAGAGAGGTTAAAAACTCAAAAGTCTAAAACCCAATAAAAGATTTAGAACCCAAATAAAAAATCTACAAAAATAAATAAATATAAAATAAAAATTAATAAATAGATAACTAAATCATGTACAATATATTGCTACATCTTGTTCAACTCTCTGACAGCAGCAGGAACAAAGCTGTTTTTGTAGCGCTGGGTTTTACTTTTTGGGACAGCAAACCTCTGTCTGGAGGGAAGAAGCTGAAAGTGGCAGTGCAAAGGGTGGGAGTCATCATTTAAAATGGAGGTAGCAATCCTCTGTACCTGTCTGGTTTACAGGGATGTCAGGCTCAGCTGTGACTCACCAAGCAAACGACTGGACCATCTAACAACATGGTCCAAGGATTTCCTCTGTTTCAGTTTTATCTGACCAAACCATGACACTAAAGAAAAGGATAAAACAGATTCAATAAAAGCCCAATAAAACATTGTCATTATGGTTTGGTCAGTTTGGAAGCGTACAAGTTTCCTTAAACAATGCAAATGTTGCTGACCCTTTTTGCACACCCTTTCACAGTTCTCTTCAAAGTTTAAATTACTATCAATAATCTTTCCAAGATATCTGTAAGATTGCACAAATTCAATGGTCTGGCCTTTTAGTACAGTGACTTTGTGCCTGGGAGTTTTCCTCCTAAAGTCAATAATCATATCTTTAGTTTTTGTCGTATTCAGCTGCAGGTAGGAATCCTCACACCAGTGAACAAAATCATCAACTACTGGGCCGTGGCCACTCTCACCATCTTGAAGGAGACTGACAATAACTGAATCATCAGCATACTTTATAATGTGTCTGTTGTCATGTCTGCTCTGACACATGTTTGTGTACAGGATGAAGAGTAGTGGTGACAGCACACACCCCTGAGGAGAGCCAGTAGAAGAACACTTTTGGTCAGACAATGTACCATTGACCCTTACTCTCTGCGTCCTGTTGGTTAAAAAATCCAGAATCCAACCCACCAGGTTATTACTCAAATCAAATTGTTGCAGGAGCCTTTCAACTAAAATATGAGGTTGGATTGTATTAAAAGCGGAAGAAAACTCCACAAATAAAAGCCTGGTGTGTGTCCCATTAAAATCCAGATGTTTAAAAAGCATGTTAAACAGAGTGACAGTGGCGTCCTCCCCTCCTCTCTGGGGCCTATAGGCAAACTACAAAGGATCCAATGCATGCTCAGTCTGCTTTAGGACCTCAAATCTGACCAGTTTTTCAAAAATTTTCATAAAAATTGAAGTCAAGGCAACTGGTCTAAATTCATTTACCGTTTTAGGACAGCTGGATTTTGGAACGGGGACCACCACACCATCTTTCCAGATCTTAGGCACATGTTGTGTCTGTAAGGACTTATTGAAAATGTAGTGAAACACAGAACCTAGTTCATGTGCACAGGACTTTACCAAGCGCCCACATATATTATCAGGGCCCTGACTTTTGTTCACTTTTACAGCACAAAACGCCCTTTTAACATCCTGCACCTCAATATTAAAGTGCTGATCGTCTTTGAGCTTCTGTTTCAAATCTTGGGTTTCTGTGCTGAAATCAAAGGAGTCAAAACGACCATAAAAACAATTAAGAGCATTAACCAGCTCTGTGTCTGAATTAAAACCATCTAAAAACACACGATTACTACGCTCTGTGCTCTGAAGGCCTGCAATAGTTTTCATACTGGCCCAGGCTGAACCAAGCTTCTTTGTTGCCATCTTGCTTTCCAATTCTGATTTATAATTCTGTTTTGCTCTTAAAAATTTTGGACTTCAGCTCTTATGTGGCAACTTGCAGCTCAGAAACAACCCCCTGTTTAAAGGCAAGTGCTTTCCTCTGTAAGCAGGATTTAACTGATTTAGTGACCCATGGCTTGTTGTTGGGATATATTTTGACACGTTTACGTGGAACGATCATGTCCTTGCAGAAAGCCATGTATGAGCATGTTACGTCCACTAAAGAGTCCAAATCTTCTCCGCAGGCCAGTGTGAACACCTCCCAGTCTGTACAGTTAAAGCATTCCTGGAGGCAGTGCACTGAATCCTCTGTCCACACGTTTATGTCTCTGGTCTTCGCCTTGTCTCTTCTGAGAGCAGTTTTATATGTGGGCAGCAAATGTACACAGTTGTGATCTGAGGATCCTAAAGGAGGAAGGGGAATAGATTTATAGGCCCTCTCTATGGATCCATAGCACAGGTCCAATGTCTTTTCTCGCCTGGTTGGGCAGAAGACATACTGATAAAAGTTTTTAAGTGTCTTCTTTAGAGACACATGTTTAAAATCCCCAAGGATAAGATTTGGAGCCTCTGGGGAAATCGGCTGCAACCGCTGGACAACATCAAAGACAGTGCTGGAAGCGGAGGCAGCGTCCGCCCTCGAGTGAATGTACACAGTCGTTATGAAAAGCTGGAGGAACTCGCGGGGCAGATAAAAAGGGCGTAGTGACACGGACAGCAGCTCCACATCTGGTGTACAGATGCACTCTCTGACCATGACAGATGCACAGTACTGTTTATTAATTGTCGCATGAATTGCCTATAAAAATATTTGTCATAAGGTACAGGAATTATTTATTTTATTTAATAGTGGGTGTGAAAGGGGGCGGAGTTAAACCGTCACTTCTACACCCGCTAAATTAAATAAAAGCACTCGTAAAAGGGGCACCAGTCCTAATGGACAATAATATTAACTTTAATTTTAATTAATTTTGTACCTTCAATTACTCAATGAATCAGTCTCAAAGTTTCAGTGAGTTCTTATCCTGCCGTGATTAGGAAACCTGTATATGCGAAAGGAAAACGCTTCAACTGCTCTCATTCACCCTTTTGTCACCATGGGGTGAGACGCCGGCTCGGCGCTCAGCCCATGCTCCTTTTATCCCTGCCTCTCATTGGGCAGTGCCTCAGCTGGTTCCCAGCTGTCAGTGTCACGGGACGGCTGGGGCCAATTAATCCTCATCAGCTGGGGCGCTGTTAATGAGTATAAAGAGGAGCAGCTTCGATCATTCGGGGCTGCGACATAAGCACTGCTAGGCTGAAGCCCCTTCGTCTGGTGTCAGCCTCAACTCCCCTTGCAGCATTCCGGTGTTTGTATCCCGCTGTGAGTATGCACGTCTTGTTACCCCCATGTCCGGTACGAGCTACCTACCCCTGCGCTGTGCAGCCTGAGAATGTACGTCTGTATGAGTGTCTGTGCTCTCCTCATCCCTTATCCCTTACCCAGAATAAAACATCTCGACTCACTGGCTTGTCCCTGGCTCTGATTGCCCGGCTCCCTAGAGCCGGATATGACAGTATGTCGCAGCCAGAAGAGTTGCCGGCGGCCGTGAGTCGCCGTGGAAATGTACCTTTCTGTCCGGGTGTCAGCGCTGCTAGCATGCCGTTTCCCAGGAGTCACTTCCGGCGCCAGGGCGACGGGCTGAGGTCCATCTCGGAGGCAGTCGACGGGACGTTCTTCACCCTGCACGACGCCTCCAACGCGAGACGCTGGCATCCGGGCCGTGCTGAGGAACTCCTGGACTGTCACCCTCACTCTCTGTACCATCTGGAGGACAGTGCCAGGATAGACGCTGCAGGTACACAGCGAGAGAAGCTCCACGGGGTGGATGGAAATCCCGGCAGGGAGTCGAAGTGGGCGACGTCTTTCCCCGCTTCGGAGTCCCGTTCCTGCCGCCATTCCAGTCCGGGAGTTCGCGCCAACCAGAGGACTTCCCCCGACCTGCGCCACGTCACTCGGGATTCCCTTCGAGGAGCCGCAGCTGACAGCAGTTATGTCCGGGGTCGAGTGGCTGTCGCGAGCTCTACTGTGTTTCCTGTCACCACCTTCAGGCATGTGGCGGCGGCAGTGAGATTGATGGTGAGGACTTCAGGGCTACGAAGCCTTCCCGTGCTCGACGCCTTCCTCGTCTCGATCTCCGATCTGGAGCGGCGAATCCTGGGTTTCCCCCTCGCTTCGTCCCCTGGGAGTAGTCGTCATCACATCGCCGAGTCACCTCTGCACGAACCTCGTCCGGATCCAGTTCTGGGTCATCGTCAGGACCGTTCCTCCCACGCAGCTGTCATCCCTTCGCCTCGTCAGTGTGGAGATTCTACAGCCTCGTCCCCTGAGCCTCGTTCCCCCGCTGTCATTCCTGGACATTCGGGCTGGCTCACCCCGGCTGTTTCCCCCTCCTCCTCGACGCGCTTCCTGACCGCTGTGTGTGCCTGGAATCCCGGCCTGGTGAGCTCTCTGCTGGAGACAACGCGAGCGATCCTCAGACGAATTCCCGGGGGGTCCTCCGTTATCGCCGGGCGGGGAGAGGAAGAAGCAGATTCCACTACAGCAGGCGATACTCAACCTCCAGGGGGCAGGCAAGTCATTGTTTTTTCACACCTGCTTAATGATTTGCTCTGTCACATCCCTGGAGGAGAAGTTCAGGGTTCGCAGCTCCCTGAACTCTCCCCACCTGCTGTAACCTGTATGCCTAATCCCGCATCCTCTGTGTCTCTCTCCGCCGAGCGGTCCCCGGCTCCGGGTCAACGTGGTGGGATATGGAGAGGGCCTGTGGTTCCGCAGCTACATTGCAGACGGAGGAGGGGGACTGACTGCTGCGTGGAGTCTACGCTGACGACTGAGCGTCCCTGGGTCTCCACGGAGGAGCGGTTCGGTCCAGCGGGACGAGATTCTTCTGGCTTCACGCCGAGTGGGTCGTCGGCGGGGTTACCTGAGCTGGAGGGATCTCAAGCTGCGCTGACCATCGTGCTGGCTGCGGGGCCTGACGCGGCTAGATGGGAGCCTGACAACGACCTCCTGACAACGGATCCTGGATCTTCGCAGTCCTGGACGGCGTCAGAACCCGAGATCAGGCGAGTGCTCTCCTTTCTTTTCTTTCTTTTTATCTTTGAGCACTTCAGCCTATCTCCAGGGGAGACGAGCAGGGTGCAGCCGCCCGCTGCGTCTGAGCTCGTCTCGCCGGGTTCTGGCGCTGCCGGTGATCCTGATCCCGGTTCTGTTTTCTCTTCTGAGCCTTCTTCCAGGGTCACCGGCAAGGAGTTGCTGTTCCTCGTGGTGCTGGAGGGTCCGGGTTCAACGTTGGAGGTCGGTTCTGGTGCAGTGTCCAACGTGGGTTCGCCCGAGACCCAATCGGGGTCCAACGTGGGTTCGCCTGAGGCCCGATCGGGGTCCGACGTGGGTGCTGCCCCAGTGTTGTCCAGGTCCGGTGAGGAGGTGGCCGTTTCCCTGAGGCCCGCCGCCCTCGTCATCGGCTCTCCCCTGAGCCTCTTCCACCGGGATCCGCTCTGACCCTTCGTCCGTCTCAACGGTCCTGGTGGTTGAGTGATGCGGGTCGACGACCCGACCCGCAAAACTTTCGGTTCGGCGATCTGGTTTCCCCCCACTGGTCTGTGTTTGCCTTTGGGCGGCCTGGTTCGGCAGCCGTTGGACTGGATTCCTGGGATCTGGGCCCAGAGTTCGCCGTCCGAACATTTCTCTTCCCCGGGTTGCCAACTGGACAATGGGCGGGGAGATTACCAGAACAATTCCGGCCGTTTTGGACTCTGCCTGCCGTCTCCTCGGGTGTCCTTTACTTCTTTTATTATTATTGAGGTCACTCGGGTGTAGTTTCTTTGTCCATTAGGGGAATATATGTTTTTGTGCTGTGTGTTGTTTTTTTTAACCATACTCAGCATTTTTATCGTATTGTTATCCTGTTACCCTGTCACCTTTTTTTCCTCTTGGTGACTCACCTTATGTATCGCGCTGTGTATTGCATTTTCTTATCTTTACTCAGCGTTTTCATTCATCCTTACCTTAGCCTTGGCCTCGTCGGTGCATCATGGAGTATGCGTGTGGTTTCCTGTTCAACCATACTCTGTGATCACCCCATTCTGTCTTATTATCCTCGTGGGGGGCCTTCCCTGGCCCCGGCTTTAACATTGACTGTGTTTGTTATTGTTTGAAGTAATGTGTTTCATCCCCACTTAACCGTACTTCATTATTACCCATTTGTCCTTGTCACCTCTGTTTCTTTAGGTGATCTTTTATATATTCGGTGCTGTGTGTTTTGTTTTCTTTAGTATCCATGCACAGCGTTTTTCATCATTTTTTGTCCTGACCTTTGTCTTGTTGGTGCATTATGGAGTAGTGTGTTTTGTTCCCCTTAACTATACTCTGTGATTGCTTTATTCATTCCTGCCACCTTTTTGGTGGGTTTTTGGTTTTCTTTTTTTTGCCCCGATCTATACGTTATTTGTATGCTGTCTGTAGTCGTATTTGGTATTTTCCCTACCTGTGTCCTAACTCAGTTTTCTCCCTAACTGTGCTCTGGGTTAATCCTTTTCCCTGTGTTGTAGGGTATTGTATTTGGGTTTTTTTTTCTCTGCCCTGCTGCCCTACATTGGTCTATTGTTTTTTTGTCCTTCCCTTTGCATCTTCCCCTCCGGTCCTGCCTCCCTTCCGCCCACCCTAGGTGGGGAGGGGGGGGGGGGCTGGGATGTTCCTGGTCGTTCGGGAGCCCGACCGTGAGGGGGAGGCTCTGTCACCATGGGGTGAGACGCCGGCTCGGCGCTCAGCCCATGCTCCTTTTATCCCTGCCTCTCATTGGGCAGTGCCTCAGCTGGTTCCCAGCTGTCAGTGTCACGGGACGGCTGGGGCCAATTAATCCTCATCAGCTGGGGCGCTGTTAATGAGTATAAAGAGGAGCAGCTTCGATCATTCGGGGCTGCGACATAAGCACTGCTAGGCTGAAGCCCCTTCGTCTGGTGTCAGCCTCAACTCCCCTTGCAGCATTCCGGTGTTTGTATCCCGCTGTGAGTATGCACGTCTTGTTACCCCCATGTCCGGTACGAGCTACCTACCCCTGCGCTGTGCAGCCTGAGAATGTACGTCTGTATGAGTGTCTGTGCTCTCCTCATCCCTTATCCCTTACCCAGAATAAAACATCTCGACTCACTGGCTTGTCCCTGGCTCTGATTGCCCGGCTCCCTAGAGCCGGACATGACACCTTTTATTAAACGCATTCAGATTACATGGCATGGCGTTCAAATGATGAATAAACAGATTTAAATGATGACAGCGTAATATATCACATCAACTGGTATTGGATTCCTGAACATAACATCCAGCGTTACACCTCTGTAGAACCAAGGAGGAACCAGACTTATGTTTCAACGGTAAATGAGGTTGAAAACAACGTAATTTTATGGGGAAAATTCATAAGCTAATTATCTAAAAATGACTTCTGAATTAATCTACAAAAATTTTATGGGCAGTTACTTAAAAATGACTAAGAATTTTCCTTCAGTTGATAGCTCTATCCTGTGGCTGAGAGACTAATTGAGCCCTGAAATACGGGCCATATTCAACTGTAATTTAATTGTTAGGACATCACGTTTTAACCCAGCAGATAAGAAAAGTAGGAGCTTCACTCACACAACAGCTGTAGGTCCACGTTTCCGCGGGTCGGTACCGCTGGGTTTTGAAGTTAGGACGTCGGAGGAAGCGGCTGCTGTCCTCACAGCCGTGGAGGTGATAACTCAGCTGGGGGCCCTTCAAGGAGACAGTTGCAGCCGTGGATGGTTTGTCTCAGGGCGGCGTGAAAAGTCCTTGGAAAAAGAGTCCAAATTTGAGGTCTCTTGTAGCGGGATAGACCAAAAAAACTGAAGGAGGAACATCTCAGTCTCTGTTCACTTTAAATTAGGCAAATTAAAGGTCCACTTTAACGGCATGAAAAGTCATGAAAAAAATGAGAAAAACATTTACTAGGATAAGAATGGCTTCTGAGGTGAAGGAAAAAAGTTTGAGAATTTGATTCTCTAAAAGTACGAGCTCTAAAGAAAAATGGTTTCTCCTCAGTAACCAGAAAGACTTGACAAACACAAAGAATAAAACTTCACAGGATCTTGAAACGGTGGAATAAAATCTTCTGAGATCTAGATTACTATTCTGCTTCTTTAATCTTAATTTAGTTCCTAATCTTTCTCAAAATCTCTTTCTTTCTTCTTTCTGTGTTTCTAATTCTTAATTCTATCACCGTTCTCTATCTTGCTACTTGTTACATTGTTACTTTACTTCTTGCTAATCTTCCTGCCTGTTCTTTGTCTGATCTTATTTCTTACTCTTTGCTTACTCTGCTGATCTAAAACTCAAATCTAACTTCTCTCTTTTAAAGTTACCTCGCCGGGTCGTAAAACTGATGATGTCGATCGCAAGACTGACCAATCGACTTTTTCAGAAGCAGTTTGAAATGGCTGCTATCCAATGTGAGGACATTTCTTTGTTTGAGAGCAGCCAATCAAACGAAGACACCATCCCATGAAATTGCAGAGGGAAAATCAACACTCAGTCAGTTCTTATGAAATTAAGTGCTCAATATAAAATCTAACTAGATTAAATGACTTGGTTAATATTTGGTGATCATGCATTTATACCATTATTCCAATATTGCATTGGTTTGAATAACACTCATGAATATAACATTTCTTATACATAATTATAATAAATGCCTTCACATTTAGATCAAAATGCAGCAAACCATGCAGCAAACCATGGTGATAAAAGAGGGATGATTTTCAGTGTCCTTAGGATCCAGAGGATAAGCTGAAAGAAACTTAATGTTTAGAACAAATTAAAAGTCATCCTACATACTGAAAACACATTCCGTAGGTATCCGCTAGGAGGTACTGTTGAGCTGTAGATGATTTCCTTTAGTATCTGGGCGAAAACCTGGATAGTATCGTGGGCTATAAACCCGTCAGATTAAGTGGTTTATGACTCTTAAGAACATTGGTTTCCTGTGAAAAGGTACGTTATCAAATGCAGTGTTCACGTTGAGAGGTCTGGTCTCCTGAGTTTTATGTTCCTTTGAGCCTTTAAAAGCAAATTCTGATCCTTACAATCTCTGCAAGAGGCAACTGTTTACATTGGGGTCCTGGGAAAGCAAGTATCTTTGGTCAGGCCTGGAAGAGGCCTGCATGAGTCGACATAAAAGCCAGTGATATTCCTGAAAAGGCAGAAAAGTGGTATTCCTGTGTAATGAATAAAGTGAAATTCCTATAAAATGAAGAGAAGTGATCTTCTGTCTTGGTTTGAGGAGACGATGATGCTACATAATATATAAACATACGCTGCCCCCCTGACGTTTTCCCGTTACCTCTTCCTGCCGATACGAGCGAAGTGGGGCTCCAAAGCCGTCAATACACAGGTCCGCATCCCGGTCATGCGCCGTAAGCCACGTCTCCGTGTAAGCCATGACACAGCAGTTCTTGAAATCCTTCTGATATCGTACATTTCCTTGAATTTCATCCACTTTATTTCTCAGGGATTGTACGTTCCCCATAATAATGGAAGGAAGAGGAATGCGGTTAAGATGATGTCTCCTCAGATTTAATCTTACGTCTCCATGCTTTCCGTGTTTCCTCCTCTTGTCTCTCTTTTCATCGCTGTGTCCATGAAAATCTCTTAAAATAAAGTCCGGCAGTTGCAGCACAGACTCAAACACAGATGCTGCATTATCCATTTTTAAATGCAGTGACCTGTCTCTGGAATACTGCGTTCTACCCGGTGTGATCGCGATTGCGCTTACCTCCAAGACAAAGAGCCAGTAAGAAAGAAACGACAGTGCAAAATCAAGAAGGAAATCCATACTGATGGAACCAGGGAGCTCTTCATTATATAATCCACAAACATTCAAGGACAAAAACGGCACAGAGAATTACGTTAAAACACATTAAAGTGCATAAAAACATAGACAAAGACGTCAAACTTTTTTCACCCGCTGCCGGTTGCTTTGTGCGCATGCACCCCATTTGTGTCTGATATCTTGAAAACAGACCAGCGAAAAGTGTTTCTAACATTTGAGGTGAGAAATAATAAGTTCAGTTAATGAATCAACCGTTATTTGATATTAACAACTGCATTAAACCGCATTTAAATGTTCAGAATGATATCACTGCAGCTAACATATGTGCTGGACCCTATTTGCATAAGGTATAAAAAAAAATCAACTTTATGCAAATGTGGGGTATGGGTAACTCAACACAACACAGCCTGAGTCAAACTCGTCGGCCTCCGTCGGTCTATGATGACCATGGAAGAGAATCCTAAACGTCTACTCTGCTGGAACAGCACCACCTGTGCGCGAACAGGCCGATGCGCGAATGGCAGTCCCTGTCACACAGGTCACACTTGTGGGTGGTCTCTGTGCTGCTGGGTCTGTGGCGGTTCTTCCTGCGGGTCCTTTTTTCATCTGCTGCAACAGTCAGTCTCTCTTCAAACTACAATGAAGCCAAATGCTTTGCGTTGCATTTCACATAGAAACTGAATAGGAAGTGGAGAATTGACGGATCCAGGGGACATGCCCCATCATTTGTGACTGGCTTTGCCACGTGTCAGTTGCAAAGCTTTTGCCCAATCAGATTAGTGGCTCATGAATAATGGCACGTGTCCACTGGTATATTTTTTGTTGGAAGGCATCAGCACTTTGGATGTGTTGTGGTGCAGGGATGAGTGTAACCAGATGGAGTGATAGAAAATCATTGACATTATGGAAAACCAATAGTCAAAGAGTGCTGTCCCGGGGGAAAGACTCTCGTTCATCCTGCTGCTGAGAACACACAGGCTGCACCTGACTGGTCGACAGATCCGGCTGTGGACGGTCTTCCCAGACTGAAACTCCCAAACAACATGGTGGATTACGAGTCTCATATCTTTAAAACAAACCAACAAAATTGCACTTTGTGCAATAAATAGTAGGTTCAGTAATGAATCTGTCATTTTCTGACATCAAAACGTTCAGCACCACATCACTGCAGCCGATGCATGCCGGGTGCCTGGACCTCATTTGCATAAAGTAAAAAAAAATAACTTTATGCAAATGAGAGGTAGGGAGAAGTACGGGCCACTTGACACACTGCAGACTGAATCACAGTACACTGGAGTCAAATGCTGTGCGCTGTGCTTCACATACACAATGAATGCAAAGCAGAAAAACAACAGATCCAGTGGACAGGTACCATAACACAGAGACGGGCTGGAACAGAGTTTTCTGGGAGAAAATCTCATGTATAACAACACAAATGATTTTTTGTTTATCAAAATACAGATATACTGTATGGTTTTGATGATGTCAGAATTTTAAATTAATCCGCAAAAAAAAGGGAATAAATGGGACCTTCTTTCAGTAGCAAAACAGATGTGACCACATTACACACAGTTTCTCTCAACTGTAGTATTTACTGGCACTGAACTGATGCTGTACTTAGAGGTACACTTGCCCATGATCAGTGCTGCCAGTAGATAATGAAGTTAGTCAAACAAGGCACTGCCATGGATAGATGAAACTGGCTCCTTCCCTAATGAGCCTGATGACTGCAGCTCATTTCAGTTTCTGTTATGCTAAAATGCAAAATGGAGCTACAATTTAAAAAGCTGAACATAAACATTTGACCATGCAGTATCTGAAAGAAAATTTTAAGAATAAATTGCCATTTTTAAGGATAATTAAGGCCTTGATTTTACATAGCCTTTACAAGGCTTTTAAAATACTTTTAAAGGCTGCACAGACACCCAAATTATCAAATAAAAAAGTAACAGCTTGGTAATGCACAATGTTGGAGTCAAATGTTTACAAAAGACTGTAGCACCACACCATTACTCCAGTAACGGTGGTATAATAGCAGCAGCAGGAATTTGCATATTCAGAACCAATATGATATATTCAAACCTCTTTATATCCTAGACACATGGTTGTGTAAATCAGCAGCAGCAGCCCAGAAAAAAAAAAACAAACAATTTGCTTGCTGTGGTTTTTGAGCGTTTGATCCCATTTCTTATTCAAGACAAAAACCAAAAGACCAGCATCATCTTTTAAATATTGATCATATTCTATTAATTATTTAATATCCAAGTGCAGAAAGGGTGCAAGTTTCTTTTCTACTTCCAGAAGAGTTTTATCTGATCCACCCATCACCGTGACTGACACTCTGTTGTGAACAGTACAGCATGCTGGGATTAAGTCTCTCAGACAAACAGGAATCTTATAGACTCTTCAGCCATTGTGCATGCCACGTGCTGAACCTCACATTCCAGCTGTGTGGCAAGAATATTAAAATTGTCCTCCTGTGATCACCCTCATTACCATGTGCTGGCCACTGTGGACGAGCGTGCGCATTTGTGTGTGTGTGTGTGTGTGTGTGTGTGTGTGTGTGTGTGTGTGTGTGTGCGTGTGGAAGGGTAGGTGTAATGGGAGCTGTCGCCCCTTCTGTGCAAGGGGTGATAAATGACACAGGGGTCTAAATGCTACTTGAATACTAAGAAGGATTGTGTGTGCGTGCGTGCGTGCGTGCGTGCGAAGGAAAAGCGGACAAAGAAAGTGAAAGAGGAGCAAACGTCTCCTACCTGAGTAAGCATCTCCTGTTCGTGCAGGAGAAGCAGTTTGCTCCCAGAGCCTTCGTTCCTCTGCTCCAGCACCAGGGAGAAGTGCTCGATGCATTTGATTGACAGCTTCTCTTGCAGGGTCAGAATCACTTCCTACAAAAACAAAACAACAACTTGTGAAAGACAACCATGCTGTTATTCAGTGGTTGTTGTTTTTTTTTTTTTAAGTTATTTTGTAAAAAAAACAAAAATTGATATGAAGCAATACAAACGTCACACTGTCTGGAATAATGGCACTGCTGAATAAGCTTCAGTGTAAAACTAATGTTCTGTACTTCCTATTTAGAGTATCTCAGTCACTTTACAAAGCTAATACAGGACAGTGGTCGCCACTCCTCACTGCCTGCCTTTCCCCATTCTATTATAGCACCAAGGTCTTTGGTATGACCCGGCCCCGATTTGAACCCCAGCCTCCCGGTTGTGGGGTGGATGCTCTACCAACTAGGCCACCACTCTGGTAGACTCGGTCACTTTGGTAAAGTGACCGAGATGTAATCGCTCGCCTCATAGGCGACCAAATAATAATAATAATAATAATAATATTTAGAGTATGACTTTCAGTCTCTTTACTATTTTGAACTCAAATCTTTAAGGCTCCTTCAAGTAATTCATGGTGTTTAGCATAATTAGATTTTGTTCTTTTTGAAGTTTTTAATTATAGAAGCATCAATTCAATTCAACTTTACGTATATAGCGCCATTTCACAACAACAGTCATCCATGGCACTTTCAAACTGTAGGGGAAACCCCCACAATTGCAGAAAAACCCCAGCGATCAGGCGATCCCCTGTGAGCAAGCACTTGGCAATGGTGGAGAGGAAAAAGTCCCTATTAGCAGGAAGAAACCTCCAGCAGAACCAGGCTCAGGGAGGGGCAGTCATCTGCTGCAACTGGCTTGGGGGTGAGGGGATCAAAAGTTTTAAAATTTCTGCAACACTTACAAAAAACTTTTACGAGAATAAGACATTTTCTTCAGGTCACTAATCTCAGTCTTAAGTATTTTTCTTTCCCTTCACTGTTAAATAAGCAAACAACAACCATCCCTAACCATTAGGCAGTGGTGGCCTAATGGTTAGGCATGTGGACTTATGAGTGGAAGGTCACAGGTTCAGTCCCTGGACTGGCAGGATCAGATCTGGGTGGGACAGATAACATAGCAGTGTTTGTCCCACCCTTCTTAACCCCACTGTGGTGCCCTTGAGCAAGGCCCCTAACCCCAACTGCTCCAGTGGAGCTGCTCAGTGGCCACAGGTCAGTCTGTGGTTGTACTGGGCAGCTTCCTGGTGTGAGTGTGAACAGGGCGTCCTTGAAAAAGAGAGGTTGCCTGTCAATGGAACTCCCCTGTATAAATAAAGATTAAATAAAAAAAACAAGCTATTTTAAAAAATACTACATCATTTCCTTCTGACGTTATCGCATTGACCTATGACTGTGATCCTAAGTTCAAGGTCACCCAGGCAGTGAAAATTTATTTTCCCACAATACTTATTATGTAGATGGAATATGAATTGATCACATACTTAAATCCAATTTCACTTTCTGATTTCTTTGGGTTCTCATATACCCATGAGTCACTTTAAAGTGCTGATGACACGTTCTTGACTTCCTCTAATTTTTCAACACATAACACAATATTACGAAATAGGTTGGTCTGTGCAGTTCTAAGTCAAACAAGCTTTTTTTCACGCGAACAGCCGACGTTTTCATGAGAGCAATGTCACCCATTGCGTCAGTGGCTGGAAAACCCCCCGGCCATGTTGTAACGTCATCGACGGAACACAGTGCTTGGCTGCCCTTTGTACACACAGGATGGAAGCAGTTGAAAACGTTGATGATAGTTCCAGCACATGTAATCTAGAATTGGTTTGTGTTGTCCAATCTCCAGACGATTATAGTTCCGATGAATGGGATGACAATGAAGAATCTGGGGGCATCAAACCGTATAGGTTTGAGCTGTGCCAAGCGGGCATTGTGCCTAGTGAGTCAGACTCAGTGACAGTCAGCTGTTCATGTTTTGTGTGCATCATCTGCCGTGTTGTCAGCCAGCCAATATTGCCAACACTATCACGACGTGTTAGCACTCCACACAGCCGTGGTTCTGTTGCGCCCCTTGTAGCGATGTCGGCTCTGGTGCGCAACCGTGGTTAATACGTTTGCTCTCCATGTTCGCTGGGCGATGTCGGCCCCACACGCTTAATGTTTGTGTTTTTGTGTATTTTTTGTAAGTCTTCACCTTTTTGGGAATTGTCTGTCGTTCTACATTAAATGTGCTGTGGTGAATCCTGCGCTTAAATCCTCATGTAAATCCTCGTTATTTACGCGTAAATCCTCCCGCTCCATGCGCTCTTACAGCAGGACAGGGAGAGAGCGCATGAAATAACGAGGATTTATGTGCAGGATTCACCTCAGCACATTTGACATAGAACGACAGACAATTCCCAAAAAGGTGAAGACTTACAAAAAATACACAAACATAAACAGTAGTTGTTCGATGCCGACATCGCCCAGCGAACATAGAGAGGAGACGTATTAACCACAGGTGCGTCCCAGAGCCGATATCGCTTCAAGAACGCATGAGAACCACGGCGAACATGGAGCGACTAACATGTTGTGAGAGTGCTGAAAATACTGGCAGACTAACAGCACAGATGACAATACTATTGACCAGCAGTACGTTAATGGCAAACGGCCTCCAAAATGCACACACACTGCTGGTGATTTTGTGATGAGAAGCACCTGGGCGAGGACCGGGAAACATGATCAGTGGGAGTTTGAATCAGCTGTTGATAATGAGAGAGGGGACGTGTCCGGACCAGTGAGATGTCAGCATGCGATCACAGAAAGTAGGTCAAAGCTGTGCATAAATCCATTAATCCTCCCCCTCCTTCGTGCGCTTCTCCTGCATAAAGGCGCAGGAGAAGCACACCAGGAAACTTATGAAAGTTGGAGCTGAAGCGTGTGATGTGGTCTTGCTGTTTATCTGAGCCTGCGACACAACGTGAAGGCATAGCTGTAAAATTAAAACAAGAAACCAGAGAAACTGTGAGATACAAAGCTGCTGTCATTCTAGTCAACAACACCGGAGTCCGTTCTGTCGATTACATCATTGGGGTGCCGCCCTTAATTCGGTGGGCAGCACCACAGTCCAGTCAGCGGCTGCGGTTTTTTGATGATAACTAGTTTATGCAGGTGCTGTTGTAAATATTATATTGATCATAGACAATGACTTTTGGGTTTACACAACATGCTAAAAAATGTCAAAAACGTGTCATCAGCACTTTAAGGTATGAATTATGTTGATTTCACTGACTGAATAAGCAGCAGAATTGAATCTGAAGCAGCAATCAGACAACAAGGGGTTAATACTTATTTGAACAATTAAGTACTGCTCTTTCCTATTGGCAGAAATATATCTCACAATTGCCATATGATGCACCCCTGAGTGAAATAACACTTTCTGTACAGTGACTGCCTTCTAATTTCCTAACTAGCAAAAATCAACCGCTCTTTAATCCAATGCTGATGTTTTGGTTTAAATGCATTGCAGGAATGTGTTCATCGATGTTACATGCAATCAGGGTTTCAAATGTTACCAAAATACAGCAGCTGGTGCTTCCACTGCAGTCAGACAGTAATTTCTGATACATGCACAATGGGCTATGTGGACAAGAGTGTGGGCATCATGGAAGTATATTAGCAGAAGTATTTAAACTGGGTCACGACTTGTTTCATGTGGATAAACAAATGTCTGATCCATGCTGCTGATATTCTTTTGTAATTCTGTACCTTTGGAACAGAAAAATCAAGCAGGTTTTGCATTTGAGTATCCATCCATCTATCCATCCATCCATCCATTTACTACCGTTTACTTCCCTCTCCCCAGCCACCTGCTCCAGCTCTTCAGAGAGGATACCAAGGCGTTCCCAGACCAGCTGGGAGACATAGTCTCTCCAGCGAGTCCTGGGTCTGACCGAGGGTCTCCTCCCAGTGGGACATGCCCAAAACACCTCAAGTGGGAGGCGTCCAGGAGGCATCCTGATCAGATGCCCATACCACCTCAACTGGCTCCTTTTGATATGGAGGAGCAGTGGTTCTACTCTGAGCCTCTCCCGGATGACTGAGCTCCTCACCCTGTCTCTAAGGGTGAGTCTAGCAATTGAATGGAAAAAAGCTCATTTCAGCCGCTTGTATCCGCAAACTCGTTCTTTCAATCATTACCCAAAGCTCGTGATCATAGGTGAGGGTAGGAACGTAGATTGACCAGTAAATCGAGAGCTTTGCTTTAGAGCTCAGTTCCATCTTCACCACAACAGACTGGTACAACGTCCGCATCACTGCAGAGGCTGCTCTGATCTGTCTGTCAATCATCTGCTTCATTCTCCCCTCACTTGTGAATAAGACCCCGAGATATTTATATTCCTCCACTTGGGGCATTGAGGCACTGGGGCATGCGCTTGTCCCCAACACTCAGTCAAATTCATTTCCAGTGAGAGCTGTACTCCGCCAGGACTGTCCTTTGTCACCGATCCTGTTCATGATATTTATGGACAAGATATCTAGGCGCAGCCGGGAACGGAGGGTGTCATGCTTGGTGACCACAGGATCTCATCTCTGTCGCTTGCAGATGATGTTGTCCTGCTGGCTTCATCAACCAATGACCTACAGGTCTTGTTGGGACAGTTTGTTTCCGGGTTGGGGACAAGCTCCTGGCCCAAGTGGAGGAATTTAAGTATCTTGGGGTCTTATTCATGAGTGAGGGGAGAATGGAGTGAGAGACTGACAGATGGATTCGAGCAGCATCTGCAGTGATGTGGACGTTGTACCGGTCTGTTGTGGTAAAGAGGGAGCTGAGTTCTAAGGCAAAGCTGTCGATTTACCAGTCAGTCTACATTCTTACCCTCACCTACGGTCATGAGTTTTGGGTAATGACCGAAAGAATGAGATCACGGATACAAGTGGCTGAAATGATGAGATGAGATTCAACTTTATTGTCATTACAACATGTATGAATACAAGGTAACGAAACGTGACTTGGCATTTGGGCACGCTCTGCAGAGCGCATCCAAGGCTGGGGCAGCCGCTAGGCGCCAGTCATAAAGAAGAAAGGAAAAAAAGAAAAGAGAGAGGATATGACACAATAGGCGAGAGAAAAAAACGTGTTTTATCAAATTGACGCTTAATGAGTAAGCGAAATTTTGATTGCAGGCAAAAAAACCCTCAATGCATATTTAGCAGACATTTAGTAGACAAATCACACAGCAAAGGGAGGGAGAGCAGTGTGTGTATATCAGTATGATGATGATGTCAGTGTGTGTGTGCAGTGTTGAGTGTATCAGTTACTGGAGTACAACAAATAGTCTCCTAGGCAACGATAGATGTTATAGTTCATGAACGCTGTCCCTGAAGAGTTCTGTTTATTGCACAGCAGCGGTGTTTGGGTTAGCAGAGCCAGCTGACACATCCGCTTATCTCAACTCTGGAGGAGTGAGTTATCCAGGGGCGCCGATTCAAGGCCGAATCTGCACAGACAGAGTATAGGATTTCCCTCTTCTCATATTCTGAACTTACAATTCAAATTAACATTCACTGGCTTTAAATTCATATCATTCCCTGGAGAGCATGAAGCGACTCCAGATGTTTCCCCTTCTAAACACAGATGAACATGTCCGGTAGAGTCCATCTCTCTACAGTGCATGCAGATGGTAAATTCCATGTTGATCATTTGCCGCTATTTCGTGCACTCCCCATCTGGTCGAATTATTGAGAAGCAGCTCCGCTGGGTCCGCATTTTGATTAGCTCTTCCAGTTAAATTTTCGATACACCAGGAGAACTCCA
Organism: Pholidichthys leucotaenia; assembly: GCA_020510985.1. NCBI lineage: Eukaryota > Metazoa > Chordata > Actinopteri > Cichliformes > Pholidichthyidae > Pholidichthys > Pholidichthys leucotaenia. The sequence continues at coordinate 248,025,454 of CM035845.1, read as the reverse complement.
AAGCCCAATCAGCAGAAATCCTGTGATCGTAAAGCCAAAACAGGTAGATGTTTTTCTACATCTTCAGTCGAATCACACAGACACATGAGTTCCAATCCATGGGTCTCTCCACATTTGGGCTCCCCCGGGCCCAATTTTCTGTTTGAAAAGGTGGTGTCAGTTGCGTTTAAAGCCCAGCTTATATCCATTTTCCGTATTTTCCATTTGGGTTGAGATCAGCAAGATGGTGAGACGGCACAGACACTCACTCAGACGCAGCAAGCTGGGATTAGGTCAGGAAGGCAGGATAGGAGGAGGGAGGAAAAATGCGACTGCTCTCTCTGAAGGCAGAAGAAAGAAGAAATGAGCTTTCTCCGTAGGATTGCTGGACTCACCCTCAGAGATAGGGTGAGGAGCTCAGTCATCTGGGAGAGGCTCAGAGCAGAACCACTGCTCCTCCACATTGAAAGGAGCCAGTTGAGGTGGTATGGGCATCTGATTAGGATGCCTCCTGGACGCCTCCCACTTGAGGTTTTTCGGGCACGTCCCACTGGGAGGAGACCCTGGGGCAGACCCAGGACTTGCTGGAGAGATTATGTCTCCCAGCTGGTCTGGGAACACCTTGGTATCCTCTCTGAAGAGCTGGAGCAGGTGGCTGGGGAGAGGGAAGTCTGGGCTTCTCTGCTTGAACTGCTGCCTCCGTGACCCGGACCTCCGGAAAAGCAGTAGAAGATGGATGGATGGAAGTCACAAATTTAAGAAAAAGCCCTCAAAAATTTGAGATTAAAGTCACTACCCAAGTAGCTTTATGTCTGTACTTTCTTAATATTACTTTACTTGTGTTACTTTTGTTAACAACTCTTATTTATATTAAAATAATTAATACCATAAGATAACATTACCTTTACTTTCAGTAAGATTTCTGGCTCGTTTACCCACCTCTGTTCCCTACATAGATTACACAATATCAGAATGTGAAGATTAGTTACAGCCAGAGCCGTTTCTTGTTTTTTTGGGGACTATGCAGGATTTTGTTTGACACAAAAAGGATTGTTTAGGTGCTCACAGAGAACATTTTATTCACCTTAGGAAACCTGCTGGAAATTGGTTTATTTCTCCAAGACTACAGTCAATCAATGTATGTGAATGCGGCTTTAATTATACAGTAGTAAACTAATTTTAGAAAAATTTTATTTGAATATTATTTTCATTTTCATGTCAGACAGCCACACAGCAAGCCTTAGTGCATAAACCTGTTGGAGAAAGTTGAGTTGAAGAGTTTGGATGTTTAAAATGTAGATTTGGTTCATTAGTAGTAACCTAAAGGTTTGATTGAGATGACCTTCTTTGCAGAGAAGGTGAGAAAAGAAAACCCTCCAGCTCCCTTTGCTTTCTAAAATACAGACTGGGAGCCACAAAGGATCACAGCTGAATACGAATTAAAACCAGAATATGCTCTTTGTCACCTCAACTCAATAAATATTACACTCAGGCTAATGGAACTGAATTTCATGGTCTGTGTGCATGTTTGTGTGTGTCTGTGTGTGTGTGTGTGTGTGTGTGTGTGTGTGTGTGTGTGTGTGTAAACTCACTAATCTGAACCCTTAATGAATTTCTCCCGTCGTAATTATAAATACAACAGAAAAGGATAATTTTCTGAAGTATGTCTCAAGGATAAAAAACACACAGACACACATGCAGACAAAAACACACACCTTGATGGAGGTGCTACTGTCGAAGCGAAAAGACTTTGTCTGCCCGTTCTCAAGGTAGACCTTCAGGACATTTGGCATGAACAGAAGAGAGTTGTCCTTCATTGGGTTCTGCAAAAGGAGGATTATGATTAGTCCTTTCATTCGGTGCATGTGTTTTGGGATGAATATGAGACAGGAATTCATAAAAGAGCTTCATTTTTGTGACTGCCTTTACTAAGATACATTCACCGAACAGCCATCCTCGGCTTCAGACTATCTGGCATTGCCTATATAGGTCATGTGTGTGCGTCTGCGTTAGTACTGACTGGAACTTGGCCGTTTATGATGACCTCCTCAGCAAAGCGCACTTTGACCGGATTGGACTTGAGCATGGCTTTTTTGGCTGCACTGATGAACGCTGATTTAGGAGACTGACAGGCAAGAGACCAGAGGGAGTGGGACCAAGAGAGGATGGGGATAGAAGAAGAAAAGGATGAAAAGATGGTGGGAAAGAGATAAAGAGGAGCATAAACATGTGCAAACATGGTGAAAGTTACATTTAAATAACTTTAAAGTGGACCAATCCTGCTTATTTTCTGTAGCATACAGTACCTATGGGATGTCAAATTAAACATGAAAATCAGTTAAAAGGATGAAGTAGACATGTAGCTGGAAATATGCATCACAGGTCTGAATTAAATTCTGTAAATAGGTTACATCGTTCTTTTTTTATAACCAGAAGTGTAATCTCAATTAAATGCAAGGAAAAAAAATGAAACCAGGTGTGTGGAAGTGGCTTTAGGAGTCTAATCAGGGTTCCTACAGGTGCTTGAAAATGCTTGAATTGTAACATTGTGTTTTCAAGGTTGTAAAAGTGCTTGAATTCTGCAAAAGGTGCTTGAAACTGCATTTCTTTCACAACAAATAACCACCTGACTGAATAAATAATTTGCTAAATAAATTAAATTCATTGGAGAGCCAAAAATGCCTCTGCCTCAGTCAGCTTGAATCAGTCAGTTTTCAAGTGTGGACCCACCCCCCCCCCCACCCCCCCGAAGGCCAACAGGTGCAGTGTATGTGGGAGATTGTCAGTGACTCAGTGCATCACTGTGTCGGTGTAATGAACTTTGGCTAGAAAATGACCAAACAAGGACCAAATCTACCAGTAAGTTTCTGCAAAGTCTGAAAAAAAAACAAAAAAAAAACCAGTAGGCAACAGCTTTTCATAATGGGAGAGTCTGTTTCTGGCATCACATGAAACGTAAGTTGCTGTTGAGAATTGTCAAAGAGCATTAATGCTAAATTCTATTTGCTAATGTTAGCCTGTTTATTCCCAGGCCAAATGATTGAAAGACATTCTGTCTGTAAAATGTGCTGTGGCAGTACTATGTGTTTATTATGGTGTGTGCCCTTATATGAAATATGCAGCAAACTTAGCCAACAATACTTAAGAGTTAGTTACTGTACTGTTGGTGACGTCTCACCATTGATAATTTCAGCTAAAGGTAGGCTAGCTCTGTACACAGAGGTTGGCAGACTAATGAGAAATGGGGCTCAATTAAAAGAAGCACTGAATAAATGAATGAAGACTTTATTTCAAACGTGAGAGTAAATAAAAGATAAATAAAAATAACAGCAAAAAACAAAACAAAACAAATGGCATTGCCTTATTAATAAATAATGAACTATATAAATAGCCATCAATAATGACTTGAGTAAGAAAAGAAAAGTATCAAGTAAAAAAGTTACTTAAATAGTAACAACTTCACTGTCACCAGTTTGAGGTTTTTATCTTAATTTTGCAATTTCTTGTAAAATTACTCATTTTTTTCTCATAGATAAGTTTTTTCCACACATGTTGGCAACTTTTTCCAATGTAAACTTGCAACTTCTCTTTTACTGATACATCTAGGCCAGGGGTGTCCAATCATGTGCCATGGAGGTCCAAGATCCTGCAGGCTTTACCTCCAACCAGTGTCTTCATCAGCAGATTCCACTGAATTTCTTCCCACTGATTGCTGACAAGTGAAAACACCTGCTGAAGAGACTGGGTAGAAGAGAAAACCTGCAGGGTCTTGGCCCTCCATGGAACATGATTGGACACCCCTGATCTATGCTTTTCCCATGTACATTTAAGACTTTCTTCTCAAAAAAAATTTTGATTTTTTTTTTTATCAATTGGAGACATTTTTCTTGTAAACTTGTGACTTTTCTTATCTTTTGCAACTAAGCCTGAATAGAAGAGAAATATCAACACAGTCAATAAAACAGACCTTCAGTGTTTTTGATGCGATCTTTTCTGTGTGCACAATTTTACAGTGTACATGTCAATTTAAATGGTGAATAGACAAATAATATCAATGCAATGATAGATAAACTAATTCTTTAAGTTTTTCTATGAAAGAATATCATACAGGTGTGTGTTCTGTGAAGCAACAGCTGCAGATTCATTTGGCTCTAAATCTCTCCCACTCTTTTCCGCTACTGTCCATGACTGTTTTACTGTCATGTTATTACCATGAGGTGATTAAACACTATAATTTATACAGCAACATAGGTGTTTGACAAATATGATTTGCAGCATGAAAGTATTTAGGATAATACATATACACCTATTTTGACAATCATCCACGCACTTTTCCAACAGACTTTCCGCCGTACACCAGTGTTTTTGTTAGTTTCTGTCAGCGCCTTGTCTGTTTTTTACACCTTGCGTCACGCCATCTAATTACCAGTAGACAGTGCTCTCGCTATGCGCTGGGAAAAGGTGCCTCATTTCAAAGAGGTGTGTCAGCACACAATCTAATACGCATTACTATGATTCCATGAGAATCTGCTTTGATCAGGAAAAAGGAGGTCTATTGTCAGAAGTGCTTTGTTTAATGATATTTCAGTGGTGTGTTTTGAAATCGCGCAGCTCCGGAGCTCATGAGAAAACAGCAACGCTGGGATCTTATTTAAATAGAGTTGTAACAGTCACCATATAATTGCTCGTCATTTTAATTATATGATGATCACACACTAGTTTTTTTTAATTCCATCTACACTGTCATTTTAATTGAGGACTTACCATTGAAGTCCATAGATTAGGCATTAATGTAGGATTTTTTTTAGGGGAATGAATGAATGAACAGACAGTGTTATGTGCAGTGTTGGGATGTGTTAGTCTGATGAGTTGTATTCTATTCACATTTCTGTTTTCATCACGGACTTATTAGGGATTAATGCGTTTATTTTTAGGGGAATAAATGAATTAACAAGGAGTGTTCTGCATTGTACTTTTCACTGTAACTCCCCAGAGAGACAGGAGATGCATCCGCATCCACAGGAAGCTGCGCCAGGAAAAGAAAGGCGGAAATGATGGCACGGAGCGACTTCCATGCCATTGTTAATGAAAGTTTATGAAAGTTTGCACAGGCATCCTCCCCTTTTCCTAAAGTTTAAAACCCATTCATGTCTGTGTGTTGCATCAGTGTGCACTATATTAAACCATTCAGCTGATTTTTCAGCTCAGCATTCTTCACCGTTTGTTCTTTCTTTCACAACATTTATTTATATATTTAAAAACAATAAAAACAAAACACATGTAAAACCTAAAATTAACTGGAACTTTTTTTTAACCTTTTTTTAAGCATGCATAGCCAAAACAGATGAACATAAACAGACCATAAAAGTGTGATTCAGCATATTTATACAAAGCACTAACAGCAGTAAAAGTCTTTACAATCTGAACTAAAGTGTTGTCATAGTTAAGTTGTCAAAACTGGAGAGCACTCCAGTTCGATCACATCGAACATGCTACATCAGCATTACTGTCAGTGACACTATACGATATAGTTATTTTTAAAAAAATGTTTACCGGAGATGCACATCAGAGAGGATTATGTTAAATTCACCATTCTATATCACAAGAGTCCTTGCTTGACATGTTGTCTGGATCATAATAACCAAAGGTCTGAGATTTCAGCAGTCTGCAGTATATTGATGTTAACCTCCAGCAAGAAGTGCCATTTATCTCCCTAACTGGCAACCGGTATGAGATTATAGTAAGTCATCATTGAATGTGACGCCTACTGAACAGGAGGTCAGAATGCTATCTCTTGCACCTTTAAGCTGATGCCTTTGGCTCCCCGCCCATCTACATGACAGACAGCTAGGCTAGTCAATAACAGAGCGGCGGGCAGATATCAAGTCTAGTAACATTTACCTTTTAGTGACATCTCCCATTTCTTGACATACAGGAAAATACCCAGAAGAGCTAAAACGTCATCTCTTTGAGAGAAAAACCAAAGACTGTTTTTTTGTTTGTTTGTTTTTTTTTTTTATAGAAATGAGTGTTTTAGTACTTTTTCAATAGTTATGTGACCAACAGACACATTTCATAAAGTTAAAATATACAAAAACACAATTTTTCAGACAATGATCTTTTTAAAAGGACAGTGAGGAAAAAAGTGGTCGGTCTGCCATCAGAAGCACATTGTTTAATGCTATTTCAGTGGTGTGTTTTGAAATTGCGCAGCTCTGGAGCTCATGAGGAAATAGCATGCACTGGGTTTTTCTGTTATTTCAATGGAGTGTTGTAACAGTCACAATGCCCTGTCATTTTAATTATACTATGATCACACATTAATTTTTTTTTTTTTTTAAATTCCATCCACATTTTCATTTTAATTGCAGACTTAATGTTGGAGTCTATAGATTAGGCACTGATGTATGAATTTTTTAAGGGAATTAATGAATGAACATGGAGTGTGTGTGCATTCCGCCGTTTTTTTTTGGGGGGGGGGCTACTGTCAGTCTGAAGAGTTTAAACTACAGACCTCTTTTCTGAAAATGTTTTTTACACTAATATGTTGTGTTTTGAGTCATCATATTGCATCATCAGACCCAGGTATGTGTGCACAAACCCAATATTCATTATCTAAAGATGGCAGTTTTTACAATTTTAACCTCATTTACTGTCATTCTTTTAAAAGAATAACTGAAAATAAAACTATCCCGACAGTTGTTTTGAATTAAATCTACAATATTGCATTCACCAGAGCAGATTAATACAGCTCAGGCCACAAGGAGCGGCTACTCTTTCTTGGCTTAAAATAGAAGTGTTGTATATGTAAATAGGCTGTATTAGTAAGATGGCGGCCGGGTTGGTCATGGGCTAGACCGGGATGGCTACTGCCGGTTTTCGGTGGTGACGCTGCCCATGGTATAAAGGTGTGGGCGGAAGAGGCTCTGCCTCTTTCATCGTGGAGCCACCTGGTCAGCGGGGCGTGTGCCGTAGGCCTGTATGTATACCCAACTCTGTTATTAATAAAGCTCCATTAAACTGCAGCAACCGTGTGCTTGCTTGTCTCAGTTATGGACATAACATTTGGCGACGAGGTAAAAGCGGGAATGAATAATCTTGTTGCTGAACTTCGGCCATTTTTGGAGGCGCTGGGCACGCCGCCCATGCCATGGCCTCGTTGGTTCTCGTCTTTTACCAACTACCTTGTGGTCTTGGACCTCGGTGAGCGTGAGAGGCTCCATGCAAAGTCAGTATTAATCCATAAGTTGGGCGCTGAGGGGCAGAGAGTGTTGGACAATCTGGGTGGGGCTGACAGTTTTGACGGCATGGTGGAATTAATGGTGCACCATTTTCGCGCTGATGAGAGCATCACGGTCCGGCGCATCCATTTTCGACAGTGCCGCCAGTGGTTAGGGGAGCCAGTGACGACGTTCGTCGCCGAGCTCCGTAGGCTGGCGAGGGGGTGTGAGTTTGGACGCCTGGAAGAGGAGATGATTCGGGACTAACTGGCGGAGCACGTTCGTAGTGAAGTGGTCCAGTCTAGGTTGTTGGAGTTTCCAGGAGAGTTGACACTGACCACAGCTGTTGAGCTCGCCCAGCGTTTTGAGGCAGTGGAGATCATCATGAGGGGCCTGCCTGAAGAAGCTTTTCAGAGCGAAGATGATGCTTGCGCGAAGGCACCGAGTTGGGATCCTAATGACAGTGATGCCGGAGGTGACTCATATACCACAGTGGTGAAGATACGGTCTGTCCCTGGTACACCTTGTTGTTATTGGTGTGGGTCCCCTGTTCACCGCTATAAAGCCAGTGTGTGCCCAGCAAGAGGAAAGCAATGTGGCAAGTGCGGTCTGCGGGACCACTTCGCCAGGATGTGCGACAACTTCATACGCAGGAGCCGTAGGAGATACCCAGGCGCTGCGCAGAAGTCTCCAACCATCGTGCATACGGTCTCCCCAGTAACTATGGGGAGGATCGGCTGTGATGTTATGCTCGACGGTGTCGTGGTTCCACTGTTGGTTGACACCGGTGCTGTTATCTCAGTGTTGAACATGACGACCACGAACAGTTTATTTCCCCATCAAGAGATAAAACGACCTGAGAGAGACTATTATGGCTATGGACTGAACAGGCTGGCTGTGGTGGGCTTTATGGAGGTAAAAGCCCGTTACGGGTTGGTCGTGGTGCCCCGAGCCCGCATTCATGTCACCGCTGCGAGGGTTAACATCATGGGGTGTAACCTATTTTATAGCCTGGGTTTTTTGATCGCCAACGAGTCGGGTGAGGAGTGGTCGGGCTGCGGACTGTGGAGCCGGCCGACTCCGCTGATGGATGGCGTGGAGATGAGGGAATCAAACTGGTTGGACATGTGTCAAGAAGGAGAGCATGTTTGGCGCTACGTGAGGATGCCATGGGTTGGACCCGATGCCAGTCTATTTGATGCCCAAACTGGGGGCATGGAATGGCACGATGGGACCTCACAGGCAGCCTGTAAGGATGAGGCGCCCACGCTGAATCCAAAAAGAGTGGGACCAGAAAGCGAGTTGTTTCATCGCTCGGGAAGACGGTCAGCCATGAAAAACACGGACTAGGCCCAGGAGTTGACTGGACCATTGGTGGAGACCAGTCAGACCCAACGTCATCGGAGGAGTAGGTCGCGGGCTTCCCTGCGGGTCGGCAATCTGGTGCGGCCTAGGGTTGAGGCCCGGATGAGAGGTGAACACGGCTCGCGTGAGCGGCGTGACAGGAGGAGGCGGCTTTGAGTGGAGGCCGTTCGGAGCGACGGGTTTCTACACTTGTCTGACCAGACCTGGAGGCATCCATATGAGCTGTGCAAGGTGGAGGAGACGAGACGGCGCGGTGGGAGCCCCGAGGTCAAGAGAAGGGAGCGTTGGGAGAAAGACCAGCCTGAGGACTGAGAGAATTATTTTAATTTTGTCTGTGTCTTTTCTTCTCAGTCCAGTTGTGTTTTATTTTCTTATTTATGTTTGTCTGCTGCTGGTTTGGTACCCTGTTTAATTAAAAAAAAGAGAGAAGAGTATGAGCACTATGTGGGGGGAAGTTTTCCATTATAACTGTGGTGTTTATTTATAGGATTTTGACCTGAGGGGCTCATTTGTGCAAATTATGTGATTTCGCTAATTTTGAGAGGAAATTTTATTGAAATAATGTTTTATTTTATTTTTTTTTGGATTTTGTATACTTTATTGATCCCCAGAGGGGAAATTGAGGGCATCCACCTGGATGGATGAAGCAGCCACGGTACGGCGCTATCCCTTAACCATTCACACACATTCACACCTAGGACCACTTTAGAGTCTCCAATTAACCGAACCTGCATGTTTTTGGCCTGTGGGAGGAAACCGGAGAAATCCCGGAGTAAACCCACGCAGATATGGGGAGAACATGCAAACTCCACACAGATCACTGTATGTGCCCAATTTTGGGGTGGTGGGGTGTGTTTAGCCCATGTAAATTGTTCATAATTGAGTATTTACATACCCAACGTTTTGGAATGTGCCCAGTGTGTGTGTGTGTGTGTGGGGTGTTGGGGGGGGGGGGGGGCGCCAGTTGCTATTATTTGTCTTTTGATTGCATATTTTGTGTGGAGCTGTTCTGGGATTATTTTGATATTATTTTCTTGGTTACACAGCTTTGTTCTGTGTTCGGCGGCAGAATAACCCGCCCAGCCGTGTGGGGGTGCTGGTAGTCTACCTGGGCCCCCAGTTGCTTGTGTGCATGGATAGGTTGGTTGTTTGTCTTTGTAATTGTTTTGGTTTTAGTGCGTGAGTCGGGAAGCAAATTTGGGGTGGACCTATCTGTGCGCTTGGCATTTTTTTTGAAGGGGGAGAAATGCTGTGTATGTAAATAGGCTGTATTAGTAAGATGGCGGCCGGGTTGGTCATGGGCTAGACCAGGGTGGCTACTGCCGGTTTCCGGTGGTGACACCGCCCATGGTATAAAGGTGTGGGCGGAAGAGGCTCTGCCTCTTTCGTTGTGGAGCCACTTGGTCAGTGGGGCGTGCGCCGTAGGCCTGTATGTATACCCGACTCTATTATTAATAAAGCTCCGTTAACCTGCAGCAACCGTGTGCTTGCTTGTCTCAGTTATGGACATAACAAGAAGCTCTGATGAACAATAATGTGATTTTAGTGAGATTGGGTTGATGACAATATAACTGAAGGAAACTCTGTCAACCTCATGGACAAAGAGAACAACTGGCATGATCTCTGAATTGGAGCCAACAGCTCTCATCCATGGGCAAGCAAGGCTGTGGAGCTAAAAAGGTTTTTGCTTTAAAATGCATTTTCATTTCGTGAATGAGCTTGCATTGTCCTCAGCACAAAACAAAATTGTCCTCCCACATAAACCTCTTTCTTGTTAGCATCACATTTTTGATCTTGTGCCCCTGTTTATTAAAGGGAATGAGAACAAAAGCAGCGATTGGTTTATTTCACATTACACCCCAAACACATCTCTGAATAATTAAGAGCGTTAGGACAGCCCTTTTTGACTTTACGTCCGGCGGAAAATTCATTTCTGCGCTGTTGTGATCCGGAATGAACTTGGAAACGCCCAAAAACGTGTTCTGCGTCACTGACAACTGACCATGTCCTTGTAATACATCCCTGTATTTTTAAACTTGGAAAATGGAGTAGACTGATAGCTGCATGCACAACAAATTCTCATCATCAGATGATGTTTAAATGGAAATAAATACATTCAAATATACCTTTTTTTCCTGAAAGCTAAAAAGTTTTCTATTCTCAATTAAATAAAAGCTGAAAAACACTATACTATATTTCTGATAAAATAATCATCAACAACCAGAGGATTTAGTTTTTAGAGTAATAAAGCCAAATGGAAAAAGAAAAAAATGTAATCACCAAAGCAGGTGGATGACCATAGCTGTATTAATATACTACAATAAATAAACTAATTACAGTTACGAAATAAAAGCATGTTTAAAGGTGAACACCTTGGCCTCATTGAACATACCCCATATCAAATTTAATTAAATTAATTAATGGCACATTGTTTTTGAGTTCCACAAGAAAAAGAAAGGAAATTAGTTTTATGAAAAACAAGTGTAGTTCATAAAATTTTACTGAAACACAAAACTACACAAAAGGACTGAAACGCAGAACCCAGTGGAACCCATGTGAAACTTTTAAAGAAAGCTAGAAATAAACTAGTGACAGGGAGGTCATTTCTTTATCTCATTAAATCACCACCAGGACAAGTTCTATCCTAATGTATAAAACTACAGGAAATCTCACATAGCAGAGCAATGACTCTGTGTTGACATAAACATTATTAAAACAAATATGATGAAGCTACATCAGGCTATGAGTATGAGGAGAATTTATAGTAATTTACTGTGAAATTTAGTCAGGCAGCTCCCTCTACAATAAAATACAAAGGTTCATTATATAATCAAGCTTTGAAAATCATGGATTAAAAGCCAATTCGCTGGCATCATTGTACTAAAAAAATATAATTTATTGAGTTTTGAAAGCTTTACTAACCTCTATTTTCTGAAATTAATCTTCAAATGTATGAATAAATCAGCACCAGAGCCACTCTGGTTTCATCCAAAGACAGGATGACAGCAGAGTCACCAGGAGTTCTAACAGCAATAACTAAAATATCACACCGCAGAACCACATTTGGACAGACAGCTTTCTCTATATGGAGTAGTCACATTTGGAACACAACGCCAACTGAAATGAAACTAATAACAGATTTCAAAACACTCACAATAAAGGTTAAGAACTGGCTGAAAGCAAAACAGAAATGTACTCAATGTGCCCACCTAGACTGTGTGGTGCTGATAAGGTCAGACTTTTAATGTGTGATTGGGTGTTTGTTTGTACTGGGCAGATGTGTGCTGCTTGTTTATTCTGTTCTATATTGTTGTTGCTTTTTACTTGAATTCCTTCCTGAAAAGCACAACCAGGGACAGGAGTTGCAAATTAACTTAATGCTACATACTGTTTGTGCAGAACATCAGATGTTCTATATGGCCACTTTGTTTTACTGCATTGTCCCAGATAGACAGACAGACATACAGACAGACAGACAGACAGATAGATAGATAGACATGTCCAGAGTACTGAAAATGTTCAGTATCCCTGGGTCTTGGTCACATTCAGCAGGCAGAATTTCTCACAATTATAAATACAAACACTCGTTCATTTATGAGGCTTCAAGTAAGATTTTTTTCTTGCAGAACGCATGTCACACCAGAACGTTTTCCACAAATCCATTTTCTAAGGCTGAACTGTACTCACAGGAAATGGTTGGACAACAGTCAGCAGGATCGATTCTTTGCAGCTCCTGAAAAATAAGAAACAGCACACCACAAAGTCACCCAAAGTCATGAAAAACAAAACCTTGATTACAATGAAATACAGTGGCAGATAAACAACAAGAACCTTTATCAGCAGTGATGAAATGGAATAGGATGCCTCTGGCAATCATTGCTTTCATGCTGATAAAAATCAAAAGCATGTCAACATATGCACACATTAATTACAAATTCAATTTAAAAAAAAAACACATCCGTAATTCCCACAGAGTGGAACAATTTCTCAGGACAAGCTGCATGCACTGAAAGAAGCAAACAGTTTTTTTCCCTATTTGTTCAGAATATTCATTATATCTGTGAGATATGCATAACTGTATTGAATAAACATTAAACTGAAGCGTGGAAATTATCACTAAAACATGCCAAGAAATTTTTTTGGAGTAATATTAATGAAACAACAAATTATTTATCAAATTATAATACAAGGATTCTCTGTCTGTGTCATTGTGTGTGTCATTTTGTCTTTTCCTCACATATCTCTCAAACCATTCGTCAGACTGACCTCAGATTTGATACGTGCTTTGCTGAGGTTACAAGGATGTGCATTCCCAAATTTCAGCCTCCTCAGATATGTGCAAGTTTAGGAGGGGAACTCTTTAATGAACGTCAATAGGAGAGCTATTAAATGAACACAGAGGTTGAAAAGGTATAAACACTGGGAGTTGGGGGCTGAATATTTGGATTTATGGCTATAATATTAAGCCCAATATCCGGAGTGTTAATTTACAGGTAGAGCATGTGTCCCACATCTGGGAGGTTGGGGTTCAAGTCTTGGCCGGGTCATGCCAAAGACCATATAAAAATGGAACTTCCTGCCATCCAGCTTGGTGCTCAGCAAAAATGGAATGGAGGAGGGAAATGTGGGCGGCAGTGGCTCAGGAGGTAGAGCGGGTCATCCAATAACCAGAGGGTTGGTGGTTCAAATCCCACTCTCCCCAGCCATCCTGCTGTTGTGTCCCTGGGCAAGACACTTTACCCACCTTGACTCCAGTGTCCATGACACTGGGTATGAATGTGTATAAATGTTCAGTAGTGGTCGGAGGGCCCGTTGGCACAGATTGGCAGCCACGTTTCCATCAGTCTGCCCCAGGGCAACTGTGGCTACAGTAGTAGCTTACCACTATCAATGTCTGTCTGAAGTGGATGAATAATGGACTCACTGTAAACACTTTGAGATGTCATTTGACATGTAAAGTGCCATATAAAAAAAATCAAATCCAGTCCAATAACCCCTGTAAACTTCAGCCTCCCTGGATATGTGGAAGTTTTGGAAGGAGAATCTTTATTGAACATCCCTAGGGGAGCTATTAAATAAACACAGAGGTGGAAAAGGAACAACCACTGGGAACTGGTGGCTGAAATTCATAGGGCAGGCTCCGGAGGCCAGTGGGATAAAATGTTAAAAATTTGGGCCCGATCCGAGTTCGGGAACTGGGTCTTCCTGAGAAGACCCGGTTACTCCTTGTATGGCCGTGACCATATAAAGAGTTAAGAACCCAGCAGGAACTCCTTATATGGTCATGTGACCATATAAGAAAAACTCCTTATATAAGGAATTTCTTATAAGGAGTATATATAGTATATAACAACTCCTTATATATGGTCACATGACCGGAATTCTATGACCTCATATTGGAACATACGTAGCGTGTCTGTGTTCTTAACTCCTTAAGGACTTCTGAACAACACCTTATACAGTCATTTGACCGGGTACCGCACTAGTGTTTTTAAATCTACACTACTTTTCAACATTGTTTTTTAAAAATATTTTAAAAGTTAATTTATCTTAATGTTGCAGTGAATTTTTTCTAGTACCTTAAAATAGCTTGCTAGTTCACTCTCAACACTGTCTGTTACAAGAGTTTGTGAACACTAGATGTTTGCTGTTGAGGATAACTTTATATAAAACCTTCATAGTACTTTTCCCATCTGTCAGTACCTAATTTTGATAGCAATCAACAGTGTACTGATATTTTCAGTGTGTGTTCTAACTCAGTATCCACACAACACAGATGAAACAGTCTAACCATTAAAAAGGCATATTAAAAGTGATAAAGTATGCATACGGGGTTTCTGGTAATTTTTCCTAACAGAGGAGGATGTTATTTATTCCGTCCTTGAACCTCCTACTAGAACATAAACCTCTCTGTCTGATAACTGAAGTCACCTGACACACTGAAGGCTGCTGAAAATTAATAACGACATAAACGAGTAGAAAATTTAGAAGGGTAAGCCAGAGCACAAAGTTACACTTTTTTCACAGTTGTCACATAAATGTGCTTAATGTAGTTTTACTTCACACGAATCTTGTCCATGTGCTTTTGGACATGTCCTTGTTCATATGATTTAATTGGTTTATTTTGTATCATATTACATGCTTGTTGTGGACAAATGAAAATATATATGGTCGTGCAACTTTTTACCCCACTGATAGGGAACGGCAAAGTACTTCTTTCTATAGTTGCCTCTACCATGAGGTGGGAGAAATAATCATTTTTCTGACGCATCTTGATGCGGACATGAATGATTTTGAAACAATGCACAAATATCAAGATTCTGATTATTAAATATTATTAAGAACTTAATTTGCCCGGAAGGAAAACGTTGGCGGCTGGAACGAAAAAGTCGGCTGCCCATACCTGCCCGGACTCTTTATGGCATGACACAAAAGAAACAAAATGGCGGAGAGAAGTATACGGTCAGTGCCCTTTTCATTAAAAGCAAACATATTAGCAGTTTGGCTTTTATGAAGTCGAAATGGAAAAAGACTTGGACAAGACCTACACCATATGTAAGCTCTGTCAGACTAAACTAAAATATTTCGGAAACATGACAAATATGCAAAACCATATCACACGTTTCCATCCAGTGATCGGAGAGAATAAAACAGTTGTAGTTGCTGCCGGCAACCAGAGGACCATTGAACAAGCAATGTCAAAACTTACACGCAACTTGGAAAGGGCAAAGGGAATGAAAAGTCTATTGTTGCTTTTATTGCCAAGGATTTACGCCCATATTCTGTTGTCAAGAACCAGGGCTTTTGTGCTATGATGCGCACTGTAGAACCAAGTTACAATGTAGTACAGGTACATCTCAAAAAATTAGAATATCATGAAAAAGTTCTATATTTTTGGTCACTCATTTCAGAAAGTGAAACCCATATATTATATAGATTCATTACACAGAGAGTAATATATTTCAAGTGTTTATTTATTTTAATTTTGATGATTATGGCTTACAGCCCATGAAAACCCCAAATTCAGTTTCTCAAAAAATTACAATATTACATAAAATTAATTTTAAAAAATAGTTTTTAATATAAATGTTGGCTGAAATACTAACCAAATACTTATTTTACCGAGGAATTTACCAATTAATTCATTAAAAATCCTTCAATGTGATTTTCTGGATTTTTTTTTTCTCATTTTGTCTCTCATAGTTGAGGTATACCTATGATGAAAATTGGAGACCTCTCTCATCTTTTAAGTGGGAAAACTTGCACAATTGGTGGCTGACTAAATACCTTTTTTGCCCCACTGTATGTGGGATTATAATGTTCTGAATGAGACTATAGAAAATTATGAATGGGTTTGTAAATCACCGGATTGAAAATGTACTTGTACATGTACAGATTGGATCCTGGGGTCCACTTGGGGTCAAAGTCAAGTCAAAGTCAACGTCAACTTTACTGTCAATTCCGCCATATGTACAGCACATACAGAGAATTGAAATTATGTTACTCTGAGACCCACGGTGCAGCAAGGTAAACACTAAGTAGGAAATATGAATATAAAGTGTAACATCTAACACCAAACATGAAACATTAAACATCAAACATCAGTGCAAAGAAAACCAACCCCCAAACAGAAGCTAACTAAAAATACTAAGGGTGTGCAAAATAACTAAATATGATAAAAATTAAGACAGCATGTAGTGACTTAAGGCACATATCAGGGTACATAGAGGATTAAAGTGGCATGCAGTGCGAAGAGAGCAGTCCATTGCTGCATAAAGTGACTGGTGCAGCCCTGAGCTCAGTGTGTGTACGTGTGTTGGAGTGAACAGGGTGCTCACTTGGTCAGGGGTCCACTTTACCTGTTCCTGACACAGCTATCCCCACTCTCTATGAGACCAAAGCTGAAGTCATGAAATCTCTGAAGACAGCAGGTAGGATTGCTACCATGTGTGACGCATGGACATCCATTGCCACCAAATCATTTGTAATGGTAACTGCACATTTTTGTATAAAAGCTAAATGTGATTTTGATACAGCAAAATGTTCTGGGTTTTTGGACTGAAGGACTCAGTTACTTGTTGCACATAACAGGAGAACTTTCATTAGAAGTTTTAACATTTCTGTTAGAAATTCTGAGTATTTTTGACTGAAGGACTCAGCTACTTGCTGCACATAACAGAATGTTATAAGTCTTATTTGTTAAAATTCATAATACTCTGAAGTAAGATAAGATAAGATAAGATAAGCCTTTATTAGTCCCACAACGGGGAAATTCCAGGATTGCAACAGCACAGGGATAGCAACACTCAGAGCAACAATCAGAAGGCAAGAAAAAAAACAAAAAACAAGCAAGCAAGAGCAGCTAATATACATATGTACATATTACTATAAAATATATATATACACACACACACACACACACACAGACACACAGTGCAGAGCATTGTAGCTGGATGGAATAAATATATGAATATATGAACACACAGTGCAGAGCATTGTAGCTAGATGGAATAAATATGTAAATATATAAACACCCACAGTACGGAGCATTGCAGCTAGATGGAATAATATGTAGATATATAAAAACACAGTGTGGAGCATTGTAGCTAGATGGAATAAATATGCAAGTATATAAACACACACAGTGCGGAGCAATGTAGCTAGATGGAATAATATGTAGATATATAAAAACACAGTGTGGAGCATTGTAGCTAGATGGAATAAATATATAGATATATAAATATAAACACACCCAGTGCAGAGCATTGTAGCTAGATGGAATAAATATGTAAATATATAAACACACACAGTGCAGAGCATTGTTGCTAGGTGGGATGAAACAGCATAACCGTCTATTTAGTTATCCTACATGGTATGATTATGTGCCCATACATATTCTCACCCTCCATAGCGACCGGTATGTTCCTAGTTGTATGCCGGAGAGGACCATTGTGTAAGTCTATTGCATCTTTTGCATTCAAAAAAAACTATTAGTTTGTTACGTCTTTTTGCTATCTCTGCGAGCAGCCCTGCTTAGGTTGTACAGTCTGACAGCCGTTGGTAGGAAGGACCTACGAAACCTCTCGGTTGTGCACCTGGGATGATGTAGTCTGCTGCTAAATGAGCTCCTCAGTGCATCCAGTATGTCCTGCATAGGGTGGAACTCGGACTCCAGCAGAGATGACAGTTTAGCCACCGTCCTTCTCTCTCCTATCTCCTCCATCGGATCAAGGCGTTGCCCCAGGACAGAGCTAGCTTTCTTTGTCTGTGTGGTAGCAGCAAATGTGCTGCTACAGTTGCAGTTTTCATGTTGTTTTTTTGGAACATTAAAAGATATTGGAAGTAAATTCATGAGCCATTGCAAATGCTTTAAAAGGAAGAAGTTGTCACACAGTGGGAGGAAAAAACCCTGAATAGCAAAAAAAAAAAAAAAAAGATGCATCAAGAATTCATAATCTCGAATTGTTGGGTGCCTAAAGATTCCCACCCCTACTGTACCAAGGAGATAATGTTTTCATGTTGGTTTGCCCGTCTGTCTGTCTGTTAGCAGGATTCCACAAAAAGCACTGGAAGGATTTTGATGAAATTTTCACCAGAGGAAGCCCTTGGACTATGGATGAATATATTACATTTTGAAGGTGATCCAGGTCAGGATGCAGATTTTCAATCACTTTTTCACTTCCTTTAAAACTGAAAGATAGGGCTTTGGGGAAAGTATGGCCTCTCTGAGTGCCTTGTATTTCTTTACATATCGTGTGCATACCTCAGCCAACGTACTATCTCACAATGTTAAAGAAAGTGAAAAAGTGATCCATAATCCACATCCTGACCCAGATCGCCAAAATCTAATGGGTTCATTCATTGGCCAAGGGCCACCTCTTGTGAGGAGTTAATCAAAATTCATCCAGTACTTTTTGCTTAATTCTGCTACCAAACAACAAACAGCTTTATTCAAACAGCAAACAAAACAACATACAGTATTTTAGCACCACGCTTTATATCTGAAAAAAGTGAATGCAGTGTATCAGTCCACACAGATAATGATGTCACGCTGCTTACTAAATATTGGAGGAGCAACAATTTTTCATGACGTCATAAAAGCTCAGATTTCCTGATCTTTGACAATGACCTTGAGCTCAATCTGGATGCAGACAAACCTGAGGATGATTGTATGTGAGTTTGTTGAGAATTAGGGCAATTGCCTAGGGAGAGTAACAATTTTCATCAAATCATTTAACTGCTGATACCTCCTGACCTTTGACCTTGACCTTAAATAGTAGTTTTAGGGCATTAATTATGTAAATCTTTGCTTCACATGCACGCCCACTCGCTTACCCATGGGTGGATATCTTCATCATTTTTACGTATGCTGTTTACACATGTTTGGAGGACATATGAGCATTTGTTGAATCAGGAGTGGCCTGTTAGTACTAACGCTGCTTGTTAACAAAATAAATGTGATTTACCCATACTAATACTAACGTGTTCTTGCATAAGACCCAGTGTCACAAATTTATGGAAAAGTACACAGATTGGCTAAAAAATGATAATTTATGACAAAAAGTCACCTATTTAAGAAGAAAAACTATGCAAATTGTTGAGACTAAATCCATTACTCACTACTTAGGCAACATTTTTGGTACTTTCTGACTCTTAATCTAGTAATTTATTACTTGATTTGTTACTATCCTTACTCATACCTGAGTAACTAATATCTCCAGGTGACACTACTTTTACTTGAGTACAATTTCTGGCTACTCAAACCACTTCTGGTCCACATTTGACCATGTTTATTAAGAGAATATTAATTCTTCTGTCATGTTTTTATGAACAAAATAACCAGTTAATTAAAAATCTTAAGAATGTGAGAAATCATTTGAGGTTTTAACACTTTATAGACCACACATTGAAATACTTGCCAATTCAAAATTTCAACCCTAGACAATTACTGGAGGATATTAGAATATTACTGCAGTTATTGATTCTATTTTTATCATTATATTATTATTAAATTTTTTAAGCCTACTGAAGTTACCATGTGTAATTCTTTGCCTGATTAAAAAATTAAGAGAATTACATAAATTTGCGTTGCATCATCTATTATAAACTCTCCTACTTCATTAATAAATAGTTTCCTAAAATTTTCATATGAGGAGAAAGCTGTTAAAATTTGATTTTCTTTCCATTATTCTATAAACATGTTAAAGTATGTACACACGTGTCACCTTAAATGTTCTTAACACTCCACAGTGAGGAGAGAGATTGAAAGGCACTGCCGGATCGACATCATTATCACAGGTTTGATTTGGTTTCCAGTGTTTATTTCTATGTACCTGACAAGATCGATGACTCGTTCTCTTGGAGCCGAGCTGACAGGCTCGTCGTTGATCATGATGATCTCATCGCCTGGCAGCAGCTTCCCCTCTGATGGACCACCTACACACACAAATGAAGGTATACAAGTCAGATCTGATCAAATCACTCATTTAGACCAGCAGGTACACAGGTTTACTTTGTCAGTCAAAATACCCTCTACAAGTTAAAAAAGGGCTAATAAAGAAACACAATATGGACTTGCAGCCCAATTTAGGCACATGTACAGGTGTACAGTTTTTTTTTTAAGTTTCTTTTCTTTGTTTCTTTTTGTTTCTTTTTTTGTCTCTACGACTTTAAGATACATCTTTATCATGCACTGGGATGGATCTTCACTGATGTGCCTGAGATCCTTGGGGTTTTTTTTTTTTTTCGGTGTTTCAACATCAGACCCGAAGTTTTTTTGTTGTTGTTTCTTGTTTGTCTTTATACAAATCTAATGGGTGTAAGCATCCATCTATTGTCTGTAAGCACACATATTTTCTTCCCTGGCTCATCAGTTTAAACAGAATATTCATTAGTTCAATTGTCTGCTTAGAATTCAGCACTGATCGATCATTGAGATGCCTAATCACTGAGTGTGTCTGTATAGTAAGTGGAGCTGACGGCTGGTTGGAGTTAGTAAGCTATGTTTGACAGCAGTTTGGCAATCCGACAATTAAATGCTTCCACAGTGAAAACTCCCGAGCACGGGTTTGTGTTCCCTTTCTCTTTTGTATATGGCCAACAGCACGCCTGGTTTCCTTCTGCAGCAACTGTTGGTGTGATTAGCACACTTCAGCTGGTAAGAATGAGCCAATAAAATTACTCCTTCAATATACAGTACAGTATGGTCTGCGATTAGTTTGGATGGAGGCTTTGTGTAATCACTTACAGTATAGTGTGACACTGTAGGTGCACCAAGAAATAATTATTATTTCTTTAGACATTGAAATGTCAAATTTTTTTTGGATTCCTTTATTAGCCCCACAATGGGGAAATTACAGGGCATCCACATGAGTGGATGAGGCAGCCACTAGTGCGGCGCCCAGCCCTTTCACCATAGTTGCAAATGACGTAATCAGACTTGAATACTTGAGAGATTTAAGCCAATCAAGAGATATTTTCAGTCCCCTTATATGCACTCATTTTCTTATACTGCTTAATCCTTTTTGGGTCGTGGTGGGGGGGTCTGGAGCCTATCCTAGGATCTTTGGGCAAGAGGCAGGGTACACCCTGGACAGATCGTCAATCCATCACAGGGCCAACACAGACAGACAGACAACCATCACTCTCACATTCATACCTAAGGACAATTTAAAAAATGTACAAGTCCCCCTCCCCAGAAATAGAACCCCTCATTAGATGTATCTGAAAATCAAAGTTGTCCCAGGTATTGATGAGGTAAAGCTTCTGTATAAATTTGAAATCAATCCGATCAGAAATGTAGAAGCTATTTTGGTGACATAAAATGCCAAACAAACAAACGCATGAATGGATTGATCAAAAACATTTTACCCTCCGCAATTTCATTGCATGGGGTATAATAAATGTTTTGAATGAGAAAAAGGAGGGTGCAATTTGTGTTTTATTTGATGATACAGTGAGTGCAGGTTGTTTCTACAATTAAAATTTCAAAGATGGCAGTTTACTGTATAAAAGAAGATTAAGTGACAGACACTGGGGAAAACAAAGTTACAACCTGGCAGAGGGTCTCCACTGACTGCATTGACCACCATCTCATTTAAATGTCACTCAATAACTGTAGGATCACTTAAAGTGACCTACAAAAAGAATGGCAAATAACAGCTGGCGTGAAGCATACAGCAAGAACCATTTGAAACAGATTCCTTGGTGCAGGGCTGAAGTCATGCAAAGCTAGAACAAGAGTACTCTGAGGCGAATGCAATACCCCCGCCTCTGTTTTCTTTGAAGATCCCAATACTTACTGACAGACAGCAGTTTTCAACTTTTCAATATAATTACTGTGGCAGAACCAATTTATGATAAGCCCATCATCCAGGAATATAGAATAAAGTATACCACCCATAGCTGCAGGTCAGGATCCCAAGGTGAATCCATGTAGCAAGTACGGTGACCCTAGAGAGCTTTACACATTCTATAGTAAGAGGCCATAGGGAGTACCAGCCTTGACCTTTGAGCTTTTGACCCCAAACCTGTAGTCAGAGGTTTTGGTCTCAGAGTGAACCTGTGTACCCAGTTTGGTGACCCTAGCTTTCTTTGTTATTGAGATATACTTTATAAGGCATTTTGATGTTGACCTTTGACCTTGTGATCCCAAAACTATAGTCACACTTCAGGGTCACAGGGTGAACCTGCGTACCAAATTTGTTGGCCCTAGCTTTACTCGTTGTACAGTAATAAGGCATAAAGAATGTTAAGCTTGACCTTTGATCTTTTCACCCCAAACCCACAGTTAGAGGTCAGGATCCCAAGGTGAGCCTGAGTAGTAAGTTTGATGAACCTAGCTTTCTTTGTTGTTGAGATATAGTTTATAAGCCATTTTGGTGTTGACCTTGCAATCCCAAAACCATAGTCAAACTTTAGGGTCACAGGGTCAAACTGTCTACCAAGTTTGGTGACTACGGATGTGCCATATTCATTGACAATAATACAGATATAAATTTTGATACCGGTGTAAAAATGAATATTGCGATATTTGGGGTCTGCTGCATGACGATGTCACACCGCATAGAAACAGCAAAACAAACATAGCAGCGGGAAACTGCAGCTCCGAAGTCTGACCATCATTGTCTACTGCTGATACCCTAACTACATTTCGTGATAATTGGTCTAATTTTCTGGTCACCCTGTCTCCTGTCCAGCTCTGAGTCGGTGAAGCAGCACACCGTGTTCTACCTTCACTCGGAGTCTTCAGTTGAGTGGAAGTATTTAAGTTTCACTTTCTGTTTCAGACTGCTGTCATATTTTAAAAAAAAACAAACAAAAAAAATCGGTGCAGCCTGCCTGCATTTTTTTAATACCGTTAATACTGCTCGTTGGACAATGTGCCACTCGAAGTGGCTGTATTTTACTTCCATTTTTAGTAAACCATCCAAAGAGAGAGAGAGAAATAAAAAAAAAAAAACATCCATTCAGTGCAAGGAGAGCCAAAAGCCCGAGGACAGCTCCATGCAACGGGAGCAGGTAAAATGAATCAGCATAAAATGCGACATCTCTGTGCAGTTTATATTATCTTCTTGTACTATTTGATACAGAACAAAAAAAAAATTAAACTAAATCTGAAGTGCTGTTTATAAAATGGAGAAATAACAGTTTTTGCTTTGATTTTCCTGAATATATTGAAGGTAAGCAATGCTGGCCTGTGAAGCTGTCCTTTTTGCATATGTTTAAAAGAAAAAAAACTGCATTCTGCAATATTGTGAAAAATAATCGTTATCCTGAAAATTCATAGAAATATCATGATATCATTTTAGGCCATATTGCCCACCCCTATTGGTGACCCTAACTTTTACTCATTGTACAGTAATAAGGTACAGAGCATATTAACCTTGACCTTTGACCTTTGACCCCAAACCCATAGTCTGAGCTCAGGATCCCAAGGTGAACCTATGTATTAGGTTTGGTGGCCCTAGCTTTACTTGTTTTATAGTAATAGTGCAAATGGAATGCTAACCTTGACCTTTGACCTTTTTGACCCCAAACCCATAGTCTGAGCTCAGGATCCCAAGGTGAACCTGTGTATTAGGTTTGGTGGCCCTAGCTTTACTCATTTGATAGTAATAGTAAATGTAGCATTTACCATTTACCATAGTGCAATTGCAATGTTAACTTTGAAATTTTACCTTTGACCCCTTGACCCCGAACCCATAGTTAGGTGAGGGTGTAAATCATCCAAGATGTTTATTAGATACAACTACTGTATCGATTTGAAAAGCTTACATCATTTCTTTCAGTAGTTATTGTGTTTAGAAGATTTAGGGAAAAATCTAACCTCTGACCTTTGGCCTCAAGGTCATCTGATGAGAGTGAAATTGCAATATGTGCATCATCAGAGTAAATCAAACCATGGTACCAAGTTTCAAAACAATAGGAACAAAACTGTAGGAGGAGTTGATTTCATAAGACAGTTACTGTCTATGAAGAGAGGTGAAACAGGAGGCCCTAGGTCAGGGGCTACAACTCCTGCAAAAATCATCCAATCAGAACCAAATTGCAATATGTGCATCCTCATTGTATATCAAACCATGGTATCACATTTCAAAACAATCAGACCAAAACTATAGGAGGAGTTGATTTCACAAAAGTGTGACAGACAGACGGATGGACAGACGGACGGACAGACTGACCCATAACATGATATGTTGATAGTAATAAATAAATGATAAAATGATGTAAAAAAAAGCTCTTCATCAATGAAAAGCAAAGAAGAACCAGGGTGAGGTTTGCAAAAGACCATTAGGATTGAATCGCAGTGGACTGGGGTAATTGTCTCTGATTTCAATTTCCAGTATTGCCCAACAGATACTTCTCTAATGGTTAGATGGAGACCTGGAGAAGCCTACAAACCAGTTTCTCACACCCACTGTAAAATTTGGTGGGGGATCAGTGACGATTTGGGGATGCTTCAATAAGGTTGGAATCAGGCAGATTTGGCTTTGTGAAGGGCACATAAATCAAGCCAAGAACAAAGTTATCCTGGAAAGAAATCTTAATTTCTTCTGCTCTGACAAAGTTCCCCACCACTGAGGATTGGTTTTCTAGCAGGACAATGCTCCATGCCACATAGCCAAATCGACCAAAGTCTGAATGGCAGATCACCAGATAAATGTCAGGTAAACTAAATCTCAAGATCTGAACCCTAACTGAAAACCTCTGGAATGTGATTGAGAGAAAGACGGATGGTCACAAACCATCAGTTTTTCACATTTATCAATTTTTGTGACAGAAATAGCATAACGTCAACTAACCTTCAGGGCACCCACATCTCCTCCGACCTCACCTGGACTGTCAACACCAAGGCCCTGGCGAAAAAAGCCCAGCAGTGGCTGCACTTCCTCCGTGTCCTGAGGAAGAACAACCTGGGCCAAAAGCTGCTGCTGGCCTATCGCTGCTCAGTGGAGAGCGTGCTCACCTACTGTCTGGGTGTGTGGTACGCCGGCTCCACAGCCGAGAACAGGAAGGCTGTGCAGAGGGTCATCAGCACCGCCCAAAAAATTATCGGTGGCTCTCTGCCTTCCCTGGAAGACATCTCCAGATCCTCCTGTCTCAGAAGGATCAAGACCATTACAGGAGACCCCTCACACCCCTCCCCCACCACCTGTGCGACCTGCTTCCCTCTGGACGACGGTTCAGATCGAGCAGGGCCCACACCTCCAGACTGACAAACAGTTTCTTCCCCTGGGCCATCCCAACTGCAAACAGTCAGAGGCCACACACCCCTCCCTCTGAACGCTCACATGCACAGAACTGAGGACCTTTTAATTATCACAATAATACACCTGTCTTTGCACTCCGCACTTTCATGTATATTGACCCATCTGTGAAATCACTACTATGCCTATTTTCCATAATCCTTGGGCCATTTTACTCAATTGTGTGTTCAATTGGGTGTCTGCACTCTGCACTCTTATGTACATAGCTCCACCTGCATAGCCGCTACTGTACCTGTGTATATTTCCATAATCCTGGGCCATTTTTATTTTATTTTTATTTTCATTTCAGTCGTGTGTTTAATCGTGTGCTCTGTAACCATGTTTTATCTAATCCTTCTCCCTTACTTTATTGTGCAGTAGCCTGGTTTCGTTGTGCTGTACTACTGTACAATGACAATAAAGCCTATTCTATTCTAACCACAAACTGAAAGGCTGGTGGTGAGCATGCCATGACACATGGAAGTTATGATTAGAAAGAAGGACTACTGATATTTGAGCTCTTTTTAAGTTAGATGATTAGTATTGCGGTATTTAACAACGGATATAAACATGTTTTCTTCACATTATTTGAGGTCTAAAACAGCATCTTTTTTGTCATTTTAGCCAGTTGTCATTTTCTATAAATATGTAAATGCTCTAAATGAAAATATTTTGACTTGGAAATTGGGTAAAGTGTTCCAGATCTGTGTATAGTGTAGTAAGTAAGTAAGTAAGTAGTGTAGTAAGACACGTCATTGGAGTACAGCGTATGCCCTGTTGTTATTGTACAGCTGACTAAACTTGAAGCCTGAAGCTGTTACAGCAGACATCAGCTGGAAAGAATACTAACCTGGTGTAACAGAGCGGACCACCACTGGCTTCTCACTGCCTGCCACAAAGCCGAAGCCCAGAACAGGGTCCCGTCTCATCTCCACCAGACGCGGGGCAGGAGGGACCCCATCTAGGTGAACCTCCTCCAGGGAGCTACTCTGGGAGCCTTGGCTGAAAAATAAAGGACAAAGGGAAATATAAGGATAAGAGAAAATTGAAGCTAAATTTGTCCTGGTTGCATTAAAAAAAGCCAACCACATGCATCTGTTATCTACTGTAGCAGGGACATTATTTGTAAAAAGGACTATTTTCTTAAGGCAAACAACCCCCTTTAAATTTAGTCAGCTACAAACTAGCTACTAAACCTGCAGAAGAAATACAAGTGTATCTCAAAAACTGGAATATTGTGAAAGAGTATTTTTTTTAAATAATTCAATTAAAAAAGTTAAACTTTCACATTTTAAATTTTAAAGATGATGACTCAGCTCTTTTCACAAAATTACCGAATCATGACATTCACATTTGTTTGAGATGCACTAGTACCGAGACAGATGTTACTAAAAACTGATTTATGAATTCATGGATGAGTGCTTTGGCTCAAGTTTATGTCATATTAACATTAAGAGCCACTGACAGAAGAGAGAACAAGTCCCCTGTTCATAAAATTAATAAAATCTGTACTTTAGAACCAATTTGTCCCTAACAGCCACATAAAGTCCAAAGACTGTCTGTATGCTGCTCATTTATTCAAGTGGAGCATACTCATTTTTTAATGTATGCTTCAGTTTTATATGTGTTCTTTAAAGGTCTTTTCTTTAAATTATTTTGCTGCTACTGATCACCCTTACATCATGTATTACAAAGTTTATACCTTCTGCATTTTCAAATAGGTACTTTAAAAGTAAATCAGCTGAATTCATATTGAAATCATGACAACCATTTTTCATGAATGAATTTTTTTATTTTTCATGAACAAAATAAAATGTATTTTTTATGCATATAAGCAACACAGGCACGCAGTCCTTATTTGAGGTATATTTTGGATGAATTTCATCACTGTGTGAGGAAATACTGACATCACAGTCAGCTGTATGTATATATACTCTGTGGCTGAAACATTTAACGAGAGGTCTATGGAAAATTTTGTCTGCATTCTTTTTGATTTGGCCTATCATAATTTGACATGCTTAACCATTTTTCCTCTTTCCTGCTATATACAGTAGAACATGACTGAAATATAAATATATTGCCAAAACACCATTCCATGTGAAACTTTATCCATGCATGCATGCATGCATCCATCGCTTATCCAGGGGTTCTGGTTGCAGAGGCAGCAGTCTAAGCAGAGAAACCCCGATTTCCCTCTCCCCAGCCACCTCCTCCAGCTCTTCAGAGGGGATACCAAGGTATTCCCAAGTCAGCTGGGAGGCATATTCTCTCCAGCGTGTCCTGGGTCTGGCTCGGAGTCTCCTCACAGTAGGACGTGCCCAAAACACTTCACCTAGGACCCGTCCAGGAGGCATTCCCGATCAGATACCCAAACCACCTTAGCTGGCTCCTTTTGATGTGGAGGAGTAATAGCTCTATTTCAAACATCTTTCAGACAACTGAACTCCTCACCCTAACTCAGGGGTCTGCAACCTTTGCCAGCCAACGAGCCATTTTTCCCGTCTCTGACTAAAATCGAAGTGGCTGAGGGCTGCAACAGCAAGTTGATTTAAAATAAAGATTCTGTTGCTTATAAAGTTTTTTATATGCATAGCCTTGAAAATTATGTGGCACTAATGAATTCATACTACAATAGTGGAAAAAAACTTTCAAGCTTTATATATTGTTTCATTCATGAAAAACAAGTATTACAAATATACTACAAATTGGTTTGTGCTGAAAATTAATATGTATATAATAATATAATGTGAATCTTCTTCTTCTTCTTCTTCTTCCTCCTCTTCCTCTTCTTCTTCCTCTTCTTCTTCTTCCATCTGCTCCCTTTAGCGGTCACCACAGCAGATCATCTGCCTCCACCTCACCCTATTCTTTGCATCTTCCTCTGTAATACCAACCCTCTCCATGTCCTCCTTCACTATAACCATGAATCTTCTCTGTGGTCTTCTTCTTTTCCTCCTGCCTGGCAGCTCCATCTTCAACACCCTTTGTCCAGTATATCCACTATCCCTCCTCTGCACATGTCCAAACCATCTCAGCCTTGCCTCTCTTACTTTGCCTCCAAACCACTCAACGTGAGCTGTCCCTCTGATATACTCATTTCTAATCTTGTCCATCCTAGTCACTCCCAATAAAAATATTAGCATCTTCAACTCTGCCATCTCCAGCTCCACCTCCTGTCTTTTTGTCAGCACCACCGTCTCCAAACCATACATCATAGCAGGTCTCACTACCGTCTTATAAATCTTCCCTTTCACTCTTGCTGCTACCTTTCTGTCTCAAATCACCCCTGAGACTCGTCTCCACCTACTCCACCCTGCCTGTACTCTCTTCTTCACCTGTCTTGTGCGTTTTCCATTGCTTTGGATGGTTGACCCAGGTATTTAAACTCATCTACTTCACTACCACTACTCCTTCCATCTTCACCATTGCATCTGCCTCCCTCTCATTCACACTCATGAATTCTGTCTTGCTTCTACTGACTTTAATTCCTCTTTTCTCCACAGCACACCTCCACCTCTCCAGGTTCTCTTCCACCTACTCCATACTCTCACTGCAGATCACAATGTCATCTGCAAACATCATGGTCCACGGATACTCCTGCTTGACTTTATCTGTCAGCCTGTCCATCACCATGGTAAACAAGAAGGGGCTCAGAGCCGATCCCTAATGTAATCCGACACCCACCTTGAATCCATCCATCACTGCTACTGTGCACTTCACCATCGTCTCACTGTCCTCATACATGACCTGCACCACCCTCACATACTTCTCTGCTACTCCTGACTTTCTCATACAGTACCACACTTCCTCTCTTAGCACCCTATCATATGCTTCCTCTAGATCCACAAAGGCACAGTGCAACTCCTTCTGACCTTCTCTATACTTCTCCATCAGCACTCTCAGAGCAAACATTGCATCCGTAGTACTCTTTCTTGGCATGAAACTGTATTGCTGCTCACTGATTGTCACCTCTCCTCTTAACCTGGCTTCAACAACTCTTTCCCATATCTTGATAGTGTGGCTGGTCAACTTTATGCCTCTGTAGTTACTACAGCTCTGAGCATCACCTTTGTTCTTGAACATTGGTACCAAAACAGTTCTTCTCCACTCCTCAGGCATCCTCTCACTCTCCAAGATTGTGTTAAACAATCTGGTTAAAAAGTCCACTGCCATCTCTCCTAAACATCTCCATACCTCCACAGGTATGTCATTTTGACCAACCACCTTTCCATTCTTCATCTTCTTCAAAGCTGCCCTCACTTCTGCCTTGCTAATCCTTGGGACTTCCTTGTTCACCATCTTTCCTTCATCCACTCACTACCACTTCATTCAACTTACTTCAGAATTCCTTTTTCTCTTCTACCTGACATCCAACTTGTGGAGCATATGCACTGACAACATTCAACATAACACCTTTGACTTCTAGCTTCAAACTGATGATTCTCTCTGACTCCCTCTTTACCTCCTGAACACTCTTCACATACTCTTCTTTCAAGATTACTCCTACTCAATTTCTCTTCCTATCTACACCATGGAAGAACAGTTTAAATCCCCCCCAAGGCTCCTAGCCTTGCTTCCCTTCCATCTGGTTTCTTGAACACACAGTATATCTACCTTTCTTCTCGCCATCATATCAACCATCTGCCTTTACCAGTCACAGTCCCTACATTTAACGTCCCTACTCTCACCTCCACATTTCTACCTTTCCTCTTCTCTCCCTCCTTCCTAACACGCCTTCCCCCTCTCCTCCTCCTCGATCTTTGATCAACAGTAGCCCAATTTCCACTGGCACCCTGTTGGTTAACAGCACCGGTGGCGGTCATTGTTAACTTGGGCAGCACGGTGGCGCAGTGGTTAGCACTGTTGCCTTACAACTAGAAGGTTCCAGGTTCGAATCCCCAGGCTGGCAGGGGTAGGAACCTTTCTGTGTGGAGTTTGCATGTTCTCCCTGTGCTGCGTGGGTTTACTCTGGGGCTCCGGTTTCCTCCCACAATCCAAAGACACGCACGTTAGGTTAATTGGTTGTTCTAAATTGTCCCTAGATATCTTTCTCCTATAGGCCCTTAGAGTAGAGGGTTAATGCTAGTGAAGTGCTTTGAGTGGTCTTTGAGACTAGAAAAGCGCTATATAAGTACAGGTCCTTATCCTTATCCCCTTAACCCAGGCCTCGGCCGATCTGGTATGAAAGTCTCATTTGTCATGATCCATGTTTGATTTGGCAAAGGTTTTACGTCGGATGCCCTTCCTGACACAACCCTCCCCATTTACCTGGGCTTTGGACCGGCACTAGGAGTACACTGGCTTTTGCACCCCCTGTGGCTGGGTTACACAGCTTTAGCTCCTGATATTTTAATAATTTGGAGGCTAAAGTTTTATTTAGAAGAAGCTACTTTTTGTCCTTTTTACGTTTCCTCATAATGCTCCTTATTCAAATGTATTTATAATATAAATCTGTATCCTTCACCTGTTCTCCAGACTCTCAATTTGACAACGAGTGGATTGGTTGGCTGAGATTTGGTTGTCTGATATTCTTCTTTATTTTTTTTGGAATAAAAAATAATTCTAAACAACTTTCTAAACAATATAACTTTAAAAATAATTTTGTGCAAATTAAGCCAATTAGAAATAAGTACAGCAGGGTGGAAAAAAAACATTTAAAAATACCTTCTTCTGCCGAGCTAAATGATGGTTAGAATTTTTTTTTAAAAATGCATGGCATTGATAGACAGTCTGTACAGAATTAAACTCTATATTTTTCTATGTAATTTTACTTTTTCTTGATCTGTTCATGTCTTACCAAGGGTGGGGAGGATAAGCAGGAAGCTGCTGCTCTCTGTGCTCTCCACATGTGCTGCACAGTGAGGCGTGTGAGCCACTTTCGGATGTGATGCATAGTTGACAACAAAATAATTTAAAACTATATAATAATATATATTTTACATTCATGAGAGTCTATGTTTCTGTTGATAAATGTACCCAATAAACAATAATTTGAAAAATAAAATAACCTAAAATGAACTTCATTAATTGTCATGTGTTTAGAAATATAACTGCAGGGAGCCACAGCAAGGTGGCAGGAGGGCCGCATGTGGCTCCAGAGCTGCAGGTTGCTGACCCCTGCCCTACCACCAAGGGTGAGTCCAGCAACCCTGCGGAGAAAGCTGATTTCAGCCACTTGTACCCATGATCACATTAATAATTATTAATGTGATAATAATTATTAAAATTTATTTTAGACAATAAATTTGATCAACACCAAATTTTATTGTCTCAGTTTTTTTTTTAGCTGATTTAGGACAATTTTGATGTGCTGAATCCAAAAATCACATTGGTTTGGTTCAATTAAGTCAACTTTTTGAACTACAGTCACATGTTGTTTTTACGTTTTTGTTTACATGTACGGGTATTTTTGCTTTATATGAAGCAAAATTCTTTATTTCTTGAAATTTCTCAAACTCTGAAGAGTTTGCATGTGCCAATTTATGACATGATGTCATAAATTGTCATGATGGCTGATTACTGTTGGACTCTGAAGAGAGACATCCCTGCCGCTGAGCATTCTAGAGGTTCGAATAAAATAAAAACCTGACCTGATCGAGAGAAACGGATGTCATTTTCGGATTCAGCGGTGCAAAATAGTCTTAAATCAGTTGAAAAAACACAGACAACTTACAAAAAAATTATTTTTGTAACCCAGTGTAATAATAATAATGGATTAGATTTATATGGCACTTTACATGTCAAGTGACATCTCAAAGCACTTACAGTGAGTCCATTATTCATTCACTCCAGACAGACATTGATAGTGGTAAGCTACTTCTGTAGCCACAGCTGCCCTGGGGCAGACTGACGAAAACATGGCTGCTGATCCATGCCAACGGCCTCTCTGACCACTACTGAACATTTATGCACATTCATACCCAGTGTTATGGACACTGGAGGCAAGGTGCATAAAGTGTCTTGCTCAGGGACCCAACGGCAGGATGACTGGGGAGAGCGGGATTCGAACTGCCAACTCTCCGGTTATTGGACATCCTGCTCTACCTAAAATTTTAAACAACCAAAGATGTACCTATAACTAGTGGTTACTCTGTGGCATACGTATATATATATATATATATATATATATATATAGTATATATATACAGCCATGTGAAAAAATTAGGACACCCTGTATAAGCCTGTGTGTTTTCTTTTAACATATTTGGACATATGGATATTTAATATCAACGTTAAAAATACTGGGAGATTCATGTAATACAACTAAACAATTAATTAAAGACTTTCATCAAATGTTATGTAAAATGTACACTACCGTTCAAAAGTTTGGGGTCACTTAGAAATTTCCTTATTTTTGAAAGAAAAGCACTTTTTTTCAATGAAGATAACTTTAAATTAATCAGAAATACACTCTATACATTGCTAATGTGGTAAATGACTATTCTAGCTGCAAATGTCTGGTTTTTGGTGCAGTATCTACATAGGTGTATAGAGGCCCATTTCCAGCAACTATCACTCCAGTGTTCTAGTGGTACAATGTGTTTGCTCATTGCGTCAGAAGGCTAATGGATGATTAGAAAACCCTTGTGCAATCATGTTAGGTCTGCAATGCTGTAATTGCTGCAAATGGAGGATTCTTTGACGAAAGCAAAGTTTGAAGGAAAAAATTATTATTTCAAATACAAATCATTATTTCTAACCTTGTCAATGTCTTGACTATATTTTCTATTCATTTTACAACTCATGGTGGTAAATAAGTGTGACTTTTCATGGAAAACACAAAATAATTGTCTGGGTGACCCCAAACTTTTGAACGGTAGTATAATTCTAAACAAATAGTGAGGAATAAATTAGGACCCCCCCATCTTTTTTAGGACGCCCCCACATTCATTTCCACTTGAAATGCCTAAAATAAATGTTAAAAAATGCAAATAAAAACAAAAACAAGGTCAGACATAGATATGTAAACATTTCTTAATAAAAAACTGAATATTTAAAGGGGTGTCCAAATTTTTTCATATGACTGTATGTGCCCATGCGTCACACACATATGCCCCACCTCTTGTTTATTGCTGTTGTTTGTTGTTGCTGCGAGGTGCTTGGGTGCATATGTGTCTGTACACATACACAGTACTTCACTCATGTGACATTTGAATGCTTTCTTTTGTAGCACCTTAACTCATGCACTTTAGCATATCCACTTTGTACAGTTTTATTGCAGATGTTCTTCTCGTGTATGACTGTTCGTTCGTGTGTTTTTGTGACCTGCTGGGGGACTACAGATGCAAATTAGCAGCACTGCTAAATCTGGCATACTTACATTTGTATTAATGTACATTAGTATGTAATGTCCCTTTCAAATAAACATTAAACAAACAAACCTCCTGAGCCACTGCTGCCCACATTCTTTTGGTCTTTGCCCAAAGTTCATGACCATAGGTAGAAGGTAGGAAGGTAGATTGAGCGGCAAATCAACAGCTTTGCTTTGGAGCTCAGCTCCCTCTTCACCATGACAGACTGTACTGCAGATGCTGCTCTGATCCATCTGTCAATCTCCTGTTCCATTCTCCCCTCACTCATGAGTAAGAAGCCGAGATACCTGAACTCCTCCGCTTAGGGCAGGAACTCAACTCCAACCTAGAGAGGACACTACACCCTTTTCCAGCTGAGGACCATGGACTCAGACTTGAAGGTACTGATTCTCATCCCGGCCACTTCACACTCCGTAGCAAACCATCTCAGTAAGACCTGTAGGTCATTGCTCGATGAAGCTAACAGGATATCATCATCTGCAAACAACAGAGACAAGATCCTGTTGTCACCAAACATGACACCCTCTGCTCCTTGGCTGCGCTTGGAAATCCTGTCCATAAAAAATTATGAACAGGATCAGTGACAAAGGGCAGCCCTGGCAGAATCGGATTCTCACTGGAAATTAGTTTGACTGATTATTGACAATACAAACTAAATTCTCACAACGGACATATAGAGATCAGATCGCTTGTAGCAACAAGCCCGATACCCATCCCCCCGAAGCACCCCCCAACAAGAAACCACAAAGGATGTGGTCGAATGCTTTCTCCAAATGCACAAAACACATATACACTGGTTGTGCAAACTCCAATGAACCCTCAAGGATCCTTGAGAGGGTAAAGAGTTGGTCCAATGTGCCATGGCCAGGATGAAAACCACATTATTCTCCCTGAATCTGAGGTTCGACCAGCGGCTGGACTCTCCTCTCCAGTACCTTGGCACAGGTCTTCCCAGGGAGGCTGAGGAATATGGTCCCTCTGAAGTTGGAACACACCCTCTAGTGCCCCTTCTTGAAGAGGGAAACCACCAAACCAATTTGCCATGCCAAAGGCACTGTCTCCAGCTTCCATACGATGTTGCAGAAGCATGTCAACCACGACGGCCCTACAACATCCGGAGCCTTGAGGTACTCAGGGTGAGTTTCATCCACCCTTGGGGCCCTGCCACGATGAGTTTTTTTTTAACCACTTCAGCAACCTCAGCCCCAGTGATGGGCGAGTCATTCCCCTCGTCCTCAGGCTCTGCTTCCTCTATGGAAGATGTATTAGTCGGATTGAAGAGATCTTTGAAGTATTCCTTCCACCTCTTGACAATATCCCCATTTGAAGTCAGCAGCTCTCCATCCACACCACACACAGTGTGGACAGGGAGCTGCTTTCCCCTTTTGAGGGGTGATCCATTCATTCATCCATTCATAAACACTGAAGGTAGAGAAAAATCACTTTTTTCCCTGAAATATTAAGTGCTATTATAGATGAGTTAACATTTTTAATTTCAATTCTATTTTACAATATTATCTACAATTGTTATGACTCCTCATGCGACTTTATGCAGCGCACAGAGGGAGGAATGAAAACCCACATGCAGAGATAGCAGCGTGCAATTTATTGAACAAAAATACTAAGTTCAGTCCAGCAACAACAATTACGATGAACACTGCAGGATGAGAAAACAGTCATGGAAGGCTACGGGAGAGCAGGGACGTCTCTAGGACGCTGTACAGCCTGAGGGAGAGAATGCTTAGTGCCGTTGAATAGCACGGGGAGAAAGGCAAATGAACTTGTGCGCTGGAGTGGTCCGAGGCAGTCTGTGCTGCCCAAAGTGCAGGAAACCAGGAACAGCCACTCACATCAGCGAACAGGTGTCAGGTAAAGTAAGATGAAGACTAAATAGTCAGGCTGAATATACAATGCAGGGAGTGGAAAATAAAGACGCACGCCACCCAGTGCGAAGCGGTACCGAATAAAACTAGGCAGGGCTTCTAGACATGGGTGGTGGCCACAACACAGAAGGGAACAGCAACTGTGTAGATTCACAATGATCCGGCGATCTCTTCCCACTCAAACAGGGCTTAAATAATGCCAAACCTAATCAAAGAAGAGATTGCTGGTGTGAGTAATAAGTAAGTGCTTGGGTGTGAAAGGGAGTAAGTGAAAACAGCTGGTGAAACTGACAGGAGGAAGGAGGTGTGGTTGAGCCATCAGAGAGCCGAATGGACCCAAAGGGCTCCCTGAGCATGCCTGATGGAAAACAGGCATACAATACACAGCCCCGTGAAAATAGCCACAGCGTCAGAACTGGGTTTGAGACCATCAAACCCAAGTTCATGACAAGAATATATTTTAATACAATAAAATCTTACATAGCATCAATATATGCCTTCTTGCCTGCCTCAGGGACTACAGATGGAAATTAGTGGGAATGCTATAATCTGGTACAGAGCATCTTTACTTTGTGTTTGTTTTTTCTGTACATGGTCCCTGACAAATAAACTAATAAACTAAACTAAGCTAAATATTTGTCATTTATAGGGAAAAAAAAGCAATGTGGGCACCTCCGTTATATTGAAATTAGGAGTATTTTACCTCCACCTGGGAGGTTTGTTTTGTTTGTGAAGTTGCCTGTTTATTGGCAGAATTAACAAAAGCTAAGATATAGATTTGAATGATTTTTTGTCTAGAGGTGCAACTTGCTCAAACTTAGAAGTGATTTAACTACTGGTGCCCATCCACTTCACAGTTCTTCACACTTCTTTAGAGCAAGATGGCAGTAGTAGTAGTAGATTAGTTTATTTGACAGGGACAGTGCAATAAACATAGACAATTAATCAAAGACAATCAATCTGATGTGTTGCACATAGAGTGTATAGCTATTAGCTAATTTGCAACTCTTGTCCCTGGATGGGCTTTAGAAAAAAGAATCAAGATAAAAATATACACAATAACCACATACATCAATGCAGAAAAATTAT
Organism: Pholidichthys leucotaenia; assembly: GCA_020510985.1. NCBI lineage: Eukaryota > Metazoa > Chordata > Actinopteri > Cichliformes > Pholidichthyidae > Pholidichthys > Pholidichthys leucotaenia. The sequence continues at coordinate 247,988,858 of CM035845.1, read as the reverse complement.
AAATACACAATTATAAATATTATAAATACACAAATATAACAGCCTGACTCACCTTTAACATAAATATTATAAATACACAAATATAACAGCCTGACTCACATTTAACACATATAACATAACTCACATTTGCCTATTTCAGGCCTTCCTCCCTCCGTCACTCACTATAAACAAACACATTTATTCCTTCCCTTCATTCACTCTCACTTTGCAGACAAATAATTCATACATGAGTACATTCTTGTTTATTTTTCAGCCAGTTTTTAACATTTTTAGTGAATGTTTTAAAGTCCGTTATAATTTTAATTTCATTTGGCATTGTGTTCCAGATGTGACTGCCCTTTATAGAGAATGCTGTTTGTCCAAATGTGGTTCTGCGGTGGAATATTTTACAGTTATTGTTAACAGAACTCCTGGTGGCTCTGCTGCTGTCCTGTCTTTGGACGAAACCAGCAAGTGGCTCGGGTGCTGATTTATGGAAACATTTGAACGTTAATTTCAGAAGACAGAGGTCAATGAAGCTCTCAAAACTCAATAGGTTGTATTTTTTTAAAACATTACAGTGATGCCACCTAATGGGCTTTTTGTCCAAGATTTTTAGGGTTTGATTATATAATGAACCTATATGTCTTATTGTGGAAGGGGCTGCTTGAGCCCAGACTGTCAAACAGTATGATATATGAGAAAAAACCATAGAATGCATATACAGTGCAGCTGCTTCGTAAGGTATGTAATATCTAATTAATTTAAAGCAGTTCAGATTTTTTTTTACTGTTTTTGAAATTTTCTTTATATGAAGATTAAATTTGAGTTGAGGATCTAGTACAATGCCAAGGTATTTGAATTCTGTAGCTAAACTGATGTCATGATCATGTATATTAACTTTAAAATGTTGCAGGTTACATTTTTTGATTGAAAAGCACATTGAGACTGTTTTCTGAAGGTTCAGCAATAGATGGTTCTTGAGGAGCCACTCTTGGACATCAACCATACTTGTAGACAGTACATCTGCAGCCTGTGCTGGAGTCTTGGCAGCTGTGTAAATAACTGCATCATCTGCATAAAGTTGGCATGTTGCAGCTGAGCAGTGTAACGGCAAGTCATTAATAAAAATGCTGAAAAGTAAAGGACCAAGAATGGACCCTTGTGGGATACCCATGCGGTTGTTTAAAAATGAGGATTTATCCTGGTGAACTTTTACACACTGTTCTCTATTCTGGAGATAAGATGCAAACCATTCTAATGTATTTGGGGAGAAGTTAAAAGATACCATTTTGGATAAAAGCAAACTGTGGTTTACAGTATCGAAAGCCTTTTTGAGATCTAGAAAAACAGCTCCTACCACATTACCCCTGTCCAAGGACTGTTTGACGTTTTCAATAAGGCAACAATTTGCTGTTTCTGTTGAGTATCCTGGTCTAAAACCAAATTGATGTGGATGAAGAAGTTGACTGTCTTGTAAGTAGTCTATCAGCTGTGTAGCTACAACTTTTTCAAGAACCTTAGATAGGACTGGTAAGATAGAGATTGGGCGGTAATTGCATATATCGTCTTTACTGCCTGATTTATGAACTGGTATGACGACAGCTTTTTTCCAGCCAGATGGAAATGTACTAGACCTAATGGAGAGATTAATGAGATGAGTCAGTGGTTTGATTAATATTTTGCTGTGCATTTTGAGAAAGGAGGTGCTCATATTGTAGATATCACTAGTTTTTGAGTTTGACAGTGTTTTAACAATACCAGCAATTAACTTCTCATTTACCTCACCGATGTGAAAAGTATCTGTTGGGAGTATGGAATTTGTGTTGTTGAGCACATTTGGCAGCACAAAAATTTTTGTTAAGTCTTCCACAGAGCCCACAAAGTGTGAATTAAATTCATTTGCCAAAGTAGCCTTGTCACTGACGGTCTTGCCATTGATTCTAAGTTCCTTTACCCCCTTCTGATCGTTTTTTTTATTAGTTAAGTTATTTAAATGCCTCCATAGGGAACTGTTGTTACCCTTTGCATGATCTATCAGTTTATTGTAATAAGATATTTTTGATTTTCGCAGCTCATGTACCACTTTATTTCTTAAACTTTTGTACACAAGGTGATCATTTTGTAGTTTGGAGGTTAGTGATGTTTTCAGTGCATAGTCTCGCCTCTTCATAAGTTTTCTTATTTCATTATTTAACCATGGTAGGCTAATCTTCTGTTGTCTACTTTTAATTTGCTTTGAAAATTTTTCTATAGACTTTGTGATTGTTGCAGTTATAAAATTACAACAATCATCTACTTCACATGTTGCCATGAGCTGCTCCCAATTTTGATTCTCTAAGTAATGTTCAAACTCCTCATTTTTTGATTTGGGGATAATAAAATTTGATTTGTCAATATCGACTCCCCCAAAATACTGTAGTCGCTTTTTAGTAAGTTTCCTGACAGCAAGAACCATGTTATGATCTGAGAGACCAGTTACAAGATTATAGGTTCTGGTTATTCGTTCTGGTTTATTAGTAAATACCATGTCAATAAGTGTTCTGGATTGTTTGGTTATCCTGGTGGGTCCTTTGATGATTTGCTGGTAATTAAATTTAGTCATGAGGCTTTTCAGTTTTTGTTTGTCTTTTTTATCAGACCAGTTGATATTAAAGTCACCATGAATTATTGTTTCTCTGTTCTTCTCAAGTTGTTTAACCAGATCACTTAATTCATTATAAAAGGAAGAGTTGTGTGATGGTGGGTTGTACACTACTGCAATGTTGAAATTCATTACCGGAGAGAGACATACATTAACAGCTAAACATTCAAGTGAAGTATTCAAATCAACCAGTTGACATTTATATTTCTCTTTGATGTAAATTAAAACACCTCCTCCCCTCCCTACCTGCCTGTCTTTTCTAAAACACTGGTAGCCCACAATATCGATCATATTAGTGTCTATGTTACTGTGTAGCCAGCTTTCTGAGAGACAAAGGTAGTCCAGATTTGAGTCCAACAGCAACACCGAAATCTCATCTCTTTTAGGGATTATGCTCCGTATGTTTAAATGACCGCCGAGGATCCCCTTTGGTTTAGCCTTGGTGTCCCAAAGAACTCGTGCATGATTAACAGTTTGGAAAAATAAATGTTGTTTTTGCTTTTGTACAGCTCGGTTTTGTGCTAGCCCAGTGGTCTGCTGTTTAATAGTGGCAGGTCCAGGGTTAAGGTGAATATCTCCTGCCAGAAGTAGCAGAACTAACAGAACTTTAACTGTATATCCTCTGCCATATTGTGATTTTTGCTTAACAGCCATGTTTGCCTTAATTTGGAAGTTTTTGCTCAGGGCTTTTAAAGACCACATAGAGTGTAGGGTGAGATGTCCAAGCCCAAATCCATACAGATAAAACTTTTTAACTTCACCTTTGGTTGAGTTTGTCGGAAAATCCTTCTTGTTGCAGGTCCAGACACACAAAGACAAAACGAAGAATGCAATCAGATGCAGCGGCCAGTCAATCCGGGCTACTGTGTACGTTTTTGTATCTTTTATATCTTTTTTGTCCTCTCTCTGTGATGGACTAATCATCTATAGTTGCCAGAAATTACGTATATTATGTAATACATGTAATTAATTAATTAACGTTATATTACTATTAATTAATGTTACTATTAATTAACGTTAATTCAATTCAATTCAATTCAATTCAACTTTATTTATATAGCGCCATTTCACAACAACAGTCATCTCATAGCACTATCAACTGTAGGGAGGACCCCCACAGTTGCAGAAAGACCCCAGCAATCAGGCGATCCCCTGTGAGCAAGCACTTGGCGACGGTGGAGAGGAAAAACTCCCTTTTAACAGGAAGAAACCTCCAGCAGAACCAGGCTCAGGGAGGGGCAGTCATCTGCTGCGACTGGCTGGGGGGTGAGGGGATAGAGAAGAAGAAAAGAACAGACATGTAGAGAGCAAACAGCACGATGGGGACTCAATCTATGGGAGAGAACAAACAAATGTTAATGACCAGCAAAAAAAAAAATATTTCATAGAGAGTGAGGAAAGGAGTGAGGCCCAGTGCATTACTGGAGGTCCCCCGGCTGACTAAACCTATTAGCAGCATAACTAAGGGAGGGTTCAGAAAACACATGATCCCTCCCTAATTGTAGGCTATATCAAAAAGGTAGGTTTTAGCCCTATTCTTAAAAACAGAGATCGAGTCTGACTCCCGAATCCAGATTGGCAGCTGATTCCACAGGAGAGGAGCTTGATAACTGAAGGCTCTACCTCCCATTGTACTTTTGGAGATTCTAGGTATTACAAGTAAACCTGCATTTTGGGAGCGTAGTGCTCTGTTAGGATGATACGGTAGTATCAGATCTTTTAAATAAAAAGGAGCCTGATTGTTTAGAGCTTTGTAAGTAAGAAGAAGGATTTTAAACTTAATTCTAAACTCTATGGGAAGCCAATGAAGGGAGGCCAGAACCGGAGAGATATGATCTCTCTTTCTAGTACCTGTTAAAACTCTTGCTGCAGCATTTTGGATCAGCTGAAGACTTTTTAAAGATGTTTTAGGACAACCTGATAATAAAGAATTACAATAATCTAATCTCGAGCTAACAAAAGCATGGATCAGCTTCTCAGCATCACTCTGAGACAAGATGCTCCTAATCTTGGCAATATTACGCAAATGATAGAAGGCAGTCTTAGAAACAAATTTAATATGTGAATTGAAGGACAAATCCTGATCAAAAATAACTCCAAGGTTCCTCACAGAGCTATTAAGAGAAAGAGTAACTGCATCCAAACTGAAAGTTTGATTTGGAAAGGAATTTCTAAGGTTTTTTGGACCAACAAGAATGACTTCAGTCTTATCTGAATTTAATAGCAGGAAATTACAAGTCATCCAAACTTTGATTTCCTTAAGACAGGCTTCTAACTTGGCTAATTGATTACTATCATCTGGCTTCATTGACAGGTATAATTGTGTGTCATCTGCATAACAGTGAAAATGTATACAGTGCTTTCTAATAATGTTGCCTAACGGAAGCATATATAAACTAAAAAGAGTAATTAATAGTAATTAACGTATATTAAGTATAGTAATAGTAATTAACGTATATTAAGTATTGGCTCCCAACTAAAATTCCCACAAACAGTCAGACTTGGCTCCCATCACTCCTTCACACTGTCATTCAGCACTGGCTCCCCCCAGGGCTGCGTGCTAAGCCCTCTACTGTACGCCCTGTACACCTTTGACTGTATTCCAACCCACCCAACCACTGCCATAGTGAAGTATGCGGACGACACGACCTTGGTTGGGCTCATCTCCAATGACGGTGAGAAGGCATACAGGGCGGAGGTAGGAGAATCTGCTGATGTGGTGCTCAGTAAACAACCTGAAACTGAATGTCCATAAAACCAAAGAACTCATTATGGACTTCCGGAAGCACAGACAAGACCATACCCTGCTCCTCATAAATTCAGACCGCATGGAAACTGTCACCACTTTTTGGTTCCTGGGCACTCACATCTCCTCTGACCTTTCCTGGACTGACAACACCAAGGCCCTGGTGAAGAAGCCCGGCAGTGTCTGCACTTCCTCCATGTCCTGAGGAAGAACAATCTGGACCAGAAGCTGCTGCTGACCTTCTACCGCTGCTCAGTTGCGAGCGTGCTCACCTACTGATTAGGTGTGTGGTACGCCGGCTCCACAGCTGAAAATAGAAAGGCTCTGGAGAGGGTTATCAACACCACCCAAAAAATCATTGGCAGCCCTCTGCCCTTCCTGGAGGACATCTCCAGATCCAGGAGGTTCAGATCAACCAGATCCCACACTTCCGGACTGACGAACAGTTGCTTTCCCTGGGCTATCCGGATACTTTTAATCTGGATCCAGGAATTTTTCAACGATTAGGAAGTGGGAAACCCACTGCTCTCCTTCAGGTGGTTTGATAATAACAACTAATGTTGCAGTATTAATCCACTTGCTCATATTTTGAAAATCTCTCAATGTTAGTTCTACCACTTCTCATTTCCCTAAAGTCAGACTGACCTAGTCAAACATGAGGCTTTTTCTTTGCCTTCATGTCACATTTTCTCTCTCCAGTAGTTTGACTCTAACTCCAACTGTGAATGTACATGATCTGCCCTGAATATGTGCAACTAGAAGATATGCATGTACAGTATATCCCTACACAGAGCTAAGAGACAATGAAGCAGAGCAGAACTGATCACTGCACACTACATTTCAAGACAGAAAAATAATTTCACATGATGAGAGACTCACTAGAGAAGCTGCTGATTATTAATGGTCACAAAGCATTTCCATTATTTAATACATATTTAAGACAGCATTCTCTTGTGCTTATCTGTATGCCTGCTCACATGTGTCTATGCCAGGCACATATGTCCAACTACTTTGCTACCAGAAAGAAGCTGCCCAGGCAAAGGTTTGTGCTCTCCAAGACGTCCTACTTTCTTAAAGGGGTCACTGACTGAAAAATTGTGTTTTTTTTGGTTTTAATCTTTTGAAATGCACCTGTTGGTCACGTGATTATTGAAAAATGCTCATTTTTCTGAAAAATAACACACTTTATCTTGCTTTTTTTCTCCATGAAGCCACTTTGACTCTTCCAAGAATTGTTCTGTACATCAAGAAATGGGAAACTTAACTAAAAAGTTAACATCACTAGTCCTGATACGTGCCCAATGCTCTATTATTGACCAGCCTAATTGTCTGTCATGTACAGCAGGGAAAATAAATATTGAACACGTCAACATTTTTCTCATTAAACATATGTCATTAATGGCTCTCGCGAGCCATTAAGGAGACGCGATAGTCAACCGATGAGTTTGCGTCTTTATTAACAAAGGACATGAATACGTCGGCCTCCGTCGGTCTATGATGACCATGGAAGAGAATCCTAAACGTCTACTCTGCTGGAACAGCACCGCCTGTGGCTGAACAGGCCGATGCGCGAATGGCAGTCCCTGTCACACAGGTCGCAATTGTGGGTGGTCTCCGTGCTGCTGGGTCTGTGGCGGTTCTTCCTGCGGGTCCTTTTTTCATCTGCAGCAGCAGTCAGTCTCTCTTCACCCGCCTTGAGCTGTCTGGTCAGGGTGCCTCTCCATTTGGAGCGGTCCGTTGCAAGGTCCTCCCAGCGCTCTGTGTTGATCTCCAGGGCCTTCATGTCTCTCTTGCAGACGTCTCTAAAACGCAGCTGTGGGCGGCCAACGTCTCTCTTGCCAGTTGCCAGTTCTCCATAGAGGACGTCTTTGGGGATTCTGCCATCCTCCATACGGTGAACGTGGCCTAGCCAGCGGAGCCTGCGCTGTCTGAGTAGAGTGAACATGGAGGGAAGGCCGGCGCAGGACAGAACTTCTGTGTTGGGCACTTTGTCCTGCCAGGATATGTCCAGGATGTGGCGAATGCAGCGCAAGTGGAAGGAGTTCAGTCTCTTTTCCTGCCGGGCATATGTTGTCCACGTCTCACTCCCATAGAGCAGTGTGCTGATGACGCAGGTGTTGTACACTGCCATCTTCGTCTTGACAGAGAGTTTGGGATTCTCCCACACTCGTGTGGTGAGGCGAGCGAGTGTGAAGGCTGATTTTCCAATCCTCTTGTTGATCTCTGTATCAAGGGAGAGGTTGTTGCTGATCGTGGACCCCAGGTACGTGAACTGATTCACGACCTCCAGCTCGTAGTCGTCAATGGTGATGGTTGGTGGTGCTTCCGTGCCTTGCGCCAAGACGTTAGTCTTCTTCAGGCTGATGGTAAGCCCGAAGTCCTTGCATGCCTGGGAGAAGCGGTCCATAAGGGTCTGAAGCTCCTGCTGTGTGTGGGTTGCGACTGCAGCGTCGTCTGCGAACAGCATGTCTCTGATTAGAGCCTCGCGTACTTTGGTTCTGGCTTTCAGGCGGGCGAGGTTGAAAAGCCTGCCGTCAGATCTTGTGTGCAGGTAGATTCCCTCTGTTGCTGTGCTGAAGGCATGCCTCAGGAGCATAGCAAAGAAAATCCCAAAGAGGGTTGGCGCAAGTACACAGCCCTGTTTCACTCCGCTGCGTATGTTGAAAGGCTCTGAGACGTTGCCATCGTGCTGCACTATCCCCTGCATGTTGGTGTGAAACGATTCAATGAGGCTTTGCAACTTTGGTGGGCATCCTATCTTTGGCAGGATCTTGAAAAGGCCCTCTCTGCTGACCAGATCGAACGCTTTGGTGAGGTCGATGAAGGCGACGTACAGGGGCATGTTCTGTTCTCTGCATTTCTCCTGGAGTTGGCGGATGGAGAATATCATGTCTACCATCGATCGCTCAGCGCGGAAGCCACACTGAGACTCGGGGTAGACACGTTCGGCAAGCTTCTGTAGACGAACGAGAACAACTCATGCGTAGACTTTGCCAACAATGCTGAGGAGGGAGATGCCCCTGTAGTTGTTGCAGTCGCTTCTCTCCCCTTTGTTTTTGTAGAGGGTGATGATCTTGGCGTCCCTCATGTCCTGTGGTACAGCACCTTCCTTCCAACACTGGCAGAGGACGTCATGCAATGGCAGCAGTAGGGCGGTCTTGCAGTGCTTGATCAGGTCGGGGGGTATGCTGTCGTTGCCGGGTGCCTTGCCAGCGGCCAAGCTATCAATGGCCTTGCTGAGTTCGTCGATGGTTGGCTCGGCGTTAAGTTCGTCCATGGATGGCAGGCAGTCGATGGCATCAAGGGCTGACGGTGTCACGGTGTTCTGTCTGGAGTCGAGGTTGGAGTAGTGTTCCACCCATCTCTCCATCTGCTTGTTCTTTTCTGTGATCATCTCCCCAGTGGAGGATTTGAGGGGGGCCGTCTTGCTCTGAGCCGGACCAAGTGCTTTCTTGATGCCATCGTACATACCACGGATGTTCCCTGTTATGGCAGCGGTTTGAATGTCTTGGCTGAGCTGAGTCCAGTACTCGTTGGCACAGCGCCGAGCAGTCTGCTGAACTTTGCTTCTCGCAGCCCTGAGAATCTGGAGATTCTTCTCGTTTGGGTACTTCTTGTACTAAGCAAGTGCTGAGCGCTTGGCTTCAGTGACGGGGGTAATCTCGGTCAACTTGGCATCAAACCAGTCCTGTGACTTCGAGGTCTTCCTCCCAAAGGTAGCCAAGGCTGTGCGGTGGATGGTGTTTCGCAGCTCTTCCCACTTCTGCTTTGCAGATTCTCCTTCTTGTGGTACACCAAGTTCCTTCTCAAAGGTGGAGGCAAACTGCTCAACAAGTTCTGGTTGAGCCATCTTGCTGGTGTCAATCCGTGCCTTTCCAGGTTGTCTAGCACGATGGAATTTCTTCAGCTGCAGCTTGACCTTGCAACACACCAATGAATGGTCTGTGTCGCAATCTGCACTCTGGAACGAACGGGTGATTAGCACGTTCTTCAGTGAGGTGCGCCTGGTCAGGATCAAGTCCAGCTGGTGCCAGTGCTTTGAGCGTGGATGTTGCCAGGAAACCTTGTGTTGGGGCTTGGTCTTGATGAACGAGTTTGTGATGCACAGATCGTGATATGTGCAGAACTCGAGCAGCCGCTGTCCGTTGTCATTCATTCTGCCCACGCCAAAAGGTCCAAGACAGGAGGGCCAGGAGTCGTGGTCAGCACCCACTCTGGCATTGAAGTCTCCAAGGAGAATGAGTTGTTCAGAGTTGGGGACGATCCTGACAGTTGTTGCGAGATTCTCGTAGAACTCGTCTTTTGCCTCTGGTGTGGCTGTCAGTGTTGGGGCATACACACTGACGAGGGTGACTGGGCCTTGAGTGGTGTTCAGGCGGAGGGTGAGGAGTCGTGCAGAGCCAGTGCTGCTCTGTTCCACCATCTTCAGCAAGGTGTTCTTCACTGCAAAGCCCACTCCGTGTTCCCTGTGTTCGTCACTGCCCTTTCCCTGCCAGTAGAACGTGTAGTTCTTCTCTCTCAGTGTGCCTGCATCAGCCAACCGTGTTTCCTGGAGAGTGGCGATATCCACTCCCAGTCTCTTCAGCTCATTATTGATGATGGCAGTCTTCCTGGTGTCATTGATGTCCTTGAGGTTAGCGAGTCGTGTCATCATAGTGCGGACGTTCCAAGTTCCCAGTTTTAGAGTTGGTCTCTTTTGTTTTATTGTCTTGCCTGGTGCGAAAGTTCTCAGCCTGCTGTTCGGACTTCTCCTCATCCCCATGCACCCAATGAGGAAAGCAAGCTGTGGCGGGACATCACCTTATTGGCTGGGGGCTGCCCAGCTTGAGGCGGGCGGTAGCTGTCCAGTGAGATCCGATGATCCCTCCCACCGTCGGGAATAACCCCTGGCGCCGAGCTCTACGCCAATTGAGCGGTGGCTTATAACCGGTAACTGTCATTCCCCGTGTTTTGTCTACGCCAAAGGCGAAGCTGGAGTGTCCTCTCCAGTGATCCGGTGTTCTACCTTCCAGCGTTGGGCGTTGGTAGGATTCAAGCCTGGGCAGGAAGATATGGAGGATAAGATGTTGCCCATGCAGCATGTCCCCCCTCTCCACGTCACTGATGAATCCAAAGGAACAGCAGGGCTGCTACAGTTTGGCACCAGCGCCGTTGCAGGAGCTGCCAGAACGATGTTGAGCACAACATAGAACTGCCTTAGGGGCTCCGACTCCGGATTTTTCCTCAGGGTTGACTCCCGAAGCCTTTCCCGTGACCGGGTATGCCGCAAGGCAGCGGAGGTTTGAAATCAGGGTTTACCTTCCCCTAGATGGGCTACCTTCCCAGGTTGACGAGCCACCATCTACCCGAAGCATCTGGTTTTAATGCGCCAGAGATCCGCCCTCGCCCCTTCTCCTATTAGTAAAAGCAGTTCCGCCGGGCTTAGAGACTAAACCACACGGGCAGGCTAGGAGTTGGACTTAGCTGTCAGAGGCTTTTCGAGACGCACGCCATAAGGAGCATTTTATGAGCACTGGGAGCTTAACCCCAGTGCCGCTCCTGGCTATGACAACCTTGGAACCTCACGAATACATGAATACACAGGATGACAAAATAATAAGCCTCAAAGGGCAAACACGCACATAAACTCTGACACAGAACTCTACCTTGGGAGATTGGCTAGGGAAGGCAGCGAGGACGAAACTTACGCTGAGCAGTTAGCACTAACGGGAGGATGAGAAACAGAGTCACAGAAGAAACTGGAGTTGGGCGTAGGAATTCCAGCTACGTACACTGAGGTGCACGATGTCATAGGCTGTAGGTCGCAGCGAGGAGTAATCCTCAGCTGGCTTCCTTAAATGGGGAACAGAACCCAATCAGGAAAAGGGGAAAGGTGTGGAGAATGTGTTCAAGGATGAGGCTGAGTTTATTCCTCAGATTCAGCTTTATTCACAGATCACAGCTCCAACAATCTCAAAGCAAGTCAAGAGGAAGTTTCATCTCACAACAGGGCTTTTGTACCCCGGACACCAAACAGCAGTCACATGGTGTTTAATCAAACATACAGTCACATGGTAATTAATCCCGATCACAAAGTAACCCCTTTGACCTCACACCATTGTCCTTTAGTCTCTTGGTGGTCCGGACGTCTCCCCAGGCCATCTCCCTGAAACAAAGGCCGAATCTCACACTCTTCTGCTGAATCCCAGAGTCTCAGTCCTTTTTGTTCCATGAGACGTGAAGCACACAATCAACGTACAGCAATACATTTGTGGAGGATATGTAACCAACATATGTGCCACAAAGGTAATTAATGACAATATCATACAGCTGTCCCGGAGCAGCTGGGCTTTGACAGCCGGAAGTCTGCCGAGACGCTGTCAAAATAAAAGCCTCGGAGGAGGCCATAAGACCAGACCCAGAATGGGGTAGAACTGAAGAAATACCGGACCACCCGAGCGCGGACAGAGTCAGCACTCGGATCGTAACAACATATTTCTGATGGAGCCTTTGAGCTGAGATTTTCACTAGATATCAGTATAGTAACAACCCAAGGAATCCATACATACAAAGAATTCAAGTCAGCTGTGTTCACAAAACAAGTTGCATTTAATAAAGTGGAATGACATAGGGAATAAGTATTGAACACACAAAGAAAAAGAGGTGCAAAAGGCATAGAAAGCCAAGAAACCAGCTGAAATCCATCAGAATTTAGGAAGTCGTTCCATCCCCCATCAGTGCAAATTAATTTCAGCTGCTTAAGTCCTGACTGATAGCCTTTAAAAAGGTCTGTGAATATCAGATTGTCACACCACAAAGAACTCATGATGGATAGAATCAGAATCAGATTTATTGCCATTGTTCTTGTAGTACACAAACTAGGAATTTGTCTCGGTGCAATGCTGCAACATTATACATGATAAAATAAAAGAAATAAACTATACATGCAATAAAGTGTAGAATAAGAATGAGTAATACTAGTCAGCAGTTTAAATATATTAGCGAGCAGCAGATAATGTGGAGAACCATATAGTGCAGTCGGTAATGCAAGAACTAACTAACTAACTAACTAACCTGCACTTATATAGCGCTTGACTATGATTGACATGAGTCTGGTTGAGCTGCTGTACATAGTGCACGAGAGTTAATAAGTCACTTAGTGTTCAGCAGTCTGATGGCAGAGGGGAAGAAGCTGTTCATGTGACGGGAGGTTTTAGTCTGAATGGACCGAAGTCTTCTACCTGAGGGGAGAGGGGCAAACAGTACGTGACCAGGGTGTGAAGGATCGGCTATGATCCGGCCAGCACGCCTCCGGGTCCTGGAGATGTACAGATCCTGGAGAGATGGGAGCTTGCAGCCGATAGAAGCCAAAAATCAATTATTTATTTATATCACATTTGGAACCGCATTCTCTAGAGCAGGGGTGTCAAGCTCATTCCACGGAGGGCCAAGACCCTGCATGTTTTACTTCCACCCAGTGTCTTCAGCAGGTGTTTTCACTGATTAGCAATCAGTGGGAAGAAATTCAGTGAAATCACCTGCTGAAGACACTGGATGGAGGTAAAACCTGCAGGGTCTTGGCCCTCCATGGAGTGAGTTTGACACCTGTGCTCTAGAGTCCAGTCTAGAGTTCGTGAGCAAAGGGAGCTCTAATTGAAACCTAGGTGCTACTCTGTGCCAGTGGTGAGCAAGAGAGTAAGAGTGAGGGAGCCACAGAAAAATAAGAGGGAGCAGTGTGCTGGAGAATGTATTTGCAAGGTATGTTGGATACTAAGACCACATTAATAGGCTGTAAACAGCAGTAAATGTACAAAGTAGGCTGTCTTTAAATAAGAATAAATAAGAGCTGTTGCATTTATTCTTATTTAGTAGGTGAAGCTTCATGGAGCTTGATGACTTCCTTTCCTTCTAATTGAGCAGAAAAAGACTGAAAGCTTTGAGGTTTCTTTCTAAAGAGTGCAACTGAAGCACACTGTTTCAATCTCATGTTGGCAATAAAAGTTCAGAGACTGTGGTCATTGTAATCTGCTGATTTTTTTTTTTTGTTGTTAATTTACTGTATATCAGTGGCTCTTAAACCTTTTTTTTTTATCATTACCCATTTTGAGGAGCCAGATGATTACAAAGTCCACCTGCTTCTTCACACTAGGGGTGGGAAAAAGATTGATTCAGTGATAAGATAAGATAAGATAAGATAAGCCTTTATTAGTCCCACAACGGGGAAATTCCAGGATTGCAACAGCACAGGGATAGCAACACTCAGAGCAACAATCAGAAGGCAAGAAAAAACAAGCAAGCAAGAGCAGCTAATATACATATGTACATATTACTATAAAATATATATATACACACACACACACACACACACACAGACACACAGTGCAGAGCATTGTAGCTGGATGGAATAAATATATGAATATATGAACACACAGTGCAGAGCAATGTAGCTAGATGGAATAAATATGTAAATATATAAACACCCACAGTATGGAGCATTGCAGCTAGGTGGAATAAATATATAAATATATAAACACACACAGTGCGGAGCATTGTAGCTAGATGGAATAATATGTAGATATATAAAAACACAGTGCGGAGCATTGTAGCTAGATGGAATAAATATATAGATATATAAATATAAACACACCCAGTGCAGAGCATTGTAGCTAGATGGAATAAATATGTAAATATATAAACACACACAGTGCAGAGCATTGTTGCTAGGTGGGATGAAACAGCATAACCGTCTATTTAGTTATCCTACATGGTATGATTATGTGCCCATACATATTCTCACCCTCCATAGCGACCGGTATGTTCCTAGTTGTATGCCGGAGAGGACCATTGTGTAAGTCTATTGCATCTTTTGCATTCAAAAAAAAAAAAAAAAAAAAAAAAAAAAAAAAAATGATGGATCATGATACTTGGCACTGGCGAGAATGCATCAATCCATAAACGCACGGATCAATCTTTTATTAAAAAAAATGTACACACATATACTTTAGGGGTATCAATTAATCAATAATGTTTTCAGTCCACTAGATGGCGCAAAGCGAACATCCAGTCAATAGCTTGTCTCAGTGATTTGCAGCCAGCTTTGAAAGCTAGGAAGCAATTAGCTCAAAGTTAGCTCAAATGTCGGGCCTTTTTTGGATTTTATGACAAAGATGGAAGGAAAGACCATGACATGACACAAAACCTGCAAGAAGTGCTGCACGGAAAAAAGAAAAAACACTCGGAACACGGCGGGCCAGCACACATCTTGGAGCAGCATTAGCAACGGCTAAGCTAAAAAGACACCGGCATGAAGCTTTTCTCCAATCGCCAAGTGAGTAAAGTTTATTTATCAAGCACGTTTCAGAGACATACAGTGGTGTGAAAAAGTGTTTGCCCCCTTCCTGATTTCTCGTTTTTTTTGTGTGTTTGTCATACTTAAATGTTTCAGATCATCAAACAAATTTAAATATTAGACAAAGATAACACAAGTAAACACAAAATGCAGTTTTTAAATGAAGGTGTTCATTTAAAATCCAAACCTCCATGGCCCTGTGTGAAAAAGTGATTGCCCCTATACCTAGTAACTGGTTGGGCCACCCTTAGCAGCAACAACAGCAATCAAGCATTTGCAATAACTGGCAATACTCAGCATTGGTTTTCATCTTGGAACTCTGCCACGCAGGCCATTTTTGCCCAGTCTCTTTCTTATGGTGGAGTCATGAACACTGACCTTAACTGAGGCAAGTCAGGCCTGCACTTCTTTGGATGTTGTTGTGGGGTCTTTTGTGACCTCTTGGATGAGTCGTCGCTGTGCTCTTGGGGTAATTTTGGTCGGCCGGCCACTCCTGGGAAGGTTCACCACTATTCCATGTTTTTGCCATTTGTGGACAATGGCTCTCACTGTAGTTCGCTGGAGTCCCAAAGCTTTAGAAATGGCTTTATAATCTTTTCCAAACTGATAGCTCTCAATTACTTTGTTTCTCATTTGTTCCTGAATTTCTCTGGATTGCAGCATGATATGTAACTTTTGAAGATCTTTTGCTCTACTTCACTTAGTCAGGCAGGTCCTATTTAAATGATTTCTTGATTGAGAACAGGTGTGGCAGTAATCTGGCCTGGGTGTGGCTAGAGAAATTGAAGTCAGCTTTCCAAAGGTGTGATAAACCACAGTTAATTTATGTTTTAACGGGGGGGGGGGGGGTGTCACTTTTTCACACAGGGCCATGTAGGTTTGGATTTTTTTTTAACCCTTTTTAATAAACACCTTCATTTAAAAACTGCATTTTGTGTTTACTTGTGTTAATTTTGTTTAATATTTAAATTTATTTGATGATCGGAAACATTTAAATGTGACAAACACTCAAAAAAATGAGAAATCAGGAAGGGGCAAACACTTTATCACACCACTATATAGTCAGAGTGCTGCACAATAAAATGGAATAAAAGAATGTTGATAGGTAAAAATAACTTTAAAAATACAAAAACAAGTTAAAACACAAGATTAAAATAATTTAAAAATTTTAGACGTACCATTAAAAAGCAGCTGAAATGCAACGGAAAGCCACCTTAAAAAAGTTTTCAGCTGCTTTTTAAGAGTCCACAGTTAGATAAATGTATCTGGAATGGAAGTCTACTCCTAAAAGCACCGTCCACCACCCTCCCTGTGTGTAGATACGTATCTCCCATCTCTGTGGAAAATGAAGCCCAAAGAATACTTTATTATATGAAAAAGATGTCAACAGTTTTATGGAGAGAGTTTTAAAAATTAGGTCATGATATAATTTTATCCATCTAGCCATCTTCTACTGCTTAATCCTTTTTGGATCATGTGGTGGTGGTGGGCTAGAACCTATCCCAGCATCTTTGGGCGAGAGGCAGGGCACACCCTGGACGGATTGCCAGTCCATTGCAGGGCAGACATAATTTTATCAGTAATTTTAATTCTAATATGATAAAACACTGAGTAGCTTTTATATTCATTTGCATTTTAAGTTTTAATTGTGAAACTTTTAACACCCCCCCCCCCCCCCCCGGGAAAGGTTTATATGTAAAGCTGGCCCTCGGTAAGTGAGGAACAAATTTTGTGGCCCTCACTACCACCAAAGTTGCCCATCCCTGCTCTAGACCTTTGCAACCTTATTGTTGCAAAACATAATAACGGCATTGGTTACAGGCGCATTTCACAATTTTTTAGTATTTTTTTTATTACTTTCTTCAAAGTCAGAGGTTTACATACACTAAGATTATGATGCCTTTTGCAAAAGTACAGATGATGATGTCATAGCTTTGGAAGCTTCTGATAGGTTAATTGACAACATTTGAGTAAACTGGAGGCACACCAGTGGGTGCATTTTAACTGCAAATGCAAACACATTGCTTCCTTGTGTGACATCATGAAAACATCAAAAAGAAATCAGCCAAGATATCAGGAAGAGAATTGTGGACCTCCACAAGTCTGGTTCATCTTTGGGTACAATTTCCAGATGCCTGAAGGTGTCACATTCATCTGTTCAAACAATTAAACGTAAGTATGAACACCATGGGATGTCCATCCATTATACTGCTCCGAAAGGAAACAGGTTTTGTGTTCCAGAGATGAATGTGTTTTGGTGCAAAATGTGTGTATCAACCCCAGAAAAAAGGCAAAAGACCTTGTAAAGATGCTGGTTGAAGCTGGTAAAAGAGTGTCATTATCCACAGTGAAACGAGTCCTATACTGACTCAGACAGGAAGAAGCCATTACTTCCAAAGCAACAACAGCAAAAAAGACAGATTACAGTTTGCAAATGCATACAGGGATAAAGATCTTAATATATGGAAACATGTTCTGTGGCCTGATGAAACTAAAATTCAACTGTTTTGCCATAATGGCCATCGTTACATTTGGAGGAAAAAGGGGGAATCTTGCAAGCCTGAGAACACCATTACAACTGTGAAGTACAGGGGTGGAAGCATCATGTTTTGGGGTGTTTTAATGCAGGAGGGACTGGTGAACTTAACAAAATAGATGGCACCATGAGAAAAGAACATTATGTGGAAATATTGATGCAACATCTCAAGACATCAGCCAGGAAGTTAAAGCTTGGATGCAGATGGGTCTTCCAAATGGACAATGACCCAAAGCATACATCCAAATTAGATACAAAGTCAATGTCAAGAACAACAAAGTCAGTGTTTTGGAGTGACAAAGACTGATCTCACTCCCATAGAAAATTTGTGGGCAGATCTGAAAAGACATGTGTAAGCAAGGCGGCCTACAAACCAGACTCAGTTCCACCAGTTCTATCAGGAGGAATGGGACACAATTCCCACAAACTATTGTGAGAAATTTGTGGAAGGACACCCAAAACATTTGGCCCAAGTTCAGTTCAGTTCATTTATTTCGGTGATAATATTCAATATTTGATATGATTTGAGAGTGTGGCCTAAACCCACTCTTTTGTAAAGTGCCTTGAGATAACCTTGTGTTGTGATTTGGTGCTATATAAATGAATTGAATTGAACTGAATTGAATTGAATATAGAGCACAAATTACACAGGCACAAACAAAACAATGAACGAAAAGGTGTAGGTTGAAGTTATAACTTATTTCACCTTACAGACGTGGACAAAATTGTTGGTACCCCTCTGTTAATGAAAGAAAAACCCACAATGGTCACAGAAATAACTTGAACCTGACAAAAGTGGTAATAAATAAAAATTCTATGAAAATTAACCAATGAAAATCAGACAGTGCTTTTGAATTGTGGTTCAACAGAATTATTTTAAAAAACAAACTCGTGAAACAAGCCTGGACAAAAATGATGGTACCCCTCAAAAAGATTGAAAATAATGTGACCATAGGGACATGTTCAACCAAGATGTGTCCTCTAATTAACATCACAGGTGTCTACAAACTTGTAATCAGTCAGTCGGCCACAAGTAGTCACTGTGCTGTTTGGTGACATGGTGTGTACAACACTAAACATGGACCAGAGGAAGCAAAAGAGAGAGTTGTCTCAGTAGATTAGAAAGAAAATTATAGACAAGCATGTTAAAGGTAAAGGCTATAAGACCATCTCCAAGCAGCTTGATGTTCCTGTGACTACAGTTGCACACATTATTCAGAAATTTAAGATACACGGGACTGTAGCCAACCTCCCTGGACGTGGCCGCGGGAGGAAACTTGATGAAAAATGGAAGAGACGGATAATACGAATGGTAACAAAAGAGCCCAGAACAACCTCTAAACACATTCATGGTGAACTCCAAGGTCAAGGTACATCAGTGTCAGATCACACCATCTGTCGTTGTTTGAGCCAAAGTGGACTTCATGGGAGATGACCAAGGAGGACACCACTGTTGAAAACAAATCATAAAAAAGCCAGACTGGAATTTGCCAAACTGCATGTGGACAAGCCACAAAGCTTCTGGGAGAATGTCCTATGGACAGACGAGACAAAACTGGAGCTTTCTGGCAAGGCACATCAGCTCTATGTTCACAGACGCATAGACACCCTGTGCCTTGAATCTGTGCAGGGTACAATGAAATCTCAAGACTATCAAGGTATTCTAGAGAGAAACGTGCTGCCCAGTGTCAGACAGCTTGGTCCCAGTCGCAGGTCATGGGTCTTGCAACAGGATAATGACCCAAAACACACAGCTTAACACCCAAGAAAGGCTAAGAGCGAAACACTGGACTATTCTAAAGTGGCCTTCTATGAGCCCTGATCTAAATCCTATTGAACATCTGTGGAAGGAGCTGAAACATGCCGTCTGGAGAAGGCACCCTTCAAACCTGAGACAACTGGAGCAGTTTGCTCATGAGGAGTGGGCCAAAATACCTGCTGAGAGGTGCAGAAGTCTCATTGACAGTTACAGAAATCGTTTGATTGCAGTGATTGCCTCAAAAGGTTGTGCAACAAAATATTAAGTTAAGGGTACCATCATTTTTGTCCAGGCCTGTTTCATGAGTTTTTTTAAAAAAATTCTGTTGAACCACAATTCAAAAGCATTTTCTGATTTTCACTGGTTAATTTTCATAGAATTTTTTATTTATTATCACTTTTGTCAGATTCAAGTTATTTCTGTGACCATTGTGGGTTTTTCTTTCATTAACAGAGGGGTACCAACAATTTTGTCCACATCTCTACGCAATTTAGATAACAAAATACATTACATACTCTTGTATGCCAAAGTTAAATTAAAACAGAACAAAGTAGAACAGAACAATAAAGTACAACTTCCTTAAGTCTTCTCCAGTAAGGTGCTCACACCAGTCTTACAGTATCTACCCATTTTTTTATCATTTTAAAAAATTTTTGAGATCGTAGAAGAAACCACATCAAATATCTGTAAATTAATCCATCCATTTGCTACTGCTTTTTCGGAGGTCTGGGTCTCAGAGGCAGCAGCCCAAGCAGAGAAGCCCAGACTTCCCTCTCCCTGGTCAGCTGCTCCAGCTCTTCAGAGAGGATACCCAGATGTTCCCAGGCCAGCTGGGAGATGTAGCCTCTCCAGCATATTCTGGATCTGCCCTGGGGTCTCCTCCCAGAGGGATGAGCCCAACACACCTCAAATGGGAGGCGTCCAGGAGGCATCCTGATCGGATGCCCGAACCACCTCAACTGGCTCCTTTCAATGTGGAGGAGCAGCGGTTCTACTCTCAGTCTTTCCCAGATGACTGAACTCCTCACCCTATCGTTTAAGGGTGAGTACAGCAATCCTACAGACAAAGCTCATTTCAGCCACTTGTGTCCGCAATCTCATTCTTTCGGTTACTATCCAAAGCTCATGACCATAGGTGAGGGTAGGAACGTAGATTGACTGGTAAATCAACAGCTTTGCTTTAGAGCTCAGCTCCCTCTTCTCCACAACAGACCGGTACAACATTCGCATCACTGCAGATGCTGCTCCAATCCGTCTGTCAATCTCTCACTCCATTTTCCCCTCACTCGTGAATAAGACCCCGAGATGCTTAAACTCCTCCATTTGGGGCAGAAGCTTGTCCCCAACCCAGAGAGGACAATCCACCTTTTTCTGGCTGAGCACCATGGACTTGGACTTGGAGGTGCTGATTCTCATCCCAGCCGCTTCACACTCAGTGGCAAACTGTCCCAGCAAGACCTGTAGGTCATTGGTTGATGAAGCCAACAGGATGACATCATCTGCAAACAGCAGAGATGAGATCCTATGGTCACCGAGCATGACACCCTCCAATCCTTGGCTGCACCTAGATATTCTATCCATAAAAATTATGAACAGGATCAGTGACAAAGGGCAGGCCTGGCCGAGTCCAACTCTCACTGGAAACGAGTTTGGCTGGGTGTTGGCAATATGAACCAAACTCTTGCAATGGTTGTACAGGGACTGGATAGCTCATAACAACAAGCCCAATACCCCATACTCCCGCAGCACTCCCCACAAGAAACCATGAGGAACACAGTTGAATGCTTCCTCTAAGTGCACAAAACACATGTGGACTGGTTGGGCAAACTCCCACAATCCCTCAAGGATTCTCGAGAGGGTAAAGAGCTGCTCCAATATGCCATGGTCAGGACAAAAACCACATTGCTCCTCCTGAATCCGAGGTTCGACCAGCGGTCAGACTCTCCTCTCCAGTACCCTGGCATAGACATTCCCATGGAAGCTGAGAAGTGTGATCCCCTGAAAGTTGGACACACCCTCCGGTCCCCCTTTTTAAAAAGAGGAATCACCACCCTGGTTTGCCATGCCAAAGCTACTGTCCCCAACCTCCACGCAATGTTCATGGATCACCATCTTATCGTGGTGGGGGGTTTGCATGCCCTAGTGATCCCAGGAACTATGTTGTCTGGGGAAATTTGCCTCTGGTAGGGTCTCCCAAGACAAACTGGTCCTTGATGAAGGGCCAGATTAAGAGCAATCCAATATACTCCCATCATGACCAAAATTTCAAGGATTCAGTGTACCCCGCCTGGTATGGGGTTACCACTCCAGTGGGATCACCACCTACAGGAGGGACCATGGGGGGTTTGGTGCAGTGTGGATCAGGTAACGGTCAAAGGCAGACACCTTGGCGGTCTGATCCCCGGCTTTCGAAACTGGCTTTTAGGATGTGGACACGCATTTGAAAATTGATATGCCGCAGAACACCAGTAGCTATTGAAGCATTTAAGTTGGACCTACATACACAAAACTGGAATGATGTTTATGCTTATTATGATCCTTACAAATCTTATGAGGCTTTTTTAGCCACATTAATTCTATTATATGAGACAGACTTTCCATTACAGCAATATATAATTAAGAATAAATATGCAGGGAAACTTTGGATTACCAGAGGTATAGAAAATGCATGTAAGAAGAAAAATATGCTATATAGACAGTTTCTGAAAACAAGAATGAAAGATGCTGAATTTAGACTCAACATATAAAAATAAATAACTATTATGAGATTAAATAAGAAACAATATCACAAATTAGGGGCAGCACGGTGGCGCAGTGGTTAGCACAGTGGCAGCACAGCAAGAAGGTCATGGGATCGATTCCACCCTTGACCATCGTGGATTCGATCCCACCCCCAGACCATCGATGACCCTTCTGTGTGGAGTTTGCATGTTCTCTGCGTGGGTTTACTCCGGGTACTCCGGTTTCCTCCCACAGGCCAAAGACATGCAAGTGAGGTTAACTGGCATCAGTTGGGGATTCCAAATTGTCCTTAGGTATGACTGTGAGAGTGAATGGTTGTCTGTCTCTTTGTGTTGGCCCTGTGACGGACTGGCGATTTGTCCAGGGTGTACCCTGCCTCTCGCCCAAAGATGCTGGGATAGGCTCCAGCCCCCCCGCGACCCGAAAAGTATTAAGCGGTAGAAGATGGATGGATCACAAATTATTGGATCAGTGTAAAAATAATACTCAAGAAATGTGGAAGGTGTTCAATAGTAGAATCAGAAAGAAAACTGTTAACACAGAAAGCCCATGGTTTTATGTTAAAGAGAGCAATAATATTATAGATAACATAAATTATATTGTAAAGGAATTTAATAGCTATTTTGTCAATGTAGGTAATACACTGGCAAAAGATACTGTTGCACAAAAAGACAAGCATTTTCAAGCAAATACTAATAGAAATCCACATTCTATTTTTATAGGGGCAACAGATGATAAATAAATACTAGAGATTGTCCACAATTTTAAAAACAAAAGGTTAACTGACTGCAATGATCTTGATATTTCAATAAAAATAATTATAGATGACATAGTAAAACCACTGACACATATTTGCAATCAATATTTTATATCAGGTATATTTCCATGTAAAATGAAAACAGCAAAAGTACCACTATATAAAAATGGTGATAGACACCTTTTCAACAACTACAGGCCAATTTCTCTGCTTCCCCAGTTTTCAAAAATTTTAGAAATTTTTTTTGTCCATCCATCCATCCATCCATCTTCTACCGCTTTTCCGGAGGTCCGAGTCACGGAGGCAGCAGTTCAAGCACAGAAGCCCAGACTTCCCTCTCCCCAGCCACCTGCTCCAGCTCTTCAGATAGGATACCAAGGCATTCCCAGACCAGCTGGGAGACATAGTCTCTCCACCGAGTCCTGGGTCTGCCCCGGGGTCTCCTCCCAGTGGAACGTGCCTGAAACACCTCAAGTGGGAGGCATCCAGGAGGCATCCTAATCAGATGCCCATACCACCTCAACTGACTGATTTGGGTCAGTCAGAGTCAGAGTCAAATTTTTTTGTTTTCTAGAAAAGCATAATTTGCTCTGTGATGCTCAGTTTGGTTTCAGAAATAATAGGTCCACCTCAGTGGCTGTGCTGAAGTTGGTTGAATACATTTCTTCTGCAATGGACAACAGAGAGTATACAGTTGGGATTTTCATTGATCTTAAAAAAGCATTTGACACCATTAATCATGAACTATTGCTACAGAACCTTCACAGATATGGAATCAGAGGGAGAGCACATACAGTACATGACTAAGTAGCTATCTTCAAGACCAGTATCAATATATTAAATTAAATGAAACAGAATCAGAATTACAAAAATTTAGTTGCGGGGTGCTGCAAGGCTCTGTCCTTGGTCGTAAGTTATTCAGTTTGTATATCAATGATATCTGTAAAGTTTCTGAATTGTTTTAACTTGTGTTATTTGCAGATGATACGACTTTATACTGCTCAGGTCAGTCTCTGGATTGGCTCCTGAGTGCAGTAGAGAAGGAAATAAATATCTTAAAGGGCTTGATGCCAATAAGTTATCACTTAATCTAAGTAAAAGTAAATATATAATATTCAGTCATTCTCACATCAGTAAGCAAGTTAAAATAATGATAAATAATGTTGAGATTGATAGAGTTAATGAAAATAAATTTTGGGGAGTAATAATAGATCATAAATTAAGCTGGAAGTCACATATTATGCATATTAAAACATAAATATCCAAAATCATTGCCATACTACATAAAACTAAGTATATTCTAAACCAGAAGTCACTTTATGTTTTGTACTGCTCCCTCATAGTCCCATATATCACTTATTGTTTAGAGACTTGGGGAAACACCTACAAAACCAATACACAACCAATCTACTTATTACAAAAGAAAGCCATAGGAAGCATATATCAAACTAATTATTCTGAAGCAACCAATCCACTGCTCAGTAACCTACAGAATTTAAAATTCTATGACCTAGTTGATTATACAACTATCCAAATAATGTATAAAGTACATAATAATTTGCTCCCCCACTGCATTCAGGAGATGTTTGAAATTAGGGAAAATCAATATGAACTCAAGAATACAGGTGCATTCAAGAAGCCAAGAGAGAGAATAAATGTAAAGAACATGTGAATATTTATTAAACAATCAATCAAGCAAGCAATCAAAACTTTATTTATATAACACTTCTAATACAAAAAATTGAAGCACAAAGTGACTTACAAATTAAAAAAAAAACAATTACACCCCCTTCCCACCCCACCCCTTCACCCACCCAACCCTGTACAGACAGACACACACATATGCACGCAAATATCAGTGAAAGGTGTAATCTGTGGAACAACTATATGAATGAAGGTTGTGTAATTCATTGTACTCATTTAAAGAAATGTTGAAGAACAGTGTATTAGTTAAATATACAGTGCATCCGGAAAGTATTCACAGCACTTCATAATAATAATAATAATTAATAATAATAATACATTTTATTTAAAAGCGCCTTTCAAGACACTCACGGACACTTTACAGAAATAGATAAAACACAGTATCAATAAACAACAAAAACACAAAAACGACAATCATAAAAACCATGGCAGTTACAATGAAAATGCTAATCTGAACAGGTGAGTATTGAGAGTGGATTTAAACTGAGGGAGGGAGTCAATGTTTCTGATGGCAGATGGGAGTGAATTCCAGAGTTTGGGAGCAGAGCGGCTGAAGGCTCTACTCCCTATGGAGCTGAGTCGAGCAGGAGGGACAACGAGGTGGACAGAGGAGGAGGATCTGAGGGAGCGGGTAGGGGTAACAATGTGAAGGAGGTCAGCCAGATAAGGAGGGGCGAGGTTATGGATGGCTTTGAAAGTAAGAAGGAGGATTTTGAAATCAATGCGAAATTTGACCGGGAGCCAGTGAAGTTGCAGGAGGACAGGAGAGATGTGAAGGAAGGAGGGGGTTTTGGAGATAACGCGGGCAGCTGAATTCTGGACTAACTGGAGCTTGTGAAGGGAATTCTGAGGGAGACCAACGAGTAGGGAGTTGCAGTAATCTAAATGGGAAGTGACAAGACTGTGTACAAGAATAGAGGCAGTATGGGGGGTGAGCGAAGGGCGAAGACGATTAATGTTGTGAAGATGAAAATAAGCAGACCGGGTGATGTTATTGATGTGGGAGTGAAAGGAAAGAGAATCATCGAGGATGACACCCAGGCTCTTG
This sequence comes from Pholidichthys leucotaenia, assembly GCA_020510985.1. NCBI lineage: Eukaryota > Metazoa > Chordata > Actinopteri > Cichliformes > Pholidichthyidae > Pholidichthys > Pholidichthys leucotaenia. Next base: position 247,963,615 of record CM035845.1, on the reverse strand, counting down.
ACCTGAGGGGAGGGGCAAACTGAGGAGCCGTCAATGGTGAGGGAGAAACTATCAACTTTAGATAATGTGGATTTGGTGCCGACTAAAAGGATTTCTGTTTTTTCACTGTTGAGTTTGAGAAAGTTTGCGGTGAACCAGGTTTTTATTTCAGAAAAACAATTGGTCAGGGAGGAGGGAGGGAGGGTGGAATTTGGTTTGGTGGAGAGGTAGAGCTGAGTGTCATCTGCGAAGCAGTGGAAGAGAATATTGTATTTACGGAAAATAAAACCGAGGGGGAGGAGGTAGATGATGAAGAGGGAAGGCCCCAGGACTGAGCCCTGGGGCACACCAGAGGAGACGGGGGAGGGTTGAGAATGGAAGGATTTGAGTTGGATGAACTGAGTGCGGCCATAGAGGTAAGAATGAAACCAGTCAAGGGGAGTGCAAGTGATACCGATGGAAGACAATCTGTTGAGGAGAATGGAGTGGGAGATTGTGTCAAAGGCCGCACTCAGGTCAAGGAGAATGAGAATAGAAAGCAAACCAGAATCAGCTGCAATGAGGAGGTCGTTAGTGATTTTCAGAAGGGCAGTTTCGGTGCTATGGTGGGGGCGGAAACCCGATTGAAAATCTTCAAACAGGCTATTGTGAGATAAGTGAAAGTGAAGTTGAGAAGCAACAACCTTTTTGAGAATTTTGGAAATGAATGGAAGGTTAGAGATGGGACGGAGGTTATTGAAATTATTGGGGTCTGAACCGGGTTTTTTGAGGATTGGAGAGACAGCAGCAGTTTTAAAAGATAAGGGACATGAACCAGTGGTGAGTGAGGAGTGGATGATAGCAGTGATGAGAGGGAGCAGTGAGGGGAGGCAGGATATGACCAAGGCTGTAGGAAGGGGATCAAGAAGACAAGTGGATGGCTTGGATTTACAGATGAGGTCGGAGATGGCAGAGAGGTCAGGAAGTTGAAAAGAAGAGAGTGAAGAACTATAGGAGGGAGGTGCCGAGGGGGAGGGAGAAGAGGGAATGGGACACAGGTGCTGGTGGATCTTTTCAATTTTCGCATTAAAAAACAAAAGGAGGAAGTTGCAGGTGTCCACCGAATACAGATGGGGGGGTAGGGAGTCCAGGGGTTGAAGGATTCTGTTGAGGAGTGAAAAGAGTGTTTTGGAATTGCCATGGTTGGAACAGATGAGACCAGAGTAATAAGCAGATTTGGATTGTGCAATGGAGTCCTTGTACTGTGAAATATGACAGTATATGAAATATACTTCACTTTTTCCACATTTTGTTATGTTACAGCCTTTTTCCAGAAAGGATTAAATTCATTTTTTTCCTCAAAATTTTACACACAATACCCCATAATGACAATGTTAAAAAATATTTTTTTGAAATTTTTGCAAATTTATTAAAAATAAAAAAAAATCTAAGAAATCACATGTACATAAGTATTCACAGCTTTTGCTCAATACGTTGTTGATACACCTTTGGCAGCAATTGCAGCCTCAAGTCTTTTTGAATATGATGCCACAAGCTTGGCACACCTATCTTTGGGCGGATTCACCCACTCCTCTTTGCAGCATCTCTCAAGCTCCATCAGGTTGGATGGGAAGCGTCGGTGCACAGCCATTTTCAGCTCTCTCCAGAGATGTTCAATTGGATTCAAGTCTGGGCTCTGGCTGGGCCACTCAAGGATATTCACAGAGCTGTCCTGAAGCCACTCCTTTGATATCTTGTCTGTATGCTTAGGGTCGTTGTCCTGCTGAAAGATGAACCATCGCCCCAGTCTGAGGTCAAGAGCGCTCTGGAGCAGGTTTTCGTCCAGGATGTCTTTGTACATTGCTGCATTCATCTTTCCCTCTATCCTGACTAGTCTCTCAGTTCCTGCCACTGAAAAACATCCCCACAGCATGATGCTGCCACCATCATTGGCAGGGTTATGAGCGATGCCTGGTTTCCTCCAAACATGACGCCTGGCATTCACGCCAAAGAGTTCAATCTTTGTCTCATCAGAGCAGAGAATTTTGTTTCTCATGGTCTGAGAGTCCTTCAGGTGCCTTTTGGCAAACTCCAGGTGGGCCGCCATCTGCCTTTTATGTCATGTCTGCTATGTTATTGTGCAGCGCACAAATAAATGTATAGGAGCCCAACTGCTGGTGAAGTGAATGTGTTTATGAACAAAGGCACAACAAATACAAAAATGTTCAGTGAGAAACAGTCTGGAACACAAAGTGACGAGTAACCGAGCTCAGTACACAGGAGGAGGAAGAGCCTCATGCACTCCCAGACGGAACTGGAGTGGAGAGGAAGGGCAATTAGTAATAACAAGAAGGAAGACTTACTAAAGGCGTCGGAGTACAACTGGCTCTGGGAATGACAACACCAGAGAAGTCCAAAACAGGAGAAACCAACGAGCTCCATGACATTAACGTTGACTTGGTGTAGCCTTAGACTTGGGAAAGGGTTGCCTTAAGGCTTTAGACTAATGCCGCCACACCAAGTGCTCCCATTGCCACACAAATACCCCGTGGACTAATGAGCGGCAAGTGGAAGCAGGTATGGCGGCAGCCCTCAGTGCATGAGTGTGTGCATGTGTGTGTGTGTGTACTAAATGATGTATGTAAGTGTGGGTGCGTGCATGATGCGTGTCCATGTATGTGCGTCAGAATGAATGTGTGCATGCAAGGACAAATGAAAAACAACAGACAGCTGGTGGGTGCCACCAGAGAGGGAGAGGCGTGGCAGTATGCTGGCAGGGAGCCCAGGCTCAGAGGCTCCAATAACCTGCCAGGTGGGAATAATTAACAACAACCAGAGAACAACAGACACAAATCGTGGAACGGGGCTGAGACATCAACCCCGTTCATGACATTTTACTAAAGAGTGGCTTCCTTCTGGCCACTCTACCATGCAGGCCTGATTGGTGGATTGCTGCAGAGATGGTTGTCCTTCTGGAAGGTTCTCCTCTTTCCACAGAAGAATGCTGGAGCTCTGACAGAGTGACCATCGGGTTTTTGGTCACCTCCCTGACTAAGGCCCTTCTCCCTGATCACTCAGTTTAGATGGCTGGCCAGCTCTAGGAAGAGTCCTGGTGGTTCGAACTTCTTCCATTTACGGATGATGGAGGCCACTGGGCTCATTGGGACCTTCAAAGCAGCAGAAATTTTTCTGTACCCTTCCCCAGATTTGTGCCTCGAGACAATCTTGTTTCAGAGGTCTACAGACAATTCCTTTGACTCCATGTTTGGTTTGTGCTCTAACATGCACTGTCTACTGTGAGACCTTATATAGACAGGTATGTGCTTTTCCAAATCATGTCAAATCAACTGAATTTACCACAGGTGGACTCCAATTAAGCTGTAGAAACATCTCAAGGATGATCAGTGGCAACAGGAAGCACCTGAGCTCAATTTTGAGCTTTCATGGCAAAGGCTGTGAATACTTATGTACATGTGATTTCTTACTTTCTTATTTTTAATACATTTGTAAAAACCTCAAAAAAAACTTTTTTCACGTTGTCATTATGGGGTATATTGTGTGTACAATTTTGAAGAAAAAAATGAATTTAATCAATATTGGAATAAGGCTGTAACATAACAAAATGTGGAAAAAGTGAAGCGCTGTGAATACTTTCTGGATGCACTGTAGTCACTTATATCGGTTATCAACAATCCACTGTCAATTTTCCTATCAACTGCATTGGTAAATATATTATTTATTAATGTAGCAGTCTCAGTTGTTATCCTACTGGGTTTGACAATTGCAGGAAATAAATTGTTGGTAAACATTGTAGTAAAAAAAAAAATAGCTTTTTTTACTGTGTCCATTTGGATTTAACAAATCGATGTTCAGATCTCCACATACAATGTGAATTTTTCTATTATTCAATGAGACAATTATGCTTACAATGTTCTCAGTAAATGTACTGTATCTATACATGTTCCAGGAGTTCTATATAGGAGTTCAAGAAATGATAGCAGTTTGGGATTTTCCTACATCAATTTTGACAGCTAGACATTCAAACAGATTATCTATTGCTTTAGACATGTTTGGGATCAGTCTGCAACTTAAAGCTGTATCAACATAAAGTACTACTCCTCCTCCTTTTTTGTTACACCTGTTAATTGTAAATAATTCATATCCATCTAGTTTTACATCATAGATCTTTTCAACAGCAAGCCAAGTTTCAGACACAGCAATTACACTAAACTTTCCAAACTGACTCAAGTAATCTCTAATCTCTCAAGTTTCTAGTTAGACTTCTACCGTTAAAATTTGTTCTTGATAATGCACCTTCCATTCTGATATTACTATTGAAAAGTTCTTCAGTATAATAGTCACAGGTTAAGTGAATATTATTATAAAAATGGCTTTCTGGGTCAATATCACCTTCAATTTCATTTGGTTTATATTCTGAATAGTCAAAAGTTTTAAATTTCAAGTACTCATGTGTACTACAGAGTCTATGCAGCTGATCTCCAGCAATGTCTTTGTAGAGATCATGCATCTCTTCTTCCGTAGTTCCAATAAATGGGAGCTGATATTCCTCTTGTTTCCATGTCTCACTACAGAGTAGTATCCACAACATCCTCAGTCATTCATCACACTTAATGTTTTATCCTTTGCTTATCCATATTCATTCATCATTTGTATTTATCCAGTTCTTTAAGTTCTTTAATCATGATGACCTTGGCCTCCTCCAGAGACCCATTGAGCCTTATCATGACATTACAGTTTCTTGTTCATGTTGCTTGGATCTTGTTTTGTTTTCTGAGAATACGTGCTTCCCTGGCAATGTCAGAATTCTTCTTGGTAAGATGTTCATTCAAATAAACACCAGTACCCTTTAGCTTCCTTGCCTGTTTTATGAAGTCATTTTTGTGTTTCCAATTTACAAAACGTACAATTACTACACATTTGATTTGACTATCCTTACGAGGAAGGGCATGACAAGCTGTTATGTGGTTGCTAATACCCTTACTTTCCAAAAAGTTAGAACTTGTTTTTCTAATGTTTGCAGCTCCGCCATCGGGGCTTCTTCTCCGTCGTTGGCGTAAGCTCTGGCTGCAGCCCAGATGAAATTTTGATATTTAATATCCAGTCCGCTTATGATTACATCTTCCCTTTGCACATATTGTTCAACATCATCAAGTCTCCATTTTAGATCCCCAGTCATCTTATCCCTTTCTTTGACAATATTCTTTGTTTGATTTCATTCCTTATGTCCAGCATCATGCTCTGCTGTTTAGCCACTTTACTCAATTCCTCAGACATGAAGTTGAGAGATTTTCTAATCTCTTCCGAATTCTCTCCTCGACAAGACTGACAGTTTTCTTAGGTAGCATGTTCAAGCCGTTCTTAATTGCACTTTATTACATTACTCTATTGTTAAAAAGTCTCAACAAGGTTCACAAGCACTCACACACTCTCCAGCAAAGCTCCCTTCATCTCTGTGTTGTTATGGAGAAGTAGGGTTATGGTTATGGAGAAGTAGGGTTGTTCTGTTCAACACATATCACACCTGTAGGCCCAGCTATACAGTCATCGGGGCTCCGTGGAGCTGCTGCTGCTGCTGTTCTTATCCACAGTCCTGACTGTCAGTCATACAGTTTAAAGGCAACGCTACCAATCACGAAAGGAATGTACACTACCATTCAAAAGTTTGGGGTCACTTAGAAATTTCCTTATTTTTGAAAGAAAAGCACTTTTTTTCAATGAAGATAACTTTAAACTAATCAGAAATACACTCTATACATTGCTAATGTGGTAAATCTGCTAATGTGGTAAATCTTAGAAAGAGTTGTTGCTACGCAATTATTTGACCACCTGCAGGGAAATGGTTTACTTGAAGAGTTTCAATCTGGGTTTAGTATCAATCATAGTACTGAAACAGCCTTAGCGAAGGTCACTAACGACCTCCTCAATGCATCTGATAATGGACTAGTTTCTGTACTTGTCCTTTTAGACCTTAGTGCAGCTTTTGATACTATCGATCATAATATTCTACTTGATAGATTAGAACACTATGTTGGACTTAATGGAACTTCATTGCAGTGGTTTAGATCTTATGTATCTGATAGGTTCCAGTTTGTTCATGTAAATAATGAGTTTTCTTTCAACTCAAAGCTTAGTCATGGAGTTCCACAGGGATCTGTGCTAGGCCCTACCCTTTTTAGTTTATATATGCTTCCGTTAGGCAACATTATTAGAAAGCACGGTATACATTTTCATTGTTATGCAGATGACACACAATTATACCTGTCAATGAAGCCAGATGATAGTAATCAATTAGCCAAGTTAGAAGCCTGTCTTAAGGAAATCAAAGCTTGGATGACTTGTAATTTCCTGCTATTAAATTCAGATAAGACTGAAGTCATTCTTGTTGGTCCAAAAAACCTTAGAAATTCCTTTCCAAATCAAACTTTCAGTTTGGATGCAGTTACTCTTTCTCTAAATAGCTCTGTGAGGAACCTTGGAGTTATTTTTGATCAGGATTTGTCCTTCAATTCACATATTAAATTTGTTTCTAAGACTGCCTTCTATCATTTGCGTAATATTGCCAAGATTAAGATAAGATAAGATAAGATAAGCCTTTATTAGTCCCACAACGGGGAAATTCCAGGATTGCAACAGCACAGGGATAGCAACACTCAGAGCAACAATCAGAAGGTAAGAAAAAAAAAACAAAAAAAACAAGCAAGCAAGAGCAGCTAATATACATATGTACATATTACTATAAAATATATATATACACACACACACACACACACAGACACACAGTGCAGAGCATTGTAGCTGGATGGAATAAATATATGAATATATGAACACACAGTGCAGAGCATTGTAGCTAGATGGAATAAATATGTAAATATATAAACACCCACAGTACGGAGCATTGCAGCTAGGTGGAATAAATATGCAAGTATATAAACACACACAGTGCGGAGCAATGTAGCTAGATGGAATAATATGTAGATATATAAAAACACAGTGCGGAGCATTGTAGCTAGATGGAATAAATATATAGATATATAAATATAAACACACCCAGTGCTGAGCATTGTAGCTAGATGGAATAAATATGTAAATATATAAACACACACAGTGCAGAGCATTGTTGCTAGGTGGGATGAAACAGCATAACCGTCTACTTAGTTATCCTACATGGTATGATTATGTGCCCATACATATTCTCACCCTCCATAGCGACCGGTATGTTCCTAGTTGTATGCCGGAGAGGACCATTGTGTAAGTCTATTGCATCTTTTGCATTCAAAAAAACTATTAGTTTGTTACGTCTTTTTGCTATCTCTGCGAGCAGCCCTGCTTAGGTTGTACAGTCTGACAGCCGTTGGTAGGAAGGACCTACGAAACCTCTCGGTTGTGCACCTGGGATGATGTAGTCTGCTGCTAAATGAGCTCCTCAGTGCATCCAGTATGTCCTGCATAGGGTGGAACTCGGACTCCAGCAGAGATGACAGTTTAGCCACCGTCCTTCTCTCTCCTATCTCCTCCATCGGATCAAGGCGCTGCCCCAGGACAGAGCTAGCTTTCTTAATCAGTTTGTTCAGTCTCTTCCTATCGGCTGCAGTAATGCCACTGCCCCAGCAGACCACTCCAAAAGTGATGGCTGATGCCACCACCGTGTCATAGAATGACTAGGAGCATCTTGTCTCAGAGTGATGCTGAGAAGCTGATCCACGCTTTTGTTAGCTCGAGATTAGATTATTGTAATTCTTTATTATCAGGCTGTCCTAAAACATCTTTAAAAAGTCTTCAGCTGATCCAAAATGCTGCAGCAAGAGTATTAACAGGTACTAGAAAGAGAGATCATATCTCTCCGGTTCTGGCCTCCCTTCATTGGCTTCCCATAGAGTTTAGAATTAAGTTTAAAATCCTTCTTCTTACTTACAAAGCTCTAAACAATCAGGCTCCTTTTTATTTAAAAGATCTGATACTACCGTATTATCCTAACAGAGCACTACACTCCCAAAATGCAGGATTACTTGTAATACCTAGAATCTCCAAAAGTACAATGGGAGGCAGAGCCTTCAGTTATCAAGCTCCTCTCCTGTGGAACCAGCTGCCAATCTGGATTCGGGAGTCAGACTCGATCTCTGTTTTTAAGAATAGGGCTAAAACCTACCTTTTTGATATAGCCTACAATTAGGGAGGGATCATGTGTTTCTGAACCCTCCCTTAGTTATGCTGCTAATAGGTTTAGTCAGCCGGGGGACCTCCAGTAATGCACTGGGCCTCACTCCTTTCCTCACTCTCTATGAAATATTTTTTTTTTGCTGGTCATTAACATTTGTTTGTTCTCTCCCATAGATTGAGTCCCCATCGTGCTGTTTGCTCTCTACATGTCTGTTCTTTTCTTCTTCTCTATCCCCTCACCCCCCAGCCAGTCGCAGCAGATGACTGCCCCTCCCTGAGCCTGGTTCTGCTGGAGGTTTCTTCCTGTTAAAAGGGAGTTTTTCCTCTCCACCGTCGCCAAGTGCTTGCTCATAGGGGATCTCCTGATTGCTGGGGTCTTTCTGCAACTGTGGGGGTTCCCCCCTACAGTTGATAGTGCTATGAGATGACTGTTGTTGTGAAATGGCGCTATATAAATAAAGTTGAATTGAATTGAATTAAATGACTATTATAGCTGCAAATGTCTGGTTTTTGGTGCAATATCTACATAGGAATATAGAGGCCCATTTCCAGCAACTATCACTCCAGTGTTCTAATGGTACAATGTGTTTGCTCATTGCATCAGAAGGTTAATGGATGATTAGAAAACCCTTGTGCAATCATGTTAGGTCTGCAATGCTGTAATTGCTGCAAATGGAGGATTCTTTGACGAAAGCAAAGTTTGAAGGAAAAAATGATTATTTCAAATACAAATCATTATTTATAACCTTGTCAATGTCTTGACTATATTTTCTATTCATTTTACAACTCATGGTGGTAAATAAGTGTGACTTTTCATGGAAAACACAAAATAATTGTCTGAGTGACCCCAAACTTTTGAACGGTAGTGTATGTAAACTTCTGACTTTGAAGAAAGTAATAAAAAATATCGAAAAAACATTTGGCAAATTTCAAATTATTTAGCAAATAGAAATAATTTTCATAATCCTAAATGACCTAAAACAGGAAAAGTTTAGTTTGACTTAATGTCAGACAGTGAGAAAAAAAAAGGTGTGTTTTTAAACAGTCTATATAAACTTCCGGTTTCAACTGTAAACTGCATCACTATACATGATCAAATACTTTAAAATACTACAATGTAGGTAAGTTTGAATTCATTAATACAGGTGCATCTCAATAAATAAGAATGCTATCAAAAAGTTGATTTATTTCAGTAATTCAATTAAAAAAAATGTAACTCATACATTATCTAGATTCATTACACACAGAGCAATATATTTCAAGTATCATATTTTTTTTTTAAATTTTGATGGTTGTGGCTTACAGATCATGAAAACCCCAAATTCAGTTTCTCAAAAAATTTGAATATTACATAAAATTAAATGAAAAAATATTTTTAATAGAAATGTTGGCCCGGCCATCTGAAAAGTATGTCCATATACACATTCAATACTGCTCCACTTTGACTGTGGCACAGGCGTAGTGTAGCCGACTACTAATCGGAGGGTCAGGGGTTCAATTCCCACTCTATCTGAAGTCTGCATGTAAAGTGTCCTTGAGCAAGACACTGAATCCCCAGTTGCTCCTGGTGGGTCAGGCCAGTGCATAGCAGCTGTGCCACTATCAGTGGGTGGATGAAGGATCTGTAAAATACTTTTGTCATCCAGAGATGAGAAAAATATATACTGTAAGTGAATGCCATTTATCATTTAAAAAGCGCTATATAAGTGAATGCCGGAGTGGTGGCGTAGTTGGTAGAGCATCTGCCCCACAACCTCCCAGTTGTGGGTTCAAATCCAAGCTGGGTCATACTAAAGACCATATCAAAATGGTACTTTCCGCCTTCTAGCTTGGTGCTCAGCATAATAGAATGGGGAAAGTTAATGCACAGAGCTACCAGAGGACTGACTCCCCCCCCCCGCCCCACACACACCTTAACTACTCACAGTAGCTGTGTGGTCTAGGGTCAGTGAAACATAGATAGGCACCACCCCATACACCGTATGGTGTCCCACATGCTGTGGAAGGAGATATAAGTGAACGACATTTACTTGGTCGGGACTGCTTTTGCACAAAATACTGCATCAGTGCTGTAACCCAGCCACAGGGGGATTACAAGCTAGTGTACTCCTAGTGCCAGTCCTAAGCCCAGGTAAATGGGTACGGCTGTGTCAGGAAGGGCAGCTGACGTAAAACCTTTGCCAAATCAAACATGCAAATCATACCAGATCAGTCGAGGTGAACAATGACCGCCACTGGTACTGTTAACTGACAGGTTAACTAACTGCCGGTGGAAACTGGGCTACTGTTATTCGAAGATCGAGGAGAAGGAGAAATGGAGGGCGTGTAAGAAGGGAGAGAAAGATAAGGAAAGGCAGAAGTGTGGAGGTGAGAGTAGGGACATTAAATGTAGGGACTATGACTGGTAAAGGCAGAGAGTTGGCTGATATGATGGAGAGAAAAAAGGTAGATATACACTACCGTTCAAAAGTTTGGGGTCACTTAGAAATGTCCTTATTTTTTTTTTTTCCACAATATCTTTATTGAACCTTTTTTTTTTTTTTTTAACAAACATGATACAAACAATCAAACACTAACACTAAAGTACTACAAAAAAAAAAAAAATGCACTAAAAACACCAACAACCACCAACAAAATCAAGTCTTCAACAATGCTCCTCTGTTTAGTCTAGACAATCCAACACATAAGTATACATATTATGTTCACCAGTTTGGAATTTACAAGGTCCACACACATCATTCACCTTCTTCTTCAAGAGTTATGTTTAAATTTTTTACATAATCAATAAAAGGTCTCCATATATTCTCAAACACAATTTCCTTTGATTTCAGTATATATGTTATTCTTTCTAATGGAAGGTTTGTTAACATCTGTCTTAACCACTGAGTCACATCTGGTCTATGAGTCTTTTTCCATAATAGTGCAATACATTTTTTGGCATTAAGCAAACTGAGGTCTATGAATGTTCTTTCACTTTTATTAAAATTATGCTTTTCTGGGTACAGACCCAACAAAAACAGTTTAGGATTCAATATGATTTGTTTTGAGATTATTTTTTCAATTGTTACCCTCACCTCTTCCCAAAACATTCTTATTAATCTACATTCCCATAAACAATGAAATAGGGTTCCTTTACTTTCCATGCATTTTGTGCATGTATCTGGTATATTTTTGTTATATCTATTTAACTCCTCCGGTGTAACATACATCCGCATTAACCATTTGAAATGTATCAATTTAAGGCGTGCATTTATTGATTTGGTTTGAGCTTCTGTACAAGCCAATTCCCATTGTTCCTCTGAAATTTCAATTTGCAGATCTTCTTTCCAGTAGTTTAATCTTTTCAGTGAATTTTCACTTGAAGATAGTGTCAATGAGTTATAAAACTCTGAAATAATACCCTCTCTTTTACTATCTTTCATCATCATTTTTTCCAAGGATGAATAAATAGGTCGAGTGAGAGCTTTATTTTGATTTGATCGAATAAAGTTTCTAAGTTGAAGATATTTAAAAAAATGTGTTCTATTGAGATTAAATTTGATCCTCAGCTCTTCAAAAGACATTATGTTGTCTGCACATGGCAAATATAAATCCTGAATCTTTTGTATCCCTTTTAAATTCCATACTTTAAATACAGCGTCCGCTCTGAAATTTCCTTATTTTTGAAAGAAAAGCACTTTTTTTCAATGAAGATAACTTTAAACTAATCAGAAATACACTCTATACATTGCTAATGTGGTAAATGACTATTATAGCTGCAAATGTCTGGTTTTTGGTGCAATATCTACATAGGAATATAGAGGCCCATTTCCAGCAACTATCACTCCAGTGTTCTAATGGTACAATGTGTTTGCTCATTGCGTCAGAAGGCTAATAGATGATTAGAAAAGGCTTGTGCAATCATGTTAGGTCTGCAATGCTGTAATTGCTGCAAATGGAGGATTCTTTGACGAAAGCAAAGTTTGAAGGAAAAAATGATTATTTCAAATACAAATCATTATTTATAACCTTGTCAATGTCTTGACTATATTTTCTATTCATTTTACAACTCATGGTGGTAAATAAGTGTGACTTTTCATGGAAAACACAAAATAATTGTCTGGGTGACCCCAAACTTTTGAACGGTAGTGTACTGTGTGTTCAAGAAACCAGATGGAAGGGAAGCAAGGCTTGGAGGATTGGAGGGGGATTTAAACTGTTCTACCATGGTGTAGATAGGAAGAGAAATGGAGGAGTAATCTTGAAGAAAGAGTACTATATGTGAAGAGTGTTCAGGAGGTAAAGAGGGAGTCAGACAGAATCATGAGAAGCTAGAAGTCAAAAGTATGACGTTGAATGTTGTCAGTGCATATGCCCCACAAGTTGTGTGTCAGGTAGAAGAGAGAGGAATTCTGAAGTAAGCTGGATGAAATGGTAGAGAGTGTTCTGGGGGGAGAGAGTGATGATTGGAGCGGAACTTTAATGGACATGTAGGTGAAGAGAACAGAGGTAATGAGGAGGTTCTGGATAGGTATGGTTTTGAGGAGAGAAATGTGGAAGGACAGATGGTTGTGGATTTTGCTAAGAGGATGGAAATGGCTGTGGTGAACACATACAGTGTATCTGTAAAACATTCACAGAGCTTCACTTTTTCCACATTTTGTTATGTTACAGCCTTATTCCAAAAAGGATTAAATTCATTTCTTTCCTCAAAATTCTACACACAATACCCCATAATGACAATGTGAAAAAGTTTTTTCTGAAATTTTTGCAAATTTATCACAAATAAAAAACTAAGAAATCACATGTACATAAGTTTTCACAGCCTTTGCTCAATACGTTGTTGATGCACCTTTGACAGCAATTACAACCTCAAGATTTTTTTGAATATGATGCCACAAGCTTGGCACACCTATTGTTGGGCAGTCTCACCCATTCCTCTTTGCAACACCTCTAAAACTCCATCAGGTTGGATGGGAAGCGTCGGTGCACAGCCATTTTCAGCTCTCTCCAGAGATGTTCAATTGGATTCAAGTCTGAGCTCTGGCTGGGCCACTCAAGGACATTCACAGAGCTGTCCTGAAGCCACTCCTTTAATATCTTGGCTGTGTGCTTGGGGTTGTTGCCCTGCTGAAAGATGAACCGTTGCCCCAATCTGAGGTCAAGAGCGCTTTGGAGCAGGTTTTTACCCAGGATATCTCTGTATATTGCTGCATACATCTTTCCCTCTATCATGACTAATTTCCCAGTTCCTGCTGCTGAAAAACATCCCCACAGCATGATGCTGCTACCAACATTGGCGTGGTTATGAACGGTGCCTGGTTTCCTCCAAACATGACATCAGGCTTTCACGCCAAAGAGTTCAATCTTTGTCTCATCAGACCAAGGAATTTTGTTTCTCATGGTCTGAGAGTCCTTCAGGTAGCTTTTGGCAAACTCCAGGTGGGTTGCCATGTGCCTTTTACTAAGGAATGGCTTCCGTCTGGCCACGCTACCATACAGGCCTGATTGGTGGATTGCTGCAGAGATGGTTGTCCTTCTAGAAGGTCCTCCTCCACTTCACAGAGCAATGCTGGAGCGCTGACAGAATGACCATCGGGTTCTTGGTCACCTCCCTGAATAAGGATCTTCTCCCCCGATCTCTCAGTTTAGATGGCTGGCCAGCTCTAGGAAGAGTCCTGATGGTTCTGAACTTCTTCCATTTATGGATGATGGAGGCCATTGTGCTCATTGGGACCTTCAAAGCAGCAGAAATTTTTCTGTACCCTTCCCCAGATTTATGCCTCGAGACAATCCTGTCTCGGAGGTCTACAGACAATTCCTTTGACTTCATGCTTGGTTTGTGCTCTGACATGCACTGTGGGACCTTATATAGACAGGTGTGTGCCTTTCCAAATCATGTCCAATCAACTGAATTTACCACAGATCGACTCCAATTAAGCTGTAGATACATACATCTCAAGGATGATCAGTGGAAACAGGATGCACCTGAGCTCAATTTTGAGCTTCATGGCAAAGGTTGTGAATACTTGCATACATGTGATTTCTTAGTTTTTTATTTTTAATAAATTTGCACAAATCTCAAAAAGTGTTTTTCATGTTATCATTATGGGGTATTGTGTGTAGAAATTTGAGGAAAAAAAATAATTTAATCCCTTTTGGAATAAGGCTGTAACATAACAGTGTGGAAAAAGTATAGCGCTGTAAATACTTTCCGGATGCACTGTACTTCAAGAAGAGAGAGGAGCATAGGGTGACTTACAAGAGTGGAGGAAGGTGCACACAGGTGGACTACATCTTATGCAGTAGGAGAAATCTGAAAGAGATAGGAGACTGCAAGGTGGTGGCAGGGGAAAATGTAACTAGACAGCATTGGATGGTATTCTGTAGGATGACTTTGGAAAACAAGAAGAGGAAGAGGAAGACATTGAAGGCAAAGCCAAAGATTAAGGGGCAGATTTACTAACGTGTTGCACTATTGCAAAACACTGTTTTGGCATTAAAAAACTTCTGTCGAGATTTACTAAAGGGCGCAGGACAAAATTAGTAGTGGAAAGGCATGGACTATGTTAATTTTGTGCCTGCCTTATTGCATTTGTATTTGTGGGAGTTGTCATGTCAAAGCGCAAATTTGAGGGAGGGAAGTGTTTAAATGACTGGTGCAAGGTGATTTACTAAGGTTTGCGATTGTCAATCTCCTGGTAAATGCGCCAGGATTTAATGCCCCAAAAAAGCTTGTCTTAATTCATCTGCACCTGACATGACAGCGATCATTCTTGTCAGGAGGAGACACTGGCAAGAACCAAGGGTGCATGGCAGAAGAGAAGCTTCTCTCTGTGAGTGACTTTATTTGGCATGACAGAAGAACAGATTACACTGGTCAACACCAAATTTATTGTCTAAGTTTTTTTTAGCTGATTTAGGACAATTTTGATGTGATGAATCCAAAAATCCCATTGGTTTTGCTCAATCAGGTCAACTTTTTCAACTATGGCCACGTTTTTTATGATTTTGTTTACATGTACGGGTATTTTCGCTTTATATGATGCAAAATCTTCATTTCTTGAAATTCTCTGAATTTTGAACAATTACGTAACATTTAATTTACATGTACTTACCTTTATCAATGTCTACTATTCAATTTACAGTACAACTGTACAACTGCTTACACCTTAGCATAAAAACCTGACCTGATTGAGAGAAATGGATGTCATTTTCGGATTCAGCGTTGCAAAATCGTCTTAAATCCGTTGAAAAAACACAGACAACTTACAAAAAAATTATTTTTGTTGTGTTATATGAATATCAGGAGTGTGGTGATCCCGAGCGCGGGTCTGCTCCGCGCTCGAGTCACTTATTATTTTCTCTTTTTGTCCCTTTTTTCTTTGGTTTGCTTTCAGGGTGTGTATTGGTGCTTTCATTTTGACAGCGACGTGGCAGCACTTCCGCCTGTCAGCCGGCCCGCGGCCTGTCACAGCTGTTCACCCTTTATTCATTATCTGTCTCACCTGTGTGTAATTAGTTCGTGCTCTATTTAAGATTGCTGCTGGGAATTAGTCTTCGCTGCGATCTCACACCCACTTAGGCTGGAGTCCCCACGTCCAGCTCCACTCTCTTTCCAGCATCAGGTTTTGCCCTTGCTGTATGAAGTGTAAGTGTTTCTTTGATTGTCTGTATTAGTTTAGTTATTCTGACCCATCGTGGTCGAGTGTTATAGTTTATATGTTTTGCCCCTCAAGGCGCATTATTTTGTACTTTGTAAATAAATTAACAAAACTCACTGCTGGCTTTTGGCGTCTCATCTTTGCCCTGCAAAGGGCAAATCATAACAATAGATCGCAGCCAAGTGAGGTGCCAGCCTCAGTGAGTTTTGTTTTGGCTCTGTATTTTTTCCTTCACCGGGTGCCAGTGTTTCTTTGTCGGGGGGAGGTCATGGCGTTTTTCAATACATGGTATCCTATGAGCCTGGGTTTTGAGCTCGTCCAGGCTCTAATGGAGATTGATGACCTCCTGGCTGTAGCTCGCAATCATTCCCCCCAAGATGCACTGTGGTACCTGGGTCTCGCGGAGGCGACTGCTAAACGTCATCCTCACCTTGTCGAGCACGCTGAGGGCAGGGAGAAGATGGCTGAACTATCGGCACTCCAAAAGAAGAACTGACAGCTGGACCAGAAATCCGCCAGGAAGCCTAAGAGGGGGCCATCGAGGAAGAACTCCCGTTCCTCCCCTCATGAGGAGGTTCCTGCTTTGGCTCCAGCTCTCATGGTTCTATCGCCGAAGAGCCGTCTTTCAGCGCAGCGGAGGAGGAGGGCAACCAGGGGTCCCAGCGAAGATGAACTTTGGGCAGTTGATTTAATCGAGGACCGTATGGCTGAAGCTCTCTCTTCCGATGGCCCAGGCAACGTTCTGAAAAGCGTGGTGGCTGCTGTTAGGATGGTGAAGGGACATCCCGGGTTAAGTAGTTATCCTCAGTTCGCCGAGCTGCTGGCCACTGTTTCAGTGCAGCAGCGGCGTTTCCCTAATTTGAACTTAGCTTCACCGCCAGCCAGAAGACGTTGTCATCCTGCTCCAAACCCATCTCCTCCCTGGGACACGGCTGTTCTGAAGTGGAGGGAGGTTAATGATCGGGTCAATTCCCCACGAGATTCCCATTGGGATCCAGCTATGGGCCGCCGGAAAGACTCCCCTGTCACCCAGCCAGCTGTTTCTTCTTCGCCACGGAAGAGAGGTATGACAGCAGCTTAAGCCCCCGGGTCTTCGTTGTCAGCTGTTTCGCCAGCTCCCCTACCCCAGACTGCTTCAGCTGCTCCTCCCTCCACTACGCCGCTTCCTTCAGCTGCTGCAAGCAAAGTGACTCCTTCTCCGGCTGCCTTCATCACCGTTCTGCCAGGAGTGGCTCTTCCTCGTCTTCCTGAGGGGTCCACCTGCATCTCTGGAATGGGAAAGGAAAGAACAGAGCTTGCTGCAGCAGTGACCACCGTACCCCAGGATGACAGGCAAGTGATTTTTCATTCTCAGTCTCTTACTGATGAATTACTTTGTCTAATTCCTGGGGGTGAGGCTCAGATCATGCAGTCCCCTGAATTTTCACCACCTGCTGCAGCTATATATACGAAACCTGCTTCCTTTGTGTCTCTTCCTATATTCCCCAAGTGTCCGCCGGTGCCAGGACTGAATTATCAGAGAGAGGAGGGGCCTGCAGCCCTGGTGAACCTGGTTCCAGCCCCGCAGCCGCAATATGGACAGAGGAAGAGGTCTGCCTGCCAGTTGGAGTCTGTGCCGACGATGAAGCATCCCCGGATCTCCACTGAGCAGAATCCTGTCCCAGATGGGAATCAATCTCCGGTCACCACACAGAGCAAGCTATCTGTGTGAGCTGCAGCAATGGGGGGTCCAGAGACTGCAGAAACCATCATGCCTGCTGCTGGGGCCGCTGCAGCAGAGTTGGAGTTGAACCTCCAGGAGGCCAGGCCAAGAGGATCGCCATCCGGATCAACGGAGTCCTGGACAGCGGTGGAACTTGTGCTCAGACAAGTACTCTCTTTTGTTTTCATTATTTCTGTTTTGGAGAGCTCTTGTCTGGCTCTTGGGGAGGAGAGTCGGGTGCTGCTGTCAGCAGCATCTGAGCTTGCCTAGCCGGGTTCCACTGCTGCCGGTGACCCTGACCGTGTTCCTGTGCTCCTCGTTTCTAAGCTTTTTCTCAGGGTCACCGAGGTGCTTCCTGCCACGGTAGAGGTCTCTGTGGGTTCCGGTCCGCGGCCCAAGGTAGTTGTGGGTCCAGCTCCCCAAGCTGAGGTCACCGTGGGTCCAGCTCCTTTTGCGGAGGCCATCGAGGGTGCTGCAACGCCTCAAGCAGGGGCCATCGAGAGTGCTGCAATGCCTCATGTGGAGGCCATCGAGGGTGCTGCAATGCCTCAAGCCGAGGCCATCGAGGGTGCTGCGCTGGGGCTGAAGGTTACAGTGGGTCAGCTACAAACTGCTGGTTCTTTCATGGTTCGCTCCCTGTCAGGGATCCGGGGGGGTTACCCATTTCCTCTTCTGCTTTCTGGGGGAGGTGAGCGGGGCTCCGTGGTCCGCTGGCCCAGTGATGCGGGGAGGCCACCTGAGGGACCTTTTTGCCGGACTTGGCGGTTCTGGAGGCCTGGTAGGCCGCCCGACCTTTTCCTCGTGATGGTTGGGTGGAGCCGGGACTCTGGGAGGTCACCAGAACAAGTCCCTCATTTGACTGATTATACGTGTCTCTTAGTGTTTCTCTATCTTCCTTCAGCTGCCGCAAGCACAGTGACTCCTTCTCCGGCTGCCTTCATCACCGTTCTGCCAAGAGTAGCTCCTCCTCGTCTTCCTGAGGGGTCCACCTGCATCTCTGGAATGGGAAAGGAAAGAACAGAGCTTGCTGCAGCAGTGACCACTGTACCCCAGGATGACAGGCAAGTGATTTTTTCATTCTCAGTCTCTTACTGATGAATTACTTTTGTCTAATTCCTGGGGGGTGAGGCTCAGGGCAGGGAGTGGGCGAACAATCTGAACCTGTTTTTTAATAGGTTTGACCAACCGCCCTCCCCCCCGACTGCACAACAACAACAACAACCACTGCTGCCTCTAAAGACATCGAGTCCTGCTGCCCACACCCCACTCCACCAATACCCCCCCACTCCCAACACACAGCCCCCAAACATGACCCTCACTAAGACCCAGGTGAGGACGGAGCTGAGGAAGATCAAGGCGAGGAAGGCGTCGGGACCAGATGGCATCAGCGCAAAGCTCCTCAAGTCCTGTGCAGACCAGCTGTGTGGGATTATGCAGGTCATCTTCAACCTGAGCCTGAAGCTGGGGAGGGTACCACAGTTGTGGAAAACATCTTGTGTGGTACCTGTACCAAAGATTTCCCACCCCAAAGATCTGAACAGCTACAGACCAGTGGCCCTGACGTCCCACATGATGAAGACCCTGGAGAGACTGCTCCTTGCTCACCTCCGCCCCCTGGTGGGACCAGCGATGGATCCACTCCAGTTCGCCTACCAGCATGGCATTGGGGTGGAAGATGCGGTGATCTTCTTCTCTGTCCCACCTGGAGAAGCCCGGGAATGCAGTGAGGATCATGTTCTTTGACTTCTCCAGTGCTTTCAACACCATAGATAGATAGATAGATAGATAGTTTATTTTGAACACAAAATTATAACAAATACAAGTAAATGGCAAATGCAATAAAGTAACATTATACACTGTTCGAAAGGGAGAAGGAAGAAGTGAACACTTATTAATTCCATCTCCTCTTTTCCATAGATACACCCATGTGAATTTTATACAAATTACCACCTTTAAGACCCCAAGTAAACAATTTACTGTATTTTTTACAAATCAACATTAACACCCATCCATTCTAACATACAATGAAGTCCATACATCAAAACCAGCCTCAAACAACACAGATATACACAGTGCTGTCCCACCCACCATTCCATAGTGTCCCATAATATCCCAGAGTGAACATAATGAATCGTACATATAACCACTACCCTTCTAACATATATCCTTTCAGCAAATGGTGCTTATACCTCTTTTTGAATTGATTTCTGTTTGTACATAGTTTCAGTTCCGGCTCTAGACTGTTCCACAAATCCACCCCACAGACAGATATGCACATACTTTTCTTGGTTGTACGTATCTTGGGTTTTGTAAAGTTTAAGTCTTCCCTCAAATTATGATCATTGTCTCTTTTTTTAAATATTTTTTGTATATTAGTTGGTAGTTGATTATTAATTGCCCTGTACATTACTTGTGCTGTCTTAAATTTAACTAAATCGATGAACTTTATGACATGTGACTTTAAGAACAACGAATTGGTATGGTCTCTATATCCTGCATTGTTTATTATCCTTATAGCTCTTTTTTGTAATGTGCATATTGACTGTAGGTTGGTCTTGTAGGTGTTTCCCCAGACTTCTACACAGTAGTTAAGATAAGGTAAAAACAGTGAATTGTACAATAAGACCAATGATTTATAGTCCAAGATGTGTCTTGTCTTCCCCAGTATGCCTATACATTTTGCTAATTTGGCCCGGATGTGACTGATGTGAGGTTTCCAGCAGATTTTATTGTCTAACGTCACCCCCAGAAACTTATTTTCCTGTACTGTTTCTATTCTGGTATCATCTATCGTTACCATTATTTCATGATTTATTTTATAATTTCCAAACAACATAATCTTTGTTTTTTTTAGATTTAGAGATAATTTATTTTTGTTGAACCACTGCGTTAATTTTTCCATTTCAGTTGTGACCACCTCTAAAACCTGCTGTAAATTCTCACCAGTGCAAAGGATATTTGTGTCATCCGCAAACAAAATAAATTTCAGAATTTCTGATACTTGGCATATGTCATTTATATATAAAATAAAGAGTTTGGGTCCCAAAACTGACCCCTGGGGCACACCACAAGTGATGTCCATGAAGGGTGATTTGTGCTCTCCAATTTGTACAAATTGTTGTCTGTTACTTAAATAACTTTCCACCCAACTCAGTCCAACCCCTCTTATCCCATACCTTTCCAGTTTCCTTAGTAGTATTCTGTGGTCAATGGTGTCAAAAGCTTTCTTTAAATCTATAAATACTCCTACAGCAACATTTTTTTATCTATACAACTAGTAATTTCTTCTATAAGTTCGATCAGTGCCAAAGATGTAGATCTTTGGCATCCATCCAACCATCCAACCGATGATCCTGAAGGGCAAGCTGCTGTGCGCAGGGGTGGACCAGCACCTGTCATCATGGATCCTGGACTACTTCACAAACCGGCCACAGTTTGTGAGAACCCGGGACTGTGTGTCCGACACGATCATCGGTAGCACGGGGGCCCCCCAGGGAACGGTTTTGGCTCCCTTCCTGTTCACCCTTTATACTGCGGACTTCTCATACAACACAACACATTGCCATCTACAGAAGTTCTCTGACGACTCTGTGATCGTTGACCTCATCTCCAACGGAGATGAAGCTGAGTACAGAGGACTTATCCAGGACTTCATGGACTGGTGTCATCGGAACTGCCTCCAGATCAACGCGAGGAAAACTAAGGAGCTAGTGGTGGACTGCCGCAGGCAAGGATAACCCCTTACAGCACCAGTAAACATACAGGGAACAGACATTGAGATGGTGACATCCTACAAGTACCTGGGTGTTCATCTGAACAATAAACTAGACTGGTCACACAATACTGACGCACTCTACAAGAAGGGACAGCGCAGGCTGTTCCTACTGTGGAGACTCAGGTCTTTTGGTGTACAAGGGGCGCTGCTGAAGACATTCTACGACACGGTGGTGGCATCAGCCATCACTTTTGGAGTGGTCTGCTGGGGCAGTGGCATTACAGCAGCCGATAGGAAGAGACTGAACAAACTGATCAAGAAAGCTGTCCTGGGGCAACGCCTTGACCTAGTGGAGGAGATGGGAGAGAGAAGGATGGTGGCTAAACTGTCATCTCTGCTGGAGTCCGAGTCCCACCATATGCAGGACATACTGAATGCACTGAGGAGCTCATTTAGCAGCAGACTACATCATCCTAGGTGCGCAACCGAGAAGTTTCGCAGGTCCTTCCTACCTACGACTGTCAGACTGTATAACCTAAGCAGGGCTGCTCGCAGAGATAGCAAAAAAAACGTGACAACCTAATAGTATTGAATGCAAAAGACGCAATAGACTTACACAATGGCCCCCTCCGGTATACAGCTAGGACAATACCGGTCGCTACGGAAGGTGACAATATGTATGGGTACATAATCATACCATGTGGGATAACTAAGTAGACGGTTATGCTGTTCATCCCATCTAGCTACAGTGCTCCGCACTGTGTGTGTTTATATATTTATATATTTATTCCATCTAGCTACAATGCTCTGCACTGTGTGTTTATATATTTATATATTTATATGTACATATGTATATTCACTGCTTTTGTTTTTTCTTGTCTTCTTGATTGTTGCTCTGAGTGTTGCTATCCCTGTGCTGTTGCAATCCTGGAATTTCCCCATTGTGGGACTAATAAAGGCTTATCTTATCTTATTTCTGGGCTATAGGCATGTATTATTCAGTTTTCTTGTTCAGGTTCATGCATTTGTTTTTCACAATGACATTTCCAAAGGAAGATTAAAAGAAGAGGAGAGAAGTTCTCATTTTGAACATGTGCTGAATTTGTTATATTTTTGTGTTCTCGTTCATTGCTAATTTTTTGCATGGACTTTTCTAAAAGAAAAGGTAAAGTAAATTAATCTATTTTTGCCTACCATATGAAGATCTCAGTTTTCAGATGGGAATTAATGAGAATTTAAATTGCAAAAGTTGTTTGGTTCTGGTTCTGTGTGACGTATTCCCATTTGCAGTTTATGGGGGATATCTTGGTGTTTATTTTGGTATAGGTCTTAGTATCTTGCTGTTAAGCCTTTTGAGGTCATTTTTTCATTTCAGTGTAGCTCCCTCCAGGCCTGGGTTCCCCCTCTGCCTTCCCGAGGCTGGTTTTGGTAGTTCTCCTGGTTGGGGTGGGGGGGTCTCTTTCCTAGATGTTACGATTGGAATGCTTGGAATCCATCCCTTAAAGTGGGGGCACTGTGGTGATCCCCACTTTAAGGGATGGAGCAGACCCGCACTCGAGTCACTTATTATTTTCTCTTTTTGTCCCTTTTTTCTTGGTTTGTTTTGAGGGTGTGTATTGGTGCTTTTATTTTGACAGCGCCGTGGCAGCACTTCCGTTTGTCAGCCGGCCCGCGGCCTGTCACAGCTGATCACCCTTTATTCATTATTTGTCTCACCTGTGTGTAATTAGTTCGTGCTCTATTTAAGATTGCTGCTGGGAATTAGTCCTCGCTGCGATCTCACACCCACTTAGGCTGGAGTCCCCACGTCCGGCTCAAGTCTCTTTCCAGCGTCAGGTTTCGCCCTTGCTGTAGTGTTAAGTGTAAGTGTTTTTTTGATTCTCTGTATTAGTTTAGTTATTCTGGCCCATCGTGGTCGAGTGTTATAGTTTATGTGTTTTGCCCCCTCGAGGGGCATTATTTTGTTCTTTGTAAATAAATTAACAAGACTCACTGCTGGCTTTTGGCATCTCATTTTTGCCCTGCAAAGGGCAAATCATAACAAACAGTCTCACAGAACTTGGTGTTATGCTGAACTGGACATCAGGCGGCAGGCTTTTTATTTTTTTAAATTTCATTTGTTTATACTGTATATATCCTCATGAATTTGAATCCATTTGAATGTGTCAGGAACCGAGCCAGCTCGGTTTCCCCCGGCTTGGTCCTGGACTCTGTGGGTACGTGCCACGTTGTATGTATGTTAGTATGTATTTCTGTGTGCTCTGCCGTACCCATAGCCACTGCTTTCTGGCCGGCAGCGGTGAGGCAGCCTCTTGGGCTCACGCTGGAGTGAGCGCCGTCTAACTGTCTGCCGGTCTGACCATGCCCCCTCTCTATTACTGCTAGCTGTTCCCACTCCCGTGTGCCATCTTCCCGCTCTTCACCCAGATGTGCTCAATTTGTGGATCCAGCAATACATGTACTTTAGGAGCCTTTTTCCAGTCATGCATTGCTGGGTCATTGTTCTTCATGTGGTCGTCTTTCGCCAAATGAAGCCAAGGTCAACTAAGGATTGTGTTCCCTCAGAGCATTATTTGGACTACTCGGACTGCCCCGACTCCATGAGTAAAAACTGTCAGCGTTTCTGTGCGCAGTTGTGCTGCTGTGCTTTATTGTAGCGCTTCCCCCTGTGCAACACAACTGCTACGCTCTGGCTGTCACCCGGTTTAATTCCTCCTCTGTCTGTTGGACGTCCTGGAGGACTCTGTTACTCTGAGGGCTAATGTCTGTTGGAACTGTTGGCCTGTATCTAATAAATGTGTGTGGTGTAACCTGCGCTTAAATCCTCATCCTTTTCCCCTCCTCTGTGTGCTGTGGAGAAGCGCACGAGGAGTTTATGACAGAATGACCCAGCCAGCGCAAAGGATTTAGCAGGTTCATCCACACATCCTTCTCCCCTTCCTTTTTGTCTTTAATTTTTGGGACTAACCTGTGTTGGAGTCAGCCATGGATGGCGCACGAGGAGTTTATGACAGAATGAATTTGTATTAATAAGATTGGACATAGGAACCCTTTCTACCTGCAGTGGACATACAGGTGGTGTCAACTGATAATGACATTTTTTCTTTTTCTGCGGCGGTTCAGACTCGGACTCTGGAGTTTTCCTTTCCATCCACCAGCTCCCCCTCACTCTTGAAGCAAAATCTTCCACATTGCCAATTTTCTTTGTTTTTTTCTCTATCCATATTTCTAAATTTACAGTATTTCTTTTTGCTGTGCATAAAACGGTAATTCAGTTCCCATCCATCCATCTTCTTCCGCTTAATCGTTTTTGGGTTGCGAGGGGGCTAGAGCCTATCCCAGCATCTTTGGGCGAGAGGCATGGTACACCCTGGACAGATTGCCAGTCCATCTCAGGGCCAACACAGAGACAGACAACCATTCACTCTCACAGTCATACCTAAGGACAATTTAGAATCCCCAGTTGATGCCAATTAACCTAACTTAATTCAGTTCCCTCTTCTCTCTATTTCTCTCTCCCAGTTCAGGATACACAATATAGGAGGAAAACAACAATGAGATTATTAACAAAAAAGAGAGCACAGATCCATAGAAACATCCCCTGAAATTGCAACACTGTAACTCAATGGCATTTATAAAAACTTGTAAACTGGGAGACCTGTAGATTTTGTTAAAACAAAGTTATTCACATAATAAAACCTCAGTCTCCATCAGACCATCTTGATGGTTCTAGTGTTAATAAAATTAACAAGCTGGTCAAATAATCAATTTATTCACGAGTAGTCCTTTTGCAAATTAGATACTCCATTTATACATATTAAACAAAAAGTATGCCATGTTAAATGAAAATCTAAATTTTGAAATATAATGAACAAAAATAAACTATTTTAGTGGGGTTTGCACTTAAACAAAAGCTTGAAAAAAGTTTTATATATTATGCTCCTCCAAACTGGCTGTGCCTATGTTGATGACCTGCTTCCTCATCAGCTGTGCCTGTGTGCAATTTTGCAGTGCTCTTGGTGGATGGGTGGTCATTATTGAAATGAAGTGTCTGCGTCTGTGTTCATAATTTTGTGTGTTGTTAGTAGATCACTGGCAAAACTTGGCCACTCCCTTAGGCGCTCTGTCTAAATTGCACACTCATTTGCGCTGCCTTACTAAATCTGCCCCTAAGTGGGGGAAGTTACAGAAGGAAGAAGGCTTGCACAGAGTTCAGGAAGGAGTTGATACGGGCTCTGGGTGGTAGGGAAGAATTACCAGATGACTGGGAAAGTACAGCAAAAGTATTGAGGGAAACGGGTAGAAAGGTGTGTGGTGTATCCAGTGGACAGAGGAAGGAAGACAAGGAGACTTGGTGGTGGAATGAGGAGGTACAGGAAAGCATTCAAAGGAAGAGGCTAGCAGAGCAAAAGTGGGATAGTCAGGGAGATGAAGAAAGTTGACAGGAGTATTTGGAATCTAGGCGCATGGCAAAGAGAGAGGGGCAAAGGAAACGGAAAAGGCATATAGTGCGTTGTAAGAGAGGTTAAACACTAAGGAAGGAGAAAAGGACTTGTATCGATTGGCTAGAGAGACACATCAAGCTGGAAAAGATGTGCAGCAGGTTAGGCTGATTAAGGACAGAAATGGTAATGTACTAACAAATGATGAGAGTGTGTTAAGAAGGTGGAAGGAGTACTTTGAAGAGCTGATGTATAAAGAAAATGAGAGAGAGAGAAGGATGGAAGAAGGAAAGATGGTGAACAAGACAGTCCTGAGGATTAGCAAGGCAGAAGTGAGGGCAGCTTTGAAGAGGATGAAGAATGGAAAGGCGGTTGGTCCAGATGACACACAGTGGTGTAAAAAAGTGTTTGCCCCCTTCCTGATTTCTCATTTTTTTATATGTTTGTCACACTTAAATGTTTCTGACATAAACCTCCGTGCGCCATAACAAGGCACACGAGAAAGAGAATGAAACCCAATAGCAGGAGTAGAGTGTGACAAGTTTATTTTAGTTCACCCAAAATAATAAATCCAATAAACACAGAATGCAGTTCAGTTCCACTCAATACAAAATAATGCAATGATAGGATTGGCCATCAAAAATACAGGGCGCCAACTGAATGCTCGACAGCCTGGTGAATACAGAGCCTCAGGTGCTGCAGGACTGCTTAGCGCACGAAACAGGAAGGCAAACAGCCAAGTGCTGCAGGTTACTAGCACAGGAGAAAAGGCGAAAACACTTACAGGACTGGAGCTATCCGGAGCAAACCGTGCAGTCTGGAGGATGGGGCTGAGATGCAGAGCCAGCGGAACACACACGAGAAACAGGTGAGACGTGACGGGCTGGAGTTTAACGCAGGAAGTGAAGCAATATATGGGGAGTACAAACTGCCGTGTATAGAGGCGAATGCCCTGACAATCTCTTTCCTCTGACACACTCAACAAATACTCCAGGAGCTAACGAGGAAAGGGATTGCCGGTGTGTGAATGCGTGGGCTGAACTGATTAACACCAGGTGTGTGAGAGTGTGTGAAATGAGAATGAATGGAGCGAGTGCATGTGGGTGTGCGTGTGGGTGTGTGTATGTGTGTGAACACCAGACAGTGCAGCTGACGGAGCTTGACAGGAGGAGGGGGCATGCCCGAGCTGTCAGGAGGAAACTAGGTCAGAGCATAACCATGAGTCAGAATCGGGTTTGGCCTCCAAACCAAGATTCATGATAGTTTCAGATCATCAAACAAATTTAAATATTAGGCAAAGATAATACAAGTAAACACAAAATGCAGTTTTTAAATGAAGGTGTTTATTATTAAGGGAAAAAGCATACAACCCTACATGGCCCTGTGTGAAAAAGTGACACCCCCCCCCCCCGCCGCCCATTAAAACATAAATTAACTGTGGTTTATCACATCTTTGGAAAGCTGATTTCAATTTCTCTAGCCACACCCAGGACTGATTACTTCCACACCTGTTCTCAATCAAGATATCCCCTAAATAGGATCTGTCTGACAAAGTGAAGTAGACCAAAAGAACCTCAAATGCTAGACATAATGCTGAGAGCCAAAGAAATTCAGGAACAAATGAGAAACAAAGTAGTTGCGATCAAGTCTGGAAAACGTTATAAAGCCATTTCTAAAGCTTTGGGACTCCAGTGAACTACAGTGAGAGCCATTATCCACAAATGGCAAAAACATGGAACAGTGGTGAACCTTCCCAGGAGTGGCCAGCCGACCAAAATTACACCAAAAGCGCAGCGACGACCCATCCAAGAGGTCACAAAAGACCTCACAACAATATCCAAAGAAGTGCAGGCATCACTTGCCTCAGTTAAGGTCAGTGTTGATGACTCCTTCATAAGAGCAAAAATGAGCAAAAATGGCCTGCATAGCAGAGTTCCAAGATGAAAACCACTGCTGAGCAAAAAGAACATAAAGGCTCGTCTCAGTTTCGCGAGAAAACATCTGGCAAAGACAAAGACTTTCGGGAAAATACTCTGTGAACTGACGAGAACAAAAGCTGAACTTTTTGAAATGTCTATGTCCCATTACATCCGGCGTAAAAGTAGCACAGCATTTCAGAAAAGATAAGATAAGATAAGATAAGCCTTTATTAGTCCCACAACGGGGAAATTCCAGGATTGCAACAGCACAGGGATAGCAACACTCAGAGCAACAATCAGAAGGCAAGAAAAAAACAAAAACAAAAAAAAAAACAAAAAAAAAAAAACAAGCAAGAGCAGCTAATA
Organism: Pholidichthys leucotaenia; assembly: GCA_020510985.1. NCBI lineage: Eukaryota > Metazoa > Chordata > Actinopteri > Cichliformes > Pholidichthyidae > Pholidichthys > Pholidichthys leucotaenia. Next base: position 247,935,692 of record CM035845.1, on the reverse strand, counting down.
TACATATGTACATATTACTATAAAATATATATATACACACACACACACACAGACACACAGTGCAGAGCAAAAGGAATATCATACCAACATTAGAATATGGTGGTGGTAGTGTGATGGTCTGGGGCTGTTTTCTGCTTCAGGACTTGCAAGACTTGCTGTGGTAAATGGAACCATGAATTCTATGAAGTCTACCAAAAAATCCTGAAGGAGAATGTTCAGCCATCTGTTCATGACCTCAAGCTGAAGCACACTTGGGTTCTGCAGCAGGACAATGATCCAGAATACACCAGCAGGTCCACCTCTGAATGGCTTAAGAAAAACAAAATGAAGACTTTGGAGGGCCTAGTCAAAGTCCTGACTTGAATCTGATTGAGATGCTGTGGCATGACCTTAAAAAAGCAGTTCATGCTCAAAAATCCTCCAATGTGGCTGAATTACAACAATTCTGCAAAGATGAGTGGGCCAAAATTCCTCCACAGCGCTATAAAAGACTCATTGCCAGTTATTGCACATTCTTGATTGCAGTTGTTGCTGCTAAGGGTGGCCCAACCAGTTATTAGGTTTAGGGGCAATCACTTTTTCACACAGGGCCATGAAGGTTTGGATTTTTTTTCCCCTTAATAATAAACACCTTCATTTAAAAACTGCATTTTGTGTTTACTTGTGTTATCTTTGTCTAATATTTAAATTTGTTTGATGATCTGAAGCATTTAACTGTGACAAACACAAAAAAAATGAGAAATCAAGAAGGGGGCAAACACCTTTTCACACCACTGTACCTGTGGAGGTATGGAGATGTTTAGGAGAGATGGCAGTGGACTTTTTAACCAGATTGCTGAACACAATCGAGAGAAAGAGGATGCCTGAGGAGTGGAAAAGAAGTGTTTTGGTACAAATTTTCAAGAACAAAGGTGATGCTCAGAGCTGTAGTAAGTACAGAGGCATAAAGTTGATCAGCCACACTATGAAGCTATGGGAAAGAGTTGCTGAAGCCAGGTTAAGAGGAGAGGTGACAATTAGTGAGCAGCAGTACGGTTTTTATGCCAAGAAAGAGTACTATAGATGCAATATCTGCTTTAAGAGTGTTGATGGAGAAGTATAAGATAAGATAAGAAAAGATAAGCTTTTATTAGTCCCACAATGGGGAAATTCCAGGACTGCAGCAGCAAAGGAATAGCAGCACTCAGAGCAATAGTAAATAAGATAATAAGATAAGCACTGGTTAGCCATCCATCCATCCATCCATCGTCTACCACTTTTTCAGAGGTCCAGGTCACAGAGGCAGTAGCTCAAGCAGAGAAGCCCAGACTTTCCTCTCATCAGCCACCTGCTCCAGCTCTTCAGAGAGGATACCAAGGCGTTCCCAGACCAGCAGGGAGACATAGTCTCTCCAGCGAGTCCTGGGTCTGCCCCGGGGTCTCCTCCCAGAGGGACGTGCCCAAAACACCTCGAGCGGGAGGCGTCCAGGAGGCATCCTGATCAGATGCCCAAACCACCTCAATTGGCTCCTTTCAATGTGGAGGAGCAGCGGTTCTACTCTGAGCCTCTTCCGGATGGCAGAGCGCCTCACCCTATCTAATTCAATTCAATTCAATTCAACTTTATTTATATAGAGTTGCAGAAAGTTGCAGTTGCAGAAAGACCCCAGCAATCAGGCGATCCCCTGTGAGCAAGCACTTGGCGACGGTGGAGAGGAAAAACTCCCTTTTAACAGGAAGAAACCTCCAGCAGAACCAGGCTCAGGGAGGGGCAGTCATCTGCTGCGACTGGCTGGGGGGTGAGGGGATAGAGAAGATGAAAAGAACAGACATGTAGAGAGCAAACAGCACAATGGGGACTCAATCTATGGGAGAGAACAAACAAATGTTAATGACCAGCAAAAAAAATATTTCATTGAGAGTGAGGAAAGGAGTGAGGCCCAGTGCATTACTGGAGGTCCCCCAGCTGACTAAACCTATTAGCAGCATAACTAAGGGAGGGTTCAGGGGCACATGATCCCTCCCTAATTGTAGGCTATATCAAAAAGGTAGGTTTTAGCTCTATTCTTAAAAACAGAGATCGAGTCTGACTCCCGAATCCAGATTGGCAGCTGGTTCCACAGGAGAGGAGCTTGATAACTGAAGGCTCTGCCTCCCATTGTACTTTTGGAGATTCTAGGTATTACAAGTAATCCTGCATTTTGGGAGTGTAGTGCTCTGTTAGGATAATACGGTAGTATCAGATCTTTTAAATAAAAAGGAGCCTGATTGTTTAGAGCTTTGTAAGTAAGAAAAAGGATTTTAAACTTAATTCTAAACTCTATGGGAAGCCAATGAAGGGAGGCCAGAACCGGAGAGATATGATCTCTCTTTCTAGTACCTGTTAAAACTCATGCTGCAGCCTTTTGGATCAGCTGAAGACTTTTTAAAGATGTTTTAGGACAGCCTGATAATAAAGAATTACAATAATCTAATCTCGAGCTAACAAAAGCGTGGATCAGTTTCTCAGCATCACTCTGAGACAAGATGCTCCTAATTGTGGCAATATTACGCAAATGATAGAAGGCAGTCTTAGAAACAAATTTAATATGTGAATTGAAGGACAGATCTTGATCAAAAATAATTCCAAGGTTCCTCACAGAGCTATTAAGAGAAAGAGTAACCGCATCCAAACTGAAAGTTTGATTTGGAAAGGTATTTCTAAGGTTTTTTGGACCAACAAGAATTACTTCAGTCTTATTTGAATTTAATAGCAGGAAATTACAAGTCATCCAAGCTTTGATTTCCTTAAGACAGGCTTCTAACTTGGCTAATTGATTACTATCGTCTGGCTTCATTGACAGGTATAATTGTGTGTCATCTGCATAACAATGAAAATGTATACAGTGCTTTCTAATAATGTTGCCTAACGGAAGCATATATAAACTAAAAAGAGTAGGGCCTAGCACAGATCCCTGTGGAACTCCATGACTAAGCTTTGAGTTGAAAGAAAACTCATTATTTACATGAACAAACTGGAACCTATCAGATAAATAAGATCTAAACCACTGCAACAAAGTTCCATTAAGTCCAACATAGTGTTCTAATCTATCAAGTAGAATATTATGATCGATAGTATCAAAAGCTGCACTAAGGTCTAAAAGGACAAGTACAGAAACCAGTCCATTATCAGATGCGATGAGGAGGTCGTTAGTGACCTTCGCTAAGGCTGTTTCAGTACTATGATGGATTCTAAACCCAGATTGAAACTCTTCAAGTAAACCATTTCCCTGCAGGTGGTCAAATAATTGCGTAGCAACAACTCTTTCTAAGATTTTTGAAATGAAAGGGAGATTAGAGATTGGTCTATAGTTAGCTAAAGCTCCTGGATCTAGTGTTGGCTTTTTGAGTAAGGGTTTAATTACAGCCGTTTTAAAAGCCTGCGGTACATGGCCTAACATTAATGAAGAATTGATTATATGAAGAATAAAGCTACCAATAAATGGGGAGACTTCTTTAAATAACCTGGTAGGAATAGGGTCTAAAAGACAAGTTGAAGGTTTGGATGAAGAAACTATTTTATCTAACTCACAAAGGTCGATTGGAGTAAACTCATCAAGACAGACATCAATGGAAGGAGTTGTAGTAGTTACAGTATTTAAGTTAACTGTGGGAAGAATCTGACTGATTTTATCTCTGATGGATGAAATTCATCAAAGATGAATTTTTATCTCTGAGGGTGAGTCCAGCAATCCTACAAAGAAAGCTCATTTCAGCCGCTTGTATCCGCAATCTCGTTCTTTCGGTCATTACCCAAAGCTTATGACCATAGGTGAGGGTAGGAATGTAGACTGATTGGTAAATTGACAGCTTTGCCTTAGAGCTTAGCTCTCTCTTCACCACAACAGACCGGTACAATGTCCGCATCACTGCAGATGCTGCTCCGATCCATCTGCCAATCTCTCGCTCCATTTTCCCCTCACTTGTGAATAAGACCCCAAGATACTTAAACTCCTCCACTTGGGGCGGGAGCCTGTCCCCAACCTGGAGAGGGCAATCTACCTTTTTCCGGACGAGGACTATGGACTCGGACTTGGAGATACTGATTCTCATCCCAGCCGCTTCACACTCAGCGGCAAACCGTCCCAGTAAGACCTGTAGGTCATTGCTGGATGAAGCCAGCAGGACAACATCATCTGCAAACAACAGAGATGAGATCCTGTGGTCACCAAGCATGGCACCCTCCATTCCCTGGCTGTGCCTAGAAATCCTGTCCATAAAAATGATGAACAGGATCGGTGACAAACCAGACACTGGTTAGCCAAAACAGTAAATAAATATACATATGTACAAAGTTATATACACAGTGCAGGAGCATTGTAGCTAGATGGTATCAACAGCATCACAGTTTGTTAAATTACCTGACAGAATATAGAGTAAAAATGGACCGAGACAGTATGCAGTATTTCGCATTTGAATCAACAGTGTTGTTGCCACACTCAATAATAATTATAACTGTCTTAGTTGTGTATTGGAGGGGACAAACTCTATTGTTACGTTTACTACATTAAAATAAGCGACTTTCACATCTTGGCTCGCGCAAAGCATCATAGGATCTTGGCTACCAAACAAACTACCAAAATGGGAGAGGTGAATAAAATCTGCTCTATCGATACATTTAATTTATGTAAAGTTCCTGATCTACGAGCATATTGTATGTGTAGGGGTCTTCCTGGTTGTACCTGCAAACGCATGTTCAAATCGGTTATTATGGAGGTACATGCAGCAGCAGTGTCCTTTGCAGTCATGGGTTCTGATGGACAGATAACCCTCCGCTAATCCCTTGACTGATTGTGTCACTTTTCTAAATCTTTATTTGGGATAGATTATAGTAAAAGATTAAAAGAAAGGAACAGAATAATATAACAAAGGGGGGGAAATCAACAAGGTCTAATTAAACAATAACTCCTCGGATTAGACAGTTCAACATAAGTTATCCGAAATGGGTGATGGCTGAAGCCACAGCTTATATTGCCCACCCATGTTCCATCCAAGAATAAAAAAATAAAATAAAATAAGAGCGATTACAAATCAGAACAAAGCTAAGACAAAACATGACAAAAAACTAAGCAACAGCACAACACAGACTGAATATGACAATCCTTATGTGATTTTACATGTAATCTTGTATATATGTTTGGAGTATTTCTTCCTTTAGTTTTTGTTTAAATTGTCCAAGCGTTGTACATGATTTTAATTCAGGTCCAAAAGCGTTCCACAGTCTGATCCCTGCACTGAGACACAGTGTTGCTTGGTGGTAGTTCTCACTGAAGGTTTTTGAAATATACATGTTCCTCTGAAATGATATTGCTTCTCCCTTATTTGGAACAACTTTTGGATATTTGCGGGCAATGATAGATTCTTCACTTTAAACATTATTACTGCAGTTTTAAAGTCAACCAGATCTTTCAACTTGAGAGCTTTAAATTTAAGAAAAAGTGGGTTTGTTGGTTCCCTGTAAGCAGCTTTGTTTATTATTCTAATAGCTCTCTTCTGAAGCATAAAGACTGGATATATGCTTGTTTTATATGTATTTCCCCATACTTCAGTACAATATGTCTTGTATGGGAGTATTAATGAATGAAAAAAAGTATATAGTGTGGGTTGATTCAGCAAATATTTCACTCTGTGTAGTATTGCAATTGATTTGGATATTTTACCTTTTGTAGAAGATGTGCTCAAATGATGAGGCTGAGTTTAGTCGTAAACCAGCTTTATTGACAGAACACAGCTTCTAGCATTCTCAAAGCAGGAAAGAGGGAGAATCATATCTCATCACCCTTTTATATGTTTCCAGCATCAGAATTCAAGTCGCATGGTGTTTTCAGTAAACATACAGTCACAAAGCATCCCTTTGAATCTTCACCATTGTCTCTCATTTCCCGATGAACCGGAAATCTCTCCGGGGCATCTTCTGTGGGACAAAGAGACAAATCTCACACCTCCTTGTTATCTTCTGCAGATTCGAGTCCTTTGTCCTTGCAGACGTGACACCCTCAATACACATGCAGTCCTGTCTCTGTGGAAACGTGAGCCCACAATGTGTGTCGCCCACACTTTAATATAATTAATATGTGACTTCCTTGCTTGCAGAGCCATTCAGGTTAAACTAGTTTGACGTCTAGACAGATTGTTTTCCTGACGGTTGTAGGCCTACCTATTGCCCATTTTTGTGTCAGGCTAGAACTTGAATAATACACAACACTATTTAATTATGTTATAATATAGACTTAGTGCTTTAATCCAACATTTACAACCGTCCGGATCCTTCAGCTCCGTGGGGAATGTATATAACGTGAATGGCGGCGGATATGTACACACGCTGGTCCCGAAGTTACATGCATGTATGCTGCAAGTTTGCTTTTTCCACCGCTCTAGATGATATATGCCGTTCCCACACTTCACTACGGCACAATGTGCACCTGGCATAATGGAGACTTAAAGCTTAAAGCAGACTTTAAGCGGCAGTTGTTCAGGTGTGACAGTACTGTTTGTATACAAAAGCAAGCCGGCTACCGGAATGTTTGGTAGTCGTGACCTTTGAACCGGATGTCGGGTCACATAGTCCGCACATGCGCACTCGTAATGCGAAAGTCGCTTATACGACCTCTACGAGCAGCACCGGTTGGGTTATAAAGTCTGACAGCCGTAGGTAGGAATGACCTGCGGAACCTCTCCCTCGTGCACTTGGGATGGCACAGCCTACCACTGAATGAGCTCCTCAGTGTGTTCAGCATGTCCTGCATGGGGTATAGAGTATTAAGAAGGTCAGAAGGAGTTGCACAGTGTCTTTGTGGATCTAGAGAAAACATATGATAGGGTGCCAAGAGAGGAAGTGTGGTACTGTATGAGAAAGTCAGGAGTGGCAGAAAAGTATGTGAGGGTGGCACAGGACATGTATGAGGACAGTGAGACAGTGGTGAGGTGTGCTGTAGGAATGACAGATGGGTTCAAGGTGGGGGTGGGATTACATCAGGGATCGGCTCTGAGCCCCTTGTTTGGCATTGTGATGGACAGGCTGACAGATGAGGTCAGGCAGGAGTCTCCATGAACCATGATGTTTGCAGACAACACTGTGATCTGTAGTGAGAATAGGGATCAGGTGGAAGAGAACCTGGAGAGGTGGAGGTATGCTCTGGAGAGAAGAGGAATGAAAGTCAGTAGAAGCAAGACAGAATATATGAGTGTGAATGAGAGGGAGGCAGGTGTAACAGTGAAGATGGAAGTAGAGGTAGCGAAAGTAGATGAGTTTAAATACCTGGGGTCAACCATCCAAAGCAATGGAAAATGCACAAGGGAGGTGAAGAAGAGAGTGCAGGCAGGGTAGCGTGGGTGGAGACGAATGTCAGGGGTGATTTGTGACAGAAGTGTAGTAGCAAGAGTGAAAGGGAAGATTTACAAGACGGTAGTGAGACCTGCTGTGATGTATGGTTTGAAGATGGTAGCGCTGAGAAAAAGACAGGACATGGAGCTGAAGGTGGCAGAGTTGAAGATGCTAAGATTTTCATTGGGAGTGACTAGGAGGGACAGGATTAGAAATGAGTATATCAGAGGGACAGCTCAGGTTGAGTGGTCTGGAGACAAAGTAAGAGAGGCAAGGCTGAGATGGTTTGGACATGTGAAGAGGAGGCATAGTGGATATATTGGGCAAAGGATGTTGAAGATGGAGCTGCCAGGTAGGAGGAAAAGAGGAAGACCACAGATAAGATTTGTGGATGTAGTAAAGGAGGACATGGAGAGGGATGGTGTTACAGAGGAGGATGCCAGGGATAGGGTGAGATGGAGGCAGATGATACCGCTGTGGCATCCCCTAAAGGGAGCAGTTGAAGGACGTAGACTGCATCACTGCAGCATGTCACAGAGGCGATCAGCCTGTGGCACTGCTGAGGTGTTATGAAGGCCCAGGTTGCTTTGATTGCGGCCTTCAGCTCATCTGCATTGTTGGATCTGGTGTCTTTCATCTTGCTCTTGACAATACACTATAGATTCTCTATGGCAGGGATAGGCAACTGGCGGCCCTCTCATCCACTGTGGCCCGCCAGTCCATTTCCAAAAATCAATTATTTATTTTCATCGTGTTTGGCTGTATTTGGAACTGCATTCTTAAATGAAATTATAGAGTCCGCCAGCAGAGGGACCGCTCTGTGTGAGTGGTCAAACGAGAGAGCGAGAGTGAGGGAGCCACAGAGATAGAAAGAACAGTGTGCACAGGAGAACATGTTTGTAAGGTATGTGTTGCATGCTGAGACCACATTAATAGGCCGTTAACAGCAGTAAATGTATGAAGTAGGCTGCTCTTAAACAAGAATAAATGCTACAATGCCTCAGCAGTGATGGGCAGGTGAAGCCTCACGGAGCTCAGAGGCTTTCCTTCTAATTGTACAGAAAAAGATTCAAAGCTTTGAGGTTTCTGTCAAAAGAGTGCAACTAAAGCACTGGCACTGTTTCAATCCCATGTCAGCAATAAAAGTTCAGAGACTGTGGTCGTTTTAATCTGCTGATTTTTTTTGTTCATTTATACCAGTGGCTCTTAAATTTTTTTTAAGACGATTACCAAGACATCACATTACCAGACGATTACCAAGCCCACCTACACACAGCTATTTCTCTGCCCCATCCACACCCTCAATGAATCCAAGAGCAAGCTAAGCCTCGACACATTTCCTTTTCTTCTTGGCTTTTTTTTGTCAGTTATCATCCAGAATTTCTCTTTGCTCATCATTTTGATGGAGAGAGTTTTAAAAATTAGGTCATGATATAATTTTGTCCATCCATCCATCCATCCATCTTCTACTGCTTAATCCTTTTCAGGTTGTGTGTGTGTGGGGGGGGGGGGGGGAGCCTATCCCAGCATCTTTGAGTGACAGGCAGGGTACACGCTGGACAGATTGCCATTCTATTGCTGCGCATATATAGTTTTATAAGTAATTTTAATTCTAATATGATAAAATACTGAGTAGCTTTTATTTTCATTTGCATTTTCAGTTTTAATCATGAAACTTCTGACTTTGCAGGAAATAATACCCCCCCCCCCCCCCACAGACACACAGAAGGTGTACATGTAAAGCTGGCCCTCGGGAAGTGATGAGTGTGGCCTTCACTACCACCAAAGCTGCCCATCCCTGCTCTATCAGGCAGCACGGTGGTGCAGTGATTAGCAATGCTGCCTCACAAGAAGGTTCTAGGTTCAAATCCCCAGGCTGGCAGGGATAAGAACCTTTCTCTGTGGAGTTTGTATGTTCTCCCCGTGCTGCGTGGGTTTAAGACGGGAGCTCTGGTTTCCTCCCACAAGCCAAAGACATGTATGTTAGGTTAATTGGTCATTCTAAATTGTCCCCAGGTATCTGTCTCCTATACGCCCTTAGAATAGAGGGTTAGTGCTATAGAAGTGCTTTGAGACTAGAAAAAACACGATATAAGTACAGGTCCTTATCCCTTATAGGGTTTAGGTCAGGAGAGTTTCCTGGCCAAGTATGCAGCGTGGGCAGGTGCCAAGTCCTACTGGAAAATGAAATGATTAGTTTAGTTTATTCACACATTATCAATAGCATGAATTACAGTATACAATAGACCTTTTTCCCACATTGATTAGGAGTGTGAAAGGGTCACCCCGAGGAAGCTATTTAAAGCTTTTAATAGGAGGCCCAGTTTCTACAAATCAGTCTCGCTATAGCAGTGGTCCTCAAACTACGGCCCGTGGGCCAGATACGGCCCGCCTCCACATTTGGCCCGGCCCCCTGAACAATACCAGAGACGCATTATGATTTTTATTTTTTTCAGTCTGGCAACGCGATCGAGACTAATGCACGCATAGAACGTGACATTCTATTCCACCCTTCTATTCCACCCTTCAACAGCAATTCTAGTTCGCTACCTGCTCCGGTCGCCTCTCTCTCTACTCACCCGCACACTTCACACACACCGTCCGCTCCGCGGGGCCATTCACACAGGGGCGTGCCTCGGCTGCACGCACGCACTCACTCACGTTCATGCACTGAGGTGCCCTATCTAAACACATGAACCAGACACATCCTACAACACTAGACTCACCCGTCAAATAAAACGGAATAATGGCGAAATGGTTAGGCAAGAGAAAAATTGATTCAGAATGCTGGGTATTTAACCTGCAGTGGACAAACGATTATTCTTTTGTTCAATGCAAAGAAAAGGCTGTTTGTCTCATCTGTCAAGAGGCTGTGGCAGTATTCAAAGAATACAATCTGCGCCAACACTATGAATCCCATCACAAAGACAAGTATGATAGCTTGCAAGGCCAAATGCGAGCAGACAAACTCTCAAAGCTAAAAAGTGGACTGTTAGCTCAGCAGAATACATTTGTACGCCAAGCTCAGCTGAACCAGTCATCCGTTCGGGCCAGCTTTCGGGTTGCTCAGCTGATAGCAAGCAGCGGTAAACCTTTCACTGATGGAGAATTTGTCAAGAAATCTTTGAATGCTGTCACGGAGGAGGTGTGTCCCGAGAAGAAAGATGTCTTTAATGCTGTGAGTCTGCCGGCGAGTACAATCACCAGACGCATTGAAGAAATCGGGGGTAATGTATATGCCCAGCTGTAGCAGAAGACGAAAGAATTTGACTTTTATTCATTAGCACTGGATGAGAGCACGGACGTGCAGGACATAGCGCAGCTGCTCATTTTTATTCGTGGAGTTAGCGCAAACTTTGAAATGTGCGAGGAGCTGGCAGCCCTCCAAAGTCTCACAGGGACTATGATGGGGGAGGATATTTTCAGCAAAGTATAGGTAAGAGTTTAAGTAAGAGATTCTGCTCTGACAACTAAGCTGAACTTTTACCTGTTAAGATTGTGCACGACACAACAGAAAGTTAATGTTCCATGGACTTTTTTTCTGAGAAGAACCCAGAGAGGGTTATTTGGTTATTATTTATTTCATTAATAGTGTTATTATTTATTTTCTGACTTTTTTCCTGTGAAGATCCTGGAAAGGGTTATTAATATTTGGTTATGTGTGGCTTTCTGGAAAACAATAAATGTTTACATTTAGGCACCCCTGCGATCGTCTCAATTTTTCTGTTACAAACTGACCCCGGTCCCCATCAGAGAAGGCAAAAGTTATGTGGCCCTCACAGGAAAAAGTTTGGGGACCCCTGCTCTATAGAGAGCCTAAGGGCGCATTCAGACGGCCACTGTTTGGTCCAGAGCAAAGGAACTCTGCTCCGCTTCCGCAGATAGTTCAGTTCATTTGGTGCAGTCTGAACATGCACTGGAACTCTGGTTCATACCAAACAAGCAGTCTGGTCGGCCTGAAAACGGGGGTCTCGGTTCACTTGCAAATAAAATCTGGTGCGCTTTGCTTGCAATGTGAATCTGAGAAGAGAAAGTGGCGTTTACCATAGTACGTCTTGGGTTGAAAGTAACAACAAAGACAACCACGCAAATCCGAAAAATCCTTTTACCGGAGAAAGCTGAGAAGAAAAGTTACAAAATGACTCGTTCGTGGTGGACAAACAACCCGGCTGAAGGGAATGAATTTCCGCTTTCAGTGCTGGCCAATTGATTAGTCAGATTTTTCTTCTTTGTCGAGATTTTTTCTTCCTGGTCAGTGGTGGTTTTGGCAACAGTGCCCCAAACGAGCAGTTGTTGTAACTGCATGATGTTGTCCAGGCAGTTTGGTCTGCTGCAGTGTGAATGCAAACCAAACCAAACAAAGGTGTGAAAATTCTTGGCTTTCCCTGCCCAGTCGAACCACGCCCCGCAGACTATCCTGGTTTGAATGTAGCCTAAGTCATGCCCCCTCGACTTCCGCAAATGGGACCTTAAATCGGAAAAAATCTCCATTGAAATGAATGGCAAGAGCAAAATTGTTTTCTGATCCAGATCAAATTTTGCTACAAGTTACACATGTGATGTTTGTCAATTTAAAAGAGAATTTTCCATGTAATTAAAGTTGTCGGCTGTCGTATAATAAAAGACTAACATTTAGTTTTTGTGAAAACGCTTAGCAGACAACATATACCATCATTCCACATCACCAAACACGATCATGGCGGGAGATTATTAAAACCTCACCTCCTGTTTCCTGACCATTGAAAGAAGAATCCAAAGAGGAGAAAAACAACATAAATGTATTGTTTTGTATTTTGAGAGTTGGAGCTGATTCAGAGGGCTGTTAGTTCCTTCCCCCTGGGTGCTCTTTGAAAACGTGACATAGCTGAACATGTCTGTTTGTAGTTTTTAAATTTACATATTTTCACAACCTTATACCTGAACAGTTAGACTATAACCTACACCATTATTTACGTGGAAAATTATGGTAAATGGTGTTCACTTATATAGTGCTTTTTCTCATCTCTAGATGACCAAAGTGCTTTACAGATCCTGCTATCCACCCATTCAGACACTGATGGCAGCAGAGTTGCCATGCACCAGTGCAGGCCTGACCCACCAGGAGCAGCTGGGAGGTCTTTGCTTGCTCAAGGACACTTCAACATGCAGAATGCAAACAAAGCAGGAATCGAACCCCTGACCCTCCGATCAGTAGTTGACTACACTACACCTGCACCACACCTGCGCCACACCCTTTTAAAGTGACAAACATCATATGTATAACTCATGGCAAAATTTGATTGGGATCAAAAGATAATTTATCTCTTGCTATTCATTTGAACGGAGATTTTTTTCAATTTAAGGTCCCATGTACGGAAATAAAGCGGGCATGACTTAGGCTCTCTATAAAGCTTGTCAGCAGATTGAAGCATGAAGTGCTTTAAAATTTCCTGGTAGATGGCTGTACTGACTGTGTACTTGATAAAGCCCAGTGGACAAGCACCAGCAGATGACATGGCTCTCCAAATAGGTTTCCAAGTCCTGTCATTTGGAAATCAAGGGTCCTGACCTATGGGATATTATCAAGAGGAAGATGAGAGACACCATACCCAACAATGCAGATGAGCTGAAGGCTGCTACCAAATGACAACACATGATGGACTGTTTACATCCCAGGACCCCCCCCCCCCCCCCGGATCCACTCACATCTGTGAATCTCTGACCTCCAGGAAGACCACTATCCAGCGCCAGCCCCCTCTTTGTCAGCCTCCGCCATCTGGTCTGGAAATTCATTCACTACCCACCTTCCCCATAAGGACACTCATAACGGACAGACCTCCATCCATAAAACATACAGCTCACAAGAACTCACGCCCTCGCTGAATACATTCTGTGGATCAGTCACCTAGCAATAATCCACAGAAAACCAATTACCCACCCATTAATAACTCACCATCTCCTCTAAATATGGCTCTTTTAAATACATGTTCACTTGCCAACAAGACTTTCATCATCAATGATCTGATTTTAGACAAAAAGATTGACTGTATATTTTTAACAGAGGCGTGTGGCTTGGCACGGATGCACCAGCAGTTCTCACTGAGGCCTCCCCACCAAATTTTAGTTCAGTTTTTACATAAGAAAAGGCAGGAAGGGTGGGGGTACTGCCTCTATTATTTTCTTCCTCACCTGCAGTAAAGCAAATCTTACCCAATCTATAGACCGCATTTAAGTACCACGCTTTTGTTTTTAGCATCCCTGCAATTTTATGCATCACAGTTTACAGACCACCCAAATATTGCACTGTTTTTATTAATGAGTTCTCTGAGTTTTTATCAATAATCCACTCCTCATATAATTTTATTCTCATTTCCAGTGATTTTAATCTACACACTGATAAGCTGGGCAACCATATGTTAGAAGAGTTTAATGACCTGCTCATCATCATCATCATCATCATCATAGCAATCTGTCGCGGGCGACAATGACTGTTTCATTTAGGTCTGATCAGATTCTTCTACGCAGCTCAGTCCCCCACCCTCTGCTGCCTGGAACTCCTGAGCCTGCAAACCCGGGCAATGTCCGAGCCGGTATGAGTTGCTTTCTGACTGACCATTTCATGAAACTGCTTGCAAAGTATTTGGGTACCGCTAGCTTTTGCTGGACTAGCGGCACATTCTTGGCAGATAGAGGTATTATCAGTAGCAAGGACAGGCCAAGACAAACTGACTCCCGTATCTGTTGCAGTGACTGACCAGATGATAGGTTTGTTTATCTCTGCTCTTTGTGTAGTGCATGTCACAATGCACCGACTGGCAAAAGTCCACCACAGACCTTGCGACAGATGTGCTTATGAGCACATCTTTCAACATGAGCCTGAAACTGGGGAGGGTACCACAGCTGTGGAAAACATCTTGTGTGGTACCTGTACCAAAAACTTCCCACCCCAAAGACCTGAACAGCTACAGACCGGTGGCCTTGACGTCCCACTTGATGAAGACCCTGGAGAGACTGCTCCTTGCTCACCTCCGCCCCCTGGTGGAACCAGCGATGGATCCACTCCAGTTCGCCTACCAGCATGGCATTGGGGTGGAGGATGCGGTGATCTTCCTCCTTCACCGTTCTCTGTCCCACCTGGAGAAGCCCGGGAATATGGTGAGGATCATGTTCTTTGACTTCTCCAGTGCTTTCAACACCATCCAACCGATGATCCTGAAGGACAAGCTGCTGCGCGCAGGGGTGGACCAGCACCTGTCATCATGGATCCTGGACTACCTCACGAACCGGCCTCAGTTTGTGAGAACCCGGGACTGTGTGTCCGACACGATCATCAGTAGCACGGGGGCCCCCCAGGGAACGGTGCTGGCTCCCTTCCTGTTCACTCTTTATACTGCGGACTTCTCACACAACACAACACACTGCCATCTACAGAAGTTCTCTGATGACTCTGCGATCGTTGGCCTCATCTCCAATGGAGATGAAGCTGAGTACAGAGGGCTTATCCAGGACTTCGTGGACTGGTGCCATCGGAACTGCCTCCAGATCAACGCGAGGAAAACTAAGGAGCTGGTGGTGGACTGCCGCAGGCATGGGCAGCCCCTCACAGTACCAGTAAATATACAGGGAACAGACATCGAGATGGTGACATCCTATAAGTACCTGGGTATTCATCTGAACAATAAACTAGACTGGTCACACAATACTGATGCACTCTACAAGAAGGGACAGCGCAGGCTGTTCCTGCTGAGGAGACTCAGGTCTTTTGGTGTACAAGGGGCGCTGCTGAAGTCATTCTATGACACGGTGGTGGCATCAGCCATCACTTTTGGAGTGGTCTGCTGGGGCAGTGGCATTACTGCAGCCGATAGGAAGAGACTGAACAAACTGATTAAGAAAGCTAGCTCTGTCCTGGGGCAGCGCCTTGATCCGATGGAGGAGATAGGAGAGAGAAGGACGGTGGCTAAACTGTCATCTCTGCTGGAGTCCGAGTTCCACCCTATGCAGGACATACTGAATGCACTGAGGAGCTCATTTAGCAGCAGACTACATCATCCCAGGTGCACAACCGAGAGGTTTCGTAGGTCCTTCCTACCAACGGCTGTCAGACTGTACAACCTAAGCAGGGCTGCTCGCAGAGATAGCAAAAAGACGTAACAAACTAATAGTTTTTTGAATGCAAAAGATGCAATAGACTTACACAATGGTCCTCTCCGGCATACAACTAGGAACATACCGGTCGCTATGGAGGGTGAGAATATGTATGGGCACATAATCATACCATGTAGGATAACTAAGTAGACGGTTATGCTGTTTCATTCCATCTAGCAACAATGCTCTGCACTGTGTGTGTTTATATATTTGCATATTTATTCCATCTAGCTACAATGCTCCGTACTGTGGGTGTTTATATATTTATATATCTACATATTATTCCATCTAGCTACATTGCTCCGCACTGTGTGTGTTTATATACTTGCATATTTATTCCACCTAGCTGCAATGCTCCGTACTGTGGGTGTTTATATATTTACATATTTATTCCATCTAGCTACAATGCTCTGCACTGTGTGTTCATATATTCATAGATTTATTCCATCCAGCTACAATGCTCTGCACTGTGTGTCTGTGTGTGTGTGTATATATATATATTTTATAGTAATACGTACATATGTTTATTAGCTGCTCTTGCTTGCTTGTTTTTTTTTTTTCTTGCCTTCTGATTGTTGCTCTGAGTGTTGCTATCCCTGTGCTGTTGCAATCCTGGAATTTCCCCATTGTGGGACTAATAAAGGCTTATCTTATCTTATCTTATCTTATCTTATCTGCCAGGATTTCCCGTCTCACCCCGTGTAACTGGGAGTGGTCCACCACAGCCCCATGACAGATATTGTTTTTAGTTCTGCCATAATGCCCAGTTTCACCCTCCACGCCCTAGGAAGGGCGGGGTTGCTGGTTAGGTCGCCGACGGCCCAACCATTTTCATGGTTATCCGGTAGCAAGCAAACCAGTGCCTGACTTGACAGACATGTGCACAGTCATGTGAAAAAATTAGGACACCTCATTACATATTAATTTCTTTATTAATAAATGCTCACATATCTATGTCTAACCTTGTTTTTTTTTGCATTTTTTTTTAACATTTATTTTAGCCATTTTCAGTGGGAATGAATGTGGGGGTGTCCTAAAAAAAAGATGGGGGTGTCCTAATTTATTCCTCACTATTTGTTTAGAATTACATTTTACAGAAAACGTGAAAAAAGTCTTTAATTAATTTTTAATTGTTTAGTTGTATTGCATGAATCTCCCAGTATTTTTAACATTGATATTAAATATTCATATGTCCAAATATTTGAAAAAAAATAACACATACGCGGCTTATACAGGGTGTCCTAATTTTTTCACGACTGTATATGACGCATAAATGTCAGATCTGTGACATTCATACAAGAGAAAACATACCTGGTGTGCGCTTCTGTCTGTCCTGTGTCTGTATTACCGATCACACCAACAGTCCTTTTTAGTTTTCAGTGCATGATCTACGCATCGCTGGTGAGAAGCCTCCATTTATACAGTTTATGGCACAACCACAAACACCCACAACAAGAACCAGAACTATGCAAAAACATTAAAAATACAAAAACTACAAATGCTGAAATTAGCTGCCACTTCAGTGCAAAACATGTATGTGGACTATACATTAAAGTGAATTAGAAACACTTTTAAAAACACTATTTTAAATGCCCCACTACTCTACTCTTGCTGACTGATTTAACACTACTTCAGCCGAAACCAGAAGCTCCGCCCATAATCGTTTCTACAGCAGCACCCTCAGGAATAAGGAGGATTGAAAATTAATGGGACATCCAATATTAACGACTGTTTAAGAACCGTTGTTTGTTTGTCGGACTTTGTGTGATCTTTTATGGCTTCTATTCATAAGTGTTGTATCTATGGGAATTGTTCAGTCATCATTAGAATTGTTTTAGTTTATATGTGTAGTTTATAGTCTATTGTCAATAAACTCATGCGGTACTATAACAGGACATGTTTACAAATATTTGAGACACATTGTAGTGCATCATTTTATATTTTAGCTATATTATAAGTACAAAACACTGAACATTATTATATTCAGCAGAATGATCCATTTGGCTGCAACTGCTGCATCAGTGCTGCCCATTTGCCAGTAAATAAAAAATTATTTATTTTGTTATTTGAGCAGTGTTTGTCACAGTCGTCGTTTAGTCAAAGCGTAAAATACTGGGAGATTCATGTAATATAACTAAACAATTAAAAAATAATTAAAGACTTTTTTCAAATTTTCTGTAAAATGTAATTCTAAACAAACAGTGAGGAATAAATTAGGACACCCCTCATCTTTTTTAGGACACCCCCAAATTCATTCCCACTTACAATGGCTAAAATAAATTTTAAAAAAAATGCAAATAAAAACAAAAACAAGGTTAGACATAGATACGTGAACATTTCTTAATAGAGAGCTGAATATTTAAAGGGGTGTCCATTTTTCACATGACTGTAACTATCAATTACCAAATACTACATAATAAATTAAAACTATGCAATAATGCAGTCAAAAAAAATCAAGAACAGATTATTTTGCCAACATAATCTCAATCCATAACAATAACCCTTAAGTCCTTTTTGCAACCACTGATGACTTAATCAACCCAGATTTTAATAAACAGACAAACCTACCATTCAACTCTCTATGTGAGAGGTTTGCAGACCACTTAAGGTGCAACATCGATTCTATTAGATCCAACATTTTATCTGACCAGAAGACTGTTTTTAATGGAATCTTAGACTCACTTTCAGTTGAAGAAACACTGGACTGTTTTGCCCTGGTTGATGGTAAGATGCTTTGTAGAGTTTTCTCCCAGGTATACAGTACATGACTTCTTGAATTTTAGATCTGATTCCCACATCACTTTTTAAAACATTTTATGGGTTCTTTGAACACGAGATTTTAAATACTGTAAATTGCTCTCTTCGGACTGGTGTCTTCCCCACTGCCTTTAAAATGGCTGTGGTGAAGCCCCTTTTGAAGAAGAATAAATTAGATCCTAATATCGTCAGAAGCTATCGACCTGTATCCAACTTACCATTTACCACAAAAAAATTGTTTTTATCCAACAAAACAATTTTCTTCTAAATTTCAGTGTGGTTTTAGGACAAACCATAGTACCGAGACAGCCCTTTTAAAAATTGTTAATGATAGCAGGTGTAATATGGACTCCCACAAACTGTCAGTCCTGGTGCTGCTGGATCTCAGCGTTGCCTTTGATACAGTAGATCACCACATTTTATTAAGCAGACTCAAACACCAGGTGGGCCTCTCAGGTACTGTTCTTGAATGGTTTCATTCCTATCTCATAGATCTATTTTGAAAGTATGGATACATGCTGATCGGGAATCCATGAAATCAAGTGTGGGGTACCCCAAGGTTCAGTTTTAGGCCCAGTACTTTTTAATCTTTGTATGCTACCACTTGGGGACGTTATTAGGAGACACAGCATCAATTTTCATAGCTATGCTGATGATACACAGCTGTACATCGCGGTGCCTCCTGACGACACAAAACCAATTAATGCCCTTTTGAACTGTATTTTAGATATAAAGTCATGGATGGCAGAGAATTTCCTACAGCTCAATCAGGACAAGATAGAAGTTTCAGTCATCGGTCATGAAGACAAGAGAGAGAAACTTTTACCCAAATTGCTACGTTTAAAACCTGCACATTGTGTCAAGAACCTGGGTGTTCTTCTCAACTCCAACTTTAATTTTATTTCACACATTAAGAATATAACAAAAATTGGATTTTACCATCTTAGGAATATAGCCAGAGTCTGCCCTTTTCTCTCTCTTGCCAGCATGGAGGTGTTGATGCATGCTTTTACCAGTTGTGCAGACTATTGCAATGCCCTGCTCTCTGGTCTTCCCCAAAAAAGGATATCACCTCTCCAACTGCTCCAAAATTCAGCAGCACAAGTGCTGACGAGGACCAGGGGGTAGGCCCATATTACACCAGTTTTAAAATTGCTGCATTGGCTCCCCATGCGTTTTAAGATCAATTTTACGGTTCTATTAGTAGTTTGTAAATACCTTAATGGTCTTGGTCCTTCTTAGCTATCTGAGCTGCTTTCACCTTATGAGCCCTTGCAGACCCTGAGGTCCTCTGGCACTGGCCTTTTAATGATTCCCAAAGTCAAGACCAAGACCTACGGTGAAGCCTCCTTTCATTATTTTGGTACTTGTCTGTGGAACAGCCTGCCAGAGAGCCTCAGGGCCACAGAGTCAATAGATGTTTTTAAGAACATGGTCAAGACCCACCTTTTAATCTGGCTTTTAACAAACCTGTTTAATTATTATTGAAGGAGTCATTTATGTTTCACTATTTTACATTCTTCTTGGTGCCATTTGTTTTTAGATTTTCTCATCTCTTCTTATTGGTGTATTTTTAGTTCAATTTTTAAGTATGGGTTTTTAGTCCCTCTTCTTTTATGTGTTCTTAGTTTCATTTTGTACCTTTTTAATTCGGCTTTTAACAAACCTGTTTAACTATTACTGAAGTAGTCATTTACACTACTCACATAAAGTTAGGGATATTTGGCTTCCAGGTGAAATTTATGGAAAATATAAAAAGTCCACGCTACAGTGATATTACATCATGAAAGACTAAGATAACCTTTATTAGTTCCACAACGGGGAAAAAATACAGAATTGCAGCAGCAAAGGGATAGCAGCAATCAGAGCAATAGTAAATAAGATAATAAGATAAGAATCGGTTAGCCAAAGCAGTAAATAGACCTGTACATATGTATACAGTTATATACACAGTGCAGGAGAATTGCATCAACAGCATTACAGTTAGTTAAATTACCCGGCAAAATATAAATATGGAGCCAGACAGTATATTTCACATTGAATGCACAGTGTTATTGCCACCCTTGATAATAATTGTAATTGTCTTAGTTGTGTATTGGAGAGGACGATCTCTATTGTGCAAAGTTTTTGTGAATATTTTATTATATCTTTTCATGGGACAACACTAAAGACATGACACTTTGATACAATGTAAAGTAGTCAGTGTCATATCCGGCTCTAGGGAGCCGGGCAATCAGAGCCAGGGGCAAGCCAGTGAGTCATGATATTTTATTCAGGGTAAAGGGGAAGGGATGAGGAGAGCACAGATACTCATGCAGACGTACACTCACAGGTTGCACAGCGCAGAGGTAAGCAGCTCGTACCGGACGTGGGGGTAGCAAGACGTACATACTCACAGCGGGATACAAACACAGGAATGCTGCAAGAGGAGTATAAGCTGACACCAGACGAAGGGGCTTCAGCTTAGCAATATGTTTATGTCGCAGCCCCGAGTCATCGAGGCTGCTCCTATTTATCCTCATTGGCAGCGCCCCAGCTGATGAAGACTAATTGGCCCCAGCCGTCCATAATGCTGCCAGCTGGGGGCCAGCTGAGACGCTGCTCAATGGGAAGCAGGGATGAGGGAAAACATGGGCTGAGTGCCGAGACGGCATCTCAACCCATGGTGACAGAGCCCCTCCCTCAAGGTCGGGCTCCTGAACGACCAGGAACATCCCAGCCCCCCCCCCCCCCCCACCTAGGGTGGGAGGAAGGGGGGCGGACCGGAGGGGAAGAAGCCAAGGGAAGGACAACACCAATGGGGCAATGTAGGGTAGCGGGAAAGAAAAACCCAAATACAATACTGACAAAACAGAATAATTAACCCAGGTACAGATGGGGAGAAGAACTGGGTCAGCACGCCGGTTACATACTATCCAGAGAGTACCAACCATGCGTGACCCAGAGCAAGGAAAAAAGAACCACCAAAAAGGTACAGGGCAAAAAATGCTGAGTACGGTTAAATAAAGGGGAACCTATACACAGTGCTAATTTAAGTACATACACACACAGTCACCAAGAAAAGTGAGGGTGACTGGAACAAATGACAATTATAGAGCATGGTGTTACGGAAAACAAGGCACATGACTCTATAATGAACAAACAGGACATAAGAGAAATACTGAGTGCAGGCAAAGAAAAACCCCCACACACGAATATATAAATACCCAGTCACCTAAAGAAATGAAAGTGACTGGAATAAATGGATAACTGCAGAGCATGGTGTTACGGAAAACAAAACATAACTCTACAATACAAAAAACGAGGCTAAAAACATGGCACAAAAAGTAAAATGCTGAGCATGAGCGATGGAAAACACAGCACTATAAAAACGAATCCACCAACAGGACAACACATTACACCCGAGTGACCTTAATAACAAAAGAAAAAGTGACACCCGAGGTGAATGGCAGGCAGAGTCCAAAAATGGCAGAGATGGCTCCGGAGATCTCCCCGCCCATTGTCCAGCTGGCGAATCAGGGGAAGAGAAGTGTTCGGACGGCGAACTCTGGACCCAGATCCCAGGAATCCAGTCCACCGGCAGCCGAACCAGGCTGCCCAGAGGGAAACACAGACCAGTGGGGGGAACCAGATCACCGAACCGAAAGTTCTGTGGGTCGGGTCGTCGACCCGCATCACTCAACCACCAGGACCGTTGAGACGGGCGAAGGATCAGAGCGGATCCCGGTGGAAGAGGCTCAGGGGAGAGCCGATGACGAGGGCGGCGGGCGTCAGGCCGCAGGAAAACGGCCACCTCCTCACCGGACCTAGACAATACTGGGGCAGCACCCACGTCGGACCCCGATCGGGCCTCAGGCGAACCTACGTTGGACCCCGACTGGGTCTCGGGCGAACCCACGTTGAATACTGCACCAGAACTGACCTCCAACGTTGAACCCGGACCCTCCAGCACCACGAGGAACAGCAACTCCTTGCCGGTGACCCTGGAAGAAGGCTCAGAAGAGAAAACAGAACCGGGATCAGGATCACCGGCAGCGCCAGAACCCGGCGAGACGAGCTCAGACGCAGCGGACGGCTGCACCCGGCTCGTCTCCCCTGGAGGTAGGCTGAAGTGCTCGGGGATAAAAAGAGAGAAAAGAAAGGAGAGCACTCGCCTGATCTCGGGTTCTGACGCCGTCCAGGACTGCGAAGATCCAGGATCCGTCGTCAGGAGGTCGTTGTCAGGCTCCCATCTAGCCGCGTCGGGCCCCGCAGCCAGCACGATGGTCAGCGCAGCTTGAGATCCCTCCAGCTCAGGTAACCCCGCCGACGATCCACTCGGCGTGAAGCCAGAAGAATCTCGTCCCGCCGGACCGAACCGCTCCTCCGTGGAGACCCGGGGACGCTCAGTCGTCGGCGTAGACTCCACGCAGCAGTCAATCCCCCTCCTCCGTCTGCAATGTAGCTGCGGAACCACAGGCCCTCTCCATATCCCACCACGTTGACCCGGAGCCGGGGACCGCTCAGCGGAGAGAGACACAGAGGATGCGGGATTAGGCATACAGGTTACAGCAGGTGGGGAGAGTTCAGGGAGCTGCGAACCCTGAACTTCTCCTCCAGGGATGTGACAGAGCAAATCATTAAGCAGGTGTGAAAAAACAATGACTTGCCTGCCCCCTGGAGGTTGAGTATCGCCTGCTGTAGTGGAATCTGCTTCTTCCTCTCCCCGCCCGGCGATAACGGAGGACCCCCCGGGAATTCGTCTGAGGGTCGCTCGCGTTGTCTCCAGCAGAGAGCTCACCAGGCCGGGATTCCAGGCACACACAGCGGTCAGGAAGCGCGTCGAGGAGGAGGGGGAAACAGCCGGGGTGAGCCAGCCCGAATGTCCAGGAATGACAGCGGGGGAACGAGGCTCAGGGGACGAGGCTGTAAAATCTCCACACTGACGAGGCGAAGGGATGACAGCTGCGTGGGAGGAACGGTCCTGACGATGACCCAGAACTGGATCCGGACGAGGTTCGTGCAGAGGTGACTCGGCGATGTGATGACGACTACTCCCAGGGGACGAAGCGAGGGGGAAACCCAGGATTCGCCGCTCCAGATCGGAGATCGAGACGAGGAAGGCGTCGAGCACGGGAAAGCTTCGTAGCCCTGAAGTCCTCACCATCAATCTCACTGCCGCCGCCACATGCCTGAAGGTGGTGACAGGAAACACAGTAGAGCTCGCGACAGCCACTCGACCCCGGACATAACTGCTGTCAGCTGCGGCTCCTTGAAGGGAATCCCGAGTGACGTGGCGCAGGTCGGGGGAAGTCCTCTGGTTGGCGCGAACTCCCGGACTGGAATGGCGGCAGGAACGGGACTCCGAAGCGGGGAAAGACGTCGCCCACTTCGACTCCCTGCCGGGATTTCCATCCACCCCGTGGAGCTTCTCTCGCTGTGTACCTGCAGCGTCTATCCTGGCACTGTCCTCCAGATGGTACAGAGAGTGAGGGTGACAGTCCAGGAGTTCCTCAGCACGGCCCGGATGCCAGCGTCTCGCGTTGGAGGCGTCGTGCAGGGTGAAGAACGTCCCGTCGACAGCCTCCGAGATGGACCTCAGCTCGTCGCCCTGGTGCCGGAAGTGACTCCTGGGAAACGGCATGCTAGCAGCGCTGACACCCGGACAGAAAGGTACATTTCCACGGCGACTCACGGCCGCCGGCAACTCTTCTGGCTGCGACATACTGTCATATCTGGCTCTAGGGAGCCGGGCAATCAGAGCCAGGGGCAAGCCAGTGAGTCGTGATATTTTATTCAGGGTAAAGGGGAAGGGATGAGGAGAGCACAGATACTCATGCAGACGTACACTCACAGGTTGCACAGCGCAGAGGTAAGCAGCTCGTACCGGACGTGGGGGTAGCAAGACGTACATACTCACAGCGGGATACAAACACAGGAATGCTGCAAGAGGAGTATAAGCTGACACCAGACGAAGGGGCTTCAGCTTAGCAATATGTTTATGTCGCGGCCCCGAGTCATCGAGGCTGCTCCTATTTATCCTCATTGGCAGCGCCCCAGCTGATGAAGACTAATTGGCCCCAGCCGTCCATAATGCTGCCAGCTGGGGGCCAGCTGAGACGCTGCTCAATGGGAAGCAGGGATGAGGGAAAACATGGGCTGAGTGCCGAGACGGCATCTCAACCCATGGTGACAGTCAGTGTACAGCTTGTGTAACAGTGTAAATTTGCTGCCCTCTCAAAATAACTCAATACAAAGCCATTAATGTCTAAACTGCTGACAACAAAAGTGAGTACACCCCTAAGTGAAAATGTCAAAATTGTGCCCCAAGTGTCAATATTTTGCGTGGTCACCATTATTTTCCAGCACTGCCTCAACTCTTTTGGGCATGGAGTTCACGAGAGCTTCACAGGTTACCACTGGAATCCTCTTCGACTCCTCTATGACGACATCACGGAGCTGGTGGATGTTAGAGACCTTGCGCTCCTCCACTTTCCATTTGAGGATGTCCCACAGATGCTCAATAGGGTTTAGCTCTAAAGACATGCTTGGCCAGTCCATCACCTTTACCCTCAGTTTCTTTAGCAAGGCAGTGGTCGTCTTGGATGTGTGTTTGGGGTTGTTATCATGCTGAAATACTGCCTTGTGGCCCAGTTTCCGAAGGACTACTTCAGTATGTCACAGTACATGTTGGCATTCATGGTTCCCTCAATGAACTGTAGCTCCCCAGTACTGGCAGCACTCATGCAGACCCAAACCATGATACTCCCACCGCCATGCGTGACTGTAGGCAAGATACAATTGTCTTTGTACGCCTCACCTGGTTGCCACCACACACACTTGACACCATCTGAACCAAATAAGTTTATCTTGGTCTCATCAGACCACAGGACATGGTTCCAGTAATCCATGTTCTTAGTCTGCTTGTCTTCAGCAAACTGCGGGCTTTCTTGTGCATCATCTTAAAAAGGGGCTTCTTTCCTGGACAACAGCCATGCAGACCAATTTGATGCAGTGTGTGGCATATGGTCTGAGCACTGACAGGCTGAACCCCCACCCCTTCAACCTCTGCAGCAATGCTGGTAGCACTCATACGTCCATTTTCAAAAGACAGCCTCTGGATATGGCGCTGAGCACGTGCACTCAGCTTCTATGGTCGACCATGGCGAGGCCTGTTCTGAGTGGAACCTGTCCTGTTAAACCACTGTATGGTCTTGGCCAATGTGCTGAAGCTCAGTTTCAGGGTGTTGGCAAGCTTCTTATAGCCTAGGCCATCTTTATGTAGAGCAACAATTCTTTTTTTCAGATCCTCAGAGAGTTCATTGCCATGAGGTGCCATGTTGAACTTCCAGTGACCAGTATGAGTGTGAGAGCGACAACACCAAATTTAACACACCTGCTCCCCATTCACCCCTGACACCTTGCAACAATAACAAGTCGCATGACACCGGGGAGGGAAAATGGCTAATTGGGAACATTTTGGACATTTTCACTTAGGGTGTATTCACTTTTGTTGCCAGCAGTTTAGACATTAATGGCCGTGTGTTGAGTTATCTTGAGGGGACAGCAAATTTACAGTTATACAAGCTGTACACTGACTACTTTACATTGTATCAAAGTGTCATATCTTCAGTGTTGTCCCATGAAAAGATATAATAAAGTATTTACAAAACCTTGAGGGGTGTAGTCACTTTTGTGGGTTACTGTACATTATACAGTCTGACAGCCATAGGTAGGAAAGACCTGCGGAATCTCTTTCTTGAGCACTTAGGATGGCACAGCCTACTGCTAAATGAGCTCCTCAGTGTGTTCAGTGTGTCCCACATGGGGTGGGACTCGTACTCCAACAGAGATGACAGCTTAGCCACCATCCTCCTCTCTCCTATCTCCTCCACTGGGTCGAGGCGTCGATCCAGAACAGAGCTGGCTTTTTTGATCAGCCTGTTCAGTCACTTCCTGTTGGCTGTCTTGATGCCACTGCTCCAGCAGACCACTCCATACGCAAAGGCTGATGCCACCACAAAATCATAGAAGGTCTTTAGGAGTGCCCCCCGCACTCCAAAAGACCAGAGTCTCCTCAGGAGGAACAGCCTGCGCTGCCCCTTCTTGTAGCGCACGTTGGTGTTGTGTGACCAGTCCAGTTTAGGTGAACACCCAGGTACTTGTAAGATGACACCATCTCAATGTCTGTTCCCTGGATGTTTACCAGTGCTGTGGGGGGTTGTCCACGCCTGCGGCAGTCCATCACCAGTTCTTTGGTTTTCCTCACATTGATCTGGAGGCAGTTCCGCAAGCACCAGTCCACAAAGTCCTGGATAAGCCCTCTGTACTCTGCGTCATTAATTAAAATTAATTAAATCACCCTTATTGTCATTCAACCATACAACCAATCATGTACAGTAGAACAAGATTGTGCTTTACCTATCTACAGTGTCAATCACTCACACCCCAGTGCAGAATCAGAGGGCCGCTGCCATGCAAGGCGCCGCCACAGATTTCCCTCCTCCATTCCATTATTGCTGAGCACCAAGCTGGACAGCAGGAAGTTCCACTTTTATATGATCTTCGGCATGACCCGGCTGGGATTTGAACCCCTGCCTCCCAGGTGTGGGGCGGATGCTCTACCAACTCAGCCACCACTATGGTATCATCCCCCTCAGAGATGAAGCTGATGATCGCAGAGTCATCAAAGAACTTCTGTAGATGGCAGTGTGGTGTGCTGTGTGTAAAGTCAGCAGTGTAGAGGGTGAACAGGAAGGGAGCCAGAACTGTTCCCTGGGAGGCCCCCGTACTGCAGATGATGGTGAATACACAGTCCTGGGTCCTCACAAACTGTGGTCGGTCTGTGAGGTAGTCCAGGATCCACAATGACAGGTGCTGAGCCACCCCTGCACACAGCAGCTTGTCCTTCAGAATCACTGGTTGGATGGTATTGAAAGCACTGGACAAATCAAAGAACATGATCCTCACAGTGCTCCCAGGCTTCTCCAGGTGGGACAGGGAACGATGTAGGAGGAAGATCACTGCATCCTCCACCCCAGTGCCATATTTGTAGGCAAACTGAAGTGGGTCCATCGCTGGTCCAACCAGGGGGTGGAGGTGGGCAAGGAGCAGCCTCTTCAGGGTCTTCATTAGGTGTGATATGAGGGCTACTGGTCTGTAGCTGGTCAGGTCCTTGGGGTGCGGAGTCTTTGGCATGGGTACCATGCAGGATGTTTTCCACAGCTGTGGTACCCTCCCTAGCTTCAGGCTCAGATTGAAGATGTGCTCCACAATCCCGCATAGCTGATCTGCACAGGACTTGAGGAGACTGAAAGTAGAACATTTTAGGAGAAGCATGTGATGGTGATTTCCTCATCTTAAACAATTTATTGAAACAAAAGCCAACAACAGTGGTGGGTATACCACAACAAAAAATGTCAATGTCTCAATAACTTGTCATGTGTCCTTGAGCATAAATTACAGCTTGACAATGACGTCTCATGCTGTTCACAAGTCGACTTATTGTCTGGTGAGGCATGGCGTTCCACTCTTCTTCAAGGGTGGCCCTCAGGTCATTGAGGTTGTGAGGTGCAGGGTTACCAGCCTCTACACAGCGACTCAGCTGATCCCATAGATTTTCTATGGGATACAGGTCTGGAGAAAGAGCAGGGCACTCCATTTGAGGTACCCCAGCCTCCAGCAGCCATTCCCTAATGATACGACCTTGAGGAGCTGGAGCATTGTCACCCATGAAGATTAAATTTGGCCTGTGTTGTTCATGCTGGGGCACAATGACTGGATTGATGATGTTATTCAGGTAGCTTGTCACTGTACAATTCACAAAGTGTAGGGCAGTTCTGTATTGACTAGACACACCTGCCCAGACTGTAACACCACCACCACCAAAGGCTCGTCTGGTGACAACAGTGGCTGATGCATAGCGCTCTCCTTGACATCTCCAGCGCTGTTGGCCACTATCATTTCTGCTCAACGTGAATCAACTTTCATCAACGAACAGCACTGAGGTCCACTGGTTCCTTGTCCAGCGTAAATGCTCCCTGGCCCATGCAAGACGATGGTACCTGTGCCTGGTGGTGTAGTTAGGTACCCTTGCAGGTCGTCTAGCACACAGACTACGCTGATGTAAATGGTTTTGAATGGTCTGACATGACACTTGGGTGCCTCTTACCTCCCTTAAATGTGCCTGGAGTTAAGTGGCATTCATCCGGTTCCGTAGGACACTGTTCACAATGAAGCAGTCATCAGCGTGGGATGTGGCCAAAGGACATCCACTTCTAGGCCTTTCTCTGACTCTTCCAGTCTCTCTGTATCTCTGTTGCAACCTGCTGATGACACTCTGTGACACTTTAAGCTCAGTGACCACTTCCCTCTGAGAACATCCTGTTTGAAGCCTCGCAATGGCAAGGTATTGTTGATCAATTGTTTGGTGTCATCTTGGTCTTATGATGTCAAAATGTGAACAACATGACGAAGAAGACTGTTTAAATACCAATTCTAATTGAACCAGAAAATTTTTGGTCAATTAATGGATCAAACACCTGTTGTGAATGTTGCCATTAAGCACCTTATTAGAGAACAGCAAGTTATGCAACAAGTACTGAAACACTGAACAGCTGGACATGTGCATTCAAAAGATTAGAGAAGGTTAAATTAAGTTCACGTGTAAAGGTTATAGTGCAATTTAGGTGCGTCCTTAAATTTCACCCGAAAGCCGAATATCCTTAACATTTTGTGAGTAGTGTACTGTATGTTCCATTGTTGTACGTTCTTCTTAGCTCCATTTGTTTTTAGATTTTCTCATCTCTTTTTATTTTGATGTGTTTTTTGCTCAGTTTATAAGTATGGGTTTTTAGTTCCCTTTGTCTGATGTGTTCTTAGTTTCATTTTGTATTTTATGTGTTTTAACCC
Organism: Pholidichthys leucotaenia; assembly: GCA_020510985.1. NCBI lineage: Eukaryota > Metazoa > Chordata > Actinopteri > Cichliformes > Pholidichthyidae > Pholidichthys > Pholidichthys leucotaenia. Next base: position 247,906,577 of record CM035845.1, on the reverse strand, counting down.
CAGCGTTTCTTCAGTGAAGCCCCTCATGCCGGATGCTGCTTGGTCCATCTACAGGGGTGTTGATCTTGTGGGTCACTCTGACTTGGGTGGGTGGGGGCTTTATGCCATTGTCTTACAGCTGTGGTATGGGCCTTGGCCTGTCCTAGTCGAGGATGCCTCTGTGGCACGCCCTGTGGTTAGGGGCTGTGTGGTCTCCCGACATGGGGGATCCACAGGATGGTTGTTCCTTCACATTGTGCCTCAGTGCCAAGCTATGTCTCTTTTATTTTATGTGTGTGAGAGAGAAGCAGGGAGTGGTGCATGTGACTGTGTGTGTCTGTGTTTTGTGGGTGTGTGTATGGGAGGGTTGGAAGGGGTGGGATGTATCGTGTATATATATGTAACTAAATTTGTCTCCTGTTTTTATCTATGTAAAGCACTTTGCGCAGCATCCAATGTTTGAAAAGTGCTATACAAATAAAGATTGACTGACTGATTGATTGATCAAAGCAACCTGGGCCTTCATAGTACCTCAGCAGTGCCACAGGTCGATTACCTCCACGACACACCGCATTGATGCAGTAATTCATGCAAAAGGAGCACCGACCAAGTACTGAGTGTGTATATGGACATACTGTTCAGTCGACCAACATTACTATTAAAAATCAGTTTTAAAAAATTTATTTTATGTGATAATATAGTTTTTTGAGAACTGAATTTGGGGTTTTCATGAGCTGTAAGCCATGATCATCAAAATTAAAAGAAATAAACACTTGAAATATATCACTCTGTGTAATGAATCTCAATAATATAGGGGTTGCATTTTGTGAATTGGATTACTGAAATAAATCAACTTTTTGATGACATTCTGATTTACTGAGATGCACCTGTAGTTTCACGTACTGAAACCACTATGAGCTGCTCTTTATGGGGGTACATTCAAACAATCATTGATTTCTCATAGAAACTACTACGCATCAATTGGTGTCCCATAATTTCTAGAGATGTCTCCTTCCTAAAAATCCAAATAAACTTATTCCCTCACAAAGGTACCGGTGGCCTAAAATTTGTGTCTGGGCTCAAGGCCTAATGTGTCTGCTGTTAAAATGTTGGAAAAAGTGCAATTGATGACCCCTTTAATATTTTTTGACACACTTTTAATTAGGTTGCATTTTCAGATTTTCTCTACTTTGTAGAGATGGATTAAGCACCAAGACTTTGGTTAAAGTCATACCTAGCAGACAGTTTTCTGCAAGTTTCTCTCTTTCCTGATTTCTTTTTCTTTGTCCTTGTCCATGGCTGCCATCACATCTAATGCCTGCAAATGTATGATCTGCATAAATACTACTGTAGTTAAGGAATTAATTAGTGATCCCAATGGGGAAATTTGGTTTTTACACCTATCAAGTATGAGCAGTGGCCACTGTGCAGTGGTGCAGTGTGAAATGGGGTTTAACTTCAGTTGTTAGGAACTTCTATGTTCAAGGACACTTTAGTGCAATTTTCAAGGTGAACATAAAAAACAAGTGCTCTTACGGGGAGTGTGCACAGGAATGTGCAGGCCTTACAGGAAATGGGATTACCCTGGCCAGGACGTGAACCAAGGACCTTCTAAGACCTGCTTCTTCAACTGACTGTTATTACACCATTAATGCTGGTTATCGCTGGTGAAATTTCATGTCGTAATTTTCTCTGCCTTCATATTTTCATTACACTCCAGGTGAGATCACATCTAAAATGTAAATGGACCGTATCATATTACTTCTTGCTTGCTGAACCTCAGAAGTCCATCTTGCCAAGACACTGAGAATGCAGAGTGCCCGTTAATTAACAGGTGATACATACTTTCAGTAGGGTTAAGTCAATCTCTCTGTGTCCCTATTTCTACTTCCCTTTCTCTTTTGTAGCTTAAGAAATTCTTCCTGTCTGGACTCAGAGCTCATGTATATAGTGCCTATCTCTGTCATCAAGGTTCTTCATATTTTGAGACAGTAGTGTCCTTCTAGTGTTTGTATGAATTTCTTAAATCATCTATACACGTCAGGTACCTGATGATCATGGACATTGTTTCCTGAGTTAAATGTAGTTTGGACAGGTTAAGATAAGAGGTAACAATCAGCAAGCAGCAGTATGGTTTCATGCCAAGAAAGAGTACCACAGATGCAATGTTTGCTTTAAGAGTATTGATGGAGAAGTAAAGTGGGGAGCCAAGGGAGGAAGTGCGGTACTGTATGAGGAAGACAGGAGTGGCAGAGAAGTATGTGAGGGTAATGCAGGGCATGTATGAGGAGAAGCGAGACAATGGTGAGGTGTGCTGTAGAAGTGACAGAGGGGTTCAAGGTGAGGGTGGGATTACATCAGGAATAGGCTCTGAGCCCCTTCTTGTTTGCTATGACGATCGGCATGCTGACAGATGAGGTCAGGCAAGAGTCTCCGTGGAGCATGATGTTCAGAGATGACATTGTGATCTGTAGCAATAGTGGGGAGCAGGTGGAAACAAACCTGGAGAGGTAGAGGTATGCACTGGAGAGAAGAGGAATGAAAGTCAGTCAAAGCAAGACAGAATACATGTGTGTAAATGAGAGGGAGGCAGGTGTCACGGTAAAGATGCAAGGAGTAGAGGTAGTGAAGGTAGATGAGTTTAAATACCTAGGGTCAACCATCCAAAGCAATGGAAAGTGCACAAGACAGGTGAAGAAGAAAATGTAGGTAGGTTGGAGTGCATGGAGACGAGTGTAAGGGGTGATTTGTGACAAGATAGCAGCTATAGTGACAGGGAAGATTACAAGATGGTAGTGAGACCTGCTATGATGTATGGTTTGGAAACCATAGGACTGACAGAAAGACAGGAGACAGAGCATGCAAGAGTTGAAAATGCTAAAATTCTCATTGGGAGTGACTAGGAGGGACAGGATTAGAAATGCGTATATCAGAGGGACAGCTCAAGTTGAAAGGTATGGCCGCTCTGGCCACCACAAAAGGGAGCAGGTGAAAGAAGAATTAAGGAGACAGTCAATTCAGTCAAGAAGACAAGAAACACAATAAATGGAATCAAGAAAAGATGACAAGATATAAGGCAGAGATTGAGGCAAGAGTTGGTATTTGGTGCTGCACTGGTGTGTGGAATTGGTGGTGGGCCAGTGGAGCAGATGATCAGGAATGATTCTGCAGATATTCACAGATCAGGTGCAACTTCCATACAGACAATTGCTTCCCATCAGTCATGACAAGGATTGAATGCACACATGAACAACTTGTCCATCCCACAAACACAGAACGTGTGTGCTTGGTCTCTCTTAGTTAGTTAGGTAACAATAAAATCAAAAAGAAGAAGAATCTAAATCTGCCATGATGATGAAACATGTTCCAGCCAACCAGTATATACAGTACTTTTATCTCTAACCAATCTGGAGCATCTCTCTAGCCAATCTAGAGAGCCAATCTCTACTCCACTTCCTGCCTTTTCTTCCCCCTCATCCAAATTCTCAAACCCACTATTGCATTGATATGCATTGTCCAGTTAGCACAGAGATCTAAATCTGTCTGAAATAAAGCACGTTCCAATCTGTGATGCCAGCTCATAGTCCCTGTTATGGTCGGCAGGATTTAATCCCACAGAAGGAAGGGCAAGTTGATCATGCAGTCAGGTGAAAGCTGAAAAATACCCAGGTGGTAGTTATGAAAAAAAATTATGTAAAACACCAATATAAAGTAGTTAGACAACTAAATCATAAATCATAATAAAAGAATTATCACCAGCAAAGACAGATGTAATTCAAATTCAGGATTTAAAAAAAATGTATGTTAAGTTTATAAAGTCATGATTCCAGGGACAAAAGGTTAGATCATTTCCTGCCAAGGTCACTGTTAACATGTATATACTATAGTTACTTTTCACCAGATGATTTCATTGGCCTTTCTTGGATAACTACCCAAAGTGAAAACCAGTGTCATGCAGTCAAGAACAAAGTCAAATCAGAGTTATATAACTGGCTTAACAGACCAATCTAACTGATATCAGACACTCAACTCTACCTAAACACATTGTGTGGACAAGCAAGGCTGGTTAGTTGGACAAAATCTCCCCTGAGAGGATGAAGAACAAATAACTGTTTTTTTTTTCTTTTTTTTAAGTTTGGACTTGTGATTGGGAGCTTTTTTGTGTCTATATTACATGACTGAGTTCAACGAAGGGTCACACCCTACCCAATGTTTCACCCCAACTGGTTTGTCAGATCTCCAAGACAAAGTTGTGTCATGAAAAGATGCACAAGAAGTCAGACCAGAAATAACATGACTCTCATGCAAAACAGCAAACTGACACCAGAAAAAAGCACTGTGAATTACATGATGCCACATACTAAATTACCAAATAATAGATAAGAAATGCAACAAAGTGCGTAAAAATGATGTGAGAAGAGGAAATGGAGCCGAAACAGGGCATGAGCTCTTGTGATCCTTGCATTGTTATCACTGATATACAGACTGAAAAAATCAGCAAGTGAGATGGAAATCTGCACACGGAACCTGCTCCATGGTGTTTACTTCAAATTGGACTTGTGCATAATGTTTTGTATGCAAACATGTAAACAACAGTCCAGCTTGAGCTTCTGCATGTTTATATGGGAGATTTCTTCCTGCCTGACAAATTTACAGAGACCAGCCGGTCTATGAACTGGTGGAATGTAAAGAGGACAATGTTTGTGCATGTGGACAGTAAAGGCGAATGAAACAATGCCTATAGGACTGGCACAGTCTATATGTTTTCTGCTGGTGATTAAACTGGAACAATGGCCTGGGGGATAGTACTAAATGCTTCATACATACTGTATATGAACTGAGACATAAATCTCTAACTTGCTTTTTATTCTGTCAGGACTGGTATTTAAACATTTAACAATACATGAAGGCTTCTTTCCCTGCAGTATGCTACATACTGTATTATTCCTCTCACAGTAAATATGTAATAATTGTATATCACCCACTTTCTCATACCAGATACAGTATATGCAAAGAAATGGCTATGATGTAAAGGCAAGACACTAATTTTTGAGTAATTCAAGCTTTGTGGCTTTTCTTTGATTCTCAATGTTATATTCACTTTTTATCTAATCTGACTAAATAATGAGTGAATCTTTAATATTTTATGTGGAGTAAACAAAAAACAAACTTTTCCTGCATGAACATAAGGTCATGGTCCAGACATCTACTTGGAGAGTAAACACACCAGATCTTTCAAAAGTGACCACTGGTCTCAGACTAGGCAACTTTGATCCCCAACTACTATTTCTGCCTCTATGCTAAAGGCTATAGATTTTATTATTACCTTACTAAGTAAGAGAGACCAAGTGCAAACACGCTCTGTGTTTGTGGGATGGACAAGTTGTTCATGTCAATCCCTGTCATGGTTCCTGGGAAGCAATCAGTTGTATGGAAGTTGCTCCTGATTTGTGATTATCTGCAGAATCATTGCTGATCATCCACTCCACTGGCCCACCACCAATGCAGCACTAAATACGAACCCCTGCCCAAATCTCTGCCTTTTATCTTGTCAACGGTTCTTGATTCCATTTATTGTCTTTCTTGTCTTCCTGACTGCAATGACTGTCTCCTTAATTCTTCTTTCAGCTGCTCCCTTTCGTGGTCGCCACATTGGATCATCTGCCTCCATCTTACCTTATCCTTTGCATCCTCTTCTCTCACACCAACCCTCTCCATGTCCTCCTTTACTACATCCATGAATCTTCTCTGTGGTCTTCTTCTTTTCCTCCTGCCTGGCAGCTCCATCTTTAACATCCTTTGTCCAGTATGTCCACTATCCCTCCTCTGCACATGTCCAAACCATTTCAGCCTTGCCTCTCTTACTTTGTCTCCACACTGCTCAACCTGAGCTGTCCCTCTGATGTACTAATTTCTAATCTTGTCCCTCCTAGTCACTCCCACTGAGAATCTTAGCACCTTCAACTCTGCCACCTCCAGCTCCCTCTCCTTTTTGTCAGTCCCATGGTTTCCAAACCATACATCATAGCAGGTCTTACTACCATCTTGTAATCCTTCCCTTTCACTTGTACTACTCTTCGGTCACAAATCACCCCCGACACTCATCTCAATACTCCATCTTGCCTGTACTCTCTACTACATGTTCACTTCAGCCATTTACAGTATTTATCCTTTTCACAAAATCCACAACCATCTGTACTTCCACGTTTCTTTTCTTAACACCATACCAATCCAGTGCATCCTCATCACCTCTGTTCCCTTCACCTATATGCCCGATAATGTCTGCTCCGGGAGACAGTGGGACAGTCTCTAAACTCTCCACAGCAAAAAAAAAAAAAAAAAATGCAGTGCAATATGTTAATTCCCTGTTTAAACAAGGTCATCTCCACCTGTTCACACCCACTGTCAATAGCCAGTATCAGATAATAAAGCAGCTGTATTGACACAAAAAATCTGTGTAGGTGCATTTGCTTCCTCATAGAGAACTGGGTCAAGAATTGATGAAGAACCAGACTGATAAGCAGAATCAATAATGACAGTGTTAGCAATAAAATCCTATCAATCCCCATCCCCATGAGGCAAATACTTCCAATATCTAGTATATGGCCAACAGCCTATAAAGCAAAAGATAATACAGTAACTACAATAATTAAACTTCAACTATATTTTATACAATTTTCTGCTCTTTAAGGAATTTTATAACTAAATCTTTATCTTGATATTTTATCTGATATTTTGTCACTTTAATAGGTACACTGTTATTACTGGGTTGGACCCCTATAGCCTTCAGAACTCCAGGCATGTTCTCCACCACTGGCTTCCTGTGGTAACGTATCGTCACTTCCTGTGTTGCTGGCTGTCGGTGTGGTTTGCTCTGTGTGTTAGCTCTCCTCAATCTCCTGAGGATTATTGCCTTTAATTGTATTTTAATCACTTTTTTCCCCATCAACCATCACCTCTCACTTCTGTTTAACAAGCCTCCTGCACCTGTGTGCACACTCAGTGTCACCTAATTATCCTCTTAAGCCTTCTGTTCACCTTTCATCGGTGTTTGCGTTAGCTTCGGGTTAGCCTCTAGCTATGGCTACTAGCTCTCCTTCCCCTTCTCCTCTGGTGTGTGCTCTCTGTCAGATGTTTAGCTACACCTCTGCCTCTTTTAGTGTTAATGGTAAATGTAATAAATGTTGTCTTTTTGAGGCGCTCAAGGCGAGGTTGTGCGATTTGGAATCCTGGCTCCGCTGCATTGAAACACTGTCAGCGCCAGTTAATAATGACAGACTCCCTTTAGCTGCAGTGGAGCACCCTAGCATAGGGCCTGCTAGCTGTTCCTCAGCTTCCACCTCTCCTGAGCAGCCAGGAGAAAATGGGTGGGTGACGGTGAGAAGGAAGCATAGTCACAAGCCCCTGGTTCACCACCAATCTGTTCATGTTTTAATCGCTTTTCCCCGCTCAGTGACACACCCGCTGAGGAAAAAACTCTGATCACTGGCAACTCTATAGTCAGAAATGTGAACCAAGAGACTCCAGCGGCCATAGTTAAATGCATTCCCGGGGCTAGAGCAGGCAACATGGAATCGACTTTGAAAATGCTGGCTAAAAGTAACTGTAAATACTCCACAATTGTTATCCACGCCGACATTAATGACATCCAACTACGGCAGTCGGAAGTCACAAAACTTAGTGTAGAATCGGTGTGTAGCTTTGCCAAAATGATGTCTGCCTCTGTAGTGTTCTCTGGGACCCTCCCCAATCTGACCAATGATGACATGTTTAGCCGCCTGTCATCCTTTAACCGCTGGCTGTCTGTGTGGTGTCCTGCAAACGACGTGGGCTACATAGACAGTTGTAGCTCATTTTGGGGAAAACCTGGTCTTATTAGAAGAGACAGCGTCCATCCCACTTTGGATGGTGCGTCTCTTTTATCTAACAATCTGGCATCTTTTTAATCCAAATTTCCAAAACCATGACAACTCACAGTTGGGACCAGGAAGCAGAGTCGCAATCTTACACGCCTCTTTGCAGCTCGTCTTCATCCACCACCCCTCAACTTAGCCCCTGTCTTCCCCATCAGAGAATCATTGTCTGCTCCCTCCAAAGTAAATAAAAATATAATGTATAAGCATCCCAAAGTGATTAAACAAAAAGCTGGTAAAACTCAAATTAAACACGAAGTAAATTTAATGACTTGGCCTCTGTTCCTCCTCATAATTTAAAAATTAAATGCGTTTTTTTAAATATTAGGTCTCTAACTCCCAAGTCTCTGCTAGTCCATGATCTGTTAACTGATCATCAGATTGATTTACTATCCTTTACAGAGACTTGGTTAGGGCAAGAGGATTATGTTGATTTAAATGAATCAACTCCCTCTGGTTATTTAAACTGTCAAAATCACAGAAGTTCTGGTCATGGAGGAGGAGTAGCGACAATTTACCATTCCAAATTACTAGTTAATGTAAAGCAAAACATGTTAAGATAAGATAAGATAAGATAAGATAAGATAAGCCTTTATTAGTCCCACAATGGGGAAATTCCAGGATTGCAACAGCACAGGGATAGCAACACTCAGAGCAACAATCAGAAGGCAAGAAAAAAAAAAAAAAAAAAAAAAAATTCCTTTACAATTCCTTTGAGGGCCTGGTCCTCAGTATTGGACATTTTCTCAGTTTTAGGTTAAACCCAATTTTCTTTGCCATAGTTTATAGTTCTCCCTCAGCCTACCTCAGAGTTTTTATCCGAATTTGCCAAATTCTTAGCAGATTTAGTGCTGAAATCAGATAGAATAATTATAGTAGGGGACTTTAATATACATGCAGATGTAGATAGTGATTGCCTTAATATGGCATTTAATTCAATATTAGACTTGATGGGGTTTTCTCAGAAAGTAAGAAATTCTACCCATTATCTCCACCACACATTGGACCTTGTGCTGACATACAGTACTGTATGGCATAGAAATAGAAAATCTGGTAGTGTCTCTTCATAACCTTGTACTGTCAGACCATTGTCTGTTAACCTTTGATTTTGCTATTTGTGACTATTTGGCTCCTAAAGAAAAATATTACTACAGTAGATGCCTCTCAAATGATGCTTGTTGTGTCCATAATTGGGTAAGAACAAATACACAACTGATACAGTTTACAGAGCTTTATTATAATACTAGTTATTTACATAAATAGGCTTACGGCACTCGCCTGTTTGCCAGGTGGCTCCCACGACAAAATAGGCGGAGCCTCTTCCGCCTACCTCCTTTATACCAAGGACGACGTGACCACTGGAAACTGGCAGTAGACCATCCCAGTCCATCCCGTGTCCAATCCAGCCGCCATCTTAGTAATACAGCCTATTTACATACACAACATTTCCCCACCCTTCAAAAAAAAAATGCCAAGTGCACAGATAGCCCACCCAAATTTGCTTCCCGACTCACACTCTAAAACAAAACAATCACAGAAACAAATAAACCTCCTATCCATGCACACAACTAAGGCTGGGGGGCCAAGTAGACTATCAGCACCCCCACACAGCTGGGTGGATTATTCTGCCGCCAAACATTCAAAACAAAGCCATGTCTCTCAACTAAAACAATCCAAGAACAGCTCCACATAAAAGACACACAGATCACAAAACACATCCAAACTACTGGTGGCCTCCCCCCTTCCCAACACTCACCCCATAATGGGTACATCATTTTACACTTGGCGTTGGGTATGTAAATCTATACAGACAGATGGTTTACATGGGTAGGCACACCCCACCACCCCAAACTCGGGTATTAAACCAATATGTCAGTAAAACTAATGCAGTACATACACTACCGTTCAAAAGTTTGGGGTCACTTAGAAATTTCCTTATTTTTGAAAGAAAAGTACTTTTTTTCAATGAAGATAACTTTAAACTAATCAGAAATACACTCTATACATTGCTAATGTGGTAAATGACTATGGTTTTTGGTGCAATATCTACATAGGTGTATAGAGGCCTATTTCCAGCAACTATCACTCCAGTGTTCTAATGGTACAATGTGTTTGCTTATTGTGTCAGAAGGCTAATGGATGATTAGAAAACCCTTGTGCAATCATGTTAGGTCTGCAATGCTGTAACTGCTGCAAATGGAGGATTCTTTGACGAAAGCAAAGTTTGAAGGAAAAAATTATTATTTCAGATACAAATCATTATTTCTAACCTTGTCAATGTCTTGACTATATTTTCTATTCATTTTACAACTCATGGTGGTAAATAAGTGTGACTTTTCATGGAAAACACAAAATAATTGTCTGGGTGACCCCAAACTTTTGAACGGTAGTGTAGCAATTCAACACATCGCTAAACCACTGCCACTGAGCGAATAAAATCCCCCATTTACAATACAGATCCTTTAAAATTTAGCTCCCAGGTATCATTAAACACCCCATTTCTTACATTTCACTCATCATCTTCTTTTCTTCTTTTTTTTTAATCAATCTGTTTCTGTTGAGGTTTGTCAACAGAAAACACAAGACTGCGCTGTTAAAACAAGGTAGGAAACTGAAAGGAATGAACATTTACACAAACGAGCACCTTACAAAAGAAAACGCAGAAATAGCCAGAAAAGCAAGATACAGTACCTGAGAAAGCAAAAAAGATTCAAAACACCTGGACATCAAACTGTAAAATATACATCAAATTATACGGATCACCTGAAGAAGCCAAGGTCGTTAACATCCGTAATATTGTGGAACTGGACAAATATCAATGAATGTTATGAACTGGAGTCACAGCACCAAGAGACAATTGTGGGACACTGAAGGGATATACTCATCTGCTACAAGACATTTAACAACATGAAACTAAAGATCAACAAACAGGAACAACAGGAACTGAAAGTTTTTGAATATACAGATCACAACCCACAGGACGTAGAATATAACATAGACCCTGATAATTTATTTAGCTCCATCAATAATAACTGTAGTTACTACACGGATGAACAGTTTAACACAATGGTCACATCTGAGTTCAATATTTCTATGATCCACTTCAACAGCAGAAGTCTCTATGCCAACTTTAATAACATTTAAACATTATTTACATCAGTTTAAAGAGCCATTCAATATTGTGGCAATATCAGAGACGTGGCTCAGTGAAGAGAAAGGAGTGGATTTTACCATGGATGGCTATGAATTAAATTATATAAATAGAAAGGTGAAAAAAGGAGGAGAAGTTGCAATTTATGTTGACGAGAGCTTGAAATACAAGGTTGTTGAAAATCTGTCAGTAACTGTGGATGACTTATTTGAATGTATTACAATAGAAATCTGTCTGGACAATGTGAAGAATATAGTAGTGAGCTGTGTATATAGAACACCTGGATCAAACATTGACTTATTTAAGGACTGGATGGAAAAAATGTATGCAAAACTAACTCAGAAAATTATGCTCATCTGTGGGGATTTCAATATAGATCTGATGAATTCAAAACAACATAGTTTGACAGAAGAATTTATCAACACAATGTACAGTATGGGCTTACATCCAACAATTACCAGACCTAGCAGAATGACGTCACACAGTGCCACACTAATAGATAACATATTCACAAACATTATGGAAAATAATATCAGGAGTGGGCTTTTATTGAATGATATCAGTGACCACCTGCCGATTTTTGTTGTCTATCAATGTGATTATAGGAAGAAAAAGTATACCAAAAATATTAAATATAAAAGAATAAGAACCGAAGAATCTATGTATTTACTGACAAAGGAATTATTAATACAAGATTGGAAGATAGTTTATGATGAAAATGATATAAATAAAGCATATGATAAATTTTTACAAATATTTCAATCATTGTACAATAAAAACTGTCCTATAAAACAATACAGTGATGGACAACAAAAGAAAAATATTCCTTGGGTCACCAAGGGGTTAATAAATGCATGTAAAAAGAAGAATACATTATATAAACAATTCATTAAGTGTAGAAAGGTGGAGGCTGAGATCAAATATAAAAGATATAAAAATAAGCTTAATATAATGGGGACCTGTAAGAAAGAATATTACAACAGAATATTAAAGGATAATAAAAATAACTTAAGAGGAATATGGCAAGTACTCAATGGGATTATTAGTAATCGACCTAAGAATGCTAATTATCCAGAATATTTTATTGAAAATGGCAATTTGATAAATAATATGGAGGATGTGGTCAGTGGTTTCAATAAATTTTTTGTAAACGTTGGTCCTGAATTAGCAAAATCAATAGTGGCAACAGAAACAAACAACAGTGGTTCTGTAAATGAAATAGAAGATAGAAATCCAAACACAATCTTTTTGGGTGCAGTTACTGAAAAGGAAATTATCGAGACTGAGTAAATTTAAGAACAAAAAATCAACGGATTTTTTGTTCTTAAATTTACTTAAAAAATCAACGGACCCCTCATGGATCGTCACCTTATCGTGGTGGGGGGGGTTTGCGTGCCCCAGTGATCCCAGGTGCTATGTTGTCCGGGGCAATTTGCCTCTGATAGGGTCTCCCAAGACAAACTGGTCCTGGGTGAAGGGCCAGACTAAGAACGATCCAACAGACTCTCATGAATTGTATATCAAGGATTCAGTGTACCCCGCCCGGTATGGGGTTACCGGGGCCCCACCCTGGAGCCAGGCCTGGGGGAGGGGCTTGAAGGCTAGCGTCTGGTGGCCGGGTTTCCACCCATGGGACCCGGCCGGGCTCAGCCCGAAGGAGTTACATGGGTCCACCCTCCAGTGGGCTCACCACCTGCAGGAGGGATCATGGGGGTCCGGTGCTATGTGGATCAGGTGGCGGTCAAAGGCGGAGACCTTGGCGGACTGATCCCAAGCTTTCTAAACTGGCTTTTGGTACGTGGAATGTCACCTCTCTGGTGGGGAAGGAGCCTGAGCTGGTGTACGAGGTTGAGAGATACCGGCTAGATATAGTCGGCCTCACTTCAACACACAGCTCCGGTTCCGGAACCAGTCTCCTGGAGAGGGGCTGGAGCTTGGCCTTTTCTGGAGTTGCCCCGGGCGAGAGGCGACGAGCAGGGGTGGGTATTCTTGTATCGCCCCACCTTGCTGCCTCTATATTGGAGTTTTCCCTGGTGGACGAAAGGGTTGCTTCCCTGCGCCTTCGGGTTGGGAAACGGGTCCTGACCATCATTTGTGCCTATGCACCAAATGATGTTTCAGAGTACCCACCCTTTTTGGAGTCTGTGACTGGGGTGCTGGAGGGTGCTCCTCTTGGAGACTCCATTGTCCTACTGGGGACTTCAATGCACACGTGGGCAACAACAGTGAAACCTGGAGGGGGGTGATTGGGAGGAACGGCCTGCCCGATCTGAACCCGAGTGGTGTTCAGTTATTGGACTTCTGTGCTAACCACAGTCTGTCCATAACGAACACCATATTCAAGCATAAGGGTGTCCATATGTGCACTTGGCACCAGGACACCCTAGGTCGCAGGTCGATGATCGATTTTGTTATCGTATCATCAGACCTGCGACCGTATGTCTTGGACACCCGAGTAAAGAGAGGTGCAGAGCTGTCAACTGATCACCACCTGGTGGTGAGTTGGATCCGATGGCAGGGGAGGAAGCCATTCAGACCTGGTAGACTCAAACGTATAGTGAGGGTGTGCTGGGAGTGTCTGGCTGAGGCCCCTGTCCGGGAGGTCTTCAACTCCCACCTCCAGAAGAACTTCAACCACATTCCGAGGGAGTCTGGAGACATGGAGTCTGAATGGACCATGTTCTCCACCTCTGTTGTTGAAGCGGCATCCCAGAGCTGCGGCCGCAAGGTGGTCGGTGCATCTCGTGGTGGCAACCCCCGAACCAAGTGGTGGACACCAGTGGTGAGGGGGGCCATTAAGCTGAAGAAGGAGTCCTATCAAGTTTGGTTCGCTTGTGGGACTCCCGAAGCAGCTGAGGTGTACCGGCAGGCCAAGCGGAGTGCAGTTCGGGTGGTTGCTGAAGCAAAATCCCGGGTATGAGAGGAGTTCGGTGAGGCCATGGAACAAGACTTTCGGTCGGCCTCAAAGAGATTTTGGCAAACTGTCCGGCGGCTCAGGAGGGGAAAGCAGCTCCCCGTCCACACTGTGTATGGTGCGGATGGGACACTGTTGACTTCGACTGGGGACATCGTTGGGCGGTGGAAAGAATACTTCGAGGATCTCCTCAATCCCACTGATACGCCTTCCACAGTGGAAGCAGGGTTTGGGGATGAGGGGGATGACTCGCCTATCACAGGGGCTGAGGTCGCGAAGGTGGTTAAAAATCTCCTTGGTGGCCGGGCCCCGGGGGTGGACGAGATTCGCCCTGAGTACCTCAAGGCCCTAGATGTTGTTGGGTTGTCATGGTTGACACGCCTCTGCAACATTGCGTGGAGGTCGGGGGCAGTGCCTTTGGCATGGCAAACCGGAGTGGTGGTTCCTCTCTTTAAAAAAGGGGACCGGAGGGTGTGCTCCAACTTTAGAGGGATCACACTCCTCAGCCTCCCTGGGAAGGTCTATGCCAAGGTACTGGAGAGGAGAGTCCGGCCGTTGGTCGAACCTCGGATTCAGGAGGAGCAATGTGGTTTTCATCCTGGCCATGGCACATTGGACCAGCTTTTTAACCTCTCGAGAATTCTCGAGGGTTTGTGGGAGTTTGCCCAACCAGTTTACATGTGTTTTGTGGACTTGGAGAAGGCATTTGACCGCGTCCCTCATGGATTTTTGTGGGGGGTGCTTCGGGAGTATGGGGTATCAGGCTTGTTGTTACGATCTATTCGGTCTCTGTACGACCGTTGTGAGAGTTTGATTCATATTGCCAACACTCAGTCGGAGTCATTCCCAGTGAGAGTTGGACTCGGCCAGGGCTGCCCTTTGTCACCGATCCTGTTCATAATTTTTATGGACAGGATTTCTAGGCACAGCCAGGGAATGGAGGGTGTCATGCTTGGTGACCACAGGATCTCATCTCTGTTGTTTGCAGATGATGTTGTCCTGTTGGCTTCATCCAGCAATGACCTACAGCTCTTGCTGGGACGGTTTGCCGCTGAGTGTGAAGCGGCTGGGATGAGAATCAGCACCTCCAAGTCCGAGTCCATGGTCCTCAGCCGGAAAAAGGTGGATTGTCCTTTCCGGGTTGGGGACAGGCTCCTGCCCCAAGTGGAGGAGTTTAAGTATCTTGGGGTCTTGTTCACGAGTGAGGGGAGAATGGAGCGAGAGATTGACAGATGGATTGGAGCAGCATCTGCAGTGATGCGGACGTTGTACCGGTCTGTTGTGGTGAAGAGGGAGCTTAGTTCTAAGGCAAAGCTGTCGATTTACCAGTCAATCTACGTTTCTACTCTCACCTATGGTCACGAGCTTTGGGTAATGACCGAAAGAATGAGATCGCAGATACAAGCGGCTGAAATGAGCTTTCTCCGTAGGATTGCTGGACTCACCTTCAGAGATAGGGTGAGGAGCTCAGTCATCCGGGAGAGGTTCAGAGTAGAACCGCTGCTCCTCCACATTGAAAGGAGTCAGTTGAGATGGTATGGGCATCTGATTAGGATGCCTCCTGGACGCCTCCCACTTGAGGTGTTTCAGGCACGTCCCACTGGAAGGAGACCCCGGGGCAGACCCAGAACTCGGTGGAGAGACTATGTCTCCCAGCTGGTCTGGGAACGCCTTGGTATCCCCTCTGAAGAGCTGGAGCAGGTGGCTGGGGAGAGGGAAGTCTGGGCTTCTCTGCTTGAACTGCTGCCTCCGCGACCCGGACCTCCGGAAAAGCGGTAGAAGATGGATGGATGGATGGAAAATCAACGGACTGGAATGAAATTGACATGACAATAGTGAAAAAAGTAATTGAAGGAATTGTTAAGCCACTCACGCACATCTGTAACCTGTCATTTCAAACTGGTAAATTTCCAAACAAAATGAAAATAGCAAAAGTAATACCTCTATACAAAACAGGAGACAGTCATTGTTTCACAAATTACAGGCCAGTCTCTTTACTCTCATAATTCTCCAAAATACTTGAAAAAATCTTCACTAAGAGACTGGATGATTTCATTGAAAAACACAACCTCCTTACAGACAACCAGTGTGGTTTTAGAGCAGATAAATCTACATCTTTGGCACTGATCGAACTTATAGAAGAAACTACTAGTTGTATAGATAAAAAAAAGTTTGCTGTAGGAGTATTTATAGATTTAAAGAAAGCTTTTGACACCATTGACCACAGAATACTACTAAGGAAACTGGAAAGGTATGGGATAAAAGGGGTCGGACCGAGTTGGGTGGAAAGTTATTTAAGTAACAGACAACAATTTGTACAAATTGGTGAGCACAAATCACCCTTCATGGACATCACTTGTGGTGTGCCCCAGGGGTCAGTTTTGGGACCCAAACTCTTTATTTTGTATATAAATGACATATGCCAAGTATCAAAAATTCTGAAATTTATTTTGTTTGCGGATGACACAAATATCCTTTGCACTGGTGAGAATTTGCAGCAGGTTTTAGAGGTGGTCACAACTGAAATGAAAAAGTTAACGCAGTGGTTCAACAAAAATAAATTATCTCTAAATCTAAAAAAAACAAAGATTATGTTGCTTGGAAATTGTAAAATAAATCATGAAATAATGGTAACGATAGATGATACCAGAATAGAAACAGTACAGGAAAATAAGTTTCTGGGGGTGACACTAGACAATAAAATCTGCTGGAAACCTCACATCAGTCACATCCGGGCGAAGTTGGCAAAATGTATAGGCATACTGGGGAAGACAAGATACATCTTGGACTATAAATCATTGGTCTTACTGTACAATTCACTGTTTCTACCTTATCTTAACTACTGTGTAGAAGTCTGGGGAAACACCTACAAGACCAACCTACAGTCAATATGCACATTACAAAAAAGAGCTATAAGGATAATAAATAATGTAGGATATAGAGACCATACCAATTTGTTGTTTTTAAAGTCACATGTCATAAAGTTCATCGATTTAGTTAAATTTAAGACAGCACAAGTCATGTACAGGGCAATTAACAATCAACTCCCAGCTAATATACAAAAAATATTTAAAAAAGAGACAATGATCATAATTTGAGAGGAGATTTAAACTTTACAAAACCCAAGATACGAAAAACCAAGAAAAGTATTTGCATATCTGTCTGTGGGGTGGATTTGTGGAACAGTCTGGAGCTGGAACTGAAACTATGTACAAACAGGAATCAATTCAAAAAGAGGTACAAACATTATTTGCTGAAAGGATATATGTTAGAAGGTTAGTATTTATATGTACGATTCACTATGCTCACTCTGGGACACTATGGGACACTATGGAATGGTGGGTGGGACAGCGCTGTGTATATTTGTGTTGTTTGAGGCTGGTTTTGATGTATGGACATCAATGTATGCTAGGATGGATGGGTGTTAATGTTGATATGTACAAAATACAGTTAATTGTTTACTTGGGGTCTTAAATGTGGTAATTTGTATATAATTCACATGGGTGTATTTATGGAAAAGAGGAGATGGAATTAATAAGTGTTCACTTCTTCCTTCTCCCTTTCGAACACTGTATACTGTTACTTTATTGCATTTGTCATTTGTTTTGTTTTTGTTATACTTTTTTGTTCGAAATAAAGTATCTATCTATCTATCTATCTATCTATCTATCTATCTATCTATCTATCTATCTATCTATCTATCTATCTATCTATCAGGGTACAACATCAGCAGTAAAATAAACACATCAGGACCAGCGTAAAACATACATAACAACAAGCAGAAGAAAAAAAAGGCACACAACACTCTCAGTCCTTTGCCGGCTCTCTCTCAGACCACTTCTGTCTTTTGACCTTGGGGGTCCCACTACGTTGGTTCTTCTCCTCCACATGACGTAACTCATTCAGGTACCTCCAGATCTGGTCAGACAAGCATAGATATCCATCATTCCGAACGGCCTCTGCTTAGAACCATCTCCGTTCGTCGTGCCACTCGCGCGAACCGTGCATCTCTCTCATCCAGGCCTCAACCCTGGGCCGCACCATGTCTCCAACCCGCAGGGAAGCCCGTGTCTTCTTCTTCTGGTAACTTTGGGTCTGACTGGTCTCCACCACTGAGCCGGTCGACTCGCGGGTCCGGTCCGTGCCATCCATGGTAGACCGCCTTCCCGAGCGATTTATCAACATGCTCTCTAGTCTCACCCCTTCAGCATCCGGCGTGGGCACCTCATACTTAAAGGCTGCCCCTGGGGTCCCGTCGTACTGTCCCGCACCCTCATCCAGGTCAACAGAAAGACCGGCATCGGGTCCGTCCCGAGGCAGCATCGCGTGGTGCCGAATGTGCTCTCTCTCATAACTCATGTCCAGCTAGTCTGATTCCCTCACCTCCATGCCATCTACCAACGGAGTTGGTCGGCTCCACAGTCTGCAGCCCGACCACTCCTCACCTGACACATTGGCGATGGAGAAACCCAGGCTATAAAAAGGATTACACCCCATGTTGTTAACCCCCACAGCAGTGACGTGAATGCAGGCCCGGGGCACAACAACACACTTTTAACGGGCTTCCATTTCCACAAACCCCAAAACTGCCAGTCTGTTCCAACCATAGCCATAATAGTCTCTTCCTTGTTGTTTTATTTGTCAGTGGGGAAACAAACTATTCATGGTTGCCAGGTTCAACATGGAGATAACTGCTCCAGTGTCCACCAGCAGTGGAACCACGATGCCATCAAGCATGACATCGCACCCGATCCTCCCCGTGGTCACAGGGGAGACCGTGTGCACTACTGTCAGACTCTTCTGTGCAGCACCTGGTTCCCCCCTACAGCTCCTGCGTTCAAAGTTAGCGCACACCCTGGAAAAGTGGTCCAACAAACAACACTTGCCACAACGCTTTCCTTCCGCCGGGCACACACTGGCCTTATAGCGTTGAACAGGGTACCCACAGCCATAACAGTGTGGCGTACCTGGGGTGGACCTTATTTTAACAACGGAGGCATACACATCCTCTCCGACATCACCATCACCAGGGTCCCAAAACAGTGCCTCAGTGCAAGACTCATCCTCACCCAGAAAAGCCCCTTCAGGAAGGCCTCTCACGATGGTCTCTGCTGCCTCGAATCGTTGGGCGAGCTCAATAGCCATGGCCAATGTCAACTTTCCTGGATATGCTAACAACCTGGACCAAGATGCTGTACAGCAGATGTGCTCCGCTAGTTGGTCCCAAATAATTTTGTCTTCCAGGCGTTCGAAATCACATCCCCTCGCCAGCCCTCGGAGATCTTCAATGAACCTCATCACTGGTTCTCCCAACCGCTAGTGGCGCTGTCGAAACTGGATGCGCCGAACCATGACGCTCTCCGGAGTACGAAAATGGCGCGCCATCAACTCCACAACACCATCAAAGCTATCAGCCCCCACCCCCCAAGGCTCTCCAGTATTCTCTGCCCCTCAGTACCCAAATTATGGACTAACACAGCGCTCGTGCAAAGCCTCTCACACTCGCCAAGGTTCAGAACTACGAGGTAGTTGGTAAAAGCAGTGAACCAACGAGGCCATGGCATGGGCGGCCTGCCCGGGGCCTCCAGAAATGGCCAAAATTCAGCAACAGACTTCTCCATTCCCGCTTTTACCTCGTTGCCAAATGTTGTGCCCATAATTGGGTAAGAACAAATACACAACTGATACAGTTAACGGAGCTTTATTATAATACTGACCAGAGCGGTGGCTCAGTTGGTAGAGCATCCGCCCCACACCCGGGAGGCAGGGGTTCAAATCCTGGCCGGGTCATGCCAAAGACCATATAAAAGTGGAACTTCCTGCCATCCAGCTTGGTGCTCAGCAATAAATGGAATGGAGGAGGGAACTCTGCTGCCGTGCATGGCAGTGGCCCTCTGATTCTGCACTTGAGGTGTGTGTGATTAACACAGTAGATAGGTAAAACACAATCTCGTTCTGCTGTACATGATTGGTTGTATGGTTGAATGACAATAAGGGTGATTTGATTTAATACTGGTTATTTACATAAATAGGCTTACGGCACTCGCCTGTTTGCCAGGTGGCTCCCATGACGAAAGAGACAGAGCGTCTTCCGCCCACCTCCTTTATACCAGGGACGATGATACCACCGGAAACCGGCAGTAGAACATTCCGGTCCACCTCGTGTCCAACCTGGTCGCCATCTTAGTAATACAGCCTATTTACATACACAACAATGCTGTTACCAAATTTATGCAGATTGTTTCCTCTATGCCATGTGTCAACACAATGGAGATAAGCCATGGAGAGCTTACTCCTTCTGTAATTGATAGCATGGTAGATAGTGTTATAGCTTCTCTGCATCAGAATATAGACATGGTGGCCCCTTTAAAAAAGAAAAAGTCTAATCAGAGATTTCTAATTCCTTGGTTCAACACAGAAACATGTAGCTTAAAACAGAAGACTCGTCAATTAGAAAGAAAATGGTGCTCCACTAAATTAGATGAAATCTATTTAGCTTGGAGAAATCATCTTCTAATTTATAAAAAAATCTCTTTGGAAAGCTAGAACAAGTTATTATTCTGCATTAATAGAAGAGAACAAGAATAATCCCAGGTTTCTTTTCAGCACTGTAGCCAGGCTGACAAAGAGTCAGGGCTCTGTCAATCCTAGCATTCCCTTAGAGCTTACTAGTCGGAACTTTATGAACTTTTTCAATAATAAAATTTCATCTATCAAATAAAATCAGTCAGATTCTTCCCACGGTTAACTTAAATACAGTAACTACTACAACTCCTTCAATTGATATCTGTTTGGATGAGTTTACTCCAACTGACCTTTCTAGAGTTAGATAAAATAATTTCCTCATCCAAGCATTCAACTTGTTGTTTAGACCCTATTCCTACCAGGTTATTTAAAGAAGTCATCCCATTTATTGGTAGCTCGATTCTTCAAATAACCAGTTCTTCATTAACATTAGGCCATGTACCGCTGTCTTTTAAAACTGCTGTAATTAAACCCTTACTCAAAAAGCCAAAGCTGGATACAGGAGCTTTAGCTAACTATAGACCAATCTCTAATCTCCCTTTCATTTCAAAAATCTTAGAATGAGTTGTTGCTACACAATTATTTGACCACTTGCAGGGAAATGGGCAGTGTGGTGGCGCAGTGGTTAGCACTGCCGCAGCACAGCAACTCACCCTTGGCCATGGGATCCCTGGTTCGATCCCAGCCCCTGACCAACAGTGATCTGTGTGGAGTTTGCATGTTCTCCCCGTGTCTGCGTGGGTTTACTCTGGGAGTTCTCCGGTTTCCTCCCACAGGCCAAAAACATGCAGGTTAGGTTAATTGGAGACTCTAAAGTGGCCCTAGGTGTGAATGTGTGTGTGTGAATGGTAAAGGGATAGCGCCGTACCGTGGCTGCTTCATCCATCCAGGTGAATGCCCTCAATTTCCCCTCTGGGGATCAATAAAGTATACAAAATCAAAAAAAAAAAAAAGGTTTATTTGAAGAGTTTCAATCTGGATTTAGAATCCATCATAGTACTGAAACAGCCTTAGTGAAGGTAACTAATGACCTCCTTATTGCATCTGATAATGGACTTATTTCTGTACTTGTCCTTTTAGTCCTCAGTGAAGCTTTTGATACTATCAATCATAATATTGTACTTGATAGATTAGAACACCATGTTGGACTTAATGGAACTTTGTTGCAGTGGTTTAGATCTTATTTATCTGATTTATTATCTGGTTCTAGTTTGTTCATGTCAATAATGAGTTTTCTTCCAACTCAAAGCTCAGTCACGGAGTTCCACGGGGATCTGTGGTTGGCCCTATTCTTTTTAGTTTATACAGTATCTCAGAAAAGTGAGTACACCCCTCACATTTTTGTAAATATTTTATTATATCTTTTCATGGGACAACACTAAAGATATGACACTTTGATACAATGTAAAGTAGTCAGTGTACAGCTTGTGTAACTGTAAATTTGCTGCCCCCTCAAAATAACTCAACACACAGCCATTAATGTCTAAACTGCTGGCAACAAAAGTGAGTACACCCCTGAGTGAAAATGTCCAAATTGTGCCCCAAGTGTCAATATTTTGCGTGGTTGCCATTATTTTCCAGCACTGCCTTAACTCTCTTGGGCATGGAGTTCACGAGAGCTTCACGGGTTACCACTGGAACCCTCTTTGACTCCTCCATGATGACATCACGAAGCTGGTGCATGTTAGAGACCTTGCGCTCCTCCACCTTCTGTTTGAGGATGCCCCACAGATGCTCAATAGGGTTTAGGTCTAGAGACATGCTTGGCCAGTCCATCACCTTTACCCTGAGTTTCTTTAGCAAGGCAGTGGTCGTCTTGGAGGTGTGTTTGGGGTCGTCATCATGTTGGAATACTGCCCTGTAGCCCAGTTTCCGAAGGGCTGCTTCAGTATGTCAATACATGTTGGCATTCATGGTTCCCTCAATGAACTGTAGCTCCCCAGTGCTGGCAGCACTCATGCAGCCTCAAATGTTGTTTGACTGTAGGCAAGACACACTTGTCTTTGTACTCCTCACCTGGTTACCTCCACACACGCTTGACACTATCTGAACCCAATAAGTTTATCTTGGTCTCATCAGACCACAGGACATAGTTCCAGTAATCCATGTCCTTAGTCTGCTTGTCTTCAGCAAACTGTTTGCGGGCTTTCTTGTGCATCATCTTGAAAAGGGGCTTCCTTCTGGGACAACAGCCATGCAGACCAATTTGATGCAGTGTGTGGCATATGGTCTGAGCACTGACAGACTGACCCCCCCACCCCTTCAACCTCTGCAGCAATGCTAGCAGCACTCATACGTCTATTTTCAAAAGACAACCTCTGGATATGACGCTGAGCACGTGCACTCAACTTCTTTGGTCAACCATAGCAAGACCTGTTCTGAGTGGAACCTGTCCTGTTAAACCACTGTATGGTGTTGGCCACTGTGCTGCAGCTCAGTTTCAGGGTGTTGGCAATTTTCTTATAGCCTCGGCCATCTTTATGTAGAGTAACATATGGGGCAGCACTGAATCAGGAGGTAGACCAGGTCGTCTAATAACCGGATGGTTGGCGGTTTGAATCCCGCTCTCCCCAGATATCCTGCCATTGTGTCCGTGGGCAAGACACGTCACTCACCTTGCTCCTAGTGGGTCAGGACAGTGCCATGTATGGCAGCTATGCCGCCGTATGTGAATGTGTGTGTGAATGGGTGAATAGCAGGATCTGTAAAGCACTTTGGTCATCTAGAGATGAGAATGAAAGCGCTGTATAAGTGAATACCATTTACCAACAATTCTTTTTTTCAGATCCTCAGAGAGTTCATTGCCATGAGGTGCTATGTTGAACTTCCAGTGACCAGTATGAGAGAGTGTGAGAGCGATAACACCAAATTGAACACACCTGCTCCCCATTCACACCTGAGACCTTGTAACACTAACGAGTCACATGACACCAGGGAGGGAAAATGGCAAATTGGGCATAATTTGGATATTTTCACTTATGGTGTACTCACTTTTGTTGCCAGCAGTTTAGACATTAATGGCTGTGTGTTGAGTTATTTTGAGGGGGCAGCAAATTTACAGTTACACAAGCTGTACACTGACTACTTTACATTACATCAAAGTGCCATATCTTCAGTGTTGTCCCATGAAAAGATATAATAAAATATTTACAAAAATGTGAGGGGTGTACTCACTTTTGTGAGATACTGTATATGCTTCCGCTAGGCATTATTAGAAAGCACTGTATACATTTTCATTGTTATGCAGATGACACACAATTATACCTGTCAGTGAAGCCAGATGATAGTAATCAATTAACCAAGTTAGAGGTCTGTCTTAAGGAAATCAAAGCTTGGATGACGCGTAGTTTCCTGCTATTAAATTCAGATAAGACTGAAGTCATTCTAGTTGGTCCAAAAAAACCTTAGAAATACCTTTCCAAATCAAACTCTTAGTTTGGATGTGCTTACACTTTCTCTTAACAGTTCTGTGAGGAACCTTGGAGTTATTTTTGATCAAGATCTGTTTTTTAATTCACATATTAAACTTGTTTCTAAGACTGCCTTCTATCATTTGCATAACATTGCCAAGATTAGGAGCATCTTGTCTCTGAGTGATGCTGAGAAACTAATCCACGCTTTTGTTTGCTCTAGATTTGATTATTGTAACTCTTTATTATCAGGTTGTCCTAAAACATCTTTAAAAAGTCTTCAGCTGATCCAAAATGCTGCAGCAAGAGTTTTAACAGGTACTAGAACGAGAGATCATATCTCTCCAGTTCTGGCCTCCCTTCATTGGCTTCCCATAGAGTTTAGAATTAAGTTTAAAGTCCTTCTGCTCACTGTCAAAGCTCTAAATAGTCAGGCCCCTTTTTATTTAAAAGATCTGATACTACCCGATTATCCTAACAGAGCACTACGCTCCCAAAATGCAGGATTACTTGTAATACCTAGAATCTCCAAAATTACAATGGGAGGCAGAACCTTCAGTTATTAAGCTCCTCTCCTGTGGAATCATCTGCCAGTCTGGATTTGGGAGTCAGACTCTATCTCTGTTTTTAAGAATAGGGTTAAAACCTTCCTTTTTGATATAGCCTATAATTAGGGAGGGATCATGTGCCCCTGAACCCTCCCTTAGTTATGTTGCTAATAGGTTTAGACAGCTGGGGGACCTCCAACAATGCACGGGGCTTCACTCCTTTCTTCACTCTCAATGAAATATTTTTGCTGGTCATTAACATCTGTTTGTTCTCTCCCATAGACTGAGTCCCCATCGTGCTGTTTGCTTTCTACATGTCTGTTCTTTTCTTCTTCTTCTCTATCCCCTCACCCCCCAGCCAGTCTCAGCAGATGACTGCCCCTCCCTGAGCCTGGTTCTGCTGGAAGTTTCTTCCTGTTAAAAGGGAGTTTTTCCTCTCCACCGTCACCAAGTGCTTGCGCACAGGGGATCACCTGATTGCTGGGGTCTTTCTGCAATTGTTGGGGTTTCCCCTACACTTGAAAGTGCTATGAGATGACTGTTGTTGTGAAATGGCGCTATATAAAGTTGAATTGAATTGACTAGAACTGCCTTACATCTTTGTGGCACAGAGTTAGCAAGGTGCTGAAAACATTCCTCAGAGATATTGGCCCGTATTGACATACTGGCACCACTTAGTTACTGTAGATCTCCATATGCATGATGCTGCTCTTAATTGTTTTTATGGTCATTTTGACTCATTTGATTTTAGCACAGAAACCCAAGATTTGAAACAGAAACTCAAAGACAATCAGCACTTTAATATTGAGGTGCAGGATGTTAAAAGGGAGTTCTGCGCTGTAAAAGTGAACAAAAGTCAGGGCCCTGATAATATGCACTACCGTTCAAAAATTTGGGGTCACTTAGAAATTTCCTTATTTTTGAAAGAAAAGCACTTTTTTTCAATGAAGATAACTTTAAACTAATCAGAAATACACTCTATACATTGCTAATGTGGTAAATGACTATTCTAGCTGCAAATGTCTGGTTTTTGGTGCAATATCTACATAGGTGTATAGAGGCCCATTTCCAGCAACTATCACTCCAGTGTTCTAATGGCACAGTGTGTTTGCTCATTGCGTCAGAAGGCTAATGGATGATTAGAAAACCCTTGTGCAATCATGTTAGGTCTGCAATGCTGTAATTGCTGCAAATGGAGGATTCTTTGACGAAAGCAAAGTTTGAAGGAAAAAAATATTATTTCAAATACAAATCATTATTTCTAACCTTGTCAATGTCTTGACTATATTTTCTATTCATTTTACAACTCATGGTGGTAAATAAGTGTGACTTTTCATGGAAAACACAAAATAATTGTCTGGGTGACCCCAAACTTTTGAACGGTAGTGTATGTGGGCGCTTGGTAAAGTCCTGTGCACATGAACTGAGTCCTATATTTCATTACATTTTCAATAAGTCCTTACAGACACAACATGTGCCTAAGATCTGGAAAGAAGCCGTGGTTGTTCCCGTTCCAAAATCCAGCTGTCCTAAAACGGTAAACGACTTTAGACCAGTTACTTTGACTTCAATTTTAATGAAAATTTTTGAAAAACTGGTCAGATGTGAGGTCCTAAAGCAGACTGAGCATGCATTGGATCCTCTGCAGTTTGCCTATAGGCCTCACAGAGGAGTGGAGGATGCCACTGTCACTCTGTTTAACAGGCTTTTTAAACATCTGGATTTTAATGGGACACACGCCAGGCTTTTATTTGTGGACTTTTCCTCCGCCTTTAATACAATCCAACCTCATATCTTAGTTGAAAGGCTTCTGCAACAATTTGATTTGAGCAATAATCTGGTGGGTTGGATTCTGGATTTCTTAACCAACAGGACGCAAAGAGTAAGGGTCAATGGTACATTGTCTGACCTAAAGTGCTCTTCTACTGGCTCTCCTCAGGGGTGTGTGTTGTCACCACTACTCTTCATCCTGTACACAAACATGTGTCGGAGCAGACATGACAACAGACACATTATAAAGTATGCTGATGACTCAGTTATTGTCAGTCTCCTCCAGGATGGTGAGAGTGGCCACGGCCCAGTAGTTGATGATTTTGTTCACTGGTGTGAGGATTCCTACCTGCAGCTGAATATGACAAAAACTAAAGACATGATTATTGACTTTAGGAGGAAAACTCCTAGGCACAAAGTCACCGTACTAAAAGGCCAGACCACCGAATGTGTACAATCCTACAAATATCTTGGGACGATGATTGATAGTAATTTAAACTTTGAAGAGAACTGTGAAAGGGTGTGCAAAAAGGGTCAGCAACATTTGCATTGCTTGAGAAAACTTGCACGCTTCCAAACTGACCGAACCATAATGACAATGTTTTATCGGGCTTTTATTGAATCTGTTTTATCCTTTTCTTTAGTGTCATGGTTTGGTCAGATAAAACTGAAACAGAGGAAATCCTTGGATCAGGTAGTTAGATGGTCCAGTCGTTTGCTTGGTGAGTCACAGCTGAGCCTGACATCCCTGTACACCAGACAAGTACAGAGGATGGCTACCTCCATTTTAAATGATGACTCCCACCCTTTGCACTGCAACTTTCAGCTTCTTCCCTCAAGATGGAGGTTTGCTGTCCCAAAAAGTAAAACCCAGCACTACAAAAACAGCTTTGTTCCTGCTGCTGTCAAAGAGTTGAACAAGTTGTAACAATATATTGCACATAATTTAGGTACCTATTTATTAACTCCATTTTGTATTTACTTTTTTTTTTTAGGATGTTACTTGGGTTCTAAATATTTTATTGGGTTTTAGACCTTTGAGTTTTTTACCTCTTTGACTAGTTTTTAACTTTTTAATATGAGCCTTCTCTCTTACCTCTGGTTTTTCTCCCATCTCTTTGTCTTTTTATACACTGATTGATGGAGCCTTGAGTATTTTTATCATGTTTATAGTCAGCTTCATGTGTGCCTGTGTTTGTGTCTATGTTGAATGTAATTTGTGGCTTGTAAATATGGATGTCACCAGACTGCAAAACAAATCTACCTACGGGTACAAATAAAATAACCTGAACCTGAACCTGAACCTGCATGCATGTATCCATTCTTTTAAGTTGTTTACACTAACTTCTGACCCTACCATCTGAATGTTGGAGCAAAAATTGAGACTGAGACCAGTCAACATTTTTTTCAGACTCTCTTGCTTTCCAATTTTGGTGATCCTGTGTGTCCCAGCAAGACCTGTAGGTCATTGGTCGATGAAGCCAACAGGACGACATCATCTGCAAACAGAAGAGATGAGATCCTGTGGTCACCAAACATGACACCCTCCAATTCTTGGCTGCGCCTCAATATCCTGTCCATAAATATTATGAACAGGATCAGTGACAAAGGGCAGCCCTGACAAAGTCCAACTCTCACTGGAAACGAGTTCTACTGGGTGTTGGCAATACACACCAAACTAGAAAAGCACTCGGAGAGCGCAGACCTCCGCCAAGCGCCACAGTTTCCCCCATACAGTCTTCAGATTCCTTGACCATGAAAACATATGACAAGCAGTGGTTCAGTAGTTATTCACGAAAATGGCATTTTCCGTAATGGTGGCCACAGTTCCCCCCATACAGTGTTTGTGTGTACGTTTTCAGATTCCTTGACCATGAAAACATATGTCTAGCAATTGGATTGACAATGATAGGATTAGTGGTTCAGTAGTTATTCACGAAAATGGCATTTTCCGTAATGGCGGCCACAGTTCCCCCATACAGTGTTTGTGTATACGTTTTCAGATTCCTTGACCATGAAAACATATGACTAGCAATTGGATTGACAATGATAGGATTAGTGGTTCAGTAGTTATTCACGAAAATGGCATTTTCCATAATGGCGGTTTAGCGCCACAGTTCCCCCCATACAGTGTTTGTGTGCACGTTTTCAGATTCCTTGACCATGAAAACATATGACTAGCAATTGGATTCACAACAATTGGATTGACAATGATAGGATTAGTGGTTTAGCATTTATTCACGAAAATGGGATTTTGCATAATGGTGGTTTTCTTGTGGACGGTGATTCGGATCACCACCAAAATGTAATCATCTGTAGGATACCCCATTTCTGACAATCTGTGAAAATTTCATGAAAATCCGTCCATAACTTTTTGAGTTATCTTGCTAACAAACAGACAAACAAACAGACAAACAGACAAACCAACGCCGATGATCACATAACCTCCCCCTTTGGCGGAGGTATCTATTGCAACAGTCTTATAGAGACCAGATAGCTCATAACAACAAGCCCGATACCCCATACTCCTGCAGCACCCCCCCCCCCCCCCCCCCCCCCCCCCCCCCCCCCCCCCCCCCCCCCCCCCCCCCCCCCCCCCACAGTTGAATGCTTTCTCCACGTCCACAAAACACATGTAGACTGGTTGGGCAAACTACCATGAACCCTCGAGGATTCTCAACAGGGTAAAGAGCTGGTCTGATGTGATCCTTCTGAATCCGAGGTTCGACCAATGACCGGACTGTTCTCTCCAGTACCCTGGCATAGACCTTCCCAGGGAGGCTGAGAAGTGTGATCCCCTGAAAGTTGGAACACACCCTCTGGTCCCCCTTCTTAAAGAGAAGAATCACCATCCCTCCGACCACCATCGAACATTTCACATTTGTACACCAATGTCATAAACAGTGGAGGCAAGGTGGGTAAACTGTCTTGCCCAAGGACACAATGACTGGGTGGGGGAGGGTCAGGATTCAAACCACCACTCTTCCAATTATTGGACGGCTTGCTCTACCTCCTGAGCCACTACCGCCCCAGTGGTCAGTGAGTGTATATCACGATTTTCCATTGACGTGACCAAATGCAAATGTGGCAGCTGTAATTGCTTTAGCGTGTGATTGTGCATGAACATATTACTTGAACACACTGTATTAGGCAGTGTCTGTCAACAGCACATACGTGGTGAGGCAGTCCCGTCCCTCCCTGGTGCTGCTCATGCTGTCCCAGGTGTATGGGGGCCCTTGCAGTCCACTCCAGGAGCCTGGGCCAGGGGGCGGCCAGCCTGATGCTTTGCTCTTGTGGCTGAAACATGAAAAACAGGAATATCAACTGTTTAATAATCTGTGGAAGATGGAAGAAAAATCATTTTACCATGGAATAAGTACATATGACTTACTGAGATCATGATTTACACATTTGTTTAGTATTATATGGGCCAACTGTTTCAGCATGTTTAGGAACACACACACACACACACGTATGTACATACATACGTTCAAAGAACATTTTGATCAAACTCCTGATTTAGTGAAGCACCCTGGTTAGATTGCTCTCGGTCCAATTAATGTGACTTCTTCTCTCTCGGTGTGAGTGGGCACTGCTGAGCACAACTGGAACAGCAACTCATCAGCGCCGTAGATGGGTGATCGATAGCCGCACACGAGCATGGCACTGTGATGGTGACGCTACGGTCCTGCTGAGAGAAGGTGATGACTGATTCGCCTAGCGCAGATTATGCCAACAGTGTCACCATGGATTTGAATGAAGTGGGAGTGCGCAGACGTACGTGACAGAACGAGAGGAGAGCCACTGTGGCAGTAGAACGTGAGCGACAAACACACACACACACACACACACACTTAAAATCTCTCACTGCAAATGCTCATGAGAAGGAGATGTATCACCCATGAGAAAATTTACTGTAAGTCTCCATGGAGACTAATCACACACAGATCATTAGGCATCCATCCCATTACTCTGCAGAAGTACACAGAAAGATCATGGAGTCAGAGAAATGCGGATGAATTAGAGCAACATTGCGCTTATCTTAAATACCCGATTTATTTAATTTGGAATACTTTCTCTCACAGGCAAAAACATCTCCTCACAATCCCTGACACTGCTCACTCATGCATAGCTACGGTTAAAAGATTAAATGATATTTCATCTGAATATCTACTGGTTTTGTGGCTACTGGAAGGGCCCGACTAATCAGTCCTATTCTAACGTGCATTCTTAGAGCAGGTGAAAAAGCATACTAGATAAGGACGTCATCCCCATATGAATCCAGCTGATCTATCCCCATATTGTGTGGCTGATGGGTTGAATACATCACTCTTTCATGTCATCCTGTGCAGTGAAGAAAAAGAAAACTGTCCCTGGGTATGGAGTCTCTCATAGGCTTAACTCTTGACAGAAATGGAGGGAATGATGCTTTAGTTGTCTGAAGAAATGCAAATAGTTCCCAGGCTTTCATTAAAAAAAACTCAGGACCAACTTTTAGATAGAATCCGATACACAAGAGAAGAAGCAGCAGATCCATTTGGGACACATCTCCAGTCTTGAGTCCTCCCTCTCTTCCTCTCCCATCCATGGATTAAATGTTTCTGCTGATGTTCAGTCATCTGTAGCCAAAACAGATCCACCTTCCACTTCACAGTTACAATCAGAAGTTCCCCCTGTGTTCCAGATCTACAGTGGCCACGGTGTGTGAACGGCAGATCTCCAGAGTGCAGTCAGACGCTCATCTGTTTGTCATCGTGAAGCTGCTGCTGCTGCTGCTGAGAGCAGCTTTGGTCCAACCTGAACTAAACTGCTGTGGCCTCGCCTCCTTTATCCCATAATCCTCCTCATCACAGAGAAAACAAATCCATGCTCTGTGTGTGTGTGTGTGTGTGTGTGTGTGTGTGTGTGTGTGTGTGTGTGTGTGTATGAGTATTTTTGTGTGTGTATGAGAGAGTGTGTTCAACTGTGTGTAAATAAGTGAGGATGTGTGCAAGTGTGTGTGTGGAGTAAGAGGATTTTCGGAGAGCAACAGTCTGTATGGAACCAGTGCTGCAACTGAGAGCTCACAGCAGGAAGCAGGAAGCCAAAACTGATTCTTAAAGTTCAGTTTTGCTCATACTCATTCCCTCCCTTTTTAGTAAAGAGAATGCAGGAAAATCCCTACCTTCATGGTGAAAAATTTGGCATTCATTGAAAGATCGCTGAGAAATTATTGAGAGATCAATGAGATTGTTGAGAGCACTTAACAAGCTCATTAATCTCCCAATGATCTCTCAGCGATCTTTCAATGAACTCCAACTTTTTCCACTCCAAATGGAAAGATGGCTGAGAGATCAGTGAGGAATCACTGAGCATTCAATGAAAGATCAATATTGAAAGACCACTGTGGAGAGTGATGAGATCATTGAGCGCTCCTTGAGAGTTTGTTGAGAGATTGCTTTACTTTGGTAAGAGATTGTTATGGACTGAGTCAAAACTTTGAGGAGGCTGTGGTGACCATGGGTATCACTGGAAGATCACTAAGAGATCATTGAGAGAGCTTAGCAATCGCTGAGAGATCACTGAAAGATCAGTGAGAGATCTGGAAATGTTTTAATCGCTCAATGGTCTCTCAGTGTCAAGTAAAGAGCACTAGAAACCTTTCAAATCCTCAGCAACTTCTTAGACTGCCCAAGAAAATTTCAATGATCCCTCAGCGATCTCCCCTGGTCTTTCAGTGATCCCTCAAGGAGCTTTCAAAGATCTCTACAGATTGTCATAAAACTTGCAGAGTTGAATTTTTGATCACATAACAATCTTCCAAACATTTACACAGAAACACCATTTTTGAGGCTTTAGGAGATTGTTCTGCCAGGATGCCCAGTTTCACCCTCCACATCCTCGGAAGGGCAGAGTTGCCGGTTGAGTCGCCGACGGGCCGACCCATGAGACAGGTAGTATTGGTTTTCATGGTTATCCGGTAGCAAGGACAGGTCTGTGGTGGACCACTCCCAGTTACACGTGGTGAGACTGGACATCCTGGCAGATAAGCACATCTGTCGCAAGGTCTGTGGTGGACTTTTGCCAGTCGGTGCATCGTGACATGCACTACACAAAGAGCAGAGATAAACAAACCTATCATCTGGTCAGTCACTGCAACAGATACTGGAGTCAGTTTGTCTTGGCCTGTCCTTGCCACTGATAATACCACTATCTGCCAAGAATGTGCTGCTAGTCCAGCAAAAGTTAGTGGTACTCAAATACTTTGCAAGCAGTTTCATGAAATGGTCAGTCAGAGAGCAACTCATACCGGCTCGGACGTCACCTGGGTTAACAAGGCCAGGAGTTCCTGGCAGCGGAGGGCGAAAGACAGAACTGCGTGGAGGAATCTGATCAGACCTAAATGAAACAGTCATTGTCGCCCCCAAAAGACTCCTATGATGATGATGATGAGGAGGAGGAGGAGGAGGAGGAGATTGTTAAGTAATTGGGCCATCCAGACAACTGCCCAGGAGAGGACGCACCACAGCTTTTGCTCATTTTACCGTCACAGAAATGAGCTAAAAACACATCAAATCAAGAAACCTGGAGAGTCTCAAACTCCAACTTGATTGTTAACACAGTTCTCTTACAGCCAAAAGGTGACAACTTGCTAGGAGCAGTAAAGCGAAAATATAAATAAAGCACAACATCAAAAATGATCTTGATGATCCTCGTGATTATCTTTCACCCTACAAAAAAACATAGACACATATACGTATATCCTTTATGTGCCAGCCTTTCTGCTTCAATATACATATTTCTTAAATGCAAAAGGGTAAAAATCTCTGCACAGAAACAAGTCAAGGTTGACTCACAACAAAGTTGGCAGAAATGTAACCCCTGACTCCATATTATGAAAGTTGTCTTCTTGATGAACTATGCAGCAGAGTTGAACTAAACAAATGTGCACAATGCCTTCCCCCAGTCCTCTCTTTGAAGAGTTTTACTTCAACCTACCAGCAGTAGAAAATTCATTCAAAACATGCAGCAGGGTGCTTTGCTCTAACTACTGCTAAAAAAAAGACACGCTTGATTTTTCAACATACTCTTTCCTTTTATGCTGATCAAATTCTGTTTCTCGAAAAACTTTATCCAAAGGATCAATTTCTGCTCAACTGTGTACACACCTTTTTATATCTGACAGAATAACTGAATAAAAAATGAGACAAATAACAAAGCCAGAAACACATTAAGATCGCAGAAAATAGAAGCTAAAAATGTTTTATCTTCAGAAGTCTGATTTTTTTTCAAGTAAGCAAATAAATAAAATTGTGTTTATCAGTGACCCAAACTTCTAATGTTGAACAATCAGTCAGAAAATGTGAGATTTGTTAAACTGAGGGTTAAATAAATATGAAGGCTGCTCATTAAAGATTTCCCCTGACTCATTTCTCATGGACTGAGAGGAACCAAACCTGGCACAGTTATTATTCTTTCTCTACAAAAGTACCACCAAGGGTCACACACACTTCTCTCATTGCTTTATGCAGCTGTGGAGACCTCGCCTGTGGAAGTCTGCAGGTTGTGTCAGAAGCCATGGCTTGACCTTGGATATCAGGGTTTCATCATCTTGGAAGTACTTTCTCTTCAAAAATTACTTCATGCTTGGAAAAAGCTGGAAATCAGGTAGTGCGAGGTCGGGAGAGTAAGGGGGTGAGGAAGGATTTCAAAGCCGCAGGACTGTGGTTCGGTCTGGGTAACATGCCAGTTGTGAACCAGGGCACTGACTTGCAATGAGGCTGACACCTTTGGTCCGCCTGCTATGCCTCTTGGTTTTACTGACCTTTTGCAATTTCTGCAGCAGTGAAGCATCATAAGTCCCGGTAACTGTGGTACCCTTTACCAGGAAATTCATCATTGATACTCCATGCTGGTCCCAAAAAAACTGTGAACATGACCTTGTCCAACAAGGGTTGAACACCTTCTTTGTGGGTGACAGTGGCTCAGGAGGTAGAGCGGGTCATCTAATAACCAGAGAGTTGGAGGTTCGAGTCCCGCTCTCCCCAGTCATCCTGCTGTTGTGTCCCTGGGCAAGACACTTTACCCTCCAGCGTCCATGACACTGGGTATGAGTGTCTATGAAAATTGCTATATAAATCTGGTGCATTATTGTTTGAGTCATAATACCTGCATTGTTTTGTCTGGGCTTTAGTTTCTGAATCATAATGATGGACCCATGTTTCGTTCTGTGGGATTAGTGTATTGAAGAGGTCCTCTTGGTTTTTTTGACACATGGCCAAAAGAGCCTGGGAGCAAGTGATTCTGCTTCTGGAAAGGTGCGAGCAACTGGTGAAGCCGTCATGCAGACAACTCCTGCATGTGCAAATGGTCATGGATGGATGATGTTTTTACACATACCCAACACTGATCTTGGGCTAGTTGGTGAATGGTGATGGTCCTCCAAAATGGTGGCCTCCACTTGCTGGATGGTGTCTTCATCAATGGCGCACTGTGTTCGCCCGAGAATAGGTGCCGCTTCCCCGATGTTTGACCACACTTGAACTGTCGAAACTGTTTGACTATGTCATATGATGGGGCATCCTCCCTATAAGCCTCTTTCATCTCATCTAACATCTCCTGTGGTGTGCAGCCTCTCAAGTACAGGAACCTGATGACCCCTCTGCATTCAACTGGCTCCATCATCATAGCTTACTCCACTTTAGCACCTGTGAAAGAGAAACTCTTAAGGTGTGTTCAGACCAAACGCAAAAGTGTAGCGCAAATTTGGGTATTTGCGCATCTGAGGGGCTTGATAATGCTAGCTAGTAATCAGCCTTGAGATTCTGCTGTCACTGGAGTTAAGTATCAACACTGGAGAGTAAGCTAGCTTGAAAATTAGACTGCCATTCACCTGTAGACAGATGGACTGAGAGCTCAGGAGGTGAATTGTAGTGTTGAAGGTATCCACTCATGGACTCCTGCCATGGATGTGCTAACGAGAGCTAGCAGGTGAGCAGTGTAAACAACCATCATCCAGGTGAAGCTTTGGAGGAGGTTGTGACAATTTTCAAGGTGAGAGCCCTGCCAGATAACATTGTAAACCTAAACAGGATGGAGTTCTAGGGATTTCCACAGCAGGTAGAAAGCAGCTGCAGAGGTTATAAAGGCAACTCTGCCCCATGCAACTTGCTGAGACAGTGAATTCCTGTCTGTTCGCATGTTTACATCGCGTTAACATGTAATCGCAGCACGTGAAAAATTTGTGCTTTTGCGTTTGAGCTGAACACACCTTTAGGAGTTCAGAGCTGCAAATGACCATGTGACCTATAGAGATATGCATCATTATACATGTGCAATTTCAGCCTCCTACAATAACCAGAAGAAGGTCAGAGGAAATCTTCAATGAGCAGCCCTTGTTGCTTATTTTTGGTGATGCTCAGGGTGTACCTTTACATGCCAGTCATTGTGACATGTGAAAAAAACAAGGAAAAAAAAAAAGAGAAGATGCTGTTTTTATACAGAGACAGCATGCAATAAACAAATACATGAGTGAAAACATAAATGAATACATAAATAAATAACCACTGAAGTGCCAGTTTGTGAGCTGTCCCATTGAAAAGAACAACCTGAAGGCCCCGATTCACACTGTCTATCTCATTTATTGACACGCATCCATTTACTTTCTGTGTTCCT
The DNA here is from genome assembly GCA_020510985.1 of Pholidichthys leucotaenia. Taxonomy (NCBI): domain Eukaryota; kingdom Metazoa; phylum Chordata; class Actinopteri; order Cichliformes; family Pholidichthyidae; genus Pholidichthys; species Pholidichthys leucotaenia. The sequence goes on along the minus strand of CM035845.1, from coordinate 247,870,713 downwards.
AGTGGTTATTATTTGTCTGTCCAACCCCTCTGTAGTGTTGGGTGGGTTGACAAAACTTGGTTGATGTCACAGTTTTCAAGGAGGATCCTGAAGGACTTTGCTCAAGACTCCATCAGAAGGTCAACAATTCAGGCTTATTTTTTTAAATTAAGGAATTTGTTAGTAATTTATTTATAATTATATATATATATATATATATATATATATATATATATATATACACACAGTATATATATATACTGTATATAGTATATATACTATATATATATATACAGTATATATATATATATATAGAGAGAGAGAGAGAGAGATGACTGTGTGTATTTTAGCTTACAGTGACTAAACAAAGGAGGAGAGTACGTGTAGGTTTTATGGCAATATCTTTGATTAGACTGGAATACCCACTGCTACTGACTTTTTTATACTCACCCCCCCCTTCCATATCCTTACTTTGTTACACAGATAAGGTTAGTCAGGTTGCTTTTGCTGCATCATATGTCAAATCCCCACAGAAGGCAGTCAAGCCAGCTGGCGCGTGTTTCCAGTCAGCAAGACCACACAGACCCAATCACTGGTGCTTCTCAACAAATGCTTTACTTCTTGTGCACTGCAACTATGAGTTCAGTCAGAGTAATAAATATACGTGGGGGAAGGTGGGGGGGGGGGGCTGAAAAGTTCAGAGTGGCCTCATACAGTACCATGCACACACACAAGAATGCTTATCGTTCAGTATCCAAGTAGATTATAAGGTCTCCTATAATGTATAATCTACTTACTGTATGTGAATGCAATTGTGGTGGCATTTGTTGAGCATTTTGGAGGTTGTGCCAATGGAAACAGGACTGCGGGAAACAGTTTTCACCAATTTCAAAAGTATTCTATGTAATAACCATCTACTTAACTTGACAGCCAGTAAAGTTAAAGTTTTTTATGCACTTTTAGCTTGAATACATATGTACATACTTCATTTTTTCTAAGCTGTAATACTGTAACAAGAGAAAATACGCTCAAGTTCAAATTATTAACTACAAAGAAATACCTGCATTCTTTCTCTTAGTTATGTTGTACTATAAAGGCAATACAGATAACAGTATGCTTCCACTGCTGTTACAGGTGGTACATCACATCATCTAGTTAAATTTTTCTCTCACCTAACAACGATGACAAATGCCTAACACTGGGGTTGTAGTGTTGTGAGGAAGAAATGAATAAACTTTTCTTCCTTGTTTTCTCTCAAAAAAGGATCTTTTTAAAATTATTTTACTTCATTTGAGTGAAATAACAGTGTGGTCCACTAAAAACAGGCATCCTGTTCCTGTTCTGTTCAGAAAGATGCAGACCTTCTTGTGCGTTTCACAAATGAAAAATCTGATTTTATTGAATGAAATTTTGACCATTGTTGGCATTCATTAAAACATAAAGCACATCATCTTGTCTAAAAGCTCACAATGGGCTTCCAAAATGAGTTTAAAAAACATTATATGAACATCATGCTATCAACGGTCTAGCAAAACAAAGCAAATGATTAGTTTTTTAGTGGTGTCAGTTTTAATCGAGTGTAATCACAATTAATCACACAGAGTGAGTTAATCGCGTTAATTGCATGAAGCACAATCAATGCAATTATTTTACCATTTGCAGCATACTGTATGGGCAAGAGAGAATGGTGCTGAGTGACAGTAATCATGTATTATATGATTAATCATGCCTAATGCAATTAAATGTGATTAAAGTTGACACTACTAGTTTTTTTTGATAAAACATACTGTAATTAGAGCTGTATGTGATGAAAAAAATATCTCTATGATCCTTACATAACATACACATTGCGTAAAAGACATCTAAAAACACTCACATAATATTCAGAAGAACTCTGATTGCCTTATTTTGTGAGCTGACGGTGTTTTAAGTGTATGTAACTCATTTAAGAAGCTCACCTGTGGCCAATCAGTAAAGTGGGGTGCACTTGTTTAATTTCTCATTGAATGGGCTGTGTAATAATGAAGAGAATGGGCTGCGATTATTCTGTCACGACTAACCTGTACTGCCACATGGAACACTACTGAAACTCTTGAATCATAAATTAAATAGTAGCTACATTTTTTTTAAACATTTGCAGCTGGTTGACCATCCATCCAACCATCCATCTTCTACCACTTTTCCAGAGGGCCGGGTTGCAAAGGTAGCAGCTCAAGCAGAGAAGCCCAGACCTCCCTCTCCCCGGCCACCTGCTCCAGCTCTTCAGACAGGATACTAATGTGTTCCCAGACCAGCTGGGAGACATAGTCTCTCCAGCGAGTCCTGGGTCTACCCCGGGGTCTCCTCCCAGTGGGACATGCCCAAAACACATCAAGTGGGAGGCGGGTAGGAGGCATCCTGATCAGATGCCTAAACCACCTCAACGGGCTCTTTTCGATGTGGAGGAGCAGCGGTTCTACTCTGAGCTTCTCCCAGATGACAGAGCTCCTTACCCTATCTCTGAGTCCAGCAATCCTATGGAGAAAGCTCATTTCAGCAGCTTGTATCCACAATCTCATTCTTTTGGTCACTACCAAAGCTCATGACCATAGATGAGGGTAAGAACGTAGACCTGACCGGTAACTCGACAGCTTTGCTTTAGAGCTCAGCTCCCTCTTCACCACAACAGACCGGTACAACATCCACATCACTGCAGATGCTGCTCCGATCCTTCTGCCAATCTCTCGCTCCATTCTCCCCTCACTCATGAATAAGACCCCAAGATACTTAAACTCCTCCACTTGGGGCAGAAGCCTGTCCCCCACCCGGAGAGGACAATCCACCCTTTTCCAGCTGAGGACCATGGACTCAAACTTGGAGGTGCTGATTCTCATCCCAGACACTTCACACTCGGTAGCAAAGACCTGTAGGTCATTGCTGGATGAAACCAACAGGACAATATCATCTGCAAACAGCAGAGATGAGATCCTGTGGTCACCGAACATGACACCCTCCATTCCTTGGCTGCACCTAGATATCCTGCCCATAAAAATTATGAACAGGATCGGTGAGAAAGGGCAGCCCTGGCGGAGTCCAACTCTCACTGGAAATGAGCTCTGGTGTTGACAATACGAACCAAACTCTTACAACGGTCGTTTAGGGACCAGATAGCTCGCAACAACAAGCCCGATACCCCATACTCCCAAAGCACCCCAGACAAGAGGCCACGAGGGACGCAGTTGAATGCTTTCTCCAAGTCCACAAAACACATATGGACTGGGTGGGCAAACTTCCATGAACCCTCGAGGATTCTTGCAAGGGTAAAGAGCTGGTCTAATGTGCTACAGCCAGGACCAAAACCACATTGCTCCTTCTGAATCCAAGGTTCGACCAACGGCCGGACTCTCCTCTCCAGTACTCTGGCATAGACCTTCTCAGGGAGCCTGAGAAGTGTGATTCCCCAAAGTTGGAACACACTCCCTGATCCCCCTTCTTAAACCACCACCCCAGTTTGCCATGCCAAGGGCACTGTCCCTAACCTGCATGCAATGTTGCAGAGGCGTGTCTTGAGGTACTCAGGGTGAATCTTATCCACCTCCCGGGTCCAGTCACCGAAGAGTTTTTTAACCACTTCGGCAACCTCAGCTCCTTGTTGGGCTTCCCAACCCAAAGGTGAAGGGACACTACCTTTATGTCCACTGGGGAAAACGTCAATGTAAAGGCAGCTAGGTGGGGGGGGACATAAGAATACCCACCCCTGCTCGCCACCTCTCACCCAGGGCAACTCCAGAATAGGCCAAGCTCCAGTCCCTCTTCAGGAGACTGGTTCCAGAACCAGAGCTGTGTGTTAAGGTGAGCCCAACTATATCTAGCCTGTATCTCTCAATTTCATGCCCCAGCTCAAGCTCCATCCCCACCAGAGAGGTGACATTCCTCATACCAAAGGCCAGTTTAGAAAGCCGGGGTTCAGACTGCGAAGGTCTCTACCTTCAACCACCACTTGAGCCACATAAAAGGGGGGAGTGACTGAAAAGTTCATAGGCTGAAAAGTTCACAGTGGTCAAATTTGCCCCAATGTGGTTTATTTTTCAACCACAGGGATCCAAGCGCTGCAACATCGATGGAAGAAGTGTGTGGACCGAAGGGGAGACTATGTTGAAAAATAAACCACATTTGGTCAAATTTGACCACTATAAACTTTTCAGCCCCCTCCGTATAGCACCGGAGCCCCATGGTCCCTCCTGCAGGTGGTGAGCCCACTAGAGGGTGGACCTACACTACCGTTCAAAAGTTTGGGGTCACCCAGACAATTATTTTGTGTTTTCCATGAAAAGTCACACTTATTTACCACCATGAGTTGTAAAATGAATAGAAAATATAGTCAAGACATTGACAAGGTTAGAAATAATGATTTGTATTTGAAATAATAATTTTTTCCTTCAAACTTTGCTTTCATCAAAGAATCCTCCATTTGCAGCAATTACAGCATTGCAGACCTAACATGATTGCACAAGGGTTTTCTAATCATCCATTAGCCTTCTGACGCAATGAGCAAACACATTGTACCATTAGAACACTGGAGTGATAGTTGCTGGAAATGGGCCTCTATACACCTATGTAGATATTGCACCAAAAACCAGACATTTGCAGCTAGAATAGTCATTTACCACATTAGCAATGTATAGAGTGTATTTCTGATTAGTTTAAAAATATCTTCATTGAAAAAAAGTGCTTTTCTTTCAAAAATAAGGAAATTTCTAAGTGACCCCAAACTTTTGAACGGTAGTGTATGTAGCTCCTTCAGGCTGAGTCCGGCCAGGTCCCAAGCGCAGAAACCCAGCTCGCCATCGAGCCCCTCCCCCGGGCCTGGCTCCAAGGCGGGGCCCCAGTAACCCCATATGGTGCGGGGTACACTGAATCCTTGATTGAACAATCATTGAACACTCGGCGCCACACGGGTTGGCTGCCTTTTGCAACAGCGGCTCAATTCTGAGTCTTTTTATCTTCCTTCTTCTTTCTGATCCGGTGATAACTTTCTGATCCGGCACACCTTTCAATCTATATATATATCACGGAGACACAGATCACCCCAAAGGTCTCCCGAGTCGGCGGACGGAGCCTCTGTTTACAGCAGGAGACGATACAGCAGGGAAGAGCTAGCTAGCACTCAACCGCCACCCGGTGCTAATGGAGAAACTCGACATACTGGGGAACTGAAGCGAAAACGACGCGGGTGCCAGGCTGGAGTTTAGGCGGTGTGCAAGAAATATAAGACAGAATAATAAAGAGCGATGGCAAGAACCAAGCAGACCGCCCGTAAATCTACTGGAGGAAAAGCCCCCCAGGAAGCAGCTGGCCACCAAGGCTGCTCGAAAAAGCGCTCCGGCCACCGGCCGAGTGAAGAACCCTCACCATTACAGGCCCGGTACCGTGGCTCTGAGAGAGATCCGTCATTACCAGAAATCCACGGAGCTGCTCATCCGTAAGCTGCCCTTCCAGCGCCTGGTGAGGGAGATCGCTCAGGACTTCAAGACCGACCTGCGCTTCCAGAGCTCTGCCGTCATGGCTCTGCAGGAGGCCAGCGAGGCCTACCTGGTGGGTCTCTTCGAGGACACCAACCTGTGCGCCATCCACGCCAAGAGGGTCACCATCATGCCCAAAGACATCCAGCTGTCCCGCCACATCCGCGGAGAGAGAGCTTAGACTTTCTGCTGCACATGCACCAACCACAATGCTCTGCACTGTCTATATATATATTTATATTAATATGTACATATGTATACTAGCTGCTCTTGTTTTTTCTTGCCTTCTGATTGTTGCTCTGAGTGTTGCTATCCCTGTGCTGTTGCAATCCTGGAATTTCCCCATTGTGGGACTAATAAAGGCTTATCTTATCTTATCATGAGAGTCTGTTGGATCGCTCTGGCCCTTCACCCAGGACCAGTTTGTCTTGGGATCACTAGGGCACACAAACCCTCCACTATGATAAGGCGGCGATCCACGGGGGGGTGCAACTGGTTGACATCATGTATAACTAGTACATACCCATGCATACCCGTCCATGCCCGTAGAAACTAAGTCTAAACAAGTATTTCTGCATGTCCGTTGCTGAAGGGTCTCCTCCTGTCTCAGATGGTTGTGATGTTCACAGTCATGCCTGCAGCGTACTGCTGGAACCTGAGGTGTTCATGGCATCTTTTCTGACGTGCAGCAGTTCTCCTCATTCTATTGCTCTCCATCTGGTGGGTTTTCTTCTTCTTCATTCAGACCACTGGTTGAGGGATAGGTGCGTCATAATTCCAGTTCATGGGCAGGATCATGAAAACAGATCTGACCAAAAAGTGGCTTTCAACCCTGTTCAGGAAGGCCTGTGCATGCCCATAGAAGCCAAGAAACCGGAGCACTCGGAGAAAATCAGTGCTTTGCTTGGCATTTTACACGTTTGTAGTGTAGACTGGCATTCTTCAAGGTTACCCATTTTTACGGTGTCAGCACCTCTTTAAAAACGACAATGCTGAGAAAGCGACGCTTTTGCTTAGTTTCTTCATCTTGAGCAACAATACGAAGACTGCTTGATCTGGCAACTCTGCTCGCGACAACGTAGAATTGGCCATGACTGCAGAAATCTGTTGTGCAGAAAACACAAATGCGCTGTAAAGACTGGCCCTGTGACTTATTCACCTTGCCAATTTTGAGCCATATGACATCATAAAGACACATTAGTCTAGGCATCGTGAGTGATGGTCCATATGACATCATAAAGATACATTTGTCTATGTGCCGTCATATAGACATCATATCTTTATGACGGCATCGCGAGTCCTATGATGCCTGAGTTCATAGGACGTCCTATGATGTTCAGGCAGAGATCATAGGCCGTCTTATGATGTCCTATAAACATGACAGACAGACAGACACAGATTTCTTGCTTTAATAGAGTGATAGAGTGATAGAGTGATGAGATTTTTGACCAGGAAGAAGACGATCTGACCCACATAAACACTGGACAATGACTTAGCAAGCTAACCAGTTAGCGCTGACATCTGTTCCCATTACTCCTGAGTATGAGAGGTCTGCCGTATTCTTCACTTAACTTTTAGACTACTGTAATATACCATTTTTACAAAGTGCATTTCATTAACATACCTATGCATTCCAAACAGCAAATGTAAACACTGCATTTTGTCTCTTGAAGTAAAGCTAACTTCCTATTTTTTACAGTGCCGCTGCATGCCAACAATCCCAAACATACAGCCAGAGCCAAGAAAAAAAAATTCTGCCACAAAAAAGAACAAGAAGTCCCACAGCAGATGGTATGGCCTCAACAGAGCCCTGATCTTCACATCATGGAATCAGTCAGGGATTATGTGGGGAGACAGAAGCATTTAGAGAGATAAATTCCACAGAAGAACTGCCCAAGCTTTTTTTTTTTTTTTTGGAGAGATGTGAAGACAGTATCTTGAGACCTGACATATTTCTTTAACTTGTATCTTTTTGTGGCCAATAGCTAAACAGGTTCTGTGCTTTTTTTTTTTTTCTTTACTTGACTTGATGTGTGTCCATTTTTTAATCTGAAGCACTGGAGTCAAGTGTCACCCTCATCAAATGATTATGAAGAACAATGAAGGATCTGAGTCACTGAACCATTTCTGCTTCAACCTTTATGGCATGAGTTTAATTCTGAATTCTATCAGCAGAAATATGATTCGCACAAGACACAGCTAGCATTTCAAAGATCCTGCCTCGAGAATGAGGCCATTTAAAGGACTCTTTATTTCTGACAGGACTTAAAAAAATGGTTTGACCTTACTTTAAAAAAAGACCACACAGACACACACGCAGGCATTACATTTGCAAAGCCCCTCAAATCTTCTCCTTTTGTGCAAAATCAGTCAGTCTGGCAAGAGAGTGCGTGCAAGATGCTTTAGCCTACATTATAACAATACCAAGCCAAAAGAGTAATACCCAGCACCCCCCACCCTCCCACCCAGCTACTTGTGTAGTTGTTCCAGTTCTCACTACTTTACACTCTACAGAACAACTAGGGTAATTTAAGATTGTGCACTTTTCTATGGGAGCTTTTTTCTTCTTCTTTGAACAAGTTTAGCAGGACTCCACTCAGGGTATATAGGTTAAGTAGGCGGATGGAGCTGTGTGAAAAATACACTGAAGATGGAAATTATGATTCGGTCACTTCCCTCTCTATTCCCTTACTTAACATGCAATTTGAGCAAGCAATAAATGGACTTCTTTCTTAGTCCCTTCTTATCGAGTATAATGGCTTAAGTGCGTTAGGAAAATCAGCCCCAATCATGTGTATTTCATCTCAAAGAGACAGACTAACTTTCTGTCATTTCACACTACTGAATATGCAAAGTCAGAAAATAAAGGATTCCAAGGCAGTTAAAAACTTCACAATTAGCCTAGAGTTACTCTTAGCGTGCACGTCTGAAGTGCCTTTTAACTCAGCAGGAGGATTCAGTGAAAACAGGATGAAGGGTGAAGTTGGTTCTCTAAAGTTCTCTAGTTCAAGTTTAGATTTACAAAAGGAATAAAGAAGATCAGGATGATTCAAATCCCAAACAGACTGGAGAACAGCTTACAGGTTCTGTCATTATACACCCCGCAAAAAAGCATGGAGCAATAAAATCTTGAACACATTGTCATACTAGGTGCTATAAATTTTCAAGGGTGTCAGATCGGGTGATGAATGGATGAGTAATTGTTGCTTGACAGTACATCTGTGAAAATCATGCAGACTGAGGCATACAAAAAAATTAGGTTATCCACTTTTGACAAAATAACATCTAGTTTGTGGGGGAAAACTGTTTTATTAAATATATCATGACATGTATACAAGACATTTAATTACTGAAAATAAAGGCTAGGTTAAGGCAGTTATTTATTATAACTGCAGTGTTTCCAGAACATTGGCTTTTCTTGGGTGACATCATCAAGGTATGTTTATAGTCTCTCAAGCAAATTAAGCACATATTGTTCTCTTCATCTGAGGGCATTTTCACACCTGAAAGTCCACACCAAGGTTCATGTTTTTGTTCCATCGTCTATATTTGCTCCAGTTAAGTTTGGTTTCACACTGCTCCTTTTCCAAGCAAACTAAACAACTTTATGTGATGCTCTTACGTCTTCTTGTCATGACAATGTTCGTGATGTTAACACAGACCGGTAGTCAGCAAACATGCTACTCACTCCGCAAGGTGTTTTCTGCAGCTCTGGACACATTGGTAGCTGCACTTTAACTTGACACTGGGGGAGACTCCATCATATTAAACAGTGAAGTAGTTTTGTGAGACTAGAATATTATCCTGGTCTTCATTAAAAAGTACATTTCCATTCTAACACTGGTCAACACCAAATTTATTGTCAAAGTTTTTTTTAGCTGATTTAGGACAATTTTGATGTGCTGAATCCAAAAATCCCATTGGGCTTGCTCAATCACGTCAACTTTTTGAATTATGGCCTCATGTTGTTTTATACGTTTTTGTTTACATGTATGGGTATTTTCGCTTTATATGATGCAAAATTCTTTGTCTTGAAATTCTCTGAATGTTGAACAATGATGACATAACATTCAATTTACATGTACTTACCTTTATATAAAGGAAAGTACATGCACAGTACTAAGTAAGTACAGGTTTTTACTTAGCACCTGATTGAGAGAAACGGATGTCATTTTTGGATTCACCAGTACAAAATTGTCTTAAATCAGTTGAAAACACACAGACAACTTACAAAAAAAAATATTTTTGTAATCCCGTGTTATCGGTCATGATGATCTTCAGGCAGCATTGCTCCTCCAATTTTTCATAAACTGTCTGTCACATCATCTCCAAAAAATATCTCGTAACTTTCTGCATTGTAATGTTTTTTTTAACTGACAATTTATGTCAGTAATGGACCATATTTCTCTCTTCATGTCACCGAGTGCTACCACTGCTCATTTTCCTTCTTTTTAGCTGCTTTATCTTGGTTGTGTTTGGTCCGAAAGTCCCAACCTTTCTGAAAATTTCCTTCACGCTCTAAAAGTTTGATCTGGACTGAGACCACCTCTTTTTTGCCAGACCATTGTTCGCGAAAGGGTTCATGCCTAAAATTCACGTTGGGGTATTATAACTACCTGGACTCATCAGCTGGCAGCAGCACCACTGGTGCGGCAGATGGAACTCCTGTGACTGCACTGGTGAACGGGCATGCACCTGGTGGCCCACACCACAGTAACGAGGCCGTACACAGTCATGGAACAGTCTCCTTGCTTTTGTTACAATTGTGGTCTCAAACTTTCTCCTCTGTAAACCTGGGCTTGTCTTTGTGATGTACTGCTGATCTTTTAGAGGTAGGGCTGGGTGATGTGACTTCAAATTAACACCACAATTAATAAAACAGTTTACTTTGTTTTTTTCCAATGATATTTTAGCTTAATTAATTAATTTGATGGAATAGGGAGCTATAGCCAATAAATAACTTAATTTATCAGTGGATTATGAATTATTTATGAATATTAATGCCTGACTGATGGAAAGAGATTTTAATTCATTACTGAAAATCTCACCTTTATTGTAAAAGCTGAGTGTTTACACTGAACACTTCTACCTTTTGCTGTAATCAGAGGAGCTGTGGCATTCAGTTTATGGTTTTTAATTTCTTAATGAGAAGCCAAAGCAACAGTTGCTAACGCTAAAGCAGCTCTACATCACTTTTACAGATCTCCTGCTAGTCTAGTATTGGCAGGTTTATTCTTTAATAGACTACATCAAAGGAAAAAAATGAGACCTCTCATTTTTTTTCCCTTGGCTAAACGAGCTGCTGCCACATCTGTGGCTACTCTGCATGAAAAGATTTGTTAAATAAGATAAGATAAGCCTTTATTAGTCCCACAATGGGGAAATTCCAGGAATGCAACAGCACAGGAATAGCAATACTCAATAATTTAGGAGATAAGAAAATAAGAGCAGTGAATACACATATGTACACATAAATATATATATATATATACATATATAAATACATTAACTATGAGCATTTATTCACCGTCTACATATATTAGGGGACAGTACATGAACACACACAGTGGGGGAAGTATTAATAGAAGGGAGGAGGCAAATAACTAACATGGGAACTATTATGTTGGTTTAATTGTCTGAATGCTGGTTTTAGTTTATTTTCGATTAGTATGCACTTTAACTTGAGCAATTAAGCTGGTTTTGTCATGAGCTGAGCACTGGAAGTTTCTGCCATGCTCAGTCTCATGGCTTTTTCTCTATATTTATATATTTGTTGTATTTTTGTGCCTTTTGGTTTTTGTTATCCCTGCATGTTTTTTATTTTCCTGTTTATGTCTTAGTTTTACTATGTTATGATTCTGTATCACTTGGTATCTATTTCTCAGTTTGTACTTGTTTATATTTTATTCTTCTAATTTCTTATTGTTGGAGTTGACAGCCGTCAGGGCATTTCCTGGTTGGAGCTCTGTGTGGGCGTAGCCCTGTCAGCTGTCAGCTGGTTGCTCTCCTCTCATTACTTTCAGCTGATCCAATTTATTAATCATTGTTTCTTTCTGCGTTCTTCCTCATGTGACCCCACACCTGGCATTACTTGTGTTATTTGTTCTGACCCTATTTAAGGACAGTATTTTCATTTCATGTCACCACTGTCTTGAGTAAGCCTGAGTAAGTCTCACCCGAGTTCTCCTCATTTCCACCAGAGCCCTGTCCTCGCTCTGGTGCGTAGTTTGTAAGTTATTCTCTCTTGTTTGAATTCTGCGCTTGAGCACCATTTTGGACTTTATGTTTTTGTTATTTTCAATAAATCTCACAACTCACAGTTCAGCACGTGGGTCTGTCTCTCTGCCCCGAGGGGCCATTCATGACAAGTTTACCTTAAAAAAACATATCAAGGCTCCACTTTTTTGAGTGTGCCCTTCATCTTTCACTATGAGATCTTAGAAACCACTTTAAATTGGTAGCTGGTTAAGAATATTAACAAACTTATGAATAGGAGGGTCTCCCTAGAACAGCACATGAACACAGAAATAAATAATGTAATCACAGTGTTGGCTGTGCAGAATTGTTATTTTAAGCATCAATAACAGTAATGGATCAAGATTTCACATGGGAGCACTGCTACTGCTGATGAAATCAATTGGCCTTTTAACATAACTAACACACCTTATGTAATCCAATGGCCAATTTAAACACAAGAGGTGGAAAATTGGGCTCTGTACACCTGTGTGGAAAGGGCATTACACATACAGTACATGCGTGCGTGCACGCACACACACACACAGAGTTATTTCACCATGTGTCTTATGACTGAAAGAATCCAGTGTTAAATCCTAAGCTTGACTTCTTTCCCAAGTTTAAACATCAGTAAAACATTTAAATGTAATTACAGTATATTGTAATAAGGCTTCAAAGCCTTTCCTGGTTGGTGCCATAAAAGTTACAGTAACGCTTTCTACTTAACCCAACCTACTTTTACATAATGTGAGTTAGTCTTAGTCTTGTCAAACTTGTTTGCTGGACTTCCACCAATGTCTTATCTAAATTAACTGGATTTGTGCTGCTGTCAGTAGAAGAGGATTGCCCAGTCTTTCATTGATCTGTCACTTGAAATTTCTTAATTGGCTTGTTAACGGAGCTTCTTCCCTCTGTCTTACAAATTACATTCATTAATACTCCAACTTAACACAATCCTAGCTTCCAGCCAGACAACTCTAGCCATTGCCTGACCATCCTCCCATCCAATCCACTGCCCCCTCTCCATTTGCTTCCCCCCCCCACTTCTTTCTCACTCACTCAAGTCTTCATGATGGTCATAAATGAAACATTGATGTAAATTGTTAAAAGTTGTCCTAGATGTGCTCTCGCTTTATATAACTTTACCAGTTGAAGACAACAGGCTTTGGCTTTCAGAGCATTTACACTAGACACACATGCATAAAAACATGCATGCAGTTTCAACAAGGGTCTGACTGAGGATGTTTGTTAGGGAAGCAGAAGAGAATTGCATATATGTACACAGAACTGTTTCATTAAGTGGTTCATTTTGCAGCAGAGGCTTTTGAGTTTATTGAAAATAAAATGCATGCACATCACTTGACTATTAAAGCAAGAAATCTCTGTGTGTGTGTGTCTGCGTGTCTGTCATGTTTATAGGACATCATACGACGGCCTATGGTCTCTGCCTGATCATCATAGGACGTTCTATGAACTCAGGCATCATAGGACTCGCAATGCTGTCATAAAGATATGATGTCTATATGACGAGACAAATGTGTCTTTATGATGTCATATAGACAATCACTCACGATGCCTAGACTAATGTTTTTATGATGTCATATGGCTCAAAATTGGCAAGGTGAATAAGTCGTTGGGTGTCTTCCTGAACAGGGTCGAAAGCCTCTTTTTGCTCAAATCTATTTTCATGATCCTGTCCATGAACTGGAATTACGACCCACAGTGGTCTCAACGAACAAGAAGAAGAAGAAGAAGACCCACCAGATGGAGAGCAATAGAATGAGAACTGCTGCACGTCAGAAAAGATGCCATGAAGATGAAACACCTGAGGTTCCAGCAGTACATCGCATGCATGACTCTGAACAACACACCCAGCTGAGACAGGAGAAGACCCTTCACCAGCATAGGGTACGACAGACAAGGGATGCACAAACAGACAGGAAACATGTGGCAGTACACTATGCACGTGCTGAGTCACTTGAAACCCGAAATGGCCGCAAAGCGAGCAACACTGCACGCCATGCAAGGCACAGAAAAGCTGAGACCGAGGAGATGCGGAATAATTGGCTGGCCGCCAACGCTGCACGCCAGGTGACACAAAGACAAGCTGAGACCGAGGAGATGCGGAATATCACATGCGCACACTGTGTTCCTATGATTTCACATGACCATATAAGGAGTTCTGAACAACTCCTCCTATGATGTCATATAGACATCATCGGCACATTGTGAGGTCAGAACACTTTCTACGGGCATGCAGAACTGCTTGCTTATATTTGGTTTCTACAGGCATGCACGGGTATGCACTAGTTTAATGAATCCAGTGAAAAAGATCTCGAGATTAATAAACTAGTGGGTTATTGAACCCAATGTGAAACAGATATTGACATGTAGAACCCAACAACTGGCTTTATGCATGATGTCAAGTAATTTGCACATCTGCTAAAGAACACAATGTCCTACAGCAGCCACCCATATGCTTACCACCACCACGACTATGTGCATTTTGTCTGCAGCTATTTTTCAATGATTTCATTCCCAAGCATGGCACAGGAAGCTGTCAACATTCACTGCTCTGACTGGCTGTGGAAGCACAGTACTACAACTATATAAATCACTGATAAACAATCTGCAGCAAGTCAGGGGGTTGGAACAAGCTGGTGTTCAGACAATATTTCAAAAGGGTCTTTAAAAAAGGTTATGGACCTTTTTTATGGAGAAATATTGCCCCCCCACACACACACACACACACGCGCGCATATTCTCAGGCTATCAAGACTCCAGCCAACACAATCATCTGTATTTCCCTGTCAACCACCAAGCTGCTAAATCCACACTGAATCAGTTCTACCTTCACAAGCAACGAGTCGCCCATATTCTGCCATTTAATGCTTGTGGGTAAATGCTGCATTTGTGCTGCACTGTGCACGGTAAAGTCACCCCTCCACAAATTAACAGTTCCTGAAGATTATCATAAACTCTGAACTTTACTTGCAATAGTCAGCACGACTGAGATTGTTATATCCTCCAGAGATAAAACAGAGCTCCTTCAAAACACTCATTAGTCCCAGTGGAAACATGGTGGCAACATTATGAGATGATGGAATGAGTTAAAAGCTATAGCTATTAAAAAGCTCCTCTATTAAGGCATCAAAGAAGGTGAGCAACGGAGCCGTTTCACAGAGGCTTTCGCTCAGCTGATTTCAGCGCCACGGACAGCTTGTGTCCTATTATACAGCACTTACGGGACGGGAATGCTGATACCCGAGCGAGCGCACACAAGCAACGCATAAGCAGAAAGAGTTGTCAGGGTTTTGTCAATATGTACACAGTCAGCTGCATCAATCACAGCTGTCTGGCCTGGTTAAGCTTCCAGTCACCGTGGCGTCATAACAGTGAAGCTCAACGCTGGACAGCAGGACACTAGTATCTCCTCGGAATAATCACTGCAATGGGAGAAGAATGTTAAGGACTTTGTTTCCATTTGCACGCTCATTCCTTATCATTTCTGCCTCCCTCCCTCTCTCTCTTTAATAAACACTGTGTGCCAGACGACAACTGGGCACACCCTGTCCTTTCAGAATGTGCTGTCTTGAACATAAGCATGACACACACACACACACACACACACACACAGATCTCTGCTCGATGACTGTCCTCGGCAGCACTGCAAATGTCATTGAACAGCTTGAGACGAGGGGAGAGCTTTGGTTGGAGAACACAAAATACAAATGATTAAAAAACTAATCAGAAATGGTAAAATACAAAATCAAACAAGTTAAAATTAAAGCTGCAGCTGGGAAGGAAAGAAATAAGGGTGTCTGCAGATAGACAGATAGATAAACCCAAATGCTTTTTAAGGCTCTTTGGAGGCCATTTGATCTGTATGTGAAAGAGCAAAAAGCAATTGACTGCATAAAGAGCTTTGTCCAATTTTTTACTGGAACTGACATTGCTGTAGATTTAACTGTACACTTGTCTGCGGCCAGTGTTGCAATGATGTTATGATTAATGGTATAAGGGCTCTAGTTTTAACGAGTGCTGCTCTGTGAGCCAAACCCTTGAGTGACTAACCAAATCACTAGCCTGCTGAAAATGGAAGAGCTGCAGCACACATCAATTAAGCAATATAGACTTACAACTCAGTAAGAGGTCATGCTTATTCAGTGAGAAGTATTGGTTTAAATGATAAATTGCTTTTAAATTAATAATAAGAAGAATGGATTAGATTTATGTGGAGCTTGGCATGTCAAGTGACATCTCAAACGCTTACAGTGAGTCCATCATTCGTTCACTCCAGACAGACATTGATAGTGGTAAGCTACTACTGTAGCCACAGCTGCCCTGGGGAAATGTGGCTGCCGAGCCGCGCCAACGGCCTCTCCATCCACTACTGAACATTTATACACATTTATAACCAATGTAATGGACACTAGAGGCAAGGTGGGTAAAGTGTCTTGCCCAGGGACACAACGGCAGGATGGTTGGGGAGAATTTTAACGGATCTGATACATGATTTCACCTCATTTTAACTAATATAAACAAAGCTTTCCGCTAATCCCTTTGGCCCTCATTTATTAAAAGTGTGCAGAAATCACCGCACATCCAGGTGCAGAAATGATCATATGACAAGTTCCATCTGGTGAATCTCATCGAACAAATCACTCATTGACACCGGTTACATGGTCACAATAAACCGATTACTGGGAATAAACTGATAATGGCCATAAATACGAGGAGGCTGAAAAGTTCATAGTGGTCAAATTTGACCAAATGTGGTTTATTTTCCTACTGCAGGGATTCAACACCGATTGAAGAAGTGTGTGGACCAAAGGGGAGACTGTTGAAAAATAAACCACATTTGGTCAAATTTGACCACTATGAACTTTTCAGCCCCCCTCATAGTTTTCTTGTGTTTCCGTGCAGTGAATAAACAAATTATTGGAGGGTAAACCACTTCAGTTAATGGCCCCAGTTGCATGGTCTGCATCAGATTACGATGTTTACATGACCACTTGAATAATCAGATAACTCCAGAAATCCAATCATAACTGCTTTGTTCATGTACATGTTAACATGGTCAGTGATAAATCCGGCAGGTGGAAACAACTGTCATTTAAATACCATACCCCTGTATTAGGTGGCTTCACCCCCAGCATTTATGACACGGCAGAACGTAAAATGGCGACAAAGAGAAACTTCTCCAAAGGGGTAATTAATATTATTATAAGAGAAGTGAAAAATAACAAAGCAGGCTCTATGTGTCAGCTTCAAAAGTGGCCTCAAAGGCAGAAGAACCACTACTGGGACAAGATCACTGCTGAGCAAAACCTTGGTGTGGCCAGCTTATCTCCAGCTATTTATAATTCATGATGTAAACAGTGTAGGATAGTTTATATTGCCAGTATAATCACAATTCTTTACGTTGGTGTAAAGAAAAAGGAGGTGGACTTTGACCCAGGCAGAGGAGAGTCTGTGCTCATTGGTTCCATTACAGGCAGAAGTGGAGATACGTGAGCAAAGGTTTGACTATATGATGTTTGCTTTGTCATGTTAAAAGCATACTTTTCAAACATCATACCCGTCGCAGAATTTGACTGTATCCTATGATCATGTCCAGACAGAATAAACACCGATCTTTATTCATGATTATACAATCAGTTTTCTGTCTTATGCCTGTTTGATAAATGACGGCCAATAAAATAGCGGACAACACAGTGTGTACAACATTTTTCCCAAAAGCAGCCTGTAAAACTGATTTAAGTTACATCAGGAAGAGAGAAGAAGTCAAACAAGAATTACTCTTTTACTTGTAGCTCATCTGAGCCTACGACGTGCAACTCTGTAACAGATGTTTACATCAGCAGCAGATCTAAAACACTTAAAAGCATTGCTGTTCAACCTTTTGCAGCACAGCAGTGAATCTCTGCTGGACAACACGGTCCGCGACAAAAACACCCCATCGATTCTTTGGAAATGTCACACAAAGCCCAAAAGAGTCAAGGGGCAATATATTAAAAAAAAAATGCAGAAGAGCAACTTCTAAATTATGCTTTTTATCCCTTCTTTTTACATGTTTTTCTTAAATTAACATAAGAGCATTAATGAGTCCATCGTTTCTGTTTGACCACAACATTACAGTAAAGTTAAATTAATCAGAGGGCCTTTATATGTGTTATTCTACAGCAAAGCACATCAGAGACTCAGTATAAAACTTATGTGTGATTGTGATTTTTTTCTAGTGAGAGAGGGAAAGAAGCAATTAATAGTACCGCTGACCTTTTGCTACCCAGTAATGGATCCATGGATAAACTACTATGCAGCTTAAAGATGAGCACAGAATGGATGGATCCCCTGAGTAAACAAAGGGCAATTACTCACCGTTCAGTTTACTTTCCCAGTTTGTAATGAGCCTGTAAAAACACATGCTTGAAATTTACCAGAAAATGCCAAAACTTTAGTTAAATGGGGCCTTTGACCTTTTCCCCTGACAAATAGTTGTATTTATTAACAGTACTAATAGTACCAATAGTTGTTATTTTCTACTATAAAAAGATTAATTTCTACTAGTGGTGGGCAACAATTAAACATTTTAATCACTGTTAATCTTTTGAAATTGTGTGTTAACTGTGATTAAGATTTTTATTAAGTTTTTTTCTCTATAATGTACAATAAATTAGTCATTTTTCAAGTTTTCAAGCTCTTATTAACATGGGCATGAACAGATGTGCTTGATTTCTGCCACTGCAGGTCCATTTAAACCCTTCAACATGTCAAAAATGACAACAAACACCCAGAATATTCCCTAAAACAACCCCCCCCCCCCGCCGCCAAAACTCAAATACTGCAGAAATACTGCATGTACAAACAACTAGCAACTACGTCAGCATTATTACACCAGTTGTTATCTTACCAGTTGCATCTCTTACCTCCCTTTTCAATGTGAGTTCCAGTAGTAAACGGTAAATGGCGTTCACTTACGGTATATAGCGCTTTTTCTCATCTCTATATGACCAAAGCGCTTTCCAGATCCTGCTATCCACCCATTCACACACACATTCACACACTGATGGCGGCAGAGCTGCCATGCACAGGCGCTGGGCTGACCCCCCAGGAGCAACTGGGGGTTCAGTGTCTTGCTCAAGGACAATTTGATATGCAGACTGCAGACAGAGCGGGAATCGAACCCCTGACCCTCGGATCAGTAGTCCAGTGTGTTTTCTAAGAAGCAGACAGTGCAAACAGAACTGATGGAAGTTCGCCCCAAGTTGGCTTTAGCTTAGCTGTTAGCGCTTCTTGGCAGCCACGTTTCCACCTCTCCGGGATTGTGCATTAATATGTCCAAATATCTACATACATAGAATGATAGTAATACCCCAGCAAACTGATTCGAACACTCAGAATTAGATAAAATGAAGAGTTTGTGCCATGAACTGGGCTTCACACATCTCTGTTTTGAGTCGTGACATGGACTGTCTGACAGAAATGTTATGTTGGAATTACCTTAGTAATGACGAGGCCAGGTGCACAGTTGAACTTCGCTCTATTAAAGGGGTGATCCCACACCATACAGCCACCAGGCAGGGGCATCGGCAAAGAGGCCAAATAAAGATACCCGCTGGTATTTATAGGGCGGTGCAGTGGTGGAAGAGGAAGTGGCCGCCACTACACCGCACTTCATAATAAAACACAATACCACAAGACACAGTACCTCCGCTTCAAAAGTTCCATGCTTAACCGTGATTAATCACTGTGATATTGAGTTAATCGCGATTAATTCAATTAGTGTGCGCACTACTAATTTCTACACAGACACATTTTCTTCTGATAGCTGATTTACCCACAGTTTGTTGAAGATACCACCCCCCAACCCCCCCCCCCCCCCAAAAAAAAAGTTGCTTTCAGTCTCAGGGTTGTTAAAGCTCAGTCATGACTGGATAGAGGTCATGCCTATGGAGAGTTTCACTACTAACCAGCTTCTGGTTGGCTGACTGTACTCGCATGATGTAACAGCAACCAACGCATTGACTATCTTTGTCTATTTGGTTCAAGTCAATCGGAAAGGTTGGAGATCGACTGTGAATGTGTATGAGTGTGTAAGTGCACATCTGCTTTCAGTGCTATAAACATCCATGTGTGAACATGCATTGCAAAATGCACTCCAGCAAAAATCATTTGTCATTTTGGTGCATTCAGTCAATGTTAAAACACACACAGGCTGGAAACATTAAAGTCGGCTGGAACATCTGCACCCAACACTGAAGCATAATTCCTCGGGCTAAAAATACCAGGGCAGAACAAGCGTCTCTAAATGTTTTCTAAATAAGATTACACTGGAGAATGGTGATCATTAAGATGAATGAAGAGCGTGTACAGTGTCCTCTCGTCTTGCTTCTTGAATCTCAATTTCTGAATGAGTGTCTCCCAGAAATACAGACAGGGAAGTAAAAAAAAAAAACTGCAATGGGTTGGGATACAGTAGAGAAAAAAGAATGCTGCCAAAGAACATTAAGCCTGAGACAAAGAAAAAAAATTGCTTTTGTTGCATTTGTTTAACATACACAAAAACATGAAATATAAAAACATCAACCCGAGGTCTCAGAGGAAATGACTTATTTTGCCATCTGTGTTTAGTCACTAAAGCGAGGAAACCAGACTGCAGAGACATCATCATTAGACAGTGTGCTGATGCTCTGTAGATGTGGGAAACATCTCCTCAACCAGATATTTTTAGTTAGCACATCTGTTTTTCTGTCCTTACGCTGGTACAGATCAAAGTGCTAAATCTAAAAAATCTGTGTTAATAGTAACAACAATACAATAATATTTCCAAAAAATAATGGTGTGGTCTTTAAATCACATTGTAGATTTTACTCTTAAGTTGTTTTTTCTTTGTATTTTTGTATTCTTTATTAATCCCCAAAGGGAAATTCAGGGCATCCACCAGGATGGATGAGGCAGCCACGGTACGGCGCCAATCCCTTCACCATTCACACCTAGGGTGACTTTAGAGTCTCCAGTTAGCCTAACCTGCATGTTTTGGCCTGTGGGAGGAAACCGTAGTACCCGGGGTAAACCCACGCAGACACGGGAAGAACATGCAAACTCCACACAGATGGGTCACCGATGGTCAGCGGGTGGGATCAAATCCACGATGGTCAGGGGTGGAATCGATCCCGTGACCTTCTTACTGTGCTGCCACTGTGCTAACTTCATGAGATAAAGGGTCTTCAAGGAAAACTTCAGCAAAAGTTATATTTCATCCTCTGTAGTCAGATGGATGTTTATTATCTCAGTCATCAACATTTACTACCTCATCAGTGAATAATTTATCTGGAGGAGAGTGTAAAGGCTCAAGGTTGGGCAGTAAAGCAAAACTTGTCTGATGACAGTGATGCTGAGGTGAACCCTGTACAAAACACTGAAGTTATCTGGACTCACTCAGCTAGTCAACAGCAAATAATAATAGTGACTTCACTGAATTTTTCTGTGCGAAATTAATTTGTCTCCAAGCATTATATCACACCCAGCAGGTTGCAAGCTTCCTTAGGGTTCGCCCTTAGGGCGAATGCTGATGAACGTTGTGAGTTTGGGTTTTAGTCAGGGTTTGTATAAGGTTGCAAAGCATTTTGCAAACAGTTTTAAAGGTCACAGTTTTTCTTTTTTTTTTCTTTGTTGAGTTCAAAAATTCTTTGCAAATTTATTTTTTTGCAAACATTTGCAAAACAGTTGTAAGTGTTTGCAATTGGTTGTAACACGTGTTGCTAAAGTGGCCTCCCTTCTTTTCTCAGCATCTTTGGGGGTCAACACAGAATATCATCATCTGATATTGTGGTGATCCACATATTTTACACTGGATGCCCTTCCTGATGCAACAATCCACATTTACCTGGACTTGGTACTGACACAAGGAGTACGCTGGGTTGTGTTTCCCCCCGTGGCTGGGCAGCCAACATTCTTTCACCCATTCTTTTATGCTGAGCACCAAGCTAGAAGGCAAGATGTACCATTTTTATATGGTCTTTGGTATGAACTGGTCTTGAACCCATGACTTTTTGTCGCTAAATTTCACTAAATGTCACTAATGATAGAGGGAACCCATGATTTTCAGGGTTTGGACATTCATCAAAAAAGTTGGCAAGTCCAAAAATCGCAGCATTTCTCAGCATTCAGCACTCTGTCTGACACTATCTTAAAAACGATTCTGGCCCTATCTTCAGGGAGCATTGGAAATTATAGTGACTCAACAATGAAAACTCTGGAAACTAATATTAAACTACAGGTTTGTATTACCCCCAAAATGTCAAAACTGATACAACAAATAATTCAATAAATGAGATTGGTTCTGGTGTTTCTAATATATATCATCTGCCTCATAAATCAGTTGTTGCCTTAGTTCTAATTTGTTGTACTGATGCACTTAAAAAAGGCAAGTAATTGGAACTTTAACTCATTTTACGTAAGCCACCTTCCACCATTAACAACCATGCTTTAAATTGAATTAATCAGTTCGTTTGAGTTTGGTCAGGGAAAGTGACAGCTGAGTGGTCTGAATATATGATCATAGTCTACATGAATGGAACATCTGTACCAGGCTGTCAAAGCATGTTCTTGCATCCGTGTGTGAGTACTGTAGCTTAACTGTACGCTTGGCATGTGTGTAACAGAGTGGCTCTGTGAATACACATCAGCACTTAAATATTATGTGACAGTATCTGGAGCAGAACTAATTGGTCCACTCGCCTCTTCTGCAAACAGATGTATCAGCAAACAACAACAAAAAAAAATTTAAAAAAAATAGGCCAAATTCCGGGTTATGCTTATCCATCTTCTTGTGTTTTACAATTTTGGGCTATACTGTGATGTGCTAAATCATAGAGAATCCAGTCAATACACACTTTAGTACAAGTCACGCAACATTCCGATGTGGAAAGCTCTAACTGTGATAAAACAACAAAATCAAGCACCTGACATTAGAGACGCAAACAAAGCACAGATTGATTAATTATGTCTTGTTTGAATCATTTGTTTCAAATTGCTGTGTGTAGGTGAGTGGAAATAGCACCTTAAATGTAAAGCGTAATATACAGTATTTCCAGGTTTGCGTTGGTCGTACAAACACAGAATTGCTCATTGTAGGACATGTAGTAAAACCAAGCAAACTGATCAATTATTGAGCATCCATTTGAAAAAGGGACCATATAGTGCATCCAGAAAGTATTCACAGAGCTTCACTTTTTCCACATTTTACATTTTACATTTTATTTTACACATTTTACAGCCTTATTTCAAAATGGAATAAATTCCTTTTTTCTTCAAAATTCTACACACAATACCGCATAATGACAACATGAAAGTTTTTTTTTTTTTTTAGATTTTTGCAAATTTATTAAAAATTAAAAAACCTAAGAAATCACATGTACATAAGTATTCACAGCTTTTGCTCAACACTTTGTTGATGCACCTTTGGTAGAAATTACAGCCTCAAGTCTTTTTGAATATGATGCCACAAGCTCAGCACACCTAGTTTTGGGCAGTTTCACCCATTCCTCTTTGCAGCTCCTCTCAAGCTCCATCAGGTTGGATGGGAAGCATCGATGCACAGCCATTATCAGATCTCTCTAGAGATGTTCAATTGGATTCAAGTCTGGGCTCTGGCTGGGCCACTTAAGGACATTCACAGAGTTGTCCTGAAGGCACTCCTTTGATATCTTGGCTGTGTGCTTAGGGTCGCTGTCCTGCTGAAAGATGAACTGTCGCCCCAGTCTGAGGTCAAGAGCGCTCTGGAGCAGGTTTTCATCCAGGATGTCTCTGTCCATTGCTGCATTTATCTTTCCCTCTATCCTGATTAGTCTCCCAGTCCCTGCCGCTGAAAAACATCCCCACAGCATGATGCTGCCACCACCATATTTGACTGTAGGGATGGTATTGGCCTGGTGATGAGCAGTTCCTGATTGGTGGATTGCTGTAGAGATGGTTGTCCTTCTGGAAGGTTCTCCTCCCTCCACAGAGGAACGCTGTAGCTCTGACAGAGTGACCATTGGGCTTTTGGTCACCTCCCTGACTAAGGCCCTTCTCCCCCAATTGCTCAATTTAGACGGTCGCCCAGCTCTAGGAAGAGTCTGAACCTCTTCCACTTAGGGATGATGGAGGCCACTGTGCTCACTGGGACCTTCAAAGCAGCAGAAATTTTTTTGTACCCTTCCCCAGATTTGTGCCTCAAGACAATCCTGTCTCAGAGGTCTACAGACAATTCCTTTGAATTCATGCTTGGTTTGCGCTCTGACATGCACTGTCAACTGTGGGACCTTATATAGACAGGTGTGTGCCTTTCCAAATCATGTCCAATCAGCTGAATTTACCACAGGTGGACTCCAATTAAGCTGTAGAAACATCTCAAGAATTATCAGTGGAAACAGGATGCACCTGAGCTCAATTTTGAGCTTCTCGGCAAAGGCTGTGACTACTTATGTACATGTGATTTCTTTGTTTTTTATTTTTAATAAATTTGCAAAAATCTCAAAAAACGTTTTGCATGTTGGTAAGGTAAAGTATCCAAATCAATTGCAATATTACACAGAGTGAAAAATTTGCTGAATCAACCCACACTATACAGTACACCTTGTATCATTCATTAATACTCCCATACATGACATATTGTAATGAAGTATGGGGAAATACATATAAAACAAACATATATCCACTCTTTATGCTTCAAAAGAGAGCTATTAGAATAATCAACAAAGCAGCTTACAGGGAACCAACAAACCCACTTTTTCTTAAACAAAAAACTCTCAAGTTGAAAGATCTGATCGACTTTAAAACCGCAATAATAATGTTCAAAGTGAAGAATCTATCACTGCCCGCAAATATCCAAAAGTTGTTCCAAACAAGGGAGAAACGATATCACTTCAGAGGAACATGTATATTTCAAAAGCCTACAGTGAGAACAACCACCAAGCAACACTGTATTTCAGTGCAAGGTGTCAGATTATGGAACGATTTTGGACCTGAATTAAAATCATGTACAAAGCTTGGACAATTTAAACAAAAACTAAAGGAAGAAATACTCCAAACATATTTACAAAACGACATGTAAACTCACATAAGGATTGACATTTCCAGCCTGTGTTGTGTTATAGCTTAGTTTTTCTTTTTTCTCTGTGACACTATGTCTTAGATTTGTTTTTGAATAGTAACCGCTTAACTTAGACTAGCTCAGTTTTCTTTTTCTCTCAGTCATATTTTGTCTTAGCCTTGTTTTAAATTGTAATCGCTCTTGTCTTGTTTTCTCTTTTTTCTCCTTTGAATTCTTGGATGGAATATGGGTGGGCAATATAAGCTGCGGCTTCAGCCATCACCCATTTCGGATAACTCACGTGGAATTGTATAGTAGAAGGAGTCTTTGTCTAATTTGACCTTGTTGTTATATTATACAGTTTCTTTTAACCTGTAATGTACTATCCGAAAATGTTGTCATTATGGGATATTGTGTGTAGAATTTTGAGGAAAAAATTAATTTATTCTATTTTGGAATAAGGCTGTAACATAACAAAATGTGGGAAAAGTGAAGTGCTGTGAATACTTTCCGGATGCACTGTATACTGTATATTGTGCAATAACACCACTGAAAGATCACAGCTCTACTCTTACTTTACAGAAGTACTTGCATAGAAAATTCAGAAAAAAAACATTAGGGTATTATGAAAAGGTGTTTGCATTGGGTTATTTTTGCATTTTTTTATTTTATTTTTTTTTCAGTTTTCTTTTGAATTGAATATTTGCCTGAGTCAGACTGAGTAAAGGGAATTCACCTCTAGATGAACTGCCTGAAAAGAGGCCAGCTGTTCTTGAATGGGATCACATCGCCCTTTAGGGAGGATGGGAGCTTTTTGCATGGTCTGTAAACATATTGAGCAAGTTGTTTCTAGCTAATTTTCCTTTGTTTATCCCACTGAGTAATGTGACTTCCATAGACACTATAAATGTAACACGAGCCCACTGGCTGAAAAAGTTGCAACTTTTGCCACCAAGACATCTTAAATATTTTGAATATAGAACATGGAACACTTATCTATCAGCTGACAATATTAACAACTCTGGTGCATAAAAGAATGGAAAAACATAAATAAAAGACAAGAGCAATTAAAACATGTTTTTTTGTTTGTTTTACAATGGAGAGTTTCATCTTTTCTGTTGCAAAATCTATAGACTGTGTAGATAACTGCATTGATCTGAACTTCTGCGATGTATCACATGTAAAACACAGTGTGGATCAGAGGTACTCAAACTTTTTTTATGAAAGGCCCACATTTATTTTTTCTAGAGGGCCAGAGGTTCAGAACAACGCCAACATGTTGCGTGGGCAGATATCTCTTCTTTCTTCTTTTTTTTTTTTTTTACATTTTTTACAGGAAAAAAAAATGTGGATTTAAGATGCACAAAGTAGTGCATTTATGAGGAAAAAGGTTACAAATTTACAAGAAAAAAGTTGTAAATTTACAAATGAAAGTAGTAAATTAATGAGACTGTCACGCCGCGCCGCTCATCAGCGGCGCCACCTGCACACACACCTGCACATCATCAGCGGCGAGGGATTTAAGCCGCCTCGCCCTGGGCTTCGGCCTGAAGCCGTCAGACTTCACTCGCTGGATTGCTGTGAGTTACCTCTTACTCCCCAGCAAGCATCGCGATAAGAAGCCCTTACCTTTTTCCCTTTCAAGTCTGCTCCCCTGTGCACAGGTGGATTTCCCGGCGGCGGACCTTTCCTCTCCGTCTCCATTCCCTCGCTGCCGCACCGGGCTCTCCAGGTTGCTGTCTACCGGACCTTGTCCTTGCTGTGCCAGCCACCTGCCCACTCCAAGTAAGCTCCTCTCCAACTTGTACATCTCCTGTGTTGGTGTGTGCCCGTCACCCTTCTCCCTGTGCTTTTCCCATAGGGTTGTCCGGCTGTACGGTCTCCTGCCTCCGTGCCCGAAGCAGACGCCACCACCAACACATTTACATCTCGCAGACACACATTCATACACCCTTGTTGTTAATAAAGCTATTTGAGCTACTCTGAGCCTGCGTGTGTGTCTCCTGAGCCGTGCATCATGTCAGTACGGCTTCAGCAGAGCGGCTCGGCAGACGCCGACTTACCACTCTCGAGGCTCGAGTGGACCAAATAGCTTACCAGCAACAGGTGATTCTAAACCAATTGATTAGCATAACTAACCGATTGGACCGCTTGGACCCCCAACAGCCGTTCCCCCCGGCTCGTCAGGGTGGCGCGGCTCCTGCTGCTCCAGCGGCCGTCCAGCAGGCTCCGGGAGCACCGACTCGGCTCACGCCCATTCCGACCCCCGCCCGCTTTAGCGGTAAGCTCGGCGGAGCGCGGGGGTTCATAATGCAGTGGGAGTCCGTGTTTCACCGTGTGCCCGGAGACTTTCCTTCAGATCATAGCCGTATTGGTTATATTGGGAATCTCCTAGAGGGGCGAGCACTAACCTGGACTTACGCCGTAATGGCGAGGCCCAGTTATGCCACCCTCACTTATGACCAATTCGTGAGACGTTTCCTGGAGGTCTTTGATCACTCTCGTACCGAGACAGTCCAGGTCGATCGGCTTCTCAGCCTCCAGCAGGGAAGCCGGTCGGCAGCGGACTACGCGATCGACTTCCGGGTAGCGGCGGAGGAATTGGGCTGGGATGAACGCTCATTCTGCGGCCTTTTCCTCCGCAGTCTCAACGATGATCTGAAGGATGAACTGGCTGGACGGGACATCCCGGAGACTCTAGCGGAGCTAACGTCTCTAGCTATCAGTTTGGATAACAGGCTGCGCGAGCGCTCCTTGGGGCGGAAGTCGTCTTCTTCTCGCCCTCGTGGAGCCTCGTCGCGCCAGTTCCAAGCTCGCCCCCTGGCGACGCCGCCACCATCGCGCCCCGAGGAGTCGGAGCCGATGGTGACGGGCTGGACAAAGCTTTCCCCTGCGGAGAGACAACGCCGGCATGAGTTGAATCTCTGCATGTATTGCGGGGATAGTCAACACACGGTGGAGCTTTGTCCACAGAAGCCAAACGGCGGGGTCCGCGAGTCCCTGTAGGGGGCCTCGCGGACATCAATCGGTTAAGTCCCCTCACCCAATTGAAGCTGCCCGTCCGATTTTGTCACAACTCCACTGGGCATCTCACCCACGCACTGGTGGATTCGGGTGCGGAGGGCAGTTTTATTTCACAAAGCCTGGCAACCCGATTGGGCATCCGCTGCCAGGCACTTACTACTCCCCTCTCCCTGGTCAACCTCTCCCGTGCCTCCCTGGGGAGAGTAACACATCGGACCGTCCCCATTCCTGTTATCATCTCTGGGAACCACCGGGAGGAGATAACTTTCTACGTCCTTCCCAACTCTGTGTCGCCCGTCATCCTGGGGTATCCCTGGCTACGCCTCCACAACCCCGTCTTGGACTGGAAGTCCGCCAGGGTGTCAGCATGGAGCACATTTTGCATGAGCACCTGTTTACAGTCCGCTGCCTGCTCTCCGTCCTCTTCCCCAACACCTACGGACGCTGCGCCCCCGGACCTATCCCTGGTGCCATCGGAATTTCACGACCTGGGTATGGTATTCAGTAAGTCCAAGGCGATGTCTCTTCCTCCACACAGACCCTACGACTGTGCCATAAACATCCGCCAGGGGGCACCCTTACCCTCTGGGCGACTCTACAGCCTGTCGGCGCCGGAGAAGGAGACCATGAACGCCTATCTCAAGGAGTCGCTGAGTGCTGGGATTATCCGTCCCTCGTCATCACCATTGGGGGCAGGATTCTTCTTCGTAGGCAAGAAGGACGGTTCCCTCCGTCCTTGCATCGACTATCGCGCCCTAAACGACATTACGGAGAAGGATCGCTACACCCTGCCCCTCATGGATACCGCCTTCCACTCCCTCCAGGGGGCGACTTGGTTCACTAAGCTGGATCTACGCAGCGCATACCACCTCGTCCGGATCCGGGAGGGAGATGAGTGGAAGACAGCCTTCCGTACCCCGAACGGCCACTTCGAGTACCTGGTGATGCCGTTCGGGTTGACCAACGCTCCAGCCGTCTTTCAGCGCCTAATTAATGACGTCCTCTGGGATTTCATTGGCCTTTTTGTGTTCGTCTACCTGGATGACATCCTCATCTTCTCCAAATCCAGGGACGAGCACCGGGTCCATGTGAGGCGGGTCCTCCAAAGACTGCTGGAGAACCGGTTGTATGTGAAGGCCGAAAAATGTGAATTCTACGCTAAAACAACATCCTTCCTCAGGTTCATCATCTCCCACGATTAGGTGCTTCCGGACCCAGTGAAGGTGAAGGCGGTGGTGGAATGGCCCACACCTGCATCAAGAAAACAGGTGCAGCAATTCATCGGCTTTGCAAATTTCTACCGCCGCTTCGTCCCTAATTTTGGCACCATCGTCGGCCCGTTGACCCGCCTCACGTCCCCTAAGGTCCCGTTCCGGTGGACCGAAGAGGCCGCGGCAGCTTTTCAGGCGCTGAAGGCGGAGTTCTCCTCCTCCCAGGTCCTTAGCCAAGTCAACCCTGCGCTGCAGTGCATCGTGGAAGTGGACGCTTCGGACACAGGAGTGGGGGCGGTTCTATCCCAGCGGTCGCCAGATGATGGAGTCAAACGGCCCTGCGCCTTCTTCTCTCGGTGCTTGTCCCCGGCGGAACGGAATTACGACGTGGGGGACAGAGAGCTCCTCGCCATCAAGCTCGCGCTGCAGGAGTGGCGTCACTGGCTAGAGGGGGTGGACCTGCCGTTCGTGGTCCTGACGGACCACAAGAACTTGGAGTACCTGAGATCTGCCAAGCGTCTGAACGCCCGCCAGGCGCGCTGGTCCTTGTTCTTTGCCAGGTTCCGATTCAACATCACCTTCAGGCCTGGCTCCAAGAACGGCCTGCCCGACGCCCTCTCTAGGCAATTTGCCCCTGAGGAGTCGGAGGACACGGTCCACACCATCCTACCCAGGTCGTGCGTCGTGGGAGCCGTTACCTGGGACATTGAAAGCAAGATCCGGAAGGCGCAGGAAGTGGAACCTGACCCTGGCAGCGGACCGGAGGGGAGGCTGTTCGTGCCATCCACGGTTCGGGGGGAGGTCATCCACTGGTTGCACACGTCCAAGCTCACCTGCCACCCTGGTTCCTCCCGGATGATTGACCTCCTCCAACGGTCCTTCTGGTGGCCGGGCCTGCGGAGGGACACTGCCCGCTACGCCCGGGCCTGCCCAGTGTGCGCCACCAGCAAATGAGGTAATGCCCCTCCAGCGGGTTTGCTCCAGCCTCTGCCCGTCCCTGGCAGGCCCTGGTCGCATATCGCCCTGGATTTCGTCACCGGACTCCCAGTTTCAAACACCTTCGACACCGTCCTGACCATCTTGGACCGCTTCTCTAAGGCGGCACACTTCATCCCCCTACGAGGTCTTCCAACCGCCCTGGAGACGGCGGACCTCCTAATCCAGCACGTGGTCAGGCTGCACGGGATTCCGGTGGACGTGGTCTCGGACCGGGGGCCCCAATTTTCCTCAGAGGTTTGGAGGTCGTTCTGCAACGCCCTGGGAGCCAAGGTGAGCCTCTCCTCCGGCCATCACCCCCAATCCAACGGGCAGTGTGAGCGGACCAACCAGGAGCTGGAGGCTGCACTCCGCTGCGTCACGGCGTCCAAACCAACGTCCTTGAGTAACCACCTCGCCTGGGTTGAATACGCCCACAACACCGCTCGCTCTTCTGTTACAGGGATGTCCCCCTTTAAGGCGTCCCTGGGCTACGACCCCCCGCTGTTCCCGGCGCAGGAGAGTGAGGTTACTGTCCCCTCAGTTCGGGCGCATCTCAGGCAGTTCCGCTCCATCTGGGCGTCAGCGCGTAATGCGCTTTTACGCACGGCGGAGCGCAACAGAGCCGTGGCGGACCGGCACAGAAGACCTGCCCCAGCGTACCGAGTTGGCCAGCGTGTCTACGTGTCGACCCAGGACGTGATTTTAAAGGGCGAGAGGAGGAAGCTGGCACAGCGTTTTATGGGCCCACACCCCATCACCAGGATTATCAACCCGGTGGCTGTGCGTGTAGCTATTCCCCCCTCCCTCCGCATCCATCCCACCTTCCATGTTTCCAAGGTGAAGCTGGCAGTCTCCGACCCCCTTTGCCCTCCTCCTGCTGCGCAACCCGCGCCCCAGATGATTGATGGCCATCCGGCCAGGCCTGTCTCCTCCATCCTGGACTCCCGGCGCCGGGGTCGTGGGTTGCAGTACTTGGTGGACTGGGAGGGCTATGGGCCTGAACATCGGCAGTGGGTACCCTCGTCGTTTGTGTTGGGCCCATCCCTCATTACTGAGTTCCACCGAGCGCACCCGGAGAAACC
The DNA here is from genome assembly GCA_020510985.1 of Pholidichthys leucotaenia. Taxonomy (NCBI): domain Eukaryota; kingdom Metazoa; phylum Chordata; class Actinopteri; order Cichliformes; family Pholidichthyidae; genus Pholidichthys; species Pholidichthys leucotaenia. The sequence goes on along the minus strand of CM035845.1, from coordinate 247,839,626 downwards.
ATCGCCAGGAGGCGCTGCTAGAGGGGGGAGTACTGTCACGCCGCGCCGCTCATCAGCGGCGCCACCTGCACACACACCTGCACATCATCAGCGGCGAGGGATTTAAGCCGCCTCGCCCTGGGCTTCGGCCTGAAGCCGTCAGACTTCACTCGCTGGATTGCTGTGAGTTACCTCTTACTCCCCAGCAAGCATCGCGGTAAGAAGCCCTTACCTTTTTCCCTTTCAAGTCTGCTCCCCTGTGCACAGGTGGATTTCCCGGCGGCGGACCTTTCCTCTCCGTCTCCATTCCCTCGCTGCTGCACCGGGCTCTCCAGGTTGCTGTCTACCGGACCTTGTCCTTGCTGTGCCAGCCACCTGCCCACTCCAAGTAAGCTCCTCTCCAACTTGTACATCTCCTGTGTTGGTGTGTGCCCGTCACCCTTCTCCCTGTGCTTTTCCCATAGGGTTGTCCGGCTGTACGGTCTCCTGCCTCTGTGCCCGAAGCAGACGCCACCACCAACACATTTACATCTCGCAGACACACATTCATACACCCTTGTTGTTAATAAAGCTATTTGAGCTACTCTGAGCCTGCGTGTGTGTCTCCTGAGCCGTGCATCATATCAGAGACATGCATGCCCGTAGACAGTAAGTACTGTATTCCTGTCTGAAACAGGTAGCTCAATCAGGCTTTACAGGCCCAAATGTAGGCTGTGTTTGAAAGTGGAATACAGAGGTGTAGACTATATGTAGACAATCACACACGTTAGACTCTGACAAATATGGAAGGGACTGAACCGAGATTTATTTCATTGTGTGAATATTAATCGCAGAATAATTGAAAATGAATGGGACATCCAATATTAGCCACTGTTGAAGAACCACTTGTTTATTTTTTGTTAGATCACTTATTTGTGTGATCTTTTATGAGTTATATTCATAAATGTTGTACCTTGCAGGTTGGGGAATGGGACTTGCTCAGTCATTATTATAATTTAGTTTATATGGCTAGTTTATAGTCTATCGTTGATAAACTCATGCAGTACTATAACAGGACACGTTCACAAATATTTGAGACCCATTGTAGTGCATCAGTTTATATTTTAGCAATATTACGAGTACAAAACACCGAAAATTATATTTTTTTTGTATTTATATCTTGTGTACTTTATTGATCCCCAGAGGGAATTTCAGGGCATCTACGGTACTGAGCAAATCCCTTCACCATTCACACACACACACACACACACACACACACACATACACACACACACACACACAGCAGAATGACCCGTTTGGCTGCAACTGTTGCATCAGTGTTGCCCATTTGTCTTTAAATATTTAAATAAAAATGATTCATTTCGTTATTTGGGCATTTTTGCATCTTGTTGTCGTTTAGTCAAAGCGTGCATACACACTTGGACAAAATTGTTGGTACCCCTCTGTTAATGAAAGAAAAACCCACAATGGTCACAGAAATAACTTGAATCTGACAAAAGTGGTAATAAATAAAAATTCTATGAAAATTAACCAATGAAAATCAAACAATGTTTTTAAATTGTGGTTCAACAGAATTATTTTAAAAACAAACTCATGAAACAGGCCTGGACAAAAATGATGGTACCCCTAGAAAAGATTGAAAATAATGTGACCATAGGGACATGTTCAACAAAGATGTGTCCTCTAATTAACATCACAGGTGTCTACAAACTTGTAATCAGACAGTCGGCCTATTTAAAGGGTGACAAGTAGTCACTGTGCTGTTTGGTGACATGGTGTGTATCACACTAAACATGGACCAGAGGAAGCAAAGGAGAGAGTTGTCTCAGGAGATTAGAAAGAAAATTATAGACAAGTATGTTAAAGGTAAAGGCTATAAAACCATCTCCAAGCAGCTTGATGTTCCTGTGACTACAGTTGCACATATTATTCAGAAATTTAAGATCCACGGGACTGTAGCCAACCTCCCTGGATGTGGATGCAGGAGGAGACGGGTAATACGAATGGTAACAAAAGAGCCCAGAACAACCTCTAAACACATTCATGGTGAACTCCAAGGTCAGATCGCACCATCCGTTGTTGTTTGAGCCAAAGTGGACTTCATGGGAGACGACCAAGGAGGACACCACTGCTGAAAACAAATCATAAAAAAGCCAGACTGGAATTTGCCAAACTGCATGTTGACAAGCCACAAAGCTTCTGGGAGAATGTCCTATGGACAGACGAGATCAAACTGGAACTTTTTGGCAAGGCACATCAGCTCTATGTTCACAGACGCAAAAATGAAGCATACCAAGAAAAGAACACTGTCCCTACTGTGAAACATGGACGAGGTTCTGTTATGTTCTGGGGCTGCTTTGCTGCATCTGGCACAGGGTGTCTTGAATCTGTGCAGGGTACAATGAAATCTCAAGACTATCAAGGTATTCTAGAGAGAAATGTGCTGCCCAGTGTCAGACAGCTTGGTCTCAGTCGCAGGTCATGGGTCTTGCAACAGGAGAATGACCCAAAACACACAGCTAAACACACCCAAGAATGGCTAAGAGTGAAACATTGGACTATTCTAAAGTGGCCTTCTATGAGCCCTGATCTAAATCCTATTGAACATCTGTGGAAGGAGCTGAAACATGCCGTCTGGTGAAGGCACCCTTCAAACCTGAGACAAATGGAGCAGTTTGCTCATGAGGAGTGGGCCAAAATACCTGCTGAGAGGTGCAGGAGTCTCATTGACAGTTACAGAAATCATTTGATTGCAGTGATTGCCTCAAAAGGTTGTGCAACAAAATATTATGTTAAGGGTACCATCATTTTTGTCCAGGCCTGTTTCATGAGTTTGTTTTTTAAAATAATTCTGTTGAACCACAATTCAAAAGCATTGTCTGATTTCCTTTGCTTAATTTTCATAGAATTTTTATTTATTACCACTTTTGTCAGATTCAAGTTATTTCTGTGACCATTGTCGGTTTTTCTTTCATTGACAGAGGGGTACCAACAATTTTGTCCACGTGTGTAATTTTAGAATCTGTTTGAGTGAATTGAATTCCATTTGTGAGATAATTGTTAATGTTAATTATGTTAATTGAGTGAGGCAATTAAATAATCTTAAGACCACGTACCTTTGCCAGTATGCTTCCTGGTGGTGTCCGGGCAAAAGACTCCTCAGGGGTTTGAGGGCCTTTTAAAGGATGCCAGCAGGAGGAAGTATGTAATGGTTGAGTAAAGGGGAATTTAAAATGTAAATAGGGGTTTAAACTATTTGTGGTATTATTTATGATGTTTATTTACTCTGTAAATATTGTGGGAAAGTATTTATGTTTTTATGTCTCTTTTAGATGTTATTGGGTATATGTGGGACTATGAAATATGTATTATCTGACCTGGGATTGTGGTATGTTCCAGCTAGATTGATTATCTCACTAAGTATATTAACAGGTGTTTTTCATTTGGTTTGGGGTTGGGTGTCGGATGTTCACCTAAGTTGTTACCTGTGAAATATTTTGGAATAAAGGGAAAAAATTGCTTGTGGCAAATGTTTGGAAGTCTCCTCCTTCTCTGGTGTGCCTTGACCGCTCAGTAACCACTCTTTATGAAAAAAATTGTCCATTAGTAAAGAAAAAGCTTAAACATAAATTTGTCGATAAGCCATGGTTAACCAAAGGATTACAAAAGGCGTGTAAAAAGAAAAATTTATTATATAAAGCTTTTCTAAAGAAAAGGACAAAGGAAGCAGAGCAGCGGTATAAAACATACAAAAATAAGTTAACATATATAATGAGATGTAGTAAAAGAGACTATTACAGTAAAGAACTGGAGAAAAACAGAGACAATATTAAAAATACATGGACAATACTTAACAATATTCTTGGAAATAAAAACAGAAATACAAGCTACCCAACCAATTTTTCAAAAAATAATACAACGACTCAGAGTGTGAATGCAGTTTCACCTGCAGATGAATTTAATAACTTTTTTGTTAACATTGGCCCTAATTTGGCTCGAGAAATACCCATTATGGCACCTACGGGTGATACAATAAGCAAAAACACTGCTATAAAAGACTCCATTTTCATAAAGAACACAGACGAGAGAGAGAGGTCATTGAAATTGTTAAATCGTTTAAAAGGAAGACATCTACGGACTGTGATGGTATTGACATGCTCTTAGTCAAAACTATTATCGAATGCTTAGTGAAACCACTGACGTAGTACGTATATTTGTAACCTGTCTCTCCAAACAGGTATATTTCCCAATGCAATGAAAATAGCTAAAGTAATTCCGATATACAAGACGGGTGACAGAGGGGAACTTTCAAACTACAGACCAATTTCACTATTGCCGCAATTTTCCAAGATACTTGAAAAAATATTCTGTGAGAGAATTGACAACTTCATAATGAAGAATAATTTATAGTGTGAGCAGCAATATGGGTTCAGACACAAGAGGACAACTGCATTTGCTCTAATGGAATTTATAGAAAAAATATCAACTGCCGTTGAAAATAAAGAGTATTCAGTTGGGGTATTCCTGGATCTTAAAAAAGCATTTGATACAGTGGATCACAATTTATTATTAAAGAAACTACAAAATTGTGGTATTAGGGGGGTAGCACTGTCCTGGTTAAGTAATTACTTAAAGAATAGATATCAGTATGTATGTATTGGTAACAAAAACTCACAGTTACTGAAGGTTACTTGTGGAGTCCCACAGGGTTCAGTTTTGGGGCCATTGTTATTCAATATGTATATAAATGATACATGTAAAGTCTCGGAAAAAATGGATTTAATATTGTTTGCCGATGACACTAATCTATTATGCAGTGGAAGCAATTTGGAACAACTTTTGGATACACTCGGAAAGGAATTAGGAAAGCTTAAACTGTGGTTTGATTCAAACAAATAGCAAATAACAAATTAACGCTCAATTTAAGTAAGGCAAAATTTATAGTTTTTAACAACCATCACAACAACTTAGTATCTAAACTCAGTGTAAATGGTGTAGAGATTGAAAGGGTATCTGAAACTAAATTTCTTGGAGTAATAACTGATAATAAACTGTGTTGGAAGTCACATATTAATTATATTAAAGGTAAAATATCTAAATCAATCGCAATACTACACAGAGCGAAATATTTGCTGAATCAACCCACATTATATACTTTGTATCATTCATTAATACTCCCATACATGACATATGGCTGCACGGTGGCGCAGTGGTTTAGCACTGTGGCAGCACAGTTTTACCCTCGGCCGGGGGATCGCGGGGATCATGAGATCGTGGGTTCGATCCCAGCCCCCGACCAACAGTGAGCTGTGTGGAGTTTGCATGTTCTCCCCGTGTTGCGCGGGTTTACTCCGGGATTTCTCCGGTTTCCTCCCGCACACCAAAAACATGTAGGTTTAGGGCGCTCGCGCACGCAGCGACCAGCAGCCGGTGGCTTGTCACCAGACTGCAAACTAAGTCTACCTACGGGTATAAATAAGTAACAAAAAAAAAATAAATAAATAAAAAAAAAAAATATTGTACTGAAGTATGGGGAAATACATATAAAACAAACATATATCCAGTCTTTATGCCTCAGAAGAGAGCTATTAGAATAATAAACAAAGCTGTTTACAGGGAACCAACAAACTGACTTTTTCTTTAATTAAAAGCTCTCAAGTTGAAAGATCTGGTTGACTTTAAAACTGCAGTAATAATGTTTAAAGTGAAGAATCTATCACTGCCCGCAAATATCCAAAAGTTGTTCCAAATAAGGGAGAAACAATATCATTTCAGAGGAACATGTATATTTCAAAAACCTTCAGTGAGAACTACCACCAAGCAACACTGTGTTTCAGTGCAAGGAGTCAGATTATGGAACGATTTTGGACCTGAATTAAAATCGTGTACAACGCTTGGACAATTTAAACAAAACCTATAGGAAGAAATACTCCAAACATATATACAAGATGACATGTAAAATCACATAAGGATTGTCATATCCAGTCTGCGTTGTGTTGTTGCTTAGGTTTTTTTTGTCACATTTTGTCTTAGCTTTGTTCCGAATTGTAATCGCTCTTGTTTTGTTTTTCTTTTGAATTCTTGGATGGAATATGGGTGGGCAATATAAGCTGCGGCTTCAGCCATCACCCATTTCGAATAACTTATGTTGAACTGTATAATCAGAGGAGTTATTGTTTAATTTGACCTTGTTGGATTTTTTTTCCCCTTTGTTATATTATTCTCTTTCTTTTTAATCTTTCCGAAATAAAGATTCATTCATTCATACAATAAAGGCTTTTCATTCTGATAGCACAGACAGTTACAATGACATCAACATTGATCCCAGGCCTCCTGTGTGGCAAGCATCTAACCCTTACCCCACACAGTTACTTTTCACACACAAACACAAAGTTCCATTGACAAAACACAGGTCATCTACTGTGTTTTACAGTTTGCACACTTTATTTTGAGAAATGCACTTAGTGTTGCACAAACTTCAATGCACTGTTCTGAAAAGCGACTGGGAAAAACTGTAAAATGTGTTTGATGATCTGAAACATTTAAGTGTGACAAATATAAGAAACCAGGAAGCTGGCAAATACTTTTTCATAGCACTGTAAATGTTGCACATCTCCCTGTCCAGTTTAGTCCACACAACCACAACCGTGGGAAAGACTACTGACTTTACAGCTGTACAGAAGACAGTCATCCATGTGCTAACAAGGAATGTAAACCAAAGAAGGTCATTGCTGAAAAGGCTGGCTATTCACAGAGCTGTATCAAGGCTTGTTAATGGAAAGCTGACTGGAAGAAAAAAGTGTGGTACAAAAAGGTGCATGAGTTATGACAATCTCAGAAGCTTCTTAACTGGACTAAACTGGGCTGAGTGGTCCAACGTCCTCTATTCTGATTTAAGCAAATTTTAACATTTCACTTGGAAATCAAGGTCCTAGAATTTGGAGGAGTGGTGAAAGATTCAAAAAGAACCCAAGGTGTTTAACGTCCAGTGTAAAGTATCTGCAGTCAGTGGTATTGGTCCACTGTGTTTTAGCAAATCCAAAGCCAAGACTGCTGTCTACCAGGAAATTTTTGAGCACTGGCTCTATTGGCTAAAAAGTTTTGAGATGCCGATTTACTTTTCAGCAGGACTTACAGTGGCAAGAAACATATATATGTTAACCCTTTGGAATTTCATGGTTTTCTGCATTAACTGGTCAAAAATCTGATCTGATCTACTTCAATGTCCAAAGTGTAGACAAACACAGGCCCGGGGCGGCTCATAGGAAGAGTCAGGGGGATTCCCGATGTGCCGCTTCACTTATGGGCCGGTGCTCCAGTCGGAAGGAAAATTAATTAACGTGAATATCATTATAATCTGATCATCTGCGTCAGGTGGATTCAACAGGGCACAGAACTCCAGAAGTTGTGTTCATATTTCAGTCATTAACAAGTTAACCCCTTGAACTCTGTGAATTCCGCGGGCGGTCCCGTCTCTGCATCTTAGTGTGTCTCAGTGCGCACTGAAAAAAAAGCTGTATTTCCGGTCTTCCAGTACAGACACAGCCTTGTTACAACCTGAGAAAAAAGCTGTGTAATATATTCATTTTTTGTGGTATTTTTACAAAATTTTGACCTGAGCTTGAAAACACTTGGTTCTACATTTCTGTAGTGTTTTCCAGCCAGTATCTGACAGCTGTATGTTATTTGCAAGCATTTGTATCTAAAAAACACCCAGGCAAACTTTCTTGTTACTCAGTGGCATGAGCACTTAGAGAGGTTATGACTGTTTTGCCAAAAAATTCAGAGTGTTTTCTTTTAAATGAAACTAACCCCATGAAGATGCTGCAAAGGGTTGAAGAACAGCTTTTGATTTACTTTGGGCATGTTATTTTTAGCCGTTTTTAGGGAAGCTGAACAGAGTTCAACAGGTTAAGGAAGAAATGGATATAAGAGGCTTTTTTCCCGGAAAGAAAAATAGTCAGAAGGCACAGATGAGGGAAGAGGAGGCAGTGGAGGAGTGTGTTCTTTTGCAGCAGAGCCCATGAGATTCCATCACCTCAGGTCAGTGACCTGACGCTCAGAACTTCTAAATATTTAGCCACCATCAAACAGTTCACACTTCTCTGACTCCAACATCTTTTTTTCATGTAGGCCTAATTTAAAAACTAATTAATTCCTCATTACAAAGATTTTTAAAGTTCTAGATTTCCAAGAAAAAACAGGCTAATAAACCTATATGTTAATATGAAAATTTATCAGCAAAAGCTGCAATTTTCATGAAAAAAAGATTTTTTTAAAATTACATTAAAAATTTCTAAAGATAAAGAAAAAAAATTTATGTGAAAGAAAATTACATATTATATAGAAAAAACTGCATATTTATAATAAACATTCCTAGCAGTTATTACTTTTTTACCTATTATCTTGATTTTAAGCTAAAATACTGCTCCATGCAGATTTTTGATGACACATTTGGTGAAAAATGCCTCTTTAGTACATGTTGCTGAATGAAGAAAAAAACCCTGCTTGTTCTCAGGTGATTTATTATTTTTTAACAAGGTGGATAGTAGTGGTGGTAATGGACTCACAAATTTAGTATAAGGTAAAGTCTATAAATCTAAATTAAGTATAAATTTTCACAAATAATGGCGCAAAACTATGACAAAAGATGCTAATTTACAAGTAAAATTGCAAATTTATGAGAAAAAATGATGAATACAGGGGAGAAATAGCACATTTCCTTGAAAAAAAATACCATAAATTGACAAGAATGAAGTCACAGATTTATAGAAATGTTTTAGTTTTTCTCTCATAAACTCCCTATATTCTTTGTAATTAGTGAGGCTTTTCTTGTAAATATCCTTGGATATTTACAGTATATTTTTCTGGTAAATTTGTGACTTTTCTATTAAGTTTAGTACTTTTTTCGAGTAAATTTACCACTTTTTGTGATAAATTCCTCTCACCAATTTGGGATATTTTACTCTTAGTCTGAGGAGAATCATTAAAAAAAGAGTCAAAAAGCTACTTTGAGTACATAAATGCAGTTCGTTACTATGCTATCCTTGCACTCTTCAGTGGCATGGAGGGATGGCAGCTTAGTTGGGGGGGGGGGGCCTTTTGCTAACAAGGGGATGGCATCCTCCTTCATCCCCCATCAGATTGCCCACTGCTCAGGTACCCCATCTCCTAATTACTCAGGATGAGGTTGTTAAGTCAATCAGGAGGAAAAGTATATAACCAGGATATAACCACAAATCTACAAAGCTGCAACATGCATACATGCTGCTGTCAGTCAAAACAATAATATAATACAATAATATGTAACAGTATATGTAGTCATGTCAGTTCAGTGTTCATAATGATATCAAATTTGACTGCATTTTGTGTAATTTCCTCATATAGATTTTTTGTCCTGTTCATATATATGTCTGTGTACTCAAACATAATATTTACTGTATACAGTGGTGTGAAAAAGTGTTTGCCCCCTTCTTGATTTCTCATTTTTTTTTGTATATTTGTCACATTTAAATGTTTCAGATCATCAAACAAATTTAAATATTAGACAAAGATAACACAAGTAAGCACAAAATGCAGTTTTTAAATGAAGGTGTTTATTATTAAGGGTAAAAAAAATCCAAACCTACATGGCCCCGTGTGAAATAGTGATTCTCTCCACCCCCGTTAAAACATAACTGTGATTTATCACATCTTTGGAAAGCTGACTTCAATTTCTCGAGCAACACCCAGGCCTGATTTCTGCCACACCTGTTCTCAGTGAAGAAATCACTTAAATAGGACCTGCCTGACAAAGTGAAGTAGACCAAAAGATCCTCAAAAGCTAGACATCATTCTGTGATCCAAAGAAATACAGGAACAAATGAGAAAAAGTAATTGAGATCTATCAGTCTGGAAAAGGTTATAAAGCCATTTCTAAAGCTTTGGGACTCCAGTGAACCACAGTGAGAGCCATTATCCACAAATGGCGAAAACATGGAACAGTGGTGAACCTTCCCAGGAGTGGCCGGCCGACCAAAATTGCCCCAAGAGCACAGTGACAACTCATCCAAGAGATCACAAAAGACCCCACAACAATATCAAAAGAACAGCAGACCTCACTTGCCTCAGTTAAGGTCAGTGTTCATGACTCCACCATAAGAAAGAGACTGGGCAAAAATGGCCTGCATGGTAGAGTTCCAAGACGAAAACCACTGCTGAGCAAAAAGAGGGGTTTAGGGGGCAATCACTTTTTCACACAGGGCCATGTAGGTTTGGATTTTTTTTCTCCTTAATAATAAACACCTTCATTTAAAAACTGCATTTTGTGTTTACTTGTGTTATTTTTGTCTAATATTTAAATTTGTTTGATGAGCTGAAACATTTAAGTGTGACAAACATACAAAAAAATGAGAAATCAGGAAGGGGGCAAACACTTTTTCTCACCACTGTAAGTTAAGGTACACACGTGGACAAAATTGTTGGTACCCCTCTGTTAATGAAAGAAAAACTCACAATGGTCACAGAAATAACTTGAATCTTACAAAAGTGGTAATAAATAAAAATTCTATGTGCGGCGGCATGAAATAATGCAGCGTTGGTGAAGGTTTTAAGCAGGTTTATTAAATCATACCACCGTCACGAAGCTCGCCCAATGGGCGGCTCGGAGGTTCTCCAGCAAAGGGACACAGTGTGTCTGTGTCCAGCAGCAGCAGTTGAAGAGTGAGAGAAAGAGAGACAGATTTACAGAATGGCGCAGCATATATACCCAGTTACAACAATACATGAAAGCATTCACAGCAGTTGGTAAGGGTATTGATCTCAGCCTCTAGGTCACAATAAGGACAGGACTCATGAAAACAATGCATGAATGGCACATTAACATCACAATGCATGAATGGCACATTACATCTCAGTAGTGCAGCGGAAAAAACCAGGAGTAGCGAGCTGTCTGTCCTTAGTCTGTTGTGGGGGTTATCCCAAAACGCCACATATGAAAATTAACCAATGAAAATCAGACAATGTTTTTAAATTGTGGTTCAACAGAATTATTTTAAAAATACAAACTCACGAAACAGGCCTGGACGAAAATGATGGTACCCCTAGAAAAGATTGAAAATAGTGTGACCATAGGGACATGTTCAACCAAGATGTGTCCTCTAATTAACATCACAGGTATCTACAAACTTGACAAGTAGTCACTGTGCTGTTTGGTGACATGGTGTGTACCACACTAAACATGGACCAGAGGAAGCAAAGGAGAGAGTTGTCTCAGGAGATTAGAAAGAAAATTATAGACAAGTATGTTAAAGGTAAAGGCTATAAAACCATCTCCAAGCAGCTTGATGTTCCTGTGACTACAGTTGCACATATTATTCAGAAATTTAAGATCCACAGGACTGTAGCCAACCTCCCTGGACGTGGCCACAGGAGGAGACGGATAATACGAATGGTAACAAAAGAGCCCAGAACAACCTCTAAACACATTCAAGGTGATCTCCAAGGTCAAGGTACATCAGTGTCAGATCGCGCCATCCGTCGTTGTTTGAGCCAAAGTGGACTTCATGGGAGATGACCAAGGAGGACACCACTGTTGAAAACAAATCATAAAAAAGCCAGACTGGAATTTGCCAAACTGCATGTTGACAAGCCACAAAGCTTCTGGGAGAATGTCCTATGGACAGACGAGACAAAACTGGAACTTTTTGGCAAGGCACATCAGCTCTATCTTCACAGACGTAAAAATGAAGCATACCAAGAAAAGAACACTGTCCCTACTGTGAAACATGGATGAGGTTCTGTTATGTTCTGGGGCTGCTTTGCTGCATCTGGCACAGGGTGTCTTGAATCTGTGCAGGGTACAATGAAATCTCAAGACTATCAAGGTATTCTAGAGAGAAATGTGCTGCCCAGTGTCAGACAGCTTGGTCTCAGTCGCAAGTCATGGGTCTTGCAACAGGATAATGATCCAAAAACACACAGCTAAAAATGCCCAAGAATGGCTAAGAGCGAAACATTGGACTATTCTAAAGTGGCCTTCTATGAGCCCTGATCTAAATCCTACTGAACATCTGTGGAAGGAGCTGAAACACGCCATCTGGAGAAGGCACCCTTCAAACCTGAGACAACTGGAGCAGTTTGCTCATGAGGAGTGGGCCAAAATACCTGCTGAGAGGTGCAGGAGTCTCATTGACAGTTACAGAAATCGTTTGATTGCAGTGATTGCCTCAAAAGGTTGTGCAGCAAAATATTAAGTTAAGGGTGCCATCATTTTTGTCCAGGCCTGTTTCATGAGTTTGTTTTTTAAAATAATTCTGTTGAACCACAATTCAAAAGCATTGTCTGATTTTCACTGGTTAATTTTCATAGAATTTTTATTTATTACCACTTTTGTCAGATTCAAGTTATTTCTGTGACCATTGTCGGTTTTTCTTTCATCAACAGAGGGGTACCAACAATTTTTTCCACGTGTGTACTATGTTGTTCCTTGTTCACTGTGTATTAATAAAATCTACAGGTCACAACTGATAGGTGTACTGGCCTATAGGAAGCCCAAATGCTTCCAGGAGCTGCTGATGAAACCTGCACAACTTTCAGGACGAATTTTGTATATTTTGTAGTATAATGAATGAAGCACCACAGTGATCTGTCATGGGCCCGATGAGCAGTGGTAACACTCCTGCTCATGTAATCATGCTTAAATATAGCATACCAGAAAGCTTTTTGGACATTCCTTGTCAATTCCTTTAAAATTTCGCAGTCTGATTTCACAGTGACCCCACCAAAAAAAGATCTGTTGCAGGCAACATGGACTCACTCAAGCTATGAGGGAAGCGACATTCACTCGGTCAAATATTGGTGTACCATCAAAATAATTTTGTAAACATTTTACATAGTGTTGCTTTAAAATGCACAGGTGAGGCATGCTGCACTTCAGAAGATCAACACATTACTGGGAAGATTTGATCCCAGGTCTCCTGCATGGCAAGCATCTTAACCCCTACACCACACTGTTGCTTTGGGTTGTACACTGATTTTTTCACACACAAACAACATTCCATTCACAAGCCACAAAGGCTGATGGACATTTCATAAACATGATTTTGAAACATTAACAGAATCACATGAAATCTGGTGTTTTGCTGAAGAATAATGTTATGATTGCGAGTGTCAAAGAGAAACTGTACAACTTGAATGGCCTAGAAAATCAAAATGGATTGACATTTTTGGATAATTTTAACAACTTTTCATTATCAATGTCAGTAGACAATCTCTGCTTAATTTGAAATAATTTGGATGAATGGCCTAGGAGGAGTTTATTGTGAGTCCGCTTGTATATTTGTGAAAATATGGCACAGACAGCTTCATTTTTAGAGCATAAGACTAGAAGATTTTAGAGAACAGAATGATGAAAGAATTTTTAATCTAGACCCAGTCGTTCTCGAGATATTTGCAAAAACATAAAACTGTTTATTATAGAGCCACTTTTGAATGAAGTGCCTTGGTCTCTGAGTAGTGGGGAGAATATCTGATAAGACTGTACATTTTATGAAGAAGAAGAAGAAGAAGATGTTTCCTGCAGCACAGCTGCTCAGAACCATAAAAAAAAGAGGATCTTGAAAACTGATTATGTTTAATGACTGAAACACAAACTAAATACAGATATTTACGTACTTTTGTTTAATTATTTAATACAGGGTGCAGTTATAAAGTTATAATTCATTTTCAGACAGAACCCTCATATCCCAGTGCATTATCCTGGATACAGCAAATGGATGGTTTGTGGTTCTTTTTATGGTATACTGTACTTTTTTTTCTGCAATCACTTTAAAATCAAACATTCCTCAACATGACTGTCAGGAAAAGAAAAGGTTGTCTAAGCAAATAAAAACCCATTAAAACATGTGTGGCAACAAGAGGGCAGCTACCCATTGACATAGAAAAAGCCAATGTGCCATTAAATAATGCACCAGGCAGTCTCACCAAGGCTTCCATGCAGAATACATGAGACACCAAAGTGCTAACAGAGAAACGCAAGCCGTACGTCACATTCTCGTCACGTCAACAGAAAGCATGGCAAGCTCCCTGGGGCAAAATTCAATGAGACTGTCACTTTTTGCATCACTGATCAAGCCAGCAGAATTTATTTTTTTTTTCGGTGTGGTTGAGCTTTAGAATGAAAGTGTAATTGGGAGATGATGCATGCTCTGAAATGTATTTGTTTTTGTGATGGAGAAAAGAAGGAAGTTTAGAAAACGTATTCTGATTCATTTGCATAATTGATCAAATGTGGGCTTGTGTTAAATGGCATTACTACAGTCTTTCAGTGTCATCTGGTATGAGGGATGATTGAAATTATGGGAAGTAAAATGCAGTAATCAAAGCAATAACAGAATATTAGTATTCTCCAGGAAATGAATCCCCGGAAAAGATGCAGCAATGAAGGAATGATTAGAACATTTCAGACCTGGTATCTTTGAATTATGGGAGGCAAAATTAAAAATGCTGAAAATATGTACTCATGATTGAAGCTACTGTAACAAATTGCCTCACTGCACATCTTAACTTGGTGATACAGTTCAAACCATTTCTATCTCATTATGAAAGACGCGTCACTGCGAAAGTGTGCCGGGTATAAATTACCAGCAGGGAAGGTACACAGATAAGTGGATGGACTGGCTGCCATGTAAAGCAGATGGATAGGTAAGGTGGAGAAGAGCAAGAGATGTGTGACACGAGTTCTTCTACTGAATGAAAGAGTCAACAGCGTGATCACCCTGCTAGGCCCCCACCCATTCAGTGATCACCAACCAAATCCCTTAGGAGGATTATCCAGCCTCAAATCAAGAAAATCATGCAACTTTAAGGGTTACAGGCACAGAGTGAGAAAAAAGAGAGACATTAAGGGGGGAGGGGTGCCCTGTAGCTTAATGGGTTTTTTGTCTGTTTTTTTTTTTTTTCATAACTGTGACTTTGTGGAAAAAGTGCAATAGACTGATAAATACTACAACTACACACCAAAGCATGTGTTGGGTTCACTTAGCTTAACAGCTACTTGCACAAAGACTTGTGTTTTACTATGTGCCTTACGGAAATTTTTTTTCTATGTTCAACACTCATTCAACACAGTGGTGCTTGAAAGTTTGTGAACCTTTTACAATTTTCTATATTTCTACATAAATATGGCCTACAATATCATCAGATTTTCACACAAGTCCTGAAAGTAGATAAAAAGAACCTAATTAAATAAATGAGACAAAAAATACTTTTTCATTTATTTATTGAGTAAAATGATCCAATATCACACATCTGTGAGTGGCAAAAGTTTGTGAACCTCAAGGATTAGCAGGTAATTTGAAGGTGAAATAAGAGTCAGGTGTTTTCATTCAGTGGGATGACAAGGGCGCCCTGTCTTATTTAAAGAATCTTTAGTTTAAAGATCTATAAAAGCGTCAACACATGTTTGTGGAAGTGTATCATGGTACAAACAAACAAGATTTCTGAGGACCTCAGAAAAGGGCTGTTGATGCTCATCAGGGTGGAAAAGGTTATAAAACCAGCTCTAAAGCGTTTGGACTCCACCAATCCAGAGTAAGACAGATTGTGCACAAATGGAAGAATTTTAAGACCATTGTTACTGGGGTGTAATGGAACTTGTATTCGTATTCGTATTTTTTGGTACACCACCCACAGTACGATACAGACGCGTACTGTGGGTACAACACGGACTATATTGAGTGATGGACAGAAAGTGTAACTATCATATCATGCCCCCTCTTCCTCTCAGTTTCCCCGTCTCCAGCCTGTCAGAGGACTTCTGCACCATTCCACCCCAGTAAAGAATGACTGAAATTGGGCTATTTTTTTTTTTTTTAATTGGGCTATTTCTAAACACAACACCAGTAAGGTTTGTGAATTTCTAGCTAGTAAAGTTAGTGCTTATTTTCAATGAGTGACTGTCTCAGCTTCAGAAAACTAATTAAACTGTTAGCATGTGCTAACATTACCTGTTGGACAATAATCTCTCTTGGATGATGTTTGGTGATAGCTGAGTTGTTCTAGTTCTCCTGGTAACGTGTTAACTCCCAGTAAATGACTGAATTACATGAGTAGCTTACTCTTTTTCATCTTCTCTATTACGTATTGTCACAGTAATAAGCCCTCATTCTGAATATTAGTGCATCTTGGTAAATTAGAATACCATGATTTGTAATTTATTTTAAAAAAGAACCATAATCATCACAAATAAATTAAAACAGCTTAAATATTTCACTGTATGTGTAGGTAAGACACATTTCTCTACTGTAACTTAGAGCATTTGTATACTGTTGTTTTGGACTGGTAAAAAGTTATTTTAATTTTCATTCTGAAGGCTAATTATTAAACTTTTAAAATTCTAGACTCAGCAAGGTTTCAAACAGGATGGACTAGTTTGTTATTTTCTTTTTGACTTTAATGGAGTTGAATATTATTACTGCAGTTTGTTATGAACAGTAGAGTTACAACAGCCGTGTATGGTGCAGTAGAAGCTGATAGTTAAGTTTTATTTCTTTAGTTTTTGGGTTAAAAGACTGAACTTTAATGTCTGTTATTTAATTGTGTTGCTACCAACACTTTTGATTAAGCTGTTATGTATGCTCAAGTTTCCAACTCATGTTTCATGAGTCATTATTTTATTTAGCTATGGGAACTTTTCATAATAGACTGTTCAAACTTCTACTGCTGCACTTGTCTGCATCGTTCATTTCCTAAAAAGAGAATTTATTTATTGCACACATTTTAATTGTGTTTATTTGAGAATTTTTTATTGGAGAATTTACTGCTGGCAGTTTACAGTTTTTTGTCAGTAAAGCTGTTCTTGCTTATACAAAAGAAAAGCAGTTTTATGTTTTGCATTTTGTTTCCTTACTATACCGAAAATGAACTGAACCGTGACTTTAAAACTAAGGTACGTACCAAGCCGTGATTTTAGGTGTACTGTTACACCCCTAATTGTTACCATCCCTAGGAGGGGTCGACCAACAAATAATAATAATGGATTAGATGTATATCTAACTAACTAACTAACTAACTAACTAACCTGCACTTATATAGCGCTTTTCTAGTCACAAAGACCACTCAAAGCGCTTTCATTAATACTAACCCTCTATTCTAAGGGCCTATAGGAAACAGACATCTAGGGACAATTTAGAACAGCCAATTAACCTAACATGCATGTTTTTGGCATGTGGGAGGAAACCGGAGAAATCCCGGAGTAAACCCACGCAACACGGGGAGAACATGCAAACTCCACACAGATCACTGTTGGTCGGGGGCTGGGATCGAACCCACGATCCCCACAATCCCCCGGCCAAGGGTAAACTGTGCTGCCGCAGTGCTAACCACTGCGCCACCGTACAGCCCATATGGCTGTGGCCATATGGCCCTATATGGCACTTTACATGTCAAGTGACTTCTCAAAGCACTTACAGCGAGTCCATTATTCGTTCACTCCAGACAGACATTGATTGCGGTAAGCTACTACTGTAGCTACAGTTGCCCTGGGGCAGACTGACGGAAACATGGGTGCTAATCCATGCCAACGGCCTCTCTGACCACTACCGAACATTTATACACATTCATACCCAGTGTCATGGACACTGGAAGCAAGGTGGGTAAAGTGTCTTGCCCAGGGACACAATGGCAGGATGACTGGGGACAGCGGGATTCGAACCACCAACCCTCTGGTTATTGGACAACCCGCTCTACCTCCTGAGCCACTGCTGCTCACATTTCCCTCATACGTTCCATTTTTGCTGAGCACCAAGCTGGACAGCAGGAAGTTCCATTTTTATATGGTCTTTGGCATGACCCAGCTGGGACTTGAACCCCAACCTCCTGGTTGTGAGGTGGATGCTCTACCACTAGTCCACCACTCCAAGAGCAAGGCATGTAATACTTGGCAATGTCACAAAGGACCCCAGGGTAACTTTTAAACAACTGAAGGCCTCTCTTGCATTGGCTAATGTTAATGTTGATGAGGAGAACACTGAACAACGACAGTGTGCATGGCAGGGTTGCAAGGAGAAAGCCACTGCACTCCAAAAACAACATTGTTGCTCATCTGCAGTTTGCTAAAGATCACATGGACAAGCCTGAAGGTTACTGGAAAAATGTCTTATGGACAGATGAGACCAAAACAGAATTTTTTGGTTTGAATAAGAAGCATTATATTTGGAGAAAGGAAGACAGTAAACTCCAGCATAAGAACCTTATCCCATCTGTGAAACATGGTGGTGGTAGTATCATGGTTTGGGCCTGTTTTGCTGCCTCTGGGCCAGGACTGATTGCTATCATTGATGGAACAATGAATTCTGAATTATACCAGCCAATGCTAAAGGAGAATGTCAAGACATCTGTCCATGAATAGAATCTCAAGAGAAAGTGGGTCATGCAGTAAGACAAAGATTCTAAGCACACAAATCGTTCTACCAAAGAATGGTTAAAGAAGAATAAAGTTAATGTTTTGGAATCAGATTGATGTTGAGATGTTGACTGATTGAGATGTTGTGGAAGAACTTGAAGTCAACAGTTTGCAAGGAAACCCACCAAAATCCCAGAGTTGAAGCTGTTCTGTACGGAGGAATGGGCTAAAAACCCTCCAAGCTGATATGCAGGACTGATCAACAGTTACTGGAAACATTTAGTTGCATTTATTGCGGCAAAAGGGGTCACACCAGATACTGAAATCAAAGGTTCACAAACTTTTGCCATTCACAGATATGTAATATTGGATCATTTTACTCAATAAATAAATGGAAAAAGTATTTTTTTTACTCATTTATTTAACTACGTTCTCTTTACTTTTAGGACTTGTGTGAAAATCTGATGACATTTTAGGTCATATTTATACAGAAATGTAGAAAATTCTAAAAGGTTAACAAACTTTCAAGTGCCACTGTATGTTGGCCATGTACTAAAAGAGTAAGCACTCACTCAGGAATCCCATATCCACAAGTAGCGACAATAAGAGTTACAGGTCATATTATGTAACAAGGCTCCTGAATTACTCAAAATTGAAAATCACTCTGAATAAATTATTGGAACACCATGACTTGTCAGATGGCTCTTGGTAAAATGGAACTATGCCCTCTAAAGTAGCAGCATGCACTGGCATAAAGCAGAAGGCAATTTGGCACACTTTACTGTAATCTGATATTCAGAGCACAAACAAGCACGGCTGGCTAGTTTCAGTGCCAAATTCCAACACACTAAAGCCAAGATTTTCCCACACTACAAACACTGATACTGGTTTTTGTCTTTAGGATGCATGGATAAGGGAGACTGGGTTCATGTGCTTTAGATATAGGCAGATATCCAATGACAACAGCATAAATAGTCTGCAATTAAAATAAAAATCAACACAGAGCACACAACCTACGTACCTGTGGCAGCTGTTCCGCTGTCCATCTTACAATGAATGATTTATATTAAGGACTATAAAGGTGATAAATGATCCAAGTCTCATTGAAGTTTATGGAGCAAATTTGGCTTGTAAGCATCTGCAAACAGAAGGCTATGGCAGTGTGTTGTTCATGGACACACAACAGCCATCTGGGTGTTTGCAAAGAGCAGCAAACTTGCCATGTAACACTCTCAATTGCCATTCAACATTATGATATTATTAATTCTTGCCAATTTACAGTCGGCAGACAACCAGACGTGACATACGTGTATAAGTGGGTGTGGCCAAAACTATGACTGGCTCACAAAATAATCAGCAGAGGTTCTCATGCTTCCTCAGAGGGTACAACATAGGAAGAGGAAGCAACTTTATGTGAAATTGAAGCTATTTATTCAAATTAGAAGTCATGTGAAGACAAAAATCTAATTATATGCAATTTTCAGAATATTGCTTCAGTATTGCTTGACACATTCATTTATATTATTTTCTCTGAAATACTTATAAAGAGCTTACATTAAATCTTTATGTCTGCAACCTGCACAGCTACTTACTTTGCTGGTGCTTGAGATGTTTTTAACTAAACCCAAATGCATTCAAAACTGAACAAGTAAAGGGAATGGACCGCTCAATCTACTTGGTTTAATATTTGACCTGAGATAATATTTTTATGAACTAGTCATTTTTGTTCATCATGCCTTTGTTATGACCATATTCATTGTGTACGTATTTCTACAGTGCAAGTCTGTTATGTTAAGGACACTACAATAAAAACACAATTACCTCAATTATTGGACAAGTGTCCAGTTGGGAAAATTCTTGGTTTGCAACAGAAAATGATGAATTACTGTTTAAATACTGCACATACTTGATCATACAATCTAGTTTGTCAGGATCTTAGCAAACCTGTGGCACTGACACTGTGAAAAGAATTCAGCAGAAAAAAGTATACTGAGAGAGACATTAAAAACACAACATACAACGAAAAAAAAGTCTGGTATATCTTTATACTATAATCACTATGTGCTTTAAACTATTAATCTATTTTTTCTTTTTTTACAATGTTAATGCATGTACAATAAAATAAGCCCTTCCTGTGAACATGCTGATCGGGATCCTGCAGCAACAAATCATGCTGAGTTTGAGGCGGCTCTGCTCACTGAATGGGACCACATTCCTCCATGTCAAATTGACAGCTAACCCTGAATTTACACTGACTCCGGATGCAATCCATTGCAGATGCAGTATGGATGCACCCTTCCATCTGTCCCTACAAACTCTGTTTGTTTTGAAGCGGCATGGATAAGAACAGAGTTTGAAATACCAGATCACACAAGAGTTATACAAAATAAGGCGAGATCTTGAGAAAGGCCCAAGAGTGATCGAGATGAACTGATCGCAATAAGGTGAAAACAAAAAGGAAGTGTGATGTAGCGGCTCTCCATCTGGATTTTTGTGCTCTAATAATATGCAAGTAGGCCGCTAAATTTAATTCTATGAAGTGTTTGTATGTTATGTCAAAGTTTATACCTTCTCTGACACAGTGGTGGAGGACTAAACCTCAGAAAATAACGGATGATCCTTAAAGTGACACTCCGCCAAAAATCATGTTTGGTTTTTTTTTTATTGTTGTTAACACGTCTGTAACATGTTTTTGTGACTTACAAGACATATCAAGAACAAAATGAAACCCCAGCCCCAAGTGTGTGTTTTTCTGCTGTGAATTTTCAGTTACCCCCCCCCCCCCCCTTCCCCCAAACGTGCAACTTTGGACAGAACGTAGCTACGTAAGCACTCCTGCTTAGCCTGACTGGTCATACCTTTAACCAATCAGGCTAAGCACTGGACATGGCTAAACACCTTAGTTCACTCTCCCAGTGGATGAGTGAGGAATCAACGTGGCTCTACTTGTCCGCAGACGGAGGCTCACAGTCCACCTACCGCTGACCACACTGACAATCAGCATCCCTTCCCAGGGATGGTGCGAAACCAACTGCGGCCGCCTGTAGTTTTCCACTGCTGGAGCTACCATATTCCGGAACCCCGTACCGCACACGGGGCGTGGCCAGCTCGGAGACCGGAGTCCACTGGCTGCCGCACCGCACGTGCAGGGTCCCAGAGGACCGGAGGCACATGGTCGGAAGGCCGGATCAGAAAAAGAGGTCTGCTCTCAGGGGATGAAGGCACCAAGACCGCCACTCATCCGTTGTGCATTTGTTTGACTCGGTTTGGTGAAGGGGTTTTCAAGGGGGACACAAACCCTCTTGGGCACTCCATTCCGTCCCCGCCAGTGAGGATGGAGGAGGAGACATTAAACCCCCGCTCCCTCTGGAGGAGAGAGGCGAGTTGCCATTGTTTAGCGAAGCAGTCTTTGATGTTTTCAGGTCAGAGGGGAGCCTAGAGGACAGGGGAGTATGCTGGCCTTGCAGCATACACTACTGGTGGTTTTGGTGGGGGGGGGGGTGTACAGGTGGAACTAATTCAGAATTAGTGTGCGCGCATACTTAAGTAGGGGAAAATCTAAAGGGTCTTTCCAAGCAATTCTAAGGCAATGAAAGTTTTTTTGTAGGTTAAAACTTACAATATACTATTTTGGCCAACACCTATGTCATGAATCCGGGTTTGGAGGCCAAACCCATTTCTGACTTATTGTTATGCTTTGGCCTAGTTTTCCTCCTGACAGATCTGGCACGCCCCCTTCTCCTGTCAAGCACCGTCAGCTGCACTGTCACGGGTGCTCACACACATACACACACCCACATACACACGTGCACACGCTCCATTCACTCTCATTCACACGCTCTTTCACACACCGGGTGCCAATCGGTTGTGCCCACGCATTCTCACATTGGCAATCTCTTTCCTCGTTAGTTTCAGGAGCATTTGTTGGCCGCTCCAGAGGAAAGAGACTGTCGGGGCATTCGCCTCCATACGTGGCAGCTAGTTCTTCCCGTATGAGGATCACTCCCTGCGTTCAACTCAGCCTGACATTTAAGACGATCCATTCCTTGGTGTTTCGGCTATCCCGCTTCTCTGCCTCTTCCTCCAGACTGCACGTTCCGCCCCGGATTTGCTCCAGCCTTGTAAGTGTCTTGTTCGCCTTCTCTCTTGTGCTAAGCAGCCCTGCAGCACTAGGCTGATCGCCCTTCCTGTTTTTGTGCGTAACGCAGCCCTGCAGCACTAGGCTGTTGACCGGGCTGTAGAGCATCCGGCTGGCGCCCTGTATGTTTGGTGGCCTAACCTTATCATTGCATCCCTCTGCATTTTTGTGGTGGAACTGAACTTGTGGTTTTGTGAACTTTAATAAATATGACACTCTCTGCTCCTGCGATTGGGTTTTCCATTCTCTCCACCCCCGTGCACCGTGTTATGGCGCACAGGGGTTTGTGACAACATATTTGTTTTTGAGCTGTTTTTAGAGCCACCGGCATGTGTCTTTAAATCATTTTTAATGAACAAAAAGCTATTAAATACCACGAGATACCACAGCATTTCTTTGCTGACTTGATCCGACATCCGTCAAAAATAGACTCTTTGCATTTCATTAGCGAACCGAATCTGACAAGCCGGATTCGTTCCACAGTGGTTCAGACCAGGTGGGGATTAGAAAATTGACGAGAATGTGAACTATTTGCTGTGGAGACCGGATCGCATCCTTAATGGACTGCATCCAGAGTCAGTGTAAATCCAGGGTTAGTGGCATCAATCCCATGCAGAATAAAGGTTTTGCTGGCAGCAAATGAAGGTCACATACACGATGATGATAAAATAAAGAGAAATGGTTAAGAATTACATTCTGTTGCATATCTGTACATCCAGATGATCTAATGTGTACACTAATAATCATTAGCTAATAAACATTATGAAGTGTATCTTATTTGTGTTTTATTCAGTGACAATTTTCACTACTTTCTGAAACTGATATAATAGCCATGTTTACATGGACACAAGTAACCAGACTAAAAGCCTGATCGGAATAAAAATGCTTCATGTAAACATGCCAATCTGAATATTCTGACCCGATCACGCTCATTCAGATCAAAATTTCATTCCAATTGAGACAGGTGGGTTATGCCGATTGTTAATCAGATCGGTGCGTATATAAACACATATTCAGAAGGCTGGGCAGAAAATATGTTTACTGCACATGTCTGTACGTCAGCCACACATTGACGTGACGTATTTCGGCCTTTACAGCAGCTAGCGGAAAACATAGCGGAAGTAAAACAAAAATGGTCTGTATCATCCTGCTGTCTCCCTCTGTTTGTCATATGCAGATGTATGTACTTGTAGCTTCATTACGGAGACCAGCAGAAGCAAAAGTACAGTCTGAATAACACAATACAGGTCCATTTCAAAAAGACAAAGACACGAAGCGGGGTTTGTTTACACCGGAAGTTGGTTCTTCTTCTACTATTTTCGGAATGTCGAAATGTTGACGTGCGCATGTCAAAATGATTTAATCCGTTCATATGTGTGACACATGGAAACGCACGTCCTAATCGGATCAGCTTTTTCAGAATCCATGTAAACAGTAAAGTTCTGATCTGAATTGTAATCAGATCAGAAGAAATTTTGACCATGTAACCGTGGATAATTGCATTTTTAATTCCTCTCAATATACAGTATATTTTGGATGGAAAAAAGTTGTCTTGCAGATAATTTTTAATTCACTACATCTAACTTTAATTTTCTTTGAAAAACTATGGTTACATTAATCGTGTTAACAAAGCTTTATGTGATTAAAAATTGTAATAAAAAATGTAAAATTTATTTCACCGATTACCATTTTAATTAGTGATAAAACAGTAATTATATTTACGATACTATCTGAATATGTCTTTTAAGTACATCAAATTCTAAAAGTTAGACTGCTCTGTTACACTGGAGCTTACTTTAATTATTGATTACCAAATTGATTACCTCCTTGTTAGAGTTATGCACTCATGGTATGTAAAGAAATAGAGGTCACTCACAGAGTGCATATCTTTGCCAAGGCCCTATCTTGCAATGTTAAAGAAAGTGAAAAGTGATCCAGAATCTGCATTTTAGTTTAGTTTAGTTAGAAGTTTATTTAAAAGGGACAATGCATACTAATGAACAGTAATACAGATGTAAGTATGCCAGATTTAGCAATACTGCTAATTTGCATCTGTAGTCCCCCGGTGGGTAACAAAAACACACAAACAATCATACATGAGCAGAACAACTGCAATGAAACTGTAGAAAGTGCAAGAGTTAAGGTGTTACAAAGCAAAACATTCTAATGTCACACGCATGAAGTGTTGTGTATGCATACACACACATGCACCCAAGCACCTCACAGCAACAACAGAAAGCAACAAACAAGAGGTGGGGAATATGTGTGTGATGCATGGGCACATATACTGTATATGCGTATGCTGCAGAGCAACCACTAGCTATGGGTACAGTTTCGGTTGTTTAAAAGCCAGTTTTTACAATGCATCTTAAAAGTGTTTGGTGTGGCACGTTCTCTGATTGCAGGTGGTATGTTATTCCAGATCTTGGTGCCCGTCACTGATAGCACAGACTGACAAATGTAGTGCGTTTGTGGGGGACCTCACAGTCTCCTCTCGTGATTGCTCTGGTGGTTGTACCGGTGACAGTTCTCAGTTTAACATATTCTCCCAGGGGATGTGATGCATCATTTTTTTTTGAAGGTTAATGAGGAGTCTAAAATCATGCCGAGATACTTAAATTCCTCGACTAGTTGCAGCTCCTTCCCTTTTAAGAAAATGTTTGAGTTTGTAATATTTGATCATTGTTTTGTGAACATCATGCAAACATTTTTTTTTAGTGTTTCGCAGGAGACATGAATTATTCAGCCAGTCATGGATTTGGGTCATCGCTGTTGTAAGAATACAGGCGGCTTCTTGTGTGTTTTTTGCAGGTGTGAATATTACTGTGTCACCTGCGTACATACATTTGTATATGAATGTTTCTGCATGCATTTGGTAAATCATGTATGTACAGCGAGAATAGGATTGGACCAAGTATGGAGCCTTGTGGGACACCCATTTGACATTTCAAATATGGCAATTTGACACTGTTGACCATTACACATTGCTGTCTGTCAATTAAATAGGATTTCATCCATTTGATAGCATGTTCTGAAAAGTTAAACTGAGTAAGTTTGGTTAAAAGGATGTTGTGGTCAACTTTGTCAAATGCCTTCTTCAGATCTCAAAACACAGCACCGACACAGCTGCACTCGTCTAAGAAAGATTTAGTTTTCTCTTTTGACCCAGATCACCTCAATAATCTAATGGGGTCATGCATGGCTCAAGGGCCACCTCTGGTGAAAATTTCACCAAAGTTCATCAAGTAGTTTTGCGTGATCCTGCTAACAATCAGACAGACAAACAAGGATTCTGAGAGATAGGGCCTTGGTCAAGGCATGCACTCTCTGACTACTCTAGTTTTTCTTGCAGTAGAATCAAGATGGGAGCATCCACAGGATGCTCCACATGCTGTCCAACTCATCCTTTCTAATTGTTCTATGTGTGTGTGGCTGTTTGCTATAAGGACTGAAAACCCAAGCTGAATTTACCCAGCTTTGCCTTTTTGTTGACTCACTTCATCTTCTCATTTTTATTATCATTCTGTTCCTTACCTATTTTCTAATCCTTACACAACCCCAGCACTCCTTTTGAGTCTCTTTATTTTATCTACAGTGCATCCAGAAAGTATTCACAGCAATTCACTTTTTCCATGTTTTGTTATGTTACAGCCTTATTCCAAAAGGGATTAAATTTGCAACAGCAAAAAGAACTGTTTTCTGCATTGTTAAACCAACAACAGGAAACTTTCAAAAGCCTCATCAAAGTGATCATGGACTCAGCTAATGCAAGAGTGGACACGATGACGAGAGAGTTGCAGGACATTAAAACCAGTCTACAGTTCACTCAAAAAGACGTAGATGACATAAAAGCCGATTTGTCTAAACAAGCAGATCGCAACAATGTGCTGCAATCAGATGTTTTTAAAGTGTGTGACAGTCTGTTGACTATCACCGACAAATCTGAATATCTGGAAAGACAATCCCGGAGGAATAATCTAGTATTTGATGGTGTTGTGGAGGCAACAGGAGAGACCTGGGCCGACACGGAGGAGAAGATTAAAAATATTCTTATGGAGAAACTACAGTTATCACCAGGGATCGAGATGGAGAGAGCCCACCGCACCGGGAAACCTGGAGGAGAAAGACCGAGGCCCATTGTGGTCAAGTTCCTGCGGCACAAGGACAGGATGGCCATTCTTCAAAGAGCCAAGTCCCTCAAAGGAACAAAATATCTTCATCAATGAGGACTTCACTGATTTGGTAAGAAGGAAGAGAAAAGAATTAATGCCAGAGCTGAAAGCTGAAAGAGCACGGGGGGACATAGCCTACTTAAGGTATGACAGACTCATTATTCACCCACGCCATCCCCGTAACAGTACACCAAAATCAATGGAGCCAAAAATCAACCAGAAATGATTGACATTTCATTATCAGCTTAGAGATATAAACTGTACATTTGTTTCCATTGACTGGAATAATTAAGATGCAAACATTTATAGGAAACAACCTCATTTTTAAAGGGTACGAATATACTGAGCATAAGCCACACAGTGTTGAATATGAAACCGATCCTGAAAATCACTTTTTCAACAGTATAAAACATCAGTGTAAATACTTTAGCTCAGACCAACCAAAAAATACAATTTCTGACCAATCATTGTCAATAATGCACAACCCATAAGAACCCACGGTGACACCAGTGTAACAAGCACTTTGAAGAAATGTGTTCTATGTGGTCCACTTGGTCTGTGGTATATCCCACATAATTTTCCTTCAAGGAAAAATGGGTCTGGGTTCTAATGGGTTAATAGTACAAGTCTCATCATGAATTTTTCCAAAATCCAGGACAGTTTGTTGCAATATAACACAAATTTTTCTGCTGTTGCAATTTCTGAGACTTGGCTAAAAAATGACCAACTTCATACAATGCAAATGAGAGGCTATGATTTATATACCACAAGCAGGTCAAAGAAAAAAGGGGTGGTGGTGTTGCTTTATACTGTATATCAGGTCCTGCTACCAAAGCCAAGTTGTAGATAATATGTCTGTTGAAATGGAAAACATCATGGAGTGTGTAACTGTGGAATTAATTACAACTACAAAAAACATCATAATAAGCTGCATTTATAGAGCACCGGGTACCGATATGTATTGACATTTTCAAAGAAAAATTGTCTGAGCTTTTCAGTGCAGTAGGTAATAAGAAGCTGGTATTTATTTGTGGAGACTTCAATATTGACTTATTAAATCCAAATGACCATATCCAAATAAGTGAATTCATAAATTCCATGTTTTGTATGGGTTTCTACCCTTCAATAATATATCCCACTAGAGTAACAACACATTCAGCAACGCTTATTGATAACATTTTCACAAATGTCACTGAGGGGAATGTAAATGCTGGCCTTATTGTCAATGATGTGACAGACCATCTGCCTGTTTTTGTTTCTTCACACACTGGTGTAACACATAACATTGAAATAGATCAGGTTTTTAAATGACTTGTAACAGAGACCGCAATCAACAATCTTAGAAATGATCTAAAAATACAAGACTGGAGCGGTGTTTATATTAACGATATTGATACAGCATATGGAGAATTTGTCTCTATTTTATCACAACTATATAATAAACATTGCCCTCTAGTGGTAAAGGAAACTAAAGTTAAATACAGAGATAAGCCTTGGATCACTAAGGGCCTGCAAAATGCTTGTAAAAAGAAAAACTTGTTATACAAAACGTTTCTGAAATTAAGAACTGTGGAAGCAGAAAAGAAATACAAGACTTATAAAAATAAACTCATTAGTATTTTAAGATTAAGTAAAAAAACATATTACAGTAAATAGTAAATAAAACTATAACATGTAATATATGGAAGGTGTTAAATAATATAACAAAGAGAGGAAAACTAAATTCCAACCGCATCTCTTATTTAAATTCAGATAATGGAATAATCAATGAAAATAGCTTGATCTCCAACACGTTTAATGAATATTTTGTTAATATAGGAAAAAAGATCGCCAACTCCGCTGTATCATCAGCAAATACAAGTGGCGTTGGCAGTGTCGTCAGCATAAACGCTTACTCAATGTTTATGAAAGAAACAGATGAAAAAGAAATTCTTGACATTGTTAACAAATTCAAAGACAAAAAATCAACTGATTGTAATGATTTCAGTTTGTTCTTGGTTAAATGTATTATTGATTGTATTGTTAAACACTTCACTTTCATATGCAACATGTCACTTACTGCTGGTAAATTTCCAAAGAAAGTGAAAATAGCAAGAGTCGTTCCTCTGTATAAGACTGGTGACAAACACTTATTGTCAAACTACATATCCATCTCCTTGTTACCTCAGTTCTCCAAAATACTGGAAAAAATATTTGTTAAGAGACTAAATGATTTCATTGATAAGCACAATATACTCTGTGAACAACAGTATGGATTCAGGAAGAACCGGGCCACCTCACTGGCACTCATGGACTTTGTTGAACAGATTACGGATTGCAACAGATAGAAGAGAATATAGAGTTGGAATATTTCTGGACTTACAAAAGGCATTTGATACAGCTGACCATAAATTACTCCTCAATAAATTACATAAGTATGGCATCAGAGGAATTGCTTTTGACTGGTTACACAGCTGTTTAGAAGACAGATACCAATATGTTCATGTGAATAATACAGACTCTGAGTTGCTGAAGATGACGTGTGGGGTACCACAGGGTTCTGTGCTTGGTCCATTGCTGTTTATTTTGTACATTAATGATTTATGTTCTGTGTCTAAATTGCTCAATTGTATTTTATTTGCAGATGACAACTTTTTTTGTAGTGGAGAAAATCTTAAGCAGCTTCTGGACTCAGTAGAAAATTAACTTAAACAAATCAATCAATGGTTCACTGCCAATAAATTATCTATTCACCTTGGAAAAACAAAATGTATAATATTTGGAAACCGCAAATTATATAATCACAGAAAAATTAAAATAAACAATGTTGAAATTGACACAGTTTTCGAAACCAAGTTCCTAGGGGTCATTGTTGATAACAAACTAAACTGGAAGCCACACATAAATTATGTCAAAACTAAAATGTCTAAATCCATTGCCGTACTGTATAAAGTTAAGGATCTCCTGTGTCAGAAATCTCTTTGCATTTTATATAATTCACTGATAGTTCCTTTAATGACATACTGTGTGGATATCTGGGGAAACACATAAAACAAACACAAACTTACTTGGGCTGCACGGTGGAGCAGTGGTTAGCACTGTGGCAGCACAGTTTTACCCTCAGCCGGGGGATCGCGGGGACCGTGGGTTCGATCCCTGCCCTCGGCCAACAGTGATCTGTGTGGAGTTTGCATGTTCTCCCCGTGTTTGCGTGGGTTTACTCCGGGATTTCTCCAGTTTCCTCCCACATGCCAAAAACATGCAGGTTAGGGAGTTAAGGGGCACTTGCGCACGCGGCAGCTGGTGGCTTGTCACCAGACTGCAAAACAAATCTACCTACGGGTACAAAATAAGTAATAAAAAAAAAAAACTTAATCTTTTTACTACAGAAAAAAGCCATATGCATTGTATCAAAGAAACCTTACCGTGAACCAACAAATCCAATATTCATTCAATTACATACTCTTAAATTTAGATAACAAACTAAACAATTTGTTATCTAAAACAATGACATTATAATCTGGTAGATTATAATGTCATTCAAATCATGTACAAAGCAAATAATAACAAATTACCTGTAAATATTCAATATGTAAGAGGTAACTCTGTTTTTAATAAGCCAAAGGTTAGAACAAATACAAAGCATCATTGCATGTCTGTCACTGGAGTTAAACTGTGGAACTGTTGCTCTGAAAATATTAAAACATGTTCAACTCTGAAGCAATTCAAAAAATTGTACAAAGATGAGAAAATCTCCCAGTATCTCACTGTAAATGCTGAGAGATAAATTTGTAATAACTTAAAGGTTGTTTTTTTTTTGTCTACTTGTTCTATTTGACTTTCTTTGTTGATTTTGGGTAAGACTTAAATTTTTATGTTATTGATTTTAAAATTGTAACGGGGTAGGCACTATATAAGCACTAGCTTCAGCCTACACCCTTTCGGTTGTTCTTTTGTGTGTTCTTATTGTATTGTACATGTGTTTATTATTACCAAATAAAATTCATTCATTCATTCATTCATTCATTCATTCATTCATTCAAATTCATTTTTTCCTCAAAATTCTACACACAATACCCCATAATGACAATATGAAAAATGTTTGGGTTTTTTTAGATTTTTGCACATTTATTAAAAATAAAAAACTAAGAAATCTCATATACATAAGTATTCACAGTCTTTGCCATGAAGCTCAAAATTGAGCTCAGGTGCATCCTGTTTCCACTGATCCTCCCTGAGATGTTTCACCACCTGTGGTGTCCACCTGTGGTAAATTCAGTTGATTGGACTTGATTTGGAAAGGCACACACCTGTCTATATAAGGTCCCACAGTTGACAGTGCATGTCAGAGCACAAACCAAGCATGAAGTCAAAGGAATTGTCTGTAGACAAATGAACATCTCTGGAGAGATCTGAAAATGGCTGTACACCGACGCTTCCCATCCAGTCTAATGGACTGGAATCTAATGGAGATTGAGAGGTGTTGCAAAGAGGAATGGGCGAAACTGCCCAAAGATAGGTGTGTCAAGCTTATGGCATCATATTCAAAAAGACCTGAGGCTGTAATTGCTGCCAAATGTGCAGCAACAAAGTATTGGGCAAAGGCTGTGAATACTTATGTACACATGTGATTTCTAAGTTTTTTTTAATTTTTAATAAATTTGCAAAAATCCCAAAAAAACTTTTTTCACATTGTCATTATGGGGTATTGTGTGTAGAATTTTGAGGAAAAAATGAATTTAATCCATTTTGGAATAAGGCTGTAACATAACAGAATGTGAAAAAAGTGAAGCGTCGTGAATACTTTCCGGATGCACTGTATATGTTCATTTTTACATTCAGTGATCTTATCTGAAATCCCACATAGATGCTGCTTAGTCATTCATACACAAAAAGAATAAAAAAAATATGCACAGTGCACTCGTAACAATTCTTAACCATTAGGTTTAAGAACCCTAACTCCAGCTTTAAACACCTCACCTTGTGAGTCAAAATCGTCAATCATTTTAACCCTGTTAAAAAATCATCTTGCAAGTCTTAAACATCAAAGGCAATGGACATTTAAAAGTCAACAGGAAATAAAACATTTGGATTTGGGTCCAGGTACAACAGCAGTGGTAAATTTTAGTCAATGAGTGATACGTGCAACTCTTTTAAGTCTCGCTACCACATTCTTACTGAAGGTAAATTAACTATGGTTACTTAAAACCAGGTAGAAACTTGAACACAAGGGGGGCGGGTATGACTACCCCCACTGGAACAACTTTGAGTAATGTATTCTGGTATTGGATCATATGAAGGCACACATTCCATTTCTATGATTTTTATTCTGACCTTGTTATACTACCTGTAAAACATTTCTTGAACATCCTTCAGGCTGTAAAACTCAACAGACACTCACCCGGACAGCTTTGGCATCTTGGAGAAACCAAACATGTCCCAGAGTGTACGTCCCAGAGCTCAGGTTGTCCACATCAGCATTCTAGTCCGCATCCCCCTCACAGTTATCCCGAGACAATCCAGTGTCAACCTGGATCCATATCAGGACTCAACAAAAGTCTGTCAAATACAGAATCTTCAAAGGAAGTAAGCGGGATCACGAATGACCCTTGTTGAAAACTCCATCCAGTGTGTGCACAGTCCAATTTTCCCGTCTTTCCACAAGTCTTAAGTGAAATGACTTAGAGACCCTTTGCTCTCTCTAGGACGAGTCAGCTCTTCCTGTCGCTTTCCACCTGGATCAGTTGGACTGCAACGAGTCCTCTGTGTGTACTCTTCGTCTCAGTGCATGGAGAAGTGCAGCGATCATAACCGAGGCAAGAAAGAAGGCAGGGAGGAAGAGAGAGTGGAAGAGGGAGGGAGTGAGAGACAGAGAAAGAAAATAGATGATAGATGCTCTCTGGCTCTGATTTTGCCCTCCACTCACTGGGGAAGCGAGTCTGTTTGCAGGGCAGAGAGGATGCAGAGGAAGAAGAGAGAAGCGAGATGAAATAAGGAGGGAGGACAAAAGGGGGAGTGGAAGTGTGTTGCTTGTAAAGAGAAACCAACTGATGGAGAGAGAGGGAAGGGGGGTAGACCGGTGATGGGCAGGGGAGTGCTGACTCTGCAAAATGGGACGGTGATGGGAGCAGGACCCCGTCTCTCATGGTTTTCCTTTTTGCCCCCATCCTCTTTGGCTTTACTAAGTGAGCGTGTAGTCATACAGAGCAACACAACCACATACATTCATCTTGTACACCAGACGGCTTTCTTGTTACTCATCCAGCATGGGCTGTTGGCATTGCATCATGAAATGTGACTGCACCACCTTCTTGGCACAGAATCTTCAGTATGAGTGCAATACAACAATCTGGTTTAGGGATGATCTTTTATAGTTTTTCGATTAGCATTCAAAGACTTGTCACAATTTGCCATGCCTGGCCAGCTCTAACAAAAGATGATAAATACAAGATAGGAGATTCAGGATGAGAATAATGAAGCCAATGTGGCCTTAATTGTGATTTCTCTACAATGTTTAAGTGTGAGTCAGCTAGCTCAAAAAATACAGGTGTATCTAAAAAAAATTTGAATTATGTGAAAATCTTATTCCAAAAAGTTAATACAGTTTATATTCCTTATAAGGAAAATATTTCAAGCTTATGATAAAATTACATTTTTGCAATAATGATTTACAGCTTATGAAATTCAGAAATCTAGTATTGGAAATTATTAGAATATTCCTTAAAATCAATCCAAAATAAGGATTAATAATGCTAAAAGGTCCAATATTTGAAAAGCGTGTTAATTCATTTATACACTCAACACTTGGTTGAGGCTCCTTTACCACAAGTAACTGCATAAGTGCAGTGGGGACAATTAGCTGGTAGCACTGCTGAGGTGTTATTGAAGATCAAGTTGTTTTGTTAGTGGGTCAGGTATTTCTCTTCTTTCTCTTGACTATACTCCATAAAGGATCTATGGGGTTTGGTTCAAGCAAGCCTTTTCAGAAATTACCTTCTGTGATTTACCTTAGTTGTAGATGTCGATAACTGTCAAGTCAGTAGTCTTTCCCATGATTGTGGTTGTGTGTACTGAACTGCTCAAGGAGATATAGGCAGGTATGTTCACAAGTCATTTTTGCAAGTCCAAGTCAAAACTCAAGTCCTTTATCTCTAGTCCAAGTCAAACTGAAGTCTTGAAGCCCAAGTCCAAGTCAAATCTGAAGTTGCTTTATGGTTGTAATAGGCTAAGAAATTTAACATACAGTATGTGCCACATTATCCTTTATCTATTAGCATTTAGTAACAGAATTGGCCAGCAGCTGGATATCATTACTTTAAAGGGATCACTGACTGAAAAATGGTGTATTTGTAGGTTTTAACTATCTGAAATGTGTCTATTGGTCACGTAATTATCAAAAAAATATCAAAACAGCCAATCCTCGGGGGGAGGCTTTCAAGATGGCGGAAGAGTAAGACGTGCATGGCATGGGCTCTCTGCTAGCTTGTTCAATTTTGTTATTATCCTGTGCCATCCAACTGTAGCGGAATGTGTAATAACTTGTTGAAGTTATATTAACTAAAATTAATTGTTTTAAAGCTTAAATGGTGGCAAATTTACAAAAATATAAGTAAATGGGGCTTGCCGCAACAAAGCCCAATGCATCCTCGAGCCAGAGTGTCTCTCAGGGCCAGAGTGATTCGCCTCCATCCTCGCCGTGGAAGGGTGACCTGGATATGTTGAAACTCGAACTTCTGGATGCTCTTAAGGCTGGCATCAGTGATTAACTTCAGGAACAAATGAGAAACAAAGTAATTGAGAGCTATCAATCTGGAAAAGGTTATAAAGCCATTTCTAAAGCTTTGGGACTCCAGGGAACCACAGTGAGAGCCATTATCCACAAATGGCGAAAGCACAGAACAGTGGTGAACATTCCCAGGAGTGGACGGCCAGCCAACCAAAATTGCCCCAAGAGCGCAGTGACGACTCATCCAAGAGGTCACAAAAGACCCCACAACAACATCAGAAGAATTGCAGGCCTCACTTGCCTCAGTTAAGGTCAGTGTTCATGACTCCACCATAAGAAAGAGACTGGGCAAAAATGTCCTGAATGGCAGAGTTCCAAGACAAAAACCACTGCTGAGCAAAAAGAACATAAAGGCTAATCTCAGTTATTGCCAGAAAACATCTTGATGATCCCCAAGATTTTTGGGAAAATACTCTGTGGACTGACGAGACAAAAGTTGAACTTGTTAGCAAAAGTCAGTAAAATATGGTGGTGGTAGTGTAATGGTCTGGGGCTGTTTTGCTGCTTCAGGACCTGGAAGACTTGCTGTGGTAAATGGAACCATGAATTCTGCTGTCTACCAAACAATCCTGAAGGAGAATGTCCGGCCATCTGTTTGTGACCTCAAGCTGAAGTGCACTTGGGTTCTGCAGCAGGACAATGATCCAAAACACACCAGCAAGTCCACCTCTGAATAGTTTAAGAAAAACAAAATGAAGATTTTGGAGTGGCCTAATCAAAGTCCTGACCTGAATCCAATTGAGATGCTGTGACATGATCTTGAAAAGGCGGTTCATGCTCGAAAACCCTCCAATGTGGCTGAATGACAACAATTCTGCAAAGATGAGTGGCCAAAAATTCCTCCACAGCGCTGTAAAAGACTCATTTAAGTGAAACATGAAACATTTAAGTGTGACAAACATACAAAAAAATGAGAAATCAGGAAGGGGGCAAATACTTCTTTACACCACTGTATATTTCAATCATGGCATCTGAATCCTTTGCTTCTTTCAGAGGAAGAGTATGGAAAATATATATCATTTGAAATTAAATTTTTTGTGGAGACAAATCAAACACCGGGTATGTCTTCCCTTACAGTTTGGGAGTCTCTGAAAGCTTCATAATCATCATCATCATAGCAGTCTGTCGGGGGTGACACTGACTGTTTCATTTAGGTCTGATCAGATTCCTCCACGCAGCTCTGTCCTTCGCCTTCTGCTGCCAGGAACTCCTGACCTTGTTAACCCGGGTGACGTCTTATTTAAGGGTATAACAATTTCAAACTGTGCTAGGAAAAATAAAAAGAGTAATATTCATCTTAAACAACTCACTGAAGAAATTTTGAATTTGGACAGACTATACAGTAAATCCCCAACAGCAGAATTGCTTAAAAAGATGCCTGACCCTAAAAACTGAATTTGGCATTTTATCTACACCAAAAGGAAAATATTTTCTTTCAAAAATGAGATGTAATTATTATGAGTATGGGGAAAAATCAGGGTGAATATTGCAATTCAACTGTGTCAAAGATCTGTAAAACAAACAGTCTTCGTAGTAAAGGATGGTCATGGCATCCTTCATACAGATAACAAAGAAATTAATTCCTGTTTTAGAGATTTTCATGTCAGTTTACACCCCAGATTCATCTACTAACGCATCTGAGATAAATGACTTCTTTCAATCTTTGAAAATTTCATCTGTTGATTTGGATCAGTCTCTGAAGCTTGAGAGAGATATTTCATTCATAGAAATAACATCAGCTATTAAAGAGATGCAAAGCGGAAAATCTCCAGGCCCAAATGGCTTTCCAGTGGATTTTTTCAAAAAATTTTCAGATCAACTTTCCCCTTTGCTGTTATCAACTTTCCCCTTTGCAGATGCTGTAGAGCATCCGCCCCACACCCGGGAGGCAGGGGTTCAAATCCTGGCCGGGTCATGCCGAAGACCATATAAAAGCGGAACTTCCTGCCGTCCAGCTTGGTGCTCAGCAATAATGGAATGGAGGAGGGAAATCTGTGGCAGCTCCCTGCATGGCAGCGACCCCTCTGATTCTATATATGGGTGTGTGTGTGTGTGTGTGTGTGTGTGTGTGTGTGTGTGATTAACACTGTAGATAAGAGAAACACAATTTCATTCTACTGTACATGATTGGCTGTATGAATTGAATGACAATAAAGGGTGGTTTAAGGTTTATCTGTATTTGAAGAATCTCTCACCTTAAAATCCCTGCCTCCTTCCATGCATCAAGCAATTATATCTTTACTGCTCAGAAAGGACAGAGACTCCCTCTATTGCAATTCGTACCACCCGATCTCTTTGTTGAACTCAGATGTTAAAATTTTGGCCAAGGTTTTGGCTTGTCGTCTTGAGGGGGTTGTTCCAGAAATCATCTTTACTGATCAGAAGGGCATTATAAAAGGGTGTCATTCTTTTTTCAATATTAGACGTTTGTTTAATATTTTATACGGTCCACCCTCACCTGCTAGTACAGATTGTGAAGTAATACTAATAGTACTAATAATTACTTAATTAGTATTAATAATTAATTACTACTATTACTAATAGTAATAATTGATGCCGAAAAGGCGTTTGATTGGGTCGAGTGGGACTACCTTTTTAAGACTTTGGAGACATTCAACTTTGGGCCAAGATTCATATCTTGGATCAGGCTGTTATATACCACCCCAATAGCAGCAGTACGGGCTAATTATAACATATCAAGCTACTATGAGCTACGGCACGGTACACAGCAGGGATGCTCTCTCTCGCCACTCTTATTTGCTATTGCTATGGAACCGCTGGCTATAGGTTTGAGACAGAACTCCACTATAGGGGGAATCTGTCGGGCGGGTTTGAAGCATAAAGTTTCTTTTTTATGCAG
Source organism: Pholidichthys leucotaenia (assembly GCA_020510985.1). NCBI lineage: Eukaryota > Metazoa > Chordata > Actinopteri > Cichliformes > Pholidichthyidae > Pholidichthys > Pholidichthys leucotaenia. The sequence goes on along the minus strand of CM035845.1, from coordinate 247,802,330 downwards.
ATGATACGTTGCTGTTTGTATCAGATCCTGGTTTGAGCATCTCGGAATTATTGAAATTACTCTCAGAATTTGGAAAAATATCTGGCTATAAAGTTAATCTTCAAAAAAGTGAGCTAATGCCAATCTCGTCTGGATATGAAAGACATATCGTATCGGTCCCTTTCAAAATTAGCATTGGAAAAATTAAATATTTAGGTGTATGGGTAACGCATAATTTTAGTGATCTCTATAAAGCTAATTATCTGCCGTTACTTTCTAGTCTGAAGAGAGTTCTGGACCGTTGGGATATTCTTCCTCTTTCTTCAGGAGGAAGAATTAAGTCCATCAAGATGTGTGTGCTGCCTATCACAGGGGCTGAGGTTGCCAAGGTGGTTAAAAATCTCCTTGGTGGCCGGGCCCCTGGAGTGGACGAAATTTGCCCTGAGTACCTCAAGGCCCCGGATGTTGTTGGGTTGTCATGGTTGACACACCTCTGCAACATTGCGTGGAGGTTGGGGGCAGTGCCTTTGGCATGGCAAACTGGGGTGGTGGTTCCTCTCTTCAAAAAGGGGGACCAGAGGGTGTACTCCAACTTTAGAGGGATCACACTCCTCAGCCTCCCTGGGAAGGTCTATGCCAAGGTACTGGAGAGGAGAGTCCGGCCGTTGGTCGAACCTCGGATTCAGGAGGAGCAATGTTGTTTTCGTCCTGGCCGTGGCACATCAGACCAGCTCTTTACCCTCTCGAGAATTCTCGAGGGTTCGTGGGAGTTTGCCCAACCATGTGTTTTGTGGACTTGGAGAAGGCATTTGACCGCGTCCCTCGTGGTTTTTTGTGGGGGGTGCTTCGGGAGTATGGGGTATCGGGTTTGTTGTTACGAGCTATTTGGTCTCTGTATGACCATTGTGAGAGTTTGGTTCGTATTGCCAACACTCGGTCAGACTCATTCCCAGTGAGAGTTGGACTCCCCCAGGGCTGCCCTTTGTCACCGATCCTGTTCATAATTTTTATGCACAGGATTTCTAGGCGCAGCCAGGGAATGGAGGGTGTGATGATTGGTGACCACAGGATCTCATCTCTGTTGTTTGCAGATGATGTTGTCCTGTTGGTTTCATCCAGCAATGACCTACAGCTCTTGCTGGGACGGTTTGCCGCTGAGTGTGAAGCAGCTGGGATGAGAATCAGCACCTCCAAGTCCGAGTCCATGGTCCTCAGCCGAAAAAAGGTGGATTGTCCTCTCTGGGTTGGGGACAGGCTCCTGCCCCAAGTGGAGGAGTTTAAGTATCTTGGGGTTTTATTCACGAGTGAGGGGAAATATGGAGCGAGAGATTTGACAGATGGATCGGAGCAGCATCTGCAGTGATGCGGACGTTGTACCAGTCTGTTGTGGTGAAGAGGGAGCTTAGTTCTGACATGTTTCGGGACCCAGGAGACAGACACTGACACGGGCAAATTAGTGAACAATAATCTTTATTAGAGTGAAAGGGTGTGTAGTGCAAGTGTGAGCGTGTGGATAGTATCCTGGTCACTGGAACTGAGCACTCTGGACGGAGACCCGGCAACCCTGGAACATATAAGCACAGACCATTACTTTTGTCCCACGCTAATGACAAGCTATCAGTAGTGAGGCTTACTTGGGAGAAGTGCAGGTTACATCCTGCTGAGAACCAGCGGCCGTGCAACGTGGAGGTGAAGGCGTCCGGTAACGAGCTGGGGCTTCCACCTGTGACTGAGGCGAGGACAGGTCTTCCAGTGACTCCGGCTGTGACACCACAGACCGGGGCGATGACAAACCAGCTGATGACAAGACGAGTGATTCCACAGAACGTGGTGACGATGATAATCCAGACGATGACAAGGCGGGTGAGTCCACAGAGCGTGGTGACCATGACAATCCAGACGACGACGAGGTGAGTGATTCCACAGAGCATGGTGACGAAGACACAACAGATGACGATGACCCAAACTCCACCGGTAACGGTGGCCAGTACTCCTGTAACTGATACAGTAATAATTCAGGAATTTGTGGAGCCAGACGTACCGGTAGTCGTGGTGGTAGCGAGCCGCTACGTGAGCGAGTTGGCGTAACCCCGTCAGCTGGGGACGCAGGTCCGCCACCAAGGGAGACCACCTGTGCACAGGGGTAGAGGTTAGGAGTAGAGTAGCAAACAGCTCTCTTACGTGCTTGACTTTGAACTGAAGTCCTTGACGAGGCGAGAGACGTTCTAGACGAGGCCAGAGAAGATTCTGACGAGGCAGTTCCTGACGAGACAGTTCCTGACGAGACAGCTTCTGACGAGACAGCTTCCGACAAGACAGCTTCTGACAAGACAGCTTCTGACAAGACAGGTTCTGACGAGACAGGTTCTGACGAGGCAGTTCTTGACAAGACAATTCTTGACGAGACAGTTTCTGACGAGGCAGTTTTTGACAAAACAATTCTTGACGAGACAGACTCTGACGAGACAAGAGAATACCTTGACGAGGCCAGAGAACGGAGTTCTGGTTCTTTCCCAGACGAGGAGGACAGACGACTCCGTGCCGGGCTGTCAGCAACGCTGGCTTTTAACAGCTGCTGATTAACCCCTGTGGATCTGTGCGCAGCTGGAGTTAATGATGCTAATGACGGCCCAGAGGCTGCCATGACAAGTTCTAAGGCAAAGCTGTCACTTTACCAGTCAGTCTACGTTCCTACTCTCACCTATGGTCACGAGCTTTGGGTAATGACCGAAAGAACAAGATCGCGGATACAAGCAGCTGAAATGAGCTTTCTCCGTAGGATTGCTGGACTCACCCTCAGCGATAGGGTGAGGAGCTCAGTCATCCGGGAGAGGCTCAGAATAGAACCACTGCTCCTCCACATTGAAATGAGTCAGTTGAGGTGGTATGGGCATCTGATTAGGATGCCTCCTGGATGCCTCCCACTTGAGGTGTTTCAGGCTCGTCCCACTGGGAGGAGACCCCGGGACAGACCCAGGACTCGCTGGAGAGACTATGTCTCCCAGTTGGTCTGGGAACACCTTGGTATCCTCTCTGAAGAGCTGGAGCAGGTGGCTGGGGAGAGGGAAGTCTAGGCTTCTCTGCTTGAACTGCCGCCTCTGCGACCTGGACCTCCGGAAAAGTGGGAGAAGATGGATGGATGGATGAATGGATGGTGTGTGCTGCCTAAATTTATGTATTTATTTCAAAGTTTGCCTATTTTTCTAACCAAATCCTTCTTTTTTAACCTTAATAGCCAGATATTAAGTTTTATATGGTGTAAGAAGCAACCAAGGATAGGGAAAAATATATTGCAACTGCCACGAACAATGGGTGGTAAGTCATTTCTAAACTTTATCTATTACTACTGGGTAGCAAATATTAAAACATTGTTATATTGGATGAAGAGGGATGCTCTTGATTCCAGCTGGGTGGAATTGGAAAGAGCTTCAGTTAAAATACATGTACCTCTCTGGCAGCTTTATTAGGTTCCAGCCCACCTCTCAAACAGCCTTTTTCATCTTATACATCTAATTCTGTTGTTATTCACATGGTCAAAATTTGGAATCAGTTTTGAAGAAGCTTCAATGCTACCGGAATGTGGCTTGCTGCACCACTAACCAGAAATTACATGTTTACACCTTCGGTCATTGATGAAGCCTTCGATAGCTGGTCAAAATCTGGGATATGGTCACTGTATGATTTGTATGTAGACAATAAATTTGCTTCATTTGAACAACTATGTCAAAAATATAAAATAAGCAGGTCACAGTTTTTCAGATATTTACAGCTCCAATGTTTTGTATCATCTAAATCAAGCTGCAAAAAACATGCAAGTTAGGTTAATTGGCATCAAACTGGGGATTCTAAATTGTCCTTGGGTATGACTGGAGAGTGAATGGTTGTCTGTCTCTCTGTGTTGGCCCTGTGATTTACTGGCAATCTGTCCAGGGTGTACTCTGCCTCTCGCCCAAAGATGCTGGGATAGGCTCCAGCCCCCCCACGACCCGAAAAGGATTAAGCGGAAGAAGATGAATGAATGAATGAATAAATCAAGCTGCTTCCCCCAGTGTCCTCAATCAACTCTGTTAGGGTTAATCTTTGAATGCAAAATTGATTCTGAAAAATTTTTGGCTAATATATACACCATTTTGGATGTGCATCAATTGACTACTTTAGAAAAGCTTAAACACAAATGGGAAGCAGACTTGGGAGAATTGATATCAGAGCTAACATGGTCCAAAATGATAAATAGGATTCACATCTCGTCAAACCGCCTTCGACACTCTGTAATGCAGTTTAAAGTTGTTCATCATCTCCATTGGTCTAAGGAGAAGTTATCTAGGATCCAGCTTGATCTGGATCCTACATGTGACCGATGTAAAAGGGATCCAACTACATTACTGCACATGTTTTGGTTCTGTCCAAAGCTTTATGTATTCTGGAACTTGATATTTGAGGCCTTCTCTAAAACATGTGGACAAAAGATACATCCATCTGTTCTGATTACAATGTTTGGTGTGACCCCATCACACTCCTCTTTGAGCAAGTCTCATTGAAATACAGTATGATCGCTTTTTCTACTCTGTTGGCCAGAAGACTGATTCTTTGTAAATGGAAGGACATTCTGCCCCCAACTTTTAGACAGTGGCTCAGAGAAGTTATGTCTCATATCCATCTGGAAAAAAAATCAAACATACAATTAAAGGGTCTGTTGGGAAATTTCATGCTACATGGTTACCTTTCATTTCCTTTGTTAACAACACAGCTCCATCACTTATAAATACATGAACATTATGTTATAATGTATTACTCATTTCTATGATCAAGTGTGTGTTAAGAATGTCTGACTGATGTACCCTTGATCTGGTATTGCGGGTGGGAGGGTTAAATCTTTTTTATGTTCTATATCTCGTTTTGGGTTTGTTTTTTTTGTATTTTGTCACTGCTAAAAACAATAAAAAGACTTTGATTTAAAAAAAAACAGCCAATTCTCTTAAAAACACACACAGCCTTTATTTCATTTTTCTCTCCCAGAAATGCCAGAAGGTTTTTGACTCTTCCAGGTAAATCGTATACATCATGATTTGACAAAGCCAACCCACCGCCACCGTGAGACCCGCCCACTGCTCTATTATTGGCCAACCTAGTTGTCTGTCATGTAGATGGAAGGGTTGCTAATGGTAGCCTATTAGCCCCTGAGCTATTATAAACTGCTGGTTTTAAGGAAAGTGCAAGTTGATGAACATTGATATCAATCAATGTAAACTTGCCAGATTGTATCCATTGGCTAATTTCCATCTGTTGTCCGTGGGTTACAATTTTTCCTCCCCCCATTCTATTATACTGAGCACCAAGCTAGAGGGTGGGAAGTACCATTTTTATATGGTCTTTGGTATGACCTGGCCGGGGCTTTAACCCATGACCTCCCGGCTGAGGGGTGGGTGCTCTACCACAAGATCACCACTCCAGTAGCCTTGTGGTAGCTATTAGTGCCCGAAGCTAACAGGGGTACCAGGAGACTCACACCAAGTGCAACTTAAATTGTTATTTTCCTCAGATCTTAGTCACCCTAATAGCCATCCCTGTTACCACCTGGTTCATCAGCCGACAACATACCTCGTGTCACTCCTGCCTATCTCCCAATAATTTTGCCATGATTCTACAGCAAATTGCCAGCACCAGCACACCAGTCATGGCAACCAATCTGGCCCAGTGTAGGGGGACCCAAGGCTGCTGGCTCTCATGGCCAACTCCCCACCATCCTCCGGGGCAACGTGCGACTCTGCTCCACTCTCGCGGGCAACATAGGGGAACCGCCTCATGACAGGGCATTCCCCAGCTTGTCGTGGAAGCGGAGCGGCGTCCTGCAGAGCGAGACACTGCCCTTTGAGATCCCGTGGCTTGGCAGCTCGGCTCGGCCAGCAGCCTTGGGTCCCAAGCCAGGTCGGTTGCAGCGATTGGGAGGGCCGACCAGCACACGGTGCTCATGATTTGTTGTGGAATCACGGCAAAATTATTGGGAGATGAGCTGGACTGACGTGAGATACACCATCGACTGTGGATCAATGAATCAGTGCCGCTCATCCGAGCTAGAAGGAGGCTAAAAGCTAAAGGCCAGAAGCTAGTCATCTAATGGCTAGCTGACGAAAGAGGAAGGGCGGAGTTGAATAAGTGAAGGATGTTTCTTAAAGTGACAGGCTTTAAATCAGTGTGTCAAGAAAGCCAGGAAAAACACAAAACATATTTGCTTAAATAATTAACAAAATAAAGAAAATGTGAACAAAATATGTCACAAACATTTCAGTAAGGTATGTGTGAGCTGTTAAAATGTGGAAAAAGTGCAGTCAGTGACCCCTTTTAAAACATGAAAAAGTTTCAATCTGATCTTGTTCTTCTATTAAGACAAAGTAAAGAGATGTTTCATACCTTTGACATGTTTGACTGTCACCTGCAGTCTTCTTCAGAAAATGTCATCTGACCAATTGGAATAGGATTTTTAATGTTGAGTCTCAGGTCCTTGTATGGAGCTTAAGTGTGACTTGAGTCCTAATCTCAGACTCAAGTCCCCATCTCCGGATATGGGATGTTTATAGTACCTGAATTATAAATTACTCAAACTTGAAATGAAATCTGAGATACAAGATTTCTGATTTTAAAAAGCTGTAAATCAGAATCAACATTTTTAAAGGCTTGAAATATTTCTATATACTTGGAAGGAGCATAAAATATGTGAACGTTTACTTTTGGAATTAAATTATCATGTTATCCCCGTGTCTGCGTGGGTTTACTCCGGGATTTCTCCGGTTTCCTCCCACATGCCAAAAACATGCAAGTTAGGTTAATTGGCATCAAACTGGGGATTCTAAATTGTCCTTGGGTATGACTGTGAGAGTGAATGGTTGTCTGTCTCTTTGTGTTGGCCCTGTGATGGACTGGCGATCTGTCCAGGGTGTACTCTGCCTCTCGCCCAAAGATGCTGGGATAGGCTCCAGCCCCCCCCGCGACCCGAAAAGGATTAAGCGGAAGAAGATGAATGAATGAATAAAGGAATAAAAAATGAATAAATAAACAATTTAACATTGTCTTGATCCTGATGATCTTCAGGATGCACCTGTAAGTCAGGCTGTACAACCTATGGGCAGTCCTTAAAAACTCTAGACATCCAATTGAACATCTCTAGAGAGATGTTCAATTGGATGAACATGAAGCCAATTGAATTGAACATCTCTAGAGAGATGTTCAATTGGATTCAAGTCTGGGCTCTGGCTGGTCCACTCAAGGACATTCACAGAATTGTCCTGAAGCCACTCCTTTGATATCTTGGCTGTGTGCTTAGGGTCGTTGTCCTGCTGAAAGATGAACCGTCGCCCCAGTCTGAGGTCAAGAGCGCTCTGGAGCAGGTCTTCATCCAGGATGTCTCTGTACAATGCTACATTCGTCTTTCCCCCTATCCTGACTACTCTCCCAGTTCCTGCCGCTGAAAAACATCCCCACAGCATGATGCTGCCACCACCATGCTTCACTGTAGGGATGGTATTGGTGTGGTGATGAGCGGTGCCTGGTTTCCTCCAAACATGACACCTGGCATTCACACCAAAGAGTTTAATCTTTGTCTCATCAGACCGGAGAATTTTGTTTCTCATGGTCTTAGAGTCCTTCATGTGCCTTTTGGCAAATTCCAGGCGGACTGCCATGTGCCTTTTATTAAGGAATGGCTTCCGTCTGGCCACTCTACCATACAGGCCTGATTGGTGGATTGCTGCAGAGATGGTTGTCCTTCTGGAAGATTCTTGTCACGTTCTGAGCACGGAGGGATTTCCAAGGGCTCAGGTTGCCTACCTTTTTTTTCCCATATATACACTGTGCTGTCATTTCTGAGTTACCATTTGCTCTTAGTTTGACTTATTTTCTTGTGTATGTTCATTATAGTTTGTTTATTGTATTTTTGAGTTTGCCTGTCCCCATTTTTTCTGTCATATCATTATGTTTGTATTTTGTTATGTTCCTTCCCTCATGGTTGACAGCTGTCATTGGCCTTCTGGGGTTTGGCAGCCCTGATGACTTCCTCATTATTCCCACTTGTGTGTCATTGCTTTCTCCTGCCCATTCAGATACCCACACCGGTTGTTGATTGTGTGAGGGGTTTTGATCCCTATTTAAGGGGAGTGAATTTCATTTTCATTTGCCGCTGTCTTAGTGATTATATCCTTCTCGTCTTTGCCAGAGCCCTGCCCTGCTCTGGCATGCTCAAACTGTAAGTTTTTCCTCCCGTTTGTATTTTGTGTTAAGAGCATCTTGTTGAACTTTATGTTTGTTGGGGGTTTTTTTCTAATAAATATCACAAGCTCACAGTCCAGAGCGTGGGTCTCGTATCTCTGCCTAGAGAGGTAATTCATGACAGGAGACAGTGGCCAGTTGAGACCCAGCTGCTGTGAGTTTGTTGATTTTTTCGTTTTCTCAGCGGTGGCGATAGCTTGTTGGCTTTTTTCCCCGTTTGTTTTTTTCCTTTTTCACCAGGATTACCATGTCTGTCACCCCAGAGATGCCCACCTTAGGACTGGATGAAATGGAGCGGTGGTCAGTGCGCGTGCTGAAAGATATCCTGCGACAGGCTCGAGCCTTCTGTACCCCAAGGCAGCCAGAGAGTGTATGGAGGGTGCGGAGCAGGTGCTGTGGGGCATGCCCCAGCTTGTGGGATCACCCGGAACTCACAGACCTACTTCTCTCGATATTCCTCCCTCCATCGACAAGCAATGAGCCTGAGAAACCAGCTCCGATGCCGGCGCCTGCACCAACAAAGAGCAAGCCCTCGCGTACCAGAAAGTCGCCAGCCTCTTGCCGCTCTCTGGTGGCAGGTCCGCCTCCTCCACCCGAGCCTTGGCCTGCTCCCTCGGCCGAGGAACTGGAGGAGCGCAGGCAGGTATTATTGGCAGAGACTGACCTCCTCCTGGAAGTTACACCCTGGCTCCTCCCGGATTTGGCTCAGGAATTGCAGGAAATTTCACCTAGGGAACCATAGCTTGAGAAGATTATTGAGCATCCCATGACTCTGGAGCCTCTCCCTCACCACCTTGAGCCAATGCCTCCATCTCCTGCTCCTCTCCACCGTTTGGGGAGAACACACCGGGGGAACACTCCCACTTCTCAGACAGCCACTTCCCCTTCACCGAGACAGAAGACTCCCACAGCAGTGCATCCCCCATGTTTTTCCTCTCCAGCTGTCCCGCCTGCTCCTCGTTGAGCCGCAGCTGCCATTTCTCACTTCTCCTCGTCGTACTCTCCCGCTGCTGAGAGGTTGGATGTTTTCTCGCCGGCTCCGCCCGTAGCTGGAGCTGCAGGGGCAGCTCTTCAAGGTTCTCCTGGGGTACCCTCTTCAATGGAAACCACGGAGAGGGTCAAACCTACACCTGCTGCAGCGGGAAGCATCGAACCCCGGGATAACTGCCATCTGCAGAAGTTCTCTGACGACTCTGCAATCGTCGGCCTCATCTCCAACAGAGATGAAGCTGAGTACAGAGGACTTATCCAGGACTTCGTGGACTGGTGCCATCGGAACTGCCTCCAGATCAACGCGAGGAAAACTAAGGAGCTGGTGGAGGATTGCCACAGGCAAAGACAACCCCTCACAGCACCAGTAAACATCCAGGGAACAGACATTGAGATGGTGACATCCTACAAGTACCTGGGTGTTCATCTGCACAATAAACTAGACTGGTCACACAATACCGACGCACTCTACAAGAAGGGACAGCGCAGGCTGTTCCTGCTGAGGAGGCTCAGGTCTTTTGGTGTACAAGAGGTGCTCCTGAAGACATTCTACGACACGGTGGTGGCATCAGCCATCACTTTTGGAGTGGTCTGCTGGGGCAACGACATTACAGCAACCAATAGGAAGAGAATGAACAAACTGATCAAGAAAGCTAGCTCTGTCCTGGGGAAACACCTTGACCCAGTGGAGAAGATAGGAGAGAGAAGGATGGTGGCTAAACTGTCATCTCTGCTGGAGTCCGAGTCCCACCCTATGCAGGACATACTGAACGCACTGAGGAGCTCATTTAGCAGTAGACTACATCATCCTAGGTGCGCGACCGAGAGGTTTCGCAGGTCCTTCCTACCTACAGCTGTGAGACTTTATAACCTAAGCAGGGCTGCTTGCAGAGATAGCAAAAAATGTGACGACCTAATAGTATTGAATGCAAAAGACGCAACAGACTTACACAAATGGTCCCCTCCAGTATACAACTAGGACAATATCAGTCGCTATGGAGGGTGACAATATGTATGGATACATATTCATACTATGTAGGATAACTAAGTAGACGGTTATGCTGTTTATTGCATCCAGCTACAATGCTCCACACTGTGTATATGTATTTATATATTTATGTGTACATACAGTATGTATATTCGCTGCTCTTATTTTCTTATCTTCTAAATTATTGCTCTGAGTGTTGCTGTCCCTGTGCTGTTGCAATCCTGGAATTTCCCCATTGTGGGACTAATAAAGGCTTATCTTATCTTATCTTATCTTGACAGGCAAGTGTCTTTTCATTTTCCCATAATTCATGATGATATGTCTTGCCTGCTTCCCAGTAGTGAGGCTCAGGGTGTGCAGTCCCCTGAGCTCTCACCACCTGCTTCAACTAATAATTTCTCACCTGCCCTCTCCGTGTCTCCTCCTATTATCCCTGAGTGTCCGCCGGCCCTGGAACTGAGCCGTTTGATGATGGAGGAGACTGCGGCTCTGGAGGACCTGATTCCAGCCCCACAGCCACATTACAGATGGAAGGGAAGCGCTGAACGTGAACTGACGCCGGTGCCGACTAAGGAGAGTCCCCTGGCTTCAACTAAACAGGAAGCAGCGCCAGCAGGTAGTTGACCTCCCGTCACCATGCAGGGCGAGCCACCTGCGTGGGCCACATCACTGAGAGGTCCCAGGACTGCACCGACCAACATGCCTGCTGCAGGGACCGCCACAGCAGAGTTGGACCTGGACCTCCAGAGGACCGAGTCCAAAGCACCATCACTTGGATTGATGGAGTCCTGGACGGCCGTGGAGCTTGAGACCAGGCAACTACACTCTTTTGTCTCTGAAGTCGCTCTTTTGAAGAAATCTTGCCTGGCTCTAGGTGAGGAGAGCCAAGTGCAGCCGTCAGCTGCACCTGAGCTCACCTCACCGGGCTCCGCCACTGCCGGTGACCCTGACCCTGTGTCTCTGTATCTCCTATCCAAGTTTTTCCCCAGGGTCACCGAGGATATTCCACCTAACTAACTAACTACTAACTAACCTGCACTTATATAGCGCTTTTCTAGTCACAAAGACCACTCAAAGCGCTTTTCACCTGTGCCAGATGTCTTCGTAGGTCCAGGTTCACTGCCCAAGATCGTTGTAGGTCCAGCTCCCCCTGCTGAGGTCGTCGCGGATGCTCCGTCCCAGCCCGGAACCTCCGTGGGTGCTACTCCCCCTCTGGCCAAGGTTTACAAGGGTGCTGCTTTCCCTCCAGTGGAGGTCATCACGGGTGTTCCGTCCCAGCCCGGGGCCTCCAAGGGTGCAGCATTGGCTCAGTCCAGACCCACCGAGGGTGTAGCCTTGGCCCAGTCCGGGTCCACCGAGGGTGCAGCTTCCCTTCCAGTGGAGGCTGTCGCAGGTGCCCTGTCCAAGCCCGGGGCCTCCGAGGGTGCAGCATTGCTCCAGCCCGGAGCCACTGAGGGAGCAGTGTTGCTCCAGCCCAGAGACACCGTGGGTGCAGCTTCGCTCCAGCCCGGAGCCACTGCGAGTGCAGCTCTGCTCCAGCCCGGAGCCACTGTGGGTGCAGCGTTGCTCCAGCCCAGAGCTACCGCAGGTGCAGCTCCGCTCCAGCCCAGAGACACTGAGAGTGCAGCTCCACTCCAACCTGGAGCCACTGAGGGTGCAACCATGTCCCTGTCCGGGACCACCGAGGGTGCTGCTGGCCAGTCCAAGGGTGTCGTGGTCCCCCCTCCTCTGCCAGATTCTGTCGTGGTCCCCCCTCCTCTGCCAGACGGCGTCATGGTCCCCCCCCCTCCTCTGCCAGGCACCGTCGTGGTTCCTCCTCCTCTGCCAGAAGCCGCCGTGGTTCCTCCTCTCCTGTCAGACACCGCCGTGGTTCCTCCGCTGCCAGGCGCCATCGTGGCTCCCCCTCCTCAACTCTCCTTCCCGTCACTGGGCCTCCACGTGGGGGAGCCGCCTCCTGGACCACCCTTACTGTTCAGGTGGCTTAAGAACTCTGGGCGACCGCCTGCCGGACTAAGGCGTTGGTTTGGGTGGCCCATGCTCTCTGGTAGACCACCCGACTAGGACCACCTCACTGTCCGCCAGGCCTGGGCCTTTGGTCGCCCTCCTGAACTGTCTAGCTCCTTGGTTCAGGTGGCTTAGGGGAGCTGAGGGTCTTTCCTGGTGTGGGCTCTGAGCAGGACTTTGTTTTTGATGTTTTCCTTCATTGTTCTTTTTGGGTTGGCTCGGTCCCTCTGTGCCTGGGCCCCCTCTTCCTTGCCGGGGTGGGGTTGTTTTCTTGTTGGGGTGGGACTTCTGTGTGGGAGGGTTCTTTTCTTTTGACATTACCTCGGGGTGTCCGGTCTCCACCCCCTGAGGGGGGGGGAACTCTGTCACGTTCTGAGTGTGGAGGGATTTCCCCGGGCTCAGGTTGTCTACCTTTTTTTTTTTTTTCCATATTTACACTGTGCTGTCATTTTTGACTTACCATTTACCCTTAGTTTGATTTATTTTCTCATGTACGTTCATTATAGTTTGTTTATTGTATTTTTGAGTTTGTCTGTCCCCATTTTTTCTGTCACATCATTATGTTTGTATTTTATTATGTTCCTTCTTCTCAGGGTTGACAGCTGTCATTGGCCTTCTGGGGTTTGCCCAGCATGGGCGTACCCTGCCAGCTGGCAGCCCTGATGACTTCCTCATTATTCCCCATTGTGTGTCATTGCTTTCTCCTGCCCATTCAGATACCCACACCGGTTGCTGATTGTGTGAGGGGTTTTGATCCCTACTTAAAGGGAGTGAATTTCATTTTCATTTGCCGCTGTCTTGGTGATTATATCCTTCTCGTCTTCACCGAAGCCCTGCTCCTCTCTGGCATGCTCAAACTGTAAGTTTTTCCTCCCGTTTGTATATTGTGTTAAGAGCACTTTGTTGAACTTTATGTTTGTCCTTTTTTTTGTAATAGATATCACAAGCTCACAGTCCAGCGTGTGGGTCTCATATCTCTGCCCAGAGGGGCAACTCATGACAGTTCTTCTCTCTCCACAGCGGAACACTGGAGCTCTGACAGAGTGACATTCGGGTTCTTGGTCATTTCCCTGACTAAGACCCTTCTCCCCCAATTGCTCAGTTTAGACGGCCGGCCAGCTCTAGGAAGAGTCCTGGTGGTTCCAAACTTCTTCAATTTACGGATGATGGAGGTCACTGTGCTCATTGGGACCTTCAAAGCAGCAGAATTTTTTCTGTACCCTTCCCCAGATTTGTGTCTCGAGACAATCCTATCTCGGAGGAGCTCAGTTTTGAGTTTCATGGCAAAGGCTATGAATACTTACAGTATGTACATGTGATTTCTTAGTTTTTTTTTTAATTTTTAATAAATTTGCAAAAATCTCAAAACTTTTTTCAAGTTGTCATTATGGGGTATTGTGTGTAGAATGTTGAGGAAAAATTGAAATTTATCCATTTTGGAATAAGGCTGTAACAACAAAATGTGGAAAAAGTGAAGTGCTATAAATACTTTCCAGATGCACTGTATCTTAAACTTACAAGCCTCTCCCATGTCCTGCAACACCTTTGTAAAACAATTGCAAGACCTTGTTAACAGTGGATCTAAAAGGTTATCTGCGAAGACGTGGCTGTCTTTGAAGTGGATAGATGCCACGAGATTGAGACACAGATACATCAACCCAAACAACTTGAAACAACATCTCCACCAGTCACAGCTGACTCCACTGACATTTGTGATGGCCCTGGAAAACGGTGAGCCTTTCACACTGGTCTGGTCAGTACAGTGGTCTAAAAATGTCTTGTACGTATTTGCTTCTCTATTTCTAATGACCAATTGAGCAAATTCTTGAAATTTCATTAAAATTGGACAATATTTAAAGGTCACTACCAAAACACTTTCTTATCAGCATTCACCATTCATCATTCATTCATTGTGCTGAAATCCAGTTTTGGTCACGACCCCTTAATATTCTTCAAACGGCCCATTCTTTTTTGTTGTTTAATACAATCATTATTTGATATAAGGAACTTTGTGGAGCAACATTTAGTGGACAATCATACTTGTCTCAAGTGATTGGAACGCTTTTGGACCTGAATTAAAATTGTGTACAATGCTTGGACAATTTAAACAAAAACTAAAGGAAGAAATACTCCAAACATATATACAAAACAACATGTAAAATCACATAAGGATTATCATATCCAGTCTGTGTTGTCACGTTTTGTCTTAGCTTTGTTCTGATTTGTAATCACTTTTATTTTATTACCTCCGCCAGGCCGAAAAGGCCAGGAGGAGGTTATGTTTTTGCCGGGGTTTGTCTGTGTGTGTGTTTGTCTGTCTGTCTGTCTGTCTGTTGGTTAGCAAGATAACTCAAAAAATCTTGGACGCATTTCCATGAAACTTTCAGGCGTTGTTGGAAATGGTACAAGGAAGAACTGATTAAATTTTGGGGGTGATCCGGTTCACCGTCTGGATACAGGAATTTTTTAAAGCATTTTTCATTCAACACTGTGACATACAGCCATTTTCAACATGTGCGCAGGCGCAATGGAGGGCGCTGGTCGTCGTGTCTGCAACACAAACTCTGCGTTCTTCAACGTTTTAGGCACAAAAGGACGCGGAAAACACTGCTGGCCTGGGCCCGCCGCAAAACCTCACACGGGCAGCTGTCCGCCGACGGATTCTTTGGCAGAAATTCACCGGCCAGCCATAGGCGCTGCGCAAAAACGAGCTCTCTGCCGGCCAAGCTTCTAAATTCTCGTTTGCAGCGGAGCGCAACCCCCAAAAAAATAATATTGTAGCGAACTCAATATGAGCACCCTACTTGGCTTGCCAAGTGGGTTGACCCTATTGGCGACACAGGTAGAGTGCGGGACTCCGGAGCGGGAGGCGTGAGTTCGAACCTCCCGGTGGGACGTCGCCATGTCGAGCAGCACGTTACAATATAATATAAAACCCACGGCAACCTGTCTACCCAATTTGCATCTGTCAGTGGAGGAGATGGACACAACAGCAACACTTCAGTTTATTACCTCCGCCAAGGAGGCAATGCTTTTACTACTGAACCACTAATCCTATCACTATCAGATTGATTGTCATTGATTAATTGTGTGTTTATTGCACTGTCCCTGTCAAATAAACAAATAACCATTGTGAATCCAATTGCTAGTCATATGTTTACATGCTCAAGGAATCTGAAAACGTACACACAAACACTGTATGGGGGGAATTGTGGCGCTTGACGGAGGTCTGCGCTCTCCGAGTGCTTTTCTAGTTTTCCTTTTAAATTCTTAGATGGAATATGGGTGGGCAAAATAAGCTGCGGCTTCAGCCATCACCCATTTCAGATAACTTATGTTGAACTGTATAATCCGAGGAGTTATTGTTTAACTTGACCTTGTTGGATGTTTTTCCCTTTGTTATATTATTCTGTTCCTTTCTTTTAATCTTTTAATCTAATCTATCTGAAATAAAGATTCATTCATTCATTCCTGATGATGAATAGATCAGTTTTAGAAAGATCCATGTCGGTACGAACCAACCAAAAATGAGCTTAAATGGTGATGGCAAATCTTCATTCATAAAGCAGCGTTGCATTTGAAAAAAAGGCGATGAATGATTATCAGTAAGAGTTAAACACAATGGCTCCCACTCATTCTGTTGTCTCATGGCTGTAACAGCATATGCCCGCAAGATTTCAGACCTTTTTCATCTGCTATAATTCACACAGCTGTAGTTGCCATTACAGCAGTCAGACCTTTGTGACATCACACAAGAGAAGCCATATCTTCTGACACATGAAAGCTGATATTTCAAAGCTAAAGGGCACATAATTCAAGAATTCATAAAGGGTATTCCAGTGGTTTATGACAGTCAAAATTACTCATTATGATCATGAATACTGCTCAAGGGAACAACATAAGATTGCATACTTGATCACAATTAAAGTTTGAATCTTAATTCTGAACAGAAAATGACAATAGAGGGCATTTCTATTACCAGGAGTTGTGATCTATAGAATTACATTTTTTAAAAAGGACCTCTAGTTGTTGTCTCACGAGACACTCTACTTTAACCCTAGCCATTACCTTAACCACACTAAAAATATGTTTTCAAGTTGTAAAATAAGTGAATTGCCAATGCAAAGGGAAAACCAAAGTGAAAGTGAACGCAGACCAGACTGAAAAGAAAGGTACCACCTGGATTTAAACTCTCAGGTCTTGGTATTAGAGAGTGCTTTCTAAGAACCAAAGGCTGCTCAAACATGACTGTTCAATAGATCTAGTTTAAAAACACAATCCTATAAAGCTGTCCCATGCATACATAATCTGCAGATTAATTTGTAGACACATTTATTTATTTATTTATTTATTTGCATGACATCATATACTGTAGAAAATAATTGTTTGACACAATCCTTGAGCAGGAAGGCTAAGCAGCAACGAGCTTACAGTATTTATTAAAGGGTCAAGGCTGTCTAATAGACTACTTGCAGAAAGACTTCCATGTTTTACGAATTCCGGCTCTGTCATATCTGCTGTCTATGTTCTACACTGGCTGTCAATGACAGCTCAACAAAATTTTAGATCAGTAATTTTCTGTGGATTGGTAAAATGATAAATATTCACTGCTATAAAGGTGGGGAACATGGTGGATAACTGTTGGGTCATTTTAAGCTAATATTAACTTTTATTTTGTTATAATCAACAGAAACGTAGCTTTTGTTGGTGTGTTGCCATGGTAACAGAGTCCCGGTGAAGCATATGGAGCCTGGGGCAGATTTGGATATTAAATAATGTCTTAATTTTTAACTGTCAGATATAATGCATGGATGGAAATAATAAAGGATAGATTAATAGGTAAAAAAAATGATTGTTTCACTGTGTGGATTTGTTCTGTTGACAAGATCTATTTAAATATAGCTGATCTGTGAGTAACTTCAGCCTTTTATCTGCTGGTTTATTATTCACTCAATGTAAAAAAGTGTTTTTATTGCTTAAATTTCTACGCAGTATTAGTTCTTCTGCTGAGAGCTTAAAAGGAGTTGGAACTGGAGCTGCTTTCAATAATCAGTCAAGCTAAATCGGGATTTGGTTAGGATGGGTTAGGTTTAGGCATCACCTCCTGTAATGGTTAGGGTTAGGTGTCACTTCTGATGGTTACAGAGAATGAAATGGAAAGAAACAGAAAGTGCCAGGCAAACGTTAGGGCGCCGGGAGACACGTTTCTTAATGATGTAAATGCCACTTATTGACTGCATGTAAAAAAAATAAAAAAAATTCTGTGTCTATGCACATTTTCTCAGAATGAAAAAATGTGCAATCTTAAGTTTTCTTTTTGGGGGGTGAGACTGGGCTGGTGTGGCAGAATGTAGGTGTTTTTCATCAAGCAGCTCAGATGCAGTGGCTTTGTGACAACCCTTCTTGCCCCTTAGGCACACATGAAAGCACATGAATATGTATATACTGTATCAAATATGCCTGCAAGAGTGGCAGAATACAAAACACCCCGTTACCCTCCCATAACTTCATACTGGTTAAGGCAAAAATCTATATAGGTCCCAAAAATGAAAACTCTTATCTGTTGGTGTGTTCAATTTCCTGTCGACTTTTTATTAAAAAATGAGAAGTGATTTTTGGAAGAGAATCTGGTGTGGCATAACACTAAGAGATTTTGGATAATAGTTTGAGGGAGCCAAGCCTTTTGTTCCTCTGAAAATGACAGTTTGTGGTTGATAAATCAAATTTGTGTTTTCTCAGACTGATACAAACTAAATGGCACATCGTTAGAATAGTAGCCATCTGTAAGTTAGTGTGACAGCAACAAACCAAAATGTCTAGATGTAATGTATCATCTGCCCCAGCTGGATTTCAAATGTGTTTTTTGCCTTCAATAAATTTAGTATGACACTTAGAAAGAAGAACAAACAGATGGGAGCTTGAAAAAAAGTAGAACTACCTTGTTTTGAACAAAAATGGAGAGTGACATACGTTGTTGTCTTGTGCCACACAGTACACGTGGTCCATGACATCACAATAAGGGAAGTCATCAACCTCCATGACATGACCTTCCAAGATCTTTGTGCGTTAGCATTAGATTTAAAGGCTGAAAGCAGCACAACATTGATGAGACTGGTGAGGAAAATGTTCACTTGTAATTAGGGCTGTAACGATTACTCGAATAATTTGATTACAAAAAAATTTTTGTTTCAAAATTTAAAAAAAAAAAGACAAAAGTATATCAAGTCTGGAATCATTTCAAGCTCAAATTCAAGGAAAACATTGTGCAGTGTGCACATGGTAAAGCCAATCGGCGAGCTAGCATGCTACTACATCGGATGTTACAGTGTCTTGGCAAAAAGCATCCCACATCATGCACAGCCAGAACACCCGAGACAAGGTATGTGATTGAGATTTTAAATTAAGATGAATAGAATGTGTCTCTCTGTGTTGGCCCTGTGATGGACTGGCGATCTGTCCAGGGTGTACCCTGCCTCTCACCCAAAGATGCTGGGATAGACTCCAGTCCCCCTGCGACCCGAAAAGGATTAAGCGGAAGAAGATGGATGGATGGATGGATGAATAGAATGTAGTCAGCTACACTAATCATGCTTATATAACCAAAAAACACAGCCACTACCATTAGCATCTGGATGCTAACGGATGATAGCGGCATCCGCTTGTGGATGCTAAAGGCTAACGAATGGAACTTTACAGTGTAACGCACCATTTAAAGTTACCTTCTATGCAATAAACATTGCAATAAATGTGTACTTGTGTTATTGAGTGTTTGGTGCAATTACTTTCTTTAGGAAAGAAAGTTCTGCAAATGTTGGTCAATGCAAGTTTCTTTAAAAAAAGGTATCAGATTACTCGAGTAATCTTCGATTAGAGTTGGCGATTACCCGAGCCGTAAAACAGTTGCTAACAGCAGCCCTACTTGTAATTGGTTCCTGTATAGGCAAGAAAATGAAGTAGTACTTTTAGGCTTGAAGGTTCCTTTCACTGCATTTTTCCACTATGTTGACAGCTCCCACAGATCTTGTATGAAATATTTGTGATATGTTTTGGTCACTTTGCCTTTAAATATTTAATTATTGTAGAATCATTGTGAATCATCTTTTGCAGCCTTTCTCAGAATGGCTTATTTCAGACATGTCTCTCTAAATTTCTAAAAACTGCATTTAACTCCACCCTCCCTATTACATCACTATTGCTAATGTTGGCTTGCCAGCTTCTAGGTAGGATAGCAAGCCTGAGCCAAGTAACATAATTTGTCTCACAGAATGAATAAAATCATTGGTGGACAGGAGTGTGTGGTTTATGTGGTCGATAGATATGACCGGTCCCTGGACTACAATCAGCACAGACATATTAGTGAATAAGTGGCTAAACTGCTAGCTTCAGCTAGCCACCTTAGGCTGAGGCGAACCTGGTGGCCTGTCTGTCAGCATCTCCCCACTGAGGTGAGCTCTAATGTGGTTAGACTGTCGCTGACTGCCTAGCCAAGCTAATGCTAATGGATTGATGTAGCAAAAATGTAACTGAATAAGACAGATTGATGCAAGATATATTTCTGACTGTGGATTAATTAAGTAGGTGGAAACATGGATGCTTGTTAGGGTGATTGAAATAAATAAAATGACAATATAAACCAAGCTTGATAAGCCAACTCTATAGCTCTGAAGCTAAAGCCTTGGCTGGGCTCTCTGGAATCTACGTACATTTGCAGACAGACAGCTAGACTGGCTAAAAATGCAGCAGTGGCACGTCTCAAGGCTGGACTTACTTGTTCGTGATGTACGAGGGGAGGCTGAAAAGTTCATAGTGGTCAAATTTGACCATATGTGGTTTATTTTTCAGCTGCAGGGATCCAAGCACTGCAACACCGATGGAAGAAGTGTGTGGACTGAAGGGGGGGGGGGGGACTATGTTGAAAAATAAATCACATTTGGTCAAATTTGACCATAACAGTGCATCCGGAAAGTATTCACAGCACTTCACTTTTTCCACATTTTATTATGTTACAACCTTATTGCAAAATGAATTAAATTCATTTTTTCCTCGAAATTCTACACACAATACTCCATAATGACAAAAAAAAAAAAAATCTAAAAAAAAAGTTCTTTTGAGATTTTTGCAAATTTATTAAAAGTAAAAAACAAAGAAATCACATGTACATAAGTATTCACAGCCTTTGCCATGAAGCTCAAAATTGAGCTCAGGTGCATCCTGTTTCCACTAACCATCCTTGAGATGTTTCTACAGCTTAACTGGAGTCCACCTGTGGTAAATTCAGTTGATTGGACAGGATTTGGAAAGCCATACACCTGTCTATATAAGGTCTCACAGTTGATGGTGCATGTCAGAGCACAAACCAAGCATGAAGCTAAAGGAATTGTCTGTAGACCTCCGAGACAGGATTGTCTCGAGGCACAAATCTGGGGAAGGGTACAAAAATTTTTTTGCTGCTTTGAAGGTCCCAATGAGCACAGAGGCCTCCATCATCCCTAAATGGAAGAAGTTTGGAACTACCAAGACTCTTCCATATTATCTATACTATTGATATTAATAATGTATTATTATATTTGAGAAGTATCATACCTTTCAATCCCTAAATGGAAGAAGTTTGGAATCAACAGGAGTCTTCCTAGAGCTGGCCGGCCATCTAAACTGAGTGATCGGAGGAGAAGAGCCTTAGTCAGGGAGGTGACCAAGAACCCGATGGTCACTCTGTCAGAGCTCCAACCTTCCTCTGTGAAGAGAGGAGAACCTTCCAAAAGGACAACCATCTCTGCAGCAATCCACCAATCAGGCCTGTATGGTAGAGTGGCCAGACGGAAGCCACTCCTTAGTAAAAGGCACATGGCAGCCTGCCTGAAGTTTGCCAAAAGGCACCTCAAGGACTCTCAGACCATGAGAAACAAAATTCTCTGGTCTGATGAGACAAAGATTGAACTCTTTGGCATGAATGCCATGCGTCATATTTGGAGGAAACCAAGCACCGCTCATCACCAGGCCAATACCATCCCGACAGTGAAGTATGGTGGTGGCAGCATCATGCCGTGGGGACGTTTTTCAGCGGCAGGAACTGAGAGACTAGTCAGGATAGAGAGTAAGATGAATGCAGCAATGTACAGAGACATCCTGGATGAAAACCTGCTCCAGAGTGCTCTTGACCTCAGACTGGGGTGAGAGTTCATCTTTCAGCAGGACAGCGACCCTAAGCACACAGCCAAGATGTCAAAGGAGTGGCTTCAGGACAACTCTGTGAATGTCCCTGAGTAGCCCAGCCAGAGCTCAGACTTGAATCCAATTGAACATCTCTAGAGAGATCTGAAAATGGCTGTGCACCGACGCTTCCCATCCAACCTGATGGAGCTTGAGAGGTGCTGCAAAGAGGAAAGGGTGAAACTGCCCAAAGATAGGTGTGCCAAGCTTGTGGCATCATATTCAAAAAGACTTGAGGCTGTAATTGCTGCCAAAGGTGCATCAACAGAGGTTTGAGCAAAGGCTGTGAATACTTATGTACATGTGATTTCTTAGTTGTTTATTTTTAACAAAGTTGAAAAAAATCTCAAAAAAAACTTTTTTCCCGTTGTCATTAAGGGGTATTGTGTGTAAAATTTTTAAGGAAAAAATGAATTTAATCCATTTTGGAATAAGGCTGTAACATAACAAAATGTGGAAAAAGTGAAGTGCTGTGAATACTTTCTGGATGCACTGTATAAACTTTTCAGCCTACGGACTTTTCAGCTCCCCCTCATATAGTCAATGTTTTGTTTTGTTTTGTTGTTTTGTTTTGTTTTTTGATAAACAAGTGACCAACAGATGCATTTCAGAAGGTTAAAACCTACACAAACACATTTTTTCAGTGAATGGGACCTTTAGTAGATTGGGTAAAGCAATTGAATGGGTTTGATGCCCATTTTTGAAATTGCAGGATAAAAAAGGAACAGTGTACCAGGAAAATGGAAAGGAACCAAGATTCAAGGGCTGAGACTAATTGATTTGCAAAGTTCCACAAATCCCTATTTTATCACTCTGATGACTGTCTGAATCTCCATACTGTCAAAAAAAGAAAAGCTCAACAATCAGGCGATCACCTAAGAGCAAGCACTTGGTAACTGCACAGAGGAAAACACTCTCTTTTAACGGAACTCTATATCAGACATTCGCATTAACATAACATTTAGACATTCTAGATTACGCCTATCCCTACTGTATATGCCTATGACAACCAGTAAGTTTGCTAGTTTATTTACAAAAGGACAAAAATGACAAAATAAAAACCCACGTGGGGCAATAACACAAACATAAACTGAGACACGAGATAATAGACTCTGAAGATATACAAAAACACACTTACGGGAGGACGAACAAGGATGAATCACAGAAGAGACTGGAGTCAGGGATAGGGACTCCAGTCATGTCATCTTGAAATCATCTTTTAATTTATAAAAAATCTCTTAGAAAAGCTAGAACGAGTTATTACTCTGCATTAATAGAAGAGAACAAGAATAATCCCAGGTTTCTTTTCAGTACTGTAGCCAGGTTGACAAAGAGTCAGGACTCTGTCAATCCTAGCATCCCCTTAGAGCTTACTAGTCAGGACTTTATGAACTTTTTCAATAATAAAATTTCATCCATCAGAGATAAAATCAATCAGATTCTTCCCACAGTTAACTTAAATACTGTAACTACTACAACTCCTTCTATTGATGTCTGTCTTGATGAGTTTACTCCAATCGACCTTTGTGAGTTAGACAAAATAGTTTCCTCATCCAAACCTTCAACTTGTCTTTTAGACCCTATTCCTACCAGGTTATTTAAAGAAGTCTTCCCACTTATTGGTAGCTTTATTCTTCATATAATCAATTCTTCATTAACTTTAGGCCATGTACCGCAGGCTTTTAAAACGGCTGTAATTAAACCCTTACTCAAAAAGCCAACGCTAGATCCAGGAGCTTTAGCTAACTATAGACCAATCTCTAATCTCCCTTTCATTTCAAAAATCTTAGAAAGAGTTGTTGCTACGCAATTATTTGACCACCTGCAGGGAAATGGTTTATTTGAGGAGTTTCAATCTGGGTTTAGAATCCATCATAGCACTGAAACAGCCTTAGCGAAGGTCACTAACGACCTCCTCATTGCATCTGATAATGGACTAGTTTCTGTACTTGTCCTTTTAGATCTTAGTGCAGCTTTTGATACTATTGATCATAATATTCTACTTGATAGATTAGAACACTATGTTGGACTTAATGGAACTTCGTTGCAGTGGTTTAGATCTTATTTATCTGATAGGTTCCAGTTTGTTCATGTAAATGATGAGTTTTCTCTCAGCTCAAAGCTTAGTCATGGAGTTCCACAGGGATCTGTGCTTGGCCCTACTCTTTTTAGTTTATATATGCTTCCGTTAGGCAACATTATTAGAAAGCACTGTATACATTTTCACTGTTATGCAGATGACACACAATTATACCTGTCAATGAAGCCAGATGATACTAATCAATTAGCCAAGTTAGAAGCCTGTCTTAAGGAAATCAAAGTTTGGATGACTTGTAATTTCCTGCTATTAAATTCAGATAAGACTGAAGTCATTCTTGTTGGTCCAAAAAACCTTAGAAATTCCTTTCCAAATCAAACTTTCAGTTTGGATGCAGTTACTCTTTCTCTTAATAGCTCTGTGAGGAACCTTGGAGTTATTTTTGATCAGGATTTGTCCTTCAATTCACATATTAAATTTGTTTCTAAGACTGCCTTCTATCATTTGCGTAATATTGCCAAGATTAGGAGCATCTTGTCTCAGAGTGATGCTGAGAAGCTGATCCACGCTTTTGTTAGCTCGAGATTAGATTATTGTAATTCTTTATTATCAGGTTGTCCTAAAACATCTTTAAAAAGTCTTCAGCTGATCCAAAATGCTGCAGCAAGAGTTTTAACAGGTACTAGAAAGAGAGATCATATCTCTCCGGTTCTGGCCTCCCTTCATTGGCTTCCCATAGAGTTTAGAATTAAGTTTAAAATCCTTCTTCTTACTTACAAAGCTCTAAACAATCAGGCTCCTTTTTATTTAAAAGATCTGATACTACCGTATCATCCTAACAGAGCACTACGCTCCCAAAATGCAGGTTTACTTGTAATACCTAGAATCTCCAAAAGTACAATGGGAGGCAGAGCCTTCAGTTATCAAGCTCCTCTCCTGTGGAATCAGCTGCCAATCTGGATTCGGGAGTCAGACTCGATCTCTGTTTTTAAGAATAGGGCTAAAACCTACCTTTTTGATATAGCCTACAATTAGGGAGGGATCATGTGTTTTCTGAACCCTCCCTTAGTTATGCTGCTAATAGGTTTAGTCAGCCGGGGGACCTCCAGTAATGCACTGGGCCTCACTCCTTTCCTCACTCTCTATGAAATTTTTTTTTTTTTTTTTTTTTTTTTTTTTTTTTTTTGCTGGTCATTAACATTTGTTTGTTCTCTCCCATAGATTGAGTCCCCATCGTGCTGTTTGCTCTCTACATGTCTGTTCTTTTCTTCTTCTCTATCCCCTCACCCCCCAGCCAGTCGCAGCAGATGACTGCCCCTCCCTGAGCCTGGTTCTGCTGGAGGTTTCTTCCTGTTAAAAGGGAGTTTTTCCTCTCCACCGTCGCCAAGTGCTTGCTCACAGGGGATCGCCTGATTGCTGGGGTCTTTCTGCAACTGTGGGGGTCCTCCCTACAGTTGATAGTGCTATGAGATGACTGTTGTTGTGAAATGGCGCTATATAAATAAAGTTGAATTGAATTGAATTGAATTGAATTGAATGTACACGGGAGTGCACGGAGTTATAGGTCACAGTGAGGAGTAAGCCTCAGCTGCTCCCTTAAGTGTAGAACACAAACCAATTGAAGAAGGGGAACGTAATTAGTGGAATGACACACAGCTGTCACAGCGCCGGCTCAGCTTTGACAGCCGGAAGTCCTGCGGTGATGCTGTCAAAATAAAAGCCCTGGAGAAGGCCACAAAACAAGACCCGAAATAAAATGGCAGAACAGGGAAAATACTGGGCAACCTGAGGGCGGATGGAATCAGCGCTCAGGCCACCACAATAACTGGTTAATGCGCACATACCTGACCCCAGATAAACTGCATAAATTCAACAGTGCCATTCCAGATGTCTGTATAAAATGTGGAAATGACAAAGGTACACTTTTTCATTGTCTGTGGCAGTGTTTTCAAATCCAAATGTTCTGGGTGGAAGTGAACAAACATATACAGCAAATATTAAAAATCCAAATACCTTTGGATCCCAAACTTTTTATATTGAATATGTACCCCATGACTTTCAAGATAAGGAGGACACAAAAGACATTCCTAGAATTGAGCTTGCTGTTGGCTAAAAGGGTTATTGCCTTAACATGGAAGGAGGTGAACAGGCCAACTATAGGCAGGTGGCTTTATGAGATGACTACAACTCTGCCCTTTGAAAAGATTACCTACTCTATTAAGAACAGACAATCAACATTTGACAGTATATGGGGTCCCTTTATTCAATATTTAGAAAGAACTGATCTGTCCCATGTCATCCAACCACCTAATGTTGGCCATCTGCTGTTCACCTGGAGAACAGTTATTGTAGTTTCTTGACTTGGGTTTATTTAATATTACTTGAATCCAGATGTCCCAAGTAACTGTATATACTCTTTGAATGTTTTAATGTGTGCTTTTTTTTAGGGTTATATATCGTTTATTATTTTATTTTTTGTATTCATGTATGTTGGGGGGTTGTTGAAATGTTGTGTGCTTGGCATGTTGTTCAACATGTGTAATGTTCAATATGTTGGAAAATAAATAAAGACACTGTTGGACAAAAAAACATAACATTTCCAAAATAATTTTAATGCTACATAAACCTTTGACTGGGTGAATGTCACTTCCATTATAGCCTAAGTGGGCCTGCAGTGCCTGCAACAGCACACTTCTCTGCTCCTGGTAGGAATGCTGTAAAGACAACTGCCATGTTTTACAGCCTGACTCCCAGTGGCCAACAGCAGGCTGCTTTGTTATTCAGCGGGTAATCTCTCGCCCAGTGATTTCGGCTAATGGCACGTAGGCCATAAAATGTGCCAGCTGTAGTCTTTCTAATGTTCCTACCAGGAGGGGTGTGTCATATTGTATTGTTCTCTCTATGATACCGGTATAAATTTTGATACCGGTGTAAAAATGAATATGACAATATTTGGGGGTCTATTGCGTGATGACATCACACCGTTATGCTGCTGACATAAGTTACGTGTTACTATAGAAGCGGCAAAACAAACATGGAGCGGGAAGCAGTTTCAGACTGCTGCCATGTTAAAAAGATGGTGCAGCAATGCGGATAATCTGTTCGCATTTTTTTTCGCACATACAACACATCAACAACACCACTCACCTTGGAGCAGTGTTGATGTCCGAAGTGTCCGGAGTTTTATTTTCGTTCCATTTCAGTTACTTAAGCAGTAGTCCCAACAGACACTACTGATGCAGGTAAACTTATTTAACATCAAACCCCGACTACATAAGTACATTTACGATGTGGTTTGTATTATTTTCTTGTAATATTTGATACAGAATAAAAAAGAAACTGAAAGTCAATCTGAGGTGCTGTTTATAAACTGGAGAAATAAGAGGGTTTTTGTTTTCTTTTTACTAGATTTGTTGAAGGCCTGTGAAACTGTTCTTTATAAAAAAGAAATTGTGATATTGTGAACAGCATCGTTATCGTGAAAATTAGCAAAAATATTGTGATATCATTTTTAGGCCATATTGCCCACCCCTACCCACCAAGAACAGCAAAGTTACTATGGCTATGGCTACGGTGAAAGTGGCATTTACTCAGTAAAAGGTTGATGTATCATCAAATTGATTCTGGAAACATTATTTTAAGGTGAAAATCTTACATAGTGTCATGGACCGGGTTGGACGTGTCCAACTCTGTTCCATGATTTGTGGCTGTAGTTTCCCTGATCATTGTTTTCTTAAATTTTCAGCTGGCAGGTTTTAGGAGCCTCTAAGTCCTGGGCTCCCTGCCAGACTACAGCCATGCCTCTCCCTCTCTGCCGGCATCCACCAGCTGACTGTCATCTTCACTTGTTCACGCCCCTGTTTCTCATGCACTCTCACCCACTTACACACACACACACACACACACACACACCTGCAGGCACCTACACATACATGCATCATTCAGTACACATTCAGACACATGCACGCACTCACACACTCATGCCCTACTCACGCTCGGTCTGCCGCCGCACACCTGCATCCACTTGTCACTCATTAGTACACAGGGTTTTTATGGGTGACAGTGTGAGCACTCGTGGTGGCGGCGTTAGTCAACTTTTGATGTCCAGGCTCCTCTTAGTTGGCTTCTCCTGTTGTAAGTACTTTGCCCACCGTTCCGCCGGGGGCTTTCTCCTCATTATTACTTGCCCTTTTTCTCCGATGCCCAATCCTGTCTGGGAGTGCGTGGGGCTCATTCCTCCTCCTCCAGCCAACGGAGTTTGTAGCCTGTTCATCTGTACCCTTACTCATGTCGGACTGTTATTGTGGGGCACTTTGTATGTTGATTTTCTGTTTAATAAACACGCTAACTTCACCTGCAATTGGGCTCATATCTTTTCCCCTGTTCGCTGCGCAAATGCACAAATGCGCAAATGCGCACGAACATGACACATAGTGTTGCTTCAACAGGAAGAAACCTTCAGTAGAACCAGGTTCAGGAATTGGCAACCATCTGCCCCTGCATTTTTGTTTGTAATTGGATAAAACAAGCAAGCTTACAGGACTGAAATTATATAATCAGCTAAAGAAGAGAACATGAGTTGGATTAACATATTCTACAAAATAATCAAGGAGAACAACATGTAGCAATGTAAGTAATTAGCAAGAGTATATAATAAAATTCAGAACAACACAACAGGAAATGCACTTGGTAAACCCCAGCTAACAAATAAGTGACCCGTGCTGGCAAAATGAGTCGGAATGTGCACCGCGTCATTATGAGCTGCAGGCAAGAGAAGTCATAAATCATGACTCTTTCTTTGCTAGCGGCAAGTCCCAGGAAAAAACCTATGAGTGCCTGGTATCTTTGGAAAGCTTAGAAAATGTACTTTCTAAAAATACATATGTTTTTGTGGAAGACGTAACTCTCGACCAATCAAACGCGAGTTTTAAACCTAGCCAAAATATAAACAAATCGTCTTTTTCCGGTGTCCATTTTTGGGCACTTCCTACAAATTAAATATCCTTTTGAAGATCTTTCAATACAGAATATGGAAAAAATGTGACCTCAGTTTTGATAATTTCCTCAAAGTGACTCATTTTGCCAGCACGGGTCACATATAATCATTTCATTGCCCTTTTCATACATGAAGATTTAAATCTAAGATGGCAAGGAAATATCGCAGTGGCAGCAATGATAATTCTGATTTTTTTTTAAGTGTCATCATTTTACTTTAAAAGTAGAGAAAAGAACAATCTTCACATACTTAAGAAAAGTGTAATAAATATGCAAAAGAACAAAAATATGGTTTATTAAATAAGTTCATAATTTTACCTCATTAAGTAGGGGTACGAAGGAGATGAAACACTTTTTACATCCAAGCTTGTTATTTAATTCTGCACTTCACTGATTCTACCTCCACTGACTTGCCAACCCATTCAACTTTTAAAGCTTTCATATCCCAGTGAGGCTGCACTGAAAAAAAAATGATTCTGGGAAGATGTAATTGTAACACAATTAAATCTATGATATTAACATTAAACTTGTATGTTTGTCTCTCTCCAAAAAAAAAATCTTTCCCTGAACTCAATTGCCATTTGATTAAAAGACAAGAAATTTTGCATTTTTTTCCTTAACAAGATGTATTTATGTAATCCCAGCCAATCTTCTTGCATACTCTCATCCAACAAACATTTTATTGTAGTATTTACTTTTCAAAGTGGGTGGAGTTGCGTGATTTCCTGTCAAACACAAGGTGTGGAAGTCTGCCATCTTGTACATCGGTCTGTGCATGGACAGTTGTTGTACAGTTGTTCATTTTTACTAAGTCAAATTCAGGTGTCATTGAAGGTCAAGAGTTAATTGTCTAGTGCTACCGTTCTTACTTGCACAGCATTTTCTCAGGTTCTCAATGTACCTTTTCAGATTTCACTATAAGTGCCTTTTGATTTTTGATGCTGGTGTATACTTTCTGTTATAGTGCTCTACACTTGGAAAGGCACAGTTATCCCAAGATGGCTTTTGTTCAGAATATTGTCAAGCTACAGGTAGAGCCATGGGATGGTCATGTCCATTCATTCTTTCATTCATTCATTCATTTATCTTTTAGGGCTGCAACTAACGATTATTTTGGAAGTTGACTAATCTAACAACTATTTTTTCGATTAGTTGACTAATCCCGATTATTTCTGTCATGCCCACCAGCTCAGCTTCCTGCTGGCACAGTTCCTGTTCGGGGCTCTAGGTCATGTTTTATCTCACCTGTTTAAGCCTGCACACCTGTGAAAATCACTTTGTTGTCAGTTTCTGCCTTAATATAATGTAGCCTATTATAAAAGTTCCCATAGCTAAATAAAATAAGGACCCATCAAACATGAGTTGGAAACTCTAACTTCACAGCTTAATCACAAGTGTTTGTAGCAACACAATTAAATAATAGATGTTAAAGTGTAAAAACTCAAATAACAGCTCTGCTGCTCCATAAAGGCTGTTGTAACTGCGTGTTAAATACAAACTAGAGTAATACTCAACTCCATTAAAGTAAAAAAAGAAAATAACAATCTAGTCCATCCTGTCTGAAACCTTGCAGGGTCTAGAAGTTTAAAAGTTTAATTAGGCTTCAGATGAAAATTAAAAGAACTTCTTCCAGTCGAAAATTAAAAAAAACCCAAAACACTTTAAATATCAGTGCAGGAATGTCAGCCTTCACGACACATACATTGAAATATTTAAGCCATTTTAATTTATTTGTGATGATTATGGTTATCTTTTTAAAATTAAATTACAAATCATGCTATTCCAATTTACCGGGATACACTAATATTCAGAATGAGGGCTAAGGTTGCCAACTGTCCGGGTTTAACCGGGTTTAAATATGTTTGTCCCAAGTGCGACGTGTATTGTCCCATGTATTTAAGGCCGCCTTAATGAACAGGCTAGGCTGGGGTGAAACCCAGGGGCCTACAAAGATCAGGGCCTATCATGAGCCAATGAAAAAGATCATATTGTTGTTAATTGGTCAAATTCTATGTCCATCACTTGATATTCATGTGTGACTGCTGATTGGTGTAATTTACAAGTGCCCCACGTGGGTACCACTAACAGTAGCTTATCAGAGGAATTGTTTTGACATGTGACTATGCAAGCGCCAGTGAGAGTAAGAAGTAATTAGCTCCGTCAAAATTTCTGGAAAAAAGTTTGAAAGTGGTGCTCATAAAATTATTGAGAGGAAAAGAGCTTAGGGAAAATGAATTGTTAAAAAAATCCAGAAGCGTAAAGGATTTTTCTAAGCTGGACTATCAAGTGGAGGAGGCTGCTAATTATGCACGGAGGAGACAGGTGGACTGTTAAAGTGCTGATGACACGTTTTTGACTTCCTCTAATTTTTCAACACATCATACAATATGACGAAGTAGGTTGGTCTGTGCAGTTCTAAGTCAAACAGGCTTTTTTTCCACGCGAATATCCAACGTTTTCATGAGCCCCATGTCACCAATTACGTCAGTGGCTGGAAAACCCCACTGCCATGTAGTCACATCATCGGGAGAACACAGCGCTTGGCTGCTCATTGTACACACAGGATGGAAGCAGTTGAAAACATCGACGATGGTTCCAGCACATGTAGTCTGGAATTGGTTTGAGTTGTCCAATCTTCAGATGATTATAGTTCCGAAGAATGGGATGACAATGAAGAATCTGGGGGCATCAGACCGTATAGGTTTGAGCCGTGCTAAGCGGGCATCGTGCCTAGCGAGTCAGACTCAGAGAGTGACAGTGGAGAGGCATACATGCCCGCCGCAGCAGCAGCAACAAACACATGGCAGGGGAACACCAGTGTTATTCTTTTGCTACAGATATTTCAACAAATTATTTGCTCATAAATATAATTTATTTAAACCCAATTTTTCAATAAAATCATAGCAGTGTATTCTCTGTGGCTCAGGCATCGGGTTAATTATGGATTATATTTTGAGTTCTTGTTGTTTTTGATTTGTACAAGTGGTTTATGCTCATTTTGAGCCACTTTCAGGTGGGCACTGTTCAAAATTCACCGGTCCTAACACACGCCCCCTCTCTCTTTGAAAGTCAGCTGTTCATGGTTTGTGTGCATCATCTGCCGTGTTGTCAGCCAGTCAATGTTGCCAGCGCTATCATGACATGTTGGCCACTCCACACAGCTGTGGTTCTGTTGCGCCCCTTGAAGCGATGTCGGCCCTGGGGCGCAACCGTGGTTAACACGTCTCCTCTCCATTTTCGCTGGGCGATGTCAGACCTGAATGCCAACTGTAAGTGTTTCTGCTCATTTTTGTGGGTCTTCACCTTTTTGGGAACTGTTGTCATCATTCTTATGTTCAGTACATATGTTGTGGTGAATTCTGCGCCTAAATCCATTCATCATGGCCCTCTGTGTGCTCTTATGCAGGGCACGGAGAGGGAGGATGAAATAATAAGGATTTGTGGGCAGGGTTCACCACAGCACATTTAATACAGAAAGACAGACAGTTCCCTGAAAGGTGAAGACATACAAGAAACAGACACACTTACTGATGGCAGACATTGCCCAGCGAACGAATGAGAGGAGACGTGCTTGCCACAGGTGCACCCCAGAGGACATCACTTCAAGGACGCATGAGAACCACGGCGAACATGGAGTGACTAGTGCGTCGTGAGAGTGCTGAAAATACTGGCAGACAAACAGCACAGATGACAATACTATGGACCATTAGTGCATGACTGGCAAACGACTGCGAAGTACACGCACTGCTGGTGATGGTGTGATTAGAAGCACCTGGGCGAGGACCAGCGGGAGTTTGAATCAGCTGATGATAATGAGAGAGGGGACATGCCTGGACCGGCGAGATGTCAGCATGGGATCACAGAAAGTAGGTCAAAGCTGCGTGTAAATCCATTAATCCTTCCCCTCTTCGTGCGCTCCTCCTGCATAAAAGCGCACGAGGAGACTTAATAACAGTTGGAGCTGAAGCGTGTGATGTGGTCTTTCACGGTTTGATGTTTATCTAAGCCTGCGACACAACGCGAAGGCACAGCCATAAAATTAAAACAAGAAACCAGAGAAACTGTGAGCTACAAAGCTGCTGTCATTACAGTCAACAACACCGGAGTCCGTTCTCCCGCTTACATCATGGGGGTGTCGCCCTTAATTCGGTGGGCGGCACCACAGTCCAGTCAGGGGCTGCTGTTTTTTGATGATAACTAGTTTATGCAGGCGCGGTTGTAAATGTTATATTGATCTACCTACGGGTACAAATAAAGTAACCTGAACCCTGAACCTGAACCTTGATCATCAACAATGACTTTTCAGAATCAGAATCAGAATCAGAATCAGATTTATTGCCATTGTTCATGTAGTACACAAACTAGGAATTTGTCTCAATGCCATGCTGCAACATTAAAAACATGATGAGAAAAAGAGATAAACTAAAAAACTAAAGGACTGAAAACGTGCAATAAGTGTAGAAAAATAAGTAATAATAAGTAATAATGATAATAATAATAATAATAACAATACTAGTAATAATGAGTAGTACTAGTCAAGTCACATTCCTAGTTTGTGTACTACATGAACAATGGCAATAAATCTGATTCTGATTCTGATTCTGATTCTGACTTTTGGGTTTACACAACAACCTAAAAAATGTCAAAATCATGTCATCATCCCTTTAAAGCCCTCACCTGGAGGAGAAGGGCAGAGGGAGAAGAAAGGCCATGATTGCTTACATCAGACAGCTGTGCGTGGGACAGTGGACTCTGAACTTGGTAAAAAGTAGACTGGATCAAACATGCATCCACAGAGTATGACAATATTCATGAGCTGGACTTAAAGGACATAATGTAGGATTTTTCTTTAAAGAAGGCCAGAAAACACTTCTAAAAAAGGTAAGACATGCTATTTGCAGTGTTTCCAGCCACCTGTGTAGGTTTTTCATTGCTGCTGTTGTGCTTGTTTGAATCAGGAATACTTCACTGATGTAATTTTATGCCAAAAGCAGTATCTGTCACACTGTAAAAAGGGAAATTTCAGTAAGATATAATATCCTAACTCAAGGCTTTGTGCTTGTTTTTCTCTCACAAGCTAATTTTGACAAGACAAGAATTTCTTGTTGTTGTGCAGTTTTCTTGCTTTTCTTGCTTGATTTTACTTGCTTTACTAAAGTTTTTGTTTGTTTTAAGTGGTGGCCTAGTTGATATAGCAACCGCCCCACAGTCAGGAGGTTGGAGGTTCAAGTCCCAACCGGGTCATAACAAAAGCCATATAAAAATGGTACTTCCTGCCTTGTAGCTTGGTGTTCAGCATAATAGAATGGGGGGAGGAGAAGTTGTTTTTGGCGGTGCCTTGCATGGCAGTGACCCCTCTGATTCTACATATGATTAACATTGTAGATAGGAGAAACATAATTTTGTTCTACTGAACATGACTGGCTGTATGGACTGAATGACAATAGAGATGGCTTCTTCTTAATCTTACTTTGTTGGCAGATATTTCTTCTAATTTTAGCTAGAATTATCTACTGCAAGATTTTTTTGTTTATTTGAAGTAAAATTATCTGCCAATAGAGCAATAAAATTTGACTTATCAAATTGCGTAAAACAAGTTAAAACTATTGGAAAGCATGTAAAATTTTCTTACACATCGTGACATGCTTACACATAAACTGCACAACAAGAATAACTATCCTGTCAGACAAAAAAACAAACAGCCTTAATTTATTTCATTTTACTTATATTTGACTTGTTGCAGTGTAGTTGTGTTTTCTAGCTCAAAGTTGCATTATTTCTCAAAGAGAAACAAAAATGAGGCCATAGCAGCTCAGGAGGCAGAGCCGATCGCCCAATAACCAGCGGGCTGGCGGTTCGAATCCCACTACCCCCCACCTTGCTGTTGTGTCCTTGGGCAAGACACTTTACCCACCTTGCCTCCAGTGTGTGCATGACACTGATATATGAATGTGAATAAATGTTCAGTGGTGGTTGGAGAGGCTGTTGGCATGGATTGGCCGTCAGTCTGCCCCAGCTTACCACTATCATTGTCTGTGGAGTGAATGAATAATGGACTCATTGTAAAGGGTCTTTGGGTGTCATG
This sequence comes from Pholidichthys leucotaenia, assembly GCA_020510985.1. Lineage (NCBI taxonomy): Eukaryota > Metazoa > Chordata > Actinopteri > Cichliformes > Pholidichthyidae > Pholidichthys > Pholidichthys leucotaenia. The sequence goes on along the minus strand of CM035845.1, from coordinate 247,767,782 downwards.
AAAAGTGCTATATAAATGCAATCCATTATAAAAAACATAGCTATTACACATTTTTAAACTGAGATTCTGTATTCTGTAAAATCTGAAATTTATAGGTATACAGTGTGGTGTTTTTTTCCCTTTGTAGTGTTAAACATGACATTGAACATCATTATTTTTAAGGTATTCTCAAGGTAAAAAAATCCCAGTATTATGACAATACTAATGTCCACAACATTGTGGCACCGACCTATAGTTAAAACCCTCTGTCCCTTATTTGGCTATGAGAAAGTTGGCAACCCTAATGTGGGCTGATATTATGGCAACAATAATAGAGAAAAAGAGTAAGTTGCTCATGTAATTCACCCATTTACTGCAGGTAACATATAGCTAGCATAACGGAAGCAGCTCAGCTGTCAGCAGCCATCGTAAGAGAGATTATTGTCCGACAGCAGGTAAACTATTTAAATGGCACACACTAATAGTATGGGTCAGCCTTCTAAAGTTGAGAGAGTCGCTCATTGAATATAAGAAACGCTGACATTACTTACTAACCTTACTGGTGCAGTCCACAGACAGGTGACCGGAGATGGAGGAACTGAGAGGAGAGAATGGATGCATCGCTCTAGTGCAGCTGTGATATGACATACTGCTTTACAGTCTACATTTAAACTTGTTTCATCTATTAATTTTTGGTAAAATCCTCCCATACTTTGGAAACATTTGGCCTTCTCCATGATTTTCTCTCTGTGTCGCTATGATGCGCTCCTCTTCTTCGCTGGAACACTTAAACTGAACATTTTGGTATACATATAAATTGTAAAATTAGACGATTTGTCGACAATAAAAATCTGTTGACAAATTTTTATGATCGACATTATCAACATCGACTAATCGTTTCAGCCCTATTATCTTTATAGTAAATTCTTGGCTCCATGGCAGCAGCAAATGTAGTTTGTTTTTTGTGACCATGTGATATAGCTAATAAAAGACAAGTTTGGTGACTGACTTATCGTTTTAGCACCACCATGAAGCACAATTTTGTCAAGTACAGATTAACTCAAAATCAGTGGGACAGATATTAAACCCTCTTAATTTTGAGTATTTCATGACTGAAATGCCAGCTAATTACATAAGGTATAAGATGTTATATAACACTTAATTGTTATGACCTTTTACTAAAAAATACTGTGCTTGATGTACATAGAAAAATTAAGGCAACTTTTTGCATAAAATATTTATGTAGATTATGCAAGATCGGTCTTTGTACAAACTACTTAATATTTTGTTTGCATGAAATACATTTTACAAGTCAGTTAAAGAACTGAAGTAAAATCAACCTAGTTTGTGAATTGCAAGTAGTGAATTTAAGTTGACCTTACTTGAAACATTAAGTTAATTTTACTTGCAAAATTAAGTTGATTTTATTTAAAATACCTACCTGTCTTTACTAGAAAATGTGTTTTTTGCTTACAAAAAATAAGCAGTCCTTACAAGGAGCAGTCTTGCATAATCTACATAAAAGTCTTATGCAAAAAGTTGCCTTAAATTTTTTAAGTAAATTGGGCAGAATATTTTATCAGTGTGAATGCAAACTATAAAAAGGGTCAAATGAAAAGCACACTACCGTTCAAAAGTTTGGGGTCACTTAGAAATTTCCTTATTTTTGAAAGAAAAGCACTTTTTTTCAATGAAGATAACTTTAAACTAATCAGAAATACACTCTATACATTGCTAATGTGGTAAATGACTATTATAGCTGCAAATGTCTGGTTTTTGGTGCAATATCTACATAGGTGTATAGAGGCCCATTTCCAGCAACTATCACTCCAGTGTTCTAATGGTACAATGTGTTTGCTCATTGCGTCAGAAGGCTAATGGATGATTAGAAAACCCTTGTGCAATCATGTTAGGTCTGCAATGCTGTAATTGCTGCAAATGGAGGATTCTTTGACGAAAGCAAAGTTTGAAGGAAAAAATTATTATTTCAAATACAAATCATTATTTCTAACCTTGTCAATGTCTTGACTATATTTTCTATTCATTTTACAACTCATGGTGGTAAATAAGTGTGACTTTTCATGGAAAACACAAAATAATTGTCTGGGTGACCCCAAACTTTTGAACGGTAGTGTAAGTGCTCATACATTGTTCTTTATTTTTAACAGCTAGCATCTAGATGTTGTCCAAAGTGTTATCCTCACTTTATTTATAGAGTCAGTGAGTGATGGTTTGTGTCTGCTGACCCAGTGGGCTTATTCCATGTAGCCTGAGTGGGGCTGGGAAATGTAGAATATGAGTGGGGGCAGGCTTCAGGCACTCAGCACAAGGGTGGGACACCATAAAGTTATGCATTCAATTATTTACTTACAGCCGTGGACAAAATTGTTGATGCCCCTCTGTTAATGAAAGAAAAACCCACAATGGTCACAGAAATAACTTGAATCTGACAAAAGTGGTAATAAATAAAAATTCCATGAAAATTAACCAATGAAAATCAGACAATGCTTTTGAATTGTGGTTCAACAGAATTACTTTAAAAACAAACTCATGAAACAGGCCTGGACAAAAATGACGGTACCCCTAGAAAAGATTGAACATAATGTGACCATAGGGACATGTTCAACCAAGATGTGCCCTCTAATTAACATCACATTAACAACATCCATCATCATGGATCCTGGACTACCTCACGAACCGGCCTCAGTTTGTGAGAACCCGGGACTGTGTTTCCGACACGATCATCAGTAGCACGGGGGCCCCCCAGGGAACGGTGCTGGCTCCCTTCTTGTTCACTCTTTATACTGCGGACTTCTCACACAACACAACACATTGCCATCTACAGAAGTTCTCTGATGACTCTGCGATCGTTGGTCTCATCTCCAGCGGAGATGAAGCTGAGTACAGAGGGCTTATCCAGGACTTTGTGGACTGGTGCCATCGGAACTGCCTCCAGATCAACGCGAGGAAAACTAAGGAGCTGGTGGTGGACTGCCGCAGGCATGGGCAGCCCCTCACAGCACCAGTAAATATACAGGGAACAGACATCGAGATGGTGACATCCTACAAGTACCTGGGTATTCATCTGAACAATAAACTAGACTGGTCACACAATACTGACGCACTCTACAAGAAGGGACAGCGCAGGCTGTTCCTGCTGAGGAGACTCAGGTCTTTTGGTGTACAAGGGACGCTGCTGAAGTCATTCTATGACACGGTGGTGGCATCAGCCATCACTTTTGGAGTGGTCTGCTGGGGCAGTGGCATTACTGCAGCCGATAGGAAGAGACTGAACAAACTGATTAAGAAAGCTAGCTCTGTCCTGGGGCAACGCCTTGATCCGATGGAGGAGATAGGAGAGAGAAGGACGGTGGCTAAACTGTCATCTCTGCTGGAGTCCGAGTTCCACCCTATGCAGGACATACTGAATGCACTGAGGAGCTCATTTAGCAGCAGACTACATCATCCCAGGTGCACAACCGAGAGGTTTCGTAGGTCCTTCCTACCAACGGCTGTCAGACTGTACAACCTAAGCAGGGCTGCTCGCAGAGATAGCAAAAAGACGTAACAAACTAATAGTTTTTTTTTTTGTTTTTTTTTTAATGCAAAAGATGCAATAGACTTACACAATGGTCCTCTCCGGCATACAACTAGGAACATACCGGTCGCTATGGAGGGTGAGAATATGTATGGGCACATAATCATACCATGTAGGATAACTAAATAGACGGTTATGCTGTTTCATCCCACCTAGCAACAATGCTCTGCACTGTGTGTGTTTATATATTTACATATTTATTCCATCTAGCTACAATGCTCTGCACTGGGTGTGTTTATATTTATATATCTATATATTTATTCCATCTAGCTACAATGCTCCGCACTGTGTTTTTATATATCTACATATTATTCCATCTAGCTACATTGCTCCGCACTGTGTGTGTTTATATACTTGCATATTTATTCCACCTAGCTGCAATGCTCCATACTGTGGGTGTTTATATATTTACATATTTATTCCATCTAGCTACAATGCTCTGCACTGTGTGTTCATATATTCATATATTTATTCCATCCAGCTACAATGCTCTGCACTGTGTGTCTGTGTGTGTGTGTGTGTGTATATATATATTTTATAGTAATATGTACATATGTATATTAGCTGCTCTTGCTTGCTTGTTTTTTCTTGCCTTCTGATTGTTGCTCTGAGTGTTGCTATCCCTGTGCTGTTGCAATCCTGGAATTTCCCCGTTGTGGGACTAATAAAGGCTTATCTTATCTTATCTTATCTTATCTTAGGTGTCTACAAACTTGTAATCAGTCAGTCGGCCTATTTAAAGGGTGACAAGTAGTCACTGTGCTGTTTGGTGAAATGGTGTGTACCACACTAAACGTGGACCAGAGGAAACAAAGGAGAGAGTTGTCTCAGGAGATTAGAAAGAAAATTATAGACAAGCATGTTAAAGGTAAAGGCTACAAGACCATCTCCAAGCAGCTTGATGTTCCTGTGACTACAGTTGCACGTATTATTCAGAAATTTAAGATCCACGGGACTGTAGCCAACCTCCCTGGACGTGGCCGCAGGAGGGGACAGATAATACGAATGGTAACAAAAGAGCCCAGAACAACCTCTAAACACATTCATGGTGAACTCCAAGGTCAAGGTACATCAGTGTCAGATCGCACCATCCGTCGTTGTTTGAGCCAAAGTGGACTTCATGGGAGACGACCAAGGAGGACACCACTGTTGAAAACAAATCATAAAAAAGCCAGACTGGAATTTGCCAAACTGCATGTTGACAAGCCACAAAACTTCTGGTAGAATGTCCTATGGACAGACGAGACAAAACTGGAACTTTCTGGCAAGACACATCAGCTCTGTGTTCACAGACGCAAAAATGAAGCATACCAAAAAATGAACACTGTCCCTACTGTGAAACATGGAGGAGGTTCTGTTATGTTCTGGGGCTTCTTTGCTGCACCTGGCACAGGGTGTCTTGAATCTGTGCAGGGTACAATGAAATCTCAAGACTATCAAGGTATTCTAGAGAGAAATGTGCTGCCCAGTGTCAGACAGCTTGGTCTCAGTCGCAGGTCATGGGTCTTGCAACAGGATAATGACCCAAAACACACAGCTAAAAACACCCAAGAATGGCTAAGAGCCAAACATTGGACTATTCTAAAGTGGCCTTCATTGAGCCCTGATCTAAATCCTATTGAACATCTGTGGAAAGAGCTGAAACATGCCATCTGGAGAAGGCACCCTTCAAACCTGAGACAACTGGAGCAGTTTGCTCATGAGAAGTGGGCCAAAATACTTGCTGAAAGGTGCAGAAGTCTCATTGACAGTTACAGAAATCGTTTGATTGCAGTGATTGCCTCAAAAGGTTGTGCAACAAAATATTAAGTTAAGGGTACCATCATTTTTGTCCAGGCCTGTTTCATGAGTTTATTTTTTTAAAATAATTCTGTTGAACCACAATTCAAAAGCATTGTCTGATTTTCAATGGTTAATTTTCATAGAATTTTTATTTATTATCACTTTTGTCAGATTCAAGTTATTTCTGTGACCATTGTGGGTTTTTCTTTCATTAACAGAGGGGTACCAACAATTTTGTCCACGTGTGTATTTATTTATTTATTGGTGGTGGGGCCTTAGGGAGAAGTCTTGATAGAGACAATTCTATTAGCTCGACAGTGGCTCAGGAGGTAGAGCAGGTCATCCATTAACCAGAGGGTTAGCGGTTTGAATCCCGCTCTCACCAGTCATCCTGCCATTGTGTCCCTGGGCAAGACACTTTACCCACCTTGCCTCCAGTGTCCATGACACTGGGTATGAATGTGTATAAATGTTCGGTAGTGGTCGGAAAGGCCGTTGGCGTGGATTGGCAGCCACGTTTCCATCAGTCTGCCCCAGGGCAGCTGTGGCTACAGTAGTAGCTTGTCACTATCAATGTCTGTCTGGAGTGAATGAATAATAGACTTACTGTAAGCGCTTTGAGATGTCACTTGACATGTAAAGTGCCATATAAATCTAATCCATTATTATTATTATCCATACATGGACTATGGGAGAAAACCAGAGTACCCAGCAAAAACCCACACAGATACAGGGAACACATGCAAACTCCACACAGAAAGGTCACCGCTGGCCAGGGGTGGGTTCAAACCCACAACCTTCTTTTATCATCAACAAAATTTGTATGCATATAAAACTCTCTTCTTTTTTTGGCCTGCCATTGGCCAGATGGGGTGGGTCATTAGCCTGATGTGTGGTAGAGGAAGCACAGCATGTACAGTGGGGCAAAAAAAGTATTTAGTCAACCACCAATTGTGCAAGTTCTCCCACATAAAAGATGAGAGAAGTCTCCAATTTGCATCATAGGTATACCTCAACTATGAGAGACAAAATGAGAAAAAAAGAATCCAGAAAATCACATTGAAGGATTTTTAATGAATTAATTGGTAAATTCCTCGGTAAAATAAGTATTTGGTCACCTACAAACAAGCAAGATTTCTGGCTCTCACAGACATGTAACTTCTTCTTTAAGAGGCTCCTCTGTCCTCCACTCATTACCTGTATTAATGGCACCTGTTTGAACTCGTGATCAGTATAAAAGACACCTGTCCACAACCTCAAACAGTCAGACTCCAAACTCCACTATGGCCAAGACCAAAGAGCTGTCAAAGGACACCAGAAACAAAATTGTAGACCTGCACCAGGCTGGGAAGATTGAATCTGCAATAGGTAAGCAGCTTGGTGTGAAGAAATCAACTGTGGGAGCAATTATTAGAAAATGGAAGACATACAAGACCACTGATAATCTCCCTTGATCTGGGGCTCCACGCAAGATCTCACCCCATGAGGTCAAAATGATCACGAGAACGGTGAGCAAAAATCCCACAACCACACGGGGGGACCTAGTGAATGACCTGAAGAGAGCTGGGACCAAAGTAACAAAGGCTACCATCAGTAACACACTACACCGCCAGGGACTCAAATCCTGCAGTGCCAGACGTGTCCCCCTGCTTAAGTCAGTACACATCCAGTCCCATCTGAAGTTTGCTAGAGAGCATTTGGATGATCCAGAAGAGGATTGGGAGAATGTCATATGGTCAGATGAAACCAAAATAGAACTTTTTGGTAAAAACTCAACTTGTCGTGTTTGGAGGAGAAAGAACACCATACCTACTGTAAAGCATGGGGGTGGAAACATCATACTTTGGGGCTGTTTTTCTGCAAAGGGACCAGGACGACTGATCCATGTAAAGGAAAGAATGAATGGGGCCATGTATCGTGAAATTTTGAGTGAAAACCTCCTTCCATCAGCAAGGGCATTGAAGATGAAACGTGGCTGGGCCTTTCAGCATGACAATGATCCCAAACACGCCGCCCAGGCAATGAAGGAGTGGCTTCATAAGAAGCATTTCAAGGTCCTGGAGTGGCCTAGCCAGTCTCCAGATCTCAACCCCATAGAAAATCTTTGGAGGGAGTTGAAAGTCTGTGTTGCCCAGCGATAGCCCCAAAACATCACTGCTCTAGAGGAGATCTGCATGGAGGAATGGGCCAAAATACCAGCAACAGTGTGTGAAAACCTTGTGAAGACTTACAGAAAATGTTTGACCTCTGTCATTGCCAACAAAGGGTATATAACAAAGTATTGAGATAAACTTTTGTTATTGACCAAATACTTATTTTACCAAGGAATTTACCAATTAATTCATTAAAAATCCTTCATTGTGATTTTCTAGATTTTTTTTTTTCTCATTTTGTCTCTCATAGTTGAGGTATACCTATGATGAAAATTGGAGACCTCTCTCATCTTTTAAGTGGGAGAACTTGCACAATTGGTGGCTGACTAAATACTTGTTTGCCCCACTGTATATATATCCACACATGCACTTTTCTGAGTAATTAAGAAGTATTTTCTGTGCGAACTGTAATTTGTTTTGGAGGTGATATAAAAATGCCATTGTATGGTGAAACAAGAATAATATTTAAATAGCTTGCTTTGGTATACATCTTGAAATTAATTTTATTTATTTATTTTTTCCTTCCTTGGTGGACTGATTGTTATTTGAGACACCCCTGACAGACAGAAAAGCAGGATTTTTCCCCTTATCTTTGAAGCCCATTCTTCAATCTCTTCTGATTTAAAACACCGATGTTTATTACAGTGAAGACAGATAGGGAGTCACTGCTATCCCACTGCTGGTTTGTGTCCCATAGAGATAAGAAGAGGAAAGGCACTCTGCCTGACTCTGTCCACTAATGAATAACAATTCTGCCCAAGGTCCCCATTCCACTGTAAATGGCTACATATGATGTGTGATGGAAAACTGAGAAATACAAAGTGTGTGTCCTTTGTTATTACACTTTGAACTTGGCACTCAGCACTTATTGGCAATAAAAATACACTTAACATTTGACAGTTTATTTAATAATCAATAGGGGCACATAAATGAACAATGAGATTTAGCCACACACACAAAAGCAAACATTGAGTGTACAGATCCCCGTAATATGTGATGGCAATGGTCTTGACTGCTGGTGAAGTATACAGTTTTATTTTTTTATTTTAGCACAGTACGCATTAAAGATAAACTACGACCACCGTAAGAGCTTGTGCCTCATTATGGGTCCATAAACCAATTAATGTTAGCGTTCGTAGCTCGACTGTCTCTGCTAAGCGCTGTAGCCTTACTGACAATTCCACAGACAGGCACAGGAAGCGAAAACAAAACCATCATTATCAAAATAAAAGCTTGCTTTTTTACTTCAGTACATAAAATAATAAACCTTTCAGCGGGCTATACACCACGGTTGTTGCGGTTGCTCGCTATGCTCCACGGTAGGATTGTCCATAGCGTGGTACTACATAATTGCGGTTATCGCAACAGCCCTATCTTCAACTGATGGTGACAAAGATGTATATGTAATTATCCATCCATCCATCCATCCATCTTCTACTGCTTTTCCGGAGGTCCGGGTCACGGAGGCAGCAAGCTATTTATAGGTGTAGTTCATATGAATCTAAACATTTTTTCTATATTTTACAAAAGCAGAATGCAGCATTGCGAAAAACTCAGTAACCATCATAACTACAACCTGTAATAAGATTTTCATTATGTCATTTCAAGTGAAGAGAAGTCACACAGCTGGAACATGAAGACCTGGATATATTCAAGGATCATTAAACTACTTCACTGACTAATATGATGGGAGTCTTTCCCAGTTTCATTGTAAAGTGCAGTTATCGATGTGCCCAGAGCTGCAGAAAACACCTTGGAGGGTGAGTAGTATGTTTGCTAACTACTGGTCTGTGCTAACAACACAAACATCATCATGACAACAGGGCATCGTCATGACATCAAGATGTAGGTGCATCATCTTAAGCTGGATAAGAAGCAGTTTGAAACCAAACCAAACTGGACCAAATGTATGCAGTGTAACAAAAATATGAACTTTGGTTCAGACCTTGGTACAAATTTTCAGGTGTGAAAATACCCTAAGTCTCAGAGTCTTCAAACATTAACCTCCTTTGGAAGCCACTTACTGTGTATTCCACTATTCTCTGTTCTATACAGAACTGATCAAAAGATAAAGATTAATCCTGCAAAAATGCAGTTAATTTCTGCATGGCTAAATATATGCTTTTAAAATGCCATTGTCATGGTTCTCAGCTCCCTCATGGGTCACCACCTTATCGTGGTTGGGGGGGGGGGGGGTGAATCCTTATGATACCAGGAGCTATGTCATCATGGGCATTTCCCCTGGTAGGGTCTCCCAAGATAAACTGGTCCTGGGTGAGGGGCCAGACTAAGAGCAATCCAATAGACTCTCATGATGAATGTTCAATCAAGCATTCAGTGTATCCCGCCTAGTATGGGGTTACCGGGGCCCTGGAGCCAGGCCTGGGGAGGGGCTCAATGGCAAGTGCCTGGTGGCTGGTCCCTCCATGGGACCTGGACAGGCTCAGCCCAAATGAGCCACATGGGTCCGCCCTCCAGTGGGCTCACCACCTGCAGGAGGGATCATGGGGGTCTGGTGCTATGAGGATTGAGTGGCAGTCGAAGGCAGAGACCTTGGCGGTCCAATGTCCGGCTTACTAAACTGACTTTTGGAACATGGACCATCACCTCTCTGGTGATGGTGGGAAAGCAGCTTGTGCACGAGGTTGCGAGATACGGGTTAGATATAGTCAGGCTCACCTCAACATGCAGCTCGAGTTTTTGAAAATAGTCTCCTGGAGAGTGGCTGGACCTTGGCCTTTTCTGGAGTTGTCCCAGGTGAGAGGCAGCAAGCAAGGGTGGGTATTCTCATATGCCCCCATCTGGCCTCCTCTATGTTGGGGTTCTCCTCATTGGACGAAAAGGTTGTTTCCCTGTGCCTTCAGGTTGGGAAATGGGTCCTGACCATCATTTGTGCCTGTGCACTAACTGATGTTTCAGAGTACCCATCCGTTTTGGAGTCTCTGACTGGTGTACTGGAAAGTGCGCCACTTGGAGACTCCATTGTCTTACTGGGGGACTTCAACCCGCATGTGGACAATGACAGTGAAACTTGGAGAGGTGTGATTTGGAGAAACGGCCTGTCCGATCTGAACCCAAGTGGTGTTCAGCTATTGGACTTCTGTGCTAGCCACTGTTTGTCCATAATGAACATGTTCAAGCATAAGGATGTTCATATGTGCACCTGACACCAGGACACCTTAGGTCGCAGGTTGATGGTCGATTTTATCATGTCATCAGACCTGCGACCATATGTCTTGGACACTCGGGTGAAGACAGGTGCAGAGCGTCAACTGATTGAAACCTAGTGGTGAGTTGGGTCTGATGGCAGAGGACGAAGCCACTCAGACCCGGTAGACCCAAATATATAGTGAGGGTGTGCTAGGAACGTCTGGCTGAGGCCCTTGCCCAGGAGGTCTTCAACTCCCACCTTCAGAAGAACTTTGACCACATCCCGAAGGAGACAGGAGGCATGGAATCTGAATGGGCCATGTTCTCACATCCATTGCTGAAGTGGCAGGTCAGAGCTATGAACACATGGTTGATGGTGCTTCTCATGATGGCAAACCCCAAACCAAATTTTTTTTTTTTTTTTTTGTTACTTATTTGTACCCGTAGGTAGATTTGGTTTGCAGTCTGGTGACAAGCCACCGGCTGCTGGTCGCTGCGTGCGCGAGCGCCCTAAACCTACATGTTTTTGGTATGCGGGAGGAAACCGGAGAAATCCCGGAGTAAACCCACGCAACACGGGGAGAACATGCAAACTCCAAACAGCTCACTGTTGGTCGGGGGCTGGGATCGAACCCACGATCTCATGATCCCCGCGATCCCCCGGCCGAGGGTAAAACTGTGCTGCCACAGTGCTAAACCACTGCGCCACCGTGCAGCCTAAACCCACGCAACACGGGGAGAACATGCAAACTCCACACAGCTCACTGTTGGTCGGGGGCTGGGATCGAGCCCACGGTCTCATGATCCCCGCGATCCCCCTGCCCAGGGTAAACTGTGCTGTCACAGTGCTAAACCACTGAGCCACCGTGCAGCCCATGGTGCTGGAATCCACCAAATGGTGGATTCCAGAGGTGGGGGGGGGGCATCAAGCTAAAGGAGTCCTATCAAGCTTGGTTTGCTTGTGGAAATCTTGAAGCAGCTGAGTTGTAAAGGCAGGCCAAGTGGAGTACAGCTCAAGTGAATGCTGAGGCTAAAACTCAGGTGTGGGAGGAGTTCCGTGAGGCCGTGGAGAAAGACTTTCAATTGGCTTAAATGAGATTCTTGCACACAGTCTGGCAACTCAGAAGGGTGAAGCAGCTCCTTGTCCACAATGTGTATGGTGTGGATGGAGAGCTGCTGACTTCAACTGGGGATATTGTCGGACAGCGAAAGGAATACTTCAAGGATCTCCTCAATCCCACTGGCATGTCTTCCATAGTCGAAGCAGAGCCTGAGGACAAGGGGGATGACTCTCCCATCACAGGGGCTGAGGTTGCTGAAATGGTTAAAAAACTTTTTGGCGGCAGGGCCCCAGGGGTGGATGAGATTTGTCCCAAGTACCTGAAGGCTCTGGATGATGTGGGGCTGTCTTGGTTGACACACCTCTGGAACATCACATGGAAGTTGGGGGCAGTCCCTTTGGGATGGCAAACTGGGGTGGTGGTTCCCTTCTTCAAGAACAGGGTGTGTTCCAATTTTAGGAGGATCACACTCCTCAGCCTACTCAGGAAAGTCTGTGCAGATGGCATGGCTCCCCAAATCATCACTGACTGATGAAACGTCACACTGGACCTCAAGCAACTTAGATTTTGTCCTCCTCCACTCTTCTCCCAAACTCTGGGACCTTAATTTCCAAATGACAGGACTTGGCACCTAATTTGGGGAGTCATGTCATCTGCTGGTGTTGGTCCACTGTGTTTCATCAAGTCCTAAGTTAGCACAGTCGTCTAGCAGGAAATTTTACACCACTTCATGCTTCTCTATGCTGACAAGCTTTATGGAGATGCTGATTTCATCTTCCAGCAGGACTTGGCACCTGCTCACCCTGCCAAAAGTACCAATACCTGGTTTAATACCAGAGTGGTGGTCCAGAGGTAGAGCATCCACCCCATAACTGGGAGGTCAAGGTTTAAGTCCTGGGTCATGCCAAAGACCATATAAAAATGGAACTTTCTGCTGTCCAGCTTGGTGCTCAGCAAAAATGGAATGGAGGAGGGAAATGTGGGCAGCATTGGCTTAGGCGGTAGAGCGGGTCATAATAACTGGAGGGTAAACGGTTCAAATCCCGCTCTCCCTAGACATCCTGCCGTTCTGTCCCTGGGCAAGACACTTTACCCACCTTGCCTCCAGTGTCCATGACACTGGGTATGAATTTGTGTAAGTAGTGGTGGTGGTAGTGGTCGGAGAGGCCGTTGGCACAGATTGGCAGCCATGTTTCCGTCAGTCTGCCCCAGGGCAGCTGTGGCTACAGTAGTAGCTTACCACTACCATTGTCTGTGGAGTGAATGAATAATGTATCCATTGTAAAGCATCTTTGAGTGTCTATTAAAAGCACGATATAAACCTGATGCATTATTATTACTAGTGCAGTGCCCAGCCACATGACCGCATAAGGAGTTGTTCAGTTATACTATGACATCTCAGATGCACAGATGTGATCATAGATCGAAAGTGTTGTTCAGTTCAGAACTCCTCATAAGGAGTGTGTCTATGATGTCATAGAGTCCTTTGAACTCTCTATGGCATCTTCTTCTTCTCTCGGTTACTGGCAGATAGCAAGCAACTGAAAGGTGCATACCACCACCTACTGTACAAGAGTGTGTAACATTATGTCATTTGAGCCTGACCCCAAAATTCTATGACTTTATCCTGTTATTTAAAAAACAGAAAAGAGCCCTTCTCGTGATTCTTAGTGCCACTCCATCTCCATCTGTTCTCAGAATTCTATGGCATCATAGACGCACAGATATGCGTCTATATGTCATAGCTATGTACGTCCATAGCTCCCCTATGGACGTCCATTAAAGATTTCGCCTCCTAAACTTCCACACATCCGAGGAGGCTGAAATTTGGGGATGCACACCCCTGTAACCTCAGCAAAGTATGTATAAAATCTGAGGCCAATCTGATGAACGGTTTGGGACATATGTACGGAACGCATACACAGACACACAGACAGAGATTCCTTGCATTTATAGATAGATTTTTATTATTTTCATTATCATCATCATCATCATCATCATCATCATCATCATCATCATCATCATTATTATTATTATTATTATTATTATTATTATTATTATTACTACACTGGTCAACACCAAATTTATTGTCTAAGTTTTTTTAAGCTGATTTAGGACAATTTTGATGTGCTGAATCCAAAAATCACATTGGTTTTTCTCAATCAGGTCAACTTTTTGAATTATGGCGACATGTTATTTTATACATTTTTGTTTACATGTATGGGTGTTTTCGCTGTATATGACGCAAAATTCTTTTTTATGTCTTGAAATTCTCTGAATTTTTAACAATGATGATGTAACATTCAATTTACATAAAGGTAATTACATGCACAGTACTAAGTAAGTACAGGTTTTTACTTAGCACCTGATCGAGAGAAACAGATGTCATTTTCAGATTCAGCGGTGCAAAATTGTCTTATATCAGTTGATAAAACACAGACAACTTACAAAAAAATTATTTTTGTAACCCTGTGTTGTTAATGACCATGGTATGGTGCATATTTAAGGCGCATATATTGTATTCATATCCCCCGCATTCACCTAGTAGGAATGATGGTGCATATTCCAGAAGCTTCACGTCTTAAGGACCAAAGAGGACCTGACCCTGTGAGGACCTACGGGAGGTGTGAAGTTGGCCTTGCAGGAGATGTGAAGCTGGAGAGAATGCCCCAGCAGGAGCCCCAGACGCTAGAGGGTCAGAGGACAATGGAGACGCCAAGGAGCCTCGGGCCCTGGATGTTTACCTAAGACTGTGGGTTGGGGGTGTGTGATTTGATGTGGGGGGGGTTTGTGTCTGGTGAGACTATAAGAGCTGTGTTGGATGATTGCTCTGTCTCTTTTCCTGAGATCCTGTTCTTGTTAGAGGATGTGATCTTGCAATAAACCAACCCTGAGAAATAAACTCAGTCTCGTTTGTGAAAGTCATCCTCTACACTGGTGACCTACGACAAACCATGGCCGGTGGCAACGGTCTTTCCGCACCGTACTCTTCAGGGGCCAACTGGGTTAACGCAGCTACCACACTACAGCTGCCCAATTTCTGGCAACATAGCCCGCGCTCCTGGTTTACCACTGTGGAGGCACAGTTCCACCTTCAGGGAATCTCAGCAGACGCAACGAGGTTCTACCATGTCGTCGCGAAGCTGGACAGCCTCACAGTGCAGCGGGTGGAGAGCCTGACCAACCACCCGCCCCAAGACGACAAGTATGGCGCACTGAAAGCCGCCCTCATTCGAGCCTTCACTCCCTCGCTGGGAGAGCGAGCAGAGAAGCTCCTGGCGCTGACAGAAGGGGAAGCGGACAGGCCGGCAGATCTGATGGCGAAGATGATGAACCTGAGAGGCGAAGATGACGACAGCTTTATCTTCGCCCACCTCTTTCTCAGAACGCTACCGCCAGCAGTGAGAGTCACCCTGGCCAGCTCACAGCTACTCAACAACCGTGACTACCACGAGCTGGGCCAGGAGGCGCAGCGGCTCGTCGACGCCCATAGACGGCACGCAGCCACGACGGCAGCAGCAGAGCTGAACGCACCCCCGCGAGACGAGGGGAGACTAGAGGCTGCAGCACCGGACCCACTGACGTCAGCAGCGACAGAGGCCAGGAGAAGCGGAGCTGACAGCACCCTCTGTTTCTACCATCGATGCTTCGCCGAGAGTGCATGCAGATGCATCCCACCGTGCCGATACAAGCGCCAGGGAAACGCCAAGACCGAGAGCCGGTAGCAGCTGCGACTCTCGGCGTGAAGAGCAAGCTGCTTTTCGTGACAGATGCAAATTCAGGGAAAGAATTCCTGGTGGACACAGGCTCCCAGCTAAGTTTTGTCAAGCCTTCCTATGCTGACCTGCTGACGCCTGCCAGCAGACCCCTGGTGTTAGCGGCGAATGGATCCACGATCAAAACCTATGGGGAGAAGACGCTCCTCCTATCCCTCCACGGCCGCACCTTCGAGTGGACCTTCGTTGTAGCTGCAGTTAGCAACAACATGCTAGGTGCTGACTTTTTATGCTCAAACAGTTTATTAGTTGATCTTACTAATAGACGTATTGTAAATGCAGTGTCTTTCCACTCTATCTCCTGTACAGCTCGGGTGGCCCTGCCTTCTGCACATCCCAATGTCACAGCTGCGGGTGGTAAGTTTCATGCACTACTCAATCAGTTTCCAGCACTCACGGTCCCAACATTTTCAGCGTCGGTTGCCAAACACGGGGTTGAGCATTTCATAACTACCTCTGGCCCCCCTGTTTTTGCAAAAGCTCGGCGCTTGGACCCAGCTAAACTGGCCATCGTGCGCGAGGAATTCGCCAACTTGGAAAAACTGGGCATTGTTAGGCGCTCTAACAGCCCTTGGTCGTCACCCCTGCAATATGGTCCCCAAGGCTGATGGCTCGTGGCGCCCTTGCGGTGATTTCCGCAGATTAAATAATGCTTCAGCACACGACCGCTACCCGATTCCGCACATCCAGGATTTTTTGGCACATTTGGCGGGGGCGCGCATCTTTTCCAAAATAGATTTGGTGCGCGGTTATCACCAAGTCCCAGTCCGCGCGGAAGACATACCCAAAATGGCAGTTATAACCCCTTTCGGGCTTTTCGAGTTTTTGCGCATGCCTTTCGGCCTCAAAGACGCCGCTCAGACGTTCCAACGCATGATGGATGCGGTATTGCGCGGCCTCCCTTTCGTGTTCGCCTATTTGGATGATATTTTGGTAGCCAGTGCATCTGAGGTCGAACACGAACGCCACCTCACAGCCGTTTTTCAGAGGCTGACAGAACACGGGCTGATAATTAACCCAGCGTAATGCCAATTCGGGGTAGCGCAAATCGATTTTTTGGGGCACCGCGTGTCTCCAGAAGGCGCGGTCCCGCTGCCTGATAAAGTGCGCACGATAACGGATTTCCCCCAACCGCAGACAGTTAAAGCACTGCAAGAATTTTTGGGGATGGTCAATTTTTATAACCGCTTCCTCCCCAACGCAGCACAGCTCATGCACCCATTGTACGCGGCACTAAAGAAGCAAAAACCTGCAACTAAGGTCGAGTGGTCCCCGGACCGGGAGCGCGCTTTCTCCCAGGTCAAATCGGCCCTCGCGAACGCTGCGTTATTGGCACACCCGGTGCCAGCAGCTCGCATGGCGCTAACCACGGACGCTTCCGACGTGGCAGTGGGGGCGGTTGTCGAGCAACTGGTAGCAGGGAGCTGGCAACCACTTGCGTTTTTCAGCAAAACATTGCGCGATAACGAGCGTAAATACAGCACGTTTGATAGGGAGCTTTTAGCCCTGCATTTGGCCATCCGCCACTTCCAGTTCTGGTTGGAAGGGTGCCGTTTCACCGTGTTTGTAGACCACAAACCATTAACATTTGCAATGGCTAAAATTTCAGAGCCTTGGTCGGGCCAACAACAGAGACAGCTGGCCGCGATTTCGGAGTTTACCACCGACATTCAACACGTGGCGGGCAAACACAATGTAGTGGCAGATTGTTTCTCGCGCGCAGTTGCGATGCCAGGCCCCCAGGGGGCAGACTCGGCGGCTGTAGACACGGGCCAGGCTTGCGGCGTGGAAGCGCTCGCAGCCCCGGTCTGCGTTGGGTTAGATTATGCAGCCATGGCCGCCGAGCAGGTTAATGATGCGGATGTGCGCGCGCTCCAGTCTGGGCCAACAGGGCTAAGGCTGGAGCACAGGGTGCATCAAAGAGGTATGCCCCCTCTAATCTGCGATATCTCCACGGGGCGCCCCCGCCCGGTGGTCCCAGCTGCGTGGCATCGCCGCGTTTTTGACTTAATACATTCACTGGCACATCCGGGTGTTCGCGCATCGATCAAAATGGTGGGAGAGAAATTTGTTTGGCCGGGGCTGCGTAAACAGGTCAAAGAATGGGCCGCAGCCTGCGCAGCGTGTCAAAGAGCAAAGGTACACAAGCACACGCGGGCCCCTCTAGAACCTTTTCACATCCCAGCCAAATGCTTTGACCACGTGCATATCGACTTGGTGGGACCCCTCCCGCTGTCGCAGGGGTTCACACACCTTCTAACTATGGTGGACCGCACTACGCGCTGGCCAGAGGCGGTCCCCCTGGCGTCAACCACAGCAGCAGACGTTGCGCGCGCTTTTTTAACGGCTTGGGTCGCGCGCTTTGGAGTCCCGTCGGACATAACGTCTGACAGAGGACCCCAATTTGTTTCCGAGCTCTGGTCATCCATGGCACTCAGCCTGGGGGTGAAAATTCATTGCACAACTGCGTATAACCCCCAGGCCAACGGTTTGTGTGAACGCTTTCACCGGTCATTGAAAGCAGCCCTCAGAGCGGCTCTCACGGACACAAATTGGGTTGATAAACTTCCATGGGTTTTATTAGGGTTGCGTTCAGCACCTAAGGAAGATTTGCAAGCCTCTCCGGCCGAGCTGGTCTTCGCCCAACCTCTCCGGTTACCGGGAGAATTCCTTCCTGAGAACCCCACACCAGATCGCCACCCCCGCTCAGCTACTGCAGAGCTACGTGGGATCAAACACCCTCCTCGGCCCAGTTCATCACAGTTTCCCACGCGTTTTCGTGCCTAAAGCCTTAAAGAATGCAGAATTCGTCTTTGTTAGACACGACGCACAGAGGTTAGGTTTAAGACCACCTTATGATGGACCGTTCAGAGTGTTAGAAACCGGGAAAAAGCATTTTTTGCTCGATTTGGGAGACAGGAGGGAATTAGTCTGCATTAACAGACTCAAACCCGCTTTTGTGTTAGCTGATGAACAAGTGCAGTTAGCCAGGGCCCCCCGCCGCGGCAGGCCGCTGGGGAGACACTCTGCTAAGCTTTCACAAGGATGTGCTAACGACTCTAATTCACAGATGCAAGAAGCGGCTACTGGAAGGTCGAAACCGGTTTACAGCAGATATGGCAGGCGATTGAAGCCCAAGCAGCCAGAAGTGTGATGTGTTGTGCCTTTTTTTTGCTGTTCTGTGTATTATGTTATGATGCTATGCATATTGGGGTGCACTTTGTCCTTATTTAGACGTTTGGGGGGGTTATATGGCGCATATTTAAGGTGCATATATTGTATTCATATCCCCCGCATTCACCTAGTAGGAATGACGGTGCATATTCCAGAAGCTTCACGTCTTAAGGACCAAAGAGGACCTGACCCTGTGAGGACCTACGGGAGGTGTGAAGTTGGCCTTGCAGGAGATGTGAAGCTGGAGAGAATGCCCCAGCAGGAGCCCCAGACGCTAGAGGGTCAGAGGACAATGGAGACGCCAAGGAGCCTCGGGCCCTGGATGTTTACCTAAGACTGTGGGTTGGGGGTGTGTGATTTGATGTGGGGGGTTTTGTGTCTGGTGAGACTATAAGAGCTGTGTTGGATGATTGCTCTGTCTCTTTTCCTGAGATCCTGTTCTTGTTAGAGGATGTGATCTTGCAATAAACCAACCCTGAGAAATAAACTCAGTCTCGTTTGTGAAAGTCATCCTCTACAATGGTATCATTGTGCTTTATTGGCCTGCAAATCTCTCCTGACCTAAAACCCATAGAGAATCTATGGAGTATTGTCAAGAGGAAGATGAGAGACACCAGACCCAACAATGCAAATGAGCTGAAGGCTCCTATCAAAGCAATCTGGGCTTCCATAGCACCTCAGCAGTACCACAGGCTGATCACCTCCTTGTCACACCGCACTGATGCAGTAATTCATGCATAAAAAGCCCTGACCAAGTATTGAGTGTGTCCATGGAAATACTTTTCAGTTAATCAACATTTCTATTAAAAATCTATTTTTTAAGTGATCTTATGTATATATCTATAAACTCACAAAATCTCTGTCTGTGTGTTTGTGTGTGTCTCTGTTCCATGCATATCTCTTGAACCGTTCCTCAGACTGACCAAAGGTGTTATACATGGTTTCCTGAGGTTACAAGAGTGTGCATCCCCGAGTATGGAGTCGCTCAGTCAAAATATGTAATTTTTATCAATAAAAGTTTAGCCACCGCTCTGTGTCTCTTCATGCCCTGGCTTCAAGAAGTGTGGGCAGGACTTTGGATTGACTCTATGCTGACTGGATAATACATGGCATCACGGCCATGCTGACTGGACAATACGCAGTATCATAACAATGCTGACTGGATAACACATAGCATCACAACCCTGAACAAAACAAGGAAGTGAAAAATGACAAATTTGACTAGAAAAAGATAATAGCGAAGATTTAACGTTTAAAAAAAATTATACCATAAAGCTGCCATGATTGCATAGGTCTAAAGGATAATTTGCCATATGTGGAGAATGAGGTGGTGAGCAAACTGGGCGGAGCATCAGTGGGGACCGGGTCTGACAAATCAACACAGAACATGCCAGGAGAAGTAGTGGCCAGACATGACCTGGCTCAAAGGCACGCTAACTGATGACGATAAAAAAAAAAGTTATTTTCATTAAAGTGAAAAAAAGATAATGCATGGAGTGTGCTTTTGCCCTGAGGCTGATCTATCATGGAAAACAGCTGAGCTGTGTGGTTCGAGCAATCAGCTGAAAGGATCCACCAGTGTTCTGACATTTCGGCATATCTATCAGAACAGCTGATACAGGTACAGGACATACAGGAGAACTGAAATGGCATTTCTTTCTCTCTTCAGTGGGGTGCACAATATAAAAAAAAACAAAAACAAAAAACAAAAGAAATAAGGCTGTAAAAACAACAGCAGTCCATGTACAGTAATGCTACCCGTAGTGCAAATAGCAACAAAAGATAGACCTAAGGTTTAATGCTTAAACAATTATACCATAAAGTTGCTGTGATTGCGTAGGTCTAATGGATAATTTGACATGAAGAACATGAGGTGCATGGGGGGGAGGTTCTGGTGGGGAAGCAGCAGTTGAACCAGTGGATCGCAGTCCTTCGCAGGCACACGGGTAAAGCAGCAGCCAATGGGTCTCAAATATTTGTAAACGTGTCATGTTATAGTGCTGCATGAGTTTATTGACAAAACAGAAGAAATTCAATATTACACTTAACTCCATCACTGAACAGTGATATAAATGAAACTAAAATAATTATAATGGTGACTGAACAACTCCCATTCCCCAAAGTCCAAGATACACTATTATCTTGAATATAAGTGAAAAAAGATCACACAAATAAGTGATCTGGCAAACAAATAAACAAGGGCTCTGAAACAGTCGCTAATATTGGATGTTCCATTCATTTTTAATATTTAGGTATTCTGTAATTAATATTCACACAATCAAATAAATCTTTGTGTCATTTACTCCCTTTTAAATTTGTCAAAGTCTAACATGTGATTGCCTACATATAGGCTCCACCTCTTTGTATTCCACTTTCAAACACAGCCTACATTTGGGCCTGTAAAGCCTGATTGGGATAGCTGTTTCAGACAGGAATACTTGCATTCTATGGGCAATGCACTAGTTATTCTAATTTTTTGAGAAAGAGAAATTTTGGGTTTTCATTGGCTGTAAGCCATAATCATCAAAATCAAAAGACATAAATGCTTGAAATATATCACTCTGTGGGTAATGAATCCATATATGAGTTTCACTTTTTGAATTGAATTATTCATTCATTCATCTTCTTCCGCTTAATCCTTTTCGGGTCGCGGGGGGGGCTGGAGCCTATCCCAGCATCTTTGGGTGAGAGGCAGGGTACACCCTGGACAGATCACCAGTCCATCGCAGGGCCAACACGGAGAGACAGACAACCATTCACTCTCACAGTCATACCTAAGGACAATTTAGAATCCCCAGTTTTCATGCCAATAAATTAACTTTTTGATGATATTCTAATTCATTGAGATGCACCTGTAGAACTTCTGCTCATCCACATTAAAAGTTGCCAGTTGAGGTGGTTTGAGCATTTAAGTAGGACGCCTACTGAACGCCTCCCACTTGACGTGTTTTGGACCTGTCTCACTGGGAGGAGACCCCAGGGCAGACCCAGGACATGCTGGAGAGATGATGTCTCCCAGCTGGCATGGGAACACCTTGGTCTCCCCTCTGAAGACCTGAAGGAGGTGGCTGGGGAGAGGGAAATCTGGGCTTCTCTGCTTGGACTGCTGCCTCTGCGACCCGCATCACCGGAAGAGTGGTAGAAAATGGATGGATGGATGGTTCTTAGATTGATAACATGTATGAGTTTGTTTTTTTTCCTGAGGAAGATGTAAGAATTGATAACCAAACATTTGTCACACATATGGATCAATTTGCAGTTGTGTTACGCCCCAGTCCGGGGCCACCGTGGGTGCTGCACTCCAGCCTGGGACCGCCGGGTAGGCGCCATGCCCAGTCTCAGTTTAAGTTTAGTTTTCTTCTGTCTGCCTGCTTCCTTATGTTGCCCTGTTTAATTATTGTCATTTTGTACTTGTGTTATTATTTACATTTTGGGGTTTGTGTTTTATTTTGACAGCGCTGCACAGCTCCCGGCTGTCAAACTGGTCCACGGGCTGCGCAGCTGTCATTGATTGTATTATTTTCTCCACTCATGTATCCACACCTGTCACTTGTTAAGTGACGGTATATAAGGGCACGACAACCTTTTCTTGTTGTTGTGTCCTTCTACCACTACTGCCGTCCTCAGATGCTCTGCTCTGTTCTGAATTTTTCGTGCATTGCTGTTGAGGAGAGAGGAGAGCTTCGTCCAGGTGGGTTTTTTCCCTTTTTATTTCCAGCCATGAGCCCCGGAATAATTCAGGCGTGCTCTGGCTGGTCTGCCCTTTGCCCGGTGTCCCCGGGCTTTTGTTCCCCCTGTGAAGTCAAGCCCCGCTCTCCTCCAGCGCTTCTTCATTTTTTATTTGTATGTTTAGTGTTGTTATATGCTCGTCTTTATGTTAATAAATGTGCAGAAACCACAGTGAGCGTTTGGTGTCCTTCAGTAGCCCTTAAAAAGGGCAATTTATGACAGGTGAGTTGTCACAGCTAGTGCTAACAAGCTAACAAAGGTTTTAGGTGATTTTACAAGCTAAAGACATTTTGTGCTGTTAGTCTCATTTCAAACTAGCACGTAAAATCGACCTCATTAACAACCCTGTGAGCAGATTCTCTTCTATTACTAAGAACGCATCTGTGCTAGCTAAAAGTAATTTTCATGCAACACAATTCTCATGATGGTTAACACTCCAGTACACTGGTTTTGTTTCCCTTACAGATGTATGGATTTTACACATGGCTGTGCTGCAATCCATTTGACAGAAATCAATGGTAGGGACAGGAGTTTAATTCCTGTGTCTACTTCAGGTCCATCAATACTGCATTTCAAATAATCTGCAATATCATATACTACAAAACAAGGTCACAGAACTAAATCCACCTGCCAGTCTTAATATTATGTTTTACTTTACCCTTTTTAATTTCTTATAGTCAGGTCTATGACTGCACAGTAATATGTTGCCAAAACCATATATTGTTAGTACGATAAAAGAATACAGTAAAGCAAAACAGGCAAATCATCTATTAATTTTTCTTTTGACCCACTATACACGTTTGATTTCCTAGCACGCCACAGGGCATGGCCAGCTCTCTGTCATTACAGAGGATAAAACCGACGCCACGCCACGCTTCGCACACAAACACCAACTTTATGTGACTTGTCTCAACAATGAGATCACAGAATTTCATTCCAGCACCCCTTTAATCCATCCAGCAATCTTGATCTTTCTTTTCCTTATGACACGGGCCTAATCTGTGGTCTGAGGGCAGACAACCCAAAAGAGAGACAGCAGGGACATTTGGAGAGAGGACAAATAGACAATGGAATATTGGGGAAACAAAGAATGTGTAGGTAGGAAGTGAAGTAAAATGAAAGTAAGAAAGTTAGACAGTGAATGGTGGATGTTCACAAGAATGGATTTGTGGGACAAATGTGGTGATGATGGAGTGAAAGGGATGGAGAAAATAGATGGATGAGAATGCAAGCTGGAGCAAAGGGGGGAGGGATTATACAACAAAAGGATGAGAGAAAAGAAATAAAGGCTTATACCTTAAATCTACATAATACAATGCAACTGGAGAATCTAGTGTGGATGTTTATATTGGAATTTTGAAACAAACAGGGTCAAAAACTTAGCTTGTAAAAACAAATTAAAAGTGATTTGAAAATCAAGAAAATGGTGAAACTTGCTTAAACAGAAGTAACTTCTATCAGTTCATATAGTTGTAAATGATTGTTTCATTTCGTATAAATGAAGCTGACCAGGTACGGTGCACCTGTTTTGGTAATGACTCGCACTGCAAGAATCCAGGTGGAAGCTAATCATATGGCAACTTACCAGTTAGCATTTTTATGAACAAAATGGTAAGTTAACATAAATAAATATTTTTTCTATGACCACCTAACAATTCAATTTCTCAATAACTATTATACAACAGTTAGTTCCAACCGAGCAATTTGATTGGACAATAGGGACTCCAGGAGTTACTATAATCCAGGATAATTGCACAACAACTTCACTGGATACGTATAGCTCTGCTTTAAAGGTCTTCATGTAACCGCTAATTCTCAGTGACAAATGCAATACTGTGTTGAATACCTTAAATTCCTCAGTGAGGTGCTGTTTGAAAAGATCTCTTACCTGACACGGAAGTCCCACCCTTTTGAAGAAAACGTTATTCAGCAGCGTACAGTCTACTCTTGTAGTGACGCTATCTCACGTCTGTTTAAAAAACAGGCAGTGCTAGAGTTTGATTTACTGTCTCGATTAACAAACCACAAGACCATTGTGGTGATGGACTCTTTGTTTCATCTGAAAATGCGAAGAAAAGCGAGCAAAGTGGAGAGCCGTGCTCATGGTTTTAAGTTCATCTTGATTATTTTTCTATTATTTCCTCACTTTGGTTAAGCATTGTATTTGAGTTTTGGGTTTGTCTGTATGTGGTTATTTGAGCTTGCCTTTTGCTCTCTGTTTTGGGAGTTCCCATTTTCTTAGGTTATTATTGTAATCTTGTTTATTCAGTTTATGTACTTATGGATCATCTTGTATTTTAAATTATTATCTCCTTGTGTTGTGACATGAGTCCACTCTCACCTTTTGCTTTTGGTTCTCTGTGGTATTTATTAAAATTGTATTTTTCTTGTCCTCACTTTAGGTCTCTCTTTGTATTGGTATATTTATCATGATTTACTTTCCTTCCGGTGTGTGCTCTTATTTTGACAGTGTGCTTTATTTACTTCCTCTTGTAGCTCAAGTTTGCAGTTTTGCACAGCTGTTTTTATTTTGGATTAATTACTCCTGGCGCTGGTTACCCACACCTATCATCATTTGTGACCCATGCTGGCAAAATGAATCGGAATGTGCACCAGGTAATTACAAGCTACAGGCACGTGAAGTCATAAATCATGATTCTTTGTTTGCTGGCAGCAAGTCCCGGGAAAATTCCCGTCAGTGCCTGGTATTATTGTAAAGCTTGGAACTCCTACTTTCTAAAAATATACATGTTTTTGCGGAAGACATAACTCAGGACCAATCGAACGCGAGTTTTCAAATCAGCCAAAATATAAACAAGTCAGCTTGTTGCTAGTCCGTTTTTGTGCAGTTCCTACAAATTAGATATAATTTTGAAGGTCTTTCAATACAGAATATGAAAATAACGCTACCTCAGTTTTGAAAATTTTCTCATTGTGACTCATTTTGCCAGCATGGGTCACATTTGTGTTTGATTCCTTTTGTCCTATTTAAGGGCGGCTGCACCGCTAATCAGCGCAGCGCCCTTCTCATTGTCCTGACGTAAGTTTCACATCTTATCTCTCCTTGGTAATGCTGTTAATCAGCGTGTTCTCCATGCTATTATTCTCATTGTTTTCAGATGTGAGTTCCACTTCTGCACCGGCATTCCCATACACCCTTCCTCTTGTTATTCCTGCAGTATCCTTTAAGTTCTGTTTCTGTCTTTTTTGGAATTTTGTGCTTTAATTAAACTTTAGCAACTCACAGCTTCAGCGTTTGGGTCTTCTTCCTGCCCTGAAGGGCGGTTTATGACACTATGCTAATGTCGCTCTAATATGGAAATGTCAAAAAAGAGAAAGTGCAGCTTCAACCAAGAATGGGAAACTATCTACAGCTGGGTGAAGCCAGTGGAGGGCAATTCAGAGAGAGTGCTTTGCCTTTTATGCCAGACTAATTTTTCAATTGCTCATGGGGGCGGGTATGATGTGAAGCAACACAGTACATGTGATGCTCACAGAAAAACAGCTGCACAGAGGAAGGCATCCCAGTCTATGGATACGTTCCTGCTGAAACCTAAAGATGATTCCTGGGCAGATAAGGTAACAGCTGCTGAGCTAACCTGCATTTACCACACTGTACAGCATTCCCACTCATACCTGTCAGCATACTGTGGCAATAAGTTCACGCCAGTCATTTTTCCAGGCTTGGAGATAGCAAAAAAACTGTCATGTGGTCTTACAAAAGCAGCACCTGTGGTTAAAGATGTGCTGGCACCTGCCTCTGTGGAGACATGTCTTAGAGAATTAAAAACTCCTGTGGTGCAGCTTCAAGGTGCCAAAAAAAACACACACACCTTTTTTCAGCGGCCACAGATGCTTCTAATCATGGATCTACAAAACTGTTCCCATTGTCCGTGAGATATTGGACACCAGAGTTGGGTTTCAATAGCAAGATAGTCGACTTTAATGAGGATAGTGATGAGTCAGCTGCAACCATACATCAGTAGATTACAAACAAGTTGAAAGAAAATGACCTGCAATTTGACATGACTTCAGCATTCATTACTGATAATGCAAGTGTAAATTATGGCAAAAGAAATTGTTTTCCACAAGCTAAAAGCAGACAATAGACACATTGTAAAGGCAAACTGTAGGGCTCACATTGTGCACAACTGTGGAAAACATGCTGGAGACAGGCTGGACATTGATATTGAGTCCATAGTGAACAAAATATACAACCATTTTTTGGCATCTTCAAAACATACGGAAGAACTGAAAGTTGTCTTTGCATTTGTGGAAGAAGAATATCAGGTTGTCTTGAGACATGTACCAACAGGGTGGTTAAGTTTATGGCCTGCTGTCAAGAGGCTACATGACAACTGGATGGCTATCAAGAGCTATTTCTCATCACTAAGAGAGGGTCAGTGTCCAAAGTCACTTTGGAGGCTATTTAAGAAGGATCAAGACAGTGAAGGACACCCCCTTGAGCTCCAGGTCTACCTGTCCTTCTACAGCAATGTACTAAAAATCTTCCATGATGTTGTGCTGCTGTTGGAGAGAGATGACATGACTGTGTGTGAGCTCTGTGTGTGAGCTATATGAACTAATGTTCACTCTGAAGACAAAGCTCCTACATCGACAGATGGATTGCTTTTTTGGAATGGAGACCAGTACTCTTCTCCAACAGTTTCCAGACCTAAAGGCATCGACAATCAAACAGGATCTTTCTGATTTTGTACAAGGCAACACTCAATTACCTGGAAAAGTGGTATGATTTTTCAGACATTAACTACCACAAGAATGTTGCAAACTTGGCTCTAAAGAACAAGTTCACATTTTCCCATCTCTGTGATGTGGTGCAGGTCCTCCAGATAACAGGAAAACTGGACATGAATGATCTCTATGAAGAGTACAGTGTGATCTTGCCACGCCAGCAGGACATTGTGGAAAGAGGTGTCTCTGTGGTGGAGAAGTGGTCTACCTTGCTTCAAGGCACAAAGACACCAAATCTGACAGCTATTGCACCCTCTCTCTTCAGCATCCCTGTTACAAATGCCTCTGTAGAAAGATTGTTTTCCCTCATGAATGCAGCATAGAATGATCAACGAAACCGGTGATCTGTGGAACTTGTCAAGTGTGAAATTTAAGTTAAGAGCAACTCTGGATACAGTTGTAAGGAATTCTACACCTATGCTGTCAAGGAGAAGACCTTGCTGGAAGCTGCACGCTCAAACAAGAAGTATAAAGTCAAGGAGAACATCTAAGGTAAGGAGAATTTCGTATTTAATACAGAACTAAATATTGTCGACCCACAGTATATATTATGCTAGATTTTAATACCAGGCTGGTGCTGATCTTGTTTCAGCCGCCTGCTTTCCATGGTGCTAAAGTGCACAACCTGTGTGGGCCTGGCTGCAGTTAACTTTGGTGGACTATAGACTGTGAGCAGAACAAAGCTGAAAAGACTTATTTTATTCCTTTAAAGCCAAATCATTTTGAGCTGCTAGCCTGTTTTATTGATGTTCTTTGTGCAAAAACACTAATTAGTTTGGACTGCATAATTCTGTTTTATTTTGAATGAAACTTTATGCAGAGTTGTAGTAGAATGGGAGTCTTGTTTAAAGTTTAGTCATTCACTGTTAAATAGAAGAGGTACTGTACTCGGAACATCACTGAATGAAAAAATAATCCATGAGTGCAATCACTCTATTGATGGGAGTTAATAAAGATGGAGATAACATTTGCATAGCCTATGTAATTTTTTTTAATTTTGGTAAATCAAAATTTGATACCACCTTGAGAGCTGATAACGTGTCCCACACTGTCCCACTCAAACACGATCTTTGTCCCATATTTGATTGATTGGGACCTGCTGACCCTAGATGTGGGACTTTTCCCACTGTGCTGCATCAGAGAAGATAGTCCTGAGTCTAAACTCATTTTAATTGGAGGTAAGTAACATTAACACAATCTCTCTCTAATTATAAAACAGCAAATACTAAATCACGATGCTAACTTGTCGCTAATAGGAAACATAATGTACCATCGTTTCATTGGTTTAAATTACTGTTGAGTTTATTAATTTTTTACAATTTTTTAAAACCAAACAGTGACTGGAGTACTTCCATTGCTATTGTACATCCATATTTTGTTAGGTGCCTATATGGTGCCTGCTGTGGCTTCTCCATGTCAGCGGGTGCCAGTATGAATACAAGCCCTCCTTTTCTTCCTCCTCAAGATGGAAAACTCACCTGCAGCGAGGCAATGCCACCTTCACACAGCATCTTCCACAGAAATGCAAAAAAAAAATGTTGCCATGCCTAAGGCTATTACACTAGCCAGAAGGGGGGAAATGTCAGCATCTCCCCAAGAGATGGCATCCTGACGTTGGCCGGTCCTGCACCAAACAAGCAGTTAGTACAAAGGCCTGCCGGAGTTGAGTCAAGAAAAGCACATCTGCCGTAAAAACAGCCCCATTTGCGGGAGGTCATCTGACGAGAGACGTCTATGGTAAGTGGCGGTCTCATTTTCTAACTATTTCACTCTCCCGGCAACATCAGAATACCAACGCCAAATGACCATCACAACCACGCATCAAGCAAACTCCTAGCCTGAGCTGAACAAAATCCAACTCACGTTGACGTGAACTTGCATCGCCCAGAGCAAATGTGCATGTGTTTGCATCTTTCCACTGACTTTGTATGTAATCACGCCATCATTCACACAGAGTAATCTGAGAAACAGATTTGGTAGAACTTGTTTGTAAATTACAAAAACTTGCAATTTCACCCAAGGGGGTATATAACAATGCAAAGAGAGAGAGTTCCCACACAATCTGCTTTCAAAAACTTGTAAAAAAAAAAAGTGAGCGTGTGTGTGTGTGTGTGTGTGTGTGTGTGTGTGTGTGTGTACGCGCGCGCGCACACACACGATATCCCATATCTGTCAAACCTTTTTTGCAGACTGAGGACTCTATACAGTATATATTAAAATTTTGTCTAATATTCTTCCAGAAAAGCTGAGCTTTTAATCTACCTGACATGCCTTATATGCCTGGAATCAGCAATCTTTTGCTGGGCTCAAATTCACTTTGTTTCCATCTCTTCCACTTACCCCATGTCTCCTGTTGTCAGAATACTTATCGTAACATCCCTCCTCAATTACAGAGCTTGTCACGGCCCCTTATGTGATAAGAAAAATTGTGCAATAGTGGAAACTGTTTGTTTCCTTGCAACCTACAGTGGTGAGAAAAAGTGTTTCCCCCTTCCTGATTTCTCATTTTTTTGTATGTTTGTCACACTTAAATGTTTCAGATCATCAAACAAATTTAAATATAAGACAAAGATAACACAAGTAAACACAAAATGCAGTTTTTAAATGAAGGTGTTTATGACTAAGGGCAAAAAAACATTGCCCCCTAAACCTTATAAGTGGTTGGGCCACCCTAAGCAGCAACAACTGCAATCAACCGTTTGCGATAACTGGCAATGAGTCTTTTACAGCGCTGTGGAGGAATTTTGGCCCACTCATCTTCGCAGAATTGTTGTAATTAAGCCACATTGGAGGGTTTTCGAGCACGAACTGCCTTTTCAAGGTCATGCCACAGCATTTCAATCCGATTCAGGTCAGGACTTTGACTAGGCCACTCCAAAGTCTTCATTTTGTTTTTCTTAAGCCATTCAGGGGTGGACTTGCTGGTGTGTTTTGGATCATTGTCCTGCTGCAGAACCCAAGTGTGCTTCAGCTTGAGGTCAAGAACAGATGGCCAGGCATTCTCCTTCAGGATTTTTTGGTAGACAGCAGAATTCATGGTTCCATTTACCACAGCAAGTCTTCCAGGTCCTGAAGCAGCAAAACAGCCCCAGACCATTACACGACCACCACCATATTTTACTGTTGGTATGATGTTCCTTTTCTGAAATGCTGTGTTACTTTTACACCAGATGTAATGGAATACACACCTTCCAATAAGGTCAACTTTTGTCTCGTCAGTCCACAGAGTATTTTCCCAAAAGTCTTGGGGATCATCAAGATGTTTTCTGGTAAAACTGAGATGAGCCTTTATGTTCTTTTTGCTCAGTAGTGGTTTTCGTCTTGGAACTCTGCCATGCAGGCCATTTTTGCCCAGTCTCTTTCTTATGGTGGAGTCATGAACACTGACCTTAACTGAGGTAAATGAGGCCTGCAGTTCTTTGGATGTTGTTGTGGGGTCTTTTGTGACCCCTTGGATGAGTCATCGCTGTGCTCTTGGGGTAATTTTTGGTTGGCCGGCCACTCCTGGTAAGGTTCACCACTGCTCCGTGTTTTTGCCATTTGTGGATAATGGCTCTCACTGTGGTTTGGTGGAGTCCCAAAGCTTTAGAAATGGCTAGAAAATTGAACTCAGCTTTCAAAGATTTGAAAAACCACAGTTAATTTATGTTTTAACAGGGGGGCAATCACTTTTTCACAAAGGGCCAGGTAGGTTTGGATTTTTTTTACCCTTAAACACCTTCAATTAAAAACTGCATTTTGTGTTTACTTGTGTTAACTTTGTCTAATATTTAAATTTGTTTGATGATCTGACACATGTAAGTGTAACAAACATACCAAAAAATGAGAAATCAGGAAGGTGGCAAACACTTTTTCACACCACTATATTAGCCAAACCCCTGAGCTTTAAATGGCAGCTGCTTACGCGTGTGCATGCATGAGCTATACATGGTGTAGACAAAGAAACATCATCGTTTCCTGCATTTAAGTGCACACATTCCTACACACACTTCAAAATGCAGAGATGGACACCCAAAGAAATGTGGATTGAGCAAAATGATTAAATGCTATTAGCAATTCTTCAAGCCTAGCCTGACATTTAATTACTCAAACCCACTAAGCCTGAATTATAATGAGCAACATGTCAAACTGCCTGAACACCACACAAACACATACAAGTAAATGTGTATACTGTATAATATAGCAACCCCAAATTCAGTGATAATTTTGAGTGTGTATTTTAATTTTATAACATGATAACATTTTTGGCAGGAAATAAAACATCATAGCTAAACAGCTTAATGTGAATGGAAATGAGAACACTGATTTTTAGTAATTTTCCACTGAACAGAAATCGTTCATCTGTCAAAAACAGCTACTCGGTTAATGTAGGGACTAACAGCGCGCTTAGCAGGCTAACGACCAATAATATGTGATGACAAAGGGGCCTGTGGGGCTTTTGCTTGGGCAACAGTCCCAGTGTTGCTAAACATATCTGGGCAGCGCTCCCAGTGAAGAGAGAGAAAAAAAAGTGTAACGTTCTGGGCAGGAGAGGACATAATAAATAACAGATTTTCCGGGAACCAAAGCTTAAATGCCACACCAATGTTTCTGTGTTACAATGTTTGAGGCAAATGTTTAAACAAAGTGGCAATAGAGCTATGTGGGGAGGTATATATGATGTCTCAAAGAATATAAGACTTTAGCATGTAGTAATATGTCCATTCTGATATGGTGGAAATACTTTTAAATTACTATTCTGAAATAGTAATATTCTATATAATAATAGCAATATTCCATACAGTATAATATTTCAATAGTTTAAATTATTTGTGTTGGCTTATCAAAAAACTTTGATTAGATTTGAGGGAAAAGACAATTATTGACCCTTGTTTCTCACTCTTGCCACAATGTCTCCAAAATTATTAAAAATTCTAAAGTCCCAAAAGCTAAACCCAAATAATCATCTACATAAACATATTATTTCATTCAGTTACATTTCAGCAATCTAAGCAACATCATCTTAACAATTCAAACATAATCTACCAAAATTTGCAACACCAACAAAGACAGTTTAATTTGATTTATTGATTAGATTTGTAGGCCTTTAATTAATGGGTGGCTTTAATGGGTGGCTTTTGCTAATAAAATATTTAGGAAAAGTAATGGGTAAAATTCTTACGTTATGAAGGATCCATCACAAAAGGATAATCAAATAATTAAATATAATACTCAAGGACAATGTCACAGTCGCCTGTGAAATTCTGCCATAAAAAAACCATATTAACTTTATGAATAATACACTACTCACAAAAAATTTATGGAAAATGTAAAAAGTTCACGATACAGTGATTTTATATAATGAAAGTAGACCATTTAAGTAGAAGCATGCAATGGTGATTTCCTCACTGCAAACAATTTATTGAAAAAAAGCCAACAGTGGTGGGTATCCCACAACAAAAAGTGTCAATGTCTCAATAACTTGTCATGTGCCCTTGAGCATCAAATACAGCTTGACAATGACATCTCATGCTGTTCACAAGTCGACTTATAATAATAATAAATTTTATTTGTAAAGCACATTACATTAAAACAATCTCAAAATGTCACTCAAATCCATAAGAAGGGGTGAAGAAGATAAAGCCAAAAATAAAAACGAGAAGATGTTAAAACAGCAACTCAATGGTCAAATGTCCTGCCAGAAAGAAAGGTTTTAAGTCCTCTTTTAAAACCATCTGTGGATTGTGATGCCCTGAAGGTATCAGGGAGGGTATTCCACAGATGTGGGGCAGCAACACAAAAAGCCCTATCCCCCATGGTGCTGCGTTTTGTCCTAGCTGTATGAAGGCGGTTTGAGTGAGTGGAATGGAAGGAACATGTTGTGGTCAGTGGAGTTAGCAGTTCTTTGAGGTAAAGGGGGCATTTCCGTGGAAGCACGGGTGAGTTAGGAGGGAGACCTTATATTTGATCCTGGTGGAAACAGGAAGCCAGTGAAGTGATTTAAGAATGGGTATGACATGTTCATATTTTTGCACCATCATCGGGACGCTAGCTACAAAATTTTGGATGTACTGCAGTCTTTAGACTTACTGTCTGCTGAGGCATGGCATTCCACTCTTCTTGAAGGCCGGCCCTCAGGTCATTGAGGATGTGGAGTACAGGGTTACGAGCCTCTACACGGTGATTCAGCTGATCCCATAGGTTTTCTATGGGTTTCAAGTCTGGAGAAACTGCAGGCCACTCCATTCGAGGTACGGCAGCCTCCAACAGCCTTTCCCTAACAATACGACTTCCATGAACTTGGAGCATTGTCATTCATGAAGATGAAATTAAGCCTGTGTTGTTCACGCAGGGGCACAATGACTGGACTAATGATGTTATTCAGGTAGTATCGGCTTGTCACTGTACCATTCACAAGGTGTAGGGCAATTCTGCATTGACTAGGCACACCTGTCCAGACTGTAACACCACTAAAAGCTCACTGGTGATGTCTCCAACATCATTGGCGGCCATCATTTCTGCTCAACATGAATCGACTTTAATCAGAGACCACTGATGCCCTTGTCCAGCATAAATGCTCCCTGGCCCGTGCAAGACGATGATGCCTGTGCCTGGTGGTGTGGTTAGGTATCCTTGCAGGTCGTCTAGCATGCAGACCACGCTGATGTAAACAGTTTTGAATGGTTTGACGTGACACTTGGCTGCCTCTCACTTCCCTTAAATGTGCCTGAAGTTGAGTGGCTTCCATAATCTGGTTCTGCAGGGCACTGTTTACAATGAAGCGGTCATCAGCGTGGGATGTGGCCAAAGAATGTCCACTTCTATGCCTTTCTGTGACTCTTCCAGTCTCTCTGTATCTCTGTTGCAACATGCTGATGACACTCTGTGACACTCTAAGCTCAGTGGACACTTCCCTCTGAGAACATCCTGTTTGAAGCCTCACAATGACGAGGTACTGTTGATCAATTGGTAGGTATTGTCTTGGTCTCATGATGTCAAAATGTGAACAGCATGATGAAGAGGACTGGGTAAATACCAATTCTAATTGAATCAGAAAATTTATTGGTCAATTCATGGATCAAACACCTGTTGTGAATTTTGCTGTGAAGTACCTTGTTAGAGAACAGCAAGTTATGCAAAAAGTACTGAAACATTGAACAGTTAAACATGTGCATTCAAAAGGTTAGAGAAGCCCAAATTAAGTTCACCTGTAAAGGTTATAGTGTATTTTAAGTGCATCCTGAAATTTCACCCGAAAGCTGAATATCCCTAACTTTTTGTGAGTAGTGTATATTCAAAAGCCACAGTGATAACTTTTCAAGAAGTTTAGCAACAAATACATCTGTTATCAAGATTAGTTGAAGAGTTCTTTTGCGAAAACAAACAAGTCCAGCTGTGTTCAAAATGAGAAAACCCACTTTTTCATCTGTAGGTTGATAGGTGTTATTATTTCGAAATCAGCTTCTAAGACATGGTCACTTGAAATATGAGTATCTCAGACATAATAAAGTAAAAATAAAACATCAACTCATTGTTCCTTTTTGGCAATTTATTAGTACTTTTTTTTTTTTTGCAAAAACAGACAAGTCCCGAAAACCATGCTAGTTTGTCTGGAGCATACTTGAATGTCTATAAGCATCAATGTAGCATGATTAAAACACTGATTTAGGCATACCCACTCAGTAAAATGGTATAATATAGCTATAATAAAGCTATAATTCAAGATTCAAGATGCAAAGATTTTATTGTCAATACTACTATACATACAGGACATACAGGAGAATTGAAATAGCGTTACTCTCTCTCTTCATTGGTGTGCACAGTATTAAAAGGAATAAGGCTGGAAAAAAAAAAGAAACTCCTTCCCCATATAGTGTACTATATAGTGAATGTGCAACAACGGAGCAGTGAAAGAAGA
Organism: Pholidichthys leucotaenia; assembly: GCA_020510985.1. Lineage (NCBI taxonomy): Eukaryota > Metazoa > Chordata > Actinopteri > Cichliformes > Pholidichthyidae > Pholidichthys > Pholidichthys leucotaenia. The sequence continues at coordinate 247,732,731 of CM035845.1, read as the reverse complement.
GCTTCACATCACAACATAAACTACCTTAAGGTATTTATATTTAATAATTCAGCAACAATGATTTGATTCAATACATATTTACTACAAATTACATGCAGGTATTCATTTTTTTTTACCACTGTTAGTCTGTCACATTTTACTCTCACGTGATGACATCATTAACAATGCCGCAAAAACAAGCCCAGTAGTGTCCGAAAGTGGTTAATTTTATTGTCATATTGAGTTTACTGTACCTCACTATATGTCACCATATCTAAATTCACTATATAGCGAGTAGGGAGGGAGTGGGTGAGTGAGTGAGTGAGTGAGTGAGTGAGTGAGTGAGAGAGTGAACATTCCGAACACAGCCAAGGAAATCAATCAGAGCGAGCAGACCAGGAAGGCAGCCAAGATAAGTCATGTGACCCAAATACCAAGCGCTGATTTGCCCTGTGGAGTTATCTGCTTTTGTAAAAAAAAAAATGCTCCTGGTGTTTATCGGCTTTTGAAAAAAACATGAATGTGTAGTGTTTATAACAGGACATATCGGCTTTTGAGACAAAACGATTTGAACTTCTATAAGTAGGTAATGTTAACAGCTGTTTGATGTAAAGATGGAAATTTTCATGGAAGTGGCGTTTATTGGTTTTTGCAAACACACTCTTCAGTTGTAACTTTTTTCCCATTTTCCTTATTACCTAGCAACTAGGATTGGGAGATGTGACCTCATATTAGTGTCACAAATAAGTGAAAATTTTACCATGGTTTTATCACATATCACTTATATGTTGAGTTTTTATCAATTTTTTTCACTAAGTCCCACTAGCGATAATGACTAAGAGTAAAGGTGCATTCAGACCAAATGTGAAACCAGGACATGCAAAGTTAATGTAAACATGTGGAAAACATGCAAATTTGGGCATTTGCATGTCCAAGGAATTTGGTAGTGCTAGCTAGCAATCAGCCTTGAGATTCTGCCGTCACCGGAGTTAAAGTATCAAAACTGGAAAATAAGCTAGTTTGAAAATGAGACTGCCACTCACCTGCAGACAGATGGACCGGGAGTTCTGCAGCTGAATCAGAGTGTTGGAGTTATCCACCCATGGGCTCTTGCCACGGATGTGCTAATAAGGGCTAGCAGGCTAGCAGCATAAACAACCATCATCCAAGTGAAGTTTTGGAGGCAGGGACAATTTTTCCAGGTGAGAGCCCCATTGGATAATGTAGGGCTGTGCGATATGACGATATATATATGGGATGACGATATAAAAATGTTGTTTCATAGAATACTCTATCGTTTATATCATGATTTAAAATGCACATACTCCCGTTTATTCAGCAAAGCTCCTCACCTCTACATGTCCGCGCCCCATCTCTCCCCTGCAGTGCGTGACTGCGCACAGCGGAACAGGAATGTGGTGGGTGACTTGGTTTCAGTCCGGTGGATGCTAATGCTAACTCCTAATTACCGGTTCAGATAGCTGCTATTTCTGTTTGCCAGGGATGTGGGGCTGTTTTCCATTGTGCTGTGTCAGATAGTTTGCTAACCTCGTTTTAATAGGAGGTAAGAAGCATTAACACCACGTCTAATTATAAAATGCTAAATGACAATGCTAAGTTGTGCTAACTGGAAACCATAGAAGACCATCCTTTCTTTGGTTTAAATTACTGCTGAGTTTCTTAGTTTTGCCTGAAAAAAAATTATTAAAGCTACAAAAGTGCATGATGGTGGCACACAGATGCAAAATAAATAATAAATAATTTAAAACGGGTCAGAGGAGCAAGTTGGCTCTTAATGTAAATTATTTAATTTCTAATAATTTTAATTAGTCAAGTAGCGATAATGAATAAAGTTAAAGTCATCACAGGTATTTTATTACATTACCTTTTGTGTCTTTGACTTTCAGATCATGATCAATCTGAAATATTTATACTAAGAAGCAAACAGGTTAAATCAGGCCAGAATGGCAGTTATCAGGCTGTGGATCTGCACCTAAATTTTCACTCATTAATATTTAATTTATATCTGTAGATGGCAACGATGGGTCATTTTCCCATTGGCAGACATTTTTTTATGTTATGTGTTTTGTTTTGACCCATAACATAAAAAAACTGTTTTTATGTCATGTGTTTTTATGTTTTGTGTTTTGTTTTGCCCCTGATGGATCATCACCTTATCGTGGTGGGGGGTTTCCGTGCTCTAGTGATCCCAGGAGCTATGTTGTCAAGGGCAATTTGCCTCTGGTAGGGTCACCCAAGACAAACTGGTCCTGGGTGAAGGGCCAGACTAAGAATGATCCAACAGACTCTCATGATGAATGCTAGAACAAGGATTCAGTGTACCCCTCCTGGTATGGGGTTACCAGGGCCCCACCCTGGAGCCAGGCCTTGGGGAGGGGATCGATGGCTAGCGTCTGGTGGCCGGGTTTCCGCCCATGGGACCCGGCCGGGCTCAGCTTGAAGGAGTTACAGGAGGGGTCCACCCTCCAGTGGGCGCACCACCTGCAGGAGGGACCATGGGGGTCCGGTGCTATGTGGATTAGGTGGCGGTCAAAGGCGGAGACCATGGCGGTCTGATGGGGGGGGGGGGTCTCTGGTGGGGAAGGAGCCTGAACTGGTGCATGAGGTTGAGAGATACCGACGACATAGAGTCGGCGTCACCTCAACACACAGCTCCAGTTCCGGAACCAGTCTCCTGGAGAGGGGCTGGAGCTTGGCCTACTCTGGAGTTCCCCTGGGCGAGAGGCGACGAGCAGGGGTGGGTATTCTTGTATCCCCCCACCTTGCTGCCTCTTTATTGGAGTTTTCCCCAGTGGACGAAAGGGTTGTTTCCCTGTGCTTTCGGGTTGGGAAATGGGTCTTGACCATCATTTGTGCCTATGCACCAAATGATGGTTCAGAGTACCCACTGTTTTTGGAGTCTCTGAATGGGGTGCTGGAGTGTGCTCCTCTTGGAGACTCCATTGTCCTACTGGGGGACTTCAATGCACAACTGGGCAATGACAGTGAAACCTGGAGGGGGGTGAATGGGAGGAACGGCCTGCCCGATCTGAACCCGAGTGGTGTTCAGTTATTGGACTTCTGTGGTAACCACAATTTGTCCATAACGAACACCATGTTCAAGCATAAGGGTGTCCATATGTGCACCTGGCACCAGAACACCCTAGGTCGCAGGTCGATGATCAATTTTGTTACTGTGTTATCAGACCTGCGACCGTATGTCTTGGACATTTGGGTAAAAAGAGATGCAGAGCTGTCAACTGATCACCACCTGGTGGTGAACTGGATCCGATAGCAGGGGAGGATGCCATTCAGACCTGGTAGACCCAAACATATAGTGAGGTTGTGCTGGGAACATCTGGCTGAGACCCCTGTCCAGGAGGTTTCAACTCCTACCTCCGGAAGAACTTCAACCACATTCCGAGGGAGTCTGGAGACATGGAGTCTGAATGGGCCATGTTCTCCACCTCCATTGTTGAAGCAGTTGCCCAGAGCTGTGGGTATCTCGTGGTGGCAACCCCCAAACCAAGTGGTGGACACCAGTGGTGAGGGGGGCCATCAAGCTGAAGAAGGAGTCCAATCAAGCTTTATTGGCTTGTGGGTCTCCCAAAGCAGCTGAGGTGTACCAGCAGGCCAAGCGGAGTGCAGCTCGGGTGGTTGCTGAAGCAAAAACTCGGGTATGGGAGGAGTTTGGTGAGGCCATGGAACAAGACTTTCGGTCAGCCTTGAAGAAATTCTGGCAAACTGTCCAGCGGCTCAGGATGGGAAAACAGCTCCCTGTCCACACTGTGTATGGTGCAGATGGGGAACTGCTGACTTCGACTGGGGATAGGTGGAAGGAATACTTCGAGGATCTCCTCAATCCCACTGACACGCCTTCCACACGCTTGTGGACGAGGGGGACGACTTGCCTATCACAGAGGCTGAGGTCGCCAAGGCGGTTTAAAATCTCTTTGGTGGCCGGGCCCCGGGGGTGGACGAGATTCACCCTGAGTACCTCAAGGCCCTGGATGTTGTAGGGCTGTCATGGTTGACACACCTCTACAACATTGCATGGAGGTCGGTGCAGTGCTTTTGGCATGGCAAACCGGGGTGGTGGTTCCTCTCTTCAAAAAAGGAGACCGCAGGGTGTGCTCCAACTTTAGAGGGATCACACTCCTCAGCCTCCCTGGGAAGGTCTATTCCAAGGTCCTGGAGAGGAGAGTCCGGCTGTTGGTTGAACCTCAGATTCAGGAGGAGCAATGTGGTTTTCGTCCTGGCCGTGGCACATCGGACCAGCTCTTTACCCTCTCGAGAATCCTCGACGGTTCGTGGGAGTCTGCCCAACAAGTTTACATGTGTTTTGTGGACTTGGGGAAGGCATTCGACCGTGTCCCTTGTGGGTTTTTTTGTGGGGGGCGCTTATGGGGTATTGGGCTTGTTGTTACGAGCTATTCGGTCTCTCTACGACCGTTGTGAGAGTTTGGTTTGTATTGTCAACACTCAGTCAGACTCATTCCCAGTAAGAGTTGGACTCCGCCAGAGCTGCCCTTTGTCACCGATCCTGTTTATAATTTTTATGGACAGGATTTCTACGCACAGCCAGGGAACGGAGAGCGTCATGCTTGGTGACCACAGGATCTCATCTCTGCTGTTTGCAGATGATGTTGTCCTGCTGGCTTCATCCAGCAATGACCTACAGGTCTTACTGGGACGGTTTGCTGCTGAGTGTGAAGCGGCTGGGATGAGAATCCATCCATCCATCTTCTTCCGCTTAATCCTTTTCAGGTTGCTGGGGGGCTGGAGCCGATCCCAGCATCTTTGGGCAAAAGGCAGGGTACACCCTGGACAGATCGCCAGTCCATCACAGGGTCAACACAGAGAGACAGACAACCATTCACTCTCACAGTCATACCTAAGGACAATTTAGAATCCCCAGTTGATGCCAATTAACCTGATCGTGTGTCCTGATCGTCACTTCCTTGTGGTAACGTATCGTCACTTCCTGTTTTGCTGTCTGCCTGTGTGGTTTGCTCTCCAGCTCTCCAGCCACTAGCTAGCCACTAGCTATGGCTACTAGCTCTCTTTCCTCTCCTCTGGTGTGCTCTCTCTGTCAGATGTTTAGCTACACCTCTGCCTCTTTTAGTGATAACGGTAAATGTAATAAATGTTGTCTTTTTGAGGCGCTCGAGGCGAGGTTGTCTGATTTGGAATCCCGGCTCCGCTGCATTGAAACACCGTCTGCGCCAGTTAATCTCGACGGACGCCCATTAGCTGCAGCGGAGCTAGCTAGCTTAGGTCCCACTGTCAGCGGTTCCCCGGCTCTCCTCAGCAGCGAGGAGACTGGGTGGGTGACGGTGAGAAGGAAGCCTAGTCGCAAAGCCCCGGTTCACCACCAACCTGTTCACGTTTCTAATCGTTTTTCCCCGCTCAGCGACACACCCGCTGAGGAAAAAACTCTGATCATTGGCGACTCTGTAGTCAGAAACGTGAACCTAGAGACTCCAGCGGCCATAGTCCAATGTATTCCTGGGGCCAGAGCAGGCAACATCGAGTCAAATTTGAAAATGCTGGCTAAAAGTAACTGTAAATACTCCACAATTGTTATTCACGCCGGCATTAATGACATCCGTCTCCGGCAGTCGGAAGTCACGAAACTTAATATAGAATCGGTGTGTGAGTTTGCAAAAACGATGTCTGCCACTGTAGTATTCTCTGGGCGCCTCCCCAATCTGACCAGTGATGACATGTTTAGTCGCTCGTCATCCTTGAACCGCTGGCTGTCTGTGTGGTGTCCTAAAAATGACGTGGGCTACATTGACAATTGGAGCTCTTTTTGGGGAAAACCTGGTCTTATGAGACGAGACAGCATTCATCCCACTTTGGATGGTGCTTCTCATTTATCTAACAATCTGGCATCTTTTTTATCCAAATTTCCAAAACCCTGACTACTCAGAGTTGGGACCAGGAAGCAGAGTCGCAGTCTTACACGCCTCTCTGCAGCTCCTCTTCATCCGCCACCCCTCAGCTTAGCCCCTGTCTTCCCCATCAGAGAATCGTTGTCTGCTCCCTCCAAAGTAAATAAAAATATAATGTATAAGCATCCCAAAGTGATAAAGCAAAATATTGGTAAAACTCAAATTAAACATAAAGCCTCTAAATTGAATGATTTGGCCTCTGTTCCTCCTCATAATTTAAAAATTAAATGTGGTTTATTAAATATTAGGTCTCTAACTCCCAAGTCTCTGTTAGTCCATGATCTGTTAATTGATCATCAGATTGATTTAATTTCCCTTACAGAGACTTGGTTAGGGCAAGAGGATTATGTTGGTTTAAATGAATCAACTCCCTCTGGTTATTTAAACTGTCAAAATCCCAGAAGTTCTGGTCGTGGAGGAGGAGTAGCAACAATTTACCATTCCAAATTACTAGTTAATGTAAAGCAAAAAACATGTTATAATTCCTTTGAGGGCCTGGTCCTCAGTGTTGGGCACTTTAGCAATTTCAGGTTAAACCCAATTTTATTTGCCATAGTTTATCGTCCCCCATCAACCTATTCAGAATTTTTATCCGAATTTGCTGATTTCTTAGCTGATTTAGTGCTGAATTCTGATAGAATAATTATAGTAGGGGACTTTAATATACATGTGGATGTTGATAGTGACTGCCTTAATGTGGCTTTTAATTCAATATTAGACTCGATTGGGTTTTCTCAGAAAGTAGGAAATTCTACTCATTACCTCCACCATACATTGGACCTTGTTCTGACATATGGCATAGAAATAGAAAATCTTGTAGTGTCTCCTCATAACCCTGTACTGTCAGACCATTGTCTGTTAACCTTTGATTTTACTATTTCTGACTATTTGGCTCCTAAAGAAAAATATTATCACAGTAGATGCCTCTCAGATGATGCTGTTTCCAAATTTATGCAGATTGTTTCCTCTATGCCATGTGTCAACACAACGGAAATAAGCTATAGACAGCTTGCTCCTTCTGTAATTGATAACATGGTGGATAGTGTTTCAGCTTCTCTGCATCAGGCTCTAGACTTGGTGGCCCCCTTAAAAAAGAAAAAGTCTAATCAGAGATTTTTAACTCCTTGGTTCAACACAGAAACTCGTAGCTTAAAACAGAAGACTCGTCAATTAGAAAGAAAATGGCGCTCTACTAATTTAGATGAAATCTATTTAGCTTGGAGAAATCATCTTTTAATTTATAAAAAATCTCTTAGAAAAGCTAGAACGAGTTATTACTCTGCATTAATAGAAGAGAACAAGAATAATCCCAGGTTTCTTTTCAGTACTGTAGCCAGGTTGACAAAGAGTCAGGACTCTGTCAATCCTAGCATCCCCTTAGAGCTTACTAGTCAGGACTTTATGAACTTTTTCAATAATAAAATTTCATCCATCAGAGATAAAATCAATCAGATTCTTCCCACAGTTAACTTAAATACTGTAACTATTACAACTCCTTCTATTGATGTCTGTCTTGATGACTTTACTCCAATCGACCTTTGTGAGTTAAGACAAAATAGTTTCCTCATCCAAACCTTCAACTTGTCTTTTAGACCCTATTCCTACCAGGTTATTTAAAGAAGTCTTCCCACTTATTGGTAGCTTTATTCTTCATATAATCAATTCTTCATTAACTTTAGGCCATGTACCGCAGGCTTTTAAAACAGCTGTAATTAAACCCTTACTCAAAAAGCCAACGCTAGATCCAGGAGCTTTAGCTAACTATAGACCAATCTCTAATCTCCCTTTCATTTCAAAAATCTTAGAAAGAGTTGTTGCTACGCAATTATTTGACCACCTGCAGGGAAATGGTTTACTTGAAGAGTTTCAATCTGGGTTTAGAATCCATCATAGTACTGAAACAGCCTTAGCGAAGGTCACTAACGACCTCCTCATTGCATCTGATAATGGACTAGTTTCTGTACTTGTCCTTTTAGATCTTAGTGCAGCTTTTGATACTATTGATCATAATATTCTACTTGATAGATTAGAACACTATGTTGGACTTAATGGAACTTCATTGCAGTGGTTTAGATCTTATTTATCTGATAGGTTCCAGTTTGTTCATGTAAATGATGAGTTTTCTTTCAGCTCAAAGCTTAGTCATGGAGTTCCACAGGGATCTGTGCTAGGCCCTACTCTTTTTAGTTTATATATGCTTCCGTTAGGCAACATTATTAGAAAGCACTGTATACATTTTCATTGTTATGCAGATGACACACAATTATACCTGTCAATGAAGCCAGATGATACTAATCAATTAGCCAAGTTAGAAGCCTGTCTTAAGGACATCAAAGCTTGGATGACTTGTAATTTCCTGCTATTAAATTCAGATAAGACTGAAGTCATTCTTGTTGGTCCAAAAAACCTTAGAAATTCCTTTCCAAATCAAACTTTCAGTTTGGATGCAGTTACTCTTTCTCTTAATAGCTCTGTGAGGAACCTTGGAGTTATTTTTGATCAGGATTTGTCCTTCAATTCACATATTAAATTTGTTTCTAAGACTGCCTTCTATCATTTGCGTAATATTGCCAAGATTAGGAGCATCTTGTCTCAGAGTGATGCTGAGAAGCTGATCCACGCTTTTGTTAGCTCGAGATTAGATTATTGTAATTCTTTATTATCAGGCTGTCCTAAAACATCTTTAAAAAGTCTTCAGCTGATCCAAAATGCTGCAGCAAGAGTTTTAACAGGTACTAGAAAGAGAGATCACATCTCTCCGGTTCTGGCCTCCCTTCATTGGCTTCCCATAGAGTTTAGAATTAAGTTTAAAATCCTTCTTCTTACTTACAAAGCTTTAAACAATCAGGCTCCTTTTTATTTAAAAGATCTGATACTACCGTATCATCCTAACAGAGCACTATGCTCCCAAAATGCAGGATTACTTGTAATACCTAGAATCTCCAAAAGTACAATGGGAGGCAGAGCCTTCAGTTATCAAGCTCCTCTCCTGTGGAATCAGCTGCCAATCTGGATTCGGGAGTCAGACTCGATCTCTGTTTTTAAGAATAGGGCTAAAACCTACCTTTTTGATATAGCCTACAATTAGGGAGGGATCATGTGTTTCTGAACCCTCCCTTAGTTATGCTGCTAATAGGTTTAGTCAGCCGGGGGACCTCCAGTAATGCACTGGGCCTCACTCCTTTCCTCACTCTCTATGAAATATTTTTTTTTTTTTTGCTGGTCATTAACATTTGTTTGTTCTCTCCCATAGATTGAGTCCCCATCATGCTGTTTGCTCTCTACATGTCTGTTCTTTTCTTCTTCTCTATCCCCTCACCCCCCAGCCAGTCGCAGCAGATGACTGCCCCTCCCTGAGCCTGGTTCTGCTGGAGGTTTCTTCCTGTTAAAAGGGAGTTTTTCCTCTCCACCGTCGCCAAGTGCTTGCTCACAGGGGATCGCCTGATTGCTGGGGTCTTTCTGCAACTGTGGGGGTCCCCCCTACAGTTGATAGTGCTATGAGATGACTGTTGTTGTGAAATGGCGCTATATAAATAAAGTTGAATTGAACTGAACCTAACTTGCATGTTTTAAGTCAACCCACGCAGACACAGAGAGAACATGCAAACTCCACATAGATCACTGTTAGTCAGGGGCTGGGATCGAACCCAGGATCCCCGACCAGAGTGAGTTGCTGTGCTGCCACAGTGCTAACCACTCCGCCACCGCCCTGCTCGAGATGAAAATCAGTACCTCCAAGTCCGAGTCCATGGTCCTCAGCGGGAAAAAAGTGGATTGTCCTCTCCAGGTTGGGGACAAGCTCCTGCCTAGTGAGTTTAAGTATCTTGGGGTCTTACTCACGAGCAAGGGGAGAATAGAGTGTGAGATTGACAGATGGATAGGAGCAGCATCTGCAGTGATGCGGACGTTGTACCAGTCTGTTGTGGTGAAGAGGGAGCTGAGCTCTAAAGCAAAGCTGTCGATTTATCAGTCAAGTCTATGTTCCTACCCTCACCTATGGTCATGAGCTTTGGGTAATGACCGAAAGAGCGAGATCGCGGATACAAGAGGCTGAAATGAGCTTTCCTCATAGGATTGCTGGACTCACCCTCAGAGATGGGTGAGGAGCTCAGTCATCTGGGAGAGGCTCAGAGTAGAACCGCTGCTCTTCCACATTGAAAGGAGCCAGTTGAGGCGGTATGGGCATCTGATCAGGATGCCTCCTAGACACCTCCCACTTGAGGTGTTTTGGGCACGTCCCTCTGGGAGGAGACTCCGGGGCAGACCCAGGACTCGTTGGAGAGACTATGTCTCCCAGCTGGTCTGGGAACACCTTGGTATCCTCTCTGAAGAGCTGGAGCAGGTGGCTGGGGAGAGGGAAGTCTGGGCTTCTCTGCTTGAACTGCTGCCTCCGTGACCCGGACCTCCAGAAAAGCGGTAGAAGATGGATGGATGGATGGATGGATGGATGGATGTTTTGTTTTTGCTATTCTCCTCTGGCTCAGGAAATCTTTAACTTATTGATGTTTACTTTTTATTCATATATGATTTAGAAGAAAAACCTGAAATTTATGAGAATCAAGTCTCAAATGCACATTATTAAAAAATATTTTATAACAACACTGCAAAATTATGAGGGAAAAGGTATGTTTAAAGAAAGTTTTAAAAAAAAAGAGGGTCCTTTTTATGTGATTATCTAAACTGTAGAATTTACAGAAAATGTATATCGTGATAAACTGTATATCGTTATCATGATACAGGATGACTTATATCGTGATATGAAATTTTGCCATATTGCACAGCCTTCGGAGCATGTAAACCTAAACATGACGGTGTTTTGCAGATTTCCACAGCAGGTAGAACACAGCTGCAGAAGTTATAAAGGCAACTCCACCCATCTGCAACACACTCAGACAGTGAATTCATGTCTGTTTGTGTGTTCACATTGAGTTAATATGTAATCACACCACACGAAAAACTTGCGTGTTTGCATTTGGTCTGAATGCACCTTAAGGCATAAACATTTTATTTTATTGTCCTTTGACATATGAAGTTTCTTTTCACAGATGTAATCAGTAAAGTAGTTTATGCATCCACCATTTCTGCAAAAAGAAATTACTTTTTCACAAAAAATCTTTTTTAATAGAAAATGGGTGTGTCAAAACATGAAAAAAATGCAAAATTAATAAATTTCTATTCTTAAAAGGTGATTACCTCAACCAAGGAGGTATTGCTTTCATTTTGGTTTGTTTGTCTGTCTGTCTGTCTGCCTTACCTACTGTTTGTTAGCAGGAATAGACAAATCAACTTGCTGGATATTAATTAAATTTTCACCAGAGGCTGTGCTTGGGCTACAGATAAACCTGTGAGATACTGGAGGTGATCTGGGTCAGGATGCGGACTCTGGGTCACTTTTTCACTTTCTTTTAAGTTGCAAGGTAGGGCTTTGGCAGAGGTATGCATTCTCTGAATGCTCTCTCGTTTTCACTGCTACCCAAAGGAAGAGAGCTCTGTGCAACTGAGTATAGGGATGCATGTTCTGGGTGCACATCACTGAAACGAACCTCTAGTCATGCTTTTAGACATGGCCTCTCAGATCACCTCCAAAATCTAAAGATAGATTTATGCACCCACATCACGTCGATGCCATTACCAACATACATTGCTGATGCAGTAAGCAGCAATTTTTTCTTGTGTGTTGGGTGGAATGCATTGTTCCGCTGCCAAAATGGATTTCAGCCGATGTGTAGAGTGATTTGTGTTCGTTGTGTGTTTTTGTTGATTAAATAGCAGCAGACAAGAGCGGATTGTGATGGAGTTGGAGCTAATTAAAGTTAAAGTGACACTCTGGCAAAAATCAAGTTTTTCTGTTGTTAACATGTCTGTAAAATGTTTCGTGTGACTTTACAAGACATATCAAGCGCAAAATCTGAACGCAGTCCCAAGCCTTTGTTTTTCTGCTGTGAATTTCCAGTTAAGCTCTGCTCCCCCAAACGGGCAGTTTTGGACAGAACATTTCTAGCTACGTAAGCATTCCTGCTTAGTCTGATTGGTTATAACGTTAACCAATCAGGCTACGCACTGGGCATGACTACAGACCTGAGTTCATTCCCTTGGGGGAAGAGGGAAGAGCCAAGGAGCAAGCAGGAGGAGCAGTGATTTTTTGTGTGTGTGTGTGTGTGTGTGTGTGTGTGTGTGTGTGTGTGTGTGTGTGTGTGTGTGTGTGTGTGTGTGTGTTCCTAGTTGAAAAGATGGCAGATTATACCTGTTCAGTTTTTGGCTGTATAACCAATGAATCCTCTTCTTTTAAATTACATCTCTTACCCAAAGACATAAAAATACAACAGCAATGATTAATTCTATTTGGAAAAACCTCAGTGTCCCTGCTAAAATACAAAAGAGAGGACGAAGGCACCATGACCACCACCCATCTGCGTGTGGCGCAACAGCCGGGGTGAGCTGGTCATGGTTCCACAGCGACGGGCAGGTGCACCAGACCGCCAGCCCCCAGGAAGCTGATCTTGGCGAAACTGCGGTCTCAACGAGCTGCTCTAAGCTCACTTCGTCGGTGGATGGGGTGCTGCGCCGGGAGCCGGGATCCCTCAGTCAGCTAGTCTCGCCAAGCTGCTTTCAGCCGCCAGCGGATGGGGCACCACGCCACTCACCGGGAGATCCTCGGTGAGTGGGCAACCAGACACCGGCAGGGAGCCCTCCAGCCTCCATGCGGGGCCAGGCAGCGACTTTCCGCTCCGCCGAGAATGATCCTTCCTCAAGTTGGATTGCCTTCTCAGAGCCCTGGCTCAAAGTCCCCTTCTTCCAACTATTGGTGGGCGGGAGTATGGGTGAAGCTAATTAGAATATTCATAGATCTGTGCATACTTAAGTAGGTGGAAAATGTAAAAAGCTCTTTCCAAGTAATTCTAAATCAATGAAAAAAAATTTTGTGTGTAAAAAGCCACAATATACTATTTTGGGCAATGCACATTTGTTTGTGATGGTGTTTTTGGTGGTTTTATAGCCATCGGAGTGCGTCTTTAAGAAAAAGCAACTTTTCATACAATCATTGCACAGAGAAAAAGAAGTCATAGAAAACAGTGCATGCAACCACCACTGCCGCTGTTATTTGACAATCTGTGTAATTACTGGGGTTATGACAAGCCATAAAATGTTCTGTATGTGTTCACTTTCTCAATATTTTTCTTCAGTTTGGACCGTTGTTTAACTGACTCGCTTTGGCAGTTGTGCCACCGTGAATGGGTAGAGCAGAGCAGCAACGAGAGCCAGGAAATGTGAAGGAGAGGACAAAGCGGACCAATCACAGCTCTGATGGTCTGCGTCGGCGATGTGCACCTCTCCTTCACTAGAGAGGTGCATGTCAAGTGATGAAGGGAGCATAAACGACACGAGCGCATAAATCCAGCTTAATGTGTTCATCTGTATCCCAAGGTCCACCTCTGGTGAAAATTTCATCAAAATCCATCCAGTATTTTGCACTGGCCGACCAACCGACCTCTTAGCTTTTTAGCTGTTATTTCATAAGCCTGATACATAGCATCAGTAGACTCACATTTAACTCCAACCATCCATCCATCTTCTTCCACTTAATCCTTTTCAGGTCACGGGGGGCTGGAGCCTATTCCAGCATCTTTGGGCGAGAGGCAGGGTACACCCTGGACAGATCGCCAGTCCATCGCAGGGCCAACACAGAGAGACAGACAACCATTCACTCTCAGTCATACCTAAGGACAGTTTAGGATGCCCAGTTGATGCCAGTTAACCTAACTCACATTTAACTCTTCAATAACAAATTCTGATTTGGAGTACTGTGTGGTAAGATGTTTTAAAAAAACACTATGTAAGATTTTTCACCATAAAATAATGTTTCCAAAAATATTCTGAAGGTACATCAACCTTTGACCAGGTGAATGTCACTTCCATCGTAGTGTGAGTGGACCCACACTGCCTGCAACCGCTCTGCTCTTGGTAAGAACACTGAAAGAACTGCACATGTTCCTTTGTTAGTTTGTCTTCCTATTTCTAAGTTTCTCTTCAACATCTTTGAAGCAGCACTATGTAACTTTCCTGGTCATGGTAGGAACACAAAAAAGACTACAATTATGGTGACTACTACCTCGGTCCCAACAGCCAATCACAGGGCACATCTTTAGTCACCACTAACTAAGCACCCTGTGCCAAACTGAGGAAATTCTGCAGTTTACCCCTCTTCATTTTTCAAACCCAGTGTTGACTTTGGTCTTCACATGGCAAAGCCCACAGCTTATCTTTCCACAGTTCTTTTTATTATGGGCTATACCTTTTTAATCAAGGCGTCAAGGATGTACAAGAGTCTAGGTGGTTGCTTTGAATTACACAAAAGCTGGGGATTTTTTTTTTCCTCTTTATGCCCCAAAATGCTGAAATGTCTAGTAGTCTAAGTGCTGATAAAGCAAAATTTAAATTAGCATGCTTCTGCAGTAAGGCTTCAGAGAAACTCTGCATTAAAATACTTTTCAATCCATCTGAATAAAACAGCATCTAACAAAGTAATGAAACAAATGGCCAAAAAACACCCAGAGATCCAAATCCTGTACATTTGATAAAATCATTTAACAAGAAATCACAACACCGGCCATATGCAGCTAAGTGGCAGACATGAAGAGATAAACACCATAAACCTGTTTAATGTAAATGTTTCTTAACTGACGAGGTTCCTGCCATATTGAGTGATTAAGGGATTGCAGCTTAACTCATCTGACATTTATGAAAGATATCCGACTGTTTGGAAACAGGCGACGGATTTATGCCTCAAATCCCCACTTAGCGCAACACGTGGCTACATGTCTGTTCCAACACAGTGGTCTGCTCTCATATGCACACACATCAACCAAGGCTCTCAGACTATGGATGCTGTTAGACTGATAAATAGCATTCCCAGTGTCACCTTTTTCCATTTGCTCCTGCAGGAGTAAATTACAGACAATGAATACCATCTTCATCAACAGCCATGTCTAAGCAATCAACTGCCAACATACAGTGCCTGCACACAAACACATAATGGGTTTTTTTTTTAAACTCAAGGAAACTTTATCACTATAGTCACAAGTCTTTCGGAACGACCAATATGAGGACTAAGTACAGTTTACTTCCATTGTCTGAGTGGATAATTTGTTCACAAGTCAAGAAAACACATGGACATTATTCTCCTAAGTTTAACAAACTATCATTAACAGATGCCTTCTTTCAGCTGCTCCCTTTAGGGGTCACCACAGCGGATAATCAGCCTCCATCTCACCCTATCCCTTGCATCTTCTTCTGTAACACCGAACCTCTCCACGTCCTCCTTCACTACATCCATGAATCTTCTCTGTGGTCTTCCTCTTTTCCGTCTGCCTGGCAGCTCCATTTTCAACATCCTTGGTTCAATATATCTGCTCTGTCCAATCTTAGCATTGTCAACTCTGCCACCTTTAGCTCTGTCTCCTGTCTTTTCCACAGTGCCACCATCTCCAAACCATACATCATAGCAGGTCTCACTACCATCTTGTAAACCTTCCCTTTTACTCTAACTGCCATCAGTGTGTCACAGATCACCCCCACACTCATGCGCACCCACTCCACCCTGCCTGCATTCTCTTCTTCATCTCTTATACATTGTCCATTGCATTAGATCAGGGGTCACCAACTGGCGAACTCCGGTCTGGATCCAGACCCCGAGAGTCCTCTGTCCTGACCCCCAAGCCTTTTGATACAATTTGGGAAAAAGGGAGACTGTTTTGTTTTAATGAGAAAAAAGTGGAAAAGAAGCGGAACTGAACTGCTGCATTGGCGACCACCAGGATAGATTATGGCACGAGCCCTTGGGTGTCCTCCTGCTGCAGACTCCTCTCACCGCTGTCCCACGAACGCCACTCTCAGACATTCTGTGTCTCCAGCCACTCCAGAGAGTATGCAGCGGGTCGCAAGATCACACTTCACTGCAGGTGATACACACACACACACACGCACTCAAATGGCCGACAGCCAGGACATCCACCCCAGACAGACGCTTCGTTTCAGGTCTGTATACACGAAATGAAGCGCTGCTGTGGAACTAAGTGTATTTACCAGGGCACTTCTGCCAAGAGTGGTCCATGCTGGGATGCAGAGGTGAGGCAGCTGATTATGGAGGTCCTTTTTGTAGCCTCCGATATCACATAAAAACTCAGTAAAAGCTCTGTGTGTTACTGAACATGAAAAGTTCCATCTCCCCTTTGCATGTAATCATGGAATTACAACTCCATTTTTGCCTTACAGTTTGAAACAGTTTTTCTGCACTGAAAATATTGTATAGAGGTGGACTTTTTGTGAAATTTTGTTTTTTAGATATTAATTTTTTAATGGGCCATTGACTGAAAAATTGTATGATTGTAAGTTTTAACTGTACGAAATGTGTCAACAGGTCACATAATTAGCCCAAAATTTTCCAAGCAGTCAACGATCTGAAAAAAGCACACTGCCTTTATCTTGTTTTTCTCTCAGAGAAACTCCCAAAAACGTTTTTGACTCTTCCTGGTAATTCTTCTACGTCAAGTATTCAAAAAGCCCACCCACTGCCGTTCTTGAGACCAACCCACTGCTCTATTATTGGGCCGCCTAGCTGTCTGTCATGTAGATGGAGGGGTGCTAAAGGTAGCCTATTAGCCCCTGAGCTATTAGCCCCCAAGCTATTAGCCGCCAAGCTAATACCAGGAAGCTCGAACCAAACGCGGCTTATATTGTTATTTTCTTCAGATCTTAGTCACCCTAATAACCATCACTGTTCCCACCTGGTTCACTGGTCCACAGTCCACAATACGTATACACCGTTACGGCCCACCCCCCCAATGACGGCGCCATGACCCCACAACTGGTGCTATCACGCCGGTCGCGGCAACGCCTATGACACGACCCAAGGCTGCACCCCCAGAGCTCCCCCACCACCCTCTGGGGCCCTGTGCGACTCCGCTCCATCCCCACAGGAAACATTGGGGAGCCGCTTCGTGATGGCGCATCCCCCAGCTGGCCGTGGGAGAGGAGTGAAGTCTCGCGGAGCGAGACACTGCACTTTGAGATCCAACAGTTCGGCTTGGGTTGAGGCGATCGGCGGTCGCCCGGCTTGTTGTGGCATCCCGACGAGACCACTGGGAGACAGGCCGGAACAATGCGAGACACGCAACCGACTGCGGATCAGTGAACCAGCGCTGCTCATCCAAGTTAGGAGACTAGAAACTACTCAGCTCATGGCTAACTGACGTAAGAGGGAGAGTGGAGTTGAACAGCTGAAGGATGTTCCTTCAGTTGATAGGCTTTAAATCAGAGTGTTTCAGGAAAGCCAGGAAAAATTAAAAAACAAATTTGCTTCAATAATTAAAAATTAACAAAAATGTGAACAAAATATGTCAGACACTTCATTAAGACATGTGTGAGCTATTAAAATGTGGAAAAAGTCCAGTCGATGGCTCCTTTAAAATGCAATACAATTTAGTTTGTGTTCTGTTAAACATTTCTAGGATTTTAGTTGATTTTAGAATTTTAACAAACACATTTTGTGTTGTCCTGTATTATAAAATTTTAAATTACATATTTTGTTTGAAATTGAACAAAGAATTTTTTTTTTTGTTTAAAAAATTCATATAGAGCTAAAAGCAGCTAAAACATAAGCTTAATACAATAATGTGTGAAAGTAAGTTCAATGATACTGGCCTGTCTGTAGACAGCTGTGGTCTTCTGAAAGAATGTGAATGAAGTAATGGCAGTTTTTAAAAGCACATTTTGAGAAAAATTTGCCCATGTACCAGATTTCTTTTCCATTTGTTTTAATAAAAGTTGTTACACAGTGGGAGGGAAAAATCCTGAATAGAAAAAAAAAATGCATTGAGATGCATTGAGACTGGTTTCAGAATCAAGCTGGCGATCTGAATCATAATCAAATCATGAAGTGCCTAAAGACTCCCACACCTAGTTCGGACCTTGGCTGGGGAGGATGATCGACTTATCAGACCTCTTGCAGATTTAGTTGGTGACCCCTGCTTTGGATGGTTAACCCCAGGCATTTAAACTCATCTACCTTCACTACTTCACTAATCCTTGCATCTTTACCGTTACACCTGCCTCCCTATCATTTACACACATGTATTGTTTTGCTTCGACTGACTTTCATTCCTCTTTTCTCCAGCACTTACCTCCACCTCTCCAGGTTCTCTTCCCACTAAACTCCAGATCGCTGGCAAATAAAACTTACATCCTGAAGGATTTCATCAGCTCCCGGGAACTGGATTTCTTTTTCGTTACAGAGACCTGGCAGACTGTGGGTGAATTCTCTGCTCTGTCCGAAGTTTTACCTCCAGGTTACTGTTATTTTAATTCCCCGTGGACATCAGGACAAGGAGGAGGAACGACAACTGTTTATAAAAATGACTATAAATGTAAGCAGTGCTTTTTACCTTCTCCATTCTCTAGCTTTGAATTGACTTTCTTTGAGGTGGGTCGCTTTAACCCGGTACTGTGTATTGTCATATACAGACCACCCAAATATAATAAGGACTTTTTAAATGACTTTGCCAATTTCTTGGCTGGTATTGTTACAAATTATAATCGTGTTCTTATCGTTGGAGATTTTAACATACATGTGTGTTGTCCTGATAAGCCGCTGGTGAAAGACTTTTTAAATCTCATTGATTCTCTAAATCTGGTGCAGTCCGTGACTAGTGGCGCTACACACGAGCACAGACACACGTTAGATCTTGTCCTCTCGTATGGCCTGTCTGTTTTTAATTTATCTGTGACACTGTATTGTCCGACCATATACCTGAGGCTGATCTGTCATGCACTGCAGATAAAACTTGCACTCCTGCTCAGCACTGCCAGATTTTTCACCCTTCCACTGCCGGTCGGTTCTCTGCTGCCTTTGAGCAGCTCTGTGTCCCTCCCGGCTCCATCTCATCTGTGGAGGAACTCAGCTCCTGGTTTCACTCCTCCTGCCAAACCATCTTGGACTCTGTGGCTCCACTGAAAACCAAGCAGCCTCGATCTAAACCTGAGCCATGGTTCAATGACAGAACTCATGCAGTCAGACAGGAGTGTCACAGAGCTGAACGCAGATGGTCATAATCAATATGTTTTATTTAACATTATTGACTTTGTTCTTAATACCCCACAGACTGACTGTTGGAGGCCTCCTCTGAGTTATGCAATGATTTTATAAACTTTTTTATTGATAAGGTGGCCACCACCAGGGCTCTCATCTCACCTCCTGCCTCTGATCCCTCTGTCTCTGTCCCTTGTTCTGCTGTTTTTAATCAGTTTGAACCTGTGACTCTGTCGTTTTTAGAGGATGTGGTTACCCACATTAAGCCCTCAGGGTCTCCCTGTGATGCTGTCCCTCCTAGACTTTTTAAAGAGGTGCTTCCCAGTATAGTCCAGTCAGTTCTCACCATCTTGAACAGCAGCCTGTCATCTGGTGTGGTTCCTGCAAATTTTAAACATGCAGTAGTGCAGCACTTGATTAAGAAACCTGGTCTTGATCATACCATGTTGGCAAATTTTAGGCCTATTTCCAAGCTGCCATTTCTCTCAAAAATTTTAGAGAAAATTGTTTATATGCAGCTGAAATGTTTTCTGATTCAACACGGTAATTTGGAGATTTTTCAATCAGGTTTCAAAGCTCTTCATGGCACAGAGACAGCCTTGTTAAGAGTTTTTAATGATATTCTCCTAGCATGTGATTCAGGTGAATATGCTGTTCTTGTGCTGCTTGATTTAACTGCTGCCTTTGACACAGTGGACCATCATGTTTTAATTTCCCGTTTGTAGCACCTAGTGGGCATTTGTGGCACTGCTCCCAACTGGTTTAGGTCCTATCTGGCAGGCAGGAGTTTTAAAATGAGCATGTCTGGGTTTGAATCCTCTTCTGCTCCTCTGCCATACGGGGTCCCACAGGGGTCAATTCTTGGGCCCATACTTTTTTCTTTGTACATACTTCCACTGGGATCCATTTTTAAAAAGCATGGTATCTCTTTCCACCTGTATGCTGATGACTGTCAGATTTATGTCCCTCTAAAACAAAAAGCTGCCTCATCAGTAAACTCACTCCTGGCATGCATTGAAGACATAAAGCCTTGGATGGCCCTAAACTTCCTAAATTTTAATGATAAGAAGACAGAAGTGATGGTGTTTGGACCTAGTGGCCCCCGTGTGTCCCTTCCTGTATACTTGGGCCCCCTTACTCCTTACGTCATACCCACAGCTAGGAACCTTGGTTTTATCATGGACATTGATTTTAAATTAGACACACAGATTAGTTTTGTGGTAAAATCCAGCTTCTTTCATCTAAGGTGTTTAGCAAAACTAAAACTCATTCTCTCTAGACCGCACCTGGAAACAGTAATCCATGCTTTTATTTAATCTCGGCTGGATTACTGTAACGCACTTTATGCCGGTGTCAGCCAGTCATCTCTTTCCCGTCTGCAGCTGGTCCAAAACACCGCTGCTCGTCTTTTAACAGGTACACATGGAAGAGATCACATCACACCCATCTTAGCTTCACTCCACTGGCTGCCGGTGCATTTTAGAGTTCATTTTAAAATTCTTTTGTTTGCTTTTAAATCCTTGAACGGTCTTGCTCCGCCTTACCTCTCTGAGCTTCTGCATCCCTACGCTCCCACCCAGTCCTTCAGGTCAGCTGAACAGCTGCTTCTGGGGGTGCCAAAGGCGAGGCGCAAGCTCAGAGGGGACAGAGCCTTTTCGATCATGTCCCCCAGGTTATGGAATGATTTACCCCTGGACATCAGATAAGCATCTGCACTGTCCATTTTTAAAACCCGTCTTAAAATACACTTTTACTCCCAGTCCTTCAACCCAGTGTGAGACATTGATTTTGTTGAATGAAATGGATTTTTTTTTATTTATTTTACCTTTTATTTTATGAATTTATTATTTTTTTACTGTGGTTCTTGTGTTAGCGCCCTTTGTGTTAGTGCCCTGCTTTTATGTTCTCTTGCTGTACAGCACTTTGTGTAGCAAGTGTTGCTTTTAAAGTGCTTTATAAATAAAGTTGATTGATTGATTGATTGATTGATTTGTCAGCCTGTCCATCACCATAGAAAATAAGAAGGGGCTAAGAGCCAATCCCTGATGCAGTCCCACGCCCACCTTGAATCCGTCTGTCCCTCCTACAGCACACCTCACCACTGTCTTGCTGTCCTCATACATGTTCTGCACCACTCTAGCATACCTCTCTGTCACTCCTTACTTCCTCATACAATACCACACTTTCTCTCTTGGCACCCTCTCACATGCTTTCTCTAGGTCCACAGACACAGAGCAACTCCTTCTGACCTTCCTTATACTTCTCCATCAACACTCTCAAAGCAAACATTGCACTCATCATTAACAGACACTATAAAAATTTGATAAAAGTTGATAAATAATTAAATAAATATCACAGAGTATTGTTTACTAAATCATAAGATTGCTACCATAGACCGAGTACCCTCCCAGCACAAATTGGTTGAAAAAATGTTGAAAAGATGGCTTTGCCAGCCATCTAAAAGTGTCTGGATAAGATAAGATAAGATAAGATAAGATAAGCCTTTATTAGTCCCACAATGGGGAAATTCCAGGATTGCAGCAGCAAAGGGATAGCAGCACTCAGAACAATAGCAAATAAGATAATAAGATATGAATTGGTTAGCCAAAGCAGTAAATAAGTATGCATACAGTATGTACACAATTATATACACAGTGCAGGAGCATTGCAATTAGATGGTATTAACAGCATTTCAGTTAGTTAAATACCTGGCAAAATACAAATACAGACCCAGATGGCATATTTCACATTTGAACAAACAGTGTTGTAATTGTACAAATTGTGTATTGGAGGGGACGATCCCTAGTGTGCAGAGTTGTGATGGTTAGTACAGCCTCTATAAGGAGCACAGGTTAGATTGTAAAGTCTGACAGGATTTGATTGAAAAGTGAAAGATGAAAAGTTTTCAAGTTGTTGAAAAGATATTTTCATACCAATGTCTCTGTATGGTCTAAATTTGGTTGAAAAATGAAAATAAAAAGCCGTCTTTTTAAGGTTATTTAAAAAAAGCCATCATGCAGTGACCATCATTTATCTTCTGGGTTGTGTGTGGAGAGGCAGCACACATAGACCAGCATCTTTGGGCAAGAGGTGGAGTACATCCTGGACAGATCACCAGTCCAGCATAGCTGTCTGGTATTCCTAAGTATTCTCCCATCCAAATACTAATCAAGGTAGATCCTGCTTAGTGTCCAAGACGAGTGGTGTCTGGGGACACCCGGGGCCCAAAATGTCAACATCAATAAAAAGACACAACACAGAGAGAAATTTGTAAAACGGACCTGAATTTGCCCAAAATACAATGTCTAAATTACTGCTTGTACTGGGAGGATACAGTCTCTTCTGAAAAAAAGGAGAGGGAAAAAACGAGTGTTGAGAATCATTGGCTTAAGATTGTGGACTGTACTGTATTTTGACTTTGACTATTCACTCATCAGTGTTCAGAGGTGCACTATGCATTTGTGGGTGTGGTCCAGTCCATTTTGTTATCACGGAGTCAGGGAAACGGTCTGTGCACCTGACGAGAAGTGTGAAAGGCTGATCTAATTATTCAGAGGTGTGTTTTGGATAATCCAATCTAAAGTGCTCCCACCCATCCATTTAATGCATAGAGGCACATTATCTAAAGTGAACTCTGATCATAATGCTTATTTAAGATGGGTTTTGCTCTAGCCAAAGGTTGTGCACATGAGTAAAAATGCATGCAATAGTAATGCTTCTTGGTAATAAGGAAGGCATCAATCACAGTTGATGCCAAGTTAGTTATGTTAGAGAGGACAAACAGGGAAGAGATAATGCTGTGCTGAAAAAATCAAGCTGAATGGTTTAACGTATTGCACACGGATTCAACATGTACACATGAATGGGTTTGAAACTTCGGAAAAGCGGATGATGTCTGTGCAAATTTTCATAAACTCACGCACTGTTTTTTGTTTTTTTTTTCCATCGTTACTACTGATTAAATGGTTTAATCTTTGGACTGGCCCCACCGGGGTCAGTCACGGCACTGGTGGGGCACTGAGAAGACAGTCAAACTTGACTTTGGATAACTTTGCAGGTGAACCTGCAGAAAGATTATTAACGATGGTGCAGAAGTCACTCCCAGTCCCCCGAGGTGCAGAGAGCTCCCTCTCTTGTTGCTTTTGCTGACCGAGGGTCTCCCCTGTCTCATGAGGGGATCTTCCAAGGTTTGTGTCTCTCTGTCCAGTCCCTCCCAAGTGGGAGGCCCATCACCGACAACTGCCACGAAGCGAGCCCACTTTCGGTGGCTCCTCTCAGGGGCTGATGGCAGGGTACTCGCTGCGGGCTGGCAGTCTGAGGCGGCCGCCACTTGAAAACCCCGACCATAAGATCAGTGGAGGTGGTCTCGCCCTGGCTGTCACGCCGCACATCCCCTGGGTACCCAACTCTCTTCCCTCCTTGTAAATTTCCCCATTGTGGGAGTAATAAAGGATTGTCTGATCTTATCTTATCTTGTCTTAATCGTCCTTGGATTAATACATCTGATCACAGGTAATGAAAACAAAAATGTGGATGGAATAAAAATCTTCAGACTGACATGCCTTCCCCTGTGCGTGCATCCACACCAGAACGTACATATGCTCCCTGTTCATTCATTCCCCCCCCCCCAAAAAAAAAATCACACAATAATGCATAATCTATACACTCCAATGGTAAAGTCCGCAATTAAAATTAGAATGTTGATGGAATAAAAACTGTTTTGTGTATCATCATATTATAATTAAAATGATGGGTGATTATAACTGCTGCAACTCTCTTCATTAAAATAATTGAAAATCCCAGTGCATGACATGTTTCCTCCTGAGTTCCTGTCTGTAGAACCTGCGCAATTTCAAAACACGCCACTGAAATGGCATTAAACAATGTGCTTCTGATGAAAAACCTCCTTTTTCCTGGTCAAAAGTGCACTGCCATAAAATGCACCATAATACCAATGCGCATGAGACTGCACACTGCCACACCTCTTTGAAATGGGCCTCCACCACCCAGCACAAAGCTGGCACACTGTCTACTGGTTATTAGAGGTCTTGATGCAAAGTGTTAAAAAAAGAGATGAGAGGAGTGCCCTTGCCAGTAACAACAGCCTGTTCAAACATGACTGGTGAGCAGTATTTAGATCAGTGAAATCCCCATTCTTTGTATAGAGATCGCGTAAAGTAGCAAATGTTAGTTATTTAGCAAATAATGGTGTGTTCCATTTGCCACAGCAGTTGAAAAGCAGCTGTCAGAAAAACATAATGTCAGAACTGGCCATGTCCAGTACCAGTCAGAAAAGCTTGAATCTCTCAATTGCCATTTTTTCCACATAGCAGGCAGTTACAGTGACATTTGCCATCTGATGAAGGATTGAAGCTGACACCCTGATTCTATCAGCAGTTTAATTTTGTATTTTGTAGTGTGCTTTTCAGAAATTTCAGTAAAAATACAGTATACAGTGGGGCAAAAAAGTATTTAGTCAGCCACCAATTGTGCATGTTCTCCCACTTAAAAGATGAGAGAGGTCTCCAATTTTCATCATAGGTATACTTCAACTATGAGAGAGAAAAAAATTCAGAAAAGTCACATTGTCTGATTTTTAAAGAATTTATTTGCAAATTATGGTGGAAAATAAGTATTTGGTCACCTACAAACAAGAAGATTTCTGGCTCTCACAGACCTGTAACTTCTTCTTTAAGAGGCTCCTCTGTCCTCCACTCGTTACCTGTATTAATGGCACCTGTTTGAACTCGTGATCAGTATAAAAGACACCTGTCCACAACTTCAAACAGTCAGACTCCAAACTCCACTATGGCCAAGACCAAAGAGCTGTCAAAGGACACCAGAAACAAAATTGTAGCCCTGCACCAGGCTGGGAAGACTGAATCTGCAATAGGTAAGCAGCTTGGTGTGAAGAAATCAACTGTGGGAGCAATTATTAGAAAATGGAAGACATACAAAACCACTGACAATCTCCCTCAATCTGGGGCTCCACGCAAGATCTCACCCCATGGGGTCAAAATTATCACAAGAACGGTGAGCAAAAATCCCAGAACCACACGGGGGGACCTAATGAATGACCTGCAGAGAGCTGGGACCAAAGTAACAAAGGCTACCATCAGTAACACACTACGCCACCAGGGACTCAAATCCTGCAGTGCCAGACGTGTCCCCCTGCTTAAGCCAGTACATGTCCAGGCCCGTCTGAAGTTTGCTAGAGAGCATTTGGATGATCCAGAGGAGGATTGGGAGAATGTCATATGGTCAGATGAAACCAAAATAGAACTTTTTGGTAAAAACTCAACTTGTTGTGTTTGGAGAAGAAAGAACACCATACCTACTGTGAAGCATGGGGGTGGAAACATCATGCTTTGGGGCTGTTTTTCTGCAAAGGGACCAGGACGACTGATTTGTGTAAAAGAAAGAATGAATGGGGCCATGTATCGTGAGATTTTGAGTGAAAACCTCCTTCCATCAGCAAAGACATTGAAGATGAAACATGGCTGGGTCTTTCAGCATGACAATGATCCCAAACACACCACCCGGGCAACGAAGGAGTGGCTTCGTAAGAAGCATTTCAAGGTCCTGGAGTGGCCTAGCCAGTCTCCAGATCTCAACCCCATAGAAAATCTTTGGAGGGAGTTGAAAGTGTGTGTTGCCCAGCGACAGCCCCAAAACATCACTGCTCTATAGGAGATCTGCATGGAGAAATGGGCCAAAATACCAGCAACAGTGTGTGAAAACCTTGTGAAGACTTACAGAAAACGTTTGACCTCTGTCATTGCCAACAAAGGGTATATAACAAAGTATTGAGATAAACTTTTGTTATTGACCAAATACTTATTTTCCACCATAATTTGCAAATAAATTCTTTAAAAATCAGACAATGTGATTTTCTGGATTTTTTTTTCTCATTTTGTCTCTCATAGTTGAGGTATACCTATGATGAAAATTGGAGACCTCTCTCATCTTTTAAGTGGGAGAACTTGCACAATTGGTGGCTGACTAAATACTTTTTTACCCCACTGTATATATCACAAGTTTCTTTTGAATATTTAACTCTCTGGTATTGTGTAACTTCTGAACATTTTATCTCAAAGATTTTATGTTTTGGAATAAAAATTCAGAGCATCAGAAAGGTGATTTTGTGTTGATGATGTCTTCCAAATCATTTCTGATTGCCTTCTTGGCCCAGCAAAAATTTACATGAATTTCCATCTGACAGGACAAAGGAGAGGAGGAGGAGGAGCACTAGACACTGCACACCTGCCAGCGGACTAATAGTCCTATGACCGCTTTGGCCTCAAGGCTCAGCCAGCCTGACCCGATCAATCTGAGCAAAAGCATGCTGCAATGCAGTGCAATACTAAGGTTCAGCATTTATATTTTACAACAACAAGAAGAACACTTTCAGTAGACTCACAACTTTTCTGTCAGTGTTTGAGAGTGGGGAATTAGATTTAGCTTTTAAGAAAACAGCTGAAGTGTCTTGTTTCATTCAGATGGAAAAACCACCGTGTCGACAGGAAACGGGTGAATTTCATCACATTCAAATCTTATTAGAGAAACTTTGTAATACCTCGGGATCTAATTTTCCTGTTATGTACAAGTGCAATGAGACTGAAATTGTGGAACAAATGGGGAAAAAAAGAACAATCACCTAAGGGATTTTCATGAGACATGGGCGCACTTTCAACCTCGGAAGAATAATCACAGTCAAGAAATGAACACCTCTCATTTCCATAGCTTATATCATGGTTACAGAATAACAGGTTAGAGCAGCAGCTCTAAATCCATTTGTGACTGTGGCGCAGGTGTAGTGTGGCTGACTACTGATCAGAGGTTCAATTCTCACTCAGTCTGCATGTTGAAGTGTCCTTGAGCAAGACACTGAACCCCCAGTTGCTCCTGGTGGGTCAGGCCAGCACCTGTGCATGGCAGCCCCGCTGCCATCAGTGTGTGAATGGCTGGATAGCAGGATCTGTAAAGCGCTTTGGTCATCTAGAGATGAGAAAAAGTGCTATATAAGTGAACACCATTTGTTTGGCAATATTACAACAAATATACACTGTTGGCCTCTTAAATATACAGAATACAGTAGCATAGAGACAATACTTATCTTTTATAGTACTTATTGTCCAAAATACAGAGCACGCTTAGATTCACAGGATTAAAAAGAAACATTTATTATACACGCAATTAATAACATTTGGGACTGTGATGTCATCCATGCAGCAATGTGAGACATGCCGGTCATGATGGGGGATACTGTAGATGTAAAGGAACACTGTACTGTTGTTAAGATCTGGGCTTTGGCCCGCTGACCTTGCCCACGCTTTGTTTATTATTGTGCTCCCTGTGATTACTCTTGATTATCACCGGCATTAATTGTCCTCTGTGTCTTCCTCTGTTTGGCCCTGGGATCTGTGTGTATATCTGTCTACCTATTGTTCCAACACCCCATGTTTTCCATATCCCTAGCCACTACCCTCTTTGTATTTCTCTGTTGTCCTGCATGTTCATTGTCATGTCTTGTGTGCATCTGCTGTCTACGAGTGTCAGTTTAGCCCCGCCCGTCCTATTTTCCTGGTTTCCAGGTAACCTGCTGCCCTTGATTATCCTCCCAGCTGTCCCATGATCCCCTAATTAGTTTCCTCCCTATTTATGTTGCCTTCTTGCTGTCAGTTTTTGTAGGGTCATTAACACTGTGTGTCAATCCTCCCGCTGTGTTCCCCGAGTGTTCCAATTAAGTTCTTGCCTCTGTGGTTTAGTTTCTTTTTCAGTCCCTGTGCTGCTGTTTGTTTATTCTTTGTATTTTGTTAATAAACTACCACTGCACCAAAGTCCTGCCTGCGCCCTTAGGTCCTGCTCAAAATTATATCTGCCTCCCAAAGCAGAAACTATGGCAACTATTGAGCTAAGTCAAGTAGATGGTAACTGCACAAATCTAGTGTATACATCATAATGTATATAACCAAAACACTTTTACAAGGAGATGATTGGAGATGCTGAACGGTTGTCACAGAGATGGCCGCCAAGTAAAAATAATTTTCATTATTAGTAGTAGTATTTTTTTTTTTTAACTTCAGCTCATTCCGTGTGGACAGCATGCCTGACTCATTCCGTTTCCATGTTGCAGAATACGCAGACATGAATGGGTTTGGCGGTGCAGTGCAACGCACCACATTCTACCTAACTGTAGGACCAAGACGAGAAGAATCCACTGAATAATTTCATCAACCCACAAATCCTTCTGCTTTCTTGGAGCAATGTACAGCAGCGACAGGTTAAGCTACAAAATCAATTTTGGGGCTTTGATCAATGCAGGGCAGATGTGTGTGCCAGTGGTATGGTGTGAAACCAATGGATGGGCAGTGCAGTGTGTGTTTGGCACCACTGTTTACAGAACATATTCATTCATAGTGGAATTCATTCATTCATTCATCTTCTTCCACTTAATCCTTTTCGGGTCGCGGGGGGGGGGGGGGGGGGGGGGCTGGAGCCTATCCCAGCATCTTTGGGCGAGAGGCAGGGTACACCCTGGACAGATCGCCAGTCCATCGCAGGGCCAACACAGAGAGACAGACAACCATTCACTCTCACAGTCATACCTAAGGAAAATTTAGAATCCCCAGTTTTTTTACGCCAATTAACCTAACTTGCATGTTTTTTGGCATGTGGGAGGAAACCGGAGAAATCCCGGAGTAAACCCACGCAGACACGGGGAGAACATGCAAACTCCGCACAGATCACTGTTGGTCGGGGGCTGGGATTGAACCCAGGATCCCCCGGCCACGGGTGAGTTGCTGTGCTGCCGCAGTGCTAACCACTCCGCCACCGCGCTGCCCCTCCTAGTGGAATTTACAGAGTTAATTTAATTGCAAATTATAATTACTAATAAATTGTTATTACTTTTGTACAAAATACGGTAAGGTGCTGGACACATTTGTTAGATAAAAAGACTGTAAAACTAATAAATTAGAATGATAGGTGAATGAGGGGAAGTAACATTCATGGAGGGACCTGCACCCACTTCCTTGTGGACAGATCGTCACTTCCTTGTGGTAACGTATCGTCACTTCCTGTTTTGCTGTCTGCCTGTGTGGTTTGCTCTCCAGCTCTCCAGCCACTAGCTATGGCTACTACCTCTCTTTCCTCTCCTCCTCTGGTGTGCTCTCTCTGTCAGATGTTTAGCTACACCTCTGCCTCTTTTAGTGATAACGGTAAATGTAATAAATGTTGTCTTTTTGAGGCGCTCGAGGCGAGGTTGTCTGATTTGGAATCCCGGCTCCGCTGCATTGAAACACCGTCTGCGCCAGTTAATCTTGATGGACGCCCATTAGCTGCAGCGGAGCTAGCTAGCTTAGGTCCCACTGTCAGCGGTTCCCCGGCTCTCCTCAGCAGCGAGGAGACTGGGTGGGTGATGGTGAGAAGGAAGCCTAGTCGCAAAGCCCCGGCTCACCACCAACCTGTTCACGTTTCTAATCGTTTTTCCCCGCTCAGCGACACACCCGCTGAGGAAAAAACTCTGATCATTGGCGACTCTGTAGTCAGAAACGTGAACCTAGAGATTCCAGCGGTCATAGTCCAATGTATTCCTGGGGCCAGAGCAGGCGACATCGAGTCAAATTTGAAAATGCTGGCTAAAAGTAACTGTAAATACTCCACAATTGTTATTCACGCCGGCATTAATGACATCCGTCTCCGGCAGTCGGAAGTCACGAAACTTAATATAGAATCGGTGTGTGAGTTTGCAAAAACGATGTCTGCCACTGTAGTATTCTCTGGGCCCCTCCCCAATCTGACCAGTGATGACATGTTTAGCCGCTCGTCATCCTTGAACCGCTGGCTGTCTGTGTGGTGTCCTAAAAATGACGTGGGCTACAGTGACAATTGGAGCTCTTTTTGGGGAAAACCTGGTCTTATGAGACGAGACAGCATTCATCCCACTTTGGATGGTGCTTCTCATTTATCTAACGATCTGGCATCTTTTTTATCCAAATTTCCAAAACCATGACTACTCAGAGTTGGGACCAGGAAGCAGAGTCGCAGTCTTACACGCCTCTCTGCAACTCCTCTTCATCCGCCACCCCTCAACTTAGGCCCTGTCTTCCCCATCAGAGAATCATTGTCTGCTCCCTCCAAAGTAAATAAAAATATAATGTATAAGCGTCCCAAAGTGATAAAGCAAAATATTGGTAAAACTCAAATTAAACATAAAGCCTCTAAATTGAATGATTTGGCCTCTGTTCCTCCTCATAATTTAAAAATTAAATGTGGTTTATTAAATATTAGGTCTCTAACTCCCAAGTCTCTGTTAGTCCATGATCTGTTAATTGATCATCAGATTGATTTAATTTCCCTTTCAGAGACTTGGTTAGGGCAAGAGGATTATGTTGGTTTAAATGAATCAACTCCCTCTGGTTATTTAAACTGTCAAAATCCCAGAAGTTCTGGTCGTGGAGGAGGAGTAGCAACAATTTACCATTCCAAATTACTAGTTAATGTAAAGCAAAAAACATGTTATAATTCCTTTGAGGGCCTGGTCCTCAGTATTGGGCACTTTAGCAATTTTAGGTTAAACCCAATTTTATTTGCCATAGTTTATCGTCCCCCATCAACCTACTCAGAATTTTTATCCGAATTTGCTGATTTCTTAGCTGATTTAGTGCTGAAATCTGATAGAATAATTATAGTAGGGGACTTTAATATACATGTGGATGTAGATAGTGACTGCCTTAATGTGGCTTTTAATTCAATATTAGACTCGATTGGGTTTTCTCAGAAAGTAGGAAATTCTACTCATTACCTCCACCATACATTGGACCTTGTTCTGACATATGGCATAGAAATAGAAAATCTTGTAGTGTCTCCTCATAACCCTGTACTGTCAGACCATTGTCTGTTAACCTTTGATTTTAATATTTCTGACCATTTGGCTCCTAAAGAAAAATATTATCACAGTAGATGCCTCTCAGATGATGCTGTTTCCAAATTTATGCAGATTGTTTCCTCTATGCCATGTGTCAACACAACGGAAATAAGCTATAGACAGCTTGCTCCTTCTGTAATTGATAACATGGTGGATAGTGTTTCAGCTTCTCTGCATCAGGCTCTAGACTTGGTGGCCCCCTTAAAAAAGAAAAAGTCTAATCAGAGATTTTTAACTCCTTGGTTCAACACAGAAACTCGTAGCTTAAAACAGAAGACTCGTCAATTAGAAAGAAAATGGTGCTCTACTAATTTAAATGAAATCTATTTAGTTTGGAGAAATCATCTTTTAATTTATAAAAAATCTCTTAGAAAAGCTAGAACGAGTTATTACTCTGCATTAATAGAAGAGAACAAGAATAATCCCAGGTTTCTTTTCAGTACTGTAGCCAGGTTGACAAAGAGTCAGGACTCTGTCAATCCTAGCATCCCCTTAGAGCTTACTAGTCAGGACTTTATGAACTTTTTCAATAATAAAATTTCATCCATCAGAGATAAAATCAATCAGATTCTTCCCACAGTTAACTTAAATACTGTAACTACTACAACTCCTTCTATTGATGTCTGTCTTGATGAGTTTACTCCAATCAACCTTTGTGAGTTAGACAAAATAGTTTCCTCATCCAAACCTTCAACTTGTCTTTTAGACCCTATTCCTACCAGGTTATTTAAAGAAGTCTTCCCACTTATTGGTAGCTTTATTCTTCATATAATCAATTCTTCATTAACTTTAGGCCATGTACCGCAGGCTTTTAAAACGGCTGTAATTAAACCCTTACTCAAAAAGCCAACGCTAGATCCAGGAGCTTTAGCTAACTATAGACCAATCTCTAATCTCCCTTTCATTTCAAAAATCTTAGAAAGAGTTGTTGCTACGCAATTATTTGACCACCTGCAGGGAAATGGTTTACTTGAAGAGTTTCAATCTGGGTTTAGAATCCATCATAGTACTGAAACAGCCTTAGCGAAAGTCACTAATGACCTCCTCATTGCATCTGATAGTGGACTAGTTTCTGTACTTGTCCTTTTAGATCTTAGTGCAGCTTTTGATACTATTGATCATAATATTCTACTTGATAGATTAGAACACTATGTTGGACTTAATGGAACTTCGTTGCAGTGGTTTAGATCTTATTTATCTGATAGGTTCCAGTTTGTTCATGTAAATGATGAGTTTTCTTTCAGCTCAAAGCTTAGTCATGGAGTTCCACAGGGATCTGTGCTAGGCTCTACTCTTTTTAGTTTATATATGCTTCCGTTAGGCAACATTATTAGAAAGCACTGTATACATTTTCATTGTTATGCAGATGACACACAATTATACCTGTCAATGAAGCCAGATGATACTAATCAATTAGCCAAGTTAGAAGCCTGTCTTAAGGAAATCAAAGCTTGGATGACTTGTAATTTCCTACTATTAAATTCAGATAAGACTGAAGTCACTCTTGTTGGTCCAAAAAACCTTAGAAATTCCTTTCCAAATCAAACTTTCAGTTTGGATGCAGTTACTCTTTCTCTTAATAGCTCTGTGAGGAACCTTGGAGTTATTTTTGATCAGGATTTGTCCTTCAATTCACATATTAAATTTGTTTCTAAGACTGCCTTCTATCATTTGCGTAATATTGCCAAGATTAGGAGCATCTTGTCTCAGAGTGATGCTGAGAAGCTGATCCACGCTTTTGTTAGCTCGAGATTAGATTATTGTAATTCTTTATTATCAGGCTGTCCTAAAACATCTTTAAAAAGTCTTCAGCTGATCCAAAATGCTGCAGCAAGAGTTTTAACAGGTACTAGAAAGAGAGATCATATCTCTCCGGTTCTGGCCTCCCTTCATTGGCTTCCCATAGAGTTTAGAATTAAGTTTAAAATCCTTCTTCTTACTTACAAAGCTCTAAACAATCAGGCTCCTTTTTATTTAAAAGATCTGATACTACCGTATCATCCTAACAGAGCACTACGGTCCCAAAATGCAGGATTACTTGTAATACCTAGAATCTCCAAAAGTACAATGGGAGGCAGAGCCTTCAGTTATCAAGCTCCTCTCCTGTGGAATCAGCTGCCAATCTGGATTCGGGAGTCAGACTCGATCTCTGTTTTTAAGAATAGGGCTAAAACCTACCTTTTTGATATAGCCTACAATTAGGGAGGGATCATGTGTTTCTGAACCCTCCCTTAGTTATGCTGCTAATAGGTTTAGTCAGCCGGGGGACCTCCAGTAATGCACTGGGCCTCACTCCTTTCCTCACTCTCTATGAAATATTTTTTTTTTTTTTTGCTGGTCATTAACATTTGTTTGTTCTCTCCCATAGATTGAGTCCCCATCGTGCTGTTTGCTCTCTACATGTCTGTTCTTTTCTTCTTCTCTATCCCCTCACCCCCCAGCCAGTCGCAGCAGATGACTGCCCCTCCCTGAGCCTGGTTCTGCTGGAGGTTTCTTCCTGTTAAAAGGGAGTTTTTCCTCTCCACCGTCGCCAAGTGCTTGCTCACAGGGGATTGCCTGATTGCTGGGGTCTTTCTGCAACTGTGGGGGTCCCCCCTACAGTTGATAGTGCTATGAGATGACTGTTGTTGTGAAATGGCGCTATATAAATAAAGTTGAATTGAATTGAATTGAATTAACAGAGAAAGGGAAAGAATATATAGCCACAAGAAGAGAGAGAGAGAGAAAATGGAAGCGGAAAAACTAAGAAAGAGAGAACATGGTAGAAAAAGAGGGAAAAACTCTCAGATCCTCAAAGATTCAGGAACATATTTTGTTGAGCCTTGTTTAATTCTGATAAACATAATCAGTCAATAATTTCTGGAACACAATGTTGCATGTTTGTCATAAACCCTCCTGTGCGCTTCTCCAATGCGCACGGCGAGGGGAAAAAGGATGAGGATTTACGCGCTGGGTTAACACCATACGCACATTTATTTGAACAGACGGACAATTCACATGCAGTTCAACATATCACTTGCACTCAGAATTACAATGAAGCCCTCCAGGGAACTCAACAGTTCGGGTAGAAACTGGGCAAAGTTCCA
This sequence comes from Pholidichthys leucotaenia, assembly GCA_020510985.1. Taxonomy (NCBI): domain Eukaryota; kingdom Metazoa; phylum Chordata; class Actinopteri; order Cichliformes; family Pholidichthyidae; genus Pholidichthys; species Pholidichthys leucotaenia. The sequence goes on along the minus strand of CM035845.1, from coordinate 247,698,696 downwards.
AAGCATGCAAGCACGGGGGAAACACAAACAGTTTGTATTCACGCCACTGGAGCGGTCCTAGATGTCCACATACGTAAGTCCAAGGGCACATACAGAAATTGTTCTTTTGCCGACGTGACGGTTAGATGGCAGAGAACATCCACCTAACGTGTATAATGGTCCAGCGGTGTTTGTCTAGCAAAGAGCTGCTTAAATACAAACACTGCTGGCCTCACAAATTGGGAACACCTGGGCAAGACGCGGGAAAGATAATTACCGGGGCTGGGAACAGCTGATGGAAATAAGAGAGAGAGCGAGGGGCATGGCCGGACCGACAGACTGCCAGCAGCGTGGGAGAAAGTAGGTCACAGAGGCTGACCAACAGCTGCCGGTCAGGCAGTGGCCATGGATATGGAAGTGAGTACAAAACACACATAATGCACATATACAGAAGAACCAAAACTCACAGAGAAACCAGGGCCGAGCTGGGGAAAGCCAAGCCGGCTCGGCTCGTGACAAAGTTCATCTGTTCTGGAGCTTTACCAGCAGAAAGCAGGCACAGATTCATAACAATCCCTAAATTGTGCAAGACAACCAGGGAAAAAAAGCACAACAGATTCACTTGACTTCACTTGTTTCCCCCTTCCTGCAGCTGCTGAGTCAACATTTAAATATTTGCAATATCAGTGGTTGGAAAACTAGGAACAGCAGGTGGAGAGATTGAAAGAAAATCAGTCCAATGCCTGCATGTGTGTCTGTCTGACTGACGCAGCAGAGCCAAGTTTGAATCAAAATTCATTTGTCTGCTTTCTGGGCCACATGTTTCCTAGCCAATGACCTATCACCCCGTTGCTGTAATCCCTCAACAATGATGCTGCGATCTGGCACTTCCTCAATTCCAGAGTTCACTGCTGAGCCACAGCTACAGGAGTTTAACTTTATATAAAAAGAAAAAAGGGAGACAGAGGGACAAACTCACTTTGTTTTTTTTACTTTGCTCTCCCAGCTGCTACAGTTATGAAATTGACCATTGTCAAATAAAATTATGAAATAAAAATATTATCAGCTGAATCCATACAGTATCACCAGAAAAGTTGTTTCATTTGAAGAGCTGTGAATATGTGGTACACTCCAGGTCTATATTCTTATTTTTTTTTATAAAATAAGAAGGAAATGCATACATATACAGCGGGTAAAATAAGTATATACTGTAGAGGGTGCGAAGGAAAGGATGTGGAGGCGAGGCACGAGCGTAGGTCAGCACAGATTCTTTATTTACCCTCTAACATGAATACAGCCTGTTGGCCCCAGCAGCCACACTGGGGCCCGGTTAGTCGTGATGAGAGTAGACGTGTAAGAGTGAAGAGAGAGAGATGAGGAAGAGCCGCCCTTTTATACCGTCATACAGACAGAGAGAATGCATGGCACATTAGCATATCAATTGTCATCTAGTACCATTGGTCAATACACATGAATAGCATGACACTGGTTGGCACAAAAATGTATGCATTCAGTCCCGTCTGACTGTCTCCTGTGGTTCTTTTGGTCATGTGTCAATTGTCCTCTGCTTCCTCCGAGCCCCTGCTGGGTGTGAGGCCAGTTCCAGAAGAATGTCCCAGAGGAATGTCTTCCCGCTGTGTTTAGTGTCACCACGATACCATGTCAACATTTTCTCATTAAACATATTTCTGATGGAGCCACTGACCTGAGATTTTCACAAGATATCAGTAATAACCCATGTAATTCAATTCAATTCAATTCAGTTTTATCTATATAGTGCCACATCACAACAAAAGTCATCTCATAGCGCTACCAAATGCAGGGAAAACCCCACAATTTCTGAAAGACCAAGCAATCAGACGATCTCCTGTGAGCAAGCACTTAGCAACGGTGGAGAGGAAAAACTCCCATTTAACAGGAAGAATCTTGTAGCAGAACCAGGCTCAGGGAGGGGCAGTCATCTGCTGCGACTGGCTGGGGGTGAGGGGATAGAGAAGATGAAGAGAACAGACATAATGACCATGAACAGTGAAAAGTCAAGTACATTATTGGAGGTCAACCGTCAGTCTTAATCTATTAACAGTAGAACAAAAGGGGGGTTAAGAGACAGAAGATCCATCCCTAATCGTAGGCTATATTGAAAAGGAAGGATTTTACCCTGTTCTTAAAAACAGAGATCGAGTCTGGCTCCCGGACCCAGAGTGGTGACTCGTTCCACACAGAAGGAGCTTGATAGCAGAAGGCTCTGCCTCCCATTGTACTTTTGGAGATTCTGGGTATTACAAGTAATCCAGCATTTTGGGAGTGTAGTGCTCTGTTAGGATGACAGGGTAATATCAGATCTTTTATATATAAGGGGCCTGATTATTAAGAGCTTTGAAAGTGAGAAGAAGGATTTTAAACTTAATTCTAAACTCTATGGGAAGCCAATGAAGGGAGGCCAGAACCGGAGAGATATGATCTCTCTTTCTAGAACCAGTAAAAACTCTTGCTGCAGCATTTTGGATCAACTGAAGACTTTTTAAGGATATTTTAGGACAACCTGATAATAACGAGTTACAATAATCTAATCGAGAGCTGACAAAGGCGTGGATCAGTTTCTCAGCATCATTCAGAGACAAGATGCTCCTAATCTTGGCAATATTGCGCAAATGATAGAAGGCAGTCTTAGAAACAAATTTAATATGTGAGTTAAAGAACAGATCTTGATCAAAAATAACTCCAAAGTTCCTCACAGAACTATTCAGAGTGTGAGCAGTGACATCCAAATTAAGAGTATTATTTGGAAAGGAATTTCTAAGGTTTTTTGGACCAACAAGAATGACTTCAGTCTTATCAGGGTTTAATAGCAGAAAATTAAAAGTCATCCAGGCTTTGATTTCCTTAAGACAGGCATCTAACTTGGCTAATTGATTACAATCATCGGGCTTCATTGACAGGAACAATTGTGCGTCGTCTGCGTAACAATGAAAATGTATACAGTGCTTTCTAATGATATTGCCTAACGGAAGCATATATAAACTAAAGAGAGTAGGGCCTAACACAGATCCCTGTGGAACTCCGTGACTGAGCTTAGAGTTGGAAGAAAATTCATCGTTGATGTGAACAATCTGAAGTCTATTGAACAAATAAGATCTAAACCATTGCAGCGAAGTTCCATTTAGTCCAACATAGTGTTCTAATCTATCAAGTAGAATTTCATGATCGATAGTATCAAAGGCTGCACTAAGATCTAAAAGGACAAGTACAGAAACAAGTCCATTATCGGATGCGATAAGGAGGTCATTAGTGACCTTCACTACGGCTGTTTCAGTGCTGTGATGGACTCTGAACCCAGATTGAAACTCTTCAAATAAACCAAATCCCTGCAAGTGGTCAAACAACTGCACAGCAACAACTCATTTCAACAAGATTTTTGAAATGAAAGGCAGATTAGTCAATAGTTATTTAATAACTATTGACTATTGACTAATTAATTGGTCGATAGCCAAAACTCCTGGATCGAGCGTTGGCTTTTTGAGTAAGGGTTTAATTACAGCAATTTTAAAAGCCTGTGGTACATAACCCAAAGTTAAAGAAGAATTAATTATATGAAGAATACGGCTACCATTAATTGGGAAGACTATTTTAAATAACCTGGTAGGAATAGGGTCTAAAAGACAAGATGAAGGCTTAGATGAGGAGATTATTTTATCTAACTCTAAAAGGTCAATTGGAGTAAACTTATCTAAACAGATATCAATTGAAGCAGTTGTAGTAGTTGATGTACTTAAGTTTACGGTGGGAAGAATCTGACTGATTTTATCTCTAATAGATAAAATTTTATGATTGAAAAAGTTCAAAAAGTCCTGACTAGAAAGCTCAAGGGGGATGCGAGGACTGACCAAGTCCTGACTCTTCGTCAGCCTGGCTATAGTGTTGAAGAGAAACCTGGGGTTATTCTTATTCTCTTCTATTAATGCATAGTAATAACTCATTCTAGCTTTTCTAAGAGATTTTTTTTATAAATAAAGAGATGATTTCTCCACGCTAAATAGAATCATCTAAATAAGTAGAACGCAATTTTCTTTCTAACCGATGAGTCTTCTGTTTTAAGCTATGAGTTTCTGTGTTAAACCAAGGGGTTAGAAATTTTTGGTTAGACTTTTTCTTTTTTAAAGGGGCCACCAAATATAGCGTCTGATGCAGAAAGGCTGAAACACTATCTACCATGCTATCAATTACGGAAAGAGCAGGCGCTCCATCTTTTATTTCCATTGTGTTGACCCATGGTATAGAGGAGACAATCTACAAAAATTTGGTAACAACGTCATCTGAGAGACATCTGCTGTAGTAATATTTTTCATTAGGAGTCAAAGAATCAGAAATAGTGAAATCAAAGGTTAACAGACAATGGTCTGACAGTACAGGATTATGAAGAGACACTACCACATTTTCTATTTCTATACCATAAGTCAAAACAAGGTCCAATGTGTGGTGGAGATAATGGGTAGAATTTTCTACTTTCTGGGAAAACCCCATTGAGTCTAAACTTGAATTGAATGCCTTATTAAGACAGTAACTATCTATATCAACATGTATATTAAAGTCCCCTACAATAATTATTCTATCTGATTTCAGCACTAAATCAGCTAAAAATTCAGGAAATTCGGATAAAAACTCTGAGTAGGCCGAGGGAGGACGGTAAACTATGGCAAAGAAAATTGGGTTCAAGCTAAGATAGCCAACATGCCCCACACTGAGGACCAGGCCCTCAAAGGAATTAAAACACAATTTTTGCTTTACATTAACTAGTAATTTAGAATGGAAAATTTCCGCTACTCCACCTCCATGACCAGAACTTCTGGGATTATGATAGTTTAGATAACCAGAGGGAGTTGATTCATTCAAACCAACATAATCATCTTGCCCTAGCCAAGTCTCTGTGAGGGATATTAATCTAAATCTATCTGATGATCAATTAATAGATCATGGACTAGAAGCGACTTGGGAATTAGAGACCTAATATTTAATAAACCACATTTAATTTTTAAATTATGAGGAGGAACAGAGGCCAAATTATTAAATTTAGAGGCTTGAGGTTTGATTTGAGTTTTACCAACATTCTGTTTAATCACTTTGGGATGTTTAGGCAATATATTTTTTTTAACTTTTTTTATTAACTTTGGTGGGAGTAGACAAAGGTTCTCTAAGGGAGAAGACTGGGGCAAAGTTAGGGGGTGGTGGATGAGGAGGAGCTGCAGAAAGGCGTGTATTTATCAAGTTGTGTTGTATTTGTCTTGGGTTATAATATTTTGGGTAACGGGAGACAGACACAATCTCTGTAGGGTCATAAATCGAAGGCTGATCCAAACAGTGAGGATTATTTGGATTAATGGGATTAATATGAGAAGTGGAAACAAAACCAAAAAAGGGCTGGTTGGCAGACCCAGGAACTTCAGAGTGAGTTATGAATGAATGAATGAATGAATGAATGAATGAATTTATTTATTTCGGATAATACAGTACAGGTTAAAAGAAACTGTATAATATAACAACAAGGTCAAATTAGACAAAGACTCCTTCTACTAAACAATTCCACGTGAGTTATCCGAAATGGGTGATGGCTGAAGCCGCAGCTTATATTGCCCACCCATATTCCATCCAAGAATTCAAAAGAAAAAAGAGTAAACAAGACAAGAGTGATTACAATTTAGAACAAAGCTAAGACAAAGTGTGACTGAGAGAAAAAAAAGAAAACTAAGCTAAGCTAGGTTAAGCGGTTACTATTCAAGACAAATCTAAGACAGAATGTCACAGAGAGAAAAAAAAAAAAAACTAAGCTACAACACAACACAGGCTGGATATGTCAATCCTTATGTGAGTTTACATGTCGTCTTGTAAATATGTTTGGAGTATTTCTTCCTTTAGTTTTTGTTTAAATTGTCCAAGCGTTGTACATGATTTTAATTCAGGTCCATAATCGTTCCATAATCTGACTCCTTGCACTGAAATACAGTGTTGCTTGGTGGTTGTTCTCACTGTAGGCTTTTGAAATATACATGTTCCTCTGAAGTGATATCGTTTCTCCCTTGTTTGGAACAACTTTTGGATATTTGCGGGCAGTGATAAATTCTTCACTTTGAACATTATTATTGCGGTTTTAAAGTCAACCAGATCTTTCAACTTGAGAGTTTTTTGTTTAAGAAAAAGTGGGTTTGTTGGTTCCCTGTAAGCTGCTTTGTTTATTATTCTAATAGCTCTCTTTTGAAGCATAAAGAGTGGATATATGTTTGTTTTGTATGTATTTCCCCATACTTCATTACAATATGTCATGTATGGGAGTATTAATGAATGATACAAGGTGTATAGTGTGGGTTGATTCAGCAAATATTTCACTCTGTGTAATATTGCAATTGATTTGGAAACTTTACCTTTAATATAATTAATATGTGACTTCCAACACAGTTTGTTATCAATTATTACTCCAAGGAATTTAGTTTCAGATACCCTTTCAATCTCTACACCATTTACACTGAGTTTGGGTATTGGATTGTTGTGATGGTTGTTAAAGACTATAAATTTTGTCTTACTTAAATTGAGCGTTAATTTGTTTGAATCAAACCACAGTTTAAGCTTTTCTAATTCCTTCCCGAGTGTATCCAGAAGTTGTTCCAAATTGTTTCCACTGCATAGCAGATTAGTGTCATCGGCAAACAATATTAAGTCCATTTTTTCTGAAACTTTACATATATCGTTTATATACATATTGAATAATAATGGACCCAAAACTGAACCCTGTGGGACTCCAGAGGTGACCTTCAGCAACTCTGAGTTTTTGTTGCTAACACATACATACTGATATCTATTCTTTAAGTAACTACTTAACCAGGACAGTGCTACCCCTCTAATACCAGAATTTTGTAGTTTCTTTAATAATAAATTATGATCTACTGTATCAAATGCTTTTTTAAGATCTAGGAATACTCCAACTGAATACTCTTTATTTTCAATGGCTGTTGATATTTTTTCTGTAAATTCCATTAGGGCATATGCAGTTGTCCTCTTGTGTCTGAACCCATATTGCTGCTCACATAGTAAATCATTCTTCAGTATGAAGTTGTCAGTTCTCTCATAGAATATTTTTTCAAGTATCTTGGAAAATTGCGGTAATAGTGAAATTGGTCTATAGTTTGAGAGTTCCCCTCTGTCGCCCGTCTTGTATATCGGAATTACTTTAGCTATTTTCATTGCATTGGGAAATATACCTGATTGGAGAGACAGGTTGCAGATATACATCAGTGGTTTTACTATGCATTCGATAACAGTTTTGACTAGTAGCATGTCAATACCATCACAGTCAGTAGATGTTTTACTTTTGAACGATTTAACAATTTCAATGACCTCTCTTTCGTCTGTGTTCTTTATGAAGATGGAGTCTTTTACAGCAGTGTTATTGCATATTGTATCACCTGTTAGCACCGTAGTGGGTATTTCTCGGGCCAGTTTAGGTCCAATGTTAACAAAAAAATTATTAAATTCATCTGCAGGTGAAGCAATATTCACACTCTGAGTCGTTTTATTATTTTTTGGAATATTAGTTGGGTAGCTTGTATTTCTGCTTTTATTTCCAAGGATACTGTTGAGTATTGTCCATGTATTTTTAATATTGTCTCTGTTTTTCTCCAGTTCTTTACTGTAATAGTCTCTTTTACTACATCTTATTATATATGTTAACTTATTTTTGTATGTTTTATACCGCTGCTCTGCTTCTTTTGTTCTTTTCTTTAGGAAAGCTTTATATAATAAATTTTTCTTTTTACACGCCTTTTGTAGTCCTTTGGTTAACCATGGCTTATTAGCAAATTTGTGTTTAAGCTTTTTTATTACTAATGGGCAGTTTTTTTCATAAAGAGTGGTTACAATATTTATAAATGTGTCATAGGCTTCATTTACATCTGATACATAGACTTCTGTCCAGTCTTGCTTCAGCAAGTCCTCTTTAAGAGAACTGATTGCATTTGGTGATTTGTGTCTGAACGATTTTGAAGTTTTTTCTGCATTGGGCCCCGTGTGGCCATGGATTAGTGCAAAGGTTAACACACCAAATTTCAGTCACTGTACTAAAAAACACTGAATGGAATAGAACAGATTGTCCCTCAAAACACATGCACCAAGTCTATTTGGATGGATGCCGTCTGGCCTCATAAGTGATGGGCGGTTCCAGAACAGGTTAAAATTGTCTACGAAACCAATGTTAAAAGTAGGACATGTAGAACACAACCAGGCATTAAGACTGAGAGTTCTGCTAAAATAATTACAACCTCGTCTGAAAGGTGCCAAAGGCCCAGAGATAAACGCACGTCTGCCACAGTTCATAAGAGTGAACAGAAGGCTCTTGAAGTCACTCTTTAAGATCTCTAAGCTTCATCTGGGATGTTGTTGCATCCAACATGTACTATGACAGTTTTAACGTAGGGGTATTCATTTAGTAGGTCAGGGGTAAGAGCGTCAATGTCAGACACTCTAGCCCCAGGAAAAAATTTAGTCACACAGTACCTGCTTCTGACGTTCCTCATAATTGAGTCACCAATTACCAGCATCGTCTTGGGGGGCTTTGTCGGTGGTTTCTGACGTGGTGAATAATTTTGTCGATGGTGTTGTGAAGGCGGGGTGATGCGCTCTCTTCTATTTGGAGCTGGTGCGTAATTTGGCACACCTAGAGTAGTCTTAGTCCGGGGTTGGCGGGTTTGAGCCGCCGCTGAAGGAGAGGAAGGAGGAGGAGGGGTGACCACGGGCGGACGACCACCGTCCAGGTGGGGAAAATCCTCCAGAGAAAGGATGTCAAATCTATTTTCCAAGAGCAGGGGAAGAGAAGACGAGCGGCCCTGTCTGGTCAATCGACGATGACTGTTAGCTGGTCCAACCAAGGTCCAGGGCGCACACCGATGATGAGAAAAAACAACCGGGGCTTTGGGTTTAGCCCCAAGACGAAGCCAGTGATTATTGCTGTGATCCTGGACATCTGAAGAGGCCGGAGCAGGGGTAGAAGTGGACGGAGATGCGCTGAACTCACCCAGGTAGGTAGCCATCTGCGCCAGCTGCGAGTCAGTAACCGGGGCCGATGTTCGCCCGAGAATGATGGTGTCGAGGTGGTCTTCAGCCTCCCGAATCTTACAAAGGTTGAAGAGTCTCACTTCCAACTCAGAGATCTTCCTTTGGAGGGACACACAGCTGGTACACATCGGGAATGGAGCCATGACGTTCCAGACGAGAGGTGGATAGCTAATCAGCTAAAAACAGCTAAAAACAGGTTAGCTAAAAACAGCTAAAAAGGCTAAAAACAGGTTAGCAGGTTAGCCTAGCCCGGTAAAACAGCCTAGCCAGGGGTACGACCCACCCACGTGTCCGATCGGGCTTTTCAGCTAGGCCAACAGCAAGCCAACACCAAGCAAAAACCAATATCAGCAAAAAGAGACAAAAAATTAAAAACGAAATCAACAAAAACAAACAAAGGCGGACAAGATAATTCCCTGACGCGACGAGACGTTCCAGTGCTGTTCCCTCTGGAACAGAGAGTAAGAACTCAATGAAAAGGAAGCAACAACGGCTTCAGGGTTCTCCCAGGCCAAAATAACAAACAAAACTCCCACTCTTTCTAGAAAGGAAAAGAAAACTACCCTAATGAAATAAAATACAAAAATGTGCCTACCTGGCTCACCACAAAACAGGAGAAAAACATGAATCAAACAGAAATGGCAGAGAACCCCTACAGTCACGCCTTTAACACTAAACACTTCAAAGTGCATAGGTATTAAACAAACCAGCAAATACTGAAAGCCTGATGCACTGTTCAAAAAGCTGAACCAAAACAGTCTGCACACTAAAGCCCAGTGACCAAATCCATACATACAAAGAAATCAAGGCAACTGTGTTTACAAAACAAGTTATATTTAATAAAGTGGAATGACACAGGGAAGAAGTATTGAACACGCTTGGTGAAATTCATTTAATATTTAGTAGAAAAGCCTTTGTTGGTAAGAACAGCTTCCAGACACCTCCTGTATGGAGAAACTAGGCACAGGCATTGCTCAGGAGTGATTTTCTTCCACATAAACGGTCTTCAAACCTTGAAGGTTCCATGGGTGTCTTCTATGAACTCTGATCTTCAGTTTGTTCCACAGATTTTCAATTGGATTCAGGTCAGGTGACTGGCTGGGCCATTCTAGCAGCTTTGTTTTCCTTCTCTGGAGCCAGTTGAGTTTCCTTGGCTGTGTGTTTGGGATCATTGTCTTGCTGAAATGTTCACCCTCATTTCATCTTCAGCAACTTCAGGTTCAGGTTACTTTACATCTTGGCAGATGGCAACAGGTTCTTATCAAGGATGTCTCTGTAAATTTGTTCATTCATCTTTCCTTCAATTATATGAAGTTTGCCTGTACCGTGTGCTAAAAAACACCCCCATAAAATGATTGGATGTGCAGTGCCATTTCTCCTCCAAACATGCTGTGTGTTGTGGCATCCAAAAAGCTCAATTTTGGTCTCATCTGACCAGACTATATTCTCCCAGTATTTTACTGGCTTGCCCAAAAGTTGTGCAGCAAACTTTTAACGAGCTTCACCATACTTTTTCTTCAGCAATGGAGTCTTGCGAGGTGAGCGGGTATAGAGCCCATGTCGGTTGAGTGCGTTACTTATTGTTTTCTTAGAAACAGCAGTACCTGCTAACTCCAGGTCTTTCTGGAGCTCTCCACAAGTGGTCTTTGGTTCTTGGATAACTCTTCTGATAATTCTTTTGACTCCTCTGTCAGAAATCTTGCGAGCTGCTCCTGGTCGTGGCCGGTTTATGGTAAAATGATGTTCTTTCCACTTCCGAATGATGGATCCAACAGTGCTCACTGAAACATTCAACAGTTTAGAAATGCGTCTGAAACCAATGCCATCATTATGCTTTGCAACAATAAGGTTGTGAAAGTCTAGAGCAGGGGTCACCAACTAAGTGCAAGAGGTCCGATAAGTCAGTCTTCCTCCCCAGCTGAGGTCCGAATTAGGTCAGGGGATCTTCAGGCACCTCACAATACAATTAGATTAGATTAGATTATTTGTTTATTTGACAGGGACAGTGCAATAAACATAGACAATTAATCAAATGACAATCAATCTGATGTGTTGCACAAAGAGTGTATAGCTATTAGCTAATTTGCAACTCTTGTCCCTGGATGGGCTTTAGAAAGGAGAAACAGGTAAAAAGAAAAAAGGATAAGGAAAAGAAAAAATGAAAACAGAATAAACAATAACCACATACATCAATGCAAAAAAGATTATAAATACATTATAAATACACAATTATAAATATTATAAACATTATAAAGATTATAAAGATTATAAATACACAATATAAAAACCTGACTCACATTTGCCTATTTCAGGCCTCCCTCCCTTCATCACTCACTATAAACAAACACATTCATTCCTTCCCTTCATTCACTCTCACCCTACAGACAATCATTTCATACATGGGTACATTCTTGTTTATTTTTCAGCCAGTTTTTAACCTTTGTAGTGAATGTTTTAAAGTCCGTTATTATTTTAATTTCATTTGGCATTGTGTTCCAGATGTGACTGCCCTTTATAGAGAAAGCTGTTTGTCCAAATGTGGTTCTGCGGTGGAATATTTTACAGTTATTGTTAACAGAACTCCTGGTGGCTCTGCTGCTGTCCTGTCTTTGGATGAAACCAGCAAGTGGCTCAGGCCCTGATTTATGGAAACATTTGAAAATTAATTTCAGAAAACAGAGGTCAGTGAAACTCTCAAAACTCAATAGATTGTATTTTTTTTAAATATAACAGTGATGCCACCTAATGGGCTTTTTGTCCAAGATTTTTAGAGTTTGATTATATAATGAACCTATATGTTTTATTGTGGAAGGGGCTGCTTGAGCCCAGACTGTCAAACAGTATGATATATAAGAAAAAACCATAGAATGCATATACAGTACAGCTGCTTCGTATGGTATGTAATATCTAATTAATTTAAAGCAGTTCAGATTTTTTTTTACTGTTTTAGAAATTTTCTTTATATGAAGATTAAATTTGAATTGAGGATCTAGTACAATGCCAAGGTATTTGAATTCTGTAACTAAACTGATGTCTTGATCATGTATATTAACTTTAAAACGTTGCAGGTTACATTTTTTGATTGAAAAACACATTGAAACTGTTTTCTGAAGGTTCAGCAATAGATGGTTCTGGAAGAGCCACTCTTGGACATTAACCATACTTGTGGACAGTACATCTGCAGCCTGTGCTGGAGTCTTGGCAGCTGTGTAAATAACTGCATCATCTGCATAAAGTTGACATGTTGCAGCTGAGTAGTGTAGCGGCAAGTCATTAATAAAAATGCTGAAAAGTAAAGGACCAAGAATGGACCCTTGTGGGATACCTATACGGTTGTTTAAAAATGAGGATTTATCCTGGTGAACTTTTACACACTGTTCTCTATTCTGGAGATAAGATGCAAACCATTCTAATGAATCTGGAGAGAAGTTAAAAGATACCATTTTGGATAAAAGCAAACTGTGGTTTACAGTATCGAAAGCCTTTTTGAGATCTAGAAAAACAGCCCCTACCACATTACCCCTGTCCAAGGACTGTTTGACATTTTCAATAAGGCAACAATTTGCTGTTTCTGTTGAGTATCCTGGTCTAAAACCAAATTGATGTGGATGAAGAAGTTGACTGTCTTGTAAATAGTTTATCAGCTGTGTAGCTACAACTTTTTCAAGAACCTTAGACAGGACTGGTAAAATAGAGATTGGGCGGTAATTGCATATATCGTCTTTACTGCCTGATTTATGAACTGGTATGACGACAGCTTTTTTCCAACCAGATGGAAATGTACTAGACCTGATGGAGAGATTAATGAGATGAGTCAGTGGTTTGATTAATATTTTGCTGTGCGTTTTGAGAAAGGAAGTGCTCATATTGTAGATATCATTAGTTTTTGAGTTTGACAGTGTTTTAACAATACCAGCAATTAACTCCTCATTTACCTCATCGATGTGAAAAGAATCTGTTGAAAGTATTGATTTTGTGCTGTTGAGCACATTTGGCAGCACAAAGTTTTTTGTTAAGTCTTCCACAGAGTCCACAAAATATGAATTAAATTCATTTGCCTATGTAGCCTTGTCACTGATGGTCTTGCCATTGATTCTGAGTTCCTTTATCCCCTTCTGAACATTTTTTTTATTAGTTAAGTTATTTAAATGCCTCCATAGGGAACTGTTGTTACCCTTTGCATGATCTATCAGTTTAATTATCATTCAGGGTCTCTGATTTGGTTCTGAAACGATTCACGGTGCATTTTTGGTTTGTTTTTTCAGGATTTTTTTCCTCTCACTGTGTGACAGTTTGGTACTTTTAATGCCAAGTATTTGCAATGACCCATTAATTTACTTCAAACATCTTTTAATAAAAGAAATGGAACAGAAATGTGACAAGTCACATGGACAAATTTATCTGAAAATGGGCTCATCTTTTCATGAACATTCTTTCAGAAGACCACGGCTGTCTCCAGCAGGCCAATATCATTTGCTTTTACACATTATTTTATCAAGCTGGTGTTTTAGCTGCTTTCAGTTTTGTTATTTTTTTAAACAAAAACATCAAAAAAAGTATTTGCTCAATTACAAATAAAATGTAATAATTTAATCATAATAATACAGGGAAACACAATGTGTTTTTGACTCCAAATATTTAGCTCTAAAATTCTAAAACCTACAACTTAAAGCCTAAAAATAGAAAGTTTTACAGAAGAACATACAGTGGTGTGAAAAAGTGTTCGCACCCTTCCTGATTTCTCATTTTTTTGTATGTTTGTCACACTTAAATGTTTCAGATCATCAAACAAATTTAAATATTAGACAAAGATAACACAAGTAAACACAAAATGCGGTTTTTAAATGAAGGTGTTCATTATTAAGGGTATAAAAAAAAAATCCAAACCTACATGGCCCTATGTGAAAAAGTGATTGCCCCCCTTGGTGAAACATAAATTAACTGTGGTTTATCACATCTTTGGAAAGCTGACTTCAATTTCTCTAGCCACACCCAGGCCTGATTACTGCCACATCTGTTCTCAATCAAGAAATAAGTTAAATAGGACCTGCCTGACAAAGTTAAGTAGACCAAAAGAACCTCAAAAGCTAGATATCATGCTGTAATCCAAAGAAATTCAGGAACACATGAGAAACAAAGTAACTGAGGTTATTAAGCAATTTCTAAAGCTTTGGGACTCCAGCAAACCACAGTGAGAGCCATTATCCACAAATGGCAAAAACATGGAACAGTGGTTAACCTTCCCAGGAGTGGCCAGCTGACCAAAATTACCCCAAGAGCGCAGCAACGATTCCTCCAAGAGGTCACAAAAGACCCCACAACAACATCCAAAGAACTGCAAGCCTCACTTGCCTCAGTTAAGGTCATTGTCCATGTCTCCACCATAAGAAAGAGACTGGGCAAAAATGGCCTGCATGGCAGAATTCCAAGACGAAAACCATTGCCGAGCAAAAAGAACATAAAGGCTCATCTCAGTTTTGCCAGAAAACATCTTGATGATCCCCAAGACTTTTGGGTAAATATTCTGTGGACTGATGGAAAAAAAAGGTGAACTTTTTGCAAGGTGTGTCTAATTATAGCCGGTGTAAAAGTAACACAGCATTTCAGAAGAGGAACATCATACCACCAGTAAAATATGGTGGTGGTAGTGTGATGGTCTGAGGCTATTTTGCTGCTTCAGGAGCTGGAAGACTTGCTGTGGTAAATGGAACCATGAATTATGATGTCTACCAAAAAATCCTGAAGGAGAATGTCAGGCCATCTGTTTGTGATCTCAAGCTGAAGTGCACTTGGGTTCTGCAGCAGGACAATGATCCAAAACACACCAGCAAGTCCACCTCTGAATGGCTTAAGAAAAACAAAATGAAGACTTTGGAGTGGCCTAGTCAAAGTTCTGACTTGAATCTGATTGAGATGCTGTGGCATGACCTTGAAAAGGCGGTTCGTGCTTGAAAACCCTCCAATGTGGCTGAATTACAGCAATTCTGCAAAGATAAGTGGCCCGAAATTCCTCCTTAGCACTGTAAAAGACTCATTGCCAGTAATCACAAACGCTTGATTGCAGTTGTTGCTGCTAAGGGTGGCCCAACCAGTTATTAGGTTTAGGGGGCAATCACTTTTTCACACAGGGTCATGTAGATTTGAATTTTTTTTCCCTTAATAATAAACACCTTCGTTTAAAAACTGCATTTTGTGTTTACTTGTGTTACCTTTGTCTAATATTTAAATTTGTTTGATGATCTGAAACATTTATGTGTGACAAACATACAAAAAAATGAGAAATCAGGAAGGGGGCAAACACTTTTTCACACCGCTGTACATTTAAAAAGATTAATATTTACAGAACTAAATTTCACAAAAGTCCGCTTCTATACTATATTATACATAGCCGCCTCCTCAGAAGAGCTAAAAACATCAAGAATGACCCAACACACCCAGGACATTACCTGTTTTCCACCCTTCCCTCAGGTAGCCTCAGCGTTATCAAAACCCAGATCAGCAGAATGAAAGATAGCTTTTTTCCTAGAACAGTAGACAGACTGTTGTACTCATAACCCTTTTAGCAGGCATGCATACAGTCACATATACGTATGTAGAGTGCACTAGTATTTTATCTATTTATTATTATTTATTATGATGATGATTGTATTTTAAGTATTTTAAGCTGCCAATAAGCAACTGCTGAACAGAGTTTCATTGTATTTTGTGTACAATGACAATAAAGATTCTATTCTATATTTTCTGTATAAAAAATGTCTCAAATTGTAAGCCTATAAAAGGGATAGAAAACATAATTAGTTCCACAGTACAGAATTCATCGGAGGTTTTTTATTATGTCAACGTTTTTATCTTTTTAATCTGGTCTAGGTCTGTCTGGGTAACACTCTGTCACAAGGAGAGAGGAGGTGGATGTGTGTGGAACTTGTCATATTCAGTAACACACAGAGCAGAGGGTCGCGGAAATTACTTCCATAACCAACGTCATGCAGCCCAATGGGGATGCTGTCCCAGGAAGGTGTGGAGGAGCCCCAGGGACCTTCTGTCAACAGACCCCCAGGTGGACCCGTACCATCGCAGGCAGCTAGAGTGGCTTTGGACACAATTTCACAGCACCGCTTCATTCTGCGGGTTACACTGGGAAGGAAGCATGGCTGCTCTGCGCACAGCAAACAATGATTTTACCTCCCACTATATCTCACGGAGAATGTCCAAGGTCCCACACCATAAAATGTCCAGGCGCCCACTGCCAATACAGCACATGACTTCCGCTTTTCTTGTTTGGTTAAAACAAACAACATAATCTTTACCCAAATAATACTAAAAAGCTTTGGAGTCCGGACGGAGGACCCTCGAGGTCCGGATCCGGACCGAAGTCTGCCAGTTGGTGACCCCTGGTCTAGAGAGAGCTCTCTGCTTCTACCTATCATGAGTTATTTTTAGTGCGACAATCTGATATTCACAGACCTTTTTAAAGGCTATCAGTCAAGACTTAACCAGATGAAATTAATTTGCACTGATGAGGGATGGGATGGCTTCTTAAATTCTGATGGATTTCAGCTGGTTTCTTGTCTTTCTATGCCTTTTTGCACCTGTTTTTCTTTATTTGTTCAATACTTATTCCCTGTGTCATTCCACTTTATTAAATATAACTTGCTTTGTGAACACAGTTGCCTTGATTTGTTTGTACATATGGATTACTTGGATTGTTACTGACATCTGGTGAAAATCTCAGGTCAATGGCTCCATTAGAAATGTGTTTAATGAGGAAAATGTTGATGTGTTCAATACTTATTTTCTCCACTGTAGATATATCAATAAATACAATTTACAGTCTGCAACACACAGCAATATACTGTACATCAACAAACTGCAAAATTTATCGTACACACACTGAGACTGTATTTGTCCAGTGTATATGCACTGGAATGAATGCACTGTGTATATTTAAAAATTAGCTGAAAAATCACATTTTTTTGAGACCACCAATCATAAACACACATGTTGGAAGGAGTTTCACCCGGCCACACTGCTGAGCAGCCAGCTAGCTAAACCCCTTCAATCCATGATGTAATCTCTGTGTGTTCAGTAATTACAAGGTTCTGGGCCTTTGGAACCATCTCAGCCTTATGTAACTTATGACTCACGTGCTGTCAACTCAATGAGCAAGAATACAGTATGGCTGCTCTAAAACCTGCAACACTGCAACCCGACATTAAAGCCATGGCCTTGCTTAGATCAGTAATGACGATGGTCATTGATTTCATTAATAGCACAGTGCTCGCCAATAAATTGCATTTAGGTCTCATTTTCAGTGTTGGTTGGGGATGCAAAACGGCAGACAGCAATGCAACAGTGCACCGTGCAACAGGGCTGCACGGTGGCACAGTGGTTAGCACTGCGGCAGCACAGTTTACCCTTGGCCGGGAGATTGTGGGGATCGTGGGATCATGGGTTCGATCCCAGCCCCCGACCAACAGTGATCTGTGTGGAGTTTGCATGTTCTCCCCGTGTTGCGTGGGTTTACTCCGGGATTTCTCCGGTTTCCTCCCACATGCCAAAGACATGCATGTTAGGTTAACTGGCTGTTCTAAATTGTCCCTAGATATCTGTTTCCTATAGGCCCTTAGAATAGAGGGTTAGTATTAATGAAAGCGCTTTGAGTGGTCTTTGTGACTAGAAAAGCGCTATATAAGTGCAGGTTAGTTAGTTAGTTAGTAACAGTGGGGGAAATAAGGTTTTGACCCTTGCTGAAATCCTAATGTCAACCATTTAAAAAGGAATGTGCAGTCTATTATTTAAATGGAACTTTAATTTTGTTAGAGAAATAATAACCAACAAAACAATAAAGTAAAAAAACATTAGATCAAAGAAATACTTTAAAGGGAATACTCATTGAGAATCGTAAAATAAACATATTATACCTCTACAGAAAACTGAGAACATAATAAACATGAATATAATACTTTTGTAGCTTTAATTTCGTCTAGAAAGAAAAGAAATTTAATTTTTCCAGTCATTCTGTACACCCATACCGAGGCTCTGACTTTCGTATTTGCCGACTGAATTTGGTGACGTCACCGACTGAATCAACTAAAAGCTCAATGGCTCCAGTGGATAGAATCCGCACTCTTGATTATGCATCTAACTTGCAGAAATAAATTAATATTGCAGGCAATAGACCTTGTGAAGATTTCCATCGCTCAGTCACTCGGTGGTGAGATCACTATTCTCACTGTGAGCATACAACTTCCAAGGAGAGGGTGACGATATGAAGCAAAAATGATGATCAAGACTTGTCTAAAAATCATCCCGATCAATAAAGCACATATATTTGAAGAACAAGGTATACCCTTGCTAAAAAGATAATTTGGCATTTAAAGAAGAAACATTCTAGTTTCTCTAAAATCTGATGAATAATTTCGGCTGAGTTCCGATCGCTCATGGACAACTTTTACACATTTTTGTTTTTAATTTAGACAATCGCAAAGTCAATTTCTAAATTTTCTATAATATAAATGTAAGATAAGAAACATCAACAAATACATTTACACGTACTGGTTCACAGTGTTGTTAGGGTTTAGCTGCAACTCGTCTTCATTTCTCCTCGGTTCATCACCACCATCACAGAGGTGCACCGACCCCCCGCGTGTCTTCGCTCTGATCCAGCCGCTCACACGGGACCGAACAGCCGCCCCGGGGCTCATGTCGCCAGGGCTCGGAGGTGAAGGAGGGACCGCCAGTGGACTCGGACGTTGGCTTGGTGGAAGTTTAAAAGCCGCTTCAGCCACTGGCGGCAGCAGGATGATGAGGGAGGAGCAGCCGGGCAGGAGGACCTGAGGTAATGGCTAACGGGGAGCAGTTGGACAGTAAAAAAAAAACTCCAGGACAGATTAAAGAGGAACTCACCATCCAGCTGTCTTGGACCCGGTTCATGCAGGTAAGCTACAGGGACTGAAGCCACAGCATTAGCACTGGCTTGGTTTTCGTCATCGGCTTCAGGGTCAAAATCCCCCAAATCTCCATCATCATTATCGCTATCTGCTAAATCACTCTTCACCTTCACCTTCCTCTTTGTTGGTATCCACTTCGAAACGCAGATCGAGAATGCTTTCTTCCATTTTCATCAAAATATGAATGCGATCTCGTCGTTTTCAGATTGTAACAAGACTAGTAATTAATTCATTGTTCATTGGGCTGCACGGTGGCGCAGTGGTTTAGCACTGTGCCAGCACAGTTTACCCTCAGCTGAGGGATCGTGGGGATCGTGAGATCGTGGGTTCGATCCCAGCCCCCGACCAACAGTGAGCTGTGTGGAGTTTGCATGTTCTCCCCGTGTTGCATGGGTTTACTCCGGGATTTCTCCGGTTTCCTCCCGCATACCAAAAACATGTAGGTTTAGGGCGCTTGCGCACGCAGCGACCGGCAGCCGGTGGCTTGTCACCAGACTGCAAACCAAATCTACCTACGGGTACAAATAAGTAACAAAAAAAAAAAAAAAAAAAACCTCGCGACATCATGCATTTCAGGCCGATATTACTAGTGAATTTCGGTCATCTGAAACCATCACTTTTGCTGACTTTTTTCTCTCTCTGTATCACAGTTTATTCAAAAAAAATGGTGATATTCGAGGAAATTATATCATTTCCTGTGTAAACATATCAAATTTGGCCTAATTAAAAATCTATAAATTTCCCCTTTAAAGGTGTACTAGACTAGTATTTTCATGAAAACAAATATTTTTTTAAAAACTTAATACATCAACAAAGTGTTTAAAAAGATACAGAATTAAAGCCTTTATATTCTTCAAAAAATAATATATTGATGAAAAAAATACCTTTGAAATTTTTACAGGGCTAAAACAATCATTAACATTTACATCTGAGCAGCTGGATGATGAGAACTATGGTTGCCAGAAGGGATGTCACAGCTGGTCACAGCCAATAGTATAGCTAGGTTAATGTCATTCAATTCAGTTCAACTTTATTTGTATAGTGTCTAATCACAACAAAAGTCACCTCAAGGCAACTAAGTCACGTGTCTTTAACAACCAGTTGAGGCCAGAACAAGTGTCACACCTGCTGGCCAGGAGATCAGAATGTTGTCTCTACCACTTTTAATTGCATTTTATTGAGGGAAGTATTTAATTCATGTGGTCCAGTTGTGTAAAGACAATAACCTCTTCCTGAACATGGGAAAAACCAAGGAGATTGTGATTGACTTCAGGAGGGGACACACACAGCACCTCCCTCTGATCATCGATGGAGCAGTTGTGGAGAGGGTGAGCAGCACCAAGTTCCTGGGGTGCACATCTCTGAAGACCACTCCTGGTCCAACAACACCACATCACTGGCCAGGAAGGCTCAAACTCGCCTCCATTTCCTCTGAAAACTAAAGAGAGCACGAGTCCCACCCCCCATCATGTGCTCATTCTACCGGGGCACCATTGAGAGCTTCCTCACCAGCTGCATCATGATGTGATATGGAAGCTGCACCGCCTTCTGCCAGAAGACACTACAACACACAGTGAAAGCAGCCAGCAACATCATCGGTGCCCTCTGCCCCCCCTCTCAGATATCTACCTCACCCGCAGAGCCATCAACATTGCAGGCGACACCTCCCACCCCTCACACTCCCTCTTCAGCCCCCTGCCCTCGGGAAAAGATACCGGAGCCTCCGGGCCCGCTCCACAAGACTGCTAAACAGCTTTGTTCATCAGGCCATCAGAATCCTGAACTCTGCCCCCTTCCCCCCAGTCTGTAATGCACTCACTCACACAATAACTGCCTCAGCTATTTGCACAGAAAGACTGGCATGCCAACAGTAATACATTTGCTGCTGTATGTCTCTGCACTTTACTGCAACAATTTGCACAAATGCCATATCTGCTGCTGTCTGTCATTGCAATATTGATCATGTGCAGTTCTGTCTGTCACTGTCTGCACCTACACTACCGCATTGAACTTGGTACTACGAGTATTACTGCTCTACTTTTCTGTATAGCTGGGTCTCATTGTTTATTTTTTATCTTTATTTGCACTATGGGAGGTCTGGGTCTATCTTTGTTGCCATTTTCATTTGCACTACGGGTAGCATTACTGTACATAGACTGCTGTTGTTTTTCCAGCCTTATTCCTTTTTATATCGTGCACACCACTGAAGAGAGAGAGAAATGCCTTTTCAGTTCTCCTGTATGTCCTGTATGTATAGTAGTATTGACAAATAAAATCTTTGAATCTTTGAATTCACTACTAACCACTGAATGGCTACTTTTTCTTGGTGATCCTGATCCAAGCTGCTTTGCTATTTCTGGGACAACCCCTGACTTAGGGCTGTGCAATAAATTGATTTTAAATTCTTTTTTTTGGGGGGGGGGCGGCAATGATCAATTTCCTGATCAAGATTTTTTTTGTCCTGATCAAATCCAAGTCATTTAATATTGAGGATCAGCCGATACATAGTCACAGTCCGATACTTACTTTTTTCTACAGCACATTCTTGTAAACTACACACCATTAAGTACATTGAAGTTATTCAAAAAATCAATGCCATGTGTTTGCGTGGCACATCAATACTTAGATTATTCCACACAGCAGACATACTGGCAACACCTTCCCTGCTGCAACTCTGTATAGCTGCCATGTTATGACAGTTCTGATGTAAAATATCTGCAGCTGATAGAAAACAACAGATAGCTGAATGGAGATGAACCCACTGTCCCCAATACTGATCAAGTCACAAAAGCCTTGATCCGATAACATGGCATTGGATCAGGACATCCCTAATAAATATAGTAGCTTCCAGCTCAAAACCCAGTCCCCCACTCTTAAAATTTAATTTTATAAAAGTCAAGGTAGCACTTTGTTGATCAGAAGTGTGTGGATTCATCTTTGATCAAACCTTTATTTTAAAAAAGGTTTGGTTTGGCTAAAGCCAGTTTTCCACTGTATTCCTGAAAGGGAATTATGTTTGTTTGGGGGGGGGGGATTATTTGAAATAATTTCTTCATATATATATATATATATATATATATATATATATATATATATATATATATATATGAAGAAATTCTTTCATACATACATATACACACACACATACATACATATATACTGCTCAAAAAAAATAAAAGGAACACTTTTTAATCTGAGTAAGTTTTGGAGTGTTTGGAATTCAGCCCTCTGTAGGTTGTAGGTTGATAATTTTCATTTCCATCAAAAGATGTGGCATCTTTTCATTCTTAACACATTATCCAGTCCATATCAGTGTAGATATCCAGCTTATTTTTTCCCATTAAAATCTGATGTGTTTTCAAAGTGTTCCTTTTATTTTTTTTGAGCAGTATATATACATATATCACAGTGGCCTCTATGGGCGCGGTCGGGCATCCGGGCATTTGGCCTACTTCCGGTTAGCAACCCACATGGCAACGCCGTACTCGGTGAAAACAATTCAGTGGTGACCTAGTCCCAGGCAGCTGCCGTGACCCAGTCAAGCTTGTCCAGCCCGTCGTAGTGCATTATATTCAGCTCATCACGTCCTATATCAGGTAATTGAGTGATATTGTGTTAGTTTAATTAGTTGCCACTTGATGGGTCACGTTTTGAAAATGCTAGCCGCCGACACAAGCCTCTCTGTATTGTAAACAGAGACGGACATTTCGTCTATGGAAATGCATGACTGATTCCGTTTTCATCCAACAATACAGACCTCTCTGTGTGCAGTCAGCCTGACAAATTTAACTGTAGACTGTAGTAAATAGTGCAACAAAGGGGAAGGCCATTAATGAAAGAGGTGACAAAGGCAACCACGTGGCCTTAATTGTTCAATTACTTAACAAGACCTGTTGGGCCAACTTTGCATTTGACAACAATAGCTGAATACTTGAAACTCAGGGTCTTGAGAATATACCATATTTTCGTGATTTTCAAGATCCCTGGATCATTTAATTATTTCTTTTAAGAATTACTCCTGTGCTGCCCTGATATTTAATGGATTGGTCATGTTACCCATAGGGGCCTTTCCTTAAAAACATTCAAAACATGTAAGAGGGTTAATCATGTTAATATGGGTCGAAGCAAATATGCTTACCGGGGGTGTCGATCAAGTAGCTGTACACGTCCGGCCACTGCACATCTGGCCACCTGGTCGGGTCATTAACCCATTTTCCGGCTGGTAGCTTGTATGGGCAATCTGTCAGTCCACTTGCTGTCAGTTTCTCCTGATAACGTAGCCTGGCTGACTCATCAAGCTTTTCTATGTAGTCACAGGCCATGACAAAAAGTCAAAACACTGCACTAGACAAGGCTTGGTAACAAGTTTGTTTTCACCGAGT
Source organism: Pholidichthys leucotaenia (assembly GCA_020510985.1). Lineage (NCBI taxonomy): Eukaryota > Metazoa > Chordata > Actinopteri > Cichliformes > Pholidichthyidae > Pholidichthys > Pholidichthys leucotaenia. The sequence continues at coordinate 247,675,289 of CM035845.1, read as the reverse complement.
TAAGATGGCGGCGATGTGTTACTAACCGGAAGTGACGTAGCCCCGACCGCACCAATAAGGCATACCTGTCTATCTACAGCATCAGTCAGGTATTAAGGTTGCAAGGTTACACAAATCATTGTTGGAATGATGACAGATATTCAAATATTAAAGAAAGAAAAATCTGTAGAAGTCTATCTTTAATCACTGTGGGGAGGGGGGGGGGAATCAAACGGAGACAGAACTATTTTATGCAAGCTCTGCCGTACAAGGTCAGGCAAGGAAACACTTGTGCTATCAACCATGCTGCTTAATCACAATCTTGATATGTGACACCTGGCAGGTGTTGCACATATCTGGCATCAACAGGTGCCTCTTTCATCACTTCTGACACATCAAACATTTTCTGTTTTGGGACATTAGGAGTGGGAATCATCAGAGGCCAAACAATACAATACTATCATGATACTTGAGCCACGATGCAATACTATCACGATCTTGTAATATGCCTAGTATTGTAATCTCATATATTGCAATTTCCACCCTGACCGTTGTCTTGTTTAACTACTAGGCTTATACATACTCCGCAAGAACAGAGAAATTTGTTCTTTTTCTTGAGATGGCAAGAACAAGAACAAAGTTCTTTCTGACCAGGACATTTCATACTTCATGAGAAACTCAAGTGCAGAACTCCTGGGAAATTCAAATTTTTAACAGATCATACAATAGTTGTCAGACGCCACACAAGAAAAAAGTTCTGCCCAGATGATGTGTCAAGAACAAGCTGCAAGAACTCCCCAACCAGGGCTGCAAGAACAGAATGACATTTTTTTTTCTTGCAGCTTTGAGAGAGAGAACACATTTCTCTGTTCTTGCGGAGAATGTAAAGGCCTTCACTCCTTTGCTGTGCTGGCCTAACCAGACTGAGAGCATTTAGCACCATCTAACATACTGAAAAGTCATTCATCCATCCATCCATCTATCATCTACTGCTTATCCGGGGGTTGAGGTCACAGAGGCAGCAGTCCAAACAGAGAAGCCCTGACTTCCCTTTCCTCAGCTGCCTCCTCCAGCTCTTTGAAGAGGACACAAAGGCTTTCTTAGAACAGCTGGGAGACATATTCTCTCCAGCGTGTCTTGGGTCTGCACCTGGGGTCTCTTCCAGTGGGACGTGCCGAAAACACCTCATGTGGGAGATGTCCAGGAGGCATCCTGGTCAGATGCTCAAACCACCTCAACTGGCCCTTTTGATGTGGAGGAGTAGTAGCGCTACTCTGAGCCTCTCCCGGATAACTTGGCTCCTCACCCTAGTGTTGTAGTCGAGACCTCGTCAAGACCCTATCAAGACCTGAGTGTCCCAAGACCAAGACTGAGACCAAACCAAAACCAAGACCTACATCCACAGTGGTCTTGGGAAATTCTGGTCTCGACTACAACACTACCTCATGCCATCACTAAGGGTGAGTCCAGCAACTCTACAAGGAAAACTCATTTCAGACATTTGTATCCATGATCTCATTATTTCGGTCATTGCCCCAGGTTAATGACCATAGGTCGGGGTAAGAATATAGACTGAGCAGTAAATTGACGACTTTGCTTTGAACCTCAGCTCCCTCTTAACCACAACAGACCAGTACAATGTCTATATCACTGCAGATGCTGCTCCATTCCATTTGTAAATCCCCCGCTCCATTCTCCCTTCACTTGTGAATAAGACCCCGAGATAATGAAAAGTCAGTTGTTTTTTGTTTCTCGGTACCTAAAAAGATAAGTCTGTGTATGCAACATTTATTAATAATTCTTAATAAAGTATCACAGTACTACTGTCTCTGACTACAGTATCACAAAGTATCATATTACGATGAATCAATTTTTCCCCAGCCCCGAATATTGATTTTTTAAAATAGATTTTTTATGAACACACACTTCAATGGCATAATCATGTGGAATCATACAGGAAACTGCTTGTATATAACAAATATTTATATAAGATGGCATTGACTTTCCATTCCATTTGATGTGGAAGCAGTTTTTTGTGGGTCTCTGTATAAAGTTTGATTCTTACTTGATAGTGTAGTAAGATTTCACTTTACAGCTTAATACGCCGTTCTATATATCACAAAGTGCTATTATTCGTCTGAGTTGCCTTGGTAAACAAAAAGCTAAACATGTAATACACAATAGACTTCATGTGCACATGATTCATCTAAAAATAAAACTATCAATCAGAGATAAAAACCAAGGGCTCAAACACTGAAAACAGGTTTGAAACATCCCAGCAGTCTTCATAAAGAATCTGCGGCCTGGAGCAGGAGCCCCATAAATGGCTCCCACAACCAGCTGTTACCTCTAAGTAGACCTCCCAAGATGCCTCATCAACAAACTCTTACGGAAAAATCAGTTTAGGAAAAGGAGTAGCATAAGATTTCAAAAGCTAAAAATGAAGCTTCAACTCAAAGAACAACCAAAGTCAGCACTGAACAAGAAGCATGTCAGGGTTGACCAAACTCACTGGAAAGCTGATAGCATCCCCAGTTCGTCTTCATCGTCACACGGCTCCATCCTGTCCACGGGATTGATGAAGGGCTGATCAGGCGGGAGTGAGTGGGATGAAAGCCCCAGCCCCACCACGACCACCAAAAGACCGTCTCAGAACGCCAGAGAAAATGCTCCTGTTCCACTCCCTGAATCCTCTTCTAAAAGGTCTACTTGCACTGATTCTCTTCAGAAAAAAAAAAAAAATCACCAAACTCAATTTTCTCTGTGTGTGTGTGTGTGTGTGTGTGTGTGTGTGTGTGTGTGTGTGTGTGTGTGTGTGTGTGTGTGTGTGTGTGTGTGTGTGTTTTCCTGGCTTTTTTTTTTTTTTTATTCATTCCTAGCTTGGTGCCAAATGTTCCAGCTTAGCGCCACTGTGAAGCACCGCTGGTGATGGATTTAGCAGGGGCATCTGGGCCAGCGGGGATAAACTCCATTCACACACACAGACAGAAATGCATCGACTTCTGCTTGCACACACACGCACACACACACAAACAAGCATCATGTAGTGTGAAATAGCAGGGGACGATGTAGGGAAAACCTCCCCCATGCAGCCTCAACAGTAAAACCGCACAGTGTGCGCCACACATGGAGCTTGCACACGGACAGCCTGGATCAGTGCGTGGTGCGCGTGTCCCAACTTTTGAGCTGCCACCATGCATGGGCATCCGCAGCTCTTCTTCCAAATGTGCATGTGTGTACAGTACCAACAAGGGCTGAAACCAGTTGTCGATAACATCGACAATAAAAAAATTTGTCAATGCAGATTTTTATTGTCGACAAATCATTTAATTTTAAAGTTTACATGCATGCCGCGGATATGTTCAGTTGTGACTGTAATGCACGACCGGAACTGCTGAGGGCAGTAGCGCCTCTGTTGTCCAGCATGCGTGAGCAATTTCCAGTGAAGAAGAAGAGGAGCACAGCAGGGGGAAGCGAAAAAAACAAGTTAAAGAGGGGCTAAAAAAACAAGCAAACAAAAAAAAAGCAGAGCCAAGCTTTCCATAGTATGGGAACATTTCACAGAAAACAAAAAACAAACAAGTAAAATGCAGACTTTGCAAGGCAGACCTTTCCTATCAAGGCAGCACTATAGTGATGCATGAGCATCTGAAACGACGGCGCTCGGAAGCCACGACATTTAGGCTGCGTGTCCACCAAACGCGTTTTTTCAGCTCTGGGCGGCTATTTTCCATTCATTCTCTATGTAGTCCAGCGTTTACAGCGCTGAGCGCTCACTGAAACGCTCTCGGCGGTGGCCATTTTTTGTCGCGGCGCTCAGAGTGCTCAGAGTTGGAAAAAAGTTCAACTTTTCAGAGACTGCAGCTGAGCTCGTCAATGGCTATGTTTACATGGACACAAGTAACCGGATTAAAAGCCTGATCGGAATAAAAATGCTTCATGTAATCACGCCAATCTGAATATTCTGACCCGATCACGCTCATTCGGATCAAAATTTCATTCCGATTGAGACAGGTGGGTTATGCCTATTGTTAATACGAATGGTGCGCATGGAAACACTTATTCCCAAGGTTGGGCAGAAAATATGTTTACTGCACATGTCTGTACACCAGCCACATGTCGACATGGCGTATTTCCGCCTTTACAGCAGCTAGCGAAAAACATAGCAGGAGTAAAACAAAACTGGTCTGTATCATCCTGCCGTCTCTCTCTGTTCATCATATGCAGAAGTATGTACTTGTAGCTTTATTACGGAGATCAGCAGAAGCAAAAGTACAGTCTGAATAACACAATACAGGTCCATTTCGACACGAAGCAGGGCTTGCTAACACAAGCTTTTTCTTCTACTATTTTTGGAATGACAAAATGTCGACGTGCGCATATCAAAATGATTTATTCCATTCAAACGTCATGTCCTAATTGGATCAGCTTTTTCAGGACCCATGTAAACAGTAAAATTCTGATCTGAATTGTAATCAGATTGAAGAAATTTTGCCCATGTAACCGTGGCCACTGTCAGACCTTAAGCAGCCAATCAGAACTGCTGCGAGGGCGGGACATAGGACACCAGTACTAGTCTGTACTCAGACTCCTGCTTTCAGCGTCATCATATTTTACATCCAGAGCTGCTAGAAAGCGTGTCCTGTCCATTGTCATTTAGAGACTGCTATTACAAATTCTGTAGAAAGTCTGACAATAGGAAAAGCAGAAGTGCTGAGCTGAGAGTGACAAGCTGTTGCTGGGATACAGGGCACAGACTTTTTTTTTCCCAGAGTGCTGCACACAAATGCTGAAAAAAATGCTTAGGGCAGTCAGGTGACAAAAAAACACATTTGGTCGACACGCCTAATGGCTGCGTCTGCTTGGTGAGTTTTAGCAAGTAAAGAAAGTTAGTGCCGCTTATTTTCAATGACCAACTGTTTCAGGCTTTAGAAAAATGGCAGTACTGTTAGTACATGTTGTTTATGTTAGCTTACCTGTTTGACAATAAGCTCTCTGGTTGCTGAGGGCTGAGCTGTCATGGCTAATGTGCTGACTGCAGTAAATGACTGAATTACAAGAGTCACTATCTCTTTTTCATCTTCGTTAATATTAGCCCTCATTCTGAATATTAGTGCATCTGGGTTAATTCTAATAATTTAATAAATAAAAACCTACAACCATCCATCCATCCTCTTAATCCTTTTTGGGTCACCGGGGGGGGGGGGGGGACGGGGCTGGAGCCTATCCCAGCATCTTTGGGCGAGAGGCAGGGTACACCCTGGACAGATCGCCAGTCCATCACAGAGAGACAGACAACCATTCACTCTCACAGTCATACCTAAGGACAATTTAGAATTCCCCAGTTTGATGCCAATTAACCTAACTTGCATATTTTTGGCATGTAGGAGGAAACCGGAGAAATCCATGCAGACACGGGGAGAACATGCAAACGCCACACAGCTCACTGTTGGTCAGGGGTTGGGATCGAACCCAGGATCCCCCGGCCAAGGGTGAGTTCCTGTGCTGCTGCAGTGCTAACCACACTGCCACCGCGCTGCCCCTACAACCATAATCATCAAAATTAAATCAAATGGCTTGAAATATCTCTTAAGTGCAGTGAATACTGAATATGAAGGTTCACCTTTCTGAATTATATTGTTAAAAAAATGCACTTATAGAAAACTTCCACCTAATGTTAGTTTGTGGGTTGGAGGAGATCAGTAATTCAGTTGTAAGATATTTAATCAGTTGTTTAATTGACATTACCCATTATGCTGCCTGTGATACCCTTAAACCGGAGTGGTGGATCAGTTGGTAGAGCATCCGCCCCACACCTGGGAGGCAGGGGTTCAAATCCCGGCCGGGTCATGTCGAAGACCATATAAAAGCGGAACTTCCTGCCGTCCAGCTTGGTGCTCAGCATAATGGAATAAAGGAGGGAAATCTGTGGCAGTGCCTTGCATGGCAGCGGCCCTTCTGATTCTACACGGGGGGGTGATTAACACTGTAGATAGGATAAAACACAATTTCGTTCTACTGTACATGATTGGTTGAATGACAATAAAGGGTGATTTAATTTAAACTTGTGATAATTAACATAGCTTTCTTGTTTTTTGTATTTAGCTCTGGAAACTGCTTATAAAACGTTATATTAAAGCAGGGACTGACAACATGGTGATTTTCACAGATGTGCAGGCTTAAACAGCAGGTGAGGTAAAATATGCACTAGAGCCCCAACAGGAAGCAGAGATGGTGGATATGAGAAATAATAGCAATTAGTCGACTAATCGAAAAAAAAAAATAGTCGCTAGATTAGTCGACTACCAAAACAACTGTTTGTTGCAGCCCTAGTACAAACACAACTACAAATACATAGTCGTTTGATGCCCCATGACTCTACATATTAAAGTTGTGTCTTGGTGACATACAGCAGACACCTTACCTGTATGAATGTGTCTGTGTGCATATGGCAGAGACTGACTTACACAACAGTGATGTGTACTAAGAAAGAGGGGAGAAAAGGGTAATCTCTTCCTTGCTGACTCACTAGAGGAGAAAAGTGAGGACTAGTGAGAATCTAATTGTGTATAGTGAGAAAGGGGATTAAAGCACACACCATTGCACTTGCTCACTTTTTTGCCCTCCTTCTTCACCCTCTGTTTCTCACCAAAGAGGAAGAGCAAGAGGTCTGTGAAACGATGTGCAAAATCATGGCATGGTGCCATAATAAAGGGACAAGAGGAAACGTCCTCACTGTTAAACTTCACTTCCTTTACTTCCACAAGTGTAGGAGAACAAGGGAATTTGGAAATGCCATTTGTATCCTATTTTTCCCAAAATGAAAAGAGAAGTGCAGTCATTTGCAAGTCTGTCAAGTGAAAGCAAAAAGAAAGTGCTTTAAACTTGCATTCTTTCTAATGACCAGCAATGGGCACATGGTTTGACTTCAAGAAGAAATATAGGTTTTGACGCCACTATCCCCCCCAAGCACAAGCCGTTATTTAGACGTTGTATTGTGGGCTAAATCAGGTCTGTCTGTCCAAAACTTAATCTAGCTCACAAATAGATGTTAAAATTTGGGCTATGTTTAGTCCATCTAATACGGACCACATTTAACCCAAAAACAGAAGTTGAAATTTGGGTTGTGTTTAGTCCGTCTTCTATGGACCACATTTAACCCAGAATAGATGTTGAAATTTGGGCTGTGTTTAGTCCATCTAGTACAGACCATATTTAACTAGATAACAGTTGCTGAAAACTGGGCTGTGCCTGATCATACCAACCAAAAAAATAGTCCAATAATTGAGCTGTTTAGTCCACAGAATTTGGTCCAAATTTATCTTCAAAACAGTTCTTGGCATTTGGTGAGGGTGGTGGAGGTCTGACTCTCAAAAGTCAAATACACTTTTTGAACCACTGGGAGTTTTTCTTAGGAGTGCTTCATAAAAATGAATAACTTTTAACAGCTTTTTTAAAGTTTGACTTTTTCTAGTATTCCAAGCTTGGTGCACACTCTCTCTCCTCTGCTGTCTCTGCTGATTGCTAATCAAGACCTGCTGCGCTGATTACCACCTGCCACTCACTGCTGCTATAAAAATCAGTTTGTCTGTCTTTGGGCTCTGTTTGCCAGAGAAGCAGCCGACTTCTGCCGTATGTGCCAACTTTGTTTCAGCCAGACTACCGGCGCTGCAAAATATACAGGAACTGGTTGTGGCTTGTGATGTTAAAACCGAGGCCTCATGAAACAATGAGCAACTTTGAGACAACTGTTTCATGAGTGACAGTGTTATGACACATTTAATAAAGACTGCTATCTGGTGACTGACTGTCAGAACTGCATCTCAATAAATTAGAATGTCATCGAAAAGTTTTTATTTCAATAATTCAATTCAAAAAGTGAAACTCATATATAGATTCATTACACACAGAGTGATATATTTCAAGTGTTTATTTCTTTAAATTTTGATGGTTATAGCTTATAGCTCATGAAAAGCCCAAATTCAGTTTCTCAAAAAATTAGAATATTACATAAAATTAATTAAAAAATTGATTTTTAAGAGAAATGTTGGCCGATTGAAAAGCATGTCCATGTACACAGTACTTGTTCAGGACTCCTTTTGCATAATTACTGCATCAATGCAGCATGGCATGGAGGTGATCAGCCTGTGTTACTGCTGAGGTGTTATGGAAGCCCATGTAGCTTTGATAGCGGCCTTCAGCTCATCTGCATTATTGGATCTGGTGTATTTCATCTTCCTCTTGACAATACACCATAGATTCTCTATGGGATTTAGGTCCAGAGAGTTTGCTGGTCAATCAAGCACAGTCATACCATGGTCATTAAACCAGGTATTTGTACTTTTGGCGGTGTGAGCAGGTGCCATGTCCTGCTGGAAAATGAAATCAGTATCTCCATAAAGCTTGTCAGCAGAGAGAAGCATGAAGTGCTCTAAAATTTCCTGTTAGGTGGCTGCACTGACATTGGACTTGATTAAACACAGTGGAAAAACACCAGCAGATCACATGGCTCCACATATCATCATTGACTGTGGAAACTTCACACTGGACCTCAAGCAACTTGGATTCTGTACCTGTTCACTCTTCCTCCAGATTCTGGGACCTTGATTTCCAAGTGACAGGACTTGACACCTGATATGGGGAGCCATGTCATCTGCTGGTGTTAGTCCACTGTGTTTTATCAAGTCCAAAGTCAATGCAGCTGTCTACCAGGACATTTTAGAGCACTTCATGCTTCCCTCTGCTGACAAGCTTTATGGAGATGCTGATTTCGTTTTCCAGCAGGACTTGGCACCTGCCCACACTGCTGCCAAAAGTACCAAAGCCTGGTTTAATGACCATGGTATCACCATGTTTTACTGGCCAGCAAACTCTCCTGACCTAAACCCCATACAGAATCTATGAAGTATCGTCAACAGGGAGATGAGAGACACCAGATCCAACAATGCAGATGAGCTGAAGGCCGCTGTCAAAGCAACCTGGGCCTTCATAACACCTCAGCAGTAGCACAGGCTGATCACCTTCATGCCATGCCACAGTGATGCAGTATTAATTCATGCAAAAGGAGCCCTGACCAAGTATTGAGTGTGTGCATGGAAATACCTTCCATCGGCCAACATTTCTATTAAAAAAAAATCAATTTTTAAAAATTGATTTTATGTAATACTCTAATTTTTTGAGAAACTGATTTTTGGGTTTTCATGAGTTACAAGCCAGAACCATCAAAATTAAAAGAAAAAAACACTTGAAATATCTGTCTGTTGTGAATCTATATAAAATACGAGTTTTTTAAAGTGAATTACTGAAATAAATCAACTTTTTGATGATATTCTAATTTAGTGAGATGCGCCTGTATATCATAGGTTGCACTACACTTTTTGTTATGTCATTTTCTCAGGCAGGCTTGTAAAAATTCTGTCAGTTATCTATCATTTTAACTGACTTTAATTAGATCACCCTCCATATAATCTGTCAGATGATACACAGCTTTCAGAATTTGTGGTCATTGCTGGAAAAATTCTGTGGAAAGACAGTTTTCAGAGAACGAAACCACTGAGAGAGAAAAAGAGTATGCAGGGCTTGACATTACCACCGGCCAATGGCCGGTGAATTTCAACAGTGGCCGGTAAGACAGCTACACTCTACAGCCACTTAGGCCATGTGCAGCCATGAAGGGGTGTCCCAATTCATAGGGGTAGTGATGTTACGCTTGTCACCACCCACGCAATACTGATTCATGCAATATAAAGCGGAAGTGTGTCATGAGCAGTTTTTTTTTTCTTGTAATTTAATAGAATAAAATAAAATACAACATACAAATACTCGATGAGAATAAAGGTTACAAGAGTTCCACAAACAGAACTTTCACAAAAAATATACAATCAGTCAAACTTCACATTCCATTTAACAAGAAAAAGGGGGTGTATTAAAAGAGAGAGAAAGACAGTAAAGAGCACAACAATTCTCTGATAAATAGTCTTTTTGTCTCTTGCAATTATTTTTTTCATTATGAGCAGTGCATCGAGCGTTGTTTCAGCACGCCCACAGTCACGTGACCATAGCAAGCAAGGCCTCGTTATGTTGATCACATCACGTAACTTGAGGGCTCGCGGGAACGTATGCAATGCCCAGTCCTCTCAAATTTCTTGCCAGGTCTCAAATCACGTAATGTGACAACGAGGCCTCGTTCGCTACGGTCACGTGATCGTGGCCATGTTGACACAGTGCTTGACACTCTGCTCGCAACACTTCCGTGTTTTATTGCTAGAATCAGTGTCGAGTGGGCGGTGTCGAGCATAACATCAGTAGCTGTGGCTAGTGATGGCCAGATGAGGCTTTCTAGAAGACTTGAGGCCTTTCATCAAAATGGCTCATATAGACGAGGCCTCATATGAAACTTCATTTTCTCTACTAGGCTATCTAGTGGACAAAACGTATACAACATGCAGATTTTTACAAGGGCATTACTGGTTGAATGTGTATTTTTTTCCATTTCAATAAATGCACTGTCTTTTAAGAAATATCAATGATCGTAAAGGAAAAAAGACATAATAAAACTCAGGTAACTACAGTGAATGTGCTTGTGATACTTATCCATTTTTATTAAGAAATAATAACTTTTCAACAATTTGGACTAAGGCAATTTCTTAATTTCCTTTTTATAGATTTTTTTCTCCAGCTTTGAAGAATACTCTCTCAGAGCACAGAGGATGCAGGTGTGCAAAGGAAGGCTACTGCAAGTTTGTACAGTGTAGACAAGTTTCTGTCTCTCCCAGTACATTCACCTCTGTCCTTATTGTCATGCAGGGCACAATAGTCCCTCAGCATAATGATATGCTATTGTTGTATCTAAGGCACAGGTGTCAAACTCATTCCATGGAGGGCCAAGACCCTGCAGGTTTTACCTCCACCCAGTGTCTTCAACAGGTAATTTCTCTGAATTTCTTCCCACTGATTGCTGATCAGTAAAAACACCTGCTGAAGAGACTGGGTGGAAGTACAACCTGCAGGGTCTTGGCCCTCCATGGAATGAGTTTGACAAAGACCTTAGATTCTAAGGTCTTTGAAACACAACAGACACTTCACCATGCAAATGAAAATAAATAAGAATAGCCTCAGCTGGGACTTGAACCCCAGCTTCCCAGTGGTGGGACAGATGGCTTACCTCTAAGCTACTACTTAATGATAGTTAGATGAGGCTTTCTTGAAGACTTGAAGCTTTTCACCAAAGTTGTTCATATAGACAAAGCCTCATGTGAAACTTCATTTGCTCTACTAGGCCATGTAGTCGACAAAAAGTATACAGCATGCAGATTTTTGCGAGGGCATTATTGGTTGAACGTGTATTTTTTCCATTTCAATAAATGCACAATAGTGACTCAGCATAATGATCCAAGCTGTTTGAAACACAACAGATACCTCACCTTGCAAATAAAATTACAAGAATGGTCTTGTTTGGAATTGAACCTCAGCCTCCCAGGTGCAGGGCAGATGCTTTACCACTAGGCCATCACTTCAGTTACAATAACTATACAGTATTTGTGAAAAATGTATCAATGGGAGAAATGAGATCAAACTGTTCCCAAATGGGAGAAGTCCGTATTTTTGGTGCTGGCTCCATTTGAAAATTGGCTGTGACAAATCCCGTACACAGTCAAACATCGACAACACAAAACGTGAGGGACGGTGATTTCTACTGTGTATCGTTGTTCACTTTATCTCATGTTGCATGCAAAATCAAGAATGGCTTCCTGATTCAGTCACGTGGTACGACGTCACAATACACGCCTCAAAATGCGCTTTGCCAAATATTTCCTGGACAAGCTCGGAGCACCCTCAAAGCTCCGGAGCCTGCCGTCCCATCACCAGTTGTGGCACTGCAGGAGGAGTGGCTAAATATTCCCCAGGACAACATTAGATGGCTCGTGAGGTCCATACAGAGGCATATCACTGCCTGCATTAATGCAAATTGAGGCCATATTGAACTTTGTTTTTAAGACAGGTGTTTTGTTGTGATTTCAGAAAGTCAGATTGCTTCTATTTTGTTCAATTTTGAAAATTGCTGAAACACAGATTTTCACTTGGCAATCTCTCTCTCTTTCTCTCTTTGAAGATGTCTAAAAATAATTTGCATCAGTTCCATAAAAATCTATTAGAAATATCAATCTTTTCTAGAGTGTTGTGTTTTCACTGGCAGTGAGTATATATTCACTTTATTACACCATTAATCTGTTACATTTTATTGTCTCACCTTGATGATGTCATTACGGCACCAAGAAAATAAGCAGAATAGCATCCAAAAGCTGAAAATGTTATTGTTCTATTGAGTCGACCATAAAATCCACTACATTTGAAATCACTATATAGTGAGTAGGGAGTGGTTGAACATTTTGAACACAGCTCAAGATTGGTCATGCATGAGCATTACTGTTCTATCTACGGTTCTACCTTTAAGCACTCTTAAGATGCCCTCAGACCAAACACAAAGTGAATTTTTTGCACAGCGTGACTTCTTATAAACCCAATGTAAAGACACAACTACGTGCAAATTCATGTCTGAGCAAGTTGTAAAGCCTTGCAGAGCTGCAAAGTTGCCTTCATAACTTCTGCAGTTGCTTTGTACCTGCAATGGAGATCCCAAAAATGCTGTCATGTTTACCTTTAAAATGTTATCCAGAATGTTTTCAGCACTAAACTGTCATTGTCAGGGGTCTAGTTTCAGGAGCTGCTAGCCCTCATTAGTACAACAGTAGCAACTGCAAGTAGTCACTTGGACGTGAATTTGAATGTACTTCCATCTTTGTATTGACTTTATAATTAACTGTGCCACATGAACAAGCCGCTTCATATTTGGTCTGAATGCAACTTCAGTTTTATACCTTATGCTTTAACAAGAGTGTATGACTACTTATGCACACATAGACACCAGAGGAAGCTTACAGAGAAATGCTCAAACAAATCACCTTCACTTTTAACCTTCATTTTTGTCCAGTATTGTAAGGTTTATCTGCAACAGAATGATTTCTATAGTGGTGAAAGGTCTACGATGGTATGGTGTCTTCTCATAAATATCCTATATAATATCTGTAAAAAAATATATATTTTGGGCACGATTTAGCAAAAAAAAAAAAAAAACACCTTTCAGCATATATCAAACAAAGGTAACACAGCCCAGTGCCCCAAGCATTTCAAGAAGCATACAAGTAAGTTGTTTTACATTTTGCAAATCATCCATGTGTACAGTGAAAGCAGTGCTCTTGGGATTGCTACCTTGAGATTAAATCATTAAATCACTTACAGGATAGTCACAGTAGCTCTTGCTTCTTCTCTTTCCGCAGATAGGGCTGCTCAACTCATGATAAAGACAAAATCACAAATGGGCTTGGGCCACTCTATAATGGGAGTACCCTTGATCCATCTGTACCCTCAAGAGCACTGTGGTCATCTGCAGCTGGTTTATTGACAGTTCACAACAACAGGCAAAAGAAACTTTGTATGTTCTCGCTGTGCTGCATGGGCTTCTTCCCACAATACAAAGACATGCTCATGGCGGTGCCTTGCATGGCAGCAGCCCCTCCAGTTCTAGACTGTGATCAACAGTGTAGATAGGAGAAATGAAATTTCCTTCTGCTACACATAGCTTTCTGTGTATGGTGTGAAAGAGTTGTAACTCCAGATTTACTTTATACTGTTCACTCATAATTCCATAGATGACATATGGTGTGGAAGTACAGGGAAATACATATAAAATAATCACTAATTCAACATTTTTATTACAAAAGAAAGCATAAGAATTGCATGCAGAGCAAATTATTATGATTCTATTAATCCACTATATGTTAAATTAAATACTTTAAAATTCAGTGAATTAAGAAAATGTTCAGAGTGAAAAATTGTCAGTTACCTCCAAGTATATTGTGCATCCCATGACAACCAAGTAGCTGAGGAAAAGCAATTATAACTTAAGGGGAACATATATTTTTCAGAAACCAAAGATAAAAATCAATGTAAACAAATCATAGTTTTTTGGTTACAGGGGTGAAGTTACTGTATGTAATAATGTTACTGCTGATTTGAAGTTATGTGGCACATTTAGTAAGTTTAAATATTTGACAAAAAACTATGTTATTGAAGAAATACAATGGTATTTATTTAAAATTAACATAATTATGTTACTAGATTATTGATTGATTTTTTTGTTGCTGTTTCCATTTGGATGGCTAAACATTTGTAAAGTGTATGAGGGGTAGACTTTAATAAGCTGCTGTTTCAGCCTACACCCTTTCTGTCTTTAGTATGATTTACTGTTTTATGGAAAATATTGTTTGCTATGATCAGCCAGAAATAAACTTGAATGAATGAATGAATGACAATAAAGTTAGCGTTCAGTGTTCATCAGTGCTGCTAGAAGGGAAAACAGTTTTGTTTAGTTTTTTTACCCAGAAGACGGCACAGTCATATATTGCCAAAACTCTGCAGATGCAGATTATAGCTTTATCTTTGTTTTATGTGCAATTTTACGCTGTTTTGAAGGGATTTTTTAATCATCTCTGGCCTTAGGTCATTTTTAATTGTGCTGTTCATATTTTTCATTTCTTATCTAATTATTTTTGGTCTGTGTAAACTTGTTTGGTGTATGTAAACTTTTGACTAAGAAAGTAATTTTAAAAATTCTCTAAAAACTTTAGCAAATATAAAACTTACTTAGCAAATAGAAATAATGTTCGTAATCCTAACTGACCTAAAATGGGAAAAGTTTAGTCTGATTTAATATCAGGCAGTGAGGGAAAAAAAGATTCTTTTTTTTTTTTTTTACAGTGTATGTAAACTTCTGGTTTCATCTGTATATACAGTATGATTATTGTTGTTTTATACAACAGTTAGTTGTGACCGAGCAATTTGATTGGACAATAGGGATTCCACACGCTACTATAATCCACGATAATTGCACTCCAATTTCACTGGATATGTATCACTCCACTTCAGAGGTGTTGTAGTAACAATTACCAACAGTAATTCTCTATCAACTCTGACAATTGCACTACTGTTTTGGATACCTTAATTTCCACAGAGAGCAGCTGTTTAACAAGAAATTTTACATCCGTGGCCCAGAAGTCCCACCCTTCTGAAAAAACTTTCCGTTTACCATTGCATAAATGTCCTTTTAAGTTCATTAATCTATTTCACGTCTGTTTAAAAAAAAAGTAGGCAGTGCTACAGCTTGATTTATTGTCTCTATTAACAAACCACAATACCTTTGTGGTGATGGATTCTTGGTTTCATCTGAAAATGCAAAGAAAAGTGAGCAAATTGTGCTAAATCGCTAGCATGCTAACTACTAGCCACCGGCTAACTACCAGCGTTCTGGCAACCGGCGTTTTGATCTCTGGTCTTCTGCCGACTCAACAGGTATGTTTTATAAACACTCATTACTTTTGCACTTGACAATATTTTATTTGTTTACATGTGTGTGAAATGACAATAGACATCTTCATGCTGATTGAGATGTTCAGAAACAGTTACTGGCTACATTTAGAAGGGACTTTTTTTTTTTTTTATCAGCTGTGAAAAATAACTGGTTAAACAAACAAATCATAATATTTTGTCCAGTATTGCTGTCATTTAATAAATTGTGCTTGCGGAACTGTTGTGTAGAGGGCTTGACATTAAGATCCGTCCACCCGCCACTGGCGGGTATATTTCGGCTGTGGTGGGTAAGACAGCGACTTCCACTAGCCACTTTGATGGGTTGTAGTTTTCTCAAACGACATCTAAATAATAAACCTATTGCAAAGTGAGACTACAAAACTACAACTCCCGTAAGCACTATCTGCGCACACACAGTGTATTCTCATTGGTCCACTGTCAGCCAGCTGCAGCTCAGGAGTCTGGCTTCATAGGTCGGTTCATTTTCTTTCCAGTCTGGAGAAACCCCGATGAACAGACAGCATCCACTCTCAGTGATCAGATCCTGGGGACAACTGCCCCTGATCTCCTGTTGTCCCAGTGGTGAGAATAACCTGTGCTCTCCCCCTATATTAGCTCCTACCTCTGTGGTTAATCGATGAGTACAAGTCTTTAGTCAGTTGTTTCAGAATCTCTTTATTAATCAACTAATGATAACAGCATCTAAAACACATAAAACAAGTAACAGAATTACAGCACAAGTAGTAGAGTTCCATATAAAACAAAGTAACACAATTACCGTATGAGTCATAGTTCTATATGCACCCCTCACCCCCACCCCAGTCTTTAGAAGTTAAAAATGGAATATCAAAATGAAAAGGGGAGTATGGAATATATAACTGCAATAAAGCTCAAATAAAATAAAATGAAATTTCTCATGCACAGGTTAAAGTGAATGTGTGATACATGCAATTGTATGCAATTGAGTCCATAAAAAGTCAGGGGTTAAAAGTAATTTCTGAACCAAGCCGGTGGTCTTGATTGTCGTGTCGAGTGCCGTGTGGTAGAAGGGTGTGAGTGATGGTTGGGCGAGGTTTGGTTCGATGGAGGGGCCTGTTCCTTCAGACTTGAAGCGCTGTGAGGCATGAGGTTGCAAAGGGCCCGGGGGACTTTGTTCTTGGCCACTGATTTCTCAGGTGACGGCGGGGCAGCTGGCGGTGGGGTTTCCCAAGCTGCAGTAGGGGGCTCTGGTGACGAAGCTGAGCCAGACTGCATAGAAAACAGGATGGATACAGTTGACTTGGACTCAGGTGATGGGGTAGCAGAGATGTTGGTTGGTGCTGTGCTGGCTGCTCTGGTAGGAGGGTTAAATTTTTGGCCTGAGTTAAATAAGGGCATTGTTGGGTGGGGTGATGTACTGGTTGCCATCAGGAGAGGTGCTCATTCGATAACTGGGATGTATTTTTGCAGGAACTTGCGGTTATGTAAAGTGACTCTGCCGGAGCCATCAATCCTCATGACATATTGATCGAAATGCCTCACTTCTACAATTCCAGTCTTGTCCCATTTTATGGGGTTGGGACCAGTTTTAATCTGGATTCTGACACAGTCTCCGATGACCAGTAGGAGGAGAGGACAACTGTGTTCAGACAGGCGCTCAGAGGCATGGGTGTGTCTGTTACGTAAGGCTTCTTCTCTAGATGTGAGTGTCTCACGCCATGTGCTGTGTGGTTGGTACTTTCCAGGATGAATTGGTATGAAGTCGTGGATTGGGCGTCCAAAATCACACATGGCAAGGGAGAGGAGGGTGTCGCGATCAGGTGTGTTATGGTACTGGAGTATCACACATTGAAAGGCATCGGTGTCGAGTGAGCCCTCAGCATCAGTGTTGTCAGCGAGGAGGCGTTTCAAGGTCTTAACATCCACTTCTGCACAGCAATTGCTATGAGGGAAGGCGACAGATGAAGTGCGATGATGCACACCCCAATCATGTAGAAAATTGCGGGTGGTGCTCGCTGTAAATTCAGGCCCATTGTCTGTCAGCTCGTCACTGATGCCATAGGTCACAAAGATATGGTGTAGGACAGAGATTAGTCCCTTGGCACCGTTAGTGGCCTGTTCGACAGTCGGCCAGTTACTGTACCTATCCACCATGACCAAGTAATTCTGGCCACGATCAGTGAAGTAATCTGTGGCAATGTACTGAAATTGATACTCAGTCTGGGCAGGAGGAGTGGGTGGTGAGCTTGGTTGTGCCAAGCTCACCGCAACCAAGGTGCCACGCGATTGCAGCATGAGCAGCGGGCCCATATCTCTGTGATGGCAGGGGTCATGCCTGGCCAGAAGAATGAAGACTCTGCTTGTGAGCACATGATGGTGACACCTTGGTGGGCTGAATGTAGTGTCCAGAGTACCTGGTCACAGAGTGATGGGAGGATGATGATGCAGTCCTTGTAGAGGCATACCCCATCAAATTCAGTGAGATTCTCGAAATTGGTGATATGGATGTAGGTCATGGGGCAGTTCACTAGGAAGGTCGGGCAAGCCCTGCTGAATTAGCTCAGCTAATCTGCACATGGTTGGGTCACTGGACATGGCAACGCAAACATCATCCCTTGTGACCAATTTGATTACCTCTGTAGGGGGGGATGCTGACTGACTGCAGACTTGGGCGATATCCAAGACATGGGTACAGATGGCAGCAAGGATGTTATGTGGCAGGTCAGGTGACTGGCAGAAGTTGTCAGTGTACTGACAGGTGCAATATCATCAGAGAGATGAAGCTGTGTGGCCTCTCCAACGGAGTGTCTAGATACTCCATCGGCTGCAGCATGGTGCGCTCCCGGGATGTGGACCATGCGGAAAAGATACCAGAGTGACTTCTCCTTAAGGTTGTGGAGTCTTGGGTTTGGTATATCATCAAGTGATCGATCGCTAAAAACCTTCAGGACGGGTTTGTGGTCCACTGCCATAAGGTTGGAACAAGCAAGCATAAAGTGACATGCCTTGTCCAGTGCATCTACAACTGCAAGTGCTTCCCCTTCCACTGGGCATAGTGAGACTCGGCGCCTGAGGTAAAGCGACTTCCGATGAGGGTGATCTTCCAGCCAGTCTTACAGCAGAAGGGTTTGGTGGATAGGCAGGCACAGTGCTTTTGGAAAAGCTAAAACCCAATGCTGTCTTTGCCCCAGTCCGATGCAAGGCAGGTTGTTTGCTTTTGTCAAAGATTTCTACTCCTTTATGGATTTCACTGATGATGATGAATTTTGATTCCTCAAATAGGTGGTTAAGCTGGTCCGTCCACTGGAAGGGAGTGCCGGGTTTGAGAAGCATACGGAAGGGCTTCATTTGCTTGGTTGATGCAAAGGTGTACGATACTTGGTTGGTGAGGCCAAACCAACTGTGAACATCTGTAATATTGTGAGGAGTGGGGAAGTTGTGGATCGCCTCAAGGTATTGGGAGAAGGGGCGCACAGTGGTTGGGGTTATCTCAAAGCTGGCAAATTCTACTGTTGTCTTGGCGAATAAGAATTTGGCAGAATTGAGAGTGATGCTGTTGTTGCCACACATGTCAAGCCATTCAACTGCCTGAAAGAATGCTTCCTCAGTGGTATCAGACTACATCAGAGTATTGTCCACACACTTGGTCTTCCGTGGGATGTCAGAGATGATTTTGTCAAATTGGTGACTGTAGCCATCCCCTGAGGTGACTTAACCTTAGGGGGGGGGGGCAACACAGTAATGATAGCGGTCCAAGGCGTGATAAATGTGGTGAGGTGGTGATCATCTTCGTGTAGGGCGATGCTGTGGTACCTATTCCATGTGTCCAAAACTGTTTTGAGAGTGTGTGGTGGGATTGCGCATGCTTGATGGAAGGGTGACTGTGTGTGATGGGTCTCTTGGACAGCATGGCAATTTAGGGGTTGAAAGTTGACTGTCCGCCTGGACTTGCCAGATTTCTTGGGACAGATCACCATCTTGTAGCACCATGTGGCTGGGGTGAAGATTGGGACTGGTTCAATGACCCCAAGTCATATCTTGGTCGAGACCTGCCTTCACCTAATCTTGCCAGTGCACAGGGACAGGAATGGGGGTATGGGAGGCGACAGGTCGGGCACTAGGGTCCACCATGAGTCATAGTGGGGGACTGGCCATCATTGGCAATGGTTGGTTCTCACATACATTGAATGTGCTTGACTTCTGGTGTTCAAGCAGCCAGGTGTCCAGTTTCTCATGGTTTTCCTCTGTGGTCAGGAATGGAAGAAATGTGGGTCGAGTGGGAGGTTGCTGGCGTCAAGGGCATTCGCAAGTGGATGTGATGCAGGATGCGATGCCGGAATTGTAGGGCCTGCCAGCCTCACAGATGGTGGGGAAGCTGTTGGAGATCATGCCAAGGGCCCCACATGCTTACTTTGACAGGAACAACCTACCGAATGAGCCAATAAAATACACTATCTTGCGGGTTTCCAGAGTCTTTCCAGAAGGGGATGTACCGGAAATGTGTAAGACCAGAGCACCAACTATGTCAATGCTATGATTGTTTACAGTGGTCATTTTCATGTTGACTGGGCTGAGATGTCTTTTCTCCAGCCCCATTTTGGATGAGGGCTTTGTACCAGCTAGGTAAGGCTGGCAGCCGGTGTCAGCCATGGAAGGGTAGGAACTGATGGGGTGGAGCAGTGGAGTGGAGTAGAGAGGCCCAGAGCACAGGCGTCAGGTGGTTTTGCCATGACAGAGATGTTGATGAAGGGTTGAGGGTCTGATGCTTGTCATTCCCATGCATTGCAAAATTCATTCTATATGTGGTGCTCTAGTCTGATGGTATGGATGTCTGTGGGTGAGGTGTCAGAGACCGAGCACAGGGTGTTGAAGACAGCAGTGGCATCATCCTGCAGCGATTGTGCACTGGTTGCTGTTGATGCTTGCTTTCATACTGTCTGCTGGCATACACTTTCATGGTGGTGGAGTAGTCCGCATTTGGTGAATGTGTGATTGTATGCAGCGTACTTCTTCATTCATTCCTGTTTGTTGCATCCATGGCCTGGCTTGTCACAGTAGTCACACATCTGAGGCCCACTATCATGAGTTTGTGCCTTGTATTTTTCATGGTGCTTGTAGAAGCTAGTTGTAGAAGCTGCTGCAGTTGCAGTGATGCCACTCTCTGAGACGCAACTTGAAGAGCGCTTGCCACTTTGGCCTCTACAAATTGTAATACATTATCCAAACTCATGTCCTGGTTGGATTGTCCAAGAATGTCCAGACGGATTTCTTCATCCTCGTGCCCAAGGATTAATATGTCCCTGATCATGATGTCACTGAAGTCAACAACTGAGATACATGTGCAGGCCTTTTTGAAGTTGCACACTCCGGACTGTCCGTGGAGGCATGCGGCAAAGGTCCTCACTGGCTCATCATGATCCTAATGTATTTGCTACAGCTGTATTTGGGTGACCATAATGTTCTCCTGTCGAACCGCAGAGCTTTTGATACTTGTTAGGATTGTCTTTTCATCTTCTGAGGTCAGTGCTCTGAAGGTTCTTGTCAGGTTTCTTTTGAGACTATCATTGCAGCACTCAAGCAATTGGTGGGCAATGTCTATACGAGTCATAATTCTAGTTAAATATGATTATTTTTAGAGCAAGAAGTTCCTGTTTACTGTCCATAATTGTGCAAATTTAAGTTTTCGTATGACAGAGGGAGAAAGTGACTAAACTTTGATGTTACTGTTAAGAGCAAATGAAGCTTCTTCTGAGGTTAACTTTTGTTTATCTGTGATTATCTATGATATCTGTGATTTGCAGCTATTTCATTGATGTATTTTTTATGTGCTAGTTCAGGGGTGTCAAACATGTGGCCTGTGGGCCAAAAATGGCCCACCAGGAGGTCCAAGTTTTTCTCTGAATTTATAGTTTTCTTTCTAGTAAATTTCTGACTTTTTCTACTGATTGGAATTGTTCATGTAAATTTGAGACATTTTTCTCCTTAAGAAGAGACTTTTTTTCTCATGAGTTTTCTTTTTTGTTTTTTTGTTTTTTCAAGTGAAAACAGGTAGTGTCCATTTATATTAAATCCATCAGCAATTACTAATGGCATCGTGCAGCCCTGAAGGGGTGTCCAAATTCATAGGAGTCATTTTTAAACCCTGCTCCTTGGCCTTTGATTTCAAGGACAAAGGGGTGGGGATAGGCAAAGGGGAAGAGGTACAAATGAGAATTGGGACAGACCCCAAACCTATCTGTACTTCACTCTCATATCGCAAAAATTTGTATCGACTGCTTTACAGTATTTACTCCTGTCAATAATTAAACAGTGTTTCTCTTGCTATTTTTATGTATGTATAAGGGTCTTTTATATTTAAAAAGGTTGTAAATTTAGTTCAAGTAAAATTTAGCATTCAATAGTCAAACTTGATCATATTAAATATAATTTTCCACCCACAAAATTGTGGCTAGTGAAAAGGCTGAGTGGCTAGTAACTTTAGGAAATCACTAGCCACAGTGGCCGGTGAGCAAAAAAGTTAATGTCAAGCCCTGGTTGTATAAAAACAATATTGCACTCAAGTTCCTTATGGTATCATGAATACACTAACTCCGCATGTGATACTCTTGTGGGGAAGGCATAAGCTGCATCACACTCTGGAGTTAGTATAGTCACGATACGGAACTCACGCTGGCACAATATTGTTTAATTAACTGTAACTCTTCTCCTTTTTTGAGAAAAGAAATGTGAAGAAGTTAAATGTTGAATTTTTTAAAAGAAGATAGGGCTGGTTTGTCCCCATCTCCTAAGCCTTAGAATTCTAACCTTAACTTAATAAAACATCTTTATAGGAAGCACTGCCTTAATAACCTTAGTGATATATAGAAGCTATATTCAGCACAGCGCTGTATAAAATCCAGCTGGTCTGGAAGAAATGCTGAATGCCTGATTACCCTTCAGATTTATGACTACTTGGTGTGATGTACAGTCACCCTTCATAGGTGACTACTTCATTCTGAATTTGACTTTTGCACTGTGAAAAATCCATTGCCTTTCTATTACAAAAATGCAAATGTGGGGTCAGAAAGACATAACTTTTCACTACAATACTTTGACGAAAGCTGTTCAAAGTAGCTTTTGATGATATGGAAAGACAGTTTTGACAGGTTATGACCGCTGAATAACCTTTATTTAAAAAAAAAACAAAACAGGTCTATAGGATATGATTGTGCCCTGGCATTTTTCACTGGAGATGAGCTGCATTTGACACCTCATGAGATGCCACCTGGTGCTGACTCGTAGCCAAGGCTATCTATAGCCTCATCTACAGGAATGTAACCACTGATTAGGACATGTCCATCTAATTTTATCTACAACAAAATACAGAAATAAGAAACAAAACAATCCAACTACACCATTACATGACAATAGGGCTGCACGATAATGTTGGCAAATTATGGGCTGATAATGGATTTAAAATTATTCATTAGCTTCGGCACAAATGAATATTTACAGTTGATAAAATATTACAGTCAGAAGTGAAGTGGTACTGTGACGTTATGCTTTTCCTGCAGCACAAGAGAATGACGCCATCATGTTGTGTGAGCATAACAAAGCGAGCATGTCTGTCTCCATACAGCCACGGGAGAAGGAGCAAAAACATACAACACAAAGAAATTAATCCACGAAGCCCAAACAAAAGAAAGACACAATGGCAAAGACAAAAACTTCAGCGGCAGCCAACTCCACAGTGTCCAAGCAAGACAAAAAAAAAAAAAAACCCGGGCATTGTTGCGGTAATAGAAGCTTTCATTCTGAATATTAGTGCATCTTGGTAAATTAGAATACCATGATTTGTAATTTAATTAAAAAGGATAACCATAATTATCACAAATAAATTAAAACGGCTTGATAAATATTTCACTTATATGTGTAGTGAAGGCTCACATTCCTGCACTGAAATCTAAAGTGTTTGAAAATTTATTTTGGACTGGAAGAAGTTATTTTATTTTTCATCTGAAGCTTAATTAAACTTTTAAACTTCGAGACCCAGCAAGGTTTCAAAACAGGATGGACTAGCTTATTATTTTCTTTTTTTCAACTTTAATGGAGTTGAATAGTACCCTAGATTGTTTTGAACATGTAGCATTACAGCAGCCCTTTATGGAGCAACAGAGGCTGCTATTTGAGTTTTTGCACTTTATTTTGGAGGTTAAAAGACTGTCCTTTAGCATCTATTATTTAATTGTGCTGCTACAAACACTTCCATTTAAACTGTCAAGTTCAAGTTTCCAACTCATGTTTGATGGGTCATTATTTTATTTATCTATGGGAACTTCTTATAATAGGCTACATTATATTAAGGCAGGAACTGACACCAAAGTGATTTTCACAGGTCTGCAGGCTTAAACAGGCAAGTTAAAACATGACCTGGAGCCCCGAACAGGTGCCGCGCCAACAGGAAGCAGAGATGGCGGACATGAGATAAATAATTGCGATTAGTCAACTAATCAAAAAAAATAGATTAGTCTATTAGTCTAGATTAGATTAGTCTAATCTAATTAACATTAGATTGGTTGACTACCAAAATAATTGTTAGCTGCAGTCCCACCGTGGACTCCACTAAATCCTGCCACACGACACACAGTCACAGAAAATTTTCAGATCCAGCCTTACCTGACTTGCAACCGGTATTTTTAACTCCATCAATGAAGTAGTTCTAAGTTTCTGCTTGAAAAAAATGCCACTGAGTAGGTAGGTTCCTCTTTTGAAGCAATTTATTCGATCTAGTTTATATGATGCTGAGTTTAAGTAAGACTGTAAAGAACATGCAGCCTTATTTGTACTTCTTTATCCATCCATCCATTTTCTACCACATTTCACAGAGGCAGAAGAACAAGGAGAGAAGCCCAGACTTCCCTCGCCCTGGCCACCTCCTCCAGCTCTTTAGAGGGAACACCAAGGCATTTCCAGGCCAGCCGGGATACAGTCTCTCCAGCATGTCGTGGGTCTACCCCGGAGTCACCTCTCAGTGGGACATGCCCAAAACACCTCAAGTGGGAGGCATCTTGGTGGCATCTTAATTAGATGCATTAACCACCTCAACTGGCTCCTTTTGATGCGGAGGAGTAGCGGCTCTACTCTAAGCCTCTCCTGGATAACTTAACTCCTCACCCTATCTCTAAAGATACGTGTCCACTTAGGCATCAGGTCCCGTGCTTCCACCGCACACAGATCCGTCAGGAACGTGGAAGGGGCGTAACCAGGCGGGAGACATGAACCCAATACTCTGTAGCCGCAAACTGCATGGAGAGTATCACTGTCTGGTCAGAGAACTATAGCCGGTATTCAAACAGTATTTTAGGCTATGAGAGTGCAGTTTGATGAGCTTTTTCTGTCTACCCAAACCTGCTCTGCTCTCCCCGACCTGCACAGCCTGCACATTACTGGTCACCGTGACTCCCGGTGGGTGGGCTGTTCTAGTCTGTTCACAATGCTTCTGGACGTTAAACTCTTGCCTATATCTTCAAAAGTAAAGAGCAAACCATATTTCTGAAAACGGTTGAGGTGAAAAATAAATGTGTAGTTGACAAATATGCATTAACTTTTTACTAACAACCACCATTTCAAAAGTTTAGCACGAGCTCCAGGAAGCGATCGGCTCCACACGCCCCTCCTTTGTGTATTATGCGTCTGCGTGGGGATTCAGGAGGAGGAGGAGCAGGCACCTCAAGTGAGGGCTGGAGACTCTTGACACCACGCTACCAGAGTGCATGCGGGGCATGCCACATACACAATGAATGGGGAGCGTGAAAATGCACGCTGAAGTGGACATGTACCTTAAGGGTGAGTCCAGCAACCCTAAGGAGAAAGCTCATTTTAGCTGCTTGTATCCGCAATCTCATTTTTTTGGTCATTACCCAAAGTTCATGACCATAGGTGAGGGTAGGAACATAGAATGAGCATTCAAGTGCTGATGACACGTTTTTGACTTCCTCTAATTTTTCAACACATAATACAATATGATGAAATACGTAGGTTGGTCTGTGCAGTTCTAAGTCAAACAGGCTTTTTTTCACGCAAATATCTGACGTTTTCATGAGCGACACGTCACCAATTACATCAGTGGCTGGAAAACCCCGCTGCCATGTAGTCACGTCATCAGGAGAACACAGCACTTGGCTGCTCATTGTACACACAGGATGGAAGCGGTTGAAAACATCGACGATGGTTTCAGCACATGTAGTCTGGAATTGGTTTGTGTTGTCCAGTCTTCAGATGATTATAGTTCCGAAGAATGGGATGACAATGAAGAATCTGGGGGCATCACACCATATAGGTTTGAGCTGTGCTAAGCGGGCATCGTGCCAAGCCAGTCACACTCATAGAGTGACGGTGGAGAGGCACACATGCCTGCCGCAGCAGCAGCGACAAACACACGGCAGGGGAACACCAGTGTTATTCTTTTGTTATAGATATTGCAACAAATTATTTGTTCATAAATATAATTTATTTTAACCCAATTTTTCAATAGAATCATAGCAGTGTATTCTCTGTGGCTCAGGCATCGGGTTTATTATGGATTATATTTTGAGTTCTTGTTGTTTTTGTTTTGTACATGTGTTTTATGTGCGTTTTGAGCCACTTTCAGGTGGGCACTGTCCAAGATTCGCTGGTCCGAACACACGCCCCCTCTCTCTTTGACAGTCAGTTGTTCATGGTTTGTGTGCATTATCTGCCGTGTTGTCAGCCAGCCAGTATTGCCAACACTATCACAACGTGTTAGCCACTCCACACAGCTGTGGTTCTGTTGCACCCCTTGTTGGCCCTGGGGCACAACTGTGGTTAACACGTCTCATCTCCATGTTCGCTGGGCAATGTCGGCCCCTAACGCCAACTGTAAGTGTTTCTGTTTATTTTTTGTAAGTCTTCACTTTTTTGGGAACTGTTGTCATCATTCTTATGTTTAGTACATGTACTGTGGGGAATTCTGTGCGTAAATCCATTCATCATGACCCTCCGTGCACTCTTACACAGGGCATGGAGAGGGAGGATGAAATAACGAGGATTTACATGCACATTTAATACAGAAAGACAGTTCCCTAAAAGGTGAAGACGTACAAAAAACACAAACACACTTACTGATGGCGTTCGGGGGCCGGCATTGCCCAGAGAACGAATGAGAGGAGACGTGTTTGCCACAGGTGCGCCCCAGAGCCGACATCGCTTCAAGGACGCACGAGAACCACAGTGAACATGGAGTGACTAACACATCATGAGAGTGCTGAAAATACTGGCAGACAAACAGCACAGATGACAATACTATGGACCAGCAGTGCATGACTGGCAAGCGGCCGCTAATATGTACACGCACTGCTGGTGATGATGTGATGAGAAGCACCTGGGCGAGGACAGGGAAACATGATCAGGGGGAGGGGAATCAGCTGGTGATAATGAGAGAGGGAACATGGCCGGACTGGCGAGAGTCAGCATGCGATCACAGAAAGTAGGTCAAAGCTGCGCGTAAATCCATTAATCCTTCCCCTCCTCGTGCGCTCCTCCTGTG
The DNA here is from genome assembly GCA_020510985.1 of Pholidichthys leucotaenia. NCBI lineage: Eukaryota > Metazoa > Chordata > Actinopteri > Cichliformes > Pholidichthyidae > Pholidichthys > Pholidichthys leucotaenia. The sequence goes on along the minus strand of CM035845.1, from coordinate 247,648,360 downwards.
TAAAAGCGCACGAGAAGCGCACGAGGAGGCTTATGACAGTTGGAGCTGAAGCGTGTGATGTGGTCTTTCACAGCTTGATGTTTATCTAAGCCTGCGACACAACGCGAAGGCATAGCTGTAAAATTAAAACAAGAAACCAGAGAAACTGTGAGCTACAAAGCTGCTGTCATTTCAGTCAACAACACCGGAGTCCGTTCTGTCGCTTACGTCATGGGAGTGCCGCTCTTCATTCAGTGGGCAGCACCACAGTCCAGTCAGTGGCTGCGGTTTCTTGATGATAACTTGTTTATGCAGGTGCGGTTGTAAATATTATATTGATCATCGACAATGACTTTTGGGTTTAGACAACATCCTAAAAAATGTCAAAATCGTGTCATCAGCCCTTTAAATCAACAGCTTTGCTTTAGAGCTCAGCTCCCTCTTCACCACGACAGGCAGGTACAACGTGTCCACATCACTACAGATGCTGCTCCGATTCATCTAGCAATCTCCCGCTCCATTTTCCCTTCACTTGTGAATAGGACTCCGAGATACTTGAACTCCTCCATTTGGTGTAGGACCTTGTCCCCAACCCAAAGAAGACAGTCCACCCTTTTCCGGCTGAGCACCATGGACTCAGACTTGGAGGTAGTGATTCTCACCATGGTCGCTTCACACTCAGGACCAAACCATCCCAACGAGGCCTAGGTCATTGCTCGATGAAGCCAACAGGACAACATCATCTGCAAACAGCTGAGATTAGATCATGTGGTCACCAAACATGACACCCTCCGAACCTTCTGCACCTGCACCTAAAAATCCTTTCCATAAAAAATCCTGTCCATAAAAATTATGAACAGGATCGGTGACAAAAGGCAATTCTGGCGGAGTCCAACTCTCAATGAGAATGAGTTTGACTGAGTGTTGGCAATGTGAATATGAATGTGTTTATTAGTTTTAGTATTTAGTATCAAGATGTGCTTAAGGAGTCCTAACTGCCTAACTGTGTGTTGGTGTGTGTGTTAGCATCTATTAGTATTAGGATTGAGTTACTGTGTTAGTATGTCATGACCTTATTAGAATTGTTGTTTCTGTACCTATTACCTTGGCATTCGTTCGGACAGCAAAGTAAGAATTTCATTGCTCAGGAAATGTAGCATTTCTTAACGGTGCACATGATAATAAAGCCTTTGAATCTTGAATCTTGAGTCTTGAATCAAACTCTTGCAACGGTTGTATAGAGACCGGACAGCTCGTAGCAACGAGCCTGATACCCCATGGTCTCAAAGCACTCCCCATAAGAGACTAGGGCTGCAACGATTACTCGAATAATTCGGTGACAAAAACTTCTCGATCCAAAAGCTATGCCTCAACGTGTCATTTATTGGAGCACTTCCAGTCTGTTTGACCGTCTTCTGGAGCGATCTTCAATTCCACCCCTGACCATCGTGGATTCGATCCCACTCCCTGACCATCAGTGACCCTTCTGTGTGGAGTTTGCATGTTCTCCCCGTGTCTGCGTGGGTTTACCCCAGGCACTCCAGTTTCCTCCCACAGGCCAAAAACATGTACGTTAGATTAACTGGAGACTCTAAAGTGGCCCTAGGTGTGAATGTGTGTGTGAATGGTGAAGGGATTGGCGCCGCACTGTGGCTGCCTCATCCATCCAGGTGGATGCCCTGTAATTTCCCTCTGGGATTAATAAAGTATACAAAATTAAAAAAAATATTCAAATAAAAAAAAATATTTATATATGTATGTATGTGTGTGTTGGTGTGAAAAAGTGTTTGCCCCCTTCCTGATTTCTCATTTTTTATATGTTTGTCACACTTAAATGTTTCAGATCATCAAGCAAATTCAAATATTAGACAAAGATAAAACAAGTAAACACAAAATGCCGTTTTTTAAATGAAGGTGTTTATTATTAAGGGAAAAAAAACAAACCTACATGGCCCTGTGTGAAAGAGTGATTGCCCCCGAAACCTAATAACTGGTTGGGCCACCCTTAAGGTGCGTTCAGACCAAATGCAAACCATCAAATTTTTCACACAGCACGAATACATTATAACTCAATGTAAACACACGACATGAATTCATTATCTGAGTGAGATGCAGACAGGTGGAGTTGCCTTTACAACTTCTGCAGCTATGTTCAACCTGCTGTGGAAATTCCCAAAATAACAAGGTTTATATTATTCGACAGGGGCTCACCTGAAAAAGTTGTCCCAGGCTCCAAAACTTCACAAGATGAGTGTTTCCGTTGCTAGCTTGCTAGCCTTATTAGCACGTCCATGGCAGGAATCTGTGAGTAAATAACTCTGACACCCTGATTCAGCTGAAGAGCTCCTGGTCCTTTTGTCTTCAGGTGAGTGGCAGTCTCATTTTCAAACTTGTTTACTGTCCAATGTTTATATTTTTACTCAGATGACGGTGCAATCCCTGGGACGTGAACGCGTGAATGTGCGTGTGCTCGCCTCTTTACATCGACTTTGTATGGATTCACGCTGTCCGTCCGTGTTTGGCCTAAACGCACCTTTAGCAGCAGCAATTGCAATCAAGCATTTGCAATAAGTGGCAATGAGTCTTTTACAGCGCTGTGGAGGAATTTTGGCCCACTCATCTTTGCAGAATTGTTATAATTCAGCCACATTGGGGGGGTTTCGAGCATGAACCGCCTTTTTAAGGTCATGCCACAGCATCTCAATCGGATTCAGGTCACTATTTTGACTAGACCACTCCAAAGTCTTCATTTTGTTTTTCTTAAGCCATTCAGAGGTGGACTTGCTGGTGTGTTTTGGATCATTGCCCTGCTGCAGAACCCAAGTGTGCTTCAGCTTGAGGTCACGAACAGATGGCCGGACATTCTCCTTCAGGATTGTTTGGTAGACAGCAGAATTCATGGTTCCATTTACCACAGCAAGTCTTCCAGGTCCTGAAGCAGTAAAACAGCCCCAGACCATCACACTACCACCACCATATTTTACTGCTGGTATATTGTTCTTTTTCTGAAATGCTGTGTTACTTTTACGCTTGATGTAATGGGACACACGCCTTCAAAAAAGTTCAACTTTTGTCTCGTCAGTCCACAGAGTATTTTCCCAAAAGTCTTGGGGATCATCAAGACGTTTTCTGGCAAAACTGAGATGAGCCTTTATGTTCTTTTTGCTCAGCAGTGGTTTCCGTTTTGGAACTCTGCCATGCAGGCCATTTTTGCCCAGTCCCTTTCTTATGGTGGAGACATGAACACTGACTTTAACTGAGGCAAGTGAGGTCTGCAGTTCTTTGGATGTTGTTGTGGGGTCTTTTGTGACCTCTTGGATGAGTGGTCGCTGTGCTCTTGAGGTAATTTTGGTCAGCCTGACACTCCTGGGAAGGTTCACTTCTGTTCCATGTTTTTGCCATTTGTGGATAATGGCTCTCACTGTGGTTCGCTGGAGTCCAAAAGCTTTAGAAATAGCTTTATAACCTTTTCCAGACTGATAGATCTCAATTACTTCATTTCTCATTTGTTTCTGAATTTCTTTGGATCGCAACATGATATCTAGCTTTTAAGGATCTTTTTTTTGGTCTACTTCACTTTGTCAGGCAGGTGCTATTTAAGTGATTTCTTGATTAAGAACAGGTGTGGCAATAATCATGCCTGGATGTGGCTAGAGAAATTGAACTCAGCTTTCCAAAGATGTAATAAACCACAGTTAATTTATGTCTTAGTGGGGTGGGGATCATTTTTTCACACAGGGCCATGTAGGTTTTGATTTTTTTCCCCCCTTAATAATAAACACCTTCATTTAAAAAGTGCATTTTGTGTTTACTTGTGCTATCTTCGTCTAACATTTAAATTTGTTTGATGATCTGAAACATTTAAGTGTGACAAACATACAAAAAAAATGAGAATTCACACCACTGTATATATACAGTATATATTCAAATATATAACTGAATATAGATCAGTGATTGACAGCCCTATTTTGGAATAACTGAGCGTGCAAAGAAAAAAATTGCTGATTAAATTATGCTCCAAAAACATTCATATGCAGGTTGCATGTGTATACACTGGAAATGACTCCTGGCTTAAAGAATGGACTGCAGCCCTGTCCATCTGCAGGCTTTATGTAGCCTTTATGTAACACTTTCCATTTCCAGAGAAAAAGCAAGAAAAGAGTCTCCTAAGTAAGGGTAATTTATTTTTTCATCCCCTTATTAGACTGAGTTCTGTTTTATGTAATATTATGTGGACTGTCATGGGAGAGCAGATGATGGGAGGATAGTGGAGCAGGAAAAATGGAGAAATTGGGTGATAAAGGAAGGGAGTGGAAGTAAAACAGTGATGACTCATGCTGCAAATTACAAGATGACTGATTTCATTTTGAGTTCAACTGACTCATAATTGGGAAAATTCAATAATGCCATAACAATTCGGAACAAAAGTAATAATCTGCCATCAATTCTCATCTTCTGCATCATTCACATCCCATTCAGAGAATGGCATCTGGTAGATATGATGCGACACACAGCTCACTCCCGGGTGACATATTACTGCTTCATTAAAAAGAATTTAATCACAGCTTCCACTATCAGTCACAATACACCATTAGCTAAACACTACCCACTGACCTTGGGCAAAACACATTTTCGAGCAGAGAAAAGGTCTCATTTTTCTGACTCTGTGGTTTGTATTCAACACACATCAGGCAATGCTCACAAATTCAACTGGCATTCAAATGAGGGCTCTATAATTAAAGGTCAAAATTTTAAACTCAAATGTTATGCACCAATGAGTGATTTTGACATCTATGCTTTGATGTTACGTTCAGAAAGTTACCATTGATGAGCTGGAGGCAGGATGCAGGAAAATCATGCCATCCGCTGAGTATATTAAACCATCACTTCAACACATGAGCATCGTGACAATGAATCAGGATTGGTGAGTTTTATTCCTTTATTTTTGCTTAATGTCTTGACTGGGTTCACTTTCTCTGATTAATCCTGTATTTAGGATAAAATATTTAAAAGAAACAATGGGAACAAAATGCCATTCAGATGCATCCATAACTGCTTTGAATGCAAGATCTAAAAGAACATTGTTATAGTACAATAATAGTATATATTGCTGTATGTTCTTTTCCTCACCATGCATGTCCACCAAGCCATTCATCCAATATTTGATTTTGCTATCAATCTGTTATACTTGGACTGCCTGAAGTCTGGAACCCATGGACATCACCAAATGCTGGGTTTCCTCCTTTATGATCCTTTGCCAGGCCTTTACTGCAGCTATCTTCAGTTGTTGTTTGTGGGTCTTTCTACCTTAAGTTTTGTCTTAAACAAGTGAAATGCATGCTTGACTGGGTTGAGATGTGGTGACTAACTCGGCCATTGCAGAACATTCCATTTCTTTGCCTTGGAAAAACTCTTGGGTTGCTTTTGCAGTATGCTTTGGGTTATTGTCCAGCTGCACTGTGTATCCAGGTGTGGGTTGAATTCATGTCCTTACCTTGTGTTGTCAATTATATTTTCTTGTTACAGGATATGAGTCAACCCACATCCCTGCATTAAGTTTATATTCTGAGGTTTTCTGTGTTTACTAGTTTATTACCGTGGTCTTGGTTCTGCTTTGATTATCCTTGCTTTAGTCCTGCTTGTCATTTTGATAATTACCTCCGCCAAGGAGGTTATGCTTTCATCAGCGTTGGTTTGTCTGTCTGTTTGTCTGTCTGTCTGTTTGTTTGTTAGCAAGATAACTCAAAAAGTTATGGACGGATTTTCATGAAATTTTCAGAGATTGTCACAAATGGGGTATCCTACAGATGATTAGATTTTGGTGGTGATCTGTCAGAACACTTGGAAAAAAAAAAAAAACAAGCATCACAGTATAGCTAATATATGCCACTTGCGAATGGCATTTTTTTCATGGTCAAGGAATCTATAAAGTTAGGCAAAATAAATGTAGGATTAATATTTATGATGTTAAACACTGTATGGGGGGAACTGTGGCGCTTGGCGGAGGTCTGCGCTCTCCGAGTGCTTTTCTAGTCATTCATGTTCTCTCTTGGGTTTGAGTTTAATGTGCGTTTACTTTCACCTTAGTCTTGCTTGGGTTTTGCATTGTTAATTCCCTGATTACTCATGGCTGTTTGTTTCTGTTGATTAGAGTCTGCCTTATTTAAGGGATGCAGCCCCTCACCTGGGTGCTGCGTCATTAGTCATTTGACGTGAATCCACATGCTTCTGTCCTTCTGTCCGTCTGTCTGTCTCACCTGGAGTTTTGCCAAGTCTTAGTCTGTTTTTCTTTCAGCTTCTGAGCTGCCTTTTGTGTTAACAAATTATGTTAAAACGCTCGCTTCGCGACTGAGTCCTTCTCCCTGCCCAGCCTGGGCGCAAACCATGACACTGTGACGCACCATCCAATCAACTTTGCTGCATTTGGCTGAATCTGAGCAGACAATATAGCCCTATACACTTCAGAATTCATCCAGCTGCTTCTGTCTTCTACCACATCATCAAGAAACACTAATGACCCAGTGCTACTGGAAGCCATGAATGCCCATGCATCACACTGCCTCCACCATGTTTTACCGAAGATGTGGTGTGTTTTGTATCATGAGCCATTCCAAACCTTCTCCATACTTTCTTCTTCCCATCATTCTGGTACAGGTTGATCTTGGTTTCGTTTGTCCAAAGAATGCTGTTCCAGAACTGGAATGGCTTCTTTAGATGTTTTTTGGCAAAGTCTAATCTGGCCTTTCTATTTTTGAGGTTGATCAATCTTTTGCACCTTGTGGTGAACCCTCTGTATTTGCTCTCACGAACTTTCTTTTAATGGTAAACTTAGATACTGATACACCTACTTCCTAGAGAGTGTTCTCCACTTGGGTGGATCCACTTGGTTCTTCACCAGGGAAAGGATCCTGCGATCACCACCACTGTTGTCTTCCATGGATATCCAGGCCGTTTTGAGTTCCCAAGCTCACCAGTGTGATTTTTTTCTCAGAAAGTACCAAACTGTTGACTGAAATTGTTGATTGCCCCTCCTAACATTTCCACTATCTCTCTGATGGATTTCTTCTTCTCTTCAGCCTAAGAATGGTCTGTTTCACTTCCATTGAGAGCTCCTTTGACTGCACGTTGTGGGTTCACAGCAAGCGCTTCCAAATGCAAATGCCACACCTGGAATCAACTCCAGAAATTTTACCTGCTCGACTGATGGTGGATTAATGAGTGAATAGCCCATGCAACCCGTGAAATAGCTTCTGAGTCAATTGTTCCATTACTTTTGAGCACCTGAAATCAGGAGACTTTGTATAAAAATGGTAGCATTTTTTAAACCATAACTCTAATTTGGATGTGAATACCCTCAAAATAAAGCTGAGAGTCTACACTTTAAACCCACATTGATTATATAACTGTATCTTGAATATGTTTTGGTAAACAGCTAAAATAATAAAACTTATATCATTGTTCCAATCCTTTGAGAGAGGAGTATACAGCAGGGAAAATAAGTATTGAATATGTCAACATTTTTCTCATTAAACAATACTTATTCCCTGTGTCATTCCACTTTATTAAATATAACTTGTTTTGTGAACACAGTTCCATTGATTTCTTTGTATGTCTGGATTACTTGGATTGTGACTGATATCTGGTGAAAATCTCAGGTCAATGGCTCCACCAGAAATATATTTAATGAGAAAAATGTTGAAGTGTTCAATACTTATTTTCCCTGCTTCAAACCTTTTTCCCCCAATAATGTGACCTATAACCTGTACAACCCAATTGAAAAGCAAACTGAAATCTTTTAAGCGGAAAAATAAGAAATTTACAATAACCTGTTTGCATAAATATGCACACCCTTTTATAACTGGGGATGTGGCTGTGTTCAGAATTAACCAATCACATTCAAACTCATGTTAAATGGGTGTCAGCTCACACCCGCCACCATTTAAAGTGCCTCTGATTAACCCCAAATAAAGTTCATCTGTTCTCATAGGCTTTTCCTGACATTTTTGTAGTCACACTTACAACACAAGCCATGGTCTGCAGAGAGCTTCCAAAGCATCAGAGGGATCTCATTGTTCAAAGGTATCAATCAGGAGAAGGGTACAAAAGAATTTCCAAGGCATTAAATATACCATGGAACACAGTGAAGACAGTCATCATCAAGTGGAGAAAATAGGGCACAACAGTGAAATTACCAAGAACTGGACGTCCCTCCACAATTGGTGAAAAGATGAGAAGAAAACTGGTCAGGGAAGCTGCCAAGAGGCTGACAGAAACATTGAAGGAACTGCGGGAATTTCGTGCAAGTACTGGCTGTTTAGTACATGTGACAACAATCTCCCGTATTCATATGTCTGGGCTATAAGGTAGGGTGGCAAACAGAAGCCTTATCTTACGAAGAAAAACATCCCAGCCTGGCTACATTTTGCAAAAACACATTTGAAATCTCCCAAACACATGTGGAAAAATGTATTATGGTCCGATGAAACCAAGGTTGAACTTTTTGGCCATAATTCCAAAAGGTATATTTGTTGCAAACACAACACTGCTCATCACCAAAAAAAACACCATACCTACAGGAAGCATGGTGGTGGCAGCATCATGCTTTGGGGCTGTTTTTCTTCAGCTGAAACTGGGGCCTTAGTTAAGGTGGAGGAAGTTATGAACAGTTCCAAATACCAGTCAGTGTTGGCACAAAACCTTCAGGCTTCTGCTAGAAAGCTGATGATGAAGAGGAACTTCATCTTTCAGCACAACAATGACCCGAAGCACACATCCAAATCAACAAAAGAATGACTTCACCAGAGGAAGATTAAGGCTTTAGAATAGCCCAGCCAGAGTCCAGATCTGAATCTGATCAGCCATCTGTGGGATGATCTGAAGAGGGCTGTGCACAAGAGATGCCCTTGCAATCTGACAGATTTGGAGCGTTTTTGCAAAGAAGAGTGGGCAAATATTGGCACATCAAGATGTACCACGCTGATAGACTCCTACCCAAAAAGATTGAGTGCTGTAATAAAAGCCAAAGGTGCTGCAACAAAGTATTAGTTTAAGGGTGTGCATATTTATGCAACCAGGTTATTGTAAGTTTTTTATTTTTTTATTTTTCCCCTTAAAATATTTCAGTTTATTTTTCAGTTGTGTTGGACATGTTTTTAGGTCACATTAATGATGGAAAAAGTTTTGAAATGATTTAGCTTGGTCTTATTTTTTTACATCACAAAAACCTGGCCACCTTGGCACCAGGTCTCCAAGGTGGTTAAAAATCTCCTTGGTGGCCGGGCCCCAGGGGTGGACGAGATTCGCCCTGAGTACCTCAAGGCCCTGGATGTTGTTGGGTTGCCATGGTTGATACGCCTCTGCAACATTGCGTGGAGGTCGGGGGCAGTGCCTTTGGCATGGCAAACCAGGGTGGTGGTTCCTCTCTTCAAAAAAGGGGACCAACTTTAGAGGGATCACACCCCTCAGCCTCCCTGGGAAGGTCTATGCCAAGGTACTGGAGAGGAGAGTCCGGCCGTTGGTCGAACCTCGGATTCAGGAGGAGCAATGTGGTTTTCGTTCTGGCCATGGCACATCGGACCAGCTCTTTACCCTCTCGAGAATTGTTGAGGGTTCGTGGGAGTTTGCCCAACCAGTTTACATGTGTTTTGTGGACTTGGAGAAGGCATTTGACCGCGTCCCTTGGGGATTTTTTGGGGGGGGGTGCTTCAGGAGTATGGGGTATCGGGCTTGTTGTTACGAGCTATTCGGTCTCTGTACGACCATTGTGAGAGTTTGGTTCGTATTGCCAACACTCGGTCGGAGTCATTCCCAGTGAGAGTTGGACTCCGCCAGGGCTGCCCTTTGTCACCGATCCTGTTCATAATTTTTATGGACAGGATTTCTAGGCGCAGCCAGGGAACAGAGGGTGTCATGCTTGGTGACCACAGGATCTCATCTCTGTTGTTTGCAGATGATGTTGTCCTGTTGGCTTCATCCAGCAATGACCTACAGCTCTTGCTGGGACGGTTTGCCGCTGAGTGTGAAGCGGCTGGGATGAGAATCAGCACCTCCAAGTCCAAGTCCATGGTCCTCAGCCGGAAAAAGGTGGATTGTCCTCTCCGGGTTGGGGACAGGCTCCTGCCCCAAGTGGAGGAGTTTAAGTATCTTGGGGTCTTGTTCATGAGTGAGGGGAAAATGGAGCGAGAGATCGACAGACGGATTGGAGCAGCATCTGCAGTGATGCGGACGTTGTACCGGTCTGTTGTAGTGAAGAGGGAGCTTAGTTCTAAGGCAAAGCTGTCGATTTACCAGTCAATCTACGTTCCTACTCTCACCTATGGTCACGAGCTTTGGGTAATGACCGAAAGAACGAGATCGCGGATACAAGCGGCTGAAATGAGCTTTCTCCATAGGATTGCTGGACTCACCCTCAGAGATAGGGTGAGGAGCTCAGTCATCCGGGAGAGGCTCAGAGTAGAACCGCTGCTCCTCCACATTGAAAGGAGTCAGTTGAGGTGGTGTGGGCATCTGATTAGGATGCCTCCTGGACGCCTCCCACTTGAGGTGTTTCAGGCATGTCCCACTGGGAGGAGACCCCAGGGCAGACCCAGGACTCGGTGGAGAGACTATGTCTCCCAGCTGGTCTGGGAACGCCTTGGTATCCCCTCTGAAGAGCTGGAGCAGGTGGCTGGGGAGAGGGAAGTCTGGGCTTCTCTGCTTGAACTGCTGCCTCCGCGACCCGGACCTCCGGAAAAGTGGTAGAAGATGGATGGATGGATGGATGGACAAAAACCTGGCATTTGAACAGCGGTGCGTCAGCTTTTTATATCCCATATATATATACAGTGGGGAAAAAAAGTATTTAGTCAGCCACCAATTGTGCAAGTTCTCCCACTTAAAAAATGAGAGAGGTCTTCAATTTTCATCACAGGTATACCACAACTATGAGAGGCAAAATGAGAAAAAAAAAATCCAGAAAATCACATTGAAGGATTTTTAATGAATTAATTGGTAAATTCCTCGGTAAAATAAGTATTTGGTCAATAACAAAAGTTCATCTCAGTACTTTGTTATATACCCTTTGTTGGCAATGACAGAGGTCAAACGTTTTCTGTAAGTCTTCACAAGGTTTTCACACACTATTGCTGGTATTTTGGCCCATTCCTCCATGCAGATCTCCTCTAGAGCAGTGATGTTTTGGGGCTGTCGCTGGGCAACACGGACTTTCAACTCCCTCCAAAGATTTTCTATGGGGTTGAGATCTGGAGACTGGCTAGGCCACTCCAGGACCTTGAAATGCTTCTTACGAAGCCACTCCTTCGTTGCCCGGGCGGTGTGTTTGGGATCATTGTCATGCTGAAAGACCCAGCCACGTTTCATCTTCAATGCCCTTGCTGATGGAAGGAGGTTTTCACTCAAAATCTCACGATACATGGCCCCATTCATTCTTTCCTTTACACGGATCAGTCGTCCTGGTCCCTTTGCAGAAAAGCAGCCCCAAAGTATGATGTTTTCACCCCCATGCTTCACAGTAGGTATGGTGTTCTTTCTCCTCCAAACACGACAAGTTGAGTTTTTACCAAAAAGTTCTATTTTGGTTTCATCTGACCATATTACATTCTCCCAATCCTCTTCTGGATCATCCAAATGGTCTCTAGCAAACTTCAGATGGGCCTTGACATGTACTGGCTTAAGCAGGGGGACACGTCTGGCACTGCAGGATTTGAGTCCCTGGCAGCGTAGTGCGTTACTGATGTAGCCTTTGTTATTTTGGTCCCAGCTCTCTGCAGGTCATTCACTAGGTCCCCCCGTGTGGTTCTGGGATTTTTGCTCACCGTTCTCATGATCATTTTGACCTCACGGGGTGAGATCTTGCGTGGAGCCCCAGATCGAGGGAGATTATCAGTGGTCTTGTATGTCTTCCATTTTCTAATAATTGCTCCCACAGTTGATTTCTTCACACCAAGCTGCTTACCTATTGCAGATTCAGTCTTCCCAGCCTGGTGCAGGTCTACAATTTTGTTTCTGGTGTCCTTTGACAGCTCTTTGGTCTTGGCCATAGTGGAGTTTGGAGTCTGACTGTTTGAGGTTGTGGACAGGTGTCTTTTATACTGACAGTGAGTTCAAACAGGTGCCATTAATACAGGTAACAAGTGGAGGACAGAGGAGCCTCTTAAAGAAGAAGTTACAGGTCTGTGAGACCCAGATATCTTGCTTGTTCGTAGGTGACCAAATACTTATTTTACCAAGGAATTTACCAATTAATTCATTAAAAATCCTTCAATGTGATTTTCTGGATTTTTTTTTCTCATTTTGTCTCTCATAGTTGAGGTATACCTATGATGAAAATTGGAGACCTTTCTCATCTTTTAAGTGGGAGAACTTGCCCAATTGGTGGCTGACTAAATAGTTTTTTTCCCCACTGTACATAGTTTGTACTACTACTACAGTAGTAGTTTGTAGGTTTGGGGTCACCTCAGACAAGTTTGTGTTTTCCATGAAAAGTCGCACTTTTATTTACCACCATGAGTTGTAAAATGAATAGAAAATATAGTCAAGACATTGACAAGGTTAGAAATAATGATGTGTATTTGAAATAATAATTTTTTCCTTCAAACTTTGCTTTCGTCAAAGAATCCTCCATTTGCAGCAATTACAGCATTGCAGACCTAACATGATTGCACAAGGGTTTTCTAATCATCCATTAGCCTTCTGACGCAATGAGCAAACACATTGTACCATTAGATCACTGGCGTGATAGTTGCTGGAAATGGGCCTCTATACACCTATGTAGATATTGCACCAAAAACCAGACATTTGCAGCTATAATAGTCATTTACCACATTAGCAATGTATAGAGTGTATTTCTGATTAGTTTAAAGTTATCTTCATTGAAAAAAAGTGCTTTTCTTTCAAAAATAAGGATATTTCTAAGTGACCCCAAACTTTTGAACGGTAGTGTATATATATAACACACACACACACACACACACACACACACACACACACACACACTACTCACAAAAAGTTAGGGATATTCAACTTTCGGTTGAAATTTCAGGATGCACCTAAAATGCATGATAAACTTTACAGGTGAACTTAATTTGACCTTCTCTACCTTTTTGAATTTACATGTCCAACTGTTCAACGTTTCAGTAGTTTTTGATAACTTGCTATTCTCTAACAAGGTGCTTAACAGCAAAATTCACAGCAGGTGTTTGATCCATGAATCGACCAATAAATCTTCTGGTTCAGCTAGAACTAGTATTTAAACAGTCCTCTTCATAATGTTGTTCACATTTTGACATCATGAGACCAAGACAACACCTAACAATTGATTAGCAGTGCCTCGCTATTGCGAGGCTTCAAACAGGATGTTCTCAGAAGGAAGTGGCCATTGAGCTTAGAGTGTCACAGAGTGTCATCAGCAGGTTGCAACAAAGAGACTGGAAGAGTTACAGAAAGGCATAGAAGTGGACGTCCTTTGGCCACATCCCACGCTGATGACCACTTCATTGTGAACAGTGCTCTACGGAACCGGATGATGAATGCCACTCAACTCCAGGCACATTTAAGGGAGGTAAGTGTCACGTCAGATTGTTCAAAAACATGTACATCAGCATGGGCTACGTGCTAGACGACCTGCAAGGGTACAGGCGTCATCATCTGCACCTGACTGCACAACAACCACTGCTGCCTCTAAAGAAATCAAGTCCTGCTGCCCACTCCCCACTCTACCAACACCCCCCCACTCCCAACACACAGCCCCCCATCCTGACCCTGACCAGGACCCAGGTGAGGACGGAGCTGAGGAAGATCAAGGCGAGGAAGGCGCCGGGACCGGACGGCATCAGCGCAAAGCTCCTCAAGTCCTGTGCAGACCAGCTGTGTGGGATTGTGACGTATATCTTCAACATGAGCCTGAAACTGGGGAGGGTACCACAGCTGTGGAAAACATCTTGTGTGGTACCTGTACCAAAAACTTCCCACCCCAAAGACCTGAACAGCTACAGACCGGTGGCCTTGACGTCCCACTTGATGAAGACCCTGGAGAGACTGCTCCTTGCTCACCTCCGCCCCCTGGTGGAACCAGCGATGGATCCACTCCAGTTCGCCTACCAGCATGGCATTGGGGTGGAGGATGCGGTGATCTTCCTCCTTCACCGTTCTCTGTCCCACCTGGAGAAGCCCGGGAATATGGTGAGGATCATGTTCTTTGACTTCTCCAGTGCTTTCAACACCATCCAACCGATGATCCTGAAGGACAAGCTGCTGCGCGCAGGGGTGGACCAGCACCTGTCATCATGGATCCTGGACTACCTCACGAACCGGCCTCAGTTTGTGAGAACCCGGGACTGTGTGTCCGACACGATCATCAGTAGCACGGGGGCCCCCCAGGGAACGGTGCTGGCTCCCTTCCTGTTCACTCTTTATACTGCGGACTTCTCACACAACACAACACACTGCCATCTACAGAAGTTCTCTGATGACTCTGCGATCGTTGGCCTCATCTCCAATGGAGATGAAGCTGAGTACAGAGGGCTTATCCAGGACTTCGTGGACTGGTGCCATCGGAACTGCCTCCAGATCAACGCGAGGAAAACTAAGGAGCTGGTGGTGGACTGCCGCAGGCATGGGCAGCCCCTCACAGTACCAGTAAATATACAGGGAACAGACATCGAGATGGTGACATCCTATAAGTACCTGGGTATTCATCTGAACAATAAACTAGACTGGTCACACAATACTGATGCACTCTACAAGAAGGGACAGCGCAGGCTGTTCCTGCTGAGGAGACTCAGGTCTTTTGGTGTACAAGGGGCGCTGCTGAAGTCATTCTATGACACGGTGGTGGCATCAGCCATCACTTTTGGAGTGGTCTGCTGGGGCAGTGGCATTACTGCAGCCGATAGGAAGAGACTGAACAAACTGATTAAGAAAGCTAGCTCTGTCCTGGGGCAGCGCCTTGATCCGATGGAGGAGATAGGAGAGAGAAGGACGGTGGCTAAACTGTCATCTCTGCTGGAGTCCGAGTTCCACCCTATGCAGGACATACTGAATGCACTGAGGAGCTCATTTAGCAGCAGACTACATCATCCCAGGTGCACAACCGAGAGGTTTCGTAGGTCCTTCCTACCAACGGCTGTCAGACTGTACAACCTAAGCAGGGCTGCTCGCAGAGATAGCAAAAAGACGTAACAAACTAATAGTTTTTTGAATGCAAAAGATGCAATAGACTTACACAATGGTCCTCTCCGGCATACAACTAGGAACATACCGGTCGCTATGGAGGGTGAGAATATGTATGGGCACATAATCATACCATGTAGGATAACTAAGTAGACGGTTATGCTGTTTCATTCCATCTAGCAACAATGCTCTGCACTGTGTGTGTTTATATATTTGCATATTTATTCCATCTAGCTACAATGCTCCGTACTGTGGGTGTTTATATATTTATATATCTACATATTATTCCATCTAGCTACATTGCTCCGCACTGTGTGTGTTTATATACTTGCATATTTATTCCATCTAGCTACAATGCTCCGTACTGTGGGTGTTTATATATTTATATATCTACATATTATTCCATCTAGCTACATTGCTCCGTACTGTGGGTGTTTATATATTTACATATTTATTCCATCTAGCTACAATGCTCTGCACTGTGTGTTCATATATTCATATATTTATTCCATCCAGCTACAATGCTCTGCACTGTGTGTCTGTGTGTGTGTGTATATATATATATTTTATAGTAATACGTACATATGTTTATTAGCTGCTCTTGCTTGCTTGTTTTTTTTTTGTTTTTTTTTTTCTTGCCTTCTGATTGTTGCTCTGAGTGTTGCTATCCCTGTGCTGTTGCAATCCTGGAATTTCCCCGTTGTGGGACTAATAAAGGCTTATCTTATCTTATCTTATCTTATCTTATCTTGCATGAGCCAGGGAACATTTACGCTGAACAAGGGACCAGTGGGCCTCAGTGCTGTTCTCTGAAGAAAGTTGATTCACACTGAGCAAAAATGATGGCCGTCAATGATGTTGGAGACATCAAGGTGAGCGCTATGCATCAGCCACTGTTGTCACCAGACGAGCCTTTGGTGGTGGTGGTGTTACAGTCTGGGCAGGTGTGTCTAGTCAATACAGAACGGCCCTACACCTTGTGAATGGTACAGTAACAAGCCAATACTACCTGAATAACATTATTAATCCAGTCATTGCACCCCTGCATGAACAACACAGGCCTAATTTCCTCTTCATGGACGATAATGCTCCAGCTCTTCGAGGTCGCATCATTAAGGAACGGCTGCTGGAGGCTGGGGTACCTCAAATGGAGTGGCCTACACTTTCTCCAGACCTGTATCCCATAGAAAACCTATGGGATCAGCTGAGTCACCGTGTAGAGGCTCGTAACCCTGCACCCCACGACCTCAATGACCTGAGGGCCACCCTTCAAGAAGAGTGGAATGCCATGCCTCAGCAGACAATAAGTTGACTTGTGAACAGCAGAAGACATCATTATCAAGCTGTAATTGATGCTCAAGGGTACATGACAAGTTATTGAGACACTAACATTTTTTGTTGTGGTATACCCACCACTGTTGTTGGCTTTTGTTTGAATAAATTGCTTGAGATGAGAAAATCACCATTGCATGCTTCTACTTAAATGCCCTACTTTCATGATATAATATTACTGTTGCGTGAGCTTTTTTTACATTTTCCATAAATTTCACTCGAAAGTCAATTATCCCTAACTTTTTGTGAGTAGTGCGCACACACACTCACACACCAGCTGCAGTGTTCACCTTTTTATTTTTTTTTTCACCTTCTTAAGTTTATAGTTATGTGCCTGTATTTTAAATAAACTTTCAACTAAAAAAAACTGGCAGAAAATTTTTTCAAGCAAGTGGAGACAGCTGAATCTTATCAACTCCTCACTCGTATCAACTTATTGACTGACCGTCAGCCACTGATGAGACCTGGGAGGCTGTTGCCCAGGTCTCATCACTTTTTCTCCTCCATAGTGATGGGTAACCACCACCATGGCCTACTCTGATTTGGTCCTGCATGGAGCTGAGTAGTGAGGCAATTCCATTTTTGTTCAGCACAGATTTGAAAGCTAAACAGCCCGTCCGCCCAGGCTTCCAGCGCAGAGCCCCATCATCATCCAGGTGTTAGTTCAGTGGTTTCCACTATTCTACAGGAAAATATCCGAAATGTAATGTAGAAACTATCTATTTATGTACCTATTTTGTTGCCACTCTTGAACTATTAGCTACAAACTTTAACTTAATTTTTAAAATGCATGGTGGCTGCTCAGCTGACAGCAACCACCATTCACCCACACCGTGTAGTGAAAACGCAAGCCTGAGCAGGGGTTCCCACTTCAAGCCTGTGCTCTGCCCGCATGCCGCACGCACATGGATAGAGCAGAGGTGACAGCAGCCCTCAGCACAGGAAGCAGGAGGGAACCATGCTAGGCAAAAACAATGAGATTACAGGCTGGTGCAGGCCCCTCGCCGCTGACTGAGGAACAGAGTACCGTTTCACTTTGCATGGAACAAATCAAATGAGCCCAGTGAGAATGTGCCTCAGTCACTCACTGTAGCTGATCATTGCAAAGCACTGATCCTGTTGGAAGAGTTTAACAGGTGCACAATGGAGCTGTCAAAAATGCAATGTTTTACCATGTGGAAAAGATTAAAGGCAGACATGAAAATTTTCAAAAAATTTGAGAGAACAAAACCAAACTGTAACCTGAAAGCTGATAAGATGTTCTGATTGGGGTGGGTTGGGGGGGTGGGGTTAGAAGACAATCTGTGTGTATTTTATTTTATTTTTTTAAATTACATCTTTTAAAACCAAATAATTTGCTTTGATCAGCGGTTTGTAAGTTAGTACAAACATGTTATTCAGTGGCAGTAAAACATTGCAGATAGATTAACAGCACTTGGTTTTCTTTTCCTAACACTTAAAGTTTTTACTTGTTTATGACAGTTACTGAGAGGCAGTCACTCTCACAAACTGCAAAGTAGAGCCTCACTATAGGCTGACTTGAGAAGGTTTAAAAAAAATCAAAACCATGGAGCTTGACAGAAGTAGGAAATGCACTTGCTACAGTAAGATAAGTGGAAGGGCTCCAATCAGAAAGTCACCACCCAACTGTGGAAATGTCTGTCTGCCGTGCACATGGTGCTTTCCTGGAGCGATAGAGACACTTCATAGTCCTCCAGAAGAGTTAACTGTTTAAAGCTTTTGGTTGAATGAAATGAGGTGCAAAGACCAACAGCACACAGAACCATACTGTCATTTTTGATTTGTCACATGTTTCAACTCGGTGAAAACCCAGAACCATAAATGACAGAATTCAAAAGAGGGAAATATACTGTATGCCTGCAGAAAACTATGAACACTTTCAGTACATTTCTCTGCAAAGGATGTACATCCTGGGCTCTTTACTATGAAACAGACACAGAAGCTGGTATATTTATCGTAACTATCTTACCTCATGGCTCAGTGTAGCATCCTGCTGCGTCTCTCTGCCCGACTGTATCTAATCCTCAGTCAGGGGCAGGCTTGAGCGAAAAACAATAACCACAACTACAGCAAAATTACTTTATGTTCAGGTCAGTGGGGGATGGGGTGATGAGGAAAAAAAATGTGTCCAAAGCTGTGAAGCAGATGGGATACAAGAAAGTGAAGAGTAAAATGAGAAGACCAGTGATTAGAGTTGGAGACAGAAGGAAATCGGGGGCAGAAGGTCCAAAAGAGTCCTGATGGGGTCAGGTGATTCAGCAGCAACCACAAAATCTCTTTATCTTCTTTCTTTCTTTCTTTACATCTCTGTAGCGCTCTTTCTTTCTGACATGATTACCATGGGGACTGCCTCCCCTTTTTTCTCACCCTCCCTCCCTCTCTTAACATCTGTGGATATGATTACTACTTTTACTTTATTCAGAGAAATAATGAACAAGAGTGTGAGTACTATAACAGCGAGTAAGATATTAAAGTTGAGATCACTGGTATTTTAAATTATTCTCATGTCTAGCAGATGGGTCAATCACTTCTTAGCCTCCCCAAATGCATTAGCCAGTGAGGTCTAAGCCCAATGACCACTGTACCCTTTTCAGACTTTAAAAACTGCAGCAGAAGTTTTCTGTTCACTACTGCGGGGAACTGGGTGAGACAAGCACAGGGAGGAAAGAAAGCAACAAGAATGCCTAAAAGTGGAGAACTACAAAGGGTCACTATTAGTGCTTCCGTTCATCCTCGTTACTGTCAAGAACATTTTTCTGTAAACGTTAATTCTCCGCAACATAACAAAACAGGATACTTAATGTGAATAGATGGTTTTTCCAAAACAAATTTAAAAAAGTCTTTTTCTTCTGGTGTGGTACAACTGAAGATTGATGCTCATGTGGCATTAGGGCCAACAAAACATCAGCAAAGGAAAATGGGATCATATGATGTGACTGTTGAGGTTCTCTTTACTTTTACATTGTCTGATGTTTGCCCTATGTATTTTGCACCTTGAGACAATTTATGCTATGATTAGGTTCTTTATTGATGAAGTTCAATTAAAATGAATCTTTGATTTTTGATCCTTAATTTATATAGTTAGGATTGTTTG
Source organism: Pholidichthys leucotaenia (assembly GCA_020510985.1). Classification (NCBI taxonomy): domain Eukaryota; kingdom Metazoa; phylum Chordata; class Actinopteri; order Cichliformes; family Pholidichthyidae; genus Pholidichthys; species Pholidichthys leucotaenia. The sequence goes on along the minus strand of CM035845.1, from coordinate 247,628,766 downwards.
CATGCTTTTATTGTCTACTTTTTTAATGTTTTGTTGTCTTACCTTTTTAATCTGCAAGCTTTTAAACTGAAAGTTACTACTTTTCATGTATTTTAGACCTGGTGCACACAATAAAGTTTCCGTTTAGATCCAGAGAGAAACATCTGCGTGCACACAATGAGTCGCAGAAGCAACCACATGTGCACACAGATCCACCAAAGGTGTGAAAACTGCTGTTGTAACTAACAAATGACAAGTAGAAGTTTTACTAGGGACTTTGGATGATAACGATAAACACCAGATTCCATCTGTAAGAAACACTTATATTCATTTTTTTAAGCTAAGCTAAGCTAAATAAATAAATAGATACATAGCTAGCCACCGGAGTGGTGGCTCAGTTGGTAGAGCATCCGCCCCACACCCGGGAGGCAGGGGTTCAAATCCCGGTCGGGTCATGCCGAAGACCATATAAAAGTGGAACTTTCTGCCGTCCAGCTTGGTGCTCAGCAATAATGGAATGGAGGAGGGAAATTTGTGGCGGTGCCTTGCGTAGCAGCGGCCCTCTGATTCTACACTTGGGATGTGTGTGATTAACACAGTAGATAGGTGAAACACAATCTCATTGTACAGTTGAATGACAGTAAAGGGTGATTTAATTTAAATATTGCATTGAGATGACTTTTGTTGTGATAAGGACCTACGTATACAAATAAAGTTGAACTGAATCAAATAAATAAATAACCTGTATAATTGCAGGCAATAAAAAAATATCTGGTTTGTTGACAGCTGGCTTGAATATTTGATAAGGCGTCTTCAGTCATAACTTTTACAAAAGCATTACAAGTAAGAAAAACTAGTGATATGATGCTGACATCACATCATTTGCGCAGCGCAAAACTGGATTTGAAACAGTGGCAGTTCCATGGTGAAAAAAGAAAAACATGCTCCTTGGTGTGTGGATTGGCTGAAATCGCTTGTAAATTAGAGCTCTATCATGCCGTAGGTCTTTATTTCTGTGCACATGGATGAGCAAAATCAGCACTGTAAAAACCTCTCCGCTCTGGAGACTGGTTCCAAATCTCTACACTTTCAAACCTCCAAATACCTGGTGTAGTATGCACAGACACCTAAACGGTAGATAAACTTCCACAGTTTGAGGTAAAAATGTTGCCATGTGCACGGCCCCTTACTTTTATCCACAAACTCTCCCTTAATCAAGGATTAGCAACACCTGTCCTGTACTGATTGTTGTAGATTTTGTACAGACACATCCATTGTTGGAGTCGAAATGTCGGTTTAAAAAAGTGCTAAAGACAGCAGCAAGTAAATTTGACAAATCTGGACAAAATTGCAAAGGCAATGCACACAGAGAAGCTTAAACTGAGAAATGAACAACTGCACGATCTGTACATCATCAAATCAACAGGCATGTAATTGAGAAATACTGTATGTGTTGATTTCATAAAATCTGAAGGCGCTGCAGTGATTCATTGAGGACAAAATAAGAGAAAGACTGTAGGAGGCTATAAAATGGAACTTGAATTTAGCTATCCATACATTTTTCTTGAATGAATCTTGTAGTCCGTCATCAGATTGTGCATGCCATTATTACAAGCAGGGTGAAAATGAGAACCAATTTTAACCGGCCAATAACTATGGAAGAAATTTTGTCAAATAATGAAATTATTTTCTAACAGCAAACCCATGTTCAAGAACAACAGCAGGGTTTTGGTATAGGTCCTTTGCATTTCCTCCTATAAAACTGCTTAAAATCAAAATATCAGCACTTAACACTTCCCACTCCTACTCAGTCGTTTCATTTAAAAGGACAAGCAAGCCACTGACAAAGAACCAAAGTGCATCAACTAACATTCTTGAAATAATTTTCAGACAAAGTTTAATCAGTTCTACTGTAAAAAAAAAAAAAAATAAGGATGGGGGTGGGTAGAGCACTCCACGGTGAGTGGGAGTGATTTTGACTTGGATTTTTTTGTCTGATTTGTCTGTCATGAAAGTTTACATTGATAAACACAAGTGACTCATAACTTGAACGTGATCAAATCTGTCCAACAAAACAGCACACAGGTGCACACAGATGCAACCATTCATTTGCTCTAAACTGAGAAAATGTGTTTTATTAAAGAAATGCTTGGTATTTGGCTCTGGAAGACTGCCAGCAGTTAGTCAGCTGTATGTGATGATGTCCAGAAGAAGGAAGGAAGCCAGATGGTGGCGCCGCAAGCTGTTTTAGCAGGAACTGCTGGCACACGCACAGAGGCGAAAAGAACGCATGAAACTGCTTGACCACATATTGTATATATACAAAAATGTCTCAGATCTGATCTAACAGATATAATTTCAGATCAGACGTGTGTAGACAGCCCTACAAAAAGATCTATATGACACTGAGGTATAAACATCGGCTTTAAATCACTTCAGACTACGACTGTGAGCATAGTCAAGTGTATTCACACTTTTGTTTGCAGGTAGAAGAGTAAAGAGCAAGGATGCAAGAAAAGAACAAGAAAAAAAAATTAAATGCTTGATTAACAACACCCAAGGTTCTCTCCCTTGCCACGGCTTCTCTGAGGAACTCAAGGAGAAGAGGTGATTTATGGTCTATCTAAAGTAATGCAGGCCTTGTTTTATCGAGTCTCACAGTCCTGCTGGGAATCACACTCCCATTACAGAAGCACTCATGACTACAGCCAGATCAGGCTGATTCTGGCTGCTGCTGTGGGCTGAAAACTAAGTCTCAGCGGCACAAAAGTTTGTTTGAGCAGTTCCTACTGCAGGATGTTGGCAGGATTTGGCTTAGTAATATTTTTTAAAGCACATTAATTGACATGAAATGCATCACAGATTTAAAATGTGTATGTAAATCTACTTAAACGTATGCTAAACTAGTTGCAGTTCAGATCAGATCTGTGTTTGTGTGAGTCCTTATCAAGACATCAACCACTGAGCTGTAACTAAATATATATATATTTTTTTACTGAGCTACCAGTAGAATTGTGTGATGTGAGACGTGATGATCTGAAATAATAAGCAGCACATCAGTAGTCCTCGCAAGGACTGCTAAGTTCAGCTGTGTCACTGGGAAATCCCACAAAATATCACCCAACATAGGAAGAATTTTAGGTGGTTTTTTTTCCCTTTATTTTTAAGCTTTAAATTTCTGGTTCTTTCTAGTGCATTCTCAAACAATTTCTTGGAAATCCAGACAGTTTTTTATTAACAATTTCTTATCAAAGCAAAGAATCTTCCATAAACATTTAAAAATACAGTAAAAGTGTTTATGTATTTTTGTAATACTCATTCACAGGTGATGTAAGCCCAGTGCCAGAAAAAAGCCTTTAAAGAAATGACGGGGTTCTGTTCATTAAACCGTCATTTTGAATGAGTAAAAGGAGTGAGTTTAAATTATAAAGGAACTGCAGTTTTGTTTTTTAACTAATGATATTTTTATTTTATTATACAAACTTTTACAGGTTTATGACATGCCTTTAAGTTGATAGTGCTTTTATTATTACTGTTCTCATCCCTCGTTGTAGAGCTGCTATTGTGTTTTCATCCTGAACAAAGTAGATTATCTAGTAGCAGATTATCATTATTAAAGTCAGTGAACAAAGTGGAGAGTTCCAGTTTGTGTCACTGTTTTGAAGGATTTGTTGGCCCATGGTTACATATTGTTAGGGCTGGACAGCATCTTTTAAAGCATAGACCTTAACAGTATATACAGTATGGCTACGCACAAGATTAACTATAAATACATGCAAAACTAATTGGTATTCATATAATAAATTGCATGCGTTACCTGCTTCTTCACATTACGATGCTAAAACTGTCACTGAGCATTGCTAAGATTGTTACTTGCTCATAAAACAAAGTGCAGTTTCAAGAAAATGCAAATCCTGGAAATAAATGTTCAAAAGTCTAAATGTTCTTCTTTCTGTGAAATGGTTTAGAGAAGCTGAATTATTGAGGTCATGCAGAGAAGCTCCAAGAACTGTGAAATACTGTACGTTGAATGCCAGTAACAGAATAAAATGTCTGGATATGGCTATACATATGTACAGTCAATTAATAGTCCATGATTTAAAATTACATATTAACAGTCATGTGAAAAAACTAGGACACCCTGTATAAGCCTGTGTGTTTTTTAACATATTTGGACATATGGATATTTAATATCAATGTTAAAATACTGATTCATGTAATACAGCTAAACAATTAAAAATGAATTAAATACTTTTTTCAAATTTTCTGTAAAATGTAATTCTAAACAAATAGTGAGAAATAAATTAGGACACCCCCACAGTCCTTCCCACTTACAATGGCTAAAATAAATGTTAAAAAATGCAAATAAAAACAAAAACAAGGTTAAACATAGATATGTGAACATTTCTTAATAAAGAACTGAATATTTAATGGGGTGTTCTAATTTTTTCACATGACTGTACATCAAAATATTTGTGTCTTAGTTTCGTCTTTTCCCACTTGGTCCCAGTGATTATCACGATGATGTACTTACTCATCATTTCCAAGAAAAGATGTCTCTCTCCACACAGCCCTCCTGCTCCGAAACTCAGAGGGGAACTTGACGGCGGGAGGCTTCTTCAGGATCTCTTCCTCGCAGTGTTCGGAGGCACTTGGAGCTGCTGTCACAGGAGTGGAGACTTGGTCGGAGCTGATGGATGTGATGTCAGTGCTAATGTCAAATGATGTCCAGGACGAGTCTGAAGATAAGGAGAGGCTACTGTCCACCATCTCCTCCCGCAATCCATGTCCTAGGTTCATGACACAGGGATGGAAAAGGAAAGAGTGGGTCGATAAAAAGTAAAACCAGGAGAATGGAGATGAGGTATGAAGAAAGGAAAAATGACTTGGAAAAGATTTGGGCATAGTAAAGGAAGAAGTTCTATGTGTCCAGTGATGTCTTCAGAAGAGTTGGAGGGGATAAGAAGAGGAAATGAGGTAGAAACACTTCCAAATTAGATAAGGGAACAGAAAGAGATATGCCTGTGAACTCCTATTGGTCAGAAGCGTCTCGCTCTCTCTTCTTCGGGAGCAGTTAAGAAAACCGTGAGGGGACTAAATGAAAGACAAAAGACCAATCAAAGGGAGCATTAGCCAAAGGAGATGGCGATATGGACGTGAAGTGGGGAAACTAGAACTCCTCAGAGGGGGATGGCAACACAGGAACTGCCGCCACAAATGGAAAGGACGAACACAAACAAAAGAAGAGGCACACCAGGGTGAGAGGTGTGAGTAACACCACTTATGAGGTGATAGCGCACATCTCATTATCCATCATTTCCCCTTCCATACAATTGAATCATGTGGTAAGCCGATAGAGAGGGCGCAGGACGGGAAATCTAATTGAGATGCTTGGAGAGGCCTGAACTGGTGGCTTCTGCGGCTACATGATAGCAGCAGGCAGGAATGTGCCGTCTTGGGTTGCACCCATATGTGGTTTATTACAAGAAATCTGACGCAGTCCGAATGCAATTAAGGTTTACCACTGAAGTCCATTAGAACCTTGATATGGAGACGGCAGGTTGTTGTCCCAGAGGTGTAGCAGCAGTAAAGAGCATAGTCTTTCAGACAGTGAAGTAAAGAAAAGGTTCAGCACTTACACTGGAAGAAAAAAGTTCCTCTGTGTATTTACTGTCAGGATATTTAACCATAGAACTGTAGATCTAAAACTGAAAATGTCTCATAGAATATTCCCATTAAATCTTTTTCTTTCCAGCCTAAAATAATGTCAAAATATAGGCAAAAGCAGCAACCTGTTTAGAACAAAAGCTTTAGAAGGATTTCAGGTTAATCATATCAGTGTATGATTATGGTAAATGTACAAGGTAAAATACATCTACATTGTTTTTCCTAAATGTCAGAGAAAGGTAAAAGTACTCTTGTTTGAATGCACACAACAAAGTTAGCTAAAATATAAATTCAATTCAACTTTATATAGTGCCACTTTACAACAACAGCCTGCAAGATCTGTTTGAAGCTACAAAATATTTTCAATTGGCCATTCAACAAAAGCAATAGGCCAGTGTCTACTCTTCCTCTAAATATAGCTCAATAGAAATGTCCATTTTTTGCATCATTAATTTGGAACTTTATTTCTGCTTCTTCTGTCGGCTGCTTCAGGGGTCTCCACAGCAGATCGTCTGTCTCCATCTCACCCTGTCCCTTCATCTTTGTAACACCAACCATCTCCACGTCCTCCTTCACTACATCCATGAGTCTTCTCTGTGGTCTTCCTCTTCTCCTCCTACCTGGCAGCTCCATCTTCAACATCCTTTGTCCAATATATCCACTATCCCTCCTCTGCACATCTCCAAACCATCTCAGCCTGCCTCTCTTACTTTGTCTCCAAACTGCTCAACCTGAGCTGTCCCTCTGATGTACTCATTTCTAATCCTGTCCCTCCTCATCACTCCCAATGAGAATCTTAGCGTCTTCAACTCTGCCACCTACAGCTCTGCCTCCTGTCTTTTTGTCAGTGCCACCATCTCCAAACCATACATCATAGCAGGTCTCACTAACATCTTGTAAATCTTCCTTTTCACTCTTGCTGCTATTCTTCTGTCCCAAATCACCCCTGACACTCGTCTCCACCCGCTCCACCCTGCCTGCCCTCTCTTCTTCACCTCTCTTGTGCATTTTCCATTGCTTTGGATGGTTGATCCCAGGTATTTGGATAATATTTGGCCTATATTTGGATATAATTTGGAACTTTATTTATAAACTGTAATTTAATTTATAGACTGTAATTTACTGTACATACTCTGGTTGTCATTGAATCCTTATTTAAATCCTTCACCTGAACAACGAGAGCAAGTTTTTAGCCAAAGTCAAATTCCTTGTATGTGTTGTGCATACTTGGCCAATAAAGCTGATTCTGATTCTGATTCTGATTCTGATTCTGAAAAGTTTATAGATTTGTTAAGTTTATCTATAATTTGCAAATTTACTTATAAATTCAGAGCTTTTATAATTAAAAAACACAACTTCTCCCTCATGTATGTTTTTCCTTGTAATTTTTCTCCATACAAGTCTTAAAAAGATTTGACTTTTGTGTGATAGATTTATTAACCCCCCTTTACATGGGGTGGAGCTCATTGAGAGATGAAAAAATAGACACATCTCTCAATGATTTTTCAATGACCGCCCAGCAATTGCCAAGATCTCTCAATGATCTTCCAGTGATCTCCACAGCTTCAAAGTTTTGACTCAGTCCAAAGAAATCTCTTAATGATCACCAGAGAAGCAATCTCTCAAGGAGCGCTCAACAATCTCATTGATCTCCCAATGACCAATGATCCCTCAGCGATCATTCAATGAAAGCCAATTTTTTTCCATCCCAGTGGCAGAGATGGCTGAGAAATCAGTGTGGGATCATTGAGTGTTTGATGAAAGAGCAATAGAGTTCATTGAAAGTTTGTAAAAGAGATCATTGGGAGATTGATGAGATTATTGGGCGATGAGCGGTCGCTTCCCTTTGGTGATCGTTGAGAGATTGTTTAGGACAGAATCAAAACTTTGAGGCAACCATGGAGATCACTGGAAGATCACTGAGAGACCTTGGCAATTGCCGAGAGATCAGTGAAATATCATTGAGAGATCTAGCCATATTTTTCATGTTTTAACAGTCTCCACCTGTGTGTAAAGGGGGTAGAAGAGCACTAGAAACCTCTCAAATATCTACATACTGTATATACACTATATACTTTCAAGTTCCTGGTCACCCAAAAAACTCAATGATCTATCAGTGATCTCTCCTGATCTCTCAAGGATATCTCAAGGATCTTTCAAAATTGAATTTTTGATTGCATAATGAGCTCCCAAAAATTTACACAGAAACAGCTTTGTGGAGATTTTAGGAGATCACTGAGAGGTCAGTCCAATTTTTTATCTCTCAATGGCCAATCAACTGTGTAGGGGCCCTTATTTTTTGCAGACTAATGACTAGTACAAAATTTGACTGAGTTGTTGTTTTTTGTTTAAATTTGTGTGTTTAATTACAGGTGCATCTCAGTAAATTAGAATACCATCAAAAAGTTAATTTAATTCAGTAATTCAATTCAAAAAGTTAAACACACAGAGTGATCTATTTTGGGCATTTATTTCTTTTAATTTTGATGATTATGGCTTACAGCTACTGAAAACCCAAAATTCAGTTTCTCAAACATTAGAATATTGCATAAGATCAATTTTAAAAAACTGATTTTAAAACAGAAATGTTGGCTGACTGAAAAGTATGTCGATACTTGGTTGGGGCTCCTTTTGCATGAATTACCTCATCAATGCAGCGTGGCATGAAGGCGATCAGCCTGTGGTGCTGCTGAGGTGTTATGAAGGTCCAGGTTGCTTTGATAGCAGCCTTGTTGGGTCTGGTGTCTCTCATCTTCCCTCTTGACAATATTCTATAGATTCTCTACTGGGCTGAGGTCAGGAGAGTTTGCCGACCTGTCAAACACAGTGAGACCATGGTCATTAAAACAGGTATTGATACTTTTGGCAGCAGAAGGAAGCATTAAGTGTTCTAAAAATGTCCTGGTAGACGGCTGCGCTGACCTTTTTTTTATTTCCACAGTAACACTCTGTTGCAGCATGGATGAAGCTATAACTCCATGGTTACAAAGGAGATGGAACTTCTCATGTTCAGTAACACACGGCGCTTTTATGGAGTTTTTACGTGATACTGGAGGCTACCAAAAAGACCTCGATATAACCAGCATCATGCAGGCCTGCCATGATCACGGTCCCAGATGAAGCGACCTCACCCCTGCATCTCAGCACAGACAAATCTTAGCAGAATCGGAGGCAGAATTGCCGCGGTAGATACACTCAAGCTTCACAACAGTGCTTCATTTGGTGGGTACAGACCTGGAATAAAGCATGTCTGTCCGGGTGGATATTCTGGCCTTGTGTGTGTGTGTGTCAGACGCCCACAGCAAATCGAGTTTTTGCGACCTGCTGCATACCTGCTGGAGCAGTGAAACCCAGAGTCTCTGCAGAGAGCAGAGTCATGGGACAAAGGAAAGTGGAATCTGAGCGTCAAAGGGCTTGCGCCATAAACTGTCTGGATGGTCACTGATACAGCAGTTCAGTTCTGCTTTTTTCATTTCACCAAAACAAAACAATTGTGGGGGCATGGTGTTGGGCTTCTCCACCCAGAGAACAATGGACCGAAAGAGGAGATGTCACCGGGGGGTACCTGACATGACAGTAAGGACTATGCGCCCCCCCGGGGAGAGGAGTAAAATGCCAGTGCCACTGGGAGAAGAAGAGTGTTGAAGTGGTGCCGGCGTTATGTTATGTATATGTGCCACACAGTCTTTGTTCAAACAACGTGTTATGGTCGGAAGTTCCGGGTCTAGATGCATGGAAATAAAGTTATAAAAGAGGTATGCACAGAGACCCGGGATTCTCTTGTGCTGTAAAATATGTTGGAGAAAGAATAAAGTTACTGTGTCGTCCAGCTCGTTGTCTCGCCTGCCTCCTTTCGCCACACAATATCCTTTTTTCCCAAATTCTATCAAAAGGCTTTGGAGTCCGGACAGAGGACTCTCGAGATCCGAATATGGACTGTAATGTGCCAGTTGGTGACCCCTGGTCTAGAGAAAGAGTGGAGAGGCACAGAATCCAAGTTATTTGAGGTCCAATGTGAAGTTTCCACAGTTGGTGATGAATTGGGAAGCCATGTCAGCTGCTGCTGTTGGTCCATGTGTTTTGTCAACTCCAAGGTCAGTGCAGCCATCTACCAGGAAAATTTTAGACCACCTCATGTTTCCCTCTGCTGACAAGCTTTATGGAGATGCTGATTTCATTTTCCAGCAGGACTTGGCACCTGCTCACACTGTCAAAAGTACCAGTATGTGGTTTATTGACCATTGTATCACTGTGCTTGATTGGCCAACAACCTTTCCTGACCTAAACCCCACAGAAAATCTATGGAGTATTGTCAAGAGGAAGATGCGAGACACCAGACCCAACAATGCAGATGAGCTGAAGGCTGCCATCAAAGCAACCAAGACTTCCATAACACCTCAGCAGTGATTGCCACCATGCCACACTACACTGATGTAGTAATTCATGCAAAAGGGGCCCTGACCAAGTATTGAGTGTGTACATGGACATACTTTTCAGTCGGACAACATTTCTATTAAAAATATTTTTTTAATTGATCTTATATAATATTCTAATTTTATGAGAAATTGAATTTGGGGTTTCCATTGGCTGTAAGTCATAATCATTAAAATTAAAAGAAATAAACGCTTGAAATATATCACTCTGTGTGTAATGACTCTATATAAGTTTCACTTTTTGAATTGAATTACTGAAATAAATTTACTTTCAATAACATTCTAATTTATTGAGATGCAACTGTAGGCCTGTATGCCTAGACTTGCACACATGGCAATGTTATATTTATTTATGAAATAACACAGAACTATGCTGATAATATTTTAAGGTCTTTTTCTGTATAAGGCTCACTGGTTACAACAGTTTCTAAGTACCATTCAGAGGTTAAAACATGTTAAATAATTACTGTTAATGTAACTTACTTTGCCTTTTTTGATTCATACATATTGAAAAATATGTAGAAAATGTCACCAGGGAACTTTTTGACTTAAATGTCCTTTAAGTTTAGTTAAAGTGGCTAATCTCAATTTAATAGGAGTTAACCTCAGTTGTGCCAAATTATGCACTTCAACAATTATGTAAAATCCCAGTTGTTAAATTATGGTTCAGACACTAAAGTCCAAATATTAACCAAGCCATCATTATCATTATGGTAAAAAGCTATTTTTAAGAATTTGCAAAAGGTGAAAATATTTTGAGCGTAGCAAGCTATGTTTTCAGCTAAAGCTAGCAAGTGGCTAATTATTCCTGTTCGGCCCATTACAGTAACAGACTAATGAAGTAATTGTCATTCACCAATAGTATTAGAGCTTCTCTAGGTATCAGTGTCAGGCCAACTCCGCTGAATCCAGTGGAGCACGTTTTCACAGCGCGGATCAGCGCAAAATAGTTCCCTGAAGTTGGCAACAATCATCATATAGAGTTACCCTGACAGTGGAACGCACTGATTCTGAGCTATTTTCAAAGGGTAAGACGTTTAAAGTTTAAGATTTTATATCCAGACTCAAATGGGCATCAGCATCTTAGTATGTTTTTTGAATAACTCCCACTGGATTAGTAAATTTAGGCAATATTAATAAATAAAGTTTTACACTAGGATACTGCGTACAGTTTGCATCACAACATTAACCACTATCAGTTTATTATTTGTAATTCTGTTAGTGCCATTTCTTTCATAAGTTGTGAAATTAATTATTAAAAAGGGCTTTTTATTTTTTCTCTTTGGGTGAGGTAGTTAAGTATTAATTAATAAAAATAAAATTATTATGGAGCTAGCATTATAAAACCAAAGTTATAAAGGAAAAGGGAAATGAAAATGTAACTTATGGGGTGGTAAGTGTAAATGTTGTTTCTGTTGTTATTTAAATCCTAAAAAATAACTTCAAATAAATTTCTGTAATTAAGAGGTAATACTTGTGTTTTTGTCACTTTTATCACAGTAGCTGTAATCAGCAGCTGTGTTCTCTGTATTTACAGGTCCTGGGGAACATCATGGTGCAGGGGCCTTTTGGACAACTGCATGATGTGTGAAGATGGTGGAATAACATCTTTTTTTTTTCTGGACAAACTGGTCAGCCTCAGAATGTGGTTGCAGAGGGACAAGAGTTTACTTCTGACACACACCTCTGTTTTCTATTATTCCACCTCAAAACATTTAACTATTGAGGAAAAAAGTTATTTTTAATAATTCCATACTAAAAGTTATACTTTAATATTTTCTGGATTTATCACATGTGATAATGTGAGCAATTTCAAGCCTTTTTCATTCATTTTAAAATGCGATTGTAACTTATTTCTTTGAAATAAATTATGAATCACGCTATTCTTTTCATGTGCAGCCCTCCTGGGTGGAATGAAGGACTCATGTGCAGGGCAACCTTTTAACATAATTTATTCCAGAGAACACAACATAAACAACTGTAAGGCAGTGGCGTGGAGAGTGGCAGGTTATGACGGAGAACACCATACTGAGGGTATGGCATGAGCAGTATATATAAGGCAGGAGCTAATTAACAAAATAAGGAATAGCCATGAATGATTAATAACAACAGAACCAATAAACAAAGGAGCAGAATGAACTAAAAGCACTGCCCCAAAATAAACACAATATCAGTCGATCCAGGATTTCGCGATGTTGCGATCACATCAGTTCACGCAAAATCAGCCAATCAGCACAACTATTGTGCGACCTTGCAACTTTGGCCAATCACCGCAACTTTCCTGTAATTTTGGCCAATCCTCATCAACTTCCGACAATTTCACCAACTAAATGCATCACTGCACCACGTTCATTTCCGTGTTTTCAGCAAGCTTTAATGGAACACATCAGCAAACAGACGTGTGTGTGATTTTAAAAAAAACAAAAAACAAAACACTCACCCACCATGGCACATCAGACCAGCTCTTTATCCTCTCGAGAATCCTCGAGGGTTCGTGGGAGTTTGCCCAACCAGCTTACATGTATTTTGTGGACTTGGAGAAGGCATTCAACCGCGTCCCTCGTGGTTTTTTGTGGGGGGTGCTTCGGGAGTATGGGGTATCGGGCTTGTTGTTACGAGCTATTCAGTCTCTCTACGACCATTGTGAGAGTTTGGTTTGTATAGCCAACACTCAATCGGACTCAATCCCAGTGAGAGTTGGACTCTGCCAGGGCTACCCTTTGTCACCGATCATGTTCACAATTTTTATGGACAGGATTTCTAGGCGCAGCCAGGGAACGGAGGGTGTCATGCTTGGTGACCACAGGATCTCATCTCTGGTGTTTGCAGATGATATTGTCCTGTTGGCTTCATCCAGCAATGACCTACAGGTCTTACTGGGACAGTTTGCCACTGAGTGTGAAGTGGCTGGGATGAGAATCAGTACCTCCAAGTCCAAGTCCATGGTCCTCAGCCGGAAAAAGGTGGATTGTCCTCTCCGGGTTGGGGCCAAGCTCCTGCCCCAAGTGGAGGAGTTTAAGTATCTTGGAGTCTTATTCACGAGTGAGAGGAGAATGGCGCGAGAGATTGACAGATGGATCGGAGCAGCATCTGCAGTGATGTGGATGTTGTACAGGTCTGTTGTGGTGAAGAAGGAGCTAAGCTCTAAGGCAAAGCTGTGGATTTACCAGTCAATCTATATTCCTACCCTCACCTATGGTCACAAGCTTTGGGTAATGACCGAAAGAACGAGAATGCAGATACAAGCAGCTGGAATGAGCTTTCTTCGTAGGATTGCTGGACTCACCCTCAGCGATAGGGTGAGGAGCTCAGTCATCCGGGAGAGGATCAGAGTAGAACCGCTGCTCCTCCATATTGAAAGGAGCCAGTTCAGTTAAGGTGGTATGGGCATCTGATCAGGATGCCTCCTGGACGCCTCCCACTTGAGGCGTTTCGGGCACGTCCCTCTGGGAGGAGACCCCGGGGCAGACCTAGGACTCTCTGGAGAGACTATGTCTCCCAGCTGGTCTGGGAACACCTTGGTATCCTCTCTGAAGAGCTGGAGCAGGTGGCTGGGGAGAGGGAAGTCTGGGCTTCTCTGCTTGAACTGCTGTCTCCGTGACCCGGACCTCCGGAAAAGCGGTAGAAGATGGATGGATGGATGGATGGATGGACTCACCCGTGAGGTTTCCAACACCGTCCCTTCCTCTGTCTCCCCCAGCCTGCCAGTGGACGTCTCCGTCCTGACCACGTGTACAAAGTGCTGGGTTTGTGTTGAAAAATGTCCACCTGCTCTGAAAGCACCCCATCGCGGGAGTGCGCATGAGGAGAGACACTGTATGAGCAAATTTAACACTACAGCCAGTGTTTGAACATTTTATACGTCTTTAGAGGTAAAATCATTACTACATCTGGTCAGTGAGCTTTAAAGCTGTGAATCTGCGGTCTGGATGGACAAACGCACCCCCTTCCCGCTGTAAATGAAAAATGTGTGTCTGAAGAGACAAGTGTGTGTGTCAAGACCGATGTGCAGCAGACAGACAGGTAGGAGTCAGGCATGAAAATAGAGAGAATATTGTATGTAACTTTTTTTTTTTTTTCAGAAAAACCAACTCCTATAGACAATACAGAGCAACTGAATAAATTATTTCTTCCTCTCCATTGGGGACCGTAGGGAGTTTTCAAATGAAGGTGCTGCCAATAATTTCCAAATCTCTACTCTTTAACATGCATTCAATGCAATTTAACTGTTGTAATGGATATTGTGTTAAAGTCTGTATTTGCTGTTACACAAGAGTTTTTCTGTATAGCAGAAGTTTCTGCTTAATTTATAAATTATGTAATGTAATGTGCTTTTCTTGTATTATTATATAGAATATCACTGCAGTAAACTGGAAAAAACATCTACTTTAAAATTTGTAATTCTTCTCACAACTTTTAGTGCAAAAAACACTCTAAAAACCATTGCAACTTTTATCGCAACTTTTTAAAAAAGCTCCTGCAAATTCAGGCTTTTTTGGCCACAACAATCATAAAAACATCCCGCGAAATCCTGGAGGGACTGCAATATGATAAACAGGAGAGGATAATGGCAATAATAATAATGCACAGGATAACCATAACTAGAGTGGATATAGGTGAAGTGAGGGTGAGAATACTGATAATGATGATAGTGATAAACAACAAACGATCAACCAGAAAATAAGGGCGCTGTCAACATAAGAGTAACACAAGATAATGAGCAGGACAGGAATGATGATGACAATAATAATAATGATAAGTCAAAAAAGAGAACATAAGGCATGGACAGGCTCTAACCCTGCCCAGATCATGACGGTACTTCCCCTTTAAGGGTCGGATTCCAGACAATCTTAGAAGAGAGAGAAATGAGAGAAGAAAATAGGAGGGAAGGCCATGGAAGTGGGTTAGAATGTAGCTGGCTTCAACATGAACCTTCTGACTAGGGTGGAAGGAAGGAGGACATGGAGGGGGAGCTAGAGCATAGCCTTGATCAACATGTACCTCCCAACCAGAGAAGGAAGGGAATAGGGAGGAAAGGAGAGAGGGCATGGGGGTGGCCTGAAACGCAGCCTATCTCAAGATGAACCTCCCAACCCTGAGTGAAAGAGGAATAAGGGAGGAAGGAGAGTGGACACAGAGGTGGGTTTGAATGCAGCCCATCTCAAGGTGAACCTCCCAACCCGAGAAGAAAAGTGATAAAGAAGGGGGGAGAGAGGACACGGAGGTGGGTTGGAACACAACCCATCTCAACATGAGCTTCCAGACCATGGAAGGAAAGGGGGAGGACACGGAGGTGGGCTGGAGTACAGCCCATCTCAAGGTGAACCTCACAACTCAGAGTGAAAGGGGGATCAGGAAGGGACACAACAAAAATGACCAACAACAAAAAAAATAACCCCAAAATAGGAACAGCTAAAACGAAACACAACAAAATACCACAAATCAATTATGCAGCTTTCTTTCCTTTCTTTTCTTTTTTTCACGTTTGTTTTTCATGAATGGTACACAGTACAAGGCTGGGTAATGGGGAACAGAGTTGGTTAGGTGGCCGACCCCATTCCGTGGACCACTCAATGAAGAGGAACAGTCTTTCGGGTGGTCTGCCAAAGTCCACACACCACCCGGTGAAGGAAAACAGTTTGTCTGATGGCTGTCCAAGGTCCGTGGACCACCAGATTAGGGAATGCCGGTCAGGAAGCCGACCAAGGTCCTGAGCCAACCCAGCCACCACAGTGGCTACCCCAAGAAGCTGATCTGGTGGCAACTCATGGTAGGAGTGTCAATGCTACCCTCCTGGGGCGCGGATGGTAGGGTGTGTACCTCCTGCAGTGATGTGGATGTTGAAAGTTGGGCCTCCTGACGCACAGGAGGCAACGGTTGGACCCCCCGGGACACAGGAGTTGAAGTGGCAACCCCTTCGGACAGGAGAGGCCCAGAGATATGGACCCCTGATGAGGATGAAGAGATGCTGACCTTCACCAAGGGAGAGCAGACGTTGGCTTCCACCATAGACCCACGCAGCACCACCTCAATCAAGAGGGAGGGGGAAGGGGTTAGTTGAACACCACCCAAATGCACAGTAACTGAGACAGGCGGTGAGGGGTCAGCAACCCATGGGCACCTGGGGTGCCTGGGCTGACCCCCGTCCCCCCACTTCCCAACCACCACCATCAGCAGGAGCAAGGCAAGATGTACAAATTGATGGAACAATGATTTGTACACTGAAAAAAAAAGAACTTTTTTTTTTCAGTCTCTTCAGCAGGTGTTTTCACTTATCAGCAATCAGTGGAAAGAAATTCAGTGAAATCTGCTGTTGAAGACACTGGTTGGAGATAAAGCCTGCAGGGTCTTGGCCCTCCATGGCACATGATTGGACACCACTGATTTAAGCATGCTATACAATACATTTTTGTTATGGTAATTTTAAAAATACTGGAGTGGTGGCCTAATTGGTAGAGCATCCGCCCCACAACCGGAAGGTCGTGGATTCAAATCCCAGAATGGGGAAAGGAAAGTTAACGCACAGAGCTACCAGAGGACTGACCCCCACTGTAGCTTTCACTACTCACAGTAGCTGTGTGGCCTAGGGTCAGTGAAACGGAGATAGGTGTCCCACATGCTGTGGAAGGGGGATTAACTTTTTAACAGTATTACAGTAAGTGGAAAATATTTTGTTCACACAACATGATTATTTCAAACAGTGTGACGTGAATGAGATACTTTGATTTAACAAGCAATTTACTGAGAGGAAGAGGAAAAGTATATCGGTTAGACACATTTGGATCATGTGGGACCGATGTACACCTTAAAATCAAGTAAATTCAAAGAACTTTTTTTTTTTTTTCAGTGTAACAATACTTGCCTTACTCCCTCCTGCTCAGCTGCCGGTGAAACCCCAGTTTGTGCTGCAGCTGACGAGATGCCCTCGGGTAAAGCTGTCTGGCAGACGACCTCGGGAGAAGCTGCAGGTGAAGTGGTCTCAGCAGGAGCGTGCACATGAAGAGGAGCCGTCTCTGCAGGGGCGTGCACGAGGAGGGGGAGCAGTCTCTGCAGGGATGTGCACGTGGAGAGGAGCAGTCTCTGCAGGGATGTGCACGTGGAGAGGAGCAGTCTCTGCAGAAGCGTGCACGTGGAGAGGCACAATCTCTGCAGGAGTGTGCACGTGGAGAAGAGCAATCTCTGCAGGAGCGTGCATGCGAAGAGAAGCAATCACTGCTGGAGCGCTCACCCTCTTGGATGTGGAGGCCGTGGGGGTGGAGATGACCTCAGGATGAAGAGGGAGCGCAGGGGTGAGATGTAGCAAAAAAAAAGGAGGTGGCAGTATTAACAGGTGGTGAGGGTGTTATACTGTATATTAATAAGACGTGTTATTGCATGATGTGGGTGGTGGCTCCACCTTTCTGGTTCCGCCGCCACCCTGAGTATAAAGGGCTGATGTGGAAGAGGCACAGTCTCTTTTGACCTTTGCCTCTGCCTGTATAGGAGTCCCTTGTGTATCAGTGAGTCACATAATAAAGTCAAGTTCTATTCCATCTCCGGCCTGGTTATTGGGATACTGGTTATGGACATAACATTTGGCAACAAGGATAAAAACATGGATAAAGGTATTTTGGGCATTTGGCCGTTTCTTGAGCTTCCTAGCGAGTCACCGTTGCCGTGGGAGAGGTGGTTTGCCGTATTCGAGAATTATCTGATGGCATTGAACCTCGGCGAACTAGAGAAATTGCGTGCATGGGCAATACTGGTCCATAATCTTGGCATGGAGGGACAACGCATTCTCAGCACACTGGGAGTGAGTGACAGTTTTGAGGACGTGGTTGGGCTAATGGCATGCTACTTTTGCGCCCCTGAGAACGTCATCGTCCAGAGGATCCAGTTCCGCCGGCGCTGCCAGCAGAATGGAGAGTCAGTACAGTGGTATGTTGCTGACCTGCGCCAACTGGCTGGGTGTTGCCAGTTTGGGACCCTGGAAGAGGAAATGGTCTGCGATCAGTTGGCGGAGCACACGCTGTGTGCAGCAGCACAGTCAAGAGTCCTTACTGATTCCGGTGAACTGACGTTGGCCAAGGCTGTGGAGATAGCCCAACAGTTTGAAGCAGCGGATAAACTGTCATGGGACCTCGGTGAGAGAACAGCGTTGGGGCAACCTGACTTACAATCAGTGGCGCAGGCTGTAGACCTGGATAGCAATGACAGCATGGAAGACAGAGAAGAATACACTACCGCTATAAAAATTAGGTCCGCCCCGGGATCGCCAAAGTGTTTTAGCTGCGGGTCTACCAAGCACCGGTACAAGGCGAAAGAGTGTCCAGCAAAAGGCAAATGCTGTGGCAAGTGCGGACTCCTAAATCATTTTGCCAGGGTCTGTAAAAAGTTTGAGCGAGGGGAGCAATGACGTGAAGTGGATTCCCCTGCCACAACTCCTATGGTTATTCACACCGTCTCCCCAGGCACAGAAGGCCGTACATATTTAACAGTTACGTTGGACGGCGAGGATGTGCCGTTATTGGTGGAAACAGGCGCGGTGAGGTCTGTGTTTAACTAGTCTACTGTGAGGAGTTTTTTCCCCTACCATCGTGTGAAAGGTCTGTCAATGCCATTGTGTGGATATGGCGGTAATAGGCTGTCCATTGTGGGTTCGCTGGAGCTGACAGCAAGGTACAAAACAGTGGGGGTGTCCAGCCTGCAGTTCATGGTGACCGAGAGTGGGTCGAATGTGATGGGCTGCAACCTTTTTTATGGACTGGGCTTCTCAATCACCAACAGTAGCAGAGTGGTCGGGGTGTGGTTTGTTGGACCGGCCGGTTCCGCAAGTGGTGGACGATGCGGCTTGAGATGATACATGGCCTAGTATTCTGGCAGATGGACAGGACCAATACCACCCAGAGCCATCAGAGCAGGGTTCTGGTGCCAGGGCCCACGTTACCCTAGGTGAGGGAACTTGGCAGCATGGTGGAATGCCCGTGATGGCGGGTGGAGCTGTGAGGACGGCTCTCTCTGCTTCCGGGGTTCGGCCTGGAGATACCAAAAAGCATGGGGCTGCAACGGCTACGCCAGCATTCAAAATGAAAGAGTGCGGGGCAGGACCAGGTGGCACAGGAAAAAGACGTACCACACAGAAACAGAGAGGGTCGCCAGTGTGGCGCGACCTGGTGTGGAGGCCCTGTTGAGACATCGTGGACATTGGAAGCCGAGTCGAGCTTTTTTGGGAGTCTGTGATGCTGGTTCAACCCAGAGAGGAGGCTCAGCTGAGAGGGGTCCATGGGAAAAGGAAACGACGGGAGGACCAGGGGCGGCTGAAGGTGGTGGCTGTTCGGGAGGACGGGTACCTTCGGCTGTCAGATGACTGATGGAGATGTCCCAATGAACTGCGGTGCACCATCGAGGTGAAGGAGGTGTCGGGGCCCCGACGTGGCTCATCTCCAGGGGCGAAGAAATGAAGGAGCTCTGGATGGGGCCCATCAGACGAGTCCCCTGGGGGGTGATTTCTCCATTGAGACTGTACAGTAGCAAGGGGCGATGAGTTGGGTTAAATAGGTTTGCCCGGGCTACGTAGTTAATATGTTTAAGATAAGATAAGATAAGATAAGCCTTTATTAGTCCCACAACGGGGAAATTCCAGGATTGCAACAGCACAGGGATAGCAACACTCAGAGCAACAATCAGAAGGCAAGAAAAAACAAGCAAGCAAGAGCAGCTAATATACATATGTACATATTACTATAAAATATATATATATACACACACACACACAGACACACAGTGCAGAGCATTGTAGCTGGATGGAATAAATATATGAATATATGAACACACAGTGCAGAGCATTGTAGCTAGATGGAATAAATATGTAAATATATAAACACCCACAGTATGGAGCATTGCAGCTAGGTGGAATAAATATGCAAGTATATAAACACACACAGTGCGGAGCAATGTAGCTAGATGGAATAATATGTAGATATATAAAAACACAGTGCGGAGCATTGTAGCTAGATGGAATAAATATATAGATATATAAATATAAACACACCCAGTGCAGAGCATTGTAGCTAGATGGAATAAATATGTAAATATATAAACACACACAGTGCAGAGCATTGTTGCTAGGTGGGATGAAACAGCATAACCGTCTATTTAGTTATCCTACATGGTATGATTATGTGCCCATACATATTCTCACCCTCCATAGCGACCGGTATGTTCCTAGTTGTATGCCGGAGAGGACCATTGTGTAAGTCTATTGCATCTTTTGCATTCAAAAAAAAAAAAAAAAAAAAAAAAAAACACTATTAGTTTGTTACGTCTTTTTGCTATCTCTGCGAGCAGCCCTGCTTAGGTTGTACAGTCTGACAGCCGTTGGTAGGAAGGACCTACGAAACCTCTCGGTTGTGCACCTGGGATGATGTAGTCTGCTGCTAAATGAGCTCCTCAGTGCATCCAGTATGTCCTGCATAGGGTGGAACTTGGACTCCAGCAGAGATGACAGTTTAGCCACCGTCCTTCTCTCTCCTATCTCCTCCATCGGATCAAGGCGTTGCCCCAGGACAGAGCTAGCTTTCTTAATCAGTTTGTTCAGTCTCTTCCTATCGGCTGCAGTAATGCCACTGCCCCAGCAGACCACTCCAAAAGTGATGGCTGATGCCACCACCGTGTCATAGAATGACTTCAGCAGCGCCCCTTGCACACCAAAAGACCTGAGACTCCTCAGCAGGAACAGCCTGCGCTGTCCCTTCTTGTAGAGTGCGTCAGTATTGTGTGACCAGTCTAGTTTATTGTTCAGATGAATACCCAGGTACTTGTAGGATGTCACCATCTCGATGTCTGTTCCCTGTATATTTACTGGTGCTGTGAGGGGCTGCCCATGCCTGCGGCAGTCCACCACCAGCTCCTTAGTTTTCCTCGCGTTGATCTGGAGGCAGTTCCGATGGCACCAGTCCACAAAGTCCTGGATAAGCCCTCTGTACTCAGCTTCATCTCCGCTGGAGATGAGACCAACGATCGCAGAGTCATCAGAGAACTTCTGTAGATGGCAATGTGTTGTGTTGTGTGAGAAGTCCGCAGTATAAAGAGTGAACAAGAAGGGAGCCAGCACCGTTCCCTGGGGGGCCCCCGTGCTACTGATGATTGTGTCGGAAACACAGTCCCGGGTTCTCACAAACTGAGGCCGGTTCGTGAGGTAGTCCAGGATCCATGATGACAGGTGCTGGTCCACCCCTGCGCGCAGCAGCTTGTCCTTCAGGATCATCGGTTGGATGGTGTTGAAAGCACTGGAGAAGTCAAAGAACATGATCCTCACCATATTCCCGGGCTTCTCCAGGTGGGACAGAGAACGGTGAAGGAGGAAGATCACCGCATCCTCCACCCCAATGCCATGCTGGTAGGCGAACTGGAGTGGATCCATCGCTGGTTCCACCAGGGGGCGGAGATGAGCAAGGAGCAGTCTCTCCAGGGTCTTCATCAAGTGGGACGTCAAGGCCACCGGTCTGAAGCTGTTCAGGTCTTTGGGGTGGGAAGTTTTTGGTACAGGTACCACACAAGATGTTTTCCACAGCTGTGGTACCCTCCCCAGTTTCAGGCTCATGTTGAAGATATACGTCACAATCCCACACAGCTGGTCTGCACAGGACTTGAGGAGCTTTGCGCTGATGCCGTCCGGTCCCGACGCCTTCCTCGCCTTGATCTTCCTCAGCTCCGTCCTCACCTGGGTCTTGGTCAGGGTCAGGATGGGGGGCTGTGTGTTGGGAGTGGGGGGGGTGTCGGTGGAGTGGGGAGTGGGTAGCAGGACTTGATTTCTTAGAGGCAGCAGTGGTTGTTGTGCAGACAGGGGGGAGGGCGGTTGGTCAAATCTATTGAAAAACAGATTCAGGTTGTTCGCCCACTCCCTGCCCCCCGTGGCCTGGGGGGAGGTATTCTGGAGCCCCGAGATGGTTTTGAGGTTTCTCCAGACCCCGCTGATGTCGCTCTGTTGCAGCTTGTCCTCCATCTTCTTCCTGAAGCTGTCCTTGCCTTCTCTGATCTTTCTCCTCAGCTCCCTCTGTACGGACTTCAGCATCTCCCTGTTCCCCGACCTGAAGATCCTCTTCTTCTCTCTCAGAAGTGTTTTTATCTCAGGGTTGATCCAGGGTTTGTTGTTTGAGTGACGCCGTATGGTCTTGGTGGAAACGGATTTGTCCACACAGAAGCTGAGGTAGCCCGTGAAGGTGTGAATGAGGCCATCGATGTCCTCACCATGTGGATCGCAGAGCTGCTTCCAGGCAGTGGCTTCAAAACAGTCCTTTAGAGTGTCCATTGTCTCCTCAGACCATAACTCCACAGTGTGCATGGCCGGAGGTTGTCTGTGCACTAGGGGTTTGTACACCGGTCGGAGATGAACCAAGTTGTGATCCGATCTCCCAAGTGGGGGGAGTTGTGATGAGGTGTACGCCTCCTTAGTGTTTGCGTAGAACAAATCCAGTGTTTTATTGTCTCTAGTGTGGCATGTGACATACTGGGTGAAAGTGGGCAGAATGGGAGACAGTGAAACGTGGTTGAAATCGCCTGAGATGAGGAGAAGAGCATCTGGGTGTTCTGTCTGCAGCCTGCTGGTTACTGAATGGATGACGTCACGCGCTGTCCCAGCGTTCGCCGTCGGATTTGCATAAACAACAATGCAGATCACGTGTGAGTGTTCTCTCGGGAGATATGTAGGCCTCATGCTAACAGCTAGCAACTCAATGTCTTTGCTGCAGTGTCGTTGTTTAACAGTGATATGTCCCGGTCTGCACCAGTTGTTGTTAACATACATGATCACTCCACCGCCCCTAGTTTTGCCACTCTCTGGTGTTCGGTCAGCTCGTATCGTGTGAAAACCCTCCAGCTCAATGTTAGCATCTGCTGCTAGTTCAGTTAGCCACGTCTCAGTAAACAAAAGGAGAGAGCACTCCCGGTAAGTGCTATCATAACGGGAGATAGCCGCTAGCTCATCTAACTTTCCCAGTATCGACCGTACATTTCCCATGACAACAGATGGAAGGGAGGGTCTGTACCTTATATTTTTTGTCCTCCGCCTTACTCCAGCCCGTGCAGAACTGCTACTCTCGTGCAGAACTGCTACAGTACATCAAGTGCCCATGTAAGGATCGTCACTTCCTTGTGGTAACGTATCATCACTTCCTGTTTTGCTGTCTGCCTGTGTGGTTTGCTTTGTGGTTTGCTCTCTAGCCACTAGCTATGGCTACTAGCTCTCTTTCCTCTTCTCCTCTGGTGTGCTCTCTCTGTCAGATGTTTAGCTACACCTCTGCCTCTTTTAGCGATAACGGTAAATGTAATAAATGTTGTCTTTTTGAGGCGCTCGAGGCGAGGTTGTCTGATTTGGAATCCCGGCTCCGCTGCATTGAAACACCGTCTGCGCCAGTTAATCTTGACGGACGCCCATTAGCAGCAGCGGAGCTAGCTAGCTTAGGCCCCCCTGTCAGCGGTCCCTCGGCTCTCCTCAGCAGCGAGGAGACTGGGTGGGTGACGGTGAGAAGGAAGCCTAGTCGCAAAGCCCCGGTACACCACCAACCTGTTCACGTTTCTAATCGTTTTTCCCCGCTCAGCGACACACCCGCTGAGGAAAAAACTCTGATCATTGGCGACTCTGTAGTCAGAAACATGAACCTAGAGACTCCAGCGGCCATAGTCAAATGTATTCCTGGGGCCAGAGCAGGCGACATCGAGTCAAATTTGAAAATGCTGGCTAAAAGTAACTGTAAATATTCCACAATTGTTATTCACGCCGGCATTAATGACATCCGTCTCCGGCAGTCGGAAGTCACGAAACTTAATATAGAATCGGTGTGTGCCTTTGCCAAAACGATGTCAGCCACTGTAGTATTCTCTGGGCCCCTCCCCAATCTGACCAGTGATGACATGTTTAGCCGCTCGTCATCCTTGAACCGCTGGCTGTCTGTGTGGTGTCCTAAAAATGACGTGGGCTACATTGACAATTGGAGCTCTTTTTGGGGAAAACCTGGTCTTATGAGACGAGACAGCATTCATCCCACTTTGGATGGTGCTTCTCATTTATCTAACAATCTGGCATCTTTTTTATCCAAATTTCCAAAACCATGACTACTCAGAGTTGGGACCAGGAAGCAGAGTCGCAGTCTTACACGCCTCTCTGCAGCTCCTCTTCATCCGCCACCCCTCAGCTTAGCCCCTGTCTTCCCCATCAGAGAATCGTTGTCTGCTCCCTCCAAAGTGAATAAAAATATAATGTATAAGCATCCCAAAGTGATAAAGCAATATATTGGTAAAACTCAAATTAAACATAAAGCCTCTAAATTGAATGATTTGGCCTCTGTTCCTCCTCATAATTTAAAAATTAAATGTGGTTTATTAAATATTAGGTCTTTAACTCCCAAGTCTCTGTTAGTCCATGATTTGTTAATTGATCATCAGATTGATTTAATATCCCTTACAGAGACTTGGTTAGGGCAAGGGGATGATGTTGGTTTAAATGAATCAACTCCCTCTGGTTATTTAAACTGTCAAAATCCCAGAAGTTCTGGTCGTGGAGGAGGAGTAGCAACAATTTACCATTCCAAATTACTAGTTAATGTAAAGCAAAAAACATGTTATAATTCCTTTGAGGGCCTGGTCCTCAGTATTGGGCACTTTAGCAATTTTAGGTTAAACCCAATTTTATTTGCCATAGTTTATCGTCCCCCATCAACCTACTCAGAATTTTTATCCGAATTTGCTGATTTCTTAGCTGATTTAGTGCTGAAATCTGATAGAATAATTATAGTAGGGGACTTTAATATACATGTGGATGTAGATAGTGACTGCCTTAATGTGGCATTCAATTCAATATTAGATTCGATTGGGTTTTCTCAGAAAGTAGGAAATTCTACTCATTACCTCCACCATACATTGGACCTTGTTTTGACATATGGCATAGAAATAGAAAATCTTGTAGTGTCTCCTCATAACCCTGTACTGTCAGACCATTGTCTGTTAACCTTTGATTTTACTATTTCTGACTATTTGGCTCCTAAAGAAAAATATTATTACAGTAGATGTCTCTCAGATGATGCTGTTTCCAAATTTATGCAGATTGCTTCCTCTATGCCATGTGTCAACACAACGGAAATAAACTATAGACAGCTTGCTCCTTCTGTAATTGATAACATGGTGAATAGTGTTTCAGCTTCTCTGCGTCAGACTCTAGACTTGGTGGCCCCCTTAAAAAAGAAAAAGTCTAATCAGAGATTTCTAACTCCTTGGTTCAACACAGAAACTCGTACCTTAAAACAGAAGACTCGTCAATTAGAAAGAAAATGGCGCTCTACTAATTTAGATGAAATCTATTTAGCTTGGAGAAATCATCTTTTAATTTATAAAAAATCTCTTAGAAAAGCTAGAACGAGTTATTACTCTGCATTAATAGAAGAGAACAAGAATAATCCCAGGTTTCTTTTCAGTACTGTAGCCAGGTTGACAAAGAGTCAGGACTCTGTCAATCCTAGCATTCCCTTAGAGCTTACTAGTCAGGACTTTATGAACTTTTTCAATAATAAAATTTCATCCATCAGAGATAAAATCAATCAGATTCTTCCCACAGTTAACTTGGGTACTGTAACTACTACAACTCCTTCTATTGATGTCTGTCTTGATGAGTTTACTCCAATCGACCTTTGTGAGTTAGACAAAATAGTTTCCTCATCCAAACCTTCAACTTGTCTTCTAGACCCTATTCCTACCAGGTTATTTAAAGAAGTCTTCCCACTTATTGGTAGCTTTATTCTTCATATAATCAATTCTTCATTAACTTTAGGCCATGTACCGCAGGCTTTTAAAACAGCTGTAATTAAACCCTTACTCAAAAAGCCAACGCTAGATCCAGGAGCTTTAGCTAACTATAGACCAATCTCTAATCTCCCTTTCATTTCAAAAATCTTAGAAAGAGTTGTTGCTGCGCAATTATTTGACCACCTGCAGGGAAATGGTTTACTTGAAGAGTTTCAATCTGGGTTTAGAATCCATCATAGTACTGAAACAGCCTTAGCGAAGGTCACTAACGACCTCCTCATTGCATCTGATAATGGACTAGTTTCTGTACTTGTCCTTTTAGACCTTAGTGCAGCTTTTGATACTATCGATCATAATATTCTACTTGATAGATTAGAACACTATGTTGGACTTAATGGAACTTCATTGCAATGGTTTAGATCTTATTTATCTGATAGGTTCCAGTTTGTTTATGTAAATAATGAGTTTTCTTTCAACTCAAAGCTTAGTCATGGAGTTCCACAGGGATCTGTGCTAGGCCCTACTCTTTTTAGTTTATATATGCTTCCATTAGGCAACATTATTAGAAAGCACTGTATACATTTTCATTGTTATGCAGATGACACACAATTATACCTGTCAATGAAGCCAGATGATAGTAATCAATTAGCCAAGTTAGAAGCCTGTCTTAAGGAAATCAAAGCTTGGATGACTTGTAATTTCCTGCTATTAAATTCAGATAAGACTGAAGTCATTCTTGTTGGCCCAAAAAACCTTAGAAATTCCTTTCCAAATCAAACTTTCAGTTTGGATGCGGTTACTCTTTCTCTTAATAGCTCTGTGAGGAACCTTGGAGTTATTTTTGATCAGGATTTGTCCTTCAATTCACATATTAAATTTGTTTCTAAGACTGCCTTCTATCATTTGCGTAATATTGCCAAGATTAGGAGCATCTTGTCTCAGAGTGATGCTGAGAAACTGATCCACGCTTTTGTTAGCTCGAGATTAGATTATTGTAATTCTTTATTATCAGGCTGTCCTAAATCATCTTTAAAAAGTCTTCAGCTGATCCAAAATGCTGCAGCAAGAGTTTTAACAGGTACTAGAAAGAGAGATCATATCTCTCCGGTTCTGGCCTCCCTTCATTGGCTTCTCATAGAGTTTAGAATTAAGTTTAAAATCCTTCTTCTTACTTACAAAGCTCTAAACAATCAGGCTCCTTTTTATTTAAAAGATCTGATACTACCGTATTATCCTAACAGAGCACTACGCTCCCAAAATGCAGGATTACTTGTAATACCTAGAATCTCCAAAAGTACAATGGGAGGCAGAGCCTTCAGCTATCAAGCTCCTCTCCTGTGGAATCAGCTGCCAATCTGGATTCGGGAGTCAGACTCGATCTCTGTTTTTAAGAATAGGGCTAAAACCTACCTTTTTGATATAGCCTACAATTAGGGAGGGATCATGTGTTTCTGAACCCTCCCTTAGTTATGCTGCTAATAGGTTTAGTCAGCCGGGGGACCTCCAGTAATGCACTGGGCCTCACTCCTTTCCTCACTCTCTATGAAATATTTTTTTTTTTTTTTGCTGGTCATTAACATCTGTTTGTTCTCTCCCATAGATGAGATTGAGTCCCCATCGTGCTGTTTGCTCTCTACATGTCTGTTCTTTTCTTCTTCTCTATCCCCTCACCCCCCAGCCAGTCGCAGCAGATGACTGCCCCTCCCTGAGCCTGGTTCTGCTGGAGGTTTCTTCCTGTTAAAAGGGAGTTTTTCCTCTCCACCGTCGCCAAGTGCTTGCTCACAGGGGATCGCCTGATTGCTGGGGTCTTTCTGCAACTGTGGGGGTTCCCCCCTACAGTTGATAGTGCTATGAGATGACTGTTGTTGTGAAATGGCGCTATATAAATAAAGTTGAATTGAATTGTAAAAAAAAAAATAAATGCTCAAGTAATGTGTGTATCACCATGTTTGGAGGTGTGTATTACTGTGGGGTGTGCCCGGGTTGGGGTGGTATTATTGGGAGTGATGGTAGCAGGGCATGAATGTGCATGTTAACTGATTGTTGAGTTATGGTTTGCCTATATGAATATAAGTTTATGGGATTATTTTATGTTATAATAGGAACACGGCAAAATCTTATTTCATGGACTTTTATTATTAGAGACAGCAGAATAATCCACCTGGCCGTGTGGAGGTGGGACGGTAGCCCACCTCTCCCCCTCTAGTTTTAGTTGTTTGTGTGCATGGATAGGCCTGCTTTATTTGCCATTAGCGTATGACTTGGGTACTAAATTTAGGAGGGCCTAATTAGTGTGTATGTGCTTTGGACTTTTCTGGGGGGGGGGGTATATTTTAATAAGATGTATTATTGTGTGATGTGGGTGGTGGCTCCACCTTTCTGGTTCCACCGCCACCCTGAGTATAAAGGGCTGATGCGAAAGAGGCACGATCTCTTTTGACCTTCACCTCTGCTTGTTTAGGAGTCCCTTGTGTATCAGGGAGTCACATAATAAATTCAAGTTCTATTGCACCTCCGGCCTGGTTATTGGGATACTGGTTATGGACATAACAGAGGGGCTAGAAACAGCAGGCAGCTGTGACTGGGAACCCTTTGCTCGGAACAAGGGTATGTTTGTGTGTGGGTTCCCCTACAGCTCATTTACATAGACATTACAATTAGTCATGATTTTTTCCGTACGGTCATACATCAGAGGCAGCGCTCTCGTCCTGAACTTTTAAACCAGCGGTTTTTGATGTCAAAAAATGACAGATTCATTAACGGAAGCTACTATTTCTCGCACAAAGTGACGTTAGAAACACTTTTCACTGGTTTGTTTTAAATACAGTGGTGTGAAAAAGTGTTTACCCCTTCCCGATTTCTCATTTTTTTGTGTTTGTCACACTTAAATGTTTCAGATCATCAAACAAATTTTATTAGACAAAGATAATGCAAGTAAACACAAAATGCAATTTTTAAATGAAGGTGTTTATTATTAAGGGTGAAAAAAAAAATCCAAACCTACCTGGCCCTGTGTGAAAAAGTGATTGCCCCCCCCCTCGTTAAAACATTAACTGGTTTATCACATCTTTGAAAAGCTGAGTTCAGTTTCTCTTGCCACACCCAGGACTGATTACTGCCACACCTCTTCTCTATCAAGAAATCACTTAAATAGGACCTGTCTGACAGAGTGAAGTAGACCAAAATATCCTCAAAAGCTAGACATCATGCTGCGATCCAAAGAAATTCAGGAACAAATAAGAAACAAAGTAATTGAGATCTATCAGTCTGGAAAAGGTTATAAAGCCATTTCTAAAGCTTTGGGACTCCAGCGAACCACAGTGAGAGCCATTATCCACAAATGGCAAAAACATGGAACAGTAGTGAACCTTCGCAGGAGTGGCTAGCTGACCAAAGTTACCCCAAGAGCGCAGCGACGACTCATCCAAGAGGTCACAAAAGACCCCACAACAACATCATAAGAACTGCAGGCCTCACTTGCCTCAGTTAAGGTCAGTGTTCATGACTCCACCATAAGAAAGAGACTGGGCAAAAATAACCTGCATGGCAGAGTTCCAAGACAAAAACCACTGCTGAGCAAAAAAGAACATAAAGGCTCATCTCAGTTTTGCCAGAAAACATCTTGATGATCCCCAAGACTTTTGGGAAAATACTCTGTGGATTTGGAACTTTTTTGAAGGTGTGTGTCCCATTATATCTGGCATAAAAGTAACAGCATTTCAGAAAAGGAACATCATGCCAACAGTAAAATATGGTGGCGGTAGTGTGATGGTCTGGGGCTGTTTTGCTGCTTCAGGACCTGGAAGACTTGTTGTGGTAAATGGAACCACAAATTCTGCTGTCTACCAAAAAATCCTGAAGGAGAATGTCCGTCCATTTGTTCGTGACCTCAAGCTGAAGCACACTTGCGTTCTGCAGCAGGACAATGATCCAAAACACACCAGCAAGTCCACCTCTGACTGACTTAAGACAAACAAAATGAAGACTTTGGAGTGACCTAGTCAAAGTCCTGACCTGAATCCCACTGAGAGCAGTGGCAGGACCTTAAAAAGGTGGTTCATGCTCGAAAACCCTCCAGTGTGGCTAAATTACAACAATTCTGCAAAGATGAGTGGGCCAAAATTCCTCCACAGCGCTGTAAAAGACTCATTGCCAGTTATCGCAAATACTTGACTGCAGTTGTTGCTGCTAAGAGTGGCCCAACCAGTTATTAGGTTTAGCGGGCAATCACTTTCACACAGAGCCATGTAGGTTTGGATTTTTTTTCCCCCTTAATAATAAACACCTTCATTTAAAAACTGCAATTTGTGTTTACTTGTGTTATCTTTGTCTAATATTAAAATTTGTTTGATGATCTGGAGTCTGACAAACATACAAAAAAATGAGAAATCAGGAAGGGGGCAAACACTTTTTCACACCACTGTATATGGAGACCAACAACGCCACATTGGCCGGTAGCAGCCCAGAGCTGAAGACCGCCCACGGATGGACCCGTCGACCAATCCAGTGAACTAGCCAGCTGGAGGAGAAGACCGGGGGTGGGGGGCAGATCTGTACGTTACCTGCTGTTGTGACGACATGAAGGAATTAATAAATAAATTAATAAATCAATTAATAACCGCTGTTTCAGGCAACCCCATACTTTTTCACCAGCCCTTGCAGTCATATAGAAACAACATATAAAGGAATGAGGAATGGAGAGCAGTGGAACATGGGCTCTTCCAGCCGAAGCTCATCAACCAGGCAGTGAAATTCGCCATGCATTGCGCAGGTCTGTAAGACTGGGTGAACTCAAAACCGGTGGCGACGTGGTCTAACCCTGTCCAGATCATAATTCTATTCTAATGGTATTAAAGCTAACCAAGAACAAACAATGCTAAGTCATATCACATTAATAACTGACACTTGAAATACTTTGTTAAATGTCTGTAACAAAAGCTGTTTATAATCACAGCTAATGAAGACTCCCTTCAATGAAACAGCACCACAGACTGCTTCTCATCTCCATGGTATTATGAACCCTTCTGTAACATATAACGTGGGGTAGTTAGGGGGTAATTAAAAACAAAGGGCAAGGTTCTTTAAAACCAGGTAAAGAGTCACAGGTAGCAATCCAAGGGGAAACTTTAAAGAGAATGTTTAAAGGAATTTATTTACATAAACTATATGAATGAATGAATGAATTTATTTATTTCGGATAGTACATTACAGGTTAAAAGAAACTGTATAATATAACAACAAGGTCAAATTAGACAAAGACTCCTTCTACTATACAATTCCACGTGAGTTATCCGAAATGGGTGATGGCTGAAGCCGCAGCTTATATTGCCCACCCATATTCCATCCAAGAATTCAAAGGAGAAAAAGAGAAAACAAGACAAGAGCGATTACAATTTAAAACAAGGCTAAGACAAAATATGACTGAGAGAAAAAGAAAA
Source organism: Pholidichthys leucotaenia (assembly GCA_020510985.1). Taxonomy (NCBI): domain Eukaryota; kingdom Metazoa; phylum Chordata; class Actinopteri; order Cichliformes; family Pholidichthyidae; genus Pholidichthys; species Pholidichthys leucotaenia. The sequence continues at coordinate 247,597,475 of CM035845.1, read as the reverse complement.
CTGAGCTAGTCTAAGTTAAGCGGTTACTATTCAAAAACAAATCTAAGACATAGTGTCACAGAGAAAAAAGAAAAACTAAGCTATAACACAACACAGGCTGGAAATGTCAATCCTTATGTGAGTTTACATGTCGTCTTGTAAATATGTTTGGAGTATTTCTTCCTTTAGTTTTTGTTTAAATTGTCCAAGCTTTGTACATGATTTTAACTCAGGTCCATAATCGTTCCATAATCTGACACCTTGCACTGAAATACAGTGTTGCTTGGTAGTTGTTCTCACTGTAGGCTTTTGAAATATACATGTTCCTCTGAAGTGATATTGTTTCTCCCTTGTTTGGAACAACTTTTGGATATTTGCGGGCAGTGATAGATTCTTCACTTTGAACATTATTATTGCGGTTTTAAAGTCGATCAGATCTTTCAACTTGAGAGTTTTTTGTTTAAGAAAAAGTGGGTTTGTTGGTTCCCTGTAAGCTGCTTTGTTGATTATTCTAATAGCTCTCTTTTGAAGCATAAAGAGTGGATATATGTTTGTTTTATATGTATTTCCCCATACTTCATTACAATATGTCATGTATGGGAGTATTAATGAATGATACAAGGTGTATAGTGTGGGTTGATTCAGCAAATTTTTCACTCTGTGTAATATTGCAATTGATTTGGATACTTTACCTTTTATATAATTAATATGTGGCTTCCAACACAGTTTGTTATCAATTATTACTCCAAGGAATTTAGTTTCGGATACCCTTTCAATCTCTACACCATTTACACTGAGTTTGGGTACTGGGTAGTTGTGATGGTTGTTAAAGACTATAAATTTTGTCTTGCTTAAATTGAGCGTTAATTTGTTTGAATCAAACCACAGTTTCAGCTTTCCTAATTCCTTTCCGAGTGTATCCAGAAGTTGTTCCAAGTTGTTTCCACTGCATAGCAGGTTAGTGTCATCAGCAAACAATATTAAGTCCATTTTTTCTGAAACTTTACATATATCATTTATATACATATTGAATAATAATGGTCCCAAAACTGAACCCTGTGGGACTCCACAGGTGACCTTCAGTAGCTCTGAGTTTTTGTTGTTAACACATACAAACTGATATCTATTCTTTAAGTAACTTCTTAACCAGGACAGTGCTACCCCTCTGATACCACAATTTTGTAGTTTCTTTAATAATAGATTGTGATCTACTGTATCAAATGCTTTTTTAAGATCCAGGAATACTCCAACTGAATACTCTTTATTTTCAATGGCTGTTGATATTTTTTCTGTAAATTCCATTAAGGCATATGCTGTTGTCCTTTTGTGTCTGAACCCATATTGCTGCTCACACAATAAATCATTCTTCAGTATGAAGTTGTCAATTCTCTCATAGAATATTTTTTCAAGTATCTTGGAAAATTGCGGTAATAGTGAAATTGGTCTGTAGTTGGAGAGTTCCCCTCTGTCGCCTGTCTTGTAAATCGGAATTACTTTAGCTATTTTCATTGCATTGGGAAATATACCTGATTGGAGAGACAGGTTACAGATATACGTCAGTGGTTTCACTATGCATTCGATAACAGTTTTGACTAGTAGCATATCAATACCATCGCAGTCAGTAGATGTTTTACTTTTGAACGATTTAACAATTTCAATGACCTCTCTTTCGTCTGTGTTCTTTATGAAGATGGTGTCTTTTACAGCAGTGTTATTGCATATTGAATCACCTGTTGGCACCGTAGTGGGTATTTCTCGGGCCAGTTTAGGTCCAATGTTAACAAAAAAATTATTAAATTCATCTGCAGGTGAAGCTATATTCACATTCGGAGTTGATTTATTATTTTTTGGAGTGTTAGTTGGGTAGCTGGTATTTCTGCTTTTATTTCCAAGGATACTGTTGATTATTGTCCATGTATTTTTAATATTGTCTTTGTTTTTTCCAGTTCTTTACTGTAATAGTCTCTTTTACTACATCTTATTATATATGTTAACTTATTTTTGTATGTTTTATACCGCTGCTCTGCTTCTTTTGTCCTTTTCTTTATGAAAGCTTTATATAATAAATTTTTCTTTTTACACGCCTTTTGTAGTCCTTTGGTTAGCCATGGTTTGTCAGTAAATTTGTGTTTAAGCTTTTTTTTAACTAATGGGCAGTTTTTTTCATAAAGAGTGGTTACAATGTTTGTAAATGTGTCATAGGCTTCATTTACATCTGATACATAGACTTCTGTCCAGTCTTGCTTCAGCAAGTCCTCTGTAAAAGAACTGATTGCGTTTGGTGATTTGTGTCTGAACGATTTTGAGATTTTTTCTGGGTTGGGCCCCGTGTGGCCATGGATAAGTGCAAAGATTGGCAAGTGGTCGCTTATATCATTTATCAATAATCCACTTTCTATTTTCTTGTCGAGAACATTGACAAACAGGTTGTCAATAAGTGTAGCAGAGTGAGCTGTGATTCTACTGGGATGTGTTATTGTGGGATATAGACTCATGCTGTACATAGAGTTCATGAACTCTGTAACTACATTTTGTTGATGTGGATTAAGTAGATCAATATTGAAATCTCCACAAATTGCTACCATTTTCTTACTAGTAATATTATTGTACAGCTCGACTAATTTATCTCTGAATGTCTCAATGCAAGTTCCCGGCGTTCTGTATATGCAGCTTATGATTAGATTTTTTGTTTTGTCTAGGTCAATCTCAACAGTAACACATTCCAGAATCCCTGGTAGTGCTGAGGACATTTCATTTACAAGCTTACATCTATATAGGTCATCAATATACAGTGCAACACCACCACCCTTTTTTTGAGATCTGTTAATGTTAAACATCTGATATCCCTCTATTGCCATCAGGGGAGCCTGGTCTGCATTAAGCCAGGTTTCAGAGACTGCTATAGCTGTGAATTTTCTGTTTAGCTGTTTTAAATAGTCCTGAATCTGTGAGAAGTTTTTGTTAAGACTTCTGCTATTGAAGTGTATTATTGACAGTTTACCATCTAATTGCACTTGACTTTTGAATTGCTTTTCAGTGTAATATTCACAGTGGTTATGAATATTATTGAAAAAGTGGTTATCAGGATCAATATCATTCTCCATCTCTTGTGGTTTATGTTCAGCATAGTGGCATATTTTTAGAGTTTGAGTTTCCTCACTCTGTGTTTCATAGTCAGTGTTCATTTGTATTTATCTAAGTCAGTAGCATCTCTGATCATTATACTTTTTGCTTGCTCAGGTGTTCCATTTAGTTTAATCCAAATTCTACAATTTCTTGTCCAGGTTGACTGTATCTTATTATGTTTCTTTAGCATCCGTGCCTGCCGTGCTAATTCAGCGGTTTTTTTTTGTCAGGTGTTCATTTAGGTAAACTTGAGTTTCCTTTAGTTTTTTGGCCTGCCTCAGTATGTCATTTTTCACCCTCCTGTTCACAAAGCGCATCACAATTGATTTCTTTGTTTTGTTATCTTTCTTCGGTAAAGCATAACAGGCTGAGATCGCATTGGCTTCTACCTTAATGTCTTTATCATTAAGGAACTGAAGCACTTGGTTTTCTAAGGACATTGATTCACTTATGGAAGCATGTTCACCACTCAGTCCTGTAGCGGCATGGGCGTACGACTGATATCTGATGTCTAGTCCACTTATAACTATGTCATCAATGCGAGAACCTTGTTCAAGATCCTCAACGCGTTGCTCCAAAAGACGCCCGTGTTGCTCCAGGTCCATAATTTTTTTGTCTTTTTCTTTTATTATTGAATGTAGGGCTTGTACCTCCTGTATTAGGTCTAATATTTTGTCCTGCTGGCTAGTCACTTTGGCCAGTTCATCTAACACAAAGTTCAGAGTTTTTTTAATTTCTTCCATTTCCTCTTTTTTGGGTGGCATTTTACTGACCTGTGGATAGAAATAAGCAGAGAATCCGGCTAGGCCTCAACTAGCTCGGTCACTACTGGACCCGCCGCTCCTGCGCAGCTTCTCCGCCGAGTGACGCTGCTCAGCTCCGCAGATCACCGCCGTCTATCGCCGGCGCCTGCCTCCGTCTACCTGGCCAGTTATGTCGTGCACCGGCGGCGCAGCCGGAATCCACCGATCACAGCCACTCGTCGCCGTCTGGCTAGGCGGCTTCTCCGCTGGGCCCCGTCTAGGCCCCGTCACCGACCGCCGTCAGTCTGGTAGTTCCTCGGCTGGGCCTCGCAATTGGGCACCGGTTCAGACCACTGTCCTGCTGGATCCAGGTGGCCCCCGTCTCTCACCAACGCCGCGCCCGAGCTCCCAATCGCCGCCTCGGTTGGTTCGTCCTCCTTTTAAATCCTTCTCTCCTCGGCTCCAGATGGCCAGATGTAAAGAATACCTTCTCACTGCTGCAGTTACTCTGGGTTAGCATCTGGGTTAGCATCAGAGGCGAGCCTTTAGAGGTCGGAAACGGGGCGAAACGGAGCCAGATCTGCCAGAACCTTCACCAGGTCAGCACTGGGTCGTAAGGGTATTCCCCACGTTTGTTGGTAGCCAACAGAAGTCCTTATTTTGATGGTTTTGCTTAAAATTCTCGGCTCATATCAAGCATTACAAGTGCAGCACCGGAAGTACCGGAAGTGTAAGTAAATGCCAACTTAATAATGCCCACTTAAATAAGAAGCCTAACCTAAAACCTAAGAATTAAAATTAAGTTAGATTATGCTAAAATAGAAATAAAATACTAACTAAAAACCCTAAGCTAAAGTAACTAAAAGTGGGCTAAAAACAACAAAGTCCATAAAAGTCTTTAAAAAGCTGAGGAGGGTCCACTCTTCCAGGCCCCATCTGCCACCACGACACTGACGCCATCAGGTAACCTGTGCAGGGGAAGACACTTACCAGCAGTATGTCCATATTTCTCATTATCATCATCAACAGCAATGCCATCACCATGGGGTGCTGCTATCTGGAAACCAGATACTTAAAGTGAAGGCAGAGCTCCTCACTCTGCCTCTTGCCATCGTTCGCCTGCAGCCCCCCAACTGCTCCACACAGAAGTACCCTTCACCAAATGCATCATGGTGGTCCTGGCTGTTACTGCTCCTCCTCCTCAGTAATGCCCTCCTTCAACCATTTTCCAGGGACCAGCAGCCTCCTCTTGTCCAGCAGAGTTCTCACCTGGCTGGCTGTCCTGGCAGGGCTCTCCTCCGGCTGGGGCCTCTCCTCAGGCAGGGCTTTCCTCCAAATAGGCCCTCAGCCGGCCAGGCCTTCCCTCAGGCAGGGCTCTTCTCCCCAGGCAGGGCTCCTTCCTCCTGACAAAGCCCTCTCCTCTGGACTGCCAGAGCACCTCTTATACCATGTGCAGCCACAGGTGCTGCACATTCCCAATCAACACAGGTGCTGCTGATTAGTAATTAGGGGAAGCACAGGGTGGAAGCAGACAACATCTCCAACCAAAAGCTAGTGATGTTAAAACCGAGGCCTCATGAAACAATGAGCAACTTTGAGACAATAGCTTCATGAGCGACACAGTGTTATGAAACATCTAATAAAGACTGCCATCTGGTGAATGACTGTCAGAACTGCATCAGAGTTGAAAAACCTGAAAAAAAATCTCAATACTTTTTTTTTGAGCATTTGGCCATCCGGGGTCTATTCAAAATTGGATGGCAGGAACAAACAACACAAAGTAAACAAAAACAAAACTAATTCCCTCTCAAACTTCTCGCAAGCCCTCATGTCACGTAATGTGACTGACATAATGAGGCCTCGCTTACTACGGTCACGTGACTGTGGGCATGTTTACACGGTGCTTGACACTCTGCTCAGGCCACTTCTGCGTTATATTGCTCAAGTCAGTGTCGAGTGGGCAGTGTCAAGTATAACATCACTACCAAAAGCACACAGGCCAAAATATAAAAACTACAAAACATACAACCTATAAACAAACATGCAACACAAACTCAAAACCACACAAAACCCCAAAAACACAACAAAATACCTCCACCCCGTGATATTTCCCTGTTCCTTGTTCTTAATAAATTAACCATTCAGCTGTCTGTGGTATGGTCCACAAGGAATGTTTTATTGTGATTACCTCATATCATTCTGGTGTTGTAAAATTCCTTCTGACTTGTGCCATCCACTTTATTTCTCCTGTCAGTGGTGACACTGTACAGTCAGACTCTTCTCTGACTACAGTGATATCCAAACATTGAGCCACCTCTGACAAATGTCATGTTGTGACTTTTTTACATTGGTGTGCTCAATGAATTGTGTAGGGTGCCCAGACTTTCGCATAAACTACAATTATTTTTCTGTGTTTAGCTTATGAAAAAAGCAAGCATGCATTAGTGTTTACTGGTATCATTGTATTTTTCCATATTGTATAGAAACTGTATACATCTTTTCAATTAAAAAATATGGTATTTTTCAAGAAGTGCCCAAATTTTTGCACACCACTTTATGTAGAAGAACAACATGGATAAAAAGAAACAAACTTCACCTGCTATTTTCTCGTTTACAAAAGTTTAATTTATTGCTAGCTTTACTTGTTCTGTAGTAACAGGGGATAGGGAATACTAACTTTGACCTTTGACTTTTTGACCCAAAACCCATAGGTACAGGTGAGGGTCTAACCAGTCAAAGATGTGTCTGAAACAAAAGTAGGGCATCAGTTTGAAAAGTTTACATAATTTCTTTCACTACTTATCGTGTTCATAAAGATTCAGTCAAAACTGACCTCTGACCGTGACCTGATGATCAGAGGTAACCAAAGTTTGAACTTCTGAGATTTTTGATAGATACAACTATGGTATCGATTTGAAACTACGCCTACATAATTTCTTTCTCCTGCTATGTTCACAAGGTAGGAGCTGATGCCACCGGTGCCCATCCACCTTGTGGGGTGACAATACACCTTCTGCCTTTTAGAGGATGATTCGTGAAAATGTCTTGTTGTGGACACAGTCCACATGGCACTCCACCCAGGACAAAGGGGTTGGTGGGGGAGAAGATAGTTAGGGATGCTAATGGAGAAAGGGGAGAGGAGCCAAACAAAAAGATGTGCCTTTCGCCCCCCGCCGTGCCAAGTTGACATCGGAGGACGCAGGGGTGCAAATGTATGGTAGCAAGACCTGCTCTGTGATGTGTGTGTCAATGTCATGTTAATGTGTGTGCATGTCTTTCACGTCTGTATGTTAATGTGTTTACCCTGTGTACCAGAGGCAGGATTAAAAGTATATAAAGGAGTTTGCTCAGGCACTCAGGGGAGAGTTTCTGTGTTTTATATTGGAAGAGGAATAATGTTTGTGTGTCGTCCAGCTCGCTGCTTCATCTGCTTTCATCTTCCACATTGGTGACCCTAAGACGTGGAATGGAGACAACCCAGAGGGAGAACACCAGTGCGGCATGCGCTGTTACTGTCAAGCTCTCAGACTTCTGGTTTCACAATCCGACCGCTTGGTTTCTACATGTGGAAGCCCAATTCGCACTCCGTGGGATCACAACAGACAATACCAAATATTATCATATGGTTGCTGCACTGGATGTGCACACCACGCAGCAAGTGACGAGCCTGCTCCAGGAACTTCCGGCCCACGGGAAATACGACGCGCTCAAGCAGATACTGATTCAGCGGTATACCCTGTCGGACAGTGAGAGAGCAGAGAGACTCCTAACGCGCTCAGAGTTAGGTGACAGATCAGCTGTGGAGCTGATGGAGAGCATGTTAGCATTGATGGGGAAGAACGATGAATCCTTCCTGTTCGCCCACCTCTTTTGCTACAGCGAGGGTGATCCTGGCCAACTTACCACTGCTGGTAACCAAGAACTACCGCGCTCTGGCGCAGGAAGCAGACCGCATCATCCTAGCGACCAGAACTCTCAGCGTGCATGCAACACCGGCATCTGGGAAGGACTCCAGCAAGGTCAAGGAGCCGTTGGTGGTGGCTGGGATGGATGCTAAGAGACGCAGGAACAGGACGGTCTGTGTCTATCACTGCTGCTTTGGCTCAAAAGCCCAACACTGTCTGCCACCGTGCCAATTCAAGAAGCCAGGGAAACGACACGGCCAGCAGTCAGCAGCAGCTGCGACTGCTGGCGACAGGAACAAGCTGCTGTTCATCATAGACACGTTTGGGGAGATGTTTCTTAGTGGACTCCAGCTCCCAGAAGACCCTCATTCTGCCGGTCAGTGCGGACAGATCGGCAGGAGGCAGCGGTCCTGAGCTCACGCCCACCAACGGATCCAACATCAGGACGTTTGGCGAACGGACATTGAGCTTACACGGATGCAATTACCAATGGGACTTTGTGGTAGCGGCATGTTTTGTCCCCATTTTAGGCACAGATTTTTTATGTGCTTATGGGTTGTTAGTCGATGTTGCCAACAGACGTTTAGTGGATGGTGTCTCTTTCACCTCCCTGTCCTGCACAGCTCGGGGAGTTGGGCCAACATCACAGGCTAGCATTATAGCTCCAGGAGATAAGTACCAGCATTTACTTTCCCAGTTCCCAGCACTCATGGTTCCGACGTTTTCTGCTACAGTAACCAAACACGGGGTTGAACATTTTATAACCACAAAAGGCCCGCTGGTGTTCGCGTGACCTTGGCGCCTGGACGCAGTTAAACTAGCCAGCACATGCGAGGAGTTTACCAACTTAGAGCAGCTGGGCATCGTTAGGTGCCCCAACAGCCCATGGGCATCCCCACTACACATGCCTAAGGCTGATGGGTCATGGTGACCATGCAGCGATTTCAGGCACTTGAACAACGCCACGGAACACAATCGATATCCCATCCCGCACATCCAGGATTTTTCTGTGCACCTGGCCGGAACGCGTGTTCTTTCAAAAGTGGATCTGATCCATGGGTACCACCAGGTCCTGGTGTGCACGGAGAACATTCCCAAAACAGCCATAATAACTCCTTTTGGCCTTTTTGAGTTTTTATGCATACTGTTTGGGTTAAAGGGCGTGGTGCAAACCTTCTAAAGAATGATGGATGCGGTGCTCCGTGGCCTGCTTTTCGTTTTTGTCTACTTAGACGATAGTTTGGTGGCTAACGCGTCCGAGGAGGAGAAGCTCACCCATCTCAAACTAGTTTTCCAGAGGTTGGAAGTGCATGGGCTTATTGTTAACCCGGTGAAGTGCCAGTTCGGTGTGCCAGTGATTGATTTTTTGGTTCACTGCATTTCGCCGGAGGGCGCGATTCCGCTGCCTGGTAAGGTGCGTGCCGTTTCGGATTTTCCGCGTCTGCAGACCGTGAAGGCCCTGCAGGAATTTTTGGGCATGGTCAAATTTTACAACCATTTCCTCCACTGAGCAGTCCAGCTGCTGCAGCCATTGCTCAAGAAAAAGAAGCCCGCGGAAAACATCGACTGAACCCCCAAGCGAGTTCAGGCTTTGGCAAACGCCAAAACAGCGCTCGCTAACACCGCTTTGCTAGCCCACCCTGCCCCGTCAGCACGGATAGCACTCACCACTGACGCAGCTGACGTTGCCATAGGGGCAATGGTGGAGCATGTGGCTTATATTATTCATATATCCATACCTACATATGTATAGACATAAGAGGAATGTTTAGAGATTGCATATGTGGAATGACCTCACGTCTCAGAGCAGGACAATAGGTCTCGACCACCGGCGAAGAGCAACGAGCAGACGGAGACTCAGCGGTGGAGACCTGAATGGACTTCCTGACCCCCCAGGGTCAGGTGGAGGAGAGAGAGGACAATAGAAGGAGATAACGCGGATGTGTGATGTCGGCTTTGTTATGCAATGTCTTTTGTTGTGTGAGGTATAAGTATGAAGGTCTGACTGCGCTCAGTCTCTTCTGCTTCTGCATTGAGATGAGACATGTTAGGGACTGGAAGCCGACAATAAAACCTGATTTATAAAATCACTTTGCTTCCTTATTTCAAGCTCCCTACAGAGCAGTACATTTCAGTTGCGTGGCAGCCACTTGCATTTTTCAGCCCTACTTTGTGTGACAACGAATGCAAATACAGTACGTTTAACAGAGAGTTGTTGGCCCTCCACCTGGCGACACGGCATTTCCAGTTTTGGCTGGAAGGGCGCAAATTCACCACATTCATTGATCATAAGCCGCTAACGTACGCAATGTCCAAACTCTCGGAACCATGGTCGGCCCGGCAGCAATGACATTTGGCTGCAATCTGGGAGTTTACAACCGACATCCAGCATGTAGCCAGTAAGCTTAATGTCGTGGCTGACTGCCTGTCACGCGCATTAGTCTCCCCAGTCTACATGGGAATGGATTTCCCCACCATGGCCGTGGAGCAAACTGGGATGTGGACATTTGCGTGCTCCAGTCCACACCGACAGTTAAAACTGAAGAGCAGGGCGGTGCAAGAAGGGTGCCCCCCTTGCTCTGTGACATCTCCACCAGTCACCCATGCCCGCTGGTTCCGAGCTCTTGGCGCCGCCGCGTTTTTCAGCCAGTCCACTCCCTTTCACACCCCAGCGTGCATGCCTCGGTTAAACTGGTGGGGGTGAAATTTGTTTGGCCGCACTTACGCAGGGACGTGAAAGAGTGGGCTGCAGCGTGTGTTGCATGCCAGCAGGCCAAAGTGCACAAGCACACCAAAGCCTCCCTCGAGCCGTTCCAAATTCCGGCCAGGTTTGACCACGTCCACATGAATTTGGTTGGCCCCCTCCCACCATCACAAGGTTTCATGCACCTTTTGACAATTGTGGACCACACCACGCGCTGGCCTGAAGTGGTCCCGCTGGCTTCCACCACGTCCGCGGAAGTAGCTTGTGCCTTTTTGTCGGCTTGGGTTGCACGGTTCGGATCCCCGTCGGACATCACTTCTGACAAGGGTCCGTAATTCATTTCGGATCTCTTGTCTGCGATGGCCCAGAACCTGCAGGTCGAAATCCACCACACCACGGCGTACAACCCTTAGGCTAATGGGTTATGCGAGCATTTTCATGGGGTGCTTAAAACAGCGCTCAGAGCTTCACTCACGGATGCAAATTGGGTTGACCGCCTGCCCTGGGTGCTGTTAGGGTTGCGCTCCGCACCCAAGGAGGATCTGGAAGCCTCCCCGGCAGAACTCGTTTTTTCTTAGCTGCTGTGGATACCCGGGGAATTTTTACCAGAAAACCACGCACCCGGGACCAACCTGCTCGTGAAATTTTTTTCACGGTACAGGGCCAGCCAAGGTGCCGGGCCCGGCACACCATTGTTTTCCTCACACCTTCGCTCCAAAGAGCTTACAGCACCAAGTTTGTTTTTGTTAGGCACAACGCACACAGAACCCCACTGCACCCACCGTATAACAGACCTTTCAGAATGCTGGAAACCGGGGCAAAGCATTTTGAGTTAAGACTTTTGGGGGGTGTAGGGAAACTGTCTGCATTGACAGGCTTAAGTCTGCTTATGTGTTGGCAGACGAACAGGTGGTGTTGGCTCAAGCTCCCCGGTGCGGACGCCCGCCTACAGTGGCCCTGCAAGTTGGTGTTCCCCCTGCAAAGAACTGTTGGCAGCAGACTAGGTCTTTCCCCTCCCCACCCTTTCCCCCTCCACAGGGCTGTACGCTAGAGGCCGAGTTTGTCTCCCGCCCACCTCAACAGCAAGAAGCTTTGGCCGGTCCGGCAACTCCACGTTACAGCCGTTACGGGCGCCGGCTCAAGCCCAAGGTGCCAGATGGTTAGAGCCCCTTCTGGGTGTTCGGGGAGGGGGCGGGGGGCTGCGTGGTGGACACAGTACATATGGTACTCCACCCAGGACAAAGGGGTTGGTGAGGGAGAAGATAGTTAGGGATGCTAATAGAGAAAGTGAGGGGAGCCAAATAAACAAAGATGTGCCTTTTGCCCCCCACCGCACCAGGATGACATCTGAAGACGCAGGGGTGCAAATGTATGGTATCAAGACCTGCTCTGTAACGTGTGTGTCAATGTCATGCTAATGTGTGTACATGTCTTTCACGTCTGTATGTTGTGTTTACCCTGTGTGCCAGAGGCGGGATTAAAAGTATATAAAGGAGTTTGCTCAGGTACTCAGGGAAGAGTTTGTGTTTTATGTTGGAAGAGGAATAAAGTTCTGTGTTGTACAGCTCGCTGCCTTGTCTGCTTTCATCTTCCAGTCTTAAATTTAAAAGAATGATGTCACATATTTAAGAGAAAGGCCTCACTTGTTGGTGAGAGTTAAGATGTTACTCACTGCTCAAGTAACTTTAGTAGACACATTCTTTTACTTGAGTTATTTCTGGCATGAATACTGTTACTCATACTTCAAGTATTAATTGCTCAACTGATTTTTTTATTTAATTTTTTTAACCTTTACGTATACAGGAAAAGGCCCATTGAAAGGCAACTTCTCTTTTTCAAGGACACCCTGTTCACACCCACACCAGGAAGCTGCCCAGTACAACCACAGACTGACCTGTGGCCACTGAGCAGCTCCACTGGAGCAGTTGGGAGTTAAGGGCCTTGCTCAAGGGCACCACAGTGGGGTTATGGAGGGTGGGGCAAACACTTCTACTTTATCTGTCCCACCCAGATCTGATCCTGCTGGTCCAGGGATTGAACCGGCAACCCTCCGTTCTCCAGTCCACATCACAAGATAGCACTAGAATGCACTGAAAGTATTGATTTGACTTGAACTGTCATTCACACTTCAAATCTATTCTCGAAATAATTTTCAACTCTGTTGCATTCAACGAAATGCAAATTTTGACATTCCTGCTAAGGAAGATGTGTTTGGCACCATTTTCCAGATAGGGCAGTAAAGCCAGTTTTCAGCACGTTTTAAATTCTTCAGTGGCATCACGTTATTGACAATACAGGTAAAACCTTTTCAAAGGCACTCAAAAAAGCCTGCACACTCTGGAGTTTTACCACAGTGCTTCATAACAACATTGCTCAAGTTAACAGACTGACATCTTACAGAAGCAAGTACCAATAAATCCCATTTGTGAGCAACTTATCAAAAAGCAACAAAAAAAAGTCGATTTCCTCTCAGATAAGTGTGTAATAAAATTGTCAATATTTTAACTCTTCTGTTTCTAAGAAGAACGAAGTGGGCATTATACAATAACCAAAGGACACCCCTCTCTACTGCGTGTGTGTTTTAATCACATTTGTTAGTTCCAAGACCATAACAACCTTCATTATGAAAACATGCTGAAAAGAGGCAGCAGGTTTGTTTCCCAACTCTAGGATGTTTGTCTTGCCATAAAAATCTCAGTGGTGGAGCGTATCACAAGAATTAACAGGAATATTAAAAATAGTAAGGTGACAAAGCTTTAGAAATAAGTCTTTATTTGAACCAGGACTAAAAAGAAAGACAGCATTGCAACAAATGAAAGAAAAGCATGAATGCAAAGGACAACAAGCACCTGGGCAGGAAAAACAGAAGAGCTTAAAGGTGTTGTCTGTGAAAATAGTTTCTGTTCATTTTCAAACTGTATAAAGCTGACAAGTATCATGACAGTCAATAGACATAGTCAAGTGATTGTCTAATAGGCCTATTTAACAGGGCATTTACCAGCCAAACTGTTAGATTTATTTTATTATGACTAGTTATGTCACTGTCTGTGTTATTAAAACAGCTGCTTTGGGAATAGGTGCTTCATCACCAAAAAGTACTGGAAACTTGAGGGGGAACTGTCAGCTGATGAGCTACTACTGACTTTTTTATGTGTTGTGTTCTCAATGCCAAGCACCTGTCAGCTGACGGTCGTCAAAGCAACTGCTATAAACTTCACAGGGGCTGTGACCGTTTCTCGTCTTCTGGTGACGGTTAATGAACGCAGAGCTCTCTAGGAAAACCTGTTAAGCCTGATGGCTGCGAGAGCCTCTCCAAGATGGAGCTGCTATTTAATATGGTGTGTATCCGCTGTAACGATAATGCTGCCTGTAGCACAGATGGAAGATTGCTCCTGTGGTACTTAATATACAGTTCGTATGGCATTTTACTTGTAAATGTGTTAGTTTATTCTTTTTCTCTTCGCCGTTTCACAGGATAGCTACTCGGCACAGCAGCCGGGGACAAAATAAGGGAAAATCCTCTTTGATGAGTCATCATGCGTTTCCATCTCCGTACACAAACTTAATAAAGTCTAATCTTCACTATCGCCTGACAGTTCATTTTTTTTCCTTTTTTGCCATCAGCATTCTTTTAGAGTAAAATGTCTCTTATGTGGCTGATTTTGTTATCGCCTTTTTAAACCTGCTGTCATAAGCAAAACTGATGTTTTATTTACCTCAGCTAATGTAACTGTAATGAAGCCAGGATTTTACTATGGGCCAAAATGTATATTTGGGTCCACTTACAGCACTAATAATCGTTTAAATAGCTGTTCCTGGATTTTTTTTTTTTTTTTTTTTTAAATAAGCCAATTTTCCATCCTGCAACAACTTTCCAGTTTACCACCTATGTCACACAAGCTTCTTGTTGTGCTGCCAAGTCTTCAACCTCTAAAGAGGGTTATAAGTAGGTACTAAATGGTTTCTGGTACGCTCAGTGGAAACGGTAAGAACAGGGAAACTACCTCAAAACATAGTCATTTGACTTAATGCTCTGAACAGGTCCAAACACCTGAAACCATCACCGACAAGTAACTTAGGTTTTTAGCTGCACAATGAGGTAACTGGTAAACCAAGGGAGCATTCAAAACAAAAACCATGGCTGAAATATGTTGCTACACCATTGTAGCCTTTTTCCTTTGTTTTTTTTTTTTTTAAACAGGGAATCCAAAACTACCATAAAACATTTTATCCATGCCTCCTTCAAAAAGAAGCTCACGATAATCCAAAAACATGTCACAATTGGACGAAGGGGCTCGACTTTAAAGCAAGACTGCCTTAGATGAGTTTCAACACGATCAGGTGATAAAAGAAGCACTGATCATGCTTCGTCGTCAGCACTTCCAATCTTTAACAGACTGCAAAGAACAAAAGCTAAAAAAACAAAACAAACACACACTGCTCAACACAGCTTAGGAAAATGAAACAGGTACCCAAGCATGTGGGACAGTACCGTAGAGAGTGAGGCGAGAGTTAGTGGAATGATAAAAGGGACTGGTTCCACAGGGCAACAGTGAGAAAAAACAAGTCTGGCCAGAGCAAAAGAAAGGGTGATCCAGGAACACAAAGCTAAACCCTGTGAGGAAGTGGACATTTAGTCCTGCGAATGCAAGAGTCAAGCTGGGGGAAGGGAGCATGACGGAGTCTTCAGTAAACAGGCCTCGGTTGTTTCATGCTGTAGTGGGCCTCGGACGCCGACACGTATGCGGACTCTGGAAAGAAATCCTCATGGAACTCTGCCAGAAATCTGCAAGACAGGGTGTGTGGGGGGGGGGGGGGAGTAAGGGGAATTCTAGTGAGATATTTTCACATTCATTATTTAACGTAAGCTGTTTGTCAGATAAACAAACTATGTGGGCTTACCGTGCAGAAACAAATTAAAAAAAAAATGCAGGGACACAAATTACCACGTCAGCTCCTGGTTTTCCTAGATATCCCTGGCTTTGTTCCACATAAATCCAACATCCCCCTTTGCTCTTAACCCTGCCTGCTTGGGGTAGGCATTTCAGAGACAAAGCCCCCCTCTTCAGCCCCTATAAAACCAGGAGATAGCCAATTGCTATGACAGACAGACCACGAACATGACCCAACAGCCATCAGAGAGGGACAGAGTGAAAACACCCTCTCTCCCTCCCTCCTCCCATCTAATCAGTAGCAGGGAAAACTAATCTGGAATCTTCTTAGTATCCGCTACTCGGCCAAATCCTCTAAATCTTGCCATCTCATCTTAGCCTCACCAGCCTTCCTAATCTCAATGCAAACAAATTATCCTCATCAGAGGAGAATTTAAGAAAACAACAAATAAGCAAGTCAACCTAATGGGCTGGTGGTGGTAAACAACACAGTAAGTGTGAATATAAGCTATGCAAGTGTTGGCTTTTAGTCTAAATTTTGAAATGTTCTCTTGGTATAAAACACAAAAGCCAAGTCAGACACCACCATTAATAATAAAACACAATCACCACATTTCAGACACTTCCTGGATTCTTTTCTGACAGAAATTCTGACTTTGAAACTGAACCACTGCCACAGTTAAATCAGTAATAACACGCTACTTTAAGCATGCACACACTATTAATTAACATGACGTGTGCTTGCACATGCAAACACACACACAGTACTCAATCATTCTTGCAGAGAAAGGGAGAATGAGAGATCAACTGTGGCCAAATCCCAGAATGCACTGCACGTCAGTCTTTGGGACATCAATCAGTTTTTGCTCGCCCGGCACAATCTGCCACAAGGCTGATTACAGAGATTTTTTTTAAAGAAAAAAAAAAACCATCAAGTTTTTTCCCAACAGACGGTCCTGTTTTAGTTAGCAGGCAGCTCCTCGGCAGCTCTCCAACACGGTGAACTCAGACACAGTACGCAAGTGTTCCCTCATCTCAATCTTTCTCTGGGACTCGTAATTCACTGCAGAGCTGCTCATATCTGAACTGAACAACTTATTCTCTTTGAAGCACTTTAATCTTTACAACCAAGTTATTGTCAGTGCCATTTTGCAGAATAATGTTCACTTGCACCCAGCGATTTGTAATCTAGTACCAGTGAAGGGAATTAAAAGGCCTTCTGCCCATCTCCACCCTGCTGCTCGTGATGCTGCATGTGAGGCAGCTGCCAAGACGGGGCTGCTAATGCTTTAGGTATTTAATTTACACACAGTGTTATGGTCACACGCTGAAAATGATGGCTGAGCCTTTCTTAGACAAATATAAAAAAAAAATCTGATGAAGGCATCACATACTTAGTTGAAGCTGTAATCCCTCCATGCTGTACTTCCCTCCCAATCCCATCGAATGACAAATGTCAGGCCTGATCTATTTTAATACAGCTTTGTGAATATAAACTGGCACTCAAAAGTCAAACTCTTTTTTTTTTTTTTACCTGGACTCAGCATTTGTTCCCGTGCCTGGTCATGGTGAGATCAGCGGTTGGCTCGACGGCACTGCTCAGTGGCTGCAGGCAGTACTGCGAGCATTTGATTACGGAATGAAAGGACCTAAATCCCTCAGGTTTGGGACCGGCTGAACTGAAGATCGCTAGGGAGGATTTAAAGATTAGACTCCGGCGCTTGTGTAACGCCTACTCATCTCCCTCCCACCAACACGTGCAGTCGCTCACTCCCGCTCCCCCTCCTCATGTTCCCATTTACTTACTTACATACTCCTCTTTTTCTTTTTTTTGGTGTGTCTGGGTTATTTTGATGTTTCTGTTCGGTGCTGCCGTCCTTTAGCTTTTAACCTCTTGGTTTGTTCTGAACATATTTCTCCAGGTCTTGCAAAATGAAGACTCGTCACAGCCCATTACTGGCAGCTGCAATCAAGTTTTATTGCTTAGCTAGGTCAGACCTTGGTTAATGACCCACGCAACTTATTAGTGAAGTATTTCCCAACTGAATGTCCTGTTAATTCAATCGAGCACCTAGATAACTTATCACTGATATATTGTACACTTTTATACATAAAGTTTCCATCAATCTCAGAGAAAATTCATTTCTGAAGGAGGATGAGATTTCAATTTTATGCTTGAATGTTTTAGTGTCTGCAAATCAGCACTCTGTCTCTTCTGCTCTCAGCATATGGACTCACTTGATTTGAAAACAATCGATTTACCTGAGGAAGAGCTCCAGATGTTTAATCAGAGCTCGGAGATTTCTCTCAGGGATTTGCATCTTTCCGAGGATCTCAGGAAGCTTCACTAGGAGGACAGCAAGACCGGGATTATGGGAATTATAAGTGAGTTACAATGGTACAGTAATCGTGAATGAAATGAGGAACCAACCAAAGAGCCGGAGGAGGTGCTGTGAGCCGTACAGGTAGGATGGTGGGGGAGGCTGGTCGTTTAGAGGGTAGTTATCAGGGGTCAGCTTCCAGCTCAGAACCTGACACACAGAGTAGGTATACATTAGAAACTTTAAACCACAAAACACAAAGTTTGAAGGGTTTTTCCCTACAAAATACTGCCAATACATAAAATGATGATAAGGCAAAACCTAGGATAAACTGCATTAAATTACATCCTTAAAACTTTAAATCATCACTGCAGCTATAAAGGCAGAAGCTATCCTTGTGTCTTTGGCCAAAACTTGGCTTTCTCTCTGGGTCATTACAGTTTTATCACCTCATTCAATTCGTTGTTCCTTCGGCTTTCCAGACCATAGAAAGGCCCACTTCGCTCTCTGCTTGGCGTCAAGGGCAATGGGGATGAGGAGCCGCTGTGGATTGGAGTTTCTGGGTGAGAAGAGGAATTAGGATGTTGTTGAACGCAGTCATCTGAATGACAATTTTAACTGTTGTTCGACAGATGGAGTTCAAATTAGAAATGCAATCACACAGGTGTTATAAGTTTGATAAGAAAATTATTCCGAAAGAACACCTCAGTAAAGCAGTTCCGCAGCGATTATGTGAGGAGAGAAATAGAACAGTGCCATCTCCTGGGCCCAACTGATCATTACAAATAAAATTAAAGGCATGCCACCATTTTTCTATGCTGTACAACACCTTACAGCAGGGGTGTCCAACCATGTGCCATGGAGAGCCAAGACCCTGCAGGTTTTCTCTTCTACCCAGTCTCTTCAGCAGGTGTTTTCACTTATCAGCAATCAGTGGGAAGAAGTTCACAGAAATCTGCTGTTGAAGACACTGGTTGGAGGTAAAACCTGCAGGGTCTTGGCTCTCCATGGCACATGGTTGGACACCCCTGCCTTACAGCTTTAAAGCAATCCGATTAGGTCTGAAACAATAACAAATTTTGATGGATGATAAATTTTCCAAAAATTATTGTGATAAACAATATTATCACTGATGTCATATGAAGACAATTTTGTGTCCCAGATACAGTGATATAACAGTTCATCTACAAGGTTTCAAAAGGGCTTTGGACCTTTATTTATGAACTAGGGATGCTCAATATACACTACTCACAAAAAGTTAGGGATAATCGGCTTTCAGATTAAATTTCAGGATGCACCTAAAATGCACTATAACCTTTACAGGTGAACTTAATTTGAGCTTCTCTAACCTTTTGAATGCACATGCCCAACTGTTCAATGTTTCAGTACTTTTTGCATAACTTGCTGTTCTCTAACAAGGTCCTTAAAAGCAAAATTCACAGGTGTTTGATCCATGAATCGATAATTTTCTGGTTCAATTAGAATTGGTATTTCAACAGTCCTCTTCATCATGCTGTTCACATTTTGGCATCATGAGACCAAGATGACACCTCACAATTGATGAACAGTACCTCGCCACTGTGAGGCTTCAAACAGGATGTTCTCAGAGGGAAGTGACCACTGAGCTTAGAGTGTCACAGAGTGTCATCAGCAGGTTGCAACAAAGAGACTGGAAGAGTTACAGAAAGGCATAGAAGTGGAAGTCCTTTGGCCACATCCCACGCTGATGACCACTTCATTGTGAACAGTGCCCTGCGGAACCAGATGATGAATGCCACTCAACTTCAGATTTAAGGGAGGTGAGAGGCACCCAAGTGTCATGTCAGATCATTCAAAACCATTTGCATTAGCATGGTCTGCATGCTAGAGGACCTGCAAGGGTACCTGACCACATCAGGCACAGGTGTCATCGTTTTACATGGGCCAGGGAGCGTTTACACTGGACAAGGGACCACAGTGATTCCTCTGGCTTAAAGACCTTGGCGCCGTGGCAACATATGTTAATTTTATACTATTTATTTCTTTTTAAAATTTTACACAGTAATGTTGCATATGGAACTTGAAATACTGTACAACCGAGGCTTGAATACTGGGCCAGTTGGGGTCCCACCCAGACATCCTGTGTTTAGACTTTTTAGTGGTGTTATCCTTCTCTCCTTCCTCTGCCTGAACACTTTCCTCTCCTTGGCTCCTCTCTTCTGTCTCATCTTGCCCTCTCTGAGCTCTGTCTAATTCAGCTTCTCTCTCTATGGTGGTATACAAACAGTTTAGAAAATATCAAGTGTCATGTTTTGTCCTGTAGGATTTTTTTTGTCATTGATTTTGATTTTGTATACTTTATTGATCCCCAGAGGGGAAATTGAGGGCATCCACCTGGATGGATGAAGCAGCCACAGTACGGCACTATCCCTTAACCATTCACACACACAATTACACCTAGGGCCACTTTAGAGTCTCCAATTAACCTAACCTGCATGTTTTTGGAATGTGGGAGGAAACCTGAGAAATCCCGGAGTAAACCCACGCAGATACGGGGAGAACATGCAAACTCCACACAGATCACTGTTGGTCAGGGGCTGGAATCGAACCAGGGATCCCATGGCCAAGGGTGAGTTGCTGTGCTGGTGCAGTGCTAACCACTGCGCCACCGCACTGCCCATTGTTTACATAAATGACAAAAATATGTGTATTTTTGTATTTTTATTCTAGTGTTTCTTTTTTTTTTCCATTGAGAGAGTAGGGAAGGGAAAGAAACATTCACAATAGTAATGTACTCATGCATACTTAAATTATATGATCAGGCGGGTATAGTAACCAGAAATTCTACTCGTGTAAAAGCAGTGCTTTGAAATTAATAATTAAAAGTAGACAACCAAAAATTTCTAACTGAGTTAAGGGTACAAAGAGCACCCACTTACAAACCTGAGTAATGACTTCAGTCTTGAAGGTTTGAGGTTTTTCTCAAAAATTTATAACAATTTTCTTATAGTTTTCTACTTTTCTCTGTAAATCTAAAGTTGAAACCATGTTCCTCAAATTTGTAATTTCCTCTTGTAAAATTGACTTTTCTTGTACATTTGAAACTTTATTATAAATTTGTGGATTATTTTATGACTAATTTTTGTCTGTTTTTTAAAATAAAATTAGTTTTTTTAGATAAATTTGAAACAGACTGTGGTAATTTTTTTTATTTTTTTACTTTGTAGAGGAGCTGGGCAATGAAGAAGCGATTTGGTTTATAAACAAAGTTTTAATGTTCAGCTCTTCTATCAAGTCTCATCTGGTGCAGAGAGCGGCAGAAGGGGAAAGAGAGAGAATCTCGCCGACTCGCTGGTTATATACAAGCACACAACAAAAGACATGCATGACAAAGGCTGACATCCCTCATTATCTTAATCCCCCCATTGTCTTGGTATTTCCTCTCCTCATCTTGGGAGGTGATGGTAATCCTTCTCCTCGCCTTGGGGGGGTGAGGGTGGCTCGTCCGGTTTCCCCCGCCACGTCCGGGAACATCTTTGTTCTTCACTCGGCGGGTGAGATTCCTTTGTCCTTTCAGAGGTGTGAAGTTCCTTACATATGTAATCCCAAACATTTCCACTTGCTCTAACATATGTAGTTATGGAATATATGGTTAATATAGACCACAGGCCCCCCAAACAACTAAGAAAGGACAACAGAAAGGTTCACAGTCTAGGATAGTTATGACAACATACTACGTGTTACAGCTGTTGCCACGGAAGAAACTTTCTAGCAGCCATGCTCCTAAGAGAGTTCAGTGGTAAACATAGCAGCATAGTAAAATCATAAGTCAGTCCTAAACTGTTGCAGCACAATTAGTGAATAATTGTGGAGTGGTTGGTGTCAGTCCCTGTGCTGTCTGGGTTTAATTCTGCTCCCAAAACTGCTATAGGTTGGTTTAGGCGCCCTGCTGGGACCTTCTTGTGAGGAATCTGCAGTGTGGGAAGGAGAGAGGTTATTTGTTCCCTGTCTGGGGGCTGGGTCTTTTCTCTTGGGGGGTCTACCTCGTCGAGGTGCTCTCGCCAGCTGTGCAGGTTCGTCTTTCAACAAGAAGGCAGGTTTAAGTCTGTCAATGCTGACTGTTTCTTTTCTATCCCCATAATCAAGCACAAAGTGTTTGTCACCATGTTCCAGCACTCTGAATGGCCCATCGAATGCTGGGCGTAAAGTTGGTTTTAGAGCTTCATGCTTAACAAAAACAAACTCAGCGTTTTTTAAAGTTTGAGGGACAAAAACCCGTGGGAAGGAGTGATGAGCTGGACCGGGGAGAGAGTTCGGTCCGTTGCTGCCTAAAAACCTTGGGACTGGAAGGCGCCCTGGTTCTGGGTTTTCTGGCAGAAATTCACCTGGGAGCCTGAGAGGTTGAGCAAAAACTAATTCTGCAGGAGAGGCGTCTAGATCCTCTTTAGGTGCAGCACGCAACCCCAATAAAACCCAGGGAAGTTTATTTACCCAATTTGTGTCCGTTAGTGAGGCTCTGAGGGCAGCCTTTAGAGACCTGTGAAAACGCTCGCATAACCCATTAGCCTGAGGGTGATAAGCGGTGGTGCGATGAATTGTTGCCCCTAAGCTGTTGGACATGGCTGACCAGAGCTCTGAGATAAATTGAGGCCCCCTGTCGGACGTGATGTCCGATGGGACACCGAAACGCGCCACCCAGTTTGTCAAAAAAACGCGAGCGACTTCCTCCGCTGTGGTTGCCGCTAGAGGGACTGCCTCTGGCCAGCGCGTGGTGCGGTCTATCATTGTTAACAGGTGTGTGAAACCTTGGGAGGAAGGCAGCAGCCCCACAAGATTGACATGAACGTGGTCGAACCTTCTAGCAGGGATTGGAAAAGGCTCCAGAGGGGCTTTTGTGTGTCTGTGTATTTTGGCGCGTTGACAAGAAATGCAAGTTTTTGCCCATTCTTTTACGTTTTTGCGCAGGCCTGGCCACACAAACTTTTCGGCGACCATTTTAACCGAGGCGCGCACACCTGGGTGCGCGAGGGAGTGAACTGCGTCAAAAATGCGGCGGCGCCATGTAGCTGGCACTAACGGGCGAGGTCGGCCGGTTGAAACATCGCATATTAGGGGGGGCACGCCGTCGCGTAAACCCTTTTTCTCCAGCCTTAACCCTGTTGGTCCAGACAGGAGTGCGCGCACGTCCGCGTCACTGTTTTGTTCCTCCGCCATGGCTGCATAATCTATCCCTGCATGGATAGGTGCTGCGTATGTGTCTGAGTTAGTGAAGAGTTCTGCTGCTGAGGCAGTGTAATCTGTCTCCTCGCACTCTGGTGGTGCCACAGCGCGAGAGACAGTCTGCTACTACGTTAAGTTTGCCTGCCACGTGTCGAATGTCTGTGGTGAACTCTGAAATCGCAGCTAGCTGTCTTTGTTGCCTGCCTGACCATGGTTCTGAAATTTTAGCCATAGCAAAGGTGAGCGGTTGATGGTCTACAAAAGCCGTGAAACTCCGCCCTTCTAACCAGAACTGGAAGTGGCGGATGGATAAATGAAGCGCCAGCAGCTCTCTGTCAAAAGTGCTGTATTTGCGTTCAGTTTGGTTTAGCGATTTGCTAAAGAATGCTAAAGGTTGCCAGACCCCGCTGACAAATTGTTCTACAACTGCCCCTATAGCTAGGTCTGAAGCGTCTGTGGTTAGTGCAATGCAGGCCAAGGGATCTGGATGAACTAACAATGTGGCGTTAGCTAGGGCGTTTTTTACTTCCGCGAAAGCGCGTTCGCGCTCCGGGGTCCATTCGACCGCATTGGAAGCTTTCTTTTTTTTGAGCGCGTCATATAGGGGCTGCATGAGCTGAGCTGCGTGGGGGAGGAAGCGGTTGTAAAAATTAACCATCCCTAAAAATTCCTGTAGCGATTTGACCGTTTGCAGCCGTGGAAAACTTTCTATCGCATGAACTTTGTCTGGAAGTGGCACTGCCCCCTTCGGAGAGACTTTGTGTCCTAAAAAATCAATTTGCGACACGCCGAATTTGCATTTGGCTGGATTGATTATTAGCCCGTGCTCTTCTAGCCTCTGAAAAACCGTAGTGAGGTGCTGCTCGTGTTCTACCTCAGACGAGCTGGCTACCAGCATGTCGTCAAGGTAGACGAAAACAAAAGGGAGGTCGCGTAGGACCGCGTCCATCATTCGTTGAAAAGTTTGAGCAGCACCTTTGAGGCCGAAAGGCATTCGCAGGAATTCAAAAAGGCCGAAAGGGGTTATTACCGCTGTTTTAGGAACGTCTTCTGCTCAGACTGGGACTTGGTGATAACCGCGGACTAAGTCTATTTTTGAAAAAATGCGCGCACCCGCTAGATGTAGTGAAAAATCTTGAATGTGAGGGATTGGGTAACGGTCATGCGCTGTAGCGTTGTTTAGTCTGCGGTAATCTCCGCACAGTCTCCAAGAACCGTCGGATTTAGGAACCATGTGAAGTGGTGAGGCCCAGGGGCTCTTCGAGCGTCTAACAATGCCTAATTTTTCAAGAGTTGTAAACTCGTCCCGTGCTATGTTGAGCTTGGCCGCGTCTAAGCGGCGAGCTTTGGCAAAAACGGGAGGTCCCGTTGTGGGAATGAAGTGTTCAACCCCGTGTTTAGCCACAGTGGCTGAGAATTTGGGGGTTGTGAGTGCTGGAAATTGGGTGAGGAGTTGCTCAAACTTACCTCCTGCCGTGGTGACGTTGGCCTGCACAGGTGGTGGAGAAACTCGAGCTGAGCAGGGAATAGAAGCAAAAGACAGTGCATTAACCAAGCGTCTATTCGCTAGATCCACTAATAACCCATGTGCACACAAAAAATCTGCGCCTAATAAGTTAAAACTCACCGCCGCTACAACAAATGTCCATTTGTAACTGCGGCCGTGAATGAGGAGGTGCAGGCTCTTTTCGCCGAACGTGTCGATGTTAGAGCCGTTGGCTGCCACTGCTCCGTTGCCCCTGGCTCGATCTGCGTGGGAGGGCATGACGAAACTCAGCTGAGCTCCCGTGTCGATGAGGAACTGCTTGCCTGTGTGTCCATCCGTCACGTACAACAGCTTGTTTTTCTTGCCGAGAACCGCTGCTGTTAACGGCTCTCGGCTTTGGCGTTTCCCGACATCGTACTTGCAGGGGGGAACGCATTTGCGGGCCTTTTCAGCGAAGCGGTGGTGATAATAACAGACGTCGCCCTGTCTGTTACGTTTTGGCCGCGTCGCTGTCACCGTGGCCTGGGTCTGCTCCATGGGTCGTGGCTCCTCGTGGCTCGGGGCGTCAGCCTTGAGGTCTGCGGATGCTGCTGTGGGTGTCACCTCCTTGCAGGCGTTGACGAGCCGATGAGCTTCGCTGGCCAGTGTGCGGAAGTCCTGGTGGGTGTCGCACTTCATGCTGGCAAGTGTCCCCCTCATGTGTGGCGGCAGCGTGCTGAGGAAAATGAACTGGAAGAGGAAGTTGTCATTATCCTCTTCCTTGAGCTGCAGCAAATCCTCCATGAGGGCCTTCGGATTGCCCCCTCTGTGGCCGTAGACCGCCAGGATCTTCTCGGCTCTTTCTTCCGCTGATGGGACGTAGTTCGCCACGATGGTCGCTTTGAGCGTCTCGTATTTGTCCCTGGCCGGTGGTCGCCGGATCATGCTCCGCACACACTTCGAAGTGGCGGAGTCGAGTTTGGAGACGATATGATAAAACTTAGTATCGTCAGCCGTGATGCCCGCCAGTATAAATTGGGCTTCAGCCTGCTGAAACCAAGAGGCGGGGTCCTCTTGCCAGAAGTCTGGCAGCTTGACAGCGACGGCGTTCGTGCACACCATCACTGCTGTGCCTGCCGGGTGAGAGTGCCTTGCCTCGGCTCTCACGGCGGTGCTGGTGCTCGGTTGAGCCCTCTCAACCTCTTCTGCCGGGGGGAACAGCTGTCCGTCTGCTCCCTCGTCTGCGTGGCTGCTGGCGTCTGCTTGAGCTGCCACGGATGAGTCGCTTGTGGAAGAACGCCTCCGGTCCATACTCGTGTCAAGGTCACCAGTGTAGAGGAGCTGGGCAATGAAGAGGCGATTTGGTTTATAAACAAAGTTTTAATGTTCAGCTCTTCTATCAAGTCTCATCTGGTGCAGAGAGCGGCAGAAGGGGAAAGAGAGAGAATCTCGCCGACTCGCTGGTTATATACAAGCACACAACAAAAGACATGCATAACAAAGGCTGACATCCCTCATTATCTTAATCCCCCCATTGTCTTGGTATTTCCTCTCCTCATCTTGGGAGGTGATGGCAATCCTTCTCCTCGCCTTGGGGGGTGAGGGTGGCTCGTCCGGTTTCCCCCGCCACGTCCGGGAACGTCTTTGTTCTTCACTCGGCGGGTGAGATTCCTTTGTCCTTTCAGAGGTGTGAAGTTCCTTACATATGTAATCCCAAACATTTCCACTTGCTCTAACATATGTAGTTATGGAATATATGGTTAATATAGACCACAACTTTTTCCTTATAACAATTTACATTTTTGACCATAATTTTGCAAGTCAGAACGATAATTTAACTCTGATTAGAAAGAAAAACATTAGTAAAATTGTATTTAATGAAATAAATTAACTTAAATGACCTAGGACGCACCCTAGAGCGCACTGAAAAAAGAAAAGAAGCTGCATTTCCGTTCTTCCAATACAGACACAGCCGCAAACAGAAAGCCAAAGGAGTGCTTTGATTGGTTTAGATTTGATTGACCTCTCATTCGACTAATAAGAGCCTTGAATTGGGTTTCTGAAACCTTGAAGAACCAATGACTGAAAACCTAGCAAGAAGGACCCGCCTACCAACGGCTGCGAATACAACGAGCCAATTGAAGCAGAGAAGTTCGACGATTGAAAGTGTGCGTCCCATGCGTAAAATCTGTTTTGTGTAAGCCGCTGTGTGTGACGGTAGCGTTTGCCAGTGTTTTTTTCTTACTACTGTTCTTATTTGTTTTGAAAAATCGCAATCATGGAAGCGCAAAACCGCAAAAGCGCAATAATGGAATCATGGTTTGACCGGGTCGCGTGACCAGAACCACAAGTCGTAACAAGCGGACCAGCGTCATGTTCGTCTGACAATGAGGAAGAGAAGTTCGCCAGTGACACTGCTGTTGTGGACAGGTAAGTGTTATAAGCTAAATTATTCTTTATCCTTGAAAATTGTAATCAAAATGACTTTTGACCGATCGGTAAATTACATCTGTGCGTCATCGCCACATGATGGACCGCGAGAACGGGGGTGGGGGGTGGGGGGTGGGGGGGGGGTGGAACGTCCCCCCCCCCCCGCTACTCCTCTGTATTTTAGTACAACTGTGCGTAGTAGACCGCGACGCACGGTCCGTCATGTGGCGATGGACGATGTCCGTCCTCTGTAGCGGGGGGCGGGGGGTGTTATCCTCTACATTACAGATATTTTAGTATAATTTTTATTGCACTGTAGGTTATTTTTTCTTGTAAAAAAAAAAAAAAAGCCACACATTTTTTACGTGGCATGCTTCTTTGTGTGTGGGGGCTTGTTTGTTCATTCATTCATTCATGAATGAATAAACAACCCACACACACACAGCCCTGAGTGTCCCCTTTCATTAGAGCCCAAGATCAGAATCAGAATCAGAATCAGAATCAGGTTTATTGCCATTGTTCATGTAGTACACAAACTAGGAATTTGTCTCGGTACAATGCTGCAACATTAAACATGATAAGATAAGAGAAATAAACTATACATGTAATAAAGTGTAGGATAAGATTAAGTGATACTGGTCAACAGTTAAAATATATATTAGCCAGCAGCAGATACTGTGGAGAACTATATAGTGCAGTCGGTAATGCAGGAAGAAAACAGTGATGATTGACATGAGTCTGGTTGAGCTGCTGTACATGGTGCACGAGAGTCACTTAGTGTTCAGCAGTCTAATGGCAGAGGGGAAGAAGCTGTTCATGTGACGGGAGGTTTTAGTCTGGATGGACCGAAGTCTTCTACCAGAGGGGAGGGGGGCAAACAGTACATGACCAGGGTGTGAGGGATCGGCTATGATCCGGCCAGCACGCCTCCGGGTCCTGGAGATGTACAGATCCTGGAGAGATGGGAGCTTGCAGCCGATCACCTTCTCAGCAGTGCGCACGACGCGCTGCAGCCTTAGTCTGTCCCTGGCAGTGGCTCCTGCGTACCACACGGTTATGGAGGTGGTGAGGATGGACTCGATGATGGCTGTGTAGAACTGCACTAACATCTTGGTGGGTAGCTTGAGCTTCCTCAGCTGCCGCAGGAAGAACATCCTCTGCTGGGCTTTTTTGATGAGTGAGCTGATGGTCAGCTCCCATTTGAGGTCCCTGGTGATGGTAGTGCCTAGGAAGCGGAAGGAATCAGCAGTGGTGATGGGAGAGCCTGAGAGGGTGAGGGGGGGCAGAGGAGTAGTGACTTTCCTGAAGTCTACAATCATCTCCACTGTCTTCAGAGCGTTCAGCTGCAGGTTGTTATTGCTGCACCAGGACGCCAGCTGGGCCACCTCTCTCCTGTAGGCGGACTCGTCGCCGTTGGAGATGAGCCCGATGAGGGTGGTGTCGTCCGCAAACTTGATCAACTTGACAGACTGGTGGCTGGAGGTGCAGGAGT
Organism: Pholidichthys leucotaenia; assembly: GCA_020510985.1. Classification (NCBI taxonomy): domain Eukaryota; kingdom Metazoa; phylum Chordata; class Actinopteri; order Cichliformes; family Pholidichthyidae; genus Pholidichthys; species Pholidichthys leucotaenia. The sequence goes on along the minus strand of CM035845.1, from coordinate 247,569,219 downwards.
TGGTGTAAAGGGAGAAGAGTAGGGGGGAAAGTACACAGCCCTGGGGTGATCCGGTGCTGATGCTAGTATAGTCTGAGACAGTCTTTCCCAGCCGCACATGCTGCCTCCGGTCCGTCAGGAAGTCGATGATCCACCTGCAGAGGGAGTCAGGCACGTTGAGCAGGGACAGCTTGTCCCGGAGCAGAGCGGGGCGGATGGTGTTGAATGCGGAGCTGAAGTCCACAAACAGGATCCTGGCGTAGGTTCCCGGGGAGTCCAGGTGCTGCAGGATGGAGTGGAGGGCCAGGTTGACTGCATCGTCTACAGACCTGTTGGCTCGGTAGGCAAACTGCAGCGGGTCCAGGAGAGGGGTGGTGATGGACTTGAGGTGGGACAGGACCAGGCGCTCAAAGGACTTCATGACTACAGAGGTGAGCGCTACAGGTCTGTAGTCATTAAGTCCAGTGATCCGTGGCTTCTTGGGGACAGGGATGATGGTGGAGGATTTGAGGCAGGACGGCACGTGGCATAACTTAAGGGAGGTGTTAAAAATGTCTGTGAATACAGGAGCCAGCTGTTTCGCACAGAGTCTCAGGGTGGAGGGAGACACGCCGTCTGGGCCGGGGGCTTCTATATTGAATCATTCAAAAGTTACAGACATTTTTCCAAACTGTGCCATTTGGCACAATTTGGCACAGTTCAAAAATGCCTGGGAACAACCTGAGAAAAAAACTGTGTAATATATTCAATTTTTGTGGTATTGTTACAAAATTTTGACCTCAGCTGGATAACACTTGGTTCTACATTTCAGTTGCATTTTTCAGCCCAGATCTGACAGCTGTGTGTTATTTGCAAGCATTTGTATCCAAAAGAACACCCAGGCGAACTTTATTTTCTTCAAGTTCAGTATGTTTAGATGACTGTTACTCAGTGGCAGGAGCACTTAGAGAGATTATGACTGTTTTGCCAAAAAATTCAAAGTGTTTTCTTTTAAATGAGACCAACCCCATGAAGAAGCTGCAAAGGGTTGAAGAACAGCTTTTGATTTACTTTGGGTACGTTATTTTTAGGCATTTTTAGGGAAATTGACCAGAGTGCAAGGGGTTAACCTGCCAGGTACATAATAGGGAACTGTAGCGGACTCTAAAGACATAATTCACCACAATATGTATTCAAGTATAGAATGATCTGTTTAGGCAGTTATAGTTATGCTCTCAGGCTTTCTCATCAGGCACCTCTCTAGGCAGCCACTGAAGGACCTCAGTTTAGCATGAAAAGAGAGCTAGCATTTTTAGCTGTTGCTTTTTGCCACTGCCGCTGGAGAATAAAAACGGCACACCTGCTTGTGCGAGAAAAGAGAGAAATTGGTAGTCTCTTCATTCCTGCAATTCCTACAGAACATAACTTAATATTGCAGTGGCTGGTGAAATATATCCTCAGCAATTCATCAGTCCCCCTTGCCTTTCCCTTCGTATGAAGCCGGCTGCATATGAATTCTAACCATATCTCTTAGTTAAGCGGCTCTTCCATTATTACCTCCGCCAGGCCGAAGGCCAGGAGGAGGTTATGTTTTTGCCAGCGTTTGTCTGTCTGTCTGTCTGTTTGTTTGTCTGTCTGTTGGTTAGCAAGATAACTCAAAAAGTTTTGGACGGATTTCGATGAAACTTTCAGGCCTCGTTGGAAATGGTATAAGGAAGAACTGATTAAATTTTGGGGATGATCCGGATCACCGTCTGGATACAGGAATTTTTTAAATGATTCTTTAACATTGTGAGATACGGCCATTTTCAACATGTGTGCACGGGCAATAGAGGGCGCTGGTCGTCGTGTCTGATGAACACAAACTCCGCCTTCTTCAAAGTTTTAGGCACAAAAGCACGCAGAAAACTGTGGTGGGCAGGGCCCGCCACAGTGCCTGTGTTTGCGCTACGCTGCAAAAGCTGAGACGGGCAGCTGTCCGGCGCCGGATTATTTGGCAGAAATTCCCCGGCCAGCCATAGGGGCTGCGCAAAAACCAGCTCTCTGCCGGGGGAGGCTTCCAAATCCTCTTTTTTCCGCGGCGCGCAAACCCAATAAAACCCACGGCAACCATTATCGCACCTTCTTTTGTCCTACGGCTCCGCAACAGAGAGGAATCCTGGCGCCAGTAATGCTGCGCCTGATATGTGTGACTCTAATGCTAAAAGTGACTGCATCAGGGATTTTCCACCTGAAGTCGCACTTTGCTACACAGCGCCACAAAAACTGTGTAGCCAAATTCGATCGATGAATGAACATTTTCAGCCAGTGACAGAACCGACCGACGCCTTCCAAATCCAATTCATCACTAGCAGAAGTGATGTTTTGTCATTTTGTGCCAGAGCACAATCTACCCCCATTGGTGGCAGATCACTTCAGTGATTTGGTGCCAACATTGTTTCCTGACAGCAAGAGCACTCAATTTTTTTGTGCTACTTGGCTTATTATTTTCACATTACCAAAAAGTTATGGCTCAACAGTGTGTCCATATAAGTGTACATTTGAAAAAATATGTTTGAAATAGTACATGTTGCAGTTGCTGTTTGCTTAGTTTTTGTTTGTTTGTTTTTGCTTCAGTTTTCTTTCATCTGCCGATAAATACAGTTTTTAAGTACTCAGTACAGGTGTGAAAGCCCCCCCCCCCCAATAAGGGAGGCATGAGGGCAGTAGAGGTGTGAAAGCCCCCCCAATAAGGGAGGCATGAGGTATGCCTTGACAGGTCGCAGCCTGGCACTTTGCACATGGAGGAGATGGACACAACAGCAACACTTCAGTTTATTACCTCCGCCAAGGAGGTAATGCTTTTACTACTGAACCACTAATCCTATCATTGTGAATCCAATTGCTAGTCATATGTTTTCACGGTCAAGGAATCTGAAAACCTACACACAAACACTGTATGGAGGGGGGACTGTGGCGCTTGGCGGAGGTCTGCGCTCTCCGAGTGCTTTTCTAGTTGCTCCTGTTTCCAGTGGGTTAAAACCATGATCAACGCCTCCAGTGCTTGTATACCTATTATGATTTTTTTCAGTGTTTAAAGTACTTTAACAAACTCATGTTTCTGTCGGACAGTCACGCTTAGCGAGACGCTGACTGCTGACTTGACTGGAAAACTCGCGTGGGCGGGGCGCTTCTAAACTTTGCGTGGATGACGGCCACGTGCGTTGCTCGTGTGCACGCTTGTGGAAAGTCACTGCTTCATACATTTTTCTTAATAAATTCATATCTCCTTGGCGTGGCGGTAAAATTTCTGGCGAGGCACGCCGCCACTGAGAAATGTTACCAGAAGAAACCCTGGACCAGTGGGCCTCAGTTCTGCTCTCTGATTAAAGTTGATTCATGCTGAGAAATTGATGGCCGTCAACGATGTTGGAGGCGTCAAGGAGAGCGCTATGCATCAGCCACTGTTGTCACCAGATGAGCTTTTGGTAGCGGTGGTGTGTGCTGACCTCACCCTTAAACTAATACTTTGTTGCAGCACATTTGGCTTTTATTACAGCACTCAGTCTCTTTGGCTAGTAGTCTATCAGCGTGGCACATCTTGATGTGGCAATATTTGCTCACTCTTCTTTGCAAAAATGCTCCAAATCTGTTAGATTGCGAGGGCATCTCCTGTGCACAGCTCACAGATGTTTGATGGGATTCAGGTCTGGAATCTGACTGGGCCATTCTAAAGCCTTAATCTTCTTCTGGTGAAGTTATTCTTTTGTTGATTTAGATGTGTGCTTTGGGTCACTGTTTTGCTGAAAGCCGAAGTTCCTCTTCATCTTCAGCTTTCTAGCAGAAGCCTGAAGGTTTTGTGCCAACACTGACTGGTATATGGAACTGTTCATAACTCCCTTCATGTTGACTAAGGCCCCAGCTGCAGCTGAAGAAAAACAGCCCCAAAGCATGATGGTACCACCACCGTGCTTCACTGTAGGTATGGTGCTCTTTTGGTGATGAGCAGTGTTGTGTTTGTGCCAAATATACTTTTTGGAATTATGGCCAAAAAAGTTCAACCTTGGTTTCATCGGACCATAACACACTTTCCCACGTGTTTGGGAGATTTCAAATGTGTTTTTGCAAAATGTAACCGGACTTGGATGTTTTTCTTCGTACGATAAGGCTTCCGTCTTGCCACCCTAGACGGGAGATTGTTGTCACATGTACTAAACAGCCAGTACTTGTCAGAAATTCCTGCAGCTCTTTCAATGTTGCTGTCAGCTTCTTGGCAGTCTCCCTGACCAGTTTTCTTCTCGTCTTTTCATCAATTTTGGAGGGACATCCAGTTCTTGATAATGTCACTGTTGTGCCATATTTTCTCCACTTGATGATGACTGTCTTCACTGTGTTCCATGGTATATTTAATGCCTTGGAAATTCTTTTGTACCCTTCTCCTGATTGATATCTTTGAACAATGAGATCCCTCTGATGCTTTGGAAGCTCTCTGTGGACCATGGCTTGTGCTGTAAGAAGTGACTACAAAAATGTCAGGAAAAGCCTACTAGAACAGCTGAACTTTATTTGGGGTTAATCAGAGGCACTTTACATGGTGACAGGTGTGTGCTGACTCTCATTTAATATGAGTTTGAATGTGACTGGTTAATTCTGAACACAACCACATCCCCAGTTATAGCAGGGTGTGCATATTTATGCAAGCAAGTTACTGTAAGTTTTTTATTTTTTATTTCCCCCTTAAAAGATTTCAGTTTGTTTTTCAATTGGGTTGTACAGGTTATAGGTTACATTAATAGTGCAAAAAGTTTTGAAACGATTTATCTTGGTATCATTTTTTTTACATCACCACAACCTGGCATTTGAACAGGTGTGTGTAGACTTTTTATATCCACTGTATTTCCCTATATCCTACAGAGACTTTTAAAACATCTTTTCAATTAAAACACCTGCTTAACTTTTTCTCTAAAAGTCACGGACATCTGAAATTCACCTACAGGCTGAATGCGACAGTTACAGAAACGATACAAAATACAGACAGCAGCTTACTTCTGTCGAGGTTGAGGAAGAATTTGGGCTGTGCTGCCGTGTCAACCACACGCCGTTTGAGCTGCGGAGATGCTGTTGCGCTGCCACCTCCTGGAAAATCATGTAGGCAAGTGGAATCAATGTAAACAAACCACAAAAGAACTACAAGACACATCACAGGATTGATATAAGCAACACACTGTTGGATCAATTTCAAAACACCTTTGATTTAATGATAAAACCCGAGTACCTCCACTGCTTCCTTCAGCTGGGCGGTCACCTCCTGATGTGTTCCTGGTGGAGCGTCTTAGTGACTGTGACTGGTACGATATACAGTCCATGTCGGGGTGGCGCCGGCGCTTCGGGGTTGGGGTTGGAGCGGTGGGTGTGGTGGCAGACACGTCACTCAGTGCTGGCTGGCTGTCAGTGGACTGAGGTGTGGGAGGATTGTGACCTGGTGGGCTTGGGCTGCGTTCACGCTGGGTGCTTGAAGCCAAAGAGAAATTAAAAGGTTAAATATGGCAACCACACTTATGTGGCTTGCATCAATCAATCAATCAATCTTTATTTTGGATAGATTAAAAGTACAGATTAAAAGAAACAGAATAATATAGCAAAGGGGGAAAGAAAATCCAACAAGGTCAAAATAGACATTAACTCCTCTGATTATACAGTTCAACGTAAGTTATCCGAAATGGGTGATGGCTGAAGCCGCAGCTTATATTGCCCACCCATATTCCATCCAAGAATTCAAAAGGAAAACAAAACAAGAGCGATTACAATTCAGAACAAAGCTAAGACAAAATGTGACAAAAAAAACTAACCAACAACACAACACAGACTGGATATGACAATCCTTATGTGATTTTATATGTCATCTTGTATATATGTTTGGAGTATTTCTTCCTTTAGTTTTTGTTTAAATTGTCCAAGCGTTGTACATGATTTTAATTCAGGTCCAAAATCGTTCCATAATCTGACTCCTTGCACTGAAACACAGTGTTGCTTGGTAGTTGTTCTCACTGAAGGTTTTTGAAATATACATGTTCCTCTGAAATGATATTGTTTCTCCCTTATTTTGAATAACTTTTGGATATTTGCGGGCAGTGATAGATTCTTCACTTTAAACATTATTACTGCAGTTTTAAAGTCAACCAGATCTTTCAACTTGAGAGCTTTTAATTTAAGAAAAAGTGGGTTTGTTGGTTCCCTGTAAGCAGCTTTGTTTATTATTCTAATAGCTCTCTTCTGAAGCATGAAGACTGGATATATGTTTGTTTTATATGTATTTCCCCATACTTCAGTACAATATGTCATGTATGGGAGTATTAATGAATGATACAAGGTATATAGTGTGGGTTGATTCAGCAAATATTTCACTCTGTGTAGTATTGCAATTGATTTGGATATTTTACCTTTAATATAATTAATATGTGACTTCCAACACAGTTTATTATCAATTATTACACCAAGAAATTTAGTTTCAGATACCCTTTCAATCTCTACACCATTTACACACTAAGTTGTTGTGATGGTTGTTAAAAACTATAAATTTTGTCCTACTTAAATTGAGCTTTAATTTGTTTGAATCAAACCACAGTTTAAGCTTTCCTAATTCCTTTCCGAGTGTATCCAAAAGTTGTTCCAAATTGCTTCCACTGCATAATAAATTAGTGTCGTCAGCAAACAATATTAAATCCATTTTTTCTGAAACTTTACATATATCATTTATATACATATTGAATAACAATGGCCCCAAAACTGAACCCTGCGGGACTCCACAAGTAACCTTCAGTAACTGTGAGTTTTTGTTACCCATACATACTGATATCTATTCTTTAAGTAACTACATAACCAGGACAGTGCTACCCCTCTAATACCACAATTTTGTAGTTTCTTTAATAATAAATTATGATCCACTGTATCAAATGCTTTTTTAAGATCCAGGAATACCCCAACTGAATACTCTTTATTTTCAACGGCAGTTGATATTTTTTCTATAAATTCCATTAGAGCAAATGCAGTTGTCCTCTTGTGTCTGAACCCATATTGCTGCTCACACAATAAATTATTCTTCAGTATGAAGTTGTCAATTCTCTCATAGAATATTTTTTCAAGTATCTTGGAAAATTGCGGCAATAGTGAAATTGGTCTATAGTTTGAAAGTTCCCCTCTGTCACCTGTCTTGTATATCGGAATTACTTTAGCTATTTTCATTGCATTGGGAAATATACCTGTTTGGAGAGACAGGTTACAGATACGTCAGTGGTTTCACTAAGCATTCAATAATAGTTTTGACTAAGAGCATGTCAATACCATCACAGTCCGTAGATGTTTTACTTTTAAACGATTTAACAATTTCAATGACCTCTCTCTCGTCTGTGTTCTGTATGAAAATGGAGTCTTTTATAGCAGTGTTTTTGCTTATTGTATCACCTGTGGGTGCCGTAATGGGTATTTCTCGAGCCCAATTAGGACCAGTGTTAACAAAAAAGTTATTAAATTCATCTGAAGGTGAAGCTGCATTCACACTCTGAGTCGTTTTATTATTTTTTGAAAAATTGGTTGGGTAGCTTGTAATTTCTGTTTTTATTTCCAAGAATATTGTTAAGTATTGTCCATGTATTTTTAATATTGTCTGTTTTTCTCCAGTTCTTTACTGTAATAGTCTCTTTTACTACATCTTATTATATATGCTAACTTATTTTTGTATGTTTTATACCGCTGCTCTGCTTCTTTTGTCCTTTTCTTTAGGAAAGCTTTATATAATAAATTTTTCTTTTTACATGTCTTTCGTAATCCTTTGGTTAACCATGGCTTATCGGCAAATTTATGTTTAAGCTTTTTCTTTACTAATGGACAATTTTTTTTTCATAAAGAGTGGTTACAATGTTTATAAATGTGTCAAAGACTTCATTTACCTCTGATACATAGACTTTTGTCCAGTCTTGCTTCAGCAAGTCTTCTTTAAAAGAACCGACTGCATTTTGTGATTTGTATCTGAACGATTTTAAAATTTTTTCTGTATTGGCCCCCGTGTGGCCATGGATAAGTGCAAAGATTGGCAAATGGTCACTTATATCATTTATCAATAATCCACTTTCTATTTTCTTATCAATAATATCAACAAACAGGTTGTCAATAAGTGTATCAGTGTGCACTGTGATTCTACTGGGATGTGTTATTGTGGGATATAGACTCATGCTGTACATAGAATTCATGAACTCTGTAATTACATTTTGTTGATATGGATTTAGTAAATCAATACTGAAATCTCCACAAATTACTACCATTTTCTTACTAGTAATATTATTGTACAGCTCGACTAATTTATCTCTGAATGTCTCAATGCAAGTTCCCGGCGTTCTATATATACAACTTATAATTAGATTTTTTGTTTTATCTTGGTCAATCTCAACAGTAACACATTCCAAAATCCATGGTAGTGCAAAGGACATTCCATTTACAAGCTTACACCTATACAGGTCATCAATATACAGTGCAACACCACCACTTATCATGGCAGTCTTACTTGCTTGAGCAGGGAGAGCCTTCATTCAGGGCCAGAAAGACCCTGGAGGAAGTGACCTTTTTGAACTGAGCTTGTTCACAGGGGTAGAGAAGGATCATGGGTAAGGTGAAGTCAAATGTGATCCTCAGGCCGTCAACCATTTCTTTACACAGCTCCTCGCTTAAAACACAGGAATGTAACACAAGGATAAGCAGCACCATCACATTAGTAAATTTCCTCTTTGCTGGAATGAGCTAAAAAATGATTTGCACTACTTTCAAGTTAAATTATCATTCGCTTTACAGTTTAAAGTTCCATCCAAAAACTTCTGCTTACAATACACAGTGAGACTCAAAGGCTCTCATTACAAGCCATACTGTTCAACTCTGATTTTTTTTTTTTTGACAGGTCAGATTTACCTCTCATGGCAGTTCACACTGTTAACTAGAAGAAAGAGACGAATGCCAAAGCATTTATTCTCTAAAATGGCACATCAGCATCAATACAAAACAGCATGCACGTGCACATCGTCATGTCATTGCATCATCAATAACAAAACGAGTCAAATTTGTGCAGCCTCTTGCTTACTTTAATCAAAATAAAATGATGCATTTTTAGTAAAGAGGTGCTTGGGGTTTTAGTCTGGAGGACTGCAGCAGTTAGTTGGCTGTGAGTGATGAGCAAAAGAAAGGATGCCAAAACACCATCACCACAGGTTGTTTAGCAACAAGTGATGCCCACAGTGGTGGTGACTGACAGCTTCAGCACCCCACAAATCTGCACAGAGGTAAGAAGTCTGACTTGTCGGACGTGACCTTTCTAAATTAAGTCACATTACTGTGCTCATGTCACGGCATAAACACTGGGGTGACCGAGCCTTTTCAGTTGTCGCCCCCAGGCTTTGGAATAATCTCCTCCCTAACCTGCATGTCATCTCTGATCTGGCCCTTTTTAAATCAAAATTTAAAACGTATTTATTCAGGATGGCTTTTAATATCCAGTAATGGTGACACTTATTCTTTTTATTTTTTTCCCTTTTTAATTTGCTTTTAATTTTTTTTTTACGTATTTATGTTTATCCCTTTGTTTATGTAACTGTTTTTATGTTGTGTGTGTTTCTAGTGCTGTTCAGTTTTCTGTAAAGCACTTTAGTCACCAATGGGTTGTTTTAAAGTGCTATATAAATAAAGTGCATCACATTACTAGTATATAACTAAGTCACGTCCGATGCAATACATTCAGATCTGATTTGAGTGGTCAGACTGCCCTTAAGGCCAAAATAAAAAAAAAAAGACTGATCTGTCTCACATCATGGTTAAAAAAAGGGGAAAAAAATCACTTCAGGTTGGTAATGTTGATGTACCTTTATAGACTGACCTTTTCTCTGGAGGGATTGGCTGCGGACTGCTGTTCTGTGTTGTGCTCTGCTGACGTCGATACCTCTCGTTGGCCATGAATGCTTTGTTGATAGCAAAGTGTTTGACATAAGACTCCAGGATGTGCACAACATTTGTCTGACAGGGAACCATCACAAGCTAGGAGAGGAAAAAAAAGTTAACTTTTGTTAGTTTATAACACTTCTCGAGGCTTGATTCATAGTGGCATGTCTGCGTCTATGTAACTGTACAATCTGAGCAGAGGTTGTGTCAACTGAAAATTCTCCTTCAGTGACAGATTTTTTTCAGCAGTGGCAGAAAATTATGAAAGCTGCCTGTCATTTGACACATTACACTGAGGGTGATCTGACTGAAATCAATTAAAATGACAGATAAAATGACATAACTACGACCAGAATTTTTATGACCCTGTCTATCAAAATGATAGACAACAAAAAAGTCTAGCGCAACCAATGAATCTGAGTGACATAAATTTTCAGTGAAATCTGCTGTTGAAGACACTGGTTGGAGGTAAAGCCTGCAGGGTCTTGGCCCTCCATGGCACATCACTGGACACCCCTGGTCTAGTACCACAGCCAGTATAATGCCACTTCAGTGTATGGTTGCCTCTCAGGAAGCCCATCTTTGGCTTGACATTGGAGAGTTGGTCACATTTTTTGTATGTCACAATTTCTTGCACTCACCTCAGAGTGCTCTTCAAGTTGAAATAAAAAATCTGAGTTTTTTTCTGCACTGAACAATACCATTTCTATAAATTTTGACCCAATATGTTTTAAATCCCATGCACTTCACCTTAATGCCACCTGTGCTACCTTCACTGGGACAGCTCGGTGGAACAGTGGTTAGCACTGTGGCAGTGCAGCAAGAAGGTCACGTGACCATCGTGGGCTTGATCCCACCCCCTGACCGTCAGTGACCCTTCTGTGGGAGTTAGAATGTTCTCCCCGTGTCTGCGTGGGTTTACTCCGGGTACTCTGGTTTCCTCCCACAGGCCAAAGACATGCAGGTTAAGTTAATTGGCATCAACTGGGGATTCTAAACTGTCCTTAGGTATGAATGTGAGAGTGAATGGTTGTCTGTCTCTCTGTGTTGGCCTTGTGATGGACTGGCGATCTGTCCAGGATGTACCCTGCCTCTCACCCAAAGACACTGGGATCAGCTCCAGTGGCCCCGCGACCCAAAATGGATTAAGCGGTAGAAGATGGATGGATGGCACTTCACCTTAGTCAAGATAATCATTCGCCTGATGTGTGGCATATCAGGGTGTTGATCTAGTTGAATGTAATTAGGCTTGAATATTTTTATGTGTAACTAAATGTGGCTGGGTGGTGAATTCACATAATTCGACACAATTCAATGAGTGGTTTTTCTTTTGGGGATCATCTGCCATGCTGCATTTTTGCCAGTTTTTTGCCATTTGTTTGTCTTTCTACAACATTTAATATTCAACTTTGTAATCTTCAAGAACATGTCATCACATTTTAAAAGGAAACGTTATTCTAATTTTTGGTATGGACTGACGTGGTATTGTCTTTGGCACGTATCAATAGCTGGCAAACTAAGAGACACGCAATATTTGAAACAGTTAAATTAGAAGTTTAAATTTGTGTCAGATGTAACAACAACAAGAGCACTTAAAGGCGAGTGCAATATCCCCCGCCTCCGTTTTCTTTGAAGAGCCCAATATGCTTCTGAAGGAGACCAGTTTTCAACTTTTCCATGTAATTACTGGGACAGAACCAAATAATGGTAAGCCCATCATCCACGAATACACAACAAAAAGAGTTGTATACAACCCATAGTTGTAGGTCAGGATCCCAGGGAGAACCTGTGTTGCAAGTTTGGTGACGCTAGCTTTACTCATTCTATAGTAATAGGGCATAGGGAATGCCAGCCTTGACCTTTTGACCCAAACTCATCGTAAGGTCAGCCTAACATTTACCTTAGATACAACTACGGCATTTGATTTGAAAAGCCTACACCATTTCTTTCAGTAGTTATCACATTTACAAGATTTAAGGAAATACCTCTGACCTTGACGTTATGGGTTATAATTAATACAAAAACAACTGATCAGAGTCAAATTGCAATATGTGCATCATCAGTGTATATTAAACCCTGGCACCAAGTTTCAAAACATTTGGAACTGTTGGAGGAGTTGATGTCTATTAACTAGGTTAATTAGGACATCCTAAGTCAGTGGCTATAACTCTTGCAAAAAATCATCTGATCGGAGCCAAACTGCAATATGCGCATCATTAGAATATATCAAGCCCAAGTTTCAAAATGATTTCACAAAAGTGGGACAGATGGAAACAGGGATGGGTGGACAGACAGACGGACCACCCCATAACATAATCTCCTTTTGGTCTTCAACCACTGGGGGATGATTTAAAACGAACTCTCAAACAATGTTATTAAACTACCATTTTTAAAAAACAAAAACAAAACTGTGTTCAACACTTTCACAGAGAACAAACAGAACTTGGCAATGCCATGTACCTTCTTCCTCTTGTTGATGTAGAAGCAGTCATCCTCCAGCTTCTTCTTCAGGACATCTGGGATGTTTATATCAACATGGACAACCTTCTCCTCATATTCCCTCTTGATGTTAATATCTGGCTCAACCCTCTGGGGAAAAAATATAATTTTAAAAAATTCAGGTATTTACTTCTGCACAAATTAAAAAGGAACCGTTTTCTCTGGAGAGGAGTGCTAACATTCCCATTAGGCTTTAACAGTTTTGGGACCAGGGCCAACATATGGTGGATTTCAAAGAACTCATGAGAGTGCATTACATGAAAATAAGAATGAAGGTTTTTCTTCTGACTCCTAGTCCAAGTTCAGCCAAATAGACACAACAGAATCGATTTGATATGACTTTATAAAAAAAAAAAAGGCCTACAATCTGTTCCGCTTCACCATTTTACTGATGTCCTCAGAGAAAGCACTGTCCCCACTATTTGAAGACTCAGGGTCCGAATCGTCCCCGTCACTGCTGTCAGATGTTGAAATCAAACCTAAAGAGAAGAAGAGATTGCACGGCTTAATCTGATTGCTGAGGGAGAATGGGAGCAAAAAGAAAAAGATACTGAGATTTCTCACATGCGTCATCACTGTCGTCCTCCTTCGGGAGAGTCTTTAGGGAAGATTTAATACCAGACTGACGACGACGCCGCTTTGCCCATCCTTTTCTCTTCCTGGGGCAAACAACACATGACCCGTATCATTCTTGCTCAATGACAGAACAAACTCAAGAAAAGGTCATATCCAAAACTCAAAGACAACAACATAGAGCCCTGAACTGATTTGATGAATGACATATATGCCAACTTACATGCGACCCAGAGCTTTGCGAGCCAGTTTACGTTGCAATTTACGGTTTTCCTCAGTGTCCCTTAGGACATGATCTTCTGTAGCCCAACGATCCCAGCTGCATAAAGACATTAAAAAAAGCATGGCAATGATTTACAGCAACTTCTTAAAAGCTAACATTTCAACAAGTGTGATATAGCTGAGTCAGCATGTAAGGGAGGAAAAGGCTGATTTCTTCTAACATCAGGATTTCTTCTGACATCATCAAGTCAGGATCAACAGATCAACTAATGTTACCTTCGGTTCCAACCATTAAAGTGAATCAGGTACTTTGGGATCCGTTTTCCATGTTCATCTGTACCTATCAAGATGTCAAGGACCTGAAATTTAAACAGCATGTAGTTAGAAATTTTTTTAACTTGCAATTCAAGAGATTTTTAGTAAAAGATTTTAGCGTTATTTTCCCCATACCTTCCTGACGTTTTACCTGATTACAGAGCATGTGGTAGTGTTTGTGATGAAAAAAACAGAAAGCCAATGCCAAGGAGGCTGCTGCAGTAAAGATGTGATGAAATCAACCATCTTCTGCCTTCACAAATACTAATTATTACCTTCATCAGTTTCATGCACCTGTTGCTCAAGTCACAGCATGTTGTAGGGCTGAGCAATGCAACCTTAAATCAGCTTTCAAGTCAGTGTCGTTTTTCCCCCTTCTCCCTTAAGCCTTATTCATGCTGCATTTCCCCTCTAGTCTCACTTTTTTCATCTACCCAGGCCAAGCAATTAACGCATGCACACGACCATCATCTGTACTTTCACTCCTGCCTGACAGGTAGCGCCAATGCGCTGATGCACCAGGATTAGGATTTTCACCAATGAAGAAATGCTGCTTGCTTTCTGCTGCTTGACTTCCCGGTTTTCACTCCTTTTCCATGAAGATGCTGCTGCTGCTGCTGAAGTATTTATGTATGATTCTTCTTCTTCTTCTTTTAGATTTGATTGGCGGTTGGCAACATATATGTTTATTCTCGTCTTCCGCTTCCTCGTTGTCTTCTTCGTCTACTTTGTCTTGGTATGCTGTGCTGATATCGCCACCTTGTGAATGGGACGTTCAGTCTTGCGCATGCGCTGTTCAACGCGTTCAGGTCATGGGCGGGCGGCGCGGTCACAAAATTTGGGCTATACGCAGTTGTCCGTGGTCGAGCACTGCGGACACTAGTGGGGTGGAGACGATGATGTAAATTTCGTCACACAAGGTTTCCGGTTACACGTACGTGGACAGCAGAGGTGCAGCATGAATCCAGCTTTAAAATTCACTGACAAGGCCCACAATTAAGCCACAAGAGTGCAGCATCAATGAATACATCACTGCAGTGATTCAGCTGCAAGTGAGCATAATATATAATAAAGAATAGAACCATTGTAATCCCACACATATCCCACCAAACTAAACATTGTCCACTGCAGAAGTCAGTGTCCACTCATACCTTCTGAGGGCCCATGGCCCACGTGACTTGCCCTGGAGGCCAACCAGCTGCACTGGGGAGCCCTTGACGCAGCTACAACTATACCATAACCACACAGGTACCACAAATCTTGGATTGGGTTCTTAAAGTTTATAGTAATATGGACATATGTTTACTAGATGTTTTTTCTTGCCTTCTGATTATTGCTATCCCTGTGCTGTTGCAATCCTGGAATTTCCCCATTGTGGGACTAATAAAGGCTTATCTTATCTTATCTTATCTTAAGTATAGCCTTAGCTTGTCCACCCTGCTGTCCACCCCGGACTGCAAAACAGCTGATGATGCAGACAGCAGTCAGAGACCAACAGCGACCCAGCCTCCGCGCAGCCCACTTGCCCCCTCATGACATCCCCAGATGAAACAAAGAGTCAATCATAAGATAGATAAGATAAGATAAGACAAGCCTTTATTAGTCCCACAATGGGGAAATTCCAGGATTGTAGCAGCACAGGGATAGCAGCACTCAGAGCAATAGTAAAAAAGTATTTAGTAAATAAGATAATAAGATAAGAACTTACTATTCTTACTATTATTTACTGCTAGTCAAAGCAGTAAATAAATAAATACACATATATATGCACAGTGCAGGAGCATTGCAGCTAGATGGTATCAACAGCATTAGTTAGTTAAATTACCCGGCAAAAAAAAAAAAATGGACTCAGACAGTATACTTCACATTTGAATGAACAGTGTTGTTGCCACCCTTGATAATAATTGTAATTGCTCAAGTCATGTATTGGAAGGGACGATCTCTATTGTGCAAAGCTGTGACATTTAATACGGCCTAAAATCATGTCATAGTAAGTGGACGGCCGCCACATTTCTTTCTTTTCTATTTAGGCAGTTTTACTTTCCATGGGTAATCCCTTTGTTTATTGTGCTGTGTGTGCTTCTGTCATTTTGGTCATCTACTGTCATGCTGCTGTTACACTGTAATTTCCTAGTTTGGGATCGATAAAGTACATCTATCTAGTACAAGCCTTTTTATAAAGTTTTTTTATTAAGTTTTCTGCTGTATTCTGCTGCTTCTGAACAGAGCTGAGTGTGCATGTGCAGGAGATGTCTTAAAAGGGGCAGTACATGGGCTGTCGCGGTAGAGGAACTTCCCCTGAGGTGACGGACAGCTCAACACCGCGATATGCAGTATTGTTGCAAATGTTTCTTTAGGACCCTGTGGTCTCGTAATTTAAACAGGGTTTATAACTTATGTGAACTTGCTGTAACTCCGCTCTCAACTTTATGTGCATTTGTGACAACTGTGCGGAGCTCTGCTCTTTCTACAGGCATGAACTGCTGACTGTTAAAAAAAAGATCACATTCATAAAGCAGTAGCGGTAACTACAGGGTGTGTGGACTGGAGACTGCAGCGACATTCAGCTTATTTAAGCAGGACAGCCTCCGTACAGGACCCTGCGTGGCTCTTGTCTCTGTGATTTTTGCCACTGTCTGAAAAAACACGTTCAAACAAGCAATGCAGTAGTTGTTTGGCTCTCGGAGCTCATACACAGGAGCATACACAGTCAGGTTCATACACACTCCGCTCAGAAGGAAATAACACGCTTTGTGCCCTTTCAGTGCTCACTGTCACGGCTGTATTTAGCAAGGAGTCCAAACGCTTCCACCACTAACTGCCTGCTGCACCAGGTGCTGTGGAAGCTTCCAGAGTACCGGGTGCAAACATACTGTTGGCAATAAAAATACACTTCATTTAACAATTTATTTAATAACCAATAGAGGCACATAACTGAACAATGAGATATAGCCACACACAAAAAAAAGTGAATACTGCGGTTGTTGCGGTTGCTCGTTTTCCTCCGTGGTAGGCGTGTCCACGGTGTGGTATTACATAATTGCAGTTATCGCGACAGCCCTAGCTCTCATATAGACACACAACAGGAAGAAGGGAAGAACCGAAAGCTGTCATGAGCAAGATTACGTCCGTTTTATGTCTGGATTGTCGTTTTATTTCAGTTAAGTGCCCAGCCCTAGCATGTTGGTAGCAGAAGAGTTTAAAAGTGAACTCAGTTTGTGCGTTAAACTTTAATACATTACCTCAGTAAAGCATCTCTATCAAATTCTTCATGACAAAGCGCAAATTTCCTATTAACACTACCATCTCACTGTCTCATACATGTCCTGCACCACTCTCACATACTTCTCTACCACTCCTGACTTCCTCTCTTGCCACCACCCACACCATATGCTGGTAAGGTGGGGAAATGTAACTTAGACGAGCTATATGGGCTTGTGCTCATTCTGCCAAAATGCAATTTTATTTTTTTAAGTAAGAAGAGATTTAGTAGTTTTACAGTAACCACAAAACAGAAGAAAGCATTTCCCAAGGTTAAATCCTACAATCATGCCATGTATTAGGGAATGTGCCCTTTAAACTCACACCTGTCATTGTGATAGCTTCAGTTGTAAAGTTAGAAGACCAACATTAGTCAAATTAAACATTTAAGCTAAATCCTACAAAGCAAGATGACAATAACAATTTAGAGACAGAAACAGATCAATAGCCAAGACAAAATAATGGGACGGTAATAACATAATTATTCTTTTTGCAGTGCAGGCATCACATTGTCCATGCATAAAACTAAATGGCATTTTAGTTTAGCAGCAACCCGAGAGCCATTTCTCCTCTTCATTACAGTTTGTCAGTACCTGCTAACTGCCCTGCGCTAGCAACAACAAGCAAGGATGGGTGAATTTAAACATTTGCTAACAAGCTAGAGCAGCTAAATAAAAATAATGCAGGTAACAAAACAACAGTCTGGCAGACAGTCGTGAGAAGGTTTTTTGGTCAACTTCAAAAAAGGTTTCGCTACAAAACAGTGACAGTAAAACAGCAAGGCAGCGTTAACAGTGCAATGTTTGTATTAGCAGAGCTAACGGTGCACCGCTGCTTGTTTCTGCAGTTGAACTAAAGCACCTCGGGAAAGATACACATCCTGTCTTTAGCTCTTTAAAGCGAATTCATTTTAATTTAAATCACTGCGTGGGCAACATACTGGCATAAAAAAATATTTAAAATCATTTGTTTGACGAGCCAGCGAAGTTGTATTTTTTAGAAAATATTACCGGAAATCATGGTGCTAACACATTTAGATTTAACATTATTACAATGTTATTGTGCGGCATGATCAGCCATTACTGCCTACTAGGAGTCCCACACTGCCCACCGGACTCTGATTTTCCAGGTTAAAATTGTCTTCATGAAGCAGGAAAACGCATGGCCGCCATATGTAATATGTAACAAAACTTTACCTTAGCGTCATACAGCACTTTAGCTTTGGTTGGGTCGGGTTCAAAGCACAGGACGCGTTCCCCTTTGTGGAAATGATATTTAATTCCCCGCGAATTCATTTGTTCATGGCGACGTGTGGGGGAGAGGAGGCATCGATCCGGTAAACTCCTTAACCCTTTCCCTTCCTTCCAATGTAAGGCAAGCCCACCGAAACACACCGCGGAAGGGAATGGCAGGATGGAGGACACTTCACGGACTGTCCGTTATCTTGCCACTCCATAGCAGACTGCTGCTGTGACAAAACGCTTATGCGCTGTGACTACTACATGGAGACCATCAATCATAATCAATTTGAACATTATCAGAAATACAAATGCTTCTGCTATTAGATACGTACAAAACCGGATACTGGAACGAAGCATCACTTTTATTCTGTGTTATACCATCGTTTCATCTCTTTATATCACAGAACTCTAAAGGCAGCACGAAGCCAAAATGCGATTACGCAAAAATTGAACTGTCCGGGACGCCGTATCAGGGAAGTTTTTGTTTTTTTTTTTTTTTTTTTTTTTTTTTTTTTTTTTTTTGTTTTTTTTTTTTTTTTTTATTTTAACTTTTTTTAACAGTCTTACAAGAGGTAAAAAGGATAAGATAAAGTAATAAGAATAGTAAATAATAATAAGATAAAGTAACTAAAAGCATAATAAAAGTAGACAAAAAGAGAAACGGGGGGTTCTTTTCAGTCCAGAGTTCTAGGGGTTTTCCATGAGTTTCCGATCATCGACCAAACAGTGGAGTTTCACAGCATTCCGCTTCTTCATGTGTTGTTTTTGTTTTTAATTGC
Organism: Pholidichthys leucotaenia; assembly: GCA_020510985.1. NCBI lineage: Eukaryota > Metazoa > Chordata > Actinopteri > Cichliformes > Pholidichthyidae > Pholidichthys > Pholidichthys leucotaenia. The sequence goes on along the minus strand of CM035845.1, from coordinate 247,550,417 downwards.
TTTATTTAAACAGAAAAGAGATTACAGACAGATCAACACACTTTGCATAACGGTATGCCAGGGGGTATACAAAAGAGTTAATAAAACAAGATAAAATGGTGAAACAGAATAAAGACCAATAAAATAAAAATAGCACCGGGGGAAGTTACATAAAAGCATTATAAAGCTTTAGGAGATTATGACATTTAACAGCCTTTGAATTTGAGCTGTCAGCAATAGTGGAGAAGTAAAGTTTAAAATAAGCATACAGTTCTGGATAGTTTGGTAATCTTTTAAGGAATTTAGAATGGTGAATGTAATATTTGGTTACAATGATAATCAGATTAATGACATAAAATTCAGATTTGAGTTTTTGGTTATCACCAGTAATAACAAATAGGACATGTTTCCATAGCAAGGAGAAACTAGGATATATATTGTCAAAAATAGGGCGAGATAATTTACTCCAGAATTTTTTTCACAGAGGGACAGGACAGTTTCTCTGTGCAGATCACAAGAAGAACAGTTAACTTCAATGTCTTTTTTGAATTTTTGCATATAAAAATTAGTGGTGTAAAACCTGTGCTGCAGTTTATAAGAAATTTCTGTGACATTATTGTAAAGAACTGAGGTCCACACGAATAGTGGTTTCAACAAAGTTCTCTTTTAAAACTAGGAGCGGGAACATTAACAGGCGGCAACATCAACACATCGCCATTTTCATATCAATTCACTCGGTGAAGGTCAACTCTGACCTGTGACGTCACCACAGTCTTAAAGACACACCACATATAAATATCACATTATATGACATCTCCCCCTTTTTTAGCTTTTTTTTTTCAGAACAAAACAATTTTCAATTCAAACATTTTCCATTTCCATTTCACCCTTCCCCACAGCCCATGGCTTAATTATTGAACCACATATAACCACACTTATCACAGTGAACACGTGAATTTCTCTCTTTTCATTTTTCTTTTTCTTTTTTCTCTACAAATCTAGTCTTTGCACAGGTTTAATCATTCTACCAGACCGGGTAAACAACAGTCCTTGCTTTGGGTCTGGCGGTTTGACACTGGATACTGGTAAAATAGTGTCAGCAGCAGCTGCAGTTTCAGGCTGCTGATCGACAATCTCTGGCTGCAGGTCATTTGGAGCTGAAGAGTGTATCTCTCTGGCTGATTCAGGATCATGTTGCAAGTGACGGCGGTTGCGTCGCAAAGTTGCTCCCTGGGATGTTTCAATAAGAAAGGAGCGAGGTGTGCTGCTTTCTCCTGTGACAACAGCGGGTGTTTTCCAGGATTTCTGATGGTCCAGCTTTGTGAGGACTGAATCTCCTGGCTTCAACGAAGGTAGGGGTTTAGCTCCATGGCGCTGATTGAAGTAGAATGCTTGTTTCTGTTTCTCCATTGCATCCTTATTCCTGACGACTTCCAGATCAGGCCATCGGGGCTGAAGATTCACTTCGAGTGTAGGAAGAGTTGTTTTGATCTTTCGACCCATAAGTAGCTCTGCAGGACTCACGCCTGTGGTGGTGCAGGGCGTTGATCGAAAGCACATGAGGGCGAGCAAAGGATCTTGCTGCTTTAAGATTCTTTTTGCTGTTTGAACTCCCCTCTCTGCATGTCCGTTTCCTTGGGGGTTGTGTGGACTTGAGGTGATGTGCAAAAAGTCAAACTCCCTTGCAAACTTTTTAAATTCTTGGCATGAGAATTGAGGCCCATTGTCAGATACAACCACATCTGGACAACCAAACCTCGCGAACACTGCCTTCAGCTTTAAGATCATCTGAGAAGCAGTGGTTACTGGCAGATGAAGTATCTCGAGGAACCGAGAGAAATAGTCTGACACAACAAGGTAAGTGTGCTTGTTATGCTCACACAGGTCAACAGCAAGTCTCTTCCAGGGTCGATCAGGTAGAGGGGTTGACAAGAGAGGCTCTTTTCGCTGAGCTGGTCTCATCTCACGACACACCTGACAGGACTGGACTTTGCGTTTGATTTCAGATGAGATGCCAGGCCACCACACAGATGTGCAGGCCCGCTCTCTGCATTTTGTCAGACCTTGATGTCCATCATGTATTCGATCCAAGATGTCTGCTCTGAGCACATCCGGAATCAGCATGCGGCTTCCTCTGGTGATAATTCCATCGCATTCAGACAGTTCATTTTTAATGGGAAAATAGTCTCTGATAGCTGCTGGGACATTGCCTATGTATTCTGGCCATCCTGACTTGATGTACCGCAACACCAACTGTAGGTTACAGTCAGCTGCTGTAGCAGTCTTTATGGTGTCTATTTTATGTGTAGTAGCTGGCAAGTTATCAATAACTGCTGCTATGTAGCACGCTACATCAGAGTGAGAATCAGTCTCGTTTTCTACGCACTGTAGTGGACTTCTTGAGAGTGTATCAGCTACTACCAAGGTCTTTCCCGGAGCATATTCGGCTGTCGGTTTGAACCTCATAAGTCTCATAAGTAGCCTTTGGCACCGTATTGGCACATTGTCCAGGTCCTTTTTGTTCATGAGAGGCACCAAGGGTTTGTGATCTGTGACCAACTTAAAATCTTCCAGACCACAGAGGTACTTCTCGAATCTCTCACATGCCCAGACACTCGCCAAACACTCCTTCTCTATCTGTGCATATCTAGTCTCGGCCTCTGACAGACGACGTGAGCAGTATGCCACAGGTTTCCAGTTTCCATCGTGCAGTTGCAGTAGTACTCCACCTATACCATAGCTGCTGGCATCGGCTGATACGGCAGTAGGTCGATTCACATCATAGAATTTCAGAACTGGAGAAGTAGACAGAATGTCTTTGATGCGTTGAAATGCCTCCTGCTGAGAATGGTCCCACATCCACACTGACTTGGATTTCAACAGTTCATATAGTGGCTGGCCCACTGTCGACAGATTTGGGATATATTTCCCTAGGTAGTTAAACATGCCTAGGACACGCTTGAGGTCATGCACGTTCTGTGGTGAAGGGAGCTCGCGGATTGCCTTGACTTTATCAGGGTCGGGTCTCACGCCTGATTTGTCAATTTCTTGGCCCAAGAAGTGAAGCTTGTTTTGTCTAAACTTACATTTTTCTCTGTTCAGTTTAAGTCCGGCTGACTCGATCCTTTCCAGTACCTTGCTGAGACGCTGGTCGTGCTGTTCAGGAGTGTCGCCGTACACCAGTATGTCATCCATATAGATAGCCACGCCTTCCAGGCCGTTGAGGGTTTCTGTCATTTTGCGCTGAAAAATTTCAGGAGCGCTTGTGATCCCAAATGGAAGACGTTTGAATGCATATCTCCCAAAGGGTGTGATAAAGGTTGTTAATTTACTGCTTTCTGGATGGAGAGGAATCTGCCAAAACCCGGAGGCAGCATCCAATGATGTGAATGTGGTTGCTCCACTAAGTTTTGCAGTGATTTCCTCTGCAGTAGGAAGAACATACCTCTCTCTTCGTACAGCTTCATTTAACCTCTTTAAATCGACACAGATCCGCACTTTTCCATTTTTCCTTGGGACTGGCACCATTGGCGCGCACCAATCTGTAGGATCAATCACAGCTTCAATCACATTATTCTCCTCCATACGCTGCAATTCCTCTTTAACCTTCTGCAAAAGTGGCAAAGGGACACGACGGGCAGTGTGCACTGTGTATGGCTGAGCATTCTCTTTTAACAGGATTTTAACTGGTTCTGTTTTAAGTGTTCCATGCTCACCAAATGCTTTGTGTACTTCTTCGACACGCTTCACAAGCCCCATCAACATTGCTGTATCTCTGCCCAGCAAATTGTTTGCATTATTGCCACTGATGACATACACAGGAAAAGTATATGGTTTTTCTTTGTATTCTGTGAAGGCTTGAAATTTTCCTATACAGTCCAACTGACCACCCGGGCTGCACAGTGTGACATTAGATGGCTCTAATTCCTTCTTAGGAACTAGTTTGTTAAATGTCTTTTCTCCCATAATGTTTGCATCTGCACCCGTATCAATTTTAAAATTGACTGGTGTTGTTCCAATTGTAAGCTGTATGGTCCATGGGTCATCATTTCTGTCTGTTTTTGTGACTGCGCCCCAAAAAAATGGTGTCTGGGAAACTGTCTCTTCAGTGACTTCTCTGACTGATTTACTGTGACATTTCTTTTCCCAGTGACCCACCTTTTTACACTTGTTGCATGTTGACTTCATGGCTGGGCACTTTTCAGGATCTCTGTGTTTTAATTTTCCACATCTTCCACACCATGAGTCTTTTTGCTCTCCACTTTTTCCTTTCCTTGGTTTAAATGGAGATCTTCCTCTGCCTGCTGCTTTTCCCTGGATCTCCTGCACCGTGGCGTGTGCCTCCCCCTGCTGGTGAACCTGGAGGACAACCTCCTCGTACTGGCGAACTGTTTGAATGGTTTGGGCAAGCGTTAGATCAGCCATCATCTGCAGTTTACGTGACAGCTCTTTATCAAGGATGCCCACAACAATTCGGTCACGGATATGTTCATCTCTCTTTACACCAAAGTCACAGTGTTCTGACATCTCATGAAGGGCTCTGATAAACATTTCCACTTTCTCACCAGGCCGCTGCAGCCTCTGGTGAAAACAAGCGCGCTCATGGATCACGTTCCGTTTGGGACAGAAGTACTCGTCGTATTTTCCTAACACAACGTCAAACTTCTTTTGATCCGTTTCCTCAGTAAATGAGAATGATTTGAAGATGTTTTCAGCTTCGGGGCCCATGGCGTAAATCAGTGAACTGACCTGAATTTCGCCGTCCTCTTTATTCAGTTTTGTAGCCGTCCGGAAACGCAGAAAGAGCTCTTTCCAGCCCGCCCATTCATTTGGACGATGAAAAGGAAAACTTTCCGGGGGATTAAACTTGGCCATCTTACTGAAGCAGAGCGTCCGTCAAGCACTTCTGACACCATGTAAAGAACTGAGGTCCACACGAATAGTGGTTTCAACAAAGTTCTCTTTTAAAACTAGGAGCGGGAACATTAACAGGCGGCAACATCAACACATCGCCATTTTCATATCAATTCACTCGGTGAAGGTCAACTCTGACCTGTGACGTCACCACAGTCTTAAAGACACACCACATATAAATATCACATTATATGACAATTATTAGTAAGAAAGAAATTTTGTGGCAGTAGCCATTCGCTTTTCCAACAAATATTAAGATAAGATAAGCCTTTATTAGAATCAGAATCAGAATCAGAATCAGCTTTATTGCCAAGTATATTTACAAGTAAACACACAAGGAATTTGACTTGATACTATTAGTCCCACAATGGGGAAATTCCAGGATTGCAACAGCACAGGGATAGCAACAATCAGAGCAACAATCAGAAGGCAAGAAAAAACAAGAGCAGCTAGTATACATATGTACATATTACTATAAATATATATATATATATATATATATATATATATATATATATATATATATATATATATATATATATATATATATATATATATATATACTGTATATATACACACACAGTGCGGAGCATTGTGGTTGGTGGATGTGCAGCAGAAAGTCTAAGCTCTCTCTCCGCGGATGCGGCGGGCCAGCTGGATGTCTTTGGGCATGATGGTGACCCTCTTGGCGTGGATGGCGCACAGGTTGGTGTCCTCGAAGAGACCCACCAGGTAGGCCTCGCTGGCCTCCTGCAGAGCCATGACGGCGGAGCTCTGGAAGCGCAGGTCGGTCTTGAAGTCCTGAGCGATCTCCCTCACCAGGCGCTGGAAGGGCAGCTTACGGATGAGCAGCTCCGTGGATTTCTGGTAGCGACGGATCTCTCTCAGAGCCACGGTACCGGGCCTGTAACGGTGAAGCTTCTTCACTCCGCCAGTGGCCGGAGCGCTTTTTCGAGCTGCCTTGGTAGCTAGCTGCTTCCTGGGGGGCTTTTCCTCCAGTAGATTTACGGGCGGTCTGCTTGGTTCTTGCCATCGCTCTTTATTATTCTGTCTTATATTTCTTGCACGCCGCCTAAACTCCAGCCCGGCACCCGCGATGTTTTCGCTTCAGTTCCCCGGTATGTCGAGTTTCTCCGTTAGCACCGGGTGGCGGTTGAGTGCTAGCTAGCTCTTCCCTGCTGTATCGTCTCCTGCTGTAAACAGTGGCTCCGTCCGCTGACTCGGGAGACCTTTGGGGCGATCTGTGTGTCCGTGATATACGTATATAGAGTGAAAGGTGTGCCAGATCAGAAAGTTATCACCGGATCAGAAAGAAGAAGAAAGATAAAAAGACTCAGAATTGAGCCGCTGTTGCAAAAGGCAGCCAACTCGTGTGGTGCCGGAACTGGAAATTATCAGTATAATACTCCATTAATACATGGAGGCTGGCATATTTACAATGTCTCGTTGGAAAAGCTTTGCGCTAGCCTTGTTTGGAGTTTTGAAGCGAGCAGAGAGACAGGTTTTACCAACACCAGTGTGCATTGCATCAATCGGAATAGGACAATCACTTTCTTCCCAACCTTTACAAAGATAACGGACACCAGATGGGAAACCATCAAAAACAATAGAATATTCTTTGGGGTGGATGGGGACACCAAAGTGATGACTAAACTCAGAATAACTAAAAAGAAGGCCATTTTCATTGAATAACTGGCTTACTTATATGATGCTATTTTCAAACCAGCGTTGATAAAATACTGATTTGTTTTTATAAAGGAGGTATTTATTATTCCATATATAAAACTTGTGAGGACTAAAATTATGCTTGTATATTAAGGACCAAGCCAGCAGTATTTGTTTATGGAAATATGACAGTTTTGTGGGAAGTTTTTCAATGCTGTAAGGGCATAAAAGTAAAAAGTTAAGGCCTCCAGTGAGGAGAAAACATAATGAGGGATAAAATTCCAAAGGGAATTGGGACATTTCAGAAAATTTCTTATCCACTTAACTTTGAATGTATAATTTAAATCTGTGAAGTCCAAAACATTTAAGCCACCTTTATCATATTCATTCATTAGGACTGATTTTTTGATATAGTGAGTACGATTTTTCTAAATAAAATCAAAGAGAATTTTGTCAATAGTTTTACTTGTTTGAGGATCGACATGTAGTGACAGAGCAGCATATGTTAATCTGGATAAACCTTCAGCCTTTGAAAGTAAGACCCTTTCTCTAAGAGATACGTCTCTTAAAAGCCACTGATTTAATTTTTTTCTTAGTTTTATTAATGAGGGGAGTGAAGTTGGTGGGGCATCTCTGCGACTCATTTTTCTCCTATAGATATGCTTAAGTCAGTGACAGAGCTCTTAATTGGTATGTTTGAGATAGAATCCATATTACAGTCTTTAATAGCTAATAATTCACATTTTTTTAAGATTTATTTTAAGACCAGATGCTCTGGAGAACAGATCTAAAGAGTGGATGGCAGAGTGAACTTGTGAACCATCTTTAAGAAACAAGGTTGTATCATCAGCCAGTTGACTGATGATGATGGTTCTGCCAGCGAGTGAGATATCCTATAGATCACTGGATTTAATATGAGAACAGAGGAGTTGAGCAGCAAGTAAGAAAAGATAATAGTTGGAGAGCCAGGTGGATTTTATTCACACTATTGAGTATGAAAGGTTTGAGTGTGTAATTCTGTTGTAAATCGCCTATCAATGAAAGAATGGGGTGTCTTAAGTTGCACAATCCTGGGGTTTGGTCCCTGAGGGTCTCAAAAGGGGACCCAAAAACCCATTTAAACAAACTTTCGAGTACAACAACCGTTTCAAGCCTGTTTCATTTAGATCACCTCTCACATTAAACTGTTGCAACTTAAGACATGAAAATGTCTGGGGTTACTAATTAAAACACCTACTAATTAACGACCAATTAACGATTTATCTAAACTTTCAAGTACAACAAAAATTCTTTTTGCAAATGATAATTTACTAATCCTAGACACCATATCCACAACTTAAGACGCAATTTTTCCTGGGGTTTGTAGATAAGATGGAGGTGTTTTGACCCCAAGGGATACGAAGACCCTCAAAACTGAACTTATTCAAAAGAGGGAGTACAACAATTTTGATTGATGCTATGGATAAAACATTATTTCAAATGAACAAAAATGCAATTTAAGACATGACAATGTCTGGGGTTACTAATTAAGACACTCGCTAATTAACGACTAATTAACAATTTATTTAAACTTTCAAGTACAACAAAAATTCTTTTTGCAAAAGATAACTCAGTAACCCTAGATACCATATTCACAACTTAAGATGCAATTTTTCCTGGGGTCTGTAGATAAGATGGGGATCTTTGGACCCTGAGGGATATGAAGACCCTTATACAAAAGAGGGAGTACAACAATTTTGATTGATGCTATGGATAAAACATTATTTCAAATGAACAAAAATACAATTTTAGACACCAAAATATCTGGGGTTATTAATTAAGACAACTACTAATTAACGACTAATTAATTAATGATCGATTTATTTAAACTTTCATGTAACACAAAAATTCTTTTTCCAAAATATAATGCGGCATGGAATGTACATTGTGATGTACGACACAGTGTATTGTTTGAAAGTGGTTATTTGGCAAGCAAATGTCTTATTGTTTCATAGCGACCAAATCGGAATCCTAGGTCAAGTCACTCTGTCGTAATTTTACTGCGATCATCTCATTCGTGATCGTCATCACTGTCTTCATCAGAGGATTCCATTTCTCTTGGCAGAGGATCATGATCTTCATCCATGTCATCATCCGTACCACCATCTTCCTGGGCATCATCACTGTTGTCATCTGGTTCTGTTTCGACCTGAACCTCTGGAATGAGTGCAGGGGGCATCTGTTCTCCATTGAACCAAATGATGCGAAATTCGCCGTCGACATTTTCCCATCCATTGGTGGGTGTTTTGTCCAGGTCTTGATGATGAGCACTACCCCATAATCTTGCAACGAATGCACTTCTGTCCACGTGAGGTGCTAGTTCCACTTCACACGGTGGAATGCTACTGCCAGCAATGCTTTTAAGCTTCTCAAATGGGTGCTTAGCATTTGACTTTCTTTTGTAGGTTTTCTCGACCACGTTGAACCGGTGCTTGTTGAGCGGGACAAGTTTCCGTGCTCCGTACAACACGCAGACAAAATCCTGCAAGATTTGGATGACTTCATCTGTTAGGACAGCATGACTCAATGAAGCAAACGCTCTCTGGAACTTGTCACTTTTTGCCACAATTGCATATGGCCTGTTCTTTCCTTTCCTTGCAAAGGCAGAGGTATAGTCACAGCCAGTGAACGCGTGTAGGCCGGGGAGTGCAGCACACATAGCTTGGCCTATCGCAGCAGCAATCTTAGTTACGTTTACATAACGCAGGTTGCCTTGTCCTCTTGTCCCAACCTCCATCTACACAGTGGAGGAAACTTGATGGTCATGGTGTAGGAGTAACACTAGAATGTCAGTGTCAGAAGCTCTTACGACTATGTCGCCAGGTGTGGACTTGTCTGCCTCAATCATGTGAAGGATGACTCTGGTGTCAGCCTCCGAGTGGTTGCAGTTTAGAGATGGGACTGATTCTGCGTTTACTTCTCCATCTTCTACGAAGTACTGAGTGCACTCTCCCATCACTCCCAAATACACTTCCCTTCCATCAAGAAGAGGCCTGTAGAAGTCACTCGACCAATCCTTTGTGAGAAAGAGGGGTAGCTCTCGTTTGAACGACTCCCTCTCGAGTTGTTGAGGTCCTTCAATAACTAGTTCCCCTCCCACAACAGCTTCTCTGCGCTCTCACTCACAGTCCTTGATGGATGGTCTTTCATACGTATCGAAGTTGATGTCGATTCTCCGTGACTTATATGCCAAGCTAGTAACCAGGATGTTTCGTGACAGCTCCCCGTATGTTGCAGGCTGATCCGGCGACATGCAGTGGAATTGGAAATTGCCGTCAATGATATGAGTACCTACAAATGATGGGCTGCCATGGTCACTGACAGTTCCCTCCAGAATTTTGAACAATTTGCTTTTATCCGTGTGAGCCATCGTGCCATCACTGTGACACATTGAAAGTGGCACCGGTGTCAGTGGAAATTAGAAGACAAGCTCAAGGTCAACGTCACCTGTTGCTGCTGTGAAGGCAATGCGGCCAAGAAGTGCACTGGTACATTTGAGTTGTGCCTCTTTGGCGTTTTTGTCTGCTTTTCGATTGGTTACGCATTCACTTGCGAACGTGCGAAGAGGATGTTTGCGAATTGGTTTTTCAAAACGCTCTGCACTTTTGAGGCACTCTTTTACAAAGCTTTCATGCCTATTCTTGCCGTCTTCTGGAATGTTCAACAATGATGTACTTGTGGCATCTGTTACACTCTTCCCAGTGCTGATGTTAATGAGAGGCAAGCTTGGATCAAGTGTGAAAGGATTGGCGCAAGACTCAATGTGATTGATGATCTTCTGCAGATCCTCATTGACTTTCCTGATTCTGGCTGGACTGAGCTCAGTTTGAGTGTTGCTTGTATTCCCCATTCCGACCATAGTAAGAGCTTCATTCACAAGTGCTGCTCGGCTGCTCTTGGTGACATTCCACCGCACTCTTGAGCTGTAGTTGTTTGTGGACGATGTATATCCCGTCATTCAGGAGGCCGCATCTGCATTGACTGTTTGCTCCAAGGTGAGATCGACTGGAATTCGTGCAAATTCATTGTTCGATTGTCTGACTGAGAAGCCTCCATCCTCTAGAATCTGCCGCAGCCCGGGATGCGAATCAGCTAAGTTCATCAAGTCAAGCTGGTATTTCGACATCCAGCGGGCATAGTTCTGTCAGTTTGTTGCGAAATACAGATCAATCATCACATTACCACCAACTGGGAATTCCCAGAAACTATTATGAGCTTATCCAGCATCCAGCTGTTAACTAATTGTGAAAAACAAATGCCTTACCAGCAAACCTCAGGGATAACTGTTCCAAGTGTAATTAAATTGGTAATTAGTCATTAATTAGCAGTTGTCTTAATTAGTAACCCCAGACATTGTCATGTCTTAAATTGCATTTTTGTTCATTTGAAATAATGTTTTATCCATAGCATCAATCAAAATTGTTGTACTCCCTCTTTTGAATAAGTTCAGTTTTGAGGGTCTTCGTATCCCTTGGGGTGAAAACACCTCCGTCTTATCTACAAACCCCAGGAAAAATTGCGTCTTAAGTTGTGGATATGGTGTCTAGGATTAGTAAATTATCATTTGCAAAAAGAATTTTTGTTGTACTTGAAAGTTTAGATAAATCGTTAATTGGTCGTTAATTAGTAGGTGTCTTAATTAGTAACCCCAGACATTTTCATGTCTTAAGTTGCATCAGTTTAATGTGAGGGGTGATCTAAATGAAACAGGCTTGAAACGGTTGTTGTACTCGAAAGTTTGTTTAAATGGATTTTTGGGTCCCCTTTTGAGACCCTCAGGGACCAAACTCCAGGATTGTGCAACTTAAGACGCCCCATTCTTTCATTGATAGGCGATTTACAACAGAATTACACACTCAAACCTTTCGTACTCAATAGTGTGAATAAAATCCACCTGGCTCTCCAACTATAAGGGGATAAGGGGCAACCTTGACGTATGCCTCGTTTTACGTTACATCGTGGTGATGAACCATATTTAAGTTTAATGGAGCAGCTGGCATTATTAAATAAGGTTTTAACAGCATCACAAAAAAGTTACCAAAGCCAAATTTTTTAAGAGAAAGAAAGAAGAAATTGTGCTCAACTGAATCAAAAGCCTTAAAAAAAAAATCTAAAAATAAAATGATACTATTATCTTGTAATAAATGTGAATAGTCCAGAAGATCCAGAATAAGCCTGATATTGTTGGAAATATGTCTACTGGGCATAAAGCCTGATTGCTCTTCATCGATTAAATAATTCAGAACTGTTTTGATTCTAGAGGCAAATATTAGGGCCAGAATTTTATAGTCATTATTAAGAAGGCATATAGGACGCCAGCTGTCAATGTATAGTGGATCTTTGTGAGGCTTTGGAATTAAAGTGATCAGTCCTTGAGTCAAACTCCAGAGTAGGTTAGTAGCCAGAATGCTTTCGTTAAAAACTTGAAATAAAAAGGGGGCCAACCGTGAGGAAAATAGTTTATAAAATTCAGGAGACAGCCCATCTGTTCCTGGAGATTTCAATTCAATTCAACTTTATTTATATAGTGCCATTTCACAACAACAGTCATCTCATAGCACTTTCAACTGTAGGGGGGAGCCCCACAATTGCAGAAAGACCCCAGCAATCAGGCGATCCCCTGTGAGCAAGCGCTTGGCAACAGTGGAGAGGAAAAACTCCCTTTTAACAGGAAGAAACCTCTAGCAGAACCAGGCTCAGGGAGGGGCAGTCATCTGCTGCGACTCGCTGGGGGGTGAGGGGATAGAGAAGATGAAAAGAACAGACATGTAGAGAGCAAACAGCACAATGGGGACTCAGTCTATGGGAGAGAGCAAACAGATGTTAATGACCAGCAAAAAAAAAAAAAATTCATTGAGAGTGAAGAAAGGAGTGAAGCCCAGTGCAATTACTGGAGGTCACCCGGCTGTCTAAACCTATTAGCAGCATAACTAAGGAAGGGTTCAGAGACACATGATCCCTCCCTAATTGTAGGCTATATCAAAAAGGAAGGTTTTAACCCTATTCTTAAAAACAGAGATCGAGTCTGACTCCCAAATCCAGATTGGCAGCTGGTTCTACAACAGAGGAGCTTGATAACTGAAGGCTCTGCCCCCCATTGTACTTTTGGAGATTCTAGGTATTACAATCCATCCATCCATCTTCTTCTACTTAATCCTTTTCAGGTTGCGGGGGGGCTGGAGCCTATCCCAGCATCTTTGGGCGAGAGGCAGGGTACACCCTGGACAGATCGCCAGTCCATCGCGGGGCCAACACAGAGAGACAGACAACCATTCACTCTCACAGTCATGCCTAAGGACAATTTAGAATCCTCAGTTTTGATGCCAATTAACCTAACTTGCATGTTTTTGGCATGTGGGGGGAAACCGGAGAAATCCCGGAGTAAACCCACGCAGACACAGGGAGAACATGCAAACTCCTCACAGATCACTGTTGGTCGGGGGCTGGGATCGAACCCAGGATCCCCTGGCCTAGGGTGAGTTGCTGTGCTGCCGCAGTGCTAACCACTCCACCACTGCACTGCCCTAGGTATTACAAGTAATCCAGTATTTTGGGAGCGTAGTGCTCTGTTAGGATAATAGGGTAATATCAGATCTTTTAAATAAAAAGGGGCGTGATTGTTTAGAGCTTTGAAAGTGAGAAGAAGGATTTTAAACTTAATTCTAAACTCTATGGGAAGCCAATGAAGGGAGGCCAGAACCGGAGAGATATGATCTGAATGAATGAATGAATGAATGAATGAATGAATTTATTTATTTCGGATAGTACATTACAGGTTAAAAGAAACAGTATAATATAACAACAAGGTCAAATTAGACAAAGACTCCTTCTACTATACAATTCCACGTGAGTTATCCGAAATGGGTGATGGCTGAAGCCGCAGCTTATATTGCCCACCCATATTCCATCCAAGAATTCAAAGGAGAAAAAAGAGAAAACAAGACAAGAGCGATTACAATTTAAAACAAGGCTAAGACAAAATATGACTGAGAGAAAAAGAAAACTGAGCTAGTCTAAGTTAAGCGGTTACTATTCAAAAACAAATCTAAGACATAGTGTCACAGAGAAAAAAGAAAAACTAAGCTATAACACAACACAGGCTGGAAATGTCAATCCTTATGTGAGTTTACATGTCGTCTTGTAAATATGTTTGGAGTATTTCTTCCTTTAGTTTTTGTTTAAATTGTCCAAGCTTTGTACATGATTTTAATTCAGGTCCAAAATCGTTCCATAATCTGACACCTTGCACTGAAATACAGTGTTGCTTGGTAGTTGTTCTCACTGTAGGCTTTTGAAATATACATGTTCCTCTGAAGTGATATCGTTTCTCCCTTGTTTGGAACAACTTTTGGATATTTGCGGGCAGTGATAGATTCTTCACTTTGAACATTATTATTGCGGTTTTAAAGTCGATCAGATCTTTCAACTTGAGAGTTTTTTGTTTAAGAAAAAGTGGGTTTGTTGGTTCCCTGTAAGCTGCTTTGTTGATTATTCTAATAGCTCTCTTTTGAAGCATAAAGAGTGGATATATGTTTGTTTTATATGTATTTCCCCATACTTCATTACAATATGTCATGTATGGGAGTATTAATGAATGATACAAGGTGTATAGTGTGGGTTGATTCAGCAAATTTTTCACTCTGTGTAATATTGCAATTGATTTGGATACTTTACCTTTTATATAATTAATATGTGGCTTCCAACACAGTTTGTTATCAATTATTACTCCAAGGAATTTAGTTTCGGATACCCTTTCAATCTCTACACCATTTACACTGAGTTTGGGTACTGGGTAGTTGTGATGGTTGTTAAAGACTATAAATTTTGTCTTGCTTAAATTGAGCGTTAATTTGTTTGAATCAAACCACAGTTTCAGCTTTCCTAATTCCTTTCCGAGTGTATCCAGAAGTTGTTCCAAGTTGTTTCCACTGCATAGCAGGTTAGTGTCATCAGCAAACAATATTAAGTCCATTTTTTCTGAAACTTTACATATATCATTTATATACATATTCCTTCACTTCCGCCCTCCCAAGAGAGCAGACGCTTTTTTCTTCTCTCCTGCTGATTTTTTCCTCCCCTCCTACTGGATCCCAGCTTGCTGTTGTCTGTCTGCGTCTGACTGCGACCGCCGAAAAGAAATTATGGAGTTAATAAGCTGGGCTTTGAACACAATTGACACTATTTTTTCAACAAGGAAAAGTGCTCCGGGGGAAGCTGTTTGCCCCGCTGGAACGGCTCCAGTGGGCTATCTATGTGACACAGGTATTTGGAAAATGCTGTGTCTCTCTAATCTCTCTATCGAAGATATTGAAGATTTGTTTATCTTCGTAATCTTGGTGATTGGGATAATTCTGATTGGGACGGGAATTGTCTTGGTTTACCGCAAATTGCTGAAGATGGATTCAACCTATCAAAATGCTGGCCAGGCGAGGTGCATCCAACAAATTGAGAAACTGGAGAAGACCCTGATAGCGACTACTGGAGAACTGTCTCGTAAGGTGGATTACATCATGGGTTCGCTCAGGTCTTTCCACGACGAGTTCAAAGCTGCGCAATGAAGGATTAATGTACTGAATCTACAGAAGAAATACAAGTCTTCTCTGTGATCAGTCCTATTTGGCATTATTATTCCCCATGAAAATTCCTCCTGGCTGTCTGCAGACTGTGTTTTTTTTTCAAAATCATGAGCACAAGGCCTTGGACAGCCAGCTGCAGCGCCAGATAAGACTGGGCGCCAGACAGACAAAACATCTTCTGCCAAGGGTCCTTGGGTCTCTCTTATTATCATCAACACTGCTCAACACCGCACACACATTGATTCATGAACTGATTAAAGATATACTGTACACTGCTCTCTTGTGTCTCGTGAATTCTGAGTTGTTGCTCTGTGCTATTGAGAGATTTTTTTTCATTGTAATCACAATCTGCTTAAAAATAAGCTGTATTTTGATAACGAAGTTTTTTTTCTCCTCCCCCCTTGTGTCGTTCCCTCCCTTCCCCTCCCTTTCTTATCTATCTCTGTTTGATGAGGCGCCTTTATGGCTGCCGTGTCGTTGTGTCGCGCGCATGCGCACCAATGTCAAGTCAAGTTCCTCGTGTGTTTTTTTTACATGCTTGGCAATAAAGTTTATTCTGATTCTGATTCTGATTCTGAATAATAATGGTCCCAAAACTGAACCCTGTGGGACTCCACAGGTGACCTTCAGTAGCTCTGAGTTTTTGTTGTTAACACATACAAACTGATATATATTCTTTAAGTAACTTCTTAACCAGGACAGTGCTACCCCTCTGATACCACAATTTTGTAGTTTCTTTAATAATAGATTGTGATCTACTGTATCAAATGCTTTTTTAAGATCCAGGAATACTCCAACTGAATACTCTTTATTTTCAATGGCTGTTGATATTTTTTCTGTAAATTCCATTAAGGCATATGCTGTTGTCCTTTTGTGTCTGAACCCATATTGCTGCTCACACAATAAATCATTCTTCAGTATGAAGTTGTCAATTCTCTCATAGAATATTTTTTCAAGTATCTTGGAAAATTGCGGTAATAGTGAAATTGGTCTGTAGTTGGAGAGTTCCCCTCTGTCGCCTGTCTTGTAAATCGGAATTACTTTAGCTATTTTCATTGCATTGGGAAATATACCTGATTGGAGAGACAGGTTACAGATATACGTCAGTGGTTTCACTATGCATTCGATAACAGTTTTGACTAGTAGCATATCAATACCATCGCAGTCAGTAGATGTTTTACTTTTGAACGATTTAACAATTTCAATGACCTCTCTTTCGTCTGTGTTCTTTATGAAGATGGTGTCTTTTACAGCAGTGTTATTGCATATTGAATCACCTGTTGGCACCGTAGTGGGTATTTCTCGGGCCAGTTTAGGTCCAATGTTAACAAAAAAATTATTAAATTCATCTGCAGGTGAAGCTATATTCACATTCGGAGTTGATTTATTATTTTTTGGAGTGTTAGTTGGGTAGCTGGTATTTCTGCTTTTATTTCCAAGGATACTGTTGATTATTGTCCATGTATTTTTAATATTGTCTTTGTTTTTTTCCAGTTCTTTACTGTAATAGTCTCTTTTACTACATCTTATTATATATGTTAACTTATTTTTGTATGTTTTATACCGCTGCTCTGCTTCTTTTGTCCTTTTCTTTATGAAAGCTTTATATAATAAATTTTTCTTTTTACACGCCTTTTGTAGTCCTTTGGTTAGCCATGGTTTGTCAGTAAATTTGTGTTTAAGCTTTTTTTTTAACTAATGGGCAGTTTTTTTCATAAAGAGTGGTTACAATGTTTGTAAATGTGTCATAGGCTTCATTTACATCTGATACATAGACTTCTGTCCAGTCTTGCTTCAGCAAGTCCTCTTTAAAAGAACTGATTGCGTTTGGTGATTTGTGTCTGAACGATTTTGAGATTTTTTCTGGGTTGGGCCCCGTGTGGCCATGGATAAGTGCAAAGATTGGCAAGTGGTCGCTTATATCATTTATCAATAATCCACTTTCTATTTTCTTGTCGAGAACATTGACAAACAGGTTGTCAATAAGTGTAGCAGAGTGAGCTGTGATTCTACTGGGATGTGTTATTGTGGGATATAGACTCATGCTGTACATAGAGTTCATGAACTCTGTAACTACATTTTGTTGATGTGGATTAAGTAGATCAATATTGAAATCTCCACAAATTGCTACCATTTTCTTACTAGTAATATTATTGTACAGCTCGACTAATTTATCTCTGAATGTCTCAATGCAAGTTCCCGGCGTTCTGTATATGCAGCTTATGATTAGATTTTTTGTTTTGTCTAGGTCAATCTCAACAGTAACACATTCCAGAATCCCTGGTAGTGCTGAGGACATTTCATTTACAAGCTTACATCTATATAGGTCATCAATATACAGTGCAACACCACCACCCTTTTTTTGAGATCTGTTAATGTTAAACATCTGATATCCCTCTATTGCCATCAGGGGAGCCTGGTCTGCATTAAGCCAGGTTTCAGAGACTGCTATAGCTGTGAATTTTCTGTTTAGCTGTTTTAAATAGTCCTGAATCTGTGAGAAGTTTTTGTTAAGACTTCTGCTATTGAAGTGTATTATTGACAGTTTACCATCTAATTGCACTTGACTTTTGAATTGCTTTTCAGTGTAATATTCACAGTGGTTATGAATATTATTGAAAAAGTGGTTATCAGGATCAATATCATTCTCCATCTCTTGTGGTTTATGTTCAGCATAGTGGCATATTTTTAGAGTTTGAGTTTCCTCACTCTGTGTTTCATAGTCAGTGTTCATTTGTATTTATCTAAGTCAGTAGCATCTCTGATCATTATACTTTTTGCTTGCTCAGGTGTTCCATTTAGTTTAATCCAAATTCTACAATTTCTTGTCCAGGTTGACTGTATCTTATTATGTTTCTTTAGCATCCGTGCCTGCCGTGCTAATTCAGCGTTTTTTTTGGTCAAGTGTTCATTTAGGTAAACTTGAGTTTCCTTTAGTTTTTTGGCCTGCCTCAGTATGTCATTTTTCACCCTCCTGTTCACAAAGCGCATCACAATTGATTTCTTTGTTTTGTTATCTTTCTTCGGTAAAGCGTAACAGGCTGAGATCGCATTGGCTTCTACCTTAATGTCTTTATCATTAAGGAACTGAAGCACTTGGTTTTCTAAGGACATTGATTCACTTATGGAAGCATGTTCACCACTCAGTCCTGTAGCGGCATGGGCGTAGGACTGATATCTGATGTCTAGTCCACTTATAACTATGTCATCAATGCGAGAACCTTGTTCAAGATCCTCAACGCGTTGCTCCAAAAGACGCCCGTGTTGCTCCAGGTCCATAATTTTTTTGTCTTTTTCTTTTATTATTGAATGTAGGGCTTGTACCTCCTGTATTAGGTCTAATATTTTGTCCTGCTGGCTAGTCACTTTGGCCAGTTCATCTAACACAAAGTTCAGAGTTTTTTTAATTTCTTCCATTTCCTCTTTTTTGGGTGGCATTTTACTGACCTGTGGATAGAAATAAGCAGAGAATCCGGCTAGGCCTCAACTAGCTCGGTCACTACTGGACCCGCCGCTCCTGCGCAGCTTCTCCGCCGAGTGACGCTGCTCAGCTCCGCAGATCACCGCCGTCTATCGCCGGCGCCTGCCTCCGTCTACCTGGCCAGTTATGTCGTGCACCGCCGGCGCAGCCGGAATCCACCGATCACAGCCACTCGTCGCCGTCTGGCTAGGCAGCTCCTCCGCTGGGCCCCGTCTAGGCCCCGTCACCGACCGCCGTCAGTCTGGTCGTTCCTCGGCTGGGCCTCGCAATTGGGCACCGGTTCAGACCACTGTCCTGCTGGATCCAGGTGGCCCCCGTCTCTCACCAACGCCGCGCCCGAGCTCCCAATCGCCGCCTCGGTTGGTTCGTCCTCCTTTTAAATCCTTCTCTCCTCGGCTCCAGATGGCCAGATGTAAAGAATACCTTCTCACTGCTGCAGTTACTCTGGGTTAGCATCTGGGTTAGCATCAGAGGCGAGCCTTTAGAGGTCGGAAACGGGGCGAAACGGAGCCAGATCTGCCAGATCTCTCTTTCTAGTACCTGTTAAAACTCTTGCTCCAGCATTTTGGATCAACTGAAGACTTTCTAGAGATGTTTTAGGACAACCTGATAATAAAGAGTTACAATAATTAATCTAGAGCTAGCAAAAGCATGGATCAGTCTCTCAGCATCACTCTGAGACAAGATGCTCCTAATCTTGGCAATATTACGCAAATGATAGAAGGCAGTCTTAGAAACAAATTTAATATGTGAATTGAAAAACAGATCTTGATCAAAAATAACTCCAAGGTTCCTCACAGAGCTATTAAGAGAAAGAGTAACTGCATCCAAACTAAAAGCTTGATTTGGAAAGGTATTTCTAAGGTTTTTTGGACCAGCAAGAATGACTTCAGTCTTATCTGAATTTAATAGCAGGAAATTACAAGTCATCCAAGCTTTGATTTCCTTAAGACAGGCTTCTAACTTGGCTAATTGATTACTATCATCTGGCTTCATTGACAGGTATAATTGTGTGTCATCTGCATAACAATGAAAATGTATACAGTGCTTTCTAATAATGTTGCCTAACGGAAGCATATATAAACTAAAAAGAGTAGGGCCTAGCACAGATCCCTGTGGACCTCCATGACTGAGCTTTGAGTTGAAAGAAAACTCATTACTGACATGAACAAACTGGAACCTATCAGATAAATAAGACCTAAACCACTGCAATGAAGTTCCATTAAGTCCAACATAGTGTTCTAATCTATCAAGTAGAATATTATGATCAATAGTATCAAAAGCTGCACTAAGGTCTAAAAGGACAAGTACACTAACTACTAACTAACTAACCTGCACTTATATAGCGCTTTTCTAGTCACAAAGACCACTCAAAGCGCGTTCACTAGTACTAACCCTCTATTCTAAGGGCCTATAGGAAACAGATATCTAGGGACAATTTAGAACAGCCAATTAACCTAACATGCATGTCTTTGGATTGTGGGAGGAAACCGGAGCCCCCGGAGTAAACCCACGCAGCACAGGGAGAACATGCAAACTCCACACAGAAAGGTTCCAACCCCTGCCAGCCTGGGGATTCGAACCAGGAACCTTCTAGCTGTAAGGCAACAGTGCTAACCACTGCACCACCATGCTGCCCGGTGGTGCAGAAACAAGTCCATTATCAGATGTGATAAGGAGATTATTAGTGACCTTCACTAAGGCTGTTTCAGTACTATGATGGATTCTAAACCCAGATTGAAACCCTTCAAATAAACCATTTCCCTGCAAGTGGTCAAATAATTGTGTAGCAACAACTCTTTCTAAGATTTTTGAAATGAAAGGGAGATTAGAGATTGATCTATAGGTAGCTAAAACTCCTGGATCCAGCATTGGCTTTTTGAGTAAGGGTTTAATTACAGCAGTTTTTAAAGCCTGCGGTACATGGCCTAAAGTTAATGAAGAATTGATTATTTGAAGAATAAAGCTACCAATAAAATGGGAAGACTTCTTTAAATAACCTGGTAGGAATGGGGTCTAAAAGACAAGTTGAAGGCTTGGATGAGGAAATTATTTGGTCTAACTCTAAAAGGTCAATTGGAGTAAACTGATCCAAACAGATGTCAATTGAAAGAGTTGTAGTAGTTACTGTATTTAAGTTAACGGTGGAGAGAATCTGACTGATTTTATCTCTGATAGATAAAATTTTATTATTGAAAAAGTTCATAAAGTCCTGACTAGTAAGCTCTAAGGGAATGCTAGGATTGACAGAGTCCTGACTCTTTGTCAGCCTGGCTACAGTGCTGAAAAGAAACCTGGGATTATTCTTATTCTCTTCTATTAATGCAGAATAATAACTCGTTCTAGCTTTTCTAAGAGATTTTTTATAAATTAAAAGATGATTTCTCCAAGCTAAATAGATTTCATCTAAATTAGTGGAGTTCCATTTTCTTTCTAATTGACGAGTCTTCTGTTTTAAGCTACGAGTTTCTGTGTTGAACCAAAGAGTTAGAAATCTCTGATTAGACTTTTTCTTTTTTAATGGAGCCACCATGTCTAGAGTCTGATGCAGAGAAGCTGTAACACTATCTACCATGCTATCAATTACAGAAGGAGCAAGCTGTCTATAGTTTATTTCCGTTGTGTTGACACATGGCATAGAGGAAACAATGTGCATAAATTTGGTAACAACATCATCCGAGAGGCATCTACTGTAGTAATATTTTTCCTTAGGATCCAAATAGTCAGAAATAGTAAAATCAAAGGTTAACGGACAACGGTCTGACAGTACAGGGTTATGAGGAGACACTACCACATTTTCTATTTCTATGCCATATGTCAGAACAAAGTCCAGCGTATGTTGGAGATAATGGGTAGAATTTTCTACTTTCTGAGAAAACCCCATCGAGTCTAATGTTGAATTAAATGCCAAATTAAGGCAATCACTATCTACATCTACATGTATATTAAAGTCCCCTACTATAGATAGATAGATAGATAGATAGATAGATAGATAGATAGATAGATAGATAGATAGATAGATAGATAGATAGATAGATAGATAGATAGATAACTTTATTGTCTGTCCCAGTCAGTGACAGAAATTCTTCTTCGACACGGCTACAACAATATTACACATTCAGCACTCTCAAAAACATGTTCAAACTCACAGGATAAAAACAGTTTAAAAAAGGAAACATGGTTAAAAAGGAAACGGCAAATAAAATCATGTGGAAGAAAATGTTAATAACTATTAAAAATTAATAGTGATTAATAGATAAATGCTGATAACTAATAATGATAACATTGATAGCTATGATAACTATTTGATTTTGTTTAGGATTGTTACTGCAGAAGGAATAAATGATTTCTTGTAAATGTTTTTATGGGCCAATGGAACTTTATATCGTCTGCCTGATGGCAGTAACTGAAAAGAGTGATAGAGGGGGTGAGATGGGTCCTCTGTGATCAGGGTGGCTTTCCTGATCACAGAGCGCTGATACAGTTCAGACAACGGTGTCTGTGGTGAGCCAATGATTTTGCTAGCCTGATTAACTATACGGGAAAGCTTTGTTTTGTGCTTAATGAAGAGGGAGCTGTACCAGGATGAAATGTTAAAAGAAAGGATGGATTCAATTAATGAAGTGTAAACCAGAGTTAAAATGTGTCTACTGACATTAAAAGTCCTCAGTTTTCTCAACAGGTGGAGGAGTTGTTGTGCTTTTTTATAAACAGAGTCAACATGGTGTACAAAAGACAGGCTACAGTCCACCTCTATTCCCAAGTATTTAAAAACTTGAACTTGAGCAATAGCCTGACCCTGAATACTGAGGGGTGTAAAGAGAGTAGTTGAAAGTTTCTCTTTTTTCCCACAGCACAATTCCTTAGTCTTTGTAGTGTTTAACTCCAGAGCGTTTTGATTAAAAATCTGAGCTAGATCGTTGACTGCCTGCTGATAGCGGGTCAGTGCAGTACTGTCTGTCAGATGGGCCACCAAGGCCATGTCATCTGCATATTTAAAAAGAGTCAATCCTTCACTGTCACAGGAGATGTTATTTGTGTATACAGAGAACAGAAACGGAGATAAAACACAACCTTGAGGAAGACCTGTGTTTAAAATCTACTTGCTAGATGTAAAACCATTTA
This sequence comes from Pholidichthys leucotaenia, assembly GCA_020510985.1. NCBI lineage: Eukaryota > Metazoa > Chordata > Actinopteri > Cichliformes > Pholidichthyidae > Pholidichthys > Pholidichthys leucotaenia. The sequence goes on along the minus strand of CM035845.1, from coordinate 247,527,638 downwards.
AAAACATTTGTTGTGGCCTGTCATATAAAAAACTGTGAATCCATAAAATCAATGTTGGGTGAGCCTGGAGGTCTGTCAAGTGATGTAGCAAGGTACCTGTGTGTACAGTGTTAAAAGCAGAAGAAAAGTCCATAAACAAAATCTGTGTGTGTGGGTGTGAAGAATCCAGTTGTTTGGTGACAGTGTCTAAAAGTGTAAGACATGCATCCTCTACACCCCGTTTTGCCTTATAGGCAAACTGGAGGGGATCGAATTTGTGTGACAACATGTTAGTCAAAAAGTCACACACCACTCGCTCCATACATTTACAGAGCACAGAGGTCAGGGCCACTGGTCTGTAGTCTTTCAGGTCCTTAGGGTGAGTGTTTTTGGGGATTGGAATGATGGTAGATTCCTCCCACTGATCAGGGACACATCCAGAATCCAAGAGATGCTGAAAAAGTCTGGTGAGGACTCCACCTAGCTGAATGGAACATTCCTTGAGGATTCTGCCTCTGAGCCTATCAGGACCAGTGGCTTTGTGTTGGTTGACCCTATGTAGGATGGACGTCACAAGTTGCTCCTCAATGATAAGGGGTTCATGGGGGGAGATGGAAGGTGGGGAGGTCCAGGTGGTCGGTGTGCTGCTGGTATTAAAACGGGTGAAGAAGGTGTTAAGCTGTTCTGCAAAGGAAGTTGGGTCTGGGCAGTTGACCATGGCAGGTTTTGGGGTTCTGCCCATCATGATGTTTAGACCCTGCCACACCTCTCTTGCACTTCCTGATGTTAATTTCTGCTCCACCTTATTCTTATAATTTATTTTTGCCAGCTTCGCCAACCTCCCAAAATCTTTCTGCAGTTCCTTCACCCTCAGCTTGTCTCCTTGTAGGAAAGCTTTTTTCTTTTGGACCAGGCAGATTTTCATGTCCCTTGTAACCCATTTCTTATTGTTTGGGTGCATTATTATATGGTGGGTGGAAGTAACAATGTCCTCACAGAATAAGATGTAAGAGGTCAGCGCATCTGTCAACATGTTAAAATCACTGCCACAGTCATTGAAGAATAGATCCCAGTCTGTCAATTCAAAGCAAGCTCTCAGTGATTCAGCTGCGTCTTTATTCCAGACCCTGACGGGTTTTTTTTCTGGGTTTACCCATTTTCAGTTGTGATCTGTATTTTGGCAGTAGCAGAATGACGTTGTGATCTGAACGTCCAAGAGGTGGGCGTGGTTTTGAGATATATGCACCAGGGACATTACCATAACACAAGTCCAACATGTTTTCCTTTCTGGTGGGAATTGTGACATATTGCTCCAAATTGGGCAAATATGTGGTGATGTCGCATCTGTTAAAATCCCCCAGTAAAAACACAGGCTGCTCTCCAGTCTGACTGACAGCTCTATTGTAACAGTCAGCTATGTGCTCTGCAGCTCTGCTAAAATCAGGACCTGGTACATAAGTTAAAATAACCGTAATCTGAGCAAATTCTCGAGGTAGATAGTAAGGTCTGAAGGACACGGTCATTAATTCGTAGTGTTTGCAACATTCACTCTCTCTCACTGTGAAGTTTGTTGCCTACTTACTGTTGACAGCCATGCAGAGCCCGCCCCCAATTAATTTCCGTGTTTTTTCTTTGTCCCTGTCAGCACGAATGATGTTAAAACCTTCCAAATCAAAGTCTATATCTTCAGAAAACCATGTCTCTGTGAAACAAGACAAAAAGACTGGTCTGGCGGTAATCCCGATCATACCTGATCAGTGTGGCGAGTTCTTCACTTTTGTTCTTTAGCGAACGCACATTTGACAGGGTTATGGCAGGTAACGGTAGGCAGCTGCCTCTCCTCCTCAGTCTGTTCCTTATTCCTCCTCTCGACCCTCTTTTCCTTTCGTATTCGCTTCCACTTGTATCCACGGATTAACTCCGCAGATATGTTGCCATCGTGGAGCGATGTCAGTGCGGACTCTGGCACCGAGCGGCTCAATTCCAACAGGTAGTCCCGCGAATAAGCAAGCCTACCTGGGATGGTGGTGACTGGCTGCACCGGTTGTAAACAAAGTCCGTTTGCGCACCACAGATTCATGAGAAACAGCCAGGCACAGGCCAGGTAGAACACTGCTTCGATTGCCATTTCAGCAAGAGCATAAAAAAAAGACAGAAAACATGCAAAAACAACAATAAATAACAATAGTTCTCCCACTCATTCAGCAGTGTCAGGAGTGACAGGAGTGACAGCAATGTCAGGAGTCGCTCTGACAGAGTAGCGCCCCTGATAATTATTCTATCTGATTTCAGCACTAAATCAGCTAAGAATTTGGCAAATTCGGGTAAAAACTCTGAGTAGGTTGATGGAGGACAATAAACTCCACGGTGGCGCAGTGGTTTAGCACTGTGGCAGCACAGTTTTACCCTTGGCCGGGGGATCGCGGGGATCATGAGATCGTGGGTTCGATTCCAGCCCCCGACCAACAGTGAGCTGTGTGGAGTTTGCATGTTCTCCCCGTGTTGCGTGGGTTTACTCCGGGATTTCTCCGGTTTCCTCCCGCATACCAAAAACATGTAGGTTTAGGGCGCTCGCGCACGCAGCGACCAGCAGCCAGTGGCTTGTCACCAGACTGCAAACCAAGTCTACCTACGGGTACAAATAAGTAACAAAAAAAAAAAAAAAAAAAAAAAACAAAAAAAACTATGGAAAATAAAATTGGGTTTAGCCTAAAATTGTTAAAATGCCCAATACTGAGGACCAGGCCCTCAAAGGAATTATAACATGTTTTTTGCTTTACATTAACTAGTAATTTGGAATGGTAAATTGTTGCTACTCCTCCTCCACAACCAGAACTTCTGGGATTTTGACAGTTTAAATAACCAGAGGTAGTTGATTCAATTAAACCAACATAATCCTCTAGCCCTAACCAAGTCTCTGTAAGGGATATTAAATCAATCTGATGATCAATTAACAGATCATGGACTAGCAGAGACTCGGGAGTTACAGACCTAATATTTAACAAACCACATTTAATTTTTAAATTATGAGGAGGAACAGAGGCCAAATCATTCAATTTAGAGGCTTCATGTTTAATTTGAGTTTTACCAACCTTTCGTTTAATCACTTTGGGATGCTTATACATTATATTTTTATTTACTTTGGAGGGAGCAGACAACGATTCTCTGATGGGGAAGACAGGGGCTAAGTTGAGGGGTGGCGGATGAAGAGGAGCTGCAGAGAGGCGTGTAAGACTGTGACTCTGCTTCCTGGTCCCAACTCTGAGTTGTCAAGGTTTTAGAAATTTGGATAAAAATGATGCCAGATTATTAGATAAATGAGATGCACCATCCAAAGTGGGATGGACGCCATCTTGTCTAATAAGACCAGGTTTTCCTCAAAATGAGCTCCAATTGTCTATGTAGCCCACATCGTTTGCAGGACACCACACAGACAGACAGCGGTTGAAGGATGACAAGCGGCTAAACATGTCATCACTGGTCAGATTGGGGAGGGGCCCAGAGAATACTACAGAGGCTGACATTGTTTTTGCAAAGTCACACACTGATTCCACTGAGACTTCTGACTGCTGGAGTCGGACGTCGTTAATGCCGGTGTGGATAACAATTGTGGAGTATTTACAGTTACTTTTAGCCAGCATTTACAAATTTGACTCGATGTCGCCTGCTCTGGCCCCGGGAATGCATTTGACCATGTCCTTAAGATGACATATGGCACTGCGTACTTCTATTGCTGATAAAGGACGATTGCAAAAGTCTCTGTCCATATCTTTGACAACAGTAATATTTTGTAGAGAGGCTAGAAATAGTTTAACTTCATTGTTGGAATATTCAGAGGTGTATAATTTCTTATAAAAGTTAGAGTGTGGAGAAAGGAGGCAGGCGAGGCAACGAGCTGGACGACACAGAAACTTTTTTCCATCTCCAACTTACAGTACAGTAAAAGAGCTCCCGGGTTGCTGTGCATTCCTCTTTTATATCTTTAATACCATGCATTGAGACCTGGAACTTCCAACCATCATACAATGTGTTTAGAACAAAGCCTGTGTGGCACATTAACATGACATAACGCCGGTGCCGCTCTCACACCCTTCTTCTTCCAGTGGCTCCAGTAGTTACTCCTCACCCGGGGGGGGGCGCATACTCCTTACTGTCCCTTCTGATAACCCCGCGTGACACCTCCTCTTTCGGTCCATTGTCCCCCCCTTCCCCAGTTGCCTTCTTCTCTGGGTGGAGAAGTCCCACATCATGCCCCCACACAGCCCCCCCCCCAACACCCAGAAAGGGCACTAACCCCCCCGTCCTTTGGGCTTGAACCGGCGCCCATAGCAGCTGTAGTGGGGGGTTGCTGATCCAGTCGAACTGCCCTGCTGGCGGGGTGTATAGGAGGGCACGTCAGTCTGTGGAGTCAGTCACCAAACTCCACCAAACTGCAGAGCCACCAACGGTGGGCGTCCGCGCCGGGGAGCTTGAGCCAACACCACCTGCTCATCTGCCAACATAAAAGCGGGCTTCAGCCTGTCGATGCAGACAGTCTCCCTACGTCCCCCCAAGTCTAACACAAAATGCTTCGCCCCAGGTTCCAATACCCTGAACGGTCCATCGTACGGTGGGCACAGCAGGGTCCGGTGCGCATCGTGTCTGACAAAAACAAAACTGGCATTCTGCAAGCTTTTTGGGACAAATGTGTGGGGAAAACAATGGTGGGCCAGGCCCGGTACGTTAAAAGCCTCTGTACCATGCAGAAATTGTGCGGGCATATCAGCCTCGGGCATGGGGTTTTCTGGTAAAAACTCTCTGAGGATCCGCAGCAGCTGAGAAAAAATGAGTTCTGCTGGGGAGGTGGCCAAATCCTCCTTAGGTGCAGAGCGCAACCCTAAAAGAACCCAGGGAAGGCGGTCGACCCAATTTGCATCTGTGAGCGAAGCTCTGAGCGCTGCTTTAAGTGACCTATGAAAACGCTCGCATAACCCGTTAACCTGAGGGTTGTACACGGTAGTACAGTGAATTTTGCCCCCCAGGCTCTAAGCCATCGTGGACCAGAGTTCTGAAATGAATTGTGGACCCCTGCCAGAAGTGATGTCTGACGGGGATCCAAACCGTGCAACCCAAGCCGACAAAAAAGCACAAGCCACTTCTGTGGATGTGTTAGAAGCCAGTGGGACCACCTAAGGCCAGAGCATGGTGCAATCCACAATTGTTAAAAGGTGCGTAAAACCTTGCGACGACGGGAAGGGTCCCACCAAATTCATGTGGACGTGGTCGAACCTCCTGGCCAGGATTTGGAACGGCTCAAGGGGGGCTCTGGTGTGCTTGTGCACTTTGGCCGGCTGGCATGCAATGCAAGCTGCAGCCCACTCTTTCACGTCCTTGTGCAAGCGCAGCGAGATGAATTTCGCCCCCACTAGCTTCACTGAAGTGTGCACTCCTGGATGCGAAAGGGAGTGGACCGACTCAAAAATGTGGTGGTGCCAAGAGCTTGGAACCACCAGGCGTGGGCGGCTGATGGAGACGTCGCAGAGCAAGGGAGGGCACCTTTTTTGCACCACCCGGCTCTCCAGCCTTAACCCAGTAGCTGTAGACTGGAGCACGCAAATGTCCATGTCCCCGGCCTGATCCACAGCCATCGCAGGTAAATCTATTCCCATGTAGACCGGGGAGACTAACGCGCACGACAGACAATCGGCCACAACATTGAGCTTACCAGCGACATGTTGAATGTCGGTAGTAAACTCCAAAATCGCGGCCAAATGCCGCTGCTGCCAGGCCGACCACAGTTCCAAGACCTTGGCCATCGCATACATCAGCGGCTTATGGTCCATGAACATGGTGAACTCGTGCCCCTCTAACCAAAACTAGAAATGGCGCGTTGCCAGGTGGAAAGCCAGCAATTCTTTGTCGAACATGCTGTATTTGCATACGTTGTTGCGCAAAGCTTGGCTGAAAAATGCGAGCAGCTGCCACGAACCTGAGACGAACTGCTCCACCACTGCCCCTATGGCAACATCAGATGCGTCTGTAGTGAGCGCTATTGGTGCAGACGGATCTGCGTGGGCTAGCAATGTGGCATCCGCAAGCGCTGTTTTGGCGTTAGTAAAAGCCTGGACTCGCTCGGGAGTAAAGTCAATGGCTTCCGCTGGCTTCTTTTTTTTAAGCGCGGCGTACAACGGCTGCATCAGCTGGGCTGCCCGGGGAAGGAAACGGTTATAAAAATTAACCATTCCCAAAAACTCCTGTAGTGCTCTCACGGTCTGGAGATGCAGAAAGTCCAACACAGCACGCACCTTATCCGGTAATGGAATCGTGCCCTCTGGCAAAATGCAGTGGCCCAAAAAAATCAATCTCTGGCACATCGAACTGGCACTTCGCTGGGTTAACTATCGGCCTGTGTGCCTCCAACCTCTGGAAAACTGTCTTGCGATGGGCGATGTGCTCCTCCTCGGACGCGCTAGCTACCAGAATGTTGTCTAAGTATACAAAAACGAAGGATAAGTCGTGAAGCACTGTGTCCATCATCCTCTGGAAAGTCTGCGTTGCGCCTTTTAATCCAAACGGCATGCGTAAAAACTCAAAAAGGCCGAAAAGAGTTATTACCGCTGTTTTTGGAACATCTTCCGTGCACACTGGGACCTGATGGTATCCGCGGACCAGATCCACTTTGGAAAAAACACACGCCCCAGCCAGGTGCATGGAAAAATCCTGGATGTGCGGAATGGGAAAATGATTGTGTTCCGTAGCGTTATTCAAGCGCTGGAAATCGCCACACGGTCGCCACGACCCGTCGGCTTTAGGCACCATGTGTAGTGTGGATGCCCATGGACTGTTGGAGTGCCTGACGATGCCCAGCTGCTCTAAGTTGGCAAACTCCTCTCACGCGCTGGCCAGTTTAGCTGTGTCCAAACGCTGAAGTCGCGTGAACACCGGCGGGCCCTTTGTCATTATAAAGTGCTCGACCCCATGTTTCGTTACCGTAGCCAAAAAAGTTGGGACTGTGAGTGCTGGGAACTGTGTGAGCAAATGTTGGTACTTACCCCCTGGAGCTATAATGTTAGCCAGTGATGTCGACCCAGCTCCCCGAGCTGTGCATGGCAGTGAGGTAAAAGAGACAGCATCCACTAATTTCCTATTAGCAACATCGACTAACAATTGTAACGGAAATATGGAATATTAATAAATAATAAATATGATCAGGTATGAATTATTTAATTTATATTGATGTATTGGAATCTGAGCTCAAATCTCATTTCATATACATCAGAAAAGTTAATAACACTCGTAAGGGGCACCAGCTTCTATCTTTAAGAAGCAATTTGATCTTTAATCTCACTTTATACCTGTTTGATCACTCAATAAATTAATCAATAATCAGTCTCAAAAATTTTCCGTGAATTCGATACCTGGGCTTGAAACAGACTCGGAATGAAATAAATTCCCAACAACTTCTCTCAATTTTAAATATTTATTAAATGAAATGATTAACAGACATTGCAGTAATTTCCTTTCATAAAATCAATCTTGTAAATGATAGATTAACAATGTCAATATTTTCGGAACCAGGGTTAAACTGAGAAATGAATTTCTATCAGTTTGAGTTAACAGATTATAAAAAAAAAACGCAAATTTATGGAGAAAGTTTGCTAATTATGAAAAAGTCCTAAATTAATCTTAAGAAAATAAAAACGGAATTTTAATGAAAAGAAGAGTTATGTTAAGGGCTTCTTAATTTTCATCTGATTAGATATACAAATTATTACCGAACCTCAGACGTTAATTCAGCAGTGGAATTAAAGTTTGCAGCTCACGTGCTCCTCGGTCGATGATAGTTCTGTCGTTGTCCTCAGCCCAAGATTTCGTGGATGTCAGGGGAAATATCTGCCCGCAGATATTTCAGCATCCACAGTTCGACCTTTAAATTCAAGCGGTCGAAGGAGGCTGGATTCTGGGCTGTATGACCCAGAGTTGTAACTGGGTTAGATGACTTTTCTTCAGCGTTTGATGAACAGCCTTGATTCCTCAGCTGCACGTGACGTGGAAGGCTGCGTCTTCTCAAGAGGTCTTCGATAATAATTAGAAGATATCTAATCCGATCTCAAATTAAAAAGGCTTCGGACTTTAGATAAAAATAGTAGCTTCTGGTGGGTGCTTGGTCAAGAAAAATATTATAAAAATAAAGTCAAGATTAAGTTTACATTAAAATCAAACAAACGGTGGTTTTACAGAAAGTTTAACAAAGAAAAAAAATGATGAATAAAAATTGGAGTTTAACTCCGATTAAGGATTGAGCTCAAAGAAATAGGAATTCCTAGGCATTTAAGAGAAAAGGAAAATACAAAGTTACATAAATTACGAGTTATCTGCTCTGTGTTCAGAAAAGTGACACATGGTCGAAGTCCTTTGTTCTTCCTTGCTGTGTGTAGACAATGGAGGAGATCAGAAAAAAGCGAGCAGCCGGAAAGAAATCCGGGGGGAAAGAGAGTCCGGAGCAGAAGAGGGGCTGACGAAAAAGAGACTGAAGCCGGAGTCTCTCTCCTTTATATAAGCTCTGTTGAGTTTCGCGGGCTTCTGGCCTGACCGGAATCTCAGCCAATGAGCGTCCTTCGTGGGCGGGCTCGATGAACTTTTAGTCCAATGAACAAACAGTCTATTGTTTGGGAGTGTTTTGGAATGAAGAGTTGTCATGCAGAGATTGGCTGTGGGAGTCACATGGTTTTAGAGGCAAAACTTTGATACATACTGGAAGTTAATATTTCCCTTTATGTATTAAACTAAGATAACTTTAGTGATTAGTATAAATTATAAGCAGTGCTTCTAAATCAACATGCAGGAATAAACATTCATATAAACATTAGCATGCATATATATAAAATCACAGATTAATGCATTTCACACATATTGATTTTCCACATCAAAAACATCAGAGTCCATCTGCATTTTCATAGTTCTGAAAAGAATGAAGGTTTAGAATTGAGTTTGTAATAATGTACTTTTAAAGTTCACTGGTTAAATCCAGCGTTTCCCAGAATTTAAAGAAATTTGTGGGTCTGTGTGGCCAGGTCTGTTGCATGTTTATGGAGGCAATAAAAGTGAAGCCGGACATTGGGGAAATTCCTTAGGCTGGTTTTAACAAAAGAAAGGGGATTTCAGCTGTGGCCTGGGGGAAGAAAATCCATTTCTTTGCGTTATTCCTGGGTGAACAAAAATGTCTTTAAGCAGAAAAATAATTGTTGCTGAGCCAAAGTGAAATGATGCTACACAATCCATAAGCACATAAAAAATCTGCGCCTAAAATGGGGCCGGAACATGCAGCTACCACAAAGTCCCACTGAAAGTTGCATCCGTGTAAGCATATCGTCAGTGTCCACTCGCCAAATGTCCTGATGGTGGATCCGTTTGTGGCCATGAACTTGGGACCGCTGCGTCCTGCCACCCTAGCCCCATTTCCACCAGTATCACCTGGGCTTTACTTTTTTTTACTTGTTTCGGTTTTTCACCATTTCCACCCAAGTCCTCACGGTTTAACCGTTACGATTTTCGTGCCTGTTCAGAGGCAGGGTACAGCCGGCCGAAAAGCGAGGTGTGATTTTACGTCAATCGACTGCTAAACGCTGATTGGTCAGGGCGTAACGTCACCAAACGCGTCCGTTTTGTTTTCTGTTGAAGCTACACGACCGCCATTTGTAATTTCAGCGAGTAACTGCGGTGACTGGATTCACAATTGTGTTCTCATATAACGATGTCCACGCGCAAGTTTATTCCATGAACAAACGAGGAGGTGCGGACTTTTCTGTCCCTCGTAGCCGATGACTACATCCAGAGCGAGTTGGTGGGGCAACTCGCAATGAAAAAATATACCAGGAAGTGTCCGGCCTGCTAATTTGGACTCGACACGGCCACGCAGTTGGAAAACGGTGACGGTGAGTGTTGTTTTGTTATTGTCCGTCTTCTTGCCTTTTGGTCAAAAGCGCACTTTATTTAAGCAATAAAGAAAGTTGTTTGATTGTGGGTAATTGTGGTGATGGCTAGCCCGCTAATAGCTAGCTACCTCTGTACCTTGCTGCTACCTTGCATCAAGCTGCTGAATCGCGCTTTTATTTCAGTATTCACGTGAACAAAACGCTGACGTAAGCTTATTGTATTCTGGTTAAAAAGTTTTGTGTTTGTGGTACATGTTGCACTTTGTTTGTGAGCTTTATTGTGTGTTTTTTCCTTCTATACACAGTTTTCAAATCCCTTGGGGTCCGCCTCACTGGACTGCCCCGGCATCTCCCGGTCAAGTGCTGGTAAGGCACAACAAACTGAAAATTACCACCCGGTTGTTTTTATAGTTAATCCCTTTATACCTGAAGGTGTATATGGGTGGCGCCTATCTCCGTTTCTCTGACCCTAGGCCACACAGCTACTGTAAGTAGTGAAAGCTACAGCGGGGGGTCAGTCCTCTGGTAGCTCTGTGTGTAACTTTACTTTCCCCATTCCATTATGCGGAGCACCACGCTAGAAGGCAGAAAGCACCATTTTTATATGGTCTTTGGTATGACCCGGCCGGGATTTGAACCCCTGCCTCCCGGGTGTGGGGCGGATGCTCTACCAACTGAGCCACCACTCCGGTCTGGTTGTTTTTTATATGTGATTGTTATTCTCTATAGATGCATAATAAGGAATTTAAAATGTCTTTCTACGTTTATAAAAATACTAGCTTCAGGGGTGTTCATAGCCACAGTGGCCCAGTGTTATAGGTGTGTTGGTGGTGGAAATACTGTTGTATTTTCACAAAAAAAAAAAAGGAGCACATGTACCGACTTCAAATCAAAATGCTTGATTGAAATTCTTCAAGTCAGCTAACACTATTAACCCATTCTGATTTATGAGGCCACAGTACAAAGAAATTCTTTTAAAAATAACCCATTAAATCAAAATACTTTTTACAATTAATCCTTTTTGAAATGAAGGGGGGCCTAACCACATCACCACAGAAGTTGCTTATAGTCCACTCTACTGAGGGGCAGCAACATGACAGTTGAGCTTAAATACAGCAACGAAGCATCCCACCACAGGCTTTCAACAGTTTAATTCCATAATATTTTTTCTGACATGTTTTGATCCAGTGTTATCTAAATACAATGACTTCTGTCTTTCATATAGGCAAGCTGAAAAGGTCCAACAACACTGCAGACCTTGCATCACTGATGGCCCAGAATCATGCTGAGGAGATGCGGATCCATGAAAGGATGCTTGAACAGCATCAACGGCAGCATGAACAGCGTGAAAGACACCTGCAGTTAGCCGCATTAAGAAGGGATGAGCTGACAGAGACGGCTTCCTTCCACGGAGCCTTCCTAAACCATTTTGGCAGTCTGGTCGAAGTACTGAAAGCTCCCCATTTGTAAACATGTTTTGGGAATATTTGTAATGTAATAAAATGTTAGTCTTTTGGATAAAAGTGTAGTTTGTATATTATAACACTGGATGATAAAGGCGAATAATTACATACACATTCCATTGCCTCATATGACCCTAATCCTGCTGTTCAGCCATAAAGGTGTCAAGATTTTTAATGGTAATGTAATTGTTATTGTTAAATTTAATAAATATTACCACTGCTGTATCCATTGCTCTACATTGGGTACAGTTTTTAAGTAAAATTGTAAGCAGTTGCACAGGTGTAATTTACATTCGGCAGTAGACACTGATAAAGGTAAAAGTCGAATTAGGTAAAAGGTAAGTACATGTGAATTGAATGTTATATCGGCATTCCAAATTCTGAGAATTCCAATAAATTATAAGCAGTCTAGTATAATATAAAGTGAAAATACCCATACATGTAAACCCAAATATAACATTTTCGATGTTGTAAACGTTGACATGAATATGATAAACCTATGCTATTGTGATTCAATAGATCCATAGTGATCTTTGGTTTGAAAAAGAAAATTATAATTTGGTGTTGGGCAGTGTGACAATGTCACAGTATTTAGTAGGATTAAAAAAAGTTTCATCATAAAAATTCTAGGTTCACTGGCAATTCCATCGTTGTCTAGCTGCAGCATTTTTTTTTTTGGAGTCATTTCTACGTTGTTTTAGTGTGTAATTAGCCACCACTGAACAGATAAACCTTATAAATAACAATAGATGGGAAAAATGATACTCAAATGATACACAATGGGCCTAGATTTGGATTGGCTTTTTTATAATATTATAAATTATTTGGTAAGTTAAAGTTAACTGGAAGTATAACAAGTTTCCACATATAATTCCAAGGTCAATTGGCAATTCCATCAAACCAAAAGTGAGTTGTCTAGCTGCAGCATTTTCTTTGCAGTCATTTTCTACATTGTTTTAGTGTGTAATTAGCCACCACTGAACAGATAACCCTTATAAATAACAATAGATTGTACAATGATACTCAAATGATACACAATACAAAAACTGGGCCTAGATTTGGATTGGCTTTTTTATAATGTTTTTAATTATTTTGTAAGTTAAAGTTAACTGGAAGTATAACAAGTTTCCACATATAATTCCAAGGTAAAATTGGCAATTCCATCAAACCAAAAGTGCGTTGTCTAGCTGCTGCTTTTTTTGGGAAGTCAGTTTATCATCAGTGTATCATTATTACACAATACACAAAATGGGTCTAGATTTGGATTGGCTTTTTTATAATATTATAAATTATTTGGTAAGTTAAAGGGGTTTAGGATTAAGCTTCTGCATTATTTTAAATTACCCCGGTGTTTCAGCATTTAATTAACCGTCTGTTAACATTTAACCGTTTTGAACAACAGAGGCGACGTAGTTTAAAAGTGCACAACATTTTATTTAAAAAACACGTTTGACATATGTATGCACAAGAACACTGAACAAATGAAATGATCTCTGCTTCATATGCAGCTGCTTCAGATTCCTCTTGGGCAACCGCTATTCTCCTCTCCTGCTCCAACGTTTGTTGTCTCAATCCACGTCGTCTTCTCCTGTAAAATTCTCTTGTCTCGTTAAAGATATTCATTGTGTTAAAAACCGTGGAAATCCTCCGCTCGTAATCCGCTATTTTTTTCTGTGTTGTTGAGGAATCGGTCGCGTTCTTTACTATGTCAGCAGTGTAGCGCCACCTCGATCCCGCCCACCCCAGCAATACTCGGCTTTCCGCGGTTGTGATGGAGGCGCAGCCGCAGGAGAAACAAGTAGTAAAGAAAAGAAAAGAGTAGCGCAGAACTATATAGTGGAAATGTGGCTCCTGTCTACCTTGACTGGCAAGATGAAGCTCTTCTGGGAGTCCACCAAAAACCGTCTCCCCGAACGTGTGTCTGTGACATAAATCAGGCTGTTCCTGTCGCCATCGGTTGCAGCTGCCACTGAATTCCAAACGTGTCATCTTCCTGGCTTCTTGAATTGGCGTGGCGGCAGGCAGCGTTGGGCATTCAAGCCAAAACGGCGATGATAAAAACAGATTGCCCAGTTCCTTCGTCTCCTGGTGTCCGTCCCAGCTACCACGGATGGTTCCTTGACCTCACTGGAGTCCCTCTTGGATGCCGGTACCACTGTCTGCACGCTGAGAGTTCTGGTTGCCAAAATGACACAGTCCGCTTCCTGCACCAGGGCGCGGTAGTCCTTAGCAACCAGCCACGGCGAGTTGGCCAGAATTGCCCTCGCTGTAGCCGGTAGGTTCCTGAGGAACAAGTGGGCGAACAGGAAAGATTTGTTGTCCTTCCCCCTCAGCGACAACATGCTGTCCATGAGCTCCACTGCTGATCTGTCCCCTAACTCCAAACGCGTTAGGAGTCTCTCTGCCCTCTCACTGTCAGAAAGGGTATTGCGTTGGAGAAGCATCTTCTTGAGCGCTTTATATTCTCCTTGGGCTGGCAGCTCCTGCAGCAGACTCGTCATCTGTTGTGTGGTGCGCGCATCCAGCGCAGCGACCACGTAGTAATACTTGGTATTGTCCGTTGCTATCCCACGGAGTGCGAACTGGGCTTCTATGTGCAAGAACCACGCGATCAGGTTGTGAAGCCAGAAGTCTGGGAGCTGGATTGAGACCACGCACATGGCGCTGGTGCTCTCCCTCCAGGCAGTCTCCAGGGCGGTGCTCAGCTTGCTTTCCATGGCACGTCTTAGGGTCACCAATGTGGAGAAAGAAGGCAGGCGAGGCAATGAGCTGGATGACACAGAAACTTGATTCCATCTCCAACATACAGTACAGTAAAAGAGCTCCCGGGTCTCTGTGCATTCCTCTTTTATATCTTTAATACCATGCATTGAGACCCGGAACTTCCGACCATAATACACTGTGTTTAGAGCAAAGCCTGTGTGGCACATTAAACTTGACATAACGCCGGCGCCGCTCTCACACCCTTCTTCTTCCAGTGGCTCCAGCAGTTACTCCTCTCCCCGGGGGGGCGCATAGTCCTTACTGTCCCATCTGATTACCCCCTCCCCCCCCCCCCGGTGACACCTCCTCTTTCGGTCCATTGTTCCCCCCTTCCCCAGTTGCCTTCTTCTCTGGGTGGAGAAGTCCCACACCATGCCCCCACAGGAGCAATGAATGGATATCAGGTTAGGGTCATCAACCAAATTGTTCTCAGTCATTAATTGATGAATAGTGTTTGCTTTTGCATGATATTTTCCCAATTTGAAAAAGTAAGATGAATTTTGTTCCCCTTCTTCTAACCAACGTTTGGGGGACCTAACAAAAGCACCTTCCGCTTTCCTTTTGTGTAATTGTGTGTGTGAATGGGTGGATAGCAGGATCTGTAAAGCGCTTTGGTCATCAAGAGATGAGAATAAAAGCGCTATATAAGTGAATGCCATTTACCATTTTACCATTATCCAGTCTGTCTTGCAGATTACTCAACTCCAGCTTATTCTCCTCTGTTAAGTCAGCAGGCAGACTTTGACAAAGCAGAGAAATGTTAGTAATGATTGATTGCTCTTCTTGCCTTTTAATTTTAGGTATGTTACTTTCAAATTTTCTAAGGAATTTTAAGGATTCATATTTGAACAGTTCAATTCCTTTAATGAAGCTTGTCTTCAATAAAGGAAAATTGAGAGTTTTCTGATGCGTAACCCAAACCTTATACTAAGAACTTTAGAGAAACTGGAAACTAGTGTTAATAAAATATACTGTAGTCTTACTGAGCTTAATTGCACTGTAGCAGTCTAACTCACGTTTTCGGTTCGATGAGACAAGAACATGAGGGAGTCCAACACAATGAAAGGTATCAGAAGAGCTGGTTTGAGACAGTCTCTATAACATAGACAACAGCTCCACCTGGTGGGTACTTGGAAGAAATAAGAGTGTCTATTTTTAAAGAAACGTCTGTGTTCCAAGCATGGCTCCTAGTCTCTCCCTGTGGGTGCTGAGTTTTTAAGTGAAGAGAGTGGCCAAAGTGTTAAGCTATTGTAAAAGAATGACCAGATTTAAGCCACTTTACAAATACCTCAGGTGATTTCCTGGCCTTCAATGAAGGCCTGTGCTCCAACATAGAATGCTGATTTCCCCTCACTTCGGGCTTTCTTTATGGCTGGCCACAGCTTCAGCCTGGCCTCCCGGACAGAGTGGGGTAAATCTTCAGCAAAGCTGAATATGCAGGATATGCAGTTTCCTGCATATCCTGCAGGAAACGGTGGTTTTTGGCTGTCTTCCATATGTTGTCACGGTAGGACCTTTGCATAAACTGAATGAAGATGGGTATTGGTCTGTTGATGTTAGCATTTGGTTTGCCCAGGCAATGAGCTACATCAATAGTGGTATCAGCTGGTCCGTTACTGAAGTTGTGTAGAACCTTTTGGCAGAGCTCGATAACTTTGGCTTTCACATTTTCGTTTGTCTTCTCAGGAACGCCACAGAGCTTCAGGTTCCATTGTCTTGAATAGGATTCCAACTCACAAACACAGATTTGAAGTTTAGTCACCTTTAGTTCTTCTTCTTTAAGACGAAAATCTATAATTTGCATTCTTTTTTGTGTGTCCTTAAGTTCACTGCAGGCAAAGTAAAGCGTTTTCTTTAAGCCGTCAATCTTAAGTAAGTTTTCATCGATTTTCTTTGAGTTTTCGCTCACCAGCACTTCAGTGGAGTCAGCGCGGTCATTTATTAACTTGGATAGGGCGGAGATGATGAAATCAGCGTTGGGATTTATTGAGAGATTTTCGCCAGATTCATA
This sequence comes from Pholidichthys leucotaenia, assembly GCA_020510985.1. Classification (NCBI taxonomy): domain Eukaryota; kingdom Metazoa; phylum Chordata; class Actinopteri; order Cichliformes; family Pholidichthyidae; genus Pholidichthys; species Pholidichthys leucotaenia. The sequence goes on along the minus strand of CM035845.1, from coordinate 247,511,508 downwards.
AAGAGCTTTTTTAGTCGCAGGAGATTTGCACGGAGTCACGGGTAGAGGAGGAAACTCCTCCTCAGCCATCGCTACTTCTGCTGCTGCAGGCATGGAACTAGCGTAGTCGTGACACAAGGTTGCCATAGTATTGTCATGGCGGACTTCTGGTGAGTTGTTTTTGCTCTTCTGCACTCTTTTTCTCTTGCGACTCGGCATGAGAATGGATTCAGTAGCTGATAGGCTGAGTATTGCGTGGTCTTTGGGGAAGAGGACTCCTCTTTGAGCCAAAAATAACAGATTTTGTGCAGGAGTTCCAAAAACATGGTGTTACTTGGTAGCTATCTTGGACCGCCTCTGCCATATCAGGGAAGTGCAATTTTTAAAACTGACCAGCATGTGTCATTAAAACGGCACATGAATGGCTCCTGTATGTTGAGTCAGTCAGGCATTACCAAGGTTCTGGAATCACACTCGTCAATAACCTAACCAGTGGCTCTTGATGAGTTTAGCAGGAGGAACCGCCCCCCCCCCCAAAAAAAAAATGACAAAAGGGCAAATGTTACCAATGAAAATCTAATTTTAAGAGGGAAAACAACATTCACATGAAAAGCTTAATTTTTAAAACTGTGTTTACATGAAAGGAGTTCCAGATTAATGTAGAAAAATTCAATTCAATTCAATTCAACTTTATTTATATAGCGCCATTTCACAACAACAGTCATCTCATAGCACTATCAACTGTAGGGGGAACCCCCACAGTTGCAGAAAGACCCCAGCAATCAGGCGATCCCCTGTGAGCAAGCACTTGGTGACGGTGGAGAGGAAAAACTCCCTTTTAACAGGAAGAAACCTCCAGCAGAACCAGGCTCAGGGAGGGGCAGTCATCTGCTGCGACTGGTTGGGGGGTGAGGGGATAGAGAAGAAGAAAAGAAGAGATATGTAGAGAGCAAACAGCACAATGGGGACTCAATCTATGGGAGAGAACAAACAAATGTTAATGACCAGCAAAAAAAAAAATATTTCATTGAGAGTGAGGAAAGGAGTGAGGTCCAGTGCATTACTGGAGGTCCCCCGGCTGACTAAACCTATTAGCAGCATAACTAAGGGAGGGTTCAGAAACACATGATCCCTCCCTAATTGTAGGCTATATCAAAAAGGTAGGTTTTAGCCCTATTCTTAAAAACAGAGATCGAGTCTGACTCCCGAATCCAGATTGGCAGCTGGTTCCACAGGAGAGGAGCTTGATAACTGAAGGCTCTGCCTCCCATTGTAATTTTGGAGAGTCTAGGTATTACAAGTAATCCTGCATTTTGGGAGCGTAGTGCTCTGTTAGGATAATACGGTAGTATCAGATCTTTTAAATAAAAAGGAGCCTGATTGTTTAGAGCTTTGTAAGTAAGAAGAAGGATTTTAAACTTAATTCTAAACTCTATGGGAAGCCAATGAAGGGAGGCCAGAACCGGAGAGATATGATCTCTCTTTCTAGTACCTGTTAAAACTCTTGCTGCAGCATTTTGGATCAGCTGAAGACTTTTTAAAGATGTTTTAGGACAGCCTGATAATAAAGAATTACAATAATCTAATCTCGAGCTAACAAAAGCGTGGATCAGTTTCTCAGCATCACTCTGAGACAAGATGCTCCTAATCTTGGCAATATTACGCAAATGATAGAAGGCAGTCTTAGAAACAAATTTAATATGTGAATTGAAGGACAGATCCTGATCAAAAATAATTCCAAGGTTCCTCACAGAGCTATTAAGAGAAAGAGTAACCGCATCCAAACTGAAAGTTTGATTTGGAAAGGAATTTCTAAGGTTTTTTTGGACCAACAAGAATGACTTCAGTCTTATCTGAATTTAATAGCAGGAAATTATAAGTCATCCAAGCTTTGACTTCCTTAAGACAGGCTTCTAACTTGGCTAATTGATTACTATCATCTGGCTTCATTGACAGGTATAATTGTGTGTCATCTGCATAACAATGAAAATGTATACAGTGCTTTCTAATAATGTTGCTTAATGGAAGCATATATAAACTAAAAAGAGTAGGGCCTAGCACAGATCCCTGTGGAACTCCATGACTAAGCTTTGAGTTGAAAGAAAACTCATTATTTACATGAACAAACTGGAACCTATCAGATAAATAAGATCTAAACCACTGCAACGAAGTTCCATTAAGTCCAACATAGTGTTCTAATCTATCAAGTAGAATATTATGATCGATAGTATCAAAAGCTGCACTAAGGTCTAAAAGTACAAGTACAGAAACTAGTCCATTATCAGATGCAATGAGGAGGTTGTTAGTGACCTTCGCTAAGGCTGTTTCAGTACTATGATGGATTCTAAACCCAGATTGAAATTCTTCAAGTAAACCATTTCCCTGCAGGTGGTCAAATAATTGCATAGCAACAACTCTTTCTAAGATTTTTGAAATGAAAGGGAGATTAGAGATTGGTCTATAGTTAGCTAAAGCTCCTGGATCTAGCGTTGGCTTTTTGAGTAAGGGTTTAATTACAGCCATTTTAAAAGCCTGTGGTACATGGCCTAAAGTTAATGAAGAATTGATTATATGAAGAATAAAGCTACCAATAAGTGGGAAGACTTCTTTAAATAACCTGGTAGGAAAAGGGTCTAAAAGACAAGTTGAAGGTTTGAATGAGGAAACTATTTTGTCTAACTCACAAAGGTCGATTGGAGTAAACTCATCAAGACGGACATCAATAGAAGGAGTTGTAGTAGTTACAGTATTTAAGTTAACTGTGGGAAGAATCTAATTGATTTTATCTCTGATGGATGAAATTTTATTATTGAAAAAGTTCATAAAGTCCTGACTAGTGAGCTCTAAGGGAATGCTAGGATTGACAGAGTCCTGACTCTTTGTCAACCTGGCTACAGTACTGAAAAGAAACCTGGGATTATTCTTGTTCTCTTCTATTAATGCAGAGTAATAACTCGTTCTAGCTTTTCTAAGAGATTTTTTATAAATTAAAAGATGATTTCTCCAAGCTAAATAGATTTCATCTAAATTAGTGGAGCGCCATTTTCTTTCTAATTGACGAGTCTTCTGTTTTAAGCTACGAGTTTCTGTGTTGAACCAAAGAGTTAGAAATCTCTGATTAGACTTTTTCTTTTTTAAGGGGGCCACCAAGTCTAGAGTCTGATGCAGAGAAGCTGTAACACTATCAAAAATACAAAAAAAGCTGTGAATTCACAAAAAAAATAGCACATCTAAGAATGAATTTAAAAGATAACATGATAAAAGGTGCAAATGTGGACTATAAAAAATAAAATTCAAATTTACATTATAAAAAAGTTGCAAATTTGTCAGAATTAAGACAATGACAAATATACAGTGGGGCAAAAAAGTATTTAGTCAGCCACCAATTGTGCAAGTTCTCCCACTTAAAAGATGAGAGAGGTCTCCAATTTTCATCATAGGTATACAGTGATCCCTCACTTATCGTGGTTAATGGGTTCCAGAACCAACCGCGAAAAGTGAAAAACCGCGAAGTAGCGTCACCCCTAATGACGTCACCCATAAATAATACGTACGTTCATTCTCTCACTCTCTCTCTCATATGATACGTGTGTGTGTGTGTGTGTGTAAGTGCACATACATACGTAGATGTAAATAAAGTGTACATAAATATGTTTTTAGAACTCTTTTATTCTTATAACAAGATACGTAACTCAAGATGAAGATGATTTACTGCACAGGTTAATGAAAGCTTTACTGCTCCTCAGGTGACACCTCATCGTCAGGTGCTAGAGGCGCAGGATCGTCGAGGGCAGCTTCCGATAGAGCTGGAGAAGCTGCAGGAGGCGGCGTAGTGGCTCGACGGGAAGACTATTTCGCACAAAAAGGCACAAGAGAACAGGGAAAAGTTCCACGCGGCGAGACTAAGCAACACGAGCGATAAAGAACAATGAATGCGGTCTTCCTTCGCTGGGTATGGGCGCTCGGCAGGGAGAGAAACTGGGTAAAACGTCTCGGCCAATCAGCTTGCGAGATTCCCGAGCCGAGCCAACACGAGAACAGTGAACAGAGAGGTGGATTTTGAGTTGTGCGGGCTCTCCGTGTTGATACCTGATGTTCTAATGTAGTCTCCCTGCCTTCTGCTAGCGCCCGCCCATTTTTTCTCAATTTTGAATTTTTGATGAATATTTTTGAAAAATCCGCGATGCACTGAGGTTGCGAAAGGTGAGGCGCGAAGTAGCGAGGGATCACTGTACCTCAACTATGAGAGACAAAATGAGAAAAAAACAACAACAACAAAAAAACAACAGAAAATCACATTGAAGGATTTTTAATGAATTAATTGGTAAATTCCTCAGTAAAATAAGTATTTGGTCACCTACAAACAAGCAAGATTTCTGGCTCTCACAGACATGTAACTTCTTCTTTAAGAGGCTCCTCTGTCCTCCACTCATTACCTGTATTAATGACACCTGTTTGAACTCGTTATCAGTATAAAAGACACCTGTCCACAACCTCAAACAGTCAGACTCCAAACTCCACTATGGCCAAGACCAAAGAGCTGTCAAAGGACACCAGAAACAAAATTGTAGACCTGCACCAGGCTGGGAAGACTGAATCTGCAATAGGTAAGCAGCTTGGTGTGAAGAAATCAACTGTGGGAGCAATTATTAGAAAATGGAAGACATACAAGACCACTGATAATCTCCCTCGATCTGGAGCTCCACACAAGATCTCACCCCGTGGGGTCAAAATTATCACGAGAACGGTGAGCAAAAATCCCAGAACCACATGGGGGGACCTAGTGAATGACCTGCAGAGAGCTGGGACCAAAGTAACAAATGCTACATCAGAAACACACTTTTCCACCAGGGACTCAAATCCTGCAGTGCCAGATGTGTCCTCCTGCTTAAGCCAGTACATGTCCAGGCCCGTCTGAAGTTTGCTAGAGAGCATTTGGATGATCCAGAAGAGGATTGGGAGAATGTCATATGGTCAGATGAAACCAAAATAGAACTTTTTGGTAAAAACTCAACTTGCCGTGTTTGGAGGAGAAAGAACACCATACCTACTGTGAAGCATGGAGGTGGAAACATCATACTTTGGGGCTGTTTTTCTGCAAAGGGACCAGGACGACTGATCCGTGTAAAGGAAAGAATGAATGGGGCCATGTATTGTGAGATTTTGAGTGAAAACCTCCTTCCATCAGCAAGGGCATTGAAGATGAAACGTGGCTGGGTCTTTCAGCATGACAATGATCCCAAACACACCGCCCGGGCAACGAAGGAGTGGCTTCGTAAGAAGCATTTCAAGGTCCTGGAGTGGCCTAGCCAGTCTCCAGATCTCAACCCCAAAGAAAATCTTTAGAGGGAGTTGAAAGTCCGTGTTGCCCAGCGACAGCCCCAAAACATCACTGCTCTAGAGGAGATCTGCATGGAGGAATGGGCCAAAATACCAGCAACAGTGTGTGAAAACCTTGTGAAAACTTACAGAAAACGTTTGACCTCTGTCATTGCCAACAAAGGGTATATAACAAAGTATTGAGATGAACGTTTGTTATTGACCAAATACTTAGGAATTTACCAATTAATTCATTAAACATCCTTCAATGTGATTTTCTGGATTTTTTTTCCTTATTTTGTCTCGCATAGTTGAGGTATACCTATGATGAAAATTGGAGACCTCTCTCATCTTTTAAGTGGGAGAACTTGCACAATTGGTGGCTGACTAAATACTTTTTTACCCCACTGTAAATCACTCACTCAAAGTATGCACCCAATACACTTAGAAGGAAATTTTATCACCTCACAGAGCACCAAACAAAAGTTCTCATCTGGGGAAGCCCTAATCCCAGCCCACTCTAGTTCAGGTGTGGGAGATGACCTCTACGCTATCTCCTGGGTGCTGGGCTAAAGTTTCATAAGCTTTGAATAATCACTTTTACCACTGAACACATTATTCACTGTTAGGAATGTTAGAATGGCACATGCTTCGATGCTGATGCTATACAACATGGACCTTATAATAGAGGTTTATTTTCTATTTCGCCACTAAAGTTGCACAAATGTGATTGGCTACCAGGATCAGAAAGTTACACAGAGCTCCTGTAAAAAGAAAGTTATTGGCTGAATCTCAATTAACCCCCTAAGCCCTCAAGCCCTGAGCCCTTGTAGTGCTTGAGTGTGCGAGTCTGTGAGTAGCTCAGAATGGTAGAAATAGGACACACTTTGTTACCTTGGCAACACTTAATTTATTAAAATGATTAGGAAACAAAAATTAGTGCATATAAGAGATCACGAAAGTAAAATAACAGGACAAAATAAAAACAGATTCCAGACAAAACTAAAATCAGAAACAAATAGGTTATTGACAAAGATTAAAAGAAAATGATCCTGAAAGTTCAATTCTGTGTGTTTCCAGGGTCTTTAGAGGTTTTGTGTAACTTCTTAAAATAAAATCCCAATTCTGTGTTAAATTATTGCATTTTCTTCATTACTGACCATCTATATTTATAATTGTAATATTTTCTTTTTGAAATAAAGGGGATGAAATTATGCCTTATGAAATTATGTCTTATTTCATTTTCAGTGTTACCATTTTAATAAAAATCTATCTTTTCAGCCTATTTATTTTAACCAAACTTTTAATTTGTCTGACATGAAAACATGTGACCAACTATTGTGGGTCTCAGACCTTATTTCAGACTTACTACTTTCTTCAGGAATGAACTGAATTAAATTTGCTGTGGCCTTTTAAGATGATTTAATTGATTACAATTGCAAATCATCTTTTTTCAAACTGCATAATTAACCAAAAATGTCATTAAATTGCTTAAATGGTGTGTATTTCAGCATAAACTTGTCTTTATGTCATATATTTTTATTTTAGCAAAGATCTTAAACTCTTGTCAAGGCAGTTGTTTTGGGGGTGGTGGGGTGGTGGAGGTGGAGCAGGGATGAAGGGGTGGTCAGTGATGAACAGGTGACCAACTAGGAGCTTTCCCTTGAGAAACCCTGGCATGGCGCTCTGAACTGTGGGTAATTCCCTTACCTTAAAGCTTGCTTCATGCTCCATTTCCCTCTAGTCTGCTGTGGTCCACGTACGCTTTGGATAAGCCCGGCATGCTCATGCTCATTTTTTTCATCTACCCAGGCCAAGCAGTTAACGCATGCGCACAACCATCATTTATAGTTTCACTCTTGCCCAATAGGTAGCGCCAAGGCGCTGATGCGCCAGGATTTTCACAAACGAAGAAACAGCAGACTTCTTCAAAAAGTTTCTCTTCAAATATAGAGTCCATTTCTGCTGTTTGACTTCCCGGTTTTCACTCCTTTTCCACGAAGATGCTGCTGCCGCTGTGAAAGAAAGTATGTATTGTAGAGAGAAATGAGCAGACGAGCTGGATCAGAACAGACTTTATTCTCTCTCCACAAGTCGAGTTGATAAGAATGATCCCCAGACCATAGGGCATCTCCCTTTTATACCTTTAATGTCTTGCCTAGCGACCTGGGGGTTCACATCACAATACACATCATATTCAAAGGCTCATATCACAATACACAAAGTCTGCTTTGCGCATTTGCATAACATTCATCTGGTGCCGGCTTTTTCCTTCCCCTGGCAGCCAGCGTCTCCACCTCTGCTGTTCTTGTCTAGAACCCCGGTCAGCCTCTCCTCTCCTGGGCCATCCTGTCTGGGTGGAGAATCTAACCTCTTATGCCCCCCCCCCCGAACACCCAGAATGGGCCTTAACCCCCTTGTCCCATGGGCTTCAGCCGACGTCCGTAGTGGCTGTAAGGATGGGGGGGGGGGGGGGTTCGCTGGCTGTGAGGCTGCTCTGCCGATGGGGCACTGCGGGAGGCACGTCCATCTGTGGGGGGACAATGGGGGGGGGCACATCCTCATAAAGAATTTGTGCTCCTGCTGCTGAGTCATTTACCTGCGGAGCCCCCAACGGGGGGTGTCCAAGCCGGGGAGCCCGGGCCAACACCACCTCTTTGTCTGCCAACACAAATGCCGGCTTGAGCCTGTCTATGCAGACGTTTTTGCTGTGTCCCCCCAAGTCCAAAACGAAATGTTTCATCCCAGGTTCCAGCACTCTAAACGGCCCGTCGTATGGTGGGCGCAACGGGGTCCAGTGCGCATCGGTCCTGACGAACACAAATGGCACATTCCGCAAGCTTTTTGGGACGAATGCGTGGGGAAAACAGTGGTGGACCGGGCCTGGTACTTTTCTGGGCTCTGCGCCATGTAGGGAATTCGGGGATGGCTCAGCCTTGGGAGCTGGGTTGTCAGGCAAAAATTCCCTGGGTAGCCGCAGCGGCTGAGAAAACATGAGTTCTGATGGGGAGGCTGCTAAATCCTCCTTCGGTGCAGCATGCAACCCTAACAAAACCCACAGCAGCCGGTCCAACCAATTGGCATCCGTAAGCGAAGCCTTGAGCTCTGCTTTAAGTGACCTGTGGAAATGCTTGCATAACCCGTTGGCCTGAGGGTTGTATACGGTAGTGCGGTGAATGCTGACCCCCAGGCTCCGGGCCATCGCGGACCAGAGGTCGAAAATGAACTGAGGGCCTCTGTTGGACGTGATGTCTGACGGAGCACCGAGACGTGCCACCCAAGTAGTCAAAAAAGCGTGTGCAACATCCGCAGACGTGGTGGACGCCAGCGGCACCGCTTCAGGCCAGCGCGTGGTGCGGTCCACTACGGTCAGGAGGTGCGTAAATGCCTGCAACAGTGGGAGGGGCCCCACCAGGTCCACGTGGACGTGGTTGAACCTCTTCGCCGGGATGTGGAACCATTCGAGGGGGACCTTCGTGTCCCTGCGCACCTTGGCTCGCTGGCACGCAACGCAAGCTGCTGCCCACTCCTTCACCTGTTTACACAGACATGGCCAGACAAACTTTGCCCCCACTAGTTTGACCGACGCCCGCACTCCCGGGTGCACCAGGGAGTGAACTGAATCAAAAACCCAATGATGCCAAGCGCGTGGAACAACTGGCATGGGCGGCCTGTGGAGACGTCACGGGGGGGGGGGGGGCTCTTGCAGTATTCTGCTCTCCAGCCTTAACCCTGTTGGTCCAGACTGGAGCATGCAAACGTCCGCATCCCCGGCTTGCTCGGCGCCCATGGCCGTGTAATCTATTCCTATGTAGACCAGAGCCACCAACGCGCGCGAGAGGCAGTCCGCCACCATGTTGAGGTTACCAGCCACATGTTGAATGTCAGTTGTAAACTCAGAGCTTGCCGCCAGCTGTCTTTGCTGCCGGGCCAACCATGGTTCTGAAACCTTGGCCATGGCATATGTTAGCGGCTTGTGGTCCACAAATGCTGTGAAGCTGCGCCCTTCCAGCCAGAACTGGAAATGGCGTATGGCCAGGTGTAGAGCCAGCAACCCCCTGTCGAACGCGCTGTATTTACGCTCGTTGTCGCTCAAAGACCTGCTGAAAAAGGCGAGCGGCTGCCAACACCCTGCGACGCAATGCTCCACGACGGCCACTATGGCCATGTCCGATGCGTCGGTAGTGAGTGCTATACGTGCCAATGGGTCCGGGTGCGCCAGTAATGCGGCTTTCGCTAGCGCAGTTTTGGCATCCGCAAATGCCTGCTCCCGCTCAGGGGTCCAGTCAATGCTGTCTTCCGGTTTTTGTTTTTTAAGAGCAGCATACAATGGCTGCATGAGCTGGGCTGCGCAGGGGAGGAAACGGTTGTAAAAGTTAACCATTCCTAAGAACTCTTGAAGTGCCCTTACCGTCTGAGGACGCGGAAAATCTGCCACAGCGTGCACCTTGTCAGGTAATGGGATCACACCCTCCAGCGAGATGCAGTGGCCCAAAAAGTCGATGTCTGTAGCCCCGAACTGGCACTTCGCTAGGTTGATTATTAACCTGTGCTCTTCCAACCTCTTGAAAACCGTCCTGAGGTGGGCGACGTTTTCATCCTCGGACGCGCTGGCCACAAGGATGTCATCCAGGTTGACGAAGACAAAAGGCAGGTCGGACAGCGCAGTGTCCATCATGCATTGGAAGGTCTGTGCCACGCCTTTTAACCCGAACGGCATGCGCAGAAACTCGAAAAGACTGAATGGGGTAGTCACTGCTGTATTGGATATGTCTTCTGCACGCACCGGGACCTGGTGGTACCCATGGACCAGGTCCACCTTTGAAAAAATGCGTTCCCCGGTCAGGTGCACGGAAAAATCCTGAATACGGGGGATGGGGTAGCGATCGTGTGCTGTAGCGTTGTTTAACCTGCGGAAATCACCGCATGGTCACCACGACCCCTCGGCTTTAGGCAATACATGCAGCAGGGACGCCCACGGGATGTTTGAGCGCCTGATGATGCCTAACCTCTTCAAATTTGTGAACTCCTCGGGTGCGCTGGCCAGTTTAGCTGCGTCCAGGCACCGAGATCATGCAAAAAAGGGCGGCCCCATTGTGGTAATGAAGTGTTCGACCCCGTGCTTAGTGACGGCCGCCGAAAACGCCGGAACCGTGAGTGCTGGGAACTGGGTGAGCAGTTGTTGGAACTTACCCCCTGGAGCTGTGACGTTGGCTAGGGTTGTGGACCCGGATCCTCAAGCTATACAAGGCAAAGAATCAAAAGACCGAGCATTAATCAGGCGTCTATTAGCAAGGCCAACTAAAAGACCGTGTGCACACAGAAAATCTGCACCCAAAATGGGGACGTTACATGCCGCTATTATGAAAGACCACTGGAAGTTATGGCCATGCAAACATATGGTCAGTGACCTCTCTCCAAATGTCTTAATGTCTGAGCCGTTGGCGGCTGCCAGCTAGGGACCGTTACTTCCAGCCAACCGGTCTGCGATGGACGGCAGGATGAGGCTCTTTTGAGAGCCGGAGTCCACCAGGAACTGTCTCCCCAAACATGAGTCTGTCACGTAGAACAGCTTGTCTGTGTCACCGGCGGTCGCAGCTGCTACCAACTGCCGGTCCTGGCATTTCCCGACCGCTTGAATTGGTACGGTGGTACACATCGCCGTGCGTCCTTTCCAAAGCGGCGATGGTAAAAGCAGAGCATGCCCTTCCGGTGCTTGTTGGCATCTGCACCGGCAACCATCAATGGCTCCTTGCCCTCGCTGGTCGTCTCACTGGACTCCGGCACTGCTGCATTCACTGCAAAGGTTCTGATCACGAGGATAATCCGGTCTGCTTCTTGTGCCAGTGCGCGGTAGCTTCGTGTGGCCAACAGGGATGAGTTGTTGAGGACCACTCTGGCCGCTTGTGGGAGGTTCCTGAGGAAAAGATGGGCAAACAGGAATGGCTCGCCATCACTGCCCATCAACGCCAACATATTCTCCATTAATTCGACCGCCGACCTGTCTCCCAACTCCGAGCGCGTCAGGAGTCTTTCAGGTCTCTCGCAGTCTGACAGAGTATAGCACTGGGTGAGCATGGTCTTGAGTGCGTCATATTTACCGTGGGCTGGAGATTGTCGGAGCAGGCTTGCCACCTGCTGTGTTGTGCGTGCGTCCAGCGCGGCAATCATGTAGTAATATTTGGTGTTGTCTGCCGTCACCCCCTGGAGCACGAACTGGGTCTCTGTGTGGAGGAACCAAGCCATCAGGTCGTGTAGCCAAAAGTCCAGGAGCTTGACCGAAACAGCACATGCGGTGCTGGCGCCTCCCATCTCTGCCGTCTCTGGGGTGTTCTCCTCGTGTTCCATTATACGTCGAAAGGTCACCAGTGTAGAAAGAAATGAGCAGGTGAGACAACGAGCTGGATCAGTACAGACTTTATTCTCTCTCCACAAGTCGAGTTGATAAGAATGATCCCCAGGCCGCAGGGCATCTCCATTTTATACCTTTAATGCCTTGCCTAGTGACCTGGGGATTCACATCACAATACACATCATAATCAAAGGCTCACATCACAATACACAAAGTCTGCACAGCGCATTTGCATAACATTCATCTGGTGCCGGCTTCTTCCTTCCTCCTGCAGCCAGCGTCTCCACCTCTGCTGTTCTTGTCTAGACCCCCCCATCAGCCTCTCCTCTCCTGGGCCATCCTGTCTGGGTGGAGAATGTAACCTCTTATGTCCCCCACAGTATGTATGATTCATGTATGTTTTTATTCTTGTTTTCCGCCTCCTTGTTGTCTTCTTCGTCTACTGATGTATGCTGTGTCGATATCGTCACCTTGTGAATGGGACGTTCAGGCTTGCGCATGTGCTTTTCAATGCGTTCAGGTCGTGGGCAGGCAGCGCGGTCACAAAATTTGGGCTGCACATGGTCGTTTGCGGTCGAGCACTGCGGACGCTAGCGGAGTGGAGACGACGTAAATTTTGTCACACGAGGTTTCCGGTTAGTTTCCGGTTTCCGGAAGAGGGGCTGCTGTTATTATATTCTGCGGCAGAATTAAACACACAAAAAAAAAATAGAAGGCATAGGGTGCGACCACTGAACAAGAACCGGGCCACGAACGGGGAATTCAGTACACTGGTGCAGGAGATGAGACTTCTGGACAGAGAAAAACACCACCAGTACTTTCGCATGTCTGTCTCCAGATCTGCCATTTTTGGGGGGCAGATTGTGTCTCGTTGGCACACGCGGGCTACACTCAAGACCCGGCACAACTTTATGACTTTCTTTCAAACGCCTGTGGGATGTGTACCATGGCAGGAGCAGTCTGTGGCAAGGGGCTTTCAGCCGAGCACAGCATAACATTGTACACCACTCCTATGGGCAGTACTGCACAAAAAAAAAATGTGATCTGTACTTGTTTTTCCAATGCATAAAGTTAAGTTTTTTCCAATAAACGCTTGTTTGCTTGACATGTCTTATTACTGGGTGAATGGCTACATCAATGTTAGTTTATAAATTTTAAAACTCAGATTAAGACTTTTTCCCATGGATTAACTAATTTTTGTCTTGTGCATAAGCATCTTTTTTTTTTTTTTTTTTCAAATTACTGTCCTTGTCCAAAATCTCCTGGACATTAAATGTGAATTTGCAACAGTTTTTTTTAAAATCCCAATCTGCAAATTTCTTTACATTTTTTTCTTTTGAATGTGTACATTTTGTTCTAATAAACATACAACTTCTCATTTACAAATTTGGACTTTTTTTCTATGTAACTATTTTTTCTCTATGAGGCAATACCATTTTTTTTTAAAGGAAAATCCATTCTGTTGTTGCTTAGAAACAGTAGTGTCTTACACTTTACTACTAAATGAAAACAATAACCAAAAATACCCTGTATGGGAATATGTTTTTATTTCACACCACAAACATGCAAGCTATATGTTTACAAAAAAACACCTTTACTTTCCAAACAGAGAAAACACACCATATACGTACTGTATGTACAGTTACACTTCCGGTCAAAAGTTTGGGGTCACCCAGACAATTATTTTGTGTTTTCCATGAAAAGTCACACTTATTTGCCACCATGAGTTGTAAAATGAATAGAAAATATAGTCAAGACATTGACAAGGTTAGAAATAATGATTTGTATTTGAAATAATAATTTTTTCCAGATACTCAACCTGCTCAAAGGAAGGCCAGTTTTATAGCTTCTCTAACCAGCTAAACTGTTTTCAGCTGTGCTAACATGATTGCACAAGGGTTTTCTAATCATCCATTAGCCTTCTGACGCAATGAGCAAACACATTGTACCATTAGAACACTGGAGTGATAGTTGCTGGAAATGGGCCTCTATACACCTCTGTAGATATTGCACCAAAAACCAGACATTTGCAGCTAGAATAGTCATTTACCATATTAGCAATGTATATTAGATATTAGAGTGTATTTCTGATTAGTTTAAAGTTATCTTCATTGGAAAAAAACAGTGCTTTTCTTTCAAAAATAAGGAAATTTCTAAGTTACTCCAAACTTTTGAACGGTAGTGTATATACAAAAAGGTGCTAAGCATGCCAACTAATTGCACCTAGCTCGCTACAATGACTGTCTATTGTTTAGCTTTAAGAGCTGGGGTCATTGTGCAGTTCAACCTGAACCCTATTAAGTAAAATGTATATCTGCAGTTGGACCTCAGACCTTTTTGGCTGGGGGATTTTTTCAAGGGTACGTCCCACCATTACTCCAAAACACATTTCAGTACTTTCACTGGACCGCTCCTTTTCAATTTCTTGGAGCTGTTTCTGGATTTTTTCCTGAGTCAGTATGAGTTTGCCCCTTCCTTTCCTTTTGGGTGGCCTCACAGGTGATGGTGTGGGAGGCCTCAATGAGGCCATGGACTGGCCTGAAGATGAGGGGCATAGTGATGGTGGACAAAGGGGGAGAGAAGTCATGGCCCCTGGGGAGGGCAAGTTTGTTAAAAGGTTCAGTATATTGCAGGGTCCCCTTTGTGAGGCTATGGACTGGCCTGATGATGATGTGCACGGTGATGCTGGACGAAGGGGGACAAGTGTGAATATTATGTCCTTGGAGGGGGAGCACATGTTTGTCACCTGGGGTTCATTATTGTTCTCTGAAGACAGTGTTGTCAGAGGGTGGAGGGTCAGGAGAAATGCTGTTTGTGCCCAAAGTTTCCAGTGTGTTCAATAAAAAAAGTGAGAAGATACATTCAAACCACTATGTGTATGAAACTGCAAATACCAATGCATTTTTGGTTAGCTGTCATATTATATCTTTCATATTACATCTATAAGTGTTTACATTACCTCATCAGTGTAGTTGGTCTGTGTTGGCCGATGCTTTATGTGCTCCGACGGCCAGTCCATCATTGCAGGGAAAGCAGTGTTTCCCCCTGGATCATCGCTCTGTCCTTTTAGCTTTTTATTTGCCTTGACATAGCGGTCACGGAGATACTTACATTTGTTTCGGCAAACTGACTCTTCTCTCCCCAGGCTCGCGGCTATTGTCTTCCATGACTTTGCAGACATTTGATGGTCCCTGTATTCTTTTAAGATAAGATAAGATAAGATAAGCCTTTATTAGTCCCACAATGGGGAAATTCCAGGATTGCAACAGCACAGGGATAGCAACACTCAGAGCAAAAATCAGAAGGCAAGAAAAAACAAGAACAGCTAGTATACATATGTACATATTACTATAAATATATACTGTATATATACAGTATATATATATAGACACACAGTGCGGCGCATTGTGGTTGGTGAATGTGCAGCAGAAAGTCTAAGCTCTCTCTCCGCGGATGCGGCGGGCCAGCTGGATGTCTTTGGGCATGATGGTGACCCTCTTGGCGTGGATGGCGCACAGGTTGGTGTCCTCGAAGAGACCCACCAGGTAGGCCTCGCTGGCCTCCTGCAGACGTCCTCCACCATGACGGCGGAGCTCTGGAAGCGCAGGTCGGTCTTGAAGTCCTGAGCGATCTCCCTCACCAGGCACTGGAAGGGCAGCTTACAGATGAGCAGCTCCGTGGATTTCTGGTAGTGACGGATCTCTCTCAGAGCCACGGTACCGGGCCTGTAACGGTGAGGCTTCTTCACTCCGCCGGTGGCCGGAGCACTTTTCCGAGCAGCCTTGGTGGCTAGCTACTTCCTGGGGGGCTTTTTCCTCCAGTAGATTTACGGGTGGTCTGCTTGGTTCTTGCCATCACTCTTTATTATTCTGTCTTATATTTCTTGCATGCTGCCTAAACTCCAGCCCGGCATCCGCGTCGTTTTTGCTTCAGTTCCCCGGTATGTCGAGTTTCACCGTTAGCACCGGGTGGCGGTTGAGTGCTAGCTAGCTCTTCCCTGCTGTATCGTCTCCTGCTGTAAACAGTGGCTCTGTCCGCCGACTCGGGAGGCCTTTGGGGCGATCTGTGTGTCTGTGATATATATATAGAGTGAAAGGTGTAGAAAGAAGAAGGAAGATAAAAAAAAAAGGCAGTTGCAAAAGGCAGCCAACTCGTGTGGCGCCGCCAGTTCCGGCGGAACCGGAACCGGAAAAAAAAAAACCAAAACACCTTTTTGCACCTTTTTCTGGCTTTGGAACGGTTGGAAGAGGTGGTCTGTGGAATAAAATGAATGCAAATGTTTCCTCATATACAAGCATCTGCATGCGTACATATAGGGCTGTCACTATAACCTCGCTATTGACGAGCTGACCAGAGGTTGACAAGCAACCCCAATAACTAACTAACTAACTAACTAACTAACTAACCTGCACTTATATAGCGCTTTTAGGAGAAATTGTATAAGTGCGGATAATGGCGGACTTCTTCACAAAGTTTCTCTTCAAATATAGAGTCCATTTCTGCTGTCTGACTTCCCGGTTTTCACTCCTTTTCCATGAAGATGCTGCTGCCGCTATAAAAGAAAGTATGTATGTATGATTCATGTATGTTTTTATTCTCGTTTTCCGCCTCGTCGTTGTCTTCTTTGTCTACTGATGTATTCTGTGTCAATATCGCCACCTCGTGAATGGGACGTTCAGTCTTGCGTGTGCGCTTTTCAACGCATTCAGATGCGTAAGTCTACAAGGGCTCAAGGCTTGAGGGTTTAGGGAGGAGACTGAGATTTGGCCATTCCTTTGGGGTGCAAATTATGGGAATGGATGTGTCTAAATCTGTCCACATTCATTTAAAAGAAAAGTTTTTTTTTCTTAAAGTAATTGAAATATTATATATATACAGTAATTGAAAAAATATATATAATTGAAATATTATATGTATATATAATATAATATTTCAATTATATATACATATATAATAGAAATTATATATTTCATATGTATCTTTCATATATATATATATATATATATATATATATATATATATATATATATATATATATATATATATATACTGTATATACACTACCGTTCAAAAGTTTGAGGTCACCCAGACAATTATTTTGTGTTTTCCATGAAAAGTCACACTTATTTACCACCATGAGTTGTAAAATGAATAGAAAATATAGTCAAGACATTGACAAGGTTAGAAATAATGATTTGTATTTGAAATAATAATTTTTTCCAGATACTCAACCTGCTCAAAGGAAGGTCAGTTTTATAGCTTCTCTAACCAGCTAAACTGTTTTCAGCTGTGCTAACATGATTGCACAAGGGTTTTCTAATCATCAATTAGCCCTCTGATGCAATGAGCAAACATATTGTACCCTTAGAACACTGGAGTGATAGTTGCTGGAAATGGGCCTCTATACACCTATGTAGATATTGCACCAAAAACCAGACATTTGCAGCTAGAATAGTCATTTACCACATTAGCAATGTACATTAGATATTAGAGTGTATTTCTGATTAGTTTAAAGTTATCTTCATTGAAAAAAACAGTGCTTTTCTTTCAAAAATAAGGAAATTTTTAAGTGACCCCAAACTTTTGAACGGTAGTATATATATATATATATATGTCTTTCATATAGTACCTTTCAAAATAAATATCTGAATATGCTTCATTAAAAAAAATCAGCCGAAACACAGAAAGAGAAGCTACCATAATGCAAGTTTTGTTAAATTTGGGTTTTTTTTCCTTTTTTTAAGAGACCACAGAGAGAGGGGAGAGAGTTCAAGAGTTGAGAAGCCACTGTTGCAGAAGTTCTGTTCACTTCTCATCTTTGTGCAATGCCCTGTCAGAAGACCCTACTTGAATAAAATCACTATCCCGATGGTGATGTACAGATATAGGAACTCAAATGTGCTATTTTTGAGATTGAAGTTCACTGGTGTATGATGGTTGTCCATGCAGGGATCTAAAAGTCAAAACCAAAATCTTAAAATAGATAAGTCTTTATTAGTCCCACAGTGGGGAAATGCCAGGATTGCAGCAGCAAAAGGATAGTAGCACTCAGAGCAATAGTAAATATGATAATAAGATAAGAACTGGTTAGCCAAAGCAGTAAATAAATATACATATGTACACAGTTATATACACAGCGCAGGAGCATTGCAGCTAGATGATATCAACAGCATTACAGTTTATTAAATTACCTGGCAGAATATAAATATGTACCCAGACAGTATATTTTGCGTTGAATCAACAGTGTTGTTACCACCCTCAATAATAATTGTCATTGTCTTAGTTGTGCATTGGAGGGGACGATCTCTACTGTGCAAAGTTGCTGCGTTTAATACATTTAATAAGACCTCTACGAGCAGCCCGTGTTAGGTTATAAAGTCTGACAGCCGTAGGTAGGAAGGACCTGCGGAATCTCTCCGTCGTACACCTAGGATGGCACAGCCTAACGCTAAATGAGCTCCTCAGTGCGTTCAGTGTGTCCCGCATGGGGTGGGACTCAGACTCCCGCAGAGATGACAGCTTAGCCACCATCCTCCTCTCTCCTATCTCCTCCACTGGGTCGAAGCATCGCCCCAGAACAGAGCTAGCTTTTTTTGATCAGTCTGTTCAGTCTGTTCCTTTCAGCTGCCGTGATGCCACTGCCGCAGCATACCACTCCAAATGTGATGGCTGACACCACCACCAAATCACAGAAGGTCTTCAGGGGTGGAACTGAGCACGGCCCCCATTCTTGCTCGGGATCGTGACATGAGCTCCGGAGCTGCGCGATATCAAAACATGCCACTGAA
Source organism: Pholidichthys leucotaenia (assembly GCA_020510985.1). Classification (NCBI taxonomy): domain Eukaryota; kingdom Metazoa; phylum Chordata; class Actinopteri; order Cichliformes; family Pholidichthyidae; genus Pholidichthys; species Pholidichthys leucotaenia. The sequence goes on along the minus strand of CM035845.1, from coordinate 247,493,070 downwards.
ATATCATAAAAGAATGCGCTTCTGACAATAGACCTCCTTTTTCCTGATCAAAAGCAGATTCTCATGGAATGCACTGTAATAGTGAAGTGCATTAGATTGCGCACCACCACACCTCTTTGAAATGAGGCACCTCCTCCGAGCACATAGCGAGCGCACTGTCTACTGATAATTTGATGGCATGACACAAGGCGTAAAAAACAGACAATTCGCTGACAGAAACTAAGAAAAACACTGGCGCACGGTGGAAAGTCTGTCTGAAAATTGTGCAGATGACTGTCCGTGCACATTCAGATGATTTTTCAGCCCATTCTTCACCGTTTGTTCTTTTTAACATGATGTCGTCCTTATTACCAAGCAGCATTACTACCGCGTTCATTTTGGCTCACACACACGGGCTTTGGTCAGCGCAAAAACCGTCTTAAACAACCATGATCACAATTCACTTTAGATAATGCGCCCTTTGCATTAAAGGATGGTGCTGTGTATGGGAAACTACACGACACACTGCGCTGCACGCACGTGCAGGTGGAGTCAGCACATCAGGGGTATATTGTACGGCTGCCCAGTTCCAGCCCTCCTCTCTTGGCGCCCTACCTACTACCAGCTATCCACTGTACTGTTCCACTCACTTGTGCTAACATATAATAAAGCTAACCTCAAAACGTGGATGTGTCCGCACTCATTTCCAGACATAACAATAGCGACGAGGATAACGGAAATACTGCTGTCACCTCTACCACTGTCCCTCGCTCTGCCTGGTGAGCCGCCTATTCCTTGGTCTTGTTGGTACGAGTCGTTTAAAATGTTCGTGTCCACCACCGACTTAGCTAAAGCTAGCAAGGCTAGGCTATGCGCCACACTAATTCATTGCCTCGGCAGCAAGGGACAGCGTATTTTTCGGATGCTTGGTCCTGCGGACACCTACGATGAGTGTGTTGCTGTATTATTATTATTATTATTATTATTATTATTATTATTATTATTATTATTATCATTTTATTTTGTATACTTTATTAATCCCAGAGGGAAATTCAGGGCATCCACGTGGATAGATGAGGCAGCCATGGTGCGGCACCAGTCCCTTCACCATTCACACCTAGGGCCACTTTAGAGTCTCCAATTAACCTAACTTGCATGCTTTTTGCCTGTGGGAGGAAACCGGAGTACCCGAGATAAACCCACGCAGACACAGGGAGAACATGCAAACTCCACACAGAAGGGTCACTGATGGTCAGGGGTGGGATCAAACCCATGACCTTCTTACTGTGCTGCCACAGTGCGAACCACTGCTTCACTGTGCTGCTGGACATTTCGCCACCCCTGAGAGCGTTTTGGTCCGATGTCTCAAGTTTTTCCAGTGCCGACAGTGAACAGACGAGTCAGTCCCACAGTACATAGCCGCCCTCCGATATTTGGCTAGCGCATGTGAATTCAGCCACTTGGAAGAGAAGATGGTGCGAGGCCAGTTAGCGGCGCATACAACAAATCCGAGGCTGCAGGAGAAGCTAATGACAGTGCTGGACGACCTGCCGTTGGCAGACATGGTGGAGTTATAATGTCCCAGCTAGAACTACAGTAGAAGCGGCTGCCCAGTTAACATCGCAGCTAGCGGGCCCCGACCCGTGCTCTGCTCCCCACAGTCAGTCCAACCGGTACAAGCCATTACCCTGACTGCTCAGCCCTACGACCCCACATCTCTTCACGATGGCCCCAAAGTAGATGTCGCAGGACAGCAAGACGCCACAGCATGCCGACCCAGCGGTAAGCTCAGTTTGACCGATGTCAGCCCAAATCCGCTTTGTCCATATGTGGGCGCACCCACTCCCTGCTTCACACCGCACAATGAGCAGAGCACAGGAGACTGGGAGCTGATCCTCGCATGGCGTAAGCCTTCCCGAGCCGCCGCTCTGCCGCAGGAGTTCCAATCTGTGTCTACACAGCACCCGGAGCTGCCACAGGAGCTCCAGACCGTATCCACACAGGACCCGGAGCTGGTCCTCACGCAGCATGAGTGTTCTTGAGCTGCCGCCTCATCACAGGAGATCTGGTCCACAGTCATGCAGGTCCCAGAAGAAGGTAATGTCTACCTCATCAGAAGCAAGATCGGCCTGCCTCAACGTCCTCCACCAGATGACCCACCAGACGATACCCCAGTAATGGTGCCTTTTCTCGGCAGCGGGACGGAAGATCAACGACAGATGCGCCTCACGCAGTATGAGCCTCCTCAAGCTGCCACATCGCTGCAGAAGTTGCAACCCATAGCTGAATAGAACTGGCCATGTCCTCCATCAGATGACACTCCAGACGTGGTGCTTTCCCTTAACAACAGGGTTGCAGAGCGGCAATACTTCATGAAGAAGGAACACCGAGTGGATTACCCCCAACTCACGGTGCTCAACTGGGTCCAAGTGCGTCGACCCAGTTGCTCATACAAGCTGCAGTTCTTCTGGCCAACACCGATGCGGATCACCGCTCAGCTAGGATCAGCCGCCTTTCTTCTGACTGATGGGCCACGACGGCGTGCCAGCCACCGCAGAAGGATGACACCACCTCCCACTCCTGATCAACGGACCGCGACCAAGCCGGCCTGCCCAGACTGGGACTTTGTCGACGAACGGTTCGCAGCTCCAGTGGGGCACCCGCCGGAACCACCCAGCCCAGTGCAGCCCGAGCCCCACCTGGTACAAATGCAATGGAGACCCATTTATCTTGAGGACTTTGTTACTAACTTTAAATACATTGATAGTCAGTGCATGGTCTGTTCTGAGGCAGAATAACCCACATGACCAGGCGGGCACACCGGCAGTCTACCTGGTTGCCTAGTCAGAAATGTTATGGTTGGAAATATGCCTTAGGTGGTTCTGTATGTTGGCCCGTGCGGCCCAGTTATGCATACTCTGTTTTACATTAGCCAATATGTTTATGTGCATGTTCTTATACTCACCGCCCTTGCTAAGGCTAATTTACAGGAATATTGTTGAAAGCTTTTCAAAGGGTATGTAAATATAGTGTATGGGAAAATACACAACGCACTGTGCGAATGGCATCAGCACATCAGGGGTACAGTGGGGTAAAAAAGTATTTAGTCAGCCACCAATTGTGCACATTCTCCCACTTAAAAGATGAGAGAGGTCTCCAATTTTCATCATAGGTATACCTCAACTATGAGAGACAAAATGAGAAAAAAAAAATCCAGAAAATCACATTGAAGGATTTTTAAAGAATTTATTTGCAAATTATGGTGGAAAATAAGTATTTGGTCAATAACAAAAGTTCGTCTCAATACTTTGTTATATACCCTTTGTTGGCAATGACCGAGGTCAAACATTTTCTGTAAGTCTTCACAAGGTTTTCACACACTGTTGCTGGTATTTTGGCCTATTCCTCCATGCAGATCTTCTCTAGAGCAGTGATGTTTTGGGGCTGTCGCTGGGCAACACGGACTTTCAACTCCCTCCAAAGATTTTCTATGGGGTTGAGATCTGGAGACTGGCTAGGCCACTCCAGGACCTTGAAATGCTTCTTACGAAGCCACTCCTTCGTTGCCCGGGCGGTGTGTTTGGGATCATTGTCATGCTGAAAGATCCTGCCACATTTCATCTTCAATGCCCTTGCTGATGGAAGGAGGTTTTCACTCAAAATCTCACGATACATGGCCCCATTCATTCTTTCCTTTACACGGATCAGTCGTCCTGGTCCCTTTGCAGAAAAACAGCCCCAAAGCACGATGTTTTCACACCCATGCTTCACAGTAGGTATGGTGCTCTTTCTCCTCCAAACACGACAAGTTGAGTTTTTACCAAAAAGTTCTATTTTGGTTTCATCTGACCATATGACATTCTCCCAATCCTCTTCTGGATCATCCAAATGTTCTCTAGCAAACATCAGACGGGCCTGGACATGTACTGGCTTAAGCAGGGGGACACGTCTGGCACTGCAGGATTTGAGTCCCTGGCGGCGTAGTGTGTTACTGAGAGTAGCCTTTGTTACTTTGGTCCCAGCTCTCTGCAGGTCATTCACTAGGTCCCCCCATGTGGTTCTGGGATTTTTGCTCACTGTTCTCATGATCATTTTGACCCCACGGGGTGAGATCTTGCGTGGAGCCCCAGATCGAGGGAGATTATCAGTGGTCTTGTATGTCTTCCATTTTCTAATAATTGCTCCCACAGTTGATTTCTTTACACCAAGCTGCTTACCTATTGCAGATTCAGTCTTCCCAGCCTGGTGCAGGTCTACAATTTTGTTTCTGGTGTCCTTTGACAGCTCTTTGGTCTTGGCCATAGCGGAGTTTGGAGTCTGACTGTTTGAGGTTGTGGACAGGTGTCTTTTATATTGATAATGAGTTCAAACGGGTGTCATTAATACAGGTAACGAGTGAAGGACAGAGGAGCCTCTTAAAGAAGAAGTTACAAGTCTGTTTAGAGCCAGAAATCTTGCTTGTTTGTAGGTGACCAAATACTTATTTTCCACCATAATTTGCAAATAAATTCTTTAAAAATCAGACAATGTGATTTTCTGGATTTTTTTTTCTCATTTTGTCTCTCATAGTTGAGGTATACCTATGATGAAAATTGGAGACCTCTCTCATCTTTTAAGTGGGAGAACTTGCACAATTGGTGGCTGACTAAATACTTTTTTGCCCCACTGTACTGTATATTTAGGTATATTTAGCTGGCCAGGGCCAGCCCTCCTCTCTTGACGCCCCACCTACTTCCAGCTACCCACTGTACTGTACCACTCTCTTGTGCTAACATATAATAAAGCTAACCTCAAAACGTGGACATATCCACACTCATTTCCAGATATAACAGATGGGAAGGAGCGCTTTGAATTGGATTATCCAAAACACACCTCTGAATGATTAGACCGGCCTCTTTGTGTCATGTGCCGGTGGAAAGTTCATTTTTATGCCGTTGTGATAAGGAAATGAATTTGGGCATGCCCATAAACGCGTTCTGCATCAGTGACAACTGATCAACCGATGCCGTCATTGTAATACGGCCCAAAATCAGACTAAACTTTTCCTGTTTTGGGTCAGTTAGGATTACCAGAATTGTTTCTATTTGCTAAATATTTTTTTGAGAATATTTTTATTACTTTCTTCAAAGTCAGAAGTTTACATACATTAATATCAGGAAGATAACTGTGGACCTCCACAAGTCTGGTTCATCCTTGCGTATAATTGCCAGATGCCTGAATGTGCTACGTTCATCTATTCAAACAATTATACACAAGTATAAACACCATGGGACTGTCAAGCCATCATTAGGCAGCAGTGGCCTAATGGTTAGGGATGTGGACTGGTGAGCGGAGGGTCACGAGTTTGATCCATGGACCAGCAGGATTAGATCTAGGTGAGACAGATAACATAGCAGTGTTTTCCCCACCCTCCTTAACCCCACTGTGTTGATCTTGAGCAAGGCCCTTAACCCCAATTGCTCCAGTGGAGCTGCTCAGTGGCCACAGGTCAGACTGTGGTTGTACTAGGCAGCTTTCTGGTGTGAATGTGTGTGTGTGAACAGGCCGTCCTTGAAAAAGAGAGGTTGCATCTCAATGGAACTATCCTGTATAAATAAAGGTTAAATAAAAAAAATACAGTTCAAGAAGGAGATGAGTTTTGTATCCCAGAGATGAACATGTTTTGGTCCGAAATGTGCGAATCAACCCCAGAACAAAAGCAAAAGACCTTGTGAAGATGCTGTCTGAAGCTGGTAAAAGAGTGTCATTATCCACAGTGAAATGGGTCCTGTACCGACATGGGCTGAAAGGTCACTGAATGAAGAAAAAACATTACTGCAACAGCAACATAAAAAAGCCAGATTACAGTTTGCAAATGCACATAGGGGTAATGACCTTCATTTATGGAGACATGTCCTGTGGTCTGATAAAACTAAAATTGAACTGTTTGGCCATAATGACCATCATTACATTTGGAGGGAAATGGGAGAAGCTTGTCAGTCTGAGAACACCATCCCAAATGTGAAGTATGGGGGTGGCAGAATCATGTTGTGGGGTGTTTTGCTGCAGGAGAGACTGGTGCACTTCACAAAATAGATGGTATGATGAGAAAAGAACATTATGTGGAAATATTGAAGCAACATCTCAAGACATCAGCCAGGAAGTTAAAACTTGGACACAAATGGGTCTTCCAAATTGACAATGACCCTAAGCATACCACCAAATTAGTTACAAAGTGGCTTAAGGGCAACAAAGTCAATGTTTTGGAGTAGCCATCACAAAGCCCTGATCTCAATCCCATAGAAAATTTGTGTTCAAAAGCTGAAAAGACCTGTGTGAGCAAGGTGGTCACAAACCAGACTCAATTACACCAGTTCTGTCTGGAGGAATGGGCCAAAATTTAAGCAAACTATTGTGTAAAGCTTGTGGAAGGATACCCAAAACATCTGACCCAAGTCAAACAGTTTAAAGACAATGCTACCAAATATTAAGGAAATGTATGTAAACTTCCGACTTTGAAGAAAGTAATAAAAAAAATTCTCAAAAAACTATTAAAGAAATATAAAAATTATTTAGCAAATAGAAATTCTAATTTTGGTAATCTTAATTGACTTGAAATAGGAAAAGTTTAGTCTGATTTAATGTCAGACAGTGAGGAAAAAAAGTTTTGTTTTTTATACACTGTATGTAAACTTCTTGTTTAGTTGCATATGCAAGGACTTCAAACTTGACTTGGACTCGTGATTTGGGACTTGTGAACAATCTTTTATTTTTATTGTTTTTGTCAAAAACATCCAATACATTGAATTTCCTTTAGAAATAAAAGTCAGGGCATTTTCACTGTGAACAACACAGATAGGGGCAGATTTACAAAGGCAGTGCAAATTAGCGAGTGTGCAAATTAGACAGAGTGCCTAAGGGAGTGGCCAATTTTTGCCAGTGATCTACTATCAACACGCAAAATTATGAACACAGACGCAGTCACTTCATTTCATTAATGCCCACCCATCCACCCAGAGCACCGCAAAATTGCACACAGGCACACCTGAGGGAGTGGGTCATCAACAAAGGCACAGCCAGCTTGGTGGAGCATAATACTGTATAGTTTTTTTTTTAAGCTTTTTTAAAGATTTTGTTTAAGTGCAAACCCCAGTAAAATAGTTTTTATTTGCTCGTCATATATCAAAGTTTTGATTTTCATTTCACACGGCAGATTCCTTTGTTTAATATGTATAAATTAAGGACTACTCATTAATAAATTGATTATTGACCAACGTGTTTATTTTATTAACACAAGAACCGTCAAGATGGTCTGATGGAGACTCTGGGGTTTTATTATGTGAATAACTTTGTTTTAACAAAATCTACAGGTCTCCCAGTCCATGACTTTTCATAATTACTGTATGTGCATTTTATCTTTTCTGAAGTCTGGAACATAATAAAACTAAACACACATGATCTCACTTATTCCTCGAACAGCCACAGCAGAGACTGCTGTCATTGAGTTACTACAATGTTGCAGTGTCGGGGGACGTTATGGATCTGTGCTTTTTATTTTGTCCACTCCAGGTAGAAGGGCTATTCTATTTAATGGATACGAATTCATTGTTTAGGAAAGCTTTTTAATTTTATTTATTTGACCTTTATTTTACCAGGTAAAATATTTGAGAGCAATTCTCACCAGGGATGTCCTGGTGTGTCATCGTATGTACTTAATGTTTGCTTTTATTCTTGTTCTTAATCCTATTTGTGCAGAGATTTTGCCTCAAGATATAAAGTGTGTTATAAATGAAATAAATTATTATTGTTATTATTATTATTATTATTATTATTATTATTATTAGGCTATATATAAACAAATGAAATTTTAAAAAAATCCTCTGCCGGCTGATGTCCAGTTCAGCACAACATGAGATTGTTTCTGTTTATATTAATCTGTTCTGTCATGCCAAATCAAGTCATGCACAGGGAGAAGCTTCTCTCTCTCTGGCTACAAACCCTTGGTTCTCACCGGTGTCTCGGCACTGGCGATCACTGTCATCAGGTGCAGATGAATTAAGACAAGCTTGTTTTGGACGTTAAATCGTGGCGTATTTAGGAGGAGACTGACAACCGCAAACCTTAGTAAATCACCTTGTGTATTTGTACATAATTTAAATTCTCCCCTCCACCAAATTTGCGAGTTGATATGACAACTCCCACAAATACATATATGCAATGAGGCCAGGTGCAAAATTAACATAGTCCACACCTTTCCACTGCTAACTTTGCCCTGTGCCCTTTAGTAAATCTCAACAGTAGTTTTTTTTAATGCCAAAACAGGGTTTTGTGATGGTGCAGCACGTTAGTAAATCTGCCCCATAATTGGATCCATGAAACATGACTGTTTCTCAAGAAAAGAACTATAGTTTTTTGGAAAAATGTAGATCTTGTAGACAACAAAATAGACAACATACAGCTCAAGAGATCTACGCAACGTGATGCATGGAACTGCTGTGTTTTTATCTTTAATGAAATATGGCTAAATGACAATTTCCCAGACTCTGCTATTCAGCTAGAAGGGCTAGCATGCCTCCGTGCTAATCGGGTGTTCACGGAAGGAGGGAAAACCTAAGGAGGAGGCATGTGTGTTTACATCAATGACACTTGGTGTCAAGATGTGACTGTTATGCACAAACACTGCTCTCCGCTGGTGAAGTTTATGATCATCAAGTGCTGACTGTTCTACTTACCAAGGGAAATTTCATCTATCCTGCTCATCGCCGTGTATGTCCCGCCCACCGCCATCTGCAAGAGAAGAAAAGCACTAAATAAACGCTGTCAGACTATAAGTAAGACACAAACAGTGCATCCAGACAGATTCCTCATCACAGCAAGAGACTTCAACCATGCAGATTTACTGTAAAGACCCTCCTACTAAAACTACACCAACATGTGGACTTTCCAATAAGAGGAGACAACTTGCTAGACTCTGTGTACACATCCCACAAGATACAAGGCCTCCCCCTCCCCCACCTTGGTCTCTTTGATCATGTCAACATCTTGCTAAGGCCTGCATACAGACCCATACTGTACAGACCCATGAAAGCCATCAGACTAACTAAAGTGCAAGTATGTGTGTGGCCAGAGGGGGCCTCCAATGCTCTGAAAGACTGCTTTAGCACTACAGACTGGGACACTTTCCAGCATGCAGCCACTCACAGTGAACACACAAACATATTTTTTATTTAACCTTTATTTAACCAGTCAGGACAAATTAAGAACACATTCTTATTTACAACTATGGCCTGGGGGAAAGGGGGAAGGGGCAACTCACATTCATACCCCCCCAGTTGATGCCAATTAAACTAACCTGCATATTTTTGGCCCCTGTGGGAGGAAGCCGGAGAAATCCCAGAGTAAACCCACACAGACACGGGGAGAACATGCAATCTCCACACAGAAAGATCACTGTTGGTCAGGGGATGGGATCAAACCCGAGATCCCATGGCCAAGAGTGAGTTGCTGGGCTGCCACAGTGCTGACCACTGCTCCACCATGCTGAGGAGTAATGGTAAATGGCGTTCACTGATATAGCGCTTTTTCTCATCTCTAGATGACCAAAGTGCTTTACAGATCCTGCTATCCACCCATTCACACACTGATGGTGGCGGAGCTGCCATACACAGGCGCTGGCCTGACCCACCAGGAGCACCTGGGGGTTTAGTGTCTTGCTCAAGGACACTTCGACATGCAGACTGCAGACAAAGTGGGAATGGAACCCCTGACCCTTTGATCAGTAGGCGGCCACACTACACCTGCGCCACAGATACACTGAGGTTGTTGTGGCATAGTACATAGCTAAATGCACTGATGATGTCACTCACTGCAAAACAGTCACTGTTCATCCTAATCAGAAGCCACGGATGACAGAAGAGGTTCACACGCTTCTGAGGGCTCAGGATGCAGCCTTCAGAGCCGATGACACTGCAGGACTAACAACAGCTAGGGCCAACCTGCCCCGTGGTATCAAGGAATCAAAATGACAGTACAGCAAGAAAATATCCGGATGCTTCAGCAACACCGGAGATGCACAGTCTCTCTGGCGTGGCATACAGACCCTCACCAACTACAAACCTCAACCTCAGACCTGTGCAAGTGTAACGGACTCGAACAATATTAACAATATTAACTAAATTTTGACCTGCCCGTGGGCAGGTCAAAATCTTGTGTGCATGAAGCCTCTTGTAGCTGATTGGAGGCAGAGGCCCCTGCCACCCAACTGGCTGTCCAAGCAGTCCTGTCGATCTCTGATGCAGCAACATGTGAATCAAGATCATCACCTGACTCATACGACTCACTCAGGGTCACTTCATGAGCAGCACTGTCCATTTCAATTGGCAGAAAGTTGACCAAGAGAAGCAGATTGCGGTGAACAACCCTTTCTTGCCCATTGGTTGTGTTCCTGACACGGTAAGTATGGCACCTAGGGTCGGCAGAGACGACGACATACGGGGTGGACCCCCACTTGTCTGCTAATTTCCTGCGCCCCCGTTCACCCTTGTTTGCCAACAAGACTCGATCACCTTCCACAATGTCACGTCCTTTAGTTCTCCTATTGTACAAGTCTGCTTGACGTTCCTGGCTTGAAAGAGCGTTGGCCTGAGCAGCTGACAGAGCCTCCTTCAGATCTTGTCTCATCCTAGCAACATACTGGTCATAGTCCACAGTGTTGCAGTCCCTTACAGCATTCTGAAACATGACATCCACCGGTAGACGTGGCACTCTGCCATACATTAAAAAGAATGGCGCGTAACCGGTGGATTCGTGTGCAGTGCAGTTGTAAGCAAACGCTAGAGTCTGTAGCATCTGCGGCCATTTCTGCTTTGCTCTAGGGGGAAGGGTTCTTATCATGCTGCCCAAAGTTCTATTGAACCGTTCAACGTTCCCATTCCCCATGGGGTGATAGGCAGTAGTTCGGGACTTTTTGACCCCAGCAACTTGCAACAATTCCCTGATCAGCTCACTTTCAAAATTGGCACCCTGGTCTGAGTGAATTCTGTCAGGGAACCCATACACACAAAAGTATTTGTCCCAGAGCTGGCGGGCAACTTGTTTTGCAGATTGGTCACGGCAGGGGTAGGCATGGGCCATTTTAGTAAAATGGTCAGTGACCACTAGCACATCCACACTTTTCCCACTGCTGTCCTCCGCGGACCAAAAATCAATGCACACAAGTTCTAATGGGCTCGTGGTCTTAATGCTTTCGAGGGGCGCTCTGGCTTCCGGTTCAGGAGTCTTACTGACCACACAACGCTTGCATGTTTTCACATATTCACGGACATCCCGTTCCATGTCAGTCCAGAAGAACCTCTGCCTTGCCAAGTATAAAGTTCTCTGCTGGCCCTGGTGGCCTGCGTCATCATGGATGCCTTGCAGCACTCGCTGAACCAATGAAGCTGGAACAACATACTGGTGTCTTTTCTTGCCAGTCAGTGGATCTTTGCTCACCCTGTACAGTAGCCCATCTAACATCTTGAGTTTGTCCCACTGCTTCAACATTCTCAAGACGTCATCTGTCTCGTGAGGCCTTTCTCTTCGTGACGGTCGTCTCCCGCGTGTCACAAAAGAGATGACTCTGGAGAGGCAGGCATCTTGCTGCTGCTGGCCTTGCAACTCCTGAATGGAAAACACAGGTAAGGGGTTCTGACCACAGGCAGCCAGCTGCTGCACGTCCTGGACAAGCCAACACGAGGCTCTCTCAGCTGATCCCATCTCCCACTCAGCATGACCCTCGAACACGGCCTTCACTTTTTCGCTGTCGAGTGAGGAACGCTCCAGCCTGGAGACTTGCGAGAGACAACTGACCTCCTGGTGGTTGGCACTCAGTCTAAAGACTTCCTGTATCATATTGTCCTTAATCAGCTGTGCTTCTTCCAGCAGCGCTCCGTATGGCTCAGACACAAGCCTCTTGCTGACACAGCCCTGAACGAAAGGCTGCCTGCTGAGGGCGTCCGCCACAATGTTTTTCTTGCCAGGAATATACTTGATACTGAAGTTGTACGGGGCTAACTTCGCAACCCATCTCTGTTCGCATGCGTCCAACTTCGGCTTAGTCAGTATATATGTCAATGGATTATTATCCGTCCAGACAGTGAACTCATGCCCTTTTAACCAATGACTAAATTTGTCACAGACTGCCCACTTAAGGGCCAAGAACTCCAGACGATGCGCTGGGTACTTGGTCTGGGATTGCGTCAGAGACTTGCTTGCGAAAGCAATCGGACGGGCCTTGTTCTCCCCTTCCGGGACTTGAGAGATGACTGCCCCTAACCCATCTAATGACGCATCAGTGGACAGGATAAAGGGACGGCTGAAATCTGGATGAGCTAAGACGACTGACTCGAGTAGGGCCAACTTCAGTTGTTCAAAAGATTTCTGTTGGTCACTTGTCCAGTCACTCGGCTTGAGTTTCTTAAAGGCCACATGCCTTGTCTGGCCTTTACTCTTCTTTGGCGTTGCAGTGAGGGCAAAGAGAGGCTTAGCAATGCTAGAGCAATTCTGAATGAAGCGCTGCTGAAAATTCATTTATCCGAAATAAAATAAATAAATAAAATTCATTCGGATAATACATGACCATGCCCAAAAAGGACTTTATTTTTCTTGGGGATGGGGTCACGCCATCTTCATGCATTAATGCTTGTTCAGTCATGGCAGCAATTGCTTGTACTTTCTCCGGATCAGTCGCTACTCCACTCTCGTCAACGACATGGCCCAGAAACTTCACACTGCGCTGAAGAAAATGGCATTTTTTGGGCGCAAGCTTTAATCCGTGCGCACTCAGCCTGCTGAACACTACATCGAGCCGCTTCAGTGCCTCACCTTCGTTCGGCGCGAAAACCAAGAGGTCATCTAAATAACACAACAGAGTCAAAAAATTCTGGTCGCCAAAGATGTTTGTCATGAGGCGCATAAAGCTGGCTGGCCCATTACATAGCCCCTGAGGCATGCGATTGAACTCATGCAGCCCCATGGGCGTGGTAAAGGCAGTCAGTTTCTTATCCTCTTCACACATGGGGATATTGTAATATCCTGATGTTAAGTCCATGGTGCTGAAGAATGCACTCCCCCCAAGAGCAGCCAGGCAATCCGCCTGATGAGGCAATGGGTGGGCATCTTTGATAGTCCTGGAATTCAGCCATCTGTAATCCACACAAACCCTCAGATCACCGTTCTTCTTCCATACGAGTACCAGGGGTGACGCCCACTCACTGGAAGACTTACGGATGATTTCTTTTTCCTCCATCTCAGACAGCACCTGTCTCAGCTTTTGGTAATGACCAGGTGGGACACGTCGATACGGGAGTCTGAATGGCCGAGGATCAGTCAGGTGGATCCGATGAACAAAACCGGTGGCTTCACCGCAGTCCAACTTGTTCCTAGAAAATAGGCTCTCATATTTCCGTATCAAGTCGAACAACTGGCCTTTCCAATAATCTGTAACATCACATGAATCAATGTCGAGGTCACTCAATCCGAGTCGATTCAGAGCATCACTGAAATCAGGGGTAGAGGAGGATGAGTCAGCATCATGTAGGCTCTGGCTGTTCACCAGAAGGTCATTTGGGGGGGGTTTGGAAGTGGGTACATCCAGGTCTTCCAACGCAACACACGGGAACACATCAGCTAACTTAGTGTTTCGCTTCAATGTAATTTGTTTGTCACTTGGATTGATCACTTTAATAGGTACCCATCTGTCCCCTGACATTGTAGCGACAGCCCTCCCCACCATGATACCCTTCTTGTGTGTGTTGGAACTTGGAGCGTCAACGAGAATAGCGCTCCCTGCTGAAACAGGTGAGTTGGCTGGGAGCCTACCCCACACAAGGTGTTCATGATGTGGCAGCAGTGTTACGGCTTGTGTCAGCTTGGCTGTACCTATCATGTCAGGAATCACATTCCCCCTCCATCTGTTAATTCCAGATAACATGTTAAGAAAATGTTCAACCCCTGGGTCATTCGTTGATTCAGGCTTCTCAATCACTTTCCAGTAACTGGAGTTTTGTTTGAGGTGATGAATCAAGTGCTTTATCACGTTGGAGCCCAGGATCATTTCGTCACACTGACCTGGCACGACCAGTGTGGGAACACTCACATCCTGTCCATACACAGTCTTCTCCAGCTGATAAATGCACTTCGGCTTCACTTGAACCCCACCACACCCCACCAGTACCATGCCTGTGTCTGCAGTAATGCTCTCAGCACATAAGCCCACACTACGTAGTTTCTGTTCGGCCTCTTCATTCATTGTGCAGGCCATGGACCCACTGTCAATTAATGCATGCAACAAAACTTGGTTCTTCACTGAGACATCAGTATAAAAGAGACTATCGGAATTTGCTAATTTGTGCACATTTTGATAAACAATCTTATTTCCAGCAGGAGCACACTTGCATTTTTCTTCATAAGTAGATTGCACATCATCTTCAAAACTGAGGGACTGACTAAATGCACCCACATCGTCCCCTCCCACATGTGGGTGGCCTAGTTTCCCTGAGCAGGCGCAGTGGTATTGGGCATTGCTGTCCTGCGCTTGGAGCAGTCCTTTTTTTGATGTCCAGTTTCAAAGCAAGCAAGGCATCGCTTTTCTCTCATGCAGTGCGATCTTGTAGAGTGGGTGCTGTCGCCACAGACGCGGCAGGGAGTGACTCGAACCCACTGGGCTGGTTGTGCAACACCCGGTGCTGTGGCCTGGTTTGTCTTCTCCAGCACCCTCTCCAGCATACACAGGACACGCTCAAACGCACCCCCCTCCGCACTGGAGGACTCGCTGAATCTGGACGGGCTAGACGCACTAGGCTCACGAACACTCACTTCCTCCTTAACGTCTGGCATGGAGTAAGTGACAGCCGCAGTCACCTTAGATGGTTTAACTTCCGCTGGCTTCCTCTTGGACAGGAACTCCCTCTGATACTCATCGATCGCTTCCTGCACCTCTGTCAAAGACCACTTGCTCATAGGTTTACTCTTAAATACACTGGACAGCTCAGGATCATTGCAGTTCCTAATAAACATCATGGATATTTCAGCATTCATGTTCTTCAATTTCCTGCCTTGCTTTTTCAGGAGACGATCTGCCTGCTCTGCTGCTGTATTCAAGCGCACCCAATAATCCACTGGATTCTCACCCCCACTGGGCTGAGTGGCATAAAAATCAGCCAACGGTAAGCATGATGCAGGGGACTCACTGAAATACTTCCGCAGGATATCATAGATCATGTCTGGCTGGACTGCATGGTCTGGGGTTAAGCTACTCCTTATTCCCACTTTAACTATTTTCTTGGCCTTTCCCATCAGATGACTCAGAATCTCATCAACTTGATCCGAAGTGGGGAATTTCTTTTTGCGTAAATACATTTCCATCAGCTCTATCCATTCCTGTACTGAGCATTTATCAGACCCCTCCCCTCTGAACACAGCAGGCTCACGAACATCTGACTTGACTACCACATTGACATTGGTGAGATCAAGAGTGCCACTGATGTTACTAGATTGTTCATGCCTGTCTGGCGCCATTGGAGAGACTGGGTCACATGACTGTGTGACAGGCTGAGTAGAAGGTAACAGCCGACTGGCTATGGAATCTCCAATTCGATTCCCTAATTCAGTAATTAGATCACGCAGCTCAGCTGAGGGGTCATTGCTACCAGGAGGAAACATGGGCGTGGAGGATGCGGGCCCTACCTCACATGCCTGTGCTGGTAAATCCCCCTCCCCATCACTGATATGTGGCTGTGGTGTCTGTACAACATAAGTAGCCCCCACTGGGTGTGTATGCATAGTACCACCCTCTCCCACCATGTCAGTGAAAGTTAACTGTTTAACTCCCCCACCCCTCAACAAAAAAAGACCCCTGCCTCTACCTGCCCCAGCTACAGGGGTGTGAGAATAAAGGCTATGAGACATATCACCATCCATTACTAAAAACTAGCTCAATTAAATGGTAATAAACACAAAATAGAAATTTCAAAACAGGCTACTCTGATATAACACACATAAAATAAAATTCAAAGCCAAATAATACTGAATGAGCTTCTGTCAAAAACCTTAAGTAACTGAAGGATGCGTTGTGTTGATGAAGACTGGACTCTCCTTGCGAACCTCCACTCAGCAGGCAGCTGGACCCCGGGGATCAGCTGTGGCTGATCAGAAGAATCCTTGAAAGGTCACGGCACCAGTTTATGTAACGGACTCGAACTAGTCAGCTACATTAAAATAACAAAATAAAATAAATCTTGGCCGATGCAGAGAAGTAGACGTCAGGCAGGATCTCGATCAGTCAGTAGTCTGTTTATTTCTGAAACAGATTGGGGCAGACAATTTACACATGACACGGGAATGGGGACAAGTGCTGGCATTCCCCTTCCCAGGCTTCCAGCGTGTGAGGAACATAGCTTACAGCTACTTGGACTACATAACTTTAGATCGTATAGTTACAGTATACCACAAGCAAAGAAAAGGTTTAGCACCAAATACATGACAGCATTACATGACAGAGTTACATGACTGATCGTTTTTTCTATTTTTTACAATAGTACATTTAACATTTTAACATACCTGAAACAGATTGGGGCAGACAATTTACACATGACACGGGAATGGGGACAAGTGCTGGCATTCCTACAGAACAATGGACTCGTTAGCGCCTACTTAACTAGCCATCAATCATCGGTATTTATGATGCTACTTTGAATATTTTACATCGGTATTGCAAACGAAAATGTAACAGAAAATCTTACAATCAAAATTAGTACAATAACTTAAAGAAAACTACAGTAAATCAATCACATTAATCAATTTCGTTCCCTGAGGAATTACACACAACTTACCCCTTCCCAGGCTTCCAGCGTGTGAGGAAGTTCCCAGATGTGTCACACTAATTATCGCCCCATCAGAAACACTTGACATATTTACAACACGGACATTTTGGGAAGTTCATTACTGCAGGAACATATTTATTCTTAAGACTACTACACAAGCAACATCACACTGCTTGCATCATTGCCCAAGATGGCGGCACGCGGTTGTGCAGCGGCTCTTTGCTCCCTATTTTTGTTCGTATGTATGCTGTTTTTGGATATTGGACTGTGTGAAGCTGGATTTGTGTACAGTCGTACTGAGTTGATCAACATTGGACTTCAACAAAAGTCTGCTGTTACAGCAGTTTTCGAGAACACACAAGACATACCGGAGGCTATCTGTAGACCAGCGGGATCACCATAGATTGTTGTCGGTCCTGGGAAGCGACGCAGACGGAGGAGGGAGAGAAAGAAAAAGCGGGGATGCCGGTCGGGCCTGCTAGCGAGGCTAAAGAGACAACCGCATAGACCGCCGCTACAGAGCATTTTTCTC
The DNA here is from genome assembly GCA_020510985.1 of Pholidichthys leucotaenia. Taxonomy (NCBI): domain Eukaryota; kingdom Metazoa; phylum Chordata; class Actinopteri; order Cichliformes; family Pholidichthyidae; genus Pholidichthys; species Pholidichthys leucotaenia. Next base: position 247,475,721 of record CM035845.1, on the reverse strand, counting down.
TCCAACGCCAGAAGCATCGTCCACAAGATGGATGATCTAGAGCTACAGCTGGCAACTAATAAAACTGTGAGAGACTGCTGTGTGCTGTTGTTAACGGAAAGCTGGCTCCACCCATTGATCACCGATACTGCAATACAGCTGCCAGGACGCACATTTCACCGATTGGACCGCACAGCAGAATCCGGTAAAAAAAGAGGAGGCGGCCTCTGCATTTTTCTTCACAACACTAGGACTAATCACAGCAGTATTAACACTTACTGTTCTCCTGATCTAGAGACAACGTCAGTCTTATGTCGGCCTTTTTATCTTCCTAGAGAGCTGAGCGTGATCATTATAACAGCCGTCTATATTCCCCCTGATGCAAATACTAAAGTGGCCCTTAGTCATTTGTACAGTGTAATAAATAAACAGCAGCAGGCTTATCCCGAGGGTGTTCACATTATAGCTGGTGATTTTAATAGTAGTAGTAGATTAGTTTATTTGACAGGGACAGTGCAATAAACATAGACAATTAATCAAAGACAATCAATCTGATGTGTTGCACATAGAGTGTATAGCTATTAGCTAATTTGCAACTCTTGTCCCTGGATGGGCTTTAGAAAAAAGAATCAAGATAAAAAATATACACAATAACCACATACATCAATGCAGAAAAATTATAAATACACAATTATAAATATTATAAATATTATAAATACACAAATATAACAGCCTGACTCACATTTAACATAAATATTATAAATACACATATATTATAAAATATTATAAATACACAAATATAACAGCCTGACTCACATTTAACACATATAACATAACTCACATTTGCCTATTTCAGGCCTCCCTCCCTCCGTCACTCACTATAAACAAACACATTTATTCCTTCCCTTCATTCACTCTCACTTTGCAGACAAATAATTCATACATGAGTACATTCTTGTTTATTTTTCAGCCAGTTTTTAACATTTTTAGTGAATGTTTTAAAGTCCGTTATTATTTTAATTTCATTTGGCATTGTGTTCCAGATGTGACTGCCCTTTATAGAGAAAGCTGTTTGTCCAAATGTGGTTCTGCGGTGGAATATTTTACAGTTATTGTTAACAGAACTCCTGGTGGCTCTGCTGCTGTCCTGTCTTTGGACGAAACCAGCAAGTGGCTCGGGTGCTGATTTATGGAAACATTTGAACGTTAATTTCAGAAGACAGAGGTCAATGAAGCTCTCAAAACTCAATAGGTTGTATTTTTTTAAAACATTACAGTGATGCCACCTAATGGGCTTTTTGTCCAAGATTTTTAGGGTTTGATTATATAATGAACCTATATGTCTTATTGTGGAAGGGGCTGCTTGAGCCCAGACTGTCAAACAGTATGATATATGAGAAAAAACCATAGAATGCATATACAGTGCAGCTGCTTCGTAAGGTATGTAATATCTAATTAATTTAAAGCAGTTCAGATTTTTTTTTACTGTTTTTGAAATTTTCTTTATATGAAGATTAAATTTGAGTTGAGGATCTAGTACAATGCCAAGGTATTTGAATTCTGTAGCTAAACTGATGTCATGATCATGTATATTAACTTTAAAATGTTGCAGGTTACATTTTTTGATTGAAAAGCACATTGAGACTGTTTTCTGAAGGTTCAGCAATAGATGGTTCTTGAGGAGCCACTCTTGGACATCAACCATACTAAGCATGCTTGAAAACTGTGCTGCCTAATTTCACACAGTATGTGAAATGTACCACTAGGGGAAAGAATTGTCTTGATCGGGTGTATTCGAACCTGAAGCATGCTTACAGAGCTGTGCCATGTCCACATCTTGGCCTGTCAGACCATCTATCATTGCTCCTCATTCCAGCATACGCCCCCCTCAGGAGAACTGCTAGACCTACTATAAAGAACATCACAACATGGCCTGAGGGAGCTCTTTCTCAGCTGCAGGACTGTTTTTCAAACACTCTATGGGATTTATTCAAGAATGAGGATCTGGAAATGTACACACAGACTGTATTACACTACATTACCTTCTGTATCAATCAGGTGACTGTGGAAAAACGCATCCGGGTTTTTCCTAACCAGAAGCCTTGGATGACAAAAGAAGTCCAGGCACTCCTCAGAGCTCGTGATACAGCCTTCAGGTCAGGGGATACAGATCTGTATAGCACTGCTCGGGCTAATCTGAAGAAAGGCATTAAGGAGGCTAAACAGACCTATAAGAAGTAAGTCGAAGACCATTTTTCTGATAATGATTCCAGACGAGTTTGGCAAGGCTTTAACCATATCACAAACTATAAGGGCAGCAGCATCATTTCCAGTGACATCAGCGCCTCACTGGCAGAGGAACTGAACTACTTATTATTATTATTACTATTATTATTATTATTATTATTATTATTATTATTACTTATTATTATTGCTCTGATGTGCTTATCCTGCAGGATCATGAGGTGAGACAGACACTGAGAGCAGTTCACCCGAGAAAGGCTACTGGTCACGATGGAGTGCCAGGAAAGGTGCTCAGAGCATGTGCAGATCAGCTATGCTCTGTTTTGACTGACATTTTTAACTTGTCTCTCAAGGCAGCCGTTGTTCCACAGTGTTTAAAATCTGCAGTCATTATTCCTGTACCAAAAAAACATACTATTAGCAGTCTGAATGACTATCGACCAGTAGCATTAACACCCATTGTTATGAAGTGCTTTGAGAAAATGGTATTGAAACATCTTTTGCCTAGTCTCCCCCCATACTTTGATCGGTACCAGTTTGCCTACAGGCGGGGCAGATCCACTGAAGATGCTATTGCTATAGCTCTCCACTCGGCATTCAGCCATTTAGAAGACAAGGGGAGCTATGTAAGAATGTTGTTTGTTGACTATAGCTTGGCATTTAATGCAATTATTCCCAACATTCTCATCACCAAATTGCTTCAGCTTGGTCTGCCTACTCACACTTGCAGCTGGATTAAGGACTTCCTAACAAACAGAACACAGACTGTTAGACTCGGACCCCATTCCTCCTCTACAGTCATGCTTAACACAGGCTTACCACAGGGCTGTGTGTTGAGCCCCACTTTGTATTCATTGTACACATATGGCTGCATACCTGTTCATCCCACAAACATTATAGTGAAGTTTGCAGATGACACAACAGTAGTGGGGCTCATATCAGGAGGAGATGAGTCTGCATACAGAGATGAGGTCCAGAAACTGGTGAGATGGTGCTCAGATAATAATCTGCTATTGAATACAAAAAAAACAAAAGAATTCATTATTGATTTTAGGAAGCATAGCAGTGAACCGCCTCCTCTATATATAGGCAAGGAGCGTGTGGAGAGGGTGGAGGCTTTTAAGTTTTTGGGTGTTCATATTTCTCACAACCTTACCTGGCCAGTTAACACCATAGCTACGATAAAAAAAGGCTCAACAACGTCTACACTTTCTGAGGCTCCTCAAGAAGAATGGCCTGAATGCACAGTTGCTGGTTTTATTTTATCACTCTGCTATTGAGAGCATTCTGTCATATGGCATCACGGTTTGGTATGAGGGCTGTTCAGCCGCAGACCGCAAAGCCTTCCAGAGAGTGATCGAGACTGCGCAAAAAATCACTGGCTGTTCTCTCCCTTCTCTGGAAGAGATTTCCAGGTCTCGGTACCTCAACAGAGCTACTGCCATCATTAAAGACTGTGCTCATCCAGGCCATGACTTCTTTCACTTGCTCCCCTCGGGAAAGCGGTACAGATCCCACAAAACCCGGACTACCAGGTTTAATCATAGTTTTTTCCCAGCAGCAGTACGTATTTTGAACGGATTTATGTAACACGGATTTATGTAACACGCACAGACTGCTGATATTTTTTTGTTATTTTAGGTTATTTTGTAGCAACAACCCTGTGTGCATAAGCTGGTCTTTTGTATTTATCGCTCAGTATGTTTTTCATTATTGCTACGTACATATTGTATTCAACTTTTAGGTAATTTTGTTTCAAGCATTATTTATTGTTGTAATTATAAGAATGTTAAATGCATGAGTGAACTGTGAGTGTGATAGTTTGTTTGTTTTTAGGGAGCAGCATCTCAATTTCGTTGCATTGTTCATTAACAATGGAATGACAATAAAGGCACTTTGACTTTGACTTTGACTTAACAACTTAAATGACTTCTTTGGCTGCTTTGAAGCACAAAACAGCACATCAGCACAGAAGACCACACCTCTCCCAGATGAGCAGGTTATAAGTCTGGATCCAGCTAGCTTGAAGAGGACCCTCTCCAGGATCAACCCACGCAAGGCAGCTGAACCAGACAACATACCAGGTTGCATTCTGAAGGACTGTGCGGAGGAGCTCATGGATGTCCTGGCTGACATCTTTAACATCACCCTGAGTAAAGCTGTTGTCCCCATGTTTTTCAAAACTGCTACAATAATACCACTCCCAAAGAAGCCCGTCCCATCCAGCTACAACGATTACCGGCCAGTAGCACTGACCTCCATCATAATGAGGTGCTTCGAGTGGCTGGTCATGCAGAACATCAAGTCCACCCTGCCTCCCTCCCATGACCTATCTCAGTTTGCATACAGGTCAAACTGATACACAGAAGATGCCATATCTGCTGTTCTCCATCCAGTCCTCACTCACCTGGACTCAAAGAACTCCTATGTGCGAATGCTGATCTTGGACTTCAGTTCAGCATTCAACACAACCATCCCCCAGCACGTAGTACTAAAACTCAGACACTTGGGACTCAAAACCTCTCTCTGTAACTGGGTGCTGGACTTTCTCGCAGGGAGGTCACAGAATGTGTGGGTTTGCAACAACACCTCCAAGACCATCACACTGAGCACAGGGGCCCCACAAGGATGCATGCTCAGCTCACTGCTCTTCACCCTGCTGACCCATGATTGCATACCAGCCTACAGCACCAACCACATCATGAAATTTGCAGATGACACAACGGTGATGGGCCTCATCACAAACAATGAAGAGGCCAACTACAGAAATGAGGTGAGCCAATTGGTCCAGTGGTATAAAGACAATAATCTTTTCCTGAATGTGGGAAAAACCAAGGAGATTGTGGTTGACTTCAGGAGAGGACACACACAGCATCCCCTCTGATCATTGATGGAGCAGCTGTGGAGAGAGTGAGCAGCACCAAGTTCATGTAGGTGCACATCTTCAAGGACCTCTCCCGGTCCAACAACACCACATCACTGGCCAAGAAGGATCAAACTCACCTCTATTTCCTCTGCAAACGAGTCCCACCCACCATCATGTGCTCATTCTACTGGGGCACCATTGAGAGCATCCTCACCAGCTGCATCACTGTGTGGTACGGAGGCTGCACTGCCTCCTGCTGGAATACTCTACAACGCACAGTGAAAGCAGTCACTGATGCCCCTCTGCCCTCCCTCTCAGACATCTACCACCCCCGCCTCACCCACAGAGCCATCAACATCGCAGGCGACACCTCCCACCCCTCACACTCCCGCTTCAACCTCCTGCCCTCAGGGAGAAGGTACCAGAGCCTATGGGCCCGCTCCACAAGACTGCTAAACAGCTTTGTTCACCAGGCCCTCAGAATCCTGAACTCTGCCCCCCCACACCCCTGTCCCTGGACTGCAACACACTCCCCCACACAATAACAATAACTCTACCTCAGCTGTTTGCACAGAAAGATTTGGCACACTAAAGCCCCTTTTCCACTAGTACCTGCTTAGCCCTAGTCACTTCGACTCGTTATGCTTTGTAGTCTTTTCCATTAGCACCTGGGACTAAATTCAGGTACGAAAATTGTCCTCGCGGCCGTCGGGTTCCAACTGTACCGAGTTGAGCTGAAAATGTGATGTCAGCAGACTGCAGGCCACTGATTGGTCAGGGTGTAACGTCATAAGAGCGACATTCTTTTCCAGAATCTCCAGCTGGAGATTCAGCTCTCCAGCTGTATAAACAACAATGATAGAATGCCTTCACAGAAATCAACACCATGGTCCTGCAGACTTTTCTGTGCCTTTTGGCTGATGAGAGAATCCAGAGGGAACTAGACGGAGCGACCCAAAATTAATTTACGGCCACCGACTGGCAAATAATGTGAGGACCCGACCACGGCAGTTGAAAAACTGTGATATTAGAGGATATAGAGGACGGTGAGTGTTGTGATATAATATGATTTTATGCATCTTTTACGTTATTTATCCCAGTGGTGGAAAGTTTACTTTGAACAAACAACACCACTGTCTCCTGTATGCAGACAGTGAGCTAGCTAGTTAGCCATCAATGCTAACTCCGTGCTCTGCTTGTATTTTGTGCTTGTGTCGACAACATCTGATGAAATAAGCTTGTGTTAATTCTGATTTAAAAGATGTTTTTTTACATGTTGCACTTTCGTGCTGTGCATGTACTTAAGTTGTGTGTATTTTCGTTCTAGAGTCTGACCAGCATCTGCTTTGACACTGGCAATGCAGCATGACACAGCAATGTGTTATGACTGGTAAGTTGCACACCCCGTTGTTTTTTAGTAGTGTTGGACAAAGTACTCAAATCCTTTGCTTTTTAAGTTAAAGTATAGAGAAAGTGCCAAAACTAAAGTAGCACAATTTCCACTTAATATGAAAGGGACTAAACTGAGATTTATTTGATTGTGTGAATATTAATTACAGAATAATTGAAAATGAATGGGACATGCAATATTAGCCACTGTTTAAGAACTGCTTGTTCATTTTTTGTCAGGTCACTTGTGTGATCCTTTGTGAGTTACAGTGCATCTGGAAAGTATTCACAGCGGTTTACTTTTTCCACATTTTGTTATGTTACAGCCTTATTCCAAAAGGGATCAAATTCATTTTTTCCCTCAAAATTCTACACGCAATACCCCATAATGACAATATGAAAAACGTTTTTTTGAAAGTTTTGCAAATTTCCATCCATCCATCCATCCATCCATCCATCTTCTACCGCTTAATCCTTTCGGGTTGCGGGGGGGCTGGAGCCTATCCCAGCATCTTTGGGCGAGAGGCAGGGTACACCCTGGACAGATCACCAGTCCATCGCAGGGCCAACACAGAGAGACAGACGACCATTCACTCTCACATCCATACCCAAGGACAATTTAGAATCCCCAGTTTTGATGCCAATTAACCTAACTTGCATGTTTTTGGCATGTGGGAGGAAACCGGAGTGCCCGGAGTGAACCCACGCAGACACAGGGAGAACATGCAAACTCCACACAGAAGGGTCACCGATGGTCTGGGGGTGGGATCGAACCCACGATGGTCAAGGGTGGAATCGATCCCATGACCTTCTTGCTGTGCTGCCACTGTGCTAACCACTGCGCCACCGTGCTGCCCAGTTTTGCAAATTTATTAAAAATAAAAGTAGAACAACACAGAAACTAGAACAACACATAAACTCATAGCTTAAAACAGAAGACTCGTCAATTAGAAAGAAAATGGCGCTCCACTAATTTAGATGAAATCTATTTAGCTTGGAGAAATCATCTTTTAATTTATAAAAAATCTCTTAGAAAAGCTAGAACGAGTTATTATTCTGCATTAACAGAAGAGAACAAGAATAATCCCAGGTTTCTTTTCAGCACTGTAGCCAGGTTGACAAAGAGTCAGGACTCTGTCAATCCTAGCATTCCCTTAGAGCTTACTAGTCAGGACTTCATGAACTTTTTCAATAATAAAATTTCATCTATCAGCGATAAAATCAGTCAGATCCTTCCCACCGTTAACTTAAATACAGTAACTACTACAACTCCTTCAATTGATATCTGTTTGTAGCTTTACGCCAATTGACTTTTTAGAGTTAGACAAAATAATTTCCTCATCCAAGCCTTCAACTTGTCTTTTAGACTCTATTTCTACCAGGTTATTTAAAGAAGTCTTCCCATTTATTGGTAGCTTTATTCTTCAAATAATCAGTTCTTCATTAACTTTAGGCCATGTACCACAGGCTTTTAAAACTGCTGTAATTAAACCCTTATTTAAAAAGCCAACGCTGGATCCAGGAGTTTTAGCTAACTATAGACCAATCTCTAATCTCCCTTTCATTTCAAAAATCTTAGAAAGAGTTGTTGCTACGCAATTATTTGACCACTTGCAGGGAAATGGTTTATTTGAGGAGTTTCAATCTGGTTTTAGAATCCATCATAGTACTGAAACTGTCATGACCCGAGCGCCGATCTCGTCTGCGCTCGGGCTATGTATCATCTCTGCAGGCCTCGACAGCTGTGGATTACATTCTGGCTCCACCGGGCTCTTATTGTGACAGCGCTCGGTGGGGTTTCCGGCTGTCAAGACCGATCAGCTGTTCGGCATCACAGCTCGTTAGCTGCTGGCTTTATTAGCAGGCGCTCACAGCTGATTGATGCTGGAGTATCGTCTAAACATCCTGAGAGATTCCTGGTTCATCAAACATTCCTCGTCTGTGTCAGGTTCGTGTTCTTGTTCATGCCATAGTTAAGGTCGTAGTGGCTGGGGTTAGCCCTACGATCCCTCGTATTCTGTAGTATAAGCTCATGTCATAATTTAGGTCGTAGTAGCTGGGGTTAGCCCTACGATCCCTTGTACTTAGTAGTGTGTGTTTTTGCCCACAGCGGCTCACAGCTTTGTGTCTTGTCTTGTCTCGTAAAATAAACATCTTATGCAAAACTCACTGGTGGCTTTTGGCGTCTTATGGTGGCCCGCGAGGGTCACTGCATGACAGTATACTCCAGCCCGGTCGTCTAAACCGAGACGCCACACCAAGACGCCTTTTCACTGTGAGTTTTTGCGCAAACTGGACAATTGTTCTTCCCTGTCTGGGTGTCAATTGCTGGGAGAATGCCGTCATCCAGGGGCCACGGTCGATGCCCGGGCAAGGAGCTAGCGGAGGCTCTGGAGTACGTGGATGGAACTCTATTCACCGCTACGCTGTACGACACTCCCAGCGACATACGCTGGCACCTGGACTGCGCTGAGGTTCTTCTCGATAACCTTCCTCTCCACTACGACGATCACCTGGAGGTGATGACGAGGAGAGATGAACTCGCCACACAGCGCGAGATACTCCGTGGGCTGGAGGTGGACTACGGAAGGAAGCAGAGGAGGAGGCATCCTCGCTCCCCATGTTGGGAGACCATTCCTGCCCCTGTTCTGGTCCAGGAGTTCTCGCCTTCTGGGGGCCGTCGAAGACGTCGGCGTCACGGCCAAGGTGAACCTCAGCAGAATCCCTGGCTGGGCCCGCTGCCGGCGAAGCCCGTCAGCAGACCTCCGAGAGCGGCTCCACCTCGTCCTTCTAGGGGGCCCTCTGTCGCCATCCAGCGGGGAGAGGGAGGAACTACGTCTTCTACAGCAGGCACCATCCTCCCTCCGGGAGAAAGGCAAGTGCTAGTTCATTCTTTACATGATAATTGTGATCTGCCTTGTCTGACTTCTGGGGGCGGAGTTCGGGGCTTGCAGTCCCCGACCTCCAACCACCTGCTGTAGTTACGATAACCAAACCTGCTGCCTCTGTGTCTCCCTCTGCTGAGTGGTCCGCGACGCCAGGTCTGCATCATGGGGTGAGGAGGGGGCCTGCGGTGCTGGAAAGCCTGGATCTGGCCCTGCAGCCACGTCGTGGACGGAGGAGAAGAGCGGACTGCGGCCCGGAACCTGTGCCGACGATGAAGCGTCCCCGGGTTTCCTCGCCGGAGCGGTCCGAACCAGTGGGTCGAGGGTCCCCTGCCTCCACGCCATACGGGTCATCGGCGTGAGTACCAGCGCGAGAGGAACCTCAGACTGCGGAATTCATCGTGCCAGCTGCGGGGCCCGACGCAGCTGAGTTGGAGCCTGCGCACGAACTTCTTCGCCCTGTGCCCGGATCGACGGAGTCCTGGACGGCAACAGAACCCGAGTGCAGCCAAGTGCTCCCTCTTGTGTCTCTGTCCCCTGTGTTGGAGCATTTTTGCCTGCCTCTCGGGGAGGTGAGCTCAGGGCAGCCGCCTGCTGCGCCTGAACTCGTCTCGCTGGGTTCTGTTGCTGCTGGTGACACTGAATCCGGTTCTTCTCTGTGTCCTGAGCTTCCTTGCAGTGTCACCGGCGCGGAGCCAGTGGGGGTCGTCGAGTTGGAGGTTCCAGGTTCGGGGGTGGAGGTCGTCAGCGGAGCTGAACAGACCCAGTCGGGGTCCGTTGTGGAGGCTGCTGTGGCCCTATCGGGGTCCGACGTGGGTGCGCCCGAGACCCAATCGGGGTCCATCGTGGGAGCTGCTTTGGCCCAATCGGGGTCCGATGTGGGTGCGCCCAAGGCCCAATTGGGGTCCACCGCAGGTACTGTTCTGGCCCAATCGGGGTCCGACGTGGGTCCGCCCAAGGCCCAATTGGGGTCCACCGCAGGTACTGTTCTGGCCCAATCGGGGTCCGACATGGGTGCAGCCGGGACCCAATCGGGGTCCAGGGGAGGTGCAGCGCTGGTGTGGTCCACGGACGGTGGAGGAGCTGCAGACCCTTCGCCGCCTGACCCAGTTTGGGCTCATCCTTGCTTTCTGTCCCCTCTACAGAGTCATCGCCCCTGCGCATCATCGCCGGGGGCCGTGGGAGTCCATTTTCACTCGCCCCAGCTCTCCCGGGTTTTGTCCTCGCCAGGAAGGTCGCCGCGGGCTGTTTTCCCCCGGTACTGGTGGCTGAGGGATGCGGGTCGGCCGCCTGAGGAATTGTTTCGCCGGTTCGGCGCCTCGGGTCGGCCACTCGACTTCTTGTGTGTCTCTCTGGGCGATCCGGTTCGGCCACTGGAGGAGTGGACTTTCAGGGCCTGGGACTGTGGTAAGCCACCCGGTCATGTTCCGCCCCCTATGACCACCCGTCGGCCGTTGGACGCGGGGAGACTGCCTGAACTGTTCCTGTGGCGTTTGGTCTCCGCCGGTCGGCATGAACTGTCGGGGGTAGAGGTCATTCCTGTGCCGATCTTGTCCGTGCTCGGGCTATGTATCATCTCTGCAGGCCTTGACAGCTGTGGATTACATTCTGGCTCCACCGGGCTCTTATTGTGACAGCGCTCGGTGGGGTTTCCGGCTGTCAAGATCGATCAGCTGTTCGGCATCACAGCTCGTTAGCTGCTGGCTTTATTAGCAGGCGCTGACAGCTGATTGATGCTGGAGTATCGTCTAAACATCCTGAGAGATTCCTGGTTCGTCAAACATTCCTCGTCCGTGTCAGGTTCGTGTTCTTGTTCATGCCATAGTTAAGGTCATAGTGGCTGGGGTTAGCCCTACGATCCCTCGTATTCTGTAGTATAAGCTCATGTCATAGTTTAGGTCGTAGTAGCTGGGGTTAGCCCTACGATCCCTTGTACTTAGTAGTGTGTGTTTTTGCCCACAGCGGCTCATAGCTTTGTGTCTCGTCTTGTCTCGTAAAATAAACATCTTATGCAAAACTCACTGGTGGCTTTTGGCATCTTATGGTAGCCCGCGAGGGTCACCGCGTGACAGAAACAGCCTTAGTGAAGGTCACTAATGACCTCCTTATCGCATCTGATAATGGACTTGTTTCTGTACTTGTCCTTTTAGACCTTAGTGCAGCTTTTGATACTATCGATCATAATATTCTACTTGATGGATTAGAACACTGTGTTGGACTTAATGGAACTTCGTTGCAGTGGTTTAGGTCTTATTTATCTGATAGGTTCCAGTTTGTTCATGTCAATAATGAGTTTTCTTTCAACTCAAAGCTCAGTCATGGAGTTCCACAGGGATCTGTGCTAGGCCCTACTCTTTTTAGTTTATATATGCTTCTGTTAGGCAACATTATTAGAAAGCACTGTATACATTTTCATTGTTATGCAAATGACACACAATTATACCTGTCAATGGAGGCAGATGATAGTAATCAATTAGCCAAGTTAGAAGCCTGTCTTAAGGAAATCAAAGCTTGGACGACTTGTAATTTCCTGCTATTAAATTCAGATAAGACTGAAGTCATTCTAGTTGCTCCAAAAAACCTTAGAAGTGTGGGGAGACTTGAATAACGAAACCGAATTGCATTTAATTCCAGTTTATTTCAAGTAATCATCCCACTGTCTGCTCTCATTCCTGAGCAGCGAACAAAGAGGGTGAACACACCAAAGTTCTCCCTTTTAAACATTCTCACATCAAACCATTTCCCTCGCAGGGGAAATCACACATCTCTACCAAAATCCTTTTATTCACATTCATCAATCTTTTATTTACATAACTCCCCCTTCTCTCCTCTCGAGCCTCAGCGGTCAGGAAGTCTTCTGTCCCCTGTCCTCCGCAGGGGGTCCAGGCTCTGCGGCTCCGCACCGCAGGGGACTGCAGCTCTGTGGCTCTCCTTCATCGTGAGGTTAAATCACATATGCAGTGTCCAACATATACATGTCTAACAACACAGCCATATAACCCCCCCAAACGATGAAGAACAGACTATTTCCTAAAATTTAATAACACCTTACTCACTACTGAATAATCAACACCAACATTCAGTCTGTGCGCCGCTTGGGCTTCAGCCGTCTGCCGAATCTGCTGTGAGTTGGCCCCGCCTTGCCTGCGGCGCCTTTCTGCTTCGGCTCTGTTGACTGAGGAAGAGAGTGATTATTTTCCCTTTGCGGGGGCCTGCCTCGTCGAGGCGCCACTGCGACCGGTACAGACACGTCCTTCATGACAAAAGCAGGTTTTAGTCTGTCAATACTGACTGTCTCTTTTCTGTCTCCAAAATCTAGCACAAATTGCTTATCACCTGCCTCCAGCACTCGAAATGGCCCTTCGTAAGGTGGTTTGAGCGTTGCTTTTAGGGCCTCGCGCCTGACAAAAACGAAGTCGGCATTTTTCAAAGCCTTGGAGACGAAAACTCGTGGAAAAGCGTGATGAACCGGACCCGGGAGCGTGTCTGCTCCCGTGCCAACTAACGGTCCCAGAGCAGAGAGAGGTGGGGGCTCTGGGGGCTCTGGTAAAAACTCGCCTGGCAGCCTCAGAGTTTGTGCGAATACCAGCTCCGCTGGGGAGGCGTCTAAGTCCTCTTTAGGCGCAGAACACAACCCTAATAAAACCCATGGCAGTTTATTTACCCAATCTGCATCCGTGAGCGACGCTCTGAGTGCTGCCTTCAAAGACCTATGAAAACGCTCGCATAAACCATTAGCCTGAGGGTGGTAAGCCGTAGTGCGGTGAATTTTGGCTCCTAAGCCGTTGGCCATCGCTGACCACAGCTCAGAGATGAATTGAGGTCCTCTATCGGACGTAATGTCCGACGGAACCCCGAAGCGCGCCACCCAAGCCGTTAAAAAAACGCGAGCCACCTCCGCGGCCGTGGTCGTCGCAAGTGGGACCACTTCCGGCCAACGTGTGGTGCGGTCCACCATTGTCAAAAGATGCGTGAACCCCTGCGATGCCGGTAGGGGGCCCACAAGGTCGACGTGCACATGGTCGAACCTTCTGGCCGGAATGCGGAACGGTTCTAACGGGGCTCTTGTGTGCTTGTGAATTTTGGCCCGTTGACAGGAAATGCAGGTTTTTGCCCATTCCTTCACGTGCTTGCGCAGGCACGGCCAAACAAACTTTTCCGCCACCAGTTTCACCGACGCGCGCACCCCCGGGTGCGCCAGTGAGTGGACCGAGTCAAAAACACGGCGGCGCCACGTGGCCGGAACCACCGGACGCGGGCGCCCCGTCGACATGTCGCAGATCAGGGGGGGCATACCGTTTTGTAAACACTTGCTCTCCAGCCTTAACCCTGATGGTCCAGACTGGAGCGCGCGCACATCTGCGTCCGCCCCCTGGTCCGCTGCCATGGCTGCGTAATCTATACCCACGTGCACCGGGGCTGCGCGTGCCACCGTGCCGCTCTCCTGCGGCGCGGTCACGGTGGCCCGTTCTGCCTCTGCGCGTGTTGGAGTCGTGAACGCGCGCGAGAGACAATCTGCTACTACATTGAATTTGCCCGCAACGTGCCTAATGTCAGTGGTAAATTCCGAGATTGCGGCCAGCTGCAACTGCTGCCTGCCGGACCACGGGTCTGAAATTTTGGCCATGGCGTATGTGAGCGGCTTGTGGTCCACATAAGCGGTGAAGCACCGTCCTTCCAGCCAGAACTGGAAATGACGAATAGCCAAATGCAGCGCCAACAGTTCTCTGTCGAACGTGCTGTATTTTCGTTCAGCCGCGCTTAAAGATTTGCTAAAGAAAGCCAAAGGCTGCCAAACTCCGGCTACCTGTTGCTCAATAATGGCCCCTATGGCTAAATCTGAAGCGTCTGTCGTCAGCGCGATACGTGCTGCAGGGTCTGGGTGGGCCAGGAGCGCAGCGTCAGCCAAGGCTTTTTTAACCTCTGTGAACGCGCGCTCCCGCTCTGGGGACCATTCGACCGCCTGGGTCGGTTTTTGTTTTTTGAGCGCGGCATATAACGGTTGCATGATTTGAGCTGCGTGGGGCAGGAATCGGTTATAAAAATTCACCATCCCCAAGAATTCCTGTAGTGATTTGACCGTTTGTGGACAGGGAAAATCCGCTACCGCGCGTACTTTATCTGGTAACGGAACCGCTCCCTCCGGGGAGACGCGGTGACCCAAAAAATCGATCCGCTCGACGCCGAACTGGCACTTGGCTGGGTTAACTATTAAGCCGTGCTCTCCCAGCCTCCTAAAAACTGCTGTGAGGTGCGTTTCGTGTTCGTCCTCTGAAGTACTTGCGACCAAAATGTCGTCGAGGTACACAAACACGAAAGGGAGATCGCGTAACGCGGCATCCATCATCCGCTGAAATGTTTGCGCCGCCCCTTTGAGGCCAAACGGCATGCGTAAAAATTCGAAAAGTCCGAACGGGGTTATTACCGCTGTTTTAGGAATGTCCTCCGGTTGGACTGGGACTTGGTGATAACCGCGAACCAGATCAATTTTTGAAAAAATGCGCGCCCCCGCCAGGTGCACCGAAAAATCCTGAATGTGCGGGATGGGATAACGATCGTGCGCCGTAGCGTTGTTTAGCCTGCGGTAATCCCCGCACGGTCTCCAGGAGCCATCGGCTTTTGGTACCATGTGCAGCGGCGAAGCCCACGGGCTCTTCGACCTACGAACGATGCCTAGCCTCTCCAGGCTGGCGAACTCCTCGCGCGCAATGGTGAGCTTAACTGCATCCAAGCGCCGAGCTTTTGCAAACACGGGAGGACCAGATGTGGGGATAAAGTGTTTCACCCCGTGCTTCGCGACTGTCGCTGAAAAAGTGGGCACAGTGAGCGCTGGAAATTGGGTGAGGAGTGTGTGAAACTTACCACCTGCTGTAGCGACGTGGGTCTGTACTGGTGGCGGGGACACTCGAGCTGAACAGGGGAGAGAGTAAAAAGAGAGTGCATTTACCAGCCGTCTATTAGCAAGATCAACTAACAGATTGTGTGAACACAAAAAATCCGCGCCCAACATGTTGAAACTCACCGCCGCTATTACAAAAGTCCATTCATATGTGCGGCCATGGAAGCACAAAGGCAAGGTCCTTCTCCCGTAGGTGTTGATGTTCGAGCCATTTGCCGCCGTAGCTCCGCTACCGTGGGGTCCAGACACCCGGTCCGCGTATGTTGGGGTGATGAAGCTCACTTGGGCTCCGGTGTCAATGAGGAACTCTCGTCCGGAACGCGCATCCGTGATGTAGAGCAGCTTGCTGCGTTCTCCGAGGGTCGAAGCTGCTAGCGACCCCCGGTCTTGCTGTTTCCCGAACTCCTGAAGTTGCAGGGCGGCACACACCTGCGTGCCTTCTCTGCGAACCTCCGATGGAAAAAGCAGAGATCTTCTCCTCCGCTGTGTCGTGACCGCGCCTCTGCCGCCGGACCATTGGCTCCACCTCGTCGCGGCCGTGCTGCCGCCGTAGTCGGCCAGTCTGGGTCTGCCGCCTCTGGCTCCCCGCTGTCTCGGGTCACCGCTGTGGTTGCTTGCCCGCCGCAGGCGTCCAGGATCCCATCTGCTTCCTGGGCCAGCTCCCGGAACTCCTCCAGGGTGTGACACTTTTTGCCGGCCAGCGTGCTTCTCGCATGCGTCGGGAGGTTGGAGAGGAAGATGAACTGAAAAATGAAATCATCGTTGTCCAACCCTCTCAGCTGTATCATCTCCTCCATCAGGGCGCTCGGCCTGTGTCCTCCTTGGTCTAGCAAAGACAGGATCCTCCTCGCCCTCACTTCAGCCGAGGGGGTGAAAAACTTGATGAGGGTGGATTTCAGCTTGCCGTACCTGTCGGCCGCGGGTGGCTGCTCCACCAAGCTCTGCACGCACTGAGCTGTGCTGTTGTCCAGTTTAGCGATGACATGGTGGAACTTAGTGTCATCCACCGTTACTCCTGCGAGCGCGAACTGCGACTCTGCTTGCAGAAACCATGACCGTGGGTTATCCTGCCAGAAATCAGGCAGCTTAACGGCCACTGCACTCGCCAGCTCTGAGCGCTGTGAGTCCGGGACCCTGAGACCTTCTTCGTTCATTCTCAACGTCGTCAGTCACCAATGTGGGGAGACTTGAATAACGAAACCGAATTGCATTTAATTCCAGTTTATTTCAAGTAATCATCCCACTGTCTGCTCTCATTCCTGAGCAGCGAACAAAGAGGGTGAACACACCAAAGTTCTCCCTTTTAAACATTCTCACATCAAACCATTTCCCTCGCAGGGGAAATCACACATCTCTACCAAAATCCTTTTATTCACATTCATCAATCTTTTATTTACATAACTCCCCCTTCTCTCCTCTCGAGCCTCAGTGGTCAGGAAGTCTTCTGTCCCCTGTCCTCCGCAGGGGGTCCAGGCTCTGCGGCTCCGCACCGCAGGGGACTGCAGCTCTGTGGCTCTCCTTCATCGTGAGGTTAAATCACATATGCAGTGTCCAACATATACATGTCTAACAACACAGCCATAGAAGTACCTTTCCAAATCAAACTTTTAGTTTGGATGCAGTTACTCTTTCTCTTAATACTTCTGTGAGGAACCTTGGAGTTTTTTTTTTTTTTTTATCAAGATCTGTTTTTTAGTTCACATATTAAATTTGTTTCTAAGACTGCCTTCTATCATTTGCGTAATATTGCCAAGATTAGGAGCATCTTGTCTCAGAGTGATGCTGAGAAACTGATCCACGCTTTTGTTAGCTCTAGATTAGATTAGTGTAACTCTTTATTATCAGATTGTCCTAAAACAACTTTAAAAAGTCTTCAGTTGATCCAAAATGCTGCAGCAAGAGTTTTAACAGGTACTAGAAAGAGAGATCATATCTCTCCAGTTCTGACCTCCCTTCATTGGCTTCCCATAGAGTTTAGAATTAAGTTTAAAATCCTTTTTCTCACTTTCAAAGCTCTAAACAATCAGGCCCCTTTTTATTTAAAAGATCTGATATTACCCTATTATCCTAACAGAACACTACGCTCACAAAATGCTGGATTACTTGTAATACCTAGAATCTCCAAAAGTACAATGGGAGGCAGAGCCTTCAGTTATCAAGCTCCTCTCCTGTGGAACCAGCTGCCAATCTGAATTCGGGAGTCAGACTCGATCTCTGTTTTTAAGAATAGGATTAAAACCTTCCTTTTTGATATAGCCTACAATTAGGGAGGGATCATGTGTCTCTGAACCTCCCTTAGTTATGCTGCTAATAAGTTTAGACAGCTGGGGGACCTCCAATAATGCACTGGGCTTCACTCCTTTCTTCACTCTCAATGAAATTTTTTTTTTTGCTGGTCATTAACATCTGTTTGTTCTCTCCCATAGATTGAGTCCCAATTGTGCTGTTTGCTCTCTACATGTCTGTTCTTTTCATCTTCTCTATCCCCTCAACCCCCAGCCAGTCGCAGCAGATGACTGCCCCTCCCTGAGCCTGGTTCTGCTGGAGGTTTCTTCCTGTTAAAAGAAAGATTTCCTCTCCACTGTCACCAAGCGCTTGCTCATAGGGGATCGCCTGATTGCTGGGGTTTTTCTGCAATTGTGGGGGCTTCCCCTACAGTTGAAAGTGCTATGAGATGACTGTTGTTGTGAAATGGCGCTATATAAATAAAGTTGAATAATAAAGTTGAAGTATTCACAGCCTTTGCTCAATACGTTGTTGATGCACCTTTGGCAGCAATTACAGCCTCAGGTCTTTTTGAATGTGATGCCACAAGCTTGGCACACATATCTTTGGGCAGTTTCACCCATTCCTTTTTGCAGCACCTCTCAAGCTCCATCAGGTTGGATGGGAAGCATCGGTGCCCAGCCATTTTCAGATCTCTCCAGAGATGTTCAATTGAATTCAAGTCTGGGCTCTGGCTTGGCCACTCAAGGACATTCAGAGAGTTGTCCTGAAGCCACTCCTTTGATATCTTGGCTGTGTGCTTAGGGTCATCCTGCTGCAAGATGAACCGTCGCCCCAGTCTGAGGTCAAGAGTGCTCTGGAGCAGGTTTTCATCCAGGATGTCTTTGTACATTGCTGCATTCATTTTTCCCCTCTATCCTGACTAGTCTCCCAGTTCCTGCCGCTGAAAAACACCCCCACAGCATGATGCTGCTACCAACATTGGCGTGGTTATGAATGGTGCCTGGTTTCCTCCAAACATGATGCCTGGCATTCACACCAAAGAATTCAATCTTTGTCTCATCAGACCAGAGAATTTTGTTTTTCATGGTCTGAGAGTCCTTCAGGTGCCTTTTGGCAAACTTCAGGTGGGCTGCCATGTGCCTTTTACAAAGGAGTGGCTTCCATCTGGCCACTCTACCATACAGGCCTTATTGGTGGATTGCTGCAGAGATGGTTGTCCTTCTGGAAGGTTCTCCTCTCTTCACAGAGCAATGCTGGAGCTCTGACAGAGTGACCATCGGGTTCTTGATCACCTCCCTGACTAAGGCCCTTCTCCTCCGATCGCTCGGTTTAGACGGCTAGCCAGCTCTAGGAAGAGTCCTGGTGGTTCCAAACTTCTTCCATTTATGGATGATGGAGATCACTGTGCTCATTGGGACATTCAAAGCAGCAGAAATTTTTCTGTACCCTTCTCCAGATTTGTGCCTTGAGACAATTCTGTCTCGGAGGTCTACAGACAATTCCTTTGACTTCATGCTTGGTTTGTGCTCTGACATACACTGTCAACTGTGGGACCTTATATAGACAGATGTGTGCCTTTCCAAATCATGTCCAATCAACTGAATTTACCACAGGTGGACTCCAATTAAGCTGTAGAAACATCTCAAAGATGATCAGTAGAAACAGGATGCACCTGAGCTCAATTTTGAGCTTCATGGCAAAGACTGTGAAAACTTAAGTACATGCGATTTCTTTGTTTTTTTTTAAATTTTGAATAAATTTGCAAAAATCTCAATTTTTTTTACATTGTCATTATGGGGTGTTGTGTGTAGAATTTTGAGGAAAAAAATGAATTTAATTCCTTTTGGAATAAGGCTGTAACAGAACAAAATGTGTAAAAAGTGAAATGCTGTGAATACTTTCCAGGTGCACTGTATATTCATAATAGTGTATCTTGCTGCATCCATGCATGCCGCTCATCTTGTGGCAACTTTTGCACCAGGTGGCATATGACATGCATTGGACGAGAGAGTGGGACTGGGAGTGCACAAACCTCTCTCACTTAAATCCATTCATGTGCAGGTCATTTTGCAAATCACATCACATCTATTATATCAAGTCCTGGGGCGATGGGCACGTGGGGACGGGAACAGGCACAGGATGATGCTGGAAGTTCTTAGCTACAAACCTGCACTCAGGCGGCTCATATGTGACGGTCGTTTGTCATATACTGGGGTAGATGTGGCACTCGTATCCTGCATGAGTGACAGAGCAGCCTTCTTCAGGGACAGCACTGCTCTCCCCAGATGGGGAAGGGTACTGAAAAGGGATCCTAAACATTGCTTACTCCACTAAGAACCTGCCAGGCAGCCGCACCTGACTGGTCATCCAATACTACGGCCGAAGACCAACACGAAAACATCAAATGATCTTTGCCTCATGGAATGTCAGAACCCTTCTAGACTGCGACAACAGACCGGCGTGCTGTACTGCAATACTGGCAAAGATGCAGGGGCAGTACAGCATTGATATTGCAGCCCTCAGTGAGACCAGACTCGCTGGTGAATCTAGTCTGGAGGAGGTTGGTACAGGCTACACCTTCTACTGGAGAGGCAAGCCAGAGGGAGAACCCAGAACTGGAGGTGTGGGCTTTGCAATACGAACATCTATTGCTCAGAAGCTCGACAGACTACCTACTGCCATCAGCGACAGAATTATGTGCATGCGTATTGGTCTCCACAAGGGACGCCACTTGACCATTCTCAGTGTATATGCTCCCACCATGACATATAGTGACGAGGAGAAGGAAGCTTTCTACAGTGACCTTGACCAAGCCATCAGGTCAACTCCCTCTAGCGATAAGCTCGTAGTCCTTGGAGACTTCAACGCCCAGGTAGGCTGCGACAATGACGCCTGGAAAGGTGTTATTGGCAAACATGGTATAGGGAAGCTCAACTCAAATGGCCAGCTCCTTTTGGAAAAGTGCAGTGAGCACCAACTCACAATCACTAACACCCTCTTCCAGCAAACCAACAAGTTTAAGACAACCTGGATGCACCCTCGCTCAAAGCTGTGGCATCTCATAGACTACATCATCGTCAGACAGAGAGATGCCAGAGATGTCAAGCTTACCAGAGCCATGCGTGGAGCCGAATGCTGGTCTGACCACAGGCTGGTCAGAAGCAAGATGGCACTCCACATCAGGCCCAAGATACAAACCAGGAGAGTAAAACCACCAGCCAAACTTCAAGTCTCCTGCATTAAGGACTTCCATATCCAAGAGGATCTGAAGAGGAAACTTCAGGAAACCAACGTACCTGAAAATTTCGAGGGTATGGAGGTCAAGGCAGCCTGGAAACAGTTCAAGGATGCCATCTACTCTGCTAGTGCAGATGTCCTTGGATTCGTCAAACGCAAACACCAGGATTGGTTTGCAAGGACAGCTTCAGGATGAAGATGGAGGACAAGCTGCAACAGAGCGACATCAGCGGGGTCTGGAGAAACCTCAAAACCATCTCTGGGCTCCAGAATACCTCCCCCCAGGCCACAGGGGGCAGGGAGTGGGCGAACAACCTGAATCTGTTTTTCAATAGGTTTGACCAACCGCCCTCCCCCCTGTCTGCACAACAACCACTGCTGCCTCTAAAGAAATCAAGTCCTGCTGCCCACTCCCACACCCCCCCACTCCCAACACACAGCCCCCCATCCTGACCCTGACCAGGACCCAGGTGAGGACGGAGCTGAGGAAGATCAAGGCGAGGAAGGCGTCAGGACCGGACGGCATCAGCGCAAAGCTCCTCAAGTCCTGTGCAGACCAGCTGTGTGGGATTGTGACGTATATCTTCAACATGAGCCTGAAACTGGGGAGGGTACCACAGCTGTGGAAAACATCTTGTGTGGTGCCTGTACCAAAAACTTCCCACCCCAAAGACCTGAACAGCTACAGACCGGTGGCCTTGACGTCCCACTTGATGAAGACCCTGGAGAGACTGCTCCTTGCTCACCTCCGCCCCCTGGTGGAACCAGCGATGGATCCACTCCAGTTCGCCTACCAGCATGGCATTGGGGTGGAGGATGCGGTGATCTTCCTCCTTCACCGTTCTCTGTCCCACCTGGAGAAGCCCGGGAATATGGTGAGGATCATGTTCTTTGACTTCTCCAGTGCTTTCAACACCATCCAACCTATGATCCTGAAGGACAAGCTGCTGCGCGCAGGGGTGGACCAGCACCTGTCATCATGGATCCTGGACTACCTCACGAACCGGCCTCAGTTTGTGAGAACCCGGGACTGTGTGTCCGACACGATCATCAGTAGCACGGGGGCCCCCCAGGGAACGGTGCTGGCTCCCTTCCTGTTCACTCTTTATACTGCGGACTTCTCACACAACACAACACACTGCCATCTACAGAAGTTCTCTGATGACTCTGCGATCGTTGGCCTCATCTCCAATGGAGATGAAGCTGAGTACAGAGGGCTTATCCAGGACTTCGTGGACTGGTGCCATCGGAACTGCCTCCAGATCAATGCGAGAAAAACTAAGGAGCTGGTGGTGGACTGCCGCAGGCAAGGACAACCCCTCACAGCACCAGTAAATACACAGGGAACAGACATCGAGATGGTGACAGCCTATAAGTACCTGGGTGTTCATCTGAACAATAAACTAGACTGGTCACACAATACTGATGCACTCTACAAGAAGGGACAGCGCAGGCTGTTCCTGCTGAGGAGACTCAGGTCTTTTGGTGTACAAGGCGCGCTGCTGAAGACATTCTATGACACGGTGGTGGCATCAGCCATCACTTTTGGAGTGGTCTGCTGGGGCAGTGGCATTACTGCAGCCGATAGGAAGAGACTGAACAAACTGATCAAGAAAGCTAACTCTGTCCTGGGGCAGCGCCTTGATCCGGTGGAGGAGATAGGAGAGAGAAGGACGGTGGCTAAACTGTCATCTCTGCTGGAGTCCGAGTTCCACCCTATGCAGGACATACTGAATGCACTGAGGAGCTCATTTAGCAGCAGACTACATCATCCCAAGTGCACAACCGAGAGGTTTCGCAGGTCCTTCCTACCAACGGCTGTCAGACTGTACAACCTAAGCAGGGCTGCTTGCAGAGATAGCAAAAAGACGTAACAAACTAATAGTTTTTGGAATGCAAAAGATGCAGTAGACTTACACAATGGTCCCCTCCGGCATACAACTAGGAAAATACCGGTCGCTATGGCGAGTGAGAATATGTATGGGCACATAATCATACCATGTAGGATAACTAAGTAGACGGTTGTGCTGTTTCATCCCATCTAGCAACAATGCTCTGCACTGTGTGTGTTTATATATTTACATACTTATTCCATCTAGCTACAATGCTCCGCACTGGGTGTGTTTATGTTTATATATCTATATATTTATTCCATCTAGCTACATTGCTCCGCACTGTGTGTTTACATATTCATATATTTATTCCATCCAGCTACAATGCTCTGCACTGTGTGTCTGTGTGTGTGTATATATACAGTATATTTTATAGTAATATGTACATATGTATATTAGCTGCTCTTGCTTGCTTGTTTTTTTTTTTTTCTTGCCTTCTGATTGTTGCTCTGAGTGTTGCTATCCCTGTGCTGTTGCAATCCTGGAATTTCCCCGTTGTGGGACTAATAAAGGCTTATCTTATCTTATCTTATCTTATCTTATGAAAATGACCTGGAAATCTCACAGCTTCTGCACACGATGCACAAAGCTCACAGGAGCTACAATGACGACAAATCATCACCAGCCAAAAGATCGACCTACTTGAATGCAAGGCACACCTTGCAGAGAAAACTCCGCCAGATGAAGGAGTCATGGTGGGACAGTAAAGCCACAGAGCTTCAGGAAGCGGCTGATAAGCATAACAGTAAGCTCTTCCATGAAGGGCTGAGGGCGGTGTATGGTCCTAAGTCCTCTGGTAGCGCACCCATCCGATCGTCTGACGGACATAACCTCCATAATGACAAATCGGAAATACTACAACGCTGGGCTGAACACTTCAACACCCTGCTCAATAGGCCATCATCAATGTGTGAGGAAACCCTGGACGCCATTCCCCAGAGGCAGATACTGGCCGAGCTGGACCTCCCTCCTTCACTGGATGAAGTCAAGCGTGCCATAAAACAGACATCTGTGGGAAAGTCTCCAGGTGCCGATGGCATCCCTGCTGAGATTTTCAAAAACGGCGGTGTGCATCTGCAGAACAAACTCCTACAGTTATTTATACTCATCTGGCAGCATGGCACAGTCCCACAAGAGTTTAAGGATGCTTCTATTGTACATCTCTACAAGCGTAAAGGAGACCGCTCTGTCTGTGTTAACCACAGAGGTATTTCCCTCCTGTCAGTTGCCAGGAAAATATTGGCACGCATTGTCCTCAACAGGATGATATGCTGTCTCACTGCTACAGTCTACCCAGAAAAGTGGATTCAGACCTGGAAGAGGTACAGTGGACATGATCTTTGCAATGCGACAGATACAGGAGAAATGTAGGGAACAGAACATGGGCCTGTACATCGTGTTTGTCGATCTCACCAAGGCATTCGACACGGTAAATAGACCTGGCCTGTGGAAGATACTTCACAAAGTTGGTTGCCCTGACAGGTTCATTTCCATCACAAGGTCTTTTCATGATGGAATGCAAGCAAAAGTCCAAGGGAATGGAGATACCTCTGACCCATTTCCAGTGACAAATGGTACCAAGCAAGGCTGTGTCCTGGCCCCAACACTCTTCTCCATTGCCTTTTCTTTCATGCTCATGGAGGCTTTTTGCGACCTGGATAAAGGAGTGCACATCCAGTTTAGAACAGGTGGCGGCCTATTCAATCTGAGACATTTACAAGCTCGGACGAAGACCATGTCCATGCTAGTCAGAGACCTTCTGTTCGCTGATGACTGTGCCTTAGTTGCACACACACTGGAAGATATTCAGCTCATCACTGACAAATTTGCCACGGCATCAGAGAAATATGGTTTTACCATCAGTATTAAGAAGACGGAGGTCATGTACCAGCCAGCCCCCGAAAAATGCCATGTTCACCCTGTGGTAACTATCAACAACAGCCTGCTCAAGTCCGTAGAGAAGTTTTGTTACCTCGGAAGCACCCTCTCTTGTTTTGCAACACTTGACGAAGAGATCAACCAGCGATTAGCCAAGGCAAGTGGTTCCTTTGGCATACTTAGAAGGAGGTTGTGGGATGAACATGGCATCAAGCTCCACACCAAGATTAAAGTGTTCAAGGCTGTCGTTCTTGCCTCCCTCCTGTATGGTTGTGAGACGTGGACACCATATCGCCAACATATCAAGCTTCTTGAACAGTTCCAACAACGATGCCTGAGATCCATATGTGGTATCAAGTGGCAGGATAGAGTGACCAATACAGAGGTATTGGACAAATGCAAATTACCCAGCATTGAAAGCCTGATCATCAAGGCCCAGCTGCGTTGGACTGGACATTTGGCCAGGATGGAGGACATTAGGATCCCAAAGGCAATGTTCTTCAGCCAACTGCAGCAAGGAAAGAGGTCAGTCGGCAGACCCCATCTCCGTTATAAAGACATCTTCAAAGCTACCCTTAAATACTGTGACATGGATATCAATTCCTGGCAACATAATGCCCAAGATCGACTCGCATGGCATCATCTGTGTATGCAGGGCGTCAAGCATTTTGAACAGTCCAAGACCATACACTTAATCGAGAAGAGAGCTTGAAGGAAGGCTTCAGCTATGCCAGCTTTCAGCAGTAATACAACTCTCATCTGCAGTGTCTGCAACAGAGTTTGTTTGTCCAAGATTGGACTCATCTCCCATCTGAAGACACACCGGTGAACTACACTTCGCAAGATACTCATGCATTGCCAGCGATGCGAGACTCCATCATCATCATCATCTTGCACTTTGGGGAATGGGAGTTGTTCAGTCACCATTATAATTTAGTTTATATATGTAGCGTGACCTTGAGTTCCAATTTATAAAATTATAACTGTAACCCTATCCATCGGCCATAAAGTGGAAGTTAATCCCTTTCTCCAAGACTCTTTAGCAAAGGAATGTTCTGACAGTTTTATGATCAACATAGTCAAGACTTTGGAAGCCAAGACTCTCCAGTAAACAACCTGTTTCACTGTGCCATCTGGTGGACAAATCAGGAATATTTAACTTTTTCTTTTGCAGTGGAATTTATGCCTTATGGACTATGAACTAACATATTCTTTCTCTTAAGACAGTATCTGCCAACAAAGACCTGGCTGAACTCTGGGATGGACAATATGGGTTTCAAATTCTTTTACTGAAATGATTTGACATAACTTGATATGTGCTGCTATTTTCAAGAAGAAATTAATGTTTGCATGCTTACTATCACAAAGTAATTGCAGATAAAATTAAAAATTAAATCACCCTTTATTGTCATTCAACCAATCAAGTACAGTAGAACGAAATTGTGTTTTTCCTATCTACAGTGTTAATCACACACACCCCATGTGTAGAATCAGAGGGCCACTGCCATGCAAGGTGCTGCCACAGATTTCCCTCCTCCATTCCATTATTGCTGAGCACCAAGCTGAACGGCAGGAAGTTCCGCTTTTATGTGGTCTTCAGCATGACCCGGCTAGGATTTGAACCCTTGCTTCCCGGGTGTGCGGTGGATGCTCTACCAACTGAGCCACCACTCCGGTACAAGGTAGATGCATTTTATGCTCTCTTATTATTAAGTAGAATATCTTATATTAATATGCTTTAAAATATGCTTTATTCAGCAACATACTTGAGGGGGTCTCACTCTCAGATCAAATGTCTGTCTCTCCCCCTCCTCTTTTCTCTGTTCTGCGGGAGTCCATAGCTGCACTTTAACTGGCCAATAGAGTTCAAAGATTCATTGCATTTTCCTTTTCAGGTCAAGTTTATTACCGTTGTTGAACAAAGCTCAAATATAATTGGTCCAACACAAATTTCATGACGTTTTGGACCACCCTGCAACACTAGAGAAAACTTAAGTTTTATTGCTCTTTGTTGAGTCTGCTTGGGTGTGGTTGGCCAAAGCTGTAAGGAGTTTCTCTGCTCTCCAATTCTCCTATCTTTTTGAGAAGGGCCCAGAGTCTGTCATGCTCTGTGTAAATCCTATTTCTTTTCTTTAAAATTCATGTTTCTTGTTTTATTCTTTTTCTTTAAATTATCGTGCAAGAAGATTTTGTTTAATTTTTTTAAGCTTAAACCAACTTTTAAACCACCAACATCGGAAGAAACGAGTTTGTGATGTAATTTGACTTTCTGATGGGACTTTGCACCATAAACTAATTCCTTCTTCAGTGCATGAGAGAAGACCTCGCCCAGCCTGCTGGAGACCGGCCTTTGTGATCCTGGGAGGAGGCCATAACAGTGGTAAGGAGTCTGTCTGCCAGCCTCCCAACAGAACCACTCCTGGTCCAGTTGAACAGAATCCGGTGGACCCGCCTACTACCCACGGGGACGCAAAGTTTCTGCGGCTGACGGTCTGTTATATAATTTACACTCGTCTTCAGAATATTCCTGGTATAAGTTCTTTGAACCTAATTTTATGCAAACACCCATCAGAATCTCGAAATGGATGTCATCTTTCATTAATTTACGTTCTTTTTCAGAGTAAAACAAATTTTCTAAATTTATATAAAGTTAATTAACATTTTCTTCATAAAATTGCATCCACTTTTCCTAACCAACGCTATTTCATAGATTTCCAATTTCCAGTATACTGACAAATTAAACTATGCTTCATTTGGTTCCACAAATGCTTGATTCATAAGTAACTCAGTAACAGTCTATGATGCTCATGATACATGTAAATTCTCTGTTTTAAAGTTATGCAAATATGTTAACCTATTCTGATATTTCTTATTAAACCATTGAAAGACATATGGGAGTTATTGTTTGATTCCATGTCCATCTTCTTGATCATCAGAGACAAGAACTCACACAAGGGTTTATTATGAGACTGATCAAATCAACAGAATTATTAACTAAGGCTAAACTTACCAATTGCTAAATTCTTAAACTTAAGTCTTTGTTCATAAGAGTTTCCACCTCGATTAAACATGGATGGTGCCCTAACGAGGAATTGAGTGTGATGAAAGTAAATCTTCATTCCTACTCACATTCATATTTACACTAACACGTGTACCAACATTAACTTACCTATAAAACCCTTTAATTTCACTACATATGTGTAGTTTATAGTCTATTGTCAATAAACTCATGCAGTACTATTAACAAGACATATTACAAATATTATAGACACCCATTACAGTACAACCTTTTATATTTCAGCAATACAAGTACAAAACACCACCCACACTTGAAGCTAGGGCAAGAAGAGACACAGTGGTGACAGAGCGGTGGCTAAACTTTTATTGATACAAATTACATATTTTGACTGAGCAACTCCATACTCGGGGATGCACACCCTCAGTTAAAGTACTAGATTCCATTCAACTAAAGGAATCAACTCATTTTGATTGCTGAGGCCACAGTAAAAAATGATTTTAAGCGTCACGCAGCCCTTGTAAAATCTACTTTACTGAAACACCGCTACATGAAAATTGTGGTTAAATACAACAACGAAGCGCTTTATTGTCACATTGCACCACTGGCTTTTAGCAACAAGTGTATTTCCCAAATATGTTTGAAACTTGCTTTAATTAACCACCACCCATTTCTGTCTTTTGTCTAGGCAAGAGGAAAACGATCCACCCCAAACCGGACCTTGCGTCACTATTTACAGAGATGTAGGCTGAAGATCTGCTGAACCAGGACCAGTGTGAGCGGCACATCCAGCTGCTTCTCAGTGAGGCAGCGTGGCCGGTGTGTGTGACCCATTCTAAGTTGTTTTTTTTTTTTGTTTTTTTTACAGTTTGAATTTTGCACATTGTAAACAATCTGGAATTTGTGTCACCACCCGAGTGCCGGTCTCGTCCGCGCTCGGGTCATACATTATCTTTTCCAGGCTTTGACAGCAGTGGGTCCCTTCTAGCTCCCCAGGCTCTTATTGTGACAGCGCCCGGTGGAGCTCCCTGCTGTCAAAGTCAACAGCTGCGCTGCATTCGGGATCATTAGTGACCGGTGTTAAAAGCGGACGCTGAATGCACCCCGATGCAGCAGTCTCTGTTATACTACCGTCTGTTATACTTCCGTTGACACAGCGCATCTCATTGTCTGATGCTTCGGGCGTCCCCGGCTCAGACGCTGTTCATTCATCGTCAGTCTTGTAAGTTACCCTGTGTTTATCCTACCCTCATTGTCGTGTGTATTTTCCTCTGTTCCTTCACTCCCCAATAAAACATCCCTATAACTCACCGGTGACTGCTGGCGTCTTATGGTGGCTCGCGAGGGCCACTATGACAGTAGACTGCTGCCAGAACGTCTAGACAGAGGCGTCGCACCGAGACGCCATTCACCGTGAGTTTTTGCAGTATCGGACTGTTGTTCCTACCTGTCTGGGTACCGTGCTGAAGCATGCCGTCGCGGAGGTCCCGCACTCAGAGTCAGAGCGACGTCCTCGCAGACGCCCTCGAGTGCGTGGACGAAATCCTCATCACCACCTCCCTCCTTGACTTCAACAGCGACGTGCCCCGGTACCTGGACCAAGCCGAGGATATCCTCAATCATCTCCCCCACTTCGCTGACCACCCTGAGGTAAGCGTGAGGAGAGATGACATCGCTGCACAGTGCGAGATACTCCGTGGGCTGGAGGGAAATCCCGGCAGGAAGCCGAAGAGGAGGAGACGTCGCCCCTCGCTTCGGGATCCCGCTCCTGCCTCCGCTCTGGCCCGGGAGTTTGCACCACCCGGAGGTCTTTCCCCGTCAAGCATGTCATCACTCGGGATTCCCCCAGAGGAGCTGCAGCTGACAGCAATCAAGATCTGGGACTGAGTGGCTGCTGCTTGCGCCGCTGTGCATCCATCGTTAATCATGAAGCATGTGGCGGCGGCAGTTAGACTGGTGGAGAGGAATCCAGAGTTGCGTGAGTTCCCTGAGTTTGCCAACCTGCTCACCTCTGTCTCTGCACAGGAACGGCGATTCCCGGAGCTCACCTTCGCCTCGCCCCCTGCAAGAAACCGTCGTCACACCGGCTGTCAACCTCGGCTTGAATCCCGTCCGGATCCAGTTCCGGGTCACTGCAAGGGCTCAACCCCCCACACAGCTGTCACTCCTGTGCCTCGTCAGAGGGGAATTCCTGCAGCCTCTCCCCCCGGGCCATCTTCTCCTGCTGTTCCGTCAGCGTCCCGTGCCCAGCTCGTCTCGGCTGTCGCCCCCTCCTCCTCGTCGCCTATCCCGGCTGCTGTGTGTCTCTGGAGTCCTGTCCTGGCGAGCTCCGTTCTGGAACCATCACCAGCGGTTCCCCCTCGTCCTCCCAGGGGGCCCGCTGTTGCCGTCCGGTGGGGAAAGGGAGGAGCAACGTCCGCCGCAGCAGGCACCATCCGGCCTCCAGGAGACAGGCAAGTCCAAGTTTATCCTTATTCTCATGATTGTGATTTGCCTTGTCAGACTCCTGGGGGTGGAGTTTGGGGTTCACAGCCCCCCGAGCTCCCACCACCTGCTGTGGCTTTCATGATTAATTCCGCATCCTCTGTGTCTCCCTCCGCTGAGCGGTCCTCGACATCAGGCCAACGTCGCTGGATGAGGAGGGGGCCTGCAGTTCTGGAGAGCCTGGTTCCGGTCCCACAGCCACCTCATGGGCAGAGGAGGAGGGCGGACTGCTGCGTGGAACCTGCGCCGATGAGGAAGCGTCCTCGGGTCTCCATGGACGAGTGGTCCGATCCAGCGGGTCGAGGGTCCCCTGCCACCACGCTGTGCGGGCCATCGGCGTAGGCTTCGGTGCCGGAGGATCCAGAGGCTGCAGACACCATCATGCCAGCTGCGGAGCCCGACATAGCTGAGTGGGAGCCTGACGACGACCTCCTGCCGTCTGAGCCCGGATCTTTGCAGTCCTGGACGGCGTCAGAACCCGAGATCAGGCAGGTGCTCTGTATTGTCTTTCTCCTTTCCGTCTTAGAGCATTTTAGCCTGTCTATTGGGGAGACGAGCCGGGTGCAGCCGCCCGCTGCGTCCAAGCTTATCTCTCCGGGTTCTGGCGCTGCCGGTGATCCTGATCCCGGTTCTTCTCTCTCTCCCAAGCCTTCTCCCAGGGTCGCCGGCGAGAAGCTGCTTTCACCCGCTGTGCCAGAGGTTCTAGGTTCGGGGTTGGAGGTCGGTTCTGGTGCAGCGCCGACCCAGTCAGGGTCCGTCGCGGGTGCAACCGAGACCCAATCGGGGTCCGTCGCGGGAGCAACTGTGACCCAATCGGGGTCCGACGAGGGTGCAGCACCAGCGGTTTCCAGGTTCGGTGAGGGAGCTGCAGATCCCCTGCCGCCGGATACTGGACGGGCTCGTCTCCTTCTTCATCCTCATCATCACCGTCACCCTCCTCATCCTCCAGAGGAGCGCAACCCATTTCCACCTGGGGCCGTTGGGGTTCCGAATGCTCCACCCGGTTCTCCCTCATCTTCCCCTTCTCCAGGGAGGCCGCCTTCCACTTCCCCCCTACGGTCCTGGTGGTCAAGCGATGCGGGTCGGCCGCCCAAAGGACTGCCGCCCCCATTTGGCTCTCTGGGCCGGCCACCTGACCCACTGGACTACCTGTTTGGTGACCTGGTCCGGCCACCTGAAATTCATTGTTTCCGGGCATGGGACTGAGGTAGGCCGCCCGAACTTTCTGCCTCCATACCTCAGAGCCAGGACTGCCGTCATCCCGGGTTTTTTCTATCATTATGATGTCTGTAAGCTTTTGGGATGTGCGGGGGGGCCTGGTATCTGTAATTTTGTATCTCACCTTTTTTCCCTTAGCCGGTGATTTGTGTTTTTTTTTCCTCCCCTCTGTCTAATGTCCATGTACTGTTTGAAACTGATATATGTATTGCCTGTTGGGTTCTGCCCTTGTGTTATAACCACACGTATGGAGTATTGTGTGTTTTGTTTTGTTTTTTCTCTCCCCACGGTACTCTGTAATTGCTTTGTTGGCCCCCTGTCATCATTTTGGGTTTTGCTTCTCCTCTTTTTGACTCTCTCCCTCCTGCTGGCGCCCCATCCGCCCACCCTAGGGGGGTGAGGGGGTGGGGGCTTGGGTGTTATTTGGCCGTTCAGGAGCTCGGCCTCGAAGTGGAGGAACTGTCACCACCTGAGTGCCAGTCTCGTCCGTGCCCGGGTCATACATTATCTTTTCCAGGCTTTGACAACAGTGGGTCCCTTCTAGCTCCCTGGGCTCTTATTGTGACAGCGCCCGGTGGAGCTCCCTGCTGTCAAAGTCAACAGCTGCGCTGCATTCGGGGTCATTAGTGACCGGTGTTAAAAGCGGACGCTGAATGCACCCCGATGCAGCAGTCTCTGTTATACTACCGTCTGTTATACTTCCGTTGACAGCGCGTCTCATCGTCTGATGCTTCGGGCGTCCCCGGCTCAGACACTGTTCATTCATCGTCAGTCTTGTAAGTTACCCTGTGTTTATCCTACCCTCATTGTCGTGTGTATTTTCCTCTGTTCCTTCACTCCCCAATAAAACATCACTGCAACTCACCGGTGACTGCTGGTGTCTTATGGTCGCTCGCGAGGGCCACCGTGACAATTTGCTGCTGATTGTAATAAACAATTTAGTGACTTATGTGTTTGCATCATGATTTTCTATTTTGTCTGTTAAGACACCGGTGGGAAAAGAGTCAACAGTACAAACCATTTATCAGTGACTTTGAAAATAATGGTTCATTTTTAAGAACAAGTAACCAAAAACAATTATTTTATTTACTGAAGACTATACTGTTGGATGTGCCACTGCAGAAGACACTGCACACTTTAGCGATAGTACCAGTATATGGAGGAATTCTGGGCCATATTAGCATCTGTATTTTCTAATAATGGGTTAGGGCAGGGGTGTCCAATCATGTGCCATGGAAGGCCAAGACCCTGCAGGCTTTACCTGCAACCAGTGTCTTCAACAGCAGACTACACTGAATTTCTTCCCACTGACTGCTGATCAGTGAAAACACCTGCTGAAGAGACTGGGTAGAAGAGAGAACCTGCAGGGTCTTGGCCCTCCATGACACAAGAATGGACACCCCTGAGTTAGGGTTTAATGTGATTTAACATTTTAACACAAAGTGCTTTATGGTTCATAATTCTGTTAAAAGACTTACACCAAACCAAAAGTGATTTCTCAAACTGCTGGATTGTTCTTCGACAGCTTTTCCAATCTTTTAGTATTTAATTTATGCCACTTGGTGGTAACCTTCACACATAAAAGTGGAAACAGATCTGCAAAAAGTACAAAGGTTTATTGTCAAAATTCCCAGTGCAATATTACATGAATACATGTATAGTACATTGTTGATGCAGAGAATATATATTTCTACAGTTTCTACGTGTATCTAGTAAATCAAGTATTTTCCATGTAACCTTGTGACTGCATTATTTTAATTGCTTTTAATCCTAGATCCAGTTTGTTTTGGCCTAAAATGCATCATAATTGTTAAATACATCTTATTATACCTAACTCAGTACTGTTTACCTGTTGAAATATATATTTTATGGCTAATATACCCCATAACTACAACCTGGCGATCAAGTTTTGGCAGCTGAACAGTTTTTGCCATGACACCACCACAGACTCAGTGCTGCTGGAGCAGGTACATCCCATGACGTCTCAACAGTCTGTCCGTGATTTTCACACAGATCAGAGCAATTTGTTGCACAGGAAGCTAAACGTTTCTACAGACATTCTGAAGTTCTGTAACCACTGATTGTTTGTGAAGCTGGGGTGACATCAGTGACAGCCTGTGTTGAACGCCCAGACTGACGGTTTGAAGCGGTAATTTTCCCACAAGACAGCCATCTGAAACACACACACAGCATACATATTTTAGTACCTAATAGTGATAACATGCAGACATTACAGTGTAGTACGGCAGACTTAAAGCAAACTAGCATTAGCGATCATTAGCTTACCTTCATATGTGATCTGGTTTGTATCCTCACATCTTTGGCTCTATGGCTTCCTAAATGCTCCAGTACTTTTCCAGAGTGTTTGGTCTTGCTGCCTGTACCCTTGTCTGGCTCTCATTTTTTGCCTTTACTCTGACAAAAAGCCAGACACCGAGCAGTCACCTCGTAAGCCGCCATGTTGTGTTTTGCTTGTGTCGCGTGTTTTACATCACGAGAGTGTGGTGCTGCCTTGTTGTAAAAAAATCCCACCCACCCCAAATGGTACTCTGCTGTAATGGAAACAAAAGTGTGCTGAGCCGTGTAAAGCCATGTAGAGGCATATAGGGCTGAGTGGGGACTAGTGGAAAAGGGCCTTATGTCTACCGGCTGGTCTGGGAATGCCTTGGTATCCTCTCTGAAGAGCTGGAGCAGGTGGCTGGGGAGAGGGAAGTCTGGGCTTCTCTGCTTGAACTGCTGCCTCCGCGACCTGGACCTCCGGAAAAGCGGTAGAAGATGGATGGATGGATGGATGTAATGAGAATGTCCAGATTAACTAGAATCAGACCCTACCACTTTTCAGAGTCATTTCATATAGATAGATAGATAGATAGATGTACTTTATTAATCCTAAACTGGGAAATTACAGTGTAACAGCAGCATGACAGTTGACAGCCAAACAACAGAAACACACAAGACAGACAAAGGGATTACCCATGGAAAGTAAAAAAAGAAACTAACATGACTATAGAACCTACGTATATACATCATAGCTTAATATATGATGACCCGTATAAACACATGAATCATCCCATTGCACAAAGAAGGACTATCAGGAGCAGAGTGAAAATGTGAGGTACCAGTTAGTCTGTAAGGTGCAGTGTGGTAGCATAGCTATGACCAGAATACAACATCATAGTGAGTTATTGTACAGTGAAATTGCATATGGCAGGAAAGATTTCCTGTACCTGGCCGTTCGACAACGAAGCTGTAGTAGTCTACTGGAGAAAGTGCTTCGCTGCCTATCTAGTGTGTGGTGGAGGGGGTGATCAGGATAGTTCATGATGGATCGCAGTTTATTTAGTGTTCTCCTCTCCACCACTGTCTCAAAGGTCTCCGGTCTGAGACCAATTACAGAGCCAGCCCTCTTGATAATCTTGTCAAGTCTGTTGGTATCTCTGGCCTGATACTGCTACCCCAACAGACCGCAGCAAAGAAGATGGCGCTGGCGACAACAGTCTGGTAGAAAAGCTCCAGCATCCTGCTGCACACGTTGAAGGATCTCAGTTTTCTCAGGAAATAGAGTCTGCTCATCCCCTTCTTGTGCGCAGCATCGGTGTTGGATCTCCAGTCCAACCCGCTGCTGATCCTGACACCCAGATATCTGTAGTCTTTAACCACTCCCACATCCTTCCCCCTAATCTGCAGTGGCTGAGAAGGAGCCTTCCTCTTCCTGAAGTCAATCACCATCTCCCTGGTCTTGCTGACATTCAACCTCAGGTGATTCTGTTCCATCCACTCCACAAATCTGTCTACCAGTGCCCTGTACTCCCCCTCCTCTCCTCCTCTTATACACCCCACAACAGCTGAGTCATCAGAGAATTTTTGCAGGTGACATGATTCAGTGTTGTACTGAAAGTCCGTGGTGTATAAGGTAAAAAGAAAAGGAGAGAGCACAGTGCCCTGTGGAGCTCCCATATCACTAGCCACCACTCCAGACAAGACACTGCCCAGCCTGACAAACTGTGGTCTGCCTGTCAGGTAGTCGGTAATCCAGGAGATCACAGAGCTGTCAACCCCCATCCCCCGCAGCTTCTCGCCCAGCAGCAGTGGCTGGATGGTGTTAAAGGCACTGGAGAAATCAAAAAAAGTGATTCTCACAGTATCTCCTCCACCATCCAGGTGCTGATGGGCTTGTTGCAGCAGGTTTGCAGCATATTTGGATGTTGTATGACATTACATATCTTATATTCAAATTCTACTAGCACTAAATCTGATAATAAAGGCACCATAAGGCAAATTTAAAGGTTTTAAGTCAGAATGTAGATTTGAAACTTGGTGACCCAGTGACCTAAATTCAGACCCTATCGATCCTTAAGGTCAAAGCCAAAGTCAAGGTCATTTGACAATTGTTAAATGCCCAAGACAACATTCTTCATGTGCACAAATTTCTTGCCCTTAGCTCTAATAATAAAGTCACTATTGGTCAAAGTTGATTTTGACCTTTTGTGACCCTGTGACCATGACCATGACCTTTGACCTTGTGACCCCAAAACATAGCAACACATGCTAAGCCTGAGGTTCACCCGTGTACCAAATTTGGTCACCCTAGCTTCATTTTTTCTCAAGTTACAATTTGGACAAACAAATTTACAAATGAACAGACGGAGGCGACTGCCTACCCACGCCTTCACTCTGTCGACATGGGTAACAACCTAAAGACCACCCCACCTTCTCTAGTTTGTCTTAGTCTGCAGTGAAGTAAACCCATTTCTTGTGTCCTAACAAAAATTAACTATCTGTTGTGTTATTTGTGCAGTTTTTTGAATTACTATGCTTTACTGTTGTGAAGGTGCCATTACTGCCAATCAAAATAACAGCTTTTGACTCAGTACATATTGCCCCGCAGATTACATCTTCTTTTTTAGAGATCTTGCATATTTTAGCAAGAAAATAACTGCTTCTAGGGGCCAAATTGAGCTCACTATGAATTCAGCCAGAATTTGTCTGTAATTTTCATTCCCTGTTTGGCCAGCACTGAGTCACAGGGCACCTTGAATCTATCCCAGTTCTGCAGGCAACAGATCACCAGTCCATTGCAGAGTCAACACAGGGGACACAGATCCACTCAGACAAGTTTGAGTTCCATACAAGTAAACCCATACAGGCACGAGAAGGACATGCGGGGTTCCACTTGTCTCAAACTTAAGTTCAGTCAGAAACTTTCCACCTGTGATGTGACAGTGCTAACCACCCACAGCTTGGTACTTTTACCGAGACCCAAACTATTGAGCAGATTAAGTTCTTATCAAGCGAAACTGAAAAAGCTTTCAGTGATCATTATGTCCTTTAGTGCCATTGTGTGCAATGCACCACACCACCCTGGGATCATATTTAAAACGAGCTCTCGTTTTTTCTCTAAAAAAACAAAATAAAAAAAATTCTCAGTAGAGACATTTTTATATGGTTTTGTGCTATTCCACATAACAATACCATTTTAAATCACATCATTTTTTATGGACATTTTGCACATCTTTGGGGGGCTGTAGTCCAATGTAATAATGCCTCAGATGCTGTCTGTCTTTCATTTATGCATAAAGTAAGTCAAGACATGTTGTCTTTTAATTGATCTGGGCCTGTGTGTGTTTGTGTTTTTAGGCAGCACCCCCTTCAGACTACTTTCAGTCTGGCTAAATCTATCTCAGCTGTTATCAGTGTCATGTCATGCTGTGGTGTGGGCAAACGCGTGTGTGAGTCTGTCTGCTTGGTATAGGTAGGTATGTGTGTCATGCGGAGCAGCTTCAGAAGCTTCTTTATCAGCCAGCCGACACCCTCACCCCCCCACCCCCCGCTGTCTCTTTTCATTTTCCCATACTTTCACACATGGGGCCACGCAGGCCTGCGCTCTCTCCCCTCACACACATTCATCAGAGCTCATTTAAACATGTGCCTCACGCGTAACCTGGTGAACACACAGGTGTGTCAAGAAAGGCACGAATCCAATATGGCTCACGTATTGTTTGGCTAATAATAGCACACGGTAGGCCCATTATTCCCAGACTGAGGTGGATTATTAGGAGAGAGGATTAATGCTCATCCCCACATATCTCTGTGCATGACCTTCTGCTTGTCTGATTATTGTTTGACCCGCATTTTAAGTGCAGAAGCTGCGGAAATTTGCAGAGTAAATGCGGTGGCTTTCTGGATTGACTTTGGTACACGCGGTGCTGCAGAGAAGGTTCTGTCCTCGGGAGGATTTACGGTTGACTTTCCAAACTCAGCCAAATGAATCCACACTAAGAGTTTTACCCCACCCCACAGACGCAGACGCGCGTTCTCCCTCCTCACGCACTTCACGCTCCAAACGAGACCGAGGAGGACCGCGCAGGAGAGAGGAGGGGAGGAAAGCTTTGCCTCCCTCTCCGGCTCACTACTGAATGCGCGTCTTATCATTCTGGGAGCTTCGCGCTGAGCAGATGTGATGTGAGGATCCAGAAATAAGGAGACATGTCAGCCGCGCAAGGACTTCTCAACAGCGTCTTCTCCTGCTCGTCTCCAGCCTCCAAAGCCATAACCAAGCGGAGGCTCCGCCAGACGCGGAGCTTGGACCCCGCGATCATAAGGCACTGTGGCACCGGGGTGGACGCACGCAGCAGCGCACCGGCGGCCGCGGACCCAGGTGCGTCCCCGGAACGCTTGGCCGCCAAGCCGACTTTACGCACCAAGATTCCGACCCTCAAGGAGCCAATGACGCCTTCTGTTTCCTCTCCCTCCATACCTTTGGACGTGTCTCCATCCTCCAACTTCCACTTTGACTATGACATCGTGAAGCGTCCCAAAAGGAATACCGCCGGGGATTTACCGTTTATGGTGAGGGGGCCCGGCGCGGCGCCGGCCGGGAGCGCCAGCACGCTGTTCTCGCCGCGGAAGTGGCTCCAGAAGAAGGTGCAGCCGCCGGACTGTCACTCGTACGTTGTGTGGAAGTCGGAGGTAAACTTTGCCGTGCAGTCGGCCCTTCCCTTGCTTGACTGAAGAGGCGATGTGTGCCCATACTCGCCATGCTTTGTGTAAATATTTCAGTCATTTTCTCTTGTAGGTCCCGCGGTTTTTTGATGATTTGAAGACGAGACTGCAAAAGTTTTTATACAGCAATTTTAACTGCAACACAAACACATCTTAAACCATATATATATATATATATATATATATATATATATATATATATATATATATATATATATATATATATATATTTGCACCTGGAAGCCCCACAGTATCAAACAAATCAGCGCATTTCAGCCTGAAATCCAGTTAGTCTGGCCCAAGGGCACATGGGTAATTAACTCGGGGTGGGGGTGGGGGGGTGTCAGGCAGCTCTGGTCCACCTCTCTCCCACCTATTTTTTTCTCTAGGTGGTTATTACTCTGTTCTCAGTCCAGCCATATATAAGTAGTTCTGGGAAAGTAAAGGCTCCTAGGATTAAATGGTTCCAACAAAAGGTGCAATGGAGTGTCGATAGATTTCCCCCTCCTACTGTTGTCGTCAGGGAGCTGTTTAGCCTTTGCCTTCGTGTGGACTTCAAGCTGGGCATGAATGGTTGACAGCATATGAAATCTTTACCAAAACATACTTGGGAGACTTATGTGTGCGCACGTGTGTGTGTGTGTGTGTGTGTGTGTGTGCTGCATAGGTTGCATGCTTGGCATGAATCCACACACATCTGGAGAGGTATGATCATATTGCTGCTTCTATTGTGTGTGTGTGTGTGTGTGTGTGTGTGTGTGTGTGTGTGTGTATTTTTGTTGTTATCTCTTCTGCAAACTTTGTGTGTGTGTGTGTGTATGTGTGTGTGTGTGAGGGTCCTAAGAACACATGGCCTGGGATTTGTTTCTCACGGCTGGGAGCGGTCACAGGGGTCGAAAGCTTGTGGCCCTCAAACAGCTCTCCCATCATTTCCTATCACAAGGAACAGTCCCACTCCACCACTCTGTTTCACTTTCTTAACCCCCCCCCCCCCTTCCCCACACACACAGGCATGCATCCACACTCACTCCCCCCCCACACACTTCTCCGAGATGTCTACAAGTTTTCACTCTGCAGAGTTTCCCACCGCTGCTGCGGCCCGCCGAGGCCAGTATGAGGCCATCGGTGTGGAGTCATTAGTACAATCCTGGACCATGAAGTTATTGCACCACAGAGCAAAAAAAAAAAAAAAAAACCCATCGGAGCCAAGTAAATATTGGTCTGCTGGGATGTGTCACACACTGCTGGGTGTGAAGTAAAACCTTTGGGCTAAATGTAAACAAAAACTGTGATAGGAATATGGAGTGCTGTTGCTGATTGTACATTAATTTACATAGAAAGTCAAACAGTAGTATGACCGCAGGAAACCAAGTGATGTGGGTGCGTTTTCAGATAAACCTTCATCCAAGTCATTGGAATAAGTGATATATTCCAATTCTGCATGTTTATGTAGTGTTTTAATTTTTCCTCTGCAGTGCACGGCAACTTCTTAATCAGCAATTACTGTTTTGAAGAATAAATCAAATATCATTCACAAGATTTTTTTTAAATCCCTGATATAGTCTGAGTGGATCCTGTCAGTCGCTGGATTGCTGGTACATTTTATTCCTGGCATTATGAAACATCTATTTGAAGGGGCAAGGGTGAGATGTGCAGCAATTGTGCAGGCTCGGAGTCAAACCAGCGATCTCTTGCTTACAGACATTAAACACAAATGGTACATGCCCA
The DNA here is from genome assembly GCA_020510985.1 of Pholidichthys leucotaenia. Lineage (NCBI taxonomy): Eukaryota > Metazoa > Chordata > Actinopteri > Cichliformes > Pholidichthyidae > Pholidichthys > Pholidichthys leucotaenia. Next base: position 247,435,775 of record CM035845.1, on the reverse strand, counting down.
GATTGCTTGACCACAGCTTGAAGTTTTGCAATGTTTTTGTCAGTATGTGACCAGAGTAAGATACTGTATGCTATAAGCCTGGTCAGTATATATATATATATATATATATGTGTGTGTGTGTGTGTGTGTGTGTGTGTGTGTGTGTGTGTGTGTGTGTGTGTGTGTTATAAAGTGTAACTGCATATTAGCATTACAAGTTGGTGATTGCTTACGTACAATTCAGTTTAACTTTATTTACCATGTAGTGCTACTTAACATCACTTACTGTATGTTAAGACATTTCAAATCACGTTGAAAAATTGTACACAGAAACTAAGCACTGCTCTGACTGAGATTCTCATATAGGATAAGAAAATGTAGCATCATGCCGGGTGTTGTTTACTGTAGAAGAAACCAGCAGTGAGGTAATCTTGATTATTGGTACTGACAAATTTTAGAACATTTGCCAGTAATATGGTTTCTAGTTTTTGACTCATTAAAACCTTTCATGCTACACCATTCATCCGGCAGCTTTGTTCAGGCCCTTTTAAATGTAACCTCTCTAATTTGAATAAAATAAATCTGCAGGAATAGGACGGTGATTCGGTGCAGGATGTTTTCTGATATTTTAATCCTAGTAGTGTTGATGAATTATGCACAAATAATCTGTGCGGAATGAAGTAATTTGGCGGCACTTGGTTTGATGCACTGGTTAACAAGTGGCTATCAGATCTTAGAGATAGGATACAGTGTGTAATTACCTGGTAGACAATCAGGGCCTGTTCACACTTTCTGTTCCATGCTGACCGAGGTTTAACCCCCAAAACCTGGAACGTTTGATAAGTGTGAATGCTCCCTACTGTTCTGAAGAATGGAACATTTCCCCAGCCTTGGAACTGTTAATCGAGGTAGTCTCGGGAATGGAATGAATGCAGTTGTTCACTCATGTACAACTATTGTATGTGTATGCACAGTTTATTTACATTTTATATATATATACCACACACACACACACACACACACACACACACACACACACACACACACACACACACACGAAGTTGGGATGTTGTGTAAAACATAAATAAAAACAATACAATAATTTGCAAATCCTTTTCAACCTATATTCAATTGAATACACTACAAAGACAAGACATTAATGTGCAAACTGATAAACTTTTAAAAAAAATCACTCATTTTGAATTTGATGCCTGCAGCATGTTCCAAAAAAGCTTGGGCAGGGGCATGTTTACCACTGTGTTACATCACCTTTTCTTTTAACAACACTCAATAAGCTTTTAGGAACTGAGGACACGTCAGTTGCTCAACAGTCCGAAGTCTCTGTTGTTGTATTTTGCACTTCATAGTACGCCACATATTTTCAATGGGAGACAGGTCTGGACTGCAGGTAGGCCAGTCTAGTACCCGTACTGTTTTACTGTGAAACCATGCTGTTGTAACATGTGCAGAATGTGGCTTGGCATTGTCTTGCTGAAATAAGCAGGGACATCCTTGAAAAAAAAAATGTTGCTTGGATAGCAGCATACTGTATGTTGCTCCAAATCCTGTATGTACCATTCAGTATTAATGGCGCCTTCACAGATGTGCAAGTTACCCATACTATGGGAACTAATTCACCCCCATACCATCAAAGGTGCTGGCTTTTGAACTTTGCATTGATAACAATCTGGATGGTCCTTTTTCTCTTTATCCCAGAGGACATGAGGTCCATGGTTTCCAAAAACAATTTGAAATGTGGACCTGTCAGACCACAGCACACTTTTCCATTTTTCGTTAGTCCATCTCAGATAAGCTCGGGCCCCGAGCAGCCGGTGACATTTCTGGGTGTTGTTGATACAGCGGAGAAAATAAATATTGGACACGTCAACATTTTTCTCATTAAACATATTTCTGATGGAGCCATTGGTCTGAGATTTTCACCAGATATCAGTAACAACCCAAGTAATCCATACATACAAAGAAATCAAGGGAACTGTGTTCACAAAACAAGTTATATTTAATAAAGTGGAATGACACAGGGAATAAGTATAGAACACATGAAGGAAAAGAGGTGCAAAAAGGCATAGAAGGCAAAGAAACCAGCTGAAATCCATCAGAATTTAGGAAGCCATCCCATCCCCCATCAGTGCAAATTAATTTCAGCTGGTTAAGTCCTGATTGATAGCCTTTAAAAAGGTCTGTGAATATTAGATTGCCACACCACAAAGAACTCATGATGGGTAGAAGCAAAGAGCTCTCTTATGGAATTTTTTTCTGAGACATTCACGGACATTAAGAGAAGACTGTTCTGGTTGTGATGTGCATCATAAACACACACACATCTGGAAAACAACAGCCAAGTCTGTTATCCATCAATCCTTCATAGCAAGTGATGCTGTAGTTAAAAACATTGTTACTGACCTGAGGAGGAGAAGAACCATCACTACCAGGACAAACTGCCCATTTCCTTGGGACTGTTTGAATATTTAAATCATATGCCTGGAAAATCACTTAAATTATTAGAGTATGCATTCTACTCTTATTTATTGAGATTATTTGTGTGTTGTGTAATTGTGATTTGTTGTATTCAATTTATTAATAAAGCAAAGAGCTGTCTCTAGACCTTTGCAACCTTATTGTTGCAAAACATAATGATGGCATTGGTTTCAAGCGCATTTCTAAACTGCTGAATGTTCCAGTGAGCACTGTTGGAGCTATCATTTGGAAGTGGAAAGAACATCATTTTACTATAAACCAGCAACAACAAGGAGCTCATTGCAAGATTTCTGACAGAGGAGTCAAAAGAATTATCAGCAGAATTATCCAAGAGCCAAAGACCATTCGTGGAGAACTCAAGAAAGACCTGTAGTTAGGAGGTACTGCTGTTTCAAAGAAAACAATAAGTAATGCCAACATGGGCTCTATGCCTATTGCTCTATTGCACGGTGGCGCAGTGGTTTAGCACTGTGGCAGCACAGTTTTACCCTCGGCCGGGGGACCGCGGGGATCATGAGATCGTGGGTTCGATCCCAGCCCCCGACCAACAGTGAGCTGTGTGGAGTTTGCATGTTCTCCCCGTGCTGCGCGGGTTTACTCCGGGATTTCTCCGGTTTCCCCCCGCACACCAAAAACATGTAGGTTTAGGGCGCTCGCACACGCAGCGACCAGCAGCCGGTGGCTTGTCACCAAACTGCAAACCAAGTCTACCTACGGGTACAAATAAGTAACAAAAAAAAAAAAAAAAAAAAAAAATGCCTACTCACTTCACAAGACTCCATTGCTAAAGAAATGAAGAAAGGCATGTTGAAGCTTGTTTAAAGTTTGCTGCACAACATTTGGGCAAGCCAGTAAAATACTGTTCGAATATAGTCTGGTCAGATGAGACCAAAGTTGACCTTTTTGGATGCCACAGCACATAGCATGTTTGGAGGAGAAATGGCATTGCACATCAGCCCCAAAACACTATACCAACAGTGAAGTTTGGAGGTGGGAGCATCATGGTGTGGGGGTGTTATTCAGCACATGGTACAGGCAGACATAATATAATTGAAGGAAAGATGAATGGACAAATGTACAGAGACATCCTTGGTAAGAACCTGTTGCCATCTGCCAAGATGCTGAAGATGAAATAAGGGTGGACATTTCACCTTGACAATGATTCCAAACACACAACCAAGGAAACTCGCAACTGGCTCCAGACAAGGAAAATAAAACTTCTAGAATGGTCCAGTCAGTCACCTGACCTGAATCCAATTGAAAATCTATGGAACAAACTGAAGATCAGAGTTCATAAAAGACGCCCACGGAACCTTCAAGATTTGAAGAGTTTGTGTGGAAAAATTGGGCTAAAATCACTCCTGAGCAATGCCTGCGCCTAGTTTCTCCATACAGGAGGCATCTGGAAGCTGTTATTACTAGGGATGAGCCAATCCGATCCACCGTATTGGTATCGGGTTCAATCCAAGCAAAATGGCTGGACTGGTATTGGTAAGGAATAAAAGTAATTTACCGATCTGATACACTAATAATATTAAAATGAAGGTGCAATTATGTTCTCTGCCATGCTATGCACGGCTTCTGTAAACAGAAGCAACGTGTCAAATCACTGGAGCCTGTCTGTGGAACTCGCCTCAGTATGTTGCTGTGTGGTACCAACATTTACAATTTTACACCACCAACTTGATAAAACACTTGCAAAAGTATCACAGAGTATGCTGAATTCTGTCAAGAACCGAGCAGCAGGACGTGTGTCGTGCAGCAGCAGCCGCTGTTTTACTGCTGGAATACGCTAAATGTTAAGCTAAAAGAATGAAACTGAAAGTAAAAACCAGAGGAGCAGGAATGGAGACATAACATAGGCTTACCTTTAGATGGACAGTTACAGCTGATGAGAGGTAGGTGACAGAAACATAAATAGCAAATTATAACTGGTGAATTGAAAGCAGGAATAACAAGACCGAACAAGGCTACATGAAATGAAACAGGGATGACTTCAAAATAAGAGCAAACCTAAAAACTATGGACAGAGAATAAACTACTAAATAAACTGAGGACCAGGAGAATACTTATGATAATAATAATAATAATAATAATAATAATAATAATAATAATAATAATAATAATAATGGATGACAAAAATACAACTTGAAGGGTTAGTTCCTTATTTCAGATGTACAGCATTTTTTCTTCATGCACAGGCACTTTGAATTTCATCTGAATGCTTATTTATATACTCAGCTTTAAAGTTTTGCAATAAACTTGCACTTAAAACTTCAGCCCGCATGTTTCCATAGTGCTGACCAGTGAAATGCTGCCAATGTTGCAAAGTTTAAAATTAAAAAAAGCAGCAGCATTGCTGAACTGAGTCAAATTTGTAATATATTCTTTAACTTTTAAATTTATGTTTTTATATATGTGCAAAATGCTGCCAGTCATTACCAGAGTATGTTCTGTACTGTTGTTTTAAATAAGAGAGATGGTATCAGGTTTGGATTGGTATCGGCTGACACTCAAAGTCACAGTATCGGTATCGGTCTTGAAAAAGCGGTATCAGCTCTTTCCTAGTTATTACCAACAAAGGCTTTTCTACTAAATATTAAATGAATTTCACCAAGCGTGTTCAATACTTATTCCCTGTATCATTCCACTTTATTAAATAGACCTTGTTTTGTGAACACAGTTGCCTTGATTTCTTTGTACAGTATGAATGGATTACTTGGGTTGTTACTGATATCTGGCAAAAATCTCAGAATCAGAATCAGAATCAGATTTATTGCCATTGTTCATGTAGTACACAAACTAGGAATTTGTCTCGGTGCAATGCTGCAACATTAAACATGGAGTAGCACTGAAGATAAAAAACTATGCATTCAATAAAAGATAGAATATGAATAAGTAATACTAATCTATGCAATTTTTAAATATATTAACAAGCAGCAGATATTGTGGAGTTCCACATAGTGCAGTCGGTAGTGCAAAAAGAAAACAGTGATAATTGTCATGAGTCTGGTTGAGCTGCTGTACATAGTGCACGAGAGTCAATAAGTCACTTAGTGTTCAGCAGTCTGATGGCAGAGGGGAAGAAGCTGTTCATGTGACGGGAGGTTTTAGTCTGGATGGACCGTAGTCTTCTACCTGAGGGGAGGGGGGCAAACAGTACGTGACCAGGGTGTGAGGGATCGGCTATGATCCAGCCAGCACGCCTCCGGGTCCTGGAGATGTACAGATCCTGGAGAGATGGGAGCTTGCAGCCGATCACCTTCTCAGCAGTGCGCACGACGCTCTGCAGCCTTAGTCTGTCCCTGGCAGTGGCTCCTGCGTACCACACGGTTATGGAGGTGGTGAGGATGGACTTGATGATGGCTGTGTAGAACTGCACTAACATCTTGGTGGGTAGCTTGAGCTTCCTCAGCTGCCGCAGGAAGAACATCCTCTGCTGGGCCTTTTTGATGAGGGAGCTGATGGTCGGCTCCCACTTGAGGTCCCTGGTGATGGTGGTGCCTAGGAAGCGGAAGGAATCAGCAGTGGTGATGGGAGAGCCTGTGAGGGTGAGGGGGGGCAGAGGGGTTGTGACTTTCCTGAAGTCCACAATCATCTCCACTGTCTTCAGAGCGTTCAGCTGCAGGTTGTTGTTGTTGCACCAGGACGCCAGCTGGGCCACCTCTCTCCTGTAGGCGGACTTGTCGCCGTTGGAGATGAGCCCGATGAGGGTGGTGTCGTCCGCAGACTTGATCAACTTGACAGACTGGTGGCTGGAGGTGCAGGAGTTGGTATAAAGGGAGAAGAGTAGGGGGGAAAGTACACAGCCCTGGGGTGATCCGGTGCTGATGCTAGCAGAGTCTGAGACAGTCTTTCCCAGCCGCACATGCTGCCTCCGGTCCGTCAGGAAGTCAGTGATCCACCTGCAGAGGGAGTCAGGCACGTTGAGCAGGGACAGCTTGTCCCGGAGCAGAGCGGGGCGGATGGTGTCGAATGCGGAGCTGAAGTCCACAAACAGGATCCTGGCGTAGGTTCCCAGGGAGTCCAGGTGCTGCAGGATGGAGTGGAGGGCCAGGTTGACTGCGTCGTCTACAGACCTGTTGGCTCGGTAGGCAAACTGCAGCGGGTCCAGGAGAGGGGTGGTGATGGACTTGAGGTGGGGCAGGACCAGGCGCTCAAAGGACTTCATGACTACAGAGGTGAGCGCTACAGGTCTGTAGTCATTAAGTCCAGTGATCCGTGACTTCTTGGGGACAGGGATGATGGTGGAGGATTTGAGGCAGAGCGGCACGTGGCATAGCTTAAGGGAGGTGTTAAAAATGTCTGTGAAGACAGGAGCCAGCTGTTTCGCACAGTGTCTCAGGGTGGAGGGAGACACGCCGTCCGGACCGGGGGCCTTGCGCGGGTTCAGTCTGGAGAACTGTTTGAGCACGTCCTGCTCACTGATGATAAGGGCAGGGGGGGAGGAGGGGGGGCGCCTTTGATGAAGTAGGGATCGTGGAGGCTGTGGAGCTGGAGAGAGGGGGGGAGTTGGACACAGATGACGAGGTGTCAAAACGGGCATAGTGTTGGGACAGTCTTTGACAAAGGGCTTTGTCATCCTGACCTTTAGGAGCCTGAGGCCGATAGTTGGTGATTTGCCTCAGTCCTCTCCACACAGAAGCCGAGTCATTAGCAGTGAACTGCTGCTGGAGTCTCTCAGAATACACAGATTTAGCTCTCTTTAGCTCTCTGTTAAACCGATATTTAACCTCCCTGTAGCAGTCCCTGTCTCCACTTTTCAGCGCTGCTTCCTTCTCCTTCCTGATCTGTCTGAGTTTAGCTGTGAACCAGGGCTTGTCATTAGAGTAACTCACCCTGGTGCGCGTTGGAAGAATGTCCTCCTCACAAAAGTGGATATAAGAGTTCACAGTGTCCGTGTATTCATCCAGATCATGCGTGGCTCCTTTAAACATGCCCCAGTCAGTTATTTCCATGCACGTTTCCAGCTTCTCCTCAGCTTCACTGGTCCATTTCTTCGTAGTGCTCACAACAGGTTTAGTGAGCTTCAGTCTCTGTCTGTATGTGGGAATGAGGTGGACCATCACGTGATCAGATAATCCCAGTGCAGCGCGGGGAACAGCGTGATATGCGTCTTTCACTGTGGTGTAACAGTGATCCAGCGTGTTTATTCCTCTGGTGGGGCATTTAATAAACTGTTTGTAGCGGGGGAGATCGTGGCTCAGATTGCTCTGGTTAAAGTCGCCAACCACAATAACCAGAGAGTCTGGAAAAATCCGCTCTGTGTGTTGGATGTGATCCGCGAGCATGCGCTGAGCTTCGTGCGTGTCCGCGTCGGGTGGGACGTACACAGCGGCGAGGATGAATGAGGCAAACTCCCGCGGGGAATAAAATGGCTTGCAGTTAATAAAAAGAAATTCCAGGGCGGGAGATCAGTGTTTGGAAATTACTGTTACATCAGAGCACCAGCTGCTGTTGATGTAAAAGCAGACTCCGCCTCCTGTGGTCTTGCCGGAGAGCTCTGTGTCACGATCAGCACGAAACAGCTGAAATCCCTCGAGGCGCAGCGCGCTGTCCGGTGTGTTTTCCCTGAGCCAGGTCTCGGTGAAACAGAGGGCAGCCGAGGAAGAGAGGTCCTTAAAACGCATCAGCAGTCTCAGTTCATCTACCTTGTTAGAGAGAGAGTTGGTATTGGACAGAAATATACCAGGCAACGCCGTGCGCGTGCCTCTCCTGCGAAGCCGGACGAGAGCGCCCGCTCGTCTTCCTCTCTTTCGCCGTCTTACTTTTCGAGCCAAGCAATGAACCAGATCGGCGGCAGGAGCTAAAAAAACTGGGAGTAGGTCCGTGGGAGTGAAAGTCCTGATATTTAGAAGTTCTTCACGGGTATAAGAGCAAGCAGACACACAATTGACAAACAAAAACAAACAAAGGGCGCAGCGAAGCACCATGGCGACCACTGTGGGCGCCATCTTGGATCAGTACCAAGGTCAATGGTTCCATCAGAAATATGTTTAATGAGAAAAATGTTGACGTGTTCAATACTTATTTTTCCTGCTGTATATGGCTTTTGCTTTGGATGGTAGAGTTTGACTCGCGTTTGTAGATGTAGTGAGGAATTGACAATGGTTTTCTGACGTGTTCCTGAGCCTATGTGGTAATATCCTTTACAGAATGATGCTAGTTTTTAATGCAGTCCCACATGAGGGATGGGAAGGTCACGGGCATTCAGTGTTGGTTTTCGGCCTTGCTGCTGATGTGCAGAAATTTCTCCAGATTCTTTGAGTCTCTTGATGATATTATGGACTGTAGATGATGGAATCCCTAAATTTCTTGCAACTGTATGTTGAGAAACATTGTTCTTAAACTGGCCACCTATTTGCCCATGCAGTTGTTCACAAAGTGGTGAATCTCGCCCCACTCTTGTTTGTGAAAGACTGAGCCTTTCGGGGATGCTCCTTTTACACCCAGTCATGACACTCACCTGTTTTCAATTAACCTTCACCTGTGAAATGTTCCAAAAAGTTGCTTTTTGAGCATTTCTGAACTTTCCTAGTCTTTTCTTGCCCCGTCCCAGCTTTTTTGGAATGTTATAAGCATTAAATTAAAAATGAATGGATATTTGCAAAAAAAAAACAAAAAACAAAAAAAACAACAAAGTTGATCAGTTTGTACATTAAAATATCTTCTTTTTGTAGTTTATTCAGTTGAATATTGGTACAAAAGGATTCACAAATTATTGTATTCTATTTTGATTTACATGTTACACAATGTCCCAACTTCATTGAAATTGGGGTTTGAATATAGGGCTGTCGCTATAACCACAATGTTATAATACCTTGCTGTTGACAAGCCGCCACAGCCTTCGGCTTCCAGCGGGGCCAAATTGGAGTCTTTGGACCGGTAACTGACTGCCCTGCAGGCTTTGATTTGGCCCTGTACTGAGCTGAATAGCGGGGAGATTCTGTTTCTGTGTGCCACACATTTGGCAGAAAGACAGCCCATCTGTACCAGACTTCCAGCAATGGAGCTCCATCTTGTCAGGGTGTGGGTTCAGTGAGTTCAGTTGTTCAATTGGAAAATATACTAACTTTAATGAACAGATTCTCCATTTCGATACATATTTTGGTCCTACGCTTGAACTAAGAACTACAAACTTTTAATTAATTTTTAAAATGCACGGAGGATGCTCATGAGTGGAATGATACAGCTGCCCCGTTTCACCCACACAACTTGTAGTGAAATTGCAAGTCTGATCAGGGGTTACTGTTCCAAACTGTACCATGCTGAAAATAACCATAACCTTCATAAAGTTGTCTCGAACAACAAAAGTCAACTCAAAAACAGTGTATACCTCCAATACCTAACGGATTGGACTGAAGTAAGACTAAAGATGTAACACAGAATTATCTGACAATTTATACTGTATGCTTTAAAATAACAGTCAAACCAGGTGAGGTCATTTTTGATACTTGGGATCATTGTTCTGTTGGAAGATCCAATGATGCCCAAGCTTCAGCTTCCTCACAGATGGCATGACATTTTCTCCCAAGATTTCCTGATACTTGATTGAATCCTCTTGCCCACCACGTGCTGCAGGTTTCGAGTGCAAGAGGAAGTGAAGCAGCCCTTACTGAGCATCACTGAGCCACTGCCATGCTTCACTTTAGGCATGGTGATCATTTCAGTGTATGCTTCATTCTTCATCCTCCGAACATACTGCTGATCCGTAGGCCCAAAAAGTTGGCTCCAATTTGCTCAAAACTATATAAATAAATAAACCAAAGAGGTTTTAGGATTCTGTTCTGTGAAGCAATGAAACAAAATTGGAAGTTTTTGAGTCTGTGGATCAGTGGTATGTCTGGAGGAGAAAGAATGAAGCATACGCTGAAAAGAACGCCATGGCTTAAGTGAAGCATGGTGGTGGCTCAGTGATACTCTGTGGCTGCTTTGCTTCCTCTGGCACTGGAAACCTGTGGTGTGTGGAAGGCAAATGATTCAATCAACTATTTGGAAATCCTGGGAGAAAATGTCATAACCTTTGTGAGGAAGCTGAAGCTTGAGCGTCATTGGACTTTCCAACAGGAAAATGATCCCAAGTATACCTCAAAGTCCACCAAGGCTTGGTTTCAGAAGAAGTGCCTGAAGATACTAGAGTGGCCATCACAGTCACCTGACTTGAACCCCATTGACAATCTCTGGTGGCATTTGAAAAAGGTGGTTGCAGCATGCAAGCTCAACAATATTCTTGAAATGGAAGTCTTTGCCCATAAGAAATGGGCTAAGATTCCTCAGAACGCTGCCAGAAGCTGGTGTCTGGCTATGCATTATGTTTGCAGGTCATAACAGCAAAAGGGTACTGTACTAAGCACTAAAGATGCTGTAATGTAAAGTAAACCAATTGCTGCCTTTGCTCTCATTCTCTTTAATAAACAGGGGCATGAGATCAAAGCCACAACAGCAATATGAAAGCATTTAGATGGGAGGAAATATCGGTTTTGCGTTGAAGACAGTGGTGGCTCATTCACAAAGTGAAAATACATTTAAGAGCAGGGAGCTTTTAAGGAGCTTTTTAACTGACAGCGTTGCTTCCACATGGATGAGAGCTGTTGGCTACAATTCAGAGATTATGCCTGTCTTTTTCTTTGTCCATGATTTTGATGGAGTTGTAAAATTTCCTTTAGTTATGTTATCATTCATCCAAACTTCTCTTTTAAACCAAGAAAGAGTGAACCCCTCATAGCCTGAGCTTTTTTAATCTGCTCTGGTGAATGCAAAATAGTTTTAATTCAAAACAACTGTTGGGATATTTTCATTTTGAATCATTCTTTTAAAAGACTGACAGTAAATGAGGTTAAAATTGTAAAAACCGTCATCATTAAATAATGAATATTGGGTTTGTGCACACCAACCTCTTCTCTAGGGTCTTGGGGACAGCTGTTTTACTAGTAGGGCAGACTGGCCCAGCTGTGGTCTGGTGTAGTTAAATTATAAATAGGACTGAATCATAAACCCACGTAACATTTTTTTTGTGCTTCTTTTTGTGCAACATTGTTGCAACATTTTTATGTGCTTCTGGCATATTTTGTTCACATTTTCTTTAATTTTTTAATTATTTAAACAAATTTGTTTTTTATTTTTCTTTGCTTTCATCAAATGCTCTGATTTATAGCCTGTCACTTTAAGAAACAGACTTTAGCTGTTCAACTCCGCCCTCCCTCTTACGTCAGTTAGCCATTAGTTGAGTAGCTTCTAGCCGGCAATTTCCAGTTTGGGTTAGCAGCGCTGGTTCACTGATCCGCAGTTGTTTGTGCATCTCGCGTCATCCTGGCCCACCCCCCCAACAACCCCGCCGAGATGCCACATTAAATCGGCGGCACTGCACGTGCCACCGATTGCTGCAAACCGAGGCCAGTGGCTGAGCCATGGGATCTCAAAGGGCAATTTCTTGCTCCGCGGTACTCCGCTCCTCTCCCACAGCCAGCTGGGGGGTTACCCGTCATGAAGCAGCTCCCCCACTCTACCCGTGAGCATACGCCCAGACGATGGTGGGGGAGCTGGTACCCCTATTTCCCCAGCTGCGCCGGCACCCGGGGTGCGGCGCAGGCAGTTACTGCAACACAGGGATGCTGCCTGGAGTTGCTGGTTCTCAGCTCCCTGTGACTGACATGCCGGCGCCCCGCCATGGAACCATGGCAAAACCACCAGGAGACGGGTCGGAACAACACAAGGCACATTGTGGACTGTGGACCGGTGAACCAGGTGGTAACAGGGATGGTTATTAGGGTGATAAAGATCTAAAGAAAATAACAATATAAGCTGCGCTTGGTTTGAGCTTTCTGTTACCAGTGTTAGCTTGAGGACTAAGAACTCAGGGGCCAATAGGCTAGCTGTAGCACCATTTCCATATACATGGCAGACAGCTAGGTGGGTCAATAATAGAGCAGTGGGCTGGTCTCAAGGACAGCGGTGGGTTGGCTTTTTCTAAACATGATGTTAACGATTTCCACAAAAAAGTCAAAAACGTTTCTGCCGTTTCTGGGAGAGAAAAATGAGATAAAGGCTGTGTGTGTGTGTGTGTGTGGTTTTTTTTTTTTTTTTAAAGAGAATTGACTGTTTTAAAATATTTTTTGATATTTAGGTGACCAGTAGACTCATTTCAGGCAGGTAAAACCTACAAACACACCATTTTTCAGTCATTGACCCCTTTCAGTATGGTTTTTCATTAATTGGGATGCATGGGCACAAATAGACAGGAGATATGATGATGTGATTTTATGACTGACACACAACACATTATTATTATTTGTTCGTCATTTAAAATCTTCAGACTGACAGTATTAGCCCCCCCCCCCCCCCCCCCGGGCACCACATCCACATTGGAATGCATGCACAATCCCTGTACATTCATTTCCTGAAAAAATAATACATTAAAGGAAACCAGTACTGGTCATTATAACAACATTAATTGTGCTTTAGGTATTACTTATAAACCCAAAATGCATTTATTCAGTAAAAATAACCCCCTAGACCGAGTATACTGAATAACTTTATCCCATGAAAACTGCTCGGTCAAAACCATTGGGGAGCAGCCAATGGGGAGTGTACGGAAGTCACGTACACTCATTGAGTCCGGCTTTACCGCGGACGAGTAAACATGTTTACCACGGATGAGTAAATGTGTTTACCGTGAACAAGTGTTCAGCAGATGCTCAGTGGGTCAAGAGCCGATTTGAAAACAGCACAAAATCTACACGAATATATACTGCACAAACTGTCCTTGGAAATGGCCTTCATTGACGGCATGATCCACAAGTACCTGCGGGGACCGGTAGCTAAAGGGGACCTGACAAACAGGGAAGTTCCCAGTCAAGTAACTTCAGAACACATTGAATAAATCTTGATATACTAGAATTTTATTTCATTAAATTATATGTGGGTAGATTTGCTTGAACATGGTTGTAAAAAATTACATAAAATTCTGATGTTAAAACTTTGTTGACTGCTATACTGCAGCCCAGTCAGTTGCACAAAGCAACAACTGTGCGTCACTACTGGTGCTGAAACAGCTCATGGAGGAGACAAGATGTCACTGACCATGACTGACTGACAGAGCAGTGACTTGAAACTCATGCGTATTTGAGAAGGAATCGTGACCAAAATTACCGGACAGAACCACTAGTATCACATTTGATCCTTTGAAATAGCTATTGATTAAAATTCACTACAGGTTGACATAACGCACGGCTCAGGAGACGCACACACACAGGCTTAGAGTAGTTCAAAGAGTTTATTAACAACAGGAGTGAATGAGTGCGTGTCTGCGGGATGTAAATGTGTTGGTGATGGTGTCTGCTCCAGGCACAGAGGCAGGTGACCGTACAGCCGAGCAACCCTATGGAGAGAGCACAGGGAGAGGGTGACGGGCATACACCAACACAGGAGGAATTTATGGCGAGAGAAGGACTTACTTGGTGGGTCAGGACAGCTGGCACAACAAGGGGGTGAAGCCCGGAAGACAGCCACCTGGAGAGCTCCGTGCAGCAGCGAGGATTGGGCGATGGAGTGGAGATGTCCGCCGCTGGGAAATCCACCTGTGCACAGGGGAGAAGACTGAAGAGAAAAGGTAAGCGATCTTCTTACCAAAATGGTTACGCTGAAGGGAAGTATGCTCACAACGGTGAGGGACGAAGTCTGACGGCTTCAGGCCGAGCCTCCGGGCGAGACGGCCTTTATCCCTCGCCGCTGATGATTGGCAGGTGCGTGAGCAGGTGGCGCCGCTGATGAATGGCGCGGCGTGACAGTACTCCCCCCTCTAGCAGCGCCTCCTGGCGATGGCTTATCCGGGTGCGCTCGATGGAAGTCCGCGATGAGCGATGGGTCCAACACAAACGACGGGGGCACCCATTGCCGATGCTCGGGCCCATAGCCCTCCCAGTCCACCAGGTATTGCAACCCACGGCCTCGGCGCCGGGAGTCCAGGATGGAGGAGACGGACCAGGCCGGATGGCCACCAACCATCCGGGGCGCGGGTTGCGCTGCAGGAGGAGGGCAAAGGGGGTCAGTGACTGCCAGTTTCACCCTCGACACATGGAAAGTGGGATGGATGCGGAGGGAGGGGGGAATAGCCACGCGCACAGCCACCGGGTTGATGATCCGGGTGACGGGAAAGGGACCCATGAATCGCTGTGCCAGCTTCCTCCTCTCGCCTTTTAATGTGACGTCCTGGGTAGACACATACACGAGTTGCCCAACTCTGTACGCCGGGGCAGGTCTTCTGTGCCGGTCCGCCACGGTCCTGTTGCGCTCCGCTGTGCGTAAAAGCGCATGACGCGCGGCAGCCCAGGTGGAGCGGAACTGCCTAAGGTGCGCCCTAACGGAGGGGACAGTCGCCTCGTTCTCCTGCGCTGGAAACAGCGGGGGGTCGTAACCCAGGGACGCCTTGAAGGGGGACATCCCCGTTGCAGAAGAGCGGGCGGTGTTGTGGGCATACTCCACCCAGGCGAGATGGTTGCTCCAGGACGTCGGCTTGGATCTGGTAACACAGCGGAGCGCAGCCTCCAGCTCCTGATTGGTCCTCTCACACTGCCCGTTAGACTGGGGGTGATGGCCGGAGGAGAGGCTCACCTTGGCTCCGATGGCGTTACAGAAGGATCTCCAAACCTCGGACGAAAATTGGGGGCCCCGGTCCGAGACCACGTCCACCGGAATCCCGTGCAGCCTGACCACGTGTTGGACGAGGAGGCCCGCCGTCTCCAGGGCAGTAGGGAGACCCCGCAGGGGAATGAAGTGCGCCGCCTTGGAGAAACGGTCCACAATGGTCAGGACGGTGTCAAAGGAGTTGGAAACGGGGAGTCCGGTGACGAAGTCCAGTGCGATGTGCGACCAGGGCCTGCCGGGGACGGGCAGAGGCTGGAGCAGACCCGCTGGGGGGGCATTTCCCGACTTGCTGGTGGCACAGATTGGGCAAGCCCGGGTGTAGCGGGCTGCATCCCTCCGCAGGCCTGGCCACCAAAAGGACCGCTGGAGGAGGCTGATCATCCGAGAGGTGCCGGGATGACAGGTGAGCCGGGAGGTGTGGAGCCAGTGGATGACCTCTCCTCGGACCGCAGATGGGACGAACAGTCTTCCCTCCGGTCCGCCGCCAGGATCAGGTTCCACCTCCTGCGCCTTCCGGATCTTGTCTTCAATGTCCCAAGAGATGGCACCGAGGACGCACGACCTGGGCAGGATAGTGTGGGGCGTCTCCTCAGCCTCCACGGGGGTGAACTGCCTAGAGAGGGCGTCAGGCAGGCCGTTTTTGGAGCCCGGCCTGAAGGTGATCGAGAAGCGGAACCTGGCGAAGAACAAAGACCAGCGCGCCTGGCGGGCATTCAGGCGCTTGGCAGATCGTAAATACTCTAAGTTCTTGTGGTCCGTCAGGACCACAAACGGCAGGTCCGCCCCCTCTAGCCAGTGGCGCCACTCCTGTAAGGCGAGTTTAATGGCCAGGAGCTCTCTGTCCCCCACATCGTAGTTCCTCTCCGCCGGGGACAGGCGCCGGGAGAAGAAGGCGCACGGCCGCTTGGCGCCATCGTCAGGTGACCGCTGGGATAACACTGCTCCCACTCCCGTGTCCGATGCGTCCACCTCCACAATGCACTGCAGCGCGGGGTCGACCTGGCGAAGGACCCGGGAGGAGGAGAACTCCGCCTTCAGCGCCCTAAAGGCAGCAGCGACCTCTTCAGTCCACCGGAACGGGACCTTCGGGGACGTGAGGCGGGTCAGCGGTCCGACGATCGAGCTGAAATTTGGGACAAAGCGGCGGTAAAAATTGGCGAAGCCAACAAACTGTTGCACCTGCTTCCGGGATGCGGGAGTAGGCCACTCCACCACCGCCTTCACCTTCTCTGGGTCTGGGAGCACCTGATCTTGAGCGATGATGAATCCCAGGAAGGATGTGGTCCTAGCGTAGAATTCGCATTTCTCAGCCTTCACGTACAGACGATTCTCCAGCAGTCTTTGGAGGACCCGCCTCACATGGACCTGGTGCTCGTCCCTGGACCTGGAGAAGATAAGGATGTCATCCAGGTAGACGAACACAAAAAGGCCGATGAAATCCCGGAGGACGTCATTAATGAGGCGCTGAAAGACGGCAGGAGCGTTGGTCAGCCCGAACGGCATGACGAGATACTCAAAGTGGCCGTTCGGGGTACGGAAGGCTGTCTTCCATTCATCTCCCTCCCGGATCCGGACGAGGTGGTAAGCGCTGCGTAAATCCAGCTTGGTAAACCAGGTCGCCCCCTGGAGGGAGTGAAAGGCAGTGTCCATGAGGGGCAGGGTGTAACGGTCCCTCTCAGTGATGTCATTCAGCGCTCGGTAGTCTATGCAGGGGCGGAGGGATCCGTCCTTTTTCCCGACAAAGAAAAACCCTGCCCCCACGGGTGACGACGATGGGCGAATAATCCCAGCGCTCAGAGATTCCTTTAGGTATGTATTCATGGTCTCCTTCTCCGGCGCCGACAGGCTGTAGAGCCGACCAGATGGCAGGGGAGCCCCCTGGCGGAGGTTGATGGCACAGTCATATGGTCGATGCGGGGGAAGAGACATAGCTTTCGATTTGCTAAATACCATACCCAGGTCGTGAAATTCTGGAGGCACCAGTGACAGGTCCGGAGGTGCTGTATCCGCCACAGGGGGAGCCGCGGATGGGGAGCAGGCAGCGGACTGAAGGCAGGTGCCCATACAGAAGGTACTCCATGCCGATACCCCAGCGGACCTCCAGTCCAGGACAGGGTTGTGGAGGCGTAGCCAGGGATACCCCAGGATGACGGGCGACACAGAGTTGGGCAGGACGTAAAATACCATCTCCTCCCGGTGGTTCCCTGAGATGATGACTGGGACAGGCATGGTCTGGTGAGAAACTCTCCCAAGGGAGGCACGGGAGAGATGGACCAGGGAGATGGGGTGTTTTAATGCCTGACAGCGGATGCCCAATCGGGTTGCCAGGCCTTGTGAAATGAAGCTGCCCTCTGCGCCCGAATCCACCAGTGCGTGGGTGAGGTGCCCAGTGGGATTGTGGCAAAAACGGATGGGCAGCTTTAATTGGGTGAGAGAGTCTAACCGGTTGGGATCCGCAAGGCTCCCTACAGCGATTCGCGGACCCCGCCGACTGGCTTTCCGCGGGCAACGCTCCACAGTGTGTTGGTCACCTCCGCAATACATGCAGAGGCCCAACTCACGGCGGCGTTGTTTCTCCGCAGGGGAAAGCTTGGTCCAGCCCGTCACCATCGGCTCCGACTCCTCGGGGCACAATGCTGGCGGCGCCGCCAGGGGGCGAGCTTGGAACAGGTGCGGCGAGACTCCACGAGGGCGAGAAGAAGAAGACTTCCGCCCCGAGGAGCGCTCGCGCAGCCTGTTATCCAAACTTATCGCTAAGGATGTCAGCTCCGCTAGCGTCCCAGGGATATCCCGTCCAGCCAGTTCATCCCTCAGATCACTATTGAGGCTGCGGAGGAACAGGCCACAGAGGGAGCGATCCTCCCAGCCCAATTCCTCCGCCGCTACCCGGAAGTCGACCGAGTAGTCCGCTGCCGACCGGCCTCCCTGCTGGAGAGCGAGGAGCCGATCGACCTGGACCGTCTCGGTTTGAGAATGGTCAAAGACCTCCAGGAAGCGCCTCACGAACTGGTCATAGGTGAGGGTGGCATAACTGGGCCTCGCCATTACGGCGTAGGTCCAAGTTAACGCACGCCCCTCCAGAAGATTCCCTATGTAACCAATCCGACTGTGATCCGAGGGAAAATCTCCGGGCACACGGTGGAACACGGACTCACACTGCATAATGAACCCCCGCGCTCCGCCGAGCTTACCGCTAAAGCGGGCGGGGGTCGGAATCGGTGTGAGCCGAACCGGTGCCACTGGAGCCGGCTGGACGGCCGCTGGAACAGCAGGAGCCGCGCCACCCTGGCGAGCCGGGGGGAACGGCTGTTGAGGATCCAAGCGGCCCAACCGGTTAGTTAAATTCAATAATTGATTAAAGATCACCTGTTGTTGATAAGCTATTTGATCCACTCTAGCCTCGAGAGTGGAAAACCGGTGTGCGAGCCCGCCGTCCGCCGAGCCGCTCTGCTGAAGCCGTACTGACATAACGCACGGCTCAGGAGACGCACACACACAGGCTTAGAGTAGTTCAAAGAGTTTATTAACAACAGGAGTGAATGAGTGCGTGTCTGCGGGATGTAAATGTGTTGGTGATGGTGTCTGCTCCAGGCACAGAGGCAGGTGACCGTACAGCCGAGCAACCCTATGGAGAGAGCACAGGGAGAGGGTGACGGGCATACACCAACACAGGAGGAATTTATGGCGAGAGAAGGACTTACTTGGTGGGTCAGGACAGCTGGCACAACAAGGGGGTGAAGCCCGGAAGACAGCCACCTGGAGAGCTCCGTGCAGCAGCGAGGATTGGGCGATGGAGTGGAGATGTCCGCCGCTGGGAAATCCACCTGTGCACAGGGGAGAAGACTGAAGAGAAAAGGTAAGCGATCTTCTTACCAAAATGGTTACGCTGAAGGGAAGTATGCTCACAACGGTGAGGGACGAAGTCTGACGGCTTCAGGCCGAGCCTCCGGGCGAGACGGCCTTTATCCCTCGCCGCTGATGATTGGCAGGTGCGTGAGCAGGTGGCGCCGCTGATGAATGGCGCGGCGTGACACAGGTACCCTTTAATGCCTAATCTATAGACTCCAAAGGAAGTCTGCAATCAAAATGAGAATGTGGAATAAAATGCTATTATAGCTGGGCTCATAAGTTTACATACCCTGGCAGAATTTGTGATATTTTTTCCATTTTTCAAAGAATATGAATGATAATACAAAAACTTTTATTTCACTCATAGTTAGTGGTCGGGTGAAGCCATTTATTATCAGACAATTGTGTTTGCCCTCTTTAAATCAT
Source organism: Pholidichthys leucotaenia (assembly GCA_020510985.1). Taxonomy (NCBI): domain Eukaryota; kingdom Metazoa; phylum Chordata; class Actinopteri; order Cichliformes; family Pholidichthyidae; genus Pholidichthys; species Pholidichthys leucotaenia. The sequence goes on along the minus strand of CM035845.1, from coordinate 247,416,383 downwards.
AATGACAACAGAAACTACCCAAATGGCCCTGATCAAAAGTTTACATACCCTGGAAGTTTTGGCCTGATAACATACACACAAGTTGACACACACAGATTTTAAAGGTAACCATCCTCACCTGTGATCTGTTTACTTATAATTAGTGTGTGTGTATACAAAGTCAGTGAGTTTCTGGGGCACTGACGTTGCTGGATTCCGAGCCATGGGGAAAGCAAAAGAATTATCAAAGGACCTGCAGGAGATAATAGTTGAACTTATATCTACATATTATTCCATCTAGCTACATTGCTCCGCACTGTGTGTTTACATATTCATATATTTATTCCATCCAGCTACAGTGCTCTGCACTGTGTGTCTGTGTGTGTGTATATATATATTTTATAGTAATATGTACATATGTATATTAGCTGCTCTTGCTTGCTTGATTTTTTTCTTGCCTTCTGATTGTTGCTCTGAGTGTTGCTATTTTTTTTTTTTTTTTTTTTTTTTTGTTACTTATTTGTACCCGTAGGTAGACTTGGTTTGCAGTCTGGTGACAAGTCACTGGCTGCTGGTCGCTGCGTGCGCGAGCGCCCTAAACCTACATGTTTTTGGTGTGCGGGAGGAAACCGGAGAAATCCCGGAGTAAACCCGCGCAACACGGGGAGAACATGCAAACTCCACACAGCTCACTGTTGGTCAGGGGCTGGGATCGAACCCACGATCTCATGATCCCCGCGATCCCCCGGCTGAGGGTAAAACTGTGCTGCCACAGTGCTAAACCACTGCGCCACCGTGCAGCCAACACGCTATCCCTGCTATCCCTGTGCTGTTGCAATCCTGGAATTTCCCCGTTGTGGGACTAATAAAGGCTTATCTTATCTTAACTTTATAAAACAGATAAAGGATATAAAAAGATATCCAAGGAATTGAGAATGCCAACCAGCAGTGTTCAAACTCTAATTAAGAAGTGGAAAATGAGGGATTCCGTTGAAACCAAGCCATGGTCAGGTAGACCAACAAAAATTTCAGCCACAACTGCCAGAAAAATTATTGGCTGCAGTGAACAGTCGAAACATGTAAAGAAGGTAAAAACATTTCCTTTCTATTTTTGTCTTTAATAAGAACAAAAGGTAAATAATTAAAAGAAGACAAAATGAACCTACTTGAGCTGCCAGGAAAATTGTTCGGTATGCAAAGAAAAACCCTCAAATAACTTCAGCTGACATACAGGACTCTCTGAAAAAAAGTGGCGTGACCGTTTCAAGGTGCTCAATAAGAAGGCACTTCAAGAAAAATGGGCTGCATAGTCAAGTCGCCAGAAGAAAGCCATTACTACACCAGTGCCACAAAGCAGCCCATGTACAATATGCCAGACAGCACAGAGACAAGCCTCAAAACTTCTGGAACAAAATTATTTGGAGTGATGAGACCAAAATTGAACTTTTTGGCCACAACCATAAATGCTACATTTGGACAGGAGTCAACAAGGCTGATGATGAAAAGTACACCATCCCTACTGTGAAACACGGAGGCGGATTGCTGATGTTTTGGGGATGTATGAGTTACAAAGACACAGGGGACTTGGTCAAAATTGATGGCAAGATAAATGCAGCATGTTATCAGAAAGTACTGGAAGAAAATTTGCACTCTTCAGCCCGGAAGCTGCGCATGGGACGCACTTGAACATTCCAACATGACAATGATCCAAAACACAAGGCCAAGTCAACCTCTCATTGGCTACAGCAGAAAAAAGTGAAGGTTCTGGAGTGGCCATCTCAGTCTCCTGACCTCAACATCATTGAGCCACTTTGGGGAGATCTCAAACGTACAGTTCATGAAAGACAGGCCAAGAATTTACAGGAACTGGAGCCTTTTTGCCAAGAAGAATGGGCAGCTTTACCATATAAGAAAATCAAGTGTCTCATCCACAACTACCACAGAAGACTTCAAGCTGTCCTTGATGTTAAAGGCAGCAATACACGGTATTAAGAACTAGGGTATGTAAACTTTTGATCAGGGTCATTTGGGTAGTTTCTATTGTCATTATGTTTTAAAAAGGGCAAACACAATTGTTTGATAATAAATGGCTTCACCCAATCACTAACTATGAGTGAAAGAAAAGTTTTTGTATTATCATTCATATTCTCTGAAAAATGGCCAAAAAATCATAAATTCTACCAGGGTGTATAAACTTATGAGCACAAGTGTAAGTTTATCATCATAATATAATTTAAAAAATGACGGGTGGTTAAATTATAACTGTTAAAACTCTCTTTATTAAAATAACAAAAAAATCCATGCTCATGCTGTTTCCTCATGAACTCCTGAACTCCAGAGCTGCACAATTTCAAAAACATGCTGCTGAAATAGCATTAAACAATGTGCTTCTGATTACAGACATCCTTTTTCGTGATCAAATGTGCATTGTCATAAAATGCACCATAATAGTGATGTGCATGTTACTGTGCGCCACCAAGTGCAAAGTCAGCACACTGTCTACTGGTAATTAGATGGCATGATGCAAAGCATGAAAAACAGACAATGCGCTGACAGGCAAACAAAACCACTGGCATAAGGCGGGAAGTCTTGTGGGCTGCACGGTGGCGCAGTGGTTAGCACTGTGGCAGCACAGTTTACCCTCGGCCGGGGGATCGCGGGGACGGTGAGATCGTGGGTTCGATCCCTGCCCCCGGCCAACAGTGATCTGTGTGGAGTTTGCATGTTCTCCCCGTGTTTGCGTGGGTTTACTCCGGGATTTCTCCGGTTTCCTCCCACATGCCAAAAACATGCAGGCTAGGGAGTTAAGGGGCGCTTGCGCACGCAGCAACCGGAAGCTGGTGGCTTGTCACCAGGCTGCAAAACAAATCTACCTACAGGTACAAAATAAGTAATTAAAAAAAACAAAAAAACAAAAAAACCCAACACACTCATGACTGTCAAAATACGGCTCAAAGTGTGTTGAAGATTGGAGGGTGAGCACAGGTTAAACTGTTCCCATAAAGGTACTAGACATTAGACTAAAATCAGTAGACTATGTATTTTTTTCTTGCATAATATTTGGAGCAGGTGTGTGTATTGGTATATTTTCAGGGTTTGAACATTAGCCCAGATAGAGAGCCCCCTTTAAATCGTTTGTACATGCATTACTGAGCATGTGTTTAGGGCAACCTGTGAGATTGGTTTTGTGCTTTGCCTTTTTAAGGAGGGAGAGATGGATAGACATGTTGTGCTTTACACATAAAGTTATGCCTGATGGTTATATAGGCCATGATGGCTTAACTACTGCATATTTCCATGACCAGGTTGTTGATGCTGGAAGACCAATGATGCAAAAGGTACCCTCTGTGTTATTACAGTTGGGGGGAGGACAGGGAGTGGATGAGGGGCCTGTGGATTTATTGGCTCTAAAGTTGGACATCATATCAACACGTGTTCTTGCAAAATAGCACAAGTATGATAACAGTGCAGGTTTTTTATAGGCATGTTAACTCACTGGTATTTGAAACTTTAGCACGTGAACCATACGGTGAACCTTTGCTGTGCTTCTGTCTTTTTTCACATGATCCACAAATGCTCAGAGAGCGAAACAGTGGTCGGCTAATTTAATCCTGCTTGTTTATGGGGCGCCAGCATGTTGACATTGTGTGATCTATTTTTAGGACCACTTACTCCAATGATTTAAAGGAGTGAGGAAAATTCTTCTAAAGTGCGTTTGCCAACATTTAACAAAACTGCTGGTGAAAGATCCATTACAGATGATTTAAAACTATTTCAGCCATAGGCCTTTGAGGTCACAGCTTTATATTTAGTTGTGTAGCACGTATATACTTATAACCACAAGTGGGATACAAAGACAAAGTACCTTTAATGGAAAATAAGTGTTTACTTTCTTGAATCTAGAGAATAATCTGAATATAATACAAGTTAACATCTAAAAAACAATTTTTAATTGATGTGTTTAGGCATTCCACAATCCTAAATAATTAAACTTGTGCTTTCTCAATAATGTAATTGTTTATTTATTTAGTACAATTTATGAAATAAAATATAATTATGCATTAATGTTCACTGGCAATATTTTAACTCTTTTTTCATATCATGCAGATGTTGTCTTTATGCCTTTTTAATAAAGAATATACAGGGTGACCAAATTTTTGCATACAAGAGTGCTAACATTTTGCTTATTCAGTAAACCTCATCCATGGACATTTTGATTGCATTGCATAGTCATAGATTCCACTGAATTAGTACTAACGACAATAAAGTTTTACTAGAATTTGCCCCAGGTGCTTTTCATGCTTGCTTGTAAATGGAATGTCCTTTGCACTACCAGGGATTTTGGAATGTGTTACTGTTGAGATTGACCAAGATAAAACAAAAAATCTAATAATAAGTTGTATATATAGAACGCCGGGAACTTGCATTGAGACATTCAGAGATAAATTAGTCGAGCTGTACAATAATATTACTAGTAAGAAAATGGTAGTAATTTGTGGAGATTTCAATATTGGTTTACTAAATCCACATCAACAAAATGTAATTACAGAGTTCATGAACTCTATGTACAGCATGAGTCTATATCCCACAATAACACATCCCAGTAGAATCACAGTTCACACTGCTACACTTATTGACAACCTGTTTGTTAATATTATTGATAAGAAAATAGAAAGTGGATTATTGATAAATGATATAAGTGACCACTTGCCAACCTTTGCACTTATCCATGGCCACACGGGGGCCAATACAGAAAATTTTTTAAAATCATTCAGATACAAATCACCAAATGCAATCAGTTCTTTTAAAGAGGACTTGCTGAAGCAAGACTGGACAGAAGTCTATGTATCAGATGTAAATGAAGCCTATGACACATTTATAAACATTGTAACCACTCTTTATGAAAAAAATTGTCCATTAGTAAAAAAAAAGCTTAAACATAAATTTGCCAATAAGCCATGGTTAACCAAAGGATTACAAAAGGCGTGTAAAAAGAAAAATTTATTATATAAAGCTTTCCTAAAGAAAAGGACAAAAGAAGCAGAGCAGCTGTATAAAACATACAAAAATAAGTTAACATATATGATAAGATGTAATAAGAGAGACTATTACAGTAAAGAACTGGAGAAAAACAGAGACAATATTAAAAATACATGGACAATACTTAACAGTATTCTTGGAAATAAAAGCAGAAATACAAGCTACCCAACCGACTTTTCAAAAAATAATAAAATGACTCAGAGTGTGAATGCAGCTTCACCTGCAGATGAATTTAATAACTTTTTTGTTAACATTGGTCCTAATTTGGCTCGAGAAATACCCATTACGGCGCCTACAGGTGATACAATAAGCAATAACACTGCTATAAAAGACTTCATTTTCATAAAGAACACAGACGAGAGAGAGGTCATTGAAATTGTTAAATCGTTTAAAAGTAAAACATCTACGGACTGTGATGGTATTGACATGCTCTTAGTCAAAACTATTATTGAATGCTTAGTGAAACCACTGACATATACAGTATATGTAACCTCCAAACAGGTATATTTCCCAATGCAATGAAAATAGCTAAAGTAATTCCGACATACAAGACGGGTGACAGAGGGGAATTCTCAAACTATAGACCAATTTCACTATTGTCGCAATTTTCCAAGATACTTGAAAAAAATATTCTATGAGAGAATTGACAACTTCATACTGAAGAATAATTTATTGTGTGAGCAGCAACTTGGGTTCAGACACAAGCGGACAACTGCATTTGCTCTAATGGAATTTATAGAAAAAATATCAACTGCCATTGAAAATAAAGAGTATTCCTTTGGGGTATTCCTGGATCTTAAAAAAGCATTTGATACAGTGGATCATAATTTATTATTAAAGAAACTACAAAATTGTGGTATTAGAGGGGTAGCACTGTCCTGGTTAAGTAGTTACTTAAAGAATAGATATCAGTATGTATGTGTTGGTAACAAAAACTCACAGTTACTGAAGGTTACTTGTGGAGTCCCACAGGGTTCAGTTTTGGGGCCATTGTTATTCTATATGTATATAAATGATATATGTAAAGTTTCAGAAAAAATGGACTTAATATTGTTTGCCGATGACACTAATCTATTATGCAGTGGAAGCAATTTGGAACAACTTCTGGATACACTCGGAAAGGAATTAGGAAAGCTTAAACTGTGGTTTGATTCAAACAAATTAACGCTCAATTTAAGTAAGACCAAATTTATAGTCTTTAACAACCATCACAATAACTCAGTATCTAAACTCAGTGTAAATGGTGCAGAGATTGAAAGGGTATCTGAAATGAAATTTCTTGGAGTAATAATTGATAATAAACTGTGTTGGAAGTCACATATTAATTATATTAAAGGTAAAATATCCAAATCAATTGCAATACTACACAGAGTGAAATATTTGCTGAATCAACCCACACTATATACCTTGTATCATTCATTAATACTCCCATACATGACATATTGTAATGAAGTATGGGGAAATACATATAAAACAAACATATATCCAGTCTTTATGCTTCAGAAGAGAGCTATTAGAATAATAAACAAAGCAGCTTACAGGGAACCAACAAACCCACTTTTTCTTAAATTAAAAGCTCTCAAGTTGAAAGATCTGGTTGACTTTAAAACTGCAATAATAATGTTTAAAGTGAAGAATCTATCACTGCCCGCAAATATCCAAAAGTTGTTCCAAATAAGGGAGAAACAATATCATTTCAGAGGAACATGTATATTTCAAAAACCTTCAGTGAGAACTACCACCAAGCAACATTGTGTTTCAGTGCAAGGAGTCAGATTATGGAACGATTTTGGACCTGAATTAAAATCATGTACAACGCTTGGACAATTTAAACAAAAACTAAAGGAAGAAATACTCCAAACATATATACAAGATGGCATGTAAAATCACATAAGGATTGTCATATCCAGCCTGCGTTGTGTTGTAGCTTAGTTTTTTTTTGTCACATTTTGCCTTAGCTTCGTTCTGAATTGTAATCGCTCTTGTTTTGTTTTTTCTGTTGAATTCTTGGATGGAACATGGGTGGGCAATATAAGCTGCGGCTTCAACCATCACCCATTTCGGATAACTTATGTTGAACTGTATAATCAGAGGAGTTATTGTCTAATTTGACCTTGTTGGATTTTTCTTTCCCCCTTTGTTATATTATTCAGTTTCTAACCTGTACTAATGCTTGAAAATGCATCAGCACCACAAACATGGATGAAAAAGTCCAGTTCAGTGATAGCAAAGGGCTCCGATACACATTTCACTCAAAGCAACTACACCTCTAATCATGCACTTGTGGAGGAAGAGAGCAGACATGGCACGAGCTGACGACACAGAACTTTATTTCTCCTCCAATTAACCTCGCCAGCCCACGTGACAAACGCGCAATGCATTCTGGGCGGGGTAGGTTCAGCGATTGTAAACGGACTGCAAACACACAGCGCCTCGGCATTTCTTGTGAATGAACGGAAAAAAAAATCACAAAATGGACCGTGAAGGAAAATTTAAAGGGACCGTACTCCACCAAATTGAATGGGACTGCAAAGGCACACTATTTGGCGAAGCTTGAAGGGGTTAATGGACTAGATCTCTACCAACATATCACATGGAGTTCGGATGTAAACATTCTGCCAAACTTCGACCATGCCTTCATTTATAATTATATGACTTTAAGCACAAGTCCATACACGCATGAAGTTTTTAGTAACTTTAGGTCTTTGAAGCAAGCAAGAGTGCAGTTCACAGATGGATGGGTGCATGACTTGTAGATGTACAAGGCAGACTTGAAGACAACTGTGCTCACAAAGGTGTTTTTTTTTATTTCTTGTCTTGATTACAAGTATTTATTTACTAAATAAAATAAGTGCATGCCATAAATTGAATTATGCACCCAATATACATGTGAAAGTGTGCTTATAATATTTTATAATCAACCCCTCCTTTCCTGAAGTTGGTGCAGCCCCTGATGCACTTGTGTCCTGCACCTGTTGTGAAAAAGGCTGTGTGGAAATAAAATCCCCATATAAGCACCGCAACAACATCCTGCAGGCCTGTGCAGACAAGGATTTTTGCCTGAAACTCTCTGATGGGAGACTAGAGCTCAAGCACAGTCACAAGTACTACAAGCAGGTACAAACGCAAATCTTTGTGACAGGCTCACATTTCTGTGACTTTGTTGTCTGGACCACAAGAAGTTGTGTTGTTGTACGCGTCACACCAGATTCTGACCTGTGGGAGCAAATAATTTTACCAGGGGCCCAGAACTTTTTTTATAAAGTTTTCCTACCTGAACTTGTTGCCCGTCACTTTACTGACTCTGACCCCACAACACAAGAGGAAAGCTGCAGCTGATAAACCCACCCAGAAGCCCAAAAGATGACGTCTAACTGCATTACAGCCAGGTCCCACACACAATCCCAAAAGACAGGCACATAACACAGCAGAAGTGTGGTGGACTTGCAGGCAGCCAGAAGAGCTGGATGACATGGTTGCCTGTGATAACCAAAACTGTGAAATTCAGTGGTTCCATTTAGGATGTGTGGGACTCTGAAGCACCAACCCCACAGCAGCTGTGGTTTTGCGACGTGCACATTAGAGTAGTGCTGTAACATGAGACAGTTACGCGCTATAACGTTGTGCGAACAATGATACATGTCGATCATGCATGTCAATTTATATTCTCGTATTGTGTTATGGTTACAGTTTTGCATCTTTGAAATAAAGAGCTGGAGTTTGTAAGCCATTGTGTACTTTATTCCAAAAATTGTTACAAAGCAAGCAAGTGTATTTATATAGCACATTTCATACACAAGGGCAACTCAGTGTGATTTACATATATAAAAAGAGGAAAGAAAGCAAAATGTTTGAGCAATAAGAAAAATTGAAGAGGTGCTGCTTTAACTGCTTCAATATTATTGACACAGTTAAAGACATGATGTCAAAAGGGCTAAACCACACCAAAAACATGTCATGGCCTACATTCTAAAACTAAAAAGTTCAAAGCAGTCAATAATAACTGTGACCTTATTGCCAAACATTTCAGCGTACTGATGTGGCATGCTAGCCTGCAAACAAGGTCTCTTTGGCCAGTACACCAAAGGGCTGAGGTGTGCATGGAGCACATTTATGGTGTCACAGAACAGGATGGATGCGGTTTGTCTGCTTATGTCAAAAAGGTGTGCAATATGTTCAAGAGGCAAATTAAGCCGCAAACGCATCATAGTCAAAAGGAGAATTTGAAAATGGGAATTTTTTCTGTCTTTGGTAAACTGGGAAAAAATTGCATCAGCAGAGCCATTAAACTGAAAGATGGAAGCCCAGTGTAGTATTTCACCTTTGAGTCATTATCTTTAACTTTCTGTTCTCCTCTTGCAAGAGTAAAATTTCTTTAAGCCTAAGGTGACACATGCTGCAGTTCTGTAGTTCTTGCACATTTTCCTCTGGAGCATCATCATCCTGACAGATCTGTGCTGCTTCATCAGATGTTGTCTCCTCCATCTCAGCCAGAGGTGTGGTGTTATCTGCTGCTGATCAGGACAATAAACAACTGTAGTTAATATATTTTGTAATCAAAAGGAATCCCAAGACACATTTTAGAAAGAAAAACAGGTAAAAAAAAAGACTACCTGAAGGAGCTACATTATTCATCTCAGTCACGGGGCCAGTGATGTTGGGGGTCTGTGCTGGGGAGTCACTTGCATGCCCTGCTGATTCTTTTTGCCATAATCTCGCCCGTCTGCATAAGCAGTTAAACCTGTCAGGACTGGTAGCTGAAAGCTCTGCATGGCCAAGGTTTAGAGAAGGTGCCCAGTCAGGGTCACAGTCTAGCATTTCACAAGCTGGCCTGCCTGTTAAAGCAAAGGAAACAGTAAGAAAATACTTTGGTGTAGAACAAATTAAACCCGCTTACACAGGTGTGTGAGTGGTAACTTTCTCTAGTTACTCGGATATCGCAGTCTTTCTTTAGCTTAGCTCTGTTTAGCTTAGCACTGCTGACGTAGGGTAAAAGCTATGACTAAGCAAGTCTTAACCACAACACAAGCAAGTTTTAACAACAGACATACACAATAAATCATAACGTACCTTTATGAAAATGCTTTGAACACACCACCATTGATTCAGGTGCGTGTTTGAAAGTTATGTTGGGTCTTCTGACTGCTGCAATCCAGGCCAGGCATCGCCTCTTAGTTACATCCGAAACGTGAGCTGTGCTGTTCTTCTTCCATGCTGGAAAACGATAAAAGCCTATTCCGTGGTTTACCTTTTCTCCACGGCGGTTGTGAGAACAACTATTACAGTCTAAAACACAGCTCCTTTGTGACGATGTCTCCTACGTTGACGTGATCTCAGCGAACTAACGGTTCCTACCCTACCCAGAATGCACTTGGTCAATTCTACGGACACTACGTAATACTGGCGGAATCAATACAGAACAGAATAACTCTGAGTGCCAAAGCGAACTGCTTTATACACTTTCTTCCCGCCTCTGGCACCCAGGGTAAACTCATTAACATACCAGTGACCAAGCATGTACACACATCAACATACAAATTAACATACACGTGACAGAGCAAGGCTTAATACAATACATTCAGACTCCTGCGTCCTCAGGTGTGACCCTGGCACAGCGGGAGCAAAAGGCACATCTTTATCTCTCGCCTCTTCCCCCATTACCATCTCTGACTACCTTCCCCCCCAACACCCCGAAGTCCTGGGTGGAGTGCCATCTCCTTTGTGTCACACACTAGCCTTTAAACAGTTAACCAGATCACTTAACGCTATCATTTTAAGTTGCTAGAAAGAGGGAGATTAGCCTGAGAGACAAAAAAAAAAAATCATTTTGAAACAGCCTATAAGAATATTTGTGATTAAGAATTAAACATTGAAAATTTCATTACAGCAATCCCTAATGAAGCCAGTCTTAACTGGCCATTCATGGAGCTGCTGTAGAAGATGTGCTCAAATGATGAGGCTGAGTTTAGTCGTAAACCAGCTTTATTGACAGAACACAGCTTCTAGCATTCTCAAAGCAGGAAAGAGAAAGAATCATATCTCATCACCCTTTTATATGTTTCCAGCATCAGAATTCAAGTCACATGGTGTTTTCAGTAAACATACAGTCTCAAAGCATCCCTTTGAATCATCACCATTGTCTCTCATTTCCTGATGAACCGGAAATCTCTCCGGGGCATCTTCTGTGGGACAAAGAGACAAATCTCACACCTTCTTGTTATCTTCTGCAGATTCGAGTCCTTTGTCCTTGCAGACGAGACATCCTCAATACACATGCAGTCCTGTCTCTGTGGAAACGTGAGCCCACAATGTGTGTCGCCCACACTACCCCCCCCAAACGTCTAGTAAGGGCAAAACCTGCATGGCATAAATAAAAAAAAAAAAGAAAAAAGAAAAACACAAAACACTCCATATATTGCTAATCAATCCACCAACTGCCTAGGTTTTAACTTTCTGCCGAATCTGCTGCAACCTGGCTTGGCTGCACCTGCAACATCTCTCTGCACCTGTGGATTAAAGCTGTTAGCACCTTTCTGTGAAGATTTTGGAGAATGTCCTCTCGGCGGCCTGCCATGGCGGGGGGGCCTCGCGAGCTGCACTTCCTCATCAGCCAAAACAAAGGCGGGTTTGAGCCTGTTTATGCAAATCAACTCCCTTCTGTCCCCTAAATCTAGCAGAAAGTGCTTCTGCCCGTTCTCCAGAACTCGGAACGGTCCGTCATAAAACGGCCGCAAACTTGGACGCTGAGCATCATGTTTAACAAAAACAAACTCTGTATTTTTTAAAGCCTTTGGCACAAAAACGTGTGGTAAACTGTGATGGACCGGGCCAGGGAGCGTGTTTGCTCCCGAGTCGCTCTGCCACGGCTGAGCAGGGGGGCCATTTGGTGCGGGATTATCGGGGAGAAATTCCCCCGGCAAACGGAGAGGTTGTGCAAAAACTAATTCAGCCGGGGAAGCATGCAAATCTTCCTTAGGTGCAGAACGCAACCCCAATAAAACCCATGGAAGTTTGTCCACCCAATTTGTATCCGTCAGCGATGCTCTGAGGGCTGCTTTCAATGACCTGTGAAAGCGTTCGCATAAACCATTAGCCTGGGGGTTATACGCGGTAGTGCGATGAATCTTCACCCCCAAGCTGCGGGCCATCGATGACCATAGTTCGGAAATAAATTGGGGACCCCTGTCGGACGTTATGTCCGACGGTACACCGAAACGCGCAACCCACGCTGCTAAAAATGCTCGCGCAACTTCTTCCGCTGTGGTTGATGTCAGAGGAATCGCCTCTGGCCAACACGTGGTGTGGTCCACCATCGTCAAAAGATGTGTGTGCCCGTGTGATAATGGGAGCGGGCCCACCAAGTCAACATGCACGTGATCAAAACGCTTAGCGGGGATGTGAAAAGGTTCCAACGGGGCCTTAGTGTGTCTGTGTATTTTGGCTCGCTGACATGCTACGCAGGCTGCCGCCCATTCCTTGACCTGTTTGCGCAACCCGGGCCAAACAAATTTCTCCCCCACCAACTTAATCAATGCGCGCACCCCCGGGTGCGTGAGAGAATGGACCGAGTCAAAAACGCGGTGACGCCACGCGGCTGGCACCACGGGGCGGGGCCGTCCCGTGGAGACATCGCAGATTAGTGGGGGCATACCACTTTGTTGTTCCCTGTGCTCCAGCCTTAACCCTGTTGGTCCAGACTGGAGCGCGCGCACGTCCGCGTCGTTAACCTGCTCCGCAGCCATGGCTGCATAATCTAACCCAACACAGACCGGGGCTGCGCGCGCTCCCGCGTCGCTGCCCGGGCCCGCGGCCACGGCTACAGAGTCTGCCCCTATGGGGCTTGGTGGTGCTACCGCGCGCGAGAGGCAGTCTGCCACAACATTGTGTTTACCCGCGACATGCTGAATATCAGTAGTGAACTCCGATATTGCGGCTAGTTGCCTTTGTTGTCGGCCTGACCAGGGTTCTGAAATTTTGGCCATCGCAAACGTTAGCGGTTTATGATCCACAAACGCGGTGAAACATCGCCCCTCTAACCAGAACTGAAAATGACGGATGGCCAAGTGTAGGGCCAAAAGCTCCCTGTCAAACGCACTGTATTTACGCTCACTATCACGCAAAGTCCTGCTGAAAAACGCGAGGGGTTGCCAGGTACCTGCCACAAACTGTTCAACTACCGCCCCCACCACTACATCGGAAGCGTCAGTGGTGAGCGCCATGCGGGCCGTTGGAACTGGGTGCGCTAACAAAACTGCGTTTGCCAGGGCTGATTTGACCTGGGCAAAAGCGCGCTCCCGCTCCGGAGACCATTCAACTTTATTTGCGGGCTTTTGTTTTTTTAACGCGGTGTACAATGGCTGCATGAGCCGTGCTGCGCTTGGGAGGAACCGGTTGTAAAAATTAACCATCCCTAGAAACTCCTGAAGCGCCTTGACTGTTTGAGGTTGCGGAAAATCCGTTATGGCACGCACTTTATTTGGAAGAGGAACCGCTCCTTCTGCCGAAACGCGATGTCCCAAAAAATCAATCTGCGCCACCCCAAACTGGCACTTCGCTGGGTTAACTATTAACCCGTGCTCTGCCAGCCTCCGAAAAACTGCTGTGAGGTGTTTTTCGTGCTCGCCCTCGGACACGCTGGCTACCAAAATATCGTCCAAATAAACGAACATGAAAGGAAGGTCGCGTAAAACTGCATCCATCATGCGTTGGAAAGTCTGCGCGGCCCCCTTGAGGCCAAAAGGCATGCGCAAAAAACTCAAAAAGGCCGAAAGGAGTTATGACCGCTGTTTTGGGTACATCTTGCGCACGCACTGGAACCTGGTGGTAACCGCGCACCAAGTCTATTTTAGAAAAAATGCGCGCCCCCGCCAAATGGACAGAAAAATCCTGGATGTGCGGAATCGGGTAGCGGTCATGAGCTGAAACGTTGTTCAACCTGCGGAAATCGCTGCAAGGTCGCCACGAGCCGTCAGCCTTTGGGACCATGTGTAACGGCGAAGCCCAAGAGCTATTGGAGCGTCTAACAATGCCCAGTTTTTCCAGATTAGTGAACTCCTCGCGCGCGATGGCCAGTTTAGCTGGGTCCAAGCGCCGAGCTTTTGCAAAAACGGGAGGGCCGGTGGTGGTTATGAAATGCTCCACCCCATGTTTAGCCACCGTTGCCGAAAACGTGGGGACTGTGAGTGCTGGGAACTGAGCAAGCAATGTGTGAAACTTACCACCCGCAGCTGAGACGCTGGCATGTGCAGTCGGCGGGGCCACCCGAGCTGTGCAGGGAATAGAATGAAAGGACAGTGCATTAATCAGACGTCTATTAGCAAGGTCAACCAATAAACCATGTGAGCACAAAAAATCAGCCCCTAACATGTTGAAACTGACTGCTGCTACAATAAATGTCCACTCAAATGAACGGCCCTGTAAGGACAGAAGCATGGTCCTCTCACCGAACGTTTTAATCGTGGAGCCGTTCGCTGCTGACACTGACACCCAGGGAGCTTTAGAAGGCATCAGCCGTTCCGCGTAGGTGGGTGTGACGAAACTCAGCTGAGAGCCCGTGTCCACGAGGAACTGTTTCCCCGAGCGTGCATCCGTCAGGTAAAGCAGCCTGTTCTCGTTGCCGAGGGTTGCAGCTGCTACCGGCCCTCGGTCTTGGTGTTTCCCTGGCGCTTAAAGTTGCACGGTGGGACGCACCTATGCGCTCTCTCTGCAAAACGGCGGTGGTAGAAACACGGGCCGTCCTCCGCTCCGCGTCGTCTGGCTCCCGTCGCCGCCGTCGTTGGTGTGTCTGGCGCCGCGGCCGCTGGACCTGCGCTGTCTCCGGACGCCGATCCCGGGCTAACCGCCGCAGCCGAAACCACGTTCCGCTTGTGGGCGTCGACCAACCGCTGCGCCTCTTTGCTCAACCCATGGTAGTCTCGCCTGGCCAATCGGGGCGACTCTGCCAGGGCCACTCTCACTGCTGGCGGCAGGGTCCGAAGGAAAAGGTGGGCGAAAATGAACTCGCCATCCTCAGAGTCTTTGAGCTTCAGCATCTTCACCATCAGGTCCGCAGGTCTATCGTTTTCTGACTCCGTCAACGTCAGAAGCCCCTCTGCTCGTTGTTGGACTGAAGGGGTGAAATGGCTGATCAGCGCGTCCTTCAATGCGCTGTACTTGTCGTTGTCTGGTGGATGATTAACCAGATCCTCCACTCTCTGGACCGTGTTGCTGTCCAGCTTCGCTACCACGTGGTAGAATCTTGTGTCGTCGTTGGAGATTCTCCGGAGGTTGAACTGCGCCTCGACTGCGCTAAACCATGAGCGCGGGCTGTGCTGCCAGAAATCGGGCAGCCGGATCGTGGAGGCGGCCATCAGGCTGGCTTCCGCCGAGCCCCACTCGGGAGAATTCTGTCTGCTCATTTCTCGTCGTAGGTCACCAGTGTAGAAGATGTGCTCAAATGATGAGGCTGAGTTTAGTCGTAAACCAGCTTTATTGACAGAACACAGCTTCTAGCATTCTCAAAGCAGGAAAGAGAAAGAATCATATCTCATCACCCTTTTATATGTTTCCAGCATCAGAATTCAAGTCACATGGTGTTTTCAGTAAACATACAGTCACAAAGCATCCCTTTGAATCTTCACCATTGTCTCTCATTTCCTGATGAACCGGAAATCTCTCCGGGGCATCTTCTGTGGGACAAAGAGACAAATCTCACACCTCCTTGTTATCTTCTGCAGATTCGAGTCCTTTGTCCTTGCAGAGGTGACACCCTCAATACACATGCAGTCCTGTCTCTGTGGAAACGTGAGCCCACGTGTGTCGCCCACACTGCAGTTTTATTTTTACATCTGTAAAGGAGGTAATAGGATCAGGCTTTTTCGTCTGTCTGCCTGTTTTACTGTCTATTAGAAGGATTATGCAAAAACTATTGGATGGATTTTGATTATTTTTTTTCACCAGAAGTGGCTCTTGGTCTACAGATGAATCCATTAGATTTTGGAGATGATCAGAGAGCACATATTTCTACCAAGGCCCTATGTCACAGTGTTATAGAAAGTAAAAAAGTGATCCTTAATCCGCATCCTGACCCACATCACCTTCAAAATCTAATGGGTTCATCCGTAGCCCAAGGGTCACCTCTGGCACCTCTGGTGAAAATTTCATCAAAATCCATCCAGTGGTTTTTTGCATGATGCTGCTCACAAAAAGACAGACTTTGGTAGAAGTCTGCACTCTGAGTGCCCTCTTCTGCAGTTTAAACTCAGAGTAAAAGACAATTCATGGAGACAGAGTGAAAATCTTTCCTTTAAAGGGAACATGTGTTTGTTGAGTGCCGTCTATTTCTTTACATACCATGAGCACATACCTCTGCCAAGGCACTATCTTGCAATGTTAAAGAAAGTGAAAAAAGTGATCCAGAATCTGGATCCTGACCCAGATCACCTCCAAAATCTAATAGGTTCATCCTTGGCCCAAGGGCCACGTCTGGTGAAAGTTTCATCAAAATCCACCCAGTAATTATTGTGTAATCTGACATAACGCACGGCTCAGGAGACACGCACACACAGGCTTAGAGTAGTTCAAATAGTTTATTAACAGCAGGGGTGAATGAGTGTGTGTCTGCGGGATGCAGATGTGTTGGTGGTGGCGTCTGCTTCAGGCACAGAGGCAGATGACCGTTCGGCCGAGCAACCCTATGGAGAGAGCACAGGGAGAGGGTGACGGGCATACACCAACACAGGATGAATTATGGCAAGAGAAGGTCTTACTTGAGTTGTCAGGATAGCTGGCACAGCAAGGGGAACGTAGCCCGGGAGACAGCCACCTGGAGAGCTCCGTGCAGCAGCGAAGGATGGGCGATGGAACGGAGACGTCTGCCGCCGGGGAATCCACCTGTGCACAGGGGAGCAGACTGGAAAAGGAGGTAAGGGTTCTTACCCAGAATAGCGATGCTGAAGAAAGGAATGCTCACGGCGGTGAGGGAACGAAGTCTGACGGCTTCAGGCCGAGCCTCCGGGCGAGGCGGCTTTTATCCCTCGCCGCTGATGAGGATCAGGTGTGTGAGCAGGTGGCGCCGCTGATGAACGGCGCGGCGTGACAGTACTCCCCCCTCTAGCAGCGCCTCCTGGCGATGGCTTATCCGGGTGCGCTCGGTGGAAGTCCGCGATGAGCGATGGGTCCAACACAAACGACGGGGGCACCCATTGTCGATGCTCGGGCCCATAGCCCTCCCAGTCCACCAAGTATTGCAACCCACGACCCCGGCGCCGGGAGTCCAGGATGGAGGAGACGGACCAGGCCGGGTGGCCACCAATCATCCGGGGCGCGGGTTGCGCTGCAGGAGGAGGGCAAAGGGGGTCGGTGACTGCCAGCTTCACCTTAGATACGTGGAAGGTGGGATGGATGCGGAGGGAGGGGGGGAATAGCCACGCGCACAGCCACCGGGTTGATGATCCGGGTGATGGGGAAGGGACCCATGAAGCGCTGTGCCAGCTTCCTCCTCTCGCCTTTTAGGGTGACGTCCTGGGTGGAAACGTAGACAAGTTGCCCAACTCTGTACGCCGGGGCAGGTCTTCTACGCCGGTCCGCCACGGTCTTGTTGCGCTCCGCTGTGCGTAAAAGCGCATGACGCGCGGCGGCCCAGGTGGAGCGGAACTGCCTCACGTGCGCCCTAACTGACGGAACAGTTACCTCGCTCTCCTGCGCTGGAAGCAGCGGGGGGTCGTAACCCAGGGACGCCTTGAAGGGGGACATCCCCGTTGCAGAAGAGCGGGCGGTGTTGTGGGCGTACTCCACCCAGGCGAGATGGTTGCTCCACGATGTCGGCTTGGATCTTGCAACACAGCGGAGCGCAGCCTCCAGCTCCTGATTGGTCCTCTCACACTGCCCGTTAGACTGGGGGTGATGGCCGGAGGAGAGGCTCACCTTGGCTCCGATGGCGTTGCAAAAGGATTTCCAAACCTCGGATGAAAATTGGGGGCCCTGGTCCGAGACCACGTCCACCGGGATCCCATGCAGCCTGACCACGTGTTGGACGAGGAAGCCCGCCGTCTCCAGGGCGGTAGGGAGACCTCGCAGGGGGATGAAGTGTGCCGCCTTGGAGAAACGGTCCACGACGGTCAGGATGGTGTCGAATGAGTTGGAAGCTGGGAGCCCGGTGACGAAATCCAGTGCGATGTGCGACCATGGCCTGCCAGGGACGGGCAGAGGCTGGAGCAGACCCGCTGGAGGGGCGTTTCCTGACTTGCTGGTGGCACAAATTGGACAAGCCCGGGTGTAGCGGGCTGCATCCCTCCGCAGGCCCGGCCACCAAAAGGACCGTTGGAGGAGGCTGATCATCCGAGAGGTGCCGGGATGACAGGTGAGCCGGGAGGTGTGGAGCCAGTGGATGACCTCTCCTCGGACCGCAGACGGAACGAACAGTCTTCCCTCCGGTCCGCCGCCAGGATCAGGTTCCACCTCCTGTGCCTTCCGGATCTTGTCCACAATGTCCCAAGAGATAGCTCCCACGACGCACGACCTGGGCAGGATAGTGTGGGGCGTCTCCTCAGCCCCCACGGGGGTGAACTGTCTAGAGAGGGCGTCAGGCAGGCCGTTCTTGGAGCCTGGCCTGAAGGTGATAGAGAACCGGAACCTGGCGAAGAACAGAGACCAGCGCGCCTGGCGGGCATTCAGGCGCTTGGCAGATCGTAGGTACTCTAAATTCTTATGGTCCGTCAAGACCACAAACGGCAGGTCCGCCCCCTCTAGCCAGTGGCGCCACTCCTGTAGGGCGAGTTTAATGGCCAGGAGCTCTCTGTCCCCCACATCATAGTTCCTCTCCGCCGGGGACAGGCGCCGGGAGAAGAAGGCGCACGGTCGCTTGGCGCCATCGTCCGGTGATTGCTGGGATAACACTGCTCCCACTCCCGTGTCCGATGCGTCCACCTCCACAATGCACTGCAGCGCGGGGTCGACCTGGCGAAGGACCCGGGGGGAGGAGAACTCCGCCTTCAGCGCCTTAAAGGCAGCATCGACCTCTTCGGTCCACCGGAACGGGACCTTCGGGGACGTGAGGCGGGTCAGTGGTCCGACGATCCAGCTGAAATTCGGGACAAAACGGCGGTAAAAATTGGCGAAGCCAACAAACTGTTGCACCTGCTTCCGAGATGCGGGAGTAGGCCACTCCACCACCGCCTTCACCTTCTCTGGGTCCGGGAGCACCTGGTCTTGGGCGATGATGAATCCCAGGAAGGATGTGGTCCTAGCGTAAAACTCGCACTTCTCAGCCTTCACGTACAAACGATTATCCAGCAGTCTTTGAAGGACCCGCCTCACATGGACCCGGTGCTCGTCTCTGGACTGAGAGAAGATCAGAATGTCGTCCAGGTAGACGAACACGAAGAGGCCGATGAAATCCCGGAGGACGTCATTGATGAGGCGCTGAAAGACGGCAGGAGCGTTGGTCAGCCCGAACGGCATGACGAGATACTCAAAGTGGCCGTTCGGGGTACGGAAGGCTGTTTTCCATTCATCTCCCTCCCGGATCCGGACGAGGTGGTAAGCGCTGCGGAGATCCAGCTTGGTAAACCAGGTCGCCCCCTGGAGGGAGTGGAAGGCAGTGTCCATGAGGGGCAGGGTGTAACGGTCCCTCTCAGTGATGTCATTAAGTGCTCAGTAGTCAATACAGGGACGGAGGGAACCGTCCTTCTTCCCTACAAAGAAAAACCCCGCCCCCACGGGTGATGACGATGGGCGGATAATCCCAGCGCTCAGTGATTCCTTCAGGTACGTATTCATAGTCTCCTTCTCCGGCGCCGACAGGCTGTAGAGCCGACCAGATGGCAGGGGGGCCCCCTGGCGGAGATTGATGGCACAGTCATATGGTCGATGCGGGGGAAGAGACATAGCTTTCGACTTGCTGAATACCATACCCAGGTCGTGAAAATCTGGGGGCACCAGTGACAGGTCCGGGGGTGCTGTATCCGCCACAGGAGGAGCCGCGGACGGGGAGCAGGCAGCGGACTGAAGGCAGGTGCCCATGCAGAAGGTACTCCACGCCGACACCCCAGCTGACCTCCAGTCCAGGACAGGATTGTGGAGGCGTAGCCAGGGATACCCCAGGATGACGGGCGACACAGAGTTGGGCAGGACGTAGAAAACCATCTCCTCCCGGTGGTTCCCTGAGATGATGACTGGGACAGGAATGGTTTGATGGGTAACTCTCCCAAGGGAGGCACGGGAGAGATGGACCAGGGAGATGGGGTGTTTGAGCGCCTGACAGCGGATGCCCAATCGGGTTGCCAGGCCTTGTGAAATGAAGCTGCCCGAATCCACCAGTGCGTGGGTGAGGTGCCCAGTGGGATTGTGGCAAAAACGGATGGGCAGCTTTAATTGAGTGAGGGGACTTTGCCGATTGACGTCCGCGAGGCCTCCTACAGTGACTCGCGGACCCCACCGTTTGGCTTTTGTGGGCAAAGCTCTACCGTGTGTTGATTGTCTCCGCAATACATGCAGAGACCCAACTCACGGCGGCGCTGTCTCTCTGCCAAGGAGAGCTTTGCCCAGCCCGTCACCATCGGCTCCGACTCCTCGGGGCACGATGGTGGCGGCGTCGCCAGGGGGCGAGCTTGGGGCAGGCGTAGCGGGACTCCTCGAGGGCGAGAAGCAGACGGCTTCCGTCCTGAGGAGCGCTCGCGCAGCCTGTTGTCCAAGCTGATTGCTAATGAGGTTAGCTCCGCTAACGTTCCGGGGATATCCCGTCCAGCCAGTTCATCCCTCAGATCACTATTGAGGCTGCGGAGAAACAGGCCGCAGAGGGAGCGCTCCTCCCAGCCCAGTTCCTCCGCCGCTACCCGGTATTCGATGGCATAATCCGCGGCCGACCGGCTTCCCTGCTGGAGAGCGAGAAGCCGATCGACCTGGACCGCCTCGGAACGGGAGTGATCAAACACCTCCAGGAAGCGCCTCACGAACTCGGCATAGGTGAGGGTGGCATAACTGGGTCTCGCCATAATAGCGTAGGCCCAAGTTAAAGCATGCCCCTCCAGGAGGTTCCCTATGTAGCCGATCCGGCTGTGATCTGAGGGAAAGTCTCCGGGCACACGGTCAAACACGGACTCGCACTGCATCACAAACCCCCGCGCTCCGCCGAGCTTTCCGCTAAAGCGGGCGGGGGTCGGAATTGGTGTGAGTCGGGCCGGTGCCACTGGAGCTGGCTGGACGGCCACCGGAACAGCAGGAGCTGCGCCACCCTGAGGAGCTGGGGGGAACGGCTGCTGGGGGTCCAGGCGGTCCAATCGGCCAGTGATAGTTATCAATTGATTCAGGATAACCTGCTGTTGATAAGCTATTTGATCCACTCTAGCCTCGAGAGTGGTAAGCCGGTGTGCGAGCCCGCCGTCCGCCGAGCCGCTCTGCTGAAGCCATACTGACATAACGCACGGCTCAGGAGACACGCACACACAGGCTTAGAGTAGTTCAAATAGTTTATTAACAGCAGGGGTGAATGAGTGTGTGTCTGCGGGATGCAGATGTGTTGGTGGTGGCGTCTGCTTCAGGCACAGAGGCAGATGACCGTTCGGCCGAGCAACCCTATGGAGAGAACACAGGGAGAGGGTGACGGGCATACACCAACACAGGATGAATTATGGCAAGAGAAGATCTTACTTGAGTTGTCAGGATAGCTGGCACAGCAAGGGGAACGTAGCCCGGGAGACAGCCACCTGGAGAGCTCCGTGCAGCAGCGAAGGATGGGCGATGGAACGGAGACGTCCGCCGCCGGGGAATCCACCTGTGCACAGGGGAGCAGACTGGAAAAGGAGGTAAGGGTTCTTACCCAGAATAGCGATGCTGAAGAAAGGAATGCTCACGGCGGTGAGGGAACGAAGTCTGACGGCTTCAGGCCGAGCCTCCGGGCGAGGCGGCTTTTATCCCTCGCCGCTGATGAGGATCAGGTGTGTGAGCAGGTGGCGCCGCTGATGAACGGCGCGGCGTGACATAATCCTGCTAAAAGCCAGACAGACAGACTGACATGAAAACATCACCTCCTTGGCAGAGGTAATTAATGATTCAAATGAGGGATGGGTAATAAATAGATTGTATATCAGAATTTGATTTTCTTTTTGTTTGGACAAAGTAAAAAAAAAATGAATATGGTGAAAATGGATTTCCCCATTCACAAGACTGATTAGAAAAGCACTCAGAGAGCACATACCTCCGCCAAGACTCCTTCCGTCCCTCATGGACCACCTCCAAAATGTAATGGGTTTGTTTTGGAGGATTCTTGTTAACACAGTGTGAGAAGATTAGAGCCTTGGTGGAGGTATGCATTCTGGGATCATCACCAAAATATTATGGGTTCCTCTCTAGCCTAAGGACCACCTTTGGTGCCAATTTCATCCAAATCCATGCAGTAATTTTTGTGTAATCCTGGTGCACAAATAAAACGAGGTCCTTGGTGGAGATATGCACTCTCAGATCATCACCAAAATTCAATGGGTTCATCCTTGGTCCAAGGGCTACCTGTGGTGAAAATTTCATCAAACTCCATCCAGTAGATTTTGCGTAATCCTGCTAACAGACAAACAAACGGATGGACAGACAAACCACCCTGATTACATAACCTCCTTGGCAGAGGTAAATATGGGAGCCTCCAGCTTTGTTCGCCTCCCACACCCTTAAAAGTTCATTTTGTAAAAGTTAAGTTTGCACTTTTTTAATCATAAATATGTGGCTTTATCTTTGTTTGATCAAACCTTTATTTAAAAAAAAAAGGTTTGGTTTGGTTAAAGCCTGGTTTGCACTTTATTCCCAGTAGGGCTGTCTACACATCCGGGTACTTCATGTGAACGCGCAAACCGCGGAGGTAACAAAAACCGTCATTTTACCATTGAAGCAATACGGCATATCAATATTATGATGAGCTTTCACCACAAGATCGGATCAGATATGATCAAAAACTTTATATTTGTGATCTGAAAAAGTGTCCCTAGTGTCTACCAGCCAGTATGTGGAAGAATGATCCAACAGAGTCCAGAAACAATATTTACTGATACTTGTAACAACGCATAGATGTGCCGGCTTGGCTGTGCATTAGCGGAACACTCCAATAGAAAATAAATTGCACCTGCTGTGGAAATCCCCAAAAAGCCGTCATGCTTAGGTTTGCAAAATTTATCCACCGGAGCTCACAGAAAAGCAACCTCCCGTCTCCCATGTGGGAGACGTGGTTTGTTTACACTCGTTAAAAAAAAAAAAAAAACACTCATTTGCTCTGTTAATCCCGACACTTCGTTTCAGCTCCACAGAGCTTTGGTCCATTTGTCAGCAGGTCAGTCTTATTTTTAAACTAGTTTAATTGCAGTGTTGATACGTTTACTCTGAGGCTGATAAGCAGCTCAAATTGGAATCAATGTTTCTACCGAGCCGACATGTTTCTATGCTAATGCTATTTTAGCTATTAACTCCCTCTGATGCAAATTCAGGTGTTTTTTGCATGTTCGCATTAACTTTAGGTGTAGGCAAGTTACTTTTAATGATAAATAAGAGTCGTAGTTTGGTAAACAGACATACCTGCAGCAGGAGCAATCTCCATTTGTGGCCAGACGGAGACGTGGGTCATATCATCCCTCAGCCAACTCACATGAAAAGGCAGCCCGCAAAATCCTCCTTCGGTAATCTCTGGTGGCTGATATGAATCTAAAAAACTTGTATTCTGATTGCCATCACCATCTTTCATAAGGTGGTGATGGCAACATGAGCCAGTTGCACACCAATTCAACATTGTCTGTGTTTAAATTTAGCTAACATTGAAATGCATTGAAATTGTCACTTTTTGTTACCGCCGCGCGTTGTTCTGTGCGTTCATGAGATCGGTGACGTGAGCGTAGACAGCCCCATAGGGAATCATACTTTTTTGGGGAAAAATATTTAAAATAATTCCTTGTCTTCAGTCATAAAATATAAATTAAAACTGAAAATCATTCGTGGCATGAAAAACAAATTGGAATTTTATTTTTAGGCTATATCGCCCAGCCTTAATTCAAAGTTATCACTTGAATCGCAAATCTTTAATGTCTGAATTTTCAGTGACTGTGATAGATTTTCCAGGTATGGTATGAGAAACATTTCATTTAAAAATAAATACATAAATATATTCTGCATGTTTTTTTTTTAATCATTTGTGTGTGAATCCTCTCCACACGTTTGCCGTTGCTTATGCTGTGAACCATACAAGCTGGAGAGTGGACACAGATAATGACTCTGAGCCAAGAGGCTGCAATTTTTTCTTTTTAACCAAACTGGCAGAGTCCACATTGAAGCATTTGTAAGAATCACAATCGGGTGAGAGGCTGCATTATTACACTGACCAAGGAGAACAAGACGCATCAGCTTTCCTTTAGACCCTGATGGTATAAACTGTTGGAATGGATGTTTTTTTAATCCCTTTGCATTCCATCCCTTAGATTCTTGAACAGGACACTCTAGACTGAAAACTGAAGGATATCATGTGTCTGCTGTCAGTGCTCTGGGACGGCCCACAGGAATCAGGCAATCCAGCAAAAAAAAATGCTTGGAATAGTAGACAATCAGGACAGCAGCTGTATTCACCTGGGATGCATGCTTTGAAATTAATAACATTTTCTCAGCCATTATTTAGCTTCATGGTTGCTTAGTTGCTGCAATATCAATTGTGAAAGTTTAGATATTATTTATTAACTCATCATGAAGGAAAATATCAGGTTGAACACAGTGAAGTCTTGGCAGAAAGAATAAAAATATATTTTACAGTTTGAATGCAATCAACATCAGTTTCCTAGCAATACTGTACAAAATGTAATCATAGTATGTTTTGCTGTAGATACCTTGACTTAAAGTAAAAATGTTTAAAGTCAAATATATATATATATATATATATATATATATATATATATATATATATATATATATATATATATATATATATAGGCTGCATTTATATATATATATATATATATATATATATATATATATATATAGGCTGCACGGTGGCGCAGTGGTTTAGCACTGTGGCAGCACAGTTTACCCTCGGCCGGGGGATCGTGGGGATCATGAGATCGTGGGTTCAATCCCAGCCCCCGACCAACAGTGAGCTGTGTGGAGTTTGCATGTTCTCCCCGTGTTGCGTAGGTTTACTCCGGGATTTCTCCGGTTTCCTCCCGCATACCAAAAACATGTAGGTTTAGGGCGCTCGCACACGCAGCGACCGGCAGCCGGTGGCTTGTCACCAGACTGCAAACCAAATCTACCTACGGGTACAAATAAGTAACAAAACAAAAAAACAAATATATATATAATACATTTTATTTGTATAGCTCTTTCCAAGACACTAAAAGATGCTTTACATTAGAGAGAAAAAAAATGCACAATTAAAATTAAAGATTAAAAGCAAATCTGAACAGGTGGATTTTGAGTAATGACTTGAAGGCGTTTAAGTCTGTGCAGTCACAGATGTGTCGGGGGAGAGTGTTCCATACGGAGGGAGTGGCGATTGAAAAGGCTTTTTCCACCCGGGTTCTGTGCTTGGTTCTGTGTGGGGGACAGAGGAGGTCTGCATCGGAGGCAGTGGGGGGGGGGGGGCAACAGGTCGGTAAGATAGGAAGGGGCCTGGTGATGGAGGGCTTTGAAGGTGAGGAGAAGGACTTTGAAATGTATATGTTGTGAGATTGGGAGCCAGTGGAGGTTCTGGAGGACAGGGGTGATGTGGTCGCGGGAGCGGGACTGGGTAAGGAGACGGGTGGCAGAGTTCTGAATGTATTGAAGTTTCTGGAGGAATTTTGACGAGCCGTAAAGAATTCTATTACAGTAGTCGAGTCTGAATGTGATAAATGCATGTTTGAGGGTTTCTGCGGTGGAGAAGGTGAGTGAGGGACCAAGATGGGCTATGTTTTGGTGACATGATTGATGTGCGGCCCAAAAGTGAGGTGGCTATCAAAGATGACTCCAAGGTTTCGTAGCTGTGGGGATGGAGAAAGTGTGGAGTTGGCAACCGTGAGGTTGAAGTTGTGGGTGGTTTTGATGAGGGATTTCGGGCCAGTGATCATCAAATCAGACTTGTCATAGATGAGTTGTAGAAAGTTCTTTTGCATCCATGATTTTATTTCAGAAAGACAGTTTTCCAGTATGGAGCATATTACTGTGGTTATGCAGTTAGTGAAAATGTAGATCTGAACGTTGTCAGCATAACAATGGAAGCTGTTGGCGGTTGATGTTGCCAAGTGGGAGTATATACAGTCATGTGAAAAAATTAGGACACCCCATTAAACATTCCATTTTTTTATTAAGAAATGTTCACATATCTATGTCTTACCTTGTTTTTGTTTTCATTTGCATTTTTACCTCCGCCAAGGAGGTTATGTGATCATCGGTCTGTTTGTTTGTTTGTTTGTTTGTTAGCAAGATAACTCAAAAAGTTATGGACGGATTTTTATGAAATTTTCACAGATTGTCAGAAATGGGGTATACTACAGATGATTAGATTTTGGTGGTGATCCAGATCACCGTCCAGAAGAAAACCGCCATTACGGAAAATGCAGTTTTCGTGAATAACTACTGAACCACTAATCCTATCATTGTGAATCCAATTGCTAGTCATATGTTTTCATGGTCAAGGAATCTGAAAACGTACACACAAACACTGTATGGGGGGAACTGTGGCGCTTGGCGGAGGTCTGCGCTCTCCGAGTGCTTTTCTAGTTTAACATTTATTATAGCCATTTTAAGTGGAAATGAATGTGGGGGTGTCCTAAAAAAAATGAGGAGTGTCCTAATTTATCCCTCACTATTTGTTTAGAATTACATTTTACATTTTACAGAAAATTTGAAAGAAGTCTTTAATTCATTTTTAATTGTTTATTTGTATTATTTTAATCTCCCAGTATTTTTTAACATTGATATTAAATATCCATATGTCCAAATATGTTAAAAAAACACACAGTCTTATACAGGGTGTCCTAATTTTGTCACATGACTGTAGAAGATGAAGAGGAGAGGACCAAGCACAGAACCCTGGGGAACACCATGGGAGAGGGGGGTCGTGAGGGAGGTGCAGTTGTTGACGTGGATGAATTGCTGTCTGTTGTTGATGGGAACCAGGGGAGAGCTGATCCAGATGGGGGAGGAGAATGGAGTGGTTGACTGTATTGAAGGCACAGTAGCTGTGAGGTTGAGCATGATGAGAATGTTCAGGAGTCCGAAGTCGGCTGAGAGGAAAAGGTAATTTGTCACTTTGAGCAGGGCTGTTTCGGTGCTATGTTGTGAACCAAATCCAGATTGGAATGCCTCAAAGAGGTCATTGGAGGTGAGATAGGTTTTGAGATGGGTGGCAACAACACGTTCTAGGATTTTGGACAGGAAGGGCAGGTTGCAGATGGGACTGAAGTTATTCATGATGTTGGGGTTTAGTCCAGGTTTTTTGATGATTGGGGTGACGGCAACGAGTTTCAGGGGGTCAGGGACTGAGCCGGAGCCGAGGGAGGCATTGATGCTGCTGCAGATGAGTGGGGAGAGAGATGGGAGGCAGGACTTCATAAGTGTGGAGGGGATGGGGTAGAGTACGGATGTGGGGCTTCTCATGCCTGTGGTAATTTTTGTATGTTTATTATAATACTTTACAGAATAAGCTTTACAATAAATGAATGTCAGCATTTTTGTTGTCCTTTTCCTGAAAATTTAATGGCCCCTGTGTAATAAAAGGCTTAATTACTGTAAAATGAAAAGTGTTATATTTATTTATAGAAATAAGAAAGATCATGGTAAATCTGTTCTGTATGTGCATTAATTATGTTCTTTTGAACCATTTCTTTCCTCAAAGGCTTAAAAGATGGACTCTGGTGGCTCCGAAACCTCCTCAAAAACAAATGTGTATTTCCCAAAATAGTATATTATGGCTTTTTATCCACAAAAAAACTTTCATTGCCTTAGAATTGTTTGGAAAGAGCTTTTACATCTTCCACCTTATTAAGTATGTGCAGATCTATGAAGATTCTAATTAGCTCCACCCATACTCCCACCCACCAGTAGTGGATGCTGCAAGGCCAGCCCTCCACTGTCCTCTGACCTGAGAACACCAAAGACTGCCTCGCTAAACAATGGCTAGTCAAAACATGGGAGTGATTGAACCCGAGAGTGACTCACACAAAGAACAGGAAGAAGAGGACATTGTGCAAGGCTCCAAGAAGGTGATTCAACTTGACTATCTAGAGGAAGTAAAAGTTGTAACAAGGTTTCCGTAGATGAACCTGTGGAAGGATAATTCTCAGTGGAGCAGAGAGTTGCTGCCCGGTTCCACATGGAGGCTGGAGGGCTCCTCGCCGGTCACTGGTTGCCCACTCGCTAAGGGTTTCCCTGGCTCACTGTCTGAGTCTCGACCACGTGGGAGGGAAGGAGGTGAGCCAGCGGGCACAGCACCCCATCTGCCATGACACCCTCCAAAGCGAGCTGGCTCTCGGCGGTCCTACCTCAGCGCTCATGGGTGCCCGCCGGACAGCTCGCTGGGGGTCAGTGGCCCGGTGTGCCTGCCTGCCACTGTGGAACCATAACCATAGCGTGGTGCATGCAGCCTTGTCCTGGCCGCTGCGCCACGCACCCCCCGGGTACCTGACTCATCTCCCTCCTCTGGAGTGAGCGGGGGGTTTAATGTCTTCTCCAGTGAGGATGGAATAGAGCACTGGGGGGTTTTGTGTCCCCCCGAAAACCCCTTCACAGAACTGAATCAAATGAATGCAAAAGACAGGTGGTAGTCTTGGTGCTTTTGTGCCCCTAAGAGCAGACGCCTCTCTCTGGTTCGGCCTTCCGACTGAGTGCCTCCCATTCCTCCGTCTCCCCTGGCCCCAGGCCGGTAGAATGGGGCACCTCTAGGACCCTACATGTGCAGGCGCGGAAGCTGGTGGACTCTGGTCTCTGAGATGACCGCACCCTGCATGTGCTACAGGGTTCCGGAATACGGTAGCCCCAGCGGTGGAAAACGATGGGGGATCATGGTCGGTTTTACGCTGTCCCTGGGAAGGCACGCTAACTGAGACCGTGAGCCTCCATCCACAGAGCCATGTCGGCTCCTCCCAGGGAGTGAACTCAGGTGTTTAGCCATGCCCAGTGCTTAGCCTGATTGGTTAATG
Organism: Pholidichthys leucotaenia; assembly: GCA_020510985.1. Lineage (NCBI taxonomy): Eukaryota > Metazoa > Chordata > Actinopteri > Cichliformes > Pholidichthyidae > Pholidichthys > Pholidichthys leucotaenia. The sequence goes on along the minus strand of CM035845.1, from coordinate 247,387,251 downwards.
TTATAACCAATCAGGCTAAGCACAAATGCTTACGTAAGTAGAAATGCTCTGCCCAAAGTCGCCTTTTATTTGGATGGGGGGAGGGTGGAGCTTAATTGGACATTCACAGCAGAAAAACATAGACTTTGGACTTGGGTCTGATTTTGCTCTTGTTATGTCTCGTAAGTCACAAAAAACATGGTACAGACATGTCAACAACAGAAAAAAACTTGATTTTTAGTGGAGTGCCACTTTAAAATCTAACATCTTAAACTGTATTTACAACAAGCAGTACACTTCTGTATTTTTATTACTATTATAGTGCAAGTTCATTGACAGTTTAAAGTTACTGTATTGTATATTAGCAGTTCATACTTTTGCATACTTCAGCAAACAGTGGTTTGAACTTATGAACTTAACTGCCATCCGTTTTGCCTTTCCTCCCTGATTTCCTCCCTAAGTCTTTCATATGATGAGGCTGTGTTGGAGGAACAAGCCCTTCATGTTTTGACATCTTCAGAATGCTTTTACCAATCATAGATGCTTAAACCAAGTTTGCAATGACATGAGCAATTCAGCCAACATTTCTAAAGTCCAGAGGCTTTCTTTCTTGAGCCTGAGTGAAGAGCAAGTGGGCCATAATTAAGGAGTGAAACAGAGGATATCACCACACTGTTGCAAGAGTCTCCTTCAAAATATTTGAAGTGTGATGGAATACAGGTTGATTTTCTTGGCTCACAGAGGTAGGAGCTGTTCACAGCCACCTTAAAGCCATAGTGTGATTTCCCAGTCTCCTGAACGAATTTTCAAATGATCACTGTCTGTTATTGTATATAAAGAACTTAAAGGGGTCAGTGACTGAAAAATTTTGTTTTTGTAGGTTTTTATCCCCCACCGGGTGAAGCCCAAATTGGTCAAAGAGTCATTTGGGTTAAGGCCAATGGGGGATTATGTTATGGGTCTGTCCGTCTGTCTGGCCGTCCGTCCGTCCGTCCGTCTGTCCGTCTGTCCGTCCATTCGTCCCACTTTTGTGAAATCAGCTCCTCCTACAGTTTTGGTCCGATTGTTTTGAAACTTGGTACCATGGTTTGATATACACTGAGAATTTGCATATTGCAGTTTGGTTCTGATCGGATGATTATTGCAGGAGTTGTAGCCCCTGAACTATGACCTCCTGTTTCACCTCACTTCACAGAAAGTAACTGTCTTGTGAAATCAACTCGTCCTACAGTTATGTTGCGATTGTTTTGAAACTTGGTACCATGGTCTGATATACTCTGATGATGTGCATATTGCAGTTTCACTCTCACTGGATGACCTTGAGATCAAAGTTCAGAGGTCAGATTTTCCCTTAATTTTCTAAACACAATAATTAGTGAAAGAAATGATGTAGGCTTTTCAAATTGATACCATAGTTGTATCTAATACACATCTTGGATGATTTACACCCTCACCTAACTATGGGTTTGGGGTCAAGAGGTCAGAGGTCAAAGTTCATAGTTAACATTGCAGTTGCACTATGGTAAATGGTAAATGCTACATTTACTATTACTATAAAACGAGTACAGCTATTGCTACCAAACCTGTTGCACAGGTTCACCTTGGGATTCTGACCTCTGACTATGGGTTTGGGGTCAAAAGGTCATAGGTCAATGTTAACATTCCCTATGCCTTATTACCGTACAACAAGTAAATCTAGGGCCACCAAACTTGGTACACAGGTTCACCCTGTGACCCTGAAGCTTGACTATGGTTTTGGGATTGCAAGGTCAAAGGTCAACATCAAAATGGCTTATAAACTATATCTCAACAACAAAGAACCAGTTCACTAATCCTGGTACACAGGTCCACTCTTAGACCATGACTTCTGACTACAGGTTTGGGGTCAAAAGGCCAAAGATTGGCGCTCCCTATGCTCTCTTACTATAGAGTGTGTAAAGCTCTCTAGGGTCACCATACTAGAGTTCACCTTGGGATCCTGCCCTACAATTATGGGTTGTATAATTTGTTGTATATTCATGGAGGATGGACTTATTATAATTGGGTTCTGCCACTATAATTACATTAAAAAGTTGAAAACTGCTCTCTGTCAGTAAGTATTGGGATCTTCAAAGAAAACTGAAGTGGGGGATATTGCACTCGCCTCAGAGTGCTCTTGTAACCTTCTGAAATGTGTCTATTGGTGATGTGATTATCATAAAAAACATAAAAACACTCACTTTTCTTAAAAAAAAAACCCCACAGCCTTTATATCCTTTTTGTGTTCAATTAGCCATTTTAACTGTAACCCAGGTTTCCCACAGTACATCATAAAATGGTAAACCCAGCCCAGTGCCGTTGTTGGCACCTGCCCACTGCTCTATTATTGATCAGCCTAGCTGTCTGTTTTACATTTTTTATTTTGTTTAGATTTCAGTCACTCAAATAGACATCTCTGTTTCCACCTGGTTCACTGATCCACAGCTGGCAATATTGTTTGGCATTCTGGCTTATTTTGTTATATTTTTGCTGTGATGTTACATTGAGCTGTTAGCATTAGCTTGGCTAGTCGGTCTGACAGGCCACCTGGTGTTAGCTTAAGTGTCGATCTGGCCAGTTTTGGAAGCTGTTTTCTATTAATTCTATGTACCCCACACTTGAATCCTCTTTCATCAATGTTTGATTATGTATCTTAAACATTCTTTTTGCTAGACATAAACTGATACCCTTTGGGTGTCAGCTAGGCACTTTGGGCCACCATTCACTCAATCGTGAATGTTTCTGTGCTTATTGTATTCCAGGGACTGGTAATATCCTATCGGCTACTGAAACCAGACAACTGTTTCAGGCTCATTAGCCAGCTAAGGCTAGCATTTGTAATGTAAGAGGGATTGTGGAGTTAACAGCGGTTCTCTGGCATTTAAAGAGACATGCACTGAAATGGGTTGTTGTGAATAAGGCAGCAAAACATGCTTCACAATTATTAGACAATTAAAGAAAGTTTGACTAAAATATATCACATACATTTCATTAAGACCTGTGAGAGCTGTCAACATGTGCAAAAAAGGGCAGTCAGTGACTCCTTTAAGGAGAATTTCTTGTGCAGTATGGAAGAATAGCTTAACAGTATATTGAAGAAAGTCTATATATTTAATCATATCTGATAGGAAGGCTGATAAGTCAGATAATACAATCATACCAGTTTTAAAAAATGAAATGAGTTACACTTGATGTTCACTTTGAAGCCATAAATCAATGCTTTGATCAGACTGAAAGATAGCGAGAGAACTTCTTGCTACAATACTTTCCTGGTTATGATGACCTCTGCTGTGTGTTCTTGTAGAGCTCAGCTCCTGGGAGAAGCTCGGCATGTATGCATGCTGCTCTGTAAGGGGCCGTAGTTTGATTATGGTCCTTATTAAATATAATGAGTCTGTTGTAAACATCCGACTAATGTTCCAGAGTCTCTGTGGTCAAAAGGGTCATAGAAACACTTCAGGAGCAATAACATCATGTACTAAAGGATGATCGCTGTATTGAAAAAATCTGTTCACTGGTCACTACTGCAAGGTTGGTACTCTTGGAAAAAAGCCTTGGTCTGTTATCCCAAATAAGCTTATATTTTTTAATGACACAATTCCAATTTTTTTTAGGAATCATCAATTTTTTCTTGTGTTCAGTAATCCTGAAGTGGAAAGCAATAGATCATTATCTAGCATGCAATTTGGATAATGTCCCTCAGATTATAGTACTTAGGATGCAGTATGTTAGAGCCTGTTTTATAAGTACACGATGATAAAGTCAGCATAATTGGATGATTATAATCTTTCCTTTCACCTTTGAATGTTCTCCACTGTCCTATGCTTTGCAGCAAAACTGAAAATATAATAGCCCTTTACACAGGGGTGATCACTGAGAGATCGTTGAGAGATCTGGCCAGTTTTTGATGTATCAATGATCTTCAGTGATCTCCACAGATGCCAAGGTCACCTGAAAGTTTTGACTCAGTACAAAACACACAAGGATCTCCCAAACAATCACAAAGATCAAAAACTGGCCCAATCTCTCAACGAACTCTGTGCTGTGTAAAGGGGCCGTTAATACCTCAGTGTCTGTGGAGACAACAGCAATTATATCAGATAAAGGCAGGGATGCACCATTTGTGAAATTCTGGGTTGATACCAATGTTTAAAACAATAAGATGACTGATGGACAATGGCTGATCCTGATTGCTTCTTTTGTTTTTGTTTTCATCTCTTCGGTCTATTATAAAAATTAGTAAACTGATTAAAAAAAAACGGTCTAGTCTACTGCTGTCAGTTTCAGGGGGAAAACAATCAATGCCACTTATTGGGGACACACCACATAAATATCAATGAATCTCATTTTATTTGCTGATATGCCGGTGTCATCAACAAGGTAAATATTGGCTGCTATCATGGTGCATCCATAGTTAAAAGTAAAGAGCCCCTTTTTCAGATGAGGTGAAAAAGAAATTAAAACTTTGATCATTTTTTACTCTAGTCTCTGTGTTAAGATGTTAATCTTCACTGAATTATGGTACAAAATTTGTTGCACCTTAATGTAATATAAATGTACAGAAAATAACCATTCATATAGTCTTAGGCAGCATGGTGTTACAGTGGTTAGCACTGTTGCTTCACAGCTAGAAGGTTCCAGGTTCTTATCCTGGGAGGGGTGGGAACCTTTCTGTACAGAGCTTACATGTTCTGCCCGTGTAGTGTAGGTTTACTCCAGGGGCTCTGGTTTCCTTCCACAATCCAAAGACATGCATGGTAGTTTAATTGGTGACTCTATAGGCCCTTACAATAGAGGGTTAGTGTAGCTAGTAGTTAAGTGCTTTGAGTGGTCTTTGTGACTAAAAAAATAGCTACGTATGTAAGAACAGGTCCTTATCCCTTATGTAGAAATCAAATGTTGAAGTATTTCATGAAAAATAATATCTCATCTTGAATTTGATGCCAACAACACATCCCAGTGAGTTGGGACATGGCCATGTTTACCACATTCCTCTTCTTTTAACAACAGCTTGTAAACATCTGGTAACTGAGCAGACCAGTTGCTGGACCTTTGTGAGAGGAAGGTACCCCATTCTTTTCTGATATAGTATTCTAGCTGATCCGCAGTCCTGGGTCTTCTTTGTTGTAATTTGCATTTTCAGTTGGTGTAAAGCATGGATTACAGGTAGACCAGTCCAGCGCCCGGGTTCTTCTACTACAAAGTCACACTGTTGTGATAAATGCAGATTGTGGTTTGTGATTGTCTTAATGAAGTATGTAATGCTAAGACCTTCCTTGAAAAATACATCATCTGGATGAGAAAATATATTGTTCTTAACAGTGGACATGCCTTTTAGCATTGATAGTGCCTTCCCGGATGTGCAGGCTGGCGGTTCCATAGGCACTAATGCACTCCCATAACATCAGAAATGCAGATACTTGAACTCGATTATATTCTAAACCGATTTCAAATTTTGATTCATCTGACCACAGAAAACTTTTCCCCTTTGCCTCAGTCCATTTTAAAGGAACTTTGGCCCAGAGAGGATGGCAGAATTTGTGGATCATGTTCTCTTCATTAGATAATAGAGCTTCCAATAGGAAATGCACAAGAGAGGGGAAGAAGAGAGTGCAGGCAGGGTGGAGTGAGTGGAGACGAGTGTCAGGGGTGATTTTTGACAGAAGGATAGCAGCTAGAGTGAAAGGGAAGATTTAAAAGACATTAGCGAGACCTGCTGTGATGAATGGTTTGGAGACACTGGCACTGACGAAAAGACAGGAGGCGGAGCTAGAGGTGGCAGAGTTGAAAAGATTCTCATTGGGAGTGACTCGGAAATGAGTATATCAGAGGGACCTCTCAGATTGAGCAGTTTGAAGACAAAGTAAGAGAGGCAAGGCTGAGATGGTTTGGACATGTGCAGGCAAAGGACAGTGGATATATTGGACAAAGGATTTTGAAGATGGAGCTGCCAGGCAGGAGGAAAAGAGGAAGACCACAGAGAAGATTCATAGATATAGTGAAGGAGGACATGGAGCGGGTTGGTGTTACCGAGGAAGATGCAAGGGATAGGATGAGATGGAGGCAGATGATCCGCTGTGATGACTCATAAAGGGAGCAGCCGAAAGAGGAAGAAGATTAGATGATTGAGCTTCAATCTGCATTTGTGGATGGTACAGGGAACTGTGCTCAGACAATGATTACTAGAAGTGTTCCTTAGCTCACATAGTGATATCCATGACAAAATCATGTCTGTTTTTAATGCAGTGCCACCTGAGGACCTGAAGATCATGGACTTCCGATTAGGCCTGCAGTGAATTCTTATTTTTGCTATTAAGTAATCTGCAGTTTATTGTTTGATTAGTCAGCTAATCATTTGGTCTATGAAATATATAAAACACACACACACAAAAAAAATAAAATGTCAAAAATGTCCACAATAGCCCAGACCCCAAGGTGACCTCATCAGATATCTTGGCAGATTTTCATGTGTTTTCATTATTATTTTTTTTTTTTAACTGTGAAAGGGTGCACAGATGATTATTCTTTCATGACTGATATGATAATTCAGCCCACGTGCGACATGCAGCAATAAAGAGGCAATCAAACAATAATACACGTTTGAGTTTCTTTATTAAACAGCAAACAGCCCTCACACAGCTACGGAAACAGTCACTCGCCAGAGGAAGGAGCCTGTGGAGAGAAGACGAGAGCTGTGAGAGGAGGAATGGAGTAAGGGAAAATGGGCAAGCCAAATTACCACTTATGTAGGCTCCGAGGAAGCACCGGCAGGACTCCATCGGGGAATAGACAAACCAGCAGGGTGGGGAATGAGCTGGTGGTGCCTGACTGGGTGGACTTTGACAGTCAGTGAGTGGAGATGTGGCAGGAGAGCGCGCGCAGTCCCGGCGACACACCCGCACAATGGCAGCAACCTGAACAAGGGAACAAAGCACACAGGTTAGTAATTTTCTAACACCGGTGTAAACATGACTTGCTGTCTGTACGACAGTATACCCAGATGAGCCAGTGTTGAATCACTGAAGGATGCCTCCTTAAGTACGCTGGCTGATGAGAGGGTGCAGGTGTGTCCTCTCACTCAGGTGTGTTGATGAGCTGAGGAGAAATTAACGGGAAGGAGGGGGTGTGCTGTTGCTGCCCATGACAGGGTCCCCCCTTCTAGGAACGCCTTCTGGCAGTCCATAAGATTTGTTGGGATGGGCAGGGTGATAGGACCGGAGCATGTCTTTGTCCAGGATCCGGGACGTGGGAACCCAGGACTGTTCCTCCGGGTCGTAGCCCTCCCAATCGACCAAATACTGGAGACCCCGGCCTCGACGGCGAACATCTATGATCCGGTGGACCGTGTTGGCAGGGTGGCCGTCGATAATCCGGGGAGGAGGAGGCGGCTTCGGGGAAAGGGGGGGCAGAGGGGACTGACCGAGAGGGGCTTTATATGGGACACATGGAAGGTTGGGTTCACCCGTAGGGTCGGTGGAAGCTTGAGCCGGACCGAAGCGTCGTTGATGATTCTGGAGATTGGGAAGGGCCCCAGGAAGCGAGGAGAGAGCTTCTTCGATGTTGTCTTCAGGGGAACCTGACTGGTTTGCAACCAAACCTGCTGCCCCACCATGTACTTGGGGGCAGGCACCCACTGTCTGTCAACCGTAGCGCTGTTGCACTCAACAGAGCGGGTGAGGGCGGCGCACGTGGATCTCCAGAGACGCCGGCACTGGCGAGCATGAGTCCCCACAGAGGGAACCACAACCTCCCTCTTGGCCATCGGCAGCAGTCGAGGTGTGTATCCCAGCGACGCCTCGAATGGAGTGAGACTGGTCACCATGGAAATAGCCGAATTCATGGAATACCCCACCCAGGTCAGGTGTGTGCTCCAGGAGGATGGATGTTCGGCTACCACGCATGGCAGGGTGGCCTCCAAGGACTGGTTGGCGTGCTCTGCCTGCCCATTGCTCTGGGGGTGATTCCCAGAGGAGAGGCTCACCGTCGTCCTCAGGGTGCGGCAGAAGGCCCTCCAAATCTGCGATGTAAACTGCGGGCTCCGGTCAGACACGATGTCCACTGGAATCCCATGGAGGCGGATCATGTCATCAGTCAGGAGGGTGGCCGTCTCCAAGGCTGAGGGGAGTTTGGGAAGCGCCACCAGGTGAACAGCCTTGGAGAAGTGGTCCATGATGGTCAGAATCACTGTTTTTCCATGGGGGGGGGGGGGGGGGTCCAGTGACAGAGTTCACAGCGATGTGAGACCATGGGCGATCAGGGATGGAGAAGTCCAGCCGGGGAGGAGGAATCAGACTTGCCCCGGACACAGGTCTGGCAGGCCTGCACATACTCCCACACATCCCGCCGCAGAGTGGGCCACCAGAACACTCACCGAACTGGGTCCGTAGTGTGGGTGATCCCAGGATGACAGGCAAAGTGGCTAGTGTAACCCCACTCGATGACGTCACTGTGGAGGGCAGCGGGGACGTACAGGCGGTTCCAGGGGACCCTGCTGGCAAAGGGTCCCGAGACTGGGCCTGATGGACCCTCCGCTCGATATCCCACGTAAGGGCACAGAGGATGCAAGAAGAAGGAAGAATGGATTGGGGGTGGGAAGGGGCATTATTTCCTCAGAATCAAACTGGCGTGATAACGTATCCGGTTTGGTGTTCCGAGAGCCAGGCCGGTAAGTGATGGTGAAATTGAACCGCTGGAAAAACAGCGCCCAACGAGCCTGCCTGTCATTAAGCCGGCGGGCCGACCGCAAATACTCGAGGTTTTTGTGGTCAGTCCACACAACAGTTGGGTGAATAGCTCCCTCTAACCAATGTCTCCATTCCTCCAGCGCCAATTTAATGGTGAACAGCTCTCTGTCCCCCATGTTATAATTCCTCTCAGCCAGCGTAAGCCGACGAGAGAAATACGCGCACGGGTGGAGCTTCTGGTCGGAGGATGTGCACTGTGAAAGGACAGTGCCCACCCCCGAATCAGATGCATCCACCTCGAGGACAAACTGGAGCTGTGTATCGACCTGGCCCAAGATGGGTGTGTTAGTGAACAGGCCCTTTAATTTAGAAAAGGCCTGTTCAGCTGCCTTGGTCCACTGAAAGAGGACCTTAACGGAGGTGAGCTGCATCAAGGGCAGTGCTACCCAACTATAGTTCCGGATGAACCGGCAATAAAAGTTCACAAACCCGAGGAAGTGTTGAAACTCCCTGCGGGAGTGGGGTGTTGGCCAATCGAGCACTGCCCTCACCTTGGCTGGGTCGGCAATCAGTCTCCCTTTAGCCACTATGAAGCCCAAAAAGGTGGTAGATGTTGTGGAGAACTCACACTTCTCGGCCTTAACATAGAGCTGGTTCTCCAAGAACAACTGTTGTGCTGTAAGAAGTGACTACAAAAAATTCAGGAAAAGCCTACTAGAACAGCTGAACTTTATTTGGGGTTAATCAGAGCCACTTTAAATGGAGGCAGGTGTGTGCTGACTCCTATTTAACATGAGCTTGAATGTGAGTGGTTAATTCTGAACACAGCCACATCCCCAGTTATAAAAGGGTGTGCATATTTATGCAACCAGGCTATTGCAAGTTTTTATTTTTTATTTTTCCCCTTAAAAATTTCAGTTTGTTTTTCAATTGGGTTGTATAGGTTATAGGTCACATTAATGGTGGAAAAAGTTTTGAAATGACTTATCTTGGTCTCATTTTTTTACATCACAAAAACCTGGCATTTGAACAGGCGTGTGGAGACTTTTTATAGCCACTGTAGCAGGGGATGACGTACGACAAGGGATGAGCACAGCGGACCAGGGGAAACACAGGAGACACATAATGCAAATAATAATAATAACATCCAGATTAACATAAGACAACCACAAAACAGCAACAGGAGATGAGCACAGGACTACATGCAACAGACAACAACTGGGGAGCACAAAGGACGCTTAATAATGAAAATCATAATAATAATAATAATAATAATAATAATAATAATAATACAAATCATACTAACAATAATCAAGGGGACAAACAAGGAAACAAAAATGAACATAAAGCATGGGCATTTGAAAAGGGGTGTGTAGATTTTTATATCCACTGTATGATGCCTAAAAGAGCAATTTTTTGACAACTTTCCATTATATTAAGTTTAAAAGAAACATATGTGACAGCGGGGTTATTTGGTGGTATATTGGTTTAGCAATCTCACATCTCCTGTGGGATCATTTCCTTAACAATGAAGGAAAATGGAGCATCTTGAAATAGAGAGGACGTAAAAGAAAACATTAATTTCCGTAGCCAGAATCTCTCTGTCTGTTATAAATTAAACCTGTCCTTCAGTGAGACAGCAGCAGTGTTGGGTTACTTTTTGTGTGCAAGTGTGCACTTTTGTGTGTGTTGGAGAGAATCTGAAAGTAGCGGGTGGATGATCTAATTGTGCACTTTTAAGTCCAAAGGCAAATATGTGACTGCATCACGGTGTGTGTTTGTATTACAGTGACCTCTGTGTCCACTAATGTTCTGTCTAATGTGAATTGTCATGGGCCACAGGTGAAACACAGATAACGCTCACATAATGCCTTGGTGTGTTAAATTTACAATTACACATTTATGTGTTCCTCTCAATCAGTGTAAACTCTGATTTGATGTGATACTCACACTGATTAAAAACTTTTCAAAACATATCCAAACACAATCACTCTTTGTCTAATCTCATAATCGTGACAGGAAGATAGAAGCTGGGAAAATGGTTAGGTACATTTTTGTGACCACATAAGTATTTTAAGATTTCTGTTAGAAAGTTTAAATTTTTACTGTCACAAAAAAAGCAGAAAAGTGTTTGGGACATACTTTTAGCTATTACTAGAAACTAGGCATTACTGTCCATGAGTAAGTGAATGGATCTCATTGATAATTAGATAGATATTAGCCTCATTTGGAATATAAACTGCTGGAAACATATAGTTAGTTAGTGAGAAAGAAGGATTAAATAGTATTGTTTTGGGCAATCCAGTGAAGGTGAAATGAGTTACTGCCATGGTGCTGCATCCATGCGTCTGTCCTACTTTCAGCAGTTTATGGGAATTGCTACTTCTCCTAGCCACTCAAAGATCCTCAGGTAGATTTACATACAGACCGTGCTTAACACCAAGATCAAAGGTCACACGATATGAGTACTTGTCATTTCATATAGTATATACAGTCATGTGAAAAAATTACAACACCCCATTAAATATTCAGTTCTTTATTAAGAAATGTTCACATATCTATGTCTAACCTTGTTTTTGTTTTATTTACATTTTTTAACATTTATTTTAGCAATTTTAAGGGGGAATGAATGTGGGGGTGTCTGAAAAAGAAATTTATTCCTCACTAGTTGTTTAGAATTACATTTTACAGAAAATTTGAAAAGTCTTTAATTCATTTTTAATTGTTTAGTTGCATTACATGAATCTCCCAGTATTTTAAACATTGATATTAAATATCCATATGTCCAAATATGTTAAAAAAACAGGCTTATACAGGGTGTCCTAATTTTTTCACATGACTGTATACATATATATATACTATATGAAATATAGTATATACGTAGTATATGAAATATGGTAGATAGATAGATAGATAGATAGATAGATAGATAGATATCGTGGATATAAAAAGTCTACACACCCCAGGTTTTTGTGATGTAAAAAATGAGACCAAGATAAATCATTTCTGTCATGACCCTCCGTGTGCTTTTACACAGCACACGGAGAGGGAGGATAAAATAATGAGGATCTACGTGCAAGTGTTCACCACAACACATTTATTACAAAAAGACAGACAAAATCCCAAAAGGTGAAGACTTACAAAAAACACAGAACACTTACTGCTGATGTTCAGGGGCCGGCATCACCCAGCGAACGAATGAGGAGAAAATGTATTAACCACGAGTGCGCCCCAGAGCCGACATCGCTACAAGAGCGTACGAGAACCACGGCAAACGTGGAGTGGCTAATACGTCGTGGTTGTGCTGACAATAACTGCAGACTGACAGCAGGGAAGACAATTTTATGAACCAGCAGTGGCAGCTCCAGGCTGGAGCTCTGCAGCACCCATGGTAAACTCTGGCTGGAGCTGTGCAGCATTTGTGGCGGCTCCAGGCTGGGGCTCTGCAGCGCCCACGATGGACCCTGACTGGGCTGGCGTAGCCCCCCCGGTGGACCTCGTGCTGGAGCGTGACATCCATGACGGGTCCAAACAGGAGTGCAGCACCCACGTTGGGCTGACCTTGGGGCGCCGACCCCATGAGGGTCCTAAGCTGAAGCGTCGCACCCACGGAGACTCAGCCTGTGGAGGGACCCATATGATGGCCTCAGGCAGCAGGGGAGCTGGACCCACGATGTCGTCAGGCGGTGGACCTGGTTCCAAGGAGACCCCTGGTGACGAGGGCTCCTCTCCGGCGACCCTAGAAGAGAACTCAGGAGCGGGAGAAGAAACCAGGTTATTAGGGTTGCCAGCAGCGGCGGAGCCTGGCGAGGGGAGTTCAGATGCAGCTGCATGCAGCACCTGACTCTCCTTCCCTAGAGCCAGACAAGATCTCTCTAAAATTGACATCAGGAAAAAAACTTGCCTGAGCTCGAGCTCCACCGCCATCCAGGACTCCGTCCATCCCGGTGATGAAGACTTGGGCCCGGCCTCTAGGAGGTCCGACACCTGGCCCCCAATCCGCTGCGACTGTTCCCGCAGCTGGCAAGATGGTAGTGGCAGTCCCACAGTCCTCAGGTGAAATAACCGTCGCTGGGGAAGAATCCAGCAAGGAGGCTGAAGACTGGCTCCGTGTAGGCTCTGGAGCAGGATCCTCCAGGGCCTCAAGCTCCTCCATTGTCCGGCGGCTAGGTTCCGGGGCCGGTGGACACTCAGGGGAAATAGGAGGACACATAGGAAAAAGGTCAGCATTGGCAGCTGGAGAAGAGGACTCAGCGGACTGCTGGAACTGAGCCTCTCCCTCGGGAGAAAGACAAGATTTAAAAAGTTCAATTAGATGAAAAAACCCTTGCCTGTCATCCCGGCATGTGGTGTTCGCAGCTGCAGCTGGCTGGCAGTCGCCCCTCTCCATGTCCACGACCATACCGGCCCCTTCCAACGGTGACAGAGAAGCCAGATCCGACGCCGATGACTCCTCTGACATGACTGCAGGGGACCAGCTCCGTGTTGGCTCCAGAGCGGAATCCTCCGGGGTACCCAGCTCCTCCATCGTCCGGTGACTCTGCTCACACTCAAGGATTGATAGGGGGGACACGGAAAGGACAAGAGAAGGGTTAACCTCTGCAGTTGGAGGAGAGAGCCCAGTGGACTGCTGGAACTGGGCCTCTCTTCCGGGAGACAGACAATGTTTATCATTATTACATTGAATTAAATGAAAAAACACTTGCCTGTTCTCCTGGTGCTCGATGTTGACAGCTGCAGGCAGTTGGCCGTCAAACCCCCCCCCCCCCTCCCATCCCGTGTCACTGGCCATTTTGGCCCCTTCAAAGGATAGTAGAGGAGCCGGCTCTGATGATTTGGAGGTGGGCGTAGCTGGGACAACACTGGAGAACCTCTCGGCGGCCGAAGAGATGACGGTGGCCGAGGATGAGGAGGGCTTCTCCCGGCGTTTCGTCGTAGGATGACGCCATCCCCTGTTTGCCGGAGAAGAGCGTGCTGGAGTGGGGGGAGAGTCGGGCAAAGTGTCACAGTGGATAGAGGTCTTCTGGAAGCAGTGTCTTCGTCTCGAAGCCGTGGAAAACGCCAGACTGGGGAATGAGCGCTGGAGCATGTAGATTGTGGCCAGCAGGTCGGCGTACTGTAAGTAGTCCCATAACCCGGGGTGCGCCTCCAGGATTACCACCACTCCGTCCAAGCATTCCAATGTCTTCTTTGGTCCCCGGGCGGCGAGCGCTTCATCCACGAAGCTCTGGATGCCCTCGGCGGCCCATTCCTCCACCACCGTGGGAGTCCCCGCTGCCGCTCCTCCTCTGCCTCGGCGAGACTGGGGCATGGTGCTCTCCAGAAAACAAGTGAGTCCAATAAATGACTCACAAAGAAAAGGGATGTGTGGGTGAACCCGCTAAATCCTCCTTTTTGGCTGGTTCATACTGTCATGACCCTCCGTGCGCTTTTATGCAGCGCACGGAGAGGGAGGATGAAATAATGAGGATCTACGTGTGAGGGTTCACCACTACACATTTATTACAAAAAGACAGACAAATCCCAAAAGGTGAAGACTTACAAGAAACACAGAACTGGCATTCGGGGACCGACATCACCCAGCGAACGATTGAGGAGAAAGCGTGTTAACCATGAGTGCGCCCCAGAGCCGACATTGCTACAAGGGCGCACGAGAACCACGGCAAACACGGAGTGGATAATACGTCGTGGTTGTGCTGACAATAACTGTGGACTGACAGCATGGAAGACAATTCTATGAACCAGCAGTGCGTGACTGGCAAAGACTGCTTAAGTACACGCACTGCTGGTGATGGTGTGATGAGGAGCACCTGGGCGAAGACCGGGAAAGATAATCAGCGAGAGTGGGAATCAGCTGGTGATAATGAGAGAAGGGGCGTGGTCGGACCAGCGAGCTTTCAGCATGCGCTCTCAGAAAGTAGGTCAAAGCGGCTGTCTAACAGCTGCCGGCCAGACAGTGGTCAAGGCAGAGTAAAGCACACTGAAATACATACTATACACATATACAGCGGCACCTAGATTCACAGGGAGGGCAGGACCGAGCTGGGGAAACCAAGCCGGCTCGGCTCATGACAATTTCAGAACTTTTTCGACCATTAATGTCACTAGCTGAGCTCTGGAGGTTCCGCCAGGCTCAGTCTCGTGGCTTTTTCTCTGTATTTATATATTTGTTGTTTTTTATGCCTTTTGACTTTCAGTATTCTCGTACTGCTTTCTATTTTCCTGTGTATGTTTCAGTTCTGTTATGCCCACGTTTTGTTTCAATTTGTAATTATTTTTTAGTCTGCATTTGATGATGTTTATTCTTTATATTTGTACTGTGGTGTTCTTTCTTGGGGTTGAGAGCTGTCAGGCGGCGTTTCCGGTTTTGTGGTCTGTGTGGGCATCACCCTGTCAGCTGTCCAGCCGCTGCTCTCTCATCTCTCCCAGCTGATCCCAATCACTATTCATTGTTCCCTTTTTGCCCGCTCATGTGAACCCACACCTGTCATTACTTATGTTGTTTATTCCGTCCCTATTTAAGGGCTGCATTTTCTTTTCTTTACTGTCGCAGTCTTGATAGATATTGCTTCTCCTCGCCACCAGAGCCCCTTCCCCCCTCTGGCAAGTTTATTCTGAACTCAATCCTGCGTGTTTCTTTATTATCTGTGCTTGGATTTTGTGTTTGTGCACTCTTTGGAACTTTGTGTATTTTGTTATTAAATTCCACAAACTGCAGTTGGCACATGGGTCATTCTTTCTCTGCCCTGAGAGGCAAATCATGACAATTAATGTGACCTATAACCTGTACAACCCAACTGAAAAACAAACTGAAAACTTTTAAGGGGAAAAATGAAAAACTTACAAGAACCTGACTGCATAAATATGCACACCCTTAAACTAATACTTTGTTGCAGCACCTTTGGCTTTTATTACACCACTCAGTCTTTTTGGGTTACTAACTAACTTCTTTGCAAAAACGCTCCAAATCTGTCAGATTGTAAGGGCATCTCCTGTACACAGCTCTCTTCAGATTACCCCACAGATGTTCGATTGGATTCAGGTCTGGACTCTGGCTGGGCCATTCCAAAACCTTAATCTTCTTCTGGTGAAGCCATGCTTTTGTTGATTTGGATGTGTACTTTGGGTCATTGTTGTGCTGAAAGATGAAGTTCCTCATCATTTTCAGCTTTCTAGCTGAAGCCTGAAGGTTTTGTGCCAACACTGGCTGGTATTTGGAACTGTTCATAATTCCTCCACCTTGACCAAGGCCCCAGTTCCAGCTGAAGAAAAACAGCCCAAAGCATGATACTGCCACCACCATGCTTCACTGTCAGTATGGTGCTCTTTTGGTGATGAACAGTGTTGTATTTGTGCCAAATATACACTACCGTTCAAAAGTTTGGGGTCACTTAGAAATTTCCTTATTTTTGAAAGAAAAGCACTTTTTTTCAATGAAGATAACTTTAAACTGATCAGAAATACACTCTATACATTGCTAATGTGGTAAATGACTATTCTAGCTGCAAATGTCTGGTTTTTGGTGCAGTATCTACATAGGTGTATAGAGGCTTATTTCCAGCAACTATCACTCCAGTGTTCTAATGGTACAATGTGTTTGCTTATTGTGTCAGAAGGCTAATGGATGATTAGAAAACCCTTGTGCAATCATGTTAGGTCTGCAATGCTGTAATTGCTGCAAATGGAGGATTCTTTGACGAAAGCAAAGTTTGAAGGACAAAATTATTATTTCAAATACAAATCATTATTTCTAACCTTGTCAATGTCTTGACTATATTTTCTATTCATTTTACAACTCATGGTGGTAAATAAGTGTGACTTTTCATGGAAAACACAAAATAATTGTCTGGGTGACCCCAAACTTTTGAACGGTAGTGTATGTTTTGGAATTATGGCCAAAAAGTTCAACTTTGGTTTCATCGGACCATAACGCATTTTCCCATGTGTTTGGGAGATTTCAAATGTGTTTTTGCAAATTGTAGCCAGATTTAGATGTTTTCCTTTGTAAGATAAGGCTTCCATCTTGCCACCCTAGACAGAAGATTGTTGTCACATGTACTAAACAGCCAGTACTTGCCAGAAATTCCTGCAGCTCCTTCAATGTTGCTGTCGGACTCTTGGCAGCCTCCCTGACCAGTCTTCTTCTCATCTTTTCATCAATTTTGGAGGAACGTCCAGTTCTTGGTCATATCACTGTTGTGCCATATTTTCTCCATTTGATGATGACTGTCTTCAATGTGTTTCATGGTATTTTTAATGCCTTGGAAATTCTTTTGTACCCTTCTCCTGACTGAGAGTTTTGAAATAATTTATCTTAGTTTCATTTTTTTACATCACAAAAACCTGACATTTAAACGGGGGTGTGGAGACTTTAAAAAACAAACTCATGAAACAGGCCTGGACAAAAATGATGGTACCCCTAGAAAAGATTGAAAATAATGTGACCATAGGGACATGTTCAACCAAGATGTGTCCTCTAATTAACATCACAGGTGTCTACAAACTTGTAATCAGACATTCGGCCTATTTAAAGGGTGACAAGTAGTCACTGTGCTGTTTGGTGACATGGTGTTTACCACACTAAACATGGACCAGAGGAAACAAAGGAGAGAGATGTCTCAGGAGATTAGAAAGAAAATTATAGACAAGCATGTTTAAAGTAAAGGCTATAAGACCATCTTCAAGCAGCTTGATGTTCCTGTGACTACAGTTGAACATATTATTCAGAAATTTAAGATCCACGGGACTGTAGCCAACCTCCCTGGACGTGGCCGCAGGAGTAGACGGACAATACAAATGGTAACAAAAGAGCCCAGAACAACCTCTAAACACATTCATGATGAACTCCAAGGTCAAGATACATCAGTGTCAGATCACACCATCCGTTGTTGTTTGAGCCAAAGTGGACTTCATGGGAGACGACCAAGGAGGACACCACTGTTGAAAACAAATCATAAAAAAGCCAGACTGGAATTTGCCAAACTGCATGTTGACAAGCCACAAAGCTTCTGGGAGAATGTCCTATGGACAGACGAGACAAAACTGGAACTTTTTGGCAAGGCACATCAGCTCTATGTTCACAGACGCAAAAATGAGGCATTCCAAGAAAAGAACACTGTCCCTACTGTGAAACATGGAGGAGGTTCTGTTATGTTCTGGGGCTGCTTTGCTGCATCTGGCACAGGGTGTCTTGAATCTGTGCAGAGTACAATGAAATCTCAAGACTATCAAGGTATTCTAGAGAGAAATGTGCTGCCCAGTGTCAGATAGCTTGGTCTCAGTTGCAGGTCATGGGTCTTGCAACAGGATAATGACCCAAAACACACAGCTAAAAACACCCAAGAATGGCTAAGAGTGAAACATTGGACTATTCTAAAGTGGCCTTCTATGAGCCCTGATCTAAATCCTATTGAACATCTGTGGAAGGAGCTGAAACATGCCGTCTGGAGAAGGCACCCTTCAAACCTGAGACAACTGGAGCAGTTTGCTTATGAGGAGTGGGCCAAAATACCTGCTGAGAGGTGCAGAAGTCTCATTGACAGTTACAGAAATCATTTGATTGCAGTGATTGCCTCAAAAGGTTGTGCAACAAAATATTAAGTTAAGGGTACCATCATGTTTGTCCAGGCCTGTTTCATGAGTTTGTTTTTTAGAGTAATTCTGTTGAACCACAATTCAAAAGCATTGTCTGATTTTCATTGGTTAATTTTCATAGAATTTTTATTTATTACCACTTTTGTCAGATTCAAGTTATTTCTGTGACCATTGTGGGTTTTTCTTTCATTACCAGAGGGGGTACCAACAATTTTGTCCACAGCTCTGGTGTGTGTGTGTGTGTGTGTGTGTGTACGTACAGTGGTGGGAAAAAGTGTTCGCCCCTTCCTGATTTCTCATTTTTTGTATGTTAGTTAGTTAATTCCCTTCACACCATGTTGGTGTATGGGGCGGCGCCTATCTCCGTTTCTCTGACCCTAGGCCACACAGCTACTGTAAGTAGTGAAAGCTACAGCGGGGGGTAGCTCTGTGCGTAACTTTACTTTCCCCGTTCCATTATCCGGAGCACCACGCTAGAAGGCAGAAAGTACCATTTTTATATGGTCTTTGGTATGACCCGGCCGGGATTTGAACCCCTGCCTCCCGGGTGTGGGGCGGATGCTCTACCAACTGAGCCACCACTCCGGTTTTTTTGTATGTTTGTCACGCTTAAATGTTTCAGATCATGAAACTAATTTAAATATTAGACAAAGATAACACAAACAAAATGCAGTTTTTAAATGAAGGTGTTTATTATTAAGGGTAAAAAAAAAAATCCAAACCTACATGGCCATGAGTGAAAAATTGACACCCCCCCCCCCCGTTAAAACATAAATTAACTGTGGTTTATCACATCTTTGGAAAGCTGAGTTCAGTTTTTCTAGTCACATCCAGCCCCTGATTACTGCCACACCTCTTCTAAATCAAAAAATCACTTAAATGGGACCTGCCTGACAAAGTGAAGTAGACCAAAAGATCATCAAAAGCTAGACATCCAGAGAAATTCAGGAACAAATGAGAAACAAAGTAATTGAGATCTATTAGTCTGGAAAAGGTTATAAAGCCATTTCTAAAGCTTTGGGACTGCAACAAACCACAATGAGAGCCATTATCCACAAATGGCGAAAACATGGAACAACCTTCCCAGGAGTGGCTGGCCAACCAAAATTACCCCAAGAGCGCAGTGATGACTCATCCAAGAGGCCACAAAAGACCCCACAACAACATCCAAAGAACTGCAGGCCTCACTTGCCTCAGTTAAGGTCAGTGTTCATGACTCCACCATAAGAAAGAGACTGGGCGAAAATGGCCTGCATGACAGAGTTCCAAGAAAACCAGAAAACCACTGCTGAGCAAAAAGAACATAAAGGCTCGTCTCAGTTTTGCCAGAAAACATCTTGATGATCCCCAAGACTTTTGGGAAAATACTCTGTGGACTGACGAGACAAAAGTTGAACTTTTTGGAAGGTATGTGTCCCATTACATCCGGTGTAAAAGTAACACAGCATTTCAGAAAAGGAACATCATACCAACAGTAAAATATGGTGGTGGTAGTGTGATGGTTTGGGGTTGTTTTGCTGCTTCATGACCTGGAAGACCTACTATGGTAAATGGAACCCTGAATTTTACTGTCTACCAAAACATCCAAAAGGAGAACGTCCGGCCATCTATTTGTGACCTCAAGCTGAAGCACACTTGGGTTCTGCAGCAGGACAATGATCAAAAACACACCAGCAAGTCCATCTCAGTGGCTTAAGAAAAACCAAATGAAGACTTTGGAGTGACCGTGTCAAAATCCTGATCTGAATCCGATTGAGATGCTGTGGCATGACCTTAAAAAGACAGTTCATGCTCAAAAACCCTCCAATGTGGCTTAATTACAACAATTCTGCAAAGATGAGTGGGCCAAAATTCCTCCACAGCACTGTAAAAGACTCATTGCCAGTTATCGCAAATGTTGAATTGCAGTTGTTGCTGCTAAGAGTGGCCCAACCAGTTATTAGGTTTAGGGAGCAATCACTTTTTCACACAGGGCCATGTAGGTTTGGATTTTTTTTTTCTCTTAATAATAAACACCTTCATTTAAAAACTGCATTTTGTGTTTGCTTGTGTTATCTTTGTCTAATACTTAAATATGTTTGATGATCTGAAACATTTAAGTGAGACAAACATACAAAAAAATGAGAAATCAGGAAAACTGTTTCACACCACTGTATATACAGTATAAATAATATAGACACACTTAGGTCCATATATATTTGGACACTGACTCAAGTTTTGTTATTTTAGCTCTTTATCAATGCATATTCAAGGTCCAGTTATAGATATCAACATAGTCTTAAAGTGCAGACTCTGAGTTGTATTTTGAGGGCATTCCCATCTGGAGTTACGGTTTAGGAATTGCAACCATTTTTATAAAGGAACTCCTCATGACAGGAGCTCAAAATTAATTGGACAATTGACTCAAAAGCTGTTGCATGGGCTGTCCCCTCATTAATCCATCATCAATCGAGCAAGCAGATAAAAGATTTGGAGTTGATTCCAGGTGTGGTATTTGCATGTGGATGCATTTGACATCAGAAGGGGTAAAATATACAAAAGATGTACAGTGACAATGGGATAGTGGATAGTGGTTTGTGGACTTATTCAGACATTTTACAGCATTACTATCAGGCTGTAAAGGCACAGACAAACATGCTCAAGAGGTCAAAATACCCATCTTAAGTGTGTACCTCCACAGCTAAAATATTGTTCTTTTTCTTGTTCTTTGTCAGTGTTAAAGTTTTGATTTGTCTGTCCTCTCACTGTTTCCATTATTTAGGCAGTGTTTGTCAGAATGGAGGATCCTTTTCCATCTAGATTTATTTTGCAAGCATTATTCATCCATCTTAGTAACCCCTAGAAATGGCTCTTGATTGTTTTATTCTTGGCTTTAAATTATTTTCTGACAATTTCTACAGGTTTTTCTTTGAAAAGCCCTTTGTCACTTGTCTATGAGAAGTGCTGTATAAATCAGTATTTCTTGTTTGTTTATCCATTCCTGTAGTTCACTATCATCATCATCATTGCTGAAAACAGGAGCTCATTTTATCAGGTTTTATGAGGGTAGTGTTTTCTGCTCAATATAGTTATGCCTCACTAAGGGTCATGGATAGAGTGTAGCTTTTTTTTTAGTACATCAGTCTTCCTAATACATATTAGAAGACTACTGCATTCTCATATTCTGCCATATTACTAAAAATGATCTCAAAGGAATGAAAAGCATTTTTTCAGGCTGTTTTTTTTTCTTCTTACAGTTCTCACACATAAATCAAAACAAGTCTTACATTGCTACCCCTGCTACCTTTGTTCAATAACATAATTACTCCATGCGGACTTGTAACTGAAGCAAACTTTTTTGTGCTGTATTTAGAAAGGATTAATTGGATGTTCATGGTCACACACAGGATTTGGGCTGCTGAGAATTAATACGTATGATCATACCTGCTTTGTGTTTGTCAGCTTATCAAGTCTCTGCTGATTAATAGCACCAAAACTTATGAAAGTAGTGTAAATAAGCCATGGATTTAGATAAATTGTGCATTTTTCTCCATGCACTCTCTCTCTCTCTCTCTCTCGTGTTTGTGTGTGTGTGTGTGTGTGTGTGTGTGTGTGTGTGTGTGCAGGAGTCTCTCTCAGTGGGGAGGTTTAGGGAATTATTTATTTGGAATTCCAGGTCAGAGTTTCACGCAGATGCCCCGGGGCTCCTACTGACTGACTGCGTGACCTCAAACTTCCTCTCCTTTTTTTTTCCGATTTTATTTTTTCCACAGAGTTGCTCACGTTTTGTCAGATTGTGGTGGACACAATTTGCATGGCACTCCACCCAGGACAACGGGGTTGGTGGGGGAGAAGATAGTTAGGGATGCTAATGGAGAAAGGTGAGAGGAGCTAAACAAAGAAAGATGTGCCTTTGGCTCCCTGCCACGCCAGGTTCACACCTGAGGATGCAGGGGTACGAATGTATGGTAGCAAGACCTGCTCTGTGACGTGTGGGTCAATGTCATGCTAATGTGTGTACATGTCTTTCATGGCTGAATGCTAATGTGTTTACCCTGTGTGCCGGAGGCGGGAATAGAAGTGTATAAAAGAGTTTGCTTAGGCACTCAGAGTCAGAGTTTTTCTGTGTTTTATGCTGGAAGAGGAATAAAGTTTGTGTGCCGTCCAGCTCGCTGCCTCGTCTGCTTTAATCTTCCACAAAATCTTCATTTAAGACATGCTTATACATCAGTCTTCCATTTTTGCTAACAGCAACTGAACAGAAAGAGATGAGATCACATAAGCTAGATTTCCGTTTTGAGAAAACAAGAACCACTGAATAACAGCAGC
This sequence comes from Pholidichthys leucotaenia, assembly GCA_020510985.1. Classification (NCBI taxonomy): domain Eukaryota; kingdom Metazoa; phylum Chordata; class Actinopteri; order Cichliformes; family Pholidichthyidae; genus Pholidichthys; species Pholidichthys leucotaenia. The sequence continues at coordinate 247,364,668 of CM035845.1, read as the reverse complement.
CTGATTTTGTTGGATTGGTCTAATTTAGACCTTCCAACGACTACACTGAAAGCATGCAGCAATTTGTTCTCTGACGTGAAGGTTGCTTTGAACTTTTCCACCTAATGAACTGATCAGTGTCGTCTTTCAAACTTCTGCTTCGAAGACAGCTTATGTAGCTTTTACTCTTCTCATTTCATGTTTATTCTCTAAATGTTACTCATGACTCAGCAGAGCTGGACTTGTAGTTTTAAATGGTAAAAATATATATTTTTTAAGTTTAAATTTGAAAATAAAGTGGCTGCCAAGAAACACAAGGTTTAGCATTCTTTTTAAAAGGCAAAATCTCCATATAAATGCTTTTCTATTTATAGATTGTTGGCCCAAGATAAGTGTGTGAGATCAACATACAGATTGCAGTAGCGTCTGTCTGTTATGATACAGAGAGAGTCAAGTATGAGGGTATGGCTATTGGTTGACTGGTCAATCTATGCACTCACCTCTTAAAGTACTGGAGCAGTGACATAAGTTTTATTATTTTAGTTGTTTACCAAAATATATTCAAGATACAGTTATATAATCAATATGGTCTAAAAGTGTAGACTCTCAGCATTAACTTGAGGGTATTCTCATCCAAATTGGAGTTACGGTTTAGGATTTGCAACTTTTTTTTATACAAAACCTCCTTATTTCAGGTGCTCAAAAGTAACTGAACAGTTGACTCAAAAGCTATTTCATGGGCTGCATGGGCTATCTCTTCATTAATCCATCATCAATCAAGCAGGTCTTTAGTTGATTCCAGGTGTGGCATTTGCATTTGGAAGTTGTTGCTGTGAACCCACAACATGCAGTCAAAGGAGCTTTCAATGGAAGTGAAACTCAAAATCCATCAGACAGGTGGTGGAAATGTTAGGAGTGGCCAAATCAACAGTTGGGTACATTCTGAGAAAAAAAACAAGCACACTGGTGAGCTCGGGAATTCAAAAAGGCCTCGATGTCCATGGAAGACAGCAGTGTTGGGTGATTGCAGGATTCTTTCCATGATGAAGAAAAGCCTGTTCACAACATCTGCCCAAGAACACTCCAGGAAGTGGATGTATCAGTGTCTAAGTCTACCATAAAGAGAAGACTTCATGAGAGCAAATACAGAGGGTTCACCACAAGGAACAAACCATTAATCACCCTCAAAAATGGAAAGACCTGATTAGATTTTGAAAAAAAAAATCATCTAAAGAAGCCAGCCCAGTGCTGGAGCAGCATTCTTTGAACAGATGAAACCAAGGTCAACCTGTACCAGAATGATGGAAAGAAGAAAGTATGGAGAAGGCTTTGAACACCCCATGATCCAAAGCACACTGCATCGTCTGTAAAACATAGTAGAGAAGTGTGATGCTTGGGTGTGCATGGCTTTCAGTGGCACTGGGTCACTAGTGTTTATTGATGATGTGGCAGAAGACACAAGCAGCTGGATGAACCGTTGTAGGAACAGGGCACTGAACATTGTCAAGGACCGTTCTCACCCTCTGCATAAACACTTTGAACTTCTTCCATCTGGTAAACGATTCCGGAGCATCAGAGGCAGAACCACCAGACTGATCAACAGCTTCCTTCCACAAGCTGTCAGGATGCTGAACAGTTGACCCGGAATCTCTCATACACACTACTGCACCACGGACATTATGTATATTATTTGTATATTATAGTTAGTTAGTTTTTCCCAAGTATGTCTCAGGGATGTGTGAATGGATGGGGGGTGGGGGTGGGGGGTGAAGATATGTGTGAGTGTGTCTTATATCATGCTGCTTCTATTTATATGAATGCCGAGAGAAACGCAATTTCATCTTGCCTGCACTACAGTTGTATGTACAGCAATATGACAATAAAGTTTGATTTGATTTGATTTATTGATGATGTGGCAGAAGACAGAAGCAGCTGGATGAACTCTGAAGTGTATAGGGATATACTGTCTGCTCAGATTCAGCCAAATGCAGCAAAGATGATTGGACGGCACTTCACAGTACAGATGGACAATGACCCAAACCATACTGAGAAAGCAACACAGGAGTTTTTTAAGGCCCAAAAGTGGAATATTTGGCAATCACAATATCTCAGTCCGATTGAGCAGCATTTCACTTGTTTATGTACCCTGCCTCTCGCCCAAAGATGCTGGGATAGGCTCCAGCACCCCCGCGACCTGAAAAGGATTAAGCGGAAGAAGATGAATGAATGACAAAACTTAAGGTAGAAAGACCCACCAACAAACAACATCAGAAAACAGTTGCAGTAAAGACCTGGAAAAGCATCATAAAGGAGGAAACTGAGCATTTGGTGATGTCCATGCGTTCCAGACTTCAGTAGGATTCTCAACAAAGTATTAAAAATGATTTTTGATGGTAATATATGTAAATTTATTCAATTACTTTTGAACACCTGAAACAAGGAGATTTTGTATAAAAATGGTTGCAATTCCTAAACCATAATTTCTGTTTGAATGTTAATGCTCGCAAATTAAAGCTGAGAATCTGCACTTAAAGCCCATGTCGATTCTATAACTGTATCTAAAATCTGTTTTGGTAAAGAGCTAAAATAACAAAACTTATGCCACTGTTCCATTACTTTTAGAAGGGAGTGAATGTTCCTACCCTCATCTGTGAATAGGAGTTGTGGGTGGAAGCTGAATGAGCTTGCACAAGCAAGCACAAGCAGAAGTTTCCTCTGAGGGGTGTTTGAGATGACCCTTAAACCCAGGGTGAGGTCATTAGAGATGAGCCACAGCTCCTCTACATCAAAATGAGCCAGCTGAGACAGGCCAGGCATTTCACTAATCCCCTCCCTGTTGGCTTGACCACTTCGAAGACACACTGAGGCAAAGCACATGCACTAGAACGATTATTTCTTTTGTATGGTCATGGCATCTTCCTAGGGAGAAGTTGGTGGTGACTGTGTACCATTACAAGGACATAGAACTGAAAAAATGGCAGAAAAAAATAGATGTGATAGGCTTTTTTAACCCAGTGTTCCTCCACTGCACAGGTGTTGAATTATATTCATTAATGGCTAGTTATTTTGTTTTTTTAAGTAGCTGTCCGCAAAGCTTATTTACTGTATGTATAGTAGTTGTCATGTTGCAGAGCACGGTTGGGGAACTGTGCTCATGCTTTTTGTTATTGATTAGTTTCTGTAATTTCCCCACTTCAGTTTAAGTATTTATCTGGTTGGTTTTGGACTTTTTATGTTATTTGAGTTTGCCATTTGCATTTGTCGGTTTATGAGAAGTTCCTGTTCCTTAGTTTAGTTGTTATAATCTTGTTTGTTATTATTATGTGTCCGTGACCATCCAGTTTTGCTTTATAAATTTTTCTGCCTGTTTTTAGACATAAGCCTACCCTCACCTTTTCCTTCAGTCCTCTTTTTGTAATGTTGGTATTTTCTAGTGTTGTATTATTAGTATCTCTTGGTTGTATTCCTTTTGTTCATACCTTGGTGTATAGTCATCATTCTTTGTATATTCTTTGCTCATTTTCTGCATTATCATTTAGCATTCATTTGAGTCTGTACTTTTATTTTGACAGCTGCCTGTGTTTACGTCCTCTTTTAGCTCTAGTTTGCGGGCTGTCACAGCTGTCATTTGTTTGGTCTGATCGCTCTCGCCATTGTTACCCACCCCTGTCATCATTTGTGATTATTTCCTTTTTGTCCTATTTAAGGGCCACTGCACTGCAGTTTGTTGCAGTGTCCTTCTGTGTCCTGACGTAAGTTTCACGTCTAATCTAACCCTGTTTCCCAGCATGTGTCCCATGCTATTATTCTCATTGTTTCCAGACGTGAGTCCCATGTCTGCACCAGCATTCCCATACGCCCTTCCTCCGGTTACTCCTGCCTTATTCTGTAAGTTCTGTTTTTGCCTTATTTGGACTTTTGTGTTTTAATTAAATTTAGCAAACTCATAGGTCCAGTGTTTGGGTCTTCATTTCTCCCCTGCCTGAGTGTTTTTGACAGTAGTACAATTTCTTCTTCTTCTTCTTCTTCTTCTTCTTCTTCTTCTTCTGGCTACCCCCTTTAGATATTACCACAGTGGATCATCTGTCTCCATCACTCTACAATATCTCTTGCATCTGTCACACCAACTATTTCCAAGTCCTCCTTCACTACAGGACATCTATCCTTTCTGTGGTCTTCTTCTTTACTTGCTGCCTGGCAGCTTCATCTTCAGCATTGTTTGTTTTGTGAAATACTGTAACTGGGCTCTTGTCTTCCGGTTCCGGCGCCACACGAGTTGGCTGCCTTTTGCAACAGCGGCTCAATTATGAGTCTTTTTATCTTCCTTCTTCTTTCTGACCCGGTGATAACTTTCTGATCCGGCACACCTTTCACTCTATATATATCACGGACACACAGATCGCCCCAAAGGTCTCCCGAGTCGGCGGACGGAGCCTCTGTTTACAGCAGGAGACAATACAGCAGGGAAGAGCTAGCTAGCACTCAACCGCCACCCGGTGCTAACGGAGAAACTCGACATACCGGGAGAACTGGAGCGAAAATGATGCGGGTGCTGGGCTGGAATTTAGGCAGCGTGCAAGAAATATAAGACAGAATAATAAAGAGCGATGGCAAGAACCAAGCAGACCGCCCGTAAATCTACTGGAGGAAAAGCCCCCAGGAAGCAGCTGGCCACCAAGGCTGCTCGGAAAAGCGCTCCGGCCACCGGCGGAGTGAAGAAGCTTCACCGTTACAGGCCCGGTACCGTGGCTCTGAGAGAGATCCGTCGCTACCAGAAATCCACGGAGCTGCTCATCCGTAAGCTGCCCTTCCACCGCCTGGTGAGGGAGATCGCTCAGGACTTCAAGACCGACCTGCGCTTCCAGAGCTCTGCCGTCATGGCTCTGCAGGAGGCCAGCGAGGCCTACCTGGTGGGTCTCTTCGAGGACACCAACCTGTGCGCCATCCACGCCAAGAGGGTCACCATCATGCCCAAAGACATCCAGCTGGCCCGCCGCATCCGCGGAGAGAGAGCTTAGACTTTCTGCTGCACATCCACCAACCACAATGCTCCGCACTGTGTGTCTATATATATATATATATATACTGTATACTATATATATATATACACTACCGTTCAAAAGTTTGGGGTCACCCAGACAATTATTTTGTGTTTTCCATGAAAAGTCACACTTATTTACCACCATGAGTTGTAAAATGAATAGAAAATATAGTCAAGACATTGACAAAGTTAGAAATAATGATTTGTATTTGAAATAATATTTTTTTCCAGATATTCAACCTGCTCAAAGGAAGGTCAGTTTTATAGCTTCTCTAACCGGCTAAACTGTTTTCAGCTGTGCTAACGTGATTGCACAAGGGTTTTCTAACCATCCATTAGCCTTCTGACACAACGAGCAAACACATTGTACCATTAGAACACTGGAGTGATAGTTGCTGGAAATGGGCCTCTATACACCTATGTAGGTATTGCACCAAAAACCAGATATTTGCAGCTAGAGTAGTCATTTACCACATTAACAATGTATATTAGATATTAGAGTGTATTTCTGATTAGTTTAAAGTTATCTTCATTGAAAAAAACAGTGCTTTTCTTTCAAAAATAAGGAAATTTCTAAGTGACCCCAAACTTTTGAACGGTAGTGTATGTATATATATTAATAGTAATATGTACATATGTATACTAGCTGCTCTTGTTTTTTCTTGCCTTCTGATTGTTGCTCTGAGTGTTGCTATCCCTGTGCTGTTGCAATCCTGGAATTTCCCCATTGTGGGACTAATAAAGGCTTATCTTATCTTATCTTATCTTATCGTATCTTATCTTATTACCATGAGACTATCACAAATGCATTATTTTAACATGTCTAGCTAACATTATTGTGGTCACCTTTATGACTTAAATGATTCCTCTTCTGGTCAATCTTTTTTTTCTTCATGAGGGACTGGAACTGAGTCAACAGGTTGTTTATCTGCTGTTAATTATAGCTGTCTAGCTAACAGTAGCTAATTAGCTGTCACATGAAAGCAAAAAGAAAAACATATTCAAATGATTACACAATCAAAGTTAAGTGGTAGATCACTTAAATAAAAGTTAATTTAATTTACAAGCTAACAAAAAGTCCACCACTGTGGCAGAAGAGTTACGGTATTGTCTTTCAAATTGTTTTTGTTCTTAAAACAGACAACTATAAAAGTGCAGGCAAATTCATAGCAATAACAATGAATGTAAATTCAACAAACCTTATTTCCATTAGTACTCTTATAGGGGTAGAGCAGAGGTTGTGCTGGACTTTTTTGTTATCTGTCATGTTGACAGACGGGCTTGTAAAAATTCTTTCATACTCTATTATTATCTGTCATTTTAATTGACTTTAATTAGATCACCCTTAGTGTAATCTGTCAAATGACAGACAGTTTTCAGAATTGTCAGTCATTGCTGAAAAAAATCTGTCAAATCTGTCAGTTAATGCAACGTCTGGTGTCGAGACAACATTCTGACCTTCTGGTCAGTGGGTGTTGCACTTACTCTTGCCCCAACTAGTTGATAGAGACAAACATCAACTGCAACGCAGACTATTTTACAATCTCAGTAATATGAGCCAGATACAGCATGTCAAGTGAGGACTCTTTCGTGGTATTAACTTAATATGATGTGACGAAACATGACATCAACCTATGCCATTGATAGTGACATCCTTACTGGCCACTGTGGTCAGAGGCCTGTGCTACAAAGCAGGTCCATCATACCCAGGATATCTTTGAGTTATCGGGCTTCACTAACCCAAACATTCTGGACCGGGATTGTCTGTACGAAGAACACGGGTTAATCTATATGGTTGCGTGTGTGTTTCCATACGTTCACAAACGGGGCGGGGAGGGGGGTCTGAAAAGTTCATAGTGGTCAAATTTGACCAAATGTGGTTTATTTTCCAACTGCAGGGATTCAAGCACTGCAACACCGATGGAAGGAGTGTGTGGACCAAAGGGGAGACGGTACAAAAATAAATCACATTTGGTCAAGTTTGACGACTATGAACTTTTCAGCCCCCCCCCCCCCCCCCAAAAAAAGAGGTGGTGATCTCAGCAGATGACCAGTAGGAGAATGAAAAAGCAGTAGGATGGAGTACATCACTGATGTAGAAAAAAGTGTCAGATTAAATAAAATATAAAGAGTAGACTACCTACATGAATTACAGGGGAAAAAAAAAAACAGTTGCAGCACTCAAAGTAGAAAAGAAGCAGGGGAAAAAGCTGACATTGTGAATGCTTAAATTAAATGATTGTTTTAAAAATTATTGTCTGCCCCTGTGATGGTTATTGATCACATATTTAATAACATTGTAATTTTTCAGTTATGTCATTAATAAGTGCCGTTAATAATTTTAAGCCTGTGGCCCTGGCCGTGTCATTGCAGATGAGAGTAAATGAAGAATGGCTTCCAAATATTTCCTTCTCCTTTGAAAGTTGGAGAAAAGATACAGAATCATCAAATCAAGGACTGATCAGCTGCTTTCTTCTCTTATTTTCCCCCCGCAGTAATCAGACAATGACTTTACATGGGTTTCCCATTAAATAATGGGTGGGATGGGGAAGGGAGGGTGTCTCCTCAAATCCCAAAGCAGGTGGATGTCATTTTTAGAAATGATTTAATTGACTGGAAATGGGTGCTTATACACCAACTGAGCTCTTATATGAATCTTAACTTGCTCCTGAGCAGGTTAACTTCACGAAGTTTATTAAATATTAGGTCTCTAACTCCCAAGTCTCTGTTAGTCCATGATCTGTTAATTGATCATCAGATTGATTTAATTTCCCTTACAGAGACTTGGTTAGGGCAAGAGGATTATGTTGGTTTAAATGAATCAACTCCCTCTGGTTATTTAAACTGTCAAAATCCCAGAAGTTCTGGTCGTGGAGGAGGAGTAGCAACAATTTACCATTCCAAATTACTAGTTAATGTAAAGCAAAAAACATGTTATAATTCCTTTGAGGGCCTGGTCCTCAGTATTGGGCACTTTAGCAATTTTAGGTTAAACCCAATTTTATTTGCCATAGTTTATCGTCCCCCATCAACCTACTCAGAATTTTTATCCGAATTTGCTGATTTCTTAGCTGATTTAGTGCTGAAATCTGATAGAATAATTATAGTAGGGGACTTTAATATACATGTGGATGTAGATAGTGACTGCCTTAATGTGGCATTTAATTCAATATTAGACTCGATTGGGTTTTCTCAGAAAGTAGGAAATTCTACTCATTACCTCCACCATACATTGGACCTTGTTCTGACATATGGCATAGAAATAGAAAATCTTGTAGTGTCTCCTCATAACCCTGTACTGTCAGACCATTGTCTGTTAACCTTTGATTTTACTATTTCTGACTATTTGGCTCCTAAAGAAAAATATTATTACAGTAGATGCCTCTCAGATGATGCTGTTACCAAATTTATGCAGATTGTTTCCTCTATGCCATGTGTCAACACAACGGAAATAAGCTATAGACAGCTTGCTCCTTCTGTAATTGATAACATGGTGGATAGTGTTACAGCTTCTCTGCATCAGACTCTAGACTTGGTGGCCCCCTTAAAAAAGAAAAAGTCTAATCAGAGATTTCTAACTCCTTGGTTCAACACAGAAACTCGTAGCTTAAAACAGAACACTCATCAATTAGAAAGAAAATGGCGCGCCACTAATTTAGATGAAATCTATTTAGCTTGGAGAAATCATCTTTTAATTTATAAAAAACCTCTTAGAAAAGCTAGAACAAGTTATTACTCTGCATTAATAGAAGAGAACAAGAATAATCCCAGGTTTCTTTTCAGCACTGTAGCCAGGTTGACAAAGAGTCAGGACTCTGTCAATCCTAGCATTCCCTTAGAGCTTACTAGTCAGGACTTTATGAACTTTTTCAATAATTTAATTTCATCCATTAGAGATAAAATCAATCAGATTCTTCCCACAGTTAACCCCTTGCACTCCGGTCAATTTCCCTAAAAACACCAAAAATTAACGCGCCCAAATTAAATCAAAAGCTGTTCTTCAACCCTTTGCAGCATCTTCATGGGGTTGGTCTCATTTAAAAGAAAACACTTTGAATTTTTTGGCAAAACAGTCATAATCTCGCTAAGTGCTCCGGCCACTGAGTTACAGTCATCTAAACATAGTGAACTTGAAGAAAATAAATTTGGCCTGGGTGTTTTTTTGGATACAAATGCTTGCAAATAACACACAGCTTCAGATCCAGGCTGGAAAATGCAACAGAAATGTAGAACCAAGTGTTATCCAGCTGAGGTCCAAATTTTGTAACAATACCACAAAAAATGAATATATTACACAGCTTTTTACTCAGGTAGTTCCCAGGCGTTTTGGAACTGTGCCAAATTGTGCCAAATGGCACAGTTTGGAAAAAACGTCTGTAACTTTTGAATGCTTCAATGTAGAAGCTTCATTTTAGGCTCTAATGAAAGGTCACACTCAGGGCTGTGTCTGTGTGTGTGTGTGTGTGTGGGGTTTGTCCCCCCCCCTCGCTACAGAGGATAGACATCGGCCATCGCTACACAACGGATTAGCCTCATGTGGCGATGTGGGACAGCAGCGCTGTCACCGCGGCTTTCCCCCCCTCACTACAGAAGAATAGCGGGGGGGCGGGCGGCGTTCATGGTCTGTACGCGGCGAACAACCCCTTGTACCGCGGCGCACGAACTTCAGACTTCGTGCGCCGCACAGTTGTAATTTACCGATCAGTCAAAAGTCATTTTTGATTACAATTTTCAGGGATAAATAATAATTTAGCTTATAACACCTTACCTCTTCACAGCAGTGTCCTGGCGAACTTCTCTTCCTCACTGTCAGACAAACGCGACACTGGTCCGCTCGTGGTTCTGGTCTCGCAACCCGATCAAAACATAATTCCATTATTGCGGTTTTGTGCTTCCATGATTGCAGTTTTTGGCGAACGATTTTTCAAAACAAATAACAGTAGTAATTAAAAAAAGACTGGCGAACGCGTGTGTGTCACTCAGCCTTTGTCGTCAGCCTCCGTCGGTCTATGATGACCATGGAAGAAATCATAACGTCTACTCTGCTGGAACAAAAACAAAATAAGCACCGCCTGTGGCCGAAAATGCCGATGCGCGAATGGCACTCCCTGTCACACAGGTTGCATTTGTGGATGGTCTCCGTGCTACTGGGTCTTTGGGGTTCTTCCTGCGGGTCCTTTTTTGATCTGCTGCAGCAGTCAGTCTTCACCCAGCCTTAAAAAAAAACAGCTCGCGAACTTCTCTGCTTCAATTGGCTCACTGCATTCACAGCGTTGGTAGGCGGGTCCTTCTTGCTAGGTTTTCAGTCATTGGTTCTTCAAGGTTTCAGAAACCCAATTCAAGGCTCTTATTAGTCGAATGAGAGGTCAATCAGATGAACTAATCTGTTCGCGGCTGTGTCTGCAGCTTTTATTTTCAGTGCGCGCTTGGACGCCATCACCACCTACATCACCATCTCCATCATGCGTCCTAGAGCGCACGAGGGCGCACGAGAGCGCCCTCGTGCGCTCTAGGATGCAGAGAGTTGCCCGACCGCGGTACAATGGAGTGCAAGAGGTTAACTTAAATACTGTAACTACTACAACTCCTTCAATTGATGTCTGTTTTGATGAGTTTACTCCAATCGACCTTTGTGAGTTAGACAAAATAGTTTCCTCATCCAAACCTTCAACTTGTCTTTTAGACAAGTTACTATCGATCATAATATTCTACTTGATAGATTAGAACACTATGTTGGACTTAATGGAACTTCGTTGTAGTGGTTTAGATCTTATTTATCTGATAGGTTCCAGTTTGTTCATGTAAATAATGAGTTTTCTTTCAACTCAAAGCTTAGTCATGGAGTTCCACAGGGATCTGTGCTAGGCCCTACTCTTTTTAGTTTATATATGCTTCCGTTAGGCAGCATTATTAGAAAGCACTGTATACATTTTCATTGTTATGCAGATGACACACAATTATACCTGTCACTGAAGCCAGATGATAGTAATCAATTAGCCAAGTTAGAAGCCTGTCTTAAGGAAATCAAAGCTTGGATGACTTGTAATTTCCTGCTATTAAATTCAGATAAGACTGAAGTCATTCTTGTTGGTCCAAAAAACCTTAGAAATACCTTTCCAAATCAAACTTTCAGTTTGGATGCAGTTACTCTTTCTCTTAATAGCTCTGTGAGGAACCTTGGAATTATTTTTGATCAAGATCTGTCCTTCAATTCACATATTAAATTTGTTTCTAAGACTGCCTTCTATCATTTGCATAATATTGCCAAGATTAGGAGCATCTTGTCTCAGAGTGATGCTGAGAAACTGATCCACGCTTTTGTTAGCCCGAGATTAGATTATTGTAATTCTTTATTATCAGGCTGTCCTAAAACATCTTTAAAAAGTCTTCAGCTGATCCAAAATGCTGCAGCAAGAGTTTTAACAGGTACTAGAAAGAGAGATCATATCTCTCCGGTTCTGGCCTCCTTTTATTGGCTTCCCATAGAGTTTAGAATTAAGTTTAAAATCCTTCTTCTTACTTACAAAGCTCTAAACAATCAGGCTCCTTTTTATTTAAAAGATCTGATACTACCGTATTATCCTAACAGAGCACTACACTCCCAAAATGCAGGATTACTTGTAATACCTAGAATCTCCAAAAGTACAATGGGAGGCAGAGCCTTCAGTTATCAAGCTCCTCTCCTGTGGAACCAGCTGCCAATCTGGATTCGGGAGTCAGACTTGATCTCTGTTTTTAAGAATAGGGCTAAAACCTACCTTTTTGATATAGCCTACAATTAGGGAGGGATCATGTGTTTCTGAACCCTCCCTTAAGTTATGCTGCTAATAGGTTTAGTCAGCTGGGGGACCTCCAGTAATGCACTGGGCCTCACTCCTTTCCTCACTCTCAATGAAATATTTTTTTTGCTGGTCATTAACATTTGTTTGTTCTCTCCCATAGATTGAGTCCCCATCATGCTGTTTGCTCTCTACATGTCTGTTCTTTTCATCTTCTCTATCCCCTCACCCCCCCAGCCAGTCGCAGCAGATGACTGCCCCTCCCTGAGCCTGGTTCTGCTGGAGGTTTCTTCCTGTTAAAAGGGAGTTTTTCCTCTCCACCGTCACCAAGTGCTTGCTCACAGGGACTGATACTGCTACTGATACTGATTGCTGGGGTCTTTCTGCAACTGTGGGGGTTCCCCCTACAGTTGATAGTGCTATGAGATGACTGTTGTTGTGAAATGGCGCTATATAAATAAAGTTGAATTGAATTGAATTGAATTGAAAGTAGGTTACAATGGTGATCTATCCCTGTAAGAAGTGAACCAGTTTTGTCATACTGAAAACACAGAGTTAACCCCAAAGTTACCTTCCTAAGCTTAAATCCTGCTTTGACTGATGGAGAAATTACTCCTTCTCGGTTTGAATACCGCCACATGTCTCTGGATCCTGGATTTCCTGACATTTTCCCATCCATTGGTGGGTGTTTTGTCCAGGTCTTGGTGATGAGCATTACCCCATAATCTTGCAACGAATGCACTTCTGTCCACGTGAGGTGCTAGTTCCGCTTCACACGGTGGAATGCTACTGCCTGCAATGCTTTTAAGCTTCTCAAATGGATGCTTAGCATTTGACTTTCTTTTGTAGGTTTTCTCGACCACGTTGAACTGGTGCTTGTTGAGTGGGACAAGTTTCCGTGCTCCGTACAACACGCAGACAAAATCCTGCAAGATTTGGATGACTTCATCTGTTGGGACAGCGTGACTCAATGAAGCAAACGCTCTCTGGAACTTGTCACTTTTTGCCACAATTGCATATGGCCTGTTCTTTCCTTTCCTTGCAAAGGCAGAGGTATACTCACAGCCAGTGAACGCGTGTAGGCCGAGGAGTGCAGCACACCCACTAATGGATGGGAAAATGTCGACGGCGAATTTCGCATCATTTGGTTCAATGGAGAACAGATGCCCCCTGCACTCATTCCAGAGGTTCAGGTCGAAACAGAGCCAGATGACAACAGTGATGATGCCCAGGAAGATGGTGGTACGGATGATGACATGGATGAAGATCATGATCCTCTGCCAAGAGAAATGGAATCCTCTGATGAAGACAGTGATGACGATCACGAATGAGATGATCGCAGTAAAATTACGACAGAGTGACTTGACCTAGGATTCCGATTTGGTCGCTATGAAACAATAAGACATTTGCTTGCCAAATAACCACTTTCAAACAATAAACTGTGTCGTACATCACAATGTACATTCCATGCCGCATTATATTTTGGAAAAAGAATTTTTGTGTTACATGAAAGTTTAAATAAATCGATCATTAATTAATTAGTCGTTAATTAGTAGTTGTCTTAATTAATAACCCCAGATATTTTGGTGTCTTAAATTGTATTTTTGTTCATTTGAAATAATGTTTTATCCATAGCATCAATCAAAATTGTTGTACTCCCTCTTTTGTATAAGGGTCTTCATATCCCTCAGGGTCCAAAGACCCCCATCTTATCTACAGACCCCAGGAAAAATTGCGTCTTAAGTTGTGGATATGGTATCTAGGGTTACTGAGTTATTTTTTGCAAAAAGAATTTTTGTTGTACTTGAAAGTTTAAATAAATTGTTAATTAGTCGTTAATTAGCAAGTGTCTTAATTAGTAACCCCAGACATTGTCATGTCTTAAATTGCATTTTTGTTCATTTGAAATAATGTTTTATCCATAGCATCAATCAAAATTGTTGTACTCCCTCTTTTGAATAAGTTCAGTTTTGAGGGTCTTTGTATCCCTTGGGGTCAAAACACCTCCGTCTTATCTACAAACCCCAGGAAAAATTGCGTCTTAAGTTGTGGATATGGTGTCTAGGATTAGTAAATTATCATTTGCAAAAAGAATTTTTGTTGTACTTGAAAGTTTAGATAAATCGTTAATTGGTTGTTAATTAGTAGGTGTTTAATTAGTAACCCCAGACATTTTCATGTCTTAAGTTGCATCAGTTTAATGCAGTCCTTCTCAAATAGGTGCGATGCGATGCCGGGGGGGGCGCGTGTGACCCCGGGGAACAGGCTTTGCTTTTGCCGTGTAAAGTGTAATTGCACATCCACGGCAGCAGGTGGTGCAGTGGCGCTCTCATTGTCAAAGTCTGTGTGGGAGTTTAAAACTTTTTAAATTGCTGTCAACAAACCCCTCGAGAGACACCATGGAGAAATATTTAACAGTAACGAAAAGAAAGGCGGAGAGAGACACAGGTAAAGAGACAAATGAAAGTCTCCCAAAAGCTAAGACGAGGAAATATGACGAAGCTTATCTAGCGCTTGGCTTCACTCTGACTACGGTGGGAGACGAGGAAAGACCGGTGTGTTCACTGTGTCTGAAAGTGTTGGCAGCGGACAGCATGAAGCCAAATAAATTAAGACGTCACCTACAGACATTACATCCTCAACACGTTGATAAGCCGCTTGATTTTTTTCAGCGAAAACGTGCGGAGTACGGCCAACAATCATCCCGCTTTGTGAACGCTACATCAGTAAACCAGCGAGCACTTTCAGCATCATTTAAAGTGGCGCACCAAATTGCGCAGTGCAAAAAACCCCACACAATTGCAGAGGAGTTGATACTGCCTTTTTCTACCTTTTTCTTCAGACTAAAATGTTAAATATATTGGTACTCCTGTGTTAATGTTCCAGATCAATTTACATTTAATATTATTTATTGATTGAATTATTTTTCTCAGCATCAAATGGTTCAGTTGGTCAAAAATGTTTCTAGTTTAAATAAGGATTGACATATTTTTTATTTCAGGCACTTTGATGCACTTTAAGTTTTTTTTTTCTGTTTTAGACTATAACAGGGTTTCTGTGTGGCAAAATAAAGTTAATATTTGTTGAAAGTTGATTTATATTGCTTTTTTCTTTTGTTAATGTTAAAAAGGATACAATTTTAGGTATACTTATACAATTTTTATATATAATGATCTTATTTATAGTCACTGCGGCGAGTTGGGGGGGGGCGCGAAATATTTTCTCTTTCCTAGGGGGGGCTTTGCAAAAAATAATTGAGAAGCACTGGTTTAATGTGAGGGGTGATCTAAATGAAACAGGCTTGAAACGGTTGTTGTACTCGAAAGTTTGTTTAAATGGATTTTTGGGTCCCCTTTTGAGACCCTCAGGGACCAAACCCCAGGATTGTGCAACTTAAGATGCCCCATTCTTTCATTGATAGGCGATTTACAACAGAATTACACACTCAAACCTTTTGTACTCAATAGTGTGAATAAAATCCACCTGGCTCTCCAACTATGCTGTTTATCTAAGTCTGCGACACAACGCGACGGCATAGTCGTAAAATTAAAACAAGACACCAGAGAAACTGTGAGCTACAAAGCTGCTGTCATTCCAGTTAACAACACCTGAGTCCATTCTGTCGATTATGTCATTGGGGTGCCGCCCTTAATTTGGTGGGCGGCACCACAGTCCAGTCAGCGGCTGTGGTTTTTCTGATGATAACTAGTTTATGCAGGCGCTGTTGTAAATAGTATATTGATCACAGACAATGACTTTTGGGTTTACACAATATGCTAAAAAATGTCAAAAACGTGTCATCAGCACTTTAAATGCTTTGTTGATGTATTATTTTTTTTAATCTTTGTTTTCATGAAAATCTTCTATATTTCCCCTTTAAGAACACATTTTTATTTATTTACAACTGTGGCCTGGGGGGACGGGGCAAGGGACAACTTACATTCATACCTCTCCAGCTGATGCCAATTAACCTAACCTGCATATTTTTGGCCCCTGTGGGAGAAATCCCGGTGTAAACCCATGCAGACACAGGAAGAACATGCATACTCCACACAGAAGGATCACTGTTGGTCAGGGGGTGGGATCGAACCCAAGATTCCATGGCCAAGGGTGATTTGCTGTGCTGCCACGGTGCTGTCATATCAGTCCAGGCAGGGTTAAACCGACGATTTTTATCATCAATTTTACCCCTCCCCCCCCACACACAAAATGTGATACAAATAGTTGACTATTTACTTAAAACTTAAGACTTATTTCCAGCATCTTCATAATCCCTGCTCTTTCCACACTTCTCTTGGCCACCACCATTTTCTTCTGGGAGGAAACTCGAACAACTGGCTCACTTGAATCAAAAGTGTCTCACACACTTTCTAAAGCAACTCTGATTTGTAAGTCACTTGTGTAACTAAGCACAGCAAAAATATTTACGCATTCTTTCTTACATTTAGCCATAAAATTCATTGGAGAAACACCCATGCTGCCATGTCATGTTTTAAGTGACAGGCTGAGGGGCAGGTTCGCTGCATACATCTGGTCTAGGTTTCTCTGAGGGTCAATAGGTCAGTAGGGCATATGGATGAGTGGTGAAGTCATGTTCAGGCGAATATTCAAGTGACACGACATTGCAAGCAAATCCAAATCAGTGTCTCCAGCTCAGAGGAGCATAATGATTTAAACTGGAGAGACTCCACTCCCCCCCCCCCCCACACACACACACAAATCTGCCAGGCAGTAAGGAAGCAAAACAGAATGAGGCATTTTAGACATGACCACAGCTCTGCAACTATAAATAGAAAAATAGTTCAGAGGAGTAATGGGTCCCCAAACTCAAGTTCTACATATGAAGCAGGGAGAGGCATATTGGTTGCAGGTGTGTGTGTGTGTGTGTGTGTGTGTGTGTGTGTGTGTGTGTGTGTTTGCATGTGATGTATGAGCAGATTATTGTTTCAAATTCGGAAGCAGTGGCTTATTTGAAAAGCATTCCAATAAAATTAGCTCTATCAGAATGTCCTAATGCCATCTAGTGGACACTTGTTAAAAGTCTTTTACAGGTTTTTACAAAAGCAGTATGGAGATTTTCTATCACACTCAGCTCATAAACAGTAAAACAAGACAATCAGACTACGTTTTGGATTTTATCTATCTATCTATCTATCTATCTATCTATCTGTCTGTCTGTATATATATATATATATATGTGTGTGTTTGTGTGTGTGTGTGTGCGCGCGCGCGCGCGTGCACACTCACACAGTGCATCTGGAAAGTATTAAGCAACTACCAAAAAAAAGTGGTCCAAGTAAGGAAAGCCAGTGAAAAGTCAGCGGGGGTCATGGGTGTCCAAGGCTCATTGATGCACCTGGGGCAAAAAGCTGGACCGGTGCTGAAACTGGAAGACAGCAAAAACAACACAGCAAGTGGACGGCTGCAGGCATATTTTGACAACATGCCCACCAAGGAGTGGAACAAAAGCCTTGCAATGTTACATGTTAACACTCATGTTAGATATGACCTGGATGTCATGGTAGACAAATACTGCAGACTGTACCGAGAGGATGAGCCCGAAGCCGAGTCAGAAGAACCAGCTGAGGAGGAAATGAAATGATCTGACCCATGAGGTGGAACTGGCACTTACAGAATAAAAAGCTTATTAACTTTTCCACATTTTTTTTTATGTTACAGTCTTATTGCTTTATTCCAAAATGGAATGAAATAATTTTTTTCCTCAAAATTCTACACATAATACCCCATAATGACAATGTGAAAAAAGTTTTTTTTTTGGAGATTTTTACAAATTTATTAAAAAAATAAGTAATCACGTGTACATAAGTATTCACAGCCTTTCCTCAATACTTTGTTGATGCACCTTTGGCAGCAATTACAGCCTCAAGTCTTTTTGAATATGATGCTACAAGCTTGGCACACCTATCTTTGGGCAGTTTTGCCCATTCCTCTTTGCAGCACCTCTCAAGCTCCATCAGGTTGGATGGGAAGCGTCGGTGCACAGCCATTTCCAGATCTCTCCAGAGATGTTCAATTGGATTCAAGTCTGGGCTCTGGCTGGGCTACTCAAGGACATTCACAGAGTTGTCCTGAAGCCACTCCTTTGATATCTTGGTGGAACCACACTCAGTTACTCTTATCCGTAGTTGGCTGGTTCAGGCAACCCCTCAACTCTGCGTTGTGTAATGAATGATGACCAAGAGGCTGGTTTACATTTTTTTTTCTGCTGTTTAATGGGTCTGATAAGGAACAGAATATATACTGGCCAACTTGACTCGGTATAGGCAGTCTGCACACAGCAAACACTGCAAGGGAACAGTAATTTAGCATGGAGGCAAACTAGTTCTGAGTGAAATAAGTTGCTCTTTTACACATTTCCACACTTAGGAAGGCAAAATAAATAATTCACTGCTCTTCTTCATAATTCAGAATACACATGCATTCATATGGTTAACCTATAGACATTGAAACACGATATTACCATGCAGTGCTGTGCTGACCAACTCACCTCGGATGTCTCTCTCATTAGACTAACAAACTGAACAGTCACCATGAGCATATACCTATGTCTACTGAGAGAGGGTGCCCTTGAGCCAATGAACTATGCAGTTGCCTATAACTGGAAACATTACAGTGATGGCAAGTGGAATTTTATAGTACATGGACACTGTTACATTGGCTGTGTGCTTAGGGTGTTGTCCTGCTGAAACGTGAACCGTCACCCCAGTCTGAGGTCAAGAGCACTCTGGAGCAGGTTTTCATCCAGGATGTCTCTGTACATTGCTGCATTCATCTTTCCCTCTATCCTGACTAGTCTTCCAGTCCCTGCCGCTAAAAAACATCCCCACAGCATGATGCTGCCACCACCATACTTGACTGTAGGGATGGTATTGGCCTGGTGATGAGCGGTGCCTGGTTTCCTCTAAACATGACTCCTGGCATCCATGCCAAGTAGTTCAATCTTTGTCTTGTCAGATGAGAGAATTTTGTTTCTTATGGTCTGAGAGTCCTTCAGGTACCTTTTGGCAAACTCCAGGTGGGCTGCCATGTGCCTTTTACTAAGGAGTGGCTTCCGTCTTGCCACTCTACCATACAGGCCTGATTGGTGGATTGCTGCAGAGATGGTTGTCCTTCTGGAAGGTTCTCCTCTCTCCACAGAGGAATGCTGGAGCTCTGATAGAATGACCTTCAGGTTCTTCATCACCTCCCTGGCTAAGGCCCTTCTCCCCTGATTGCTCAGTTTAGACGGCTAGCCAGCTCTAGGAAGAGTTCTGGTGGTTCCGAACTTCATCCATTTACGGATGATGGACCTTGGAAACCCTATAGATGAGGGACCGTCAAAGCAGCAGAAATTTTTCTGTACCCTTCCCCATATTTGTGCCTCGAGACAATCCTGTCTTGGAGGACTACATACAATTCCTTTGACTTCATGCTTGTGCTCTGACATGCACTGTCAATGTGGGACCTTATATAGACAGGTGTGTGCCTTTCCAAATCATGTCCAATCAACTGAATTTACCACAGATGGACTCCGATTAAGCTGTAGAAACATTTCAAGGATTACACAAGGTTACAAAAATAATTTTTTTGTAAGTTGTCTGTGTTTTTTCAACTGATTTAAGACAATTTTGCACTGCTGAATCCGAAAATGACATCAGTTTCTCTCGATCAGGTGCTAAGTAAAAACCTGTACTTACTAGTACTTACTTAGTACTGTGCATGTGCTTACCTTTACTGTATATAAGGGTAAGTACATGTAAATTGAATGTTACATCATCATTGTTCAAAATTCAGAGAATTTCAAGACATAAAAAAGAATTTTGCATCATATAAAGCGAAAATACCCGTACATGTAAACAAAAACATGTGGCCATAATTCAAAAAGTTGACCTGATTGAGCAAAACCAATGTGATTTTTGGATTCAGCACATCAAAATTGTCCTCAATCAGTTAAAAAAATTAGACAATAAATGTGGTGTTGACCAGTGTTATCAGTGGAAACAGGATGCACCTGAGCACAATTTGAGCTTCTTGGCAAAGGCTGTGAAAACTTATGTATATGTGATTAATTAGTTTTTTTTATTTTTAATAAATTTGCAAAAATCTAAAAAAAAAAAAGAAGCTTTTTTTACACGTTGTCATTATGGGGTATTGTGTGTAGAATTTTGAGGAAAAAAAAATGAATTTATTCCATTTTGGAATAAGGCTGTAACATAAAATGTGTAAAAAGTGAAGTGCTGTGAATACTTTCCAGATGCACTCCCCCTCTCTGTCTCTCTGTCTCTGTCGCTGTCTCTGTCTCTCTCTCTCTCTCTCTCTCTCGTGCCCATGCGTGAGCGTTTGTGGGAGCAGGTGTGTGGAGTGGCGTTGAGTGAGTACTCTAAACTTTGTTTTTCTAGCTTTTCTCTATCTTGTGTGTTGAGGTGTGTGTCTTTATTATATAGCGGTTTGAGTGTGTGTGTGCTGGGGTGTGAGTTCTGGAGTGAGTGTGTCGGGGAACGGTAGCTTCTGCTGCCCGTTTTTTTCCCGGCCGGCATCATGCCGGTAGTTGACGGTGGCGTGGAGTTCGAGTGCTTGACCCGGAGGCATGGCGTGAGAATCCTCCTGACAGTTTCCTTTTCTGTGGAGGAGGCCGGCCTCGTGGTGGGACAGGTGGTTGGGCATGATAGTATAAAGTCAGCATCAAGGATGAACAGTGCAATTGTCATTTTTTTGGATCAGACTGAAAAAGTTCAAATGACACTTTTACTCCTGTTTTACCCCTGATAAACTCTTTTAGGAGGATCACCATCTCTAACGCTCCTCCTTTCATTAAAAATGATCAGCTGATAAGAGAATTGTCCCGTTTTGGCCAAGTTGTTTCCCCCATAGGAATGGTCTCTCTGGGTAGTAAATCACGCCTGCTAAAGCATGTCGTGTGTCACGAGAGGCAGTGTTTTCTGGTGTTAAACAGCTCTGCAGAACTGAACGTGTCTTTTAACTTCAGGATCGACAGCTTTAGTTATTTAGTTTTTGTAACATCTGAAACTATGAAGTGTTTTGCGTGTGGTGCAGAGGGCCATCTTATTAGATCATGTCCTGAAAAAGTGAACACGAATAATACTGGGAGTAAGAAAGGTGACGCTGGTGTTTCTGGTGGTCCAGAGGGTAGCGCTACATGTGATGCGGCAGATTGCCGCTGCGGCATCTGCTTCTGCTGGGGTGGCCGCGGCCGTGGCGAGGAAGACCACGGCAGGCATGGTGGTTGCTCCTTCAAACAGTGATGGTGGGGAGTTTCTGTCCGGCGGCAGCTCTGGTCATTGTGATGAGCCTGTCACCCAGTGTAAAAAGGTGAAGGGCACAAAGAGTATAGTTAAAGAAAAAACGTGAATGGACAGATTTTGCAGGCGGAGGAGGAGCAGACCGAGGCTGTGACGGACACACTGAGTAACCACTGCATGACAAACGCTGCAGTTGATGAAGAAATGCAGGAATATAATTTTGTTGAGGAGGATCTTTTTGAAGCTGCGCAAAAAAGAAAAAGTGCTGAAAACTTGCAGAGCTCTGCTAAATCTAGTAGGGTGGGGAGTTTGGAAGTGCTGGATGAGAGTCTTCTGATGACAGTGAAGCTGAGTCTGGGCTGATGCAGACGCAGGAGGAGCAAAGCTCCTACTCTTTTACGAAGATCAGGAAGTTTCTTGAAGTGACTAAGGGGAGCAGAGCTGTGAAAGTAGAAAATTACTTTCCAGATCTGGAATTATTTGTGGCATCAGCTCGCAAGTTTATGAAACCGAATGATGGGAACGAGACTTTCACTGATCAGGAAATATATTGTTTAAAGAAACTTGTTCTTAAACTGAAATCACAAATCACTAACGGTCATGTTGACTCTTAGTTTGTCTTTTCCCTTTTCTGCTACGTGTGTGTGTGTTTTTTTTACTGTACCTCATTTTTATCCTTTTTAATGCCTCACCTTAGAATTGGCACTCTTAATATTAATGGGGCCAGGGATGACGTAAAAAGGGCCTCTTTATACAAGCTTTTTAATTTAAAGAAGCCTGATGTACTGATGCTACAGGAGACTCACACCACTGTAGACATTGAGAGCCAGTGGAGAAAAGAGTGGGATGGCTGCATTTTTTTTTAGCCACAAATCTAATAGCAGTGGGGGGGGGGGTTGCTGTACTTTCCTCTAGGGGTTGTGCGCCTGTCTCTCATGAGGTAGAAGAGGTGGTGAAAGGCCATTTACTCTTATTAAAGGTACAGTTTGAAAACGTGAACTTGGTTTTTATAAATGTGTATGTGCCAACACAGAGAGCAGAGCGGATCGGGTTCTTTGATGTGTTATCGGATACGGTCAGATCCTGTAATTTGAATAGTTTTTTTAATTCTGGGGGGTGATTTTAATTGTACATTAAACCACAGACTAGACAGGAACCATCAGGAGCCTCACCCTGCTTCTGCCAATAGGCTGAGGGAACTGGTGAAGGCACACGAAATGGCCAATGTGTGATCGCATCATGAGGACCAAAGGCAGTACACCTTAAAGATAACCTTTTATCTATGGCTAGGTTAGACCATTTTTATGGTTTTAAACATCAAATGAGTATTTTTAAAATTAGTTGTATCTGTCCTGTTGGTTTCACTGATCACTGCCTGCTGTTTTGTTCTGTTTTTATTGAAAATGTAAAGTGTAAGAGTGCTTTTTGGCATTTTAATAATAAACTTTTAAATGATGTGTCTTTTAAAGGAGTTTTTCATGGTGTATGGAAGTCACACAGGGAACAAAAAACCTCTTTTAAATCTCTCTAAATGTGGTGGGATTTTGGTAAGGCACAAATAAAACAACTCTGTCAACAGCATACTCGAAATGTCACTCGTAGCTTGACCAAATCCTTGAAAGCTCTGGAGACTGAGGTGGTAGAGCTAGAGGAGTTGCTCAATTCTACAGGAAAACAAGAGCACCTAGAGGCTCTTAAATCAAAAAAGGTCAGCCGTGGCTAGCCTGCTAGGGAGTCCTGGTCCGCTCACACTACATGGACGTACAGTAGCTCTGATGGACTCGCCCTCCCAGTACTTTTTTGGACTGGAGTGGAAAAATGGCCAGAGAAAGCTTATTCACTCCTTGTTGGATGATGATGGGAGAACAATCTCCACAGCAGCAGAGGTCAGGAAATATGCTGCTAGTTTCTACAGTGAACTGTATAAAGCAGAGTGGAGGGAAGACATGTCACTGGGCCAGAGTTTCCTTGGTGGTCTTCCAGTACTCTCAGAGGACCTTGTTGCCGGCTTGGATGCTCCACTGTCTGTCTGAGCTGCATGCAGCACTAATGAGCCTCCAGAATGGAAAGTCACCAGGCATAGATGGTCTCTCTGTGGACTTTTATAAGGAATTCTGGCCCTTGCTTGGTCCAGACCTGCTGGAGGTTATCCAAGATAGTTTGAAAAGGGGGACCCTACCCACGACCTGCAGGAGGGCCATCATCATGCTGTTGCCAAAAAAAGGGGACCTACAGAGCCTAAAGAACTGGGGGCCAGTCTCTCTGCTCTGCACGGACTACAAAATTCTTTCAAAGGCTCTGGCCTGAAGACTGAAAAAGGTGATGAGCAAGCTCATAAATATAGACCAGACTTACTGTGTGCCTGGCAGGCTGATTAATGACAATGTCACTTTAATTCGAGATGTTTTGGAGGTCTCTGGTTCATTGGCTGTGGAAACAGATCTGGTTTCAATAGACCAGGAAAAGGCTTTTGACCGGGTTGAACACCAAAAAACCAAAGAAAAAAAAAAGAACCAAAGTTTTAGCTGCTTTTGGGTTCAGCCCAGGCTTCACAGCCAGGATACGGGTCTTGTACAGTGACATTGAGAGTGTACTGAAGATAAATGGGGGCCTGTCTGCCCATTTAAAAGTCCAGAGGGGGGTTCGGCAGGGCTTCCCTCTCTCAGGGATGCTGTACTCCCTCGCCATAGAGCCTCTGCTTCACCGTTTGAGAAGGGACCTATCAGGAGTCACGTTTCCTGGCTGTGAAACCACGTTTAGGCTGTCGGCCTATGCAGACGATGTAGTCATTCTGCTAAACAAGCTGAGTGACATTGACGTTTTGACTAAGAGTGTTAATCTTTTTGGCCAACTTTCTTCTGCAAAAATAAACTGGGGAAAAAGCGAGGCTCTGATGGTGGGGAAAAACTAGAGAATCAGCTTACGCTGCCTGGTGGGCTGAATTGGAAAAAAAGAGGATTCATGTATCTTGGTGTTTTTATTGGAAATCAACAGTTTGAGCAAAAAAATTGGGACGGGGTCATCGAGAAAATCAAGGGGAGACTAAATATGTGGAAGTGGCTAATGCCAAAAATATCTTTTAGAGGAAGAGTGCTCATTTTAAATAATCTTGTTTCCTCATCCCTGTGGCACCGCCTCATGTGCATGGACCCCCCTGCTGGTTTGCTGTCCAGAATTCAGTCTGTTATGGTGGACTTTTTTGGAGGGGGGGTGGACTCCACTGGGTCCCTCAAGCCCTGTTATTTCTTCCCAAAGAGGAAAGGGGGCAAAGAGTGGCTCATTTAGCTAGTAGAGGTGCTGCTTTTAGACTGACTTTCATACAGAGACTGCTGATGGGCCCACAGGACCTGGTGTGGAGGCCTTTGGCCTGTGTTATTTTACAGAGTGTCCTTGGGCTTGGGTTAGACCTCCCTGTGTTTTTAATGGATTTTAAGAACTCTAGTGCACTGTCTTTACCCAGTTTTTACCACAGTCTGTTTTCAGTGTGGACTCTTCTTAAAAATACAAAGAGGGTCATGCGATTCCCTCCACTGGTTGTTGAGGGAGCCGCTGGTTTTTGGTGGTCGTCTTGGTCCCATGGACCATGGGAGCTGGGAGGTGGAACCCTAATGAGGAGGCTGGCTGATAAGTGAGCAGGATGGCCGTAGGAATGGCTGACCAGTGCACCTGTCCGATGCAAGGGCCAGATGAAGGGGGTGACTGCTCAGCGGAGGCCTCCGGTGAAGGCGGAAGACTTGCGATGTCCTCATCCGATGGTGGAGAACCCTCAACGACCTCGAGCGGAGACAAGGGGCCCTCAACGACCTCAGGCGGAGACAGGAGACCCTCAATGACCCCAGGCGGAGGCGCAGCATCCATGGCGGCCTTGGATGGAGGCGGAGCACCCACGTCGGCCTCAGACAGAGGCGGAGCACCCACGTCGGCCTCAGACAGAGGCGGAGCACCCACGGTGGCCTCAGACAGAGACAGAGCACCCGCGAAGGCCTCGGATGAAGGCAGAGGACCCACGGAGACTTCTGGCAGAGAGGAAGGACCCACAGAGACCTCTGGCAGAGAGGAAGGACCCACGGAGACCTCTGGCAGAGAGGAAGGACCTATGGAGACCTCTGGCAGAGAGGAAGGACCCATGGGGACCTCTGGCGAGGGTAGAGGATCCGCGATGACCTCAGGCAGAGATGGATGCCCATTGGTGGACCCAGATGGGGACTCGAGCAGAGGAGAAGAAGCGTACACAAGGTTCCTACCACCGGCAACAGTGGAGATTGGCGAGGGGAACTCAGGTGCAGCTGGCGGCTGCAACTGGTCCTTCCTACCAAGAGCCAAGTAAGATCTCTCTAATACAATTATAGTGTAAACAAAAAAGAGAACTTGCCTTAGCTCGAGCTCCACCATCATCCAGGACTCCGGCGATTCTGGCTGGGATGTCTCGACCCCATTCATCTGGCACTTCCACCTTGGCTCTGCCACCTCAGACAAGGAGGAAGAGAAAAACACTGGAACATAGTTACCACAGCAGTGGAGCTCGGCAAGGAGAATTCAGGAGCAAAGGACATCTGCAGCCGGTTCTCCTCACCATGAACCAGACAAGATTTCTCTAAAACTGATAATTTAGAGACAGGAAAGAGTACTTGCCTGGACTTGAGCTCCACCACCGCCCAGGACTCTGGTGACTCGGGGAACACAGGAGGAGACACGGAGAAGGCAGGTGAGGAGCAGGTGGCAGCAGCAGGCAGCGAGAACTCAGCTAACATGGGCTGCTGAAGCTGAGTTTCTTCACTGGGAATAAGGCGAGGCATTTCATCTTCAAATATGATAGAATGAAAAGGTACTTGCCTTAGTTCCCGTGGTGTGTATGTATCTGCCACTGAATAGCCTCCAGACATGGCGACCAACACTGGTGGATCTTCCAGTGTGGCGGCTGGTGCTGGAGGCTGCGTCACCGCTGGCACAGAGACCCGCGCTGCTGAAGTCAAGGGACACTCTCTCGTTGGCTCAGTCTTCAGGGCTCCGGGGGTGCTCTTCTCCAGGGCATGAGTTCGGGGCTGGAACGGGGTGCTACAGGACCGCAGACCCCTCCGTCGTCCGGTGTCTCTCTCTCGGGACCGGCGGACACCCAGGAAAAACAGGAGGGGACACAGGAGTAGCTGGTGGAGATGAGACATGTATATCTGCAGCAGCTGGTGGAGAGAGCTCAGCCACAATATGCGGCTGCTGCTGCTGATCCCTCCCACCAGGAATTAAACAAGACATTTCATCAAAAGCTGTTAAAAATGAGAATGCACTTGCCTGAATTCCCATGGTGCAATGGTGGCTGCTGCAGTATACCCAGACAACTCCCTCTTAATGGCTGCAGTGGGCAGGGGCACCAGTGGAGAAGCAGGAGGAGCCGGCGCTGCAGGCATGATGATGACGGAATTCCCAGCTGCGATGAGGACTCCCTCTGGCATGACGCAGCCGGGTATCGGGGAGAGGCTGGGCGCATCTGTTTCCATGGACGTTCTCCCGTCGGCTCAGGAACAAGCGGTGGATGAGGAGGAGGAGAAACGGGCTCCTGGCGAGACCGGCGAGACGCTGGGGTCTGGAGACCCCTCCTCATCCGCTCTGACCTTGGCGCATATGGTGGGTCTCTTAGGAGGGTGGAAACAGAGTACAGGAGGCCAGCGTACCTGGGGAAGTTCTGTAATCAGAATCAGAATCAGAATCAGAATCAGGTTTATTGCCATTGTTCATGTAGTACACAAACTAGGAATTTGTCTCGGTACAATGCTGCAACATTAAACATGATAAGATAAGAGAAATAAACTATACATGTAATAAAGTGTAGGATAAGATTAAGTGATACTGGTCAACAGTTAAAATATATATTAGCCAGCAGCAGATACTGTGGAGAACTATATAGTGCAGTCGGTAATGCAGGAAGAAAACAGTGATGATTGACATGAGTCTGGTTGAGCTGCTGTACATGGTGCACGAGAGTCACTTAGTGTTCAGCAGTCTAATGGCAGAGGGGAAGAAGCTGTTCATGTGACGGGAGGTTTTAGTCTGGATGGACCGAAGTCTTCTACCAGAGGGGAGGGGGGCAAACAGTACGTGACCAGGGTGTGAGGGATCGGCTATGATCCGGCCAGCACGCCTCCGGGTCCTGGAGATGTACAGATCCTGGAGAGATGGGAGCTTGCAGCCGATCACCTTCTCAGCAGTGCGCACGACGCGCTGCAGCCTTAGTCTGTCCCTGGCAGTGGCTCCTGCGTACCACACGGTTATGGAGGTGGTGAGGATGGACTCGATGATGGCTGTGTAGAACTGCACTAACATCTTGGTGGGTAGCTTGAGCTTCCTCAGCTGCCGCAGGAAGAACATCCTCTGCTGGGCTTTTTTGATGAGTGAGCTGATGGTCAGCTCCCATTTGAGGTCCCTGGTGATGGTAGTGCCTAGGAAGCGGAAGGAATCAGCAGTGGTGATGGGAGAGCCTGAGAGGGTGAGGGGGGGCAGAGGAGTAGTGACTTTCCTGAAGTCTACAATCATCTCCACTGTCTTCAGAGCGTTCAGCTGCAGGTTGTTATTGCTGCACCAGGACGCCAGCTGGGCCACCTCTCTCCTGTAGGCGGACTCGTCGCCGTTGGAGATGAGCCCGATGAGGGTGGTGTCGTCCGCAAACTTGATCAACTTGACAGACTGGTGGCTGGAGGTGCAGGAGTTGGTGTAAAGGGAGAAGAGTAGGGGGGAAAGTACACAGCCCTGGGGTGATCTGGTGCTGATGCTAGTATAGTCTGAGACAGTCTTTCCCAGCCGCACATGCTGCCTCCGGTCCGTCAGGAAGTCGATGATCCACCTGCAGAGGGAGTCAGGCACGTTGAGCAGGGACAGCTTGTCCCGGAGCAGAGCGGGGCGGATGGTGTTGAATGCGGAGCTGAAGTCCACAAACAGGATCCTGGCGTAGGTTCCCGGGGAGTCCAGGTGCTGCAGGATGGAGTGGAGGGCCAGGTTGACGGCATCGTCTACAGACCTGTTGGCTCGGTAGGCAAACTGCAGCGGGTCCAGGAGAGGGGTGGTGATGGACTTGAGGTGGGACAGGACCAGGCGCTCAAAGGACTTCATGACTACAGAGGTGAGCGCTACAGGTCTGTAGTCATTAAGTCCAGTGATCCGTGGCTTCTTGGGGACAGGGATGATGGTGGAGGATTTGAGGCAGGATGGCACGTGGCATAACTTAAGGGAGGTGTTAAAAATGTCTGTGAATACAGGAGCCAGCTGTTTCGCACAGAGTCTCAGGGTGGAGGGAGACACGCCGTCTGGGCCGGGGGCCTTGCGCGGGTTCAGTCTGGAGAACTGTTTGAGCACATCCTGCTCACTGATGATAAGGGGAGGGGGGGAGGAGGGGGGGGGGTGCCTTAAATGAAGTAGGGAATGTGGAGGCTGTGGAGCTGGAGGGAGGGGGGGAGTTGGACACAGATGACGAGGTGTCAAAACGGGCATAGTGTTGGGACAGTCTCTGACAAAGGGCTTTGTCATCCTGACCTTTAGGAGCCTGAGGCCGATAGTTGGTGATCTGCCTCAGTCCTCTCCACACGGAAGCCGAATCATTAGCAGTGAACTGCTGCTGGAGTCTCTCTGAGTACACAGATTTAGCCCTCTTCAGCTCTCTGTTAAACCGGTATTTAACCTCCCTGTAGCAGTCCCTGTCTCCACTTTTCAGCGCTGCTTCCTTCTCCTTCCTGATCTGTCTGAGCTTAGCTGTGAACCAGGGTTTGTCATTAGAGTAACTCACCCTGGTGCGTGATGGAAGAATGTTCTCTTCACAAAAGTGGATATATGAGTTCACAGTGTCCGTGTACTCATCCAGATCATGCGTGGCTCCTTTAAGCATGCCCCAGTCAGATATTTCCATGCACGTTTCCAGCTTCTCCTCAGCATCACTGGTCCGTATCTTCGTAGTGCTCACAACAGGTTTAGTGAGCTTCAATCTCTGTCTGTATGTGGGAATGAGGTGAACCATCACGTGATCAGATAATCCCAGCGCAGCTCGAGGGACAGCGCGATATGCGTCTTTCACTGTGGTGTAACAGTGATCCAGTGTGTTTAATCCTCTGGTGGGGCATTTAATAAACTGTTTGTAGCGGGGGAGATCGTGGCTCAGATTGCACTGATTAAAGTCGCCAGCCACAATAATCAGCGAGTCTGGAAAACTCCGCTCTGTGTGTTGAATGTGATCCGCGAGCACGCGCTGAGCTTTGCGCGTGTCCGCGTCGGGAGGGGCGTACACAGCGATCATTATAAAAGAAGCAAACTCCCGCGGGGAATAGAAGGGCTTGCAATTGATAACAAGAAATTCCAAGGCAGGAGAACAGTGTTTGGAAATTACCGTTACATCAGAGCACCAGATGCAGTTGATGTAGAAGCAGACTCCGCCTCCTGTGGTCTTGCCGGAAAGCTCTGTGTCACGATCAGCACGGAAGAGCTGGAAGCCGTCGAGGCGCAGCGCGCTGTCCGGTATATTTTCCCGGAGCCAGGTCTCAGTAAAGCAGAGGACAGCTGAGGAGGCGAGGTCCTTAAAACGCATCAGCAGTCTCAGTTCATCCACCTTGTTAGAGAGAGAGTTGGTATTGGACAGAAATATGCCAGGCAGCGCCGTTCGTAAGCTAGGGTGTGCCTCCACAATCGTTACAGCTGAGTCCACATGCCTCTGCACCTCCTTGAACAAACGGGAGGCGAGCGCAGCGTCCACAAAACTCTGGATGGACTCCGCTGCCCATTCTTCATCCACAGTGGGGCCCCCGACTACCGACCTCCCTCAGTTGGCGGAGCCCCGGCGAGCTGATGGCATACTGAGTGCTTACGCAAATAGGTGAGAGGGAAAAAGGGGAAAAATAATTACAGAAAAGGAAAAATGCAGAAACCCACAGCGGCTGGTGTCAATACACCTGGCCATGTCCTTCTGTCATAAATTACGCTTTTCAAGGGCTATGAAGGACATCAAATGCTCGCTGTGAGTTTTGCACATTTATTAGCATAAACATGAACAACATATAACACTACATTTACATATAACAAGAAGATGGAGGCGCAGGAGGAGAACGGGGCTCAACGTCCACCAGTAGAGAGAGTAGCCTAGTAGGGACACAGGCTAAGGCGTGCGGGAACGCCGGGCAGAAAAGAGAATTAACCAGCCGGAGCATACCTGAAAGGACACGGGGTTCATGGCTGGAAGGGGACAGAGAACTCACCCAATCTCCTCAGCGCACAAACCAATTTGCTTACTCAGGGTAATGGCTGATTCCACTGAAGATGTAAACAGTAGGACATGGCAACGGGGAAACGTTGCCATGTTCTTATATAGGCAAATGAACAGCTGATTAATGCATGACAGGTGTGGGTGCATGAATGAGGAAATAATCAAACAACGAGTGACAGCTGTGCAGCCCGCAAGACAGTTTGACAGGCAGAAGCTGCACAGGGTGCTGTCAAAATAAAAGCACAGACCAGAAACTAAATAATAAAACAAGAATATGATACACAACCCCAAAAGATACCAATAAGACCAAGGATACAAAATGACACACAATAAATGGACAGTACTATAAGGACAAATCTAAGAATGCAGAGAACTCATAAACAAACAGAGACCAAATACATCAGATCATAATAAACAAAGAAACAAACAGAAAAAGACTAAACTCAAACTGAAGACTGGGCACGGCCCCCACCTGTGCCCTGGTTCATAAGAACTGAATGATTGCTTTTTTGATAGCAGCTTAAGACAAGGAAAAAAAAGAAAGCACAATTTGGCAAAAAAGAAAAAAAAAGTGAAATAGGTAAAACCCATCCTCCTTCTGTTCAAGAAAAGAAAATCATATTTGTGACACACCAGCAGGGAGTGCATATTATACTGGCTACAGACATTCAACACTAGGCTAGACTATTATCCCCCTGGACGGGTGAGTCAGACAGTTAACTGTTGTGGTTGTTTGTGTTGTGTATGTCAGTGACTATTTTTATTCGCAGGTAAAAGTTTAGCATTCTGCTAATCAGAACTTAGAGTTCCTGGATGCTAATGAGTATAATTTTAACTAATGTGTCTAAAGGGGAGTGGTGATGGTGGTAGTCAGACAGACCCTCCACCCTGTCCTGAAAAACAAGTCTGCCAGTGTACATTGGAGGTGTGTGGTTACACTCATGATTCATGATTAGACTGAAAACCAGAGCTATCAAGTGTGTCATTTCCTGTTATTTCACCAAATGAAGCTTTAATTTTAGTAACCTAGTTGGCTAACAGTTAGAAGGCTGTTAATTCATATCTCCTCTGGGGCTCTGTGATGCATTACATGTTCTTCCTTTGCCTGCAGGGTTTCCTCCCACAGTCCAAACAGGCTAACTGGTGAAACTAAATTGACTGCAAGTGTGAATATTGGAGAGCTGTGTGTCTTTGCATGTTGGATTGAAAGTCTGCTCAGGCTGTAAAGAACATTTGGTAGCATTTCAGTAAAGGTCGCCTAATTGAATTTAGGATAATAAGGGTTCCAAGCATCGCAGCTTGGGGAAACCTATTGCCTTTTTTTCTGATTCTTCTTCTCTTCTTCTGATTTTAACAGGATGGTGGCGCGCATGGATGCTGCGGCCCCTCTAGGCATCAGTGAGTGTGAGAGTTTTGAGTGTTTTAATCATCCCAGACGTACAACTTACAACCGAGAGACCTTATTAAGCTTCAAGGTAATGTACGCCGCAAGAATTGCGGCGTTCGGGTGCGATTTGGACATTCTATGCTAGCATGGAATACTGTCGGGGGTTAGGCTGGCAGGTACCCGGGAGAGGAGGAAGCATAAGCGGCGCAAACGCAAACAAAGGAAAGGAAAGAGGGCCAGAATTTATGCTAGGCTAAAGGCTAACCCCTCCAGACCAGCAGTACCGTTGCTCCTACTTTCCAATGTCCGCTTTCTTGACAACAAACTGGATGAGCTGCGTCTGCTGAGAGAAACCCGCAGAGAGTGGAGGGACTGCTGTGTGTTTGCGTTCATGGAGACATGGCTCCACGACAACATCCCTGACGCGGCCATTCAGCTGGAAGGGATGACATCGTTCCGGGCGGACAGGGAGGCCGTTAGCTCCGGTAAGAGCCAAGGGGGGAGCCTATGTACAGTATCTATATTAACAAGAACTGGTGTGTTAATGCCACGTTAGCAACTAAACACTGCTCTCCGTTGGCGGAGTTCCTTATCGTAAACTGCTGGCCATTCTATCTGCCGAGGGAATTCACCAACGTGTTTGTAGCTGTTGTTTACATAGCTCCTAGCGCTAATGCTAAAGATAATGCTAACGAGGCACTCAGAGAGCTGCATGATGCTATCAGTGAATTTCAAACTTCACACCCGGACAGTTTTGTGGTGGTTGCAGGGGATTTTAATCACACCTGTCTAAAGACTGTGCTCCCCAAGTTCAAACAATGCGTGGACTTTAAGACCAGAGGAGAGAATATGTTGGACTTGGTGTACACAAATTTCCCAAATGCATACAAGGCAACACCCCGCCCCCACCTCGGCCATTCTGACCACCTATCCGTGATGCTGGTGCCTGCCTACAAACCCTTACTGAAGTGCAGCAGGCCAGTAGAGAAACAATTCAGGACTTGGCCAGAGGGTGCAGCTTCGGCACTTCAGGACTGTTTTCTGCATACAGACTGGGAGGTTTTCAAAATAGCAGCCTCTCAGGGAGACAGGATTGATGTGGAGGAGTACGCTGAAACGGTCACCAGCTACATCGCGAAGTGCACAGAGGATGTCACTATATTGAAGACCTTCACTGCATGGGGCAACTATAAACCCTGGATGACTGCAGAGGTGCGCTCGCTGCTCACAGCCAGAGATGCAGCCTTTAGAGCGAAGAACAGGATTGGCCTCCGCTCAGCCAGGTCTGCGCTCGCAAAGGGAATTAAGACAACGAAACACGCCTACGCGGAGAAAATCCAGGGACATTTCTGTGACACAGGGAACACCAAACGGATGTGGCAGGGAGTACGGGCGTTGACGGATTATAAGTCTAGGCAGGGGGTTGATGATGATGATGCTTTGCTTCCAGACAGGCTCAGTAACTTCTTTGCACGTTTTGAAGCATCAAACCCGACAATCAGAGGGAGGGCTGGCCTATCTTCACCATCTGTGGGGCCAGCTATCACCATCAACGCAGCGGACACACGGAGGACCCTAATCAGGGTCAACCCACGTAAAGCTGCAGGTCCGAACAGCATCCCGGGACGTGTGCTCCGAGTCTGCGCGAGGGAGTTGGCGGATGTCCTGATTGACATATATAACATTTCCCTGAGTCAGGCCATCATCCCTAGATGCTTTAAGACCTCTATCATAGTACCAGTGGCAAAGAAACCAGTTGTGTCCTGTCTGAATGACTATTGTCCTGTTGCACTGACACCAATTGTGATGAAGTGTTTTGAACGGCTTGTTAAACCACACATCACAGCCTGCCTCCCCGCATCACATGACCCGCTCCAGTTTGCGTGTCATTCAAATCACTCCACAGAGGACGCTATAGTCACCACCCTGCACTCTGTCATTACCCACCTGGATCAAAAAGACACCTATGCCAGACTCCTGTACATTGATTTTAGTTCAGCATTTACACCATTATTCCCCATAGACTGATGGAGAAATTATTCCTTCTCTGTCTGAACACCGCCACATGTCTGTGGATCCTGGATTTCTTGACCGAGAGACCTCAGTCTGTCCGGGTTGGAAACAACATCTTCAACTCCATCACGCTGAGCACTGGATCCCCTCAAGGCTGTGTGCTCAGTCCACTGTTGTTTACACTTTTAACACATGACTGTGTGTCCAGACACGAGGGGAACCAGATTATTAAGTCTGCGGATGACACCACAGTGGTGGGACTTATTCAGAGGGATGAGGAATCAGTGTACAGGGAAGAAGTTAGAGACCTGGAGGGCTGGTGCAGGGAGAACAATCTGGTGATCAACGTGGACAAAATGAAGGAGATGATTATCGACTTCCGGCGGTCACGGCCTGAACACGTCCCTCTCTGCATCAGCGGCCGTTCGGTGGAGAGAGTGGAGAACATCAAGTTCCCCGGAGTGCAGATCTCGCAGGACCTGACCTGGAGCAAGAATTCCTTGGGGATCAGGAAGCGGGCCCAGCAGAGACTGCACTTCTTGAGGAAACTCAAACAGGCCTCTCTCCCCATCTGCATCCTCAGGACCTTCTACAGAGGTGTGGTGGAGAGTGTTCTGATGTACTGCATTGCAACATGGTACATTATAAGCTGTATTTTGATGATGAAGTTTTTTTCTCTCCGCCCATTGTGTCATTTTTCCCTTCCCTTATCTTCCCTTATCCCCCATCTTTTTGATTAGGTGCCTAGTTACGGCTGCCGCGTCATTGTGATATGCTTACATAGCGTGCCAATGTCAAGTCAAATTCCTCGTGTGTTTTTTACATGCTTGGCAATAAAGCTCTTTCTGATTCTGATTCTGATTCCAGTTGCAGTATGTCAGACAAAAAAGCTCTGCGGAGGATAGTTAAGGGAGCTGAGAAGGTAATTGGAATTTCCCTCCCCTCTGTTCAAGAACTTTTTCAGAGCCGTTGTAGGAGCAGGGCACTGAACATTGTTAAGGACCACTCTCACCCTCTGCACAAACATTTTGAACTGCTGCCATCTGGCAAATGATTCCGGAGCATCAGAGGCAGAACCACCAGACTGATCAACAGCTTCCTTCCACAAGCTGTTAGGATGCTGAACAGTTGATCCGGAATCCTTTACACATATTACTGCACTTTATGGACATTATGTATATTATATGTATATTATAGTTTTAGTCAGTTTTAAGTATTTATTTCTCTTAGCTACTTAGATTCACTTAGCCATTTTAATTGTTTTACATATACATAGGCAGTTATTATCATTTTAACTGCAACTGTAATAAGTTAACATTACTGTAATATCCAAATGTGTCTCAGGGATATGTGAATGGCTGTCGGGGTGGGGTGTGGGGTGTGTGAGTGTGTTTTTAAATTATGTTCTTTTTACAATACGGATGCCTAGAGAAATGCAGTTTCATCTTGCTTGCACTACAGTTGCATGCATAGCATCATGACAATAAGGGTTGATTGATTGATTGATTGATTTTTCTTTGTTTTTTTCTGCTAGAAATACATGGGGAAAAATGGTATTATGGAGAAACATGAAATGTTACAGTGTCATCAGACATTCTCCCCACTACTCAGTGACCAAAGATTGTGGCACTGCATCCATAGGTGGTGCTGTAATAAACAGTTTTACATTTTTGCAAATATCTCGAGAACAGCTGGGCTCAAACTTCTTTCATCACTCTAATCTCTGAAATCTTCCACATCTTTTATTTATTGACCTTATCCTTTAAAAATAAAGTTTTTTGTTCTATATTTTCAAAAATATATGCTAGTGAGTGCAAAATTAACTCCTCCAAGACCATTTATCCAAATTGCTTGAAATTAAGCAATTTCGAAGAACATGTTGATAATAAAAAGCTGTTCAAATTATCCACAAATGATAGATAGGTAGATAGATAGATAGATGTACTTTATTGATCCCAAACTGGGAAATTACAGCTCTGAGTATAAGCCAATAAACTTGTGCAGTTTCTCTTTGGCATGTTTTTTTCCGATTTATCTTCTGATGTAGTGATCCAAACTTGATGAAACTTGACACTCACAGTCACAGCAGTATTCTTCAGCAAAACACCAGATTTCATGCAGTTCTGTTCATGTTCCAAAACTCATCTTTATCAGCATATCTTGTCAATGGAACATTTTGTTAGTGTGGGAGAACATCAGACTGTGACCCAAATCAGTTGTGTGCTGTAAGAGTAAATATGATTACCTTGTGTGCTGGAGACCTGCAGGTTCAAATCCTTCCAGCAATGTGTCATTCTTCTGAAGTGCAACATACCTCTTCAGTTCATTTGAAAACAGTGTGTAGTGTACATTAAATTTGAAATGCTGTTCTACAGCTGCTTGGAATCCATTGGCAATTGAACATTTACGTTTTGAGAAAGTTAGCACATGAGCTGAAGCAGCTGTGTGGTGTTGTGGTTAAGGTGATTCTCTGATATCCTAGAGGTCGCAGGTTTGAATCTTCCATGGAAGTCTTATCCTCCTGAACAAAAGCTAAAGTGCAGAATGCCTCTCCTGTGCATTTTAAAGCAACACTATGTAAGAGTTTCACCTAAAATTATGTTTCTAAAATTATTTTGATAGCACACCAACCTTTGACTGAGTGAATGTCACTCTCCCCAACAGCCTGAGTGGGCCCACAGCTTTTTTGGTGGAATCATTGAAAAGACTACAACTATGGCGATTATGACCTGAGTCCCAACAGCAAATTACAGGGCACAACTTTAGCCACCAACAACGAAGCACCCTGTGATTGGCTGTTGGGACTGAGGTCATAGTCGTCGTAGTTGTAGTCTTCTCAGTGTTCCTACCAAGAACAAGAAAGTTATAGGGCTGCTTTAAAAACAAATGTATTGCACAGTTAAGTTTTAAATGCTCTGCGATGAACTAGCAGTCTGTCCAAGGTGTACCCTGCCTTTTGCCCAAAGATGCTGGGATAAGCTCCAACCCCCCAAACCAACCCAAAAAGGATTAAGCAGTTGAAGATGAATGAATGAATGAATGAATGAATGAATGAATGAAAACGTTTTCAATGCTGTTGCTAAACAATACAAGATCTTGAAGTCTATATCTACTTGGAATGTGATGACTGCTACTTGCGGCTACATTTATAAATGAACTTGTAAATGTCCCAGAGCGTCTGGATTGGATAGTCCTTTTTCTTATGTTGTGCTTTGAACCATATCATTTCTTGAATTTTTTCCTTTGACTTTATTATTTTGGCCATTTTTTTATAACACATTAAAGTTTCTACACTGACTCATACCTCCTGGTTTCAACTCCAGGACTTTGACTTTACCAAAATTATAAACCTGCATTTTTAGGGCAGATGTAATTGCAAACCTGCAATCCAGGTTTTAGTGAAAGCCTGGCAAAGATTGTGGAGTTGCAGGGTTTTTGAAGCATTTGTGTTTTAGCCAGCAGAGAGCGTTATCGAACTGCTAAAAAAGTCAGTTGGATAAACTTGGGAAACACACTGTGGTAACTTGAGGATCCATGCACACATACTCACAAATATACACACAAATGATGTCACATTAAAAATGTGGGTGGGCTGCATCAAGGCAGGTCACAGCTGCACACATCTGGATCTTCAGTCTCAGTGTCACAAGTATCTTTGCTAGGTTATGATGGCCTGATACCAGCTGTTGTCGGTGCCTGTTTTATCCATTATTTATAATACAGGGAAGAATGCAACAATATTATCTGAAATGTGTTAAATTCCCAAGATATTTTTGCTTAAAACCTTTAAGTCTTTACACCAATGGACATTTGTGGGTTGCAGAACTATACCTGTCCCCACTTCTGTCAAAACTGTACAACTAATCAACTGTTCTGGTAAATATGAGCATGGGATGTTATCGTTACGTACATACTTAGTGTTCTCATAAGGCAACTCCAGTGAAGTGGAGTTGTTTTAGCTGTCACCAAAGCACATATATCCTGACAGACTCACACACACACAAGCATAACAATGTGTGTTTGTACTTCTTTAGTAGGGAACAGCGTCACTTCCCAGCACAGATCAGATTCTCTCCTGCAGTGCACCTTCCCAGAACGACCCTCATTCCATGTGTGTATGTGTGCCTGTGTCTTTGGCCATTACATTTAAGATCCAATAGTCCATAGACAATTAATAAAACAAATGTTGGCCTACTTTTTGAGGGATGATAGGGTGAAAACATGTTATTTTTGAATGATGATCTTGCATTTCATCAAAGTAAAAATTAAACCTTACAGTAACTGACCTTTTCCTTAATAACTAAACTTTTGGTGAAGATCATCTATACCCATGTGCCATTAAAAGATTTCAAAAAGTTTTCCAAAAGCTCAGTGGATTCAGGTTTGATGTCTCGCCATGACCCTCCTGATGGCTATAACTCTGGTATATTACAAACAGTTCTATAATACAATATTCCCAGAAATCTACAGCACTGTCTACAGGAGACAGAAAGTTTTGTCATGTTGTTTCATTAACATTTGTTCATTAATGCAATGTCCAATTGCAGCCCAGTCTCACCTATAAAAATGTACAGTTGCATGATTTTTCACTCTGAGAAAATGTGCATAGACACAGAAAAAACATTTTTCACATGCAGTGGATACCTGGCATTTACACCTTTAAGAAATGTGTCTACCGGCAAGGTAACGTTTGTCTGCCACTTTCTTTCTCTTTCAGTCTCTTTAACCATTAGAGGTGCCACCTAACCAAAACATTTTTCCTAACCTTAATCATTAGAGGGGGTGACACCTAAACCTAACCTTTTCCTAACCTTTACCATTAGTGGAATGAAAAACAAACAACAACAACAACAACAACAAATCTCACAGCTCAGTGTGGGACAGGAACTCGCGACTTGTTGGTCTTGTTGGTTGCCATCCCCTGCCCACCAAGCAAATGAGTGTTGAAAGCCTGGCTAAAACAGGTGTTATTCTGCTCATGCACAGTGAGTATGATGTGTTCTTTTCATGAATGCATTTGTGCATGTGCAGAGTGTGAAGGCATGGACTGTGTTTACATATCCAGGTACATTTTTTTGTTTGTTTGTTTTACATACAAATGCATGTTTTTTTTGAGGGGGTGGAAAATGTTCATTTGGTACATTTTTTTAGTGAGATCGGTTGTCAGTTGGCACCAAGATAGGTATAATATATAGTAGTCTGACTCTGAACAATTCTAAGAATATTCATAAATAGCAATCGTACCCTCTCTTGGAGACATGAATTTCACACCAAATTGGTTCCTCAATAGCTTGGAAATGGATTGTCTGATTGGCACCAAAATAGGTATGGTGGATAATAATTCCATACTGAACACTTATGTCAAATTATATTCAAAAATATTAATAGTGCCTTCTCCTGGAAATGTGAATTTTTGCAAAACCTTTTTCTTTAATAACTCAAACACTGTATGATGGGAACCAAACAAAGTGTGATGTAGGGCTGAGCGATCAATTGAAATAAAACTGGAACTAACATTCAGGGTGTAGAACCAACATAATCTTGCTCGTGTTTTTTTTTTTTTTTTTAATTTCCCCATCTCCCTGTTGTGTGTGTGTGTGTGTGTGTGTGTGTGTGTGTGTGTGTGTGTGTGTGTGTGTGTGTGTGTGTGTGTGTGTGTGTGAGTGTACTGCCCCTGTAAGATGTGCCCGTGAGTTACAGGTACAGGCGTGTAACTCTGGAAGCATTGCAGTCCATGCTGTTCAGATGCAGCAGAACACGGGCAGAACAATTAAAGGCAGCTTGTAATGTAAACAAACGTGGTCTCCATCTACATAGTATGTGATGTGTAGTGACTCTTCATTTCATCTGAAGATGCCAAGAAAAATTGAGTGAATTGCTTGGATACTAACACTAAAAGGAGCAGAAGCTGAAGGTGCTGTTAGCCTCTGACAGCTATCTGCGCCATCTCAACAGTTTTACAGAGGGAATGGACAAGCTGAGGCTGTATTTAAGAACCCGGTAAGAGACTCATAATGACTGTGATGGTAACACAATCATGCGTGCGTAAAAGACCCCCCCAATGCAGCTAACAAGCTAATTAGCACCGTGCACGTGACATGACCCACACACCCTCAAGAGATATGGTGGTGTGAAAAAGTGTTTGCCCCCTTCCTGATTTCTCATATTTTTTGAATGTTTGTCACACTTAAATGTTTCAAATCAAACAAATTTAAATATTAGACAAAGACAACACAAGTAAACACAAAATGCAGTTTTTAAATGAATGTGTTTATTATTAAGGGTAAAAAACATCCAAATCTACATGGCCCTGTGTGAAAAAGTGACCCCCCCCCCCATTAAAAAAAATAACTGTGGTTTATCACTTCTTTGGAAAGCTGAGTTCAATTTCTCTAACCACACCCAAGCCTGATTACTGCCACACCTGTTCTCAATCAAGAAACTGAATCATCAAACTGCTTCAGGACCTGGAAGACTTGTTGTGGTAAATGGAGCCATGAATTCTGCTGTATACCAAAAAATCCTGTAGGAGAATGTCCGGCCATCTGTTCGTGACCTCAAGCTGAAGCGCACTTAGGTTCTGCAGCAGGACAATGATCCAAAACACACCAGCAAGTCCACCTCTGAATGGCTTAAGAAAAACAAAATGAAAACTTTGGAGTGGCCTAATCAAAGTCCTGACCTGAATCCGATTGAGATGCTGTGGCATGACCTTAAAAAGGCGGCTCATGCTTGAAAACCCTCCAATGTGGCTGAATTACAACAATTCTGCAAAGATAAGTGAGTCAAAATTCCTCCAGAGCGCTGTAAAAGACTCATTGCCAGTTATCGCAAATGCTTGATTGCAGTTGTTGTTGCTAAGGGTGGCCCAACCAGTTATTAGGTTTAGGGGGGGGATTACTTTTTCACACAGGGTCATGTAGGTTTGGATTTTTTTCCCCTTAGTAATAAACATCTTCATTTAAAAACTGCATTTTGTGTTTACTTGTGTTATCTTTGTCTAATATTTAAATTTGTTTGATGATCTGAAACATTTACGTGTGACAAACATACAAAAAATGAGAAATCAGGAAGGGGACAAACACTTTTTCACACCACTGTATGTGCTGGAAACACTGGACAATGTTTATTTTGTGTGTGAAATGACAGTGAGCCTGTGTTTACTATATTATGCTCATTTATTACTGCATTGCAGTGCTATAATACCACATTTGTGTCAGCCCTGCCAGTAAGAAGGACGGAAAAAAATAGCAGAGAGAAAAAAAAACAACAACAACATGAAAGGGTCAATTAACCATGATGCTTATTTAAGATCAAATTGCACAGCCCTAGTGTGCTGGATAATTGTTCGTCTCTGAATGATTCTATGCATTAATACTCCAAATTACTGATTGGCCACTTCAGGATATCAGAAATATTGCTGTTTTCTCCCCTGGTATTTAAATGAACTTGTCCTAGGGATTTAGTCCAGCTGAGCTTATTTTCACTGACAATCGTCTACACCTATGTGCCGTTAAAGGTTTTTAAAAACTTTCCAAAATATTAACAGTTTGGCCATCGGAGCATGGCCAAGTATGATGTCTCACCATGGCCCTTCTGCTGGCTATAACGGTGTTATGCATTGTCTGACTTTAACCAATATTAGTCCAATTCCGATTGGTTCTACAGAACAAAATTCACAGAAATCCACAGTGCTACCTTTGGGAGACAGAAGGTTTTGCGTCATCTTCTTTCATTAATACCTTAAAAATGCAATGTTCAATTGGCACAAAGATACGTGTGATGGATAATAGTGATAGTGATCCTTCACCTACTGCCACGTCCGAAGGGGAGAATGCGGACGAGGCCGCCAACTCTACAAAGACCAGTTTTGTTGACGTTGCCAAAGCTGCCAAAGTTGCTGTAACTGCTGAAGAACGCGAGAGTGAGTTCAAGGAAGTTGAAAGTCGTCGTTCCAAGAAGAAGAGGAGGTCCTATGCTGATGCTCTTCAATCGTCTGACAACCAACCGTCTGACAAGCAGACCACGAACCAGCTACAGGCTGTCAACAAGACACGCCCCCACCCACAGTTACGCGTTGTACCAAAGTCTGGTAGGAGGTCTGGCGGACATCAGAGTCAAGGTCAAGGTCATAAGATGCACCAAGTCTTCATCAGTCGACTTGACCCCACCACCAGACCCCATCATGTACGGTCCTACATCAAAACCCATGTTAAATTAAATGACAATATCAAGATTGAGCAACTAGAAACCAAGTATGATGGTTATGCCTCTTTTAAGAATACATGTCCTGCCAGTTGCAGCAAGAAGTTGCTTGACAAAAATGTGTGGCCATCTGGTTTATCTTTTAAGATTACATGTCCTGCCAGTTGCAGCAAGAAGTTGCTTGACAAAAATGTGTGGCCATCTGGTTTATACCTCCGACAGTTTTTTGAGAGGAAATGATCAACATGTGACTGTCATTATTGTGTTTGTCATTATACGCATTCAATAGTAGGACCAACCTCAGAATATGTTCATTTAACTGCAAGAATGTAAAAACTTCATCTAATGAGATCTCCAGTTTATGTGATAACCATGACATTGTGTTGTTGCAGGAACACTGGTTATTCAAAAACGAATTGTCTATTCTGAGTAGATTACATGGTGACTTTATAGGACAAGGTGTCTCCTTTATGGATACGGAAGAACGTGTTATTTTAGGTCGCCCCTATGGCGGCGTCGGTATCCTATGGCGGAAGTCACTTGCGAACAGTTGTGTTGTGAAAACTTACGATTGCTTAAGAGTTATAGGTATTGAAGTCAACCTGGGTGACTTTCACTGTCTTATATTATGTGTATATTTCCCCTATGACAATGTTGAAAACTTGGATGAATACTTGCACTGCCTGAGTCTTGTTAAACGTATCACCGAGGACTTTCCAACTCCATATGTGTTCACAATTGGTGACTTCAACGCTAATACAGCACGTTCTAGTTGTTTTGGAAACGAACTGGTGTCTTTTTGTGAGAGTTACTCCCTACACATCTCGGACAGGATTATCCTACCAAGTGATACCTTTACTCATGTTAGCTTGGCCCACGGCTCTACATCATGGCTTGATCACTGTGTGACTACATCCTCAGGCCATGATAACGTATCCAATATCAAAGTTCTGCTTGACTATGTGAGTTCTGATCATGTACCCTTATCCATAGATATTGAGGTATCTAGTGCTGTAAATGGCCCCCGGGAAGCTCCCTCAGCCACAACGAGCAGTAGAACATACAAATGGCATGATGCCACAGCGTCAGACCTGTCCAGATATAAGAAACTTACTCGTAGGAAACTCTGTAACATCCGTGCTCCTATGGACGCCATCAGGTGTCACGACCGTAATTGTGCGGCACACAGGGACGATATTGACAGGTTCTACAGTGATATTGTTGATGCCCTAAATTACTGTGTGAGTGAATGCATTCCTAGTCACAGTGTGGCCACCCAATATAACGTCACAGGCTGGAATGATGTAGTTAGCGAGGCTCACACAGCTGCCCGGAATGCTTTTTTGTGGTGGAGGAGTAATAGCAAACCACATTCTGGTCCAATATTTGAAAACATGAAAAATTGCAGGGCTAGGTTCAAATATGCTCTATGAGCATGCAGGTGCAATGAAGAAAGTATCAAATGTGACCAGCTAGCTAATCACGAGTGAACTGAACATGGTAGAATTCTGGAAACAAATGAAGGCTATGAGCTCCCACCGGTCTGTCAGATCAAACACTATTGATGGTGTGACTGGTGACGTTAACATTGCTGAAAAGTGGAAATGTCATTATGAAGCTATTTTCAACTCAGTCAAGAATGTTTCAATGAAGGATTCTGTTATGCATGATATTCGTCTGTACAACGATATGTTTGATGCCTCTGATATTTCTGCTGTTACTCCTGTTGAAGTTGATTCACTGATCAAAGTTCTTAAGAAAGGCAAATCAGCTGGCCCTGACTGTCTCACCAGTGAATGCCTCATCAACGCCGATTTCAACTTGTGTAT
Source organism: Pholidichthys leucotaenia (assembly GCA_020510985.1). NCBI lineage: Eukaryota > Metazoa > Chordata > Actinopteri > Cichliformes > Pholidichthyidae > Pholidichthys > Pholidichthys leucotaenia. The sequence goes on along the minus strand of CM035845.1, from coordinate 247,320,943 downwards.
TTTGTTGTCATTGTGTTTTAACTGTGTGTTTGTTCATGGTTACATGCCAGACATGTTGATGGACTCTGTTATTATTCCTTTGGTGAAAAACAAGTGTGCCAGTCTTTCTGACATGAACAACTACAGACCTATAGCTATTGCTAATGTTATATCTAAACTGTTAGAGGGTTTATTTCTGAACAGAATTGAGGATTATCTGTGGACAAACGACAATCAGTTTGGTTTCAAATCAGCTCTTTCAACTGACAAGGCTGTTTACCTACTCCATGAATTTGTTGACTACTTCAGAAGCCACTCCACTAGTGTTTATGCTACGTTCCTAGATGCTAGCAAAGCTTTTGACAGGATTAACCACTGGGGTTTGTTCAGAAAATTGATCGATCGAGGTATCCCTATTTACATTGTTAGCATCCTGCTATACTGGTACAGAAGGCAGTCCATGGTTGTTAGATGGGGCAATGTCACCTCATCCAAATTTCATGTGACCAACGGTGTTAAACAAGGTGGTATACCGTCACCCTTGTTGTTTAATGTCTATGTAGATGATCTCAGTATACTGTTGAACAATACTAATGTGGGCGGCTCCTTTAACGGTGCACTGTTAAATCACATTTTCTACGCTGATGACCTCTGTTTGTTAAGTTTATCTACCGCAGCGATGCAACATCTCCTTTCTGTATGTGAAAAATTTGGTAAAAAAAATGACATCCTGTTCAACTGTACTAAATCTATGTGTATGGCTTTCAAACCAAAGGGCGTCAATACGTCGAATCCTGTTATGTTACTTTGTGGTAATAGCTTGAACTTTGTCGAAAAAGTCAAATACCTAGGTGTGTGGATTGAATCTGATAAGACCAATGCTGATTGTAACAGGCATCTCAGGAAACTGTACGCTCAAACCAATTTACTGTTGCGTAATTTCCATAGATGTTCTCCTGAAGTCAAATGTATGTTGTTCAAGACCTTCTGTACCTCAATGTACTGCTCGCCATTATGGTTTAATAGCAATGTTGCTGTTAGGAACAAAATCCGCATTGCATATAATAACTCCCTAAGAAGGTTGTTAAATGTACCACGAAGGTCGAGTGCAAGCAAGTTGTTTGTGTCTGTGAACATTCCGTCTTTTGGAGAATTGATACGTAAGAATGTTTACAGTTTTTTGAGAAGACTGCTGGAATGTAACAATCATCTTATATCAGCAATTGTCAACTCGTCACTCACACTTCATTCCAGCATTTGGAAGTGGTGGCGTTCCATTTTACACTGAGCCCATTATGCTTTTTGTTGTTACAAGAGCGCCGAGTGTCTGCTGATCTGTATATACTTTATTTATTTATCTATTTGTAATATGAACCCTGAGTTTGAAATAAACGTTTGAATTTGAATTTTGAATTTGAATTTGAATAGTGTGAGGATTGGGGGGATCTTCGGTCAGCAAATGGACAGAGAGTAAAGGGAGTTGGCCCACCTCACACTAGGGTCAGAGCAGCTTCTGTGCCACTGGTAATGACCAGCAGGTTCACCTATGGAAAAATTGTTACAACTTTTACTTCCTCTAGATAGTCAAGTTTGATCATTTTTTTGGCATCACGGTGGGAAGGCTGAAGATGTGGAAGGTCAAGGCTGAGGTCTGACGAGGACACAGTGGTGCAAGGAGCCATTGTCGCTATTTACAACTTTAATTTTATTCTTAGATTTGTTTAGTTTCCATCAACCTGAAAACAGCTTATATTTAAATGCAACAAGTTAGACGTCTGACACTGTGACATATCAAATGGAGAAGGCAAAATCTGCAGCTGCTTTGTGATGTAATTGTATCTAATAAGAATAATAACACTGGTCATTGCCAAATTTATTGTCTAAGTTTTCTTTAGCTGATTTAGGACAATTTTGATGTGCTGAATTCAAAAATCACATTGGTTTTGCTCAGTCAGGTCAACTTTTTAAAATTATGGCCACATGCTGTTTTATACGTTTTTGTTTACATGTATGGGTATTTTCGCTTTATATGATGCAAAATTCTTTTTTATGTCTTGAAATTCTTTGAATGTTGAACAATGATGACGTAACTTTCAATTTACATGTACTTACCTTTATATAAAGGTAAGTACATGCACAGTACTAAGTAAGTACAGGTTTTTACTTAGCACCTGATCAAGAGAAACGGATGTCATTTTTGGATTCAGTGGTGCAAAATTGTCTTAAATCAGATGAAAAAAACACAGACAACTTACAAAAAAATATTTTTGTCACCCTGTGTAATGAGTTGTGCTGGTTTCCCACTGAGAGCTGCACCATGCTTAAATCTGACCTAAGTGGACAAGGTTTCACTGTCACAACATTGCAGGTTGAGGTGAGAGTGTGGGAAGCTATTGCTAGATCATATACGTATATGAATCAGAGAAATGTCTAGAGAGTGAGCAATAGAGGGAAACTAAGGGGATGAAAGCTATACGCCAAGAGAAAGTGGAGGAAAACAGAGATGAGGTAGAAATGCGCACAAGCACACACACACCTGGGTTGGATTAGCTCAGGCTAGCAGGGAGGCTGTGTGTTAATGGAGATTTAATAGGCTCTAAAATGCCTTATATCACAGTCACTCAGTGCTGTGTGTGCTTCACTGTGTATTTCCTTGAAATGATTCTCTGCAAGCATTTTTGGCCAGGTGAAGTTATTAAATCTTTCCATTTGCTTTCTGCTGACAGTGGGGTCAGTCAGCTGTTGTTAAGCCAACATTCTGGGTAATCATAACAATGCTAAATTGATGTTTAGATATAGTTCATAGACTGTGTTTACATGATGGAGTTTGGGAATCTACGTATATTAGGCCAAAGAGGGTGGTATAATGCATGTCACTACAAATTCATTTTTCAGGCAGATAATACTGTAAACTGTTGTTTTTATGTGGGCAGAAATCATGTTGACATAAAATAGTAGTTAATTATAGGGGTAACAGCACATATTGCATTAATAAAGGTCCTCTGTTCACACTTATACTTTATTATGACACTTAATTTTTTAGGGGTTTTTTTGCTGCTTAGCTTAGGTGTGTGCTACTTCAAGTTTCGGAAAAAATGGATTTAATATTTTTTGCCGATGACACTAATTTATTATGCAGTGGAAGCAATTTGGAACAACTTTTGGATACACTCGGAAAGGAATTAGGAAAGCTTAAACTGTGGTTTGATTCAAACAAATTAACGCTCAACTTAAGTAAGACAAAATTTATAGTTTTTAACAACCATCACAACAACTCAGTATCCAAACTCAGTGTACTGTAAATGGTGTAGAGATTGAAAGGGTATCCGAAACTAAATTTCTTGGAGTAATAATTGATAATAAACTGTGTTGGAAGTCACATATTAATTATATTAAAGGTAAAATATCTAAATCAATTGCACATCTACACAGAGTGAAATATTTGATGAATCAACCCACATTATATACTTTGTATCATTCATTAATACTCCCTTACATGACATATTGTACTGAAGTATGGGGAAATACATATAAAACAAACATATATCCAATCTTTATGCTTCAGAAGAGAGCTATTAGAATAATAAACAAAGCTGCTTACAGGGAACCAACAAACCCACTTTTTCTTAAATTAAAAGCTCTCAAGTTGAAAGATCTGGTTGACGTTAAAATTGCAGTAATACTGTTTAAAGTGAAGAATTTATCACTGCCCGCAAATATCCGAAAGTTGTTCCAAATAATGGAGAAACAATATCATTTCAGAGGAACATGTATATTTCAAAAACCTTCAGTGAGAACTACCACCAAGCAACACTGTGTCTCAGTGCAAGGAGTTAGATTGTGGAACGCTTTTGGACCTGAATTAAAATCATGTACAACGCTTGGACAATTTAAACAAAAACTAAAGGAAGAAATACTCCAAACATATATACAAGGTGACATGTAAAATCACATAAGGATTATCATATTCAGTCTGTGTTGTGTTGTTGCTTAGAGTTTTGTTACGTTTTGTCTTAGCCTTGTTCTGAATTGTAATCGCTCTTGTTTTTCTTTTGAATTCTTGGATGGAATATGGGTGGGCAATATAAGCTGCAGCTTCAGCCATCACCCATTTCGGATAACTTATGTTGAACTGTATAATCAGAGGAGTTATTGTTTAATTTGACCTTGTAAGATGCTTTTTTTTCCCCTTTCCCCTTTGTTATATTATTCTGCTCCTTTCTTTTAATCTTTACTTTTAATCTATCCAAAATAAAGATTCATTCATTCAAAAAAAAAGTGCTTTCTTTGTCAGTTGAGAGGCTTATCAAAATGTGATCTAAACTTGTGTTGTATCTCTCACAAGCTAGCCAGTATTTGCCAAAGGGATTTTTATTAAAAATCACAAATTCACATTGCTATTATAGCGCATAACAATTGATTATAAGTGTGATAAGGTACAAGGATTATTTAATTTATATATAGAGTTGTGTGTGCAGACGGCGGTTCACTTTGAGTCCACGCACACACCGGAAATACTTGTTTTTGGGGCACCAGTCCAACTTGGACAATTTATTAATAAATAATCCTTGAACCAGTCTCAATAGTCGGGAATTCTTTTGCCGTGACCCAGAAAAGCACACACACAAAAGAAATCAAGCAGAAACTTCTGTATATTGTTAACAGTTTTAATAATCAGTTAGTTAGTTAGTTCCCTTCACACCATGTTGGTGTATAGGGCGGCGCCTATCTCCGTTTCTCTGACCCTAGGCCACACAGCTACTGCAAGTAGTGAAAGCTACAGCGGGGGGTCAGTCCTCTGGTAGCTCTGTGCATAACTTTACTTTCCCCGTTCCATTATGGGGAGCACCACGCTAGAAGGCAGAAAGTACCATTTTTATATGGTCTTTGGTATGACCCGGCCGGGATTTGAACCCCTGCCTCCTGGGTGTGGGGCGGATGCTCTACCAACTGAGCCACCACTCCGGTGTTTTAATAATCAGGCTCAGGTTAAATGACATTACATTCAATTGATTTGTAAGCAGGTGAAATGATCAACAAGTGTCAAATATCATATTAACTGGTAATGGATTCCTGAGCATAAAGTCTATAGTTAAACCTTTGTGGAAACAAGAGAAACCAGATTTTGAATTTGTGACTGTAAAGCAATGGGAGACTATGGAATAACTGTAACAAAAATATGCATAAAACTGGACACAGTTCTATGGAAAAATGATAAAAGCTGATTGTATGGAAAAGAAACTTCTGAATTACTCTACAAAAAGAATGGAGGTTATTGAAAAGGGAACATTAATTTTCCTTCACCTTATAGCTCTTATCGTAGCTTATGGACTAACTTTAACATGAAAAATTGGTCTATTCAATTATAATTAGACATCACATTTAGCCCAGCAGATAGGAAGTGGAAGCCTGGCTTACGAACAGCTGTGTCTTCAGAGTCCAGCGGTGATCTTGAATGTCAGCAGATGGCACAAAGAAGGAAAGACTGCCAGCAGACATTTCAGTTACAGTGGTGATGGCACAGACTTAGCAGCAGGTGTCCAGAGAGTGGAGCCGGTGGCAGAATGAATGGCTGGCCCCGGGGCAGGTGTGACGTCTTTCTTGGGCAACAGATCCTTTCCTGGCCCGCAAATTTAGAATTTTTATTTTTTAATTTTTTTAATTTTGTGTACTTTATTGATCCCCAGAGGGGAAATGAGGGGAATGTCCACCATCCGATAAGAAAACACACAGGCTGAAGGAAAATGGATGTAAACAGTTCCACCCACGAAATCCTAGTTCTCCTGACGTCGTGGTACATGGGTGAGGCAGGGAAAAACTCCAGAAATCACTGTCAGTCCACTTTAACGGCGAGTTAAAGAAAGTCAATAGAAAAAGTTCAGCAGAATAAACACAGCTTCTGAGGAGAGGGAAAAAGGCATTTTGGAGTTTCACTCCAAGTAAGAAGGTTTGAGCTCATCAAGAAAGGATGATCTCTTCCCAGATGCCAGAAAAACAGAAAAAGACTTAATAAAAGACAACTTTAAGAACTTTAGAAAACTCGACAAAGACTAAAACAAAGACTGAACTGAACTGAAATAAAAACTTAACTGAACTGCTAGGGCGTTTCCTCTATTTAACAGAGCATGCACCTTGGATCATAAAATATGACTGGCAGCAGGAAGAACCAATTATCGGCCATTGTAGGAGATTCGAATGGGCTATGGTCCAATAAGAAAGTAGTCCTTTGTCTGTAACTGACCAATAGAATGAAAGGGGTGTCATCCAACAGAGACGGCCTGGGGATTGGCTGGTATCGGTCAGATGACTGGCATAAGTTTCAGAAGGCATATATGCATTTTAATTGTGAAATTTATTATATACTTATGAAATTTAAGCTAGCTTCAGTGATTCATGACTACTTTTCAGTGAGCATGCACTTTTATAAACTTGTCCTTCTATAATTAACATGCATTAGAATAAGGTTCATTTAAGCATTTTCAAACATGCAACACATTTAAAATCAATGATTAATGAAACATTTCAAACCCATCATTGTCCAACACAGAAGCGGTCATCTTCAACAGTGTTCTGAGCAGTATTTCCTGGAAAAATAAAGTCTTGAGGAGAAAGGATTATTTCAGCAGATAAAACCCCAAATTCCAATATTGATTAAGTCCAACATGTCCCTGAAGTGACAGAAGGGGGCAATGTTGAGCTGTGGATAATTCCTCGTGACTTGTGGAATGCAGTCAAAGGGATCTGGGGTATCTCACAGAGTACTCTAAGCATAAAACTGCCTGGTTGGGGAGGAAGCTACGGGATTTATGACCCGTAAAAGAATCTGTTCCTGGCATGAAATGTGATCCTTATCAGCCCTTTCACCATGGAATGTGTTTTCAAACTGTGGTCCTTAGGTGAAAGAAACAATTCTTGACCAGACTTTTGGGTGAAACAATTTCTTTAAGGTGAAGAGTAATTTTCTAGAATGGAGCCACGTGGATTGACACTACACTATTGTGATTTAAAAAAAAAATAGAAACCATAGGGATGAACAGCCTCATTACAGGTGCATCTCAATAAATTAGAATGTCATCAAAAAGTTAATTAAATTCAGTAATTCAATTCAGAAAATGAAACTCCTATATTATATAGATTCATTACACACAGAGTGATGTAGTTCAAGTGTTTATTTCTTTTAATTTTTATAGTTATGGCTTACAGCTCATGAAAACCTCAAATTCAATTTCTCAAAAAATTTGAATATTTCATAAAATTAATTTAAAAAAAATGTTTTTTTAATAGAAATGTTGGCCGACTGAAAAGTATGTCCATGTACACACTCGATACTTGGTCAGGGCTCTTATTGCATGAATTACTGCATCAATGCAGCGCAGCATGGAGGTGATCAGCCTGTGGCATTGCCGAGGTGTTATGGGGGTCCAGGTTGCTTTGATAGTGACCTACAGCTCCTCAGCATTGTTGGGTTTGGTATCTCTCATCTTCCTCTTGACAATACTCCATAAATTCTTTATGGAGTTGAAGTCAGGCTAGTTTTCTGGTCAATCAAGCACAGTGATACCATGGTCATTTCACAAGGTTTTGGTACTTTTGGCAGTGTGGACGGGCACCAAGTCCTCCTGGAAAATGAAACCAGCATCTCCATAAAGCTTGTCAGCAAAGGGAAGCATAAAGTGCTCTAAAATGTTCTGGTAGATGGCTGCATTGACTTTGGACTTGATAAAACACAGTGGACCAACACCAGCAGATAACATGGCTCTTCAAATCATCACTGACTGTAGAAACTTCACACTGGACCTCAAGTAACTTAAATTCTGTGTCTCTCCACTTTTTCTCCAGACTATGGGACTTGATTTCCAAATGAAATGCAAAATTTACTTTCATCTGAAAAGAGGTCATCTGCTGGTGTCGGTCCACTGTGTTTTATCAAGTCCAAAGTCAGCGCAGCCGTCTACTAGCAAATTTTAGAGTACTTCATGCTTCCCCCTGCTGACAAGCTTTATGGAGATGCTGATTCCATTTTCCAGCAGGACTTGGCTCCTGCCCACACTGCCAAAAGTGCCAAAACCTGGTTTAATGACCATGGTATCACTGTGCTTTGTTGGCCATAAAACTAGCCTGACTTCAATTATATAGAGAATTTATGGAGTATTGTCAAGAGGAAGATGAGAGACACCAGACCCAACAATGAAGACGAGCTGAAGGCCGCTATCAAAGCAACGTGGGCCTTTTAACACCTCAGCAATACCATAGGCTGATCACCTCCATGCCACGCCACACTGATGCAGTAATTCATGCAAAAGGAGCCCCGACCAAGCATTGAGTGTGTACATGGACATACTTTTCAGAAGGCCAACATTTCTATTAAAAATCAATTTTTTAAGATTAATTTTATGTAATATTCTAATTTTTTTGAGAAACTGAATTTGGGTTTTCTTTAGCTGTACATGGGTGTGTATATACGTACATATATTGAGAGAAGTGAAGACTCTTGGTGTCCTTAGTGTTAAGTTCATCAGGCTGGAATGAGCTACGCTGTTGCTGATGGACTGGTTTTTCAAATCACCATTACATATTGCATCCGGGTCTAACGTCATTCATGATCAAGGGAGTAACTGCTTTGTGGGACCACTAGCGAAGCAAAAATGAGAAAGACCTCTCTGTTCTTCTTTCTTATTTAGGCTAAATTAGAGCTTTCTGCCTTGGGTTAAAAGCCCCACTCCTCCAGGTGCCCTTCTGTCAGCTTCGCAAAGTGTCAGCTATGCAACCCCCCCAACCCCCCCCCCCCCCCTCCAAAAAAAAAAAAATAAAAATCTCGTGAGATGCACTGGTTGTGTAATGAGGGGCATGATCTGCCAGGTTGATCCTGTGCCACCTTTTGAGTATTTATTCATTCTGTTGCGGACTTTTGAATATTATGCTCTGCCTGTGTGCACTTCCAAAAGTATTTCTCATCTTGTTTCTTGTTAGGTTTAGGTTAACTGGTTCCCTAACTGTGTTCTGATCCACAGTGTACTTTAACAGTACTTGCCTCTCCCTGCTCCGTTCTCAGGGAATAGCAGTTAAGGAAACTCCCACTGACAAAATTTCTCCATTTTAAACATCCTGTAATGTCACCTCCATCTTCCGTGCACTACCACATTATCCACAGAGACATACTGGTGCTACTGTGGACATTTTATACTTCTTAAATAAATATTAATGAAAATATATTTTTATTAATATCAGTTGATATAAACAATAATCAACATTAGTGTAACTTATTAATAATGTTAGCAACAATAGTTTATTTTAGTCACAGTTGAGATGCAATGACTTATTGGTGATCTTCTTGTCAGCTTCTGGTGAAGTATATCACTGTTAAACAACGACACTGCAGCAAAGACATTGAGTTGCTAGCTGTTAGCATGAGGCCTACATATCTCCCGAGAGAACACTCACACGTGATCTGCATTGTTGTTTATGCAAATCCGACGGCGAACGCTGGGACAGCGCGTGACGTCATCCATTCAGTAACCAGCAGGCTGCAGACAGAACACCCAGATGCTCTTCTCCTCATCTCAGGCGATTTCAACCACGTTTCACTGTCTCCCATTCTGCCCACTTTCACCCAGTATGTCACATGCCACACTAGAGACAATAAAACACTGGATTTGTTCTACGCAAACACTAAGGAGGCGTACACCTCATCACAACTCCCCCCACTTGGGAGATCGGATCACAACTTGGTTCATCTCCGACCGGTGTACAAACCCCTAGTGCACAGACAACCTCGGGCCATGCACACTGTGGAGTTATGGTCTGAGGAGACAATGGACACTCTAAAGGACTGTTTTGAAGCCACTGCCTGGAAGCAGCTCTGCGATCCACATGGTGAGGACATCGATGGCCTCATTCACACCTTCACGGGCTACCTCAGTTTCTGTGTGGACAAATCCGTTCCCACCAAGACCATACGGCGTCACTCAAACAACAAACCCTGGATCAACCCTGAGATAAAAACACTTCTGAGAGAGAAGAAGAGGATCTTCAGGTCGGGGAACAGGGAGATGCTGAAGTCCGTACAGAGGGAGCTGAGGAGAAAGATCAGAGAAGGCAAGGACAGCTTCAGGAAGAAGATGGAGGACAAGCTGCAACAGAGCGACATCAGCGGGGTCTGGAGAAACCTCAAAACCATCTCGGGGCTCCAGAATACCTCCCCCCAGGCCACGGGGGGCAGGGAGTGGGCGAACAACCTGAATCTGTTTTTCAATAGATTTGACCAACCGCCCTCCCCCCTGTCTGCACAACAACCACTGCTGCCACTAAGAAATCAAGTCCTGCTGCCCACTCCCCACTCCATCGACCCCCCCCCCCCACTCCCAACACACAGCCCCCCATCCTGACCCTGACCAAGACCCAGGTGAGGACGGAGCTGAGGAAGATCAAGGCGAGGAAGGCGTCGGGACCGGACGGCATCAGCGCAAAGCTCCTCAAGTCCTGTGCAGACCAGCTGTGTGGGATTGTGACGTATATCTTCAACATGAGCCTGAAACTGGGGAGGGTACCACAGCTGTGGAAAACATCTTGTGTGGTACCTGTACCAAAAACTTCCCACCCCAAAGACCTGAACAGCTTCAGACCGGTGGCCTTGACGTCCCACTTGATGAAGACCCTGGAGAGACTGCTCCTTGCTCATCTCCGCCCCCTGGTGGAACCAGCGATGGATCCACTCCAGTTCGCCTACCAGCATGGCATTGGGGTGGAGGATGCGGTGATCTTCCTCCTTCACCGTTCTCTGTCCCACCTGGAGAAGCCCGGGAATATGGTGAGGATCATGTTCTTTGACTTCTCCAGTGCTTTCAACACCATCCAACCGATGATCCTGAAGGACAAGCTGCTGCGCGCAGGGGTGGACCAGCACCTGTCATCATGGATCCTGGACTACCTCACGAACCGGCCTCAGTTTGTGAGAACCCGGGACTGTGTTTCCGACACGATCATCAGTAGCACGGGGGCCCCCCAGGGAACGGTGCTGGCTCCCTTCCTGTTCACTCTTTATACTGCGGACTTCTCACACAACACAACACATTGCCATCTACAGAAGTTCTCTGATGACTCTGCGATCGTTGGTCTCATCTCCAGCGGAGATGAAGCTGAGTACAGAGGGCTTATCCAGGACTTTGTGGACTGGTGCCATCGGAACTGCCTCCAGATCAACGCGAGGAAAACTAAGGAGCTGGTGGTGGACTGCCGCAGGCATGGGCAGCCCCTCACAGCACCAGTAAATATACAGGGAACAGACATCGAGATGGTGACATCCTACAAGTACCTGGGTATTCATCTGAACAATAAACTAGACTGGTCACACAATACTGACGCACTCTATAAGAAGGGACAGCGCAGGCTGTTCCTGCTGAGGAGACTCAGGTCTTTTGGTGTACAAGGGGCGCTGCTGAAGTCATTCTATGACACGGTGGTGGCATCAGCCATCACTTTTGGAGTGGTCTGCTGGGGCAGTGGCATTACTGCAGCCGATAGGAAGAGACTGAACAAACTGATTAAGAAAGCTAGCTCTGTCCTGGGGCAACGCCTTGATCCGATGGAGGAGATAGGAGAGAGAAGGACGGTGGCTAAACTGTCATCTCTGCTGGAGTCCGAGTTCCACCCTATGCAGGACATACTGGATGCACCGAGGAGCTCATTTAGCAGCAGACTACATCATCCCAGGTGCACAACCGAGAGGTTTCGTAGGTCCTTCCTACCAACGGCTGTCAGACTGTACAACCTAAGCAGGGCTGCTCGCAGAGATAGCAAAAAGACGTAACAAACTAATAGTTTTTTTTGAATGCAAAAGATGCAATAGACTTACACAATGGTCCTCTCCGGCATACAACTAGGAACATACCGGTCGCTATGGAGGGTGAGAATATGTATGGGCACATAATCATACCATGTAGGATAACTAAATAGACGGTTATGCTGTTTCATCCCACCTAGCAACAATGCTCTGCACTGTGTGTGTTTATATATTTACATATTTATTCCATCTAGCTACAATGCTCTGCACTGGGTGTGTTTATATTTATATATCTATATATTTATTCCATCTAGCTACAATGCTCAGCACTGGGTGTGTTTATATTTATATATCTATATATTTATTCCATCTAGCTACAATGCTCCGCACTGTGTTTTTATGTATCTACATATTATTCCATCTAGCTACATTGCTCCGCACTGTGTGTGTTTATATACTTGCATATTTATTCCACCTAGCTGCAATGCTCCGTACTGTGGGTGTTTATATATTTACATATTTATTCCATCTAGCTACAATGCTCTGCACTGTGTGTTCATATATTCATATATTTATTCCATCCAGCTACAATGCTCTGCACTGTGTGTGTGTGTGTGTGTGTGTGTATATATATATATTTTATAGTAATATGTACATATGTATATTAGCTGCTCTTGCTTGCTTGTTTTTTTTTCTTGCCTTCTGATTGTTGCTCTGAGTGTTGCTATCCCTGTGCTGTTGCAATCCTGGAATTTCCCCGTTGTGGGACTAATAAAGGCTTATCTTATCTTATCTTATCTTAAGTGAGGTATGGTTGTTCACGTTTTCCCTACACAGTTCTGGGTTCACTTTGAACGGAACAGCTTTTGCTCCCCAGTGTTTCCTCTGGCTTAAAGACCTTGGCGCGGCGGCAACATATTTTTCCAGGGAAGGGGGGCCGTAAACACATGACATGATTGTTACCAGAATATGTTAATTTTATGGTATTTGTTTGATTTTTAAATTTTGCACAGTAACGTTGCATATGGAATTTACCATTTGAAGTATTGTACAACCGAGGCTTGAATATTGGAATATTGGGCCAGTTGGGGTCCCACCCAGACGTCCTGTGTTTAGACTTTTTAGTGGCGTTATCCTTCTCTCCGTCCTCTGCTCTCACCTCTCCTGGACCCTCTGCCTGAACACTTTCCTCTCCTTGGCTCCTCTCTTCTGTCTCATCTTGCCCTCTCTGAGCTCTGTCTAATTCAGGTTCTCTCTCTGTCTGTGGTGGTATACAAACAGGTTCGAAAATATCAAGTGTCATGTTTTGTCCTGCAGGATTTTTTTTTTGTCATGGTTTACATAAATGACAAAAATATGTGTATTTTTTTGTATTTTTATTCTAGTGTTTCTTTTTTTTTTCCATTGAGAGAGTAGGGAAGGGAAAGAAACATTCATAATAGTAATGTACTCATGCATACTTAAATTATATGATCAGGTGGGTATAGTAACCAGAAATTCTACTCATATAAAAGCAGTGCTTTGAAATCAATAATTAAAAGCAGACAACCACAAATTTCTAGTTGAGTTAAGGGTACAAAGAGCACCTACTTAAAAACTTGAGTAATGACATCAGTCTTGAAGGTTTGAGGTTTTTCTCCAAAATTTATAACAATTTTCTTATAGTTTTCTAATTTTCTCTGTAAATGTATCTAAATTTGAAACCACTTTCCTCAAATTTGTAATTTCCTCTTGTAAAATTGACTTTTCTTGTACATTTGAAACTTTATTATAAATTTGTGGATTATTTTATGGCTTTTTTTGTCTGTTTTTTAAAATAAAATTACTGTTTTTTTTTAAATAAATTTGAAACAGACTGTGGTAATTTTTTTTACTTTTTCCTTATAACAATTTACATTTTTGACCATAACTTTGCAGTCAGAACAGAACAATAATTTAACTCTTATTACAAAGAAAAAAAAAATAATAAAATTGTACTTAATGAAATAAATTAACCTAAATGACCAAGGATGCCGTTATTTCTGTTATAATATTTCTTTATATTGATAGTTTTTTTTAGAAATCTCCTCACCACCCAGACAGCAGGAAAAAACTCCCTTATTTTGAAATCCAAATGTTGGCACATTTAGTTTGTCTGAAGGCTGCTGACAGATTAAAGTCATTGACTTCGTGAATTTCAGTCATCTTTACTTGCCAGGTACATAATTGGGAACATAACTTAATATTGTAGTGGCTGGTGAAATATATCCTCAGCAATTCATCAGTCCCCTTTACCCTTCCCTTCATATGAAGCCAGCTGCATTTGAATTCTAACCACATCGCTTAGCTAAGCGACTCTTCCGTTATTGCTCCCGTTTCCAGCGGGATAAAACCATGATAAATGCTAGTGCTTACATATCTCTTCAGATTTTTTCCGCATTTAAAGTACTTTAATAAACTCATGTTTCTCTCGGACAGTCACACTAGCGAGACACTCTGCCTGATGACTGACTGGAAAGCTCACGTGGGCGGGGCACTTCTAAACTCCACGCAGATGACGGTCACGTGCATTGTTCGTGTGCGAGGTTGTGGAAAGTCATTGCTTCATACATTTTTCTTAGATTTATATCTCTTCATAAGTGCGGCGGAAATTTTTCTGGTGCAGCGGGCCGCCACCCAGAAATGTTACCAGAGGAAACACTGTTCCCTATGGGTTTGAATCTCACTCACTATGACTGAGTACCCTTTGTAGGGCAATATTGGGCAATCGGAACACACCAGCAGTTTTATTTTATAATTGTTTCCTGCTAGTTCTTATTTATGACTTCCAGTTTGCATTTGGACAATTTTCATTATCCATCCATCCATCCATCCATCCATCCATCTTCTTATGCTTAATCTTTTTTGGGTCGCGGGGGAGGGGGGGGGGGCTGGAGCCTATCCCAGCATCTTTGGGCGAGAGGCAGGTTAATTGGCATCAATTTTCATTAGTTACATTGTATTCGTGGGTTGATTTTCCATTGTTGGTTTGAGTAGATCCCTTATGGATCACCATCTTATCATGGTGGGAGATTTACATGCCCTAGTAATCTGAGGAGCAATGTTGTCAGGGTCAATTTGCCCCCGGTAGGGTCTCCCAAGACAAACTGGTTCTGGGTGAAGGACCAGTCAAATAATGATCATACAGATTCTTATCATGGACAAACAAGGATTTAAAGTATCCTTCCTGGTATGAACGTAAGCCTGGGAGAGGGGCTCAATGGCAAGTACTTGGTGGTTGGATTTCTGCTCGTGAAAACTGGGTAGGCTCAGCCCGAAAGAGCTACATGGCTCCACCCTCCGGTGGGCTCAATACCTGCATAAGGGATCATGAGGATCCAATGCTACATGGATTGGGTGGCAGTCGAAGGCAGAGACCTTGGCAGTCTGACCCCCGTCTTTCTGGGGGCGGCTGTGGTGTAGGTGTAGTGTGACCAACTATTGATCGGAGGGTTGCTGGTTCGATTCCTGTTCTCTCTGCAGTCTGCATGTCCAAGTATCCATCCTTTTTGGAGTCTGTGACTGGTATGCTTGAGAGTGCTCCTCTTGGAAACTCAACTCTCCTAATCAGAGACTTCAATGTGAACATGGGCAGTGACAGTGAAACCTGGAGGGGTGCAATTGGGAGGAGCGGCCTGCCCGATCTGAACCCAGCTCCGATTTGCACAAAACTATATGTATAAATAAGCAAAGAGGTTTCAGGATTCTGTTCTGTGGAGTGATGAAACAAAACTGGAACTCTTTGGGCCTGTGGATCAGTGGTATGTCTGGAGGAGGAAGAATGAAGCATATGCTGAAAAGAACACCCTGCCTACAGTGAAGCATGCCAGTGACTCAGTGATGCTCTGGGGCTGCTTCAATTCTTCTGGCACTGGAAGCCTACAGTTTGTGGCGGGCAAGATGGATTCAATCAAGGATCAAGAAATCCTGGGAGAAAATGTCATGATGTCTGTGAGGAAGCTGAAGCTTGGGCGTCATTTGACCTTCCAAGAGGACAATGATCCCAAGCATACCTCAAAGTCCACCAAGGCTTGGTTTCAGAAGTCCTGGACGATACAAGTGTGGCCATCACAGTCTCCTGACTTGAACCCTATTGAAAATCTCTGGTTGGATTTGAAAAAGTGGTTGCAGCACACAAACCCAAGAATATTAGTGAACTGGAGCTTTTTGCCCATGAGGAATGGGCTGGGATTCCTTAAGATGCTACCAGAAGCTGGTGTCTGACTATGCATCACATTTGCAGCAGGTCATAACAGCAAAAGGGTGCTCTACTAAGCACTAAAGATGCTTGTCATGAAGGGGTTGAATAATTTTTAGACTGCAGTCATTAAAAGTGGCATTTTGTGTCAAATTTGAAGAAACCACTTGTAATATTAGTTGTGTTGAGCTATTTAAATTGAAATTGATTTGCTTAATGCAAACAGCTGCTTGTTTGTATGCTTGCCAATAAAACTAATTTGGAGTGGGGGTTGAATAATTTTGATTCCAGCTGTAGCCATCTGTTTCTACTATTCCTTAGTTAATATCTCCTTGTGTTTAAGTTTTCTTTAGTGTTGTGTTTTCTGGCTATGGTACCTCGCCTTTATTTTATAGTTATCAAAGCATTTCAGTTTTTTGTCCGATTTTGTACCACAGTCCTTGTTTGTTTAATTATTTAATAAATCATTGTGAAACTGATTCCACCTGATTCTGGGTCCTCTACCTTTCCTTCTCCTTGTGGTTTACATGACAGATTGTCAGTCAGTCAGTACTTGTGGATTAGGGTAATCAGGTCAACATTTGAGTGCTTTAAAAAAGATTTAAGTTTTAAGATTAATAACTGTTTTTTTCTACATTAAGCTACATAGCCTCATATTGTTTACATTATGCTTGGTGAAAGCTATTTATCCTTTTGTTGGACTGTGCTGAATAAGTGTTGCTGTATTCCTCAAAGAAAATATGGAAGCTGTAGATGATGAGCGGATTTTTACACAGAGCTCATAGTGCTATGTAACAGTAATGCAACTGCACAGCTTTCTTTCTTGTTTTGCGTGCATTTCTTTTATATTTTTTCAAGAATCTCCAAATCCATTGCTGCAGACGTTACCCTTTCTGACTTTTGTGTCTGTTGCCAAGGCAACAACTTGGTGATGTAAACACTACTGCTCACTGTGGCTGTAGGAGTGAGAACAAAGACAGCATCTTTCTTTAACGTAAGCATAAAAAGACAGTTTATATGCTTAAAGGCTCTGACGTAGTCAGTACAGCTTCTCTGCAAAGGCAAATTAGACATGAGGAAGGTCGACTGAAACTATAAATAGGTTAGAAATACAGATGTTACATGAGTGCAAAGCAGAATTTACATTACATGTCCTTCACAGTAAGTCTAACCCAGAAAAACATGGTCAGAAATTATTTCTGTCACATTTTATTGCTCTGGGTTTCAGTTCATATGACAAAACCACATTTCAGATTTTACCACAAAAAATGTCAATTGAATATGCAGTAGTTGCTTTTACTGTCTTTTTAATCACACTTTTAACTGCAACAAGTGTGACTAAGATTTTATGTATCAACAATCATTACTGGACTTCAGAATACATGAGTGTAAATGAGAGGGAGTCAGGTGTAATGCAAGGAATAGGGGTAGAGAAGGTAGATGAGATTAAATACCTGGAGTCAATCATCCAAAGCAATGGTCAGTTTACAAGAGCGGTGAAGAAGAGAATGCATGCAGGGTGGAGTGGGTGGAGATGAGTGTTTTATCACAGAAGGATAACTAGAGTGAAAGAGAAGATTTACAAGATGGTAGTGAGACCTGCTATGATGTGTAGTTTGGAGAGAATGACACCAACAGAAAGACAGGAGGCAGAGCTGGAGGTGGCAAAGTTGAAGATGCCAAGTTTCTCACTGGGAGTGACTGGGAGGGATACGATTAGAAATGAGTATATCAAAGGGACAGCTCAGGTTGAACAGTTTGGAAACAAAGTAAGAGAGGCAAACTTGAGATGGTTTGGACATGTACAGAGGAGGGATAGTGACTATATTGGACAAAGGATGTTGAAGATGGAGCTGCCAGGCAACAAGAAAAGATCCACAATTTCATTCACAATCACTTTTAAAATAATGCTACATATACCATCTACACCTTATGCATGAAAAGCTCTCGTACAGCAGGTGTAGATGGTACACTACCGTTCAAAAGTTTGGGGTCACCCAGACAATTATTTTGTGCTTTCCATGAAAAGTCACACTTATTTACCACCATGAGTTGTAAAATGAATAGAAAATATAGTCAACGCATTGACAAGGTTAGAAATAATGATTTGTATTTGAAATAATAATTTTTTCCAGATACTCAACCTGCTCAAAGGAAGGTCAGTTTTATAGCTTCTCTAACCAGCTAAACTGTTTTCAGCTGTGCTAACGTGATTGCACAAGGGTTTTCTAATCATCCATTAGCCTTCTGACGCAATGAGCAAACACATTGTACCATTAGAACACTGGAGTGATAGTTGCTGGAAATGGGCCTCTATACACCTATGTAGATATTGCACCAAAAACCAGACATTTGCAGCTAGAATAGTCATTTACCACATTAGCAATGTATATTAGATATTAGAGTGTATTTCTGATTAGTTTAAAGTTATCTTCATTGAAAAAAACAGTGCTTTTCTTTCAAAAATAAGGAAATTTCTAAGTGACCCCAAACTTTTGAACGGTAGTGTATATGTAGCATTATTTTAAAAGTGATTGTGAATGAAATTGTGGATCCGCTTGTTTATTCCATCAATCTTTCTGTACTTCATGGGGTGGTTCCTAAAATGACAAAAATTGCAAAAATTATCCCAGTATTTAAGTCTGGAGATAAAAACAACATGCACAATTACCGACCTATATCTATATTGCCCACCTTATCTAAGGTATTGGAGAAAATTGTCCATTGTAGACTAAGTGATTATTTAAATAAACTGAATAGCCTTAGTCCATTACAGTATGGCTTTAAGAAGAAGAACACCACATGTATGGCAATTCTTGATCTTATTGAAAAAAAATCAAAGACACTATTAAAGGTGAGTGTGAGATTGGTGTTTTTCTCGATTTATCAAAGGCATTTGATACCGTTGATTTTAAAATCCTTCTTGACAAGCTGCATCATTCTGGTGTCTGAGGCATAGCACTCAGTTGGTTTAAAAGTTACATGTATGGAAGGGAGCAGTATGTACATATAAACGGTAGGAAATCACAGTGTCAGATTATTAAATATGGGGTCCCACAGGGATCGATATTGGGCCCACTTCTTTTCATTTTATACATAAATGATTTTGTCAATGCCTCTAGTATTCTACATAAAGTAAATTTTGCTGATGATACAAATTTATTCTTGTCTCACAAAAACTTGGAATATCTTCAAAATATTATAAATGCAGAATTAATTAATATGGATACTTGGTTTAAATGTAACAAACTATTCTTAACTTGAACTAATCCTTATCCTGAACTGTCAAAGAAACTATTGAAATATGTTGGCTTATTTTTCAGGTTGAGGCATTTCCTCCCTCTAGAAGCTCTTCTAACCGGTCTGTACTGGTCTCTATTTGAGCCTCACTTAATTTATTGTAATATGGTGTAATACATATCCCAGTTATCCTGAAAAATTACAGAATCTACAAAAGAAAGCTATACGAGCTATATCATGGAGTGAGGTAAATGCCCCTTCTGATCCTCTTTTTTATGGTTACCAACGTCTGAAGCTCACTGAGTGCAACACTTTTCACAATGCTTGTGTAATGTATTGTAACGTGCTGCTCGACATGGCGACGTCCCACCGGGAGATTCGAACTCACGCCTCCCGCTCCGGAGTCCCGCACCCTACCTGTGTTGCCAATAGGGTCAACCCACTTGGCAAGCCAAGTAGGGTGCTCATATTGAGTTCGCTACACTACTCCCCTCTGGTTCTCGACATCGTCCCGATGTCAGCGCCCCATTACTGCTTTGGACAGGAGATCCCACTTCTGACACCAATGTAACGTGCTGCTTGACATGGCGACGTCCCACCGGGAGATTCGAACTCACGCCTCCCGCTCCAGAGTCCCGCACTGTACCTGTGTCGCCAATAGGGTCAACCCACTTGGCAAGCCAAGTAGGGTGCTCATATTGAGTTCGCTACAGTATAATGTAGTATTTGGACTTAATAACAGACTGTGAACTCATTCCAATTTATTTTCCCACCCATGGACACAACACAAGGGGACAACAAATCCTAAGGGCCAAGAAACGCAAACTTAAATGTTCAAGTTTTAGTTTAACTTGCACAGGTCCATAGATTTGGAATGAGGCTGACTGTGCTATAAAAGTGTCCGCATCAGTCTGTTTTTTAAAAAGAAGTTAAAACTACAGCTACTATCTAATTATGTTTAATTTTAAACCCTTTTTGGCCGAGGACAAAAAATCATGATTGCTTTGCATTTGTATGTTTGCTTTGAGTTCTTGGGTTTTATTTCTATATACCAATGTTCTTTTTTTGTTTTGTAATGATATTATTGTTCTTTTTTTATGAGGTTATCTTAGATTGCTCTTAGAGTCTTAGGGTTTTATGATAGAATTAGGGAATGATAGGCCTTGCTTTTAAATTGCTGTGTTATTTTGATGACTGGGCCCCTGTTTATAAGCTATGGATAGCTTCTGGGGAGTCCCATTTCACAAAGATTTTATTTTATTTTGCATAAGAATGTGAATTGTATTTTTTTTTTTTAATAATTTGTGAAATAAACTTTAACTAAAAAACTAAATTAAGAGGAAGAACACAGAGAAAATTCATGGTGAAAGAAGGCATGGAGATCTGTGTGGAGTTTGCATGTTCTCCCCGTGTTGCGTGGGTTTACTCCGGGATTTCTCCGGTTTTCTCCCACATGCTAAAAACATGCAGGATAGGGATACGGGGCGCTTGCGCACGCAGCGACCGGCAGCTGGTGGCTTGTCACCAGACTGCAAAACAAATCTACCTACGGGTACAAAATAAGTACAAAAAAAAAAAAAAGCGATAGGGTGAGATGGAGGCAGATGATCCGCTTGCAACACCTAAAGAGGAGGAGAAGAAGAAGTAGCATTATTACTAGACTTAATAAAGAAAATTGACAAAATAAGCATGGTTATGACCTTCACCATCTTTTTTACCACACAAAGTGAGTTTTGTATTTAAAATCCTTAATGTAAGTTACATACAGTATCTAAAAATTTCTGAGATAACAGATACTGTATATAATTAAGGCTATTACCTGATTAGAGTTAAATTTTTCCTTTTGTCAAACTTTTCCACTTTGGTTGACAGATCTGGCAACCATTTACTTGATATGCACCTAAAAAGGTCTAGTTCTAGCTGTATATAAGCTGACAGGTTAGCATATGCAAACATTTCATTCATGGTTGAAATGACCCAACACTAACCAGAGCAAATCCACTTGGTGCTTTTGTGTGGGTGTGCGTGTGGCATGATACACAGTGGTGGGTGGAGCTGACAGGGGAGTTGAGCTTAGATTCCAGCTGCATTCCAGAGGCAGAAAAAAGGATGAGATGACTCTATCAACCCCCACCTCCAGTACTTCTTGCTCTGTCTGTATTTCACTGTGTCTTGGAAAGCTCATGGTAAAGCACATGACAATAAGTGAATTTCAAATTTAAAAACCAACTCTTTAAATGGATTTCCTGTGTTCCCCTCTTTCATATCCAGATATTTCAGTGTTCAAATCCAAAGTGGACAAAATATATGTTTAAACAACTTCCAGGCATGTTTTAGTCAATAAAATTTTCATAACAATTTGTTAAAGGAGATATAGAGGTTACAGGCTTGGTTATCATAAATAGCCACATATTCGGAGAATAGGTGGTTAATGGAGACCAAGGGTATTACAGATTTTTTAAGAGTCACTCCCTCACTGGTTTGATTTGGGTTCTAGGAAGTACATGGGAAAATTGTGTTTTTGGTTAAAACACACCTTTTTACACCTGTAACTTTCCCCATTGTACAACAAGTTAGCGTGTCTCACTAAAAGAGGTGGGCAGTAACACATTGTTTTCTCAAATACATGTATTCATGTAACTGTTTTACAAAATAGTACTTTGAATAGTTTGGGGAACAATTTTTTCCCTTACTTGAGAAACATTTTTGAAGGAAAGCATATTTTTTGCCAAGTACATTTGGTCGTGCTCGGTGAGTTACCAGAAATGGGTGCATCACAGTAGTTTTAGTGAATTTAAACTTTTTTCTGGGCTGCTCCCCAGTTCAGAGACACAAAAAATAAAGGTGTTTAAAGCGTCTGTTGAATCCATCCTTATCTACGGATCAGAGTCTTGGTCACTGGCCAAAACACAAGCGCAGTCCTTGAACGGCATGTATACCAGAAGGCTAAGAAGGGTTCTTTACGTCAGCTGGCAGGGCCATTGGTCAAATGATCTACTTTATGGCTCCCTCTTAAGGCTCTCAAACATCATAGACAAGTGTCACATGGCGCCGTGTAGTCATGTCCTCCTCCACAACCAGCCAGCTACCCAAGTATTACTCTGGGAACCTGAGGCGAGATGTAAAGTTGGGAGACCCCGTACCACCCTAAAAATGGTCCTAGTGACAGACACTGGGATACCAGCTGGAAACCTTAGGGCGGCCATGCTAGACTGGCAGGCCTGGAAACAGATACAGTATCATTTCAAATCACTGGCTTGCCAGAAGACTGACTGACTGACTAAACTTTTAACTTATTTAACAGAAATCACTATTCTTCTGTTCTGGGTCTGGAAATATTTATGATGGTCTTTGGTTTCTTTACACTATGATATTAATTATATTACAAAGTACATTTGGATGAGTGGTCATGTTAACTGAATATTGTTTGCCGTTGACAGATTTTTTTAGTATGATATAAAAATTTGAAAGTTGTCATTTTGACAGATTACACCAAGATTATCTTTTGTAACTTCTGTCTGTAATTCCCATCTGTACACTTGGTACATATTAAATAGCTGTTATCTAGTGCTGTCTTTTATTTCAGTGTGCCATGTACACTACTCACAAAAAGTTAGGGAAATTTGGTTTTCAGGTGAAAATTATGGAAAATGTAAAAAGTTCAGGCTACAGTGATATTATATCATGAAAGTAGGACATTTAAGTAGAAGCATGCAATGGTGATATCCTCATCTCAAACAATTTATTGAAACAAAAGACAACAACAGTGGTGGGTATACCACAACAAAAAATGTCAACATCTCAAAAACTTGTCATGTGCCCTTGAGCATCAATTCCAGCTTGATAACGACATCTCATGCTGTTCACAAGTTGACTTATTGTCTGCTGAGGCATGGCATTCTGTTCTTCTTGAAGATCGGCCCTCAGGTCATTGAGGTTGTGGGGTACAGAGTTATGAGCCTCTACACGGTGACTCAGCTGATCCCATAGGTTTTCTATGGGATTCAGGTTTGGAGAACGTGCAGGCCACTCCATTTGAGGTACCGCAGTCTCCAGCAGATGTTCCCTAATGATGCAACCTTGATGAGCTGGAGCATTGCCATCCATGAAGAGGAAATTAGGCCTATGTTGTTCATGCAGGGGCACAATGACTGGATTAATGATGTTATTTAGGTAGTATCGGCTTGTCACTGTACCATTCACAAGGTGTAGGGGAGTTCTGTATTGACTAGACACACCTGCCCAGACTGTAACACCACCACCACCAAAGGCTCATCTGGTGACAGCAGTGGCTGGTGCATAGCGCTTTCCTTAACGTCTCCAACATCGTTGGCGGCCATCATTTCTACTCAACGTGAATCGACTTTCATCAGAGAACAGCACTGAGGCCCACTGGTCCCTTGTCCAGCGTAAATGTCCCCTGGCCCGTGCAAGATGATGCCTGTGGTGTGCCTGTGCCTGGTGATGTGGTCAAGAACCCTTGCAGGTCATCTAGCACATAGACCACGCTGATGTGAACAGTTTCAAATGGTCTGAGGTGACACTTGGCTGCCTCTCACCTCCCTTAAATGTGCCTGGAGTTGAGTGGCATTCATCATCCAGTTCTGCAGGGCACTGTTCACAATGAAGTGGTCATCAGCATGGGACGTGGCAAAAGGACGTCTACTTCTATGCCTTTCTGTGACTCTTCCAGTCTCTCTGTATCTCTGTTGCAACCTGCTGATGACACTCTGTGACACTCTAAGCTCAGTGGCCACTTCCCTCTGAGAACATCCTGTGTGAAGCCTCGCAATGGCGAGATACTGTTGATCAATTGTGAGGTGTCGTCTTGCTCTCATGATGTCAAAATGTGAACAGCATGATGAAGAGGACTGTTTAAATACCAGTTCTAATTGAACCAGAAAATTTATTGGTCGATTCATGGATCAAACACCTGTTGTAAATTTTGCCGTTAAGGACCTTGTTAGAGAACAACAGGTTATGCAAAAAGTACTGAAACATTGAACAGTTGGACATGTGCATTCAAAAGGTTAGAGAAGGTCAAATTAACTTCACTTGTAAAGGTTATAGTGCATTTTAGGTGCATCCTGAAATTTCACCCGAAAACTGAATATCACTAACTTTTTGTGAGTAGTGTATTTATGATAATTTCTGTTTCTGTCTGCACACAGCTGCACACACTCTGCTAAATGCAAAAAAAAAAAAAAAAAGTCACAGCAATGTCAGTGTACCTGTGCTCCTGTCTGAGCACCACTTTTCAAACAGTCAGAGAAACTGATCCACACCTACCCTCCAGATTCCACTATGTGTTGGTTCCCACAGAGACTGGGACTAAAGAACAGTTGTGACACTCCTTGTCATCAGGCCGTGGTGAAGTTTTGCCTGCCCATTGGAACATTTTTATTTCACTCCTTATTCTTTATCGTTCTTTTAACAGGATGATTCAAAAATCAGACTGCAATATTAAAATGTAATGTTCTTAGAATCAAGCTTTATTTTATCTCATATACTGCAATCCATAAATTTCCCCACTGTGAGACTAATAAAAGATTATCTTATCTTATCCTGACAGTCATTTATTTTTCTTAGTTCAAATACAGACACTCTGCACTTAGCAGAGGCAGCATTCATGGAAATGAAGGTTTAGGTCAGTGTTTTCAGCCTGTTTTTTGCCACAGCACATTTTTTACATTGAAAAAATCCCATGGCACACCGCCACCCAAAAATGTTACAAAATGACACATTATAGCCTGTTACAGCATGACTTGTAATTTGTTTATACTCACTCATCCATCTTGTCACTGCCACCTCTTTGGCTTTATACTTTGCATGTCTGCTCAACCATGAGCCAGCTGAAATTGCAGTGTTGACTGTGTGTGCTGACTATGCATGTGCAAAGATCCAACTTCTCATTAAAAAGGTCATGCCACCGATGCAGCTTACAAAGAGGAAGAAAATGACATTATCGTTCAGTGGTTGCACACTATACTTTCTTTTTTTAGCTTCTTCCATCAAAAGTAGTAAACACAGGAGCTCCTGTTCTTGCCTAAATGTAAAGTCATCATTATCATTGCTAGAATGGGTGTGGATCTTGCTTTTCTTCTCTTTTGCATAGTCGGTGAACAAACTTGCATGTGAGCACATTGGCCCTAATTTTCAGGCTGGGGTGAAACTGCAGCTGAAGGGTATGTGACATAAATGAAGCATAAATAATATTTTTTGGGGGGAAAAATTAAGTGAAATTAAACAATTTCTCACTGCACACCTCATAATCTCTCATGACACACCGGTGTACTACTGCACACTGATTGAAATTCACTGGCTTAGGTTGAGATCTGCTGGATGAAGATTTCAGCGAGTGGGCACAATGGCGTTCTTCCCAGAGGAATTTAGAGGAGGACCGTGGATGGTGGCATGTGGTTGGACTTCACATCAACATGAACGGGTCTCCCTGTTCATTGTGTCTCCAGTGTCACATGAATCGGCTTTGTGTTGAACAGGTGACCCACAGTCTCTGTTTATCAGTTCATTTTATGAACAAATGTATAATCTGTATGCTCATCCTGCTAGATAATAATTAAAGCTAAAAATGTAAATGAAAACAAAAGCTATTCACTGCCATAATATGAAAATCAAAATGACAGGCAATAATAGATTAAAACTTTGTTTGTCAAAATGACAAAAAAAAAATAGTGGCATATCTGCTATAATGACCTCTGATAGGTCATTCATTTTCTTTAACCACTTCACCCTATTTGGGCTTTGGAGGCAGGGGGGTTACTAGTCTTCAGATTTTTCAGATGACAGGTGGGCTAGATGGACAGTAAATTCATTTAGACCAGTGCTTCCCAACCTGGGGTCTCTATAATGTTCAGGTTTCTGTGGGAAATTTTGAAACTTCACTTCTTTACTAGTCCAAAAAATTGCAAATAATTTGCCATTGTTGTGCATAGGTTCTGTAGGCACCTACAGAAACCTGGATGTTTCAGGGACCGGTTGGGAACCACTGCTTGAGACTGTGGGTGGAAGCTAGTTGACTATTAAGAGAGTACTGAACATGCAAACAGTGTGCCACACATAAGATAAGATAAGATAAACTTTATTGTCCCTCAAGGGGAAATTTGTCTTGGGCTTGTCACCCGTGCTGCAACCACACAATTCACACGTACACAATGGATGTAGTACATTGTGGGACACATATGTGAGTTTCATATGCTTCATTTGTATATCACTGTATGCTTACTGTATGCTTCATGTCTCAGATGAACAAAAGGACTGAGCCTCCTAGGAGATAACAGGAGGATGTGAAATGTGGTCTTTGATATGCAGAGAGATGGCCTTGGGGGATTTCCTGGCCGCCAGTGAGTTTAGGTGGAGGTGATAAGACCTGGAAGAAGACGCATTGTGACTTGGGATTAAATACAATGTGACTGTGTGCTTTGACGTTCCGGGGTATAAAAGAACGAATGTCTGGGGGTTTCTTTCTCTTTTTCTGTTTTTGGATGATGTTGGAGAATGTGAATAAACCTGACTCGTGAGATAAACTCAGCCTCGTCATTCCCACATTCTCCACAACATAATAAATGAAGTAAAACCCAATGAATAATACAAGTACATACATAAATGAATATATAACAGCAGTCATTAAGAACAGGCGTTATAAGTGTCCCTGACCTATTTATCTGAGTTTAAAAGTTTTATTGACGTCAGGATAAATGAGTTCTTACATCTATTGAACCTGCACTTGGAGACTCTGTATCTCCTCCCCAAGGGCAGCCGCACATATTCATTGTTTAGTACATGGCTCATGTCACTGATTATTTTTTGAGCTTGTCTACAGGCTGCCTGGTCATGTAAGATTTGCATGGGTAAATACTCTTTAACTCCAATAATTTTCCATACTGTATGAATTAAACGCAACACTCTGTTCTTTAGTTTCACAGAGAGGTTGCCAAACCAAGCTGTAATGCTGTATCTAATACAGCTCTCCAACACAGCCTGGTAAAATATTAACGTAATCCTTTTATCAACGCCATGTATTCTTAATCTACGCAAGAAATGCAGCCGCTGTTGTAGTCTACTACAGAGGTAATCAATATGTGTGCTCCAGGTTAATGAATTGTCAATAAATACTCCCAAATATTTATAGGAACTAACCTGTGTTATAGTGTGGTTGTGGATGACCACAGGCCTGTGGTCACCATCTCCCCGAGGGTCAAACACCATCTCCTTTGTTTTATCAGTATTCAAAATGAGATGACTGTCATCACACCAATTGACAAACCTCTGAATTTCTATAAAATAGCTTGACAGATCATGGGTCTTTTGAAATAGTGATAAAATAGCAGTGTGATCAGAAAATTTAATAATTCGATTGCCTGGATAGACACTTCTGCACTCTTCAGTGTACAAGATGAACAAAAATGGTGAACTAACACAGCCTTGGGGAGCTCCTGTGCTGAGGGTTCTAAATTTAGATAAAGTTCCATTTACACTAACTTGCTGTTTACGATAAGTTAAAAATGAGTGGTACCATTTAATAATGACAGGGTGCACTTTAAAATCATTTAACCTCTTAATTAAAAGGTGTGGCTGCAGTGTGTTAAAAGCTGAACTAAAATCAACCAATAAAAGACGTGCATATGAGGTTGTCGCCTCCAAATGTTTAAACACAGAATGAGTTAAGGTTAAAATGGCATCCTCTGTACTTCTATTATTTTTATAAGCAAACTACAGAGGATCCAAAAGTCCTCCACAATCAGTTTTCAGAATGTCAATGACAGTCTTCTCGAGGCATTTCATTACCAGTGAGGTCAGTGCAACAGGACGATAGTCATAATTCTCTTTACAGCTTGCTTTTTTTGGTACAGGAATTATAATAGAGCTTTTCCAAATTACTGGGACAGAACACGCATCTAAAGACTTCTGGTAGATGGGACTCCAGGCTTCTGCTAGCTCCTCACTACATGACTTCAGTAAGCGCCCAGAGATGCCATCTGGCCCAGATGCCTTTCTGGGGCACATACGTGAGAAAAATCTTTCCACAACATGCTGGTCAACTATAATTTTTGCAGAGCCTAATACTGATATAGCGTCCAGAGTAGCTTTTTGTTCATGAGAAAAATCTCTAGTCTCAAATCTGCAGAAGAAATTATTCAACTCGTTTGCCTTTTCTTCCTCATTCATTACATTAATGCAGCTTTTGGATGGAGTCATCTTTGTCATTACTTTAACTGAGTCCCACAATTTCCTAGAACGTTTTCCTAGGCATTCAGATTCACATTTCTTCCTCGTCTCATCTCTAGCTGTTCTCAGTTTATAGTTTATTTCTTTCTCTATATTTTTCGTACTTAACATGTCCCCATTCTTTTTTTTTGTAACTTAGATTTTTATTCATTTTTCATCATATATAATGCATTCAGATCACATTCTACATTTAAAAAACAAAGGGGTTAGGGTAGGGAAAAATAAAAAAAAAATAAATAAATAAAAAAAATAAAAAATAAAAGGGGGGGGGGACAAATGTTGGAGCATCAAGTTTTTAGTTTCCATCTCTTAATTCTTCTGGTTTTTTCAGTGTCTTTGGTTATTCTTTCAATTTCTGCCTCGTTGTTGCACTTTGTAGTGTGTCCATTTCCGCCATTTTTTCTCCCATATTCCTTCTTGCATTCTTCGTCGCTATGTTAGTTTTTCCATCATACGTATGTCCTCAACAATGTCAGTCCATTGTTCTTGGTCAGGAAGAACTTCTGATCGCCATTTTTTTGTGATAGTTTTTTTACATGCAATCAACAAGATTTTAACTAGATATCTGTCCTCAGCCTGTATAACATTGTCTTTTTTAAGATCACATAAGTACATCAGGTTACAGTTCATTGGTATATTATATCCTAATGTCCTCTGTATTGTCACATGCATAGATTTCCAAAATGATGATATTTTGTAGCATTTCCAAAACATATGTGAGTGGTCTGCATTTTGAGCCCCACATCCCCTCCAGCATAAAAATTGGGTATTTGTATATTTTCCTTGAATCTGTGGTGTAATGAAAAAGCGAATCAGGTTTTTCCATCCAAATTCCCTCCATGTCCTTGAATTTGTTGATGTGTGTTGTGTTTTCCATATTTCCTGCCAGCTTTCTTCTGTTATGTTTAAATTGAGCTCTTTCTCCCATTTCTCCTTTATATAGTTACTTGTATGATTGTTTGTCATAAGTTTCTGATCTAGTTTTGAAATAATTCTTATTTTATTTCCTGCATATGAGCTTAAAATAAGTTGTATAATCTCGTTCACATCTGTTTGGAGGTTATGCCTAATCTTCTTCATATAGTAATCTCTTATCTGCAGATATCTGAAAAATTCCGATCTTTCTAATTTAAATTTTCTCCTGATATTTACAAAGCTCCCGAGATCTTTTTTTCCGATATTGCCCCATGCTGTGATCCCCTTGTTCACCAGATTTTTGTATCCCCTATCTTGTTTTGCCGGTTCAAACTGACTGTCAAATGCTACCCATTTCAATAGTTTTATGTCTTCCCTTATATTATATTTTTGTACTATTTTATACCACAGTTCTAAAGTAAATTTAGTGATTGGGTCTATTTGTTTGATTTGCTTATATGCATCTTTATCCCCTATTATGCTTTGTACTGGGAGTCCCTCAATTTCCTTTTCCATTTCTTTCCATTTTGCCTCATATCCCTCGTCGCACCAACATATGATATATCTTATTTGTGCTGAGTAGTAATATTCCTTTAGACTCGGTAGGCCCATGCCTCCTTTCTCTTTTGGTAATTGGAGGGTTTTATATTTCACTCTTGGTTTTTTACCTCCCCAAACAAATCTCGATATCATCCTGTCCCACTTTGAGAATTGGGCATCTGGAATCTCTGTTGGTATAGCCTGGAAGAGGTAAAGTAATCTAGGTTGTATGCTGATTTTGACTGTCTCAATTTTTGAATTCAGATCCATATTTAAGATTGACCATCTATCAATATCTTTTTTTATTTCTTGTTCCAACCTATCATAGTTTGCTTTATATATTTTGCTTAGGTCTTTAGGTATGTTCACTCCAAGGTATTTTATTTCTTTTTGGTTCCAGTTTAGTTTGATCTTATCAGTTATCTGGTTTAGAGGGTTATAGTGGAATGTCAGTATTTGTGTTTTTGTTATGTTTATCTTGTATCCTGATAATTTTCCAAAATTTTCTATCAAGTTCATCATTTCCATTATTGATTTATCTGGTTGTTCAAGGTAAACTATAATATCGTCTGCAAATAGCCCAATCTTGTGTTCCGCCATCGCTTGAGCCAATGGTTCTATGAACAGAGCAAACAAGGTGGGCGATAAGCAGCATCCCTGCCTAGTTGATCTTTGTATATTTACTTTGTCTGTTAAGCTACCGTTTATCTTGATTCTTGCCACAGGTTCTTGATATAGCGTCCTTATGCATTGTACTGATTTTTCGTTAAATCCAAAGCGCTCCAGTACACTATATAGGAATTTCCAGTTAACCCTGTCAAATGCTTTTTCTGCGTCTAAACTCATTATTACTGCGCTTTTCTTTTCTTTATGTATTTGGTTAATTATATGTATTGTTCTCCTGATATTGTCATGTGTTTGGCGTCCCTCTATGAATCCAGTTTGATCATCTTCTATCAATTCCGTCAAGAATGTCTTTATTCGTTTACATATAATTGTTGTGTATATTTTATAATCTACATTTAATAAAGAGATTGGTCTATAGTTTCCGCATTGTTCTTTATCTTTCCCTGGTTTTAAAATAACTGAAATGATTGCTTCGTTCCATGATGGAGGTATTTTGTTGTTGTTCAGCGTCCAATTAAATGACTTTAGGAGTTGTGGCGTGAGTTCTTCTATAAACAGTTTATAAAACTCAGAAGGGTATCCATCACTACCTGGTGATTTACCGTTTTTAAGTGACTTAATCACATCTCTGATCTCTTGTGTTGTTATTTCTGCTGTTAGTTTTTCATTTTGTTGATTTCCTATTGATGGCAAGTCCAATGTGTCTAGAAATTTTTTGATATCTTTAGTATTTGTTTCTTCAGGTTGCGAGTATAGTTCTTGGTAGAAATTATGGAAAATTTCTTCGATGTTTTCTGGGTTAACTGTGGTTTTATTTGTGGTGGGGTCTTTAATCTTGTATACATTATTCATTGTTTGTTGTTTTCTTAACCGTTTTGCCAGCAGTTTTGTGGCTTTTGGCCCCGTTTCATAATATTTTTGCTTTAGATATCTATTTTTCCTTTCAATTTCATCCATTTGTGTTTCTTTTATCTTTGTTTTTTCTTCTTTAATTTCTTGATATATTTTTGGATCATTTGTGCTTTGATGTTTATGTTCTAATTCCCTCAGTCTCTCACATCTTTGTTCATACGCTTCCAGTTTAGTCTTATTTGCTTTTCCTGTTTCAACAATTAATTTACCCCTTAACACGGCTTTTAGTGCGTCCCATAGTATTGTTGGGTCCACTTCTTCATTGTCATTCTCTTGGATATATTCGTTTATGTTTATTTTTATTCTTTCTTTCATTTTCTCATCATTTAACAGTCCTACGTTAAGTTTCCATGTTGTTTGTCGTTTTCTATTGTTTAAATATATTTCCATGTATATAGGATTATGATCTGATATTTCTGCCCCTCCAATCCAACAATTTCTCACCCTGTGTCTGTCACCTTCATTCATAAGGAAGTAATCTATTCTAGAGTGTACTTTATGGGCTGCTGAATAATGTGTATAGTCTTTTTCGAGTGGGTGCAGGTCCCTCCATATGTCTACCATACCCATTTCTGCCAGTGAGGTTCTTATGAACTTTGTTACATGTTTTTTTGTCTTCTTAACACTTGTTGTGTCAACTTCATGATCCATGACAGCATTTAAGTCTCCTCCACAAATTAGGACTCCTTCACTGTGTGTTGCTATGAGATCAAACAGATGTTGAAAAAAACCCTTGTCGCTTTCTGGTGGGGCATAGATGTTCACTAATGTAATCTGCATACCATCTATTCTTCCCTTTATTATTACATACCTGCCTTCTTTATCCTGGATTTCCTGTTCACTTTCAAATTGTATTTTGTTTGAGATTAGTATCATAACCCCCCTTTTTGCTCCTCCCTTAAATGAACTGTAGTAGGAGTTCTTATAGCCAAATCTCTTTAGTTTCACATGTTCTGCCTTGCTCAAATGTGTCTCTTGCATAAATATAATTTCAGCTTTTTCCTTCTTGAATTTTCTTATTATTCTTTCCCTTTTAACAGGTGAGTTCAGACCATTCACGTTTAGTGTCATTATCTTAAGATTTTTACCCATATTCATGTTTTTCCATTTTTTTAACTTGTGCTCCTAGCCCCTTTAACAACAAAAATAACACATATTTATATAAAAACACATTAAAAAATCTCGACCTCCGTACTTTGGGCCTTTCTTCTGCCCACTGGTCCCTGTTGGTGGGTGGGGGGTTTGTCTTCACAGAGTGAAGGGCCCTCCCTAGACTTCTAATTACTATCAAAGTAATAGTCATAAGTCTAGAAATGTCCAACAAATATCACTTAAACCTCTCCTAGCCGTCTGTTTCTCTTTTACCTTGTCTTCTTGGCCTTCATTTCTTCTGTGCCTTTCTTAATCTTTGTTATGATCTAGGCTTTCAGTTGAAAGCCTTGTAGCTTGTCCTGGGCCCGCTGCGCCACGTCTCTCCCCCTTCTTCCGCCGTTCACTCGTCTCCACTCCGTCTGTCGTGGTGCGTTCAGGGCCGCCGCTGCTCCAGCCGTCTCCTTCGGCACGCTCACCTCAAGGCCCCGCTCCATCATATCCCGCGCTGCCTCTTCGGCCGTGTTGTAGGTTCTTGTGCCTTCCTCCCAATGAATCCTCATTTTCGTTAGCGGCGTTTGGAGTCTAATTTTTTTCTCTTTCAGCGTTTTTTTAATGTTGGCATATTTCTTCCGCTGCTGCACGATTTCTGTCGGGTAGTCATGGTCAAAAAATACCTGTTTGTCGCCGATTCGTATCTTTTTTTTCCATGCTTGCGTCAGGATTCTTTCCTTTATGTCATATTTCACAAAGTTTACCACAACTGACCTGGGTGTAGCGTTTGTTTTCGGGTTCTGTGCCGGTGTTCTGTGCGCCCGTTGAATCTGTAGATCCGTTTCTCCGGGTATTTCCAGTTCTTTTTTTAAGAACTGATCCATGAATTTTGTCATCGAGTTGCCTTCAATGCCCTCCGGAATTCCAAAGATGCGCATATTGCTTCGTCTGGATCTGCTCTCCAAGTCGTTTATTTTCTCCTGCATCCTCTGCGTTTGCGTCGTCAGGGTCTGTAGTTGCTCGTTTGCCTCGCTTTTCCAATCTTCTAGTTCCGAAATTCGGGTCTGCGCTTCTGTCATACACGCCCGCTGGGAGCGCAGCTCCTCCATGTTTTCCGTTAATTTACGCTCCATTTCTCTTCGGAGGTCCATGATTTCCTCCTTAATTTCTTTTTTCAGTTCCTCCTTAAGAGCCGCTAAATCCTGTTGTAGCTGTCGCTTGAATTCTCTTAACTCTTCACCCAAACTGGCGATGCCAGAGGTCATGTTGTCGAGTCTGGTGTCCTCCATTTTCTCTGCTGTGGACATCTCGTTTTTTTGGGCTTTGCGTACAGCGGTTTTTCCTGTGTTGTTGGAGAGGAATTCTTCAATTTTACCCTGTTTTTGTCCTTGTGCCCGGTTCCTTCGTGTTTTCATCCCTTAGTTTATTGATCCGTTTATGTCGAGTTGGCCATTTACCGATGATTTTTAATCCGGCTAGGGAGAGCTCTTTGTTTAAGTGTTATGTCTCTCCGCCATCTTCCCGGAAGTCATTTCAACATGTCCCCATTCTTAAAGGCAATCTTTTTCTGTACTATGCACCGTTTTAATTCCTTGGAAATATAAGACTTATTATTGGGGTACATAGTGATTACTTTCTGAGGTAAAACATTTTCTTTACAGAATTTTATATACTCAGTTATGGTATCTGTGGCCTCCTCAAACTCCAAGTCATGGAAGAGTCCCCAGTCGGTACAAGAAAAACAACCTCTCAAACTTTCTATACCTTCATTGTCCCATATGAAGATTGTCTTTGTCTGTGGTTTGCTGCTTTTAAGCAAAGACTTGTAAGTAGGAATCAGATGAACAGCATTATGGTCTGAGGACCCCAAGGGGGGCTTAACCCTTGCTATATAGGCATTTTTGACATTCCCATAGCATTTGTCCAAAATATTTTCCCCCCTTGTACTGCAGTTCACATATTGGCTGAAGCCAGGCAGTGCCGCATCCAGTTTGCAGTGATTAAAATCCCCTAAAATCAAACAAGGTTCTTCAGGAGTGCGTTCCAGTTGTCTGTGTACATAGTCCACGATAGCATTCGCCGCACTGAAAGCGTTCCCACTGGCCGGGATATAAACGGTGCATAATAAAATGTTTCCAAATTCACGGGGGAGATAAAAAGGCCTCAGGCTTAAGCACAGCAGTTCTATGTCCGGGGTACAAAGCAACTCTCTTGTAATGAACTGTGAGCACCATTTGTTCTTAACATACACACAAATACCTCCTCCTTTGATCTTACCGGAGAGCACGTCCCTGTCCTGCCGCACCAGGGAGAAGCCGTCCACAGATAGGAGCAAGTCAGGCACATCCTCCTGAAGCCACGATTCCGTGAAGACGAGCAGGCATGACTCCCGGTACTCGTATAGGAACCTGGCATTGATTTTGAGTTCCTCCATTTTGCTCTTCAGTGAGCGGACATTACAGAGCAACATGGATGGCAGTGGCGGCCTGTTCTCTCTCCTCCGCAGTCTCTGTCATACTCCGCCACGTTTCCCTTTCTTCCGCGACCGGCTTCTACGTCCTCCCGTCGGATTTCGTAAGAGCTCCCTAGGCAGAAGGGGTGCCGAGACTTGGCTGGAACGAAGAAGCAGGAGCTGGTCTCGAGTATAGCTCAGGAGCATGGTCGGCCTCATGTCCCGATCCACATGGGTACAGTGGCATATTATCCCGAGCACCCAGATTACAAGCAATCCCTTTAGCAAAAATGTCATTGTGATACTTAAAAATGAGCACTAAACTGAGTACTACAAACTACGTACTACAAACATACACACACAGTAGCAGCACAAGGTACCCGGGTCGCAGCAGAGCAGCGCCACCAGCAGCGTCCATCTCAGTGATGAATTGGATTATCACAATTGGATGGATAGTTTGTATATTTTTTCCTCAGATGAACCCAAATAATGATTAAAAAAAAATCCAAAATTAGCAGAGTATATATGCAAATTTTGTCAAAAAAAGAAGGAAAAATGTTGAAAATAAAAAAGGTAAAAATTTATTCATCTAATGCTTAATCTTTTTGGGGTTGCAGGGGGGCTAGAGCCTATCCCAGCATCTTTGGGCGAGAGGCAGGGTACATCCTGGACTAGGGCTGTGTAATATGACAAAAATTTCATGTCATCTTATATCATGATAACAATATATACAGTATAACGATATACATTTTCTGTAAAATTTGCAGTTTAGATAATCACATATAAGGACCATCTTTTTTTTTTTTTAACTTTTTTTACATGTACCTTTATCTCTCATAATTTTGCAGTATTGGAATAAAATGGTTTTGTAATGTGCATTTGAGACTTGATTCTCATAAATTTCAGGTTTTTCTTCTAAATCATATATGAATAAAAAGTAAACATCAATAAGTTAAATATTTCCTGAACCAGAGAATAGAAAAAAAAACACATAAAAAATGTCTGAAAATAAGAAAATTAGCTATCACAAGATATAAATTAGCTGTTAGTTTAAATCAGTGAAAATGTAAATGTAGCTCCATAGCCTGATAATTACCATTCTAGCCTGATTTAACTTGTTTGCTTCTTAGTAAAAACATTTCAGATTGGTCATAATCTGAAAGTTAAAGACACGAAAGATAATGTAATAAAACACCTATGATGACTTTAACTTTATTCATTATCGCTACTTGACTAATTAAAATTATTAGAAATCAAATAAGTGGGGGGAGTGTGTGTGAATAGCAGGATCTGTAAACCCCCTTCTTGTTCATGAGAAAAAGCGCTATCGCCATTTACCATTTTATTTTGTTAAAATTTAAAGTTTATTGTTTAATGTTTAGTTCTGTGATTGTGTGTTCTTTTTTTCTGTGTGGTGTTACTTCAGCCGTAT
Organism: Pholidichthys leucotaenia; assembly: GCA_020510985.1. Classification (NCBI taxonomy): domain Eukaryota; kingdom Metazoa; phylum Chordata; class Actinopteri; order Cichliformes; family Pholidichthyidae; genus Pholidichthys; species Pholidichthys leucotaenia. Next base: position 247,284,522 of record CM035845.1, on the reverse strand, counting down.
GTATATAAAACTCTGCAACTACAACGTGCGCCGTCCCAGCATTTCCCGTAGGTTAACATTCCATTCCCACGCTCAGCCCTCAGCGCGGTTGTCAAAGGTTGTCATAGATCAAAGGATAATTATGGGTCAGAAAGGATGTCGCTGATCAAAGGATAATTATGGGTAATAAAGGTTGTCACTGATCAAGGGATAATTACAGGTTATAAAGGTTGTCACTGATCAAAGGGTAATTACGGATGAAAGGCAAGGTCAAGGTCAGGTCAGGTCAAAGGGGCTGGGGAAAGGGGCTGGGAAAGGGGTGGGGCATGGGTGGGACTTGTGTGGGGTTTGGGTGGGGCTAAGGGGTCTTAAACCTGTCAAAAGCAGTTTGATGGAAGCTGGTGTATATTATCTTCGAATATCTCAGTGTTTGATCACTGCCTAATTTGTGTAATACTGTCTCGTGATTAAATAAATTGGGAATGGAAAAGTAGAAATGGGATTTTAAGCTCAATAATTAAATTCCAAATTAATCAGTGATGCTGTTTTGCAGTCTTTTGAACTCATTTTAACCACTTGTGCTCCGTTGTTCCGCGGGCGGGCAAGTCTCTGCGTCCTAGGGCGCAGGAGGGCGCACTCGTGCGTCCCCGTGTGCTCTCGGACGCATAGTCCAGATTGTGGTGATGTAGGTGGTGTTGGCTTCCAAGCGCCACTGAAAATAAAAGCTGCAGACACAGCCGCGAACAGATTAGTTCATCTGATAGACCTCTCATTCGACTAATAAGAGCCTTGAATTGGGTTTCTGAAACCTTGAAGAACCAATGAATGAAAACCTAGGAAGGAGGACCCGCCTACTGTGAATGCAGGAGCCAATTGAAGCACAGAAGTTCGGGTTGGGTGAAAAGAGATTTACTGTTGCAGCTGATGAAAAAAAAGGATGCTGGACGAACCTGCTACAGATCCAGCAGCATGGAGAACACCCACAAGTGGGACCTGCACTCATTCCAGCAGAATAGACGTTTAGGATTCTCTTCCGTCATCATAGACCGACGGAGGCCGACGACAAAGGTCGTAAATCATTCACCAAAACCGCAATATTGGAATTATGTTTTGACCGGGATCCACGAGCGGACCAGCGTCGCGTTCGTCTGGCAATGGGGAAGAGAAGTTCGCCAGGACTCTGCTGCTGTGAAGAGGTAAGGTGTTATAAGCTAAATTATTATTTCTCCCTGAAAACTGTAATCCAAAAATGACTTTTGACCGATCGGTAAATTACAACTGTACGGCGTACGAAGTGCGTGCGCCGCGATAAACGGTTCATTTGCCGTGTTCGGACCGTGAATGCCCCCCCCCACCGCTGCAGAAGAGGAGCGGTGGGGGGGGGGGCCCGGTCCGCGGGGGGAAGCCGCTGTGACAGCGTTGCTGTGGAAACATGCAACGAGTGTAATCCGTCATGTAGCGAGGGCCGAACTCCGTCCTTTGAAGCGGGGGGGGGGGGGGGGACAACCCCCCCCCCACACACACACACACAGACACAGCCCTGAATGTGACCTTTCATTAGAGCCCAAAATGAAGATTCTACATTGAATCATTCAAAAGTTACAGACGTTTTTCCAAACTGTGCCATTTGGCACAATTTGGCACAGTTCCAAAACGCCTGGGAACAGCCTGAGAACAAAGCTGTGTAAAATATTCATTTTTTGTGGTATTGTTACAAAATTTGGACCTCAGCTGGATAACATTTGGTTCTACATTTCTGTTGCATTTTCCAGCCAGAGCGGACAGCTGTGTGTTATTTGCAAGCATTTGTATCCAAAAAAACACCATGGCCAAATTTATTTTCTTCAAGTTCAGTATGTTTAGATGACTGTAACTCAGTGGCTGGAGTACGTAGAGAGATTATGGTTTTTTTGCCAAAAAATTCAAAGTGTTTTCTTTTAAATGAGACCAACCCCATGAAGATGCTGCAAAGGGTTGAAGAACAGCTTTCGATTTACTTTGGGCACGTTATTTTTGGGCGTTTTTAGGAAAATTGCCCGGAGTGCAAGGGGTTAACACATTATGCATATGGATAAAATTTAGAGTGCTGTATTTTCCTCAATGAGACGGTATTTTAAAAAGTTTAGGCTGATGAGATGCATCTATTCTTCCATTCATCTGTTGTGCAGTTGTGGTATTTTAACAGAGGATAAAAGATCTGAAAATGATCTGCAGGCAAAATAATCAATTTTTTTTACGTGGATATTTAAGAATAGCCTTCAGAGTGACTTAGTAATCAAAAGTGATAAAACTTGCCTTTTAACTGAATGTTATAATTATCAAAATCATGACATTTTAAAAATACAGAACAGTTTAAGGTTAACTTGAATTTTGTGGGGATGACAAGCAATATTTAAAGGCATTTTTATTTAAGGACCAGTCGTACAGAGTTTGTTTGTACTTGATAAATGTTCAGAGCTGCTTTTGATTTTTGAACATTTTGGTGAGTACTGACACATACTGTATGTAAATTTTACTCTAACACTTGACAAACAAATCTGTTCTGATCACATTTCATGAATGATTAATACAATGTAAAGTGCAAATTTGCACGAGAAGAGCTAATCATTTCTCAGATTAGCTAAATCCTGCCAAGCAGCACATTTATTTTGTGGTGTACTCCCATAGCTTTAACTCACATCAGCAAACTAACAACCACCTAACTTCAGACAGCAATTTACCAGCTAAATCAATAATATGATATTTGCCTCCTTTTGGACAGAGGGGTTTGTCCTTTTATTTGACAACCAACAATTTAAAATGGTTTGTTGCCTTTGTGGAACTCTTTTCATTCTGTCTCACTTGTGAACTGAATGCATTCTAGACTTAGATGAGCTGCTTCACCTGCTGCCCCTACAAGTGACTCCAAGTATTAACCAGAGAAGACACATGGACCAGCTGGGCAATACCAAGTCTGCAGGGAAGGGGAGGGGGTACATTTTCTGATTATTAGAAATGTTGCTTTTCGTTGCTTGCTAATGAAAAACCGACAACTTCTTCATCACTTGTAGATAGTTTTTTTTGTTAATTATAATTATATGATTATTGGGGAGGAGGGTTATATTGGATGGATTTGATTTTTTTGGGGGGGGTTTACAACCCCCCATCTCCCCCATAAATTGCACCTCTTTGCACAGCCCTATCCTGGACAGATCACTAATCCATCACTGGGCCAACACAGAGAGACAGACAACCATTTACGCTCACATTCATACCTAAGGACAATTTAGAATCCCCAGTTGATGCCAGTTAACCAACGAGGCAGCTCAGTGGTGCAGTGGTTAGCACTGTGGCAGCACAGCAAGAAGGTTATGGGTTTGAGCCCACCATTATGGGTTAGATCCCATTGGTGACCCTTCTGTGAGGAATTTGCATGTTCTCCCGGTGTCTGCGTGAGTTTCTCCGGGTACTCCGGTTTCCTCCCGCAGGCCCAAAACATGCATGTTTGGTTATAGTATAAATTTACAGTAGGTAAAAGAAATTCACAAAGTCACAAAATTATTAGAGGCCATAAATATACAGATAAAATTACTTAAAATTTACAAGGAAAACATAACAAATTTATGAGAAAAAATGCAAATATGAGAAAAAATGTTTTGAATTCAATAGGAAGAAGTAGCGTATTTACAAGGAAAATGTCGTTTAGTCAGAAAAAATCATAATGCCATAACCCAGTGTGTCATGACACCACCAAAAAATGTCTTCCTCTTTTTCTTCATAAAAGATCACACTTTGAGACAAAATTTACACAGCACAATGAGAGCAGCTGACCTAAATATTTTTTAACCACATGTTAAATGTGTCTTTTTTCACATTACATATTTGGTTAAACGAAACTATTATATCTTTTATACTGATTATCAGCAAAGGAATAAAAACTTTTCTGTCGCTTGTGAGCAGAGCATTCCTAGAAGTTTTCTCTGTTTATATAGCAGACCAAATATTTATACCATGAACTGAGGCTGCTCATTCTGACTGTAGTAAAGGTTTGATATGCTTCAGCCAGGACAGGTGATTTACAAACTGGACCAATCACATGTATCCCCTTTCTCTGTGTGCAGCTATGCAAACATACTGTAAAACTGGAGTGTATCTTCAGGTTATGTTGACATTCCTAGCTATTTGTAAAAATGAATATCGGAAAAATCTGAAGAATCCAAATATACACACTATCATAAACACTGATGAAGGCTATGTCCAAGCAAAGTCACCGTGCTAATCAGTCATGCTATGAGGGTTCAGAGAAGTTCAAAGTCCAAATGAGGCAACGAGACAGGATATTTGCTACAAACTATGTGAGGGAGAATAAAGGTTTCCAAAGATAAAGACTAAGGTGGTTCTAAGACACTGTCAGCGAAGAGAGAAAACAATGAATGACAGATTATTTTAATACAATGAAAATGTGGGTGTGGCAGTGTAAGGGATATGAGGCTAGAAAGGAAGAATAAGAAATTGAGAATTTAGATAGCAGTCAACAGAAGCTTGGATTTCTAAGGAACACAATTCATTTGAAGTGGTATTTTAATATTTTAGCTGATTATGGCAAAAACAAAAACACAGACACAGCTTTTAGCTTAAATAAGTTTAGTTCCTTACTGTCTGCATATCCTTGCTCCTGTATGAAACCATCCGTGGATTGCCACGTTATGAGATGAGATGAGAGCTACTTTATTTCGAACAAAAATTCAAAAACAAAACAAATGACAAGTGCAATAAAAGTGACTGTGTACAGTGCTCGAAAGGGAGGAGGAAGAAGTGAATACTTATTATTACTCTTACTTACGCTTACTCCAACTCCTCTTTTCGCTAAATACAACCTATGTGAAATATATACATACTACCTCAATTAAGAACCCCAAGTAGACAATTAACTATATTTTATACACATCAACATTGACACCCATCCAACCCAACATACAGTCCATACATCTATACCCAGCCCCAAACATAGATATGCACAGTACTGTCCCACTTACCCAACCATAGTGTCCCAGAGTGAGCTTAGTGTATCTTACATATTAATACTACACCTCTAACATATATCCTTTTAGCAAATAATGTTTATACCTCTTTTTGAATTGATTTCTGTTTGTACATAGTTTCAGTTCCGGCTCCAGACTGTTCCACAAATCCACCCCACAGACAGATATGCACATACTTTTCTTAGTTGTTTGTACCTTAGGTTTTGTAAAGTTTAAGTCTCCTCTCAAATTATAATCATTGTCTTTTTTTTAAATATTTTTTGTATATTAGTTGGGAGTTGATTATTAATTGCCCCGTACATTACTTGTGCTGTCTTAAATTTAACTAAATCCATGAACTTTATGGCATGTGACTTTAATAACAATGATACCTTGTATCATTCATTAATACTCCCATACATGACATATTGTACTGAAGTATGGGGAAATACATATAAAACAAACATATATCCAGTCTTTATGCTTCAGAAGAGAGGTATTAGAATAATAAACAAAGCTACTTACAGGGAACCAACAAACCCACTTTTTCTTAAATTAAAAGCTCTCAAGTTGAAAGATCTGGTTGACTTTAAAACTGCAGTAATAATGTTTAAAGTGAAGAATCTATCACTGCCCGCAAATATCCAAAAGCTGTTCCAAATAAGGGAGAAACAATATCATTTCAGAGGAACATGTATATTTCAAAAACCTTCAGTGAGAACTACCACCAAGCAACACTGTGTTTCAGTGCAAGGAGTCAGATTGTGGAACGATTTTGGACCTGAATTAAAATCATGTACAACGCTTGGACAATTTAAACAAAAACTAAAGGAAGAAATACTCCAAACATATATACAAGATGACATATAAAATCGCATAAGGATTGTCATATCCAGTCTGCGTTGTGTTGTTGCTTAGTTTTTTTTGTCACATTTTGTCTTAGCTTTGTTCTGAATTGTAATCGCTCTTGTTTGTTTTTCTTTTGAATTCTTGGATGGAATATGGGTGGGCAATATAAGCTGTGGCTTCAGCCATCACCCATTTCGGATAACTTATGTTGAACTGTATAATCAGAGGAGTTATTGTCTAATTTGACCTTGCTGGATTTTCTTTCCCCCTTTGTTATATTATTCTGTTTCTTTTAATCTGTACTTTTAATCTATTAGAAATAAAGATTGATTGATTGATTGATTGATTGATTGATTGATTGATTGATTGATAAAAACAACGATTTGGTATGGTCTCTATATCCTACATTATTTATCCTTATAGCTTTTTTTTGTAATGTGCATATTGGCTGTAGGTTGGTCTTGTAGGTGTTTCCCCAGACCTCTACACAGTAGTTAAGCTATGGTAAAAACAGAGAATTGTACAGTAAGAATAAGGATTTATAGTTCAAAATGTGCCTTGTTATTGTGGTGGAGGGGTTTGCATGTCCTCCTAGGGATCCCAGGAGCTATGTTGTCGGGGGCAGCTTGCCTCTTGAAGGGTCTCCCAAGACAAATTGGTCCTGGGTAAATGGCCAGACCATGAGTGATCCAGTGGATCCCCATGAAAAAGTTACAAGGATCCACTTCATGATGTTAACAGGGTATGACTCTGGGGCTAGGTTGGGGGGAGAGGGTCAGTAGTGGGAGGTGGTAACTGGGTTCTTGCCAGATGAGCCACATGGGTCTGCTCTCCAGTGGGCTCACCACCTGCAGGAGGGATCATAGGTGCTATGTGAGTTGGGTAGATGTCCAGGCTTCTCTGCTTGGACTGCTGCCCCTGTGACTGGGGCCCCTGGATAAGTGGTAGAAGATGAATCAATTGATAAATGCATGAGACGTGTTTAATTTGAAATGAACTAAGCATTGTACAAGTAGTAGTAGTAGTAGTAGTAGTAATGATAATCATCATCATCAGAAAAAAAAAGTTTTTTTCAACATGTCCACTTGTTTTCTACATAAAGTGTATCAGCCATTTTGTAGTGCTGTTCAAATCCCAAATTAAAATGTTATTCACTATATAGTGAACTTACAGTTAAAACCAGAAGGTCCATTGGGATTACCAAAATAATTTCTATCTGGTATTTTTTTTTTGAGAATTTTTTATCACTTTCTTCAAAGTCAGAAGTTTACATACACTAAGGTTACTAAGTCTTTAAATAATTTGGAAAAGCACAGATGATGATGTCATGGCTTTGGGAGCTTCTGATAAGTTAACAACATCTGAGTTAATTGGAGGCACACCTGTGGATGTATTTTAAGACACACCTCAAACACACTGCTTCCTTATGTGACATCATGGGAAAATAATAATAAAAAAAAAATCAGCCAAGATATCAGGAAGAGAATTGTGGACCTCCACAAGTCCGGTTCATCCTTGGTTACAATTTCCAGATGCCTGAAGGTGCCACGTTCATCTGTTCAAACAATTATATGCAAGTATAAACACCAGGGGAATGTCCAGCCATCATACCGCTCATGAAGGAGACAGGTTCTGTGTCCCAGAGATGAATGTGTTTTGGTGGTAAATGTGTGTATCAACCCCGGAGCAAAAGCAAAAGACCTAGTGAAGATGCTGGCTGAAGTTGGTAAAAGGGTGTCATCCACAGTGAAATGAGTCCTGTACTGTCATGGGCTGAAAGGCCACTCAGTGAGGAAGAAGCCATTACTCCAAAGCAACATAAAAAAGTCAGACTGCAGTTTGCAAATGCATACAGGGACAAAGATCTTACTATATGGAGACATGTCCTGTGGTCTGATGAAACTAAAATTGAACTGTTTGGCCATAATGACCATCGTTACATTTGGAGGAAAAAGGGGGAATCTTGCAAACACCATCCAAATGTGAAGTACGGGGGTGGCAGCATCATGTTGTTGGAATGTTTTGTTGCAGGAGGGACTTGTGCACTTCACAAAATAGATGGCATTATGAGGAAAGAACATTATATGAAAATATTGAAGCATCATCTCAAGACATCAGCCAGGAAGTTAAAGCTTGGGTGCAAATGGGTTTTCCAAATGGACAATGAGCCTAAGCATACCACAAAATTAGTTACAAAGTGGCTTAAGGACAACAAAGTCAATGTTCTGGAGTGGCCATCACAAAGCTCTGATCTCAATCCCATAGAAAATTTGTGTTCAGAGCTGAAAAGATGTGTGTGAGCAAGATGGCCCACAAACCTGACTCAGTTTCACCAGCTCTGTCAGGAGGAATGGGACAAAATTCCAGCAAACTATTGTGAGAAGCTTGTGGAAGGATACCCAAAATGTTTGACCCAAGTCATACAGTTTAAAGGCAACTCTGTCAAATACTAACGAAATGTACAGGTGCATCTCAATAAATTAGAATGTTATTGAAAAGTTGATTTATTTCAGTAATTCAATTCAAGATTCAAAGGCTTCATTATCATGTGCGCAGTTAAGAAATGCGACTTTTCCTGAGCAATGAAATTCTTTCTCTGCTCTCTGAACAAATGCCAAGGTAAAAGGTACACCACATACTAATAAGGTAATAGCACACCTAATACTAATGGATACTAATAACACACTAACACACAGTTAGGCAATTAGGACACCTTAAGCACACCTTGATACTAAGTACTAATACTAATGAATACTAATAACACATTAGGCAATTTGGACAGCTAAAACAGTTAAAGCAGTCAAACTAGAGGAAACAAAAAGAATGAAATTTGAAAGTTCACTGGATGACTATAGTGGATAGTGGTATATTGATATCAGCGATGATATGAACCTGAGATGGCATAAGCCTATGTACAGTGTGCAAATGAGCTGTGTGCAAATGAGCAGTATACAGATTACAAATTAGCACCCAGTGTGAGAATTTCTCTGTAATGATAATACCAATAGACTGTACATGATAATTAGCAGCAGAGATGATATGGACATCAGACAGGGTGAGACTATGTACACTGTACAAGTGAGCAATGTGCAAGTTTAGCAACCGGTGTGTGAGTTCCTATTTGTAAAGCTGTGTTGCGGAGTTTTGGGAGTTTGTTATTTGTTCAGGAGTCTGATGGCAGCGGAAAAGATGGAGTTTTTCAGTCTGGTTGTCCTGCATTTCACACTTCTGTACCTCCGGCCTGAGGGTAGAACTGTGAACATTCTGTGTTGGGGGTGGGTGGGGTCCCGGAGGATGGTGTCAGCTCTCGTTTGGACTCTGCGGTGGCAGATGCTCTACAGAGAGGGGAGTGGAGTCCTGATGATCTTCTCCGCTGTCTTCACCACTCTCTGCAGGCGTTTGCGGTCCAGGGCAGTAGTACTGCCGTACCATGCAGTGATGCACTTGGTCAGGATGCTCTCGATGATGCAGTTGTAGAAATTGTCGAGGATCCTGGGGGATATGCCAAACTTCTTCAGCCTCTTCAGAAAGTACAGCTGCTGTTGAGCTCTCTTAACCAGCTCTGTGGTGTTGTGTGTCCACGTAAGGTCCTTGCTGATGTGGATGCCCAGGTATTTAAAGCTGCTCACCCTCTCCACCTCAAGCTCCCGGATGAACAGCGGCTGATGGGGTCTCCTCCTCCCCTTCCTCATGTCCACTATCATCTCCTTTGTCTTTTTGTTGAGGGTGAGGTTATTGTCCTCACACCATGACACCAGGCTGGCCACCTCCCTCCTGTAGGATGCTTTGTCATCACCAGTGATGTGTCCTATCACTGCTGTGTCATCTGCAAACTTTAAGATGATATTGTCCTTGTGGGAGGCAACACAGTCATGGATGAAGAGGTTGTAGAGGATGGGGCTGAGAACACAACCCTGTGGGACACCTGTGTTTGTGATGATGCTGGCTGAGGTCCTGTTACCCACCCTGACAGACTGGGGCCTGCCAGTTAGAAAGTCCAGTAGCCAGTTGCAGAGGGTGGGGTGCAGGCCAAGTGAAGACAGTTCGTCGGTGAGTTTGTGGGGGATGACCGTGTTGAAGGCGGAGCTGTAGTCGACAAAGAGCATCCTAATGTAGGAGTCTTTATCTTCCAGGTGGGAAAGAGAGTAATGGAGTGCTGCAGCAATGGCTTCTGAGGTGGACCTGTTAGGCCGGTAGGCGTACTGCAGGGGGTCCAGTATGCTGTCCTGAATGAGAGGCAGCACCACTCTCTTGAAGCACTTCATGATGTTTGGAGTGAGTACTACCGGTCTGTAATCATTCAGGCAGGTCAGCGGGCTCCTTTTGGGGAAGGGGATGATGGTTGTGATTTTGAAGCAGGAGGGGACTTTGTTCTGGTTGAGGGAGAGGTTGAAGATGGATGTGAGAACATCAGTCAGCACGGCAGCACATGCTCTGAGGGCCCGCCCAGGGATGTTGTCTGGTCCTGCTGCTTTGCGGGGGTTGATATTCCTCAGTGCTTTGTTTACCTGGCCTGGTGAGACTTTAGTGGAGGGGGAGGGTGCGTGAGTGTGTGTCTCCTCTCTGCACTGTAGCTGGAGGTCTCAAAGCAGGTAAAAGATGTTGAGATCATCCGGCAGGCTGTCTGTGGAGCTAGTGGTGCTGCTGATGGTCCTCTTGTAGTCTGTGATGTGTTGCAGGCCTTGCCATATGCACCCCAGGTCAGGAGTGGAGTAGAAGCTGTCCAGCCTTTCCCTGTACTGCCTCTTGGCTGTTGTTATAGCCTTCCTCAGTCCATACTTTGCAGCTTTGTACTCAGCCTCATTGCCTGATTTAAATGCAAGAGAGTGAGTACGCAGCATCTGACGTACCTGACTGTTGATCCAGGACTTCTGGTTGGGGAACTTCCTGACTTGTATGGTGGGTACGATGGCATCAACACACGTGCTGATGTACACAGTCACATACTCACCATATTCCTGTATGTTTACAGAAGAGTCCTCTCGGGTGGCTGGAGCTTTCATGGTATCACTCAAAAAGTGAAATTCATACATATATAGATTCATTATGCACAGAGTGATTTTGTTTTTCTTTCAGTTTTGATTATTATGGCTTACAGCTAATGAAAACCCAAAATTCAGTTTCTCAGAAAATTAAAATGTTCTATGAGATCAATTTTAAAAAGTAGATTTTTAATAGAAATGTTGGCCGACTGGACTTCCGGTTATGGCTGCCACGTAGGACGGACGTGTCTCGCTCTGCTCTGCTCCTGGAAAAAAAAAATCGGCAAATAACTCTCTCATTTGGGACAGAACGTATCCCAGCATTTGGGCGAAGATATGTCGGCGAAGCCTAAGGCTGGAAAACCAGGAAAAGGAAAAAGCGAGCCGCCGAAACAGTCCAAATTAACGGACTTTCAGGTCTGTGACGCAGTAAACAAAACTCCATATATGGCGGAGGAGGCTGGCAACGCTGCAATATCTGCGGGGAATGGCGCAGATGCGCTGATGGCTGCCATGAGTTCAATGAGAGCGGACTTTTCCTCTAGATTTGATGGGATTATGACAGCGTTGGAAGGAATAAGAAAGGAATTGGGTGACTGTGTAGAACGAACGGCGCAGATGGAGCTCCGTCTCGCTAGTGCTGAAGATGACGTCACCCGTCTTCAATTAAAGGTGCGCACTTTGGAAAAAAAAAAATAAATCTCTGGAAGATAATATTTTGGATTTGGAATCTCGGTCGAGACAGAATAATTTGAGGCTGGTGGGTCTTCCAGAGGAATCAGAAGGTCGGGACGTATGTTCCTTTCTGGAAAAGTGGATTCCGGAGGTGCTGGGCAGCGAGGAGTTGCAATCAGCAGTGGTTCTGGAAAAAGCACATCGTATTGGCCCACGGAGAGATAAGGGACCGCCGAGGACCTTAATTATGAAGTTTCTTAGCAACAGAGACAGGATGAAGATCTTCAACGCTGCACGAGCTAAAAAAGGAGAGATTAAACACCAGGACCAGCAGGTGCGGTTCTACCCAGATTTGGCCACAGGAATCCAGCAATTGAGGAAGCAGTTTGATCCCGTATGTAAGGAGCTGCGCAACCTTGGGATTCGTCATGGTGTAATCTATCCTGCGAGACTGCTGACCACGTATGAGGGCAGAACCCACATCTTCAAGACCCCAGAGGAGGCGCAGGAGTTCATCAAGAAGATCAAAGAAGAAGAAGAGACTGGTGGGAGCTAAGCATGAACAAAATATAAGGTAGAATAATTAAGCATTTGCACAGGCATCTGACTGACTTGAAGTAAATAGTAAGTTTACAAAATATAGATTGTATTATATATTAAAAAAACAAAACAAAAACAAAACAAACAAAAAAAAACTATGATGTACAAAGTTGTTAAAAATTTTGGAGTTAAGTTGGAAAACTACAGAGGAGAGTTAATGTTACGTCATTAAAAGCAGTAGAGTTAGGGTGATTGGGAGGATGAAGAAGGAGTGGCTTAGGCTGTTCCCCGTGGGTGTGGAACGGTCGATGGCTATATCGGGAGACAGAATTTTTCTTTTGATTTTGGGGGGTTTGCCACAAGTGTGGGAAGGGGAAATTTGTTTGTGTGTAGTTTGTAGGATGAATGTTCAACCACTCATGTTTTTGCTTCTCTGTATGAGCATGTTTACACTGCAAGGTAATCCCAAACTCTCTATTGATCATGGACCAAAGTGTTAATCTTAATTTAACTTCATGGAATTGCAGAGGTCTACAAAATTTAAAAAAACTTAAACAAGTTATGAATAAAATAAAGGACATGGGTTCAAGAATTGTGTTTTTACAAGAAACTCATCTGATAGAGGAGGATGTTAAAAGAATTAGGAGTAGATGGCAGGGAAGTGTATTCACCTCTTCATTTTCATCCCGAGCCAGGGGAGTTATGACTCTCATACATAAATCAGTTCCTTTTCAAGTGAAAAATGTAATTGGAGACAAATTTGGAAGATATGTAATCATTCAAGGTTCTTTGCTATTAGAAAATATAAATCTTGTGAACTTATATGGTCCCAATATAGATGATCAGAAGTTCTTTGCTAATTTATTTCTCATCTTATCATCACTTACAGGACAACATATAATAGCAGGGGATTTTAATTGTACATTGAATCCAGGTGTGGATAGATCAACAGGACTGGATTGTACGCACATTGGATGTAGGATGACTATTAATCATTTTATGAAAGAATTGAGATTGTTAGATATATGGAGAGAAATGAAACCACAAGTTAAAGCCTATTCTTGTTATTCCAGTACCTACAAGACATTCTCACGTATTGATTATTTTTTGATTTCCACAGAATTAAGGTCCAAGATTCAAAACTGCTTTTATGATAACATCGTGATCTCTGATCATGCACCCTGTTGTCTAATATATGTAGATAAAAAATTGACAAAGGAATCAGGTAGATGGCAATTTCAGCATAAATGGCTTCAGGATGAGGAATTTGTCAAGTATATAGAAAAACAGATAGACGAGTTCTTTGACATCAATACTACACAAACATCAGCATGTGTAAAGTGGGAGGCTTTCAAAGCTTTTATTAGGGGACATATTATTAGTTATACAGGATCAAAATCTAAGAAGACTCGAGAGGAGAGAGCTAAATTGGAACATAAAATAAAAAGTCTTCAGGAAAAAGTGTATGCAGGAAGTGACCCAAGGTTGGAGAATGAATTACTGATTTTGAGAGCTGAATACGACAAAAAATCAGCGAATAGAGCTGCCTCGAGTCTTCTAAGATTGAAACAATCTTTTTATGAACAAGGTGAAAAATCAGGAAAATTATTAGCATGGCAGATTAAACAATTGGAAATTAAAACACCAATTACCAGTATTATAAGTAACGGACAGGTAGTTATAGATCCTTTAGAAATTAATAGAGCCTTTAGAGATTACTATGAAAAATTATATGATACCAAAAATGAACCTGATTTAACAAAACTAAATGGGTTTTTGAACGAACTATCTATACCGTGTATACCAAATGAAAACAGGGAGATATTGGAGTCTAAAATTAGTCAAGAAGAAGTTGGGCTAGCCATTGATAATATGAAATCAGGAAAAAGTGCAGGACCAGATGGTCTTCCAGTTGACCTTTATAAAAAATTTAAGAATAAATTAATAAAACCTTTTTTGGAAATGGTTTTAGAAGCATTTCAAAATAATAATTTACCATCATACATAAATAATGCCTTAATTATACTGCTGCCAAAACCAGGTAAGCCCTCTAATAAATGTGAAAATATGAGACCAATAAGCCTATTAAACGCCGACCTTAAGATAATCTGTAAAATTTTAGCAAGACGAATACAAGAAATTTTACCAAATATTATTAATCGAGATCAGAATGGCTTTATAAAGGGTAGACAAGGCTTCCATAATGTAAGAAGACTATTTAATATTATTTATTTTAATAAAGAAGCACCGGATACAGCTCTCCTATCATTGGACGCCGAAAAGGCCTTTGATAGAGTTGAATGGCCCTTTCTTTTTGAAGTCCTACAAAGGTTTGGACTTGGAAATAATTTCATAAAATGGGTTCAAATAATATACAATAATGCTACAGCAGAAATCCTAACAAATAACAATATTTCAAAACCAATAAAAATCAATAGAGGATGTCGACAAGGCTGTCCACTTTCACCTTTACTGTTTACTATGGCAATTGAACCTTTAGCGATAGCGATACGTTTACATTCACAAATATATGGAATTAAAGTTGGACCAACAGAACATAAAATCTCCCTGTACGCCGATGATATAATTTTGTTTATGTCGAATCTAAAAAAATCAATTCCAACCTTGTTGAATTTAATAAAGAATTTTGGGGAAATATCAGGATATAAAATAAATAAAACTAAATCTTCAATATTAATGCTAAATGAGACCCAGAGAAATTACCCAGCCCCTGAGGCAAATCAATTCAATGTTGTAAATCAGTTTAAATATTTAGGAATCCAAATTATGCCCAAGCTAGAATCAGTCGCCAGCGTCAACTATGAAGCCTTAATGTCAGATATCAATGAGTTAACTCAGAGATGGATGTCACTACCAATGTCGATGATCGGGAGAATCAATATACTTAAAAGTAATATTTTACCTAAAATACTTTATTTATTTCAATACATTCCCTTATCACCACCTTTAGATCTATTCTCAAGAATAAAAAAAAAGTTAGTGGAATTTATATGGAACAACAGGAGGGCTAGATTACGTCTGTCTTTATTATATTTACCATTTGATCGTGGAGGTCTGAAATGTCCAAATTTTATGTTGTATTATTGGTCGGCACAACTGAGGTCTATGACATATTATTTTTCATCAAATGATCTCCCTCACTGGACTGAAATGGAATCATACAATTTACCTTTACCTCTTCCCATATTCATATACTCAGATTCGGCAAAAAAATTACAAAAACAAGTTAAAAATCCATTTGTAAAGCATATGATCAAAATATGGTGTGAAGCTAAAAACTATTTAAAAGAACCACAGTTATTGTCACAATTTAGTCCAATATGGGGTAATCAATATTTTAAACCAGGGAGAGCGGACGCTGTATTTAAAGTATGGAATTTAAAAGGGATACAAAAGATTCAGGATTTATATTTGCCATGTGCAGACAACATAATGTCTTTTGAAGAGCTGAGGATCAAATTTAATCTCAATAGAACACATTTTTTTAAATATCTTCAACTTAGAAACTTTATTCGATCAAATCAAAATAAAGCTCTCACTCGACCTATTTATTCATCCTTGGAAAAAATGATGATGAAAGATAGTAAAAGAAAGGGTATTATTTCAGAGTTTTATAACTCATTGACACTATCTTCAAGTGAAAATTCACTGAAAAGATTAAACTACTGGAAAGAAGATCTGCAAATTGAAATTTCGGAGGAACAATGGGAATTGGCTTGTACAGAAGCTCAAACCAAATCAATAAATGCACGCCTTAAATTGATACATTTCAAATGGTTAATGCGGATGTATGTTACACCGGAGGAGTTAAATAGATATAACAAAAATATACCAGATACATGCACAAAATGCATGGAAAGTAAAGGAACCCTATTTCATTGTTTATGGGAATGTAGATTAATAAGAATGTTTTGGGAAGAGGTGAGGGTAACAATTGAAAAAATAATCTCAAAACAAATCATACTGAATCCTAAACTGTTTTTGTTGGGTCTGTACCCAGAAAAGCATAATTTTAATAAAAGTGAAAGAACATTCATAGACCTCAGTTTGCTTAATGCCAAAAAATGTATTGCACTATTATGGAAAAAGACTCATAGACCAGATGTGACTCAGTGGTTAAGACAGATGTTAACAAACCTTCCATTAGAAAGAATAACATATATACTGAAATCAAAGGAAATTGTGTTTGAGAATATATGGAGACCTTTTATTGATTATGTAAAAAATTTAAACATAACTCTTGAAGAAGAAGGTGAATGATGTGTGTGGACCTTGTAAATTCCAAACTGGTGAACATAATATGTATACTTATGTATTGGATTGTCTAGACTAAACAGAGGAGCATTGTTGAAGACTTGATTTTGTTGGTGGTTGTTGGTGTTTTTAGTGCATTTTTTTTTTTTGTAGTACTTTAGCGTTAGTGTTTGATTGTTTGTATCATGTTTGTTAAAAAAAAAAAAGGTTCAATAAAGATATTGTGGAAAAAAAGAAATGTTGGCCGACTGAAACGTATGCCCATGTATACACTCAATACTTGGTCAAGACTCCTTTTTCATGAATTAATACTGCATCAAAGCATGGCTCCTCAAATCAGATGTCAAGTCCTGTCATTTAGAAATCAAGGTCCCAGAGTCTGGAGAAAGAGTGGAGAGGTATAGAATCCAAATTGCTTGAGGTCCAGTGTGAAGTTGTCATGAATCCCTGTGCGCCATTACGCAGCAGGGGATGAAAAACCCGTTTGTGAGAGTAGAATGTGCCATTTATTAACGTAAACCAGGGAAATAACAAGTCCACTTATGACCACACAAATACAGGGAGTTGCAATAATGAGGTAAAGGCCACCAGACATACAGGGCGCCTACTGGATGCTCTACAGCCCGGCGAAGGCCCGGCTCTACAGCCCTAGCTACTGTTGGCACAGGAAAAACGGCAAACATGACTTATGGTGCTTGGAGTGATCCAGGGCTTTCCGTGCAGTCTGGTGGATGAAGGAGTGAAGCAGAGTCAGCCGCAACATCAAGGAATAAACAGTCTTAAAATGTCTGGCTGAATAACAAGTAGGTAGTAAATACACGTACGTGGAAGAACACGCTGCCACATATGGAGGTGAATGCTCCAACGATCTCTTCCCACTAACGCAGCATATTTGTAATCACAGTACTAATGAGGGAAGAGATTGCTGTTGTGAAGAAGCGTGGGCTGAACGTAATTAATCCCTGGTGTGCATGAGTGAGTGTCAGAGCGTGTGAATAGGAATGAAAGGAGTGTGTGTGTATGTGTGTGAACATCCGTAATAGGAAACAGCTGATGGCAGTGACAAGAGGAGGAGGTGTGCCCAAGCTGTCAGGGAGCGAAGGACCCAAATAGCTCCCTGACGTGCCCGATGGAAAATAGGGCAAAAATAACCATAAGTCAGAACTGGGTTTGGAACAACCAAACCCAAGTTCATGACAGAAGTTTCCACAGTCAGTGATGATTTGAGGAGCCATGTCATCTGCTCGTGTTGGTCCACTGTGTTTTATGAGGTCCAAAGTCAGCGCAGTCATCTACCAGAAAATTTTAGAACACTTAATGCTTCCTTCTGCTGACAAGCTTTTTGGAGATGCTGATTTCATTTTCCAGCAGGACTTGGCTCCTGCCCACACTGCCAAAAGTACCGGAACCTGGATTAATGATCATGGTATCACTGTGCTTGATTGGCCAGCAAACGCTCCTTACCTAAACTGTATATGAGAATCTATGGTGTATTGTCAAGAGGAAGATGAGAGACACCAGATCTAACAATGCAGATGAGCTGAAGCAATCTAAGCAAGCTGAGCTTCTGTAATACCTCAGCAATGTCACAGACTGATTGCTTCCAGGCCATGCTTCATTGACCATGGTTACATGGTCACAATAAACCAATTACTGAGAATAAACTGATAATGGCAATAATTAGTTTTGTCATGTTTGCATGCACAAAATAAACAGATTGTTAGAGGTTAAACCACTTGATTTAATGACCCTGGTTACAATTTTTTTTTTAAAATTGGTAAATGGCATTCACTTATATAGCGCTTTTTCTCATCTCTAGATGACCAAAGCGCTTTACAGATCCTGCTATCCACCCATTCACACACTGATGGTGACAGAGCTGTCATGCACCAGTACTGGCCTGACCCACCAGGAGCAACTGGAGGTTCAGTGTCTTGCTCAAGGACACTTCGACATGCAGACTGCAGACAGAGTGGGAATCAAACCCCTGACCCTCCAATCAGTAGTCCACCACATTACACCTGCACCACAGCCACCCCTTTAAAAAATTAATTTGATGTAATGAAATTTTTTGAGAAACTGAATTTGGGGTTTTCTTTCTTTCATTCATTCATTTATTCATTCATTCTTTAACCTTTATTTAACGAGGAAGTCCCCTGAGATTGCCCCCTCTTGTTCGAGGTAGACCTGGCCAAGATGGACACCAGTACATAAACAGTAAGAAAACAAAAGTCAGCACATCTAAAACAATATTAAACAGTTAAAAACTAACTAACAAAATAAAATAAAAATAATAAAATGAATAGGTAGAAACCAATAAAAACAATAAAAATAAATAGGTAAAAACCAATAAAAACATTACCCAAAATAAAAAATTCCAGCTAAGGAAATGCATTTATATTCCTCTGTAATATTTCTCCTCATCAGGGTTTTGTACTTGTTAGGTTCAATCAGTTTGTGTAATGTTTTCTGAAGATCATTCCAAGTCCAAGGAGCACAATAAGAAAACTGTTTTTCTAAGTTCAATGAACACTCGACAAATACTATACAGCAGCAACTTAGAGGAACGAGAGCTATAGCAGTTGTTTATAGGAAATAAAATATTATAGAGATATGAAAGCAGTTTCCCCAGTATGGCTTTGTAGGTAAAAATGAACCAGTGCCGTTTTTTCCTTATGCTGAGACAAGGCCAGGAGACTAGATTATAAAGAATACAGTGATGTGTACGAGACTCTGAGTTAGTTATGAACCAAAAAGCACTGTGATATACAGAATCCAAGCATCGCAAAATAGACACACCTACATGCATGTACAGTTGTGCTCATAAGTTTACATACCCTGGCAAAATTTGTGATTTTTTTGGCCATTTTTCAGCAAATATGAATGATAATACAATTTTTTTTCTTTCACTCATAGTTGGTGGTTGAGTGAAGCCATTTATTATCCAACAATTGTGTTTGATATCATAATGACAACAGAAACTACCGAAATGACCCTGATCAAAAGTTTACATACCATGGAAGTTTTGGCCTGATAACATACACACAAGTTGACACACACAGGTTTAAATTGCTACTAAAGGCAACCATCCTCACCTGTGATCTGTTTACTTGTAATTAATTTGGCACTTTGATTTACACTGCCTATAAAAAAGTATTCACTCCCTTGGATGTTTCAACCTTTTTTTGCTTTATAAAATGAAATCATTGTCAAAATAATTTGGCTTTTTTTTTAAACAAAAATTGCAAAAAAAAGAAGCTTTTTTCATGTCTAAGTGAAAACAGATTTTTATAAACTACTGTCAATTAATTAAAATTATATAAGGTAATGTAAATGATTGCATAAGTATTCACCCCCTTTAAAGTGACTGCCCTTAGTCAGCAGAGGTTGAACTAGTTGATGCCTGCAGTCTCATAAATAGTGAAATGGAGATCGCCTGAGTGCCAATAATGTGTGTCAAGTGATTGCAGTATCAAAACACCTGTGTCTAGGAGGTCCAGTCTCTGGTTCATCAGTATTCGTGCTACAATTGCAATATGAAGACAAAAGAATACTCCAAGCAACTCAGAGAAAAGATCATTGAAAAGTAGAAGATAGGAGATGGCTACAAAAAGATTTCCAACTCACTCGGAATCCCATGGAATTCAGTTAAATCCATCATTAAGAAATTGAAGCAGTATGGCACTTGTCTAAATCTGCCTAGAGCTGGCCGTCCTCACAAACTGAGGGATTGAGCAAGAAGGCGACTGGTGAGGGAGGCCACCAAGACACCTACAACCACTCTGAAGGAGTTGAGAACTTCAGTGAGCCAGATCGGAGAGATTGTACATGGAGCAACTGTTGCCCAGGTTCTTCACCAGTCGAAGCTGTATGGAGAGTGGCAAAGAGAAAGCCACTGTTGAAAAAAGCTCACATGAAAACACCAAACACTGCATGTCACCACAAACACACCATCTCCACTGTGAAGCATGGTGGTGGCAACATCTTGCTCTGGGAATGCTTCTCAGCAGCAGGCCCTAGAAAGCTCGCAATGGTAGAGGTGAACACAAATTCAGAAAATATCACCAAATCTTAGCAGATAATCTGATTCAGTCTGCAAGAGAACTATCACTTGGGAGAAGATTCATTTTCCAGCAAGACAACAACCCCAACCATACAGTAAAAGCTACACAGAAATGGTTCAAAGACAACAAGGTGAATGTTCTGGAGTGGCCAAGTCAAACTCCACATCTCAAATTTGTGGCTGGACTTGAAAAGAGCTGGTCACACCCGATCCCCGAGCAACCTGACAGAGCTTGAGCTGTTTTGCAAGGAAAATGGAGAAAAACTGCAGTGTCCAGATGTGCTAGCCTGATTGAGACATCACAGACTCAGTGCTGTGACTGCAGCCAAAGGTGCATCTGCTAAATACTGACCTGAAGGGGGTGAATACATATGCAATCATTGACTTTATATAATTTTAATTAATTGACAGTAGTTTGTAAAAATCTGTTTTCACTTTGATACGAAAGAAGCTTTTTTTTATATAAATTTTTGTCAAAAAAGCCAAATTATATTGACCATGATTTCATTTCTGAATGGAATAAAAGGTTGAAACATCCAAGAGGGGTGAATACTTTTAATAGGCAGTGTAAAGTGTATCAATAATCAGACTTGATTTGACAATTTTACCACATGTGAATCTTATTACTTGTTCATTTCAAGGATTTACAGCACAAAATTTGACTTTAAAGCACACGTTTAGTCTACAGTGGCATATGATATTGTATAATGATAATATCACAGAAACACACATCTTGCACTGTCCAGCACTGCGGTGACACCATGGCAACTGTTGTGGCAGAAAACATTCAGGAGACGTGGGAGGTGAAGGAGAGTGTGTGTTTTTGTGGTTTGCACACACACACACACACACACACACACACACACACACACACACACACACACACACTGAAGTGAAGGAGCTGGAGCTGAAAGAAAAAGGCATCTATCTGCGGAATTATAGCCTTCATTACACTAAGAATGATGCCACTCACTGGTACTTAAGGAACAAATGGGTTGGGATCTTGTTGTGTTTAGGCCATGTGAACAGAGCTGCGAATGATTATATGACAAAAATAACTAACACATGAAATGGACAGTACCATTACAAAAGTAAGACAAATGCAAAATTGTTGTTGCTTAATAGTAAAAGATAATGTGCAACCTGCTCATAAGTGTTTAGGTTAATTTAGGTCAACCTAAATTTTGATTCCCTCAACATAAAAAATAAAACGTTTTTCTTTGTATTAAGGGGCATTAGCTTCTATGCACCAATTGTTTAGGAAATGTGTAAATACTGTGCCTTCCTGGTCTCAAATATGAGCTTGAAACCTTTATTCTATCTAATATTTAACATTCTTATCTTATTTACTATTGCTCTGAGTGCTGCTATCCCTTTGCTGCTACAATCCTGTAATTTCCCCATTGTGGGACGAATAAAGGCTTATCTTATCCTATCTAAGGCTGCATTCAGACCAAGATAGTCCAGGGGTCTCGATTTGACTGGGCAGGTAATGCTGAGAATTTTCACACCTTCATTTAATTTGGTTTTGCATTCACACTACAGTGGACGAAACTGCCTGGACACTGTCACACAGTTACAACAACTGCTCGTTTGGGGTGCTGTAGCCGAAACCACTACTGACCAGGAAGAAAAAAATCTCGGCGAAGAGGAAAAATCAGGCTCATCGATTGACCTGTTCCCTTCAGCCATGTTGTTTGTCCGCCACAAACAAGACATTTTTTAACTTTTCTTCTCAGCTTTCTCTGGTAAAAGGACTTCTCGGATTCACGCGGTTGTCTTTGTTATTTTCCACCCAAAATGTACTATGGCAAATGCCACTTCCTCTTCTCAGAGTACGTGTTGCAATGGTTACACAAATGCCGAGGGGCACTTCTGCCCTTTGGTCCGCTGGATAGTCCGTTTGGATTCACACTGCAAGTGGAGCACACCAGACTTTGTTTGCAAGTGAACTGAGACCCCTGTTTTCAGGGAGACCAGATTTCGCTTGTTTGGTGCATACCAAGATTCCAATGCGCATTCAGACTGCACCAAATGAACTGAACTATCCACGGAAGTCACTGTTTGGTCCTTTGGTCCGGACCAAACAGTGGCTATCTTAATGTGCCCTTATCTTATCTTATCTGGCAGCACATATGGCTGATAAAGACATCCTGTCCATTGGTCGAGGCAGATTTTATGCACCATGATACTTTATTATGACTATTTTCCTCCTTAAATGGTACTTTAATATACAGCTGGGAAAAGAAGTATTGAACATGTCAACATTTTTCTCATTAAACATATTTCTGATGGCGCCATTGACCTAACATTTTCACCAGATATCGGTAACAACTCAAGTAATCCATACATACAAAGAAATCAAGACAACTGTGTTCACAAAACAAATTATATGTAATAAAGTGGAATGACACAGGGAATAAGTATTGAACACATGAAGAAAAAGAGGTGCAAAAGGCATAGAAAGCCAAGAAACCAGCTGAAATCCATCAGAATTTAGGAAGCCATCCCATCCCCCATCAGTGCAAATTAATTTCAGCTGATTAAGTCCTAACTGATAGCCTTTACAAAGGTCTGTGAATATCAGATTGTCACACCACAAAGAACTCATGATTGGTAGAAGCAGAGAGCTCTCTCTAGACCTTTGTAACCTTATTGTTGCAAAACATAATGATGTCACTGGTTACATGGGCATTTCTTAACTGCTGAATGTTCCAGTGAGCACTGTTGGAGCCATCATTCAGAAGTGGAAAGAACATCATTTTATCATAAACCGGCTACAACCAGGAGCTCCTCGCAAGACTCGCAAGACTCGCGGAGTCAAAAGAATTATCAGAAGAGTTATCCAAGAGCCAAATACCACTCGTGGAACACTCCGGAAAGACCTCACCTGACATGGGCTCTATGCCCGCTCATCTCTCAAGACTCTATTGCTGAAGAAAAAGCATGTTGAAGCTCATTTAAAGTTTGCTGCACAACATTTGGGCAAGCTAGTAAAATACTGGGAGAATATAGTCAGGTCAGATGAGACCAAAATTGAACGTTTTGGATGCCACACCACAGAGCATGTTTTCAAGGAGAAATGGCACTGCACATCCCATCATAATGTGGGGGTGTTTTTCAGCACATGGTACAGGTAGACTTCATACAATTGAAGGAAAGATGAATGTACAAATGCACAGTGACATCTTTCATAAGAACTTGTTGCCATCTGCCAATATGCTGAAGCTGAAACGAGGGTGGACATTTTACAAAGACAATGATCCCAAACACATAACCAAGGAAACCCTCAACTGGAGAAAAATAAAGCTGCTAGAATGGCCCAGTCACCTGACCTGAATCCAATTGAAAATCTATGGAATGAAGTGAGGATTAGAGTTCATAGAAGACACCCACAGAACTTTCAAGATTTGAAGATTGTTTGTGTGGAAGAATGGGCGAAAATCACTCCTGAGCAATGGCTGTGCCTACAGTAGTTTCTCCATGCAGGAGGCATCTGGAAGCTGGTAGTAGCAACAAAGGCTTTTCTACTAAACATTAAATGAATTTCACCAAGCATGTTCAATACTTATTCCCTGTGTCAATCCCACTTTATTAAATATAACTTGCTTTTTGAACACAGTTGCCTTGATTTCTTTGTATGTATGGATTACTTGGGTTGTTACTGATATCTGGTTAAAATCTCAGATCAGTGGCTCCATCAGAAATATGTTTATTGAGAAAACTGTTGACATGTTCAATACTTATTTTTCCCGCTGTATATTATAATGAAATGAAAAAAAATGTATGTTTATGAATCTTGGTCCCACTTAAAATGAAAATGATGGATATTTCAACTTAAAATTGATAGCTGATTTGTTTTTCAAAAAACAAAATAGGGATTGTAAACTTACATCGCTTCATATCATATTAGGCTTCAGATTAGGACCTTTCAACAAGTCCTCAAACTAATAGACTTATTGTCATTGTAAATTCATGCCCTTATAATAGGACAAAAAATATACAATGTGTGTTTCAAAAGTAATGAAATCTGTGTAAGCCTGGATGACACTTAAAATTTTGCTTCCATGCGGGTAACAGGGATTCAAGTCAAGCAGTAAATCTTTGTTTACACATACACACACACACACACACACACACACACTCACATACAATGTCAGTGGTGGTGGGTGATAAAAAATGTGGGGGGGGCGCACTTGGATGTGATGGGTGAAATCATCTCAGGGCCCTCACAGACCAGAGCAAAACACACAAATATAAAATCATATTCTTCAAACCGTTCCCCCTGAAGCAATGTGGCACTGACCAGGTGGTCTGAAAATGCAAAGCATTCCCTGGTGTGTCCTAGAATGGTATCACAGACCTACGGGGAGATTTTTAAAAAAAATGATGCTGAGAAAAAAATGGCCAAATTTATAGACCTATTGGCAACAGCTAAGTTTTTAAAAGGGAAACTAAAGTTATTCTCTCAAGTAAAAAAAAAAAAATGTTATTTAATTAAAAAGTTATTTCAAGAACCTTCACCTGGATCAAATGTGAAAACTATTGATTAAGACTACCCAATAAAATCTGCTGCGATATAAAGAAAAATCACATTATTATCAAAGGATTTCACATTTAACAGTTTCTATGTACAGTGCATCCAAAAAGTATTCACAGCACTTCACTTTTTCCACATTTTGCTATGTTACAGCCTTATTCCAGAAGGGATTCAATTCATTTTTTTCCTCAAAATTATACACACAATACCCCATAATGACAATGTGAAAAAGTTTTTTTTTTTTAAATTTTTTCAACTTTATTAAAAATAAAAAACTAAGAAATCACATGTACATGAGTATTCACAGCCTTTGCTCAATACTTTGTTGATGCACCTTTGGCAGCAATTACAGCCTCAAGTCTTTTTGAATATGATGCCACAAACTGGCACACCTATCTTTGGGCAGTTATGCCCATTCCTCTTTGCAGCACCTCTCAAGCTTCATCAGGTTGGATGTGAAGCGTTGTGCACAGCCATTTCCATATCTCTCCAGAGATGTTCAATTGGATTCAAGTCTGGACTCTGGCTGGGCCACTCAAGGACATTCATAGAGTTGTCCTGAAGCTACTCCTTTGATATCTTGGCTGTGTGCTTAGGGTTGTTGTCCTGCTGCAAGATGAATTGTCGCCCCAGTCTGAAGTCAAGAGTGCTCTGGAGCAGGTTTTCATCCAGGATGTGTCTGTACATCGCTGCATTCATCTTTCCCTCTATCCTGACTAGTCTCCCAGTTCCTGCCGCTGAAAAACATCCCCACAGCACGAAGCTGCTATCAACATTGGCGTAGTTATGAACGGTGCTTGGTTTCCTCCAAACATGACGCCTGGCATTCATGCCAAAGGGTTCAATCCTTGTCTCATTAGACCGAGAATTTTATTTCTCATGGTCTGAGAGTCCTTTAGGTGTCTTTTGGCAAACTTCAGGTGGGCTGCCATGTGCCTTTTACTAAGTAGTAGCTTCCATCAGGCCTGATTGGTGGATTGCTGCAGAGATGGTTGTCTTGGAAGGTTCTCCTCTCTCCACAGAGCAACGCTGGAGCTGTGACAGAGTGACCATCGGGTTCTTGGACACCTCCCTGAAAAAGGCCCTTCTCCCTCGATCGCTCAGTTTAGGCAGTCGGCCAGCTTTAGGAAGAGTCCTGGTGGTTCCAAACTTCTTCCATTTATGGATGATGGAGACCACTGTGCTCGTTGGGACCTTCAAAGCAGCAGAAATTTTTTCTGTACCCTTCCCCAGATTTATGCCTCAAGACAATCCTGTCTCAGAGGTCTACAGACAATTCCTTTGACTTCATGCTTGGTTTGTCCTCTGACATGCACTGTCAACTGTGGGACTTTATATAGACAGGTGTGTGCCTTTTCAAATCATGTCCAATCAACTGAATTTACCACAGGTGGACTCCAGTTAAGCTGTAGCAACATCTCAAGGATGATCAGTGGAAACAGGATGCACCTGAGCTCAATTTTGATCTTCATGGAAACGGCTGTGAATATTTATGTGCATGTGATTTCTTAGTTTTTTATTTTTAATATATTTGCAAAAATCTAAAAAACCCCCCCACTTTTTTCACATTATCATTATGGGGTATTGTGTGTAGAATTTTGTTTAAAAAAATGAATTTAATCCCTTTTGGAATAAGGCTGCAACATAACAAAATGTGGAAAAAGTGAAGCGCTGTGAATACTTTCCGGATGCGCTGTATAACCACTAGATGGAAGCAGTACATGAATGGGCTGGCTACTCATGAAAAAATAGAAAAAATACAAGGAAACAATCTGAAATATGAAAAAACATATAAAAGGAAGTTTCAAATTTATGACTAAAATCTTACAGATTAAAAACCACAAAATACATGAGTCACAATTTTTAGACCCCCCTCCCCCCACACGCTAAAATCAGTGAAAGTTCTTACAGCTTATCTTCTTATCAAAAGATACTCATATCTAGGTATTTTTGGTAACTACTCATACTCAAGTTATTAATATCACACTAATTTTACTTTAGTACAATTTCTGGTTACTATACTCACCTCTGCCTATATTCCACTTAGGTTTACAGATTATACTTGGCTAAATGACACATTTTACAGTTTGTATCTTCTCAAACCAAGTAGATTTGGCTCCTCTCAAACTAAAGTAGAGCTTTTTTAGTGGCTTTGCTTGTGGTTTTGGTTTATATTGAAGAAGTAGGATTTCTGAATTCAAAATAAACATTTTTGAGGAAAGTACTGCATCTATTGCACTTATAGACACGGAGAAGCTTCTTCTTTAACTTTTATTATTATTTTCTGTAGTTTTAGATTTCTTGGATCAACTTGAGATCTTTAATTTAAATTTTAGATTCACAATTTTAGACATTTTTTCTTAACTTTCTACAACACAAGCTCACCTCTGCAGCAATCCTTTTAGGTTCAGGTTCAGGTTACTTTATTTGTACCCGTAGGTAGATTTGTTTTGCAGTCTGGTGACATCCATATTTACAAGCCACTAATTACATTCAACATAGACACAAACACAGGCACATATGAAGCTGACTATAAACATGATAAAAATACTCAAGGCTCCATCAATCAGGGTATAAAAAGACAAAGAGATGAGAGAAAAACCAGAGGTAAGAGAAAAGGGTCATATTAAAAGTTAAAAACTAGTCAGAGAGGTTAAAAACTCAAAGGTCTAAAACCCAATAAAATATTTAGAACCCAAGTGACATCCTACAAAAATAAGTAAATATAAAATGGAGTTAATAAATAGGTACCTAAATTATGTGCAATATAGTTTTACAGCTTGTTCAACTCTTTGACAGCAGCAGGGACAAAGCTGTTTTTGTAGCGCTGGGTTCTACTTTTTGGGACAGCAAACCTCCGTCTTGAGGGAAGAAGCTGAAAGTGGCAGTGCAAAGGGTGGGAGTCATCATTTAAAATGGAAGTAGCCATCCTCTGTACTTGTCTGGTGTACAGGGATGTCAGGCTCAGCTGTGGCTCACCAAGCAAATGACTGGACCATCTAACTACCTGATCCAAGGATTTCCTCTGTTTCAGTTTTATCTGACCAAACCATGACACTAAAGAAAAAGGATAAAACAGATTCAATAAAAGCCCGATAAAACATTGTCATTATGGTTCGGTCAACTTGGAAGCGTGCAAGTTTTCTCAAGCAATGCAAATGTTGCTGACCCTTTTTGCACACCCTTTCACAGTTCTCTTCAAAGTTTAAATTACTATCAATAATCGTCCCAAGATATTTGTAGGATTGTACACATTCGGTGGTCTGGCCTTTTAGTATGGTGACTTTGTGCCTGGGATTTTTCCTCCTAAAGTCAATAATCATGTCTTTAGTTTTTGTCGTATTCAGCTGCAGGTAGGAATCCTCACACCAGTGAACAAAATCATCAACTACTGGGCCGTGGCCACTCTCACCATCCTGGAGGAGACTGACAATAATTGAGTCATCAGCATACTTTATAATGTGTCTGTTGTCATGTCTGCTCCGACACATGTTTGTGTACAGGATGAAGAGTAGTGGTGACAACACACACCCCTGAGGAGAGCCAGTAGAAGAGCACTTTAGGTCAGACAATGTACCATTGACCCTTACTCTCTGTGTCCTGTTGGTTAAAAAATCCAGAATCCAACCCACCAGATTATTGCTCAAATCAAATTGTTGCAGGAGCCTTTCAACTAAGATATGAGGTTGGATTGTATTAAAGGCGGAGGAAAAGTCCACAAATAAAAGTCTGGTGTGTGTCCCATTAAAATCCAGATGTTTAAAAAGCATGTTAAGCAGAGTGACAGTGGCATCCTCCACTCCTCTGTGTGGCCTATAGGCAAACTGCAGAGGATCCAATGCATGCTCAGTCTGCTATAGGACCTCACGCCTGACCAGTTTTTCAAAAATTTTCATTAAAATTGAAGTCAAAGCAACTGGTCTAAAGTCGTTTACCGTTTTAGGACAGCTGGATTTTGGAACGGGAACAACCATGGCTTCTTTCCAGATGTTAGGCACATGTTGCGTCTGTAAGGACTTATTGAAAATGTAATGAAATATAGGACTCAGTTCATGTGCACAGGACTTTACCAAGCGCCCACATACACTACCGTTCAAAAGTTTGGGGTCACTTAGAAATTTCCTTATTTTTGAAAGAAAAGCACTTTTTTTCAATGAAGATAACTTTAAACTAATCAGAAATACATTCTATACATTGCTAATGTGGTAAATGACTATTATAGCTGCAAATGTCTGGTTTTTGGTGCAATATCTACATACAGTGGGGTAAAAAAGTATTTAGTCAGCCACCAATTGTGCAAGTTCTCCCACTTAAAAGAAGAGAGAGGTCTCCAATTTTCATCATAGGTATACCTCAACTATGAGAGACAAAATAAGAAAAAAAAAAATCCAGAAAATCACACTGAAGGATTTTTAATGAATTAATTAGTAAATTTCTTAGTAAAATAAGTATTTGATCAATAACAAAAGTTCATCTCAATACTTTGTTATATACCCTTTGTTGGCAATGACAGAGGTCAAACGTTTTCTGTAAGTTTTCAAAAGGTTTTCACACACTGTTGCTGGTATTTTGGCCCATTCCTCCATGCAGATCTCCTCTAGAGCAGTGATGTTTTGGGGCTGTCGCTGGGCAACACAGACTTTCAACTCCCTCCAAAGATTTTCTATGGGGTTGAGATCTGGAGACTGGCTAGGCCACTCCAGGACCTTGAACTGCTTCTTATGAAGCCACTCCTTCGTTGCCCGGGCGGTGTGTTTGGGATCATTGTCATGCTGAAAGATCCAGCCACGTTTCATCTTCAATGCCCTTGCTGGTGGAAGGAGGTTTTCACTCAAAATCTCACGATACATGGCCCCATTCATTCTTTCCTTTACACGGATCAGTTGTCCTGGTCCCTCTGCAGAAAAACAGCCCCAAAGTATGATGTTTCCACACCCATGCTTCACAGTAGGTATGGTGTTCTTTCTCCTCCAAACACGACAGGTTGAGTTTTTACCAGAAAGTTCTATTTTGGTTTCATCTGACCATATGACATTCTCCCAATCCTCTTCTGGATCATCCAAATGCTCTCTAGCAAACTTCAGACGGGCCTGGACATGTACTGGCTTAAGCAGGGGGACACGTCTGGTACTGCAGGATTTGAGTCCCTGGCGGCGTAGTGTGTTTCTGATGTAGCCTTTGTTACTTTGGTCCCAGCTCTCTGCAGGTCATTCACTAGGTCCCCCCATGTGGTTCTGGGAATTTTGCTCACCGTTCTCGTGATAATTTTGACCCCACGGGGTGAGATCTTGCGTGGAGACCCAGATCGAGGGAGATTATCAGTGGTCTTGTATGTCTTCCATTTTCTAATAATTGCTCCCACAGTTGATTTCTTCACACCAAGCTGCTTACCTATTGCAGATTCAGTCTTCCCAGCCTGGTGCAGGTCTACAATTTTGTTTCTGGTGTCCTTTGACAGCTCTTTGGTCTTGGCCATAGTGGAGTTTGGAGTCTGACTGTTTGAGGTTGTGAACAGGTGTCTTTTATACTGATAACGAGTTCAAACAGGTGCCATTAATACAGGTAACGAGTGGAGGACAGAGGAGCCTCTTAAAGAAGAAGTTACAGGTCTGTGAGAGCCAGAAATCTTGCTTGTTTGTAGGTGACCAAATACTTATTTTCCTGAGGAATTTACCAATTAATTCATTAAAAATCCTTCAATGTGATTTTCTGGATTTTTTTTTTCTCATTTTGTCTCTCATAGATGAGGTATACCTGTGATGAAAATTGGAGACCTCTCTCATCTTTTAAGTGGGAGAACTTGCACAATTGGTGGCTGACTAAATACTTTTTTGCCCCACTGTAGGTGTATAGAGGCCCATTTCCAGCAACTATCACTCCGGTGTTCTAATGGTACAATGTGTTTGCTCATTGCGTCAGAAGGCTAATGGATGATTAGAAAGCCCTTGTGCAATCATATTAGGTCTGCAATGCTGTAATTGCTGCAAATGGAGGATTCTTTGACGAAAGCAAAGTTTGAAGGAAAAAATTATTATTTCAAATACAAATCATTATTTCTAACCTTGTCAATGTCTTGACTATATTTTCTATTCATTTTACAACTCATGGTGTTAAATAAGTGTGACTTTTCATGGAAAACACAAAATGATTGTCTGGGTGACCCCAAACTTTTGAACGGTAGTGTATATTATCAGGGCCCTGACTTTTGTTCACTTTTACAGCGCAGAACTCCCTTTTAACATCCTGCACCTCAATATTAAAGTGCTGATTGTCTTTGAGTTTCTGTTTCAAATCTTGGATTTCTGTGCTAAAATCAAAGGAGTCAAAACGACCATAAAAACAATTAAGAGCATTAGCCAGCTCTGTGTCTGAATTAAAACCATCTAAAAACACACGATTTCTGCGCTCTGTGCTCTGAAGGCCTGCAATAGTTTTCATACTGGCCCAGGCTGAACCAAGTTTCTTTGTTGCCATCTTGCTTTCCAACTCTGATTTATAATTCTGTTTTGCTCTTAAAATTTCGGCCTTCAGCTCCTTTGTGGCAACCTGTAGATCAGAAACAGACCCCTGTTTAAAGGCAAGTGCTTTCCTCTGTAAGCAGGATTTAACTGATTTTG
Organism: Pholidichthys leucotaenia; assembly: GCA_020510985.1. Taxonomy (NCBI): domain Eukaryota; kingdom Metazoa; phylum Chordata; class Actinopteri; order Cichliformes; family Pholidichthyidae; genus Pholidichthys; species Pholidichthys leucotaenia. The sequence continues at coordinate 247,253,002 of CM035845.1, read as the reverse complement.
TAACCCATGGTTTGTTGTTGGGATATATTTTGACACGTTTACGTGAAACAATCTTATTTTTACAGAAAGACATGTATGAGCATGTGACGTCCACCAAAGAGTCCAAATCATCCCCGCAGGCCAGTGTGAACATCTCCCAGTCTGTACAGTCAAAGCATTCTTGGAGGCTGTGCACTGAATCTTCTGTCCACACATCAATGTCTCTCGTCTCCATCTTGCCTTTTCTGAGAGCAGTTTTATATGTGGGCAGCAAATGTACACAGTTGTGATCTGAGGATCCTAAAGGAGGAAGGGGGAGTGATTTATAGGCCCTCTCTATGGATCCATAGCACAGGTCCAATGTCTTTTTTTGCCTGGTTGGGCAGGAGACATACTGATAAAAGTTTTTAAGTGTCTTCTTTAAAGAAACATGGTTAAAATCCCCAAGAATGAAGTTTGGTGCCTCTGGAGAAATTGATTGCAGCTGCTGGATCACATCAAAGATTGTGCTGCAGGCGGAGTCAGCGTTTGCCCTCGGATGAATATACACAATTGTGATGAAAAGTTGGGGGAACTCGCGAGGCAAATAAAAGGGGCGTAGTGACATAGACAGCAGCTCCACATCGGGTGTACACATGCGCTCTCTGACCGTGACAGATGTGCAGTACTGCTTATTAATATATAAACATACGCCGCCCCCCTGACGCTTCCCCGTTACCTCTTCCTGCCGATCCGAGCGCAGCGGGGCTCCAAAGCCGTCAATCCACAGGTCTGCATCTCGGTCATGCGCAGTAAGCCAAGATTCTGTGAAAGCCATGACACAGCAGTTCTTAAAGTCCTTCTGGTAGCGTACATTCCCTTGAATTTCATCCTCCTTTTTTCTCAGAGACTGTACGTTCCCAAAAATCATTGAAGGAAGAGGAATGTTACCAAACTGACGTCTCCTCAGGCGCAATTTCACACCTCCACGCCTTCCGCGCTTCCTTCTGCCGTCTCTCGTTTCACTGCCATGTCCGTCTCTCAAAATAAAATCCGGCAGTTGCGGCTTAGGCTCAATCACAGCCGCTGCATCAACCGTGTTTAAATGCAGCAACATGGGATGCACGGTGGCGCAGTGGTTAGCACTGTGGCAACACAGTTTTACCCTCGGCCGGGGGAGCGCGGGGATCGTGAGATCGTGGGTTCGATCCCAGCCCCTGACCAACAGTGATCTGTGTGGAGTTTGCATGTTCTCCCCGTGTTGCGTGGGTTTACTCCGGGATTTCTCCGGTTTCCTCCCACACGCCAAAAAAAACCCATGCAGGTTAGGGATACGGGGCGCTTGTGCACGCAGCGACCTGCAGCTGGTGGCTTGTCACCAGACTGCAAAACAAATCTACCTACAGGTACAAATAAGTAACAAAAAAAAAAAAAAGTCCCTGGAATAATGTATCCTGCCCGCCATGGTGCCGAACGCGTTTACCTCATAGACAAAGAGCCAGAGGAAAAGTAGCAGCAGTGCAAGAAAGGGGAGGAAGTCCATGTTGTTGGAACCAGGGAGCTCTTCGCCATATAGTCCACAAACACTCCAGGGCAGAAACGACACAGAGGATTTTGTAAAAACATATAAAAGTACATAAAAACACACACACAGACGACAAACTATTTCACCAGCTGCCGGTTGCTGCGTGCGCATGCGCCCAGGATTTTATGGTCGCATTCTGAGAGAAGCTCCTTGTACAAGTCCTCCCGCGATCTTTGGCCTATTGCTGGATGATTAAATCTGGACGATCAGGTCCCAGCTCCTTTATCCTCTTTTTTCCGCATCAAATGGTGTTTGTTTTCATGAAACTAGCTGCTCCGCTAGCGGCTCCGTGTTTACTGGCAAGTGGGAGGGATCTGATGATTGAAGGCTTTTACTCCCAATCACATTATGATAAAAATACAAAAATCTTGTACTGACTCCAGGGCACCCATATATGCGTCCCAGAATCGAGTTTTGGATGTCTAGTGAAAAGCTGCTCCTGCTCACATGAGGAAAAAAAGCTTTCTAGTTTACTAACCAGGAAGTGGTCTATAATGCAAGTCTACATATTGAAATGTTATTTAAAATGGCTGTTGTTACAGAAGTTTACATATCAAATACAGAAGGACATGCTATGGCTCTCATTTATTTTACATATCACGACTGATTTATTTAGGAAATATTTTTTATTTCTGAATATTTTAAGGGGATGGAGCACTTGCGCCCTCTATTGACACACTGCTTCTGAGATATGTAATGTATATGTATGTGTGTGTGTGTGTGTGTGTGTGTGTGTGTATATATATATATATATATATATATATACGTATATATACAGTGTATATATATATATATATATATATATATATATATATATATATATATATAGATAGATATATAGATAGATAGATAGATAGATAGATAGATAGACAGATAGATAGATGAAGGGAACAAAGGAAGAGAGTGAAGGCAGAGCCAAAGATTAAGTGGGGGAAGTTACAGAAGGAAGAAGGTCGCACAGAGTTCAGGAAGGATTTGATACAGGCTCTGGGTGGTAGGGAAGAATTACCAGATGACTGGGAAAGTACAGCAAAAATATTGAGGGAAACTGGTAGAAAGGTATGTGGTGTATCCTCTGGACAGAGGAGGGACGACAAGGAGACTTGGTGGTGGAATGAGGAGGTACAGGAAAGTATTCAAAAGAAGAGGTTAGCAAAGAAAAAGTGGGATCGTCAGGGAGATGAAGAACGTAGAAAGGAGTATTTGGAAGCTAGGCAAATGGCAACAAGAGATGTGGCAAAGGCAAAGGAAAAGGTATATAGTGAGTTGTATGAGAGGCTGAACACTAAGGAACGAGAAAAAGACTTGTATCGATTAGCTAGACAAAAAGATCGAGCTGGAAAGGATGTGCAGCAAGTTAGGTTGATTAAGGACAGAAATGGTTATGTACTAACAAGTGGTAAGAGTGTGTTGACAAGGTGGATGAAGTACTTTGAAAAGCTGATGAATGAAGAAAGTGTGAGAGAGGAGGATAGATGAAGGAAAGAAGGTGAACAAAGAAGTCCCGAGGATTAGCAAGGTGGAAGTGAGGGCAGCTTTGAAGATGATGAAGAATGGAAAGGTGGTTGGTCCAGATGACATACTTGTGGAGGTATGGAGATGTTTCGGAGAGATGGCAGTGGACTTTTTAATCAGATTGTTTAGCACAATCTTAGAGAGTGAGAGGATGGCTCAGCAGTGGAGAAAAACTGTTTTGGTACCAATTTTCAAGAACAAGGGTGATGCTCAGAGCTGTGCTAACTAGAGAGGCATAAAGTTGATCATTCACACTATCAAGATATGGGAAAGAGTTGTTGAAGCCAGGTTAAGAGGAGAGGTGACAATCAGTGAGCAGCAGTACGGTTTCATGCCAAGAAAGAGTACTACAGATGCAATGTTTGCTCTAAGACTGTTGATGGAGAAGTATAGAGAAGGTCAGAAGGAGTTGCACTGTGTCTTTGTGGATTTTTTTTTTTTTTTCCAAGATGGCGACCAGGATGGTCACACTTTTTCAGCGCTGAGACCAACTCGCTGATTTCCCCATTAAAAGTACCTAAACAACAGCGATCGGCAATCGTGACGGACACCCACGGGCTGAACTTCCACCTCCGTCAGAATCCCGTTGGAATGCCCCTTTAATCGGGTAGAACTGCTGCGCTCTACCAGAAGCGATTGCCAAGCTAACGCTAGTTAGCTTAACGCTGGCCCCAGTGCGCCACCTAACTCCGACACGAAGCGGCTCAGTCCCCGGTGAGGGCCTATCGGAGGAACCAATTGAGGCGGCAGTTGGGAGCTCGAGCGCGGCGTTGGTTAGAGATGGGGCCACCTGGACCCAGCAGGACAGTGGCCTGAGTCGGAACCCAGTTGCGAGGTCCAGCTGAGGAACTACCAGACTGACGGCGGCCGGTGACGGGGCCTAGCGGAGGTGCCACCCAGCCAGACGGCGGCGAGCGGCGGCGGTGATCGGTGAAGTTCGGCTGCGCCGGCGGTGTGCGGCATAACCGGCCAGGCAGACGGCGGCAGGCGGTGGCGAATGACAAGGGTGATCTGCGGAGCTGAGTAGCGCTACTTGGCGGAGGAGCTGTGCAGGAGCTGTTGCGGCGAGTTCAGCAGCAGCCGGGCTAGTTGAGGCCTAGCCGGATTCTCTGTTTACTTCTATCTACAGGTCAGTAAGATGCCACCAAAGAAAGAGGAAATGGAAGAAATCAAAAAAGCTCTGAGCTTTATGTCAGAAGAATTGGCCAAATTGACTAACCAACAGGACAAAATAATAGGCCTAATAGAACAGGTACAAGCCCTAAATTTAAAAATTCAAGAAAAAGTCAAAAAAATTATGGACCTGGAGCAACACGGGCGTCTTTTGGAGCAACGCGTCGAGGATCTTGAACAAGGTTCTCGTATTGATGACCTAGTTATAAGTGGACTAGACATCAGATATCAGTCATACGCCCATGCCACAGTAGGACTGAGTGGTGAAGATGCACCCATGAGTGAGTCAATGTCCTTAGAAAATCAAGTGCTTCAGTTCCTTAATGATAAAGACATTAAGGTAGAAGCCAATGCAATCTCAGCCTGTTATGCTCTACCGAAGAAAGATAACAAAACAAAGAAATCAATTGTGATGCGCTTTGTGAACAGAAGGGTAAAGAATAACATACTGAGGCAGGCCAAAAAGCTAAAGGAAACTCAAGTTTACATAAATGAACACCTGACAAAAAAAACCCGCTGAATTAGCACGACAGGCATGGATGCTAAAAAAACAAGATAAGATACAAGCAACCTGGACAAGAAACTGTAGAATTTGGATTAAACTAAATGGATCATCTGAGCAAGCAAAAAGTATTATGATCAGAGATGCTACTGACTTAGATAAATACAGATGAACACTGATTAGAAAATTATGAGCCAATGATAATCCATACTCATACACACGATAAGAATAGTTCTTTTGATACACCATGCCAAAGTACTTTAATAAAAATAACCAAAACAAACAAAAACTTATGACCGACTCAAGTAGACATCAATTATCCCCAGTTGGAGGAAGTCATTTGACACAGAATGAGGAAACTCAAACTCTGAAAACATACCATTATGCTGAACATAAACCACAAGAGATGGAGAATGATATTGATCCTGATAACCACTTTTTCAACAATATTCATAACCACTGTGAATATTACACTGAAAAACAATTCAATAGTCAAATGCAATTAGATGGTAAACTGTCAATAATACACTTCAATAGCAGAAGTCTTAACAAAAACTTTCCACAGATTCAGGACTATTTAAAACAGCTAGACAGAAAATTCACAGCTATTGCAGTCTCTGAAACTTGGCTTAACAAAGAGCAGGCTCCCCTGATGGCAATAGAGGGATATCAGATGTTTTATATTAACAGAACTCAAAAAAAGGGTGGTGGTGTTGCACTGTATATTGATGACCTGTACAGGTGTAAGCTTGTAAATGAAATGTCCTTAGCACTACCAGGGATTTTGGAATGTGTTACTGTTGAGATTGACCTAGACAAAACAAAAAATCTAATCATAAGCTGCATATATAGAACACCGGGAACTTGCATTGAGACATTCAGAGATAAATTAGTCGAGCTGTACAATAATATTACTAGTAAGAAAATGGTAGCAATTTGTGGAGATTTCAATATTGACTTACTGAATCCTCATCAACAAAATGTAGTTACAGAGTTCATGAACTCTATGTACAGCATGAGTCTATATCCCACAATAACACATCCCAGTAGAATCACAGTTCACTCTGCTACACTTATTGACAACCTGTTTGTCAATGTTTTCGATAAGAAAATAGAAAGTGGATTATTGATAAATGATATAAGTGACCACTTGCCAACCTTTGCACTTATCCATGGCCACACGGGGCCCAACGCAGAAAAAACTTCAAAATCGTTCAGACACAAATCACCAAATGCAATCAGTTCTCTTAAAGAGGACTTGCTGAAGCAAGACTGGACAGAAGTCTATGTATCAGATGTAAATGAAGCCTATGACACATTTATAAACATTGTAACCACTCTTTATGAAAAAAACTGCCCTTAGTAATAAAAAAGCTTAAACACAAATTTGCTAATAAGCCATGGTTAACCAAAGGACTACAAAAGGCGTGTAAAAAGAAAAATTCATCATATAAAGCTTTCCTAAAGAAAAGAACAAAAGAAGCAGAGCAGCGGTATAAAACATACAAAAATAAGTTAACATATATAATAAGATGTAGTAAAAGAGACTATTACAGTAAAGAACTGGAGAAAAACAGAGACAATATTAAAAATACATGGACAATACTCAACAGTATCCTTGGAAATAAAAGCAGAAATACAAGCTACCCAACTAATATTCCAAAAAATAATAAAACGACTCAGAGTGTGAATATCGCTTCACCTGCAGATGAATTTAATAATTTTTTTGTTAACATTGGACCTAAACTGGCCCGAGAAATACCCACTACGGTGCCAACAGGTGATACAATATGCAATAACACTGCTGTAAAAGACTCCATCTTCATAAAGAACACAGACGAAAGAGAGGTCATTGAAATTGTTAAATCGTTCAAAAGTAAAACATCTACTGACTGTGATGGTATCGACATGCTACTAGTCAAAACTGTTATCGAATGCATAGTAAAACCACTGACGTATATCTGCAACCTGTCTCTCCAATCAGGTATATTTCCCAATGCAATGAAAATAGCTAAAGTAATTCCGATATACAAGACGGGCGACAGAGGGGAACTCTCAAACTATAGACCAATTTCACTATTACCACAATTTTCCAAGATACTTGAAAAAATATTCTATGAGAGAATTGACAACTTCATACTGAAGAATGATTTATTATGTGAGCAGCAATATGGGTTCAGACACAAGAGGACAACTGCATATGCCCTAATGGAATTTACAGAAAAAATATCAACAGCCATTGAAAATAAAGAGTATTCAGTTGGAGTATTCCTAGATCTTAAAAAAGCATTTGATACAGTAGATCATAATTTATTATTAAAGAAACTACAAAATTCTGGTATTAGAGGTGTAGCACTGTCCTGGTTAAGTAGTTACTTAAAGAATAGATATCAGTATGTATGTGTTAGCAACAAAAACTCAGAGTTGCTGAAGGTCACCTGTGGAGTCCCACAGGGTTCAGTTTTGGGACCATTATTATTCAATATGTATATAAACGATATATGTAAAGTCTCAGAAAAAATGGACTTAATATTGTTTGCCGATGACACTAATCTGCTCTGCAGTGGAAACAATTTGGAACAACTTCTGGATACACTCGGGAAGGAATTAGGAAAGCTTAAACTGTGGTTTGATTCAAACAAATTAACGCTCAATTTAAGTAAGACAAAATTTATAGTCTTTAACAACCATCACAACAATCCAGTACCCAAACTCAGTGTAAATGGTGTAGAGATTGAAAGGGTATCTGAAACCAAATTCCTTGGAGTAATAATTGATAACAAACTGTGTTGGAAGTCACATATTAATTATATTAAAGGTAAAGTTTCCAAATCAATTGCAATATTACACAGAGTGAAATATTTGCTGAATCAACCCACACTATACACCTTGTATCATTCATTAATACTCCCATACATGACATATTGTAATGAAGTATGGGGAAATACATATAAAACAAACATATATCCACTCTTTATGCTTCAAAAGAGAGCTATTAGAATAATAAACAAAGCAGCTTACAGGGAACCAACAAACCCACTTTTTCTTAAACAAAAAACTCTCAAGTTGAAAGATCTGGTTGACTTTAAAACCGCAATAATAATGCTCAAAGTGAAGAATTTATCACTGCCTGCAAATATCCAAAAGTTGTTCCAAACAAGGGAGAAACGATATCACTTCAGAGGAACATGTATATTTCAAAAGCCTACAGTGAGAACAACCACCAAGCAACACTGTATTTCAGTGCAAGGAGTCAGATTATGGAACGATTATGGACCTGAATTAAAATCATGTACAACGCTTGGACAATTTAAACAAAAACTAAAGGAAGAAATACTCCAAACATATTTACAAGACGACATGTAAACTCACATAAGGATTGACATATCCAGCCTGTGTTGTGTTATAGCTTAGTTTTTTTTTTTTCTCTCTGTGACATTCTGTCTTAGATTTGTCTCAAATAGTAACTGCTTAACTTAGCTTAGCTTAGCTTTCTTTTTTTTTTTTTTTCTCAGTCACACTTTGTCTTAGCTTTGTTCTAAATTGTAATCACTCTTGTCTTGTTTACTCTTTTTTCTTTTGAATTCTTGGATGGAATATGGGTGGGCAATATAAGCTACGGCTTCAGCCATCACCCATTTCGGATAACTCACGTGGAATTGTTTAGTAGAAGGAGTCTTTGTCTAATTTGACCTTGTTGTTATATTATACAGTTTCTTTAACCTGTACTGTATTATCCGAAATAAATAAATTCATTCATTCATTCATTCATTCATCTAGAGAAAGCACGTGATAGGGTGCCAAAAGAGGAATTGTGGTACTGTATGAGAAAGTCAGGAATGGCAGAGAAGTTTGTGAGTGTGGTGCAGGACTGATTTATTCAATAAATAAAATGTACATATAAATACAATACATACAATATACTGTATATCTATAAATATTATCTATCCATCCATCTTCTACCGCTTTTCCGGAGGTCCGGGTCATGGAGGCAACAGCTTAAGCAGAGAAGCCAGACTTTCTTCTCCCCAGCCACTTGTTCCAGCTCTTCAGACAGGACAGCAAGACATTCCCAGGCCAGCTGGGAGACAGTCTCTCCAGTGTGTCTTCGGTCTGCCCTGAGGTCTCCTCCCAGTGGGACGTGCCCCAAACACCTCAAGTGGGAGACATCCAGGAGACATCCTGATCAGATGCCCAAACCACCTCAACTGGGTCCTTTCGGTATGGTGGAGCAGCAGTTCTACTCTGAACCTCTCCCAGATGACTGAGCTCCTCACCCTCTCTCTAAGGGTGAGTCCAGCAATCCTGCAGAGAAAGCTCATTTCAGCTGCTTGTATCTGTGATCTCATTCTTCCGGCCATTACCCAAAGCTCATGACCATAGGTGAGGGTCGGAACGTAGATTGACCAGTAAATTGACAGCTTTGCTTTAGAGCTCAGCTCCCTCTTCACCACAACAGAGCGGTCAGTCCCTTCAGGATTTCACGATGTTGTGATTGTACCAATTCCCACCACTTCAGCAGGTCCTGCATAATTTGAATTTTGTCCAATCACCACAACTTTCCTGCAATTTTGGCCAATTGTTGTTAACTTTTGCCAATTATGCCAATTAAATTTGTCCCTGAGTAACACGCAAACATGTACGTCATCAGTCTGACCAATCAAATACGGCACTGCACCGCACTCACTTCCATGTTTACATTGAGTATACACAGAACACATCAGCAAAAAACGGTGTGTGATTTAAAAAAAAACCCCACTTATCTGCGAGTTTTCCCACATCATTCATTCCTCCAACTCTCCCAGCTTGCCAGTGAACATCTCCTCGAGTTTCTCTAATATCCACATGTATGAATGAAGTGCCGGGGTTGTGTTGAAAAATGTCCACCTAGCTGAAAGCACCTCCGTCTCGGGAGTGCATGTGAGGAGAGATGCCGTAAAACCACAAACAAACGAGCAAATCTAGTACTACAGCTAGTGTTCAGGTTCAGGTTCAGGTTACTTTATTTGTACCCGTAGGTAGATTTGTTTTGCAGTCAGGTGACATCCATATTTACAAACCACAATTACATTCAACATAAACATAAGCACAGGCGCACATGAAGCTGACTATAAACATGATAAAAATAGTCAAGGCTCCCTCAATCAGGATATAAGACAAAGAGGAGAGAAAAAACAGAGATAAGAGAGAAGGGTCATATTAAAAAGTTAAAGACTAGTCAAAGAGATTAAAAACTCAAAAGTCTAAAACCCAATAAAAGATTTAGAACCCAAATAAAAAACCTACAAAAATAAGTAAATATAAAATGAAATTAATAGATAGATAGATAGATAGATAGATAGATAGATAGATAGATAGATAGATAGATAGTTTATTTCGAACACAAAAATATAACAAATACAAGCAAATGGCAAATGCAATAAAGTAACATTATACACTGTTCGAAAGGGAGAAGGAAGAAGTGAACACTTATTAATTCCATCTCCTCTTTTCCATAGATACACCCATGTGAATTTTATACAAATTACCACCTTTAAGACCCCAAGTAAACAATTTACTGTATTTTTTACAAATCAACATTAACACCCATCCATTCTAACATACAATGATGTCCATACAACAAAACTAGCCTCAAACAACACAGATATACACAGTGCTGTCCTACCCACCATTCCATAGTGTCCCATAATATCCCAGAGTGAACATAATTAATCGTACATATAACTACTACCCTTCTAACATATACCCTTTCAGCAAATGATACTTATACCTCTTTTTGAATTGATTTCTGTTTGTACATAGTTTCAGTTCCGGCTCTAGACTGTTCCACAAATCCACCCCACAGACAGATATGCACATACTTTTCTTGGTAGTACGTAATAAATAGGTAACTAAATTATGTGCAATATATTGATACATCTTGTTCAACTCTTTGACAGCAGCAGGAACAAAGCTGTTTTTGTTGCGCTGGGTTTTACTTTTTGGGACAGCAAACCTCCGTCTGGGGGGAAGAAGCTGAAAGTGGCAGTGCAAAGGGTGGGAGTCATCATTTAAAATGGAGGTAGCAATCCTCTGTACCTGTCTGGTGTACAGGGATGTCAGGCTCAGCTGTGACTCACCAAGCAAACGACTGGACCATCTAACTACCTGATCCAAGGATTTCCTCCGTTTCATTTTTATCTGACCAAACCATGACGCTAAAGAAAAGGATAAAACAGATTCAATAAAAGCCCGATAAAACATTGTCATTACGGTTTGGTCAGTTTGGAAGCGTGCAAGTGTCCTTAAACAATGCAAATGTTGCTGACCCTTTTTGCATACCCTTACACAGTTCTCTTCAAAGTTTAAATTACTATCAATAATCGTCCCAAGATATTTGTAGGATTGCACACATTCAATGGTCTGGCCTTTTAGTACACTGACTTTGTGCCTGGGAGTTTTCCTCCTAAAGTCAATAATCATATCTTTAGTTTTTGTCGTATTCAGCTGCAGGTAGGAATCCTCACACCAGTGAACAAAATCATCAACTACTGGGCCGTGGCCACTCTCACCATCCTGAAGGAGACTGACAATAACTGAATCATCAGCATACTTTATAATGTGTCTGTTGTCATGTCTGCTCCGACACATGTTTGTGTACAGGATGAAGAGTAGTGGTGACAACACACACCCCTGAGGAGAGGCAGTAGAAGGGCGCATTTGGTCAGACAATGTACCATTGACCCTTACTCTCTGTGTCCTGTTGGTTAAAAAATCCAGAATCCAACTCACCAGATTATTGCTCAAATCAAATTGTTGCAGGAGCCTTTCAACTAAAATATAAGGTTGGATTGTATTAAAGGCGGAAGAAAAGTCCACAAATAAAAGCCTGGCGTGTGTCCCATTAAAATCCAGATGTTCAAAAACCATGTTAAGCAGAGTGACAGTGGCATCCTCCACTCCTCTGTGAGGCCTGTAGGCAAACTGCAGAGGATCCAATGCATGCTCAGTCTGCTTTAGGACCTCAAATCTGACCAGTTTTTCAAAAATTTTGAAAATAGTGTTGCAACATTTTATACATCTTTAGAGGTAGAAGTCATGACTACATCTTGTCAATGAATTTTAAAGCTGTGAATCTCCAGTCTGGACATGGGCCAGCGCGCAATTCAGGCAAATCCACCAGGAGAGCCCCACAGCTTACTGCAACAATAAAAAAAATCCTGCGAAATCCTGGAGGAACTGACCAGTACAATGTCCACATCACTGCAGATGCTGCTCCGATCCTTCTGTCAATCTCTCAGTCCATTCTCTCCTCACTCGAGAATGAGATCCTGAGATACTTAAACAACTCCACTTTGGGCAGGAGCTTGTCCCCAACCCGGAGAGGACAACCCACCCTTTTCCTGCTGAGAACCATGGACTCGGACTTGGTGGTGCTGATTCTCAACCCAGCCACTTCACACTCTGGGCCCTGTTTTGACGGTCATCCGCGCACTTTTCAGACAAACTTTCCATCAAGTGCCAGTGTTTTTGTTATTTTCTGTCAGTGCATTGTCTGTTTTTTACACCTTGCGTCATGCCATTTAATTATACTGTATATGTCATGAATTGCCTCTTAGGGCAGAGAACTGAGACCCATGTGCCAACTGTGAGTTTGGATATTTATTAACAAAAAAATAATAAACACAAAGTTCAACAGAACGATCAAAACACAAAGTAAAATGAGTGAGGGAAATCTTACGTTAGAAATATGCACCAGAGCAAAGCTGGGCTCTGGTGGAGACAGCTGACAGGGCACGCCCACACAAGCTTCATGCCCCTGACGGCTGTCAACAGAAAAAGGAAACACTAGAGAAATACAGAATAAAAATAACATACTAAATATACAGAAATAAAAATATGACATTAACACGAACAGGAAAATAACAAAAACACATAAACCCAAAAGGCATAAGATGCAACAGATGAGTGATGGACAGAAGAAGTCATGAGACCGAGTCTGGCAGAAAACTTCAGTACTCGGCTCATGACAGTATATTCTGTATATTATAGTGCATTTCATGAGAATCCACTTTTGATCAGGAAAAAGGAGGTCTATCATCAGCAGCGCATTGTTTAATAATATTTCAGTGGCATGTTTTGACATTGTGCAGCTCTGGAGCGCAGGAAATGGCATGTGCTGGGATCTTGTTACAATCATGGGATCATATTACAACGATGGGGTCGGTTGTTCAGTTTTCACTGACACAGAACGCATTTATTGGCATTTCCAAGTTCATGTCCTTATCATAACAGCGTGAAAACAACTGGCCTCTTTGCATAATGCAAAGAGGCCAGTCTAATTATTCAGTGATGTGTTTTGGATAATCCAATCCAAAGCGCTCCTTCCCATCCCCTTAATGCAAAGAGGCACATTATCTAAAGTGAATTGTGTTCATTTTATTTGTTATTTAATCATTTATTTAAAAGGGACAATACCCATTAATGAACTTACATCAAATTATCAAAGTAAATAAGTTGGACTGCAACAAATTTGCTAATTGCCATCCATAGTCCCTTGGCAGAACAAAGTCAATACCATGACTTACAAACATAAAACAAACAATTTAGAACAACACATAACAAACAAGAGGCACATCCCATGTAACAAAAATAAAAAATTTAAAAATGATTACAGATTTGATGTTCCATCATCCATTATTTGAGGTGTACTTTGAATGTAAATAGTGAGAATGACTCCCTTAATGAGACTGGTAAACCATTCCAGTATTTGCTTCCTGTAACTGACAGTACAGTTTTTCCAAATGTGGTACACCTATTTGGAACCTTACAGTCTCCTCTAGTGAAGGCAATAGTGCCAACACCACTCTCAGTCCTCTGTTTGAGAAAATCCTTTAAAGGTGGTGGAGCAAGCCCATTTAAAACCTTGTACTATATAAGACAAGCATACTTGAAATTCATAAAATCATCAAGACTCAGTAGACTATGTTTTTTCTAAAAAGTCATAGTAGTGAAATGATAATGGCTATTTATTGTATACTTTTATTGCTTTTTTGAATAATGACTCTCTTGACTTACAAACTATTCCACTTGAAATGGACCATGTAGTAATGCAATATTCAATATGAGACAGAATCATAGTATATAAATACATTTTGGCTGCACAACTGCTCAAGAATGGACATATTTGTTTAAAACAGTGTTTGCCACCTTCTTCACATGTTTTTTAAAAGTTAACATGAGGTCCAATATAAGTCCAAGGTACTTGAATTCATTTATAATGTCCAGTTCTTCTCCTCCTATGAATATGTTGGAGTGAGATATTGTTGTTGGTTGCTTTGTAAACATCAGTTTTTAACCAAACTGATTGCCTAATTGACATACAGGTGCATCTCAATAAATCAGAATGTCACTGAAAAGTAGATTTATTTCAATAATTCAATTCAAAAAGTAAAACTCATATTATATAGATTCATTACACACAGAGTGATATATTTCAAGTGTTTATTTCTTTTAATTTTGATGGTTATGGCTTGCAGCAAATGAAAACCTCAAATTCAGTTTCTCAAAAATTAGAATATTATATAAAATTAATTAAAAAAAAGATTTTTAATAGAAACGTTGGCCGATTGAAAAGTATGCCCATGTACACACTCAATACTTGGTCAGGGCTCCTTTTACATAATTACTGCATCAATGCAGCATGGCATGGAGGCGACCAGCCTGTGTTACTGCTGAGGTGTTATGGAAGCCCAGGTTGCTTTGATAGCGGTCTTCAGCTCGTCTGTATTATTGGTTCTGGTGTATTTCATCTTCCTCTTGAGAATACACCATAGATTCTCTATGGGATTTAGGTCAGGAGAGTTTACTGGCTAATCAAGCACAGTGATACCATGGTCATTAAACCAGGTATTTGTACTTTTGGCAGTGTGAGCAGGTGCGATGTCCTGCTGGAAAATGAAATCAGCATTTCCATAAAGCTTGTCAGCAGAGAGAAGCATGAAGTGCTCTAAAATTTCCTGTTAGATGGCGGCACTGAAATTGGATTTGATTAAACACAGTGGAAAAACACCAGCAGATGACATGGTTCCACATATCATCACTGACTGTGGAAACTTCACACTGGACCTCAGACAACTTGGATTCTGTGCCTGTTCACTCTTCCTCCAGATTCTGGGACCTTGATTTATTTCATTTCATGAAATTTCATTTCATGAATTGATTTCATTTCATGAATTGAATTACTGAAATAAATCAACTTTTTGATGATATTCTAATATAATGAGATGCACCTGTATTGACCAAATGGGTAATTGGGGAGACTAAAGCATCCTTATGCAATTTTAAAAACTTGGTATCTAGGCCAAAGGCATCTTGTGCTTTAGAGACCCTGCATTAATAACATTGGCTACTTCTACTTCTGTTATATCACCGAGTTCAAAAATGTACTGACAAGGATTGACTTTTTGTACAGAACATCAGTTGGAGTGAAAAGCTGTGTGATCTCTTGGACAGCGTTCACAAAAAAACTTATTATTATTATTATTATTATTATTATTATTATTATTATTATTATTATTATTATTATTATTATCAATTGTAATTTGATTATTTATAAGTGTGTTATTGATTTTAAGTTCTAATTCTTTAATGCTACATTTTTGTTTACCAAGAAGTGAGCTCATAGTTTGCCAGATTTTTTTCCCCTATTGCGGCGGCATGAAATAAAGCGGCGTTGTTGGAGGTTTTAAGCAGAGTTTTATTATCATACCGCCGTCACAAGCTCCGCTCCCGGCACCGTGCATGCGCGCCGAGAGCGAGCCCACGGCTCTCAGAGAAGGAGGAGAGGCGGACACAAAGTCTGTGTCCTGCAGCAGAGGTTGAGAGAGGATGAGAGCATGGTTACAATGCAGTATATATACACAATACATCAAAGCATTCACAGCAGTTGGTCTGATCAAAGAGATAACAGGACAGGCATGAGACATTTGCATGAAAGGCAACATTAGCATTACAGAGGTGAGCCAGACGAAACGGGGCTGCCTATAGACATTAATACACATTTCACTATTCTGTTATTTGCTCTAGCCGAGCGCTGTGTTTGACCAGTCTGTTTGTGGAGATTTACACCAAAGCACATCTACATATGTAAGATGCTCAGAAGAAGCACAGTAAGGACAAGATGCATGAACACTTTAACTTCACGGCTGTAAACGCAGCATGCAGCGGAAAAAACCCAGGAGTGCGAGCTGACTGTCTCTGTGTTCTGTCTGTGTGTTGTGGGGGGTTGAATTAAACCGCTACACTGCTCCCCCTCCAGAGGGAACGGTAGGGGACCGTGACCTCGATGTTGCAGTCTGGGCAGCGAGCAGGGAAAAGCTCTGTGCAGGAGGAGGGGGGGGGGGGTAGTACATGCTGACCGGGCGCGGGAAAATCGTTCGAGTCGCGCCAAAAGTGTTTGCTGCTCCGCGATGTCCCGTCTGAACATGCAGAGATCAGAAGAAGAAAAATTAGTCTCTGGCTCCTCTCGTGGCCATGAAGAAAAGCAGGAGTGGCTGTAAGAAAAAAATAAACAAAAGCAGAGGGACTGGCGTGTTGGCTTTAGGTGCAGGAGCAACCCCAAAGCCCCCCGGGAAAGCTGACGGCTGAAATCCCTTTATGCCGTGGCTGAGACCATTAAAAAATCCAGTGGCGAGCTGCGTGCTTGCTTCAGGTGAACGAGCAGCCCTGAGGGTTCTGTGAGCAGCGGCGGAGGACGATGGCGGTCTCTGGAGCCGTTATTTGTCCCGTGCGTGATGCGCCGTCCTCGTAACTCCCCGGTGCGCGCGCGGGGGTTCCGTGCTTGGGTGGGCCGCTGGAGAGGAGAACCAGGGTGCAGAAACTTGGTGGAGATCGGCGCAGACGGCGCCGATAAAAATCCAGGTTGAGCTGTGGCTGTAGATTGGCCATGGAGCGTTGGAGCGGTGAGAGGAAATAGACGATCTTTTGTCACTCAGGCTCGTGCAGATGCGTTGGAGCGGTGAGCGGGAATAGACGATCTTTGTTCCTCAGGCTCGGGCGTGGTGCGTTCAGGTCCACGCGTTGCATTCTCCGCCGGCCATGGAGGACGCCGTCGTGGAGAAGGGACGAGGTGCCCGCGCTCTCGTGTGAAGGAGCTGCGAGCGCGGCCGGTCCAGCGTGGATGAGCAGATCTCAGACGTGCAGATCTCATCCTGAAGAACGAGTCACCAGTGCAGCTGTCCAGCTCAGAAGGTTGCTTCGCACAAAGCCTGTGCGTGTCCGGGTGCTGCGTTCGCTGGCCGCTCGTTTTTTTCAGCGTCGGTTCGCCAGCGTGGCTGTCCAAATCAGAAGGCTGCGTCGCACAAAACGTGTGCGTCTTCAAGGGGTCACCAGTGCGGCGGCATGAAATAATGCGGCGTTGTTGGAGGATTTTAAGTAGAGTTTTATTATCATACCGCCGTCACAAGCTCCGCTCCCGGCACCGTGCATGCGCGCCGAGAGCGAGCCCACGGCTCTCAGAGAAGGAGGAGAGGCGGACACAAAGTCTGTGTCCTGCAGCAGAGGTTGAGAGAGGATGAGAGCATGGTTACAATGCAGTATATACAGTGATCCCTCGCTACTTCGCGCCTCACCTTTCGCGCCCTCAGTGCATCACGGATTTTTCAAAAATATTCATCAAAAATTCAAAATTGAGAAATAATGGGCGGGCGCTAGCAGAAGGCAGGGAGACTACATTAGACCATCAGGTGTCAACACGGAGAGCCGCACAACTCTCTGTTCGCTGTTGTTGTGTTGGCTCGGCTCGGAAATCTCGCAAGCTGATTGGCCGAGACGTTTCACCCCGCAAGCTGATTGGCCGAGACGTTTCACCCACCTCCTCTCCCTGCCGAGCACCCGTGAAGGGAAGGAAGACCGCATTCATTGCTTTTTATCGCTCGTGTTACTTAGTCTCGCCGCGTGGAACTTTTTGCTGTTCTCTTGTGCCATTTTGTGCGAAATAGTCTTCCCGTCGAGGCACTACGCCGCCTCCTGCAGCTTCAGCTCTATCGGAAGCTGCCCTCGACGATCCTGCGCCTCCAGCATCTCACGATGAGGCGTCACCTGAGGAGCAGTAAAGCTCTCATTAACCTGTGCAGTAAATCATTTTCATCTTGAGTTACGTATCTTGTTATAAGAATAAAAGAGTTCTAAAAACATATTTATGTACACTTTGTTTACATCTACGTATGTATGTACACGTACACACACACACACGTATCATATGAGAGAGAGAGTGAGAGAATGAACGTACGTATTATTTATGGATGACGTCATTAGGGGTGACGCTACTTCGCGGTTTTTCACTTTTCGCGGTCGGTTCTGGAACCCATTAACCGCGATAAGTGAGGGATCACTGTATACACAATACATCAAAGCATTCACAGCAGTTGGTCTGATCAAAGAGATAACAGGACAGGCATGAGACGTTTGCATGAAAGGCAACATTAGCATTACAGAGGTGAGCCAGACGAAACGGGGCTGCCTATAGACATTAATACACATTTCACTGTTCTGTTATTTGCTCTAGCCGAGCGCTGTGTTTGACCAGTCTGTTTGTGGAGATTTACACCAAAGCACATCTACATATGTAAGATGCTCAGAAGAAGCACAGTAAGGACAAGATGCATGAACACTTTAACTTCACGGCTGTAAACGCAGCATGCAGCGGAAAAAACCCAGGAGTGCGAGCTGACTGTCTCTGTGTTCTGTCTGTGTGTTGTGGGGGGTTGAATTAAACCGCTACACTATCACCTTTTGCAATTTCAATAATACTGTATCTGCAAAAATTTTTGCTTTAGTCTTTTGTATAATGTGAATTACTTTATTTTTGCAGAGAAACAAATTTTTGTCTGTCTGTAGTGATACCAGATTCCAAACATTTTTA
Organism: Pholidichthys leucotaenia; assembly: GCA_020510985.1. Lineage (NCBI taxonomy): Eukaryota > Metazoa > Chordata > Actinopteri > Cichliformes > Pholidichthyidae > Pholidichthys > Pholidichthys leucotaenia. Next base: position 247,234,366 of record CM035845.1, on the reverse strand, counting down.
AGCTGTCGTTCTCTGGCTTTCATTAGTTTCCAACATTCATCATTAATCCAAGGCAAAGTATTTTGTTCATGACGGTTTAAGACGGATTTTTGCTCTGACCAAAGCCCATGTGTGTGAGCCAAAATGCATGTGATAGTAATGCTGCTTGGTAATAAGGAAGACATCAATCACAGCTGATGCCGAGTTAGTTATGTTAAAAAGAACAAACAAGTAAGAATGGGCTGAAAAAAATCAGCTGAATTGTTTAATATGCACATAGATGCAACACAGATATGAAGAAAAGAGGGTGATGCTTGTGCAAATTTTCATAAACTTTCATTAACAATGGTGTGGAAGTCGTTCCCGGCTGTGGGGAGATGGAGTGCTCCTTCTCCTGTTGTTTTCGCCGACCAAGGGTCTTCCCCTATCCGTCCTGGGTAGAAGGGAAGGATGCAATCTGCCACCTCCAGCCCCTGCCATGGAGCGAGCAGCTCTCAGCAGCCTCTGCCGGGGCTGACGGGTGGCTGTCAAGGAGCTTGCTGAGCTGGAAACTCGGGGCGCATGGCCGACTCAGATGTGGACGCATCTCCAAGCTGCACGGTGGCGCAGTGGTTTAGCACTGTGGCAGCACAGTTTTACCCTCGGCCGGGGGACCGCGTGGATCATGAGATCGTGGGTTCGATCCCAGCCCCCGACCAACAGTGAGCTGTGTGGAGTTTGCATGTTCTCCCCGTGTTGCGCGGGTTTACTCCGGGATTTCTACGGTTTCCTCCCGCACACCAAAAACATGTAGGTTTAGGGCGCTCGCGCACGCAGCGACCAGCAGCCGGTGGCTTGTCACCAGACTGCAAACCAAGTCTACCTACGGGTACAAATAAGTAACAAAAAAAAAAAAAAAAAAAAAAAAAAATCTCCTGTCTCTGGGGAGTTAGAGTCACATGCTGCACACTCCTTGTTTAGTCATTTATTCCCCTAAAAATAAACACATTAATGCCTAATAAGCCCATGTTGAAAATGAAAATCCCCCCCCCCCCATGCACCGCGCATCACATTGGAACACACTGGCATATGTGCTCCCTGTTCATTCATTCATCCCCCTAAAAAAAATCATACATTAATGCCTAATCTATAGACTGCAATGGTAAGTCCACAATTAAAATGAGAGTGTGGATGGAATAAAAAAAATAGTGTGTGATCATCCATCCATCCATCCATCCATCCATCTTCTACCGCTTAATCCTTTCGGGTCGCGGGGGGGCTGGAGCCTATCCCAGCATCTTTGGCCAAGAGGCAGGGTACACCCTGGACAGATCGCCAGTCCATCGCAGGGCCAACACAAAGAGACAGACAACCATTCACTCTCACATCCATACCTAAGGACAATTTAGAATCCCCAGTTTTGATGCCAATTAACCTAACTTGCATGTTTTTGGCATGTGGGAGGAAACCGGAGTCCCCGGAGTAAACCCACGCAGACACGGGTAGAACATGCAAACTCCATACAGAAGGGTCATCGATGGTCTGGGGGTGGGATCGAACCCACGATGGTCAAGGGTGGAATCGATCCCATGACCTTCTTGCTGTGCTGCCACTGTGCTAACCACTGCACCACCGTGCTGCCCAGTATATGTGTGATCATCATATAATTAAAATGACGGGTGATTATGACTGTTACAAGATTCCAGTGCATGCCATTTCCTGAGCTCTGGAGCTGCACGATGTCAAAACACGCCACTGAAATATCATTAAACAATGCGCTTCTGACGATAGACCTCCTTTTTCCTGATCAAAAGCGGATTCTCATAGAATGCACTATAATGGTAATGTCACTCACCTGGCATCGGCCCGGTAGATGACGGCTGAGCCTCCCGCCCAGATTCTTAGGCTCTTGTGATTGGGGCTCGCCAGAGGAACTAACCGAGGCAACAGTTGGACGGGAGCTGGATTGGAGTTCAACTACAGCGGCGATAGGAGACGGGGACCATCTACAAGAGATGGAGAATGATATTGATCCTGATAACCACTTTTTCAATAATATACATAATCATTGTGAATATTATACTGAAAAGCAATTCAAAAGTCAAGTGCAATTAGATGGTAAACTATCAATAATACACTTCAACAGCAGAAGTCTTAACAAAAACTTTCCACAGATTCAGGACTATTTAAAACAGCTAGACAGAAAATTTACAGCTATCGCAGTCTCTGAAACTTGGCTTAATGAAGAGCAGGCTCCTCTGATGGCAATAGAGGGATATCAGATGTTTCATATTAACCTGTTGCACTTCGGTGTACCGCGGGCGGACACGTCTCTGCGTCCTAGAGCGCTCGAGGGCGCCCTCACTGTGCGTCCTAGTGTGCACTGGGAAAAAAAAGCTGCATTTCCATTCTTCCACTACAGACACAGCCATGAACAGAAAGCCAAAGGAGTGCTTTGATTAATTTAGATGTGATTGACCTCTCATTCGACTAATAAGAGCCTTGAATTGGGTTTCTGAAACCTTGAAGAACCAATGACTGAAAACCTAGCAAGAAGGACCCACCTACCAACGGCTGCGAATACAGCCAGCCCATTGAAGCACAGAAGTTCGAAAGCGTGCCTCCCTTGCCTAAAATCTGTTTTGTGTAAGGCTGGGTGACACACAGACGTTCGCCAGTCTTTTTTTCTTACTACTGTTCTTATTTGTTTTGAAAAATCGTTCGCCAAAACCGCAATCATGTAAGCGCAAAACCGCAATAATGGAATTATGGTTTGACTGGGTCGCGTGACCAGAACCACGAGTCCGTAACAAGCGGACCAGCGTCATGTTTGTCTGACAATGAGGAAGAGAAGTTCGCCAGCGACACTGCTGTTGTGGACAGGTAAGTGTTACAAGCTAAATTATTCTTTATCCCTGAAAATTGTAATCAAAAATGACTTTTGACTGATCAGTAAATTACAACTGTGCGTAGTAGACCGCGGCGCACCGGGCGATGTCCATCCTCTGTAGCGGGGGGGGGGGGGGAGTTGTTATCTTCTACATTACAGATATTTTAGAATAATTTTTAGTGCACTGTAGGATATTTTTTCTTGTAAAAAAAGCCACACATTTTTTACGTGGCATGCTTCTTTGTGTGTGGGGGCTTGTTTGTTCATTCATTCATTCATGAATGAATAAACACCCCCCCCCCCACACACACACACACACACAGCCCTGAGTGTCACCTTTCATTAGAGCCAAAGATGAAGCTTCTATATTGAATCATTCAAAAGTTACAGACGTTTTTCCAAATTGTGCCATTTGGCACAATTTGGCACAGTTCAAAAACGCCTGGGAACAACGTAAGAAAAAAGCTGTGTAATATATACATTTTTTGTGGTATTGTTACAAAATTTTGACCTCAGCTGGATAACACCTGGTTCTACATTTCTGTTGCATTTTCCAGCCAGTATCTGACAGCTGTGTGTTATTTGCAAGCATTTGTATCCAAAAAAACACCCAGGTGAAATATATTTTCTTCAAGTTCAGTATGTTTAGATGACTGTTACTCAGTGGCCGGAGCACTTAGAGAGATTACGACTTTTTGCCAAAAAATTCAAAGTGTTTTCTTTTAAATGAGACCAACCCCATGAAGATGCTGCAAAGGGTTGAAGAACAGCTTTTGATTTACTTTGGGTACATTATTTTTTGGCGTTTTTAGGGAAATTGACCAGAGTGCAAGGGGTTAACCACTTGCGCTCCGTTGTTCCGCGGGTGGGCAAGTCTCTGCGTCCTATGACGCACGAGGGCACGCGAGAGCGCGCTCGTGCGCCCTCGTGCGCATGACGCATGATAAGGATATTGATGGTGATGGTGTAGGTGGTGTGCCCTCCAAGCGCCACTGAAAAAAAAATCTGCAAACACAGCCGCGAACAGATTAGTTCATCTGATTGACCTCTCATTCGACTAATAAGAGCCTTGAATTGGGTTTCTGAAACCTTGAGGAGCCAATGAATGAAAATCTAGGAAGGAGGACCCGCCTACTGTGAACGCAGGAGCCAATTGAAGCACAGAAATTCTGGCTGGGTGAAGCGATATTTACTGCTGCAGAAGGACTCTGTACAAATCTACTACAGACCCAGGCTCACCCAGCAGCATGGAAAACACCCACAAGTGGGACCTGCACTCATTCCAGCAGAATAGACGGAGGCCGACGACAAAAGTTGTAAATCATTCGCCAAAACGGCAATATGTAATGGAATTATGTTGATCGGGATCCACGAGCGGAGCAGCGTCGCGTTCGTCTGACGCGTGGGAAGAGCTGTTCGCCACGACTCTGCTGCTTTGAAGAGGTAAGGTGTTATAAGCTAAATTATTATTTATCCCTGAAAACTGTAATCCAAAAATGACTTTTGACCGATCGGTAAATTACAACTGTACTGCGCACGAAGTGTGTGCGCCGCGATAAACGGTTCATTTGCCGTGTTCGGACCGTGAACGCCCTTCCCCCCCCCGCTGCAAAAGAGGAGCGGGGGGGGGGGGCACGGTCCGAACGCTCCCCGGTCCGCGGGAGGAAGCATATCAGTCTATTCCATCATGTAGCGATGGCCCTCTTCTGTAGCGAGGAGGGGGGGCGTTCACGGTCCATTCACGGTTCCCCCCCCCCACACACACACACACACAGTAGCGAGTGGGGCGGGGCCGCTGTGAAAACATGCAAGGAAAAAAAAAAAAGAAAAAAGAGTGTATTCCGTCATGTAGCGAGGGCCGAATTTGGTCCTCAGTAGCGGGGGGGGGGGGAAACGACCCCCCGCCCACACACACACGCACACACAGACACAGCCCTGAGTGTGACCTTTCATTAGAGCCTAAAATGGAGATTCTACATTGAATTATTCAAAGGTTACAGACGTTTTTCCAAACTGTGCCATTTGGCACAATTTGGCACAGTTCCATAACGCCTGGGAACTACCTGAGAACAAAGCTGTGTAAAATATTCATTTTTTGTGGTATTGTTACCAAATTTGGATCTCAGCTGGATAACACTTGGTTCTATATTTCTGTTGCATTTTCCAGCCGGATCGGACAGCTGTGTGTTATTTACAAGCATTTGTATTAAAAAAAACACTGTGTCCAAATTTTTTTTCTTCAAGTTCAGTATGTTTAGATGACTGTAACTCAGTGGCCGGAGCACGTAGAGAGATTATGTTTTTTTTGCCAAAAGATTCAAAGTGTTTTCTTTTAAATGAGACCAACCCCATGAAGATGCTGCAAAGGGTTGAATAACAGCTTTCGATTTACTTTGGGCACATTTTTTTTGACATTTTTAGGAAAATTGCCCGGAGTGCAAGTGGTTAACAGATCTCAAAAAAAAGGTGGTGGTGTTGCATTGTATATTGATGACCTGTATAGGTGTAAACTCGTAAATGAAATGTCCTTTGCACTACCAGGGATTCTGGAATGTGTTACTGTTGAGATTGACCAAGATAAAACAAAAAATCTAATTATAAGTTGTATATATAGAATGCTGGGAACTTGCACTGAGACATTCAGAGATAGATTAGATAAGATTAGATAAGATAAGATAAGCCTTTATTAGTCCCACAATGGGGAAATTCCAGGATTGCAACAGCACAGGTATAGTAACACTCAGAGCAATAATTAAGAAGATACAAAAAATATAAATAAGAGCAGTGGATATACATACGTATACATAAATATATAAATATATAAATATATAAATATATATACAAAGTGCGGAGCATTGTAGCAAGATGGAATAAACTGCATAACCGTCTACTTAGTTATCCTACATAGTATGAATATGTACCCATACATATTGTCACCCTCTGTAGCGACTGATATTGTCCTAGTTGTATACTGGAGAGGACCATTTGTGTAAGTCTGTTGCGTCTTTTGCATTCAATACTGTTAGGTCGTCACGTTTTTTTGCTATCTCTGTGAGCAGCCCTGCTTAGGTTATACAGTCTGACAGCCATAGGTAGGAAGGACCTGCGAAACCTCAAGGTTGCGCACCTAGGATGATGTAGTCTACTACTAAATGAGCTCCTCAGTGCGTTCAATATGTCCTGCATAGGGTGGGACTTGGACTCCAGCAGAGATGACAGTTTAGCCACCATCCTTCTCTCTCCTATCTCCTCCACTGGGTCAAGGCGTTGCCCCAGGACAGATCTAGCTTTCTTGATCAGTTTGTTCAGTCTCTTCCTATCGGCTGCTGTAATAAGTTATTAAAATAAGATTACAGATTATTATTGTACAGCTCGACTATAAAATAGTTGAGCTGTACAATAATATTACTAGTAAGCAAATGGTTGTAATTTGTGGAGATTTCAAAATTGATTTACTAAATCCATTTCAACAAAATGTAATTACAGAGTTCATGAATTCTATGTACAGTATGAGTCTATATCCCACAATAACACATCTCAGTAGAATCACAGTTCACACTGCTACATTTATTGATAACCTGTTTGTTAATATCATTGATAAGAAAATAGAAAGTGGATTATTGATAAATGATATAAGTGACCATTTGCCAGTCTTTGTATTTATCCATGGCCGCACGGGGGCCAATACAAAAAAAACCCTTTAAAATCTTTCAGATACAAATCACAAAACGCAATCAGTTCTTTTAAAGAAGACTTGCTGAAGCAAGACTGGACAAAAGTCTATGTATCAGATGTAAATGAAGCCTATGACACATTCATGAACATTGTAACCACTCTGTATGAAAAAAAAAATTGTCCATTAGTAAAGAAAAAGCTTAAACAGAAATTTGTTGACAAGCCATGGTTAACCAAAGGATTACAAAAGGCATGTAAAAAGAAAAATTCATTATATAAAGCCTTTCTAAAGAAAAGGACAAAAGAGGCAGAGCAGCAGTATAAAACATACAAAAATAAGTTAACATATATAATGAGATGTAGTAAAAGAGACTATTACAGTAAACAAGTACAGAGGGTGGCTACCTCCATTTTAAATGATGACTCCCACCCTTTGCACTGCCACTTTCAGCTTCTTCCCTCAAGACGGAGGTTTGCTGTCCCAAAAAGTAGAACCCAGCACTACAAAAACAGCTTTGTCCCTGCTGCTGTCAAAGAGTTGAACAAGCTGTAACAATATATTGCACATAATTTAGGTACCTATTTATAAACTCCATTTTATACTTACTTATTTTTGTAGGATGTCACTTGGGTTCTAAATATTTTATTGGGTTTTAGACCTTTGAGTTTTTAACCTCTTCGACTAGTTTTTAACTTTTAATATGACCCTTCTCTCTTACCTCTGGTTTTTCTCCCATCTCTTTGTCTTTTTATACCCTGATTGATGGAGACTTGAGTATTCTTATCATGTTTATAGTCAGCTTCATATGTGCCTGTGTTTGTGTCTATGTTGAATGTAATTTGTGGCTTGTAAATATGGATGTCACCAGACTGCAAAACAAATCTACCTACGGGTACAAATAAAGTAACCTGAACCTGAACCTGAACCTAAAGAACTGGAGAAAAACAGAGACAATATTAAAAATACATCGACAATACTTAACAATATTCTTGGAAATAAAAACAGAAATACAAGCTACCCAACCAATCTTTCAAAAAAAAAAAAATAATAAAACGACTCAGAGTGTGAATGCAGTCTCACCTGCAGATGAATTTAATAACTTTTTTGTTAACATTGGTCCTAATTTGGCTTGAGAAATACCCATTACAGCATCTACAGGTGATACAATAAGCAAAAACATTGCTATAAAAGACTCCATTTTCTTAAAGAACACAGACGAGAGAGAGGTCATTGAAATTGTTAAATCGTTTAAAAGTAAAACATCTACGGATTGTGATGGTATTGACATGCTCTTAGTCAAAACTATCATTGAATGCTTAGTGAAGCCACTGACGTATATTTGAAACCTGTCTCTCCAAACAGGTATATTTCCCAATGCAATGAAAATAGCTTAAGTAATTCGATATACAAGACGGGTGACAGAGGGGAATTTTCAAACTATAGACCAATTTCACTATTGCTGCAGTTATCCAAGATACTTGAAAAAATATTTTGTGAGAGAACTGACAACTTCATAATGAAGAATAATTTATTGTGTGAGCAGCAATATGGGTTCAGACACAAGAGGACAACTGCATTTGCTCTAATGGAATTTATAGAAAAAATATCAACTGCCATTGAAAATAAAGAGTATTCAGTTACTGAAGGTTACTTGTGGGGTCCCACAGGGTTCAGTTTTGGGGCCACTGATATTCAATAAGTATATAAATGATACATGTAAAGTTTCGGAAAAAATGTATTTAATATTGTTTGCCAATGACACTAATTTATTATGCAGTGGAAGCAATTTGGAACAACTTTTGGATACACTCAGAAAGGAATTAGGAAAGTTTAAACTGTGGTTTGATTCAAACAAATTAACGCTCAATTTAAGAAAGACAAAATTTGTAGTTTTTAACAATCATCACAACAACTTAGTATCTAAACTCAGTGTAAATGGTGTAGAGATTGAAAGGGTATCCGAAACTAAATTTCTTGAAGTAATAATTGATAATAAACTGTGTTGGAAGTCACATATTAATTATATTAAATGTAAAATATCTAAATCAATTGCAATACTACACAGAGTGAAATATTTGCTGAATCAACCCACATTATATACTTTGTATCATTCATTAATACTCTCATACATGACATATTGTACTGAAGTATGGGGAAATACATATAAAACAAACATATATCAAATCTTTATGCTCCAGAAGAGAGCTATTAGAATAATAAACAAAGCTGCTTACAGGGAACCAACAAACCCACTTTTTCTTAAATTAAAAGCTCTCAAGTTGAAAGATCTGGTTGACTTTAAAACTGCAGTAATAATGTTTAAAGTGAAGAATCTATCACTGCCCGCAAATATCCAAAAGTTGTTCCAAATAAGGGAGAAACAATATCATTTCAGAGGAACATGTATATTTCAAAAACCTTCAGTGAGAACTACCACCAAGCAACACTGTGTCTCAGTGCAAGGAGTCAGATTGTGGAATGCTTTTGGACCTGAATTAAAATCATGTACAACGCTTGGACAATTTAAACAAAAACTAAAGGAAGAAATACTTCAAACATATATACAAGATGACATGTAAAATCACATAAGGATTGTCATATCCAGTCTGTTGTGTTGTTGCTTAGTTTTTTTGTCACGTTTTGTCTTAGCTTTGTTCTGAATTGTAATTGCTCTTGTTTTGTTTTTCTTTTGAATTCTTGGATGGTATATGGGTGGGCAATATAAGCTGCAGCTTCAGCCATCACCCATTTCAGATAACTTATGTTGAACTGTATGGTCAGAGGAGTTATTGTTTAATTTGACCTTGTAAGATGTTTTTTTTCCCCTTTGTTGTATTATTCTGTTCCTTTCTTTTAATCTTTACTTTTAATCTATCCGAAATAAAGATTCATTCATTCATTCATTCATTCAAAAAACATTAGATTGCGCGCTGCCACATCTCTTCGAAATGAGGTGCCTCCTCCGAGCGCATAGCGGGTGCACTGTTTACTAGTAATTTGATGGCGTGATGCAAGTTGTAAAGAACAGACAGTGTGCTAACAGAAACTAACAAAAACACTGGCACACGGCGGAAAGTATGTCTGAAAAGTGCACGGATGACCATTTGTGCGCATTCAGCTGATCTTCCAGCCCATTCTTCACCATTTCTTCTTTTTAACCTTTTGAGTGTGTCTGTCGCTCAATTGCAACATAATCCCTAGTGGTCAAGAGTGGTAAATATTTTTGTCAATAAAATAGTTCAGATTTCCAAGGCTATAACTTGAAAGTGGTCAGAGATAATGGCTTACTGTCAGTTAGAAAGATGTAAAATATGATCCAACGTTCCAGATAGGAATAAATTTACACATTTAATGCATAATGTTGCGGCACCTCTTTAAATTTTATAATTCACTCAAAACTGGACTTTGGATGTATTTACACAAAGAATGGTTCAGTCTTTTGACACCGTTTTTTGTACAGAGGTACCTCATCATCTTATCTTCAAAGTATATGAACATGAAATCAGTACATTATAAAAAAAAAAAACACAAAACTTCCTCACTAGCTTCTAAAGGGACTCCCTCGATGCTGTGGTCGCTGCATTTTCACCCATCGTGGTCATTGTATTGCGTTTTGTCGGCCATTTACGTTCTCTACCACATCCACAAAGTCTTATGATTATCCCACATAAATTTCGCTTGTATCCCGTGGCTATTTTCCATGTACAAAGCCGACTAAGTGACGGTGACAATGATTGATTACAGCCATATTAGCTTTCTGGGCTAAAATGCTAAAAACAGGAAAGGGAAATGAGGACTTCTTCTCCTTTGGTGTATTACGTGTCATCCATTGAGTCCTCCAACGGATGTCTGCCACCTTCTGAAACTGGCAGATCAGTACAAATCAGTACAAATCCTGAATGGAGCCGATCATGTCAGAGTGAGATGACAGGTGCAGTGCCACGCTCTGCCACTAGGGGCACACAAATTCACACATTCAGAGGGTTAACATATGTAACTAACTGTGCATAAACTGTGATTGATGTCTTCCTTATTACCAGGCAGCATTACTATTGCATGCATTTTGGCCCACACACATGGGTTTTAGTCAGTACATGGGCATTGGTCAGTGCAAACCCGTCTTAAACCGTCATGATCAGAATTCACTTTAGAAAATGTGCCCTTTGCATCAAGGATGGGAAGGGGCGCTTTGGATTGGATTATCCAAAACACACCTCTGAATGATTAGACTGGTTTCTTTGCATTATGTGCTGACGGAAAGTTCGTTTTCACGCTGTTGTGATAAGGAAATGAATGTGGACATGCCCATGAACGCATTCTTTGTCGGTGACCACTGATCAACCGGCTCTGCCATTGTAATATGGCCCTCTATAGCAAACCGCCCCAGCAAGACATGTAGGTCATTGTTCGATGAAGCCAACAGGACAACATCATCTGCAAACAGCAGAGATGAGATCCTGTGGTCACCGAACATGACACCCTCTGTTCCTTTGCTGTGCCTAGAAATCCTGTCTATAAAAATTATGAACAGGATTGGTGATAAAGAGCATTCATACTACATATAGAAATACAAATACATTCTATAAATTAGGATAACACAATACAGGGCGAACACTTATTTCCATTGTAGTCCTGATGTATGAGGACAGCGAGACTGTGGTGAGGTGTGCTGTAGGAGTGACAGATGGATTCAAGGTGGGGGTGTGATTACATCAGGGATCAGGTCTGAGCCCCTTCTTTTTTGCCATGGGGATGGATAGGCTGACAGACGAGGTCAGGCAGGTGTCTCCATGGACCATGATGTTTGGAGATAACATTGTGATCTGTAGTGAGAGTAGGGAGCAGGTAGAAGAGAACCTGGAGAGGTGGAGGTATGCTCTGGAGAGAAGAGTAATGATAGTCAGTAGAAGCAAACAGAATACATGTGTGTGAATGAGAAGGAGGCAGGTGTAATGGTGAAGATGGAAGGAGTAGAGGTAGTGAAAGTAGATAAGCTTAAATACCTGGGGTCAACCATCCAAAGCAATGTAAAATGTCCAAGACAGAAGACAGGGAAGGAAGGGTGGGGTGGGTGGAGATGAGTGTCAACGGAGATCTGTGACAGAAGGATAGCAGCTTGAGTGAAAGGGAAGATTGACAAGACAGTAGTGAGACCTGCTATGATGTATAATTTGGAGACGATGGTGCTGACAAAAAAACAGGAGTCGGAGTTGGAGGTGGCAGAGTTGAAGATGCTAAGATTTTCATTGGCAGTGACTAGGAGGGACAAGATTAGAAATGAATATACAGTATCAGAGGGACAGCTCAAGTTGAGCAGTTTGGAGATAAAGTAAGAGAGGCAAAGCTGAGAGGGTTTGGGCATGTGTAGAGGAGGGATAGTGGATATATTGGACAAAGGATGGAGCTGCCAAGCAGGAGGAAAAGAGGAAGAACACAGAGAAGATTCATGGATGTCGTGAAGGAAGACATGGAGAGGGTTGGTGTTACAGAGGAAGATGCAAGGCATAGGGTGAGATGGAGGCAGTTGATCCACTGTGGAGACCCCGAATGAGAGCAGCCAAAAGAAGAAGAAAAAAGACTCTTCAGACCACATCACACTTTTCCACTTTGCATCAGTTTATCTCAGATGAGCTTGGGCCAGAGTAACCAGCGGCCTTTCTAGGTGTTGTTGATATATGGCTTTTGCTTTTCATGGCAGAGTTTTAACTTGCACTTGTTGATGTAGCAACTAACTGTGTTAAATGACAATGGTTTTCCAAAGTGTTCCTGAACCCACATGGTATATGCTTTACAGAATAATGTTGGTTTTTAATGCAGCGCAGCCTGAGGGATGGGAAGGTGACAGGCATTCAATGTTGGTTTTCGGCCTTGTTGCTTCTGTGCAGTAATTTTGCCAGATTCTCTTTACCTTTTGATGATATTATGGACTGTGTTGAGACACATTGTCCCTGAACTCTTGGACTATTTGCTCACGCAGTTGTTCACAAAGTGGTGAACCTCACCCCATTCTTGATTGTGAATGACTGAACCTTTCAGAGATGCTCCTTTTATCATGATGCTCACCTGTTTCCAATCAATCTGTTTACCTGTGGAATGTTACAAAAAGGTGTTGTTTAAGGATTCCTCAAATTCCCCAGTCTTTTCTTGCCCCTGTTCCAGCTTTTTTGGAACATGTTGCAGTCATCAAATTCAAAATGAGTGAATATTTCCAACATAACAATAAAGTTTATCAGATTGAACATTATGCATCTTGTCTTTGTGGTGTATTCAGTTGAATATAGGTTCAAAGTGTTCTGTTTTATTCACATGGAACTGGGGTTGTAAGATAAGTTAACAGATTGACAATCTCAATGAACAAAAACTTGATTTCTTTCTTCTCGTGCTGGTTCAGAGTTGTGTGCTGAGATGAATAGCACCTCCATGCATATGAAACACCTACAGCGCTGGAGTCAACTTGTGTTTGAACTTTCAACATGAGTTTACTTTTCAGTGAAAAGTGTTCTGTGGTGGTTTCATTTATCATAAATCATACTAAATCTGCAAGTATTTCAAATCGTGAACATGTAGCAGTCGATTGAAGTCACTTATCGGGTGACATAGTCAACAATACTGGTGTTCAAAGTAAAACTGGAACGAGATTAGAAGTACAGTTTAAAAGTACAGTTTTTGTCATCAATTAATTGGATTGTGTCTTCTACTGTTAACAAGATAAAAAAGGTTCAGCTTGGAGAACTTCTCAATAATAATAATAATAATAATAATAATAATAATTAAAGCTGCGAGCAGCGATAAACGGGCCCTCACGTCCTTGCTAGACTTTGGCCTTGCCACTCAGAGTGTGTAACTCCGCGCAGGCTCCATTCCTCCCTCCCCAGCTCTCTCTCTTCTGCTCTTTGTACATCCGTCCTTCCATAACGCCATACACCCACCCATCTGTCCATCAATCCATTCGCCGGTCCATCCCGCCATCCATCATCAGGCCGTCCATCTGTCCATTGCAAGAGAGCGCTTCGGCAGACATACTGTATAAGCTTGTGGATTACCTCAAAAATCTAATATGTTTGTCCATAGCCTAAAGGCCACTTCTGGTGAAAATTTCCCCAGGAAATTTGTTTGAATTTAGACAAGCTATGCCATCACTATAAATGTATTTTTTTTTTTTTTTACCTAGGGGGCACTATAGCTATATGTGGTATGGTCATATAAATCTTCTGGGTGGAACTAGTACCATGTATATCAAGTTTGGGTCCATTTGGTTAATGTTCGTGTGAGTTATAGATAGATAGATAGATAGATTAGTTTATTTGACAGGGACAGTGCAATAAACATAGACAATTAATCAATGACAATCAATCTGATGTGTTGCACATGGAGTGTATAGCTATTAGCTAATTTGCAACTCTTGTCCCTGGATGGGCTTTAGAAAAGAGAATCAAGTAAAGAAAAGAAAAGAAATAAAGAAAATACACAATAACCACATACATCAATGCAAAAAGATTATAAATACACAATTATAAATATTATAAATATTATAAATACTATAAATACACAATTATAAATATTATAAATATTATAAATACACAAATATAACAACCTGACTCACATTTGCCTATTTCAGGCCTCCCTCCCTTCGTCACTCACTATAAACAAACACATTCATTCCTTCCCTTCATTCACTCTCACCTTGTAGACAATCAATTCATACATGAGTACATTCTTGTTTATTTTTCAGCCAGTTTTTAACCTTTTTAGTGAATGTTTTAAAGTCCGTTATTATTTTAATTTCATTTGGCATTGTGTTCCAGATGTGACTGCCCTTTATAGAGAATGCTGTTTGTCCAAATGTGGTTCTGCGGTGGAATATTTTACAGTTATTGTTAACAGAACTCCTGGTGGCTCTGCTGCTGTCCTGTCTTTGGATGAAACCAGCAAGTGGCTCGGGTGCTGATTTATGGAGACATTTGAACGTTAATTTCAGAAAACAGAGGTCAATGAAACTCTCAAAACTCAATAGGTTGTATTTTTTTAAAACATTACAGTGATGCCACCTAATGGGCTTTTTGTCCAAGATTTTTAGGGTTTGATTATATAATGAACCTATATGTCTTATTGTGGAAGGGGCTGCTTGAGCCCAGACTGTCAAACAGTATGATATATGAGAAAAAACCATAGAATGCATATACAGTACAGCTGCTTCGTAAGGTATGTAATATCTAATTAATTTAAAGCAGTTCAGATTTTTTTTTACTGTTTTTGAAATTTTCTTTATATGAAGATTAAATTTGAGTTGAGGATCTAGTACAATGCCAAGGTATTTGAATTCTGTAGCTAAACTGATGGCATGATCATGTATATTAACTTTAAAACGTTGCAGGTTACATTTTTTGATTGAAAAGCACATTGAGACTGTTTTCTGAAGGTTTAGCAATAGATGGTTCTGGAGGAGCCACTCTTGGACATCAACCATACTTGTAGACAGTACATCTGCAGCC
This sequence comes from Pholidichthys leucotaenia, assembly GCA_020510985.1. NCBI lineage: Eukaryota > Metazoa > Chordata > Actinopteri > Cichliformes > Pholidichthyidae > Pholidichthys > Pholidichthys leucotaenia. The sequence goes on along the minus strand of CM035845.1, from coordinate 247,219,350 downwards.
TGTGCTGGAGTCTTGGCAGCTGTGTAAATAACTGCATCATCTGCATAAAGTTGGCATGTTGCAGCTGATCAGTGTAACGGCAAGTCATTAATAAAAATGCTGAAAAGTAATGGACCAAGAATGGACCAAGAATGGACCCTTGTGGGATACCCATGCGGTTGTTTAAAAATGAGGATTTATCCTGGTGAACTTTTACACACTGTTCTCTATTCTGGAGATAAGATGCAAACCATTCTAATGTATCTGGGGAGAAGTTAAAAGTTACCATTTTGGATAAAAGCAAACTGTGGTTTACAGTATCGAAAGCCTTTTTGAAATCTAGAAAAACAGCTCCTACCACATTACCCCTGTCCAAGGACTGTTTGACGTTTTCAATAAGGCAACAATTTGCTGTTTCTGTTGAGTATCCTGGTCTAAAACCAAATTGATGTGGATGAAGGAGTTGACTGTCTTGTAAGTAGTCTATCAGCTGTGTAGCTACAACTTTTTCAAGAACCTTAGACAGGACTGGTAAGATAGAGATTGGGCGGTAATTGCATATATCGTCTTTACTGCCTGATTTATGAACTGGTATGACGACAGCTTTTTTCCAGCCAGATGGAAATGTACTAGACCTAATGGAGAGATTAATGAGATGAGTCAGTGGTTTGATTAATATTTTGCTGTGCGTTTTGAGAAAGGAGGTGCTCATGTTGTAGATATCATTAGTTTTTGAGTTTGACAGTGTTTTAACAATACCAGCAATTAACTCCTCATTTACCTCATCGATGTGAAAAGAATCTGTTGGAAGTATTGAATTCGTGTTGTTGAGCACATTTGGCGGACAACACATTCGTGTTGTTGAGCACATTATGACAACTTCTGTCCATTATAGAAAGATTCAGTGTTGGTTAACCATGCACCACACAAAATGTGGTTGAATTTGGACTAAGTATTTCAGAGTTATAAGGCTTTGTTTTTACTGCTAGGGGGTACTACAGCTATGTGTCATTTTTCATTGTACAAAGGTTTAATGTAGGCTACCGATACACCACAGAAAATTTGGTTGAATTTGGACAATGTAAGCCTGAGTTATAAAGCTTTGTTTTTTTTTCCTAGGGGGCACTATAGCTATGTTTGTTATAGTTGTATAAATCTGTTTGGGGTCTGACTAGTATCATATATATGAAGTTTTGCAGCGTTTGGGCAATCTACATGTGAGTTATGGTAGCTTCCTGTCCATTGGCGGTAGGGGACGCTGTTGCTATATGTCATTCTTTATTATAGAAATTATCAGTATTTGTTACCTATTCACAACACAAAATTTGGTTGAAATCAGTCAATGTATCCCCGAGTTATAGGCTTTGGAAGGGCGATGACAATACTGCAAACTTGGTCATGCCCCTTCCGCCAAACCGGCAGGGATTTGGAAACGTTTTCAACAGCTTTTGATGGCGCATGGGTATAGATGATTGGTACCATTTATGGTGACAATCAGACTATTTATTTCAGACATATTGAAGAAAATCTTTGGTGTAAACCTTCATGTCTCCAAGAGAGGGTGCTATTGCTACTCATGAATAGTCATAGCTATAATTGTTCGGAGGCATACCCATATACATCATACCTATCTTTGTGCCAATCCGACCTTCCATTCCTGAGGTATTAAAAAAACAGCATGATGCAAAACTTTCTGCCTCCTATAGGTGGCACTGTAGATTTCTATGACTATTGTTCTATAGAACTGTTTGAAATTGGACTGATATCCATAACATTGAATTTGGTTGAAATCCGACAGTGCAAACCAGAGTTATTGCTGTCAGAATGGTCACAGAATGATCATGGCGAGGCATCAAACTTTGCCACGCCCCTACGGCCAAACTGTCAAGCTTCTGGAAAAGTTTTCAATAACATTTTATGGCACATGGGTATAGATGATTGTCACCACAAATGAGCTTAATCGGACTAAAACTCTAGGACGAGTTCGATCAAATGCGCGAACAGGAAATCAGGTCACTGCCACTTCCTGCCAAAATGGCCGACTTCCTGTTGGGTGTAGACCATCACTTCTATGGAGTTTTTTTTGCATGTCTTGACATGATAAACATCTCACCCGATTTTCATCTTTCAATGCAAAAGTAAGCGTGTGCCACTCCCCATTGACTTCACATGTTAGGTGGTGCTGTAGAGCCATTTTTGTGGGGTCATTCATATTTCCTCCAAAATATCGCCCCCTATGCACCCGTGGAACCTAGCGCCCGTCGGACCCAGTCAGCATGTAAAATTTCCTGTCGTCATGGCATACACTGTGTGAATAATAAAGAAAACCTTCTGGTGCAGTATTTCCTGTGAGCAGCAGGTGGCGCTATAACTTTTGTCAACTGTTTTTACATAGTAGCGTGTGGGGTCAGACTACTATTCATTTTAGAAAATTTGGTGAAAATCGGATAAAGTTTGTCCAAGTTACAACTTTCCGATGTTCCATGTCACCATGGTAACACTTACCTATCAGTTATGTGTTGATGACCCATATGGGCTTACAGATGACAGTCCCCTCTACCTATGTTCCAAATTTCATGACTCCAGGACCTTCCCAACCCTCCCAACAAGATCACAGATTGAATGGCGAGGAGGGCGTGTCCATGGTAACAGCAGTGACGCCATGCTAAAGGTGCTGTGCAGTTATGATCAACCACGTTGTCTGATAAACCTCAGAAAATTGCACGTCATTCTGGCAAGCGACGCGTGAGCATGGCATGTGAGTTATGGCAACTTCCTGTCCATTGGTGGTAGGGGGAAATGTCGCTATGTGTCATTCTTTATTATAGAAATTATCAGTATTGGCTACCTATTCACCACACAATATTTGGTTGAAATCAGTCAGTGTATGCCAGAGTAAAAGCAATTGGAAGGGTGATGGAGATATGGCAAACTTGGCCATGCCTCTTCCGCCAAACCATTGGGCATTTGGAAAACTTAAAATAAAAAAACAAAATAAATAAAAAAACAACATGATGCAAACTTTCTGATGCAAAACTTTCTGCCTCCTATAGGTCGCGCTGTAGATTTCTATGAATATTGTTCTATAGAATCAGAATCAGGATCAGAATCAGAATCAGAATCAGATTTATTGCCATTGTTCATGTACTACATAAACTAGGAATTTGTCTCGGTGCAATGCTGCAACATTAAACATGATAAAAATAGAAGATAGAAATTTAAAAAAAACTATACATGCAATAAAATGTAGAATATGAATGAGTAATACTAGTCAAGCAATTTAAATATATTAGCGAGCAGCAGATATTGTGGAGTACCACATAGTGCAGTCGGTAATGCAAAAAGAAAACAGTGATGATTGACATGAGTCTGGTTGAGCTGCTGTACGTAGTGCACGAGAGTCTAATAAGTCACATAGTGTTCAGCAGTCTGATGGCAGAGGGGAAGAAGCTGTTCATGTGACGGGAAGTTTTAGTCTGAATGGACCGAAGTCTTCTACCTGAGGGGAGGGGGGCAAACAGTACGTGACCAGGGTGTGAAGGATCGGCTATGATCCAGCCTGCACGCCTCCGGGTCCTGGAGATGTACAGATCCTGGAGGGGTGGGAGCTTGCAGCCGATCACCTTCTCAGCAGCGCGCACGACGTGCTGCAGCCTTAGTCTGTCCCTGGCAGTGGCTCCTGCGTACCACACGGTTATGGAGGTGGTGAGGGTGGACTCGATGATGGCCGTGTAGAACTGCACCAACATCTTGGTGGGTAGCTTGAGCTTCCTCAGCTGCCGCAGGAAGAACATCCTCTGCTGGGCCTTTTTGATGAGGGAGCTGATGGTCGGCTCCCACTTGAGGTTCCGGGTGATGGTGGTGCCCAGGAAGCGGAAGGAATCTGCAGTGGTGATGGGAGAGCCTGTGAGGGTGAGGGGGGGCAGAGGGGTTGTGACTTTCCTGAAGTCCACAATCATCTCCACTGTCTTCAGAGCGTTCAGCTGCAGATTGTTGTGGCTGCACCAGGACGCCAGCTGGGCCACCTGTCTCCTGTAGACGGATTCGTCACCGTTGGAGATAAGCCCGATGAGGGTGGTGTCGTCCGCAAACTTGATCAGCTTGACAGACTGGTGGCTGGAGGTGCAGGAGTTGGTATAAAGGGAGAAGAGTAGGGGGGAAAGTACACAGCCTTGGGGTGATCCGGTGCTGATGCTAACAGAGTCTGAGACAGAACTGTTTGGAATTGGACTGATATACATAACATTGAATTTGGTTGAAATCCGACAATGCATACCAGAGTTATTGCCGTCAGAAGGGTCTTTGAATGATCATGGCAAAGCATCAAACTTTGCCACGCCCCTACGGCCAAACCATCGAGCTTTTGGAAAAGTTTTCAATAACTTTAAATGGCACATGGGTATAGATGATTGTCACCACAAATGAGTTCAATTGGACAAAAACCCTAGGACGAGTTTGATCAAGTGCGCGTCAGTTGCGTGAGGTGGAAATTAGGTCACTACCATTTCCTGCCAAAATGACTGGCTTCCTGTTGGGTGTAGACCATCACTTCTATGGAGTTTTTTCCATATCTTGACATGATCAACATCTCACCCGATTTTCATCTTTCTATGCGAAAGTAAGCGTGTGCCACGCCCCATTGACTTCACATGTTAGGTGGCGCTGTAGAGCCATTTTTAAGGGGTCATTCTTATTTCCTCCAAAATATTAAATTTTTTGCAAGTCTTGAGGTCCATGCAAAAAAGGGTGCGTTTTCATGCACGTTCACTACCTCAAAAATGAGATCTTAGATAGAGAAGAAGAAAAAAAATTTCTACCAATTGCAGCAGGGCTCTCGCCCACTAACTTTGTCAGTGGCTTGGGCCCTAATTAAAGCTGCAAGCAGCTGTACGTGGACCCTCGCCCCCCGCGCAACCGTGGACCCCGGTGCCCGTTGTACCTAGCTGGCTCAGAAAATTTCCCGTCGTTGCGGCAAGCGCTGCGTGAATAATAAACAGTTTGGCGCAGTACTTCCTGTGAGCAGTAGGTGGCACTATAACTTTTGTCAATCATTTTTATCTAGGAGCGTGCGGGGCCGAACTAATATTCATCGTAGAAAATTTGGTAAAAATCAGACAAAGTTTGTGCAAGTTACAACTTTCCGATGTTCCATGATGAGGAGCCAACCTTCCCAATGTTGCCATGGCAACACTTCCCTGTCAGTTTTGTGTTGCCCACCCATATAGGACTACATATGACAGTCACCTCAACCTATGTTCCAGATTTCATGACTCCAGGTCGTTTCCAACCATCCCAAAAAGATCACGGATTGAATGGCGAGGAGGTCATGTACATGGTAACAGCAGTGACGCCATTGTAAAGGTGATGTGCAGTTATGATCAACCACGTTGTCTGATAAACCTCAGAAAATTGCAGGTCATTCTGGCAATCGGTGCGTGAGTATGGCATGTGAGTTATAGCAACTTCCTGTCCATTGGCGGTAGGGAGCGCTATCGCTATGTGTCATTCTTTATTAGAAATTCAGTATTGGCTACCTATTCACTACGCAAAATTTGGTTGAAATCAGTCAATGTTTGCCAGAGTTATTGCCGTCAGAATGGTCATAGAATGATCATGGCAAGGCATCAAACTTTGCCACGGCCCTACGGCCAAACCGTCAAGCTTTTGGAAAAGTTTTCAATAACTTTTAATGGCACATGGGTATAGATGGAGAAGAAGAAGAAGAAAAAAAACAATTCTCACAATTACAATAGGGCTCTTGCCCACTGACATTGTCAGTGGCTCGGGCCCTAACAATTACAATAAGGGCTCTTATCCACTGACGCTGTCAGTGGCTCGGGCCCTAATAATATTTTAGCACCTCCACTTACTGGTCTACCTACTTCTCCTCTTCAGCACTGGTAGGAAAAAAAATCCTGTGCTGTGCCTCACTCTGTTACATCTTTCCAAAGTTAACAACATCAAATGATACCTTGTGCATCTTGGGGACCAACAGCTTTTGACAATACAGCAGTATTTTAATGCTCTTTATGGTGAGGATATGTTTTTAACATAGGTCTAGTGCATCATGTCTAAGTTAACTTATGTAGTATATTTTCAAAAGGGTATTATGCCTGCAAATAGCAACAGCCAATAGTCCAAACTAGTCAAAGTTACTCGCATTCTTTTATCAGAGTTTAAAGTTTAAATGATTGGGTTTTCATATTAGGTGCAAAGATTTCCACTGCAGAACATTTCTGACCTCCAGTCCATTTATACGTGGCCTAACTGAGGTGTTATGGAGATGAAAGCTAGAGGCTAGAACTCAAAGTACTTGACTTGCATCCCTGCCTGGTCCTTTGTTTCTGTTGATAGACCCTGAGGCTAGAAAACGGAGATTTAGGACAAGTAGGTTGGCCTGTTGATTGAAACTTCCAGATTGAATCCAGACCCATGCCGTCGTCACTTAGTGCGTGTATGCATGTGTGAGTTCTACTTGCGGTGAATCTTAAGTGATTAGTTCCTCTAAAAGAACTTCTTTACTGTGAGCTGAGGGCCATCTCTGGAGTTCAGTTGTGGTCTAAAACCCTTACCATGATATAATTTGTGAGTCATGTTTGTTTGTCTTTGGTCTTTACCTCCCAAGTACTGGAAAAGCGCTATCTTTCTCCCTCTGTTTCAAACGCACACACACTCACATTCCCCAATTCTGAGGTCATCCCCCTGAGCTTCTTTGTGCTGCTCCTGCTGTAAATTCGCTTATGTGTGCCTACTTTTCATCACAGCCTCAATTACTCTCTATATCCACTTCACATACAGTGGTGTGAAAAAGTGTTTGCCCCCTTCCTGATTTATCACTTTTTTGTATGTTTGTCACACTTAAATGTTTCAGATCATCAAACAAATTTAAATATTAGACAAAGATAACACAAGTAAACACAAAATGCAGTTTTGAAATGAAGGTATTTATTATAAAGGGAAAAAAAATCCAAACCTACATGGCCCTATGTGAAAAAGTTATCCCCCCCTTAATTAACTGTGGTTTATCACATCTTTGGAAAGCTGAGTTTAATTTCTTGAGTCACACCCAGGCGTAATTACTGTCACACCTGTTCTCAATCAAGAAATCACTTAAATAGGACCTGCCTGACAAAGTGAAGTAGACCAAAAGATCCTCAAAAGCTAGACATTATGCTGTGATCCACAGAAATTCAGGATCAAATGAGAAACAAAGTAATTGAGCTCTCATCAGTCTGGAAAAGGTTATAAAGCCATTTCTAAAGCTTTGGAACTCCAGCGAACAACAGTGAGAGCCATTATCCACAAATGGCAGAAACACTGAACAGCTGTGAACCTTCCCAGGAGTGGCCGGTCAACCAAAATTACCCCAAGAGCGCAGCAACGACTCATCCAAGAGATCACAAAAGACCCCACAACAGCATCCAAAGAACTGTAGCCCTCACTTGCCTCAGTTAACCTCTTGTACTCCAGGATACCGTGGGTGGTCACGTCTCTGCGTACTAGTGTGCCCTCGTGCGCACTAGAACGCACACTGTGCGTCCTTGAGCGCACTGAAAAAAAAAAGCTGCATTTCCGTTCTTCCACTACAGACACAGCCATGAACAGAAAGCCAAAGGAGTGCTTTGATTGGTTTAGATTTGATTGACCTCTCATTCAACTAATAAGAGCCTTGCATTGGGTTTCTGAAACCTTGAAGAACCAATGACTGAAAACCTAGCAAGAAGGACCCGCCTACCAACTGCTGCGAATACAGCGAGCCAATTGAAGCAGAGAAGTTTGACGATTAAAAGTGTGCGTCCCGTGCGTAAAATCTGTTTTGTCTAAGCCGCTGTGTGTGAAGGTAGCATTCGCCAGTGTTTTTTTTCTTACTACTGTTCTTATTTGTTTTGAAAAATCGTTCGCCAAAACCGCAATCATGGAAGCGCAAAACCGCAATAATGGAATCATGGTTTGACCGGGTCGCGTGACCAGAACCACGAGTCGTATCAAGCGGACCAGCGTCATGTTCGTCTGACAATGAGGAAGAGATGTTCGCTAGCGACACTGCTGTTGTGGACAGGTAAGTGTTATAAGCTAAATTATTCTTTATCCCTGAAAATTGTAATCAAAATGACTTTTGACCAATCGGTAAATTACAACTGTGCGTCATCGCCACATGATGGACCGCAGCGCACAATTCGTGCGCCGAGAATGGCCCCCCCCCCCCCGCTACTCCTCTGTAGCGGATTGCAGATATATTGCAGATATTTTAGTACAACTGTGCGCAGTAGACCGCGGCATGCGCTGCGGTCCGTCATATGGCAATGGACGATGTCCGTCCTCTGTAGCGGGGGGGGGGAGTTTTATCCTCTACATTACAGATATTTTAGTATAACTTTTATTGCACTGTAGGTTATTTTTTCTTGTAAAAAAAAAAAGCCACACATTTTTACATGGCATGCTTCTTTGTGTGTGGGGGGCTTGTTTGTTCATTCATTCATTCATGAATGAATGAACAACCCCCCCCCCCCCCCATACCTTTCATTAGAGCCCAAGATATAGCTTCTATATTGAATCATTCAAAAGTTACAGACGTTTTTCCAAACTGTGCCATTTGGCACAATTTGGTACAGTTCAAAAACACCTGGGAACAACCTGACAAAAAAGCTGTGTAATATATTCATTTTTTGTGGTATTGTTACAAAATTTGGACCTCAGCTGGATAACACTTGGTCCTACATTTCTGTTGCATTTTCCAGCCCGTATCTGACAGCTGTGTGTTATTTGCAAGCATTTGTATCCAAAAAAACACCCAGTCGAACTTTATTTTCTTCAAGTTCAGTATGTTTAGATGACTGTTACTCAGTGGCAGGAGCACTTAGAGAGATTATGACTGTTTTGCCAAAAAATTCAAAGTGTTTTCTTTTAAATGAGACCAACCCCATGAAGATGCTGCAAAGGGTTGAAGAACAGCTTTTGATTTACTTTGGGTACGTTATTTTTAGGCGTTTTTAGGGAAATTGACCAGAGTGCAAGGGGTTAAGGTCAGTGTTCATGACTCCACCATAAGAAAAAGACTGGGCAAAAATGGCCTGCATGGCAGAGTTTCAAGACGAAACCCACTGCTGAGCAAAAAGAACATGAAGGATCGTCTCAGTTTTGCCAGAAAACATCTTGATGATCCCCAAGACTTTTGGGAAAATACGCTATGGACTGACGAGACAAAAGTTGAACTTTTCGGAAGGTGTGTGTCCCATTACAATCGGTGTAAAGGTAACAGCATTTCAGAAAAGAAACATCATACCAACAGTAAAATATGGTGGTGGTAGAGTGAAGGTCTGGGGCTGTTTTGCTACTTCAGGACCTGGAAGACTTGCTGTGGTAAATGGAACCATAAATTCTGCTGCCTACCAAAAAATCCTGAAGGAGATTGTCCGGCCATCTGTTCGTGACCTGAAGCTGAAGCACACTTGGGTTCTGCAGCAGGACAATGATCCAAGACACACCAGCAAGTCCACCTCTGAATGGCTTAAGAAAAACAAAATGAAGACTTTGGAGTGGCCTTGTTAACCCCTTGCACTCCGGTCAATTTCCCTAAAAACGCCAAAAAATAACATGCCCAAAGTAAATTGAAAGCTGTTCTTCAACCCTTTGCAGCATCTTCATGGGGTTGGTCTCATTTAAAAGAAAACACTTTGAATTTTTTGGCAAAACAGTCATAATCTTTCTAAGTGCTCCGGCCACTGAGTTACAGTCATCTAAACATAGTGAACTTGAAGAAAATAAATTTGGCCTGGGTGTTTTTTTGGATACAAATGCTTGCAAATAACACACAGCTTCAGATCCGGGCTGGAAAATGCAACAGAAATGTAGAACCAAGTGTTATCCAGCTGAGGTCCAAATTTTGTAACAATACCACAAAAAATGAATATATTACACAGCTTTTTCCTCACGTTGTTCCCAGGTGTTTTTGAACTGTGCCAAATTGTGCCAAATGGAACAGTTTGGAAAAACGTCTGTAACTTTTGAATGATTCAATGTAGAAGCTTCATTTTAGGCTCTAATGAAAGGTCACACTCAGGGCTGTGTCTCTCTGTGTGTGTGTGGGGGGGAGTTGTTCCCCCCCCCTCGCTACAGAGGAAAGACATCGCCCATTGCGCCACGGTCCGTCATGCAGCGATGACGCACAGCTGTAATTTACCGATCGGTCAAAAGTCATTTTGATTACAATTTTCAGGGATAAAGAATAATTTAGCTTAGAACACCTTACCTCTTCACAGCAGAAGCAGAGCTGGCGAACTTCTTCCTCATTGTCAGACGAATGCGACGCTGGTCTCGCGACCCAATCAAAACATAATTCCATTATTGCGGTTTTGCACTTCCATGATTGCGGTTTTTGGCGAACGATTTTTCAAAACAAATAACAGTAGTAATTAAAAATAGACTGGCAAATGCGTGTGTGTCACTCAGCCTTCGTCGTCGGCCTTCGTCAGTCTATGATGACCATAGAAGACAATCCTAATATCTCTTCTGCTGGGACAAAAACAAAATAAGCACCGCCTGGCCAAACATGCCGATGCGCGAATGGCAGTCGCTGTCACAAAGGTTGCACTTGTGGATGGTCTCAGTGCTGCTGGGTCTGTGGGGTTCTTCCTGCGGGTCCTTTTTGTCATCTGCTGCAGCAGTCTGTCTTCACCCAGCCTTAAAAAAAACAGCTCGCGAACTTCTCTGCTTCAATTGGCTCACTGCATTCACAACGTTGGTAGGCGGGTCCTTCTTGCTAGGTTTTCAGTCATTGGTTCTTCAAGGTTTCAGAAACCCAATTCAAGGCTCTTATTAGTCGAATGAGAGGTCAATCAGATGAACTAATCTGTTCGCGGCTGTGTCTGCAGCTTTTATTTTCAGTGCGCGCTTGGACGCCATCACCATCTCCATCATGCGTCCTACATCACCATCTCCATCATGCGTCCTAGAGCACACGAGGGTGCACGAGAGCGCCCTCGTGTGCTCTGGGATGCAGAGACTTGCCCGCCCGCGGTACAACGGAGTGCAAGAGGTTAAAGTCCTGACCTGAATCCGATTGAGATGCTGTGGCATGACCTTAAAAAGGTGGTTCATGCTCGAAAACCCCCCAATGTGGCTGAATTACAACAATTCTGCAAAGATGAGTGGGCCAAAATTCCTCCACAGTGCTGTGAAAGACTCATTGCGAGTTATCGCAAATGCTTGTTTGCAGTTGTTGCTGCTAAGGGTGGCCCAACCAGTTATCAGGTTTTGGGAGCTCAAAAAATTAAACTCAACTTTCCAAAGATGTGATAAACCACAGTTAATTGGGGGGGGGGGGGGCAAATCACGCTTTCACACAGTGTCATGTAGGTTTGGATTTTTTTTCCCCCCTTAATAACAAACATCTTCATTTAAAAACTACATTTTGTGTTTACTTGTATTATCTTTGTCTAATATTTAAATTTGTTTGATCTGAAATATTTAAGTGTGACAAACATACAAAAAAATGAGAAATCAGGAAGGGGGCACACACTTTTTCACACCACTGTATGTCTTTACTCATCAGGCAAAAGTAAAGGTCAGAGGTCACCAAATGAAAGTGTGAGAGACAGAATTCCATGACAACAAGCTAATAAGCAGGGAAACCAAACCAGTAGAAAGAAGAGCTGCAGTTTTTGACCTGGCCATATAAGGCTCAAAAGACACAAAACTTAAAAAAAAACTGTAGCAGAAATAAATCTGTGCACACCCTAGCACATACATAAATTTGTTTTCTACAATATAGCTTCTCTAATTCAAGTCAGAAACTGGACATCTTGACTGTGTTTGTTGCTTTGAGAATATTTATGACTTCTTCAGCTGCTCTCTCTAGGGGTCGCCACAGCGCATCATCTGCATCCATCTCACCCTTTCCGTAGCATCTTCCTCTGTAACACCAGCCCTCTCCATGTCCTCCTTCACTACATCCATGAATCTTCTCTGTGGTCTTTCTCTTTTCCTCCCGAGTGGCAGCTTCAACTTCAGCATCCTTTGTCCAATATATCCACTATCCCTCCCCTGGACATGTCTGTCTCCTTTTTGTAAGTGCAACCATCTGCAAACCATACATCATAGCAGGTCTCACTACCATCTTGTAAATCTTCCCTTTCATTCTAGCTGCTATCCTTCTGTCACAAATCACCCCTGACCCTCGTCTCCACCCACTCCACCCTGCTTGCACTCTCGTCTTCACCGCTCTAGTGGATTTTCCATTGCTTTGGATGGTTGACCCCATGTATTTAAACTCATGTACCTTTACTAAATCTACTTCTCGTATCTTCACTGTTACACCTGACTCCCTCTCATTCACACACATATTCTGTCTTACTTTCATTCATTTCATTTCATTTAATTCATTGCTCAACTTTATGCCTCTGTAGTTACTAGAGTTCTGAGCATTACCCTTGTTCTTGAAAACTGGTACCACAAGACTTCTTTTCCACTCCCTGAGCATCCTCTCACTCTCCAAGATTGTTTAACACAATCTGGTTAAAAAGTCCATTGCCATTTCTCCTGAACATACTTCTACAGGTATGTCATCTGCACCAATCATCTTCATCCTCTTCAAAGCTGCCCTCACTTCCATCTTGCTAATCCTCTGAACTTCCTGGTTCACCATCTTTCCTTCATCCATCCTCCTCGCCCTTTCGTTTTCTTCATTCATCAGCTTCTCAGAGTACACCTTTTTTCCTTCCTTAGTGCCCAGCCTCTCACACAACTTACTATGTGCGTTTTCCTTTGCCTTTTGCTACCTCTCGCTTTGCCATGCACCTAGATTCCAGGTACTCTTGTCTACTTTCTACCAAGCCACTAGTGGTAGAGCATCTACCTCCCAGCCGGGAGGTCATGGGTTCAAGCCCCAGTCAGCTCATACCAAAGACCATAATAACAATGGTACTTCCCGCCTTCTAGCTTGGTGCTCAGTATAATAGACTGGTGGGAGGAAAGTTGGTTGTGGTGGTGCCTTGCACGGCAATGGCAGTCATGAACATCTACACCACCAGGGTCATCAGGAGGGCCCACAACATCATCAAGGACAATACCCATCCACAACATAGTCTGTTCACACTCCTGCTATCAGGAAGGCGAAAGTGTGAAATCCCACACATCCAGGCTGCCAGACAGCTTCTGCCCACAGGCCATCAGACTCCTGAACAGTAAACCACCCCCTCAATGCTCCATCCCACACCTCTAGTCTCTTGAGCTGCATTTCGATCGCCCAATAGTGTACTCCAAAGTGGACTGAACAGGGTATCTGCCATATTAACTGAGAATCCAAATCGAAGGGAGTGAATGGTCTTCATTTCAAAGGGAACTGAGAACTGTGCAGGAAAGAAGTGAACAACGGTACATCACTTCACCAGAAGTTTTTTTTTTTTTTTTTTTTGTTACTTATTTGTACCCGTAGGTAGATTTGGTTTGCAGTCTGGTGACAAGCCACCGGCTGCTGGTCGCTGTGTGCGCGAGCGCCCTAAACCTACATGTTTTTTGGTGTGCGGGAGGAAACCGGAGAAATCCCGGAGTAAACCCGCGCAACACGGGGAGAACATGCAAACTCCACACAGCTCACTGTTGGTCGGGGGCTGGGATCGAACCCACGATCTCATGATCCCTGCGATCCCCCGGCCGAGGGTAAAACTGTGCTGCCACAGTGCTAAACCACTGCGCCACCGTGCAGCCGTGAAGTTGACAAGAAGATTACCCATAAGCCATTGTGCCTCAAATACGAGTAAAACAATTGCTAATGTCATTAACAAGCTATTCTGATCTTGGTTATTGTTTATATCAACTGATGTATTTGTATTAATATTTTATTTAGGAAATATAAATTATCCACCATAGTATCAGTACATGTCCATGGTTACCGTGGTAACGCATGGAGGGGGGAGCTGATGATTACAGGGTGTTTCAAATGAAAGAAATTTTGTTAAGGGCAGTTAACTTCACTGATATTCCCTGAGAACGGAGCAGGGAATATAGTTGACGTACACTGTGGATCGGAACGTAGCTTTGGATTCTGACTTTTGCCTGCACTAGTCAGCACTGCCCCCTACAAATATTCAGTGCACCCACTGCACAGTCACACGAGGCACAGCACACTTTATTTTTGTATTTATTCTTAGGTTTGTTTTTCCTTATTTCCTTTATTTTTTTTTTTACTGTTGTGCGAAGGGAGTTATTTAACAATAAGAATTTAATGACATGATGTAATGACTGTTTACTGTGTTTATGACAGTGACACTTCTGATTCTGATCCAAAGAATGCTAGCCTTTTTGGGTTGTGTTTGTAAAATGAAAACTTTGTAGTCACTGTGTATCACAGGATCTTCACACCCACTACTAAATGTATTTTACACAATAAATACACATAGGATGGGCTGTAAAATAAGTATGAATAACACATTGTAATGAATCATGAATATTTTTGTTATCCACCAATTTATTTAGTTGCAGGGACAGTGCAGTCAACAGAGCACTAATATATAATGTGTGTACAGTATGGGTCATGCAAACTGCAAAAACAAGAGATTATATACCAGATAATATCAATTGTAATATTTCCAGCTATTATTGATTGTGAGTTGCAGTGAGATATCACTCCTGACCATTTCTACCCAGCATCCTCTGATCACATGGCAAACTTTTGCAGCATCTTCCAAATGCCTTGATGTTGTGAAATCTATTTTTAAGTGTTTATTAAACAAATCAGAAGCCTCACAGGATTTTCATTGTCATTTACTGGATTGCCTCCTAGCACTTTAACGGAATACTTTCCACACAACAGAGTGATTTCACAACTCAGGCATTGCACTTCTGGATCGAGGACGCTGCACCTCCTGAGAAAACGATGCGAATATTCAGAGCTTGCAAAACAGAACATTCTTTAGCACTGGAATTACTGACTGGTGTTATGTGCTCCTGGTAAATATATATATATTTTTATGATTATTTGTCGGACGCAATTTTAAAATATTAGGGAAACTTTTCATACTTGAGTGTATTCTTGTTTGAGCGTAAGATCAAAGTGAAGTGCTTCCGTCCAAAAATCCAAGAATGTGTTTTCCACATTTAATATCTGGAACATGATGTATTAATGCAATCAGAGCAAGAAAAATACCAACAGTGAAAGACAATAACTGTGGTTAGAAGTTTATAAATAGTTTTATGCAGTCCTCTTTAAGAGTTTATAGACAATGGGAGTGTAGAGTCAGTATCTTGACAAACAAGTTAACCATGGTTGAATCACACTGTGACTGATTGTTGACAAATGAGACATGCACTGGAGCCCTTTTCCTTGAGATTCCACTCACTTTGTACTGCATGTGTGTAAGCTATGGGACCAATAAAATGCCATTTTAGGAGAAAATAGATTCCCCCTACATAGCCACAAAACACATGTTATAAACTAATCACTGAACGCCACTTTTCTAAATGGGTCAAAAAGTGCTTACATTAGTTCCACAGCTTTCGCCTTTTGCACAAATTCCTCTGACATAGTACGGTATCCAACTGTATTTTTCTTCTTGAATGTAATTCTTTGCATTAGCTAGGTGAGGCAAAGATGCTTCATAAAAGTATGGCATAACCAGTGACTTTAAAAAACAGGATTCAGCATTGAGATTGTCAACACGCTCTCATCTTAGTGCCTTTCTATAAGATGCCACCTGTGTTTTTATTAATATGGTTTACAGTTTTGTACTTTATAGATTTCTCGGCCAGAGACCATAGCACATGGCCTATCTTGGACTCAGCTTTACTTCCAATATTTAACCCTTTCATGCACGAATTATGGCATGTTCAGTAAAGATTTTTTCATTGCCTGTTTTTATTACCTTTTGAGCATGAAAAGAACAATTCAAATGATTTTTTTTTGAACATGTGATTGTCGTGGTTATTTATATGTTTGGCTGGACAGCATGTGTTTGAGTTTTCAACCAAAAAATATGTTTTAATAAACAATAATATAAAATAATACACTTTGCAAAAACTATGAAATAACATATTTTAATGCTCTTAAACTTTTGCAAAAACACTGAATTTTAGATGATTTTAAAGATTAGAGCTTAACATCACCCCAGTATGTTGAAGTAAACAAATAGTGAAAATGTTCTCTCATTTATTATCTTCTTGTGGCATTCTTGAGTCTGCTCAATTTCCCATCTGTCTAGTATTAAAACAGGCAGGGCACCCAGGTCACATGCAGATATACTTGGGTTTTCATGTGCATGCAGCATCATGGCATCTGTTGAGATTTTTGCATCAGTGAAGTGGTTACTATGGACAAACCTGATCTCAGGGGTTGGCTTGGTCAATGCTCTGTGCTTCGCTGGTGGTGGGGTGGTACTTGGTCTTCCTTGTGGGTGTCTTGGTGGACCCTGCATTTATTAGTGCACAAGTTACAGATGCCTTGAAATGCAGCAGATCTCTCTTCTCCAATCCAGATATTCGGTAGAGGTGCCAGGCATTCACAGTGTTCACATCCAAGAAGTGAAAGAACACTCGTGTACCATTGTTGGTTTTTTGCATCTGTGGAGATACACTGAAACACACTGATCTATGAAATCTACTCCTCCCATATGCTGATTGTACAGCTTGACGGAAAATGACATTTGAATATTGAGAGTCCTTTTTTTCTTTCTTGATCCATCGATGAGCCAAATCTGGTGGGGACTGTCCAACACAGGAAGAAGTCATGTGGGTCACTCATCACACCAGCATGTGACCGTGATTTTGTCAGCATTGGCGATAACAGAGCAAGCTTCTCTTTCCTCTGTTTTGAGTTGCTTTTCACTCTTCAATTTCAGCTGTGCTTCCCAGAGTCTGTTGATTCTGCGTGTAACAGTGACATAGATTCCCTGTTGTAACGCCTGAATGAGTGGAATAGTGCAAAAGAAATTGTCAAAAAACTCCTTGTGACTTTTTTGTCGTATGTCATCACAGAGGTGCACGACTACAGCTGCAACCATTGCCATTTGGCTGACCTGACCATGCCCAGCTACACCCTGATACACTTCTAACCTGTACATGTATCCAGAGGTTGGTGCTCTCATTCACAATTTCACTCTCCAGGGATTAGGCTTTTTGAGGATGTACTGCTTGAGAGAAAGCTGATCCTTGAAGGGGTCGATTTATATGTTACAATGACTATTTTGGACCGCTTTTCATCAGCACTGATGGCACAATCAGGACCATTAATACGGAATCAAAAAAAAGGAACAATCTGCTCATCAATCAATTGAAAGTCTTCAGGCTCAGGAATTAGGAAAGCTTAAACTGTGGTTTGATTCAAACAAATTAACGCTGAATTTAAGTAAGACAAAATTTATAGTTTTTAACAACCATCACAACAACTTAGTATCTAAACTCAGTGTAAATGGTGTAGAGATTGAAATGGTATCTGAAAATAAATTTCTTGGAGTAATAATTGATAAACTGTGTTGGAAGTCACTTATTAATTATATTAAAGGTAAAATATCCAAATCAATTGCAATACTACACAGAGTGAAATATTTGCTGAATCAACCCACACTATATACCTTGTATCATCCATTAATACTCCCATACATGACATATTGTACTGAAGTATGGGGAAATACATATAAAACAAACATACACTACCGTTCAAAAGTTTGGGGTCACCCAGACAATTTTGTGTTTTCCATGAAAAGTCACACTTTTATTTACCACCATGAGTTGTAAAATGAATAGAAAATATTGTCAAGACATTGACAAGGTTAGAAATAATGATTTATATTTGAAATAATAATTTTTTCCTTCAAACTTTGCTTTTGTCAAAGAATCCTCCATTTGCAGCAATTACAGCATTGCAGACCTTTGGCATTCTAGCTGTAAATTTGTTGAGGTAATGTGGAGAAATTTCACCCCACGCTTCTAGAAGCCCCTCCCACAAGTTGGATTGGCTGGATGGGCACTTCTTGCGTACCATACGGTCAAGCTGCTCCCACAACAGCTCAATGGGGTTTAGATCTGGTGACTGCGCTGGCCACTCCATTACAGATAGAATACCAGCTGCCTGCTTCTTCTCTAAATAGTTCTTGCACAATTTGGAGGTGTGCTTTGGGTCATTGTCCTGTTGTAGGATGAAATTGGCTCCAATCAAGCACTGTCCACAGGGTATGGCATGGCGTTGCAAAATGGAGTGATAGCCTTCCTTATTCAAAATCCCTTTTACCCTGAACAAATCTCCCACCTTACCAGCACCAAAGCAACCCCAGACCATCACGTTACCCCCACCTTGCTTGACAGATGGCGTCAGGCACTCTTCTAGCATCTTTTCAGCTGTTCTGCGTCTCACAAATGTTCTTCTGTGTGATCCAAACACCTCAAACTTCGATTCGTCTGTCCATAACACTTTTTTCCAATCTTCCTCTGTCCAATGTCTGTGTTCTTTTGCCCATATTGATCTTTTTTCTTTTATTGGCCAGTCTCAGATCTTTGCCACTCTGCCCTGAAGGCCAGCATCCCGGAGTCACCTCTTCACTGTAGATATTGACACTGGCGTTTTGCGGGTACTATTTAATGAAGCTGCCAGCTGAGGACCTGTGAGGCGTCTATTTCTCAAACCAGAGACTCTAATGTACTTATCTTCTTGCTCAGTTGTGCAGCGGGGCCTCCCACTTTCTCCTTCTACTCTGGTTAGAGACTGTTTGTGCTGTTCTCTGAAAGGAGTAGTACACACCGTTGTAGGAAATCTTCAGTTTCTTGGAAATTTCTCACATGGAATGGCCTTCATTTCTAAGAACAAGAATAGACTGTCGAGTTTCACATGAAAGTTCTCTTTTTCTGGCCATTTTGAGCGTTTAATCGACCTCACAGATGTGATGCTCCAGATACTCAACCTGCTCAAAGGAAGGTCAGTTTTATAGCTCTCTAACCAGCTAAACTGTTTTCAGCTGTGCTAACATGATTGCACAAGGGTTTTCTAATCATCCATTAGCCTTCTGACGCAATGAGCAAACACATTGTACCATTAGAACACTGGAGTGATAGTTGCTGGAAATGGGCCTCTATACACCTATATAGATATTGCACCAAAAACCAGACATTTACAGCTAGGATAGTCATTTACCACATTAGCAATGTATAGAGTGTATTTCTGATTAGTTTAAAGTTATCTTCATTGAAAAAAGCAGTGCTTTTCTTTCAAAAATAAAGAAATTTCTAAGCGACCCCAAACTTTTGAACGGTAGTTTATATCCAGTCTTTATGCTTCAGAAGAGAGCTATTAGAATAATAAACAAAGCTGCTTACAGGGACCCAACAAACCCACTTTTTCTTAAATTAAAAGCTCTCAAGTTGAAAGATCTGGTTGACTTTAAAACTGCAGTAATAATGTTTAAAGTGAAGAATCTATCACTGCCCGCAAATATCCAAAAGCTGTTCCAAATAAGGGAGAAACAATATCATTTCAGAGGAACGTGTATATTTCAAAAACCTTCAGCGAGAACTACCACCAAGCAACACTGTGTTTCAGTGCAAGGAGTCAGATTATGGAACGATTTTGGACCTGAATTAAAATCATGTACAACGCTTGGACAATTTAAACAAAAACTAAAGGAAGAAATACTCCAAACATATATACAAGATGACATGTAAAATCACTTCATATCCAGTCTGCGTTGTGTTGTAGCTTAGTTTTTTGTCACATTTTGCCTTAGCTATGTTCTGAATTGTAATCGCTCTTGTTTTGTTTTTCTTTTGAATTCTTGGATGGAATATGGGTGGACAATATAAGCTGCGGCTTCAGCCATCACCCATTTCGGATAACTTATGTTGAACTGTATAATCAGAGGAGTTATTGTCTAATTTGACCTTGTTGGATTTTCTTCCCCCTTTGTTATATTATTCTGTTTCTTTTTAATCTGTACTTTTAATCTATTCGAAATAAAGATTCATTCATCATCATCAACTGCTGCATGAAAGGTTTTCTTGAGTTTGAGTTTAACACTGGTCTGACTTTGAAGAACTTATCAGTATTTCCAGGTTCCTGTGAGTAGTTGTCCACAAAGTGAATGTATCCCAGGATATGCTCTAATCTGTTTACTGGCATCACATTTGCTATCAAATCAAGACAAAGGCCAGCATCCGATGACCAGTACATTATTGATCTGGGATAACCAATGTATGACATGACCATATTTATTAGAAATGACATAAAAATATCAGGTATGGGAATCGCAAGGGAACTTGTGATTTGATTTGGATCGCGATACTTGGGTTACAATATGATCCTACCATGATTCAACGATAATTACGATATTGCGACAACTGAGTATCGCAATCCCATATATTTCAATTTTTTTCCACCTTATTCAACCTCAAATCATGACCCATAGTAAAACTGTTGACATCTCTTTCATATACAGTGGTGTGAAAAAGTGTTTGCCCCGTTCCTGAGTTCTCATTTTTTGTCACCCTTAAATCTTTCAAATCGTCAAACAAATTTAAATATTAGACAAAAATAACACAAGTAAACACAAAATGCAGTTTTTAAATGAAGGTGTTTATTATTAAGGGTAAAAAAAAAAATCCAAACCTACATGGCCTTGTGTGAAAAAGTGATCCCCCCCTTAATTAACTGTGGTTTATCACATCTTTGGAAAGCTGAGTTCAATTTCTCTAGCCACACCCAGGCCTGATTACTGCCAGACCTGTTTTCAATCAAGAAGTCACTTAAATAGGACCTGCCTGACAAAGTGAAGTAGATCAAAGGATCCTCAAAAGCTAGACATCAAAGAAATTCAGAAACAAATGAGAAACAACGTAATTGAGATCTATCAGTCTGGAAAAGGTTATAAAGCCATTTCTAAAGCTTTGGGACTCCAGTGAACCACAGTGAGAGCTATTATCCACAAATGGTGAAAACATAGAACAGTGGTGAACCTTCCCAGGAGTGGCCGGCTGACCAAAATTACCACAAGAGTGCAGCTACGACTCATCAAGAGGTCACAAAAGACGCCACAACAATATCCAAAGAACTGCCTCACTTGCCTCAGTTAAAGTCAGTGTTCATGATTCCACCATAAAAACAGACTGGGCCAAAACGGCCTGCAGGGCAGAGTTCCAAGACGAAAACCACTGCTGAGCAAAAACAGCATAAAGGCTCGTCTCAGTTTTGCCAGAAAACATTTTGATGATCCCCAAGACTTTTGGGGAAATACTCTGTGGACTGACGAGACAAAAGTTGAACTTTTTGGAAGGTGTGTGTCCCATTACAATTGGTGTAAAAGTAACACAGCATTTCAGAAAAGGAACATCATACCAGCAGTAAAATATGGTGGTGGTAGTGTCATGGTCTGGGGCTGTTCTACTGCTTCAGGTCCTGAAAAACCTTCTGTGATAAATGAAACCATGAATTCTGCTGCCTACCAAAAAATCCTGAAGGAGAATGTCCGGCCATGTGTTTGTGACCTCAAGCTGAAGCACACTTAGGTTCTGCAGCAGGACCATGATCCAAAACACACCAGTAGGTCCACCTCTGAATGGCTTAAGAAAAACAAAATGAAGACTTTGGAGTGGCCTAGTCAAAGTCCTGACCTGAATCTGATTGAGATACTGTGGCATGACCTTAAAAAGGCAGTTCATGCTAAAAAACCCTCAAATGTGGCTGAATTACAACAGTTCTACAAAGATGAGTGGGCCAAAATTCCTCCACAGCGCTATGAAAGACTCATTACCAGTTATCGCAAATGCTTGATTGCAGTTGTTGCTGCTAAGGGTGGCCCACCTAGTTATTAGGTCTAGGAGGCAATCACTTTTTCACACAGGGCCATATAGGTTTGAATTTTTTTCCCCCTTAATAATAAACGTCTTCATTTCAAAATTGCGTTTTGTGTTTACTTGTGTTATCTTTGTCTAATATTTAAATTTGTTTAATGATCTGAAACATTTAAGTATGACAAACATACAAAAAAATGATAAATCAGGAAGGGGGCAAACACTTTTTCACACCACTGTAATAAAGTATTCACTCCAAATATCGTTATCAGAACACTGTTAAAGAGGCTAAAAGGGAACATTTGTCCAATATTATTGTGTCCAATTGTCATAATCTACGTGTGTTATTCAAGACCATTGCCTCTGTTCTTAATGCTCACCTACTGTTGGTATAGAAGCATGTACTGAAATGTGCGATGACTTTTTGCATTTTTTATTGATAAAGCCACCACCATTAGGGCTCTCATCCCAGCTCCTGCCTCTGAGCCCCTTGTCTCTGTTCCTTGCTCTGCTGTCTTCAATCAGTTTGAGCCTGTGACCCTGTTGCAATTAGAGGATGTGGTTAGTCATATTAAGCCCTCAGGTTCCCCTTGTGATGCTTCCTCTCCTCACTTTTTAAAGAGGTTTTATCTAGCATAGGTCAGTCGGTTTTAACCATTTTAAGCAACAGTTTGTCTTCTGGTGTGGTTCCTGCACATTTTAAGCATGCAGTAGTGAAACATTTACTAAAGAAACCTGGTTTTGATCAAACTGTGTTGGCTAATTTTGGGCCTATTTCAAAGCTATCTTTTCTCTCAAAAATACTGGAGAAAATTGTTTATCTCCAGTTAAAGGCTTTTTTGGATGAGAATGGTGTCCTGGAGGTGTTTCAGTCTGAATTTAAAACCCTCCATAGCACAGAATGGACTTTGTTAAGGGTCTTTAATGACAGCTTCCTGACATTGGACTCTGGTGATTTTTGTCCTGCTTGACCTAACTGCTGCCTTTGATACAGTGGACCATGACATTTTAATATCCCATCTACGGCATCTAGTGAGGATTTCTGGTACTGTATTGGAATGGTTCAGGTCCTATTTAGCAGATAGGACCATGTCTGTAAGTCTGGCTGGTTTTGAATTTTCATTGCCTTCCCTGTCATATGGAGTCCCACAGGGCTAAATTTTAGGGGCCTTGCTTTTCTCCCTGTATTTACTTTGACTGGGTTCAATCCTTAGAAAGCATGGTATCTCCTTCCACTGTTATGCTGATGACAGTCAGATTTATGTACCATTAATGCAGAAGGACACCTTCTCAATTAAACCACTTCTTGCATGTCTTGATGATATTAAAGCTTGGATAGCTTTAAACTTTTTAAATTTTAATGAAAATAAGACTGAAGTGATGGTTTTTGGACCCAGTGGCTCTTGTGAGTCTCTCCCTGTTGACTTGGGGCCCCTTGGCACAGTTTGTTAAGACAACTGTTACTAATTTGGGTTTTAAGATGGACAGTGATTTTAGGTTAAACTGTCAAATTGGTACAGTAGTCAAGTCCAACTTTTTTCATTTGAGGCAGCTGGCAAAGGTTAAACCCATTTTTTAAGGCAGCACTTTGAAACCGTAATCCATGCCTTCATTACATCTCAGCTGGATTACTGTAACACACTTTATTTTGGAGTTAGCCAGTCTTCCCTCTCATGTCTCCAGTTGATTCAAAATGCTGCTGCACGTCTTGTAACTGGAACACATAAGAAGGACCACATTACACCCATTTTAGCTTCCCTCCACTGGCTGCCTGTATACTTTAGGGTTCATTTTAAAATTCTTTAATTTGTTTTTAAATCATTAAATGGCCTTGCCCCACGTTACCTCTCTGAGCTCCTTCATCCTTACACCCCTGCTCGGTCTTTCAGGTCAGCTGATCAGCTGCTCCTGGAGATACCAAAATCGAAGAAGAAGCTCAGAGGGGACAGAGCTTTTTCTGTTGCTGCCCCTAAACTGTGGAACAATTTGCCTTTGTCCATCAGACAAGCCTCTTCTCTGTCCAGTTTTAAAACTCATCTTAAAACCCCTTTTTATTCTTTGGCTTTTGACCTAGTTTGAGACATTGATTTTACTTGTTTCTGATACTTTCATTCTATGATTACTATTTATTTATGCTGCATTGTATTAGTTGTATTCTATTTTTTTATGTCTTATGCTTTATGTAGGTATAGTACTTTGTGTCAGCTGTGGTTGTTTTTAAAGTGCTTTATAAATAAAGTTGGATTGGATTGGAGAGAGGTACAGGCAAAGGTGTGCAGCCCTGGAACCCTTACAAGTCAACATTAAATGATTTCAAAGTCCATACTCAATATGATTCAAAGGCATTGTCTCCCAGTGATATCCTACAGACATCTGATGTTATTTTGCGAGTGATTTAGTAATGTTCTTGAAGTTTTTAAGAGTCTTTTTGAAAACCCTGTGTTTTTCCTCAAATCTCATGCTCCACGTATGTATTAGAAGGCCTAGTTTTCTGATACAAGATGGATAATGAATCATAAAGTGATATTTTGGGATGAGGTTCCTATCTGGATACAGCTATTTGAACAACTGATGCTGTTCCATTATTAAATGTTTCAAATGTACAGTCATGCCTCATGTGAGAGACTGACAAAGTATGATGTTAATTATCTGCAGTAAAAGCAGCAGCAAAGTCCAGTTTTGGTTTGCTTCTGGCACATCACCACCAAAAAGCAAAGGAATGTTTCTTAAAAGATAAAGAGTCTGAATGGAGTTGAGATCTACGGTATCTCACAGAAGTGAGTACACCCCTCACATTTTTGTAAATATTTTATTATATCTTTTCATGGGACAACACTGAAGATATGACACTTTGATACAGTGTAGTCAGTGTACAGCTTGTATAGCAGTGTAAATTTGCTGTCCCCTCAAAATAACTCCACAAACAGCCATTAATGTCTAAACTGCTGGCAACAAAAGTGAGTACTCCCCTAAGGGAAAAGGTCCAAATTCTGCCCAATTAGCCATTTTCCCTCCCCAGTGTCATATGACCTGTTAGTGTTACAAGGTCTCAGGTGTGAATGGGGAGCAGGTGTGTTAAATTTGATGTTATCACTCTCACACTCTCTCATACTGATCACTGGAAGTTCAACATGGCAGCTCATGGCAAAGAACTCTCTGAGGATGTGAGAAAAAGAATTGTTACTCTACATAAAGATGGCCTATGCTGTAAGATTGCTAACACCCTGAAACTGAGCTGCAGCATGGTGGCCAAGACCATACAGCGATTTAACAGGACAGGTTCCACTCAGAACAGGCCTTGCCACACCAAAGAAGTTGAGTGCACGTGCTCGGCGTCATATCCAGAGGTTGTCTTTTGAAAACAGATGTATGAGTGCTGCCAGCATTGCTGCAGAGGTTGGGGGGGGGGGGGGGTGTCAGCCTGTCAGTGCTCAGACCATACGCCGCACACTGCATCAAATTGGTCTGCATGGCTGTCGTCCCAGAAGGAAGCCCCTTTTAAAGATGATTCACAAGAAAGCCCGCAAACAGTTTGCTAAAGACAAGCAGACTAAGGACGTGGATTACTGGAACCATGTCCTGTGGTCTGATGAGAGCAAGATAAACTTATTGGGTTCAGATGGTGTCAAGCGTGTGTGGTGGTAACCAGGTGAGGAGTACAAAGACAAGTGTGTCTTGCCTACAGTCAAGCATGGTGGTGGGAGTGTCATGGTTTGAGGCTGCATGAGTGCTGCTGGCACTGGGGAGCTACAGTTAATTGAGGGAACCATGAATGCCAACATGTACTGTGACATACTGAAACAGAGCATGATCCCCTCCTTTTGGAAAATGGGCCGCAGGGCAGTATTCCAACATGATAACAACCCCAAACACACCTCCAAGACAACCACTGCCTTGCTAAAGAAACTGAGGGTAAAGGTGATGGACTGGCCAAGCATGTCTCCAGACCTAAACCCTACTGAGCATCTGTGGGGCATCCTCAAATGGAAGGTGGAGGAGCATAAGGTGTCTAACATCCCCCAGCTTCGTAATGTCGTCATGGAGGAGTGGAAGAGGATTCCAGTGGCAACCTGTGAAGCTCTAATGAATTCCATGCCCAAGAGAGTTAAGGCAGTGTTGGAAAATAGTGGTGGCCACACAAAATATTGACACTTTGGGCACAATTTAGACATTTTCACTTAGGGGTGTACTAAATTTTGTTGCCAGTGGTTTAGACATTAATGGCTGTGTGTTGTTATTTTGAGGGGACAGCAAATTTACACTGTCATACAAGCTGTACATTGACTACTTTACATTGTATCAAAGTGTCATATCTTCAGTGTTGTCCCATGAAAAGATATAAGATATTTACAAAAATATGAGGAATGTACTCACTTTTGTGAGCTACTGTATATTATATCCACTACTGTCCAAGTTTAACCTTGTAGGACCATTTTTTGCTGTCCAAGTAGCCATAGTCAAAAGCATAAATTCTAGAAAGCACATCAGATTTTGACAAAAAATAAATAAATTGAGAGATACTCCAAAAGTAGCTATATCTCATACTGGGCTACCCCTTCCAGAATGTCATGCATTATGTCCACAGAGAAACTGTGGCAAACATGAAAGAACTGTGGGGTATTAAGAGGTGAATTCTGCTTTAAACCAAACCCAGATAACTTCTGAGGTCTGACTGTAACTCCCTGCAATACATTTAAAAAAGCTCTTGGGATCATCCTCGCTGTAAACATTCTGGGCATCATCTTCATCGATCAAACACAAATGACAGAAATACCGTCTACTAAAAGACTGTAAAACACAGAATCGAGTGCATCCCCAAGACATATGGTACATCTGCTGCTGTGTGTCTCTGCACCTTACTGCAACCATTTGCACAAATGCCATACTTGCTTCTGTCTGTGTTATTGAAATATTGATCATGTGCAGTCCAATCTGTCACTGTTTGCACCTACACTACCGCACTGAACTTGCAACTACAAGTATTACGGCTCCACTTTTTCTGTATATAGGATTGCTGGGTTTTATCTATTATCTTCATTTGCACTACGGGTAGCATTACTATAGTAGACTGCTGTTGTTGTTTTTCATCCTTACTTCTTCTTTTCTTAAATATTTTCTTATGTTATCTTTTATATTGTACCACGAAGAGAGAGAGAAATGGCATTTCAATTCTCCTGTATGTCCTGTACGTACAGAAGTATTGACAAATAAAAATCTTTGAATCTTTGAAGTTTTCCCCAGTTATCTGACATATAGTGCCGTGGACTTTTTCAGTGGAGAAAGGTAAATTAAGGCCATGACTCAAGTATTTTGATGTCATTAGTCAGAGGCTGTAGAACTGGATCAAAGCCATATTTTTCACATCTTCAGTATGAAGCAGGGCAACCAAATGAATGTTCATTAGAGAAGAGTTTAACTTTCTTGGCAGATTTCTGAGGATAAAATAGAAAGCACCTACTTTATGAACACTATGTTTTGAACCCAGTGGGTTAGCAGATTCAAAGTCATCATAACACATCTGAAACTGTAAAGAAGTCTGTTTTTTAGAGAACAGTGGATGTGTCTTAAAGTAACTTCCATCGCAAAAGTCTTCGATCTGTTTGACTTTGGTACACAAGGTTCTCCAAGCAGTTTGCAAATATTAGAATCGTCGCACATATTGAGCAGGTTTGAGTTAAACTTAAATGAATCGTGGGTTGGAAACGACACATGCAGTAGGCTGCAATTACTCCTCCACCTGCTCATTTCCTTACTCAGTCACTCTCCAAATCACATGCAAGAACTTAGGCTGCAGTTTTATGCTGAGTGCTGTCAATTATCAATAATTAGCATCACCATACTTTAAACAGCCTCTTTGATACTGGAACTATAGTGGTCTGGCTATTCATTTGGGTCAACAAGTGATGGACATTTGTGCCGATCATTAGATTAAATAAAGTAAATAAATTCAACTACTTAGCAAAACTATAACTTCAGTCACAAATTTGATGAAAAAAAGCTTGGTTTTTCCTTTCTACTTTCAAATTTTTTCTGATCACAGCTGAAATATGTGTCTGTTCAGTAGCAAACCCAATGTCTCCTACAGCAATCTAAATGTTTGGCAGTCCACCATGCAAATATCGGTGTTATTAATGGTGTTATGTGTTTGGTCTTGTAAACAGGGCGATTACTAAAACATGGAACTAATGGTATGATATGGAACGTTCCGTCAGTGTTCTGTACGGAACGGTCCATCAGTGTTAGTGCATGGCCACGTAAGTCCTCGCCAACGTGACCCGACAAGCAAAATGTAAAAGATACATCACAGAAAGGTTTTTTTTTTTTTTTCCTAGAGGTCTGGTTTTATTTAAAAAAATGCTTTATAAAAAAACTGTCCCTGTAAAATGATAAGCAAAATGTAAAAGATACATCACAGCCTGCCTTGTTTTATTCGTGCAGCACCATGAATCCAGTCTGCAGTGCTGGAATCACACTGTTAGTGGGGCTATAGAGTTCATTAGATGTAGTTGGGGCATGATCACAGGATCATGCCCATGCTTTATGTTCAATTTTGTTCTGTTTTTCCTCCTGATTTGCATTTATCATGAGTATTTGTTTGCATTTATTCTCCTCTATGTTCCCCCGAGTCCCCTGTTGTTGTTTTCTGTGTCATCCCTTGTTTGGTCCTGGGTCTGTGTGTATCTCTTTACCTTTTGTCTCTGTCCTTCATATTTTCCATACCTATTGCCATTCCCTGCGTCTCTGATTGCCCTTAATTGTGCCCACCTGTTCCTTGTTGCCGTGATTATCCCTCCTGTCTATATATGTGTGTTTCAGTCTGTGTCCTGTGTGGTGTCCTTGGTTTATGTTGGCGTCTCACCCACGCTTCCATCTGTGAATAACCCTCCCGGTATTCCTGTGTCTGAAGCCTGCTGTGTTTTTGCCTTCTGTTCAGCTCACGTGCTGTATTGCTTTCTGTTCTGTTCTGCACATTAAATTATGGTTTATAAAATTTGCCTGTTGATTGGGTCTCATCTCATGATGCAGTGTTCAAATTTGACCAAATGTGGTTTATTTTTCAACCGCAGGGACCCAAGCGCTGCAACACCGATGGAAGAAATGTTGACAAATATGTTGGAAAAATAAACCACATCTGGTCAAATTTGAATGCTGCACCATGGTCAGCTTATGAACTTTTCAGCCACCCCATACATCTCGAAGTTGTTAAAAACATTTATTTGGGGTATGTTAACTAGGTTCAAACATATGGCACTTGGTTTAACTGTAAATTTGATAACCTACTGAAGGGGAAATATGCCGTTAAACTGAAGATATTAACTGATCTTTAGGCAGCATGTAAGCTAATTTAGCTTTAGCTCGTGTCCTCGAACTTCAGTAAGGCACGTATCAACCACTCACATCCAATTTAATATTAAAATGACACTCTGGCAAAAATTAAGTTTTTTTCTAATGTTAACATGTCTGTAACATTATAAGCTAAATTATTCTTTATCACTGAAAATAATAATAAAAATGACTTTTGACCGATCAGTAATTACAACTGTGTGTCATCACCACATGACGGACCATTGACGGACCGTTTTTTTGTGCGCTGCGCTCCTCTGTAGCGGGGGGGGGGGGGAGAGTTGTTATCCTCTACATTGTAGATATTTTAATATAATTTTTATTGCACTGTAGGTTATTTTTTATTGTAAGAAAAAGGCCACACATTTTTTACGTGGCATGCTTCTTTGTGTGTGGGGGGCTTGTTTGTTCATTCATTCATTCATGAATGAATAAACAACCCCCCCCACACACACACACACAGCCCTGAGTGTCACCTTTCATTAGAGCCCAAGATCAAGCTTCTATGTTGAATCATTCAAAAGTTACAGACGTTTTTCCAAACTGTGCTATTTGGCACAATTTGGCACAGTTCAAAAACGCCTGGGAACAACCTGAGAAAAAAGCTGTGTAATATATTAATTTTTTGTGGTATTGTTACAAAATTTTGACCTCAGCTGGATAACACTTGGTTCTATATTTCTGTTGCATTTTCCAGCCAGTATCTGACAGTTGTGTGTTATTTGCAAGCATTTGTATCTAAATAAAACACCCAGGCAAACTTTATTTTCTTCAAGTTCAGTATGTTTAGATGACTGTTACTCAGTGGCAGGAGCACTTAGAGAGATTATGACTGTTTTGCCAAAAAATTCAAAGTGTTTTCTTTTAAATGAGACCAACCCCATGAAGATGCTGCAAAGGGTTGAAGAACAGCTTTTGATTTACTTTGGGTACGTTATTTTTAGGCGTTTTTAGGGAAATTGACCAGAGTGCAAGGGGTTAATTCAAATTTGAGTCAGTCACTTGAATTGTCACTTTGGCAGAAGACGGTTGCCGCACTGTGAGCTGAGAGCAGCCACATTCAAATCCCCCCCCCCCCCCCGCTCTGTCATCGGCGGACAGGGGACTTGTTGTTAGTAAAAAGTAAACACAGATTTGGCAACTACACATTTATCTCTTGCCTTGACCGTTTTCAGAAAAATATTTCGCTTTTTACTTTTGAAGATATAGGCAAAACTTTATCATCCAGAAGCGTCTTGAACAGATTAGCAGCCCACCCACCATGAGTCGTAGTGTGGAGATTGTGTGGAAAGGATGAGGCAGAGTTATTTCTCAGGTTCCATTTTATTCACAACACACTCTCCAACATTCAAAAGCAGAAGGAGGAAAAAACCCCAACATCTGCCAGTCTTATACCCCTGACATCAAAGTACAAAATCCCATTGTCTTTAAATCCCAAACACAATGCATCCCCCCTGCAGTTCCTCTCGCTTCCACCCCAACCTGGGTGGTCAGGCAATCATTCATGTCCATCTCTTTGCATATCAAAAGGCCAACTCTCTCATCCTCCTCTTATCCCTAGGAGGTCCAGACCTTTTGTTCCTCTTCAGACGTGAAGCCAAAATAAGCACACAGGAATATACATGAGAGCATATGAACAGTCGTATACATGTGAGCCCATGAAACTACATATGTGCACCACAGTAGTGACTTATCACGTGCAAGTCCTGCAGGTTGGGAGTGCAGCGACCAATCATGTGCAAGCCCTGCAGGCTGCTAATTAGAATATTCATAGATCTGCGTCTACTTAAGTAGATGCAAGATTTAAAATCTCTTTCCAAGCAATTCTAAGGCAGTGAAAGTTTGTGGGTAAAAAGCCACAATATACTATTTTGGGCAATATACATTTGTTTTTGAGGTGGTTTTAGAGCTGCTGGAGTGCACTTTTAACACATAATCTTCTATGACACTTTAAATAAATATACTTGGTTCTTAACTTTTTAAATTATATAGTTCCAAGCGAGCCTCCTGGAAAAAGCTGATACCAACCGGATGTGAAAGTGTCATGATCGCTGTTGTTTTAGAGGCAGCAGAGACGAGAAGAACCCAAATGCAGGTGGATGTGGTCTTTATTAATACAAACAGTCCCAAACAATAAATCCAAAAGGTGAACAGGAGAACAAACATGATGAACAGTCAGAGTTATTGTCCCCAGGTGAAACAGTATGGACAATAGTCCCACAATGAACCCAAATGCTCCCAAGCGTAAATGGTGAGCGAGGGTGGAGAATAAGTACTGCCCAGAACGCACCTGAAACAAAAGTGAAGCCTGGAGCCGAGCAACTCAAGGCTCAACAAGCTGTGCCAAGGTAGCACCGGGAAACAGAGAAAAACCTCACACTGTAAACAACGGACAAGTGTAGGTACTTACATGGATGAGATCACCAGAGCCAAACTGTGCTCTGGTGAAATGCTGACAATACAATGCACCGACAATCACAAGAGTGCAAGCAGAGCTTACATAATACCAAACATAATGACTAAAGTGTGCCTGTGCCTGTGCCTGTGTGTGTGTGTGTGTGTGTGTGTGAGTAGGACTGAAAGGGTGTGTGTTGGGTTGAATGACAGCAGGTGTGCAAGAGTGTGTGCGTGTATGTGTGTAGGAATGAATGGGTGTGTGCTGAGAGTTGGTGGAGTGCAGGTGTGAATGATTGTGTGTGTGTGTAGGCATGTGTGTGTGGGGCATGTTTAAAGGAGCCACGCATGATCTGGATGAGTACACGGACACTGTGAACTCATATATCCACTTTTGTGAGGAGAGCATTCTTCCATCACGCACCAGGGTGAGGTACTCTAATGACAAACCCTGGTTCACAGCTAAGCTCAGACAGATCAGGAAGGAGAAGGAAGCAGCGCTGAAAAGTGGAGACAGGGGCTGCTACAGGGAGGTTAAATACCGGTTTAACAGAGAGCTGAAGAGGGCTAAATCTGTGTATTCAGAGAGACTCCAGCAGCAGTTCACTGCTAATGATTCGGCTTCCGTGTGGAGAGGACTGAGGCAAATCACCAACTATCGGCCTCAGGCTCCTAAAGGTCAGGATGACAAAGCCCTTTGTCAAAGACTGTCCCAACACTATGCCCGTTTTGACACCTCGTCATCTGTGTCCAACTCCCCCCCTCCCTCCAGCTCCACAGCCTCCACAATCCCTACTTCATTAAAGGCACCCCCCCTCCTCCCCCCCTGCCCTTATCATCAGTGAGCAGGACGTGCTCAAACAGTTCTCCAGACTGAACCCGTGCAAGGCCCCCGGCCCGGACGGCGTGTCTCCCTCCACCCTGAGACACTGTGCGAAACAGCTGGCTCCTGTCTTCACAGACATTTTTAACACCTCCCTTAAGTTATGCCACGTGCCGTCCTGCCTCAAATCCTCCACCATCATCCCTGTCCCCAAGAAGCCACGGATCACTGGACTTAATGACTACAGACCTGTAGCGCTCACCTCTGTAGTCATGAAGTCCTTTGAGCGCCTAGTCCTGCCCCACCTCAAGTCCATCACCACCCCTCTCCTGGACCCGCTGAAGTTTGCCTACCGAGCCAACAGGTCTGTAGACGACGCAGTCAACCTGGCCCTCCACTCCATCCTGCAGCACCTGGACTCCCCGGGAACCTACGCCAGGATCCTGTTTGTGGACTTCAGCTCCGCATTCAACACCATCCGCCCCGCTCTGCTCCGGGACAAGCTGTCCCTGCTCAACGTGCCTGACTCCCTCTGCAGGTGGATCACCGACTTCCTGACGGACCGGAGGCAGCATGTGCGGCTGGGAAAGACTGTCTCAGACTCTACTAGCATCAGCACCGGATCACCCCAGGGCTGTGTACTTTCCCCCCTACTCTTCTCCCTTTACACCAACTCCTGCACCTCCAGCCACCAGTCTGTCAAGTTGATCAAGTTTGCGGACGACACCACCCTCATCGGGCTCATCTCCAACGGCGACGAGTCCGCCTACAGGAGAGAGGTGGCCCAGCTGGCGTCCTGGTGCAACAATAACAACCTGCAGCTGAACGCTCTGAAGACAGTGGAGATGATTGTAGACTTCAGGAAAGTCACTACCCCTCTGCTCCCCCTCACCCTCTCAGGCTCTCCCATCACCACTGCTGATTCCTTCCGCTTCCTAGGCACAACCATCACCAGGGACCTGAAATGGGAGCCGACCATCAGCTCACTCATCAAAAAAGCCCAGCAGAGGATGTTCTTCCTGCGGCAGCTGAGGAAGCTCAAGCTACCCACCAAGATGTTAGTGCAGTTCTACACAGCCATCATCGAGTCCATCCTCACCACCTCCATAACCGTGTGGTACGCAGGAGCCACTGCCAGGGACAGACTAAGGCTGCAGCGCGTCGTGCGCACTGCTGAGAAGGTGATCGGCTGCAAGCTCCCATCTCTCCAGGATCTGTACATCTCCAGGACCCGGAGGCGTGCTGGCCGGATCATAGCCGATCCCTCACACTCTGGTCACGTACTGTTTGCCCCCCTCCCCTCTGGTAGAAGACTTCGGTCCATCCAGACTAAAACCTCCCGTCACATGAACAGCTTCTTCCCCTCTGCCATCAGACTGCTGAACACTAAGTGACTTATTGACTCTCGTGCACTATGTACAGCAGCTCAACCAGACTCATGTCAATCATCACTGTTTTCTTCCTGCATTACCGACTGCACTATATAGTTCTCCACAGTATCTGCTGCTCGCTAATATATTTTAACTGCTGACCAGTATCACTTACTCTTATTCTACACTTTATTGCATGTATAGTTTATTTCTTTTATCTTATCATGTTTAATGTTGCAGCATTGCACCGAGACAAATTCCTAGTTTGTGTACTATATGAACAATGGCAATAAACCTGATTCTGATTCTGATTCTGAATGGGTGTGTGCTAAGAGTAGATAGAGTGCAGGTATGAATGATTGTGTGTGTGTATGTGTAGTAGTCTTAAGAATAAATATGTTCCTGCAGTAATGAACTTCCCAAAATGTCCGTGTTGTAAATATGTCAAGTGTTTCTGATGGGGCGATAATTAGTGTGACACATCTGGGAACTTCCTCACACGCTGGAAGCCTGGGAAGGGGTAAGTTGTGTGTAATTCCTCAGGGAACGAAATTGATTAATGTGATTGATTTACTGTAGTTTTCTTTAAGTTATTGTACTAATTTTGATTGTAAGATTTTCTGTTACATTTTCGTTTGCAATACCGATGTAAAATATTCAAAGTAGCGTCATAAATACCGATGATTGATGGCTAGTTAAGTAGGCGCTAACGAGTCCATTGTTCTGTAGGAATGCCAGCACTTGTCCCCATTCCCGTGTCATGTGTAAATTGTCTGCCCCAATCTGTTTCAGGTATGTTAAAATGTTAAATGTACTGTTGTAAAAAATAGAAAAAACGATCAGTCATGTAACTCTGTCATGTAATGCTGTCATGTATTTGGTGCTAAACTTTTTCTTTGCTTGTGGTATACTGTAACTATACGATCTAAAGTTATGTAGTCCAAGTAGCTGTAAGCTATGTCTCACACGCTGGAAGCCTGGGAAGGGGAATGCCAGCACTTGTCCCCATTCCCGTGTCATGTGTAAATTGTCTGCCCCAATCTGTTTCAGAAATAAACAGACTACTGACTGATCGAGATCCTGCCTGACGTCTACTTCTCTGCATCGGCCAAGATTTATTTTATTTTGTTATTTTAATGTAGCTGACTAGTTCGAGTCCGTTACATATGTGTGAGTGTGACAGACACAAATAATAATGACACTCATTTGGCAGGTGCTGGCAGGGGAGGAGGGCATGGGTGTGAGTAGACAGGGAGCCAAGACCCACAAAGGCTCCCACAGAGGTGGGCAAATAGGGGATCAAAATATACTTAAACACGAAACAGCCACCATGCCATGGAACTGGGCTGCCTAGTGCAGCCCAGCCCATGACAGAAAGTAACTCAGCCAGACCTTAACTCGCTGAAGTAGCACCACCCCCTGAGTTGATCCAGCACTGCAGTTGGTCAAAACAACACCCACATCAACACCCTTCAACTCAAAATAATTGACTGAAAAAGTGACACCAATTCACACTACAGATTATGCTGTATAATTCTTTAATAATTTAACAGTTATTACTTGATTACAGCTATTCTTCGTTATTACTTGATGTTACTTTTTTTTTTTTACCTGCAAGGGTATCTCACAATAGAAGGATTTACAAGATATTCCTCTGTTGTCCAGCATTTCTGATCTTCTGGCAGCTATCTTGGATTTGACAAAAAAAATTGCATTCACCATGACTGGGCCAGTCATGGAACAATGCACAAGTGCCCACTGTATTGGCTGATGTACCACTATAGCAACGAAACCCATGCATGTGAAAGAAAATGGCATGAGCTGTCCTCTGTAGTGACAACCATTCAAAAGAAAACTGCATCAAGGGCCTATGTCATATCATGCCATAAATCTTTAACTGATTAATCTGTATATATTTGATGAACGCAAGAGCAGTATCAACCTTTTCAGGAACTTGGTATTGTTTCACTTGTAATATATGGTATAATGAATTTTCTATTTTCAGTATCATTATTAAAGGTTGCTGATAATGATTATTTTTTGCACAGTGTCTCCATTACTCATGTCACATTCGTTACATCTGATGTAACTAGTGCATGCCCATAGAAAGCAAGTTGTCATGGACCCTCCCGTGCGCTTTTCCACGGCGCACGGTGAGGGGTGAAATAATGAGGATTTACGTGCAGGGATCCACCAACACACATTTATTTAACATAAAGACACGTGACAAACAGTTCAAAAGGGGTGGATTCCCAGACACCCAAGGTAACATCTTGAGGACCCCCCCCCCCCAAAAGGAACAAACAACATGAACCTGGGTGGGAGGTAGGGGGAACAGGAAAGGAGGGAATACAATACCCCGCCCAGGGCCCACAATAACACCCCCCCCCCCAAGTCCAAAGGCAAGGAGGCTCGGGAGGCCGCCCAGAGTCCCAGGCTCAGCAGGAAGTCCGGTGAACAGAGGCCGGTGGCCTGCCAGAAAACACGGGCCATCTGGCCCAGAGACTCAGTCCCTCTGGTGGTTGGCCAATGTTGGAGCGCCACCAGGACCGGGAGGGTGGAGCAGGAGGCGGCCTGCCCACCGGGAGGCTCACTGGTGGGTGACCGGACTGTAGGGAAGAGACCCCCACGGCATCAGGCTGGGAAGAGAAGGGGACTACACCGGTGTCAGGCTGAGGAGTAACGGCCCCGGCGTCCTCAGGCTGACTGGCAGCACCCTCGACGATCCCGGCCTGGGACACAGCTGCACCTGCAGTGGACCCCGACCGGGCCAATGCTGCACCTGCGGCGGCTTCTGGCCGGAGCTCTGCGGCGCCCGCGGCAACTCCCAGCTGGAGCTCTGCTGCACCTGCAGCGGCTCCTGGCTAGAGCTCTGCTGCACCTGTGGTGGCTCCCAGCTGGAGCTCTGCAGCACCCGTGGTGGACTCCAGCTGAGCCAACACTGCACCCTCGGTGGACCCAGACCGGGCCAATGCCGCACCCTTGGTGGGCGCCGACCGGGCCAATGCTGCACCCTTGGTGGACCCCGCACTGGGGCGGGGTGCCCATGACTGGTCCAAGGAGGAGTGCAGCACCCACGTTGGGCTAACCTTGGGGCGCAGCCCCCACGACGGGCCCAGACCAGGATGCTACACCCACGGAGAGCCAATCTGTGGAGGGACCCACACGATGGCCTCAGGCAGGAGGGGAGCTGGCTCAGGGCTGACCTCTGCAGGGCGAGCTGGACCTGTGGCGTCCTCGAGTGAAGAAATTGGATCCACGGAGGCCCCTGGTGATGGTGAAACCTCCCCGGCGACCCTAGAAGAGGGCTCGAGAACAGCGGGGAGACACAGGTTAGGGTCGCCAGCAGCAGCGGAGCCCAGCGAAGGAAGTTCAGATGCAGCTGAGGGCTGCACCCGACTCTCCTCACCTAGAGCCAGACAAGATCTCTCTAATACTGACATAAGAAATATGAGAGAGAAAACTTGCCTGAGGTTGAGCTCCACTGCCGTCCAGGACTCCGTCGATCCCAGCGATGTTGTCTCGAGCCCGGCCTCCAGGAGGTCTGGCTTAGGCTCCTACTCTGCTGCGATGGCCCCTGCAGCTGGCATGATGGTGGTGGCAGTCCCGGTACCCTCAGGCGAAGGCTCCAAGGCAGGTCCCACAGCCGTCAAGGAAGCTGAGGGTTGGCTCCTGAATCCTCCAGGGTCCCAGGCTCCTCCATCATCTGGCAGCAATGTTCTGGGGCCGATGGACTCACCGGAGAACAAGGAGGAGACACGGAGAGGATAGAAATAAAGTCAGCATTGGCAGCTGGAGGAAAGGACTCAGCGGACTGCTGGAACTGAGCCTCTCCCTCAGGAGACAGACAAGGTTCAAAGTACTTTGATCGAATAGAATGAGAACACACTTGCCTGTCATCCCGGCGTTTGATGTTTGCAGCTGCAGCTGGCAGGCAGTCACCCCTCTCCGTGTCCATGGCGATTCTGACCCCTTCCAACGATGACGGAGGTGCCAGTTTTGATGCTGATAACTCCTCCGGCATAACTGCAGGGGAACAGCTCCGTGCTGGCTCCGGGGTGGAATCCTCCGGGGCCCCCAGCTCCTCCAATGTCCTATGGCTCCGCTCCGACGGACCCTCAGGGATTGGTGGGGTAGACACGGAAAGGACAGGAGAAAGGTTTACTTCTTCAGCTGGAGGAGAGAGCCCAGCAAACTGCTGGAACTGGGCCTCTCTTCCGGGAGACAGACAATGTTCATCATTATTGCATTGAATGAAATGAAAAAAACACTTGCCTGTCCTCCCGGGGTTCGATGTTGACAGCTGCGGAAAGCCGGCAGTCATCCTTCTCTGCGTCTATGACAATTTTGGCTCCCCCTCTGAATGATGGAAGAGCCGGCTCAGGAGACGCGGAAGTGGGCATAACCAGGGAAACCATGGACCTCTTGGTGGCTGGAGAGATGGCGGCCGATGAAGATGAGGAGGGCTTCTCCCGGCGTCTTGACGTTGGATGATGCTGTCGCCTGTTAACTAGTGCAGACCGTGCTGGAGTGAGAGGAGGGTCGGGTGAATCGTCACGGAGGATGAAGGTCTGTTGATTACTGGGCTTCCGTCTCGACGCCGTGGGAAACGCCAAACCGGGGAAAGAGCACTGAAGTGAGCAGACTGTGGCCAGCAGGTTGGCGAACTGTGGGTAGTCCCATAACCCGGGATGCGCCTCCAGGATCCCTTCTTCTCCGTCCATGCATTCCAGCGTCTTCTTTGGTCCTCGGGCGGCGAGGGCTTCATCCACGAAGCTCCGGATAAACTCAGCGGCCCATCCCTCCGCCACCATGGGAAACACAGCTGCCGTTCCTCCTCTGCGAGACCGGGGCATGGTGCTTTCCAGAAACAGGTTAGTCCAAAAAACGGTTCAAAAAGGAAAAGATTGATGTGTGGGTGTACCCACTAAATCCTCTTTTGGCTGGGCCTTTCTGTCATGGACCCTCCTGTGCGCTTTTCCACAGTGCACGGCGAGGGGTGAAATAATGAGGATTTATGTGCAGGGATCCACCAACACACATTTATTTAACATAACGACACGTGACAAACAGTTCAAAAGGTAAGACTTACAAAAAGGTACGACAAACACTTACAGTGGACGTTCGGGGGCGCATGAGATGAGATGTGTATTCACGCTGGCGTCCCACAGCCGGAATTGCTATGAGAACACAAAGAACCACAAGCTGCACAGAGTGGATACACGCCATAGTAGAGTTGACAGTTCATTGATACAACGCACAATTGGACAGTCGATCAGTAGACAAAGACTCAGCAGTGTGTGACTGACAAAAGGCGCTTAAGTACACGCACTGCTGGTTATGGTGTATTGAGGAGCACCTGGGTGAGGACCGGGAAAGATGATAAACGGGGCTGGGAACAGCTGATGGTAATGAGAGAGAGAGGGGGCATGGCCGGACCAGCAGACTGTCGGCAGTGCTCAAAGAAAGTAGGTCACAGTGGCTGTCTAACAGCTGTCGGTCAGATAGTGGCTATAGATATGGGAGGCAGACTGAAATATATAATATACACATATGCTGCGGCACATAGACCCACAGAGAGGGCAGGACCGAGTCCGGGAAACCAAGCTGGCTCGGCTCCTGACACAAGTATTCCTGTCTGAAACAGGTAGCCCAATCAGGCTTTACAGGCCCAAATGTAGGCTGTGTTTGAAAGTGGAATACAGAGGTGTAGACTATATGTAGGCAATCACACGTTATACTTTGGCAAATATGAAATAAACTAAGATTTATTTGATTGTGTGAATATTAATTACAGAATAATTGAAAATGAATGGGACATCCAATATTAACCACTGTTTAAGACCCGCTTGTTTATTTTTTTGTCAGATCACTTATTTGTGTGACGTTTTATGAGTTATATTCATAATAGTGTATCTTGCACTTTGGGGAATTGGAGTTGTTTAGTCACCATTAGCATTTAGTTTATATGTGTAGTTTATAGTCTATCATCATCAATAAACTCATGCAGTACTATAACAGGACACATTTACAAATATTTGAGAACCATTGTTGTGCATCCTTTTATATTTTAGCAATATTATAAGTACAAAACACCAAATATTTTTTTTTTTGTATTTGTATCTTGTATACTTTATTGATCCCCAGTGGGAAATTCAGGAGATCCACCTGGATGGGTGAGGCAGCCATGGTATGGTGCCAGTCCCTTCACCATCCACACCTAGGGCCACTTTAGAGTCTCCAATTAACCTAACTTGCATGTTTTTTATATACAGCAGAATGACCCATTTGGCTTCAACTGTTGCATCAGTGTTGCCCATTTGTCTGTAAATATTTAAATAAAAATGATTTATTTCGTTATTTGGGCATTTTTGCATCTTGTTGTCATTTAGTCAAAGCATGCATATGTGTCCACATATGATATCCAGATGATCTGACCATTTCGCTTCACAATGAAGCAGCAGTTGGGACTGCCATCTACCACTGACCGGGCAGGCTGGGTGTGTCTCCCCGTGAACAATCGGGGAGAGCCCGGTCGGACACCAGTGTTGGAGAAGCAGCAGCTGAACCAGCAGATCACAGTCCTTCACAGGAAGCCAAGCCCAGCCTGCCCGGTTAATGGGTTTCTCAGCTACTGCTTTACCCATGTCCCAGTGATGTCTTTTGCGGCACCATGGGTCCCTGCCAGCATGCTGGACCGCCCCCCCCCCCCCATGCGTGCATCCACACACCTTGTGTTCTCCATGCTGAATTATCCACTAGACCTATGCAATCACAGAAACTTTATGGTATAATTTTTTTAAGCATTAAATCTTAAGTATTGTCTTTGCCTAGTCAAATTTGTCATTTTTCACCTCCTTGTTTTGCTCATGGACCGCTGTGGTTACTGATGCCGTAATGCTGCTTGTTATCCAATCAGTACGGAGTCAATCCAAAACCCTGCTCACACTTCTAGAAGCCTGGGTATGAGACAGAACAGTGGCTAAACTTTTATTGATAAGAATTACATATTTTGATTGGGCGACTCCATACTCGGGGATGCACACCCTCGTAACCTCAGCAAAGCACTTATAAAATCTTTGTTTGCAAAGCGCTGTGGTGACTGACTGGTCGTGATGCCGTGTATTATCCAATCAGCATGGTCATGATGCCGTGTGTTATCCAATCAGCATGGCCGTGATGCCGCGTATTATCCAGTCACCATGACATGATACCGTGTATTATCCAGTCAGCACAGAGTCAATCCAAAACCCTGCCCACACTTCCCGAAGCCAGGGCATGAAGAGAAAGAATGATGACAGAGCCGTAGCTAAACTTTTATTGATAAGAATTACATATTTTGACTGAGCAACTCCATACTCGGGGATGCACACCCTCGTAACCTCAGCAAAGCACTTATAAAATCTGAGGTCAGGCTGACAAATGGTTTGGGAGATATCTGTGGAACACACACACACACACACACACACACACACACACACACACACACACACACACACACACAGACATGCTGTATTTATAGATAGATATGGTTTGGGTTAATAGTGCAACCTTCAACACCATTTCCCACACTGTTCTACTCCATAGAGTTATCTCCATTGGCATTACCCATACCCCCCAAAAACGGGTTCAGATCATACCTCCCAGGCCACGTTCAGTTCATCTAGCGCAAATTGTTAACTTCCCAGCCCTCCCATGTTACTACAGGTGTGCCCCAGGGCTCTGTCACTGGGCCCCTACTTTTCATCATCTCCCTTCTTCCCCTTGGCAATATTCTCCATTAATATAACACAGACTTTCATTGCTATGTGGATGCAACCAGCTCTACCTCTGCAATAAATCCAGCTCCACCCTCCCACCTTTCTCCATTACTGACTGTCTTAATGATTTAAAATCCTGGTTTTCCTCAAATTTTCTTATACTAAACACCAAATAAAAAAGAATGCCTTCTTATTGGTACTAAATCAACACTATCCAAAGTTGACAGTTTTTCCATTACAGTTGAGAACTCTTCTGTTTACCCCTCCCGTCAGGTCTCAGTCTGTTTGTCATCCTTGACACAACTCTTTCATTCCCATCCCACATCAATAACATCACTTAATCCACATATTTCCACCTATGCAGCATAAATCAGCTCCACCCCCCCTCCCTCCATGTACCACCACCACCCTCTTCTCCTTGGTCTTTCTCACAAATCCCTCCATAAGCTTCAACTGATTCAAAACTCTACATCCCATATAATCACCAACCCCCCTCTATTCACCACATCATCCCTGTTTTACAGCAGCATCATTGGCTCCCGGTAAAGTCCTGCATCACCTTTAAAATCCTTCAGTACACATTCAAGGCCATCTAAAATCTTGCACCGCCATATCTGTCCAGCCTGGTCCCCATTGCCACGAGTTCCCGCATGCCTCAAGTCTTCCTTCTCTCTTCACCTTCACTGTTCCTTCTGTCCGCCTTTCCACCAAGGGGGGCAGGGCCTTCAGTTGCTCTGCTGCCCGGCTCGGGAACTCCTTGCCACCTGAGATCAGATGTCTCATTTGACTCATTTGATGTCTCATTCCTAAATGTTATTAATCTTCTTATATATTGTTTTTATGTTCTGTGTTTTTATTTGGTCTGTCTTTGATGGACAATATTTCTACTTGGTGTTTTAATAAAGCATGACATCAAAGCATCTATGTGAAAGAAGATTAAAAATGTTTGAAGTTAGGGAATTATATCAAACAATTATGTCATTATTTGTGAGTATTTGAGTAGTGGTAATATAAAAGTTGTTGCGCTTATAAGGTCAGTTGCCTTTTTGTGTCTTGTGTATGCTGCTAATTAGTGCTAAACAACCAACTAAATATTCATAATTTCAGTTACTAAAACTGGTGTACAAAGCTTATTAGATAAGCTACTTAAGTGAAGTTATGCAACAAATAGTACAGTGGTACCTCTACTTACGAACGTCTCTACATACGGAATTTTCAGGTTACGAGACGCCTCAACGGGAAAATATTGCCTCTAGTTACGAACGAAATTTCAGGATACGAAAGGCAAAAAAGTACGCGCTCCTCGCAGCTTCCGTAGTTTACCGAACGTAAACATACCTGTAGCTGCTCTGCCATTGGCTATCGCCTAGCATCTTCCTGGTATCCCATTGGCCACAAAGTTTTTTTTTTTCCCCAAAACTTTATTAAGAACAAGGTGAAAGTTTTACGTGTGTGTACAGTACAGAATTAACATTTATTCGCTATGGGCCCCAAGAAAGTGACGGAGGTAAGTGGAAAAGGAGAAAAGAAGAGAGTTTTTTTGTCCATACAAACAAAGAAAGGAGATAATCGAAAGGTATGAAAAGGGGATGCATCTTGCGTTTGGATGCGTTTGGTTGATCTCGCTAAAGAATATGGCCGTAATACATCAA
Organism: Pholidichthys leucotaenia; assembly: GCA_020510985.1. Lineage (NCBI taxonomy): Eukaryota > Metazoa > Chordata > Actinopteri > Cichliformes > Pholidichthyidae > Pholidichthys > Pholidichthys leucotaenia. The sequence continues at coordinate 247,176,266 of CM035845.1, read as the reverse complement.
CGATCAGCACGGTATTAAAACAAAACAAAGCACTTACAAGCCGACAAAAGCAAACGTCCTTGGATCAGAACATGAACCAAAGAAGGCAAACGTCGATGACGTCGACGACGATAGCAGTTAAAGGGTAAATGAACATAATTTTTATTATTCTCTTTTATTATTCTCTCTCTCATTTTAAACTCTCATTTTATGTTTATTGTGCAGTAATCTAATTGTAACATGTATTTGTTACATGTTTTGATGCGTTTTTACGATTTATAAAAAATTTATGCCCGAATTTTGGGGGCTTGGAACGGATTACGGCATTTACATGTAAAACGCGCCTCTACTTACGAATTTTTCACGTTACGAGAATTCTTCCGGAACGAATTAAATTCGTAAGTAGAGGTACCACTGTACTATCACTGTATAAAATGTACAACAAACTCAAGAGTTCCCATTTAGTCATTTAAAATGTCCCATCTATTCAAAAGTAACCAGGAGTTTGTATAAATTAATCATTCAATTAACTGAAATAAATCAACTTATTATTGTTACAGAAGAAAAATCCCTATAAAGAAGATGGCATTCTTTGGACCAGATTTTTTGAAGTTTGTTTTGGGAAAACATATCAAGAAATGAACATTTGGAGTTTGTTTTGTTAGTAAGAAATTGCTAGCAGATGATGATTAAATATCTAAGGACTGAATAAATTCAGGCTTCACGTAAGATGACTCATCTATGTCGTGTTTAGATTTTCCTTTGGTGCTCATGGTCTTCTTCCCCATTTTAGACAAATGCAACTTCGGACATCTGTGTGCAGATAGAAGTGTGTGTGTGTGTGTGTGTGGGGGGGGGGGGGGTTGGGGGGAGGCTGGCTGCTAAGCAAGCCAGTGTATGCTTGATCTCCTCTGTAATTCTGACTCTAAGGCCAATGCATGTATGCATATGTCTATGTACTGCTTTGTTTCCTTTTGCATTATCCATGTGAGATACAGCGTAGTAAAGCACCTGTTTTATGGCCAGGTCAGTTTTTCGGGACTTAAGGAATCCGTTTATCTACAGATTTTAAAGTGAGTGCTCCTTCTAACCCCTCAGCATTCTTTAAACGGTTATCTGATAAGCAGTGAGGAATCTGGTTTCTTGCTCTTTGTCACCAACCCATTCACACGTTCTGTGTATAAGATTAAAGAAAAGAAGAGAGTTTTTTCTCAGTGAAACCCCTCTTGTGAAGCAAAGCAAGAATTAACTCCCACTAAGCATATTAACATGCATTTTTTCATACAGCAGCACTGTGCTCTATGTGCTTTGCACTACCTCAGTTTTTTTTTTCTTTAATGAGGCTAGAGGTATTCTGAAAACAGATTTCTCTACAACTCACATGATGAGTATTGCTGAGGTCCTGCAAATGTTAATAAACTGGAACTGGTTGAATAAGCATGGCTCCATTGATGAAGCAATATCAGTGTTGTAAGTAAAGTCTTTTGTCATAGATTTCCCAATGCTGGTTCCACATCAAATACAAATCAAGTCTACTCCCCCTTCTTTTTAATCTCCCCGTGGGAGACTTGCTTTTCATGGTTACTCTTAAAAGTATATTTGAAAAGGGGAAAACTCATAAAGTAAAATGACTTCTAACTCCTTCAGTGGAAGCAATTGATCAAAATTTTGGTTCTGTGGTCCATCTGGTACAGTGCTTTATGTTCTTCAGTAATGTAGCGTTGACCTTGGGTTCCAATCTATAAAATCATTCTTTGCTGAAGAAAAATTGTTTCAACTCAAAAGTGTGGTCATGAACTGCTTCTGTCACCCAAGGACCAGAGCTGTAACACTATCTATCGGCCATAAAGTGGAAGTTAATCCCTTCTCCAAGAAGGAATGCCCCAAATCAACAGATTTATGGTTGCTATAATCCAGACTTGGGAGTCAAGGTTCTCCAGTAAACAACCAGACAGTTTCACAATGCCATCTGGTGGACGATGCAGGAATATTTAATAATTTTTTTCTCTCTGAAATGGAATCTCTGCAGTTGTGAAAAATAAATTAATTCATATTCTTTCTGTCAAGACAGCATCTGCTACTGAAGACATGGTTGAACTCTGGGATGGACAAGGGTGGTGAAATGTTTTTATTTTTATGGTTTGATGTGTTGCTTTATTTTCAGGAAGAAATTAACTTTTGCATGCCTACAAGAAGTTAGTCGCATGTACAATGTAGACATTGTATGTTCCCTTATTACTGAGTAGAATATCTTAGTCACTAAAGTTTAAGAAATTTATGCTTTATTCAGCAACATATGTGTCTTGGGGGGGGGGGGGGGGGGGGTGTCTCACTTCTCATATCAAATGTCTCTCCCCCTCCTCTCTCTGCTCTTTGGGTGACCATAGCTGGACTTTAACTGACCAACAGAGCTCCAGGCTTCACTGCATCTCCTTTTTAGGTAGAGTTTATGACTTATGTTTAACAGGAAACTCAAATGTAATTGGTTCAACCCAGTTGTCATGAAGCTTAATACCATCCTGCCACACCCGAGAAAAACTTGCTTTTTGTTTCCTTTGTTTCAGTTTTTTGGGGCAAGGTCAAGCTGTAAGGAGCCTTCTCTGCGCTACCCTTTTTTTTTATCTTCCAAGTAGTCATGCTCTGTGGAAATTTTTTTCTTTTCTTTGAAATTCACTTTTTCTTATTTGAATTTTTTTTTCTTTAAATTACCATGTAAGAAGATTTTGTTTGATTGTTTTAAGCTTAATCCAACTCATTTAAACCACCAACACCGGAAGAAACAGATTTGTGATGCATTTTTGCCTCAGTTTGAATTTCTGACGGGACTTTGCACAATGAACTAATTCCTTCTTCAGTGCATAAGAGAAGACCACAGCCAGCCTGCTGAAGAACCAGCCCTTTTGTGATCTCGGGAGTAGGCCATAACCGTGGTAAGGAGCCTGTCTGCCAGTATTCCAACAGAACCCATTCCAGTCCAGTTGAAACAGAATCCAGTGGACTGCCTGCTACCTACTGGGACACAATGATTCTGCTTGGCTGATGGTCTGTTGTTTAATTTAAACTTAATTCTTCAGAATATCCCTAGTGTCAGTTCTTTAAACTTAATTTCATGCAAACCCCCATCAGAATTTCAAAATGCATTTTGTCCTTTCATTAATTTACGTTCTTTTCAGCGTAACACCAATTTTCTATTTTTATAAATAGTTTACTCATCATTTTTGTCATAAAATTGCATCCACTTTTCTTAACCAATGCTGTTTTATGGTTTTCAATTTCCAGTATACTGACAAGTTAAACTACGGTTTATTCGGTACCACAAATGTTTGATTCACAGGTTACACTCAGTAACTCAATAACAGTCTATGATGCTCATAATACATGTTGAATTCTCTGTCTCTGTCATGAATGGCCCTCACGAGCCGTCATAAGAAGCCACAAGACACCGGTGAGTTTGCATAGTTTATTAGTGAACAGAAAAGAAACACAAAATAACAAGCCACGGGGGGGGGGGGGGGGGGGGGCTAAAACACACTACCATGAATGCACTCCATGACCGGGAATAACGGATACGTCAAGAGGCACACTTACTATCATAGAAGAAGGATGGTCAAACGTCTGAACAGCGGGATGCTCCAATAACGTCTGACCATGGGAGGGTTTTGATGAGACTGCCGCACATTCTGCTCCCAACTGCCCTCTTAAGGAAGGGGCAGCTGATGAGACGAAATGTGGATCAGCTGGCAGCTCTGACGGCCGGGAGCCCCTCTGAGCGCTGTCACAATAAAAGCTCGCAGAGCAAAAGGGGCACACAGCTATAAGATAGGTGAAGATAATGCATGGCTCGAGCGCGGATGGGTTCGGCGCTCGAACCATGACAGTCTCAAGTTATCCAAATGTGTTAACCTATTCTGACATTTCTTATTAAACCATTAAAAGACATATGGGAGTTATTGTTTGATTTCATGTCCATCTTCTTGATTATCAGCAGACAAGAACTCACAAGGTTTTTTTTTTTTTAGACTGATTCATAATTGGTACAAATAAAGAATTGTTAATAAAATTGCCCATTATCTGGACTGGTGCCCTATGAGGATATGAGTGTAATGAAAATAAATCTTCATTCCTACTCACATTCATGTTTACATTAATACTTTTACCAACAATAAAATACCTATAAAACCCATAAATCCACTACAGTAATGAGGCTGTTGGTCACTGCTGAAGGAACCCTTGCATCTCCAGAATATCAACTTTCCCAGAAGCTTGATTACTTTTAAGTTGGCAATCATGCCTTTCTGGATATTTCCTATATAGCTGAAATTAATACAATATATGGATAGCCTGGAAAGAATGATTATGAAGCCATACAGTATGTGAAGATATTCAGAAGAGGGGGTGAAGTGCTACCAGCCAATAGTGAGCTTCGTTAGCAAGTAGACAATTAATATTTCACAGAGAAATTAATATTATTTGAATGATTTGGTTTATTTTTTTCTCCAGAAGGCCTGGAAGTCACAAACATGGTGGACAGATCCGGTTCAGTTCCTGTTCTTCTTTTTTCTCTGAGAGGATAGCTAGCAACCATAGCTACATGAGTCAAAGTCAAAGCAGCTGCCACAAGCTGTACTTTGTAAAAGGATTCACCCCCTTGCTATTCTCTATTTTGTTACCTTATATCCTGGAATTTTAAATAGATTTTTCTTGGGGAAGTAGGGGAGGGAGTCATTTGATTTACACAGCATAACTATGAAGATGCAAAATATATATTTTTAATTCTCTTGGGATATGGCACCTCTAGCCATAGGAATTTTTGTTCATTCTTCATGGCTAAACTGCTCGACCTCCTTCAAATGAGTTCTGCTTGGGTCCAACAATCTTTGAAGGCATCACTGACTGAAAAGTTGTGTTTTTGTAGGTTTTAAGCTTCCAAAATACATCTACTGGTCACATGATAATAGAAAAAATTAAAGCTGCAAGCAGCTGTAAGCGGACACTTGCCCCCTGCGCACCCATGGACCCCGCTACCCGTCGGACCCAGCAAATTTCCTGTCGTTGTGGCAAGCGCTGCGTGAATAGTAAAGAAAACCATTTGGCAAAGTATTTTCTTGTGAGCAGTGGTGCTATAACTTTGTCAATGATTTTTATGTAGGAGCGTGCGCAGTGGGCCTAAGATCCATCATAGCAATTATGGGGTAAGTTGGACAAAGTTTGTCCTAGTGACAGCTGTCCGATGTATTGCCAGGAGGGAAACTTTGGCATGTGGCCATGGCAGCACTTACATGTTAGGTACGTGTTGCAGACCTATATAGGACTACAGAAGAGTGACCTTGAGTTACATTCCACATTTCGCGATGCTTGGATTTTCCCAACCTTCCAAAGTAAAAAAACGTACTGAATGACGAGGAGTGGGTTTCCATGGCAACTGTGATGATTGCAGGACAAAAGTGACTTCCACTGAGGGTAATCCAACGCGCTCTGAGAAACCACTGAAAATGTCATGTCATTCTGACTACTGGTCTTTGTGCGAAAGTTGATGCAATTTTGTGCAGTACCTCATGTCAGCAGTAAGTGGTGGTGTGACAATTTTGTGAATAATGACATACAGATGTGTTCAGAGTGGGATTAGTATGATTTGTGCAAAGTTTGGTCCAAATCAGACGAGGATTGTCTGAGCTGTAACTCTCATGTTTTGCATGGCGAGGAAGCCATTGAAGCATGCCGGTCGCCATAGAAACAGTTCTGTACTATATACATGTACTGTAAATGAGCCGTAGTCATTCCTTCATGTGAATTTTTTTTACCTGGTGAGAGAAAAATAAAGAAAACAGTTTTCAGCAATTCTTCCTTTAATCACTAGGCGGCGCTATAACTTTTGTTAATTATTTTTATATTGACGCGTTCGTGGGACTAATATTGATCGTAGAAAATTTGGTGAAAATTGTACAAAGTTTGTCCAAGTTACAAGTATCCATTGTTCTAACTACAAGGTGGCACTATAACGTTTGTAAATTATTTTTTACATAGGAGTGTGCAGGATGGGACTAATATCCATCATACAAAATTTGGTGTAAATTGGACAAAGTTTGTCCGAGTGACAAGTGTCCATTGGTCTAACCACTAGGTGGCGCTATAACGTTTAAGTATTTTTATAGAGGAGCGTGCAGGGTGGGACTAATATTCATCTTAGAAAATTTGGTGAAAATCGGATCAAGTTTGTCTACGTTACAAGTATCCAATGTTCTAACTACTAGGTGGCTCTCTGACTTTTGTTAATTATTTTTATATAGGAGTGTTCAGGGTGGAACTAATATCCATTGTAGAAAATTTGGTGAAAATAAGACAAAGTTTGTACAAGTTACAACTCCCCGATGTTCCATGACGAGGAGTCAACCTTTGCCATGTCGCCATGGCAACACTTACCTATCAGTTATGTGTTGCCCACCCATATAGGACTGCATATGAAAGTCACCTCGACCTATGTGCCAGATTTCATGACTCCAGGTTGTTCCCAACCCTTCCTGCAAGATCACGGATTGAACGGCGAGGAGGGCGTGTCCATGGTAACAGCGGTGACGCCATGCTAAAGTTGATGTGTAGTTATGATCATTGATATGATCTGATAAACCTCAGAAAATTGCATGTCATTCTGGCCAGCGGCGTGTGAGTAATAAATAAGAGTTTTCAGGAATTCTTCCTTTAACCACTAGGTGGTGTTATATCTTTTGTCTGGTATTTTTATATAGACGCATTCAGGGCAGGACTATTGTCCATCATGGAAACTTTGGTGGACATCGGACAAGTTTTGCTCGAGTTACAACTGTCTGATGTTGTAAGGGGCGGAGTCAAACTTTGCCATGGTGCCCTGGCCATACATTTGAGCTTTTTACTGTGACTTATACAACTTTTAATGGCCCATGCCTATAGATGCTGCCATGCAAAAATGAGCTCAATTGGGGCAGGCACCTAGGAGGAGTTTGTTCAAATGCGAGGGGTGGTTTTTGGCAAAATTGGAGGCGGAGCGGCTTTGAGGCAAGATGGTGGACTTCCTGTTGGCCGTGGGTAAGGGTCACCATAAAGTTTTTTGCATGTCTTGAGGTGGTGTACACCTCACCCAAATTTTGTGTCTGTACGGCAAACTTTAGTGTCGCCAGTCTCCATTGACCTTGTATGTTTGACCCGCCCACAAAAATTTTCGGGGGGGAGGGCACATATTTTTTTCCAGTTTATCAAATTTTTCACTGGGTCTGAGGGGTCTGCGAAAAAAAAAATAAAATTGCATTTTGGTTAACGTTTTGAGGGTCAAAAATGCGATCGTTTGGGGTATGAAAAAAAGAAGAAGAAACGCAGTGGATACAATAGGGCTCTCGCCCACTGACATTGTCAGTGGCTCAGGCCCTAAATATCAAAACACTCACTTCTCTTAAAACACATAGCCTTCTAGTTATGCATATTGAAGGAGTCAAGGTGTGGGTAGGGCAGTCGCCTGAGTCTGGGTATCTGTCTGTCTGCGTATCAGTGCTCTAACTCAAGAGAAAATGATGCTACGGTGACTAAACTTGGCACACAGGTTGACCACAGGCATGTTTGGATATGCTTTTGGGATCAAAAAGTCAGGAGTCAAGTTCACAGGGTCATAAAAGATCAAAATCAGTTTTGGCTTATAGTCACTTTATTCTGAAATATAGAACAACAACATTTTAACACAACCTAGAAAGGGGTGTGGGACACCTCTTGAATATCCAATGACCTTGACCTTGAATATTAGTAAGGTCTGAAAATGGGTCACAGTGGCCCATCAAAATTGAAGCTGAAAATCAACCAGCGATTTTCCCAACAATATGACATTCCAAGAGGGATAGGGCTGTAAGGTGTGGGTCTGCATCTCTGTTGAGTTCAATTCTAGTTTCTGTCTCCAACAAGCCATTTTAACTCTTCTGGTTTTGCTATGGAATGTCACATGGTAAGCCCAACTTTGATACCCACCCACTGCTCTATTGGCCAGCTGAACTGTCTGTTTGTGTACATGAGTGGGAAGCCCAAGCAGGGGCTAGCTTACTAAGTGTGGTTTGTATTGTTATTTTCTTTAGATTTGAGTCACCCTAATAGAATTTTTGCCATGATGCTGCATTGAACCATTAGCACCACCAAGGCGGCTAGCAGAAGCTAGCAGCTTAGCCACTCATTCACGAATGCTTCTGTGCTTATTGTACCCCAGGGACCGGTCATATCCTGTTGACCACTGAAACCACACACCCCAGTCCACCAGTGATGCATTTATGTTGGCTCAGGCTCATGATCCGAGCTAGGAGCTAGTCAACTAAAATCAGCAATAATGATGTAAGACAGAGGCCAGAGTTAACTGTGGTTCTTGGGCATTTATAGAGACATGCATGGAAACGAGCTGTTCTGAGGAAGGGTGCAAAAGCTGATTCACAATTATGTTGCAATAATTAAATAATTAAAGAAAATTTGCTCATCACAAACATTTCATTAAGACCTGTGGGAGCTGTCAAAATGTGGAAAAAAGTGAAGTCAGTGACCCCTTTAAAACATACTACAGATTCTTAATTAGATTGAGGTTGGACAGTCCAATGGCATTTAACTGTTTCTCCTTCCAAAACTAGCGTGTTGCTTTCGCAACATGTTTAGGGTCACTGTCCTGCTGGAAGGTGAACCTCTGTCCTAACCTAATATCTGAAGACTCAAACAAGTTTCCTTCAAGAATTTATCTGTATTTAGCAGAATCCATCTGTCAGTTCTCACCAATTTCCCAGTCCCAGCCAAAGAAATACACCCCTCTGCATGATGCAATCACTACCATGCTTCACTGTGGGAATAATGTTCTCAGTGTTATGACAGGTATTGGGTGTGTATCAAATTTAGCAGTGTGTTCTTGACCTTTAGCCTCTTTTGACCAGAGTAATCTTCTTTAATATGTTTGGGCAAGTGTTCTGCCTCATTTTTTCTTTAAGCACTGGTTTTTATCCTGGCCACTCTTTCATAAAGTATAGGTCTGCAGAGTGAATGGCTCATAGCAGTCCTATGAACAGGTACTCCACGCTCCACAGTAGAGCTGCCCAGCCACAATTATGGTTTTCTCTTGTTGCTTCTCTGATTAATGCCCTCCTTGCCTGTTTTGTGAGCTTTAGTGGGTATCCTTTTCTTGGTTTGTTGTAATGCCATAATTTTTCCATTTTTACCTCCGCCAAGGAGTTAATGTTTTTGCCAACGCGCATTTGTCTGTTTGCCTGTTAGCAACATTACTCAAAAAACACTGAACTGATTTGGATGAAATTTTCACCAAAGGTGGCCCTTGGCCGAACAATGAGCCCATTTCATTTTGGTGATGATTTGAGAGTGCATACCTCTGTCAAGGCCTTATTTTCTCATACTGTGTCAGCAAGATTACTCAAAAACTACTAAACAGATGTTGATGACATTTTCACCATTGGTGGCTCTAGGGATACAGATGAACCCAATACATTTTGGAGGTGATCCATGAGTGCATACCTTCACCAAGGCTCAATCTTCTAGCAATGTATTAGCAGGATTATGCAAAAGCTACTGGATGGATTTTGATGGAATTTTCACAAGCTGTGATCCTTGGACTACAGAGAAATCTATTAGAAGGCCCGATCTTGCAGTGTACGGTAGGGACAGAGGCATGGTAATATGGACAAAGGGAGGGAGGGACAGAGCCTTGGCAGAGGTATGTGCTTTCTGAGTGCTTTTCTAGTCTAATAATGGATTTATTTGTACTCCATGGCCTGTTCAAAATTTGGGATATTTGTTTTAATAACCCAACCCTGATCTTGATTGGTGTCCGTGATATCACTTGCTTGGTGTCAGGCCTTGCTGAGTGTTGTTGCAGTGGTGTTGACTCTAGCGCCAATCAGAGCAAGTATATATACTGGGATCATCTGCCAATTAGATTGTCCACAGGTGGACCATATTTGACAAATTATGTGGCTTCTGAAGGTAATGAATGGTGCTTCATAGCAAAGGGATCAATATATATATATATATATATATATATATATACAGTATACAGTATATATATATATATATATATATATATATATATATATATATATATATATATATATATATGACATAAATAGAGCATATGATAAATTTTTACAAATATTTCAATCATTTTACAATAAATACTGTCCTATAAAACAATACAGTGACAGACAACAAAAAAAATATTCCTTGGGTCACCAAGGGGTTAATAAATGCATGTAAAAAGAAGAATACATTATATAAACAATTCATTAAATGCATAAGGGTGGAAGCTGAGATCAAATATAAAAGCTATAAAAATAAGCTTACTACTATAATGAGGACCTGTAAGAAAGAATATTACAACAGAATACTAGAGGATAACAAAAATAACATAAGAGGAATATGGCAAGTACTCAATGGGATTATTAGTAATCGTCCTAAGAATGCAAATTATCCAGAATATTTTATCGAAAATGGCAGTTTGATTAATAATATGGAAGATGTGGTCAGTGGTTTCAATAAATTTTTTGTAAACGTTGGTCCTGAATTAGCAAAATCAATAGTGACACCAGAAACAAACCACAGTGGTTCTGTGAATGAAATAGAGGATAGAAATCCAAACACAATCTTTTTGGGTGCAGTTACTGAAAAGGAAATTATCGAGACTGTGAGTAAATTTAAGAACAAAAAATCAACGGACTGGAATGAAATTGACATGACAATAGTGAAAAAAGTAATTGAGGGAATTGTTAAGCCACTCACCCACATCTGTAACCTGTCATTTCAAACTGGTACATTTCCAGACAAAATAAAAATAGCAAAAGTAATACCTCTATACAAAACAGGAGACAGTCATCGCTTCACAAATTACAGGCCAGTCTCTTTACTCTCACAATTCTCCAAAATACTTGAAAAAATCTTCACTAAGAGACTGGATGATTTCACTGAAAAACACAACCTCCTTACAGATAGCCAGTATGGTTTTAGAGCAGATAAATCTACATCTTTGGCACTGATCGAACTAATAGAAGAAATTACTAGTTGTATAGATTAAAAAAAAGGTTGCTGTAGGAGTATTTATAGATTTAAAGAAAGCTTTTGACACCATTTACCACAGAATACTACTAAGGAAACTGGAAAGGTATGGGATAAGAGGGGTAGGACTGAGTTGGGTGGAAAGTTATTTAAGTAACAGACAACAATTTGTACAAATTGGAGAGCATAAATCACCCTTCATGGACATCACTTGTGGTGTGCCCCAGGGGTCAGTTTTGGGACCCAAACTCTTCATTTTGTATATAAATGACATATGCCAAGTATCAAAAATTCTGAAATTTATTTTGTTTGCGGATGACACAAATATCCTTTGCACTGGTGAGAATTTGCAGCAGGTTTTAGAGGTGGTCACAACTGAAATGGAAAAATTAACGCAGTGGTTCAACAAAAATAAATTATCTCTAAATCTAAAAAAAAACAAAGATTATGGTGTTTGGAAATGATAAAATAAATCATGAAATAATGGTAATGATAGATGATACCAGAATAGAAACAGTACAGGAAAATAAGCTTCTGGGGGTGACGCTAGACAATAAAATCTGCTGGAAACCTCACATCAGTCACATTCGGGCCAAATTAGCAAAATGTATAGGCATACTGGGGAAGACAAGACACATCTTGGACTATAAATCATTGGTCTTATTGTACAATTCACTGTTTTTGCCTTATCTTAACTACTGTGTAGAAGTCTGGGGAAACACCTACAAGACCAACCTACAGGCAATATGCACATCACAAA